>JAECXS010000001.1:15000000-17500000 GCA_018153105.1 Drosophila rufa | reverse complement strand
TATGGATGTTCCACTGCCAGCAGTCTTCTTCTGGCCCAACTGGCTGCGACTATCTCCACTCCGTGGAGCGCCGCCGCCGATTGGGAGCCACCGGAAGCTGGTGTGGTGCTCCCTTTCCACTTCCTGTTCTCCGGCTGCGGAAGCACTTGAGGATTGAGGACGACGCGATTGGAAAGGAAGAAGGAGCGTCCCAGACGGCGGTACAGATTTTGTGTGCAAGTCATTGGCCCTGGTTTAGGATTAAATTTCAACCCCAAAGACAGACTCGGGACCCGAATCTTTTGCAGACCATTTGTATCTTGTATCTCAGTGTCTTGTCGAGCTGTAGTTTTTTTTTTCGAAATTTGAACAGCTGCCGTTTGTAGTTCTTCCTACGAGCAACCCCCGAAAGCGATCGAAATCCCCGGTTGAAAACTACCCCTGGAACAAGGGACACTAGCTCGCTCTTTAGGGGTTGTTTTACCTGTTCCAGCTCCGTACAGCTGCTTTCTTCTGACCTTCCTATGCGTACTTCTTCTTGTGCCCTTTTCGCATCAAGAAAAGGGACAAGGAAAAAGGACAGCTGCCACATGCCGCCTGCCGTCACTACATAAAGCAAACACATTGATCTCGAGTGCCACGCGCCGCATATCAACATGGTAATCATCTCGGCAGGTCCTTCTCCTCCTTTTCTTATAAACTGGGTCTTATGCCTACCTTGTTATTTTTTTCTTTTCTGTATTTTTTGTTCATCGCAACTGTTGGCATGCCGCCGGAATCGTCTGATGTTGGCCATTCCAGCAAAAAGAAAACCTGTCGCCATCCCAAGACTCCTCCTTGGATAATTATTTATATGGCCATATGGATTGGTTATAGGCTTTTTTCTCTGTGGGTAATTGTCAGCAGCTGCTGATATATGGGGATTTGCAAGGTGCAATAATTATGCCAATTTCGAGAATATATTTTAAGGATTCCCCAAGTCCTGCGTGTGTTATTGAAGTGCTTCTGCCTTTAAAATTGGGGAATTTACAAGCAGCTGACATGGTTTTATATATTTTAAAGCTTAGGCTATTTAATGAGCTTACCTAAACAACTTTTCCTTAGAAATGCAAGTAATATTCTATAAGAAACTTATAAATACTCGAAGAGGAATCTTTCTATAACAAGTTATTCCTGATAAAACGACAAATTCCCAATATATTAGAGAACTCTCAGAACCTATACCAATATTTTTCCTTCTTTCAAATATATTTCTTTCTTTCTACTTCACACGTTTGTGATTTCGATTTTTCCAAGAAAATGTGTGTCAGCAGCTGAATCGATGACCATGAAAAATCCTTTTCAGAGCCCGCCTATTGCTCGTTTTCGTGAAGGCATTTCGAAGGCAAACGTAGGAATAGTTTAATAATCTGCAATCCGGTCACGTGCCCCTGGGCTTGAAATCCAACTAAATTTGGGTCTTTGGGTTGGGGGTTATTGACTCTCCTCGAGAAGATCAGTTCGTAGCTCCTGCGTAATTCGATCGCCAGCACATGGCTGGCTGTGTATACTAAACTGTTGAATTTTGCGGCTACCTGAAGCAACAAATAGAAATCTTTTTCGTAGATGCGTAACTCGATACGGTGTGAGCGAGCTCAGGCATTCCGAAAAAAGATCGGAAAAAGATTTTGAGACAATGTAGCTGAAGATGAAACAAAATAGATACAGGGATTGTGGGAAGGTAGCAGTTAGTTGAATGCAAAATAGATGACTTTGGGGAGATTTGTGGGAGAAAACTTTACGGCTTATGAAACTCGAAACCTACCTTGAACTATATTTGATTTCTTTAGGGCTTTAAAGGTCTTGATTACCTGGATATATTAATATAATTAAGTATGTTTTAACTGCAACTTAACTTCAATAAAACTCATTATTTCTCCCTAAAAAAACACAAACTAACTCGATTTTCTACCCTCCTATTTTTACTTTCAGTTCGCCGCTCACCCTCATCCTGCCCTGGTCCCAACAACCTGCCCCCGCTGCAATTCCACACCGTTCATGGTGACAACATCCGGCTGTCGCGAGATGGAACCCTGGCCCGTCGCTTCGAGAGCTTCTGTCGGGCAATCACCTTCTCCGCCCGCCCTGTGAGGATCAACGAGAGGATCTGCGTGAAGTTTGCCGAGATCTCGAACAACTGGAACGGCGGCATTCGCTTCGGTTTCACCAGCAACGATCCCGCCTCCCTGGAGGGATCGCTGCCCAAGTACGCCTGCCCGGATCTAACCAACAGGCCCGGATTCTGGGCCAAGGCCCTGCACGAGCAGTACTGCGAGAAGGACAACATCCTCTACTACTACGTCAACGGAGCCGGCGATGTGATCTACGGGATAAACAGCGAGGAGAAGGGCGTGATACTCTCCGGGATCGATACGCGCGGCATGCTGTGGACGGTGATCGACATCTATGGCAACTGCACGGGCATTGAGTTCCTGGACTCCCGCATTTACATGTACCAGCAGCCGACGGCGGCGCCGGTCCCTGCCCAACAGCAGCAGCTGGCCCAGCCGGCTGCCATTGCCTCCTCCGGCCTGATGGCGCATCATCCGCACCAGCAATCGCGCCGATCCCTGCCCGGCCACAGTGGCGCCATCGAGCACGATCTGGAGCGCCACGTGATGCCCTCGCTGCAGTCGCTGCACTTGGCCGGCAACGGCGGCTCCGTGAGCAGCGTGGAGCAGGCGGCCATCGCGCACGATCTGGCCAATGGGCTGCCACCGCTGAGGTACAATGCCAATGGCAGACTGATCCCTGTGCCGTTCCACAACACCAAGGGTCGAAATGTAAGGCTGTCGCAGGATCGCTTCGTGGCCTCTCGCACGGAGTCCGACTTCTGCCAGGGCTACGTCTTCACGGCGCGTCCCATTCGCATTGGCGAGAAGCTGATCGTGCAGGTCCTGAAGACGGAGCAGATGTATGTGGGTGCCTTGGCTCTGGGACTGACCTCCTGCAATCCGGCGATGCTGCAGCCGAACGATCTGCCCAATGACTCCGACTTCCTGCTGGACCGTCCGGAGTATTGGGTGGTGAGCAAGGACATTGCGGCTGCCCCTCAGCGCGGCGATGAGATCGCCTTCTTTGTGGCGCCCAACGGCGAGGTGAGCATCAGCAAGAACAACGGCCCCGCCGTCGTGGTGATGCATGTGGACCAGTCCCTCCAGCTGTGGGCCTTCCTCGACGTCTACGGTTCGACGCAGTCGCTCCGCATGTTCCGCCAACAGCTGCCCAACATGGTGGCGTATCCGTCTCAGCCGCAGGTGAATGCCAGCAGCTCCTCCGCCGCCGCCGCTAGTTCCAGCTCCAGCTCCCGCATGCTGCCCATGACCGAGTCGATGAGCAGCCTGAATGCCGGAGCCACGGCCAAGCTGCTGCACCACCATCCCTCCCAGCTGAGCGTGGCCCAGAGCACGAGCACCTTGGCCTCGGCCAACGGAGCCAATGGCAGTCGGATGATCAGCATGCCGTCCAACGGAGACATCCTCCAGATTCAGCCGAATGGCGGTGGCACCGTTCTTGTTGTGAACCTGCCGCCGGCGAGCAGCTCCCACGACATCAACGGCCAGCTGACGGCCAGGCCCACCACGACCACGGTTAGTTCCAGCGGCATCCTGGCAGGAGCCTGCTCCAGCGGCACTCTCATCAGCACCACCAGCAGTCAGTATATTGAGGTGAGTGTTCCTTGTATAAATAAAATCTATGATTATATACTTATCTTCATCCTTTCTCTCCCCTTGCAGCCCATTGCCAACAGCACGAATAATGCGGCCAACAAGTGGAAGGACAGCCTGAGCGACCAGCAGAGCACGGACTCCAGTGCGGAGTGCACCATCTGCTACGAGAACCCCATCGACTCGGTCCTGTACATGTGTGGGCACATGTGCATGTGCTACGACTGCGCCATCGAGCAGTGGCGCGGCGTTGGCGGCGGCCAGTGTCCGCTGTGCCGGGCGGTCATCCGGGACGTCATCCGCACCTACACCACGTAGGTGTGTTTCCTAGCCAAGCGCCAACCCTTACTCAAAATCAAAGTCATTGCATTTTGAGCGCAAACGAGCGCAGAAAGAATGCACTATTGATGCGATAGAGTTTAGACAGAGTTATATAGGATGAAGGAGGCGAACCTATCACACTTTATTTATATCGCTGAACTCTAATAATACCAATATATATATATATATGTTTAATTTTTTTGTGATGTTATGAGTAAGTGCGCCTGAGAGCCAAAACTATGTACTATGTTCAATCGAGACTTCTCAACGTTTTTCAATTTTTTTGCAAAGCTCTGAACAGCGCGTTCATACTTAGTATAAAACCAAAGTATTGTCTAGGAATTAATTGTATTGGAGGTTGAGTTTTAATTGATTAACAACAGTTGTTGCAAATTTTCCTTAATTTCTTGATTTCCCTTTATGTCTAATTTCCAAACGATGTGCAAAATTATCAAAATTATTGAGGAATACTTTATTTGGCGAATCATTTTGGTGCTAAATGTTTTGAAATGCAAAATAATAAAATTGTTAACGGATTTGAAAGGTTATGTTTAAGCTTGCAGCAACTGAAAAGGACCTTAATTTGGCCAAGAGGACGAAACAAAAGCAATTATTGACTACTTTCCAGCAGGGAAACGCTTAAGACTTTCCTATATATACACACGATGCAACTCAAATATATCTGCAGCACAAATTGTTGAAAGAAGAGAAAAGATTGATCTAAGGAGATGAAGAAATACTTATGCACGAAAACCAAAATATAAACTGCAAGAGCGTGTTAAAATCTAATGTTAGCTAGCCCTAAGTACTTAAGTTAATTTCTAGTCAACGAATTATGCTGAAGTTTAATCTAGACCGCGGTAGTTCATCCCCAAAAAGACACCAACTCACAAAACACACCACACACCACAAATGACGTATTTTGAGCACGCCTAAGCAATTTTAAATGGAGCCGCGCATTTTAAATTACACCTAAGTAGTGCACGTATTTTATTGCAGACTTAATATATAATATACCTTACTTTAAACATAGAACAAAAGACTTGTATGTTGTACCAACAGCTTGAAATATGGAAATATGTAAAATGGAGTAAATCAAGCATGCAGTTAGAGAATTGCCAATAATTAATTAACAAACAATACCAAGCAGAACACAAACACGATGAGGGAAGGAAAAGAAAAGAGGAAAAACTTTACCTAAGATTGTATTAAAAAAAAAACTAAAAGAAAATATAATAACGCAAAGAACACAAAGAATGAGGAAATGTGCGAAGTGGAGAGCGCAAGCTTACTATTTTTGTTACAAGTATGAATCCGGATAGGAATAAATGGAGACATGTTATTGCCACTATTAATAATTAACTTTTAATTTTTTAATGAATCCTAGTACGTAACACTACGATACTGCGCCTAGTTATGACTAAAAAATAAAAATGTATTTATGAAATTATATTTGATATATGTAAGACAACGCAATGCTGTAATACCATTAAATACTGACAAACAATATCAGAGAAATGCGCTTTGTTTTATTTTTTTAGCGGGATGGAGCCCTAAATAATTATCACTTGAAATAAAGTATTATGTGGTATGGGATCTGGTTAAGGATAACAACAAAAATGGTTATGAAAGTTAAACTATTGACTATTTATTTATTTAACTTAACAACAAATCCAATATGTGATTACGTTATATATGGATAAATTTAATTCTTAATAATGAAGTTAGCATTTTGAAACTACGATTAAGTATAACAATTATTCTAAGAGAGGTATTTAAATTCGATAAATTAATTTTAAAGTGCCAGTTTAGAGAAAAAAAAAAAAACAAACAAAAATATTTTGAAAAAATTTAAATCAATTTAAAAAGTAACGGTAAATTTTGTAAATTTCACTATGCCGATTGGTTTGAGCCATCGCTGTAATTATAGACAAGTTCACCACCACTGGGTCTGACATGTTCATCTGGTATATTTAGTATTTTTCTCGTATCCGTGGGTTTTATTTACCCGCGGTCATACTGCATGCAGTAAACAGAGATTTTACAAAAAAAAGAAAAGTGCAAAGAAAAGTACTGATTTTAGGGTAAATCGTTTCACAACGCGCACGAAAACCGCGAATAAAAGAGCTTGGGTGTGGTGAAAACCCACGCACTCAATCAAATTGTAAGTGGAGTGGTGAAAACCGGGCTAAAAACACAACTTTCTGGCCGTTTGCAAGTACATACACACATACACACGCACGACGTAGACAAAATATCAACCACCGTTCCCCCCCGCCCCCTCCTTCAGTGATTCCACGAACCTCACCTTCGTCTCTTCCTCTTCTTACTTTTCCAGAGCGACCCAAATTACGACGAACTCGCTCTGCTCGCTGGCTAATTACGCATTCCGAGCATGGACGAGGCCAATATACAGGACAAGGAGCGGTTCGCCAGCCGGGAGAACCACTGCGAGATCGAGCGGCGGCGTCGCAACAAGATGACGGCCTACATCACGGAACTGTCGGATATGGTGCCCACCTGCAGTGCCCTGGCCAGGAAACCGGATAAGCTGACCATCCTGCGCATGGCAGTGGCGCACATGAAGGCTCTACGTGGCACTGGCAATACCAGCAGCGATGGCACCTACAAGCCCTCGTTCCTCACCGACCAGGAGCTAAAGCATCTCATTCTGGAGGCGGCTGATGGCTTTCTCTTCGTCGTATCCTGCGACTCGGGTCGGGTGATCTACGTCTCCGATTCGGTGACCCCGGTCTTGAACTACACGCAAAGTGATTGGTATGGCACAAGCCTCTATGAGCACATTCACCCCGACGATCGCGAAAAGATCCGGGAGCAGCTGTCCACGCAGGAGTCGCAGAATGCTGGACGTATCCTGGACCTGAAGTCGGGCACAGTGAAGAAGGAGGGCCACCAGTCCAGCATGCGCCTGAGCATGGGTGCCCGGCGAGGCTTCATCTGTCGGATGCGTGTGGGCAATGTGAACTCGGAATCCATGGTCTCCGGGCACCTGAACCGCCTAAAGCAGCGCAACTCTCTGGGACCGTCGCGTGATGGCACCAACTACGCCGTGGTCCACTGCACCGGGTACATCAAGAACTGGCCGCCCACGGACATGTTCCCCAACATGCACATGGAGCGCGACGTGGATGATATGACCTCGCACTGCTGCCTGGTGGCCATCGGACGGCTGCAGGTCACCTCGACGGCGGCGAACGACATGAGCGGGTCGAACAACCAGAGTGAGTTCATCACACGCCACGCCATGGACGGCAAGTTCACGTTCGTGGACCAGCGGGTGCTCAACATCCTGGGCTATACGCCCACCGAGCTCCTGGGGAAGATCTGCTACGACTTCTTCCATCCGGAGGACCAGAGCCACATGAAGGAGAGCTTCGATCAGGTGCTCAAGCAGAAGGGACAGATGTTCTCGCTCCTGTACAGAGCCCGGGCCAAGAACTCGGAGTACGTGTGGCTGCGCACCCAGGCGTATGCCTTCCTCAATCCCTACACCGACGAGGTGGAGTACATAGTGTGCACCAACAGCTCGGGGAAGACCATGCACGGTGCTCCCTTGGATGCGGCAGGCGCTGCCCACACGCCCGAGCAAGTGCAGCAACAACAACAGCAGCAGCAGCAGCAGCAGGAGCAACATGTTTACGTGCAGGCTGCCCCCGGAGTGGACTATGCTCGACGCGAGCTGACCCCCGTGGGCAGTGCCACCAACGACGGCATGTACCAGACGCACATGCTCGCCATGCAGGCGCCCACTCCCCAACAGCAGCAGCAGCAGCAACGACCAGGATCGGCGCAGACCACACCGGTCGGCTATAGCTACGATACCACGCATTCGCCGTACAGCGCAGGCGGCGGGGGACCCTCGCCCTTGGCCAAGATTCCCAAATCGGGCACCTCGCCCACGCCCGTGGCGCCCAACTCCTGGGCAGCGCTGCGTCCCCAGCAGCAGCAGCAGCAGCAGCAGCCCGTGACCGAAGGCTATCAGTATCAGCAGACGAGTCCGGCCAGATCGCCGAGTGGCCCAACCTACACCCAACTGAGTGCCGGCAACGGAAACCGTCAGCAACCGCAGCCAGGAGCATATCAGGCAGCCCCGCCGCCACCCCCGCCCAATGCACCGGGCATGTGGGATTGGCAGCAGGCCGGCGGGCATCCGCATCCACATCCGCCGCACCCAACGGCCCAGCATCCGCATCATCCGCATGCCCATCCCGGGGGACCGGCAGGGGCAGGAGGTCAGCCGCAGGGCCAGGAGTTCTCCGACATGCTGCAGATGCTCGATCACAGTGCGCCGACCACGTTCGAGGACCTGAACATCAACATGTTTAGCACGCCGTTTGAGTAATGTCCCCATATCCTCCTCCCATTTCCCACTCTATCTCTTTCTGGAACCTCTCCTCAAGTGCAATCCATCTTAACATTGTTGAAATAATTCAGCCGAGCATCAGCATGCAAATTGTAATCTCGTAAATAGCATTTTAAGTACATAGCCGGCAGTCACGTACATGAACACACGACTCTCTGATATCTTTATTTTACGTCTTCGCCACACCGTCACTCCTCCCATTTCCCACAGTAGCCCGTTCGGAGATCCCCCTTAGCTTAGCCCTCTCTCGTTGGCCGTGCAAAGTATTTACAATTAAAGTTTTACGAGGGAATAATATATATACAGCGCTTTATGGCCTTTGAATTCTAAACTTTCTCATCGATTCTATGTAGGATTAGGCTTCATGTGTGCAGAGTATTCTCTTGTATTTCACAGTACATATAAATATATACAATTCGTAGTCTAATATACAACAAATTGATAGTTGTAAGCAATCACAAGTGCACCACCTCCACTTTTACACCTCTTTCCCGCCAGAACCGCCATTAACATTGACACCATTTCCCATTAATTTTTGGCCAACAAATTCGCTTCGCTGTGCAGCTTTTTGCCTTTTCTTTTTAATTGCAATTTATGCAGCGACAACGACAACGAAAACTTGCAAGCTCAATACAGTGGCGCTAAAAAATGAATTCACAAAACCCTAATCCCCAAATAAACCCATTTGATTATGACAAGTTCAAACATACAATTATAATTAGTATTAATTAAGCATCTCTCCAATTCAAGAAACAAAAATTTTAAGCAAAATCTTTAGTAGCTAAGTTCAGATTTTTGTAATTAAGCCGCAACAACATCAACGATGATAATAATGCTTAGGACTTTTGGGTATTGAGAGCAAATATTTCGGTTTTTTAATGAAAATAAACTTACTGTACTACAAAGCTATGGGTGCTTATGAATCTCTACCTGGATGGCTCCTTGCCTCGCTGCTGTCACTGCTGCAGCCGGTGCTTGGCTGGGTGAGCGCCGCTCTCTTGAAATCCCTGAATCGAGGCCTCTTGGCCGGGCTGTCGATGGACTCCGAGCCATCAGAGGAGGTCCTGCGCTTGGCAATAGCCCCACTATCCTTTGCCTCCTCTTCATCCCCACTGGGGTCGCTCTGCTCCGCCTTGATCTGATCTTCCCGCTTCTTGCGTACATTCAGCCAGGCCATCATCGTCTTGTTCATGGGCGGCTTCGCGGGCTTGGCGGCCAACTCGATGGGCTTGTTGCACTCCTCGCTCTTGTTTCGGGAATTGTTCACCATCTTGGCCACCCGATGCCACTTGAGAGAGGTAGCCGGACGTAGGGTGGCCAGGGCTTCAGAGTCACTGACTCTCTTAAAGTCCAGCCAGTCCTAGTTTTAGGAGAAATTAAATCTATATCCCTTCTGCAAGGCACTGAAACTCACATTCATCTGCTGCTCCGTTTCGAGGATCGCTGGCATGCGATAGTGCATCCAGGACATGATCTTGCTGGACTGGAAGGTGATTATACTGTAGCTGTACATCTTGTCGCCGTTCTCGTCTTCCCAAACATCAAAGAGCCCGGCCATCCGCAGCAGCTTTACATCGCCCGGCGACCAGGTACTCTTGTCGTATATCTTGGCATCACCCTCCTGGGGGACATAGATCAAGTAGGCCTCCCGTTCCGAGGGCTTTTTAGCGGGACCAGCTGTCTGCCACTCGTAGAACCCTTCGCAGATAACCACACACCGCTGGCCGCGCTTAAACGGGCCGCGGTACAATTTGGAATCCATCAGGTGCTCCAGCCGGCAGTTGTTGGTGGTGAGGCCGTGCCGCCGATAGTCGCCCTTGTGCCAGAAGGGGATCATGCCCCACATCATGGGCATCACGACGCGGGCGCACTTCTGCTCCACGGCATCGGAGAAATGCGCTGCGGACACGATCACGGGCGTAATGTCGGTAGGGGCTATGTTGAACGACGCTTGGTAGCGCCTCCCTAGGTTGAATTCCGCCCTCCATTCGGGTGTCTCCAAGACCGATTCTTTCTCATCCTTAACCTTGACCTCCTCTTCGCCATCCGGCTCCTTTTTCACAGACTGTTTGGGATATTTACAGGCGCAAACCACCTGATCCGGATCTAGGGTTCTAAAAAGGCGGTTAATTATGTTCTAGTTGGCATGATTTCAGCACTTACAGGCATGTGCGGCCGCACATTGGTTTAGTGTGTGAAATAAAGTGGAAATATATTTATTTTCGTGTTTTAAAATCTTGCATTTGCTGAATTTTTAAACTAATACTAGTTTGGTGGTCCTGCTCCGCTTGGAAATCTCAGTGTGGTCGTCACCGCGCCGCCTCGGATAAGTTTACTAACCACACCTGGTCACATTGCACCGCAAAATCACAACAGAAAAATTGAACGCTGTTCGTACATCCAGTTTTCCTGCATTTTCCAAGACAACTAAAAGAAAATGGGCGAGCGCTACAACATCCACAGCCAGCTGGAGCATCTGCAGAGCAAGTACATCGGAACCGGGCACGCAGATACCACCAAATTCGAGTGGTTGACTAACCAGCACCGCGATTCTCTGGCCAGCTACCTGGGCCACTACGACATCCTCAACTACTTTGCCATAGCCGAGAACGAATCGAAGGCTCGGGTGCGGTTCAACTTGATGGAGCGCATGCTGCAGCCGTGCGGACCACCCCCGGAAAAGCTAGAAGATTAAGAAATATTTAAAATTTAATAAATTCTAGAAAAGAAAAAAAAAACAATAAGAAATGCATTTTCCAGGGCTGGTATACACTTTGGTAAATACCAAAGTAAATACTGACAATCGGTATTTTGCCGCCATCCCCGCACGGTCGTACTGCAGGTCAGGAAAAGCTTTTCACTTCGATATAACTTATTTTCGTTTCAATTATTAATTTTCGCGTGCTAGAGTGTTTTCGATCAAGCGTAAAATAGCCAATGCCGCACCAAATCAAAGTACGTTGTCGTGTCCGCTCAAGCGATATCGAAAACCTCTCGAAAAGACCCCCGAAAACGGTGTACAACAAAACTGCAATACAGCAGCAGCCACAACAACAATAACACTCGGGAGCATCGAGAGCATTTTGTGCGAAAATACGCGGCGGCGGCGAACAAAAGAGATCCCAATTTGCAATTGCGTAGAACCCCCAATTGGTGTGTGAACAGAGACACACACCAGTGCACTTAGTGCCCGTGTGTTCGGCGAGATGACTCCCCGAAAATTGATGAATAATGGCCGAGAAATGCAGGCAAAGAGCAGGCGACGACGCATAATCTTAAAAATAGTGACAAACTAAAACAGCCAGCCTACAGCTATTTCCCAGCTGCCCGTCTGCGCAAAGTTCTTGCCAAAGCTCGCGCCATTCCTACTAAAATGCCCGCGACTGTGGCTTGCTAATAGGAAATCAGCAGACGGCGTTGCCAGACGTGCGGCAGAAAAGCGTAGTTTACCCAAGTTCAACACCTTTCTCACTCAGTTTCATGGTATATTTAAGGTATATTTTGATGGAGTATTGGCGAGGTGAGGTGAGGGGCAGAGAAAAGCCCACGACATCGTTGAAAATTTTCGCAAAGCGAAACCAAAAAGTTAAAAATAAATGTTTACCGAGCAGCGGCAGCAAGGGGGAGGGCGAAAACGCAATTAACCCCCCACCGACCCGCCAGCGGCAAAGTGTTAAATGTAATTTTCCGATTACGCTCGCGCTCTCGATTGTATTGGATAATTCGATGGTGTTGCCCCAGCGCAGTTTGCAGTTCGTGGGTGTGTGCGGTGGCAGCGGTGTTAGCGGGGGCGGAGAGCCCCGTTTTTGTGTGCCTCTGCGCCTTTGCTTCACCCTGCCATTCGCAAGGCAAACGGGACGGCGAAAAGAAAGAACCGTAATCGTGGGCACGAGAAAGCATGGTGCAAAGAAAAAGAAAGAAGAGAGCGCGCCAGGCCCCCGCATCCCCTAACCCCTTTCCCCAAGTCATGCCTTTGCCTAACGGAGTGCCTGCTGTCTCTACCTTCCAGCTCCGCTGAATCCTAGAATCCTGGAATCCTCTATAACCGAAGCCCGCAAGGACAACAACAAGAACATCAATCCCACGCACACCGAACGCAGCAAGCAAGCAAGCCATCGGCCCCAACTTCAGCGGCAGAGGGTCTCCTGAACGCCAGGAAGTGGAAGCGAAGCTTACTGCCGCTGCCGAATAATGAGTCGACATGAAGGTGAGTCCCAAAAGGGCCTAGTGGCTGAAGGATACTACCTACTCCTCTCGTCCAGGTGTCAGCTGCGATTCGTGTCTCAAGAGCAACTTCAACGGCAGGCGCTACAAGTGCCTGATCTGCTATGACTACGACCTGTGCGCCGACTGCTACGAGGATGGCGTCACCTCGACGCGCCATTTGGTCGAGCACCCCATGCAGTGCATCCTCACCCGCTCCGACATCGAGCTGTACTTTGGCGGCGAGATGCTAACCTCGGATCAGCCGCAGAGCTTCACCTGTCCCTACTGCAAGAAGATGGGCTTCAGCGATGCCACTCTACTTGAGCACGTCTCTGCCGAGCACACGGAGACCAGTCTGGAAGTGGTCTGTCCCGTCTGTGCCGGATTGCCGGGCGGCGAACCGAATCTAGTCACAGATGACTTTGCCGGTCACCTAACATTGGAGCACAGGCAGGGGCCGCGCGAGCTGATTTCCTTTTTGATATCCTTTTTTAAAAACAAGCAATCAGGAATATTAACTTTACGAAAGAGTGCAATCCTGTCAAGCTGCATCGTAGAATATATGCTTAGATTTTGTTTAGTTTATATTTTCAAGTTTACCCAAAGGAACTTTTTCAAACTATATCACTTAAATCTATATTCTCTCCATTCTATCCTTTGTATTTAAAAATCATATAGACATTGCCTTTGCTGTGTATATATTTTTAATGAGTTTATATTTCTTGCTATTGCATATTCTTTTTGTTAAAATTTTACGATGCAGCTGAAGGCCTGGTTATAGCTCCATAAAATTAGTCTAGCTGCGATTTTTCCCCTATTTACGTAGCTTTGTGAAATCCCTTTTGGTTGCCTTAACCTTTAGACAATACGACGAGCCCTCTGCCATCCGTCATGGCGGTGGAGTGCGCAGGATCCCTGGACGCACCCTTGGCGGCCCTCGGACGCGACGCTCCAATATGCACTTTAGCTCCTCGAGCGGTCTATCGGCCCTGTCACCCTCTGGCCGGGAATCGGTGGATCCCATTGCGGAATTGCTCTCGCAGCTTTCCGGCGTTCGGCGCGGCGGACCGCCCACATCGCAGCTGCAGCAGCTACAGATGCAGATGCAGTTGGACCGGCAGCAGGTGACGGTAAGCGGGGGGCGTCCACTTCCACGTCTAATATGTTTTATAAGGAAACTGCGACTTTCGTTGTCTCTTGCTTTTGCCTTTGCTTTTGCCTTTGCGCTCTTGCATTATTTTAGGCATCGCGCCAAATCGATCGGCTGCCAAGGCGCGGGCATCCCATAGTCTCAACATCGAACTCGAATGCCGCCATGGCCGAGGTGATCAGCGGTGGAGCAGGCAGCGCAGGCGGAGGCAGTGGCGCAGTTGGAAGCGGCGGCAGCGGCGGCGGCAGTGGAGGCACGGCTCCGCCCAACCTGCGCACCACCGAGTGGCCGGTGACAGCGAGCTTCTCGACATCGGCCAGCAATCATTCGCAGACTCAGTCGAGTCTGGCCGCCAATAGCCTCAATGCCAGAGAAGTAGTTCATCCCGCTGGCCACCATCCCTTGATGCAAATGTCCACTAATCTCCAATGTCTTATCCTGCAGGCGGTCGGCGGCAGCAGCAGCAGCGCCAGCAATGCCCTCGGCATCAGCGTGGGCGTCGGCGGAGCGGCCAACGGCAACGGCGGCGGCCCAGGTGTGATCGGAGTGGGTGCCGGAGCCGGAGGAGCCAGTGGTCAAACGGGTAACCAGGGGGGCGCGGCAGCTGGCGAGTCCCTCTTGCTGGCCCAGTTCATGCAGCCCACCCTCACCGAGGCCGAATGGGCGAATGTGGAGCGCAAGCGGGCAGATCGGTGAGTGTTTTCCGCGGATTTGGTTAGCTTACCCGGACAGCTTGCTAATGCCATTCCCTCGCCTTGTAGCTCCATGTTTGTGCAGTCGCTGATGCTATCGATGCTCTGCAACGAGGTGCTGGACTTGAATGCCTTCGACGAGAGCTTGGCCAAGAGTGATAATGTAAATAAGGGGCAACAACAGCAGCAGCAGCAGGAGGATGCAGAGGCCGAGGCGCAGGCGGAGACGCTGCTAAACAACAATGCCGATGTGCAGGAGCAGCAGCAGCAGGCACAGCCGGCGATGGTGCGACAGGTGAATCAAATGCAACAGACCTCACCGGAGGACTTTGTCTGCGACGAGTATCGCTATAAAAACAAAAAGGCCAACACAACACAAACGAGTGGAACAGCAGGCGGTGGCGGAGGAGGAGTGGCGGCAGCAGGAGCCACTGCACCATCCGGAGGTGGTGCTAGCGGAGCTGGCAGCAAGCCAACAGCTGACAGAGGCATCGAGAGACGTGGCGGCCGACCGCCGCCCGCGGAGATGGCCACGGGCTCGTCGCAGCAGCCCCAGCAGCAGCAGCAGCAACAGCAGTCCACGGCCAATCCGGCAGCGTCCCAGCAGAAATACAAACAGAACGCTAATGCAGCGGCGGCGGCGGCAAACACAAATCAAATTCCCGACACTAGGTAGTGCCTCTTCTGATGATGATCACCGCGAGAGAGATGCATCAGCAACAACAACAACCACACCCAATGTAGCTGCAGCAGCCACAACCAATCTATCACCACCAGCAACACCGCAACAGCAAACGAAAGCAGAAACCGAAACAGCAGCCACAAATTGAAGGCACTACAACCAACACAGCCGTAAAAGTAACAACAACCGTAGTAGTGGGGGATAGCTGCTGCTCTGGAGGAATCGGATTCGTCTTAGGCAGTTGTTGGCGTCCGCCGCAGCAAATTCGTCAAAAGGAAACAACTATATTATGTATCGTTTATTAAATATATTAAAATTTATATAATTATAAAAAGATGAGCAGAGAGATGTGTGCAGCAAGAAAAATTATTGTAATCATTGAATTAATTATAATTTAAAGAAACCACAAAAAAAAAACAATATCCAACTGTGTTTTGGGTAATTCCAAAAGTGGAAGAGCCTTGACTGCGTAATTGGAAAACATTCTAAGGGCTTGGTTGGAGACTCACAAGATTTTTCCTTTAATTTGTTTGGTTTCTTTAAAAATCTAGATGTTTCTTTCTTAATATTGTCTTTGCTTAATTCGATTTAAATCCAATTCTAAACTAGAAAAAAGGACGCTAGCTTTGGGCAGCCGCTCGTTCCCTATGATTTTCTGCAGATATGTTTAAAATAATTGAAGTTATATTTTTAGTCCTATTCATTTTCCCATCGTCCCTTTAAAAGCTATATGATATAGTCGTTTGATCCGTCTGGCTCTGACTTCGATACCACTTGCAAAAAGACTATGGGGAAAGTTTTAATACTAAGAGACTAGCTTGTGTACTCAAAGAAAAAAGAACATGGCTAGATCGACTCGGCTGTTTGGGCCGATCAAGATAATATCAATTTTTTGAGCTTAGAAAATGTCTCAACTGGTTTGTAATCTTTCTACAAACTAGCTTTTTTAAGTCGAAGTCATTGAGGGTTTTCGAAGCAAATACCTTCCTTCGATTTCCATTTTGCTTTGTTCTGTCGAGCTCCGAGCTTGTTACTCGAAGCCCAAAACTGATCAAATGTAAAGTAGCTCGGAGTCACTCCACTTCACCTTGCAGTTTCCCATGAGACCTTCATGATGAGACATATAGTCCGATTGCCAGAGTTTCTGCCCTTCACACCTCGAATTTATCCACATCCAAGGGGGGCAAGTTATCCAGATCGTAAGCGCTTTGGATACCACTGGGTCGCAGGCAGAACAAGTGCTCCACTGCCTGCTTAATCTGCGTATCCGAGCAATACGGATTAACCATGACAATGGAGTGGGCCAACAACTTGGCCAGCTTCTTGAACAGAAATCGATTGGCGATGAGCCCCTCCTCCAGCGGACTCATCAAGTGCCGCACTATCCACGGCCGTATACGGAACACGCAGCTGGCCAGCAGCACTTCATCCGCCAGGTCAATGGAGGGGCTGGAGATTTGGGTGGCAAACTCATCGTCGCTGTCCTCGCCGAATAGCTCATGGAACTTGTGCCGCAATCGGTCCTCGCATCGCCAGTCCGTCTCCAGCGCACGGATCATACAGGCGTTGAGCCTCAGCCTCTGAACGTAGAGTTCGCAGGGCCAACGACTCTGACGCAGATCCAGCTCCTGGCTGAGCTGTGGCTCGGAGGTGGGCGAGGGTGGGTCTTCAGTCTTTTTGGGGCTGGGCAGCTCGGCGTTCTCGATCTCCTCCAGAATCGCTGATATCTGCGGATCGTCGGTTACAGCGGAGGGTTCGATGCCGAAGATTTCATTCAGGTCGGTGTGCTCGTCGCCAAACAGCATGGCCAGCTCTTGGGCCACTGCATCTTCGGGTTCAGAGATCGGTGAACCTTGATCTGGGAGTGGCCGTTGCTTCTTTTCAGCGTTTTTGGTGCGGCAGCGCCGACAGATTGGCTCCTTGACGTCCGCCGTCTCCTGGAGTCTGGCCTGAAACATATCGATTTTTCGGCGCAGTTCGTAGCTTTCCTCTTCATTGGAGTCATGGCCGTTGTGGGGGGATTCAGTCCATGTCGTTTGAGTGCCTTTATCTACTGAGGGCTCCACTGATTTGGCTGCCACATCCGCGATAGCTCCCGTTGGCTGGCTCTGCATTTGGTCGAAGAGAATGTCGGCCAGCCGACCCTCCTGCGTGCTCCTACGCACAGCGGCTATCTGCGGATTAAAACGTTGTTGGGGATTTTGGATAGACCCCTCAGACTAACTCACCGTCTTGACCATCACCCTCTGATAGATCTGCGCAGCCATACAGGCCTTCACTGCCTTCTGCTCTAGTTGGTGCACGCTTTCCGGGATGCAGGCCCACGCTGTGGGCTTGTGCCGATTCCTTGACTTGCCAGCCCAGGCGCAGACGTTCTCATGCAGCTGTCGCTCCAGGTAGAGCACATATTGCTTTTGTACCTATGCATTTTCAGACATAAACAAACGTCAGTTCAAACGAAATTTGTCCCTAAACAATTTTGTTTGCTATCAATTACTTACCACCTCCGTGAGCACCACAAACTCGTTATTGCTTTCGTGTTTCATACTTAAATTATGTCCAACGGCTTGGCCTCTTTTCTTTAAATGATTTTGTACATTTTTCCCGTTCTTAACAAGCGTTTAAGCCGGGACTCAAAGCTGGTGCGGTTCAAAAAACAATTTAAACATTTCGACAGCGTTGCCACCTGGCGTCAATCAGCTGTCTGTTGGAAGTGCGGCTTTCCAGTTGGACATTGGAAACTTGCAAAATGTTAGAATTTTTAAAATATGTTCACAAAGATTTAAGGGTTTTCAATTAAAAATCCGATAATAATGAAGTTACCTTGTGAATTTTTATTTAAGAATGATTCTCAATTTCACAGACGACAGTATTACAAGTGTTCTTTGTCAAATTGTTAAATATTTGTATGCTAATGCCAGTTGTGTAATTTATTGAGCTATTGCCTATGTACAATATGATTAATATAATTTATATATCATATAAATATCGTAGTATCCATATTACAAGTCAAAGGAGTTTCCATTATACAAAAAATAGAGCAATTAACAGTCAACTTGAGGTTGATTTTTTGCAGAGCCAACGGAACTTTAGTTATGTTCCGTGTTGTTTATTACAAATCGTTATTTTGAACAACAACAAAAGTAAGCGTGAGGAAAAACTATTATAAATATATATGTATATTATTAATTGTTTATATTAGGGCTAAACTGCTAAAGCCGCTGCCAATAATTGGCTTAATTTTGAATATCAATCCATCGATCCATTGCATCGGTCCGATTCCACTTCCACCCCGCCCAAGCCTGCGCCAGTTAGTCAAGAAACATGTTGTCGTCGTCAAAGGTGAACACGTTGTTGCGTGGCTGGGCGGGATTGGCGGCGGCCTCCGGTCGTGCTCGGGCTCGGTCCGCTGTAGTCTGGCTGCTGTTGCTGGCCGTCGCAGGGTTGGGTGTTCCAATGGCGGTTGGGGCCGAACTCCTTGCGGCATTACTGCCCTCCGCTCCGTTCTCTCCGCCACCGAAACCGTCGAGCAGGACAAACTCCTCGTCAGCATCGCTGCCATCTTCTGCCAGCGACTTGCGGCAGATCGGACAGGTGCTGTGTAGATTCAGCCATGGCACAATGCAGTTCTCATGGTACAGGTGCGAGCAGGGCAGCTTGCGAACCGTCTCGTCAATCTTGAAGTCGTCCCAGCAGATGGAGCACTGGATCTTGCGCTCCACGTCCTCGGCGCTTATCTGCACATTGGGTATCTCGTTGATGCGCTGCGTCGACAGTGGCGGCGGCCCCGAGGTCTCCATTTGGTTTAGCATCTGCGTGACAATGGTATCCAGGCCTTCGCGGCCCCACGCATAGTCCCCCGGGTTGCCCATGAAGAACATGTGCGAGTTTCCTCCACCGCCAACGCCTCCGCCCGGTCCGGTCACTATTTCAGCAGTGGCGCCAGCCAGGGGCAAGCTCTGCAGAAAGTCAAACAACACGTTATCCAATCGGTCCAGATTGGCTGGCCGCACACGTCCACCGGCAGTCAGGCCGCCGCCGGAGCCACTGCCGGAGGGTCCGCCGAAGCCGCCCAGGTGCACCACGTTGCTGTGACGCCGGTTTGGCTCGATGGTGATCTCTAGGTTCGGGACATTCCGCATATTCAGCAGCGACACAATGTCGTTTCGCAGCGACTCCACGTTCACTTGAGATCCGCCCGAGGAGCTGCCCCGGCTCAGCGTGTCGTGGGAGCCGGATGAGCCACTGCTGCCCGATCGACCACCGCTCTGGGCGGCCGCAGCCGGGGAAGCCATCTCCGGCGCATTAGCCGGCAGCTCCTCCACGAAGCCATTGGCGCACAGGGGGCAGGTGAAATCCGCATTGGGAATGTTTATCTCCACATTGCACATGTGGCAGAAGAAGCGCTTAGGGTCCGCGGACCGATCCTCCACTACCATTGCCTCCGCCATCCTACGCTAACTGTCTGTATCCTTATCTTCCTGACCAGGCTGATTCCTGAATGGCTGATTGTGCAAGCTGGGTGCCGCTGTCGGCAGTTGTCGGCAGGCGTCGTTTCCGGCTATCGTTGGCTGCCGGTAGCTCTAGTAGTTGCGTTTCACACACGGGGACAAGGTACGTACGCCGGGCTCCACGCCGGAGAATTTGTCGAGAATTTGGGAAACACTCAGTGAGTTATATTTTTCTAAAAATAATGCCCTTTAAAGTGCCCAGTTTTGTTTCGGATCTGTGCTGCCATCTTAGCTTATTTCTAGATTTAGCATATTTGAAAATGGAAAAGCTTATAAGATTTGCAAATATCTTATAGCTTATTTAAAAGTTCAGATATACGTAAGTGAATATTATAAAAAAATATATTTTTAAGTGAGTAAGAAAATTACCAAATACTTAATTACTTAAAAACTTCAAGAAATCTAATCATTTTCTTTCGCATCTGCGAAAAATAGCTTATTTTTGCTCAGAATCTAGCTAATTTGGATGCTCAGCTCCTCGTTAGTATTTTTCTTGTGGTGATATTGCCCAAATATGAAGAAATGGATTATATCTATCTAAAATATAATTGAAATAATATTTAACATTTAATGGAAAATAGGTTTATCTTATTTAAAAAATGTATATTTCTGAAAGAGGTATCTCTCTATTGCCCTTTCGTTCTTAAACTAAATGAAGCTAAATATAAGTATTATTTAAAACAATAAATAATTTAAATAAACCATATTATTACTTAAAAGCACCGAAAATTAAAACTAAACGAAAGTTAAAGTTGGCTAGTAAATAGCCAATTTCTCTGGCCCAGTGCTGTCAAACCATCAGAGCAGGCGTTGCCACCTCCCTTCCAATTCCGCCAGTCATATTTAGCCCATTTCCCATTCGCAGTCTGGCAACGCCGGTTGAGAAACAAAAAGTCATCTTCTCTGGCGGCGTTTAGCATTTTGCAAAATTATTATTTCCTGCAAAGTAAATTGAGTTGAGCGAGAAAAAACCGTCAACATGTCGATTTTAGCCTACAACGGAGGATGTGTCGTGGCCATGCGCGGCAAGGACTGCGTGGCCATCGCCACGGACCACCGCTTCGGAGTCCAGGCCCAGACGATCTCCACGGACTTCAAGAAGGTGTTCCACATCGCTCCACGTATGTTCCTGGGCCTCACCGGCCTCCAGACAGACATATTGACCGTGCGGGATCGCCTGATGTTCCGCAAGAACCTGTATGAGACACGCGAGAGCCGCGAGATGGCCCCCAAACCCTTCTCGGCCATGCTCTCCAGTTTTCTGTACGAGCACCGCTTCGGACCATACTTCATCGAGCCGGTGGTGGCTGGACTGGATCCTAAGACACTGAAGCCATTCATCTGCAACATGGACCTGATTGGCTGCCCCAACGAGCCCGATGACTTTGTCGTGGCCGGCACCTGCGCGGAGCAGCTGTATGGCATGTGCGAGACCCTGTGGCGCCCGGACCTGGACCCGGACCAGCTATTCGAGGTTATCGCCCAGTCCATGATGAACGCCTTCGACCGCGACGCCATGAGCGGCTGGGGTGCCACCGTATACGTTATCGAGAAGGATAAGATTACGGAGCGCTCGCTGAAGACCCGCATGGACTAGGGATGTTGTCAAGAATTCCGATTGGTGATTTTGTATACAGAAAAAAAATATTAACATACAAATAAAATTTGTTAAGGTACCCACATATGGCCACCAAAGGTGTGAATCGTTTCATATTGTAATCTTCAGTTAGCAGGACGCAGAAAAGGGACACAAGGAACTGCCTTGGTTTCGTTTAATAATTCTTGTAAATTGTAGGTACAATATCTTCAGACTATATCAGAGTTACTGCTCCTCCTGCCACTCGATCGACTTTTTGGCCAACGCCATGGCTGCCTCTTCGGTCTTAGCGCCACCGATAAAGCCACTGTGATGGACAAAAACGAGATCTTTAATGCCTGCCTTCTCGCTAAGATCATCGTCTCTCAATCCTCGCCAGGGCGTGGGCAGGAACTTGCGTCCCAGAAAGCTGCTGGGCGTCACGGGCACCCCGGCCACTCGATAGCTCGAACCATCGTTGAATACTATAAGCTTGGGCACTCCCACCACATTGTACTCCTTCTCCAGATCAGCCAGATGAGCCTTCCAGGGGCAAAAAGTCTTCAGGACGAGAATCTCGCCGGTGGGATAAACGCTCTTCGCTCCCTCCAGAGCCGCTCGGACATGATCCCTGGCCGCAATCCACGAGCAGGCCACCTCCAAAACGTTTTCTACGAACTCCCGTCCAGCAATTTCCATGGCCCTTTGGAAGCGCTGTTCGATGTCCACGCCAATCTCTTGCCAAGAGGGATTCAGCTTGCCAATGCGGGCGGAAAGATGGGTAGAAACTTTGTACACCGGCTCGCCGCCCTCGAACATCGGTACTCCGTTGTCAATGGCATCCAGTTCGCTGATGAAATTCCTGTAGATCTGTACGAAGGCCAGCTTCAGGTTCTCCGGCGACAGTTGAATGCCCTTTTCCCGCTGCAGGATGCTCTGGATGACCCGTTCGCCATAGTGGCTGTAGACCAAGCCAGCGCTGCTCAGCCTGGAGGAGATCATATCTATGGTTAGACAAGGTTCCTTGGAACAAAATCCCCCAGGAACTTACCTGATTACATTGAAATCTTCACTGACTTCGGGGCGTATGCTCTTGAAGGTTTCCGTGAAGGTTTTCTGGTGGTGATCGTACCACTTCTTGGCATGATCGTACTCGCCACCCACATCCACAATGATGTCGCACTTCTCCCGCAGCGCCTTGTCGTCCCTGCTCCTGAAAACCTCGGCGTTTTCATACTCGGGCAGGCTTTTCAGCATGAAGCACGCCACTACCTCGTCGCAGTGGAAGGTGCCGCTGTGGGTGCCGATCCACAAAGCGGAACGCTTGGGTGGGGTGCCTCCAGTCATTATAGATAGTTGTCCTGTTTAAAACAGATCGGTTATTTCAGATAAAATTAGTTTTTAACAAATTCGTACGAAAACGCGGCAAGAACCGGAACATATGGATCAGTATGACCGGGCTGCCACTTTTAGCCTCAAAAGCAGTATGACCGTGAAGTGTATGAGAGTACAGCAATATGGCAACGCCGTGGCCTTAAGTCCGCAAAAATAAAGTATGGCAGCTCTGGCAACGGATTTTTAAAACGACATTATTCTAAAAGCTTTAAAATTAATTGAAACACTCTTAAAAATATTTAAATATGCCCGAAAAATGGTTTTAGAAAAACATTTTCCTGTGCCAAGCACTGCCAGCTCATTACCTCTCCCCACTCATTTGCATGGGCGAACTTGTTGGTCCATTAAATTAACAACAATTTGCTAATTCGTTAGACAACAACTTATAGACAGCCACTTGGTTTTTTTCTTGGTTGTTTATTAGAAAATTATTGGGTGAAAAAATCAGTAAGTTTCTGCAACTCAAGGCCCACGCATGGATAAAGTGGCTAAGGCGAATTAAAAGCAAGGATTACCCAAAAATGGCAGAGGCTCGCTTGCGCCGTAATATAAGTCGGCAAGTACCCGCAATGTAAGCCCTTTATAAAATACTTAATTGGGTATTCAAATCTCTGTGACTAAAAAGACATTTATTGACCTAGTGCGTGATGTGTCGTCTTATATAACCGACTGATGCCTTAAGCTATTTAAATTTCACATTTCCGTTAATTGTGAGCGGCAAAGCGACGAACAACAATTAAAATCAAAATAGTCACAGTGCCTACTGCTACAACAAATAGCATAAATCACAGCCGCTGCTTCGACAATGATCACGTGTAGGAGCGGAGAGCGGACACAACAAAAAAATCCATTAAATTTAAATCGTTGCACAGGCATTTTCCTCGTTTCCAGCCTCCCACGACCTTGGGAAAGATGCGAAGCGCTCGGAAATTGAGTGGAAAAGGGAAGCTACAGCTACAAAACTAGTTTCCAAACACTTTTCCAAATGAAATGCGAAACGCAGCTCCCATTAAAATGCAATTATCCCGACACCATCGACGACTCATACCGGGTTGTGGAATAGGGGCTCCAGATCGAAGCAGACACGCTCCTATCGCAATTTGGACTCGACTCCGACCCCAGCTTCTTTCAGCATCCAGCTTATCTTCCCCGACAACGTTAGAAGTTCATTGCCACTGAGCGAAAACAGCGTTTGTTTTCACAATTGCCCTAGTAATTATATTTTCACGCCCATGAACAAATAATAAGCAAATGACACAAGCAAACAAAGCACCTTTTAGTACCCAGTATTAGGAATTTCGAGTACAAGGGTATATTGTGTTCATATTAGGCTTGTTTATTGAACATTTTTAGGCACTGTACGTGCTAACAAGAGTTATCATAGTCCAGATGTACCTATGTCTCTAGCCTTTGTCACGTATATAAAGTTAAGCACATAATAGAACCCCTTTTAATGTTAAATATATCATTGTTTGGGAACTTTTTAGAAATAGGAGGACAGGGTATGCATTAGGTCGAATGAGTAATTCCCAAGTTACGTATACGCCCATTTAACTTACATTAGCACTGCTTTTTTCCTAATAAATTGCTTAATAACACCAATATGTGAGAGTAATGCCTGAACGCGTCAAAGCCAAATTTTTGACAATTATCTGGAGCAGACAGCAAATAGATTACTAATTTTAGAGACGACAGCTTTGTAGTTATTTGTTGAATTTAATTTTCCCAACTTTTAATGTGCTATTTATGTAGCTTAAATTATTATTTGCAATTTTGAACAGACCCTAGTTAGTTTTGTTATTAAAAACTAAGTAAAATGAGCTATTTTTATTATGAAGTAATAATATTATTGATGCTGTTTTTGGGAATTTTAAGAAATTAACTTATAATTGCGTTATGTGTCAAATGTGTCTGGAAACATAATAAAGCAATCACCTTTTTAAAATTGTTCTTTGGAAAATTTGTATCTTTTCCACCAAATTAATTTTGAAATTGTTGTTTAAAATCATTGTTAGTTTTAGATTAGTGCTTGCGTGTCTATTTTGTTATTATGTATTTATATAGGGTATGCTTTTTTCATTGTAATGGAATATAAAGATTAACGATGACTTTTCCTACTCAAAAATAGAATAAACCACTTTGAGCAAATGTCACGAGTTATTTAGCTTTTCTGTACTATTTCAAGAGTCACGGGTATTAAAGAGACTGCGTTCCATTCTATTCATGTGTGACGGGTTTATGCAACTGTCACTTGGCCGCTTTTACGAGAATTCACCTTTTCCTACTTGCATTTAAATCAAATACTTACGTTGTGTTCATTCTGTGTGCGGAACCTGAATCGGAATGCTGAAGGTGCTGGCGACACATATAGAGACCGATAAAGATCCAGAAAGAATAAAGCTGTAGCTGTAGCTAGCGACTTTAGTGGGGAGATTTAGTGGCTGGGCCATTGATGAGGTAAATACACAAGTAAACAGGTTTGTCGTCCGTTCAATTGTTCTCTCGCTCAATGAATATCTTTTAGGGGGGTTTTGCTTTGTTTTCGGTTACCAAATTTCCTACATTCCAATTGACACAAATGCCACTCATCGAGCTTTTTGTTTAATTTTTTGCCGCTGCTGTTTTCGGTTTTTTTTTTTTGTGCGACGCTCCGATTTGTAAGCTAAGCTTAATGGAAAGCTTGCCGAGCCGCTTTTGTTGTAACGGGACAGAGAATCGCGCGCCCAACTTGGGCTTCGGTTTCAGTTTTTCAGTTTGTTTTGACCGCGCGACGCGCTCTGTGGTGCTTGCGTGTTGGCCCAAAGCGTTGACTTGTCGCGGAATAAAAATACGAAAATTATACAAAAAGCGTCTGGAAATTAACCAAAATATTAGTTCAGCCTCGGCGTTTGCACGGTACAAGTTTGTGGCGAGCGGCAGGAGCGAAAAAACCTGTTCGAAATTGCAACCAAAAACAAAAGGCGAAAGTTCAACAAACCGATTAAGCCTTAAAATCCCTTAATAAACGTCCTATATGCGTACATTAAACGTTCACATCGATTAAGTGCAGTGTTCCGACTAATTCCGACTCCAACAGCGCGTTGTTTCCGTGGCATATCTCAGACCCCACATCGGCGTAACCCTTATATGTAAATGCAGCTAGAAGTGGCAGTTTCTTGGCCATTAAACCTCGACATATTGGCTTTAATGAGCGCGCCCATTGTGCAACCTTTAAGCAAGGAAAATATACTTGATTTCCCTGAAAAAAAAAGAGATAAATCATTTACAAGCTAGATACCAGAGCCCTAATAAAAACACAGTTGAACTTCAATAACACGCGCCAGTTTCTGTTAGTGCATTTTATTTTAGGTAGCTGCTGCAAAAATAAATATTTCTAAAATAAAAGAAATCAAACTCAAGGCTTTTGATAAGCTTACAAAGGAAACAAAGTCGACGAGAAAATAAAAGAAAGCCTTAAACTAAGAAGAACAAATATTAGATTGGAAAGCTTTTGAAATAAATGAGAAAAAAAGTGTATCAAACAAGGGGAAGATTCATTTATACTTAAATTTTCTTTCCCTTTTTGAAGATAAAGTTAAGGAAGTTTAACTGTGCCGTCTTTATGGCCTAGTAAATACAGCCATCAGAATAAACAGAATTACAACGGAGAAAAGAGGTGAAAATACTTCCCGAAATTCTCGAAATGATGGAACCACTGAGGTTCCACTTAGTCAGATTTGAGTTGAGGTGCGCCCCGCTGCTTAAGTGCTGGATCGATTGTCTTTCGTTTTCGATGTCGATTTTTGGTTAATCGTTTGGTTCATCGTGAAAATCAGTTTAAACCAGTTTACGGATCCCGTGACCGCAAGGCGATTTATTACGCATCTCATAGATATCGTACCATTCCACACCATCGCCTAAACCTATGCACCTGCGGTGGACTGGTTTATCTGCTCAAGGCTCTTCTTTTTCTCTTTTAATTTTTTGACAGCCTCGAAATTTGTTGGCGTACTTTGCTCATATGCATAAATTGCATCCATAAATCTTCATTTAAAACTTATACAGGTGCTGAGAGATTTCTCCCAAAGCTTATCACGTGAGCCTCTGCAAAAATGCAGATCACGGTGGCTTATTAAATCAGTTTAAATGAAAACTTAATCTGTTCGAAAAGAGGTGTTATTGCATATTGATTTCATAAATATATTAAAAATAACCCGTTTAAATAGTTATATCTGGTCTGTGATTGTGGATTTTTGTTGTTTAAGCACTTAATTATAATTATTTCCTTACAACACATTAAAAAAAACACCATCTTTGAGCTATAGTACAGAAATAAATTATTTTCAATGCGTGTATGCACATATAAACACGTAATATTTTAATTGTGTCAAATACTTCAGCACTCCCAATCGCATAATAAACGAACTGAAAGCCGAAAGAAAGCAGCCAAACAAGAAGAGCTATTAATGTCCAATTATAATGAATTTCATCGTCTCTTCGTTTGTGTGTGATTTGGAAAGGCTTTTGCCACTTAGCACTCAGTGCCGAACCCGTGTCGATAAGTAACGATAATGATCAATAATGCTGGCCAAATGATGCTCAGCTGAGTGAAAACCAATACGCAGGCAATACAGAGACTTAAAAAACAGTTCAAAAATCAAACCCAAACAGACGCTTGAGCAAACAGAAGGGCGCATCAAGTATACGCCGTCCATCAAGCATACGCCGCGATGTCCAATGGCAAGGCTGCCACAGCTGCCGCCACAGCTGAGAAAAATGGGTAAAGTCACTAGCTCGGCTGCTGCCAGCACATTTTCCCACTTACTTTAGACACAATAGGCCAGCGTTAATTGTTAACTAGAATTAATCGATTGCCAAACGCACACACACACACACACACACACACATTTTTTTCATTTCCGTTGCAGCTCGCTGAACGATCGGCCATTGTTCATGCTAAATGGCAGCGGCGGACGCACTGCATCCAACGATGTGGAAGTCAGCAACTTTCGACGCGCCCTCCCACAGTTCATAGCTGTTAGTATTAAGAACATATTGCTATTCGGTAAATAACAACAACAAAACATTCTCCAGCTACTTGTATTTTTTCCCAGGGGAAATGAAGTTGGAAAATTATCGTCTTTTATATCCTCGTAAAAAAAGCTGGCTTTCAGCTGTGCATATTAATCATATTTAAAGTCACTGATTTGGCGGTCGTTGCTTAAAAGAAAAAATCATTTACAACTTCAACACTTGTAAAGTTTATTGTTTTCGATATTCATCATCGTTTTTTATTTAAAGTGTCATGAGCAATATAAATTGCTTGCCAAGCAACACCTGTTGTTAAATATAATTTGAAAATATTGTTCAAATTAATTACTTAGAAAGTGAAATGTGTTTTTTAAAGAGTTATATAATACTAAATTACGAATCAAGAGAACTAAATGGTGTGAATTTGAGAAATGAGACGTAAGACTTCATTCCCCTTAAAAAATATGTAACTACTTAGATAATTATTGTTAATAATTATTACCAACTCTTTGTGATTTCTCTAGGATATGGCATGACCTTAGGGTTCCCCACAATTGTGATTCCCGCCATCCAGGGCGGTGAGGGACGCAGTGAGACCAGTGGCGACATAGTCCTCAACAAGGATGAGATCTCTTGGTTTAGTAAGAATCCAGAAATTAATATAAACAATGATTTAAATTATTAAACATATTATCTTACCTCTAGGTTCCATTAACCTTATTTGTGTGCCTCTGGGATGTCTGTTCTCCGGCCTACTCACTCAGCCCTTGGGCAAGCGAAGAGCCATGCAGGTGGGTGAATATTATAACTTTAAAATAATTACGGGCTTTAGTGAATAAAGAGTATTATTACACCCTCTTGCTAACCCAAAGGGCAAACGAAAATTGAGCAATTGCCACCGTATCTGAAGGTGTAATTTTTTTGGTACACGCGCCTGAATCGATCATCATGATCATGAGCCATCATCAGCAGGCAGGCAGGCAGGCCACTTAGCCGCAATCATCTGCGGCTCATCAGGCGCTCCTCCGATTACTTGGAACACTGACACACTAAGCTGGAAACAAAACGAGCGCTGCGTGACTTTGTGGGAGGGTTATGATTATGCAATTATGCTTATCCGATGGTGCTGATCCAACTCTGGTCTCCCCTCACTGTCTTTGCAGTTTGTCAATCTTCCGATACTGGCCGCCTGGCTGATGTTTCACTTCGCGACGCGCACGGAACACCTGTATGCGGCTTTGTGCTTGGCTGGACTTGGCGGCGGATTGATGGAGGCGCCGGTAAGTGAATCCCAAGCCACATTGACTAAGTGCTCTGTAATATAGTAACCCTTTAAACCTACCACTTGGCACCTGTAAGCTGAGGGTTTAAAGTCCGTTCTCCCGTCGCCTCTGTTGTTTAACAGTTTAATTAGCATAATTCGCCAGAAAGGGGACTTTTCACATTTTCCCAAGGGCTTTGCGGATAAGTCCAAAGTTGAGCTGTTGAAACCGCAACATTATGAGAACCAAATTTCCGGAATAAACCTGACAATAGGCAGGGAAAGGAAATGATCACGAGGAAGCGAAAAAGCCCCAAGTTCTCACCTATTGGAAACAATATATGTACGTTAAAGGGTTTATCTCTGGCTAGATCTTTGTTATTGTGTTAAGAAAAATGTAGAAAAAAACGAATCAAGCTAAAGTTAGTTTTTAGGCAATTCATTAAAGTTATATAAATGAATAACCTCTGAAATGGTACGATCGTACCTGTCAAATAATATAGTCAATACTTTCTGCAGGTGTATATTTAAGTATAACATAATGCAAATTTTACTAAAACCCACACTAACGGCGTTACTAACTTAATAATTTATTATGTAAGGCATATAAATTGCAATTATCCAGACCCATTTCTATAAGGGTTCCTTAGGTTATGTAAACCATATAAATTGCAATTAACCACTCAAAGTACCATTCAGTTTTGTCTGCCTATATAAGGCATGGAAATTTCTCCATGCTTCAGTACAAGTTTGATATAACTTCAGAAAAATGCAACTTTTGTGGCTTTTCCTGCTTTTTAGTGGATTGGAATGCAAAGTTGTCTTTCGAACTCGATGGCCGGTGTACAAAGTGACAAAACAATATGGCAAACCCGTAAAGGTGGGACTATCAAATCGATTTTCTCAAACTTTTAAATATATATTTAATATTAAATATTACATTTGCCAGCCAAATGACTACTGCAATGCAGATCTTTGCCCAGCGAATACAACTCATATCACCTGCAGCACTCAGTTTGTAAGTACATTTTTAAATCCAACTAAAAATCTTGGTTGCCTTTGTGGTATTTAAATTAAAGTATTTACTTCCTAAAGATTAAAAACAATTCTTACTCTTGAAGTTAATAGGATCTTAAGTTTGATAAGTAGTCCATATTTATATCCTCTGAAGACTATAATGCAGAAGAAGGAAATCGCTTGGAAATAATAATTGTACAAGGATGTTTAACAAAAATCATTTGTTCCCATTCTTTTCGATTCTCCATCGATTTTAAATCCCTTCTATATTTTCTTGAGAGGATATGAATTATTCTTTTAACATCAATTTTAGAAGGTGTCCAAAAGTTAGCTATTTTTGAGGCATTCCTGAAAACTAGGCTTCGTTGGGGATTGTGACTAAAGTAGGGATCTCTTAAAATACCCTTTCAGGGTGACCATGAATAGAGTTACTATTTTATATAGCTGCCATTGGAGCGATCGATCAACTTGTATGAGAAGATAGGAAAATCATCAAAAGTTCGTTGGCTTTATTCATAGATATTTTCATATATACACTTCGGCTTCCCGAAGTTAGCTTCCTTTCTTGTTTTTTTTTTGTTATTGTTTAAAAAAAGCCAAACGCTGTTTTCATTATACCCTTGCAGAGGGTATTATAATTTTGACCAGATGTTTGCAACGCAGTGAAGGAGGCATCTCCGACCCCATAAAGTATATATATTCCTGATCAGCATCACCAGCCGAGTCGATCTAGCCATGTCCGTCTGACTGTCTGTCCGTCTGTCTGTCCGTCTGTCCGTCTGTCGGTTTCTACGCGAACTAGTCTCTCAGTTTTTGAGCTATCGCTGAAATTTTTAGCATAGTCTTATTTCTTTAGCACGCAGTATATATGTCGGAACGACCGAAATCGGACTACTATATCCTATAGCTGCCATAGGAGTGATAGCGAAATTAATGTAAAAACAAATTTAACTTCTCTGTTTTTCAACGTATTTCTATAAATTTTAAAATATAGCAGTTTTTTATGCTTCTAGAATTACGGTTTTAATTTCATTAAGATCGGACCACTATATCATATAGCTGCCATAGAAGCGATCGGTCGATTTATATGAAAATGTTAAATTCTACATTCGATATTTTTTCAACATTACTAAAATGGTTCGATTTTCAATGATCCAATTGCAGACTGCAAGGGTATACCAACTTCGGTTTACCGAAGTTAGCTGTCTTTCTCGTTTTTTTTTTTTTCATCATAAAATGTGATGCATTTTTTTTAGTGGAGTCCCAAATGTGGCAAGTTCCACGAGGGCGTGCGGATTACCAATTGCAGGAAGAGAATCATAAGGACGCTCAACGAAATGCGGTCCAAGGTGATACTGGGACAGACTCACCTGCCGAAAGGGAAGGATGTCGATAGGATGATGTGGGACAGAGACCTGGCGAAGATGGCGATGCGGATTACCAACCAGTGCATGGAACACCCCGCCGGCCTCTGCGCCAATACGATGCGATACACCGAAGTGGGCGAAGCCTCCGACTTTGTGAACCTGCGGCCGAGGCTAAACCCGAACGTGATCGGCTTCTTCAACATTTGGTTCGAGCAAAGATACGACCTTTCGGTCAGTGACGTAGCTAGCTTCCCGAACATGACTGGAATGTCGCCTCAGCTTGTGGCGTTCGCCAATATGATTTACTCACAGAACAAGAAGTTTGGCTGCGGAATGCTCAACACCAGCAAAAAGCGCTTCATTACCTGTCTGTTCAACAAGAAGGTCAAGCAGGGCGTGCCCCTCTACGAAATCAAGGACTCATCGTCAGACTCTGACGTGCCAGTTCTAACGGGCTCTTAGCCTTAGCTTTTCTGACACCTTGTAGGGTTTAAATAATTGATTTTTATTTAACTTTTTTTTTTAATTTGTTTTTATAGTAACGCGGTTTCTGCAAATCAGACCCCTTTCTGGGGAATTATGCAAATTAATTGATAAACAACAGAAGCCAAAGTTTTTCTACATTATTTATCAGATGACCTTAAGGTGATCAGTTTTTATATTTTCGAACTATTCAGTTCAGCTATTGAGTTCTATCGCTGTCTTCTCTGTGGTGTAGAGCATTTCTCCCGCCTGAATCTTCTTGTTAAACGGTCAGGTGTTGAAGCACTTCTTGCAGGTGTTGAGCATTCCGCAGCCGAACCTCTTCTTCTTCTCGTAAATCATACTTTAGAGCAGGGAAGGGCAGCCCTTTGCTCTTGCCTGCTCCCAAAACACAAACCGTTAGGTTTTTCGGGAGGCGCCAGCAAGTCGGTCGATCCGTGAAGCGATCCGTGAAGATTTACGAAAACAATGCCACTGTAATTGAGGCGCCAGAGAGGCGGGGAAAAGGGTTTTCGACGATCGCTCGAAATTGCAAAAACAAAATGTACGTGAATGGGCGACGCACATGATAGCAACGCAACAACAATTTTAAAGGGAATTGTGCAGCGGCCGACGACTTCTGCACTGAGTGAAAAAGTTTACATTTGTTTTTTAGTCGTTCTTTTGAGGCGGGATCGAGAGCATCACATATGACTGACGAAACGGAAAGTTACGAGTTTGAGATCCAATCTAAAGTTTAGAGTGCCACAAGCTAAGGCTTCAATTCTGTCATGTTCGGGTAGGAAGCCTCATCGTTGAGAAACAGATGGCTTCTTCAATATTTATTGAAAAAGGGTTCAGAGTCTTCCGCCGGGTCACAAAGACAGAGGACTCGTTGGTAATGCGCATCGCCATCTTAGCCAGCTCTTTGTCCGACCTCACTTGCTGCAGATCCTTCGGTATCAGCATCATCTTTGTGCGCTCTCACAATCCTCTTCCTTTGGAAATCCGCTCATATGCTATTTACCACGTAGTTAGCAAAACGTATGCAATGACTTAAAAATGTATTTAAAAAACATAACGATTTCTGTGGCTCCCCCGTTTCATATCCTCTCAAGATCATTTACGTTTTGCACCTAAAAATATGAAAGATAGAAATCGCTAGGGATTTGAAATCGAAGGAAAAGTTGCCAAATAGTATCCAGTGAATTGTATTTTGTAGCAAAATTATTGAATAATTTATATTTTTGTAAGTTAAAAATGAAATAAAGATGTTATATATGTATAACCGAATATGGATGATACTTAATTAAGTTAAGAAATGAGAATTGTTTTAATCTTTAGCAAATAAATACATTACTTTTAATACCACAATGTCACAGGATTTAAGTTAGATTCAAAAATGTACTTAAAAACGTAAAATGAGTTAAATTAAAATTGAAAGATACCTTTAAAAGTCCCACCTTGACGGGTTTGGCCTAAAACTCTTTGTGCAATTTTTACAGCCACTGAGTTCGATAGAAGTCTTTGCATTCCAATCCATTAAAAAGCAGAAAAGCCACGTAAGTAGCATTTCTCTAAAATCCCCAAACTTGTACTGGAATAGTCTTGAGGAATCTTGATAGAACCTTGTTTGGGTAATTGCAATTTCATGCTTTAAAATTTAAATATTATATAATTAAGTTAGTAACGCAAGTTAAGCAACATACCATTGGTATTATTTATTTATACCCTTTCTGAAAGTTTTATAGTATAAGTTAGATTTTTTTCTTCTTTTCTGTGCGATTAAATAGGCAAATAAAATAAGCTTAGTTGTCAAATACAAACAAAATATAGATCCCAGATACCTCATCATGTACTGAAAATCTATCAAAACGATCTGAGAAGGTCATCATCACATATGACCATTAACTCTACGATTGTAAATTAAATACGAATGTGTTTATGTCAATGACGGATTACCCCTCACGATTACTTCAACTTCTGACCCACAAATTCCTTTTGCAACAATGGTTTTAACCACATCGGCAGTTGGTTTGCTTTTATTTATTTTGTTTTCTGACCTTGGCCAACTCCTTGAGAGCTCTAGCTGGCACTTGTCATTTGAAGTTGCCACAAGTTGGTAGTTTAGGTACGTATATTAACCCTCTAGGTTTAAATTTTCGATGAATCTAGAACAAAATAAATTATATTATTAAAACTTAATAATAAATCCCTATTCTGAGAGCTATAACATTTTGTTTAATCTTTAGTTTATATTATTCTTTGAGTCTTTAGTTGCTTTGATTAAAAGTTTGTCTTGTGTTGCCAGTGTAGGGTTAATGCCCCTGTTAATGTATACTAACGACTCACCTTGGTGCTCTGACATTTTCCAGGTGCTTACCTATGTGGCCGAGATCACGGAGCCCAAGTATCGTGGCATTCTGTCCGCTCTGGGAACCACCTGTGTCATCACTGGTGTCTTTATCCAATTCATTCTGGGATCCCTGATGGACTGGCGGAGTGTTGCGGCAGTGAGTTCGGCCTTTCCGGTGATCACCATACTGATGCTGTGCTTTGTGCCGGAGAGTCCGGTTTGGCTAATACGGGAGCATCGTTTCCGGGAGGCGGTCAAGTCCCTGCAATGGCTGCGCGGCTGGGTTCCAGAGTACAAAATCGAGGCGGAGTTCAATCAGCTCTACGATGAACTGATCACCCAGAAGGCCATCGAGCTGACTGCGGACGGAGTTCCGCTGGCGGGACAACGTCGAACGATGAGTCAACGCCTGAGGATGTGGCGCAAACGCAGCTTTCTGGTGCCCTTCCTGTTGGTCTCCTTCACCTTCTTCACGGGCCACTTCTCCGGCAAGACACCGCTCCAAACGTATGCTGTGCAGATATTCCACACTCTCAAGGCTCCGATGAACAAGTATCACGCCACGATCCTTCTGGGATCGGCCGAAATGCTGGCCACCATATTGGGTGTCATACTCATCCATTTCACGGGCAAAAGGCCCTTGGTTTTGGTTTCCACAGTGGGCACTGGCCTGTGCTTCTTCGGCACAGCCACCTATGCTCATTTTCTGAATGAAGTTCCCGGGTTTACCGTGAACAATGTGGTGGTCAATGCCTCATCCCTTGTTCCCCACCAGACGATTCTTTCACAGGCGAATATCTCCAAAATTTTTGAGACAGAACAGCAAGCCATAAGGCAGGAGACGGAGCAGTTAACTACCCTATTGCCGGACCTGGAGACAACTACAATGTTCCCATCGGAACCCTTTAATCGCAGTAGGAGAGAAGCGGATGAAACAACGACCACCGAAGCCCCCATGGACACCACCGTGTGGCCAGAGCCTAGCAGCAGTGCGGTCCCCAGTTCGTCTGCAGCACCAGCATCAACGACAGCCAAGCCTCCGATTGTAGAGGAACTCCTCTTAATGGTCCCGAAACAGGAGCACAACTACCTGGTTTGGGTGCCACTAATCCTCCTGCTGCTGTCCGCCTTCTTCTCGCACCTGGGTATCCGAATGCTTCCCTGGATACTGATTGGCGAGGTCTTTCCGGCGGAGATACGAAACACTGCCTCGGGATTTGCCGGAGGAGTGGGCTATATATTTGGCTTTCTGGCGAACAAGCTTTTCCTGGTCATGCTGAGTGCACTGACTCTGCCCGGAACATTTGCCTTCTACGCATCCGTGGCTTTCGTCGGAACCATTGTCCTGTACTTCACCCTTCCTGAAACGGAGGGTCGTACTCTGGGTGTAAGTATGACTTGAACTTGATTGAAAATTAGAGACATTAAGTTCATAGTAAAAGCATGTTATATTTGGTCTTAAAGCCAAGTGCGCCATAGTGCATTTATACCAAATAATTGTAATTTCCTTTTGTTTGCTTAGGAAATCGAAGCGCACTTCTCCAAGAAATCCGACATGAATCTACTGCGTAAGCAGCCCAGCAATAAGTTGCCCATCAAGGACGAATCACAATACCCTGGAAACGCCATCAATGGGGATGGCATGCAGAGCTTCCATGTGCCCATCACCTCACAGCAGCAGGCAAAGATTATACATTTGCAGCAGAGCGACTTTACGCCCCGGCCCACGAACGGAAGAGCAGCTGGTGCCGGTATGACCAATCCGGCCTTTGAGGAGAGCAACACGACGCATCTATAAGTTGGACATGTCCATGTCGCCTGTGTCATCATCCTGTGTCAAACATCTGTTACACGAGCTTAACATTCCAGTGATATTTCTGAGAAATAAACTTAATTACCTAGATTTACATATCCATTAAATGGCATTTCATTCTTAATCGTGCAATCTGATAAAGGATCTCTTCTTTATTTTGTATTATAATTCAAGGGATTTGCTCGGAAAAATTTTCCCTAAGGCCTGGAATCTAATTCACACTGATTACAAAATCTAAAAATCAATCTAATCGGGATGCCATAGAAATTGCTAAAAATGAAGCGAATTTATTAATTATTATTATTAATTTCTGTGGCATCCCTAAATAAGTCAAATAAATTTAAATTAGTTTTTAAAGTCATCAAACGAAGGAAGGAATTACGATGGTTAAGTTAGTGTCTAAATAATAATATTACAATTTAATGTAAAATGCAATTGCTTTAATTGAAATTCCTCAGGAAGAACATGGTATCCACGACCGATCGAAAAAGCAATTGAGAAGATCCACCAGCTAGTCTCAAGGTTTTTAACTACGTTTTTATGTGAACTCGGCTTTTGTAACTCGTATTTTAAAGCATGCTTAAAAGTAATATTGTATAACACATTTTCATGGAGATATATATGTATGTATAACTTTATATAGATGCAGCAGGGGCAAGGCAGCTTCCTAGGTCTCATCGTCCTGCAGTTCAAGGAATTGTGTGCAGATGTCGCGACTGCATTCTCCCTTGCTGTTGAATAGGAATTTGTAATAATGGCCGTCCGCACAAATGGCTAGAAATTGCAGATAAAAAAAAGAGAAAGGTTATAGTCATGATCCCAAGGGACGCCGTAATGTGGCTAGAACTCACCCACAACCGAATTGGGATCGGCGCCAAAGGCACAAACACATCGTGGCCCCTGCGGTATTGAGAACTTGACAAAGCTCCATTGGCTCGAAAAGTACTTGGGTATAATCGAGGACTCGCGGGGCTTGTTATCCTCCAGGTTGAAGACGTGTATGGTGCCATGATCGGAGGCCACCACCACCATGGTGGACTGGTGGTTAAAGTTAATGCAGAATATGTTGGCATGGTTGCTGCCCCGCCTCAGCTCCGACACCTTCTTGCCGCTCTCCGTGTCAAAGATGCGGATAAGCGTGCCCTTTTCACCGGCGGTGGCCAGTCGCGTGCCCTGCAGGTTCAAGGCAATGCAACTGATGCCCGCCTCGTGGGCTATCACCTCCAGCGGCGCCCGTTCCGTGTTGGCCAGATCAACGATCTGAACGTGGCCAGTGCGCCGGCCGGGGAATGCAAGCAGGCTCTTGTTGCTGTGCGGGCACAGGACGCACAGGCCATTGGGATTGGAGCTCGTCTCGAACACATGCAGCTGCTGCGGCTGCTGCGTGAAGGTGAACACCTTGATCACGCCCTCCAGCACTACGACGATGCGATCCCTGCGAAGCCGCACCGCTCGCACCGGCTGGTTGAAGTCCAGCGATATGGCCGGTGACTTCTTTAGGTCGTCCCACACTATCACCTTGTTGGGCGGATACAGCGGCCGGATGCCGCCGCCCACCAGGGCAAGATAATTGCACCTGAACAGCATCTCCACATGGCTGAGACCACCTACGGAAAACAATGCATTTAGATTTGGGCCGTGGGAAATCCGGGCCTCTCTCTCTCTCTACCTTCTGGGAAGTACTGGCGCTCCTTCTCCTTCAGCGGATCACAGTTGTAGACCCGGAATCCGGTGTCCGTCGCACAGGCAAAGCATCCTGCAACGCAATAGGTTAGCTATAGTATATGTACATATGTGGTTTATATGTAAACAAGCCGTACCCTGGTCTTGGTTAAAGGCTGCGTAGAGCAGCCCGTTCCCGTACGGGTTTTGCTCCGTGAGGTTCATTGCACGCTCCGCGGGATGTTAAAGACCAGGTGGCCACTAACCAGATCCGTTAAACTTTCTGGGCAAGGAGGAGAAAAACAAAACCCGTGGACGGCACTACGGATGAGATGGGATTTTTTTTTCGTATAAAAACAATGGTTTATGTGTGACCAGACTGCGCAAGTGTTTCGTTTCGATACCTGCCGATGTTCTGATAACAGATAACATACGCCCACCGACCGCCAAGATCTACTGAAGATTTTTAAGAAAATTACATGTTGTTAGGTTGATTCTTCAAATTAAAAATATATCCATATCTATTCTAAAATATTCTAGGGTAAATTTCTTCCTTGATTTGTCAAGTTATTTATTCGTTTCTATTCAGACTGCATTCTTGCATAGGTGAAAATGCAGCATTCCCATCAAACGATTTTTGATTAGATTTTGGATCATTACATTTTCAGGTTATAGCTCCGTACTTAAACACACGAAAAGTGTTTCTAAGCAGTACGATAAAGCGAGAGGGTGAGTATTGACCTCTCGTTTTGGCTCAATGCTTGGGAACACTTTTCGCGTGTCTGAGTACAGAGCTTATTGAACATGTATTTGAATCCAAGAATGTATGTAGCTTCGACCAATGACTACGTTTATTGCATATTCACATTATTTGTCCACTATTATTTTAGTTCACCTTAAAGTATAGATAAACTAAAAAAGTATTTTTTTTTATAAAAGGTATCAATGGCAATAAAATTGCTCTGTTGCAACTTCTGCTAGAAACATATAGGAAAATGTAAAAATTAAATAATTGAAAATAACCAAAAAGCTTTGTTAATTATTTGCATTTTTAACTTTGCCAAACTATTCATATTATCGATAGGTGCCATCGATATTCTCACACCTCTAACTCAACAAAAAAGGAATAACAACAAGTTTTAGCACGCTCCACGACTCGCGAAATATGGAGCTCACCACGGATCTCTGCGGCTTCGCGGAGGACTCCATCGAGCCGTGTCGAACCTGCGGCATATACTTCACAATTGGCCTGGACATGGACCAGGAGCTCGTGAAGCCCTTGTTTAATACGGGGGACGACGTCGCCGCCGCCGCTCCCCCCGCAGACATGGACGAGATCATGGAGCAGATGACCGCCTGGAACCTGCAGGTAGGAGTACACTCTTTTCGTCAAAACCTGTAACATACACCCATTGTTTGTAGGTGGCACTGGATGATGGGAGACCGCAGTACATGTGCATCGGTTGCCTCGGCGAGTTTCGGAGGCTGCTCAAGTTCAAGCGCAGCTGCTTGGAGACCCAGGAGCAGTATGTGGAGCTGGAGCTGCAGCGCGAGCACAACGGCGTGGTGATCAAGCGCGAGATCGATGCTGAGCCGGACGAGAAGTTCTGCGGCTACGTGTACCTCGACATATCCGACGAGGAGGAAGAAATCAGCGACGAGGATGGCAGCAGACGCGTCTGCGCCGCCTTCGATATACCTCATGTTCCGATCAAGGAAGAGCACATGGCGCGTGTGCCGATGCAGACCAAAGCGACATTCCAGCCGCCAGAGCCCAAAGAGCTCGGCCCACCACCCATCGAGTCCAATTTTGAGGGGATAAAAAACGATGAGTTGACCGCAAACATGTTCTCTGCATCCAGTGCCGATGTGAGCACTTTGAACGACCGCGATAATGAGGATCAGGGGGATGAGGATGAGGAGGAGGAGGGGCTCATAAAGTTTACCTACGACGATGATGGCGAAGCAGCTGGCGCGCTGCCACAGCCCATTTACTTGCCGCCCATTGTGTCGTGCAAGCTCTGCCCACACGATTCGCCCAACGAGGAGGCGCACCTGGAGCATATGCAGCGAACGCACCTGCTCAAGGACTGGGAGTGCCGCATCTGTGCCAAGAAGTTCACCAATGTACCGGAGTCTCGTCTCAAGTTTCACATGAAGTGGCACAAGCTGCAGCGCCACCTCAAGTGCCCCATGTGCGGCTTTTTCTGCAGCTCCAAGGAGACGCTGAAGGAGCACAAGAAGGTCGCTCACACGCGCACCAAGTGCTCTTACTGTGACAAAAGTGAGTTGAACCGGAAATGAATTACTATTATACCTTATTTATTTATTTATTTATCTATTGCAGACATTAGAACTAACTTGCTGCAGCGTCATCTTAGCAAGCATGTGGAAGGTGTGTCTTTGATTGCTTTTTTTTTATTAACATAACTAATTAGTTTTATTTATAGAGCGCGAGGCGGAACTCGCCAATCAACTGAGCTTGTTGCAGCAGCCGCAAGTTGATGCCCCTTCACCGTCAGGGATTTCTACTTCTACAACTGCCTTTGAAGAGGTCCTGCCGCCGGAATCTCCACCCCCAGACTCCTCTGCAACTTCAGCGGCAATAGAATATGCTACCAAAGAAGGCGATCCTGTGATGGAGCATCCGGCCATCGTTGACTATCCTGCCCCGGCGCCCATTACCGCCATTTGTGTCATTCAGTGCGCCTTCTGCAGCGACACCTTCGACGATGCCGAGCAGCTGGAGGCTCATGTGCTGGCCACCCATAAGAGACCCAGGAAGAGACTGCATTCACCGGACAAGACGCCGCCGCCGGTTCAGCCGCCGAAGGTCAGCAAGCCAGAGACCATGCCCCCAATGGAAATATCTGCCACGGAAGATGACATCTCCCGCGTATCAGAGGTGAGCCTCAATGGTAGCCCTATGAATTCGAGCAGCGACAAGAAGGACCAGCAGGAGCACAGTAAAACCTACTCGCCGTGCCCACTTTGCGACAAGACCTTCGATCTGAAGTTCAAGCTAAATCGCCACCTCAAGCAGCACAAGAAGGCCCCATTTTAAGGCCTCCATTTATAGTTTTTAAGTTATTCGTGGCCATTGAAAAGTTTATTTTCTTTTCTTTTCTAAGAAGTGAATCCTATAGAAGTATTATTAAGCTTCACTCCAAGTTGAACCATGTGACGTTAGTTCATTAAAGTTTATGTTCCTCAGTTTTCATTTAAATTTCATTTTCCTTTTCACTCTAAGCGTTAAACCATTACTATTAAGCTTAAGCTAAGCATTACATAAAAGCCGAAAATGAAAATACCGATTTGCAGTGCATGAAAACACAACAAACTCCACCGTCTCTAGTTTCATCTGAGTTTTATTGGGTGTGTCTCTCTCTATATATATAATATATTATTTTATAAACTGTGTTTTCCATAAAATACGTTGATGGATTGGGATTAGGACATAATTCTCTCATTTTGCAAACTTTTCGCCTAAATAAATCGAAATTAAAATTAAGTTTTAAAACCAAATTTACGAAATTTAACTGAAGGAAGAAGGGTAACAACAAGCCTCTCCAAAGCCGCCTAGTTGCCACTCCCAGTGGCCGTCTTGAGCACGGTGGCCGGTATCAGTTTGGTGGCAAGCGCCTTTCCACCCGCCGCCTCTCCTCCGGCCACCGTGGTAACGGAGATTTTTCCACCAGACCCTGCTCCGCCGGCCGCCGTTGCCATTGGTATCACCTTCAAACTGGACAGCGGCTTTAGGTTTAGGCCCTGCAAGCCCGGCGAAAAGTACAGCTGCCCGCCATTGCCTTGCACGGCGAACACGAGATTATTTCCAGACGTCGCCGTCGCTGTGGCTGGAGACGCTGTAGTGGAGGCCGTACTCGTCATCTGCTTGTTGGCCACCAGCACATTCTTGGCCAGTCGCAGGGTTTGAGTGCCACCAGCTCCTATTAACAGGGTTTTGGGCGCCGTTGTTATAGTGCCGCCACCGCCAGAGGCAGGGGTTACACTCGTTACACTGTTGCTGGTGCTGGTGGCCAGGCGGACCAGTTGGTTGCCCATAATCACGGTCTGTACGGGTGTGGATCCAGCTCGAGCGGGTATCTGAAAGGAGTAGGCATGGGATTATTTTCTGGCTTTGTTCAGCAATTTATTTTATTTAGACTTTGGTTCTGGCATCCAGCAACTGTTTGTTTCCTTAGTTTGTATTTCTTGGGATTACTCACCGTTCCCTGCAGCTTCACCGTCTGTCCGCCAATCACAATGTTCTGAGTTGTTCGCACGGCATTTGAGGCCACTCCCGCTCCGGAAACGGCCACTCCTGGTGAAGCCACCGTCGTGCTGGCCGTAGTTGTGGTCTGGCTGATGGCCACACTGTTGCCGCCTCCCAGCGTCTTTATCTGCTTGGCATGGACGAGCAAAGGTTTACCCGGCAACACCGTTGTTTTGCCAATGATCTTGGGTACTCCGGCTCCACCTGCTCCAACGGAGGTTGTATTGGTGGCGCTCACAATGCGCGCCATTGTGGGCAACTGCTTGGTCGGCTGGTTGGGGCTCAGGGTAATCACATTGCCCGCCGAGGAAGTGGCCAGATGAATGATATTGTTGCCAGCGGAGGTTAGCAGCTTGCCTCCTCCCGGAGGTTGCTTTTGCAGCAAGCTGTCTAGAGAGATAATATGACCCGCTGTTCCCTGAGTGGCGTTCCCTGCTGCAGTCGCTGGTGTGGCTCGAATCACGCGTGTGGCTCCGCCGGTTGGGCTGCTGCCCACCACCGGCTGCTTGAAGTTCTGCAGGACAAAGGATTGCCTCGGTTGCTGTTGCGGCGACAGGCTCGTCGCTGTCTTGGCCACGGCGCCACTGGGCGATGTGGTGAGTATTTTGGGAGCTGACTTCGTTAGCGCCTGGAATACGATTTTCTTGTTCGACGAAATGGCTGTATTGCCTGTCCCCCAAAAAGGGAGTTTTTCGAATTAGTAACCAGTGAGTCAGGGAATGTGTCAAGACCTCCACACTTACCCACAATGATCCTTTGCTGCGGTGAGCTCTGCTGGCCGGCTGGACTGACACTGCTGTTCACCTTCACCTGCTTGAGCTGTTGCTGCTGGAGATTGGCAAAGGCCTGGGGCGACATCTTGACGATGGTTCCGCCACCGGTGACGGGGGAACTGGTCGTCGTGGTCGCAGCTTCTGTGGCGGAAATACTGGTCACCGGCTTGCTGGCCACAATCGAAACGGCGCCGATCTTCTGTTGAACTGGCCGCACTGTCTGCGATTGGGGCACCACGCGGGGTCCCAGGATCTGCACGGAGGGTGGCTTGGTTGGATTTCCAGCTAAGGCAGCCCCTCCTCCGCCGGCTGGCAGCAGTCGTATGATGTTCTTGGGCATCTGAGGACGTGGCGTGATGGTCAGAGCCTTGGGTTTCCCGCCCACCGGTTGTACCTGAAGCTGTTGCTGCTGCTGCTCCATGGGTATGATAAAGTTACCCAGCTTGTTGTTGGGAACGGGCTTCTTGATGGTCAGCTTCTTGGTCACTACGGAGGGCGTGGCCTGGCCCGATCCTAGTGATTGATTCGGTGTCGTGGCCACATGCACCGTTTGCAGGCCACTCGGCGTGGACACCAGTATGGGCGTGGTGTTGCGCGTGGGACTGATCTTGGAGATCGCCGAAAAGTTACCAGCCTTGGCCGTGGCCAGCTGTCGTTGAACGGTGGTCGTTGGAGCAGGAATGGGCAGAGCCACGGGCTTGAGCAGAGATTTCTGTACCTGCTGCAGGGTATTCGGATTCGGATTGGGATAGGAGGGTGAGGATGAGGCGGAGGCGGAGGCTGCTACTATCGTTCCCGCACTGGCATTGCCCTGCGGTATGTGATACTTGAGAGGCGGCACTGGCGGACACTTGACGGCCAAGGGTTTCTTCACCTGCAGAGCAGTAACTGGAACTGAGACTGGTACGGGTGAGACCACTGCGGGCACCAGGGCAGGCATTGGCTCCGTCTCCGTCCCAGAGGCTGCTTCACCGCCGTCTGGGTTCTGCTTGGTCGGCCTGATCAACTGCTTGCGCTGCTGCTGCTTCTGCTTCACCAGGTTCTGGTTCTGTCGATGCATCCTCTCGAACTCCGCCTCGCTGCGATTGCGATGCAAGTAGATCCAGATCTTTCGCCTGGCATCGTACTTCACGCACGGATCCTGACCGCCGTGCATGCGATCCAGGGCTCCGCTCACGATGGTCTGCAGCACGTTATCCGCCGCCTGTTGGCTCACGTACTGGGAGCACTTGAGCAGCTCGGAGATCTCGGAGCGGGTTCCCTCGCCGTTCGGCAGCCGGGCGGTGGCATCCCGCACCAGCGTTAGGATGGTAACGAACGGCGGCCGGTCATCGACCATCACAGCGTGACCTCTCGCCTTGTTCAGTGGCAAACTTTGGGTGTAGATGCCCTTGACCGGACCCACCACGCTCTCGTAGCCGTTGAGGCGATAGGTGAACGGGCGGTGGGGATACTCGAAGCGAATGCGCTCCTGTCGCTGGAACTCAAGGATCTCCGCCTGACTGGCCGTGCGCACCGTCCAGGTGGTGGGACATCTGGGCGGCGGCGTCGGCGATGCATCGACCATGGGATTCAAGTAATTCGAGTTCAGAACCGGACTGAGTTGCGATGGCTCCTCCCGCTGACTCCTCAGCCAGCTGTGGCACAGGCCCAGGAGTCGTGTGTCCGAGTCTCGGCCGGCGCCAATCCATTGGTAGATCCCCAGCTGCGTCTTGTGCTCAATGTACGGCACATACTCCGGTGGCAGGGAGCCAAAGTCCCCGGACAGGAAGTTGATACCAGACTGCAGCAGCCTGGACCAGTCCGGCACAGATCGTCCGCACCACTCCCCCGTGGGTATGGCCGTGTCCGAGTTGATTTCCCGCCAGCTAGACAGCAGGATTTGCAATTCGCCGTAGGTAAGGCGGTGCTGTGGCGTGGACACAAACAGGTCCCGTAGCAGGGAGAAGAAGGAGGCAGGACGCGGGGAGGCCGGAGGTCGGATAAGCACTTCCCTCGTGGGACTGCCGGTGATGTGACCGGCAGGAGGAGGAGCTGTACCAGCCGGCGGCTGGCTGGCGAGATTATGAGGCAGCGTGGGACTCGGATTGGAGGTGGCCATAGGTCCATTTAACGGCTCCAGCTTGGGCACGGGCTGAGGAGGATGAACCACCGGTGGTGGTGGTGGTGGTGGGGCTGCTGCTGCGGGTGTTATTTTCTTTGGCATAGTCTTCGGCGTCTCCCTTGGCTTGGGCAGGTGCTCCTGCTGGTCCAGCTGCTGCGGTTCATCCAACAGCATGGGCTCGGCCTCTTCCGCAAACTCGCTCTTGCTTGGCGTCACTCCGCCCCCTCCGATGGGCACCAGAGCCGGTGGATCGGGATTGAGGCGGGCCATCAGCGCCTTCGGTTTCCGGCCAGGCTTGAAGCTTCCCACGAATTGGGCCCGAGTGCAGATGTCGCGCAGGCGCACCTCGGAGGTGTCGAACTCGGGACTGTCCTGTAATGTGAAACTCAGATAAGTAAACAGCTCTTGACGATCCCCCCTCTCACACTTACCGGCTGTTCCACCTTCCGGCGCTTGTAGTCCCTCAAATACTTTCGGAAGTTCTTGTCATTCAACTGGGGTATCCTTTCCTCCTGCATGAAGCGCAGCACCTGCTCGTCCTCCACGCCCGGCCGTCGCTTGAAGAAGGTATTGTAAATGCATTTCTTATCCACCGCATTCGAGGGTCGTCCAGGTCCCGCCGGCTCCGGAGCCCTGGGCTCCTCCAGCTTGAACTCCATCAGCGGCGTCTTGGCGAGCCGCTCCATCAGCTGGGCGCACTCCTCGTCCTCCTCCTCCTCCTCGGCACTGATATCGCCAACTTTCAGCTCACATTCGCCCACAAGTTCCAGCAGCTCCTGGGCATAGCGTTTCTTGGCTCGTTGCGAGCAGAATCGATTCTCCATCGAAAGCGTTGGCGGCTTCCGCTTGCGCGGCCTTGGCCTTGGCAGGCCCTTACCAAAGGCTCCCTCGGCGGGCGGGGCGGAGGTGTAAGCATGCTGCAGCAGTTGCTCCCGAGAGAGAAAGAGCTCCTTGGCCAGCTGGCTGAGGCGTTCGGCCTGCTGAAAACGGAATTCCCTGCGGCTCGAGTGCTGAATGCTCCGGCGCAGCTGCAGGACATCGGGACGAAGGTTGCCCTCCTCCAGCTGGCGCTGCAACTGCAGCAGCGGCGACTGCCCGAAGCGCTGAAGGCCGCCGTTGAAGAGCTGCACCAAGGTGCGCTGCTGCTCGGCGCTCGCCTGCGCCTGTCCGGAAACCAGGCTGGAAAAGTCCGGCAGCAGCGGCTGCAGCCGAGCCTGGACATGGTGGGGCAACAGCTGCCAGGTCTCCATGGAGAAGAACTCGTGGAATATGGCCGAATTCTCGCACAGGCCGCGCGGCAGTCGAAAGATGTCTCTGCCGCTGAACTGCGCCAGCTCCAGCTCGTCCGACTGGCAGGTGGTGGTGTCGTCCTCCGTCTCCGAATCAGAGTCGGAGAGGTCTTCGTCCTCGTCCGGATCCTCCTCCAGCGAACCACCTCCACCGCTCGAGGATGAGCTGCTGCTGCTCGAGACACGACTCCGCTGGCTGCTACCTGAGCTGCTGCTGCTGCTGCTGTCGCTCATCCGGCCGTCCACCTCCTCCTCCTCGGAGTCCGCACTCCGACTCGCAATCGGATTTGGATTAGCATTTGGATTCGCCTGCGGACCAGGCCTGGCCATGGTGTTTACGTTTTGGTTGCTGCTCATCGCCCCAGCGCGTCAGCAGATTTTTTCCCGAACAGCGCCGCGATTTTTTCTCTACACTAATTTACAATTTTTGCTGTTATATATTGGCCTGGCATTTGGCTGGTTGGGTTTTCTTCTTTTTTTTTTATTGCTTCGCAGCATGTTTTCTCTACGATTTTTTCATTTCGCGACGAGTTGGCAGGCCGCCGCGGCACGTTAGTGGTGACCGATGTCTTGGTGGTGGTTTTCTGGTTTTATATTAATTTTAATTTAAACAAACAAAACAACATTTTTGTTTTCATCTTAGTTGTTAATTGTGGCTGTGACGCAAAACCACGGTCATTGGGCTCTTTAAAGTGTTATGGCATTTCTGCACTGCCCGACAAAATGTCAAATAAATATCATATTTTGTCAGCTCTTTAGGGATGAGACGATAGTGCTGGTGTTATATCGTTTGCAAATTTAAAATAAGTATATTCCTTGAAATTTTACGATTTATGCATAGCTTTAATCATTACGATGTCGAAAAAAATAAACATAATAAAGTTAAAAGTACCGAAATCTATCTGATATTTTTAATCAATTATATATTTTAATTTAATGAAGTCTTGATGATGTAATGCATGTCGTTAATCAACGATACACAAGTAGGCCGGGATAGCTTTAATTTGTCATGGGAATCTTAAATGAAGAAATACTAAAATATATAGTTTGTATTTAAATATTCTCATTAAAAAAATAATACAAAATATATGAAGATCAAATTGTTATGATCTTTAATTTATGTATGATCCCATTTACTTAACTACTCATATTTATCTCTGGAAATACTAAGATTTTTTTATTACATTTAAGTTAAATAACTCTTGGTAAAACATTATGTTGTTCTGGTGAATAATACATATATCCACTGAAAAAATTTTAGCACTTACCGTTGGCATGGGGTGGGCGTCAAAGACGTCCAGCTTTTCCACGTAACCCTCAAAGATCCGATGAAACCGGGAGAGTATCGTATCTAAATCCCGATTTCGCAATTTGGGATTTTTGCGAAAAACCGCTTCGAAATTCCGAATCTGAGAAACCATCGCTCGGAAAAGCTAGAACAAAACGCGCGAAAAAAGCTAGAGGTGGGAGAACTTACTTTTTGGTTGAACAGGTATCGATGCAACGATTCATCGAAACATTTTGCGATATTTAAATTTTTTTATTTTTTACATTATTATGCTTTAATTCACTTAATTAATTTAGTATTTGGGCTGTGGTAGCTGGTTTTTACGCATTCTGACCGCGATAACCCCCATAATTTATAAATTTAATAATTTATGGAATATCGAAAGGCCTATTGGAATTTTCATCGGCACACCTTATATCTCTAGGCCGTTAAACCGATCCCGCCATTTGATTTCGCGCAATTGGAAGCGACGGAATGGACGCGTAAAAAAAAAAAAATGTATTGTGGAGTGGGAGACGACGCGGGGTCCTGGATTGGTTATCGGCCTGGACAGGCAACGACGGGGACGCGAGAGGGCCACCCACGGGCGTCTGCGAGAAACGTCTGGTGATGTTGACGCGGGAGAGGAGGCCAGAGATGCAGCCAAAAGTGTGGGCCGATGAAAGGCACGAGGAGGCAGCGGCATCTTTTGGAACCCGCAGAAGTGGACCAGCACTAATTTTATTTTATTAATTTTATACTTTTCTTTTAATAGTCCATTACAGAACGGCTATTAATACATTCTCACCGAACGGTTCATTATGTATATTTTATATTTTTACAACCTGCTTAGTCAGAGTCGAGTGAGCAGAAAGTTCTTTCGAAATAAAATAAAGTGAAAAGCATCTTCATAATCATTCGAAGCATCGACTTGAGAACACGAACATTTTTTTTAGCTCAACAAATAAAATTCTTAGTACACAATTTCAAGTTATCCAATATTTTTAGTAGTTATTCCCCAATAAATTTTTGTAAATTTCCGTTGACCTTTTTTAAAATGCCACCAAAGGCGAAAAACGCGTGGTAAAGTCAAAAAAAGCCAAGCCATGCGCCGCGGCGCGGAAGCGTAAGGCGTCCATGAAGAAGCCAACGCGCTACTCTACAAAGCGCAGCCCCAAGATGTGGCCGAGGCCCCAAAGAAGGACGCCGACACGAAAGACAGCCACCAAGAAGAGGAGAGCCAAGGCTCCTCGCTGCCGACTGGGCTTGGAGGACCCTGTACAGACCTCGCCCCTGGGAGACGTGAATGAAGACCAGCTAGTCTTTTTCTTGGTGAAAATTATAATCTCCACAGAGTCCAGTGAGCAGAAGTCTCTTTCGAAATAAAATAAAGTGAAAAGCATCTTCATAATCATTCGAAGCATCGACTTGAGAACACGAACATTTTTTTAGCTCAACAAATAAAATTCTTAGTACAAAATTTCAAGTTATCTAATATTTTTAGTAGTTATTCCCCAATAAATTTTTGTACATTTCCGTTGACCTTTTTTAAAATGCCACCAAAGGCGAAAAACGCGTGGTAAAGTCAAAAAAGCCAAGCCATGCGCCGCGGCGCGGAAGCGTAAGGCGTCCATGAAGAAGCTAACGCGCTACTCTACAAAGCGCAGCCCCAAGATGTGGCCGAGTCTCCAAAGAAGGAAGCCGACACGAAAGACAGCCACCAAGAAGAGGAGAGCCAAGGCTCCTCGCTGCCGACTGGGCTTGGAGGACCCTGTACAGACCTCGCCCCTGGGAGACGTGAATGAAGACCAGCTAGTCTTTTTCTTGGTGAAAATTATAATCTCCACAGAGTCCAGTGAGCAGAAGTCTCTTTCGAAATAAAATAAAGTGAAAATCATCTTCATAATCATTCGAAGCATCGACTTGAGAACACGAACATTTTTTTTAGCTCAACAAATAAAATTCTTAGTACAAAATTTCAAGTTATCTAATATTTTTAGTAGTTATTCCCCAATAAATTTTTGTACATTTCCGTTGACCTTTTCTAAAATGCCACCAAAGGCGAAAAACGCGTGGTAAAGTCAAAAAAGCCAAGCCATGCGCCGCGGCGCGGAAGCGTAAGGCGTCCATGAAGAAGCCAACGCGCTACTCTACAAAGCGCAGCCCCAAGATGTGGCCGAGTCTCCAAAGAAGGAAGCCGACACGAAAGACAGCCACCAAGAAGAGGAGAGCCAAGGCTCCTCGCTGCCGACTGGGCTTGGAGGACCCTGTACAGACCTCGCCCCTGGGAGACGTGAATGAAGACCAGCTAGTCTTTTTCTTGGTGAAAATTATAATCTCCACAGAGTCCAGTGAGCAGAAGTCTCTTTCGAAATAAAATAAAGTGAAAAGCATCTTCATAATCATTCGAAGCATCGACTTGAGAACACGAACATTTTTTTTAGCTCAACAAATAAAATTCTTAGTACAAAATTTCAAGTTATCTAATATTTTTAGTAGTTATTCCCCAATAAATTTTTGTACATTTCCGTTGACCTTTTCTAAAATGCCACCAAAGGCGAAAAACGCGTGGTAAAGTCAAAAAAAGCCAAGCCATGCGCCGCGGCGCGGAAGCGTAAGGCGTCCATGAAGAAGCCAACGCGCTACTCTACAAAGCGCAGCCCCAAGATGTGGCCGAGTCTCCAAAGAAGGAAGCCGACACGAAAGACAGCCACCAAGAAGAGGAGAGCCAAGGCTCCTCGCTGCAGACTGGGCTTGGAGGACCCTGTACAGACCTCGCCCCTGGGAGACGTGAATGAAGACCAGCTAGTCTTTTTCTTGGTGAAAATTATAATCTCCACAGAGTCCAGTGAGCAGAAGTCTCTTTCGAAATAAAATAAAGTGAAAAGCATCTTCATAATCATTCGAAGCATCGACTTGAGAACACGAACATTTTGTTTAGCTCAACAAATAAAATTCTTAGTACAAAATTTCAAGTTATCCAATATTTTTAGTAGTTATTCCCCAATAAATTTTTGTACATTTCCGTTGACCTTTTTTAAAATGCCACCAAAGGCGAAAAACGCGTGGTAAAGTCAAAAAAAGCCAAGCCATGCGCCGCGGCGCGGAAGCGTAAGGCGTCCATGAAGAAGCCAACGCGCTACTCTACAAAGCGCAGCCCCAAGATGTGGCCGAGTCTCCAAAGAAGGAAGCCGACACGAAAGACAGCCACCAAGAAGAGGAGAGCCAAGGCTCCTCGCTGCCGACTGGGCTTGGAGGACCCTGTACAGACCTCGCCCCTGGGAGACGTGAATGAAGACCAGCTAGTCTTTTTCTTGGTGAAAATTATAATCTCCACAGAGTCCAGTGAGCAGAAGTCTCTTTCGAAATAAAATAAAGTGAAAAGCATCTTCATAATCATTCGAAGCATCGACTTGAGAATACGAACATTTTGTTTAGCTCAACAAATAAAATTCTTAGTACAAAATTTCAAGTTATCCAATATTTTTAGTAGTTATTCCCCAATAAATTTTTGTACATTTCCGTTGACCTTTTTTAAAATGCCACCAAAGGCGAAAAACGCGTGGTAAAGTCAAAAAAAGCCAAGCCATGCGCCGCGGCGCGGAAGCGTAAGGCGTCCATGAAGAAGCCAACGCGCTACTCTACAAAGGGCAGCCCCAAGATGTGGCCGAGTCTCCAAAGAAGGAAGCCGACACGAAAGACAGCCACCAAGAAGAGGAGAGCCAAGGCTCCTCGCTGCCGACTGGGCTTGGAGGACCCTGTACAGACCTCGCCCCTGGGAGACGTGAATGAAGACCAGCTAGTCTTTTTCTTGGTGAAAATTATAATCTCCACAGAGTCCAGTGAGCAGAAGTCTCTTTCGAAATAAAATAAAGTGAAAAGCATCTTCATAATCATTCGAAGCATCGACTTGAGAACACGAACATTTTTTTTAGCTCAACAAATAAAATTCTTAGTACAAAATTTCAAGTTATCTAATATTTTTAGTAGTTATTCCCCAATAAATTTTTGTACATTTCCGTTGACCTTTTTTAAAATGCCACCAAAGGCGAAAAACGCGTGGTAAAGTCAAAAAAAGCCAAGCCATGCGCCGCGGCGCGGAAGCGTAAGGCGTCCATGAAGAAGCCAACGCGCTACTCTACAAAGCGCAGCCCCAAGATGTGGCCGAGTCTCCAAAGAAGGAAGCCGACACGAAAGACAGCCACCAAGAAGAGGAGAGCCAAGGCTCCTCGCTGCCGACTGGGCTTGGAGGACCCTGTACAGACCTCGCCCCTGGGAGACGTGAATGAAGACCAGCTAGTCTTTTTCTTGGTGAAAATTATAATCTCCACAGAGTCCAGTGAGCAGAAGTCTCTTTCGAAATAAAATAAAGTGAAAAGCATCTTCATAATCATTCGAAGCATCGACTTGAGAACACGAACATTTTGTTTAGCTCAACAAATAAAATTCTTAGTACAAAATTTCAAGTTATCCAATATTTTTAGTAGTTATTCCCCAATAAATTTTTGTACATTTCCGTTGACCTTTTTTAAAATGCCACCAAAGGCGAAAAACGCGTGGTAAAGTCAAAAAAAGCCAAGCCATGCGCCGCGGCGCGGAAGCGTAAGGCGTCCATGAAGAAGCCAACGCGCTACTCTACAAAGCGCAGCCCCAAGATGTGGCCGAGTCCCCAAAGAAGGAAGCCGACACGAAAGACAGCCACCAAGAAGAGGAGAGCCAAGGCTCCTCGCTGCCGACTGGGCTTGGAGGACCCTGTACAGACCTCGCCCCTGGGAGACGTGAATGAAGACCAGCTAGTCTTTTTCTTGGTGCAAATTATAATCTCCACAGAGTCCAGTGAGCAGAAGTCTCTTTCGAAATAAAATAAAGTGAAAAGCATCTTCATAATCATTCGAAGCATCGACTTGAGAATACGAACATTTTTTTTAGCTCAACAAATAAAATTCTTAGTACAAAATTTCAAGTTATCCAATATTTTTAGTAGTTATTCCCCAATAAATTTTTGTACATTTCCGTTGACCTTTTTTAAAATGCCACCAAAGGCGAAAAACGCGTGGCAAAGTCAAAAAAAGCCAAGCCATGCGCCGCGGCGCGGAAGCGTAAGGCGTCCATGAAGAAGCCAACGCGCTACTCTACAAAGGGCAGCCCCAAGATGTGGCCGAGTCTCCAAAGAAGGAAGCCGACACGAAAGACAGCCACCAAGAAGAGGAGAGCCAAGGCTCCTCGCTGCCGACTGGGCTTGGAGGACCCTGTACAGACCTCGCCCCTGGGAGACGTGAATGAAGACCAGCTAGTCTTTTTCTTGGTGCAAATTATAATCTCCACAGAGTCCAGTGAGCAGAAGTCTCTTTCGAAATAAAATAAAGTGAAAAGCATCTTCATAATCATTCGAAGCATCGACTTGAGAATACGAACATTTTTTTTAGCTCAACAAATAAAATTCTTAGTACAAAATTTCAAGTTATCTAATATTTTTAGTAGTTATTCCCCAATAAATTTTTGTACATTTCCGTTGACCTTTTTTAAAATGCCACCAAAGGCGAAAAACGCGTGGTAAAGTCAAAAAAAGCCAAGCCATGCGCCGCGGCGCGGAAGCGTAAGGCGTCCATGAAGAAGCCAACGCGCTACTCTACAAAGCGCAGCCCCAAGATGTGGCCGAGTCCTTATGTATTTGTTCTTAAATGCTTCCATCGTAACAGTTCCATAACTGTCATCAGTGGGTTATTTTGCACGAGAGATACATTCTTACAGAGCAAGCCAGCCGCTGGACTGGAGCCATACGACATAAAGCTGGTGGAGGAGGGGCTGATCACGCGGAGAAGGACCAGTTCGAGTATCCGTAACAGCCACCGACCCGACTCATGCGCAGGCTCCGCCGCGGCCGAAGCAGCAGCACCGCCGCGGCCAAAGCAGCAGCACCGCCGCGGCCAAAGCAGCAACGCCGCGGCCAAAGCAGCAGCAACGCCGCGGCCAAAGCAGCAGCACCGCCGCGGCGCGCCGCTGATCCCGTTAAAATATGGAGACTGCGAGGCGAATAGAAGTCAGGATCTCTGCGCACCGCTGCCGCCGTTACAGCTAAACATCTACGCCAGGTCCTACGCTAGGATAGTCTAGAAGACCAACAGCCATAAGTGTCTAAAGAAAATTCGTGAATTTGATCGCCATATTTGTTGCGCCAGCGGGCAATCCATGGTTGCGTTCGCCAGAACAACATTATGTTTTACCAAAAGAATAAATATAATAAATAAATTTTAGTATTTCCAGAGATAAATTTGAGTAGTTAAGTAAATTAAATCATACATAAATTAAAGAATAAAACTATTTTTTTATTTTTTTGAGGAAATCCAAGTACAAAATATATACTATTTTATTATTTTATTTTTGTAATATTTTAATATTTTAGTATTTTAATATTCCTTCATTTAAGATTCCCCTGACAAATTAGAGCTATCCTGGCCTACTTGTGTATCGTTGATTAAAAAAGTATTACGCGACATGCATTACATCATCGACTACATTAAATTAAAACATATAATTGATTAAAAATAGCATATAAATTTCGGTACTTCTATATATTTTGCCTCTTTTAACTTTATCATGTTTATTTTTTTTCGACATTTTCCTCATCGATTTCCGCCAGCAGCATTCCATCACGTATGAAGAAAAGGTATCGTACTATTTTTACGATCCTGTGGCTGATCATGATGGAAGAATTTTTGCATCGTGATCAGTAATCATGTGCATTTAGCACAGCTATCGTAAGAAATCCATCAGTGACCATGCTCTGGTGGACGCATTATATTAACATTAAATAGTATGTTCTAATGTGTAGTAAAAGTATCGCCTAATTTAAAAAGTTGTTGCTGTATGTTTTTTCAGTATTCCTCGCGAATGACGTTAATTTTCCAACAAGTTGGCAGGCCGTCAAGGAAATGTCCCTTTATGGCAGTTCGCTAGAGATGACTGATTTCTAAAACTGTGACTGTTTTCATACTATTTTTAATTTTGTAGAACCCTACATTAGTTTTGATTGACATATAGCTTGCTACATATTAAATAATATTACAAAATGTGAAATTTACTTTATATGTTTCCTGGGGATTATATAAATTGTGGCTTTCGCTGACTTAGATCGAGTTTTAAAAAAACACAATATTAAAAATGTTACCTTTGAGGAGTTTGCCCGGTTTTTATAATACTACATATATATTATTATAAATAAATAAAAATAAAGTTTTTATAATAAGATTTTTGTAATGGTCGTGTTTAAAATATAAACAAATAATTGAGGTAATATTTTTACTCAAAAATATACTTAATTTTTATACTTTTTATACTTTTTGAAGGGTACACCCTAGGATTTAATTTGATTAAATTCTGACAAATATGTCATGTTCTAGAAATAAAAAAGCCGTCAAGGATATACAAGAAAAAAATAATTTCTAAACAGTGACCTAAAAAGTTTTTCTCTCAAGGTAGAAGCGAGCTATGTTGCTTTTTTTTAATTTTAAATTAATTTATTTTAAAATAAAAAAATACAAAATTAATAACATTACCAAACCGTGACTCAAATCACATCATAGTGCCAAACATTGCGACAGAAGTGCCACTCACCCCGACTCGCGACCACCGAGATTCGCTGTGTATACCCAGAAATTTGTAGCGGCGGCTTTTCGCTTGCAACAATTTTCCGCTCCGCTGTGAAATTAACAATTAACAAATCGTAAAAAGGAGCTCAATTTAAGCACCTGAGCGCCATGGAGTCCCCACGCATCCACTAGCAGGTGAATAAGCCTCGAAAGAGTGACTAAAAGCGTTATTTGACGACACCAACGAGTGGTTAGCCGAATAAATAATAAATGTTCATAAAGTGCCGACGCCACAAAAAGAGACAGACGCGATTGCAAAAAAAAAAAGAAAGAAAAAGAAAAGAGAACAAGAGGGAGAAAAGAAGAATAAAAGAAAAAGAAGAAGAGCGAAGCGTAGAACGCGCGGCAAATGCTAAGAGAAAAAACCATAAGTTTTTGTTGTGTGGGAATAGAAAAAGTAACGCCATCAACCGCATTTCTTGCAGATCTATTGACGTGCTGGTCGGACGAATCAGCCCCGGTTACCTATGGGAAAGAAAAAGGCCGATGCCCGTGACACAGATGCCTCCACAACCACTCCGCTGACCACAGACAACTCCACGTCCGAATCGGGATCGGAATCCGTATCTGAATCTGGTTCCAGTGTCCAGTCCAAGGCAAAGCGAAAATCAAAGCCCCGGGCCAAGGGAAACAATGTCAAACGCCCTAGAATCATCAGTAGCAGCAGCAGATTCAGCTCCGACACCGAACGAGCAGTAGCCGCGTCCAGTGCTAGTTCCGTTTCCGTGGAAGACGCACATCAGAAACCCGCCCCCAAGATTCGTATTGTGCCGCTGGATCAGCTGCTCGCCATTCCCAAGACAAATAGGAGGAGTCGCAACAAGGAGGAGGAGCAAGCGGTGCAGAAGGAGGAGGAGGCGTCCAGCAATCAGTGCAAATTTCGCATACGGCCGCTGGAACAGCTGCTGGCCAGTCCCCTTAAACAGGCGCTTGGGAGTCGGGCAAAGGAGGAGGAGGAGTCCCAGGTGTCGCGCTCCGTTTTGCCACCGCGCAGAAGTCGCAACAAGAACGCTTCCATTATAGAGCTAAGTGACAGCGACGAGGAAGAGGCCTTTCTGTTGGACGAACCGCTGCCAAAAAAGGTGGAATCTAAGGCAGCCAAGTCGGCGAACGTCAAAGAAGTTAACACAGCTGACAATTCCAAGCGAAGAGCCAGCGACAAGTCCTCGAAAGTCAGCTCCCCGCCACTAAGCGGGCCTAAGCGCAGGGCAATCTCCAGCAGCGAGGACGAGGAGCCTTTATTGGTTGTCAATCCGCTGGGCAGAAGGAAGGAGCAAAAGCAGCAGCAGAACGGTAATAGCAAGCGGGCAGAAGGCAGGGACTCCGCAAACAGCGAGAGAACCCGCAAAGCCAGCTCCTCTCGCTCTGCCACTCCTGTGATCAGCCAGGCATCTTCGAAGGCCAACGGAACCAGCTCCACGCGCTCCACTGTCACACCAACGCCAAGGACCAAGCGCTGTGTGGTGCGTTTGAAGCGTGTCGCCTTGCCAAATCCCGCCCAGAAGCAGCACAAGATGAGCACAGACTCCGAGGAGGCGGCCACGACCTCGAAGAAGAGCCGGCAGCGACGATCGAAAAGCGAAAGCGAACCGGACTCGGACTTTGAGGCTCTAATCGAACAAGTAGACGAGTCCGAGGAGGAGGACAGGAAGTCCGAGGAGGAGGAGGCGGAGGCGGAGGTACACAGCAGCGACAGTGAGGTGATACCGCAGCGCAAGCGGCGCAAGGCCAAGAGTGACTCCGACAAGGGTTCCTCCGACTTTGAGCCGGATGAGAAGTCGAAGAAGAAGCGCAAGCGCATCAAGAAGAACTCCAGCGGGGAGAGCGACGATGGCGACGATGGCGACGATGAGAAGCAGAAGAACAAGCGCAAGCACATCCGCAAGATCATTAAGACGAAGGATTTGGATGTGAGCACCAAGGAGGCGGCCAAAGAAGAGGATGACCGAAAGCGGCGCATCGAGGAGCGCCAGAAGCTGTACAACCGCATCTTCGAGAAGTCGGAGAGCGTGGAGATTAACGAGCTGGTCCTAGACTTCGATGAGGACTCGAAGAAGGCACTGCTGCAGGTGGACAAGGGCCTGGTGAAGAAGCTAAAGCCCCATCAGATGGCGGGGGTCAAGTTCATGTGGGATGCCTGCTTTGAGACGCTGAAGGAGGCCGAAGAGAAACCCGGCTCCGGCTGCATCCTGGCCCACTGCATGGGTCTGGGCAAGACCCTACAGGTGGTCACCCTATCGCACACGCTGCTGGTCAACACAAATCGCACGGGCGTGGAGCGCGTCCTGGTTATCTCGCCGCTGAGTACGGTAAATAATTGGGCGCGCGAGTTTCACCAATGGATGAAGTTCGCCAACCGCAAGGACATCGAGGTGTACGACATCTCGCGCTACAAGGACAAGCCGACGCGCATCTTCAAGCTAAACGAATGGTTTAAGGAGGGCGGCGTCTGCATCCTGGGCTACGACATGTACCGCATCCTCTCGAACGAAAAGGCCAAGGGTCTGCGCAAGAAGCAGCGCGAGCAGCTGCAGCAGGCCCTGGCCGACCCGGGGCCGGATCTGGTCGTCTGCGACGAGGGGCATCTGCTCAAGAACGAGAAGACCTCGATCAGCAAGGCGGTCACCCGGATGCGCACCAAGCGTCGCGTGGTGCTCACCGGCACTCCGCTACAAAATAATCTCAGAGAATGTGAGTTTTTCTGAAATTCGTTATTATTTATAATCAAAATATCGCTTTTCATCCCTCAGATTACTGCATGATTCAGTTTGTGAAACCGAATCTGCTGGGCACTTACAAGGAGTACATGAATCGGTTCGTAAATCCGATTAGCAATGGCCAGTACACGGATTCCACGGAGCGGGATCTGCGTCTGATGAAGCACCGTTCGCACATCCTGCACAAGCTGCTCGAGGGCTGCATCCAGCGGCGGGACTACTCCGTTTTGGCACCCTATCTGCCGCCCAAGCACGAGTATGTGGTGTACACGACGCTGTCGGAGCTGCAGCAGCAGCTTTATGGCTACTACATGACCACGCACCGGGAGCAAAGCAGCTCGGATATCTGCGGCAAGGGGGCGCGGCTATTCCAGGACTTTCAGGATCTCCGACGCATCTGGACGCACCCGATGAACCTGCGGGTGAACAGCGACAATGTGATCGCCAAGCGTCTGCTCAGCAACGATGATTCGGATATAGAGGGCTTCATCTGTGACGAGACCGATGAGGAGGAGGCCGCCTCCAACTCGTCCGACAGCTGTGACTCCTTCAAGTCGGACGCGAGCATGTCGGGACTGGCCACAAGTACGGGCAAGGCGAAAAAACGAAAGACTCGCAATGGCACCAACAACGCGGCTGCTGGCAACAACGACAGCGATTCCGATCTGGAGCTGCTGGGCGGCCTGCCAGGCGGAGCCAGCGCCCAGAAGGATGACCCCTCTGAGTGGTGGAAGCCGTTCGTGGAGGAGCGGGAGCTGAACAACGTGCACCATTCCCCCAAGCTTCTAATCCTGCTGCGACTGCTGCAGGAGTGCGAGGCCATTGGCGACAAGCTGCTTGTCTTCTCCCAGTCCCTCCAGTCGCTGGATGTCATCGAGCACTTCCTCTCGCTGGTGGACAGCAACACCAAGAACTACGAGTTTGAGGGTGAGATTGGGGATCTAATTTATCGAGAAATGATGTTAATATTATCCTCTCCCTTCCGCCAGGTGACGTTGGCGATTTCAAGGGCTGCTGGACGAACGGCAAGGACTACTTCCGGCTGGACGGCAGCTGTAGCGTTGAGCAGCGCGAGGCCATGTGCAAGCAGTTTAACAACATAACCAATTTGCGGGCTCGTCTCTTTCTCATCTCCACCCGAGCCGGTGGCCTGGGCATCAATCTGGTGGCCGCCAATCGCGTGGTCATTTTCGATGTCTCGTGGAATCCCTCGCACGACACTCAGAGCATATTCCGCGTGTATCGCTTCGGGCAGATCAAGCCGTGCTACATCTACCGCCTTATAGCCATGGGCACCATGGAGCAGAAGGTCTACGAACGACAGGTGGCCAAGCAGGCCACGGCCAAGCGGGTGATCGATGAGCAGCAGATCTCGCGACACTACAACCAGACCGACCTGATGGAGCTGTACTCGTACGAGCTGAAGCCGAGCACGGAGCGCGAGATGCCCATTCTGCCCAAGGATCGGCTGTTTGCCGAGATTCTCACCGAGCACGACAAGTTGATCTTCAAGTACCACGAGCACGACTCACTGCTGGAGCAGGAGGAGCACGAGAATCTGACGGAGGAGGAGCGCAAGTCCGCTTGGGCCGAGTACGAGGCGGAGAAGACGCGCACCGTGCAGGCGTCGCAGTACATGAGCTACGATCGAAATGCTTTTGGCAACCAGGTGATGGGACAGTTTGGCAACGCCTCCGGCAGTGTGACCTCCAACAAGATCTTCGGCTTCCGCTCGGACATCCTGCTGCAGCTGCTGAACATGAAGATATCCAAAGACCATCAGGAGCTCACCCAGAACCAGGTGATCCAGCTGGTGCCCACCTATCTGCAGCAGCTGTACAATGAGATGAACAACGGCGATCCGACCATGTACAAGGATCTCCTCGAACTGCACCACAACATTAGGCATCCCAGCGGGATGTATATGAATCCGCTGCTCTACGCCAACCAGCAGTCCTCGTCGGCTGGCTACAATCAGGGCAGTGGCGGCATGCCGCCGGGAGCGGTTGGACCGCCACCTGCAGGTCCAGGACCTGCTCCGGGCTTCGAGCCGGACAAGGTGTACGAGATCGACTAAGAACTAAGAACCAAGAACCGAAGGAAGGATGGTGGTTACTCTTTAATTTAATCGTAGGTAATTCGTCGTCGACCTTGTCGATTTTTCCTCTTGAACTTGCGGAAGTTACAATTGTGGTTTTTCCTAACTAATTAATTACCAATTACCAATTTTACCCATAGCCGAGCGCGTAAGAATGTATTTTCCATCAACTCTCTCAGTTATTAAGTTCAAAACTGTCCTAATTCATGTGTAGACTTACATTAGATACAAGTTTAATTAATACAAACAACAGATTATGATTATGATTTAAACACACATATATATTTACACTATATAGATGATCATGGCTATATGCATACATACATACACGCGGATCCGGCTAGGAGACGCAGGAAATTAAATAACACGCGACAAGATAACAAACAATAAATAAATGGCACAGATATTATAAATAAATGCGTAACAGCTTCGCCTCTATTGAAGGGGATTCCCTGCGGATTGGGGGAAGCGAAAAGGATCCTCTGGATGAATTAATAAAGTGTTTTAAACAGGGGTCTTGATGCCTAGCTCCACCCCTTATCTTAAGTTAAGAAAACAACCAATATTCCCAGGATCCAAGGATCTGTTTATTGAACTACACAAAAAGATACACGTAGACAGTAGATCCCAAAGTCTAAACCCAAAAAGTTACAAGCTAAAACTAAGAATCCCTTAATCCTCATTTGGGCGGCAGCTTGCCCATCATGCGGAGCTGCTGCATCTGCTGGGCCTGGAGCATTTGCTGTGGACTCGGCTGCATGGCCCCGACTGGGGGCATACCGCCCGGTGGCATTCCTGGCATCATCCCGGGTCGAGGAGGTGCGCCCCCACCCACCATGGGCGGCATTCCCCCTCCAGGGCCTTGTATCATGCCAGCGCCTATGGGCGGAGTGGGACGACTGTGCACGCCCTGCTGGATGTCGGAGAGGCAGGCCTTCCACTCCTCTAGGCGGTTGTAGTGCTTTTGGAGCAGCGCCTCCTTGCGCTGAATTTCGATGCTCAGGTCCTGGTTCTCGTCCTTGATCAGCATGTAGGGCTTCAAAGTGGAGACAAGGAAGCGCTTCTGCAGGAAGAAGGCCTCCATTTGGCGGGCGACGTCGATGAACCGATTGGTGGTCTTCTGCACCTCCAGCTCGATTTCCTCCTTGTTTGTACCGGAATTCGGTTCTTGCTTGGTCAGCGACAGCAGGCACGACTGGAAGGCCTCCTCGAACTCGTCCATCAGGTTGCCGCCGCCGGGCTCGTTACTGGCCATGCTTTTAGCGCTTATTTATGTGTATTTAAGGTATTTAGCAATATAAACAATTTGTGCCGGCCAGCGAAAAAAACAAAATTAGTAGGGATGAAACTTTTGCGATATATATCGATATCGCCACATTTGATTTTGTTTTAATGTTGCAATTCTAGATCTATAATAATGAATTATAATAATTTATTCTAATTATTAATTAATTAAATATTATAATTATAATATATAATTGGTATTTCAATTAAGTTATGTTTATAAGGAGGCAGTTAAGGTATTGGCGAATAAATAAATAAACATAAGGGAAATGTTTTTATCAACATCTTTTTAAATTTTTTCTCAGTTCCATGTATTTTTTTGAATATATTTATATACATTCTAATATCTTTATGAAATTATAAATTATAAAATTAAATGGAAGAAAATTCAAAATTTTCCAAGGCAATCGATTATTTTGATTGTAAAAGTATCGCTTTTGTGCCACCTCTAGGCCGAATATTTTTGTAATTATTTCGTTATGACCACCCGCATTATCCAGCGCTGCCTGCACACGGCTCGCTCCTGCCTCCTGGCCCGAGCACCTCGGCGCGCCAATCCCGGCCTGGGCTACCAGCTCCAGCAACTGCAGGAGCAGCACCCGACGCAGTCCAGTGAGGCCAACGAGGATTATGCCGATCTTGAGTCTGACTTCATGGACATCCAGAAGACGCATCGGCAGCATGAGAAGGAACTTCAGCAGCATCGCGACCGCATCCGTCAGTTTATGATCAAACACAAGTACTTCCGTGATGCCAAGTTACCCAATCTTCTGCTGCACGCGGAAAAGGAACAAATGCGCCTGCTTCACGAGCGCGATCCGGAGGAGTGGAGCGTGGAGCGGCTGGCGGAGAGTTTTCCCGCCACTCCGGATATTGTGCAGAAAGTACTGCGCGCCAAGTGGCGTCCAAGGAGTGTGCAAAGGATCCGCTCCCACGACGAGACCGTTGTCCGGAACTGGCAGCAGTTAAAGGCGGGCAATGGCAATGGGGACTTCAATCTGCCGCCCGCACTTTTCCAGCATCTCCAGAAGTTCGCCGAGCGCAGGCGACAGGACTTGAAAGAGTTAAAGCCCCAGAACTGGCCCACAAGACCACAGCTGCCGATTCCTCAGGGCAACGAGTTTAGGAAGCTGCTAGGAAGCAACTCCAAACCAGGACAGGAGGAGCAGCCTTCCCCTCAGCTCATGTCTGGGTACGAGGCCCCACCCGCAGCCGCCGAAGAGGAGACATATCTCCTGGATAAAGTCCGCAACAAGCGTAAGATGCGCCTGCAAGAGCTCAAGGAGCTGCAACTGGTTGAGTCTGCCCCCGCAGTTCAAGAGGCACCTCAACGCCCCCTCGAGAATCCCAGTGGCACCGGCTTTCTGCCCAGCTTCGTGCCCAAGTTCGCCAGCAGCGAGATCGTCATCAGTGCGGCGGATCAGCGAAAGTACGAGATAACTCAGGTAAAGACCCGCATTGTCATTCCGCGGAAGCTACAGCGTGCGGGGGCTACTTACCGGGTGGAGGATGCCTACTACGACGACGATGGTGAGCTGCTCTATCGCGTTCCAGGAATGACGGGAACCGGAGATACTCGAAATTAAATTTTTCAGATTTTTAATACAAATTGTTAAAACTTTGTTATATAAAAATATATATAAAGCGTGTTTTACACAGATTCTGGTCATGATTAGTGATTGAAAGCGGCAGAGATGAGATCACTGCCCGCCATTAGAGAGTCCGATGCCACCGTAATCTGAGCACCCGTCAGCTTCGCCACAAAATCACAGGCGGCGATCTCCGCATAACTGGCTCCGCCAACCACAAAAACAAAGAGATTCCTCAGACGTAGTGGGAAAACATCCTGATCCGCACTGCCACCTGTCTTCATTTGGTTAGCATAAGCCTTGGGCGTGGTCCTACCAGACTCCAGATGCAAATGCAAGCCCTCAATCATGGCCAGCTTTGAGGATAACTCCTCCGCACTGTTGGTCTTTAGCAAAATCGAACAGAGCTGCGCCACCAGGGGGATATAGGTGCCATTGAACACAAAGCTGGGACAGGATTGTAAGCCACCCGCCTGGTTTTTAGAGGAGGAGGCCGACATCCCGCCGCCATCCTGACCATCGCCGAAGGAGGTGAGAAGCTTCAGACGATTGGCATTCGCTTGGAACTCGGTTTGTTGGAATTTCGGCAGCGGAAGATTGGATAGCAGCTTCGTTGTCGGCGCCTTTTTCTCCGCCAGAAGTTGTGGCAACAGACCCGCATGTGTTAATTGCTGGAACACACTCAACTCCTGGTGGCCAAACAGGTTGCAATAGTTCCGCGCGAAGCTCTGCAGCTCCTCGGGCGCTACGCCGGCACAATGATGCAGCAAGCACAGCAACCGAAGGGTATTAAAGCGTTGCCCATCGGTGGTGAGTAGTTCGTCGATTTCGCCCAGCAATCGCTTTCTGGACACATTGTTTAGGATGTCCTCCTCCAAGGTTTGCAATCTTCTAAAGTTTCCCATCATTTTGATGACGATCTCGCTGGCATTCAGATGCCGCAGGACCTTGGCCTTCAGCTCGGTGAGCTTGGGCAGCTTCCGGGCCACATAGTCGTGCATCTCCTCTAGCTGCATGTCACTGAGCTTCTGGAGTTCCAATCCCAAGGCCTTGACCTGTGCTCGAATCAGGCTGCTCACCTGGGCAAAGTGCTTGTAGCGATTATCTCCGTAGATCTCATCGGAGGCGGAGTTCAGGCGAATGGAGCAGGGCTTGCTACTGGCTCCCTTGGAGCTCCTGCCTTGGAGTAACTCCACCCTCTGACTACTGATCTTGTTCTTTGAGTTGTCCACCAGAATCTCGCCGGAACGCTGTTGGAAAACTTCCAGCAAAAGGCCCGCATAAATGGCCGGAGTGAGCAAGCTGGCGGGGTAATCCTTATCCCGATCGATGATCAGCCAGCCACCATAGTCCGGCGGATTTGTGGGCTCAGGTACCTTGCCCAGCGCCTGCAGCATCTGCAGCAGCTGAGATGAGTGATTCCCGAAGCTAAGTACGACCGCAGGTTGTCCGCAAATCATCTGTAGCAAGCGCAAGCTTTGCGCCACCGAAGGCAGAGGTGAACTGTTACCCTGGAGGTAGATGCACTCGTAGAGCTGAAAGGGAGGGTATCCTTTTATTATTTGGAGTTCCAGATTTTTGAGATCCACTCACATTGGGCAGCTCTAGGCTTAGCACTCCCTGGTCGAAATAGATAAAGTCCCAGTTAAAGTGATGCAGTTGCACCAGCCCCCAAAGGCCAGCTTGTTCGAGGAGCGTCTGGAAGTAGGAATAGCAACTGGGCACACACACAATGTGGTACATCTTTAGCGAGACGTCCGGCATCTCCTCCGAAGCCACCGGTTGCAGTTGCCTGAGTAGGGTTTGAAAGGTCCCCAAAACACTCCGAATCATGTAAATGTGCACTTGATCCATGGATCGCGGTAAGGATTGCGCAGCATCATGCTTGTAGATCCTCTGGATGCCTTTTAATCTGGAATATAGGATTAATTAGTGGATAATCAATGGATTCATAATATGAATTACTTTAACCAGGAGGCGGTGCAAACATGTTCCAGCGGCTTGATCAACGCCGGCTCCAAAATCAGCTCCTTTTTTCCGGGTATGGAGCATAGTATTGCTTGAAGCTGCAAGTGGACTTATAGCTTGGTAAATAGATATATATTTTCGATTTGGAATTACCTTTTCCTGGGCCACCAGTTGAAATCCCTGCAGTTTCTTGTCCAGCGTCAAATCCATTCTTGGTCCAAACAACTAAATCAGCTGTTGGCAGGGTGACGCAATGAAAATACGGTGAGGTGGTAAAAACATAAGCAAAGATATTCTCTTCTTATTAATTATATTAAGATTAACGATTAATTTTAGCCGTTTACTGGCCAAATTTTCGCATTAAAATTAATCTAATAATTTATTATTAATTGCCTCTTGTGCCAGTCTTAACTTGTGACGTCACTTTTGCTTTACTTTGTGTGACTGGCAACTGCTACTGGCGAGTATTCTGCTAATAACAGACGTGGGACGTGGGAGGCAAGTGGGACTTGATGTTACAGCGGCAGCCCCCCGCGCCCACGAACCGAACCAATTCATAGCATTTCAGAGAGCGGGAGAGAGGCCGAGAGAGCAGTGGATCTTATGTGGGACTTGTGGGACGCAATAAACCAAGACAAATTTCAAAAACAGTGGAATGTGGAATCAGTTTGAAAAAAAAGTCGGTTGAGGTGGGACGTCACAGCGCATCTTCGTCGTTTTATGTGTTTTTATCGTGATTCGCCAGCCGAAAAATCATCTGTTTCTGCCGCGGCGAGTCAGTAAATTGTTATTTAAAGCCAGCTGAATTGGAAAACAGCGAAAGCAATAACAAAATAGAATGCATTTCCATTGAGCAAATTGAGCAACGTGATTATTATTATTCTCGGCCGCCGACAACACACACGAAATTAATATAAATCAAAATAACCCGTGGAATAAAATCTGAAAACCAGAGAAAAATCCAAGTACAAGTGTTTATTCGCTCTCTCTCTGCCGTTCTCCCATTCTCCCGTGTTCGCTCTCCGTGTGTTTATGTCTATGCTGTCAGAGTGTGTGTGTCGTCGTGTGTGTGTGTGTGTCGTGCGTGCGTGCAAGTGTTTGTGATTTGATATTGTTGTTATTTTGCCTGCTTTCGCGCTAAATACAACAACATCAAAAAAGCAAAGCGACAGGCTAAATGAGATTGAGATTTTTCATAAAATTAATCAGCAGTTAAAGTCGGAGGCTTTTCCAGCAACCAGGTGAGACAAAAGTTATTTTTTGTTTATAAATAAATCGGGGCGGCTTGCGGCTCGCGAATGTGGGTGAAATTCGTGCGAAAATACCTGAAATTGTTGGGGCAAATAAGCAAATTGACAAAAATAAGCAGCGAGCGAACGAGCGGTCTTTGTTGTTGCAGCTTGTTGCATGTTCGCGGCTTCCCCTTTGTGGCTCAGATTCGTCGCCAGTGCACGTTTTCCTTTTCGCTCTCGCTCTCTCGCACTCTCTTTCGCTTTGTTGCAATTTCTGCCTTTGTCAATCATTATCTTCTCCGTTTGCCAAGTGTTGTTGTTGTTTTTTGTTTTTGTTTTAGTGCCTAACACTATTTTCTTATAGTCTTCTTCACGTTTTCTTTCGGTTTCGTTTGTTTTGTGATACCGGTTTCGCCCGTTCCTTCTCTCTCTAACACGCAGTGTGCAGGTAGTTGTGCACATAGTTTACTTTTAGATTTTCTATTCTTTGCGCTTCTGTGCGTCTTGATCTCTCTCCTCCTTCTCCCCATCTAATGCCTTCTAATGATTGTTGTTGTTGTCTCTCCCAATTATGTTTTATTTGTCTTCTGGGACTGATCACGGTTTTCTTCTTCTCCCGCGTCTCGCTCTCTCGCCCATTAAAAGTTAATTTTTGTAAGCACTTTTCATTTTTTTATTCCACTTAATTTATGGGTTCTTTTTCGGCATCTAATTTGAGAGATTTGTCTTATTTTTTCGCAAAAGGCTGTTCAACTTTTGTTATATAGAAAGGTTCTTTGTTTATTGTAATTTGCTTCATCTGTGAACCAGTTTCCTAGGTCTAGATTATTTTTGGGAGATGCGTCATTAGTTTTAATATTGTTATCTTTTGTCGGAGTATGGCAAAGAAACTTATATTCTCTATAAAAATGCTGATTCTTACTTGAATCTGGGAAAAATGTTCTAAGAATTAAAGTAGATAAACAGAAATCTTTATTTTTTCCCTTAATATTTTAACAACATTCCAATTTATACTTCCACTTAATCTGATAAAAATTGATTTAAAAAAAAAAGGCACAAAATTCATTTGAATTTTTATTTTCCTTGCAAAATGAATAAGAGTTCTAGCAGGCACAAAATTGGACAAAATGAGCCGCAATCTAAAACTGCATAATTAGCTTCCGGTTATATTAACGAAGGGTAAATGAAATTTAGACGTTTTAATGAAAAGTTCTTTACAATTTCCTGTTGGGGAACCAAAATGATTATGATTATTCAGATTATGAGTAATGAAAACAGAGAAAAATTCTTGAAAGCACAATAAAGTATCAGTTGGCAATTGAGAACTAAGCTTCCGCTTTGGCTAACCAATAGAATTCTAGATGTTATTAAAAAAACGGTTCCTGTTTTCAAATGTACTCAAATATATTGATAAGATATGAGCATTTATTCATGTGTAGATAGGAGTTGAAAGCATTTGTAAAATGCTAGTTGAATGTAAAGATATTAAACATAGTTTTAGATTTTCTGAATCATTAAATGGTAAAGATCTGATAGAAATGCTAAATATGACTGGGCATTGATGAAGAAATGCTATAACTCATATAATAAAACAATTATATTTCCCAGGCAAAATCAGCAAAGCCAATAAATTTCTATACGTTATAAGCATATAAACAAGGAGTTTAAATCATTATTCTGAGTATTTTAAGCATTTTGCCTTCACTTTGCCCCGGGCTTTGTTAAACTATGGGGAATATTCAAGAAATGGGGAATGCCGCTGAGTGGAGCGAGGCCAAAGTTGGTTTCTCAATTCGATTTCGCATCGCCCAATAAAAACAAAATTATATCCAGCAGAGCAAATCGAAATAATTGATTTGCTTTTAGGTAAATAAACACAACTGCCCGAAGGTGATACCAATCACACCCACTCGAGGCTCAAATATTCTCCGGGGCCATAAATTCCCCTGCAAAATTTCAGCACTAATTAAAACCAGAAACAAATTACACATCAAGGGGGTGAAGGAAACTGAAAGAGAGAGAGTCAAGAATTTGTGTAAACAGAAATGATTTTGGAAGAGAACACAAAAAGCATTTTTGCAACATGCGTTGCTTTTACTTTGCGTTGCTCGTCTTTTTCCCCCTGAAAAAGAAATGTTTTTGTGCGAAGGCGTGTGAATTTTCGTGTTTTTATTTGATTTCTTCTTTTTTGCTCATTTCTACACTCGCACACATCAAGCCCAATTAGTATTGTTCTTCTGTTGGCACATGGCAAATATTTCCATTTGTCTGTTTTGTGTACATATAAATTGCTTTGTATTAGCTCCAGTTCTTTTTTTTCTTTTCGTATGATCTCATGTTTGGAGTAATAATTCTTTAGGTAATGCCTCTAAATATTTACTTTTTTCCCATACATCTCCGAGCTATTTTTGTCACAATTTCAATTCGCTTCGGACACACGTGTTGGAGATTGCATTTTCAGTTAATTTCTATTTGAGAAAGTCATCGTTCTTTGTGCGGATTTATATATTTATTCGAATAAGTATTGAATGAATTGCGTCTTTTTGTATGATTACCTCTTAAGTAAATCTCGTACTTAACTTGAGAGAGATTTGTACAAATTAATTAAAAAATATTTCTATTTTTAAGAAAATTTATAGTTATTGCATTACAGCTTATTACTTTTTTTTTAATGAAGGGTGTTCCTTTATCTAGTGGCAAAGATTTCATATTAATCCTATGTTGATCCATTTCAAGATTGTTTGGATTGAACCCTAAAAAGATTTCGCATTCTGTAAAAACAAAAGTATTTGTAGCACAAATATTTACGCGTAAAAACTCGGAAACCCAATTTTCGATTTCCTTTTGTTCGTAGCGCCCTGTTTGTCAGCATTTTATTTTAGCAAACTCATCACGAAAACCGCAAACAATTGACGATATGTCGCACTCATGCGATTCTTCCCATTAGGGTGACTCACCCAAAAGCGTGACGAGTAACAAAGAATGAAGAATGGCGCCGGTTCTTCAGTCTTCGGTCCTCAGCATTTTTAATTCTTTGATTTGTAATAATAATTTGGATGGTCTGTGTTGGTTTCCCTTTCTCCAAAAGAGTGACTCCCAAGACTGACTCCCCAGAAGAATTACGAAAGTGAACCCTCTTCAGATATATAGGGGATACAGAATGCGGGATTGGATGGATGACTGACTGACTGACGTACAAAATGTGTGCTTGCGAGTCTGTTTGCTGCCTTGAGCAAAGTATTTTGGCGCGTGGCCAAGTTGAAACAAAGAAAAGCAAAGAAAAGGTGCGGCAAATATAGCGAATAAATCAGCAATGCAGGCCTGTTGTGTGTTTGTGTGTGCGTGAGTATGACCAGGCCTAAAATATTAACTAACAATAAGAAATCAAGAGAGAGAAAATATTTTAATGCCCCAGATGGAGTATTTCATTAGTCCATAGAATTCAAAAATAGTAACATTAAGAGAGCGTGAATTTGTGATGATTTGTTAGGATTTTATTGGAGCAAAGTAAATCTTGTGTATTGTTTATATTCGTTAAAAATTTCTTTGTTTATTAAACTGAAAGATGTTTTCCCATTCTTCTGTTTTTTAAATGCATTTTTTTGGATTACACAAACTTTGATCTTTGAGCATGGCCAATTTTTCGTTTTTGTCCGTTAGGAAATTTGCTAATTTAATTGGAAATTCTGGTGAATATTTATGCAAAGCAGCTAGTCAGCCATTAAGTTAACTTGTTTCGGCACGGCCAATTCATTTAGACATCCCATTCAGCCATCGCCAACCTACCTTCCCTATGTATCTACCTAACAACCACCTCCCTCAGTCACCTTTCGCCTCCCCGATTTTCAAATAAGCGGCTTTCACAAGTCCCGGGTTTTTCACATCTCCGTATCAGCCGCAGCCGCAGCCTAGCCGGAAAATGACGACACACAAACGGAGGAGGGAAACATCGGATTTCTTTTTCTTCATGGCATCTCTAGTTGAGTTCCCTCGAATTTCTCACCTTTCTCAGCAATTTGAGCGCGAGGCAACGTGCCACGCATAGCTGAGAAGGCGGAAAAGCGTCTCCGTCTCATGCTACTCCACCCGCTCACTCCCGCTGGCTTTGTTTATTCGGTTCGGTTTAAATTTCCCGCGATGTCGCCGGCCAAAAAAGAGAGGGAAACAAAAACAATTGAGAAAGGCGAAACACAAAAAAAAGTAGAAAAACGGAACTAACTAGTTAAGTTAGCTCTCTCAGAAAGCGCCGACAAAGGAGACTAGTGATGATCGAGTTTCAGGACACAAGAATGCAAGATTTTGAAAAAGAATATCAGACGGGATTCGTTCATAATGAAATATTGAAGAAACAATCTTTAGATTTAGGAGATTTTTTAGTATTACCTTTCCTTGCTTATAAAAAGAATAAGTTTTATTGAATTTCATTTTGAATTCTTTATTTGGATTACATCTTATAAATAATCAAACCAATAAATTTGAATTACAAGAACATTTACAGTAGGACTTGTATTATAAGTTATAAGAAATAGCTTCAAAAGCCAGCACTATGCTCCGTAATAAACTACCGGCAGCAGTGAGAAAAAAGAAACAGAGGGCGACGAAGACAACAGACACGAGATTTGAGCAATTGAAACGAGCTGAACTCTTTATTTTGCACTTTGACTCAGCAGAAATTTCTTTTGTCTTTCGTTTGTCTGGTTCCTGGAGTAGACACAAAAAAAAAAAAAAAAAAATGGTGATCCAAATTTGCAGGATATTGCAGATTTGGCGTTTCTTTCGGTTCGATTGCGAACATTAAGCTACTTTTTTTCTCCCTGTTTCTTTGGAGCTAATTTAAAATTAGATTGAACTGCCATCGATTATAGGATGTCTTCCTTAATGGTCTTTTTGCAGTTTATTTCTCTTTGCATTTGAATAGTTTATTTTATAGTTAAAAGAAATGGTCTTAGTCCATATGTAAAGGAAAACTCTTAGATTAATATGACTTCTTTGTCTACTTCATACTAAGAAAACGAAATATCTTTCAAACAAATAAGACTAACCTTTCTCAGGGTAAAAAAACGTCGAAAAGCAAGCAAAACTATCGATGCATTCTGCTCAGTCAACCGAGTTGACATTTGCTAACAAAATACGCTACAGTATATGAAGAAGGAAAACGGTTTATATGTTTGTTTACCTACTGAACCTACAGTAAGTCCCTTTCCCTTTGCGTTTCAGGGATTTTTCAGTGTCGAAGAAAGGTTGCACACCAAAAAATATATTCAGAAAGCTTCTGCATTTTAACACATGATTTCATATGCAAATATGAACAATGCGATGTATAGATGGGGATCCAGAGACGAAAATTTATGTGAAATCACAGAATTTATGGCATTTCTTGATGGCAGGCAAAGCGAGAGAGATAGAGAGAGAGAGAGGCTAAGATGTGGCGAAGAAAGAGAGAGCAACTCTCGAGCAGAGTTGGCAAGAAGTTGATGTTGTCTAAGCTGTTTTCCCCGTTCATTTTCCGCTCTCTCTCGTTTTTCACTTACTTTTCTTGTTTGCCAAAGTTATACAATTTCTGAAAATTTTTCCTTTTTTGTAAATTTTCTACATGTGTCTCTGTGTGTGTTTGTACTTTTTGGCACGTGACAATAAATTGTTGTTTGTTGTCTCCTACTGATTCTTTTTTGCTGTTACTGCTGTTGTTGTTATTGTTCTTGTCTCGCAAGAAAGCCAGAAGAAAAGTGTGTCATAAATGTCATAGTTAATATTTGCTGCTCTGTAAATTTTTGGTTCTTTTCTTTGTTGTTGTGTTTTTGAGGGGTTTTTCGGGGGCTTACTGCTTTATAAATAAAAAGTATATCGCAGCGCTCTGTCAACCTTGACCCAGCAAAAAACAAGAAACAAAAGATGGGGATGTGTACACGAGCATTATAAATTGCAAAGGCAGCAAATTTATGGATTTAACTCAGTCACCGCAAGAGTGTAACCGTGTGTGTATGTGTGTACGTGGGCTGCTACATATATTTCTGGCCTAATAATGAAAATACGAATATTTATTAAGGAAAATAGTTTTATTGTTTTTCAAAATATTCTCCATCAAGATTTACACACTTTTGCATGCGCTCAAACCAATTTTCGAAGCACTTTTTCCACTCTGATTGACACACCTCAAAAACATGGTTTTTGAATGCTTCAACAGCATCTTCTGGCGACGAAAATCGTTGACCACCCATTTTCTTCTTGATGTGAGGGAATAAAAAGAAGTCATTTGGTGCCAAGTCAGGACTGTACGGCGGATGACCCATCAATTCGACGTTTTGGCCAGTCAAAAAGGCGCTGGTTTGAGCCGATGTGTGAGAGCTCGCATTGTCATGGTGCACAATGATTCGTCTTCCCTTGTTCGTTTTTCGAATTTCACCGAAGACTTCAGGCAAACAAATGGTGGTGTACCAATCAGAATTGACCGTCCTACGTTGCTCAAGAGGAACAGTAGCCACATGACCAGTTTTTGCGAAGAAACAGGCGACCATTTGCTTCGAAGTGCTTCTTCCACGAACAACTTTCGTTGGATTTGGCTCGTCTTGGAAGACCCACACGGTCGATTGCTGTTTTGTTTCGGGCTCATACGCATAGATCCATGATTCGTCACCTGTGACGATCTTATAAACGTCTTTTGAAGCACCGCGATCGTATTTTTTCAGCATTTCTTTACACCAATCCACACGAGCCTTCTTTTGAGCGATTGTCAAATTGTGCGGGATCCAACGAGAACAAACCTTTTTACAGCCAGGTGCTCATGCAATATCGAATGTATGCTGGTGGAAGAAATGCCTAGGGATGCCTCTATCTCACGGTATGTCACATGACGGTCTTGCATTATTAGTTCACGTACGCCATCGATGTTTTCTGGCACAACGGCTGTTTTTGGACGACCTTCGCGGAATTCGTCTTTGAGGGAGCGTCGGCCACGATTGAATTCGTTGTACCAGTTTTTCACAGTGCTATACGATGGTGCTTCATAGTCATACAAAGATTTAAGTTCATCGCTGCACTCTTGTCGTGATAATCCACGCCGAAAGTTGTGAAAAATGATCGCACGAAAATGTTCACGAGTTAATTCCATTTTTTTGCGAAATTGATTTTTTTAAGTAACTGTAAACAACACAAATGATAGTCGTACGTCAAACCGTTCTGAGTACGTTTATGCTTAAAAATGTCGAACTTTTCAATGGAAATGTCAGATTCCACCTAACAACACTTAGTGTTGCCTAGGCCAGAAATATATATAGCAGCCCACGTATGTGCCGAATCCGATATCCAATAACCCACAAAAGAATCAGATGATTTTTTTTTTTTTTTTTCGATTTTCAATTAGAGAACAATTATCTGATAATAATGGAAATACTCCTGAAGCTTTATTTCACTTTAAGTGAAAGCAAAATCCCATATAACAATAAAAACAGCTACTAACTATAAGCTCATAATATAGACAGGTTTAAAGTAAAACCTGATCCTATTGAGCAAAAAGGACTACAGATTTGCAATCATAAGGTTTTTGGGACAAAGACATTTTTATTTACTCCTACTCTTACTTTATGGTTTTAAATATTTTGGCTCAGTTCCAATAAGCTATAAACAAAAGAAAAATCTTATCAGATATCTGACAAATCGTGTGAGTAAAAGTTAGTTCATTGTAAATGTTACGCCCTTAAATAATTGATAAATATCACCCAGAAGCTTAACTTTACTGCCAATGTGCTAATGGACTCTGATCATAAATTTTCCTCGGATTTTTTTCAAACCCAACTATTTGTTTCGGTTAACAGTAATGCTTTTGCAATCAACTTACCCTGACCAGCAACTACAAAGCACAGTAGAAACTTTTTTTCGCAACAATTTAGACCGATGAAAACCACAAAAGCTCAAATTCAATCGACATATTGCCATAGCGCTGTGTTACCTTGAACAATCAGAATGAAAGGGCGGAGGAACGAGCTGATAATACGCATTAATCTCTCACCTGCCGGGCGAGGGCACCCGAGTAGAAGAAGCTATGACTATGAAAATGAAATGTATGGGGAAAATCAGGGGGGAAAACTGTAAAAGTGTTCACCTTGCAAGGGAAAAGCACTCACAAAAAATAAAAATAAAAAGTAAGAAAAATGTTGATTATTGTTTTTGTTTCTCCTGTTGCTTTCGACGGCTTTAGTTTTCTGATTGCAGTTGGTTCCTCAGCTCGTTGGTTGTATTTTATTGTTGGCTGGGTCGCTCTTGGCCCAAAGTTGATTGCATGACATTGTTCTTAGCCAGCTCCCTTGTGTGAGTGTGTGTATGTGTTTTTTTTAAATAGTTTTTGTTGTATTTTTTCCGTTTTCAGTTTGTGCGGTTTGTTTACATTTATTTTGGTGTAGTTTTTCAGCTACGTTCACAATCAGACGGCTTCGATAAACGCAGCCCACCGAGAACAGCCCCCACTCACCATTTGCAATATTATTGAAAAAACCACTTGAATCGGCCACCTCCCTGCCTCCCTCCACCTTTGTTTGCCGTTCAACTTTGATTTCTATTTCATTTGGGTTTTATTTGTAGGATATACCTTGCAGAGGGTATTATGTTTTCCGTTGGGTATTTGTAACGTAAAGAATATATTTTTTTAAGTCGGTAAACTAAGGTTTTACATTCGGCGTAATACAAAGGCTGCAAGGAGTGCACCTGAAATTCACAAGTAAGCGTTAGTACATCTTAGGGTATTAAAAGGTCGGCTTGCTGAACTTAATATTTTTATTTTCTTTGCGTGTGTATTGTTGTGGCATTTTTTGGTGAAAATACTTGAAGTGCATTTTCATTTCGTGTTGCAATTGATGAATGCCCGAGTAATAAACTTGAAAAATGCCCATTTCGGAAAAGCGTCGGCAATCTCAATCGGCTCTTCTCAAGGAGCTGGGATTTTTTCGGTTTTCTTCACGTATTTAGGGGCCCATTTTGAGGGGTTGGGCCGGGTGCGAACTTCTGGGGGAGCTTTTTTTCTTTCTTTGGGGGCCTTTGATGAACAAGACAAATAGCTTTTTTCCACTGGGTGCCGCGGCACCGTGGTGCAGTTAAAAATAGTTGAAATATTGAATATAATTTGGGCCAGCGGAAAAGCAATAGGAAAACGCTTCACCCGGGTGATTGGCAGCCGCTTAACAGATGTTTTTCACTCGGAAATTAGGTGATTTTCAATTTAAATATGTGGAAGGTAAAGATTGATGTGGGTTGGCTTTTTAACATTATTTTAGTGTGTGTTTTTTGTAAAATATGAGTTGAAGGGAGATTAGGTAATATTTTCATTTGTTGAACTCTGTAAATTTGTCTGAGGAAAAGAAATGTTCTTAAGCCCTGCTCTCACACAGATATTGGCTAATAAAAAATCGAAAAGCCGTTTACAAACCCTCAACATGTGATCATTAATTGCCTCCTACCCTTCTTCAAGTCAAGTAAATATAAAATAACATTTTTATGTCCGACCTCCACCCTCTGGTTTGGCATCCAATGGATCGTCTCTCTATTGCATCAGAGGTGGTGGTTGATGCAATTTAAGTACGCTTTAATGCAGACATTGATAGGATCGTAAAAATCAGCATGGAGTTGGAAGCTTTTGCAGCATATGGTGGGAAACGAGAGACCCAGAAATGGGCCACAACATTATCGAGTATAATGCGACAAAGATTTTGAGAAAGGCGTTTATAATAATAAACGTTAATAAGCGCTGATGGAAGACGATGAACATAAAAATGCAAGGATGTGGAAAAATACGAATCGCAAAAGAGGATAACGTCATCTAGACTTGACTTGCATTTAATGAACAAATTATAATACATAAAGAGGTTAAAGGGAGCTAAAGTTTCTCTGGAAGGACACGCCTTAAACACTCTATGATTTAAAAGTAATTAACGCAATATATATCCCACAAAGTAAATTAAAATAATAGTTTTGTTTGCGTATTCTGATGGCAATTATAATTTGCAAAAATGGAAAAGTAGCTCTCAGAATATTCCTGGCCTGGGTTTAAAAATAAAAATACCTCCTGGGCAAAATAACTTTTTGCAACTTTGGTGACATTCTGCCACGCCCCCGCCCCACAGCAGTGTCAAAAGAGTTGTCAACTCGGTGAACATACATACAGCTGCATACATTATTTATGTATATATGCATGTACATATATTTAAACTATATAAACCTCTTTGCTTTAGCGGTTGTTGGTCCTGGTGGCATTATTGTTGGCTTTTCGGAAGCTGTCTTTTGTCACTTTGTCAACTCTTTGCTTATTATAAACAGTCTGAAATGGCCTCACGCGAGTGGAGAATATTTCAAACAATTCCTATAGGCTGATTCGACTTAAAATTACCAGAAATAAATAAATTCAAAAATTAATTTAAATTTGTAAACGTAATTTCTTTGCATGAATATTTTTCAATACTATTAGGTGTCAAGCTTTAAAACTCATGACTGTTTTTGGAGTTTAATTTAAAAGTAGATTTTACTGTACATGGTTAATGATTTGTGAACATTCGAAATTAAAAACCTAAAGCCAACATTATGTTAAATTATAACTTTTTTAAAACGGACTAAGAAAGTGTAATATAATTTTTTAATCTACGATCTATTAAATTAAAAAATTGAATCTATGATCTGCAGGATTTTTATTCCACTTGAATCATTGATTTTATACATGGAGTATAGAATTTTTAAAGGGTATAAATATGGGCGACCTCAGCACTAGGTAATAGCCTCCCGTTCGCTCACTCTTTTTTCACATTCTGCATCATTTCATTCAGTTTTTGATGCTCCTGTTATTGTTATTATTGCTGTTAATTTCCTCTTTACCGAAATTATTTATGTATGTATAAGTCCGCTTTTGACGGCCATTGTTGCTGTTCTTCCTTGTCTTGTGTTGCTGCTCGCCGCTTAATTGAAGTGTCATTAATTTGTATGCATCATTATAATTAAACATAATTACGATAAAAAAAACCCCAGGCAGACAGCAATTTCAGATAATTTCAAAGTTGATGGAACATTTTCTTGGGCATCATGACATGACGAAAATGAAATGCAAGAGTTACCAAACCAAAATGACCCGCTCCGTTGACCCCCGGTTTTTCGTATACCTAACTGAATGGAAAAATCACTCTTTTTCCCCATATTTGTTGCGTTTGTTTCGCTTTGCTGGCCTTACATGAACTTTAACAGTTTTCGGGAGCTTTATCTTTCGCGGCACCTTCCATATACGGCGCGTTTTTGGTCAGCTGACTCTAAAAAATACAAAAAAAAAAAAAACGTTTTGCTATTACCTTATCTTTTATTGGGCTTACCTCATATATGACAATGATATAATGAGTTTTTGGGTTAACTCTGTGAGTTGCTTTAATTTGTTTAACATTTTATGGTAATTTTATGTGTTGGGCACACTGTGAGTGATTGTAAAAAAATATAAAAACGTAGCTAGGTTTGTTGAACTTTCTGTACTTGGGGCTCTCATGCAATTGATTAATGCGGTCATGAACTTGGCTTCGGATTCTTTGTTCAGAGAGAGAGAAAAAGATCTATGTATATAATATGGAAATATTCATTTTAATTCTGAAAAAAAAAAATCTTAAAACGATTTGAGTTGAAAATTGTTTATGCTGAACAAAAGGGGGTCAGCAAGAACTCCAGGTGGGCATCACTATTTACAAAATGTAAATTTTGTAATAATCTTTTGTGCGTTTTGTCACGTTTATTGTTATGTATTCTCGTATTTCTCGGATAAATCGTATTTATTTTCCCCTCTAAGTCTTAAAATTGAATTTAATTGCTAGTTTCCCTTATTTTCCACTGCAAATTCGCGTGCTCTAAAATCTCCTCCTTTAGTTTACTTCATATTATACCATCTCCAGTTGGAAGTCACGTACAAAAAATTCAAAAAAAGAAGGCAACACAAATTGATTTTCGTGGCTGCTGTCCGTCGGCGAGCAAATAATCAAATCAAACCAGCCAAAGTCATCCCAACCCAGAGAAGAACATCCCAGCCATTCATCTTTACCCTCGAAAAAATATACATATACAGTTGCGGACAAGATAATAGGACTAAGAATAATATAATAGATTTTCCTTATAAAAAAGTTTTTAAAGATCAGTATTTGAATTATAAGTTTACAAATTTCAAAAGAGAGCTTTTGGTAATAAATTAAAATAAATTACTTAATTTTTAATTTCTTACTTGTATTTCACAAAATTGGTAGCAGTATATAAGCTATAATTTATAGTTTGGGAATATACTTTTACTGCTATTCTCTGAATCTCAATTGTGTGGTAGCATGTCTGCCATATTCCCAAAAATCAATCTTTCTGTGAAGAAGAACGAACGCCCCGAAAATGGTGGTCATTAGTTTTTGGCAAAGGAATAAAATTGGAATTTTTGTATATGGGGGGCCACCCCGAAAAATGTTCATGACCGAAACGCCAGCAAACTACTTAGCCAAGTTGGCAGTGGCGGCAGCAGAGGATTGGGGCCATGGCCTTTGTTTAAACGTTCCAGAGCGCCGCATTTCCTACCCGATGAGCGAGCGGCATCAATCAGTTGGCTTGGCTGGCTCGGTTCTCCACTGTGTGTCCATTGTCTGAACTTGAAATCGACTTTTAAGCAGCCAGAAAAGGCAGCGCAGACAAGCCAGACGACTGGCTGCGCAGAAAAAAAAAACAAACGACCGCAGCATAAAAGCCTAATGATCTCAGCCAGCGATTGAGTTACATGCATCGAATCTCTGGCGATCTCTGGCTCTGACTGCTCCTCCGATCCTCTGGTCCTCCGACTTCCCCGTCGATTGTTGGTTCTCCGCCACTCAACAGTTAATCACGAACTGGGCGAAAGAATGCCGGATTAAGGCGGCGTCACTTTTTTCTCGAGCTGGGCCTCCATTGAAACCAGTTTTACGGAGCGCCGGCTTCAAAGTTGTCGATTGTTTGTGATGCTGTAGTAAGTCCAAGGAAGGGTATGCTGGACTGGAGTTACAGATACGAAATATATATTTTAGTTTTGATTTTATTTATATATTGATTAGATTTAAAATTATTTTTTTTTGCGATATTACAGAATTTTTCTTAATATTTCGTAAATATATTTAAATTTGTTGGATAAATAACTTATTTTCAGACAGTTTCAGCTTTGAAAAAAATGTTTAATGGTTTAGAGTGGCGATATAAAAGAATTAACCTATATTTTTTATTCAATTTAATAATTTTTTATGTGTTTTATTCAACATTTCGAACCAGAATTAATTCCTTTACTTATACATGACATTAAAATCCTTTATTATGCCTAATAATATAAGAAATCCCCTTAAGTTCTTGCTTTTTAAATTATTCTATTTCTCTAATTTATTTTATTTTCTTTCATGTTTTATTCGGATACCAAACCTGCTCCTCTTCCTTTCGAGCGTAGAGCATTTAAAGTTTATTGTTGTTTGCCAGGGCTGCTATCCGTGCTGCTTGTTTTTGTAAATCAAGTTTTGCAGTTTTTGGAGTCGGGGTCTGGCCTTTTTGAAATGTTTGTTATTCCGCAAGAGTTGGGGAGCAACTCGTTTATGGCCAAAAGGGTGGAGTGAAGCGAAGTGAGGAGAAGTGCTGGTAGTGGTGGACGGATGAAGGGAGCCGGAGGAGCCTCTCAGGATGAGCCTTGGCTCTGGATGATTGTGTCTGGGGGGAGCTTTAACTTCTCCGCCTCGCGGGTACTGGCTTTTGGCATATTTGCAGTGCGGGAACGGCAGCACCATCAACATCCACAAAAGCAGCAGCAGCAACAAGCAAAACGTGCACCGCCAAAATATGCAACTGCAACAAGAGATCTTCGCTCGCAATGCAACATCGTCGTCAGCCCGTCTAGCTTGGGTTATTTTCTTGTTAGCTTCCTTGGCTCTTGGGTTTCGCTTTAAGGGGTATCTGCGTTGGCCTCTGCGTTGCAGGCCTGGCCTGGCCTGGCTCTCTGCCAATTGTTTGGCAAATTAACAGCCCAAAAGGAGTAGCAAGTTGCTAGTCGCAACTTGCAAGCTGCGAGTTGCGAGTTGCCGCCGCTGCTGTTGCAAGTTCCTCACTGCTCCGCCAAATGTTTGGCAAGAATAACATTTAAATATGCCTTTGTTTGGCCAAGTCTTTGGCCTTTCTCTCCTTAATCCCCGCATGAAGTCGGTTCGCGTACGATAATCTCCTTGTTTGTCCTCTTTTTTGTGCGTTGCTATATATAATACCCTTTCAAAAGGTATTTTAGAATGTATTTTGTGACTTCAAATAGATTTTAAATTAATGAAAGTGCATGAAAATCCCGAAAAGTACATTATAAAATCTTTTAAACATCAGAAAATATTTAAAACTTTTATTTTAAAGTTGAATTTGTATTTTTTATCGCTCCAATTAATAAACACCCCTTTAAATACCACAAACATTTTAACAAAAATTAGCAAACACTTCTTAGTGTAATTTATTGTTCGACTTACCGAAGCTCTAACCGCATTGCCGACATTATCTTGGTTTTTGCTGCCTTTGAATTTATTCCTGCATCCATATTTAGTTAAATTACATGTTTCGCGATAAACAAAAAAGCCGCCAGAAGGACCGGCGGACTCCGTTGGAATCGTATAATCCTTGAGTCCTTCCTTCTTTCAACCTAATTAGATGAATGAGTCTGTGAGTCTGCTTGCTTTACCAAGCAAAGTTTTTTCTTCTTTTGCATTTCTGGGATACTTAATTAGCCAACCAACCAGTCGGTGGTTCTTCTGCTGCGGGTTTTGCATTTGTTTTCATTCCAGCAGCCGCATTTCTAAACTCTCTCTTTCTTGACTGGCTTTAAAACGCAGTTTTCTTCTCTTTTTTTGGTTTTATTTGCAGGTAAGCTCTCGCCATTTGCATTGAGGGATAAATCGCTTCGGGTAAATATTTAAGTTTTACTTTTAAAGACGGCTTGTTTCGTTGAAATTTCAATCCAGAGCCTAAGATAATTTCTAAAGAAATTTATTCACATTGTAAATGGCTTCTGATTAAAAGACAAACCGTGCATAAAGATTGCTTTAGCAAAATATGCAAATAGGGACCAAAATAAATCTTCTGTAAAGGAATTAAAACGATATTTCAATGGTTCTATAACTTTAATCGCAGTGGAATAAACCTTTTTTTTAGATGGAACACCAAAAGCCATATGGTGTGCTCCTTGCTATACCATTTACCAAACTGAATTCCTTGACTTGCAGCCATAAAACAAGACTCAGATGAAGAAGGAGAGAGACAGCCGCCCGGTATAAATTACATAAATATAGAAGGAAGAGCCAACAGAGCGACTACACAAGTGCAACTGCAACTACTGCAACTGCAGCAGCTACAACTTGCAGCGTCAACTGGGCCAAACCAAATGTCAGCAAGTTTTGCGGGCAAGTTCGGCTCGGCTTCCTCGAGCGTTTTTCTTTTATGACGCTCTCTGCCGCCGTGTGTGTACTCATATATCGGGTGTTTATATATAGCTGCAAGTGCACAGAGTATACGTTTTATAGGCTAACTGCTTTTCGCTATCCGCCTTTGGCTGACTTCACCTTTTTACGCTCGATCGAGCTGCCACTAAAAAAAAGTGCAAAAAAACTTGTGAAAAATGATACCAACAGATTGGGTCACAATCGTAATATCTAAAGAAAAAGGTTATAAATAACTGCTCTAGTTTATAAAGTACAGATTAATCTAGATAAATAAATTATATAATAATAAAAATTTTAACATGTTCAGGAAGTAAAAAGCTTTAATTAATAATTTTCAGTCTAATGACAAGTTTAGGAGGCTTTTGACCCCTGTAGACAAATTTCTGACCCTAGCTGTGAATAAATGAGAGAAACAAGACCAAGGATTTATTTCTGATAGTTTCTTGCTGCTATATATATTTTTTTTCAGTAAAAGAAGCTTTTGTTCAGGAGCTTTTCTTTAAATAATTCTTACCAAAACAATTTAAGCCGGAAGTCAGTTTAAAAGTGAATGGCAATCGTTGGTCTGCTTTGTTCGGGTTGCTCTCCCGTTTTTTTTATTTATCATAGAGCAGTTGTGGTTATATTTCTAGCCCGCAAAGTTTTGCAATTAAAATGCCATTGAGTGGTGTTTGAGTTGCTTGAGCTTCGAGTCTTGCCAACCCTAATCAGTTAATGGGGAAACCCTTTCCCTTGTAAGTCCCGAAAAGCTTGATGAATGCGTGCAGAAATTGTGCCCTAATTGAGCAGTTGTGCCGCCGCCGCCTGCCTATCGAGATTCTGTAACTGTGATTCACTTGGGTGGTTAATTAGACCCCAACAATTGTTGCACACCTGCCCGATAAGTGGCGGGGGTTTTTCTCAATCTCAATCGCGCGTCTCACTCGTGGAAATTAAATGCAATGAGATTGTCAACGGAGAGCATCGATAAAAGCGGAGAAACGAACGCCTGCTCCATTTTGCCGTTTTCCATTCTCGTTTTCATTTTCAGTCCCATTTCCATTTCCCATTCTCGTTGGCCGTTTCCCCATTGCCATTTCCTCCGCGGCCTCTGCTGTGGCTGCGTGGTGTGCGGTGTGTGAAAAATGTAACAATAATTGAAATTTAATAGCCACGCCGACAGCCCGCAACCAAATGTCGTCAGCAGGCAACAGAGCCAACGGAGCCAACATCCAACAGCGAGCAAAAACTGTTGTAAGCCGCGATGCAACGACGTTTCCCCATCACCAGGACTTGGTTTTCTCCTCAGCATAAATGCATAAAGATTGCTGAGATGAGAGCAGGAGGAGAGGAGCTGGCGGGACAGGGACTGGGACTTACTGAAGGAGCGAAAAAATCGCATTCACTTTTACTATTATATTCATAGGCGAGCGACCAAGTGGGGAAAAAAAGGCTAAAGAAGGTTCGACTTTAGAGTACCCTGTACTCTAGGACACGGTTGGGCATCGAATGTAAGGCTTAGAGCCCGAAAACAACAAAAATTACAACAACCACTCTTAAAGTCACAAATCGCACAGAATATAGAAGCAAAGTAGAACGAACTTCGTAAGCTCTCAGCGTCTGCAAGTGTAAGTTTTGTTTATATAATCCTTAGCGCGCAGCATTTGCTTTTGAATATGTGTAAGTTTTTTTCATACCTGAGCGAAATCATAAAGGATTTTTTTTATCAGATCTATATAATAATGTAACTCGTAATAACCCAAAAAAATACGCCCCAACTCAGGAGAGGTATCGAAATGCATACGTTGCCTGACGTTGTCGTCAACGCCCGCCCGTTGGCGGTTCATAAAAAGGAGCTGAAATAAAAGTGGGTCAAAAACTGTAAATGATATTTGTTCTACTTGGTTTAAGATGTTGTTGGACACTCCGCGGCAGTTTCCTCCACCGCCGGATTCCGCCGGCATATATCGCATTATGCTGGGGAATGCATTTGGCAAAACGATTTGTTTGCCAAAGTTCAGGGAATACGACAGGCAGTAGCTGTAGAAAAAAAGGGGGATACTTGAACCATTAAAATGCTAAAATGATTTTCTTGGCCCCGCCAAGAATGAAGTGTAAAATTCAACGCCATCCCAAATCTCACACTCGACTGGTTGTGTTGTCGTCAAAATGATGTCGATGAACTTTGTTTGCCTTCCGAGAGATACAGATACAGAAGCGACACACAGATGCAGATTCAGATACGGATACATATTCGGAGACTGAGGCTGAGGCTGAGAGAGGGAACCGCATATCTGTGAAGGACGATAACGTTCACTGGCTGTCGGTCGTCACACGATCCGTACCAGACTCAGAATCTGGACTGAGGTGGAAATTAGCATACGCCTGCTAACTGATCGCCAGTCTCCGAGTTGTACCAACAATAACAAAGTATACAAAATAAAATCGAGGGCTCATTTTTATTTACTCGTTTGCTACTGGGAATTTTAACCTAAAATAAGGGAAAGAATTTGAGATATAGCAGTTCAATTAAAGCCCAAGATAAGGAGTGAAATTAAATTAGGTTTTAGAGATAGATATACTCATATAATATAATTTGCATATTAAATTAATGGTTAAAATTAATATTTATTATGCATATTTTATATTTAATCAAAAAAAAAAAAAAAAAAAAAAAAAATGTATTAAGAAATGAACAACATAGATTTATCTACTGCTTAAATTAGTACCAACAACTTAAACAGAACCGAGTTCATTCTTATCAAAGCCGCAATAAAAACCCATTAATGCCTCTGCTCTCCGTCTCTTTCTCTAAACAAGTTCTATAAAAAGCTTGGAAAAAGTTGCATGATTTATCTAACTTTTAAATTTCGTTGGATTCTCGATTAGAAAAAAGTCTGTTAATAGAGCTTCTCGCATTGGTGAGTATTTAGAAATGAATTTGTATTCAACAGAAACAATTAGCACTCGGAAATTTTCTAGCTCGTTAAATTAAATTGCCGTGTCAATTTGCTCTCTGTACGATATGTGTATATGAAATTGGCTAATGAGAAATGTACATCACAAACTCAAAGAAAGCCGCAATAGCCAGGGAAATATACGCAATTTCGAGTGTGATTTAGTAAAGGAAACTCTACCGAAAAGCTTTCCATAAATTCAGAATTCAAAGCAAAGATTTCTGGCAGTAAGGAGAGGCAAATAAAAACAAATCGGAATTTCCTGTTCTGGGCCTTTGGCCTCTGGCCAAAAACATCATCGTAATCATTAACGTAATAATGATTCGGTTAATGACTATAGCGCAAAATTAACATCATTATCAGTGTTGTTGTCTGGGCATGTTGATAATGTTGCGCCAAAACCAAATAAAGTTAGGAACAAAAATTTGAATGAAAGCTTAATTAGAGAGAGAGAGAGATGGTCACTTACATGGGGTATATTCGTATTATTAATATTTTTTTTTTTGCCTAAATTTATATATTATAAAAAATAAATTCATCTTTATCCATAAATAATATATCATAAACTTAATGTAAGAGTTTATTTGAGGAATTAATTTAAGTCTTGACTAAATTATTTGTATTAGATTTTAAGGTTTGAATTAACAAATTCAAAGTTTCCTATTAGTTTACAATGCTTTTAAATATAATTAATTTAGAATGTGTAGTAATTCTCGCAAATTCCATGTTAAATATTTAAATTAAAAACTTAAACCAGCTGTCAAGAGCGTTTCAGTTTCGTCACTTTGAAAATGCGAACCTTTGCTGGCCGCATCCGTTATGAAATCATTAAATGACCCACCATAACCCATGACCGCCCCAGGGCTAAGGCTCCAGCTAACTAATTCCTTTTGTGAGCTGAGAGTTTTCCAAATAAGGGTTCTGGGAGTGTGGGTCAGTCTGGGCCTTTTGGGTCTGTCTGTAAATCATATCAGAAAGGGGTCGTCGGCGGGTTCATTTGGGGTTTGCGTTACCGCTTAATTTATGTGGTTTAACTTTGTTTGTTTTCCCGGTTATGTTTTTTTTTTTTTTTTTTTTTCCTAAACGGAAGTTTTTCTTTGACTTAATTTAATTAATGAACTGATGATTTTCGCTGGATTAAATGCATTTTACGATGTGATTAAAACAAACAAAAACAAAGATAAAGACACTTTTTGTGCAGCTGAAAAAAACTTTAGTTCTCCAATTAATCAATTGAAACTATATGCAAATTTATGGCCAATTGAGAGTCAAGTTTCAAGTTTGTAGCGCGTGTGCTTTTGTTTTTAATTTGCATAATTAATTTTAAACGCAATCCATTTAAAATCAATTCGGAAATCAAGTTTTTATTCTATCGTCTGGCAATATAAAAAATTAGCTCTAAGTTTTTTTTTTAAAGTTGATTTAATGAGATTAAAATAGTGTAAAGTAATTTGTTTATAATTCGGAAAGAACTTGGGTATTTTAGAATTTTTGTACTACAAACTGCATAAAACGTATTAAAGGACACAAAACACTTTTATCCACTACATTTTGTTCCACATTTCCTGGAAAGTCTCGCGATAAGACACCCTATGAGCACAGCTGTATTGTTTAATTAAAGGAACTTCGTTATCATTATTTTTCATTAGGCCCCGGGCCCAAGCCCTCTTTTCCAAGGAAACCCATTAAATTGATGTTGAAATCCAATTAACTATCGATTTCTGATAAGAGTTTATGAAATGACATCAAGACTTCAGCAGCTCGCGCCCGGACTAATTTAGACATAACGACGAGTCGAAGCAAATTAAGCAGTTTAATCATATGAAGTCAGTGGGGAGTATTTCGAATACAGGGAGATCCACCCTTAGGAAATAGGATACACGAAATGGAACAGATGACCGGAGGTAAGGTGACAAAAACGGGGGAGTTACCTCAAATATAGAGAGTGCTGAGGGTGGGATTGTCCGATGTCCGATGTCCTTTCGGTTTTGGACTCGGACAATACGTGCGAAAAGTGCGGAAAAAAAAGAAGAAAAGCGGGGAAAACTGTGGACAGCTGGTTGACAACCGAAAGCAATTGTTCGTTCCGATGAAGAGGGTGCTCACAGTCTCTGGTCTCTTCTCCACTGATGAGGGAACACGACTGGCGAGGAGTAGCCCACATCACAACGTGACTGCAGAAGTTGCCAGTGCCTTGCGGTTCACTTAGCCACGTGTTTTTCCCTGTGGTTTTTCCACGAGTGAGTGAGGAACTATGGTCTATGTTCATATTGGGTGACCCCTCAGCCCCGGGGAAGCCCGTAAGCCCCGCGAAATCCTCGACCTCCGCCGGATACACGCGCAGACAGAAAACGGATGTAATTAAGGATTTTGCGTGTGCCCATTGCAAAAATTTTCCGGGAGTGTGTGTGTGTGAGTGTGGCCGGAGTTCAGAAGGGCGAGAGAATTTTCCACTAAAGAAGCACACTTCGAATAATCGTTTCTCATGTCTTCACATTCTACACAGTAAGAAATTGGGTGGAACTTACTTGAATAATATTTAATATCAACTTTGCATTTTTATGACAACAAAGTTTTTATCTTCAGGAATGGCATTCTTCAGGAATGACACCGCCATTATCAGTTTCCAGTTTATTCAGCAAACAAAGCAGGGTTTCAATGATTGGACTCTGGCACTTATTGCAATTTATAGTGAATTTAGGAGACTAACAATAATTGTTAATAAATAAACTGAATTGAAAACAATAGTGCTGAAATTAAGAATTCTATACCCTTTAAACCCATAATAAAATATTCACCCGATCTTATAAAATGTAAATATAATTTTTTCTCCTCGTGCATCCTCTCTCCGTCCCTCAGTGTTTGATTAGCCGCCTTCATCGCAGACTGTCTTAATTGCTTTTGTGTTCGAGGGGCACACAGGCGGCAGGGTCTTGATTTGCTTACCCTGGTAAATTACATGCATAGTTGCTTCCATCGGAGGTATAGCAAAAATCAAGCTAATTATGCGACTCTGATGAGATGACACCAGAAAAAAAAAGACGATGCGAATACCACACACACAGAATGCAGAGGTTCTGGAATCTCCGCAATAAAGTCAATGGCAGACCCAAGAGTTAAGCGAGCTAAACTAAATTAAAATTCCTCTCCCATAGCCGGGACTCATTTTCTATGCGATCCCAAACTAACCCAGAGGAAAATCCTTGGCAAAATTAATTTCGCACATAAAACACGCCGAAACCCAAAACATATTCCCTTCTTTTTCGTGTTTTTTGGGGATGGCCCCATAAAGAATCACAAAATCAAGGCAAAACGAAACCAGAATTAATTTCCAAGTCTAAAACCCATAAAAAGGGGGAGATGGAAAATCCCGAAAATCCTTTGAGGGGACTAAGGGATAGCTGAGAAAATTAACAATTTTTTGTTGGGTAGCAAACCGTGAGCTGGGTCAAAGGTACTCTTAAATCTTAAGGAAAGGTATTGGTTTTATTACTGAAAGGAATATAAAGGGAAAACTATTGAATCCAAAAATTAATTATACATATATGGAAGTTTTATCAAGTCTTACATTAAATAAACGTAAAAAAGTAGTTGGCTTAAACTGAAATTGACTTGTCTCATAGCTAGAATATTTTCCAAAAACTTTTTAATAAAATTTGATATTAATTTCATTAAAATTTGAAATCTTACAAATAGTCAAAATATTGATTCACATTTATATTCTTCAGGCGATTCTTTTCAAAAGTTTTTGACCACTAATTAAAGGCAAATAATATGAACAAAATAATCTAATTTGGAGAAGAAGCAAACCCAAGAAAATTTATTGACCACAATTCGGTTAGAATAACAAAACCGCACATCCCGCACCCAAAAGCCCAACCAGAAAAGGGGCAGATGACACAAGAAGGCCTAATAAAATAAAAATCAACACATGCACATCATAAAATAAATAAACTATGGAAAGGGACAATATTGTGGAGGGGGTGAAGTAAGAAAGAGGGTTACCCGACGCGACTTGAATTTCTACGCAATTTAACTTTCTTATATACACACACAAAAATATCGATGGAACTCTGCCAAAATTGGCATAATAAATGCGATAACAGTCCCCGAAACATCAGCAAACTTAAGCGGACCGCAGAAAGTTGGGCTAACAAGCGCCTAACAAGTATATAAGTATGTACACTCTCTCATATATGTTTGCGAGCACACACATAAATATGAATGGATTCCCTAAGTAGTATATCTTTGATGACATAGAGAACGGCGGACCCGACTGGCGAAACCAACTCCGGCGAATATTAAACCCATAAAGGCCAAGATTTACTCTTCTTCGTTGGGCGGCTGCTAGACTTTCAGCGGGTTTCTATTGGGGCTTTTGCCGTTGTGGCCCGAAACTCATTTATTTGGTCGTATGATAACAACGGCTGAAAAAAGAGAGGAGCAGTAAACTGTCAGCAGCCATGACCAAGTCAAAATCCATTTTCATAGCCGAGTTTGCTATAAGCGATACTGATACCCCCTAAAGAGGATATGCTGTTTTCCGAGTAAGCATAGATCTTTAAGTGAGCGAGAAATTCTTAAAGAGAGTTGGTAATTTACCAACTAATTTCTTTTCTAGTTACTATTTACTTGTTACTATTTACTACAGTATGTTCCTACAACAGACACTTTAAAATAAATTCTTCTTTTAAAACAAATATATTCCCCCTAATCATCCTTGTTTTTCAAGCTTTACTTAATGGGTACTCGAGGTTCGAGTGCTCAATTAAATTTTATTTACTTGCTCATTCCTACTTAATTTTGTTTTGGAATTTTTTGGCAACATTTTGCACATCATATGGCACATAGTTGATGTTATTGTTGTTGTGCGTGTGTGTTTTGTGTGTCGCCATTGTTATGGTCGCGGCACATCTTATATGCAGCAAATATCTATATAGAATACATACACTTATATTGGCAGCCAAGTATGTAATGTAATCATGATTTTAAGCAGCTTTAATATTGTATATTCCACCTAACCGCCCACAGAACCCCCAAAACAGACGTCTGGAAATGTTAAGAGGTTCAAGACGTTGGAGTTGGAAGAAAATAAAAGAAGACTGAGTTGGAATTGGGGGGAGATTCAAGGGCCTCACAGGCATGAAATTTTTATTATTATGTTGAAAGTTTTTCTTTCGGTATTTTTGTTGTCAAGCTAAGAAAAAAACCGAGAAAAAAATTATGCTGAAGCTCATGTTATTTTTATGTTACTGAAAAAAGATGAACTGGTCAGCACATGTAAAAAAAGAAGCAAGAAAAAGGCGAAAGGATATCCTTAACAAAAAAAAAATCGTCAAAAGAAATCTCGTACTTTGTCTGCTTTTTTTCCCGCCACTCATCGTAATGTGCTGCATTTAATCTTTGAAATTGCGTGTCCTCCACTGGCTGTGATTTGGTTTTTGGTTTCGCTTTCCTCTGTTTTGTTCGGTTTTATTTTGCTCTCCTCTTTTATGCTCGTCAAAATGTGACAACAAATTGGCTTTTGACGTGCTTAATGAGCGGCATTTCCCCCGTTTACTTCCTTTATTCTCTCTTCGTCCCTTCGCATTTATTTCAGCAAAAGTTTTTACGAGAACATTGGGATTTCTTATCGGAGTTTAACATGAAAATCCCATGGTGGCAAGCGAAATGGCCTTATAAAGTGCCAACTTTCTGATACGCTCTGTAAGATTGAAGCTAGTTTCAAGATATCCCAGAAGCTTAATGACTGGCAACTGAAGTTTAGGGCTTGCATTTAGTTAGTTGGTAATTAATAGTTCTGTCTGGCAAAGTTAAACCTCCTTTTAAAATAAATTTAACCACACCTCTGAGCACTTGGCTTTTTAATGACATATTTTGGTCACATTTCTGGTCTCTTAACAAGATTAAATATAATTTCACTCCTCGCCCCAGCTCTAATTCCGCTGTGAACTTTCCTTTGATTGTGGGGCAAAAGAGTGACTTTTTAGAGCTTTTAACGAAATGTACTTTCTTCCAGCTGACCGCTTCAGTGAACAGATCAGGTGCAATTGCAGTCCAGTCGGTCTTCCATTTACTTATTTATGATTTATTACGAAATTCTGGTGTGCGGCGTCATGTAAATGCCACAGAGTGCAAACAGCGAAATAGGTAAACAACCCACGGAGCACACGAACTTATCTAAAACTCATTTTCCTCTGCCATTCATAATAATTATGCATTTGTTTTGGTCGCCAACCGCTGGCGCAGGCACGAAACGCAATTAAATGCCATAGCTGCTTATCAAAAGCCAAATACAAACTGTATAAATATGAGAGGCGCAGAGATAAGCACCGAATAATGGAGCTCAGTAAGAGCCCCCTTTTCCATCGACTCGTAAACCTTGACATTATTTTGGTTGAACGCGTTTGACCAATAAAATTTATCATAAATTGATTTCTTTTCATCAACAAAAACGTTGAATACATTTTATTCAAGTTTTTCCTTCTTTGATGAGATTTATGTATATTTATTTAACGTTATTTGTGCCCCTTGTTTACTTGTTTCTTTATAATTTGAGGCTGTCAGAGCGCCACGGTTTTATTTGTTCAGCTTTTTTGGGTTATTCTTTTTGGGTTTATACTTTTTATTTTATTATGTCATATGATAAGGGGTCTTTTTTATCTAGAGTGATGTGGTGAGAATTTTAAGGCTGCACTTGGGAACGTTACTTAAAATACGTTTACGAAGCTAAGAATTTCATTTCACCCCACAAAAAATAGGCAAAACTCTATTAATTAACCCCTTAACTATATTTATAGAAAAGTGCGTAATCCTTAGCAAGTGGCCACTTCCGTTCTATAAAAATCACAAAATGTGTACGTATGATTGATGCAAAAAACTCATTAAAAGTGAAACCCAATACTTGCATAGGTTCGTTAATGGAACCATCAATTAAACTTACAATCCCATATTGATGGAACATAATAAGCTAATTACCTGGCAATCGTACACAAATTGTGTTAAATAATTAACAAAATTGTGTACATGTGTATGCGTCTGTTTACCTTTATCGATAGATAAGATAACGCCGCCAGCACAACACAAATGAGTGCAAAAAAAAAAAGAAAAACAGAAAAAAGGCAGGAAAATTCATTTAGCTGCAGACAATGACTAAGAGTAAACAGGGAAAAATATGAGAGTGGGCGGAGGGCCAGACACATAAAATAACATACAAGTTGGCGTGACAGGAAAACACTCAGAAATCACTCGAGACATGGTTCCTGTACGAGCAGCCAACCCCTTCAAGGCGAAATAGCCAGGATTAAATGTATGCAGGGGCAGAACTTAATTAGAGGTGAAAAGCAGTAGCAGGAGTAGGAGGAGTGTATATGAAAACTCTACGAATGACAATACAATCATAATGGCCAAGGGAAAACTTCAAGTGGCTACAAACAACACACCAAGCCGACCACGTAAGGATCATTAATCAAATGTCCAGACAAGTGTAAAGTATAAAGGAAAGCCCCCTGCCGCCAAGCTGTTGGAAAGTCTTGAAAATAAAATGAAGTATACTCCTCGAAGCCCTGGCGGAAGTACAGTAATATGTTGAAGAAAGAGATGGTAAAGAAAATTGTTTTAAAACCCTTTAATATTGTTACCCAGAAATAATTAAATAACGAATATGTGAGTAAGAACCAGAAGCTTTCCTTTAGCCTTGTAAGCCATGTACTATAGGTGCCCTAATGTAACGCAATTGTACACGATTACAGCTAGTTTATTTATGGACCTTTTAATAATATTATTGCTTATTCTAATGCCTTATTAGTTTGGGATATTATTTCTCCTATTTTGAGCATTTACTGTATATCTCCGCTATGGCAACTCGAAGATGGCGCCTAGCACGTACAATTTTGAAGAGCTTGGCAGGCCCGTAGGCTTAAGGAACACGCACAGACAGCCACTGCTCCTCCACCGGATGCCCCTCTACGTACGCCTGGCCCCACAGTTGGAAAGTGCCACTTGAGGCACCTTTGGCTGTTGACAATAAACATTGCGATTTACCCACGACACCCCGAACGGCAACGAACGGAGAAAACTCAGACAACGCACTTTGTCACAACCTGCGAGCTGTGGAATAATACGGTGCGATGTTGTTGGGGGACTGGCTGTCGGAGGGAAAATCTGCTGGGGAAATCTAATAAGCGGCTGTTGAAAACAATATTAAGCTTCTAGGTGCGAGGGCACACCCTCTCAATCCCCATTCTGCGATTCTCGGCGCTATTTCGAAAACAGACGCAAACACGCACTAGAAATCCAGCCAGGGCCAGACGTCCGACCCGCATCGCAGCATTGTTGACATGGATGACATTTTAGTGTCCCAGGTGTGATTAATTCCCGTATTGTTTGTGGTCGCACGCAATTCGGAATAACACACTGAGGGTAAATATTTATGACAGGATATGGGACTTTTGATGGTTTGAAATAATTCCTAAAAAAAATAAGAAAAGTATAGAGCATTATTCAATTATTGAATATTAAATGACGAATACAAAAAATAACAGACTTCAAGCCATTAAATATTTCATACATTAAAATAAATTGTTCAAATATATAGTGAAATATATTTTTCCAAGTGCAAAACCGTTTTTTAATGGAAATCTCATGGGGCTTTTATTGGGGGTTTCATGGTGCTTTCATGGTTCCTCACAGGTTGTATTCAACTATAATCGTTTTGGCTATGAAATTGTGTGTTTGTAACTAATAATGTCATATAAATGATCTCTGAACCGATTTAAGGCTCACCAGAAAGGCTTTGTTTTTTGTTTTATATTATTTCTGACACATAATTCAAAAAATTATTAATTTCGGTATTCAAGACACATTTTATTTATTCGGCCATGTTATTTTATTAATTTAACCCCCCTGACCGATTCGTCACTCTCCGCCGTTATCAAAAGCTCAATTAAAAGTTATTTTCAGCATACTGCATGGCAGGTTATCATTATTTTTAGCGCGTAATTAGTAATTTCATGCAATTTGCGATGAGAGAGTGGGCGAGCATTCCATGCTCGTAACGCTCCATTCCCGATTCCCCGCTGCACTTGAATTGCATACTCGCTGTCGCGTAGTTACTTTGTGAAAATGGAAAATAATTAAACTAGAAATTAGTAGAGCGTAACGCAGCCTGGGCCCTGGCAAACTGAACTACACTAAACTACACTCGGGCTAAACTGGCTTTTGCACCTTTTTGTCCCGGCTTTTCATTTATCTGGGCCCGCATTTCCATCATCATCATCATCATCACACAACTGCCAGGTGTGTGTGTGAAAATTGGAGCAAGGTTGGTTGTCAGAGGTGTTGCCGCCTTAATTAGATGGTGGCCATGCTTCGCTTTGTCTTTAACTAAATTGTTTAGCTTGCTGCGGTCTCTCATATTCATTATCTTCATCGCATTTGGTTTTAAAATTCTGCAAATCCCCTGAGAACATCTTAATTAATTGATTTTGAAGAAACTTTGGCCAGGTCTTGAGCCGCAAGGATTATCCCGAGCAAAACGGGTTGCGAGAGCATTTATGGCCAAACTTTATTAGACCATGAAAAAACACTTTAAGCGCCATTAAGAATTAAATGTTGACAGCCTAAGTCGCTCCTTGGGGTTTATTTTCAAGTGGGTTCAGCCAGATTAAATATATTTCTGTCGGGTAAAAGTTGTTGCTATTTATCGGCTTTGTTGTTGGCGCAGCAGAATCTGCTGTGAAATTTTCTTGCATCTTGGGTAATAACTATGGTTATGCGTCGGTCAAATACACACAAATAAAAACATTTAATGGACTTTTAGGATGTATTCAATTGTTAAATTGTATACTTAGTTAAACGTTGTTGGTTTGCTTGCTTAGTAAGAATAATTAATAATAAACATGTCATAAATTGCAAAGTTGCAAGGAATAAATTTACTTCCTTAGGGTCCCCACTGATATTCCTCAGCATCGAATTTTTGTATTAGTTTTGTTCGTTTATTGTTAGAATTTGTTGAGATTTCTTGCTGCACCACATATATTTTATTTCCTGTGTAAAAATGGACAACACACAAGAGCAACCATAATGGCAACATTAGCAACATGTGCCGCTAATTGTCGTTGCGAATGTTGCTGCAACTTTTTTATGATGCTGTCGCTAACTGTCGCTAACCAGACTAGATCTTAATAGGAATTGTTACCAATATTGTTGTTGCTATTGCTTTAGCTTCCACTGTTGCTACCGGCACGTGTTGCTGTTGTCGCTGGCTGCAATGGCAATTGGAATTGCAATTGCATTTGACATGCTCTCTGCTTGCCACGCGGCGGCGCTCCAATTTCCCAGCTTGCCCCCTTTTTAATTGATTTTACCGTTTGGAAACACCTCTCAATCGCCCATCCGATTCAATGGGAAAATGGCAATTGCAGTTAATGCATCTGAAATTGCCGCTGCTGCTGCTGCGGCCGCTGCTGTTGCTGATTAGTTGCCATCGCTTTGGACGCACTCGGTTTGTTGGCCTCTAAATTTGGCCAATTTCAGCGAAGTTGATTGGTTTTTGGGATTAGTGCTGCATTACTTTCAATGGAACTAAGTGGCGAAATGGGAAAATGTGTGCGCGCAGCAAAACTATAATTAAAAGAGGGCTTTGAAATGGGGATTGAAGCTAATGACGTAATTGTTACTATCTCTGAGGGCCTTGTTAATGTTTTTGTAGCTTGTAAGGGTGTTGGAAATATTCTTGTATATTAAAAGAGTTATTACGTTAATCGAAAGCTCTATATTTAGTCAACATTTATAAAGCGTAAAGAGAGACATATATCATAAAGTTTGGCGTCTTATATTATTTTATTTTATTTAATTTTATTTCAATTAAATTTAACAAGCTATTTAATTTTGAGCAGAAAATCAGTCCATAAATCTGGGAAATTCTCTCAGCCCCCATCTCTGATCCAGTCCTTGTCAATTTCTCCTTTCCCCTTGAATAATTCAAATCAAACAAAACTAGATAAACACAAATCGGTTGACTTTCGCTTATTTGCAATTAAATTAGGAAAACCTCTTTTTGCTCTGCAAACATTTGCCCAGCAATTAAATATTATTTACTTAACATTCCATTCATTCTGTTTATTTACAGGTATGTATGACGAGCATTTTATTTTCGCCCAATTCTTGTATTTGACTCTGGGGAACCCGCTTGCCCTCCGTAAGTCTAACAATGCCTGACTGTTTCCTCACTTCTCTCTGCTGCCAATAGGGCAAATAAATAATACAATTTTATATTCGAGATAAATACAACCAACTTACAAGACAGCAACAAAGGGCAGTGCTTGAATATGCAAACAAATGTGGAAAAATATATATGTACATATATTTCTCTTTCTCTGCCGCTTCGATTTATGTATGTGAGTTGAATAAATAGCATTTGTGCCGAGCACTGCCTGAGAAATATGCTTACACCCTGGGTATTTCGTTATTTGACTTTTGATAGCCAGCCAATCGCCGCATTATGAACTTGACACACAATCGACAAGTTAAGAAGCGAAAGCGCCACTCTCGTGGGCCATATAAAAATGCAGCATTTATTCTCTTCCAAAGAGATAATGGTCCATAACATTTGTCAGTCACTTTAACTTTTTAACTACTTTGGATACTGAAATCAAGCATTTTCTCTAATTAAGCTCTTCTCTTTATTCTTTAACTTTTCTTTAAAGCTCGGAAAGAGTTAACTTGTTTTATCTATTCTTATAGATATGTATAGAGTTTTTATTATTTTTTTTCGATAAGTTCTCAAACAGTCGATAAGTTCTTAAACAAATAATACATTTAAAATCGATATATCTGAAGCAACATGTCGACTTAAATAGTATTATCATCAAATCTTTATTTTCGAACAGAGATCGATTAATGCAAATTGATGTCTCTGAGGCACCTTCTCTAACTGCTGAATGACTAAGCACTCATTTATGATTTCTAAAATATGGTATAATGCAAAATTAATAACTGGACAAAGGGTATACAATATATTTTGTACCATAAATGTATTTTCTCCACCACTCGACTCAGTTTCATTAACACACTTGTTCTGGAGTATTCACATTTCCGATTTCGAACGTGTAAAAAGAGTCAGACCGCCGAGAATGCGATGAATCAGCTGAGCTGAGTGGAGTTAGTTGTCCAGTTGTTGGCCGCGAATGTTTGCGGAATTGTAATGTATGCTCGTTTGCATATCAAATGATGCAACAGCTGTGTCATCGTCATCAGAGGGATGTGGGCGGAATAAATGCGAAAGATAAAAGAGACGGTTTTGAGAACTATATGTTGATTGAGTTTAGTTTGAAATGTGTCATTACAAAGATAACTTTTGTAAGAATTAGAAAACATATTTGTAATTGGAATTAGTAATCATGCCCAAAATTATATTTCCCGAACTTTTTTATAACCCCTTGTGTCCTCCCTACGCATCTCTGTTACCAAATTATGTGGAGAATACACAAGAGCTTACATATTTATGACACCGTCTTAGGCAGCAGACAAAATACTCTTAAATACCGAATTGATTACGAAGGTCTCTCGGATTTATGTGTGTTTTGAAAGTCATAAGAATGAAGTGATCCCAAAAGCTAAACGGTGGCTCTCTGCCTATTCGTTCGGTCGGTCGGCGGGTCTAATTTCCATAACAAACAAACTCACACACAGAAAAGTTAAGTTCGGTTCGGTGGCCGGTCTCTGGAGGTGCTAAAAATATGTAGTTCAAGTCCAAAGAGGTGGACCATTATATTATGCATCCATAACACACCCATTTCTTGGTTGACAAAATTGAAAACAAATTTAAATGTTAATGTGTGCTCCCAATTTAATATATTCCACAATGCGACGCCGGCTCGGAGATTAATGAAATCCCCAGCTGGTTCCCCAAGGAGCCCCCTCTCTGTGTGTGATTGTATACATTTTCCAGTGTGTCAAGCCATGCAGCAGGGAGTGAGTGCTTAGTACTCATCGCATTATACGAAAATACGGAAATCTGACTGTTGGTGCACGCAATTTGCATATAATAATATTTCATATTAATAGAAATTTCAAGTAGCTTCTCTCGCCTTACGGATTGAGACACTCGTGAGTGGAAATTTGATCAGGCGGAGCATTCTCCAGGGGAAAGATAATATTATAATGGAACTGATTTTAATCGGGGAGAATTTGATTATTCAGATATTGTTAATAAAACATAGATGAAAAAAGCAAACCTGCGGATATGAAAAAATATATCACACCATTGAAATCAATTGACTGTCATCGCTTTTATGGCCCGCCACTGTATTTAATCGATGTTGCATTCGATAAAACGCAGTGAAATGTGTGTGTGTGTGCGTTCCATTGACTGTGTGGGGTGCCTAGTGTAAACAAGGAGCAGTTAGACTGCATCTTTAGCGTGTGCAGGTTTTTGTTTTTGTTTTCTTTTTGGGTCAGCCACCAAAAAAAAGGAGAGACAAAAAGAGTAAACTCAAATATAGCACAGGCCCTGAGAAAGGGACAACAGGAAAACAGACAAATAGAGGCAGCGAATAAGAGAGGAGAAAGGATTGATCCTGTGCATCGGAAAACCCCAAAAACCCATTGAACTGTAGACCCAAGCGCCGTCGCCGTCATTGATGTGGAATTAATAAAGCGTGTAGCCCACGCTTAGGACAAACAAAAGCGAAAGAGACCGGCATAGAGAAAGTGTATGAGAGAGATGGGATAATTGCAGACAGTTCAGCTGCAGTTTTGGTTTTTCCGCAGACGGAGCAGCGGAGCAGGAGCAGAAGCAGGAGCCCTGAGCCTGAGCCTGGATGCTATAAAAGCGATTTATTAATGTCAGCCAGACAAGTGCCTGCTGGCGTCAGTGGGTGCCGACGAGACCCCGTTGCCGCCGGCGGAGTGGATAGGCTATATAGCATACATATCTATATCGCGTATATAGAAACTGACACTGCAACTGCAACTACATCTTCGCCGCCAGCATCATCGGGGCAGCACGATTCAATATCATGTACACATGCACTGTAGTTCAAGATGCTTGGGAAAATAAATAAATAAATTAATTAAGAAATTCAGTTCCTAAAAGAATTGAGAATCGAAAATGTCTTTGAAATGCTTTCATTTTCAAAGTACTCTTATTTACATCGCGGTCTAATTGGTTTAAAATTTACAAATTAGATCTAAACCTGTGCTTTTTGTCTAGAAAAGAATTTACAAAGTTATTGGCAAAGGCAAACAACAGGTTTCCTTTGACAGATAGTAACTACATAGCTACATTATCCTAATTTTACCCAGAAACTGATGCATTAAACACATTCTTAATTTTCATATATTTTTCGAAAGTAACTTAATATTTTCCCCAATTTTCTCCCACGGTTCAATGCATCGAGCATGTTTGTAATAATGTTGCCAGTGATGAGCATCGGGCTCATGTTGCCGCTGTTGCTACTGATGCTGATGTTGGTGTTGTGGCGGCGGCTCTGGCAGCTGCAGATGTTTACCCAGTCGCCGTGTCTCTTTCACTTTGTGGATGCCCTCTCTCCCTTCCTCTCTTTCGCCGTGTGTGTATGGGTAATGTGTTCGTTCGAGTCGTGGACAAAGTGATTCATTCATTCGCCTGGCAACTGCAACTCGCTCGCAGCCAACATTAATGTTGATTACATGCCGACAGTTTTGTACATAGACATGTCATTTGCACCAGAAACGGCAGCCGAAGCAGCGCTGAGCCTAACCCTTGCCTTCCTCGGACTCTTAGGTATAACATACACAGAGAAAAAAATATATTTTTTAATGTTAAAATATCTTTAAAAAAAAAGGTAAAGCGCAGCAGAAAACATGTGCTAAAGAGCTTTTCAAAATTTTCCACAGTACACCCAAAACACACAGACAGAGCCAATTGTATTTTGCCTTTCCTCTCTCTCTCTTTTTTTTTTTTTTTAAATGGTTGCTGCATTCGAGTGAGATTTTGGTTTGGGGGGCAATGGAATTTGAATGCGTTAATTTCTGTTGTACAATTATTTACTTAGCTCACACCCCCTTGACTGATACCAGCTCTCTATTTTTGGGGTAGGTCCCGCGGCCACCCCATTTGGTTTGTTGTTTACTCTTTCGCGTGGGAGTTTTGTTTGTGTTTCGCGTTATATTTGATAATTATCCTAATTATTATGGGATGGTTATGTGTCAATTGGGGCTTGGGGCCTTCCGCTTTTCTGTGCTTTATGGTTGGCTAACCCCTTTGCCATAGCATCCATCCCGGCATCAAAGGCCGCTGCTGAGATGTATCTCTCTGGGATACTTGAGAGTGGCTGTTCACCGGAGCTCTGAGTGCAATCGAAAAGTTTGCATCGCATCGCTTCAATTGCATAGTTTTCCCCTTCTCGTGGTATTAATTAACCGAAGCAGAAGCAAGTTGATCCAGTTGCCGGAGTGGCGAGAGAGCGATGCAGGTACTTTAGTTCCATTAACAGAGCGAAATAAAGTTTCGCCCCGAAAGTTTTTCAGTGGCTCAGAAAAGCATGGAATTGGTCAGAAGAAATTTCAAATTTGAGCTTAAATATTATTAAAACTAAGTGAGTTAGATATTTGAGAGATAGATTAAATGCAAGTTTGGAATTCTTTAATACTGTAAATTATTTTGTATGGAAGTTATATTTAAAACCAGTGCCGTTAGAGGTAAAAATACACATCTTAAATACACACAACTTCCTTTATAATTTAGAAAGCACTGTTGAAACTTTCAATTCCACTTTAATTAAATTAAAATAATTTTTTTGTATCCTAAAATCCACCAAGAACATGCATAATCTAATGTGTATACTGACCGAAGGACATTTGTGACATTAGAAATGAAAATCATGCCCAAACGCCATAATCTAGCCACAAAAACAATGTAATCATGGAAACAAAAAAGCAGCAGAAGCCAAAAATCCTCAATATGGGTTTAAAAGCAGGAAAAAAACCAAATGAAATTAACGATGTTTTGGGGACGCAACCGCAGCACGCATATTTCACGCCAAAACATAAGAAACACGACCCAAATTCAGCCGTTTAGTGTAACGAAAAAATTATAATATACAAAATCACGGATATTATGTGAAAAATGTGCAATTTCATGTCGGCAAACCCCTTTTTATCCCCCTCGTCCCCCTCTCCCAGTTGATTTAGCTCTTCTATGGGCCCTTGAGCCTCGGCATCCAATTCTCGGAGCTCCATTCACCATTCCTTTATCCTCTGCCTCTTTTTTGGGGTTTCTGTTTCATATTTCTAGTCATACAGTTGAGTGAATTTGACAAATTGTAAAATGGCCCACACAACCCAAGGATAACACAACACAAAAAAACATCAGAGGGACTAACATGAAAGTTTTTCCCCCTAAATACATATACATATACATATGAAGAACATGCTATACAGTGTATGGCACGAACTAATGATTATTAATGTTCATAAGGATTTTGCGAAAAGTTGTCGTTTTTCGTTACTCGTTTCTCATTTTGCTTTGTTCGCCTCGAAGGTTTCTCCTTTTTCGAGTTAAATTGTCTGAGAGATGAGCCTGTTGCCCCTTTTTTCTGGGCTTTGCCCCTGAAAAGTGTCGTGTAATTGAAAAGAAATGTAATTCAATATAAATAATGGAAGAGAAATCCCAGCAAGGGTTATGTTTGTTATGTTATGTTTATGCCTGAACCAAAGAATTCTAAGAAATATCCCAAGATAATTTATTTTAGGCAGGTTTTTAACGGTTAGATACCTCCTGGAAACCTCTAACTAGAGCTGAGCTCAGTTTTGCTTCCATATAATTTGCCTTTTCATTGTTTTAAATTCAATACCAGTTCGAATCATTAACTCAGTTGTTAAATTTAATCAATTTTCATCACCACCAGGTAGGTGGACAATGTCTGCAATTGAATTAAAGCAAACCGAATTGCAATTTTTTATGTCGTTTCGCTGTTATTAGCAAATAATGCAAATAGGAAATGACTTTGTTTACTACAAATTACGCGCAACTGAACGCATAATTATTGGCTAATTAAATCACAATTTCACAACGCCGATTGGCCCGCCACAAAAACCAAACAATAAAAATCCCCAAAAAGTAAATCACAAACGGACAAAACAAATAAATATAGATTTTGTTTATGTCATGATAGCGCCATGGCTTTGTAGGCAAACAGATTTTCATACAGATTATTGAACAATTAAAATATTCATGAAATTAGCGAACATTTTGAATTCACGAATTTTATGACGATCAATTTTTAATTGTCAACAAAACAAAACTCAATCGACTTCTAATTGCAACCTAATGAAAGTCGACCAAATAAAAAATAATAAAATTTCAAATGCAATTTGCATGGGTATGATAAATACAGAGAATAAATAATGGGTGTGAAGGCAGGCGGCAATCGATAGTAAAAATAAATTATAACGCTCTTAAAAATAGAGCTGTAAATTAGGAATTCATGACTGCAAATGAATTGACGGAGGGCTGATGTCTTGATAAGGTAAATAGCCAATTCAAGGTGAACTTAATTAGTTAATGATGATAATTTGTTAATAATTAGCTGGCAAAATAATGATGGCACCACAAATATTAATTAATAAATAAATACAAAACAGAAAAGATCTCTACTACGTACTTTAACATTGTTCAACAATAAAATTACGCCAAACAATAATTCTTATCCGATTCTTAATGGCAAAACTTGTGGTGGGTGATACATCTTCAAAGGGACATCTGTTCTGCTAATTTCTGTTGTATTCAGCCATCCCTGCTCTTCTTCTATTAGAGTTGACAAAGAGTTTAACTAGTTTTGCTTTTTAAATTGATAAACTTTACTTTGATGACACTAGCTTTTGTACTATTTCTGTACATCTCCCACTAAGGGGTGTAATTACTAACAAAATCAAGAAACTTTTTCCCTTGCTCTAGCCAAGCTAATGATTGTTTGATAAGCTCCGGCACGGCCAGGATGGAGGAAGAAAGGAATGGTACAGGAACGAAATGTGGTAGATAATTTATAAATAAGGCGGTAGGGAGGAGTACGTAAGGGGGTTTGATGAAGGAACCCTGAATGGCGGCGCAACGAAGCATAAATAAATAAAACAAAAAGCGAGAGAAAGTGCCGAACAACTTGCACTTGTCGTCGACCATTGGCCATTGGCCATCCTTTCATCCTGGTTGCTCCATTACACCATTTTTTTGGGCTCTATCCTGCTGTGCAGATATGCAAGTTGCATGACAAAAGTTTCACAATTAAAACGGGCGGCAGCAACGGCAACATTTTAAAGAGGGACCTGCGGCCGGAGCGTTAAATTTTATATGCCGGCCAGAGTGAAATTCATAGCCAAAGTCTATTTTATAGCTGCAACAGAAGTTTTCCCGTTCCTCCACCCACTACACTGTCCAGTGCCCTTTTCGGAAAAGTTTCCCATTTTTCTTGTTGGATTTTTATGTTTTTGTTTTACAGCCTTTATATATATATTATTTTTTTTAATTTTTTTTTGTCTGGTGGCAAGCCGGAAGTTGTTAGCATGAAATCTGATTTGGGAAGGCAGCGACGACGGGGAATATTCTGGCTTTTTGGATTTTGTGCATTGTGTCGGCTTAGAACGGGGAAAACTTTGGGGGTTGAGAGATAGTTGAATGAACTGCGAAAGGATTTCGCTTATAATATAGATTTGTCTGATGATTTGCTCAGGCGAAAAGTTGGGAAACTTTTATGATAGCCTGAAAGTTAAAGGGTTTAAAAAGGGCTACTTTTATTGTTTACCCTTGGAATAGTGGGTTTAAGTCTAGACTATAAAAGTTGGTTTTATCTTATTACTATAAGTTAGAGGAAAATTAACAATTAAAGACAAACTTTTATATATTTAAGAATCATTTAAATTAATTTTGCTAATTTGTAGAATAAAAGCTAAACATTTCCCTTTTTAAAAAGTGTTAAAATAATTTGTTTAAAAATTTTATTTGGTTATAATTCCATACATTTTACAAATATTTCCGCAACAATTCCTAAAACCACAAAATTCTTCTAGAAACTCCAAAAAGTGTATAATTTACCCCCATCTCAACTTTTTGACATTCCTCAACCCGCAATTGTCAAAACATAAACATTTTATGGGTTTTGAGAGGAGACCCACGAAACACTATTAACACCCTTGACACACACTTAACCCACAACTTCATGGCTTTGCATAAGTTTGGGAAATGTTTTTTAATGACCACAGAAATGAAACTAAACTTTCATATATGAAATAGCGATTACACAAATTACTGCAAAAAACACACAAAACACAAAAGAGAAGTCGCTTAGAGTGAAGGGACCTCAACGAGAGTTTTAATTAAAAGTTACAGCCCGTTATGGGATTTCACTCCTTTTCTCTGCTCTGCTGTTCCCTCAAAACACTCAAACTGCTCTCTAGAGTACGCAAAAATATTGTTGACAACATTAAATTAATTTTTCTCTTGGGATTAGAAGTCGAAGAAAATATGTTTTATTTAAAAAAATAGTACATTAAATATTTAAAATCTCCCTGGAACAGGATTATTAAAAATACATAAACCCAAATTCATATTTCAAGGTTCACTTATTTTATCCTTCATTTCCATATATTAACAATGTAAGCTTAAACCGATTTTCGTAGAACGCTCACTGACCACAATTTGGAACTTTAATAAAATCGAAATAGAAATTGTTTTGATATAATCCCTCCCCTTCACCCAAATATAATACAAATACAAATCGATATGTGTGCACACACGAATTCATATGGATTTATGCAAGAATTCAAAGTCCTTTATTCCCAGCCACAATACAACTGCCAGCAATTTGGCAACTAATTTCAAATGCAACAATTCATGCTGCCCTAAGCCAGCCTCTTCAGGGCGTGGCACTCTGGCCGAGATAAATATTTCACGCTCTATGATCTTTACATGCCAAAAATATAAAGAGCTTAAAAAGAGAGATTGCGGGCAATCGGAATGATTCGCTTTAATTATATTTCCCAAAAACCGCAGAACACTAAAAGTGCAATCAATCAGCTACTGGAAAAAAGTACTAATAAAACGAGAAAGAAAGCTAACTTCGAAAGAAAGCTAATTCTAGAACCATAAAAAACTGCCATATCTCAAAATTTATAGAAATACGTTGAAAAACAGAGAAGTTAAATTTTTTTTTACATTAATTTCGCCATCATTCCTATGGCAGCTATAGGATATAATAGTCAGATTTCGGTCGTTCCGACATATATACTGCGTGCTAAAGAAATAAGACTATGCTGAAAAACTGATAGACTAGTTCGCGTAGAAACCGACAGACGGACAGACAGACAGACAGACGGACATAGCTAGATCGACTCGGCTATAATACCCTCTGCAAGGGTATAAAAAGGGTAAAAAAAAAGAAATTCCATTTTGACCCCGACGTGATTTGAACACGCAACCTTCTGATCTGGAGTCAGACGCGCTACCGTTGCGCCACGGAGTCATGTTTGTGATCTTGGCTAACAACACAGTGTTATGCTTAAGAAAAAAAAAAATATTTTTAAAATAACGATAAGATAAGTCTACTTAGCTCTCATATTCTTTTCTGCTCTCTATTTGTATTATAGATTGCTGATGCTATAAATAAGTCAATGAACAACAACAACAAAAATCCGATAAGCACTTATTTATTTTAATTAATACAGTATATTTTCTAGGAAATATAATAATAAGTATTAATGGGAATGTGTTCTTATATACACATCTGCCTATATGTAAATTTAAAGATTATTTAAATTCATATTTAAAGTTCCCTTGTTGCTCATTAATTAAAGAAAAAATCTAATTATCTTTATATTACCTACTTTTCACAAAGAATTGTTATAAATGTTTCATATATTATTCATATATTCATGTTCTCATATATTATAAAACTGTTTGTATATTTTATTGTATTTAACTATATAATATGGCATTGCAAATATTTACATCATTTTCTAGTGTAACCTTATCTTGGCCCTAAAACAAATTTTTGAATTTAAGAACGATACATGTTTATACATTGAAGTTTATATTATAACATATAGTCTTATATTCCTATATTTTTGTAAGGAATAAAATTAATTTCTCTTTGCTATTTGTAATTACAAATTACAAATTCCGACAAATTATAAACCTGGTACGTAGTCAGTCAAGTTGATATACAAGTATGTACGTCTTTTCTGGTATGTTGTTCAGCCAATAAAAGTGGGTGGCATTTGACTCACTGTGATTTTAACAGCTGAAACTTGCAGGAAAAGAGTAAAGCAAACAATCATTTAGCAAAATTAAATTCCAAGAAACTAAAATAATACAAATAGGCAGCGAAAAAATATGGGGGATGGCAAAGCAAAACAAAAGAAATTAATTTGCATGCAAATTAGTACAAGACAGAATGAGCAGAAACAAAATTTCAATGAGGAATTTTTAATTACCCTAAAACGGTTACAGGTTTCCATGGATATGAGGGCTGTACTCATCCTCCGGCAGGATCAGCATAATTATGTAAGTCAACACACAGCAAGAAGCTTCTTCGTCGAGTGTTGCACATACAGATTCAGTTTGGTTGTTGCTCTTCTGTTGCTTGTCAAGTCAATTGCGTAATTAACATTCGTAAGCAGTTGCAGGCACTCGAACTCGAACCCCAGCGCTGCCTCTACTCAACCTAATTGTAATTTTGGACAGAAGCCAAACTATATATATGTGTTTTAGCCTTTGAGAAATCCCCTACGGCAGCTGTATTTGCAACTCATAATTTTACAAGGGAGCCAGGACACACATCCTGCCGCTGCCCTGTGTGTGTGTGTTTCCGATTTAGTTGTGTGGCCAGGACTCGTGTCATTAGCATATGCTATTTCAAGCCTTGGCAACCATTCGAATTCTCTTCATTTGGCAAGATGGCTAATAAAACAACTTTATCGTCGGTTTGGGCCCATCTTCCAGTCATTCATAATTCAAAGGAAGTGTTACATTCAAAATTCATATTCGATTCCCTCGAATTCGTATTTATTATGCCCTTAATTTAATAGCCACACATTTTCCCAGCATCTCGCATTAATTGCTTGTAGACTTAGGAATTTAAATGTTGTCAACTGCTTATTCCGCGTCAATTAATTAATTCTAAATCACTTAACGCTTTACTTCTTCTCTCTCTCTTAGCAGGTAATCAATATTGAAGTGAATGTTTCGGGTACGATAAGCGGATAAAAGAAACTAATATGAGACCTTTGAATATGATGATAGATAATTGAAAATGTGCTGCATAAATTCATAAATATGTAAGTAGATTTGGTTGAGATTTTCATAGGAAATTCTGTGCTATATACTGAAAATATATATTATATACCTAATCTATGTACCTTAGTTATCTGGTTTTTGGAAAATACATTTAAATATATACATAAATACATATATATTTCTAAACAAAGGAAAAAAACCAGCGCAACATTCCGAGCCATTTCTCCCCAAGGAGAGCACTTCGAATATTTATTAATTATTTTTAATGGCGGTGAATCACCCGGAACCAGTGGCTTCAATTGGATATTTGCAAACTGTGCTCTGGCTGTGCTCCAGTCACGCTCAAAAGTGCTTAGTGGATTCGTGATAATTTTTAGCCCGACCTAAAAAGGCTCCTCTTTGGTAATTACACAAAAATCTAAACCGCACTTGTCGTGTTCGAGAGATTTTCGAGTACAGGAAAAGGAGGTGAATGATAAATATTTCGATTAGCGTTCAATTGAGTGCACATAACTGTTTATGAACCAGTAAAACGGGCAGGCGAACTGGCAAACTGTCAGTCAGTCAGAGTGGGAAGAACTGTTAATTGAATTGCTCTAGAAAATCAAAGTCGATCCAGGTTCATTAGGGAAGAAGGCGAGCATTGGTAAACATCAAACATAGAAGTGTATGAGCAAATATCACTGGAAAATAGAGTTAGGGAATGGAGAGAAAAAAAAACTGTTAGAGAAATAGGTTGATTATGAAAAATATATATATATCATTTAATCATTTATTATAGTCTTTGATAAGAAAAAATCTCCTTTTTATATCTTCCTGATAATGTAGTGTTTAATTGAGTTCTTTGAGAATATATTCTTGAAATTCTGGTTAAAATAATAGTTATCTTTATTTAATGCTGTAATAATTACTGCTATCACTATGCATGTTATCATAAGTACTTTTATTATAATACTCTTTATCTTTTTGTAAAAAAAAAACCCCACTTAGGTAAAAGTCAAAAGTTTATAGGCTAAAATTCAGTTTTATTGAAGAACACATAAATCTTAAGACGGTTCCCATTAAGCTCTTAGCAAAAACATTTAAAAACTGGTCTACATTTCTTTCGGTGCAGCCGATCCCTGGCTAAAATGTTGAATTCGGCTTTTGAGTGGCCTTTCATTAGCGCTGTGTAAATTCGTTGGGCAAATCCCGGTATATCTGCGTATCTCTGTATCTTGTATCTGTTAATTGCTCCGATTACCGCATTCGCGTGCATGTCTAGAAAAGTTCAGTAAACCCTTGCATGTCCATAAAATGTAATTTTCACACAATAACAATAACGATTATTATATAAAGTAATTTATATTTTTTTATGGCATGTGGAACGGCATGATAAGAGGACCCGCTGCAGCAGCGCATCTCTGGCCTCTTATCATTTGTGGTGTGGCCTGCGGCACCTTAGACCCAATCTCTGTGAATCTGGAAAGCTGCCAGAGATAAGGCAAAGCTTTTTTCCACACAAAACAGACTGCCGGGAAATGTAAAAATACCCAGCTGTTATAGCCAATAATAAGTGCGACTGTTTCGCCGGCTGTTTCCACTGTAATTTCACTATTTTGTTAGACTTTTTAGTTGTCGTGTTAATAAATGCAGATTTTAATTTCGAAATATATATATATTTTTTTTTACATTTACATGAGTCTTGCATTAATTTCCCTTTCCCATTCCCCCATCCATAATCATCATTACACAGAATTGATAATCGGCAATTATTTGAAATTTTGTGTAATTTAATTTGTTGTTTTTTTTTCGTTGGCTCTCCTCACTTCCCCGGGCAAGTGATAAGCCGAACAAGTTCTCAGCCAGTTCAGTTCTGTTTAGACCTTGCGCTTAGCCGGTTCAACATTTGAGAGCGATAATTAACGGGGCAACAATTGTGTGAGTAAGTTTTTAAATAATCTCCACGATTGTTTACAGTTTGCTGTGAAATGTATTCGTTAAATTTATAATGTGGGGATTTTTATTTGTTTCACACGAATGGGAAATAAAATATTTAAGGCAGTAAGCCTTGCGGTTATACTCAAAATTCTCCGAAACTGTTAACAGTTGTCAGAAAAATACGCAAATAAAATGAGCTACGATTGAGTAAGTGAAGTGAATTTCTCTGAGGCCTGAGGATGATGTGGTGCTGTATTTAACAAATAAATGTAAATAATGTAGTTGCAACTTGAACTTTGAAATATAAACAGTGATTTCCCGTGTCAAAATTTTTTGTTGTCTTAAACTGTTGTCTACAGTTTAGTTAATTCCTATGAATTAAATTCACATAAAGCGTTTGGCTTAAAATATAAAATAAATCAATTTGAGTAGCCCATTAAAGTCTCATTTTTACTGCGGAATTTATTTATTTTCTAAACGTTGACCAGAATGTTTGCCATGTTTTGCACATCTTTTTGCGCATAAATATTTTAGATCGTTTCGACTGAAATACATTTATTTTTAACCAAGAAGCAATAAATCAAAGCTAATTCGATTAGCAGCCTTGAAGAGCATCGCCCACTTGATAGGCGGAATGAATGGAGCAGAGTGCGTCGAGATTATAGAGCATTTATTAACTGTAGTCACTTTCCGATTACCTCGCAGCCAAAGTCTTCAGCTGGATAAAAAAAATCTTGTCTTGACAGAAAATCATCCGGCATGACGCAAAGTGATGGCTATAATTAGAGACACGAAGCGAACTTCCGCCTGAGACACGTGCCACTCGATATTTTCAATTGCAAAAATCTCCTGAAGCCCACTTTGCGCACTGTTCAAGGCTTTGGCCAAGGCCAAGTTCGTGTTATATTTTTAGCAATTGAGATAGTTTATTGTGTAGAAGATTTCAATTTACATTCGATGCGCTTCAGAGACAGAGAGGCAGACAAGTAAACTCACAGAGCGACAGACCGAAGACAACCAACAATTAAGTGTCCGAAGAAGTGAACGGACCGTGAAGCACTTTTCAATGTCAACTCAGAGATGAAAATGTTGATATATGTACATATTAGCTTTTGCCACCACAAAACTCAAAGGTCAGCCAGCCGGAGTCTGCAGAGGCCCGTCCCCGCTCAATTGAATTGTGTAACTCGAAAATGTTTAAGTATAATTAAAGCGGGCCCCAGGCCCGAGGTAGAGACTAGCGACCAGCGATGCTAAAGATTGAAGCCTCAAGAGATCGCTTTTGAAGTTTGCATTTTCAATGGAGTGAGGCATCAATGTGCAGACTGGGGCCAGCTGCTCGTCAATGAGCTTTGATCTTTTCCAACATGCTGACTAATAACAGACTTTACGAAGTGCAGAGCGAAAAAAATATCCTACTTTTTTGTAGCCTAAAAAAAAAAAAAAGATTTAATTTATCTGATTAATCAATCATTTAAAGTAACATTTTCACAGTGTGACGAAGTGACGAAGTCTCCTCATTGAACTTTGTCACCTTCACGGATAATAATAATTGTATGTATATTTTTTTTTTCTCTGTTGTATTAACAAAACCTTCTGGAAAAAAACATGAAGTCATCAAAACATGAACGCATCTACATGAAAAATGAGAAATATTCATTGAGGGCTGGAATGAAAGCCTCAAATCGAAATTTCCAACTTTAAAGGCAGGAAAATTCCGCATTAATAAACATCAGTTTGAACCTATTTCCATATGACCTGCTTTGTGTTCGATTTTCTTCCATTTTCATTTCCTCTAGCTTTCCCTTTTTCTCTCTTTTTCAAACGCCCTGAAACGAGCATGTGAATCGGCATCTCCTCCAACACTCTTCAGTTCCAAGTCCTGCTCAAGTTTTTCACTGCAGCATAATTTTCAATTGCTTTGGAAAAGCCAGAGCCTTCGGTTCAATTCGATTTGAATTTGTCCAGGTGAAAACGAGGGAGGGTGAAAAGTGCACTGGTTGAGGGGAAGTGAGAACTAGAAAATGTTCTATTGAAATCCATCTAGCACCGATTTTGCTGCACAAATGAGCAGACCTCGATGTGTCTGAGGATTTTCCCTTTTCCCGAGTTGTCATGTTGGCAGCTAAATTGTGTGTCTTTCCGACCGACAGAAGTAGATGAAGAGCGGCATTTCCCTGACTCTTTTTTTTCCCAGTTCTCGGTCAGCATATTTAATTAGGACAAGCGACTTGACATTGATTACGAGCCCTGCTGTTTTTGTGAGTCAGAATTTGATAAACTCTTTGACGTTTAATTGATGGCACATGGTTTTGCATACTAAACTCTGTGAAATCAGGTCTCGTCTTGGCAAAAGTAACTAGAAAATGAATTTATGTCACTTTGTGCTTGTTCTTGACACAAATGATTGCAGTAATGTGTTGATGGGACTTCAATGTCGATAAAGTGAGGGAAAAGTTTAAATTCAAGTCATTGAGGTATTATATTATATTGGTACATCATTTTATAAAATATTGTATTAATCAGTAAATAATAAACCAACATAAATTAAATCATGTTTAAGAGGGAGACCTTAAAGCCCTTATGTTTGCCTCATTATAATCTGTTATACTAAGTTCACTAACTCCAAAAGCCCTCGAACTCTTCCCCAAATATAACTCATAATTGCGGTAAATGTAACCCAATTCCTCCCCACTTATAAACCAAAAACACGGACAATACAGAAACTCTCCTGTCTGCCTCCCTTTTTCTACTCCAACCATAGCCAGAAAAAGGCAATTTCGCATAAAAGCCGCAAACAGATGAAACCAACAGATAGAAGCCAGAATTGTGAGGAAGACCGAAAGGCAGCCACAGATTCATTCCATAGGCGGGTACATGAAAATAATGCGTGCCGCACCAATTTCAATGCAGTTGCACAAACGCTCGACCAGACAATTTTTTGGCCCGAACCCATGGCCTTAAAAGGCACTGAAGAAAATATTGGCATTGTTTTTAAATTAGAAATTGTAAAAATATGTACAAGCGACAGCGAAATTGATACCAGAATGCAATATCATTTTGGATATTTGGGATGAATGTACCATGGCCCATAAGCCAGTTTAGCAAGCAGTTAACTGAACTAAAAATATAATTTCTGGAGAAACTGGTGGTATTTACCCTCTTACCCTCTTTTGAAACAGCTGTCTATCCAATTCTTTTAGATTAATCACTCTAAACTGTTTTAAAAATGTGTTAATCTGCAAAATTGTTGCCATTTCTTTTGTTTTCTGTATGATGGTAACAAAAATCCCATTTGAAAATGAAGTCTCCACAAGAGCCCGGGGTTTTGCGACCGATTTCTGGGTCGAAATGGCTGAAATTAGCATGCATGTGGCCATGTGTGAGCGTAATTACCAAAAACACACATCAGGCACGGCCCCCTCGGATGACAGGCATTCACCGACCACCGACATTTGAACCGACGAACTACGGTGTGGGCACCGTTTTAGGATCGTATTATCTTACATATGTATATGGGCGTGGCAGCACTTGGCTGTAAACTGCCTCGCAGGCTTTGGCGGGGTACCAAAAACTCAATCGCCTGTCAATCATATAATTATTGGCACACAAAAACACAGCTAACACAGAGCGGACACCACCCGGGCCAGCCCACATAATTGTTTTTGCTTGTTTTGGCTTTTGTGGCTTTTGCATAATTCATGGGGAAGGAACTGGAACAACCCCTTAATCCTCTTGTGTCTGCAATTTCATCTTCAGCGACCCCCTTCTGCTTCTTCTTCTGTCAACTGCAGTCGGTTTAATGTTTAAGAATTATTTTCCCACTCTTGTCGTTGTTGTTGCTGCTGCCTCTGCCCCGGAATTAAGTGAATTGTCAATTTGCTTGTCAATTGCGCATTTACCCCTTGAGGTTGGTCTGTGTTGCGTGGCTTCGAAATTTGCGGGTTTCATTCCGGCGGGTCAGTGTCTGGCCTGGGATTGTAAGGATTGGCCTCGAGGGGTGTTTACTTTTGGTTCAATTGGGTCAAAGTTGAAAGAACTTTTTAACCCGGTTTTGAGGGTTAGATTTTTGCTTTTTAAAGCTTTACAAATTTGAAGATTAACCGGATTTTATAGCGGGTTTAAGGGAGTGTGTTTTGTTTATTTTATGATATGATTGAGCAGTATTTAGGTGAAGCTTAGTTTGATATCGCTACAGATTTAAAACCCGTTAAAATCTACAACCATGTTGGGGCCTAACATATTTTATTGCACACTTTTAGACACCTGTTCAATTGATTTCAGTTCCCAGGCAGATTGTTACTTATAAAGTAAATTGTATAGAATAGTATTCTAAAATCAAATATCCCCAAATAAAACATATTAGATAGAAATTAATCATTAAATAGGCATAGTAATTGCTCTAATTTAATTCAGTTTCCGCCAGTTAGCACTGCACTTTGATTTAATTAAAATCAATCATGGCTATTACCTCCATATGCGCTAATCCTATAACCTTTCAAAGCCATGACAACCACACTTAACCCATCATAATTTCGGACCGCAAACAGCAATTAGTTTGCATGTACTTGAACATTACCAATTTTTAGCCACAACATAAAGCCGTCACCGCGAAAATAGACCACAGAAATTTTTCGCTAAACTCCTATTCCTCTATACCCGTGAACACTTTGCCACGTAATCCGTTTACCGGAGCGCTTCAGTTATTTGTTTATACAATAACATAGCATGCCTGAAAAATGGAAAATATATGGAGGAAATACCAGAGACCAAAGCCGCATATATCCCCACTATCTATAGCGATAACAAATCCCTGTCATATTTACGCTAAGCGGGGGGAGCAGGAGGTCGTCCGATGTCCTGTCGGTGAGACTCATTCGGGTGTTTCGGGCCAAGTCCTTTGTCAAAATGCGGCTTAAAATATTTTGGGCAAATATTTTCATGACAGGTGCATGAAGCAAATACGGCACACAACACAATCGTGCAACCCGGCAGTGTATTAGTATATGCCAGGATATATTTGAGTGTGTGCGCGCGAGTATATAAATATATCCTGCTTTAGTTTCGTGAAATCCGTTAATGAAAGCCAGCTCAACCTAATGGAGATTTATTGTTTTCCACACGCTGCCACATGAACTGACTGTCACATTTATTAGATTACGTTACGTGTCTTCTCCTGTCAGCGTTCTGTGGGGATACTTTTCCGGGGTTTTGGGGTTCCAGGTTAATATTTTGCTCTGGTTTCGTTAATGCGCTAAGTGCATTGTGAAATAACTGAAAAAAGGGAGAATGATTTATGGTTTTTAAAGTCAAAGTGATATTTATTTTGCAAAATATTAGCTTGGTGTAAAGTTAGTTTAAGGTGAACAATGATAAGATTTGTATGATTGTGTACATTAAGGCAATTTGTTTATTTAATGATTCATTATATTCCCAGTATTTTCCCGTAAGTAACTTCCAAGTTTATGTGTAATCGCTGTACTCGCCTTGATTTTAAACGTTAATTAGTTATTGCACTTGCGTTTGTCAAGTCTTGTTTGCAAATTACCTTGTCAATCAAATAACTGATTGCGATTTAGTGTCGTCTCCGCTTTGACAGCCCATTGGCTTGAGGGTACTCACTTTCCATATCTCATTGCCGATCAAAGTCGTAGTACACAGAGATGCGAGATTTATAGTATGTATGTATGCAGATGCATTAGGCCCGGCCCAAAGCCTTTCAAACTAATTAGTAGAGGCAGCAATTAGCAGTAATTAAATCATATTCAAAACCTTCTCAGTGTCTATGACTTTTCCTGGGGCCTTTGGCTTGGGTCTGCCTCACCCTCTCTATCTGTTTATTTAAGCCCATCGACAAGGGCTTAACCACGCACAGAGCCAACTTCAACGATTTGCCTCTGACCTGCCGCAAGATGATCCAAATGAATGCTATCTGTCAGGTGGGCGAAAGCGGAGAGTGGGAAGCCGAGAAATCGGGGGAAAACGTAGAGAAAAGTGGCAAAAGGGGCGACCACTTGACACATATGCATACATATGTACGCATATATATGTACATATATACTTCCAGCAGCCAAGACGGCAAAGCCAACAATGAGCAAAAAGTAGAAAAGAGGGCTTGGGGTTACTGGGTTTGCCGTAGTGCTGGCACAGCTTCTAGATATTCTAGGAAATATATAAAAAGATTTTAGTGGTGTTTCAAAATGGATTTTAAAACAAGAGAAATATATTCTATTTATTTTTACACTTTTTAGTTGTAATTTCTTAGTTAAAACAATTTTATTTGTAAATAAAACGTATTTCTTTTGAAATAAAGCTTATCTGCCAGCACTGAGTCGGTGCTTGGGGAGACTGGCTGACCGGGCTCTCCGACTTAGCCCTGGTCCTAGATCTTCTCTGTCTGTCCGCCGCGTTCCGGTTGCGGGCAGCACCTTTGGCCAAAGGATTTCACTTTATGCTGCAAATAAAAACAAGCCACGCAGACTTGTGCAATTTTTACAAGTGTTTCCCTTTAAGCGCCAAGGGTATTGTGAATTTCTGTTATTATTGAGATTATTACAAACCGAAATAGAGGAAATATCATAAAAGAAAATAAAAGCATTTAAATACTTTTCGTTTTGAGAGATTAACTGTTGTAAATATATTTACATAAGAGTATAATTAAATTATTCGCAGCACTAAAAATACTAGTGTTACAAAAAGATTTTGAGATTAGTTTATATACAATAGTTTCTAAGAATTACTTAAATATAACTCATTTTTGTTAGAACATTAAAAAGTCGGCTAGAATTCTCTAAAACTTATCCCCATGTTTATAAGCAGATTCTGTTTGTTGCTGATGTTGTTGTTTATGTTTGGCATTAGAATTCTAACCGCCTGGCAGCTTATTGGGTGTGAAAAATCCGGCTAGCAGAGTTTGCCCTCAGCGAAGAGTTTCCTCGGCAGATTGAGGAATGCGAGAGAGAGTGAAAACTGCAACTCATGTATTTGATTTGGTTTTGGCTTTCCATTTCTGCTGTCACGTCTTGTGTTCCTTTGTGGACTTGAGTCCTTCAACGATACTATTTTCCCATCCATAGTGCTTCACTGCAGTTCGATGGAAATTGACTTTTTCGATTTTTGTTCTGTCTGCATGAACTTTGCCCTTTTCTGCACCTTTTTTATTGCATTTTTTCTAGGGTTGATTTCACTTTAAAGGTACTTTTTTCTCGTAGTTTTTACCCTCGAAACTTTTTTATCCACAGAAAGTTTTTATCCAAACTGGCGACGTGCACACACAAAAGTAGGCAACAAATTGCACACCAAAGCCAAAAGTACACACGGAATTATGTGCAAACTACTTTGATAGACACGATTAAACAACAGAATGTTGGCGTTAATTTCCAGCGAGACATATCTGGTAAATCGCAATGAAAATAAACATTTGGCTTTTTGGGAATTTTGGCGAGTTGGCGCCAGGGGTTAGGCTGGAAAGTCTGCCTTTCTACAAAATAAAACTAATTGAGTCTGTCGGGCGAACCCCTCCTCCTCTTACTCTTACTCTTACTCTGCCGGCAAACTTTTTCTCATACACAAATTTTCTTTTATGTATCTTCCTCTAGTCTGAAGTCGGTCTGAAGTCTGAAGTGTTATCCTGGACTCTCCCTAGCCACCACCTCCTCTTCATCAAATGTAAGTCTTAATTTATGCCTCAGACTCTTAGGCTGAGTTGAAATGAATGAATAACTTTTTAGTCAAAGCCATCGAAAAGTTATTTGTTTAGGACAGGACAGGCTGTGTTGAACTGGGGCGGAAAGACGGTCCGAAAAGACATCAAGAAAACAAAAGGCAAAATGATGACAAATGATAAATGATTTTATCCAGGAGTGTCTATGACAGGTTAAAAAGAAAATGAAGAAAATGTGTATATAAAAAAGAAAATTATCTTTTAAAAACAATTAACTTGGGCTGAGATTAAGAACTTAGTTTTGGATGTGGAAAAAATTAGGTTATTGTGCTTTGTTGAATATACAACATTTTAAATATTAAGGAGTGCAATTACCCTAAGAAACCATTTTAATAAATGTTCTAATAGGCAACTTTTCCTGCCTTTCCAAATTATACAACAAAATTTACCTCCAACAATTTATTAAATTTTGAAGAATATTATTTCATTAAAGCCAAGCGCATCTAAAAGTCACATCTAGCAAAGAACCATTCAAAAACAAGGACTGTGGTGGGAGGGGAAACACATAAAAGGAATAAACGTAAAATAGGGACCGCCGAAAAATGTCAAAATATTTTTTCTTGTTCCCTCTTTGTAGCTCTCGCAATCTCAGCCTTATTCAACATTGAAGGCAAATATTTGTGAAAAGACCAAGAAGCAAGAAAGAGACAAAACAAAAATTGTAAGGAATTAGATTTGAATTTTAAGCTCGACGATAGCAATGGGAAACATTTTGGCCCGCAGGATAAATGCCTTGTTCAACTATCTCTGCTCTTGATGAGCTGCCAAGATGAATATAAACCAAAGAATTATTTTGTGGATGCCACCAGAAAATGATGGTGTAAGTAAACAAACTTGCGCGAACGGAACAATAAGCGGGGACACTTTGCATAATGAAATGGATTTTCTGACAGAATTAAGTCAATAGTAGATATTTGCCAGCACAAAGTTTATTCCACAAAAATTGTTCAAGTGAACAATGTGCCATGACCAACCTGGCGTATGCGTAATATATTTGCTTTTACAGATTTGGAAACTGATTTAACAACTTTTAATAGACTAAAAGCAAAGCTGCTAGTTAATGGAGTTATTTAGAAAATAGATTAGTGATTAATCCTTAAAACGTGAAATTTAATATTGGCTAAACTCATTAAATATTTTATATTTCTTCAGCCAACCCTGCGTATGCGTAATATATAGTTTTTGTGGCAATTGTAAAACCATTAAACCGACATTGGATAGCCTGAAGCAAGGCAACTGAATTACGGCCAATGATTAGGAATAAGAAGGTAGCCAAAAAGAGGATAAATATCCAAAAAGAGCTGGAAAATCCTAGCTCTTAGCTCGAAGTCATAAATTAGTTGTAACCGGAGAGAGGGCAAAAAGAGCAAAGACCAAACGAAGGGACTGTAACATAAAAACGTCTGTTTTTGCTATAATTGGCCACATATTTTGCTGGCCCCAAACCAAACGAAACCAAACCGAACCGAACTGAAACCAAACTCAGGTAACGTTAGCCAGGACTCTCGTTGCCATTGCTGGGCCGGGGAATTCGGGGCTTTTGCGGGTTATGCACATCCTGCAAACTAGAGCACTGTTTACGTTCATATCAATATATATGTATATATTTGGCAGAGCATGGACAGGCGCGCGCCCAGCCAGTAAAGCCCCGAAAAACCTAAACACAAAAAATAGGAGCGAATAAAAATGGCAACAACAAAATATCCCATATCCCCAGGTTGATGTTTGCTATGGAAATCCGAGCAGGAAAGTTGAATGGTAATAATTTTGCAGATAGTTCCGTTGGGCTTCGCCTGTGGTTGGAGACTTTCGGGGATATCACGTAAATGGAAATGAGCCCAAAAGAGATTTTGTAAATAGCGTTGCGACCTGATGAGCACAGATTGTGAAGCGCCGGGGAAAACAGATGTGTTTTGCGTGAAAAAATTCTGGGAATGGAAAAATTAGGGGTAAATGAAAGATTGGGAAATAGAAAGGAAGGAAGAATATATATAATTTTTAATGTATTAGTTAGAGCATATACAAGAATTTACTTTAAGAGGATTTCTACAATTTCAAAGCTAGGAAAATTCCTTCCAAGTTTGTTTTATATTTCACAGCTCCACACTCTCTGTTGAACAGCTATTGCTGAACTATAATTTATTGGTTGCAATTCCAAGCATAACCAAGTCAGCACACTTTACCTCCTGCCAAGGCAATCAAAGGCAAGGGCCTACAAGAGATACAGTAAAAAGGAAAAGAGTTACAAAAAGGACACTCACACACAAATTGGCAAATGCCGATGAGTTGGTTGTTGTTGGTCCTGCAAAGGACATCTGCAGCTGCAGAAAACCCGGCCTGTCCTGTCCAACTAAAATGCCAATTCAATCGCCTTGGCAAACGGAGACACAAAAACCACTCGCAGCACCCAAATTGAAAGACGCAGTCTAACGATCTGCAGCACAGCTCTTTTGGTCTCTCGCTCTTTCGCCATCTTCTCTTTATTTTCCTTAAAACATATTGGCAAATGTCGTTTCGGTAGTCGTTATAAAACAAACACAGCCTTATAAGCACAGACACACACAGACACCAATGGCATACACAATGCTCTCTTCATGCAATTCTAATAATATAAACTTTACATAAATGTTTTCCTTGCAAATAGAACGGAGCAGCGAAACAGAATGGCTTGAGTGGGTTGCAAATAGCAGGGGGGGTTAGAGTGTGTTTGGGTGGTGTGTGAGTGTGCTTTTGTGTGTTTGGACGCATCTGCTGAGCTGGCAATCGCATTGCAGTTTGTCAGTCAGCGAATCAGTCGGGCGGGCAGTCAGTAGGGCTCTTTCTGTCTGAAAGAGCTTTTTAGCTCAGAAAGAGTTTTCTTTTCCTAGGGCATATATTATGGAAAAAGAATATGGTGCGCTATAAGTTTAAGATGATGAAATAGCAAAGAAAATATTAATGAAGCCCTTAAAAAGATGGCAATCTGCGATGACAATGATCTGATTTCCTTCGTGACTTTTCTCCATATACTTTAATCATACAACTTCAGATATAAAACAAATATCTTAATATTAAGATATGAACTAGTCAAACGCAGACAATAATAAATAATTCCAGCAGTGTAAGGTATCCAGCGAAACGACTTTCTCGACTACAAAATATTCCCGCCAAGACCAATATTTGGGTTTATTTGCTTTGTGCTTGATGTGTCACACATGTCGTATGATTGATTTATATTAGAAAGCCCACACACAGAGACGGAAATTTTTGCACTTTTGTGATTTGTGCCCATGCCCCGTATCTTTGTTGACTTTGGTCTACATTCGGGCATTCGGAACAAAAAGGGAAAAGTGACCAAAAAGCCACAATTTTTGTGACTTATCTTTGTTGTCAGCTGTTGCGCTTTTTCAGCCCTTTTGGAAAATGCCAAAATTGAATAATTAATTGCGAGTGATTGATGAATCAAAGAGAGAGGTAGATATGAAGGATGCAATAGGTAAGTAAAGGCTTGTTGAAGTCACCAATAACATCCCTGCAGCCAACTAATTGAACAGCCTCGAGCTCCTGTCAGACATAGAGTTCGTACATTTACAGAGGGCTCTGTAAATAAATATTGGCCAAACAACTTGACCACACCTGACCAATCCTGGTGCCTTCCTTGACCACATCCTTTCAGTCGCTCCATGTGGGTCATGCCGTATATTGACCACGAAATGGCAAACATTCCCGTGGTTATTTCATAGTTCAATGTGTGTGGCGGTGGTCTGGGGGCAAATAAATAATATATAGTATTGTGCTAGCAACTCCCTCTACACACATACTTACGAGTATGTTGGTCGTGTGTGTGTGTGTGGCATAAATGACAAACAAATAAAATGAAATACAAAATGGCGCCTGGCCAAGTGAAGTCAATGATGCACAACCATATCTTTGGCAAGAATTAAAAATGAAAAGAGTCCATAGGTTAAGTAAAAAAGTTTGTTTGTGTTGAGTCATTAAATATTTATAAATTTTATGAAGAATTGTTAAAGAATGAAAAATATGAAGGAATATATAAGAAGCATTTGTTAAGAAGATGAAACTCATAACAAAAGTCATAATAAGGCTTTACATCTTATTTCTGAAGGTATTTCTGAGTAAAGGTTTCTTAAAAAATAATATTAACAATACTAAAAATTTCTATTTGAACCGAGTTAAAAAAAAAACTACTTTATTGGGAAATATATTATTTTTATAAGTAAATATATATTACGTTTTAAATTACTTACAATTACCACCACAATTAACACCATTTAAAAAAGTTAGGCTTAAAGATATAAGCCAGCAAAATCCCTCAAATTTTCGAAAATTTCACCAAACTAACCGAACTACCATAACAATAAATGCCAGCGTTATATACGTGGGCTGCTATATATATTTCTGGCCTAGGCAACACTAAGTGTTGTTAGGTGGAATCTGACATTTCCATTGAAAAGTTCGACATTTTTAAGCATAAACGTACTCAGAACGGTTTGACGTACGACTATCATTTGTGTTGTTTACAGTTACTTAAAAAAATCAATTTCGCAAAAAAATGGAATTAACTCGTGAAAATTTTCGTGCGATCATTTTTCACAACTTTCGGCGTGGATTATCACGACAAGAGTGCAGCGATGAACTTAAATCTTTGTATGACTATGAAGCACCATCCTATAGCACTGTGAAAAACTGGTACAACGAATTCAATCGTGGCCGACGCTCCCTCAAAGACGAATTCCGCGAAGGTCGTCCAAAAACAGCCGTTGTGCCAGAAAACATCGATGGCGTACGTGAACTAATAATGCAAGACCGTCATGTGACATACCGTGAGATAGAGGCATCCCTAGGCATTTCTTCCACCAGCATACATTTTATATTGCATGAGCACCTGGCTGTAAAAAAGGTTTGTTCTCGTTGGATCACGCACAATTTGACAATCGCTCAAAAGAAGGCTCGTGTGGATTGGTGTAAAGAAATGCTGAAAAAATACGATCGCGGTGCTTCAAAAGACGTTTATAAGATCGTCACAGGTGACGAATCATGGATCTATGCGTATGAGCCCGAAACAAAACAGCAATCGACCGTGTGGGTCTTCCAAGACGAGCCAAATCCAACGAAAGTTGTTCGTGGAAGAAGCACTTCGAAGCAAATGGTCGCCTGTTTCTTCGCAAAAACTGGTCATGTGGCTACTGTTCCTCTTGAGCAACGTAGGACGGTCAATTCTGATTGGTACACCACCATTTGTTTGCCTGAAGTCTTCGGTGAAATTCGAAAAACGAACAAGGGAAGACGAATCATTGTGCACCATGACAATGCGAGCTCTCACACATCGGCTCAAACCAGCGCCTTTTTGACTGGCCAAAACGTCGAATTGATGGGTCATCCGCCGTACAGTCCTGACTTGGCACCAAATGACTTCTTTTTATTCCCTCACATCAAGAAGAAAATGCGTGGTCAACGATTTTCGTCGCCAGAAGATGCTGTTGAAGCATTCAAAAACCATGTTTTTGAGGTGTGTCAATCAGAGTGGAAAAAGTGCTTCGAAAATTGGTTTGAGCGCATGCAAAAGTGTGTAAATCTTGATGGAGAATATTTTGAAAAACAATAAAACTATTTTCCTTAATAAATATTCGTATTTTCATTATTAGGCCAGAAATATATGTAGCAGCCCACGTATTCTGACCGGATGGTAGGTTCCTGCAAAGTGAAATGTGAGCGGGCCAGTCATAAACTGAGGAGGTCATTCGTGCTGGTTCCCCTGTGGCCAGCAATATTGTGTATTATTTGGTAGCTGGGAAAAGCAATATGGGAGGTAAGCGGAAGACACTTTAAAAAACATTGTTTGATCCGTTGCGTGATTGCTGGATTTATGGGACAAAAAGGCAGCTTATCGCAGAGGCGATTTATATGCCTTGCTAGCATAAATCGCAAATGTGGAGACGACGACCCTTATTGTTATCCCTCAATCTGGGCAATACTTACACCCAACTTTTACTCTAATTGACCACACCCGCTGGATTTTTTTTTTTGGTTTGTTTCCTTGCTGGCTGGGCGGGTGGCAACTTGTATTTAACTTCTCGGCTGAGTAATATTTCAGCCAGACCTGGAACTACCCAAGTGATTTACGTCGTGTATGAAGTTGTGTTTTTATTGTTGCCCCCTTATATATTGGGAGCATCCGAATATATATATATATATATTATTGCCGGTGAAAGGAAGGCAAAGCCAGGTGGTGCCACCTAAAAACGGCTCATAAATCTACAAAGTTGAAAGGGTTATAAAAACGCAGAGAAAAGCAATTTGAGGAGGGTTATCTAGGTGGGGAAATTCAGTAATTTGTTTCCTCCTCATATGTCCCAACCAGGGTTGGTTGAATTAATTCGCATAACTCTCTTAATAGTTTCCACTGGCGAAAGGAAACCAATTAAAATTAAACCCAGCATAAATGGTTGATCGACTGGAACAGACCATTGGTTTTTCCGGCATACCTCTGGGCAAGGGATATACCCATCTATGTATGCATATAAAAAGTGCGAATTTTTTCTATATTTTCGCCACTCCAATTGGGTAACAGATGTGTGGAATTGTCCCTGTACAAGGTTTGGGAAAAATCGAAGGTATGCGAAAAAAGGGCGAATATTTCATTATTTATTTGATGTTTCCACACCCCACGCCACGATCCACGCCAGCTTTTATTTATTTACCTGGGCATTGGTATTTATTTAGTTTTTCAATTCAATTGAATTTCCATTAACAAATTGCGAACTCTGTTCTTCGTCAGTTCCGGCATCAACGTCAACGTCATCGCCATTTCCACTGGTAAATGAAGCTTCCACATTTTTCTGCTTGTTCAATTTATGGTCCGGTTTCTGTTTTGTTTTATTTATTTAAACTGGCGTGTGTTACATAAAAATAGCCATAAAAATAAATCAACGTGCGATTCAAGCTCGTCGTTGCCGCGAGTGTGTAGATGAATTTTCGATTTGGTTGTGCCGTTCAATTGCCACGAAACTAAATTAAACATTTAGAGAATAATTGAAAGCGGCTTTTGGGATTTAAATGCATTGAAGAAATTTATGGTGATTTAAGATTTATATATTTAGATTAAGTTTGGTTTGAATTCCAGCCTGAGTTCGTGGAGATTTGTGGATTTTTAAAAGCTTTATTATTAAATGTTCTCGAAATAGCTTTAACATATTAAAATCTAGTTACAAGAACAGTTTTTTAAATATCCCTTCCCTGCATTTGACAAATTTGCACTTAATAAATCAAATTCCACATTCTTCGCTTTCTGAAGTCCTCAGAAAACCAAACCAAACAAAGCCACACCATATCCGTATCCACTTTCTAAAGGCTCTTGGATTATAAACTGGCTTCATTACACTCGTCCAACCTTGACCGCATGACAAGCTGGAAAATGTTGTGTTGAGTAGCCTCCAACGGGGGTGAGAACCACCGACATCCCTTTGACATCTCAGTCATTCAGAGAACATAGGACAGAGGGCAGAGGACATCCCCATGCCACATTCCGCTCGGCTTCATTCCCATTGAGAGTGGCAATAAATTGTGTACAACTTTCAAACCAATTAACCCACAAATTTTGCACTCAATTAGGTTCTCGTCCTCGGTGGGGCACTCCGTCGTAGTGGTTCCTTTGGTTCTGACTGCATATATAACACAGTTGAAATAATTTATTTATTACCACGCCCTGACATTTTATCAAGTTTTACCGCTGGCCACTTGCACTTCTTCTTCCTTTCCCCTTTTGCCAATTAGTCTCCGGGCAAAAGCAAATTATTTTCTGCCCTGGCGGAGAAAAAATAATAAATAATTGAATAAGTTACTCATTAGTGTGCTGACTGAAAGAGACTTGTGCGTGGAGACAATAGAGGGTGGTTGAGGTGCAAGAAAAAAAAAGGAGAAAAGAGAAGAGTCCTACAATATCCTGGCTGTCTCTTATCTAACCTTAACATGCACATTTAGTTGCCTCATCCGCCGCTCTACTTAACTTCATTCATAACCCTCCTTCCCAACCAGGACTACGGAGGAGTCCTCCTGCCTGTCTGTCTGTCTTGCTGCGTGAATTTGTCACCATTTTGCTCGCACTAACTTGTCGTTGTCCCTGGGTTTTGCTCTACATTAAAGTATTTTCAGCTTGGCTACAAGTTTCTCTATCTAAAAATTAATTTATATGCAATTTTTGATACAGAAAACAATATTAACATTACTGTTGCATTGGAAACCTAATATTTTCTGTATAGTTTATAATATTTTTGAATAAATTCATGTCCAAATCCTAATTTTGGGTTGTTCATATGTGAATATCTTAACAGTTTTTAGCTTGTTTTTTTGCTTGTTTTATCTCTTGAATTGAATGTCATCTTACTTTAGGCAACATCTGTTGCCTTTGTATTAATATTTTAGCACTGTAAGAGCATCTACAGCTCACAAGTCCTGAACAACAGACTGTCCCTTCTGTTTGTTGTAACTACTTTATTTTGTGAGTTCCTTTTCCTTTTTTTCGCTCGTTTGCCCCGTCATTTATCAATCATAATGCTGCTGAGTAGTCTCATTACTGTTTTGCGCTTAGCACTTTGCCTTTGCCAGGCAAAGACGTACTAACTTCAGTCTCATTTTTTTTTGCCTTTTCCCCAGAATTTCGCGCTTAACATCTATCCATCCATTTCGCCCCTGCTGGCTTCCTTCTATCTGTGTTCTTCCCCGCTTTTTTGCGTAATTGCTTTATGCCCTGATTTATGCTTATCTTTAGTCATATTTTTACATTTACCTTTATCACACCATCGCTGATGGTAACAAGAGAGGGGGGGTTTTCTGGAGGGCCGAACGAACCGGAGGTTGACCTAATTTCATTGAACTTATTTTTTTCCGTTTATGTTGGTGACAGCAGGAAAGGAAACCTGCTTGGTGTCTTTGAAACATACAGGGTGCTTTAAGGATGTGGAAACATTCGATAGCATTATGAAGTTATTGGAATTAGGAATTAAAATCTTATCGAAGGAATAAGGATAATATAACATTCACCCTACGTTTAGATTCAAAGATTTTTATAAAAAACTACTTGCGATTATTATTGATTGGTTATGATATTTGTACTGAAATTAAAAGCAAAATCTTTATGCTAATAAATTAATAATAAAATGTATGGCTTGTGAACGAAGCTCCTTATACTTTACCCTGTAACAATCATCATAAAACTGGCTTTAGACGAACTTCACCTGATGTCACGCATCTCATCTGTATCCTGTCACCTTCTCACGTTTTTAGTGCGCACATTTTTCGAGCAAAGAGATGCCTATCAATGAAAGTGACCATCAGGACTCGTTTTTTTCGTTAAGTCTGTATAAATTTCTATATATCTCCATCATGCAGGTTCGTGGAGCTGGAAAAAAAGCGTTCCCATGCCCTGCACGTAATGAGGAAGTCACAGAGCAATTAATGTGCCTCATTTATTCGTTTTATTTTCGCTTCTCTGGCTTATTTCCGTGCTTATCTCTGAAATGCATGGGGAATGTATATATATACACAGAAGCAAGGCGTGAGCGGAGCATTTGAGATAACAGATGATGTAGGATCGTCGTCTAAAATTAAATAAAAATACAATTAAGCCATGCAACTTGTTCTTTTTGTGGTCGTTCTTTCCTAGTCTCTATTTTTCTGGTTCTTTTCTGTTTTTTTGGCACGCCTGGCTCAGCTTTAATCTGCATGCATTCTCCTTTTTTTTCCATTAAAAAGCAATAGGGGCAAGCATGTTTTGGTGGTGTTGAGAGAGGTAGAAGCTTTTAACAAATTTAATCAAAGGAGTATGTACAAGTTATTAGAAGTTTTGGATATATCTTGAGGAATTAGCTATCAGAAATTATTAAATATAATTTATAATATGTGGAACAAAAGAACAAGTACATAAACATTTTGCCATTAGTAAGAAGAAACAGTAATTTCATTTTCGATTTTAAAAAGAAACTATTTACTATTTTAAATAATGATATAATTTAGAACCCAACTGTGCGTGTGCAGGATCTGTGTGCGAGTCTTACTATTTTTTGTGAGGGTATTGCTGCATACGTGCCTGCAACACCTAAATGCATGCAACAATAGCTTACAACAGGGGAAAATGGAGGGAAACAGAGAGCGGAAATGGAGAGGAGAAAGAGCAACAACACAGAAAGACAGACAATGCACGAAGCTTAAATTGAAATTCTTTGTTTCTTTAAGGGTACTGCCCGTGACCCTATCACTCCTTGTCCGCCCCGACTTTTGCCGGTGAATCGCTTTTCCTGTCTTTCGCCTTTCTGTCTGTCTGACTGACGACGACTGACTTGTCTGTTCCAACAAAAACTTTTGCACTGAGCCTTAAAGTATGCTAGGGATTTTTTATATTTAAATAGTTTTCCCTCGTCTACCGGTCTGTGTGTTTTGTGTTTGAGTGAAAATGTGCTGCAGACAAAATAGAGAAACTTGATGGGCATGTGAGCGATTATATCATATACTAAGGCATTCTTAGGAATTAGAAATGTTGCTACGAATGTCAGTCTTAAATTGAAATTGGAATTGCGAATACACTTTCCAGGCAATACAATGCCTTATATATTCTGGGGCGTTATTTGTTAAATTTGCATGGAAATGGAAAGAAATTAAATCCTAGGGGAACCCGTATAATAAATTGATTAAATCTAAAATTTCACAAAAACCCATTTTAATTATTTCGCTTGGCCGCAACCGTCTGTCAATCGGAATTTGACTTCTGGCCATTGCACTTGGCGCTTTCAAATGAAGTGACAGGCATTGTTTATGTAATCGCTGTTGGCATTGTCATTGAATTGCATTATTTTTGACATAGCCTGCATTTTAATGACCCCCCATAGGCACAAACATATATGTATATTTTGCCCTGACGCCCAGTTTGATTGACAGCTAACACACAAGAATTGAAATTACTTTGCATATTGTTTAAAAATGCATTTTGTGTGGTAATCATGCAGATTTCACATGACGATGATCCCATCCGACAGGAAAACAAAAACTTTTTAATTAAAAGGAATGAAAACTAGCCCACAGAAAAATTCCGAAAATTTGCATTTTCATGACATAGCTGAGGGCACCTGACACTTGTCTCGCTCGGATGGAAAATCCCAGTTCCCATACCTTCTGCTGCCAGTTCCCATACCTTCTGCTGCATATTAGTCTACTCACTTTCTGCACTGAGAAATTCATTTTCCTTAGTTAAATCTTTTTATATAAACCTGTAAATACTTCTGAACAAATAATTAATATGCTTTTAAATTAGACACACAAATTTTGTTTGTTTCTTGGCATTAGAAAAGGAATCCTTTTCTTAGTCGAATATTTTTCATTATTTAGTCTTGTTTTGTCTTGTTTATAAATCAGAAGATATTAATGTATATTAAGTTGAGTTAAACACGTATATTGTTTTGTATAATACCCCAAAAATGTAATATATTTTGTATTTTTTTTTTCCAACATTTTTCTCTGTGCATTTCCCACTCCAGCCTGCCCTGGCAATTCAATTAAAAACTAGGCAAGTGCATACACACATTTTAATTAAATAAATTTAGTGTTTGCCTAATGCTTGGGCGTCATAAACATTTTGCGGAAGAAGGATGAAAATGAAAACATTTAACTGCCGGTTACGTTGGTAGTTAGTTTGTCCCAAAGGGTCGAAGGGCGTGGTATCCATCCATCCGGCTTCTCCGGGCTGTGTTTGCATAAAATGCAAGAAAATTGCCCTGCCTGCAAGATTTTCGGGGGTAAGAGTAAAACACATCGTTTTGGCAAAACGTCAACAGATTTGCTTGCTTTCCATGCCTTCGTGTGAGTTTTCCCAGCTCGCAGGGCACCACATAATCAAATTTAACCTGACTGCCAGGACGACGACGGAGTAGGAGCTGCTGCCTAACGATGATGATGTGAATGTGGATGTGGCTGGTGCTGGTGGAAAGTCACAAGAGAGCGCACTGCAAATACTCCGCACTGCCGTTGTCCGAATGCTTTAGCATTTAATTGAACTTCCCGCATACTTTTCCTCCCGAATACCACTGGATCCTCTCTCGAACCAATTTGCATCCGCTTTTACGGGTAATAAGAAGACCTGGTGCAGCATAAATTGCTTCGACTTTTGGGGCTAAAACTCCCAGACTAGCAACTTGGCAATTTGTGCGTAATTAGAAAACAATTTGCACTTTCCTCGAGGTCTAAATACATTTTATTGGCCAAACTATTTGTTTTTCGCATTTACTTAACACAAAAGATGTTGATACATCCATATATCTTTTCTAATTTAGTTGATTAGTTTCCTAGTCTATATTATTAATTAATTTAATAGTATAAACCCCAAAGCAAAATTATTATTCTGTGTTTTCCCTTTAAACTGAAATACATTTTCATTGCTCGTTATTAGGGGAAATCCCTCTTTCACCGCACTGAAATAGTTTTCGAATGCTCATATTAATTACTCCTGGATTTCCCCAGCCCTTTTCCTGCCTTTGCCACCAGCTGACTGAATTCCAGCTCTCTCAAATATTTGCCAAAGCCAACAACTTCAATATTTATCCTGCCATCCAGCAATGGCAACTAATTAAGCTATTTTTATGGCCCACTCTATCGGTTAGCCAACTCTCCGAGCTGCAGCTGGCCACCAGCTACATCTCCATTTGCCTGCTTCACCCGGGAATCCTCGCTGGTATCCTTTCCAAAAAGCACCCCCACCCACACCCGCTCCCGGAACACCACAGGATACTATGAACGCTTAAATGTGGGCTCGGGTCTTCATGTTATCCTGTGGCTTTGGGTTTCATAGTAAATTATTATTATTATTATTTTACGGGGACGAAAAGGAGGCGTGCCAGCTGCAGTCGTTGGTCAGTTTCAGTGTTGTGGTTGCGGACAGTGTTGAAATTAAACACTGTAAGCAGATTTCCTAAGCTCTTCATCCACCCCTCATCCGTCCGATGAACGGAATCAAGTTGCTGGGAAATGGTTTTGCGGCTACGGCCTCTCAGCAAAATTAGGCAATGCAGATAATTATTTATATTCTGTAGCAGAGTCTGAAGCTAAAAGTTTCCGGACCTAATTGCCCGTGGCATTGCTGTGTCTGAAATTGTCAATGGTTTTGCCCGGAAATTTCAATGAAATTCCTATGGAAATTCTTAAATAACACAAGTGCACGAACGCACTTGCCAGAGGGATCTGGTCAACACTTGCAATTTTGAAAATTATTCATTTGCATTTATTTCAAATTCACCGACCAACTTTTGTTGGGTCACAAAAAGGTTATTGTTGTTGGGGGGATTTCTCCAAAAGCCCGCTTAAACTTTTGGCTCATTTAAACTTTTGTTTCGACCTGTAGATCGTTTATAAAAAAGTTACCCCTCAATACAAGCTAAATAATAATAACGCTTAGTGCGGGCCAAAGTTTAAGCAAATAAAAACCCCGAGAATCGGCGAGGCTTAAGCCCAGAAATGATGGCTCGCCCAGAAGAATGCCCCGAAAATAAGGAAAGGAAACTTTGTTGAGGCTTCGGCTTCAGCTTCAATTTAATGCCTGGTTACCTTTCTTCTTCGGCTGCTGCTGTTGCTGCGGCTGTTAGGGCAACCAATCTCCAAAAATGTTCGAGTGGCCCCTCGGAACACTTGAGCTGAGAAACAAGTTTAAAGTGTGCTCACCGCCCTGCCGCCGAAATGAAAGAAATTGAGACCGGGGCGGGCGGGCGAGCGCTTACCTTTATTGTAAGGGATTTACGCCTGAAAGCATGTTATAAAACAATAACTAGGAGATTTATTGTACGGCCCACTTGGCTGCTGCCTTGGGCGTCTGTTTTCATTAATATGTATGTGGCCCAAAGTGGTTGGGAGCAGCGAGCGCCTTCCATAAATTTGGTGGAGGCAACTCTCAACCTCTCTCCCAAATATGGCTTTAAAATTTATGCACAACGCAACTGTACCTGAAAATGAAGGTCTCTTCTTCCCTCACTTCTTAATCTTATGATTATTGCTCTCTTAGCCGGTTTCATAATTCAAATTTATCTTTTTTAAGCAAGTAAGAAATATTGCAGGTTATTTGAGGCAAATGTATGGCCACACTGGCAGTTCCCGAAACTGTACTTTTTATCTTTTTATACTGAATGAAATTCAACCTATTACTGCTCTCTTAGCCCCTTTCACAATTCACTCTTATCATGTTATTTGTTATTTGAAGCAAATATACGTATGGTCACACTGGGAGCTGCGGCAACTGTACTTCCTAGCTCGTTCCCCTTATGATTATTTCTTTAATTAGGATGTTAAATCAAGTTAAAAGTACCACCATCATCCCAAGGCAACTGTGCCGCTTAATTGAACAGGAAGTAACTTTTTGCAAGTCGAATTTGCGCTTAATCATCCCTGCTTAAGTGGTGAAGACGCTGTGGTCTATCAGCGTGACAAATCCTGCTGGCAAATATCATTTTAACAATGGCATTAAATGAATTTGCATAATTAGCTGAAGCTTAGCCAAGCCCTCCACATGCCACCCCACGTCCATTTATCCTTGTTTTTAGCTCCCCTTGTGGCGTCCTCGGTTGCTCCTGTGGATATGATGCATGTGTGACATTAGCAGAGACACGTTATGCCAAATGCGTTCGCACAGCGGGTGTGCCGGCGAATAAGGGGGCGAAATCTGGGCTAAGGAGTCGCACCAATTTGGAATGCTTAAGCAAGGATGAGGAATTTATTTACTTTAAGTCTTCTGATGATTGCAGGAAGTCCTTAGGGAATTTAAGGAATTTAAATATGATTTAAATATATGTTCTTATATTTTGTACACATATTTCAGTGTTTTTTAGTACATAGATATTTAATGTGTTTACTTTTCATTACATTTTCATTTTGCATTTAATTGCATTTTCTTTCACATTCTATAATTGTTTTGAAATGCATACCCAATTAATTATGTTTATTTTCGGCTACCATAATAATAATACTAAATAAATTGCAATATCTAATGCTGTAATTCAGTGAATTCCTATATTAAAAACCATTTTAATTGGTATAATTATCTGCAAATAAACTCCAAACTAATTGCACAAATTTACATTATTTGGAAACGCATTTAAGTTGGCAAATCCGTTTAATCTCAATTCATAATTCAGCTTAACCGTTTCAAATGAACAACAGTTTGGCGAGTTAATTAATTATGGAAATGCAGCAAAACGCATGCAAATTGAATGAGCTTAAGACGGAATTCGCCTTCAGGGCCATAAATCTGCCATCGACAATCATGGGGGAAGGGAGGACGCAAGGACTCTGGACCAAGTTCGTCCGAGTGAAAGTGAGATGTGAAAAGTTTAGAGGGCAAGTTAAGTCAAGTCCCCTGGCCAAGCATGTTTAGCAAAGTTCATTAAGCACTTAACAAACAGAGCGCACCAAAAGGGAACTTAATGTGCTTTGGCGTAATTCAACTAAACAAAGTACCAAAGTTCGTCTTAGCCCACTTTTCCCGGAGAGGCCCGAGAGTTGGCCATGCAGCTGCAGCATAGATGAAAATCAAATGCGGTCATATCACATACACACCCCGCACACCGCTCCCCCGACCATCCACACCTATGCACATTCCCACTTCACCCACTCAGGCTGGGTGCCTGTTTCCACCGTCCAGTGGAATCCTAGCATTTTTGCATTTACCGTCAACGTCGCCGTCAGTGGCTGCAAAACTGTGCCACAGCACAATGTTGCGGCTGCGGCAATGCATCTACACTAGAAAAAAGTTCAGTAAAAGGTTAATAGTATCAGGATTTTCGTAAAATTTTTAATTATAAATAAACTGAATCTTTGAAGGGTATTATAAAACAATTTTTATACCCTTGCAGAGGGTATTATAATTTTGACCAGATGTTTGCAACGCAGTGAAGGAGGCATCTCCGACCCCATAAAGTATATATATTCTTGATCAGCATCACCAGTCGAGTCGATCTAGCCATGTCCGTCTGTCTGTCCGTCTGTCTGTCCGTCTGTCTGTCCGTCTGTCGGTTTCTACGCGAACTAGTCTCTCAGTTTTTGAGCTATCGGGCTGAAATTTCCAGCATAGTCTTATTTCTTTAGCACGCAGTAGATATGTCGGAATGACCGAAATCGGACTACTATATCCTATAGCTGCCATAGGAATGATGGCGAAATTAATGTAAAAAAAAATTTAACTTCTCTGTTTTTCAACGTATTTCTATAAATTTTCAGACATAGCAGTTTTTTATGGTTCTAGAATTACGGTTTTAATTTCATTAAGATCGGACCACTATATCATATAGCTGCCATAGAAGCGATCGATCAATTTATATGAAAATGTAAAATTCTACATGTAAAATGTAAAATTTACAAAATTCTATATTTTTTCAACATTACTAAAATGGTTCGATTTTCAATGATCCAATTGCAGACTGCAAGGGTATACCAACTTCGGTTTACCGAAGTTAGCTTTCTTTCTCGTTTTTTTAGAAATAAATATAATAATATCAATGATATAAGAGTTTTATACTTATCCTACTCTAAACAAGTTTCTAATATTCAGAATATTTCTATTATGTAATTTAACATTTTGTACAATAATTAAATCTAATTTTGTATTGAAATATTTTGTACATCTCCTTTAAAGTAACGAATTTGTTTCCAAGTGTACGAACTGAGAGAGGATGTTGCCAGCGAGATGGTTGAGGGGGAGGGGGCAGAGTTTGTTCAAGCGAACATTGTTAGCCTGCGGCCAAAAGGCTTTCAAAGTTTTGGTGGTTTGGCTGCCAAAGGGTGGCCAGATAGGTTAAGGGCGCCAGAGGAGGGGTGAGTTTGGGGGCATGCTTTGAATTATTGCCAAACATGGCGGGCGACGGCGGGTGTGGCCCTGCGAAAAGGGGTAACTAACCAATCGGGCAATGCTCTTTTGCCAAAAGGATAAGGCACGAAAGTTAATTGGCAAATGGCCAAATGAGTTCAATTTGAAGTTGGCTCAAAAGCCGGGAAAACAGAATCAGGGAACGGGTACCAGGATCGACTGGAATTGATTTAAGCCAAGAAACAAGAAACCACACAAAGTTTCTATCTAAATATAGCTCAAAATATAATATACTTCAATTAAAGCATAAATTAATTTATTTAAACCTTACCCTCGAAATATTCTCGAAGAAACCCACATTTATTTATAGCCAAGTTAATTTACGAGTGCATCAGCCTTAACGTTAATCTGGCTGACATTACCCGTCAGCACCATCAGCATCAGTGTCAACATCAACCAACATTCAGGAGGAGGAAACCCCAAACTCTGTTCCCTTGGCATTGATGAATTTAGGCGGGTTGTCAATGCTTTTTTCCAATCCCCCTCTTTGTCTCTTTGTTGCTATTTTTAATATGCATACCATTTGGCAGTCGCTAATCCAGATACAGATACACGTCGTATATATGTATCTTTCAGCTACTTCTCTTCGTTACTTTGAGCGACATATTTCATGTCGCTTTGCGCTCTCATTCCACCTTTTTCCTTATTTTTTTTTTCGTTGCCTCCTTGGCCATTACCATTAGCATAAAATGGCTGGGATTTTGCTGACCATTTTAGCAGCTTGGCTACCTCCCTTCTAATTACGCTCTTAAAACAAAAAAAGGAAGGAAATGCATAAAAAAATAGCTTGTAAAGTGTTTCCCCCGAGCTCAATGACAGCTTTGGGGATTGCTTTAGTTATGGCAAACCATTTTCCTCATGCAATTTTAACAGGTATCCATAAATATGAAATAATTTTGCATTTCTCTCTATCTTTGCAGATCCAATTAATTGACGGAGTTTTTTATATATATTTGGTAAGGCTTGACAAAATTGTAGTGTCTTTTAAAATTATCTTTTTAGTGCATTTAGTAGCCATAATTGAGAGAAGAATTTTTCTATGGTTATTTAAAAATGTATTCCCAAATTAAAAGCTTTTAAGTGAAAATAATTGAATTGCGGCTTTCGTGCACATTTTGTGTGAGAAACGAAAATTCCCAGAATATTTTTGGCTTCAACTTTAATTTCTGGGAAATATACGAGTAGAAGAAAAACTTTTCCAGAAATTGTCTGCTTAAATTTCTGGTGAAATGCAGCAAATGATTTGAACTTTTCGAACTATTGCAGGACGAACACTGTTGGCCAGCAGCGGCATAATGCCGACCCCAAAACTCATTAACTATCCGTGGCAAGTTTTGCTTTTTAGGGGTGAATCCCAGCAATTTTAATTGCACGCCGAATTCGGCGCCGCAGAATATGCAACGCTCTTTGGCTCCTAATTGCAGGCATTTGCCATCCGAAAATTTGCTTGCCCAATGAAGCAGTACCCACAACGTACCCCTAATGCCGCCCAGAAACACCCCTAATACGCTGCTCAAACCCCTCTGGATAAAGAGCAAGACGAAGGAAAATGCAGCCGCAGCTCGAATGAAATGCAATTTAAAATTTTGTGCGACGTTGGCGGGAAAATACTTTTCACTTTGCTCTCTCTCCTTTTGATTTTCCTTTATTTTTTTTTGCTCGCTGATTAAGCGGCATTAAGTATGCTCAGCTCATCTTAGCTCAAATCAGCGCCACCCCCTAGACTCCATTCAGAAAGCCCGCATCAATTTTCAAACTTTTGATGCAAGTACACAGAAAATATATTATTTATCCACATTTTTTTATTTATAGATATATTTAAATTAAAGAGACAGTCAACAGAAAATCATGATAATCAAATTTGCTGATTTCAAAAGCCAATAAAATTAGTTTCACCAAAAATTTAGATTGCTTAATTTCCAAATTCTAAAAGTAATGCAATCTTACAGAGTAAGGCATTAAATGTTAATGTTGTATGTTAAGGGCTTATTGACTAACCTTTTCTATTTTATATTTATATTTAAATATTCCCAGTTTTTTCCTGTGTATGCTTGGGGTTTTTGGCATCTGGAGTTGATCTGAAAACGTGTTCGCTTTGAAAATGGCATTCGCAAAATGCTTTTGGCTTCTGGCTGCCGGTGAAACTTTGGCGTTCGCCTAATTAACTAGCCCCAATTGATTGTGGGCGTGGGACTATAACTTATTTAGCCACACATTAAATGCTGATTAGTACAGAAAATTGTATACTTCCTTTATTTCTATGTCTTAAAAACTAGTCCGAGTTTTTTAAGGATTAAAGTATACTGGATAAATATTTACTAAGAGTATAGAAGAGGAATAATATGCTTTTAGAATTTAATTACTATTTATTAGCAAAGAATACAACTCATTACTTTTTCTTAATAATGATTTATCTTTTAATTAGTGAAGATATAATTAGTTTAAATAATGACCTAGTCAAAGTTGCAACTCCAACTCTTCCCGTATCATTTGTTGTCACAAATTGCATTAACATAATTGGCTGTTTATTACATCGAGCTTGTAGAATTTATTTTATGCTGAACATGCTTACTGGTTAGTTTGGTTGCTATTATCATAAATGTTTCGTACTAATTGAACACAAGCCATCAAATCAAATTTATCCCTTTTACTTCTCCCTTTTGTCCGACCAATCGATGCTAATCTAATTGATGAAACATAATGATATATCCTGGCCAAAGGGGGCTCCTTTCAGAAACTCAAGCATGTAATGATGGGCAAAACCACAGAAACACATTGCCCACACGTTTGAGGGTCAGAATGGGGGAATGGGGTTGGATGTGTCCAAAGGGGACCGTCCGTCCACTCAGTGTTTCCCCCTTGGTGTGGAAATTGAGCCACCTAAGCAATTGTCAATTAAATTCCGCTCCTGTTGTGGCTGCTATAAATGCCAAGACACGTTCGAAGCAGTGGTGGAATTTTCAATTGCTTCACACTCAGCCTCCCAGGTCTCTCGCTCTCTCGTCCTCTAGAAAATCGCACCCATCTGCTCCACGAACGCGTTTCTAATTTGCATAAAAAGGTGAGATTGTGCACCCCCTTTTTGGCCACTGGCAAAATGGCAACCAACTGTTGAATGAATTGGCCAGAAAGGGGTAAACACTACGCAGGGCTTGCAACCCTCCATTTGGCATTGATTAAATTTTATAATTTTAACGCACAATTTCCCTGATAAATTTCATTCGTGGGCAGAGCCATGATTTGTGCTGAAATGTTTGTTTGCTGCCCAGGGAAATCCCTCCACAAATGGAATAAATTAGTCATTGATCAGCGTTTTGTTTGACGGCCGCTTCCCAAAAATAATTTCCAATAAAAACGTTTTTATATTTGGCACGTTTTCCCATTAGCCAATGTAGCCTGATTTAATTTGTTTTGGATTAATTTACATTTGGCCAAATTTAGTACATTTTTATTCCCACATCTAAAAGAATAAAATTTAAAGTACATTGATTTGAAGGAACTCTAGATCTTGAGTAGTAATTTTAAATAAGTGAAAGCATCTCAAATCCTTTATTTTTTTTTGTGAATTTCATTTCAAAGCTTGTATTTGCAGTGAACAAATATTTATTCAAGTGTCGATTTGAATTTAAATGGCTAAAAATGTGACTCACTTGAGCACCATCTCTAGTTGTAACCCATTCAAACATTTAATTTTCTCCTCTATTTGGAGAGAAACCGAAATTTAATTTCGTAATTGAATGGTTTGCGCCCTGGTCGCCCTCTTCCATACCAATGACTTGGCTTGACTCTGTCTCCCTCAGATGCTCTTCCCTCGCTGGCTCTCCCTCTGTATTTTTGCCAATACCAATTTAATTGAAAATTTATCAGTTTCATTTGCATATGGTTCGGTTCCTGGTTTTCCTGAAAATGACATTCCTCCATGCATTTGTGGACCTTTTGAACGGCAAAAGCCAACAAATTTCCTACGCACACACTCACACTCAACTTTTATAACTTCTCTGCTGGCCCTGAATTTCGAATTTTCTCTCCTGCTTTCATGTTCATTTCTCTCTAGAATTTCATGTTCTTGTTGTGAAATGAAATTTAAGAATCGTTGTGCATTTTCTGTACAATTTGTGAAATCGGACAACCATTTTTCAGTGATGGCATTGGGTTTTTTTTTGGCAATAATCTATGGTTTTATGCTTAGAAAATTGATTAAAGTAAATGGAATACATTTTTTTATAATTATTTAATTGGTTCTTGAAAATCAGTATTTCTTTTTATTTATTTAGAATTAAATTTTAATATGTATTTAAATTAAGGTAAAAGGCTGGTTTTATTATGAAACTAAAGAAATAGGCGATGTAAGTTCGTTTATTACATTCTGGAAACGGTTCATAATTTTATTGGGGTTTTGGTTAAAAGATCCTTTATGTTTCCTGGCTTAAATTATTTTTCTTATTATTTATTTATTATAATTTAGTAGAACCTACCCTTTCCTTGAATTAACATTTTTAATGCAACTGCATATGCCCGTTTTAATGATGACGTCTTCGTCCTTAACACCATTTTTCACTTGCTATTGACAACGTGAAAAGGCTCACATGCCATCGTTAAAATATTTGCGTTGGTTCCCACATCCCATCCCCACACACAATACCTCGTCACTTCACTCACACACACCACGTCAACATTAACTGCCTGTGTTGTACTTTATCGCTTAATTGACACTGTCACTGTGTGTGGGTGTCGCTCGCTTATTAATTTATTTTTATGCTTAATAACAGGCGCATTTTGTGTGGCGCCATTGCAGCTCTGACGCCAGAAAAAAAGAGAGAGGAAAGTCGCTGATAAACTGGGCCATAACAATAACACCACGAAGGGGTTGTAAATTAAACTAAGTTGGCATGCGCCACCCAGGCGCTTCGTCATTATCTGTGACGGGTTACTTATCGGATGTCAATGGTGCAGAAATAGATTCATAAATCTAACCATTTTCACCAGAACAATTTCGGTGCTATGGCCACGTGCTCTTGTAATGTATGCTCGACATGCAACCTACATAGAAATAAATAATTTTAAAATATTACCATTCTTGGTATTTAAATGACAGAATATTAAAGGCCGGAAAACAATTAAAGCCTTTGCGGGCCAGAAAGCCACTTGTGCGGGATTATGGAGATCGTTAACTTGACTCGTCCCTCGCCTCATTCGGCGGTCGTTTAATTAATAGCAAGCTGATTAATTAGTATTTGTGTGCGATATCCTCCGTCGCCGCAAGGGAGACCGGCCCGGAGTTGACCGCACCGCGGAGGGTCATTTCTGGAGTTCGAGGGTCGCATTTTCCGGTATAAACAGCGGAAATTGCATTAATTCCCTCTGCATGCCATGCAGATGCAGGCAAAAGGGCAAAGGCAATGGTCGTTTGGCAATTGCAAATGGCCATTAATTTCATTAGTTGATTTTCGTCGTCATGGCAATTCCCTTTTGTGGATTTTATAATTGCCCGAACCGCATGGCGGTCGAAAAAGTGGAAAATAGGGGCTTGTACTAAGTGGAATTATGCACACACATGGTACTTGCCGGGCAAAATTGATTGGAGTGGGTGTGAAAATGGCGAAATTCTGTTTGTTTTGCGGCTGTTGTCAATCGCTGTCAGTTCCCTTTAAAACGTTCACACATTAATTGCAGGGCACTGAATTGCACATTTGGGGTGAAAGTTGTAAATAAACAAGTTGACATTTTATTTACGCAATAAAATTCACAAATTTGCCTATTAAAGTGATGAAACAGAGGTAATAATAATTTTCCTTATCGGATTCCTCTTTTATTATTTATTGGTCCCGAAAACACATATTGTTCTCTCATATCCATCAAATAAAATCAATTTATTTCAGGCATCCGAAAGCACGTGGCAAGGATTTTTCCCTAGCCAAGGGATTCCTTTCCCAAACTCCTCGTACTCTACGCTCCTTATCTACCTTTCGGCTTCCCTTTTGGGATATCCTCACAAGCAATCGCTTTGCTGCAATCGAAACTTTTTAGATTACCCTCGACCTTTCGCAAGGAGCGATAGGAGAGGGAGCACACACAAATTTTATGGAATGGAATTATATTGCATTTTTATTACCCTATCGCATATATGTATAAATTTTTGTCAAAGCAGCCGCCGGGCACGTAACATTTTAAAAAACAATTTTGTCTTGATACAATTTCTTGTATTATCACCAAAAATGTATGCAAACACAGGAAGCCAGGCGGCGAGGGAAAGGAAAGGAAAGGAACCGCAAAAAGGAAGGAGAACCCCGTACAACCGGGCGTATGGGCGATTTTATTTGCATGCGTGCGCCTCAACGGTCGCCCTGCGGCTGCTTATCACTTTATATGTGCGGATGTGTCTGTGTTGTATATCGGGGAGGGAGTGTGTCTGCCTGCCTGTGTGTATTTGTGGGATATGGAATTGGGGACTGTGACGCTCTTTGTCTCGAAGGCAATCAAACGAGTAGTTCCGCATCACGTATACGCCACCGTAACATGGGAAAATTCAAATGAAGTAATGGATCAAATATACAAATAAATTTGTACTTTAGTCTTTTTGTTTAAACCTTTCTTTGGAAGGAATTTCACATAATCTAGGAGTTTTTAAAATGCTTATTTATAGTTTAAAACTTAAATTAAGGTTTCTGAAAGAGAGTCTTAGTATTTTCTAAAGCTGTCTGTGTTTCTTTCGATTGAGATTCATTTTTTGATTAATACATTTAATCATTAGAATACTATTAAACCATAAATTCCATCTGAATATCATTGAGCTAACTCAATAATTTATTGAAATAACATATTACACGCTATCTAAAGCTAATAAAGCAGGCACTGAAATGGCCTTATAAATTCCGGTGTTTTATATATGTATATATATATATATATATATATATATATATAATATAATATATATTTACTCATGTAAAGGCGACATACACAAAGCGACAGGGGCTGTAAATAATGTCAAGCCATCTTATCAAACATCTGGGCGAGAGAACTGGGGGCGCTTCGTGTGTATATTCAGCCGGAGGGGAAGTTGTTGTTTATTGTCTGACAAGGTGGCGCCTTTAATGCGTTTTCATGCCTTATTTAAAATGATTTTCAGTTTACCACTGAGGAAATTGCTTTCATTTATTGCCTTTTGTTTTACTCACACGAACGAAAACGCTTGACGATTTTCCCTATCTTGGCACCTGTTGCCGCTGTCGCTGCTGAGGTAAATAATGTTTGAGGTGACTTCATTTTGATGCTCAATTAAATGCAAAAATTCCATAAAGGAAATCTCCGAGCCGCACGGAAATTAAATTTTCTGCCAGAGGAAAAAGAGCCAGAAAAAGATAAGGACGGAGAGACGGGCGAAACCGCAGAGTTGAAACTCAATATGTGCGGAAGGGCGAGACATTCAATTAATGGACTGGAATACATACACTCAGCTGAATTAGTGGCGAACGGCAAAAGACAAACATCAATGTGTGTGAGTGAGGATGATAGATGGCGGCAGGAGCGGGAGCGGGAGCTTCGTCGGCGGGCAATTCCCCGAACTCAAAAGGAACCCAAAGCCCAAGAAAACCGCCCTCGAGGCTCTTGAAGACAAAAGCGTAAAAGGAAAAAGTTCAACAACTCAAAAGGAAGCTCGCCCGGATTGGAGCGGACGGGCAGGCAAGCGGGATGCCAGAATGTCAGGACGGAAGAGCATGACAGCTCAGCATATTCTGAAATGGAAATGGGTAGAGTACTTCTCGATGCTTGGTAGGAATAAGAAATGGACACATACTAAGGAGTCATACATATGCAGATACTAGAAAGGTTAAGAGAATAGAAGACGGTTTGCGAAGGAAATGCTTTTCAAATGTGGTAGCCAATAAGGGTTGGATAATATTGGTACTTAATTAGATACAAAAAAAAAAAAAAAAAAAAAAAAAAAAAAAAGTTTTGCATATCTTTTAAATATTTATATTGAATATGGTGAGTTATAATAATAATAATAAATCGATTAAAGGTTATATATTTTCTTTGTCGTATTAAACTTTTTATTCATATTGGTATTTTTCTTAAATAAATACTAAACTTAATTTTTTTGTTATTTAATATCGTTGTATCTAATTTCTTAACCACAAAGAACCAGCTATTTAAATAAGTTTCCGATCTTTTAAAATAATTGCTAAGCCCAGAACTATTATTTTCACCTCAACTGTGCCCAACTTAACATTTCAATAAGCAAGACTTCTGAGTGCAATGATGTTGCATAAGTTGGCGATTAGGAGAAGACAATCCAGATATACCAGAATACTTATACTTATATGTATATCTATATATAAACAGCCCGGGAGGGGAATCAATGTCAGTGTGACGCCCTTTGATGTTGTGGGCGTGCCCGGGGGCGAAAGTAAACTGAATCTTATGTGTAATTGAATGTGTGCCTGGTTGGCTGTGTGTTCAACTAAGCCGGCTAAGACGCCCTCGACTGTGTCATGGATTGTTTAGCATAAGTTGCCTCTACATACCATTTTCCTTCTCTTTCTACATCGTACCTCCGCCGAATCTCTCCCCGCTCTCTTTATGCAAATGCGCTGGCACTTTATTGCTTTTATTTATGTAATTTGTAGCATCTTCTTGTCATTTATCAAGACAAACATTTGCATTTTCCAACCTAGTTCGAGTGGGAATTCCGGAAAATAGCGAAAACTTTGCGCTTGTTTTTTAATGGCATTTTCTGCGGGCAACTCAAAGGGATCTACAGGATTTATTTTGGATGGAGGGCAGTGCCAAACGAAAAGAATTTCAAATATTTTTAGGTCAAGTCAATTTATAGGCAATGCAGATGCGGGTTGCATATTTGTTTTGTTTTAATAAATGTAAGGTTTTTTGTCAGTGATAACTGAAAGGATTTTATTATTATATATACTTTACCTTATTTAAATAATTAAAAATCTTCTATACTTAGACCGACCTAACGTTTTATTTCGAATTTTTTATTTTCAGGTAAGCTTTTCTTATGGATGTTTACTCGATTTAAGTGAGTCTTTAAGTAGCAGCTCTTTTAAATTATTTAAAGGCATATTTTCTGCGATTTCTTGCCCATTTTGTTTTATCAATTTAACTCTAAAGTCCGCAAAGCCTTTAAATTATAAAAGAAAACTTTATGCCAATGAGACGCCTCCTTTTTATATGCTACACGCCCAAAATGGCCGCCGCAGACATATTTGCGCTAGTCAGCAAAACTGTTTAAAATGGAGCAGACGAGGCGAAGGCGGGGCTAAAAGGATAACATTCGCTGATAGAAAGCAGAGGGCGAGACACTAAAAAAACGGAAAGAAACAGATGGCAGGCAGACAAAGTAGACCGACCTCCCAGTGTTTTTATTGTTATGTGTGTGGGGTGGGCGTGGATGTTATCCCTTTTTGTCGCCAAGCCTTCTCCTCTCTTCCGGAATCTGAGACACAATCTGAAACAGAATCACCGCCCCAATCTGAATCCGAGACCGAGGACCTGGAACCTCCGTCCATAGAGAGAGAGGCATCAATCACGTTTTTTCACGGACTTTGGGGCCCAACACTTTGGTATTTCCACTTCATTTTTGTCGATTTCGTGGGCAATCAAGCGCAAATGCCCACGGTAAGCCTGATTCCACGGTGCGAGGAGGCGGCCGGCCCTGAATGGATGCCTCTCGTATTTATTAAGTCATGAAAGGGCGTGAAAACAATTCCGCTTTCACTCCCACTTCTCATCAACGTGATCATCATCGTCATCGTTATCATGGAATTGGCCATTTTGCTGCATTTTTCAGCCAGCCTTCTCGGGAAAATCCGCCTCGCTTTTATTCCCTTCTTAACCAATTTAATTTTCCGCATTTGATGTCCTATTTATGCTTCACTGAAGCCGTTTTTAACCGTGTTTGCCCACAATGTGGCTTGAGATTTGGCCTTCCTGGAAAATCATGAGGAGGTACTGTGTCTCAATTTTTCATCCACTAGACTTGATTGCTTCCTGTTTGAAGGGGAAAGCAATGAAAACGATTTATTCATTTAGAAGGAAGGTATCAATGCCTCAACAAGGGAGCCATACAAATCATTACACAGTATGTGAAATATTTAAAAGTGTGTGTTTGTTATTTTAATTAAAATAATTATTTGGAAAATGGAGAATAATCCAAGGAGTGTTCCATAAATATATTGTGATCTTTAAACCTTGATTTCCTTTATAAAATGTAAGGATTTATGCAAAAGATTAAGCAAAACTGAAAGCCTTATTACTTGCAGCCACTCTCTGAGATGTTGCAATTTATATTTCCATTACAATTCACTCCATTGAATATATATTTCCTGGCAAACTTTCACTCGTTAAATCAAAGGGAGAACAGGTCCCATTCGTGGCCCCGAAAAATTTCCGCAGCATTTGCGCCGCATGATAAAGGAACATTTTGCCAACTGACCGAAGGCATTTAAAGTTTTCTTTTTACATTTTCCATTCTGTTCTCCCTTTGGTTTTTTATTATTGTCACGACTTTTGCCCGGCTCATCTGGCATGTCCATCAGAAGGAGAGCCCGAGGCGAGGCTGCGACTCTCATTAGTCGAACAACTGAATTTGCCAGGGGCCAAACTTTGCGGGAATCGGTGGGGACTACTTACTATATATATCTAGATGGATACATGCCTTGGCATTTCAATCAATGAGGCCGAAGGGGAAAAGTTGCTCCTGCAGCCGAACGCATACTAAAAAGGCCACCAGCTAAAAATGGTAAAAAAAAAAACCAACAAACAAAATTGAGAAAAGAGGCAAAGTTGCGCCAAATTGAATTCTGTGCAAAATAAAGTTTGCCCGCGATGAGAAAATCTTTTAATTCAATTGGACCGCCGCGTTGAGAGCTCTGAACTTGTGTTAAATTATTGACGTCTTGTTGTACTAGGCGTATACTTAATAATTTTCCAACTTTTTTTTTTTTGGCTTTTCCTCGTTTTTTCCCTTCCGGAAGACGCAGATTTGCCTGCCAGTTGCAGCTGCTGGCAGAACGAAACGGAAATGAAAAGTCATGGGGCATTTATCCCGGGATCCCAGGATCTCTCTGTCCCCTCCTCATCTTTGTGCTTTCGAGGGTCCTACTTTATTTTATTATTACGTTTTTCGGGTCCGGGTCGCTCCCACTCACATTTGCATATCAATTTGTTCGCATTCGTTCGTGCTCCTCTTCCCGGTTCCCGGTCCTGGCATTTTCCTATTTCCCTATTCCATTGCACACTTTCGGGAGTCCTTGCGAGGAAGTGCATTTTGCCATTGTGTTTTGTGCAAAACGTAATCAGGCAAAAATCTGTCTAGCTTTTAGTTTTGTCTTCGCTCGGGGACTTCTTACTGGCTTTTCGGTTCTCTGGATCTTGCAGGATACGGAGGAGGATATTCTAATATTTTAGTGCCTTGCTTATTTGCCATTTGGTGCTTTGTTTTGTTTTGTTTGCTTATCGCTGCTGACAAATGGCATCTGGCTGGAGGATTTGTGCTGCTCGGTTTTTATGGAGACTCGAGACTCTCATCTAAATTTGTCTAGTATTTATGACGCATAAATCTGCGGGGATTTAACTAGATTAAGTGCGACTGTCGAGTCATGATTAATGTCGGCCAAACAAAGTTTTTGTTTTTCTGGTTTTCGCTTACTCCCAACTGGATATTTCCCATTTACCCCTAAGTAAAACCTGTCTCATAAAGCAGTAAAAATTATATTATTACACTTTGTGTTATTAATTTTTTTACTAACACAAATGTTGGTTTATTTTCTAATTACTCACCCAATTTAAATGCAATATTTTACACTGAAAAACTCCTGCGTTATTTTTACCAATTTACCGAAAGCCAAATTGCTTCACAACAAATATAAATGATTGTCAGCTGGAAACGGAATAAAAACTGAAGCGAAAATCTCCAACTGCTAAATGGAAACTGTCGTTTGTTTTGACATTCCGCTAATAACTGAAAATTAGTGTTTCCGCAGTCAGCGGAATTGTAGCTGACAACCAAAAATGGTATAAAAAAGTGTGTTAAATGGAAAAGGAAAATAAGAATAAAAGGTGCACGTAGAAATGGAGAAAAAGTAGATGCTGCACAGGGAAAAAAGGATTAAATAAACACTTGGATAAATGTTTTTGAACTAAAATGAAAAATAATAGTAAAAGATGATAATTACATAATGCTTATATTTATATAAATTGAACCTAAGGACTTAACATCGCTATTTAATATTACATTATATATTTTTGTAAGTAAGATCTGAAAAAAATATTTCTAAATCAATATATATATATATATTTTAAACATAAATTAAATAAATAATATTTCACGAATGATTTAGTAAGTCTATTACTCTAGTTATTGGTTAAATTTAAAAAAATACTCGTTACCTATTTCTTACTCATTTTTTTTCACAGTCTAAGCTGCTTGTTACAGCTTGCGGCTTAGACCGCAGCAAAGCTGCATTTAAAAATTGTTTACTTGTGCAATTTTAGCCACTTATAGTGGTTTTTCCACAGAATTTTTGCATATGCATGAGCCCGGCCGGGATCTGCTACGCCAGGATAACTCGGCAATATGGCGACACTAAGCTCCGCACTCGAACAACACACAATTGGCGCATTGAAGAGGAATTTGCGCGTTTGCGCTGGATCAGCATAAAAAACAAAACGAAGGAAAAGGGTAACATCCATCCCAGCCAGTGTGTGATTATGAGCATTGTGCAAATATTACACTGCTAAGGCTTACGGACACTTAGCCAGAGCTAAGTCGTCTGATATTCCCTGAGCTGCTAACAAGCAATACCAGAAAATTGTCAACACTCCACAGCAAAAACTATTTGTCATGCAAATGGCAAAGAGGAAAAAACAAGAAAAAAACTTTTGCCCAACATCAGCAGCAACAACAAAGAAGCAGGAAATTGTTACAGGCGTAAACTTTCTAATTGTCTAAATTACATAGACACCGCACAAACTACACGCTCACACACACACACCTACGGCGACCTAATGAATAGGGGCTGACAAAGGGGGTGTTTTTTCGGGGTGGATTTCACAGGGTTTTCCACTGCGGCGCTGTCTGTTGTTGTTGCGGCCAGCGGTGGGGAGCTTTGGTACAGCTTTGCAGCTTTTCGCTGTTAATTTTTATTGACACTGCCACGTTTGGTTTATTTTAGCAAAAGTCCCCTTGTTTGTTCTATGTTTTGTTTAGGGGAATTCACAGGAATGTTCATAGGCCTTTGCTGTGTAGTTCTTTTGGTTCTATGGTATCATGGCGGCCTTACTATATTCAGCTAAATTCTTTATAAGAAAAAATTTATATTTTATATTCTATTTTCAACTTTTGAAGCAACTTTCTTATGGGGAATATATATTTTTAGCAATTATAAAAACTGTTTAAAGTATTTTTTGCTTAAAAAATATTTTTAATAGTCAACAATTAATAGAAACTTCTTAAAAGATCAATCTATACAATTTAGTTTGCCAGTAGAAGGCTATCCATTTGAGCTGGCAATTTCCATAAAATTATCGTAAAATATACCCGCAGCCTTGGCATGCATCCCTGAGAAATGTTCTGCATATTTTTTGGGGCGTGCAAAATATATTAGCGCATTGAAAACTTTTGTGTGTGTGCGAGTGTGTGTGCTGCTTTGTGGGCCTGTCATTTGCCACTTTTGGCACTTTTGTTGTAAGCGTGAACTCGGTCGCGCTGTCTCGCTCGGTGGCCTTCGGCCATCTCTCTCTTTCGGCCCTGAGAGCACTTGGCATAATAATGAAAAATTAATCGACAAAAATCCGCACAAAAAGCATCCATTGCATACATTTCGGCGCCGGGCTTAATTGAAATGACGACAATCGTCGAACGGGCGCCATGCAGCCGAAAGGTGTAAGCGAGATAGGTGAAGGGTGAGAGAGGGAGAGAGGAAGAGCGTAAGAGAGAGAGTGAGCGAATAGACACGCATAAATTTTGCACAAACAAGCGAACAAGGTCCCTGAAAGTATGCAGCAAGTGGTGCATACTAATAACCAGCAGGCTACAGAGAAAGAAAACTTATTAAATATAAATCTAGATTCAGGAGATTTTTTATCATTTGATTTACTATTGTTAAACTTAATTAAATTTAAGGTTCAAATAAAAATTGAAAATATAAATAGATATTATCTCTTAACTCCAGTATTCTTTCCTTCTTAAATCCAAATTTCTCTGAGTGAGCCCCTCTGTTGTCGCCTGGGTCTGGTTTTCGATGGCACCATTGGCCCCGCGGGTAACTGATGCTTTAACCCACAGCAGCAGCATTGGTTGGTTCCCGCCACCGCTAGTTTTACCCCAATGGTTACCCTGACATCGTCACCACGAGGCGATGACTCCCATGTGGATTACTCGCCAGATTCCTGCTGCTGCTGCTGCCGCTGCTATTGCTGCTTCTGTTGTTCCCATTTTTGTGTGCAACTGCAGTTGGCATCCAAAATTTTGCGCATATTAAGTTGTTGATTTGTTGATTTACACTTGGCTTCCTCACTTGCCACCTCCACGCAGATATCCACCAAACAATTCAACCACAAAAACTGTGATTTAGCCAGAGATTTCGGTAATTTGTAATATGAGCACTCAACACCCACTGTATGTTGTCCGGGTAAATGGAAATAAACCTCTAATTGAAAGCTATCACAAACTAAGTAATTAAGGACTTATTTATAGCTCAAGAATATAAGATATTTTTTTCTATTTTCTATCTCCTACTTAATTTATTAAATGTAAATTTCTTAAAAAGAATTTCCTTTTAATAAAAGCATAGAAAGAAAATTCTTGAGTCATAAAACTGAATAAGAAACATTTTCATTATCATTGTCAATGTTAATGCAGTCCTCGTCAAAGTGAAAAAGCAGCAAAGAATGCCACTCGGCCCAAGCCCCAACTCTTTTTTTCTGCCCTTTTTGCCAACAAGGACTTCCAGCTCCATTTCCATCTCCCAGTATCATCTTCACCTTCGCCTCCAGCATCATCATCAGCATCATCATAATCGCTGGGCTGCGCACCTGCGTCGTTGTTGCATTACCCATCTGCATTTCCGCCAACTTGCAACTGTTGCAAGAAATTGCTGCTGCCACATCCTGTAGCAGACACTGACTTTTCTGGATGGCTTAATAGCTTTTCCCGGGCACAAAGAGTTTCCCATGCGACTTGTTGAGTCTGAAGGAAGCTTACTAAATTTGCTGGAATCCGGCAGTTTAGCTAGATTATTAAACTTAAGTAAATAGTGGCTAGGAGTTTAAGGGTTTAAGCAAAGTTCAAGGTATATTAAATAGTAAAAAGTATATACTAATACCATTATCTTCTTATTAGTTCATTTTCATCTGTTTTTTTATTTATTAACATTTTTTTAATAATAATTTCAAATATAATTTTACTTTAAAATTAAATTTTTCACCCTTGAGGGTATTTTCATTTTCGGCTCACCTTTGTGTGTTATAAATTGAGCAAAAAATAAGTCATAATTGTGCATTGTTTTATATGAGCAGCAAGCTGAAGTTGGAGATTTCAGAAGAGTTGAGTGAGTCTTTGAGTGGAGCACTGCCGAAGAGGTGCCTCTCTCGCAGCCCCTGCTCACAGACCCTTCTTCCCTTCTCGTAATCCTCATTCGCAACCCTTTCCCAGTCAGATTGCACTTGAGGTAGGTGCTGTTGTTTGCGGATGCCTTGAGGCGTCCTTTGTTTTGAATGAATTTTGAATGGACCTTTATTTTCGCATACTTTTAGGCGCTCGCCTCTTTTTTTCCTGCCACCCGCCAGGTGCTTACATTAAGCGTTATTCAGACAGGTGAATGGATGCCCACCCCCCACCGTGTTTCCACCTGGAAAGGTAATTTCGCAAATGCAATGGCGAAGAAAAGCGGCCGGGACAATGGGAAGCCGGGTACCGGGAGGAGGGATAAGCCCTTCCATCTACATGACACATGTTGTTGGGATCTTCGTGCCTGCCTTCGGCCAGCCTTGGTCATTTATCTTTCGCCTGGGCCGCAGCAAGTGACCATGCAAAATCAATTAATGCCAGCGAAGCACTCAAATTGCGTTGCATACCGCAAGGCGTTTTCCCAGGCTTTTCCTCCACATCCTCGCCTCACCATCATTTTCCAGGGCTTCACTTAATGCGCATTCTTGTTTGCACATTAAAAAGCAATCCGAGACTCAAGCCCAAACGAAATATGCATACCTTGGCTTGAAATAATGCATATATACGAGTATACACAGTACACATGCCACACCATATATGTATATATATTCCCTCGTATCGTGTGGCGCGCAAACAATGCGAAATAATTAAAATTCTGTTGGTCCGAAAAGCTCACGATAGCGTTATCATGGCAACCATTTGGGGCAGATTCACTACCGCATGGAGTAATAATAACATTACTTTCACTTCATTGTTGCTCAGGTAAATTTGTTCGTCCGGGAAATGATTGATTGAGCCCGGAGATTTAATCGAAATGAAATCTTCTTACTGACTCTTGAATAAATATGGGATTATTTATAGCGATACTTAATTCGGTTATTGCAGTTTAAGTATCGGTGATTTTATGAAATGGTAAAAGGGTGAGCCATTTTGTAAATTTAATTTAAATTTAGTTGCGAATATTTGACATGATTTGTATATTTTATATAACGTTTATTACTTCCTCTTTTTGTTGACAATAATCCTTTTCCGCAACTAATTTGTTTCATACTTTCATACGTACAATTTCTACCACAATTAACCAACTAGGGTCTGTCCTTTTTTTTTTTTGCTGGCAGGCATCAAAGGTAGACCCCCGAAACCTTAACCTTTTTGAGCATTTAATATATTTAAATCTAATTTAATTACGAGTATTTATCCAGCTTGATTTACATTTTTTATAATTACAAAAAATACCGTGAGAAAATTATTAGAAAATGTTAACTCCCTTTCCCTTTATGTTTGAAAATTGTTGACATTAATCCTAATCCTAATCCTTAATTCCGCTACTAAGTTGTTTTGACATGACTGTGCTTTCATATGTGGTGATGACTCTGTTAGCCAATCCGAATTCTCACTTCAATTTTGAGCCATAGCTTCATTTTTTACCACAATTAACTAGTTTCGTAGGGACTGTATTTTTTTGCTGGCAGGCATCATTGGGACTGTACTTTTTTTTTGTTCTGTCAGGCATCAAAGGTAAACCCTGAAGCCCCTGCTGATTTTGCCAAGCCTAACGCGACCTGACATCTCTCCTGGCCAATCCCCGATGCAAATTCTCCCACCATCAACACCAGCTGTCAAAGCCATTTTGGTGTGTGGCATGGTCTACTTGGTACAGTCACCGCAGTGGCAAATGGGAAATGGTAAAAGGCAAATGGCGGTGCCATGTATGCAACACCTTTTGTTTGGCGATCGTGTACTAATACGCTGTGAAAAAGTGCACCTTCTGACGACTCTACTCTCTTGCCTGACACTTTGCCGTTTCTTTTCTCTATTTTTTGCCCAGCATTTTGTTTGGCCAGGCCCTATTCCTTTAAGCCTTCTTTTTGGGCTTCAGGCCGCTTTTCTGCGGGCGTTAACCGAGGCTGTTTTGTTGTTGACTTTGTGCTCCAGTTGCTGGTCGCGAAAAAAAAAAATGCTTCAGGGGGTGACTTAGTGGGCGTTTTAGTGGCGGCGAGTGCATATTTGCCTTTGTGCAACTATCATTAAACAAGCGAAGCCACCAGCAGAAAACTGTAAAGAAAACTACACACCAGCGCCGTCATACAAGCAGCTCACCTCAATCCACCACACGAAACACATTAAAAGCGAGGCCAAAAGACAAATGCACTCATTCTCTCTCTCTCTCTCTCTGACTCTCTCTTTCTCACTCCTTCTTATAAACAAAGCAACAAAGGAGCTGGTGATGGTGTGTGTTACTCCTTTTTCTTAACTACACAGGGAAAAGAAATGGAGTTCTAACGAAAAGTGTATAGAAACATTTAAAAGTTTCAGAATACACATAATTCAAATATGTATATGGAATTAATTTTATTTAAACTAAGAGAGGATATTTTTAAACTTAGATTAATTTTAGATTTTAAATCAATGCTTTAATGTTTTAGAATCGAAAACAAATATTTTAAATTACAGTTTTCCCTCAGTGTAATCGCCGCCTTTTGACTTCTCGCCTGCAGCTTTGTAGCCTTTTTAAGCTTTCAACTGCCGCAGCTTCAGCTGCAGCTCCTTTTTTTTTATTTACAACTGGAGCAGCTCAGCAGCAGCATGAGAAGCAGCAGTCGCTTCCTTGGCTTAATGTGTTCTACTGCGGCTTCTCCCGGCATTCTAGGATCCCAACAACCCAGCAAACCCGGCATCCCGGAGTCCTAGCCATCGCTTTTAGCCCTTTCAGTCCTGCATTTGACATGGCATTTTGCATAGAGCGGCGATCCACAGGAACTAACAACACTCGCAGGGCAAACAACCACAAAGGATGCCAAAGGATGCCAAAGCAGCAGCCAAGTGTCAGGCTGTTTGCCCAAAAAATGCCTCAAGGACTGTTAAACCGATGCCTGGCATTGTCATCTCTCTATGCTGTGGTCTCCTATTTCCTTGCGTTTGTTTTCTTTCTTTCCCTTTTTTCTCTCCGTCCAGCTGCTTGTGGCTTAAGTAATTTAAGGATTTCTGTTGGGCATTTGAGTGATTTCTGATGGGTGTTGTGTGGACACTTCTTGCGGAGTACCCAGGCCTTGTTTGCTGAGTGAAAATAGATCAGTTCATGATGGAAAAAGCCTTGCGGATGTTATTCCGGTTTAGGTAAATGGCTCGGAATGCAAAGGGAAGGCAGCAAATGGCTGAAAGTCTTTAGCTTTGGGCTTACACGGGAAAAAGGTGGAAAGTGTGGACCACAAAATATCGGAGGTGACGACGATATGAGACTTTAAATTCAACACGTGTGGCAATTGGGTTTACTTTTGATCGAATACACCCTATAAATAGCTATTTATGTTTAAAATATGCAAACTTTTTTGTCTATACATAGAATAATAAACCTCTGGGAACAACTGAAGGATTTTTTCTTAGCTTTTTGTTTGTTTTTGCCAAGTTTATCAACTGTGACCTAACTAGTTTCAGCACTTTATTTGTTGACAAGCGCCCTCGACCCCAAAGGCCATCGGCATCGGTTCTTCGCCCGGCACTTGCCCTGTAAAGGGAAACAACGCTTCAATTTGTCTCAAGTTGTCAAGTCGCGTTGTTGGTGCCTCAACATACTGCCATTTTTCTCGCCCAGCAACTTTCATCAGCCAACTAGTGCTGACTTTGACACCGTTTTCCACTTTTCGTTAGCATGCGAGCGAGATGTTGCCAGGGAGACCAGGGCCCTCCCTCCCTCCCTCAAGGAAGGAGCAGTAGAAGAATCCCTCCCACGCCTACGTTGACATGGCACTTATTTTCTTATTATTAAGTATACGCTTAGTGGGCCGGCGAAGGAGATGGCGATGGCGCTGGCGCTGGCGCTGGCTGCAGCGGAAGTGCGCCAAGTAATGATTACTTTGTGTCTGCCACTGACAAATGCCGTCAGTCAAAGTCAGAGTCGACGCAGGGACGCAGGACACTGGCAGCAGCAGGATCGGGGTGTTGGCGATGACTCAATGCGGAAGGAAGGAAGTTCAAGCACAAAAGGTGCACAGTCAATGTAAAGGAGTCGCCGGTCGTCTGCTCCTTTTCCGTGTGCATTCATGTGCATTGGCTCTCGATGGGATCAAAGAGGTGGAGTAGTATGTTGACAGTCTATTTCATCGCCCTCAAAGTGAGCTGTGAAGATGGAGTGAAAGAAATGCATATTGCCAAGTTTAAATAACTTCACTTTTTTGGCATACATTTTTTAATACTTAATAAATAAGCATATCAAATAAGCAATACTTTTTACTTGTATTATTATATTTATAGCTTTATAGTTTTTTAGACTCTTTGAGCAGATTACGATTGAAAGCCAGTCTCACACAAAATTCAATTTCCTCTCCACTTAGCCGTGATTACCATGGCCCCGAATAATGCACACCATCGACTTCCGTCGCTGGCCGTCAAATCCGTCCAAACAACACATCGCCATTGCCCATGGCCATCACTGGCCCGCTGATCCTCTCTCGGAACCCCCGACAATCCATCTCCTTGTGCTTGGCATTTCCGCTGTCACTCGCTTTAATTACGCTCCTCACTCCTCACTCCGGCTGCTGACTTTCTGGCCGAGTGACTGGGCCAAATCCAGAGATCCAAATCCTATATCAATAGATGAAATATGCCCGTCGATGCGCCGGCCTCTGGCCATCATCAGTCATGGGCATATTTTGACAGTGGCATTAGTCAGAACCTGTACTGGGAGAAAAGGAAGCCTAAAACTCTGAAAGTCTCATTACTTACATTCAAATTATTTAAAGCAAAGCTAAAAAATATACTTTGAGGCTTGAAAACATAGTTTGTAATGTATTTAAAATTGATTAAATAAATATTTCTGAAATAAACCAATTTTTTATTCCTTTGTCATTATCAAATATTCATGTCTTACGCTAATATTTTCTTTCGATAAAATATTATTGATTGAGTTTATTTTTTCAAAGTGTAGCTAGTAGAGTTCAGCTAAAATCTGCTTCAGCCTCGCGTTGATTCTCATTTGCAATCAAAACTTGTCCACGGGGTGACAATCAATGCGATACTGGCTCTTGGCCAGCAGTTGCCCTTCGGGACATAATACTGAACTTCGATTTGGCACTGGCTGTCGACATGAAAAAGGCCAGGGCCTTTACCAACGATGCAAAGTGGCAATCAATATCTTTCTTTCTTTCTTTTTTTTCCCACCCATCCAATTAATGGGTGATAATAGTTCCTATGTGCATATTTGGGCTTTTTGTCACTCTTCGTAATAAGCCAAAAAGTTTTGTGGTCAAGTGGATTCTTTTTTGCCAACCCAAATTGGATGTGTCAGTTGCAGGCAATTTGTTAGCCTAATTGGTTTGTGAGAGGAAGGAAAAGCTGGGCTGGCATTTTTTTTTTTGGTAATCATTGTTGTTGTCAGATCGAAGCCTTTGTTATAAATACAGCAAACGTTAATTGCTGAATATAGTATATATTTTGTTTATTTAATAAACCTATTTTATATGCAGCTGAAATTATTATATATTATAGTTCCTGTTATTTCTAGGCGGCTATTGCAAGTAAAAATTGGCTACTACTTCGTTTCTATATCATTTATTTATTTATATATTTAATTATTACTGAACAGCTCAACTCACCTATTTCCTACATATTCCATTTCAGCATCACATCAGCAGAGCGTTGAGTTACCTCGCATCCAGCATTCCTTGCCACGCACACCACACCAACAATTGGAAAAATCCTCACGCACAATGAAAAACGACGTCGTGCGATGGAGCAGGCAGCCAACTAGCAACACCAACAGCAACAACAGCAGCAGCAGCAGCAACAGCAGCAGCAGAAGCAACATTAGCAGCAGCAACAGCAGCCACAAACACAAAAGCAGACGCAACAAATTAAATGCTCGACAATTAGGGCAACATGCTGCCAGAAGTTGTCAGCAAAGGGCCACGCAGCAAGAAGAACAACAAACAATCATTGAATGTGATATAGGAAATTTCAATTTCAATTGCAATTTATTCAAAACTAGTTTTTTAACGCAATGCAAACCGAAAGTTAGTGGCAGCATCAACAGAAGCAGCAGCACCAGACACTTGGCGAGAACGAAAGCAGCTCTGCTGTTTATTTTGCAATTTAGTGCCGTAGTTTTTTTATGTAATTTTAATGTCGGTTTCGTGGCCGGAAGTGTGGCATCAGCATCAGCAGCAGCCTCAGCTCCCTCGGCGCCGCCCCCCGCCTCATCAGCCCAGCCAGCACCGCCGCCGCCACCTCCAGCTGCGTCATCCCTCAAGGTGGATCCATCTGGGCAGTCGCCAGTGCTGCCACCGTATGTCCTCGACTATGAGACGGGCGGCAGGGCCAAGCTGACGCCCAACAGCGGCAAGTACGGGAGTTCAGGGATTTCCGGGAGCAATAACCAGATCGCCGGACATTACACACACACCTGGGCGGTGCACATACCCAATGGCGATAACGGCATGGCCGATGCTGTAGCAAAGGATCACGGTTTCGTCAATTTGGGCAAGGTAAGTAATGGAAACTTTTGCAATATTAACTTTTCCAAGGTTTAAGAACATTAATTTAATGTAAAAAAAATGGAACAGTGTAATAATAATGATGATGGTTCTCCCCTCTCGATTTTATTGCTATACATCATTGTTCTGAGTCTGCAATCGGAATGAACCCATTTCTTTCCCCCAAAGATAACTTCTGGCCAACACCTAAAGCCATGTCTCAGCTCTCGACTCGTTAGCCAGTTTAGCATATGATTAGAACACTCAAATGTGAGACTATTAAAAGTTTCTAACATCCAGAGACCAGAAGAGAAGTTTCTCGTTATGGAAAGGAACATTTTGGCGTTAGGGGAGCCATTTCGGTTGATACGGAAGAGCACTGGACAAAGTTTTTGGTGAATTCGGTGCTCTGGCTTTGCATCCTTTGCCTTTGGCTTGCTTGGCTGCTTAGTTGCCTGTCAGTCACTGAAAATATCTGGAGGAAGAGGGGAAAAAAAGTCGGTTTGAAGTGCGGTCGCAGGTGTTGCTGCCGGACAAGTTTAATCTGAAAGCATTTCGACCCTGTGTACTCTCAACTGCTACTTTGATACATACACCTTTGGCTTCTCCTATTTCTGCACTCAACCTCCGGGAGCAGACGCGAGCCCGCTAAGTGACTGTCAAGTTATCCTGGCAATGGGAATGGCCAGCACAAATGGAGCTCAAGTCGCCTTGTAATGGCATCGTTTGCGATAAAACAAGCCAGGCAACTGGATGGACGGAGGGCAGAGGTTGCCCTAAGTATGGTTTTACAGATGCTTGGAGTGGAAGCACACTGGCAGAAATGTGTATTTCTAAAATAGCTAAAAGCGTAGTGGTAGACTCCCAACTTAATAGATAGTGGCTACTGATAAACTCAAAAATATATTTTATTAAAGCATCTGAAAGAAAGCATCTGGCTTGTAATTTTTTTGGTTTGATATTTATATTTTACTTACTCTTAAAATAATACATCTCCGCCAGTGTAGGACCAACAAATATCGAGCACCGAGCACCGTCGGAAACCTTTCGATGAAACATTTGAAAGTAAAATGCATTCCGCACAGTTATTTTTGCGGCTGCCAAGGGTTAAGTCCCACCCCCCGCTGGCTCGCTGTCTGAGCTCCAAATGGAGCTCGGCATTTGGGTTTTCAATTGAGGAACGCGGCGGGCCCGCTCCGGCACCTGATGCCACGAAAAGCTCAACTGTGTCGATTTCCATTATACGGACGTCTTTTTTTTGCGCAAAAGCCCGCGGGCTTCAAAGGAGACTTAAGTAGCCTTGGTGTCCGTGGAAATTAGTATCACTCACAATGCCGTCCCCGTTGACTTAATTGGCAGAAACAAAAAGCGGAAAATTCAATTTATGGAGGCGCGCGCACACACAAAACTTTTGTTAGCACTGTGAACTAGTTGAAGTCCGGAATTCTTCTCCGGCGGAAACGGGGAACGGAGAAGGAAGGGGAGCACGGCAGATGGCCGGACCCTGGGCCGCGAAAGTTAATTGAAAATTAATTTTAAATGGCATTGTTAAAATGAATCCAACTTAAGGCCCCGACCTGAATGCGAACAGACACCGACTCGGCTCTCGACTGTCTTTCTCTCTTTGCAAATGAAATGTGCCATTTTGCATAATTAGATGACGCCCCAAAATGGCTGTAAAACTGTAATGAGTTGAGTTCCGCGCCAGGCAGGCGGAAGTGGAAATGAATCCTAGACTTTCTGCCTTACTTACGTTTATTAATTGCCAACTTGATTGCTGGCTGAAATGAAAAATGAACAAGTCGTTAGAGAAACACCCAAAATTTCTAGTTTCTAGGTAAATAATTGGCTTTGTTTAAACGAAAAAATAGTAGCAAGGAATACCATAGTATTAATAACTATTTTGTTAGCCAAAAAGAACTGTAGTTATTTTATTAATTCTTTAAATAATTGAAATTGGGATATTTTAATTTAATTTACTAAGATCCCTATTCTACCCTCACGATCGAAATGCCTTATAAGATAGATAAACTTATCGATAAGCAGATCTGTTTTCTACCCTCCTAAAATGTATCTAATCGTGCAAGAATAACACTGTGCTGTTAACTGTCGCTTATTGCTGTAAAGCATCGAATTGTGCTGTAGGGCGCAACCACTGGCCCATAAATGGAAAAATTTAGTCGGTTATTCTTGCTTTACAAAGCAAAAAAACTTTCTCCATATCCTTCATCAGAAAAGGCACTTTCTCTAAATCATTCAATATTGCCTTGAAAAGTAAAAAAGTAATGTGAGGCAAAAGTTTATGGGAAACATGATGTATTTCCCCCTCTAAATCAACCCCGAATTGCTTCATATATCAAGGATATTACTCAAGAGCTCGTTGAGTAGCTTTCTCACCTTTCCAATTGAAATTAAACGCTCTGGCTAACCCTTCAACCTGAAACTGTTCCGCTTTGCTTCATTCGACACGAATTTGGGCGAACCCCTTCCGAACTTGGCACCTCCCAGCAGCAAAACATTTGAAACATAACTCGCCGAAAGTGTTGCCAAACATTTCTCACTTGTTCGTGTTCGTTGCTGTTCTGCTTCTGCTTCAGATGTTGTAATTTTTTGTGAGGGCGGCTTCCTACCCCGTGACTCTGACAAGTGTTAAAAACTAAAAACTAAACTCACTCCGGAAAAACAAGTTACGAGGAGGCCAAAACAGCAGCAGCAGCAAAAACAATTAATAAAAGCATAAAGATGAAGTAGTTGTAGGACGCGGGACTTTTTGCCATTTGCCGTAACTGCTAGAATTTTCCGAATTGCAAACTGCAACTTCCCTGAGTTCGTTCGTATTCCCTATTCCGAATTTGGTATTTGTTTGTTTTGTTTTCCTGGTTGGAGGGGCGGAGTGACAAGTTCTGGAACATCAACGATTTCGGTGTGTCAGAAGTTTTAATGAAAGCGGTGCTCTATGCTCTGTGTACCCCGCTGATTCTGCAGCCAGTTTCTTGGCTTTCTTGGCCCATCAAGTTTTCAGCGCGGGAAACTTTCCTGGCACCGAAATTATTATGATAAAATAGAGAAACAAACAAAGTTTTGCTGGACAACGCGAGATATATATATATTTGCAAGGCTGGAAACTGAGAAAATGAAGAGGAAACCTTATTAACTGCACTTCTAATTTCGTTTGCCTGTCAGCTAATCAGGAGAAATTATATTAAAAGAGTGGTGGAAATCTTTTTTATATTTTTTGTTGTGCTGTTTTTTTTAGAAGACGTATTTGAACTTCTCTTAGAACTAATCCTTTTAACTGCACTTTTAATTTCGTTTTCGTTTACATTTAGACTAATCCACTGGCGATTGCATTAAGTAAACACCCAAAAAAAAAGAATGCTATTTCTTAGAATTTATATATAGAAGGCACCTTGATAAGACGTCCTTTCAGCAGGCCCTCGACTTTGCTGCTGTTTGTCATTTGCTTATCGGAACTTTGGCCTTCCGGTCCCGCCTTCAATTTCATTTTCCCCATTTCTGGGACTCCCTTTGTTCTGCCTTTTATACAGCGGCGTCATTTACATAACACTCACTCATTGTCCGCCTGCTGCAGCTCCTTGGCTTCGTCCGGCATCGTCCTTCGTCCATCTTGAGCTTCTATTGTCTTCGCTGGCTCTCTGGACGGCTGCTGATAAATGTTATCCCTCGGCCTCGGCCTCTCATCAATTTAATTGGAACGGAGGCGAAGGCTTTTACCTACCTCTACCTCTGCCTCTCCTCTCACTTAACTTATTTGCCTTTTCGGGATGATTTTTGCTGTTTTAATTAATTTGCCACTTTCTTGGGCCAATTGGATTATTGATCGACCGTCAGGCAGGAAGGCAGACTGACAGCCTGGCAAGCAGGGGGCAGATTGATTGATTTTGTGTGCCTTTCGGCCTGCGGTTGCATCGCACGCTTATTGCATTCACGTAATTAAAATCACTGGCAGGGCAGCCCGGCCCGGCTGTCCTTCGAGGACATTCATTTTCCACCTGGCAGCCCTTTGCACTTAATTCCCTACTGCGGGCCTCTCATCTTTGACAAAGGTCAACGGCTCATTAATGAGGTCCTGTCGGGAAATCAGAATCCGGGTCCAAAGACCCCATAAACCTCAAGTTTGTGTCTCTCGCCCCTTTTCTCCTTGATTCTTTTATTTTGGTCTCTGGGGAAACGTACGCAAAAAAGGTAAACTTTTCAATAGGGCTTAATTGGTTAACAATTTGACAAGTTGTCGGGCACTAAGGTGACACATTCCCTAAAAGGGTTTCTAAGTCTGGACTCCTGAGGTCTGATTAAGCCGAGAACCCAGAATTTGTCGACATTTCTTTATTAATTAGTTCTCGGAAATGTGTTAAAAAAGAAACTTTCATATAAAATATTAAATGTATGGCGTCTTCTTTGGTCTACGTACAGTTCCAAGAAATCGGGTCACAAGAATTTTGGGGATTATACTTTTAGGGATTAAAGAATACAATTTCATCGAGGAACTTTAACGTTTAGTTTTAAAAAATTCTAAGCTAGTCCAAATATTATTTTACAAGAGCTTTAAATTTAGAAAAATCTAAGTATCGACTTAAAATATGCTTTTAATAAGTTCTCAATTAACGATGCATTTTTAAATATTTATAATCATGTTCAATAAAAGTCTAAGAATAAAATAAAATATTTTCAAATGCAAATAAAAGCCTTAGAATGTTTAAAAAAATTATGTATCATTTTTAGAGGACACTTTCTCATCAAAATAAAATATTTTCCAACGTAAATTAATTTCTTTCCTTACTCATCCCCTAAAATATATCATTTTAGTCCCACCTCTTACCTTAAATCCAACTCTGTACATCTGTCATAGTTTGCCAAATTGCATTTATAAATTTAACCGTGCAAGAGTTAAGTAGTTTTGAGCAGCACTGGCTCAACTTTTAACCCCAGTTGACAAATTTTCCAAATATTTTTTTTGCACTTTGCATGCGGAGAACTTTTCCGGCCAAAGTTAAATATTGTAGGTGTGTGTTTGTGCTTGTGCGAGGATATTTTTGTATTTGTGTATATACATATTAGGAGGCGTGTGTGGTTGCGTGTCCTTTTGTTCGGATTTCGCGTGGCTGTAAGGCGGATATCGTTGATAAATTTTAAGTCAGAAACTCGGAAAATATTTATGACTTAACTTTTGTTTAGTAACAAGGCAACACGCAGGCCAACTCCGCTCATATGTAGATATCTCTCGGCTTCACCCCCGCTGGGCCCCTGACAGGATATCACAATTGTCACAGAAGTTAGGATCCCTATGCAAATAGCAAAAACTGTGGTGGTGCTTCGGGGAACTTGTACAACTTTAATCACATAACATGGCGAATGCCAGAAGTTTGCATAATTTTCAGCTTTTTCGCCATTGATCCTGGAGACTTGGCCAACTTTTCGCAGTGCAGTGGGAGAGAGTCCTTTGCTCCTAATTGAATATGTAAACCCGAAATGCGATTGAGTGTGAAATGAGCGAATCGATCCAAGTAACTGAAACCGAATTTATCCTCGCATCCACATACACCCACGTATCCTTGGCACAAAGTTTCGCCGACGCAATCGAACAGACAAGTTGCTGCTGGGTAACATATATCTCCCTTCGTCCTTTTTGTTGCGTCGAGCGAAATTAAGTTTAGTACTTTTGTGCCGCAAATGAATCAATGATTGAACCAGCGCCAGTGCTCCGAATAAATGGATGTTGCTCGGTGGGCGGTGGAAACTTTTTGTGCATTTGCCAATACTGCGAAAAAGTTCTCTCTCTCGAATAGAGCTAATAAATATTTCGCCATTCATTGGCAACTTTTTGGCCAGAAATTTGCATCGACCCCGATTCAATTGCCCAGCAAAATAGGAGTTTGACACTCCATTTTGGCCTTTAAAGATGGCCAGAACATGCAGTTTCCTGTTCTCGAACGGGCCAGGAGTACACAATTTAAGCACCTGACCTCTCTGCAAGGAGCAACTTTGTTGGTAACGGTGATGAAGCTGATGTTTATGGTCCACGACAGGCTGTTAAATTAATTAGCTAAATTTATGGGACAGGCGCGTAGGAGCGTTTGAGTAACGAGTTCTTGTTATCGGGCTAATTTTTCACTTGTAGGTGAGACTTTCACTTTAAGGTGAGAATACTAAAATTTAAATGAGAGAAGTATTACTTATATTATATGTACTAAATTAGTTCACTTAAAACATAACATATTCATGTGATTAATTTCCTTGCTTCTTCTGCAATTTTCTGCGCTTTTGTCCAACTCCTTTGCCTTCCCTAAATTCCTCCAAGTAGCAGCTCTCCTGCTGAGACGCATTTCCATCGAAATATTTATTATCCCTCCTCAGCTATGCACCAACTGCATAAATATTATAGATTTCCTCTCCATCAAAAGTTCAATCATCTTGTTCATCATCAACTGCGAAGGGAGCACTTCACTTGACTGAACTGACCCGCCTCAAAGGAAAGTTTACTCTTTCGCACTTCTCCTTGCCGCCCCTCCTGTTACAAATCATTTTTATATTCCACGGCTTTTTTACCATATTTTAATGCATATTTTGGGGCGTCTTCTTGGAGTTTTCTATTTCGTTCCCGGTTTTTTTTCGAGCATTAACAAGAAATCGCCAACAAAACATGAATAACGAGACGGAGAAGTTTGGAAAAACGTTGCGTAAAAAGTTTTTCCAGCTCCGCTTCATTGTTGTTGTTGTTGTTAACGCCCAATCGCATCGTGTTTGCTTAGCTTATCTTTTTGGGATGCTGACAGTTTTTTCTTTTTGTTCTCGCAGCTCCTTAAGAAAAGCTGTGGCGAAAATGGGAAAATAAAAATATTTGTAAATAGGAATCTGAAAGGAGACAAGCCAAAGTAAACGGGCGTTTTTCGCCCTGGCTTAGCCACGCCTCTTACTTAGGCTTTTTGTCCCAAAAATGCTTTCACCATGGTCTGTGTATGTCTCTCTCATCCTTTCTCGTTTATGCAGGCTAAAAATCATTAGAGAATCGCACTTTCCTTTGTCCGATTCTTTTTTTTTTTTTTCTTTGGTTGTTTTGCCGCCTGGACACGCCCTGCCTTTTCTCTCGATGATCTCCTCCCTTTCGGTGTACGGCAATTGGCGTTTGAGCCTCAGTCGAGTGGAAAATTGCTAATGGCCAAGCCAGAAGCCAAAAGCTTTGCAACAAAAAAAAAAAAAAAAAAAAGAATTTCAAAAAGCAAATAAAAAACCAAACAGTGACTTCTGGTAAATGGCCGCTGTGATTTTAATTAAAAGTCCCTGGCCAAGTCACAGTCACAGGACACAAACGACGTTGGGCAAAAGTCAAAGTTGACTTGATTTTAGGGTCCCTTTAATTGCCCTCCGAAAGCGGGCAATGAAAATGGATAAAAAGTGAAAAAAATAAAGCGAAACTCGTAAATTTACACATTGCTCAATCAAGTGTTATTGAGGTAGAGCGGGGACGGGAAGAGAAAGCTTGGGAAAGCACTGTAAATATTTCCCCAGCATAAATATTCAATATTTTCCGCTCTTCGTATTGTATTTCGCCCTTTTTGCCCCCCAATAGAGCTTAGCCAAACAAATCGTTAACGATTGCAGTCCCGATTCGGCGTGGTGAGTTCGATGGAGGCGAGGCGGTGAATCTGAATCAAATCAACACTTTCCGCTTGATTAGTCCAATATGGAAATTTGATATTTGACCGCTGACAGTTTTGAGGGCAATTATGAAATATTGTTGTAATATTTGGATAGAGATTTGGTTTGCATTCCTGCGAGGAAGATAATAAAATTTAAATCAATTAAAAACTGTTTTTATTACGTTTTAAACTCCTTCATGCGTTATTATTCTTGTTTCTTTACCATACATAAATTTTAAAATAAGAAAAAATTGATCCACAATTTTTTTAATAATATATAAACTTACGGAGACGGTTATAAAAACCATTATATATATATTATATATTTCCTATGTAAAAAAAAGCTACAAGTGCAGTTATATTAATTTCCTGTTCAAGTTTTTAATAAGAAAAAAAATTGGAAAGCGTTAATTATATTATCTCATAATGCAATTAAAGTATTTACTACTTACGCATTTTTTCTAGTTTTTTGTTATGCCCATAGATCTCCTATTTCCGTCCAACGTTGCGTATACTTTTTGTAACATTACTCATACGCCTGATAAGCTCGTGAACATAAACTTTTGTGCATTTCAAGTGGTAATTGACGCACCTTTTTAAATGTCATTAGGAAAGCGAACATTTATCTCGACTTTTGTATGCTGCTGTCCTGTGCGTCCTGTCTGTGTGTGTGTTTAATTGCTGCTTACCTCTTTCCAATGTCGCAATAAATTATTGATCGCCCCCATTGACCTGCCGCTCTGCGATGGATGTCTTCAACCCCCCTTCGTGCACTTGGCCCGCATGCGAAATGACATTTTGAGTTATTAGAGTCGCATTCATATATCATTGCGTTGCTTGCGGGAATGGATTGGCATTTTAATTGCCACGGACACATTCAAGTGCTGCTTAATGGCCAAATGGTTGAGGAATGCATGATTTAGATCGATGCTAAATGGAGGGAAGACAAACGTAAATGGAAAATTAATGGGCAGACTCTCTTAAACTATTAAAAATGTGCAACTACCTTATCGAAAGTACCCTAAACGATTTTATTTTGATCTTTAGCACTTGGAAAATCCTATAGAAAATCAAAGTATATATTTTTAATTTCTCGTTTTAATATCAATTTCTATTTCTGGCTTATTAAAAGTCATCAGAATTTACGTTGATGGGAGTTTGATTGTTTCATGCTGCCAATATTTTGTTGCCTTCGAGTTGCAATTTTAATAAATACCGAAATCACTCTTCGCACTTTCCAGATTTTTGTTTTTACGTCCCTGCTCGTTTTGATACATTTTTAATTAACTTGATGAAAGCGTTTGCTAGTTGACAGAGAGTGACTATAAATCTGGCAGCGATTATTCCTTTGGACGAAAAATTTCGAAAAACCCGTTGCCCTGACAGCTACTCGGAAACTTTGTCCTCGTCATGATTTGGCATGCATTCAAAAAGTTTTGCTCGCTGCCTGCAGCCGGGCTGACATTGAAAAAGGACGCAGCAAAAACGGATGGCAATCAACGCTGCAATTATGGTTGTGAGTGTGCGCCCAGCTATGGCTATAGTGTTGCGCAAGGCTCTATGTGTGTGTGTAAGTCATGGCGCCTGTGTATTGAACTTGCCGCTGACCTTAGCCTGCTTTCCAGCCGCATTTCCTTTTGCTTAGTCATTTTGGCACTAGAGCTACAGGAGAACATGCCTGAGCTAACCAAGAACACTTTGATTATATAAATTTATTTTAAAAGGGTTTTTGAAAGGGTTGTCAAATAACTCGTTTTACTTTAGTAGCAAAAGAGATTTTTGTAACTTCTTTTCTGAATTAACCCCTTATTTATTTACCGAAGTTCGACTGTAGTTGGAAAAATAAGTGTATGGCAAATGTGTTGCATATTTTTAGGCCCAACCTCAACAGCATTCGATGCAGCCTTCGTTCGTGGCCACACACAGCCTGAGCTTTAGCCATAGCTTTATAGTGCACATATATATAGCTTTGGCTCTCGCTATATAGTAGCTGACACATCAGCGTCACATCGGCTTCAAAGTCGCGTTCAACGTCAAGTGGCCCACTCGGCATTCCACTTGAAGCGTAATGAAAGCATTTTTGCCACTAACACATGTGAAGGGCCCGGCCGGGCAGGGCCAGGGACAGGGACAGGGGAAGAGATGGAACGACAGGCACTTGCTTAGCTTTAGTGAGTGTATATGTGCGACATCAGATTGACACTTGTCAGAATCATTTCTGTCTACACTCTGGGGAAAAGATCATCGGGTGGGGACAGGAAGGCGACACACAAAAAAAGGCAGGAAAATTAGCCGAAAGGCACAAAATTAAGGAGATTTTCCCTCTGCTTTTGTTCCTGCTGCCTTAACTTGATTACACAAAGTTCGAGATCTGTAATTCCATTAAGATTTCCGTCTCATTGCACAGCATTCAAGTTCATTTATATCCACAGGCTGTCCCGTGCTGTGCTGTGCTGGTGGTCGTGTGCCACCTGGCTGCCCGAGAACAATAAAACACATTAACACCTATTAGAGGGCTGTAAGGGGTGAACGGGGGTCGAAGAAGTCCTGGCCATTGTGTAAATGGGAACATAAATAAAAGCGACTGTCTGCCAAGTTATGAATAATAATGACAACAACAACAGTGAAAGCGACAGAGAGGGAGAGCAGGAAGGGAGCTAAGCCAAACTGCTTTAACTAGGTACAGATGGGGGTCGAGTAATAGTGGCTTACATGTGTCTTTGCTAAGAAATGATATATTAAAATTAATTAAAATCTGGCAGATACTGTTTTCAAGAAGCCATATATTAGAGTTCTTCCTTGCTTGATGAGCTCTTAATTGTAATGATGCTGAAATACTTTTAAAACAATTTTAAAAAATAGTTTGTTTGACTTATTATGCTTTAAAATATTTATTACTTTTTAAATAAAAATAAAAGAATAAAAGAAAATAAACATGTCCCCAATATGTTTTCCACAACTGTGCTGTACTACATGTCTATGTGTGTAATGGTAATTAAGGATTTGGTCCTTGCCAAGGCGGAGTCCGTCCAGTTAAAATGGCTCGCCCCTTTGGGCCATTTTTATGGTCATTGTGCAATGGAATGGAAGGGCAAAGAGCACAAAGAACAAGAAAAAAATAGAAGCTGGCCCAGACAAAACCACACCTGGTCCTTACCTGGCTTTGGGCACAGGACATGGCCTCAGATAAGACCATGTTCCTGTGTGTGTGTTTACAAATCTCTGCGCTAATTAAAAGTCATTAGAGCGTGGTATAATTGCATTTAAAGCAAGAAGCCCATTTCGCCCCACAGTTTAGACGTCGTATAAATCTGTTAGAGCTTTAAGTTGATCCACGGCGATTAATATAACCTTATCTAATTACTTGTTTCCCTTCTTCTTTGCAGGTAAGCAGAATCCGCAGAACATGAAACGTTAATTTGCCAGCAAAAGGTGTAAGTAGAAAACACGAGCCTGCTCTAATGCAAATCTGTGAGAATGTGAACCCAGGACAGAAAGTTCAAAAAAGAACATGAATATTTCAGGAGCGCGTTTCATTTAGCACTTAAGCCGGTTGAGCCGCCCTGTGTGTCCTGTGTCTCTGCGCTGCGGTGTCCATAAAATATGAATCCGTTCGAGCCGCATTTCGGATGCAAATGCAAAGCGAATGAATAATTGATAGTTGAGTGTGCGAGTTATTAGAGGGATTTCGGCACACTAAGTGTTTGCCCCCGAAAGTTGCGAGACAACTCAATCGAATCGCGCTGTTCGCTTCTTCATAAATTTCTGGCTCATGAAATATGCAAGTGCCAAGCTGGCATGAAAATGGCGGAGCTTCCGCTGCTACCGCTCATCTAGCCCTTGTCCACCCCTGTCCTGCCCTGCCCTGTCCTGTCCCGTCCAGTCGTCCTGCCTTATCCTATTATATCCGGCCAAGTTCTTTTTATACCCCTGTGTTTCTGAAGAGTTCAAGGGTATATTGTGCACGGGCACAACTAGAGAGAACTAGAGATAATAGAAATTCGATAGAACACGTTATCGATATCAGATGCATAATATAAAAATCGATATATTATTGAAGAAATATGGTTTTTATCTGAGCACTAATTATAATTATATAATTATATATCAAATTTATAATTTTTATTAAGTATGTAAATAATAAAAGCAGTGCTGACTTCTAAAATTGAAATGGGACTTGTATATAAATATTAAATCAATATTAAAAGAATAATTGATTTCGATTATATCAAAAACCATCATTTTTCTATAGATACTTTATCGATACATTTTGTAATTGATAAATACTTTTTCTATATACAATCCCAACTATATGTAGGCAAACCTTTCAAATATGCAATATTATTCTTAACAGGTATCTCAAAGTCGCGACCTATGATCTTAGCATTCCTTTTTTTTTTTTTTTTTTTTTTTTTTTTTAGAATTCTCCCTTCTGCTGTCTCGTTCTCCATTCTCCCGCTGTTTTGTTTAAATTGTCAGTTTGCACATAAAACGCCGTAGTTCCGGCCAGTGTTCATTTCGCTGACTTGGCCTGCAAATTACAGCCAACTTTTGTTCTGTGCCGCCATCATCCTAGTCTTGATTTTTTCCACGCAGCAGCTCTGTTGGCTATTTAAACTCGTTTTGAAATATCTGCGCTGTTCATATTCCATGGCAAATATTTTGCAGCAATTTTTTAATAAACTCTGTTAGGTGAGGAGAGATGATTTGTCCTGTGCACGCTCTACTCTGATGGAGTTGAATACTTTGCATTCTTGTTTACTTTAGAGTGTTTTTTCTGTGAAAATTCTGATCGCTGTTACTTGATATTGCAGTTTTACTTATTGATTTTGAAGGTATTTGTTATTTATATGTATTATTTCCACATTGGTTTTTGGAGAAACCTTTTTAAATTTTTTTTTAGATGAATAAGTTCCAGGTTAGGTAATTACCCATAACTCTGAAATGCATATTTTCCTGTTGGCTTAATTTAAGTAAAATCTTTAAAGGTGGTTTTAATTTACTTTATCGATATTTATTTAATTTTACTTGCTCAAAAAAATGCAATAAAACTACCATTCAATTTATTCCTTTGAATAAAATTTCATATCGATTGGCGTTTATATGAACTTTGTATTTTTTCCTTCCTTTAAATAAATTCACAATTGTAAACTATTTTCCAGTTGTTGGCTTGCTTTCCTTTTGAATTTCTTTTTATAAACGTGGCGCTGTGGCGTTAAATATTGATACTATATGCGTCGATCAATTTATTGGTAAACTTTGACTATTTTTTAACAAAATATTACGAATACAGCTTCTGAAATTCTCCTGGAAAACTTGTTTTATTACGCATACGCCACGTATCTTCCATTTGGACCACATCAAAGTGAGGCCATACTTTCCCCCAAGAATCCTCGCCAGCTCACACTTTATTATTTATTGCCATAATCATTTTAATGGCAACCAGCCAGGGAGGCGAATAACGAACGCAGCACGATAATCACATTTATTAACATTTTAACTTAATCAGCAGGGGGGCCCAAACGCCTTTTGATGTGCGCAGAAAGTGTCCTAATCAGTCAGGTGTTGTCAACTCACTCGGTGTTGTTAGTATTGCCAGGTAACAAACAAACAAACATTTTAATTCAAATTTTATTCACTCACTCTGACACACGCACACATCATCCTTCCACTCGGTTAGCTGTAATAATTTTCCCCGAGAACAACATGTGTTGGCAATTTTCTTAGCTCTTCCGTCTCCTCCAATACAATTTTGTCATTCTGTCTTGTCTCGTTTCATTTCACTGCCGCCGATAAGAAAGTTTCCCCAATTTTATGAGAATTTAAAAGGGGCTCTCTCTCTCACTCACTGTTAAAAAATAAAATATATATTATCCGAGCGAGCTTCCTGCAAAGTCATCCATCATTTTTGGGGATCCATGAGCGGCCCAGACAACCACTAAGCGAACGAAACATGGCTCATTTAATTGAAACAAATGCGTGCTGCGTATCAATTGAAGCCAACGAAGCCCACATAAATGTGTTTGTGAGTGGAACAACTAAGGAGCAATAAAAACTAAATGACAACAAAATGGGTTGAGCATTTTTAGCACCATTTACTAAATGAGCAACAGGGATGGCAATCGTTCCAGGTGACCCGTCAATGGGCGGCCAGCAACAGAGAGCACTACGAAGAGGGTATAAAAAATAAACATGCTCTATTTGCCTCCCCCAGCCAGATGTTGTGGCAAGTGATATTAAAATCCATGTAAATTACACACAATCATCATAATGCCTACGTCGCCTGCGTCGGCATGTATGTGTTCTGTGTGTGTGCCGTGTAGTGTGCCATAAAGTGACACCCAACACGAGAATTCCGTCGGACCTTTTATGGCCTGACCACAACGCCAACGTTTGACACACTCGTTACAATAGATATAATGCGGCAGATAGTCGTATAATGCCGCAGATAATGCCAGCGACGTGCTCTCTGAAGTGCAAGTGTACCGGCAGCATAGATACTATACAAGTATATACTATATATATTTAGCAATCATAGATTAGAGGATGCCGTAATGGAGAATAAAGTCAACGAAATTGGATCGACGCGATAAGCACGATAGATACGACAACATCCTGTCAATAATTACAATTATATGAATCTTTTACAACCTGGAATATCCAAGAATATATATACCAATGGGATTTATACAGATTTTTTGCTTGGGAATCTATTTTGTATTTAAACTATTTGGTCAACAAGCTCATTTACAACCCAAAGTATCTAGGAATATTTAAATTCAAAGGATTTACAGAGTTGGTTGACTGTTTTTTGTTTTTCCTATAAATAAATACACTGATATTAACTCTATAATTTAAAATTAATTTTATTTACTCTTTCAACTTTGATAGCCACCTGAGAAAGGTGTGGAGTACGAGGGCTGCTTATTATTATTGCTGCTGCCGGTTTGCGTATACCAAATGCTCGCTGGTTTCTGGGCAGAAATCACACCAGATTCTCCCGCAGGCCCACGTGGACCGCGGGGGCCTGTGGGTCCGGTAGCACCTCGTGGTCCCGGCGGGCCGGGTGGTCCAGGTGGGCCGGGAACTGCAACTGGCACCTGGATGTAGGTCGGGCCGGACAGCTGCTCCTCCTTCTCAGAGGCCACCGACGCACTGCCCAGATTCACGTTTGTGGGCAGCACATTAAAGTTGGGCCAGTTGAATTGGGAACTCAGCTGGGAGTTCAATTGGGAGTTCGAGAGACCCTGCTGACCCTGGACATTGAAGCCGAGTTGGTATCGCGGCACCACGACAATGGGCAGAGCATTGGCTTGGCTCTGGCTGAGTCCGCTTTTGGAGAGTATCGAGGGACCAAAGGCCACGGGATATGCAGCCACCTGGGGAACCACATAGTTGACATTCTTGTCATTCACCATGGGTATGGCATTCGAGTAGAGATAGTCGGGAATCTTGCGGCTGTCCTTGTCCGAATCGGGTTCGGTGACCTCCTCTCTGATCTGCGGCTCCTGGAAGGTGGGCTCCTGGTCATCGGATCTGGCCATGGACTCGCTCGGGGAATATATGAGAATCTGAGGGCCTTGCGGCTCCTCTGCATCTATATCGGCAGCACTGCGTCCGGATCCCACAACTCGTCGTAGGTTGGAAATTCGCGCCTGAGTGGCGCAAATTAGGCCCAAGATCACTGGAAATAATTTAAGTTAACTCGAAGTTCCTTGGGTTTTGGGTCTCTCCTCTTAACTCACTTAGTATTTGCACTCTGCGATTCATGTTGGCTGACTGTTGTCTCTTGTCTTTCTGCCAACTGCTTTTATACCCAAGACTGGGGCTTTGATAAGATCAAGAACCTTTCTTTTGCGAACTTGTTTCCATCACGGCTGTAATCAATTTAAACTGCCCAATTGAATTGGGTCAACTAGCTGAAACTGGTTGGATTAATCCGAAGATCTCTCACTGACTCATTGGGTGTGGTTTTTGGCAAATGAACGCTGATGGAAGGGCAGATAAAGCCCTTTGCTTGGGTGGTGTGATAAATTACAATTGTTATCTTTACATAATTTACAATCAAGAAGATTGAATGTTTTAACTTTTTTCTTTTAAGTTTGTGTTAATTGTCTTTTCTAAATCAGGCTTAAGTTACTGATTTATGTACGATTTACTAATTTTCATTGGGTTAAAACACTCTTATTAGCTAGGAGCTCTTTAGGAACATTCTCTGTTGTATATATTTGACTTTGTTAACATGTAAAATATAAATATTCTTTAAACTCTATATCAAACATTATTTTTGGTTTATAAAAATAGCTTTGGCTTCTCCTTAGATACCATAAATAACGACTGCATCCCCTGGCATTTTATGCTTTGCCATTTCCTACTTTAAAAAACATTCATTTTCATCAGTCCCGACGTGGACTAGCATAGAAACACACAAATGATAAAATGCAATAAAACAAAGAGTGCAGAAAATATATCTACATAACATATATGTACATATAGTGAAATATAGTTTGTCGCACGAGAACGAAATTGAAAGTTCAACCAACACGAAATATGTAATTTTTTGGAATAGAAACCAGGCAGGGGTTTAATTGAATTAAATCAGTGCTGAACGCTGGACGCTGAACGCAGAGAACTGGGAAAAGGGGTCGCTTGGTGATGTTTGGTTGGCGATCCGATTGAATTGAAGCACCCGCATCCGCATTTGGGGTGGAACTATCATCATCATCAGCAGCAGCCGCAGCAGCAGTCTCTGGATATTCAGATCTCCGGATCTGTGGATCTGTGTTAGATCGGTTTCGATTCGAACGCTAGAAGCAGTTGAGCCAGTTGCGCCGTGGCGAGCGCTTCGTTGGCGGCTCCCGAGCGTAAGGATCGTCTTCACTCGGGAGTCCTGTGATCGCGACGGGAAATTTAACTAGAAACCTAAATATATGATGAGGTGGCTATGTCTGGTACTGGCGCTGCTTCTGCCATCCAGTTACCAACTGGCCAATCCCCCTGGGAACGGCCAGTTGCGCCGCCTGTGGCTGCAGGATCATTGCAGCGGCGGGATTTGTACGAACGTGGAGATCGGACGCAGTGACTATGTGATCCTCTCGCAGGCTCCCATTGCTGGCACCACGATGCTCACCTTCATCAACTCGAGCATCGCCAAGATCCCGCATCTGCTGTTCGACACGTTTCCGGATCTCCAGATCCTGCGCATGGAGAACTGCTCGCTGGAGACGTTCGAGAAGCCGCAGTTTGAGGGAGCCAGCAACCTGATGAGCCTGTTCCTGGGACACAATCGCCTCAAGGACATACCCAAGAATATATTCTTGGGCGCCGACAATCTGGCCACCTTGCATCTGGAAGCGAATCAACTGAAGCAGCTGAGTAATCACAGCTTTCATGCCCTGAAGGAGGTGAAAGAGCTGTCTCTGGCCGACAATCAGGTGGAGCAGCTCTCCCTGGGAGTCTTCAGTGGCATGCGGAAGTTGAAGGATTTGAATCTTGCTGGCAATCGATTGGAGGCCCTGCCCCGCGGAATTTTCGACCGGAACTTGAACATTACGAAGCTGAACTTGGCCCGGAACCGATTTACCGCCTTCGAGTCGGAGCTGCTGAAGCTGCAGCCCCTGTTGAGTCACCTGGATATCTCTGGAAATATTCTGCAAGAACTCACCCTGAACTTCAGTTCCCTGGATGTGGTCTCAGCCCATAGCTGCGACCTGAGGCGCCTGACCGTGTATGGAGTGATTCGGGAACTGGATTTGCACAATAATTCGCTGAGGGAAATGCCGCACATTCCACAGGCTGGGAATGTGAGCAGCTTGGACTTGTCGCAGAATCCCATGGGCAATCTCCAGGGAAATCCCCTGAGGAGATTTACCTCGCTGCAGCGCTTGAACCTTTCGGCCACGAATGCCCACGAGCTGCCGGAGGGTGTGTTCAAGAAGCAGGGTCACCTGCAGATGCTGGACATATCCGGGAACTCGATTTACTCCCTGAAGATCACCATCTTTGACAGCTTGAAGGAACTGCAGTATTTCTACTTTCAGCAGAACAACTGGAACTGCGATTTCCTGCAGCTCCTGATGAGTTCCTTTGTGAAGCGTCGGGATATCTCCTTCATGGAGGACATCACAGCTCCGGAGTTGGTTGACGACTATGTGGATGGCATTGCCTGTTGGTACGAGAGCGACAAGCAGTCAAAGAAGTGCGAGTCCGGGGGATCGGATGCTGCCATGGAACTATCGGTGGTGCGGAATGAAATCAAGACCTTCACCGAATTGGTGGAGAAGAAGTTCGTCAAGGTCTACCGAATGCTGGAGGAAATGAAAATGAAACTCTAAATGGGGATTACCCCTATATCTATCAATCTATCTATCAAACAATATTTAATCCCCATATTTAACCGAATATCTAACCAAATATTTAACCAACATATGAATAACCGCATTTAGTCTTAAATTACTTGACACACGACAGCAACAAATGGATATTTTTAAGAGATAACAAGAACCAATAAAGCTCTGATTGGAACTCTAGTTTAAAAGAAGTCTTTCATTTTTTTAGTAAGGCAATCATGGAAATGGATTCTGGGTACTTCCCAAAGTCTCTTTATACTGCATCTAAAATATCACATCCATTTAAAATCCATATAATCTCTGCTTTAACCCATTATATGTTCATTTTTATTATCAAAAACACTCCGCTTTACCAAAATTTCATCTCTCTACGCTCTCAATGGTCATATCTACAATTCCTTTTGTGCATAAACGTTAAAACAGTTTATTATGTGATAAATCCCAGGCCTCACCAGCAAGATTAAATATCACATTAAAATAAAAATAAATTCGCTAACGCTCGATTTAATGCCATAAATATTTTATGCAAAACACGAGGCAGCCAAAAAAAATATTTATGGCATAACACAATTCTCTGCGCTCTTATTTTTTATTAAATGAAACTTATCAGCGTAATCGCGCTCAGAGGAGCGGAGTGGAGAGGCGACAGGCACACTTAAAAACCGACAAAACTTAATTAAATGCAGGCACACACTGCCGAATCCCACAAATAAACACACACAGGCCAATTGGATTTTTTTATACGGCCCGGCACAGCGTCAACTGTACGTACATTGCAATGATAATAATAAATACATTTTGTAAATATTATTCCCGCGACTTTGTAAGAGCGCATGCATATGTATTTGCCCGTGTGTGCGTGTGGTGTGCGTGGTGCGTGTGTGCGGGCGAAAAAAACAAACACAGACACGCCTGGCAGACCAATTAAAATATGGCTTACAGTTGATTGGGCTGAAAAGTGTGGCCGGCAGCTTTTTGCCACTGCCAGAGAGATATCAAAGTTGTGGGCACATTTTTGTGGGAATAAATGTTGTTGGTTAAGCGAAAGTCAACTCTGAAAGGAGCGGGAGGGGATTTTCGATGATTTATAGATGAAGTACGTAACCTTTGAGGCTCTGAAAACCCCGTTCCAGCGAGCCATCAAGCATTTCCAATAAGCATCATTTGCATTTTCGATGCTTTCCGGCTGCCATATCGCTGCTGGCCCAATCACAGACTCCATTTCTATGTAAAAATGCCTAAAAAGATGAAAGGAGCCATCAAGAATGCAGCACATTTTAAAGCTTAAGCCATTAAAATATAGTCGTGTCTCCCCAACTCGCTCCATTGTATGTGCTCCTTCCTCCCGCTCTGTCTCTGTCGCTCTGAGAGTCTTACTACGCTTGTAAGCAACTTCCGTTTCCGTTATCCGACGCGTCGTTTGTTCTGCCATTGTTGCCATTGGTGGCGCTGCCGCTGATGTTGCTGGCTTTCATCCTTGCCCCTGGATTTAGGAACGTTAGCTGTACACTGCGAAAAAATGAAATTTGTATTGAAAGGAATTTTCGTTGAATAAAAACTTTACTTTCAATAGAAAGTTGGTAATAAGGTAATAAAAGCTGTTATATTTTCTTTGTCTTTACTATTGTCACATTTTAATTCCCTGTGTAGCATTTTGTCCACAATTTCCTATATAGATACGCTTTTTTCTCCCTGTGTAAGAACGTTAACGTGCTTACGCTGTGCAACATATGCAGCACAGTTTTAGTACACTTTTAAAGACCCTCCACCTCGTCTGCTCGGCTGACTTTGTCTTGTCTTGGGCTCAAATGCTTTTTGGCCAAGTTTATGAAACTGCTGTTTGCTGCTGCCGCTTGTTGTTGCTACTCCGATGCCGCAACTCATTAAGAAAACAAAGGCTGCACACAAAAGTTGCTCGTTACCTCAGGCCGGAACGGTTCCCTCTCGCCACTTTGTTGTAATTAAGTTGACTTTATTGCCCCACAATGTTGTACAAATGCATTTAGCCTTAGTTTTTAGTGCTTTCGAGGTTACCCGCTGGAACCTTAATCGAACTTTTGAGCTCATACCGGGAATATTCATAATTTTATGGAGCAATTTTCTTATTACCTTTATTGGTTTGCCAAGTGGCCAGCTGCTGAGCCAAAGTTTTGGATCCAAACTTGTGGTCAAGGTTAGGGAGTTCTTTAAGGGAGGTAAGTTAAGTGAGGTGAGGTGATTTCCTGCTGAATTTCCTGTCCATCATAGTTGAGTCTCATATTGGGACAATTTTGATACCCTTTTATTTACGTATTTTTAATGGACATTTGCAAAAGTCTGTCTGTTCCAAATTTGCACCTTAGCTCTGTATGCTTTCTTAATGATAAAATAATTACAACTTAAAAGAAACAATATAGATCCCATACAAATAATAAAACTATATTAAAGAGTAGACCCATATCCGCACGCTGGATCTCCTTATCATCTTATCTACCTTTGTATATCCTTTCTTTTCCTGCCCACCTCATTTACTTAATTTCCTGGGCATGCTCACGTCTCTTCACTCAAATTCCCGTTACGTGCCACAAGTGAAATGCGTGCTTATTTGATTTGTTCAAGTGCCAGCCGCAAAAAAAGAGAAGAGAAAATAAATAAATAAACGAAAACAGAAAACAGAAAAACATACGTGTGCTCGGGGGAGTCCTTATACATATTTTAACATGCAGTCTCCTCTGGCATTTTAATGTTGGCTTTATTTTTTCGCCCATTATAAGCCAGCAAATCATTCATTGTTTTTAAGTCTTCCCCTACATACATATTTCATATAAAATGTGCCATTATCCATAAACAATGCACACGCTCCACTGCAATTATGTGCGCAATTAGGCGTTGAGGCTAATTTTTATCAAATTTTTCGCCGGCACAGAGAACTGGCCCGCCAGCAGGCTCATAAATAAAGCTTAATGGCAAAAACAGTTGGTCAGCCTCCGGGCTGGAAAAGTGGAGAAATGGTAATGTTTGGGGTGGCATTAAATTAAAAATGCGGAAAGCGGAAGGGAGCGAGTAAAAAATATGTTGCCTACTTTTGTGGGCTGCGCATAATTGGGCAGCATGAATAATGTACGAGTGTGTGTGCGGTGTGTGTGTGTGTGTAAGTGTGCGTGAGTTGCTAGTTTGGCAAACGAGGCGTATGCACAACATGCGTTTGCATAAATTCACGCTTAATTAGCTCTCGCTTCCTCACGCCTCAGCCTCTCCTCCTACTCGCACTCGCTCTCGGGATTCCTGTCCTCCGATCAGCCAAACAGGCTGCCAAGCAAGTTGTAACGCTTCCTAATTAGCGGTTGCCAAACGAGCTTAAATTTAATTTAATAGTATACGTACTAGCAAATAACTCGCAGGATACGCACTTGCAGCTGCAGGCGAAATAATAGTGCAAGAGGAAACATATAGCTGAGACCAAATGTTTCTATCACAGCGAACATTACAAAATAAATAAATAAAATACTCTTTCAGCAATTTCAGTGTTTAAAAGTCCAACAAATTAGAGAAGAAATAAAAGAAATTATTGGATTAAGTAGCTAAGTATGGATGTTTAAGGTAATCACCATCGGATAATGATGAAGGAGAATTGGCTTCCTTCTGAAAAAGCTGTTAAAGCTTTTTATTTTTCACAAGATCTATGTGTGTAATATTTTTTATTTTTTAATCTTTTTGTAAGATATGACTCCTATTATTCTGAACCCAACTGTTAGTTCACATACTAGAAATAAATCCACTCGACTAATTGGAGAACAAAAAATATATAAAACCCGCTCAAATTCAATTTCATTCGCCATCCATTGTTCATGTGTTGTTTGCGTTTGGCTACCGTTATTAACTGGCTTTTTGGCGCAATTAGGCTGCCACGCCCCCTTTTTTGCGCTCCCTTAGCCTGCAGCCTGCAGTCTGCAGACTGTAGCCACACCTGGCACAGCGTACGTGTCTTTAGCGCAGTTACGTTTAATTTGCAGCACCCGGAAAAGCGGGAAAAGCTGGAAAGGCAGCAGCGAAAGCAACAGGAACTGGCACAGGAACAGTGAGCGGAAAGTTGCTCAAGTATTTGACTGCTAATGCACGCACGTTTCATCCACCGAGTGGTTTCCTTTGGGCGTGTGTGCACGTTGTGTTTTCCAACTTTTAACCAAATTGTTTAACTAAGTAGTAAAAGCGCATAAAAGCACGTAAGACAAATGTACACAAAACGTCCAAAAGAACAACTCGGGAAGAAAGTAGTTAAAATGAGTGGATACAAAACGATACGTTTTCACAATGAATCATAATTCGTGGATGAAGTTCCGGGGCTTTTGTGGTTTTTGTTTTATGAGGAAATTGTTTAAAAAGGGTTTTATTTTAAGTTTCCTTACGTGAAAATAAATTATAAAAATATATATTTTGAAAATTGGGTTCACAATGATTGGGATTTCCTCTGATTGACTGATTTCCTCAATCAATTCTTCTTGAAAACCGTAGTTTGCAGATTACAAACGAGTTTCTCTGATACTTGCATTGAAAACACAATTCAAATTGAACGATTCATGCAAATAAACCTCGTAATTGAACACTAAACAAGGACGAAAAGCACGCCAAGAGAAATGACAGAGATTCCGGAATCCCAACCAGCTATTTAAATCCCCATTTACCACTGCATCCTGCATCCCTTGCATTTTTCCATGGCCAGCTCCAAAGCATTTGTCATTGCAAATTGAATCCAGCAGGAGAGATCTCCTCGGAGGAGTAGCTAACATGACAAATCATTTGCTTATTATTCCCAGGTCGCTACAGCCGCCGCCGACGGAAGAGGAGGGAAATGTTATGCATTTGACAGGGAAATGCAGGAGGGAAACCCAAAAGCCCGGGTAACTGAAAACAGGGAAAGAGTCGGAGACAGAGAAAGAGAAAGAGATTAGATAATGGTTCGGTTGGATTTCGCAGATTTAGCTGGAACTTTGCTTAAAGCCACGTAACATGATATTGGCAGTTGACCAAGAGAGAGAGGTGGCTTTCGGGTGTCGTTGCTGCGGTGCGAGCCGGTGGAATCTCAGCTGCCAGTACATGCATTCCACTTCAGTGGACAATGTGCCATCACCCCCGGACACCCAGAATTCCGTACGATACCCTCTCGTGCCCATTCTACCCATTGCATTGAGCGTTACTCGCATGGAATGCGCAGCTGCACAATTTATAGGATATCTGTAGGCGACAGTGCTGGCCATGTGTGCCTTTTTCTGGCAATTCTAGCGACTTTTAAAAGGATTTCTATCATTTAAGCATTTATTTAATTTCTATTAATATTTTCAATTAATTATTATACCAAATTGGCACCTTTTTAGTTTGTAAATATTTTTATTTTCAGTTTTTGAATAAGTTTGTGTGCAGCACTTATAGTAGAGTGTTAAGGGTCGTTCCATGAGCGAAGCTGCTGCCTCGCCTCCATCGAATAAAATCTTATAAATTGCAAATTGAATTTAACGATAAACATCAATGGGGGCAGCAGAAGGAGCCAGAGCAGAAGCAGCCTGAGAGAGCTGCAAACGGCATTCGGCATATTGGAAGGAGTAGACTGGGTTCATTGTTGGTTCACTTACTTCACTTGTTCGATGTCGGACCTGCAATTGATACTGATTGGGTTTGTCTTGTGCTGCTTGTGGAGATAAACAAAACACTTAAGATATTGCCAAGTTAACTATTAAATTGATTTTGAATTATATGCAAACTATTTTTATTAAATATATTTTTAGGGGTTCTTTAATAAAATAAGATACTTTAAATGCTGTTAACAAATAATTAGCCTTTATAAATATAATATCTAATGCCCCTTTCTCTTCTTCTCTTTGCAGGTAAGCTAAATCCCAACCACAATAAATAAAGACGAGTAAATCAAGGAAGTCGTGAGAAATGGACAACTATATTTCCCATTCAATCATCATCTGTCTGCCAGACTTCATCATCTGGGCCCTAGTCTAGACTCTCTTAACTCATTTGCCACTCAAAAAGTGCTTGTGTGGGGAGGGATTCCCCGGCCACGCATTATGTGTTCAACTTTTACAGCTCCCACATGTAGCGCCCTCTCTCTTGGTTTTTCCGTGTCTGGCACTTTGCAATTATGTACCAGGAAACACGGCTAGCAGTCCCCAAACCCCGCCAACTTTGTTCATAATTTATAAGTCTGCCGAAAAAAATACAAGAACACAGGCAGAGCCAGCACAAAGGTCCAAAGACCAGACAGCGTGGCGACGACAATGACGACGGCAAACGTTTCCCAACAGCTGGAAAAATGGAAAAAGGGGTAACAACAACAATAAAATGGGGGAAAATCAAAAGGGGAAACTTTAGAGTCGACAGGGGAATACCTCGAGGTTGAGGGAGAATTTTGATATTCCTCAAAAGTTATTAATGGTTCGCGGAAATTCCTAAAATTTTTATAATCCGTTTGTAAAAACTTAACAACAAATGATAAAATCAGAAAAAAATACAAATCGCTTTCTAGAAATGTTCCTTATCTTATTACTTGTCTTTTAACCTTAACAATCTATCCTTTCATCATTTTAAAATTATAATAAACAAAAGCAAGCACATCCATTGCTACCCTTTAATTTCTTGGTTAACAGAAAAACGCTTTCTGGCAGCCAAAAGTCAAAAACTAACTGCCTTTTGTTTGAGACCAATGCGCCATGTGTCCTTTACGGTTAGGAGTTGTTCTTTTGTCTGTGTGTGTGTGTGTTGCGTAACGAAGTGTTGGTGTGTGCGTGACTCTCGCCCGTGTCCTGTATCCTGTGTGTGTGTCTGTGTGTATTTGTCTCATTGCACGCTCCATGGTTTAACCTTTTTTCTGGCCCTTCGGCCATATTGTTGCCGGCCATTTTCTTGTTCCTGCAAACAGCCATTGCTGTTGCTCTTGTTGTTATTGTTAGTGTTGCGAAAATTGTTGTTGTCGTGCGGGCATAAATAATTCAGCCCACACAGACAGACAGAAGGGCAGGAAGTTTGGTCACAGATACACATACAGTTGGCCTTTGCCCGATTTCCATGCCTACTTTAACGGGGCTTTAGGTTTGTGCAAGGATGGAGAATGGAGAAAGAAAGCTTAATTTGTAGAATTTTTCTGAATATTAAACTCAGCAGATTTACACTTTTAACTCGTGTGTCTGTAGAGTTCTTTAAGAATCAATAAACCATAATTATTTATCCCACTTATAAGATGCATTATATCTTCAGGGCTTCTTTAAATCTCACCCTTAAATAATCTTTGCAAAATATCAAATATCTACTATCTGCAACTAACAAAACCCTGAGCTTATAATCCCCCATTAATTAAATAAACTTGTGTAGGCATTTTAAATATTTTCTTACATGCCCACACACATTTTTCTAATTCTTGGAAATTCTTTAAGCTGCTTGTGGCAGGCTTTCTGGGAATTTCCTCAAAAAATAAAAGAGAAATTCACTTGCACATTTTCGAAATACTTGGTGAGAATTCATCCAAAGTTGCTGCTCGTTCATAAATTTTTGCCAGCTTTTCGCCCGTATGATTTATACACTCTCACTCTCGCCCCTACCAGGCTGCCCTCTTGTTCTACATAGCAATTATTTGAAAGCCAAATTTTGGCACCCCCCACACATACTATATATATGAGTATATACATATATGTATAGTACTTGCCTAAGCGATTTCTCAATTTGCATATGTTACAAAAACCCACACACGCTCACACACCCAGTGGCTCCGTGAAGGACTCTCCTGAGGGACCCTTGAGTTGGCCAGGCTGTGGCAGTCAATTTGTTAAATAAATTGAATTATGTTACAGTTTCGCATCTTTTTTTTGTTGCGGCTCTGTATTTTTTGGGTCCCTGTTCGAGTTGACCTTTTTGAGAGGGCAGCTAATAGAATTACGCATGCGACAAGTTTGATGGCCAAATTCGAAGGGCAGCTGACAATGATTCTGGGACGAAATACTCCTGGGTATCATCGGTCTGCTGTGAATTTATGACTAATTAAAAAGTTAGTCCACAGTGGAAATCGACAGCCGGAAACAAACATAAAAAAAGGGAAAAGGAGTAAAATCAAGAGAAAACGGAAATTCTTATCGTTCAAATAATTCATTTTGCTGAAGAAAAAATATTCAACGGAAGGAAGCTGGCGGCCGCAACCCAAAATAAATATCCAGAGATATTAAAATTTTGGCAGACCATTTTTGTGTGAATTTCGGATGTAAAGAGGAGCGCCCGACGACCCGTGGCTTTTTCTTTTTTGTAAGCCAACACATGCAGAGCATAATTAATAACCGGGGGAGCTGCCGTAGCAGTGGCAACGCGAAGCAGAAAGCGGAAATCCAATTAACATTTTTTCGGTTACTTCCGTTTCCTGTCCAAATTTAATGCCGGGAGTGGGAATTTCACAAAACACAACAACAGCAACGGCAGCAAAAAAATTAATTAAATTTTATTTTGTTATTCCCTCCTATTGCCATGGCGCACCACGTGTGGTATACTTAATATGCCTGCGTGCAGCTCATTTGGCTAGGATTTTTAGTGCATTGGGGTAGAAGGAAGAAAGGCTCGTAAAATCTGTCCCATTCTTCTCTCTCTCTCTCTCTGCTCTCTGCTCTGCCTCTCGACCAACGTTAAATTGACAAACTTGGTCCTGGTTGTCGTCTTCCATTTTTTATGACCACTCCAGGACCATTAACGCTTCATGGGTCGCTTCCAGTAAGGTTTGACTAATTAGATTTGTGAGTATATAGTACACACATATTCGTGCTCAAGTGTTGCTCAATTTTCTGGCCAGCCAATTGCGTCCATAAAACGTAAGCGTAATAAACCTTTATTTTATTTTTTGCTGTGAGAGGGGGATTCTCCGTTTTGGCTGACTTGGGTGAAAGTGAAAGCATCGCTAATGGAAATTAATGTGTGTGCCCAAGGAAGAAAAAGGAGAAGAGCCGAGGCTGTTAGAAGTTCACTAGTTCCCGAGAAGAACGTAAATGTTGGACAGTTGTAGGTAACTAGGCATATTCGTAAGTTACTTAATTAAGTTTCAGGTGAAGTTTCGCAACAAGTTATGTTATGCGGGAATTTCTTGCTGTAACATTACACAAAGTTTTCTTCTTAATTAAGGATTTAACGAGCAGCAGACTTGTGTTATGCGGCAATGGGAAGAACCTCTAGGGGTTTTTAATTAAACGAAGTAATAAGAAAATATAAAAGGATACGCAATGAAAGGTTGCAAGTGCAGCTTGAAGTAATTATGTAATTAAAATAATAAATATTAACTCATACTTGTAAGTTATGGCTAAGCTAAGCTAAAAACTCCTGCTGTTTTTACACAAAGTCCTTAACCAACCTAACATCAATTCACTTCATAAATCAATCTTTTCTAAAAGTTTCAATACTTTTTTTTTTAATTTTCCATGCAGAAAGGTTTTGTTTTATTTCACTTTCCATAACTGGAGAATCTTCAGTTTAATACAACATTCCATGCATTGCCTGATTTCCCTTTTTTTTTTATGTTTAAACGAGATCGCTAGCCAAAGCTAGCCACACAATCCCCTGATATGTTTACCTTTCATCGAATGCTTCATGAAATCCACCAGCACCCCCGAAAAATAGCGGCCGAAAAAAATACAGAGCACAAACCGGATCAGAGGATGGACTGGCCAAGGGGTTGCAGAGAGGTCGAAGGTCGAGAACTGTTAAAACCGCTGTTGAAAAGCGACTTTCAATTAATATAGCGTCCGAGAGGAGGAGTGTAAAATTCGCAGACATTCTGCCGCTTTCGCATTCCGGCTCTGTCGGCGGCTCAATTCGGTGAACCTTAACGGGCAATAACGAGCAGAGGCCACAGGCCAAGCACGCACTCCCGATATGGGTCTACACTTGAGGAAAATACTAGGTATTTTAGTAAAAGATCAAGACGATTTGAAGGCGAGATGCAATCAAAAATTGTAGAGTCACACACCAACCAGACTTGTCTTGAAAATGAATTTATAAGAGTTTTATATCATTTTATGCGAAATAATTAATATTGTTAACACCATATTATTGATGAAACTATAATTCGATATTTTTTAGAATATTTCATAGAATATATTTTAAACAAGTTTTTTAGGGACAGATGAAGAATATAATGCTTATTTTTTAAGCAACTAAAACTAAAGGTGGGACTATACTTTGCATTAACGGCAAAGAATCAACTTTGTATATAATTTTTAACAAAAGTAATGGAGCTTGGATATATCTTTTAATTATTAATAAATGAAGAATTTATATACCTATTTACTCCCTCTATAAATCCCTCTTTATTTCCGCAGTGCATTTCCTGTCCCATCCTTTAGTTCTCTCTATCCAGTGGCCACCGCATTTCTTTTTGGTTTTATTAATGCCCAGCAGACATTTTTAAAAATACATTCAATGAGCAGCGAAGGATGGGAAAAAAATACTTTGTCTCGCCCTCACACGCACTCCCGCCATCCGACCCGAGGGACTCGTAAATTTTGCAATTTCTTCATTGTTGCTAATTTATATGACACGCCAGAGTGGCGACGAGCATTAAGGAAGGAGGCGACGGCCAAAAAGAGAGAGATCAGCAGGGCGAGCGCTAATCCAAAGCAAATAATGCGTTGCATAGCGCCAGGCGCTGCGGCGGGTCCAAAACGGTTTCAGGGCCAAAAGCCAGCAGAATGAGGAAAGGTGAAAGGGAAAATGGGGAGATTTCAAGCGAGAGTGAGAAAAACCAAGCAGAGAAAAAAAGGAAAGCCAACAAAACAAAAGAAAAACCGAAGCACGTAACTTTTGGTTAACCAAATGGAATATGACGGGTCGGGTCGCTCTGACCCACTCAGCTGTCAGTTCGAGGGCAATGAGAGGGAGGAGAAGATACAGTACGCCCTTATCCCCAGACACAGACTCTCCGCGACCCTCCTCCCGCCACCGACTGGCCCTGCTGTTGTGTTAGTTCAAATTACCTGAAAGTCCTTTTGGGCTTTTGAGTTGCTCCACAAAACTGCAGAGGAAACGGCTGGGCTGGAGGTTGCGGATACTGCTGCATACATATATATGCAATCTGAGCCGAGCTGAGAGTAGAGACCACTGCAATTTGCTGATTTTTGCCGGAACAACGTAGGAATATGAGTTTCATATTCATACACACGGGGTCTTAAGTGGAATTAGAGATAGGTGGTGCCAGATACCGCTTTTGTCTGCTGGAAATTTAATACTCCGCACTGAACTGAGAATTTAGTTGTTTGAATCCATCTAATTGGAAGGAAAATTGAGTTGGAATGGGATGGAAGAAAGTGAGTTTTAAGTTCAGGTTTCGTTTATTAGTAGAAAAGGTAATTAATGTGAAGCTGATAATGATCTCCCGTGGCATTAAGTTCAAATTGATTTTAAACATATCAACTTTTCATTCTCTTGGATTTAAATATATAATTATAATTTGGGCAACTTTTAAAGACCTATTCACCACAGCTTGTACCTCTCACTTAACCGCACGTACCAAAAACTAATTACTAAGTAGGAAAATCTAATAACTTTATGGCCCTCGCTGGGCTGGCTGGCTGCTCACTCTTCCGGAGCTAGTTGGCCACACAATCCGCTTAGGTCCAGTGAAATTTCGTGTGAATTAAGACATTTTTTATGCTGCTTGTGGCTCTGATAACGTTCTAACGAAAAAGCTAAAACTCATTTGGCCATTACATCGGGGTGTGTGTGTGTGTGCATCACATCATCCGCCTGCACATCTCCTTCTAATCCTGGCGCAACTTTGTTGCATTATTTCGAGTCAAGTTTTTAGAGACAAAAAGGAAGAAGAAAGAAGTGAGGTTGGACGGATGAAGAGATGTGTGTGCGTTGAGCAGGCAAAAAGCTGGCACATTGTATGCCGAATATATATTTAGCATGGCGTCCACTTCGGCTCTCGGCAGAAAGTTGAAAGAATATTTAGTGCCTGGCTATAAACTGAACAATTTGCTGTCAAATTATGCCTTTCAAAAGGCAAAAGTTGAGGAGCGGGCGGTGGCGGGTGGTTCAGAGCTATGAAGTGCCGTAAAAAGAGCATGAAACTGTGGCAAACACTTGGGGCAACACACAGAAGCCCCCCTACGCTCCAGAAAGTATGCAACATTTTCGGACATTTTTATGACAGACAAAAGGAAACGGCACAGGAGGAGGAGCCGGAAATGAGACGGGGACTGGACACACCATGTTGCCAGCTATTTATTGAACAACAGTGGGATGAAGCGGGTGGGTGAGGGAAAATGAAAAGAAAATGGAAAAGGCGGAGGCAGGGGCATTAGATGCACTTAACATGTGTGAAAAATGCGTTCAAGGCAAAAGCGGAAGGAGATGCAAGCTTGGCCAGGTATTAGAGGGTGTTCTCCCTTGTTTCGCTGTACATTTGGAAAAATATTGTAGAGAATTTTAATTTACGTGTATATAGAAAATAAATAAAAATTAAACTAGGGTGGTAAGGGAACCCATATCGATTTGCAATATGGAAGTTATTGATTTGCAAGAGTAAGAAACTTTCTAAATATATTACGAGATATATGTAATATTGCTTACAGTGTACGTTGGCTGCCTTGTTTTACCGCAACAATGCGTTTTGTGTGAGAGCGTGCGAGTGTGTTTGGGTATTTCTGTTCTGTTTTCTCAAGCTTCGTTCGTTCGCCTGGCAAATTGCCATAAAAAAATGTTTTCAAGCGCCACAAAATATGCAACATACAATTTGCACATGCAACGGCACTTGCTAGTGTGTGTAGTTTGTGTGTGTGTGTGTTTGCCCCCACAAAATAGCGCATTGCATTTTCTTCGCATACTTGTCAGCGATGCTCGCGGATGGAACTTTTCGGTTTTGAATTAAACAATGCACGTATTTCACACCAAAACTGCCAAGCGGCAGGCATCGTGTTTCGCCCCGGTGTTTTCAGGCAACTTAGAGGTGTGGCGGCCTCAAATGCCTGGCGGCCAAAAAAAAGCGTTTATCCAGCTGAGTGACTGACAATTGCAAATGAACTTGCACGCCCGTGAATAGAGAGAAGCGAGCGATATGCTTCGCTTTCAAATTAAGTGCGGGCGATGAAATTTAAGAGAGTTTTAGGATAGTTAAGGCTTTAAAACGATTTAAATAACGTTTAGCTTGATTTAATTAAGCGTAATAAATAAAATAAATTTATTTAAGGTTATTAAATCCTTTAAAATATTATCCTATCTTTCCTAAAGCAAGAGATATAGTGGTAGTAGCTAAACTCTATACTTAAAATTGAAAATTAATGAGATTCCGAAAAAAAACCAATCTAAAATTATTTAAAAATGAATGTGTTAAGGAAAAAGTTAGTTCTTGGTTTAATCTTACATTTTTATTGTAAAAAAAGCTTAAAATACATAGTTTTTCCTGACACTTAACTAACAGTAATCTTTCATCTCTATTGCCCTTTTAATGGCTTTGAACCAATTGCTTAACTCTTGCCGCTTCTATTTGCCAAACACTTTAAACTGGAAGTTGTCAAGCATCGCGTCTTCAGGCTATTAACTGCCATCCTGCAAATTGAAATCCTTGTTAACACACGCACACATGTCACAACTGCCTTTGTGGCGTTTTATTTCCCAGTTTTTGTGGCGTCTGATGGAATCGAGTCGAACCGAGTCGAGTCGAGTCGAGTGGAGCGAAGTGCAATGAATTTGAAGCGATGCAACCGGAGTGCTCCCTGGCTTTTCCCCATTTTCCAGCCAACACACGCACAACTTTCACTGATTGCTTAGACTGCCAACGTACATCGCCTCTAACTATGCAACAAATTGTTGTTGCCGAAGGCAAAAAGGGCGGATAAGTCGTGGCAGCACCCACAACCCACTCTTGCCCCAACCTTTTTTTGGCACTTGACTTGACGGGACCTCGGTGCAGCTGTCCCACTTTTCACCTTCTGCTTAAGTTGTGTTTTAGTTTCCAAACTACAGCTGCATCATTGGGAAATCCCAAAGTTGAGCTGAGTAACCGCCAAGAACCCGAAAGCCGTTAACTCGACGCATCTGTGTGTGTGCGTGTGGGTGTTGACAATGTTTTAAGTGCTTGTGTGGCAGCTTTGCTCGATTTTTGCTTCATTAAATTCCCCTCTCAACTTATTTCGCTTTTCCGCCGCTTTCCTTTCCTTAAGTTTTCCACTCGCTTCTGCTCTTGCCTCTGTTTGTTTATGGAAACATAAATTTCCGGCTTGATACTGGAGAAACTTTGCTCATCATTCTCACATTCGCTTATTTTTCCGCATTCTCTGCCCTTGGCGGAGGAGGAGGAGTCTTCATCGTGCTTTTAAACCTAATTTCCTTCGTTTTGAATATATTATTTTATTTCGGGGCAAGCAGCATTTCTGACTAGACGATTGAATGGATAAATGGGTAAGAGTACTGGTATATCAGTTTATTGAATTTGCACTGAGAGAAAGGTAGGAATATAACAAAAATATTAGTACACAGTAGAGGGAATTGGTTTTGCTGTAAAAATCATTTAAATATTATAATATACAGAAATTCTTCAAAAAAATGCTTACCCCCCAAAATGTACTTACACTCTACATACATTTCTCCTTATTTCTTACTAAAAATTTATTCACAGAAAAAATTCTTATCCATTTTAAAGTTAAATATGTTAGTTTACTTTATAAACTCAAGAGTTTATCCTGCTTTATTTCTGAGTGATATACTTGTGCATTTTCTGTGTTAATTCCCGACTTTTTGTTATCACTCTCGGACAGCATTTTGGGCCCCTAGCCTCATGTATTTTGTGACTACATAAATCCTTACGCACCTTTTGTTCGTCAGCTATCTGATGTCTGCCCTTGTTGTAAGGGACTTTCTGCTGCAACACAGGATATTCAGGATTAAAACAGTGTGGGTGGTGTCCTTTGTTCGGGGCAATTTTAATTAGTGTATAAAAAATAATGGATCTGGATAGAGCGTCAGCTTTGTTTACCTATAACTTCTGAGGCCACACTCCACGCAAATTTTCACTCACCTTCTCATGTTCCGTTTGAAAGCATAAAATAGACTAAATTATGGTTCCCCGAGGGTTTTCCCTATTTTTTGACAAGAGAAAGACAAACAATTTCAGCTCGCATTTCTCCATTAGAGGGTGGACCTCACACCCCGCTTCCAACCAAATTGATACCCTCACCCTCAAAGCCAAAGGGAAAGGGAAAGAAAAGAAAAACAAATTTATATTATTTCCTCTTTGGCCCTGCATTATTGGAAAAAGTTGCTGAAACTACCCCGAGATGTGAAAGCCAAAACAAAGACCAAAGCGAAGTACCTCAGCCAATTTTGATTAATGCATTTCAATAATAATTTTCAGCTCTTTCATCTCCCAGCAGCTGCCAATTTGCAATTTGTTTCGCATTTGCACTTTGATGGTTTCATTTTATGTTCCGGGATCGGGATCGGGGGTGTGTCCATGATTTGCAATATGCCACGGAAAGTAGCGAATGCAATCGATAAAATTTGTTGCAGAATTACTTGCGATTTCTGCTGGAAAAGTTTTTCAATCACGGGACTCGTAATTGAATCCGGGAGATCAATCGGCAAGTCAACAGAAATGATTTCGGATACAAAATAACGCTTTCCAAGGTTCCCAAAGACCAAATGGAAAGTCTTAAACACTTGGCTGGAGCATATTCTCTTGCAGTTTCCTGTATTTCCTCAACCTTCCCATTCTCCGTCGTCATTAATTGTTCCTTTGTTGCAAAAGTTTTTGGCTTTTTTCTTTCGCTCACTAACAATTACATTCTTTGCCATGCATAAGTTTAAAGTAATTTAACTTCTGACGAGCTCTTGCCTCAACTGAAACAAGTTGCAAAAAAACGAAACGAATAAGAGCACGAACTTGCCAAAGACTTTGTGCAAATTTCTCTCTGAGCTTTGTTTTTTACGTTCTTAAGCGTTTTAAAATTGCTGGCAAACTGCAAAAAATTGGTAAAGTTCAGTCAAGTGTGAATTGATTTTTTTGTTCCCCAAATAGTTTTTAGGATAAAGTGGAGGGGAAAAAATAACCAAATTATTTTAGTTATATGAAGCTTCATAAAGCTTTACCGAAGCGAAGTAGGGTAAAAACTTTCCTCTAAGAAATTAATTAAAGTCTTCAGAAGACTTGACTTCTTTTAGAGCTATTTTCCACTTGAAGCTGAAGAACAAAATGTTTTGGGTCTTCTAAGAGCGCAACTTGTCATCCCCTTGAAGGCCCCATTAGCAATCGTATGAATTCGTAGAACTGCAAATGGAATTCCCATGGGTGGCACAGAGGGAAACATCAGAGCAAAAAGCCCACTCAGACTAAAGTGGGGAGTCGAGTGGATACCTCAGACCTGAACATGGCTGATTCCATATATTTGTGGGGGACCTCTGACCTGCAATGACACGTGCCGCCTGCAACCCTTCGCATTGTGTATTTATGATTATTGTTATTGCTCCTGTTCTATATATATTAATATATATATTTGTGTGTGGGTGTGGTGAGCAATATATATTCCACCCTGCCACCCAACTCTGACTCCTTTCCTTCCATCGCATCTGGCGCACCTGATGTTGTTTTTCCTGATGTCGAAGTCAATTTGTGTCATGGCCTCATCGAAGCTGGCTACGGAAATAGTTCATGCCAACGAGGGTGGTGAGAGGAAGGAGGATAGCTGGGAATAATATATATTTCGTAATCAAACAGGCAAAATATCAACACGTCGAAGAATTGCTAATATTTAAATCAAATATTAATTGTAGCAACTAAGGTAATACCTTAAATTTAAAGGAATTTAGACAGAATTCTGAGCTAGCATATTTTCAAGTGAATATTATTCAACATATTCCCCTACTGGCATCCGAGTTATTTATCCTAGTCTCATTCCCTTTCCCATTTGCTTTCATTTGCACACCTGAATGCCACCAGTAGTACATCGCTCGTCACCCGTCCGGAATTTCTGACTTTGAGGTGCAATAATAGCCCTGATTCCCCGAGGAGAGGGTGTGATGTGTGCCTTGAGCTTCCAGAGTATGCAGAATTTCTCGAATATTTTTGCGCATATTGCAGGGATCCGTATCCGTTTCCGTTTTGTGCAACAGCAGTTGGGGGTATTCATTGCATTCCTTTGAGCGCACCTAATGAGTACAAACTGCAAAGCGGACAGAGGGCTTCCGAAAGCAATTACCAGGCTACAAATCCCAGAACAGGGGGGGAGATCTAAACCTAATTTCAATCAATTTGGCCTAACAAGCGACAGATTGCCAACCTAACGAATCAATTTGATTTCCCAAAGAGACAAAAGAATCGTCGTCGACGACGACGACGATGGACAGCGGCAAACGGCAACAAATTTCGCATTTCATTACAAAAACTAAAAGGCGGCGTCCGGAAGATGTGGAAAATCCGACTGAGATGCGGGGCTGCACTAAATCGATTTCGGCTGCAGCTCAGGGATTGGATTCTGTAGTCGAAATTCGGGACTCGGATTCGGTAGCAAGTGGCATCATTACTCAAGCAAATGGGGCCATCATCAACATCAGTCGATGGCCGACTGCCGGAGTTCCGAGCAGACAACAAGTGCAATCAATTTTCCGACAAAGGGCAATGCAACTACAAGTACAATTCCCTCTCATTTTCCCACCCGCAACTCTCAGCCCTCAATCCTCAGCCATTCTCCCCCGAACCCTTAATCCCTTCATCATTCGCTCATCTGCATGCGAGTGCAACTGCTGATGCCGGCACTTGAAATGCAAAAATATTTGGAAATTCCTCGATTGCGTTTGGATCTCAGTCAGTCAGGCCAGGCAGTTCCCACTGCGAACAACAGCAGTAGCTGCGGCTGTGAATGCAATTCGAGTGCGGTTAATGAGACTCGACAGAGTCCCAAAAAAGAGACCCCCGAAATTTTGGGAACTTTGGAATTGTAATACACTCTTGAAGTTCTGTTCCAGGAAACAGGCATCATTATCCTAAGTGCTGCTACGCTGGTTAGTGGTTTTTAAGTTTATTATTTTCACAATTCTTGAACTTATCGAGCGAGATAGTAGGTGTTTTTAATTAGGAAAAGGCTTTGAAATGTCTTAAAAAATCATGGAAAATAGTTTAAATACTCTTGGCATGAGTTTCCGTCAACTGAAGATGGGTTATATCTTAATAGATAGCGACCAGCTCTTTCCTAAATGTATTTCATAATATTCTTTCGACTTTGGAGACTTTGTATCGTCTTTACCACATTTATTAATATTTTATGAATATAAAGCAAACAAAATACATGAACTTTATGTGTTATTATCATAATAAATAAATATTTACCAGCCCCGTTAATAAAATACAAATCTGTAAAGTAAAATTCCTATTTAAAATTGCCCGATTTCTTTCAGATATTTTCTCATTACATCTTTAGCCGTATTTTCCCTTATTTTCGCAAAGAAAGTCATTGCAATTGTTACTTCTTTTTGGTTAATTTTCGGTCAGAAATGCGGCCAGAAAAATAAGAAAGAAAGACAGGACTTCGGCATCCCTTTGGCCCCCTACCAAAAGCCAATAAATTTCGTTTGCTGTGTCCCGGCTGTTTGCCGAAGGACATGCAGGTTTACCCAAGACTGAAAATGACCAAGGCGACCCTTATTTTTTTCCTTTTTTATTAAACAGCCGCCTCACGTCGCTGGCCTTTCCGCAATGCAAATGGCGACCCTTTATTTGTCCTCGCTCTTCGCTCAAATACAGAATCCGCTTTAAAGCCGAAACTCTTTTTTTTTTTTTTTTGGGAATCAGTGTAGCGGCCCTGAAAGTGATTCGTCAAATTCCACACTGCCATTTATTACAGCCGTACATTTTTGTAAAAAGAAAAAAAGGGCAGAACAGAGGGATTCGGATGTCGTTTGTTTACCCGACTGCCAGCTGAGCCAGCCAGCTCTTGGGTTTCGCTCAACAACTTTTCGAGACAAGTGGCCACTCGGTGACCATCACTCCAGAAGAAGATCCTAGAGAACTCAGCTCGGCAGTCCGATTTAAGGACATTGATGGCCGATTTAATCCACCTTTGATCGCTTATCAATGAATTGTAATGGCGGAAATTGTCAATTCATTTGGAATATGCATGCAAAAAATATTTGCAAATACCCGAATGGCTTCGCTGGTTAAATGATTCCAACCGATCGGAGGCCATTGAATGTGGCATCAATTAAAACAAAACACATTTGTCGCCAAAATGGATGCGGCTGCTGTCGCTGTCGCTGCTGTCAGTGTCATTAATATTTCACAGCCACGCTTTGCCGCATAATTTAATATCGAAATTATTTCCTTTTTCAATTAATTTTGAACAATAAAATGTGGGGTGAGGTGTGCGTGTGTGCATACCTATAGAGCTGCATACAATTATATTGCTGCATTCATTTAAGACATTTTTCGCGTGAAACTGAATCGTTAATCATGAAAGCGGTAAATCAATAAAGCAAACTTAAATTATATTTCGTGTGCAGTGGCTTTTGCACAGGGAAAACAATTTATCAGCTGAAAGAAATTAAATAGTAAACCATTTCTTGTTATTAAAAATTTAAAAGAAAATCCTTAAGCATATTTCAGGAATTTCTGCTTCTAAAATATTCCTTTTGATGAGATCTTCGATAAATAAATACTTGCAAATATTATAAATTCTCAATGACAATTTTGGGCAATTTCTTCCCCTGTAGTAAGCATGGTGAAACCCGAAACTGTCTCATCATTTCCCATCAAAAATATCTTGCCATCTCCATTAAGACACATTTGTAGTTTGAGGCTATGGTCGAAGGGTAAGTGCTTTGCCATTCTCGTATCTCAGCATCAACCCCCGTAAGATACAGATTTGCGAAAAGATATCTATTGCTCCCCCAATTGCCATAAAAAGAACCCGAGAAATTGTAAGGGCAAATCGCTGGCTAAAATTTACAACAGCTGATCTGCTGTCTTATTAAATTTTCGGAATGCTACCCTCGGCCTGAGCTACCCACAGGGGACAGTTTCAGCCAGCCAAGGGTTGGCCGAGAAGCCCACCTGATTGGAAGTGTGAGAAAAATTCGAGAAAATGCTGAGGGAAACCCGGTGATAGACACACAATCTCTCCCATGGAAACAATTATGTATTTTTTTGGGTTCCTAGAGATTTTTCCACCAGGGGGTAGATTTTTCTTGGCCATTTTCCGGGCCACACCTTGTGGGGTGTGTTCACAGTTCTGTTTATCCACCCATAAATGTAGCCCGGGGCCACTACCCATTTCAATCTTAATGCACCAAGGTGGATGGAGGATCATGATGAGGTTTGACCTATGGATAAATGTTTTTCCACTTCTCGTTGTTGTTTGTCGAAAGGCCACCTAAGGCAAACAAAAAACCATAAATATGCAATGTAAAGTGCGTGGAGCCATAGCGGGCACGACTTTGGCCTGAACTGCAATTGTTTGGCGCAAATTGTCGCCACTTTCTATAAATATTTTAGCAAAAGCCACGCAAGGAAAACTGTACATAGTCCGCCTTTATGGCCTCGTTGTGCTGATGAGGGACACAAAAGGCGGCCAGGTATCCACTACATGTACATATGCAAATAACAAACATTATTGGACCAACAGCACGACATGGCTATGGGATTTCATTGGGCGAAGCCAGCGAAAAGTGTTGTCGTCCACAAAACAACATGGAGCTGCAGGGATCAGCTGGAAATCACTTGGAAGCTGAACGAAAAAAAAGATTTTAACCCATTTCATCCCCTTGTTTGAGTTCAGGATACTTTTTCTGCATAAATCTGGAAATTAATTTAAATTTAAATGTTAAAATTAAAGCTTTAACTATTAGTACAGGGTGTTTCCACTATTTTAAAATTAGACCATGTCCGATTCTTTTTTTTTTTTTTTTTTTTTTTATACTTTGCTGTTGTTTATTGAATCTTCTCCATTTAGAGACTAACAATAAGTGTGTCAAATCTTATATTAATAACCTAACTAACAGTCATATGACTGGCACAGAGTTATATGGCCCTGAAAATTATTGCTGGGTTGGAAGGTCGTTTCGTTGTAGGCGGGTTCTGCTGGAAACCCGAGTCAAGCCTCTTGCCAGATGATTAGGGTGCACAATAAGTTTTTTATTATAGGTCGTCTTTTGCTTGTCTATTTCATCTTTTACTGCAAGAATGCCGAGATCCCTATGGATGTTTTGGTTGCGAATATACCATGGTGCCCCAGTGATAGTTCGCAGGATTTTTGATTGCGCGCGCTGTATGATGTCTATATTGCTGCTGCTCGCGTTCCCCCACAGCTGGGAGCCGTATGTCCAGATTGGCTTTAGCGTGGAGTTGTAGAGCAGGACCTTGTAGTCCAGACGCACTGGCGATCGGGCGTTTAAAATCCAGTGAAGGCTGCTAGCTTTTAGTTTTAGATTTAGTTTCTTGCATTCGATGTGTCTTCGCCAGGTTAGTCGTCTGTCGAGGTGGACGCCGAGATACGTTACTTCGTTGAATTGGGGAATCTGCGTGCTATTCAAGGATACTGGGGAGCATGTTTGCCTGTTAAGAGTAAAAGTTATATGTTTACATTTTTGTTCGTTTATTTTAATACGCCAGTCGGATAGCCACTTCTCAACTACCATGAGGTGACTTGCTAGTTGGGTTGTTGCTCGGTTTGGGCACTTCGAGCGACTTAGGATCGCAGTGTCATCAGCGAACGTGGATGTTGTTAGCCGCTCGTTCGTAGGTATATCCGCTGTATAAAGGACGAACAAGGTGGGCCCCAGTGCGCTGCCTTGTGGAACTCCGGCTTCGATAGTGTACTCGTCAGATGTTGTTGTGTTGCACCTTACTGCAAAGACTCTGTTGTAAAGATACGACTCAAGTAGCTTATGAGTGTATGTAGGCAAGTGTGTTTTGATTTTATGCATGAGGCCATTTAACCAGACTCTATCGAAAGCTTGAGATACATCAAGAAATACTGCGCTGCAGTATTCCCGATGCTCGAAGGCTGTGCGTATCTCTGATGTTATTCTGTTGACTTGTTCGATTGTGCCATGGTTTCGACGAAAGCCAAATTGATGAGCCGGAATAACATTGTGTACTTCCAGGTATGGTATTATGTGTGTTAAAAGGCATTTCTCGAACAGTTTGGACAGACACGATAATAAACTTATTGGTCTGTAGGATGACGGGATTGTGTGGTCTTTTCCGGGTTTCGGTATCATTATGATGATAGATTTTTTCCATTTCCTTGGGTAGTAGCCGAGGCATATAATCCCATTGAAGATTTTACAAATGACCTCAATAGCAGAGTTTGGAAGCTCAATTATCATCTTTGGAGTTATTAAGTCACCGCCTGGAGCCTTTTTTGGTTTCAGTTCCCCAATGACTTTTGCGATCTCATTCGGCTGAAACAATGTTGGTACAGACATAGTATTAGTTTCGGTTTGTGGTAGGACAAATGGACTAGAGGCCTGGTTGGGCTGGAAGACGCTTCGGAGATGTGAAGCAAATGTTTCGGCTCTATCTTCGTCACTGCGGGCCCAGCAGCCTGCAGAGTTTCTTATCGGGGTGACGGTTTCGATTGGAGAGCTTAGATTTGGATGAGCCTTCCACAAAGGATGCTTTGTACTGGTTGGCGTAAGTTTTTCGATGTACTGTAGTTGTGCCTTTTCAGCGTCTTGTTTCAGAGCTCGGTTTAGTAAGCGAGTGACTTGCTTAAGACGTTGTTTTGAAGATGGCGATCTGTTGGTTTGCCAAGCACGTCGCAGACGCCTCTTTTCCTGGACAAGCTGTTCAATTTGTTGATTAGTTTTGAATTTGTTGGGTTGTACGTCCTTCCCTTGTGGTGTTGAAATAGTGGCTGCTGCAGTAAGTACGTCCTCGAGAGCATCAGTAGAGCAATCGATATCCGCTTCGATGTTGAGCTGCGGGGTTAGTTCAATGTGGGAACTTACATATTTCTTATATTTAAGCCAGTTAGTTCTGTGCGACGTCAGCCTTTGGGGTTGATCTGTAGTTTCTGGGCTTTGAAGAAGAGTTATTAGAACTGGCGAATGGTCTGATGAAAGATCCGAAAGCGCTTTGGCGCATATAATGTTGCGGGAGATATTTTTTGTCACCGCAAAGTCTATTAAGTCTGGTATCTTTCTGGGGTCTGCTGGCCAATATGTGGGGCTACCAGGGGAAACATAGTCCAATTTGTTGCTCAAGTTTATGATTGCATTATATAATTGCCTTCCTTTGGGAGTCACGAGACGCGATCCCCAGTGCGTATGCTTGGCATTATAGTCTCCTGCAGCTATGAAGCGATCTCCAAGTGAGTTGTAAAAATCCATGAATTGTCCTTCCGAGATTGTAAAGCGAGGCGGACAGTAGACAGCGGCTATGGAAAGGTTGCCTTTACCTGACTGCACTTTAATAGACGTAGCCTGCAAGTAATTAGTTGAATACCTTTGGTGAAAGTGGTGCTTTATGCGTTCTCTGACTAGGACGCCGGTTCCGCCGTGGGCTTTACCATCTGGATGATCTGTGCGGTAGAAGGCGTAACCTCTTATTTGGAAGTTGTATTTGCTTGTGAGGTGCGTCTCTCCAAGCAGCATAACGTCGATATGATTTTCATTCAGGAACTGTGTTATTTCAAGTTTATGCCGTGAAACGCCATTGGCGTTCCACATAATTATTCGTAGACTAGACATCAGTTATTTGGACTGCTGAGCTACAAGCAACTGTATCACCATGTTCTGGTTTTGAACAAGTGTTTGCATGGTCGTTTTCATGAAGGACATTAATTCTGTTAGACTTTGTTGCATGGTAAACATCATAGCTTCCTGTCCGATTCTTAACTGTTTCTTATTTCCAAGCCAAGAAATACGTCTCCTAACAAGATAAATATTTTTTCTTTTGGCTGAGATATATCATGGTACTTATTATTTCCAGCTTCATAGTTCTTGATTAAATTTCCTCTAGGCACATGCTTTCACCTTACACACCAAGAGCAGTAAGTGGGTTAAAAGCATAAACAATGGGTCAGGGGGATCACTGTGGACGGCAGTCCACGTAGTGACGATGAGCACCGAGACTGTGGTGCGCAAGGAGACTACTATATACAGCCGTAGAATTGAAAATCTGCTACGATAGTCCGATCAGAACCATTTATATCTTAATCGAAAGGTATTGTAAACCTCTTTGAAACTGCATACTAAGATTTTTCAAAAACGGATTAGTTTGGGAGAAATTAGAGTGAAAGTGCGAAATTGAAAATTTTGAAAATTGGAGCCATTGGGGCCGGTGGAGCAAAAATCCCAAAATTTTTAATGTTGTTGTGATCTAGCTTTAAATACGCGTCGAATGACACCTCGATCGTCCTGATCCGATACTCCGTTCAAAAGATATTCAATAAACAAGATTTCAACGGCCTTTCCGAAATGAAAACGTTTGTCCTGTTGTTTGTCTGTTTGTTTGTTTGTTTGTCTGTGGTATTTTTTGTTTTAAAGTCCTGGAACCACTTTTGTTTTATTAATCAGCTCGAGCTAAATAATTTTTGTTCTACGACTTTTTGGGTTTCCCGCTAGTTTGGCGGGAAAACAGCTAGAAAAGCCAGATTTCCCGCGCCCATAACTTCTAAACGACTAAAGCTACAGAATCGTGCTTTATGTCGTTTGAAAGGTATTTTGAAATGATAATAGCTTTGCCTTGACATAATTTATATAAATATAATATTTAAGAATTTATAATTAAAATTAATTTTTTTTTTTAAGTTTTTGAAGTTTTCTTAAAAATGGCTCTAACGATTTTGATACTCACTCAAGGCCATATAGCCCTTGAGATTGCTCAACTTTTGGTATATAACACATATCTCGGAAAATTCGCTTTCTCGAGATATTACTCATTAAAATTAGTAGCAAAGATCCCATATACCTAACCTTTTACATGCACTATACATACATTTATGTAAAAACTCATGTAGAGTCATTTAGAGACGTGCACAATGCAATAAAATTTAAAGCCATCAAAAAAAAATTAATATCATTTAAATTTAAAAGAAATCGTTTGATTTTTTTTTTTTTTTAATTTAATCTAATTTTTGCTTTTTCCACTACTTTGGCGGGAAAACAGGAAATTTCTCGCGCCCATAACTTCTGAACGACTAAAGTTACATAAACGTGCTATATGTCGTTGGAAAAGTATTTTGATATGATAATTACTTTGGCCTGACAAAAATTTTCTAAATATTATAATTAAGAATTTAGAATAAAAATTATTTTTTTTTAGATTAAAAATTTTTTATAAATAGCTTTCACGATTTTTATAGTAACTTCCGGCCGTATATCCCTTGAGATATTTCGGGGTACAACACATATCTCCGAAAATTTGCTTTCTCATCAAAATTAGTAGCAATGCTCCCATATAACTAACTTCTTATATGCATTTTGTTTGTTAATTTTTCCAATTTGAGTTTCAAACAAAAACTTATAAAAACAATGGAAGACCTATGTATGTACATACATAAGTCATTTAAAAAACTTCTGATATCAAATAAAAACACCTCTTAACGAGGTTAGATTAAAGTGACGATGGCACACTCAACACAAAAAATTTCTGATATCAAATTTTGTGACGATTAATAGTTATTTAAACAAAAATATTTAAAAAGTTTTTAATTAGTTTCAAAATCGGCACTTAGCTGAAAAATTTAAAAAGGCAAAATAGTCAGCGTGCCGATTTTGAAACTAATTAAAAACTTTTTAAATATTTTTGTTTAAATAACTATTAATCGTCACAAAATTTGATATCAGAAATTTTTTGTGTTGAGTGTGCCATCGTCACTTTAATCTAACCTCGTTAAGAGGTGTTTTTATTTGATCAAGTAACAAACAGAGAGCGTACATGTATGAGAATGCATGGGTTCAAATCTTAAATTCCGCATACTCGCATATTTTTCTGTAAATTATGTTTAACCTTTTCGGATGTAGGAATCCCCGCAGCAGCACTGCCGTTGACATCTTTCACAGCTCGCTCGCTGTGTGACAGCTTACAGCTCTCGTAGTTTTTACCTCCAAACACCCAGGTGCTGCTCCGGGCTTGGGGCTCCGACTCTGCACCTGTCATCGCTCTTAACACTGTGTAATATTTTACCACCGTACAACCGGGGAATCGCACATCCCATCATCCGACCGTCGAGCGTCGAGCGTCTCACTTCCTTCTCTGCCTCCGCCCCCGCCCACTTAATTGAAAATCCAAACTGCATTTCCTCCGCCTCGTCCTCGAACCTGCGGGCGGCGTGGTGTAAGGTGTGGATTGTGGAGTCCATGGGTGCGGGCTAAATTAATTAGCAGCTAATGAAATGGCGCACATATTTATACAGGCCAGCTTCCTGTCTAGCTGTCACCTGGTCGTGGTCCTCGTCCTGTTCCTTTTCCTGCTCTCGTTTCCCGCATTCCATGGCTGGCTGCCTGGAGGCCTTCACTGATGACGTTAAAAAATTAACCATTTTCATTGGCAATTGAGCACATTGAGGGCTTGAGGGTTTGAGGGCTTCTACTCTATAGGAATTTTAAAGCCTTCAATTTTATTTTTAGACTCCCGTATTTGTATTTTTTTAACCGCATTCTCTTTACATTGCCTGGTAACATTCCTCCATCTGCTCCTGCTCCTTCTAGCCATACATCAGAGCCCCCCACCCCCAACACATCCTGCACCCCAAGTTGATTAATTAAATTGTTGACAATTTTAAAAGCTGCCATGGAGAGGGCATTATTCACAGCTTAACATTTGCCAACTCTGCTGGCAAGCGATTGCCATGGTTTTATTGACTTTTTTGTGTCATCGCCAGCTTTTTTTGTTGTCCCCAAATGCACTAGAAAATTAGCTGCTTGCGGTAGAGGAAGCTTAAGCTGTCTGGAGTGGATATATTGAAAAAAATTAGTAAATAAATCACTTAAAAAATGCTTTACTAAATATTGATAAATTTACAGCTTGAATACTTATAATTAAAATTATTCCTTAAATTTTAATAGGAAATATATTGACCGACAAAGAACTTCCATCCTTTTCATTAAACCCATTTATCCTTATATCTCTCCCGTGCACCTGCCACATGTTATTTAGCTTGATGTGTGCTCTGGGCTTCGCCAAATGGCTTGTAAAAGTTAATATCCTGGCCACAGGACACCCGCTCCCATTTAGCACTTAAGCTTGATTGGGGCGAGGCCAGTGTGAGTTGCACGAGTCAATTTTAATTGAAACCGCAACAAAACAATTAAAGCTAAGCTTATCCTTTTTTATTTCTATACTTTTTGCAACAATATAGACACTCCAGGCGGGGTATTAACTTAACTTTGCCACCCAACTCAATTAAAATGTTGGACAAAATTGCATATGCATAAGAGCAGGCGGCAAGTAAACAAATCCAAGAGTGTGTGTGTTTGTATGTGCTGCATAAATTAATAAACTTGATAGTGGGAGTGGCGGAAGGCTGGCACCACTCGACGGGCATAAAAACTAAACGAGCTTTGAGCGCCGGGCGACGACACGTACGCAGAGAGTAGCAGCAATTAAAATTTTAGTAGTCGCCCAGCCGTGACAGGATCTAAAGAGGCAGAGGATGTGTGGCAGGCGGAATGTGGGTGTGTGGATGCGTCTGCACATATGCCTCTCCTATCATCCTGTGCCAGCCAACGGCTCGAATTTCGCTACAAACACATGGCCCGAAAAAGACATCCAAAGGGTGGTCCCAGTTTGGCACTTTTAAGCTTTTGGCGATTTTAAACCGTATGGGAGATTTCACTATTATGTGTTGAAAATATGCAATATTTCGGCACATTTTAAATAGATTTTAAATCCACAGCAATTTCTAAGTTCAGTAAAAGATTGAGAAAATGTTTTTCAAAGGTTTTAACACAAGAAAACCAAGAACCAATTTTAAGACCGTTTGAAATCCCCAAAATTTATTTGTGGGAGAAAAGGAAAAGAGGAACACATTGTCATAGTAATAGAATGCGAAAAGAGGTCCAGGGGCGAAAGGGAAAGCCTCTTCCGCTGTTGCCAAATCGACGGCGACATCCTGCTGTGGGCATAAATAAATTGTGCTGCATACTTTTATGCGTTTACCTGAGGTCCCAAACTCAGCGTGCTGCCGGTGATGGCAGGGCCCTTAATGAGGCCTGTTTTGGGACCACCAGCAACATTACATTTACAATTGAGCAGCAGCCAAGTGCACATATTCACCAGGAGATATGCTCAGGCTTCCTATCTGCACTCTCTCGAGGAATGCATCATATTCACCTCCGGCATAACTGGAAATCCTGTGGCCGGCCACAACAATGCTGGTCAACTCCATGGGCCCATAGTTGGCATAACTAAGTCTGTCAACGCTTCCAACGCACAACTAATTGTAATTGTAATTGCAAAATAGTTCGACCCGAAGCCGGCTTTGTGCGCGTTGCCCCTAAATTGCAATTTGCCAAAGAATTTGGCACAATGAAATTCAATTAACAACCAAAGCACACAAACAATTTCAGAGTCCAGACATAGATAGAGAGCGGGAGCGGGATGGAGCCAGCTTATGTCATGCGTCAGTAAATCAGAACAATTTCGCATAAATTTCAAAAATAATAAATTCACATTTTATTTACGCTCACTCAGGGGGTTTTAGAGACAATACGAACGGGTAGCTGTGGGTTGAATTAACACTGAAAGGATTAAATAGAGTAGGGTTAGGGGAGTCTGAACCATTAATTAAACTCACTTTTAAATTATTTTTAAGGTTTTGCAATAAGTATTTAGAATAAAAGCATAATTTATGTAACTTTCTTGTTTATTTTAATGCTAAAACCTTTTTAAATCCAATCTTATACTTAATAATTGAGTCGGACTACTTTTCCCAATGCCAAATAAATCTTAAAGAGGTTTAAGCTTGGGCCTTTAATGCTTAACTCATTGGAAAAATGGGAAATTATAATAATGATTACAAACTAACGATCAATCTCGCCAAAGACTATGTCCAGCGACCCGATAATGGCCACGATATCGGCCAGGAAGTGGGTGGGCGCAATCTTCGACATGAGAGCCAGATGGGCGTAGGAGGCCGGGCGGATCTTGCAGCGATATGGACGGGTAGAGCCATCCGAGATGAGGTAGACGCCAAACTCTCCTTTCGGAGACTCCACGGCCGTGTACGTGGCTCCCGGTGGGACATGGATGCCCTGTGAGAAGTGCTTGAAGTGATGGATCAGCTCCTCCATGCCCATCTTCATGCTGCGCCGCTGCGGCGGACTGATCTTCAAGTCATCCACCTTGATCTCGCCCGGCGGCATGCACTGGATGCACTGCTCGATGATGTGGATGGACTCGCGCATCTCGCGCATCCGCACCAGATACCGATCGTAGCAGTCCCCATTGGCGCCCACAACCACGTCAAAGTCCATTTCCTCGTAGGCATCGTAGGGCTGCTGCTTGCGCAGATCCCACTTGATGCCGCAGGCTCGCAGGACGGGTCCAGTGCATCCCCAGTTGAGGGCGTCGTGGGCCGAAATCGTTCCAATGCCAATGTTACGCATCCGCCAGATGCGATTGTCGGTCACTACGTCCTCTACCTCGTCCAGGCGATCGCCGAACTGCTGGATGAACTGGTAAAGATCATCGCAGAAGCCCAGCGGAATATCCGAGGCCACGCCCCCTGGACGGATGTAGGCGGCATGGAGGCGTGCTCCGGAAGCTCTCTCCGAGAACTCGTAGAGCTTCTCACGCTCCTCGAAGAGCCAGAAGAGCGGCGTGATGGCTCCACAATCCAAAATGGAAGAGGATACGGCCATAGTGTGGTTGGTCAGCCGCATTATCTCCGAGAACATGGTCCGGATGTACTTGGCCCGACGTGGCACCTCTATATTTAGCAGCTTCTCCACGGCCAGGGCATAGGCCAACTCATTGGCCATGCAGGAGACGTAGTCCAGACGATCGAAGTAGGGCAGGGCCTGGATATAGGTCTTATACTCGATCAGCTTCTCGGTGCCGCGGTGCAGCAGGCCAATGTGCGGATCGGCGGACAGCACCGTCTCGTTGTCCAGCTCCAGGATCATGCGGAGCACACCATGGGCCGCCGGATGGGCGGGTCCAAAGTTAATAAACTTGGTGCGAAAGGTACGATCCACTGGCGGAACTTGCTTGCCCGTCATCTTTGGTCGCTGCTGCCACTGATTGCCAGTGGGATACATCACTATATTCTTGTAATCGTCCAAGTACTCGGGATCCGGATACCAGTAGTGGGTGTCCCGGGGCTCATAGGGCGGTCCCCTGGGAAATAGTTCATCCCAACTGGGGTCGCATGCCGGCTTGGCCTTGGGTTCCTCGGAGCACTCTGTGGAGGTTATTAAATAAGAGAAAATTATAGAAATTAAGTTATTAGGTTTTAAATCTTATTTTTAATAAAGAATTATTAATTGCTTTTGAGGGTAAAATCTACTTACCTTCTTTGTTTGTCGAAAACACGCGATAATTCAACAGCTTTCCCAGATCCGGTTTCTTTAAGTTCGCCTTCAGACCCTCCATACTTAGATACTTTTGACTGAAGCGATTCTTGTAGGCCTGGAAGCGGCGAATTTCGTTGGGAGTGAAGAGCTTGTCCGCCAGCTTGCGGATTCCCTGCATTCCGCCAGACATTCTGACAAAAGAATTTTCTAGGGCTTGAACTAGTTATCTTCCGTAGATTTTATTCAGAATGTATTGTTCCCAAAAGTGTTTCTGAGATGTAGAGTTCACAGGCAACTTTATATATTAGATTTCTGATTGAAATTCATTATATTAATCTCTGTTATTCGCTTCTCTTTGCAGATCTTCGACGATCACTACCACTTCGCACATCACAAGGTCTCGAAGCGGTCGCTCTCCCCCGCCACGCATCACCAGACGCGACTCGATGACGATGACCGCGTCCACTGGGCGAAGCAGCAGCGGGCCAAGTCGCGCTCCAAGCGGGATTTTATCCGAATGCGACCCTCGAGGACTTCATCGCGGGCCATGTCGCAGGTGGACGCTATGCCCTTTGACGACGCCAAGTGGCCGCAGATGTGGTATCTGGTAAGATCTGAAATATATCTAAGAAAAATAAGTTTTAAAGTCTTAAAATCTCAATTTAATATTAATATTATATTTAACAAGATTTCATTTTATTTTCTCATATTTAACATATATTTAAACCTTAAATCCTTCACCAGAACCGAGGAGGTGGCCTGGACATGAATGTGATACCCGCCTGGAAGCAGGGCATCACCGGCAAGGGCGTGGTGGTGACGATTCTAGACGATGGCCTGGAATCGGATCATCCGGATATTGAACAGAACTACGTAAGTCACGGATAAATACCTTATTTATAAAGATATTAAGTTAACCCATTATATTTGCCATTAAAAAACAGGATCGTCGGGCCTCGTACGATGTAAATAGCCACGATGACGACCCGATGCCGCACTACGACATGACGGACTCGAATCGCCATGGCACGCGCTGTGCCGGCGAGGTGGCAGCCACCGCCAACAACTCCTTCTGTGCGGTGGGCATCGCCTACGGCGCCAGCGTGGGCGGAGTGCGGATGCTGGACGGCGATGTCACAGATGCTGTGGAGGCGCGATCCCTGTCACTAAACCCGCAGCACATCGACATATACAGTGCGTCCTGGGGACCCGATGACGATGGCAAGACAGTGGACGGACCCGGGGAACTGGCCTCGAGGGCCTTCATCGAGGGCACCACCAAGGGACGCGGCGGCAAGGGCAGCATCTTTATCTGGGCCTCCGGCAACGGGGGACGGGAGCAGGACAACTGCAATTGCGACGGCTACACGAACTCCATCTGGACGCTGTCCATCTCCAGCGCCACCGAGGAGGGCCATGTGCCCTGGTACTCGGAGAAGTGCAGCTCCACGCTGGCCACCACCTATAGCAGCGGCGGGCCGGGCGAGAAGCAGGTGGTCACCACGGATCTGCATCACTCATGCACTGTCTCCCACACGGGCACCTCGGCGTCGGCCCCGCTCGCCGCTGGCATTGCGGCTCTGGTGCTGCAGTCCAACCAGAATCTCACCTGGCGCGACCTGCAGCACATTGTGGTGCGCACCGCCAAGCCGGCGAACCTCAAGGATCCCAGCTGGTCGCGCAACGGGGTGGGCCGGCGGGTGAGCCACTCCTTCGGCTACGGCCTGATGGACGCCTACGAGATGGTGCGTGTGGCGCGCAACTGGAAGACGGTGCCGGAGCAGCAGCGTTGCGAGATCAACGCCCCCCATGTGGACAAGTAGGATGAGGATCTGGGTTTATATTTCAGAGTTTTCTATATATATTTGTTCTACATATTTCCAGGGTCATTCCTCCCCGCACACACATCACGCTGCAGCTGACGGTGAACCACTGTCGGTCGGTCAATTATCTGGAGCACGTCCAGGCCAAGATCACCCTCACCTCGCAGAGGCGCGGAGACATTCAGCTGTACTTGAGGTCGCCCGCCAACACCAGTGTCACGCTGCTCACTCCCAGGTAAGCGTGGCTACTAACTAGGGACTTTGTATATCACAAAAGCATCACTAATTGGACTTGAGAAATAGAAACACATATTAAAGTATACGTATTGCTCTGAAATCCAACATTTTTAAATTTATGAAGATTTTTTCGTTAAATCAGATGGGTATTATAATGGGAAACCTTTAATAAAATAATAATACTTCCTCCGATATAACCTCTGTCTTCCTGTTTCTCTTTCCTTGTGAAACTCCGCTTACCGCTTGCACAGCACTATAATTCCCAAAGAGTTCTAGCTCTCAGCAAGTGGTAAACACGATGAATACTGGATGAGGGGCACCTCTTTCTCCCTCTTCCTTCCTCTCTCCCTCTTTCTTCCTATCTCCCTCTTCCTAACTCTCTCCCTGTTTCTCCCTCTCTTCCTCTCCACTTCATATTTCCTATTTCTTATTTCTTTGTGAATCTTACCGCTTGCAAGTGGTAACCTTGCTGAATACTGAAGAGAAGCCTCTCTCTTACTTCCTCTTCTTCTTACCTTCTTAAACAGCTAAATCATGATATTTCACATTTCAAATAACGCATGAGAACTCCCACAATTAAATTTAAAATTCTTGATTATTCATTTTAAACAAGAGTTAAATATTAAAATGTACTCTTTTACTCTCTTCGAATAAATATTTTCAGATTAGCCTGAAAGCTAGCCAGGAGTAAGATTTTTTTGTTAAGGAATCCTTTGGTATAACGTTTTTTTTTTTACTTTTTCGAAGAAGTATATTATATTTTATTTAATTTATTTATATTATTCTAACACTATTGTCAATGTAGCTAACCAAATATTTAAAATGAAATTCTTAAGCTAATATATACATTCTCGGACTACAAATTAATATATTCTCTCCCCATTTCTTCACCAGAATCCACGACAATTCCCGCTCCGGCTTCAACCAGTGGCCCTTCATGTCGGTGCACACTTGGGGCGAATCCCCGCGCGGCAACTGGCAGCTGGAGATCCACAACGAGGGTCGCTACATGGGTAAGTCCTTGAGCCACTAAATATGTAGGGAATCATAACTAGTGCCGTCAGATCGAGATGCTTTAAACCTGTACCGTTTTACATGCTGCGCTTTTGTGGAACTCACCAATGAACCATCTTAACACCCAAACACCCTACACCCAATCTCATCCATCGAAACACCCGTCGTAGGCCATGCTCTGCTCAGGGAATGGTCGCTGATCTTCTACGGCACCACTCAGAGCATCGATCCCAACGATCCGATCTCGGTGCCGCGGCCGAGTGGCTCGGAGGCCACCACGGCCAACACCAGCAGCACCACCAGTAATCTCCACCAGGCCTACTCCCCGCAGTATCCCCGCATTCCGCCCAATAACTTTGGCAACTCACCTTCCGGCGGCGCCAAGCTGCCGCTGGGCAAGGTGCCGCCGCCGAACAAGTCCAGCTTTGTGACCAACAATCCGTTGGTGAATCCTGCACCGCCCAAGCAGGGCTACCAGCAGATATCGGCCACCTATGGCGTCATCCTGGGCAAGGCCAACGGCAAGGCCAACAACAACAATAAGGAGAGGAACAATAACAAGGGAAACAAGGCTAATAATGGTAATAAGGGCAAGAATGGAGGATCGGGTGGCAACCGCAAGGAGCAGACCACGCCGAGCACCACCGTCCAGAATACCACCAGCAGGAACAAGTACTACCGCATCTCCCAGCAACAGCAGCAGCAGCAGCAACCCAAGGGAAACAAGCAGGACAGGAATGGAGTGCAGACAGCTCGGCCCAAGGCCAATTCCGGGGAGAAGTCGTTCGACGAGAAGAGCCGCAAGGTGGTGGGCGAGATAACCGCATCCTCGGGCTCCTCTGGAGCCAATGGCTCCATCAAGGCAGCCAAGCAGGTGAAGGAGAGCACCACCTCATCCTCGGCGGATGCCCGCATACCCATGCTCTTCGAGCGCTACGACAAGATCCAGGCCATCTTTCCGGAACTGGAGCCCTACGAGAGCAGTTCGCCCAAGCTAAAGACCAAGCAGGCCAAGCCCGGCAAGCAGTTCGAGGTGGAGCTCTTTAGACCCACCACCGGTGGAAATACCCGTCAGGGAAACACGAAGAAGTCCCCCTCGGTGCCGCCGCCCTCGCAAACAATGGCCTCCGTGCCCCTCCTGCCCATCCTGCCCGCCGGCGGAAGTAGCTTCCTGCCCGACCAGAAGATCCTGAAGAAGCAGCAACTGCTGATGGCTGCCGCCGGGGTAATGGGACCCGCCCAGGTGGAACTGGAAATGCAGGAAGTTCCCGCCACTCCGGACTACGAGGAGCCACCGAGGGGCCAGCGCAAGGAGGGCAATGGACCAAGTGGTAGCCAGTTTTTCCTAATTTCGGATTTTTCACACTTTATTTTGGTTTTTCATTGAAGGATTTCATTTGGATTTATCGTTTGTAGAATCCGTGAGGGGTGTGGCACTTGATTTCTTAACTTAACTAAAGTTATAAAGTAAACAAAAAAATATTAAATTTATAAAAAATGTGCATCCATTCGAGATATTATTTTACTTTAAGCCTCAACCAGTGTATCAGATATCAGTAGTGTTTAATTAAAGTGTCATACCCGTGACGGAATCCCCGTGAAAGTGCTCTTTATTTCGGAAAGCTTTTCCGCTTTGTGTTTTATGATTTTTTCCCCTTCCGCTGGCAGCCGTCAATGAAAGTTCGACAGCCGGCGAGTGGCACTTTCTTGTTGCTTTCATCAATCAAAGTGCAACTTTAAAGCGCTTTTTTCGGTTTTTTTCGGATTGCTGCTGCCAGCAGCAACAATTTTTCATTTTATATCCTTTTTTGCCAATGTTGATAAGAGAGTTGCGATTAGCTTTCGGCGCTTGATCTCGCTCATATGGCAGATTTATTGGCCCTTCACTTGACCTGCCATATCTATATATATTTCATACATTTTATAACATTTTGCGTTTGCTCTTGTTGATTCTGTCCGTATAGATGTTTTCGATTTTATTTGGATTATATTTTATACCAACCAGAGCCATAACTAAGTGCATTTTCCTTCTCTGCGTTGCAGCACAAATCACACAATGGGACATGATATTCTATGGCACCGAAACGCCCGCCCAACCATCGGACCAGGCCAATCCCAGCCAGGCGAACCAGTTCAATCTGTATGGCAACGACATGGCCCACAATGACATCGAGTACGATTCCACAGGCCAGTGGCGGAACATGCAGCAGGTGAGTCCACAAAATCCACTATTTATCGGGGCAACAAAGGTGCAAGCCTCTTAGACGCATGAATAGCCATTAATCACCCAACCGGGATGCTTATACTCATATCCAGAAAACGTGTACAGTGAATGCTTGCGGGAAAGAATACTTAAAGAATTTGAACTATTTTAGTTAGGGATTTCAGAGTCCAAGCTTTTGAACCTCCTGGGAAGTAAACCCTCTGGTAATGTCTCTTCCCTGCGAGCCTTTACTGTATTACGTACCCGCCCCGTTCCTTGTTGTGTTTACTTCATGGTCTCGGTATTGCAGTGCCTCGTAGATGGCTTGGCGGGCAGCGAGGAGCTGAGTAGCGATCAGAATCCGAACCCGCACCAGAATCGCGGCACGACGCCGCGTGCTTGCATGTGGCTAGCTTGATTAAACCGCCAGTCAGTCCTTGTACAGGCAGGTCCTTGGCAGGTAGCTCCTTTAAATCGCCCCGAAGTTTACTTGAGTTTAAGTTGCAGTTCCAGTTGCAGTTCCCACTCGTTGTCCAGCATGCTCTTTCCTTTGTTGTCGAATGTAAGAATTTCGCCTGCCGACAGCGACGACAGAATGTGCCAGGCACCCGCCCAATAGCGCTCATAAATTTGCAAATACTTAGCATACACTGTCAGCAGCTATCTCCCTGTCCCTGCCCAGCCCAATCCCGCATCCACCCCGAGCATCTTAATTCCGCTTTTTGGCAGCCATTTTCGGCCGCCTTTTTGGCACTGGGCCAAGGCGTACTGCCTCTGCCGGGGGCAGCAGGAGGAGACACCAGGACATTAGGACACCAGGTGCACAGGGAAAAAATCACCAAAAATCACAACGTTTCAATCACAGTGCACGCTCGAGTCAGGATTAATTTTAATTTTTAATTAAAACTTACTTTACAGGGAAGATAAAAATGTCAAAAAAGACGTTAGTGGTTTGAGATCAATTAAAAAGGTGTCGAAAAGTATGCAATATATTATTTTTATAGTTAGTCTAATTTTTTTGCGAGGTGTAGCATACTTTGATGCAGTATTTCAGTTGGTTTCAGATCTTAAGAGGGCTCTGTGGCAACTATTAAGACTTTTTAAGGAAGAAAACAAACTATAAACATATTAAAATAATTTTTAAACAAGTTATTATTTTATACAATAATGTATTTGTTTAATTTTAAATAATCAAATTATACAAGGTTTTTTCAATTTCTTAATCACTTTTCTCGGTGCACTGATTCAGTATTTTTTCTAAAAACTTTGCCTACGGTTTGAGAGTCCCTGGCAGCTGGGGCTTTATTCAAGTGCACTTTTGCTCCGGGCAGTCAGCAATTTTTAACCTTTTGGCACCTATTGTGCTTTAAAAGCGCTGCTTTTTTAGCCGCTTTCTGCTTTTTGCCAGGGCAGGGAAGGCTGTAATAAAGGCGAGTGCAGTGACCTTAGTTTTTTACACGTCTCACCGCTCTTGCAGGCAGCAAAAAACTTTTTGCATAACAAACACTCCTCCTGGATCCTTTCCCTAGCCTCCATCCTTCCTGCCTCGATTTTTCCCCCCCATTTACAGCACGCGACGTCATTGCATGTGAGTTTAGATAGGAGACACGGACGGACGGACCGACAGACGGAAGGACAGACATTTCGGGAAGGGGCAGCTATAAATAAAAGCAGACAGACCCACATACATAAGTGCTTAAAATGCCAGACAGAGCGGCAACATGCAATGAACTAGGCAACAACTATGGGAATCAGACGAAAACTTTTCCAGCCCAGCCCCTCTGACTCTGGCCAAAAATCCAAAACAAGCAGCTTTAAAGTTTAAGGCAGGCATTAAATCAGCTTAAAAATGAATATGAATGTCTTCTTTAATTGGTAATTTAAGCTATTATTGAATCAAACTGAGTTAATCAATTTCTTTCGATTTAATATTATCCAAAAATAAAAATAAATATAATTATAGTGGAGTAATTTCTTTGTTTTTTGTCTGAAAGTATGTGGAATAACTTTATATATTATAATATTATAATAGAAACAACATTTAAGTCTTAAGAATATAAAAAGAAAGCTTCTTAGAAATACATCTTTGAATTCTCTTGAATTCTGTTTAGGCGAAAAACCGCAGAGATAAGTTATACCTTTTCTGAAGATCAAAAGTTCTTGAGAAACGAATTTCAAATTAAATTAAAATTAATGTCATAAGCTCATATCTTTTATTATTCATTAAAATTGGTCATGAAATTCAACGAAATTGAGTAATTAATTTAAGCCTTATCGCTAAGCTCACTGAGCTGTATAAATACCCATCTCGCCGACGAGAATCCATCAGTTCGAAGCCTGCGGACCATGCGGATCATATCAATCAGCTCTCCTTTGATTCTTGGGCTTCTTTGCCTGCTCCTGGTCGGAGATGCCACTGCCGATTGCTGCAATATGCATGAGCAGGTGATCTATAGCATCGAAGGGGCATCCTGCGAAGCTGTTGGTGGCGAAAGGGACTACGATAATCCGGAATTATGCGCCATTTGCATTTGTGGCGATGGACAGGCGGCGACAGAGTTGTACTGCGGCGTAGGAGAATGCGACGACTTCGGCTGCAACTGCGAGGGAGGCTGTCGAAGGGGCGACTGGAGCAATGAGTTCCTGGAGAGGAATAATCAGTATAGCATTAGCATAGTTAACACTTATTATTATGTTTATTAAATAAGTTCGTTTTTAAGCTTAAACAGTTACTGAAAGTATTAAAAAATTGTAGAGATTAAGGGTAAAATGACAGAGTCCTGGATTTTACTTTATCAGAAGGCAGTTTTCGATCTAAACATAAATGAGTGATCTCCTTTTTATCCTTTTACTCTTTTTATAAGGATAATTCCCTATGAAGGGATCCATTTTAAAGAAAAGTAGAGCTAAAACTTTATTTAATTTGCTGAGTTGTTCTTTTAATTAATACTTATTCGTAAATAACACTGAGGCAATCGAATTTTACTTGTCCTCCAAAGCATAAAACCTTCAGAAATATTTCTGTTCTCCGATATTAATACAAGACCATCTATACTTAATGCTCTCATACTATTATTAACCTGAATTAAACAGCCTGCGACGGGAAATGAGATTACTTAAACTCCCTTTCTATGGAGATTTTCCTTTAGCAACTCTTAATAATGAACCTACTTATTGAAACCTTTTCAATTAGAAATAAATTCTAATGGATTTTTTATTCTTATTTCCAGGTCGGCGATGTGGGAATGACCCGGGATCATAGCAATACCGCCGCGTGCCTTAAGTGGAGCGATCGCAAGTGCTTAGGTTTGTCCTTACTCTTTTTTACGATCATGCAAGTCTTCTTTCTAAACTTTAAACATGCCAACGACAACAACAACAACAAGAACAAGAACAACATCATCAAGAGCATTAGATAATTTAGCAACAAATGAGAGTCGAAATTGGCAAACAGAAAAGAAACAAAATTGAACTGTGTAAAGAATCGGGAAAACGGCAAGAAAAACAGAGAGAGATGAAGGGCGAACAAAGAATTTCCAATTAACCTTTTGATGGCAACAGGACGAAGAAGAAATAAAAACATAAGAAACCAGAAACAAGAAACAAGAAAAAAAAAAGCTTAAGATATAAGTAATTTTTAGAATAGACGAGAGAAGGAAGAATCACTGCAAGTCCAAAAATATATACATACTAAAATTTTGTAGTTAAATTTAAACGTAAGCCTAGTTTTACACTCAGCAAGCAACACCACACACACACCCACACTCGCCCACTAGGCGTGGCAGGACAAAATCAAAAGGTTGTTTTTTCAAGTCGATATCCCTGTTTTTGTTTTTTTTTTTTTGTCGAGGCACAAGGCAAATTTTTGTATTATTTTAGTCGAAATGCAATTATACAAATCCATATACAGACGTATCCTAAAATATATATACCTATATATGTATATATATATATATTATGTTTAAGTTTTAGTTGAAATTTTATGTACAATTCGTTTTTGATTGTTTTCGTTTAGATTGTTTGTGTTTGTTTTAAGCCCGTTTAGTTGTTTTGTTTTTGCAATGTTTTCCCCATTGCCTGCTTCCCCCCTACACAGAGAGAATATGCAGTTATTCATGGCATTTTGTACCATTTAACCGTTGAAACTAATATCCTTTTGGTATTTGTTTTAGTGCTAGACCCACGTTGCAATAAATCAATTTTTAGAATATCCATATTTCCCTCTATATCCCGATCTGTGTGTATATATGTACGTATACGTGACCTGTAAACTAAATGCATTATTTCAGATATTGCCAAGCCAGCCAAGTAGTCAGAGTCTGCGAAGCACTGTACGCCAGCTTTTGCTTTCGTTTTTATTTCTTAAATACTTAATTCCTCTCTAATGGTTTGAGTTGGTTTTCCTGCTTTATAATTTGTACAAGAAAAGAAATGTTTAATAATGCCACGCAGCCAGGCGATGAAAATGTTCAGCCAAACAAATACACACAGAAGGAAAACAACTGCAGTTTATAGAGTTCATAGTAAAAGACTGTTTCTTAAAATTAAAACTAAAAAACTAAATCTTGGACAACGGGAAACTTAAGTGCAGTGAAAAACCAAAACTAAGTATTTAATGGAAATGTTTCTAGTGTTAAGGCGCCGCCGCCAAGCCAGGCAACAAAGGCAAACAATTTTTGTATCGGAAAATAAACGAAAACAAGAAATCGAAAAGAGAATGGCATGGAAATAATAAATTTAAATCTAAAAATAATCTAAGGTGTAGGGGTAAAGCATAGCATAATAATAAACGGAGAGTAGGCAAAAGAAGCAACCAATAATAATTAAATAATAATTAAAGCGTGCGAGTAATTATACTTGACAATTTATACAAAAGTTCCTGCAGTTTTCAACAAAGTTGCAACATGAAGAACCATAAAAACACTCACACACAATTATTAACAATTTCAACTGAATTGCCGGACGAACACACAAAACATATCTTTGTTACAAATTTGTTGCTTACTTAAATCGTATAATTAAACACAAAAATCAAAAAGCAAATCGAGTGCAATAATTATTATTAATTCTCTCTCTTAAGCAGCAGCAAAACTTAACAATGTTATTCGTCTTTACTATTAGTTTCTTCCTCGTATTAATACCAATTAAAACAAAAACATATCATTTAACTGTAGTTTTTGTTTCGGAACTTGGTACAAAAAATTAGTTTACTTAAATAAATCTACTCTTATTCCCCTTTGTGATGATCTACATTTGTATTTAATTGGCTTTTGAGTTTAGACAAAATAATGTTGTTCCCAATATCTATGCATTTTCTTTGTATGAATAATCATATCGTAACTGCACAATAAACAATACAAATATGAATGTTAATTTAATGAACAAGTTAATAGCAAAGTAACGAGGCGAACGAGGAAAGGAAAGGGAGGGAGTATCCTTTTTGTTGTTGTTGTAATTAGCAAACACGCACACCCACAAATACACACACACATATTAGCCAGCGCATATAAGATATAAATCTAAAACAAAAGCCTAGCATTTCTCTATCTGCGAAAATAGTTGAATTAACCCCTTAATTGCCCAGCATATACTATATACTCACTAGCAGCGAACACACTCGCAGAAATATTAACCAAGCTCACAAGTATTTACCAAAACTCTGAAAGGTACCAAGATAAATTAATTTGAACAAATTTCCAAGTAACTTTCGATGAGAACTCTCCGCAGACAGACTCAGACAGAACTCTGTTTCCATTTCCCCGCACATACGTACTCTGACTCTGACTCTGACTCTGTTGTTCTTCAACGCACAATCTTTGGTACTTATTTATCTTCGAGGACACACACACACACGAGGGAAGATTAATTACTCAGTCAAGTAATTAGAGAAAAAGCCAAATTAATATTTAAGCCTATACTAAAAAAAGAAGAAGGAACAAGATTCGATAGAGAGAAAACCAAGAAGAAATACAATTAAAAACTGGTACTAGGGCTTGGGGTAGAAATTAGCAACTAAATATATTAACTTTAAAGCTACGAAATTGTAAAATAACATCGGAACAAAAACACTAAATTAATGCTTGCAATTAATCAAGCCGAAACGAAATGAAATTAAACTTTTTTAAATGTAAAGTGAGAACTCTTAAATTAGTAACAAACAAAAACAAAAAGAAAAAACAGAAAAAAACAACCTCTTAGGTATGATGGAAATTGAGAATGCCGCAATTCGAAACTCAATACAATTTTTTATGTATGTTTGTGTATATATCTATCTATATATTATATCTATATGAGTAATAAATAAATGCATTGAAACCGTAAAAGCCAAAAAGGTCTCCAAGCCATTTATTTCCAACCAAAAATTCAAAGCAGCAAGCGAAACATGCTCGAAAAAAATGAAAAAATCGAAAATCGAAAAAAATCTATAGGAATCCAGGCAGTCCATATTTTCTCCGAGTGCAGTCCCAGAGTTCACAAAATTTCCCAATTGAAATTCCGCGATTGCAGACAAGGTGAGTTTTTCTGGTCAAAAAATGGTCCACATCCTAAGTATTTTGTTTTGTTCTCCTCTTTTGATTTAAACGGAAATTGAAATTTTCCCTTTAACCTTTTTTCTAATTTGTTTCTTTCGTTACGTTAACTCTGTTTTTTAACACAACTACAAAAAAAATACGCCTCATTCTCATGTTTTTGGTGGTTGGCACAGTGAACACTCATACGCTGCTACCCACAATCGCACACTGGCTTTAAGTTTTTCTTTATTTTGTATACTTTCTGCTATTTTTGAGCATGTTTTCCCCGCTGAGCTTTGAATTTTTCGTTGCCAATAGATGTCTTTTGAAATGCCATATTTATACGCTTGCTTTATGGGTGATATATGTCTGCTTTTAAATATTAATTATAATATCTGAAGGTTATACAATTTAACATATGTAATTTGCAGGCGTATAAACTTGGTGATAGCAGGCTAGAAACCTGTTTTACATTCAGATAAAATAATTATATTTGTTGCCTTTATTTCGTACACATTTGAAATTTGAAATCTTTATATATTTTATATTTTACTTATTGGTTTATATACATATTCATCAAATAAACAAAGCTTTGTTGATTGTAATAAAACAATACATTTAGTTGAAACATTCACCATGCTCAAAACATAGCCTTTTATACTTTGCCTATATTTTAAATCTATGTTCTTGTTTAATTCTCTAATCTACTAATTCTTCTAACCTTCTTCCAATTAAATCTGTCGCTGAGGTAAATCACTTTCTTAGCCAAGCTTAATTGTAAACAAGTATAATAATATATCCATTTCCAACCCTTCGCAGAGTGCAAGGATACCGCTTACATGTACGAGGATCTGTGCTTCGATTCCTGTCCCCTGCACACGTATCCACTGGACAAACTGGCAGCAGATCAAGAGGATGTGGAGGGGGATACCAGCACGGGTCCCGGTCCAGTGAATCCCTACAGTAGGCCCACCACCGATCATCCCCCATCGCTGTCCAATGCCATAGACGACAAGCAGGATCCTCTGCAGGCGGAGGATCGACGCCGTCGTCGTCGCAGTCACACCACCGGTTCTCCGCTCATCCAGCTGGCGGAGACACCCTCCAGGATTTGTGCCACCTGCGACAGGAGCTGTCTGGCCTGCCACGGACCTCTGGCCTCGCAGTGCAGCACCTGTTCCGCGGGCAGTCAACTCCGAAAGATCCTGAACGAAACCTTCTGCTACGCCTATGTGGTCCGCAGCACGGGCATGGCCACTGTGGTGGATGTATCTGAGGAGGGTAATCCGAGTACTCTCAAGTACATGACCGGCACCACAGTGCTACTCCTGCTGGCCCTGGCCTTCACCGTGGTTGGCCTGACCGTGGCCGGAGGCATTGTCTTCTATCATCGAAGGACAACGGCCCGCAACAACGAACTCTACTCCCGCGTAGCTCTGATGGCCGAAGATGACAGCGACTCTGACAACGATGACGAACTGTTCCGAACCCATTTCCCGGCCAGCAAAATGGATGTAATCGAGTATCGAGATGAGGCGCCCAGCGAAGCGATCTCCACGAAGGACGAGGCCAGCCAACTGGTCCCCTAGATAAGCATATTAAAATACCGATTAATGCAAGCATTTAGCCACCACCATTAACAGCCACTAAAGAACACACACTTTCGGTAAACATTTTATTACATTCGACGGCAAAGATTGCTCCCTAATTACAAGCCAAAATAGATTAAAAGTATTAAAATAAAAACAAACACGAGAGAAAAAATCAAAATATTAAATGTATATTTATACCTTAATAAAATTATTATAAAATAAAAAACTGTTGAACTATTTCCCCAAGTGTTGAAATACTGAAGATTTACTGAGTCATCAAATATATTCAACAACATATTGGTGAGTTGTTGAGTTTATCACTTGAGGACATCCTTAAAATGTTTTTGTAATGATAAGAGGAAGTGGTATTCTTGTTACTTCGATTGCTTTGAAGAATTACTTAGTCATAAAAAATATTCATCAATATATTGGTAAATTGTTCAGTATATCGCGGTTTGTATTGAACACTTAAACAAAATACTCAAAATATCTTAGTAATGATAAGGAAGTGGTATTCTGGATATTTCGAATGTCTAGATTGCATTGAAGAATTACTTAGTCATTAAAATATTCAACAACATATTGGTGAGTTGAAGAGTTTATATTAGTTTGTATTTAATTCTTTAGGAAATCCTCAAAATTTATTTATAATGATAAGGAAGTGGTATATTGGATATTTCGAATGTTTAGATTGCATTAAAGAATACTTAGTCATATTGGTGAGTTTTTAAGGTTATCTCAGTTTGTATTCAACACTTGAGAAAATCCCCAAAAGTGTCTTTCTAATGATTAGGAAGTTGTATTATTGATATTTCGAATGTTTAGATTATATTTAAAGGGGTCCTTGACTTTCAGAGATAGTTTTGTTTGGTTGATTACAGAACTATCAAAGTAGGTGAGCCGCAATCTCGGCGCTAACACCCATCAATTAGCTAATGTAATTATACAAAACCAGGTTGGACTTTCCTTATCAGCAGGTGGGTTATCACGGGACTAGAGTGTTCCCGGTGAGAAATGTGTTGACAAATTTCAAGAGTTTTATTTGCCGCTGACCGACCGGAGAGCTCTCTTGAATTCCTTTGATTTCCTTATCGCGGCTATATTAGGACCATCGATGACCACCTGCAAGGCAGTCGTTCCTCGCGAGTCGAACGTGAAAGATGAGGTTTATTTTATTGTCCCTGCTGGTGGTGGTGGCCTCGTCCTGCTGCCTCTGGCGTGCGGTGTCCAGCTGCGCCAGCATCGAGCAGCGCTACAAGTTCCCGAACAGCAACGTCTACGTGCGACTACGTCGAGGTGACAAGCTGCAGTACGAGCTGATGAAGGGCGATAAGACCCTGCAAACGGTGACCTTCGACAACTTTGAGACGAGTGCTAATCTGATCGAGACGGACAGCGGTGGCTACACCCTCACCGATGGCACGACAGTCGTGCAGTTTACACTGGTCAAGAACGGTGTGGTTGCCGGCACGGGCAGCGAGATCACCCATGTGCGTGTCTCCCGAGATCAGGTGCTCAAGGGCACCCAGCCCAGGGATTGTTTCCCCCTGAGGACGGGTTCCACGCACTGGTTCAGTGGCCCGGAGCAGAAGCAGCACTACTGGCCCGTGGAGCGCCAGGTGCACAGCAACTACTCCTACCTGCCCAAAGAGCTGGACAACTTTGGAGTCGGTGAGCGGTACTGGCTGAACAGCGCCGGCGCCTTCTTGTACGTGGAGAGCAACACGCCGCTCTTCCTCGACCAGAACACAGCGGCCTATCCCGGCCAGCTCTGCCTGAGTGCCACCAGTGAGCTGCCCTACGATCCCCGCGTAACCTCCGGCAAGTTCGTGTATCATGTGGCCGTGGCCAAGGACGCCAAGGCGGCGCACAAGTACGCCGTGAAAACCTTCCTGGGACAGCCCACGGGCTTCCCAGATGAGCGAATGGTCAGGCACCCGGTGTGGTCCACTTGGGCGCTCTACAAGGCGGAGGTCACCGATGAGGTCGTCAGGGACTTTGCCAAGCAGATCCTGGACAATGGCTTCGAGAACAGTCAGCTGGAGATCGACGATGACTGGGAGGACTGCTACGGCGCCCTGACCTTCAGGAAGAACAAGTTCCCCGATAGCAAAACCCTGACGGACGACCTCAAGGCCCTGGGTTTCCGGGTGACCCTGTGGATCCATCCGTTCATCAACAACAACTGCACGACCATCTACGAGGAGGCCAAGACCCTGGGCTATCTGGTGCTGGATCACGCGGGCAGCTCCGACACCCAGTGGTGGAACAGTAAGCCCAAGGATGCAGCCATCTTGGATTTCACCAAAACTGAGGTACAGGAATGGTTCACCAAGCGCTTGAAGCGCCTGCAGGATGAAGACGGCATTGATAGCTTCAAGTTCGATGCCGGCGAGACCAGTTGGTTGCCCAGCGATCCCGTGCTCCAGGCCAGCAGCTCCATGGTGACTCCCCTCCAGGCTGTGGGAGAGTACGTGCGCACCGTTGCCGCCTTTGGCGACATGGTGGAGGTGCGATCTGCCCAGAACACCCAGGATCTTCCCATCTTCGTGCGCATCGTGGACAAGGACTCTGAGTGGGGCTGGAACAATGGATTGATCACGCTGATCTCGTCGATGCTGCAGATGAACCTCAACGGCTATCCCTTCGTCCTGCCGGACATGATCGGAGGCAATGGCTACTACGAGAAGCCTCCTAACAAGGAGCTCTTCCTGCGCTGGCTGCAGGCCAATGTCTTCATGCCTGCCCTCCAGTTCTCCTTCGTTCCCTGGAACTTTGACGACGAGGCCATTGCCATTAGCAAGACCTTCACCGCCCTGCACGCCAACTACACGCCGTACATCATGAAGCTCTTCCAGCGCGCCGTGGACTCCGGAGAGCCAGTGAATGCTCCTCTGTGGTGGATTGCACCCACCGATGAGGTGGCGCAGTCCATCTACGATGGTGAGTAGTAATCGCTTCCCATGAGGCATTGCGTGACTTTTTTGATAAAACATAATGTATTTTCGGTAGTTGATTATTAAGAAGTATCACATGTCAATTTTCTAACTTTTCAAGTATTTTTAATCTTAAATATTTTATTAAAAAGTATTTAGTATCTGTCCAGCAATGACCTAGGTGACCTTCAATTCCTTTCTTAGTCTTATAAAACTCTTTTAATATTCGGCTAATACAATCTATAATGTTATTCACAGAGTTCCTGCTGGGCGACGACATCATTGCTGCTCCCATCGTGGTGGAGGGAGCCACCAAGCGTGACATCTACCTGCCCGAGGGCGAGTGGAAGGACGGCAATAGCGACAAGACCTACAGTGGACCCACCTGGGTGATGGACTACCCAGCTGCACTGGACACGCTGCCCTACTTTGTGCGCGTGGGATTCGTGTTGGAGTAAAGAAAAAGCCAAACTATATATTTATAGGTTTCTTGCTTTTATTGTTTTCAGACCAACGAACAAAACCATAAACTAAATTAAATACAAAGTGTTCACAGTTAATTTGGTAAAATCTATGGAGCTGGCGGCTAGTGAGACTCGGAAATAGTCTGGGAGGTATCTGGGGAGACAGACTGCGAGCTAGACTGGGAGACAGACTGGGGGATAGTTTGGGAGATATCTTGGGAGACATGTTGGAAGATATCTTGGGAGACATCTTGGAAGATATCTTCGGAGACATCTTGGAAGATATCTTGGGAGACATCTTGGAAGATATCTTGGGAGGCATCTTGGGAGATATCTTGGGAGGCAGACTTGGACATTGACTGAGAGACATCTTGGGAAACCGACAGGGGCATAGATAGATTGAACATGTGGACGCCGTCCCCCGATCCGGATAGCGAGCCGAGCGTAAATCCCTTAGATTGGTCACTGCGTCGGTATTGCCCGTACTCCCGCTCAAAGTCCTGGGCGTCCTTGGTCAGGACCTCCCTGAGGTTAATGGAGCTGCCAAAGAGAAGGGCAGTGTTTTAAATCAATTTTAAAGTATAAAGAAAGATGGACTCACTTCGCTTTCATTTCGCTCTCCGCATCCCTCTCATACATGGCCAGTTTGAGGGCATGGACCCGCCGGGCACAGCGTCGCCACTGCTTCTTGTACCGATCCTTCTGGCGGGAGATATGGAAATACCGGGTGTTCTGGGACCTTAGCTCCCCGAGCACCTCCTTGAGCTCGGCTTCGTCGGAGCCCTGGGTCCGCAGCTGAATGATCTGCTGCTCCATGGTCGCGATGAGGGCCTTGAGCTCTGCCTTCTCGTTGGCCAGCTGCAGGTTCTCCTCGCGCAGCTCCACAGTGCGATTCTCGTAAAGCATTACCTGGTGTTCCATCTCCGCTTGAAGCTGTAGGATGTGCTGCTCCAGCTCGTTAAACTTGGTCTGGTATTCCACGCTCTGGTTAGCTTCAGTCTCAGCCTCATCTTGATCCTCTTGGTTTTGTTGGAGTATCCTGAGTTCCTGGTATTCCATCTCCTCCAACTGGGCCTTATAGTGCAGCTCCTTGCGAGCTAGTTCCTCTTCAAATCGGTCGATTTGTTGTCTCCGCCAGGACTTGATCCTCTGGCCAACTGTCTCTGTGTCCGCGGAGTGATCCATATCAAAATCATCCAAGGAGGTCAAATCCCTTGGGGTTTTCCGCGAACTACTCGATTTCACGGAAATCCTGGAGGATTCCTTCTTGGTGGCTTTGACATCATCCTCCGATGGCTTGCCTGCCACTGGCTTGGACTTTTTAATAATTTTCCTAGTCTGGAAAGTAAAAGGGTCTTCTTGGGGTTCCACATTCTCCGCGTGTTCTTTATTTGTAATAATAACCGATGACTTCTTCCTGATAACCTTCCTCTTGATGGGCTTAACAGCCTGCTCCTCTAGGCTTTCGTTGGGTACCTCCAATGGCTCTTCTTCGACTATTGTCTTTTTAACTTTCTTCTTTTTAAGGACTCGCACCTCCGGCTGTTCGATTTCAGGAGTGATCACCTCTTCGGATATTGAAGGGCTTTCTGGCAGAGACATAGATTCCTCAGAGCTCTTGAATTCTGCCTCCTTGGCCGGCAAAGTCCTTTTCTTTTTCCTCAACCGATCTCCTTGGAACTGAGTGTTATCCACGCCCTTCACCTCGGTCTCCCTAGCTGTTCGAAGTTTAGTCTTTGGCTTTAGGGGCTTTGCCAGGCCCAGTGCAACCTGATCTTCGTAGAGAATCTCGTGGAGCTCGGACTGGCAGGTCTCCTCCAGGAACAACTCGGTTTCCTCCAAGGCCGCCGACTGCTTTTTGTTTACTTCAACCCAACGGGCTCGCAGCCCCAGATCGGCCTTGGGAGCCTTCGGCATCCCGATTTCCTGTGTACTTGTAGATATATCTTGCAGATCTTCGGGCACACAAGTCTTTGACTTCACCTTGCACTTGCTTCTGACTTCCTGGTCAGTTAGGTCAGTCTCCAAAACCGATTCAATGCTTCCAATTTTTTTCACAACCTTTGTGGTCCTTGCCTTCTTGCATAACTTCTCCTTAGAGGAAGTTTTCTGCTCGAACCTCTCTTCAGAGATGTCGAAGGTTTCTTCCCTGAAACCGATTACATCGGGATGTTCCTCAATGAAAGAACTCTCCTGGGGTAAGCTATTATCCTCCCTGAGTTCTGTTTTTGAAACCTTCTTCACATATTTCTTCCGCACCTTCGTCTCTGGCATGGATTCAATTGAAGAAGCCTTCAAGGCTTCATCCCCAAAACTGGAATTGCTTTTATGAAGCAGCATTTCCTTGCTCATCTTTTTGGATTTTCTTATTTTCTGTTCAATTGGTACAGGCAAGTGTTCATTACTAGGTGCCTTAATCCTTTGGCTCTTCATAGATTCTAGTTTATCTTCCTCTGCCAGCATCCTTTCATCCTGCCCAAACTGTGGCAAGGATGTAAAACTTTCATCTTCGTGTTCCTCTATTTGAGGTTTTGTATTCTTGAGATTATGACCAGACTTAACTCGGCGCGTCTTTATAGCTTCTAGCTTATCTTCATCCGCTATTTTCCTTTCTTCCTGCTCAAATTGTTGCAAGGATGTTACTTTGCCAAGGTTTTCATGTATGTGCTCCTCCATTGGAGGTTTTGGTTTCTTCATTCTTCGTCTCTTTGTAGATTCCAGTTCATCTTCTTCTGCTAGCTTCCTTTCTTCCATCTCAAACTGTTGCAAGGATGTCACTTCGCTTAGGTGGTCCTCCAACGTAGGCTTTACATTTTTGGAAATCTTTAATCCAAGCTGCGAAGGTTTCCCAACGGCCTCTTTGGATCCCTTGGCCTTCATCTTGAGTTTCTTCGATGGCAGAGACTCCTCGGAGGCAGATTGCATCCTAGAGCTCCTGGAAGGCCTGGCTTCAATAATCTCTTCGCTGAAGTCCAGGCTCTTACGACTATAGAATTGCTTTTCCATTTCTTCAAAACTATCTGCTGCAAGGCTTTCCCCTTCGTTTTTTTGAGTAGCAGCCTCTGGTTGTTCCTTGCCCAGACACAGCTCATCCTCGCTCTCCAGGTTCAGGTCCTCGTTCTGCAATCGAGTGAACTTGCGGCGCTTGCTCTGCGTCCTGGATAGGTCTCCCGGAGCATCGAAATCGTATTCATCCTCTATGGTAGAGGCAGGGCCTTGGGATCCCTCTGAAGCGGACAGCTCTGCTCCCACATTCAGGCTGGCGATGGACGCGGAGTCATGATGACCAAGGGACAGGGAAATTGCATCCGTATCCGTGTGATTATCTGGCAGCTCCCTGATGGGGACTGGTTCAGGCGCCACCTGCTCCTGGCGCGAGTTTACATTCTTGATTTCCACACTGAAGGAGTACTCCATCACCGGTGGCTTGAGATCCCTGGCGCTGTCTTGCCGTCCGATGCGATTGAACGTGAACGATCCGTTGCGGGAGTAATCCAGTTTCTCGGAGAAGTGGCTATCCGGTGGCAGCAGATGGTTGAAGTCCATGCGGTAGTTGGCTATCAAAGAGGTTAAGTCAGTTGTTTCAGGGACTAAGGATTAAGGATTAACCCACCTATAGCCGTTCCGTTCATGTACATGTTGAAGGGCAGGTAGAAGATGCGCTGGAAGTAGAGCCGCATGCTGCGCAAGGAAGTCTTGAAGCGCAGTCCCAGGACATCGTTGACGGCGTACGAGTCGGATTCGTTCAGCTTCAGCTCGATGTTGGTGACATTGCCCACAAAGTCGAACATCACGACCACCGAGCCGGGCTCCTTGCCCTGGTTGAGCCACTTCACCAGCCGGTTCACCTTCCTCAGCTGCTTCAGCTGCAGCACCACCTCGATGATGTCGCAGTCGACCAGCGGATCGTTGCCCACCTGCAGCAGGCCCAGCTGCATTAACGACTGCACGTAGATGTTGGCCTAAGAGAGTCCACAAATTAATCTCCTTTGGTATCTTCTGGGGCAACACCTGCTACTCACCTGCGACTGGAGCATGCTGGCCGTGATCGAGTGACCGGGCGACTTCAGCGGCGGCGAGGGCGGCGCCTTTTCCTCTGCGAACTGCATGAGGTGATCAAAGTCCTTTGTGTGCAGTATGGACTTCTTGATGATGGCCAGGATCAGCAGGACCTCTGGCTTCTGGGACCGGAACTCGCTGCTAATGCAGATGAGCTTGTGCCAAATGGTCTTCAAGAGGGGACCGTTGTGGCTGCCGGTGGTGCTGAGAACCGGAAGTCCTCGCAGCGGCAGCAGCAGGTTGCCAATAGGCTTGCGCTCTGAGCCGCCGCCGCGGCAGGCGGAGAAGGTGAGCTTGACGGGACGGTGGTCCGTCTTGATGCGCTTGATCCCGACCAGATCGCACTCCCAAATGCAGTTGCTGTTGAAGACGATGGACTCGCTGGTTGCCGAGTTAGTGCCCTCCACGTCAAAGTCCACGGTGTTCAGACAGGCATTCATCACGATCTGTTCGCGCTGCTCGCTGGTGGCATCGCGACTCACGAAGTTAATGGCTGCCAAGGGAGAGGAATATAATCTAAATTCTGGATAAGCACAAGATGTTATACCCACCCTCGGCCACGTGGAGCACCACGCAGTAGGTCTGGTCACCGTCCTTGCTGCTGCTGCCACCTTCGCTGCGATTGTCGCTGGCCGCCAGTGAGCGAGTCGTCAGCTTGTGCCGCTGCTGGACCATCTTGTGGTGAAGGAGTCAGACCGGGATGCAGGCGAAACTAAACAATTTTCGAGTTGAAGAACGCTAAACTTTCAAAGCAAAATTTTACGAGTAAGTGCATCTGTTTATACGCTCGGTCGGGGCCAATGTATTCTTCACTATTTTGGCAGCAGCTCTGACAGGCGACGCCGAAGCTACTTGGATCGGTTGTCAAGGCGATTTACTTACACATATATGTATATCCGAGTGTGGACAGCAGGTGCTACTGTCCATAGGTGAAACAACCCTCTTTCACCAAGGGTGGAACCTGCCTCAACCCTTAAGCTAAGTGAAAACACTGCTTTATAGCATATTTTAATATATTTTTATTCCCCTTTCTCATACAGTAAACTGCTCCAAGACCGTGCGCCTGACCGGCTCTCCAGAACCCTGACCCTCCTCGTAGTGGCCCTGCTGCAGGCGATGGTTCTTCAGCGCCGTTCCCTGGATGAATCGCTCCCCGCAGACGCCGCACTGGTAGGGCCGTTCGCCCGTGTGTCGGCGGATGTGGAGCGTCAGGTCGTTGGACTGCGTGAAGCTCTTCTCGCAGTAGGTGCACTTGTAGGGCCGTTCGCCGCTGTGGATGCGCATGTGCTGCTGCAACTTGTAGGAGCGGGCGAATCCCTTCTGGCACACGGTGCACACGTGGGGCCGCTCTCCCGTATGCGTGCGTCGGTGGCACTGGAGGTCCGAGGATCGGGGGAAGGCCATCGCGCAGAACTCGCACTTGAAGGGCTTTTCGCCGGTGTGGCGGCGCATGTGGATGATCAGGTTGGAGGAGGAGCTCACCGCCTTGCCGCAGAAGGCGCAGAGGAAGCGCTTCGGTTCCTTGGGCGAGGTGGGTCTGTTGGGAGGAGGAACCTTTACCACCTCGGGGCCCCTGCCATCGGGCCCGTGGAACTTTTTCACGTGCGCTGTCAGGCGATCCTTGCGGTTATACTTCCTGGGGCAGAGGCCGCACTGGAAGACTGGGCTACCAGGCTTCTGCTCCTCCGCCGCAGCCTCCTTGCTCTCCTCCGGCTCCAGATTGTCCAGCTTTCCGTGCTGCAGCTGCATGTGCGTGAGCAGGTTCGACTCCCACATGAACTTGTAGCCGCAGCGAACGCAGGTGAACTGCTTCTCCCTGTTGCCGCACTGCGTCCTCTTGTGGTGTGCAATGAGATCGGGACAGACGCTCTTGAAGATGCACTGATCGCAGCCGTCGGGGATCTTCTCCAGTCGGTGCATGGACTGCTGGTGCTGCTGCAGCTCGAACTTCCGCACGCACCGCAGCTGGCACATGCCACACGTGTAATAGGCAGGCACCCCCGGTGGCTTTCCCTGCTCCTCATCCGTTTCCGAGTCCTGGAGATCCAACTCGAAGCCCATCTGGTTGGTGATCGAGTAGTTCTTCAGCGAGGAGAGCTCGTGGTGACTCCCAGCCGGCATGGTTTCCAGATGCAGACGCAGGGCAGCGATGCTGGAGAAGCTCACATTGCACACGCGACATTCCACCGTTTTCTGCCCGCCTGGATTGCCGTAGGAGTCTAGCAGAGCCTCAGCGTAGTGCAACTGGCTGGCCCGGATGCCGTGGCGCGCGATGTGCTGCAGGAGATTGGCCCAGCGGTAGAAGCGGCGGGCACACCAGCGGCACCGGTAGATCGTCGCCTCCCGGGCGTGCATCAGCGTGTGCCGCGTGAGATCCTTCTGCATCTTGAACGTTCGCTGGCACTCCCGGCACTGCAGGTCGGCCTCCGCTGGCGGCGAGTCTTCCGTAGCTTGGATCTCAGCCTGCTGATGGGACAGGTACAGGTGGAGCTTGAGGTTCTCACGCCAGCGGAAGCGAAGCGGACACTTGCGGCACTGGAAGCGCTTCTGGGGATTGCCGCAAAGGGTCCTGGAGTGATGCTCCAGCAGGGATTCGTTGACGAACCTAGCCTGGCAGTGCGGGCAAGCGAGGGGGGCCTCCTCCCACTGATGAGTTTCCCTTTGGTGTGTATAGAGTTGGTGCTTCCTCTTCACAGCCGTGGGACAGAGACTGCAGGCGTACTTCTGGCTGGATGGGTCTTCCTCCTCTTGCTCGGACTCGGTGTCCGTTTCGCTGCTATCCAAGTTCAGTTCGAGGCCAGCCTCATTCGTAATGGAAGTGAATCGATCTAGCTCTAGTCCCTGGACGACATCAGCCATAATCCTCTCCGCCAGCTCATCCCTGCCCAAGGTCGTTCCCAGTTCCGGATACAGGGACTTCGAGACGCTGGAACTATCGGTCTCGGGGGAGAAGCTCAATCCGTACTGATGGGAGGCCAGGTGCGTGCGCAGATCGGAGATCTTGGAGTGCCGTGAGAGGCATATCATGCACTGGATCTGCTTGCAGCCATGAGGACGAGTGAGCAGGGCCAGCACCCGATCACTGTCGGACGTGAAGGGCTGCTCCACCTGCTGCTCTTCCGTGTGCACCCGCAGATGGGACTTCAGGCCATCCTTGCGGTGGAACTTGCGATCGCAATGGGGACACTCGAACTGCGCCGACTGCGGCTGGTGCAAGCGCCTGTGCCGCGTGAGATCCTTGTGCCAGATGAAGACCTTCTCGCAGTCCTCGCACTGCAGTTTGCCCTCCTCCGGTGGCTCCCCCTCCTCCGCCTGGTTGTGGTGGCTCCTCAGATGCTGCTCGTAGTTGCTCGGCCACACGAATCGGAGATTGCAGCTCTGGCAGTGGTGGCGGAAGTGCTTCTTGGCGCACACCCGACGGCGGTGCTGTTGCAGCAGGGCGTCGCTTACAAAGCCAGCTCCGCAGTCCTGGCAGGAACAGAGCAACTCTGTCGCCGCCTCTGCATGCTCGCTTTTCTGGTGCTGCAGCAAGCTCAGGAGTCTGTTTGTGACCTTGCCACACAGCAGACACGTGTGGGCGACGGGCTTCTCACGCTCCTCACCAGCATCATCGCCGCTCTGCTCAGTCTCGGAGTCGAAGAGATCCAGCTCCTGGCCACTGCCCGTGCAGGCGTTGTAGTAGCGATCAAAGTCCTGCACCTCAAAGTCCTCAGCTAACCGAACACCCAGTTCCTCCGCCGTGCAGTCCAATCCCTCGGGGTAGAACGACCGGAAGAACGTGGAAGTGTGCTTGGGATCGATGCCACACAGTTCATTCTGGTGGGTAACCAGGTGTATGCGCAACTTGGCCAAAGTGGGAAGCGATTCATCGCACAGGGAGCAGGAGATCTGGCGGGCAAAGGTCGCTTTGGAGCAGGCGTGTCTCTGCAGGTTCTCCCGCCACATAAACTTCCCCGGGCACTTGGGGCAGCAGTGCCGTCTTTCCTTGCTCTGACACTGGGTGCGGACATGGCAATCGTAGAGTCTGGAGCAGAGGAAACCCACTTTGCAGAGACTGCAGCGTTGCCAGGGAAGCTCTGAGGGCGAGGAGTGTGCGTGCTCCTCCAGCGTGTGCCTCACCACTTGATGTTTCCGGGAGAAGGGAAGCTTACACACCTCACACTCATATTTGGCCTCCTCGCTGGCCGATTCCTCGTCCGAGTCACACAATCCCAGCTCGTAGCCATGGTAGTTCACGACGGAAGCAAACTTCTCCAAGTCGCCCGCCGCAATGTCCATGATAATCTGTTGCCTGACGTCGTCCAGAGGCTGATCTGCGTAGTGCTCCCTGATCACATCGCTATCCTCCTTCAGCTGCCGCAAACTCTCCACGTTCCGATGACTGACCATGTGAGTTCTTAGCTCCTCGATTCGTGGACACTTGAGGCCACACAGCTTGCACTCAATCCGCTTCAGCCTGCCGGAACTGTACAGCCGTTCGGCGAAACGCCACTCGCTTCCCAGCTCCAGAGCCCTCCCTTTGGCATCGCGCTTTTCGTGGCAGCGCAAATGGAATGTGTACTTGTCCTTGCGCAGGAATCCCTTGCCACAGGTGTCGCACACGTAGGCATTGGATTTCTCGTAGTGGATGCGGGCATGGCGTTGCATATCACGGAACCAGGAGAAGGTCTTGCCGCACACCTTGCAGGCGTGGCGTCCGTCGGAGGTCATCGACTGGCGTTTGGCCGGGCCGGGCGGACGCCCACGACGGCGTTTGGTGGGCGATGGTTTCGTGGGTACTAAGCTGCAAGATGGAGGTGTTTTAGTTAGGATATCATCACGTTTTCATGCGGCTTACTCCTCATTGTCGCTCTCCACCGGCTGCTTGATCTTGCGCGCGCTACGTCGCAGGGAATAGGGCTTCTTCTCGACCTCATTCCTAGGGAGAAATGGTATTTAATCCATGTTGTTAACCAAGCTAATCATACCCACTCTTCACCGGCTGCGGCTCCACCAGACTCCTCATCGCTGCCACTTTCCGGCTGCCATTTGAACTCCACAGGCGATGTTTCAGTGGAATCCACATCCTCCTTCAGAGTCCCTTCATCGATGTCTACTTCGGTTTTGATTTGCTGCTGCTCCTGTGGAATATCTATGGGCATTTCGTCCAGGCACTCCCGCAAGCGAACCAACAGCTCTCCATTGACCTTTCTGGCCTGCTCCACAAAGGCGTAGGCACTTTCCAGTCTCGCCAAGCATTCGGTGCACAGATGCTGCGGCAGATTGTCATCAGAGCTCCCCACCAGGGGCTATGGGATGGGATAAAACATATGTAACATTCCTGAATGTATATATCCTGGCTACTTACATCGATTTGGGTTAGCTCCCGGAGCACATCATAGAAACTTTTCGAGGCGTCCTTGGCCAGACAGCTGGACAATGGCCGCAGATCCGTGTTCTGAAGCGCACAAGTTCGGCAGATATTCGAGGGAAGCATGGTGCCGGCGATCCAGTTACATCTGATATATTTTGGAATCCGGAAAACTATGAAAACTGCGGATAACAATGAAAACCTTTGAGAGATTGGGGAAAATGCAACAAGAGCCCTTTGGCAGTGTGACCAGCTTGGTGCTGTGCTAAGTTACCTAACTAGTGTGCTTTCCAACACTGCTCGCCGCCGCTCAGCTGTTTGGTTGGCAATTTTTTATCAGACGCTATTTTCTATTTTTTTGCTAGAAATTACGGAATAAACCTAATAAATGCGCTGAAAAGATGACGCGGACGTGCAGAATCTGCGGCGGCGCTGACGGGCGTTACTGGATTGAGACGCCCGTGGAAAAGTACGCGGAGAAGACCTTCGGGCAGCTGCTGGTAGAGCTGACGAGGATCGAGGTGAGCGAGCGCTACCCATTGTCATCCAATTTCCGCCCGCATTAATGCCAATTATCGCCCTAATAGGTGGCTATGGCCCAGGCAGAGAAGTTTCCCCAGTGGCTGTGCTCCGCCTGCACCCAGAAGCTGGAGAGCACCTACGACTTTGTGCTGCAGGCTCGCCAAACGCACGAGCTGTGGCTGCGCAAGCTTGAGGACGACTCTGGGGACGAAATGCTGGGGCCCGAGGCCTTGGAGGCTCTCAGGGAGACACCCATCAACCTTTTCGAAATCGAGGGCGTGACCATCAAGACCGAGGAGCTGGAGCCGCCGTCCAAGATGGGCAAGAGCGCGGTCGCTGCCGACCCTTTGGTGCGCTCGCGCCTCGTCAAGCGCACCATCGTGCACTTTAGCGACTCGGACGGCGGGGACCAGGATGATGTCCCGCTGCGTCAGCGCAGGGTGTCGCCAGCCCCACAGCCCGCCAGCGTCGAGGAGAAGCACAACATCTGCGAGGTGTGCAACAAGGCATTCCGATACGTGACTAACCTGTATCGCCACAAGCAGCGGGATCACGGGCTGCCCCCCAAGCCGGGCGAGGAGTGAGCTAATTCCCTTAGTAGATCTAGTAGATCTAGGCTCTAAATGATTCCTCTTACCTCCACAGGATTGACGACGATGACAACTACTACAAGTGCGATCAGTGCGACAAGTCCTACAAGTATGTGATGGTGCTGGTGAAGCACAAGCACACCGAACACGGAGCGAGTCTGTTGCCCTCGAAGACGTCCAGGCGAAAGTTGCCCGGCAGGCCCTCCGTGATGCCCGGCGATACGAGTCCCTCTAGTCCAGCTTCTACCTCGGGAACCACCACGCAGCGCAGTCGGGGCAATACTGACACTCTGGTCCACAGCATCATCAAGGCAGTCGAGTAAGAAGAGCGAGAAATCTATTAACTTAATTAAGGCTTAATAGGGGCGCCATAGAAATATGCTGGCACCATTATATTCCCGCCACTTTACTGATCCATATCTTTGTATTTGCTTTGCTAATTCCCCCCCAGACTCTCGGACGAGGATGGCAGCAGCAGCGTGGACAACTACTACAAGTGCGATCAGTGCAGCAAGTCCTACAAGTACATTGTCAGCCTGATCAAGCACAAGCACCGGGAGCACACGGCTCAGGACAAGAAGCAGTCGGACTCGGAGGACGACCTGCCGCTGGCCTCCACATCGGCAGCCTGTGCAGCCCTAGCCGGCCCCGCCAAGCCCTCGAGGATCAATCGACGCGTCGAGGACTTCGACCCGCACTGCTGTGAGCCCAATGGGGCCAAGGAGATCAAGTGCATGATCTGCCTGCGTCGGTTCACCAGGCTGCGCGAGCTGAGGGATCACCTCCACGCCCATCCCACGGACTTTGACTTCGAGGCCCATGGAGAGCCCATCGAGCGCATTGCCGAGGGATTCTTCAAGACTGCCGTCGAGTCCACAACGGAGGGCTTGAAGCGTCGCATATTCCGAGACCTCAGGATGGGCGTCTACGGCCGCTACTATTCCATAACGAACCAGGCGCGCTACGAAATGAATATGGACAGCTCGGACACGGACAGCGAGGGCGACGACGCCGAGGCGGATGTGGTGCTGCGCCGCAGCTACGCCTGCGAGCTCTGTGACTCCCCCGAGGCCAGGTGGCCGCGCAAGTACCTCCTGCACCAGCACCACCGGCAGGACCACACCTGGCTGGAGGCCCCGTACGTGTGTCAGCGCTGCGACTCCCGCTTTCTCAGCGAGCAGCTGCTGGAGCACCACACCAGCCAGCTGTGCCAGAACACGCTGAAGCGCTTCCAGTGCGACAAGTGTCCGCAGCGCTTCTTCTGGCGCCGCAACCTGCGCGCCCACCTCGTCGAGCACAAAAGCAAGGTGAGAGGCGACTCAGGGACTCAGGGGACCCCTAGGAGAATCTATTTAAAAGCATCCAACAACGAACCATAACTACCTTTAATTTTAATTTTAATTTGATTATTTTTACGTTTTGTAATTGCTTTGAAATATTTTCATAAATCAATCGTAAACCCAATATAAACATATTCCTTTTATTTCTTTTACTTTTCGGCATCACAATTTCAGCAAGAGAACTACCCCTGCGACCAGTGCTCGCGCAGCTTCCAGGACAAGAGCGCCGTGACCAAGCACAAGCTGATGGTGCACCGCGATGGCAACATGCAGCTCCTGCCCTGCCGCTGGTGCACGCGCACCTTCTACCGCCCCGCCCTGCTGCACAAGCACGTCCAGCGGCACGGCTTCAGCGGCCAGGATCTGCCGCTGGCCGAGACCCTGCTGGCGGACGCCTCCAAGCACTCGGGCCAGAAGAGCATTCAGTGCAAGATGTGCGACATTCAGTTCATCAGCGTGGCGGATCTGCGTCGTCACGTGGCCATGCAGGAAGGCCACAGCTACCAGCCATCGGCGTACATGATTAGCACGGAAACGGGCTTTGAGCTGCAGCTGGAGGATACGGACGACAGTGATGAGGAGAGCCCCTCATCGAGTAGATCCTACAGGTGCGACCTCTGCGATCTGAGCTTCCGCCGACGAAGGGAGATGAGCGAGCACCAGTACTCCCTGCACAGCTTTGACAAGCTGCCACATTCCTGCGAGCACTGCATCTACAAGACGGTGGATAGGGTGAGTGAATCTAAAATCTATAACTTAAATAATAATAAACTCTCTCTCTTTATTATTCCTGCAGCACATGCTGGACCTGCACTTGAGCAGGCAGTGCCGGAACAACGAGAAAAAGTTCGTCTGCCCGCGCTGCGGCTACAAGTTTATGTGGGAGGAGAATCTCGCCCTGCATCTGGCCACCCAGCATCCCAAGCAACCCACCATGCCGGAGCATCAGCAGCCGTCGCGGAGGAAACGACGCTTCCGCTACCAGTGTCCCCACTGCTGGCGCTCCTTTGTCGTTCAGCCCAGTCTGGAGAAGCATATCCGGGACATGCATGTGGCCAAGAAGAATCCGGGCAAGAAGTATCTCTGCTCGTTGTGCGGCCTGGAATCGCTGACGCCCAACAAGCTGAATATCCACATGCGGCGCCACATGGGCGAGAAGCCCTTTAAGTGCGATCTCTGTGAAATGCGCTTCACTGTCCACTACGAGCTGAAGGTGCACCGGCGGAAGCATACGGGCGAGCGGCCCTATCAGTGCACCTTCTGCGCCAAGGACTTTGCCCGGCCGGACAAGCTGCGGCGCCACGTCTTCATGCACAACGTCAAGTCATAGAGTATTGAGACTAATTGAAAATAAAGCATGTCATTAAATTGGGGATTTAATTGTGGTTTGATTACTGGTTTGATAGTCAAAAGGGAAATGTAGTGTAATATATTCAGCAATCTGGAATCACAGATCAGCTCTTCGAACTCACAGCTAACCAAAACAAGTTCTCTTAAGAGCTGAGTAAGTGTACAGTGCTCAGTAGCTTTTAAGAGAGTCAAAAAGCTTTAGGTTCAACCAACACCATGTTTTGGGGACAGTATCTCATCGAAAGGCATCCGCAACAGACGCAGTCCATCATCTAAGCAAATCATTCAAATCATGACTGAGCAAGCCATACCGGAATGGGTTAACCAACAGCTATTTCATAGCTTACTGGAACAGAGCAATAAAAACTTCAAGGCAATAGTTAAGTTTGCGCCCGAAGCGGCGATCACTAAAGGCGAGAATTACCTGACGATCGTGCTGCGTATACACATTGAGATGCAGCTGAAAGGTGAGTCAGTTCCCCTTCCCTTATCAAATAAATAACGATTAGATACAGATGATAGCACCGAAGATGTGAGCTACATACTGAAGATACCTTTGGTGCCAGACGGCCAAGATCACGACTTCCACGACATGTTCACCACGGAACTGGACATGTACGATCGCCTGATACCGGAGCTGGAGGAAATATATAGAAAGAATACTTCAATATCACCAAAGTTCAAGCCGCTGCACTTGAAGTTTCCCGAAAAGGCGGTCAAATGTGACTACATCCTGTTGGAGGATCTGCGGAGTAGGGGCTACAGAAATGTGGACAGAACCCAGGGACTGGAACAATTCGAAGTGGAGGCAGTGCTCAGGAAGCTGGCCCAGTGGCATGCGGCTTCCGCAAAAAGGGTCGTTGACCTGGGAGAGTACGAGCAGAGCCTCAGGGAGAGCTACTTCACAGCCGAGCACCAGAAGATGCTGGATGAATTCAATATTAACTTCTGTGTCCCCTTCCTGGAGTGCATGCAGCAATACAATCTGGATCCAGGACAGATGGTCTTAATAGTGTGTTGTACTAGTATTTATTTAGAATTTGTATTTATTATTATTTCCTTTAATCTCACAGAGCGACTACACATCCCATCTCACCGATCTGAATATAGAGTTTGGCAAAAACGATCCTCTGGAGCTGAGTGTGCTCAATCACGGCGATTTCTGGTGCAACAATTTCATGTTCAAGTACAGGGACTCCTTGTCAGAGGTGGAAGACGTTTGTTTCGTCGATTTCCAGCTGCCCAAATATGGTAATCCGAAATAAAACTATTTAAAAAAGGAAATTTTATAAAGATATACATATTTTTAGGCACACCTGCCCAGGATCTCTTGTGCCTGCTGATGACCTCTCCCAAGTTCTCCATCAAGCTGGAGAAATTCGACTATTTCATAGAGTATTATCACCGGCAGCTGGTCGAGCACCTCGGCCTGCTCAGCTACAATCGGAATGCACCCACACTGGCTCAGCTCCACGCCCATCTGTACAGATACAGTCTCTGGGGTAAGGCCTCGGTCCCAAGCTCATTTCGGGATCGGTACTGAATCCCAAATCTCTCTCGTAATTCCAGCATTTATATGCGCACAGCGAATGCTGCCCATAGTGCTGCTCCCACCGGCTGTGGACTCGAATATAGCGAATATGATGGGCAATTCGGAGGAGGCGACGGCGTTCAAGCATAAGATGTTTCTCTTCCCGGCTTACGTGGATCAGATCAAAGTCATACTGCCCTGGCTCATTGAGAGGGGTTACATAAGATGAATAAAAAGCAATGAGCCAAACAGGTTCAAAATGTAATAGTATTATATTAGATAATATAAGGAACTATTGCTATATAGTTATCTAAATAATAATTACCCTGGCGAGAGAACATATTTAAAAGATAATGGCATGCATTGTGTATATTAATCTATTTTCGTTGCTGACAAATATCACTGCGTAAATATACTCCGTTTTGTACACAAAATTTAATAGGGTTTTAGCTTAAAAAATTAATTAATGTAATTACTTGTTATTACTTATAATTGGTTTGTAAAAAATCTATTTATATGGGGTTGGTTTTGAGGTAAGCTCAATTATTGGGGTCGTCACCATGAAGAATTGTTCTGAGACGCCTTCCTAAAAATGTAAACAAATAAAAAACAAGCTTTTGGAGAGCGGAATATTCAGAGAATTTTAATCACCAGAGCTTGCGAGAGAAGATCCAGCTAGAGCTTCCGAGTTCTACGAAATGGGGAAAGCTCCTCCCCGGCTGATATAAAACTATCTAATTCTCCGTTTTTGTCAGTCAACGCAACACCGTTCAACCAGGCGTATACGTGTTTCTTCGCTTTTATACCCAACCCAACCTTAATCCCGATTATCTGCAATGGCGGCCAGCAAAATTCCCGATTGGGTCACTGCAGAACTATTCGAAGATGCCCTCAAGTCCAGTGTGGAGGGATACTCCAAGGTCAGGAGCTTCAAGGCGGACATCGGATCTGCGGCGGGAGAAAATTACGCCACCATCATGCTGCGGGTTCACATCGAAGTGGAGCTGCAGGGTGAGACACCTCGGGAAACGCCTTGGGAGCTTTACTGATCGCGAATCTTTCCCCCGCAGATGGCAAGACCAAGCAGGTGTCTTACATGGTCAAGTTGCCGCTTCAGTCGGAGATGTACAAGGAAATGATGAAGCACACGGACATCTTCGAAATCGAGCGCACCATGTACACCCAGGTGGTGCCCGAGATGGAGGCTCTCTACAAGGAGGCCGGCCTGGAGGTCAGGTTCGGAGCCCAGAGCTACGATCTCAAGAATGCCCAGACCCAATACATAGCGCTGGAGGATCTGTGCCTTAAGGGATTCAAGAACGCCAATCGCCTCGAGGGGCTCGACCAAGTGCACACCGAGAGAGTGCTCCGCAAGCTGGCCCAGTGGCATGCGGCCACCGCCGTACGGACAGCCACTAAGGGCCAGTATCCGGAGATCGTGCTCAAGGGCTTCTTCAAGGAGGAGAACAGGCCGATGATGAACGAGATGATGAACGGCATTGGACAGAGATTCCTCCAATGCTGCGCCACCTACGAAGGCAACGAGGCGTACATAGACAAGATCGTAAGATATACCTTTTAAATGAATTTTACATAGTATAGACTTGTTCCCTACAGAAAGCCCTAAATCCACTGATAATAGACGAGATGTTCAAGATGGGTCAGGTTGATCCCTCGGACTTCAATGTGCTGAACCACGGCGATGCCTGGTCGAATAATATCATGTTTCAGTACGATGACTTCGGCAAGATCAATGAGGTCTACATGGTTGACTATCAAGTGGCCAAGTACGGAACTGCTGCCCAGGATCTTCTGTACTTCCTGATCTCATCCACAAGGCTGGAGGACAAGCTGAGCAAGTTCGACTACTACGTTAAGGTATACCACGACAATCTAGTGGAGCACTTGAAGATCCTGAAATACTCCAAGCCGGTGCCAAGTCTGCGAGATATTCACATGATGATCTTCAAATTCGGAATATTCGGTGGGCATACAACCATAATTTGGGCCTTGAATTTGTTTAATAGAAATCTTCTTCCAGCTTATTCGGTGGCCACTGGAGTTATGGCCGCCGTTCTCGTGGATCCAACAGACAAAGCCAGTTTTGAGAACTTCCTCAGCGATTCCGCCGACGGAATGGACTTCCAGATGCAGATGTACAACAATGCCCGCTATCGCAAGCACATCCAAGTCATCCTGCCCTGGCTGCTCAATCGAGGAGCTTTGGATATCAGTCAAAACTAGAATCGAGCTAGGAAAATTTAATGGTATCTTGGAAAACCTGAACACCACATTCCTTGTCTGCATAAAAGAGGTTTTAAAAAGTATTAAATTATATTAAATAAAGGTTACAAATACCATAATTAAATATACATTTATTCATTACAAGGGATGAGTGTAATTGCCATTTTAGAAAAGTAATTTAAATTATAATTATGGGTAAAATGCGGAACTCAATGCTATTTTTTTCCTATCTCTCAATAATGAATGTCTTACTTTGCTAATACCAAAATAATAGCTTAAGAACCTTTCTCAATTAAATGTAGTCCAAGAGAAACTAAATCGAACCTTTTATGGTATTGCACGTTCCTATTTATATTCTGAACCTGCAAGAGGTTCATTTAAAATGTTATTCTAATACCATACCAAATATGGTCAAAGCCAGAGCCAGTGGATGGTTCATTGATAAGCGCCACTATACCGGGGTCATCACTCCGAAAAATAGTTGAAGGCCACATAAACAAAGATAATTGACAAAAGCTTTTTGGGAGAGAAACTATGAAAAAGCTTGCGAGAGGCGATTGTGAGAAAGTACCTTGCTCTTCAAATCACTCATACAAACTTATTAGCGGATATAAGAATACAAATCCTCACTCTTTAGGCTCAGTTAATGCAGTGCCGTCGAGAAAGGCCTCACCCTTTCCTTTTCCTCCATTAGAAGTCGAATTTTCAAATATACGTAATGTGGGTTAACAAGATTCCGGACTGGGTCACTGCCGAGCTCTTCGAAAATGTGCTCCAGTCAAGTGTGGGAGGATATTCAAAGGTTAAGGACCTTAGGGCGGAAATTGGATCCGCGGCAGGAGAGAACTACGCCACCTTCGTAGTGAGAGTTCAAATAGAAGTGGAGCTGAAAGGTAAGTCCGTATGGGTCCAGTCCAGGCCAATGCTTCTTCAGACTGGCTTCTTCTGGCCTTTTCTAGACAGCAATTCCAAGGAGGTGTCCTTTATGGTGAAGCTGCCGCATCAACTGAAAATCTTCAAGGAGATGATAAAGAGGACAAACTTCTTCGAAATTGAGCGCACCATGTACAGTGAGGTTGTGCCCGAGATGGAGGCTCTCTATAAAGCCGCGGGCCTGCAGATAACTTTCGGTGCCAAGAGCTACGACCTCAACAACGCCAGGAGCGACTATGTGGCCCTGGAGGACCTGGGCATGAAGGGATTCAAGAATGCCAACCGACTCGATGGCCTGGATCAAACACACACCGAGAGAGTGCTCCGCAAGCTGGCCCAGTGGCATGCAGCCAGCGCCGTGCGAGTGGCCTCCAGGGGTCCGTATCCGGAAATTCTGCATAGAGGCTTCTATAAGGAGGAAAACATTCCGATGATGAATGATATGACAGAGAGCATGGGTGGGAAATTCATCAAAAGCTGCGCCAACTATGAAGGCAACGAGGCGTACGTCGGCAAAGTCGTAGGTATCAAACACATAGCTATCAAGCTCGCTATTCATCACTTTAGTTTCCCAATCCCTGCATCTTAAGGAAGCGCTTCAGCCTGTGTTTGTGGACAAACTGTTCGAGTTCGCCAAGATCGATCCTACGGAGTTCAATGTGCTGAACCACGGCGACTGCTGGGCGAATAATATCATGTTCCAATACGATGCCTTTGGCAAGATCCAGGAGGTTTACTTAGTCGACTTCCAGTTGCCCAAGTACGGAACCGTGGCCCAGGACCTGCTCTACTTCCTACTCTCCTCCACCAAGCTGGAGGATAAGCTGACCAAGTTCGATCATTACATTAAGGTGTACCACGACAACCTGGTGAAGTACCTGAAGATCCTCAAGTACTCCAAGCACATTCCCAGCTTGCGGGACATTCACTTGGCGCTTCTCAAACACGGATTTTTCGGTAAAAACAAGTCAAAGTTCGTAAAGATTTACACAACAATTTAATCGTCCTTGTATGTATCGTTTGCCAGGTTATTCTGTGGCCACAGGTGTCATGGCCGCCGTTCTCCTGGATCCCACGGATAGAGCTGACGCCGGAGTGGACTTCCAGATGCAGCTCTACAACAGCTCTCGATACCGCAAACACATCCAAGAAGTCATGCCGTGGCTCCTTAACCGCGGCGCTCTGGAGGTCAATTAGAATTATTACCCCCAACAAACATTTTCCAAATTTGGCTAACAAAAAACACGTCAATTGAGTCATAATATAAGGAGACTACCACCCTGATAAGGCTATCTATGTATATCTGCATGTGATAGGGTCCGAAAGTATTAATAAACGCTAAATGCCGACTGATAGAGGAGTTCAATCAATGTTTGTAAAAACACCAACATTTTTATTGATGGAGGGGGAAACAATTTACCATCGAATAGCTAAAACCCAATTATAAACATGGGTCACGGTCACAGCTCTGGAACAAAGTATTTTTAAGTCCTACTCCCACTTCATAAATAACACTAGTTTACACTCAAAATGCTCCAAGCCTGTTGATGCGAAATTCTGGTAGAGTTGAATCACCAGATCACGGAAATGGCTTTAATTTTTTTTTCTATGGGTTACGTTTTTTTTAAAGATTTTTTAAAGTTTTACACAAAAAAAATCTGCTCAGTTTACGTTTATCATTTCATAGCTCGAGTTGTAGATAATCAATTTACCCGTCGAATCTTTTATTTTACAGGTAATGAACTAACCTTTCAATTTTAAAACACTTTATGTATATTGGATAAGTACTTTGCGTGCTATAGCTCGATAAACTTGGAAAAAGTGGAAATTTCAATCCGTTAACTCAAATGTTAACATGCTGCATCCTAAAAACTCGAAAAAAATCCGTTGGAAAATCAAAACGTGTTTTTTTATAAAGTTGATTACCCAAAGTATTAAACAGGCCTACAACATCAGAAATCCGTTGAAGAATAGATTTATCGTGGATTTTCAAAGTTAAGAAAAAAGATATTTTTTTTCAAATTTTTGGTCGGATGCCTACTAGATTAAAGGTACAGTGCTGGACAACGCCTTTATATGGTCTATTAACTTTGCTAGATGTGATGAACTGTCGGATATAGCTATGAAAAAAAAGCTACGTTTTGTTAAATAAACAAAAATTTACAAAATTAAGTTAAAGTAAGATAAAAATGAAATTATCGCCTTTATATACATACAACATTAGTTGGAAGATGATAATGGTGGTGGTCTTTGTTTCGATGAGAAGCCAAAAATTAGAGTTAGTAGGCCAATATTATGCCTATTATATTATAGAAACATTAATCTTCAGTAAATAATAAGGATCTAATCAATATCCTGCGGTGCTCCGTAAAAAAAAATAATTTTAAATAATTTTTAACATAAAATAGCAGGGCCAGCTAATTAGAAAGATATCAGAGTTATTTCAAAATTTGTTGTTTTATTAAGTATTTAGCAACAAAGTTGGGATACTTTTATTTATTGTACCATTTATGATTGGTATTATTAAATTTTTGTTGCATAATAATTACCAAAAATTGAAAGGAGTAAGTCAAAAATGCTTGCTTTATATGAATTCTATTAGAAGGTGTAAAATGCTCACATTATATATTTTTATGTCTTAGACCTAACCATTGAAACTCGTTCAAAAACGTTGGAAATTATAATATATTATATTATATTTTTTGTTCATATTAATATACAAATTTATTATAATTCGGCTTTGGAATATTCAAATGTATTTATAAAACTCAATCTTATAGTGTTTGAGCTCGATCGAAGGGACGAACTCATTTCGTACATAACAATTGTTGATTAAGAATGGCAAATGTTGCAAATATATGTCGCTTCTTTTAGATTATTGGTAAAGGACTCGCGTTCTTTGCCTCCCTCTTGTCCATAGGTCTTCTGGATGCCTTCTCTTCAGCCTTCATCTGAAAGATGATGACCACCACCATAATCATCTTTCTAATTAGTTGGCAAAAGCTGTATGTATATAATGGCGATATTTACATTTTTATCTTACTTCAACTTAAATTTGTAAATTTTTGTTTATTTAACAAAACGTAGCTTTTTTTCATAGCGACAGTTCATCACATCTAGCAAAGTTAACAGACCATATAAAGGCGTTGTCCAGCACTGTACCTTTAATCTAGTAGGCATCCGACCAAAAATTTGAAAAAAATTATCTTTTTTCTTAACTTTGAAAATCCACGATAAATCTATTCTTCAACGGATTTCTGAAGTTGTAGGCCTGCTTAATACTTTGGGTAATCAACTTTATAAAAAAACACGTTTTGATTTTCCAACGAATTTTTTCGAGTTTTTAGGATGCTAGCAGCATGTTAACATTTGAGTTAACGGATTGAAATTTCCACTTTTTCCAAGTTTATCGAGCGATAGCACGCAAAGTACTTATCCAATATACATAAAGTGTTTTAAAATTGAAAGGTTAGTTCATTACCTGTAAAATAAAAGATTCGACGGGTAAATTGATTATCTACAACTCGAGCTATGAAATGATAAACGTAAACTGAGCAGATTTTTTTTGTGTAAAACTTTAAAAAATCTTTAAAAAAAAACGTATCCATAGAAAAAAAAATTAAAGCCATTTCCGTGATCTGGGGATTCAACTCTACCAGAATTTCGCATCAAAAGGCTTGGAGCATTTTTTTTTTTTCATTTTGTAAACTGGTGTAATCGAAATGCCCCTAGATAAGGGGACAGCTTTTTAGAGAAAAAAAGCTAACTTCAATTAAAAAAGCTGGCGAGACAAGATCGGGGGAAAGCCTTCCCGTTGTACGACTAGTAATTTCATAAACTTGTAATTATTATAAAAGCTCCCCCTCAGCTGATATAAAACTATTGATCCTCCCCTTCGACTTTCAGTCAGCACAGCCGAGAGCAACCGGGCGTATACTTGTTCTACTCGCTTTATAAGAACTAATTCCAGTTATCAGCAATGGCGGCCAGCAAAATTCCCGAGTGGATCACTGCGGAACTATTCGAGGATGTACTCAAGTCGAGTGTGGAGGGATACTCCAAGGTTAGAGCTTTTAAGGCGGAACTAGGATCGGCGGCAGGAGATAACTATGCCACCATTATGCTGCGAGTTCATATCGAAGTGGAGCTGAAGGGTAAGTGAACAAGTTCAAAGCCACGATCATTTCTCATTCTGAATTTCTTCGCCTTTAGATGGAAAATCCAGAAAGGTTTCGTACATGGTCAAGTTGCCGCATCAGGACGAATCGTATAAGGAGATGATGAAGCGGAATAACATCTTCGACACAGAGCGCACCATGTACACTCAGGCGGTGCCCGAGATGGAGGCTCTCTACAAGGAAGCCGGAGTGGAGATCGTATTCGGAGCCAAGAGCTACGATCTCAAGAACGCCGAGTCCGATTATGTGGTCCTGGAGGATCTGAGCATAAAGGGATTCAAGAACGCCAATCGTCTTGTGGGTCTTGACCAAGACCACGCAGAGAGAGTTCTCCGCAAGCTGGCCCAGTGGCACGCGGCATCCGCCGTGCGAGTGGCCACCAAGGGTGCGTATCCGGAAATCCTGCTCCATGGCTTTCTTAAGGAGAGTAGTCGTCCTATGCTAACCGAGATGATGAACGGAATGGGCTCGAGATTCGTCAAAAGCTGCCCCACCTACGAGGGCAACGAGGCTTACCTTGACAAAGTCGTAAATATTAATAACTTAACATATGCAATGAATCACATAGGCATTGATCCCCTTCCTGCTTAATAGAAAGCCCTCCACCCCGTGTTTGTGGACAAAATGTTTGAGTTCGCCAAGGTCGATCCAACGGAGTTCAATGTTCTGAACCACGGTGATTCCTGGGCGAATAATATCATGTTCCAGTACGATGCCTTCGGCAAGATCAATGAGGTCTACCTGGTCGACTACCAGATCCCCAAGTACGGAACCGTGGCCCAGGACCTGCTCTATTTCGTACTCTCTTCCACCAAGCTGGAGGACAAGCTGTCCAAGTTCGATCATTACATTAAGGTGTACCACGAGAACCTAGTAGAGCACCTGAAGATCCTGAAGTTCTCAAAGCCAATTCCTAGCCTGCGTGACATTCACATGGCGCTCTTCAAATACGGATTTTTGGGTAGGTATTTTCTAATATTGGTAAATCAGACTTAAGCATTTCCTTTTCCTTAATCCAGGCTACACTGTGGTCACTGGGGTAATGGCCATCGTTCTTCTCGATCCCACGGATAGCGCCAGCTTCGAGAACTTCATAAGTGAAACCGACGCCGGAGTGGACTTCCAGATGCAGCTCTTCAACAGCCCCCGGTACCGGAAGCACATCGAGGCGATCCTGCCCTGGCTGCTCAATCGCGGCGCCCTGGAAGCCAGTTAGAATTATTACCCCAACAAACATTTTCCAAGTTAGGCTAAATAACACACGTTAATTAAGTCATAACTTTAAGAGAAGACCTCCCTGATAAGGCTATCTATATCAGTATGTGATAGGGTTCGAAAATATTAAAGACAGATTGATAGAGGTGTTCAAGCAAAGCTTGCGAAAAAAACAAAAAAAAAATGTTAATGAAAGAGAAAACACTTTATTTTCGAATAGCTATGGGTTATCTAAATAAATATTAACAATTTTGCACGTCTTGTTATTGCAATTATATCTGGAAACCCGCGTTGATATTTAATAGAAAACACAAATCTAAAATCTCAGGTATTGTGGAGGTGAGACCCATATACCATATAAGGGTATAAACAAGCCAGAGAAGCAAAACAAAAGAAGAGTCATCAAACTAAAAGCTTTCTTTTATGTCTTCAAAATCTCTAAAGCAAGTGCCTTAAGAGGTCACAAGCAAACAACTTAACAAAACAAAACTGAAAGCTTGATACTATTGTGCTTTATTCTCTCCACCGATCTTGGTTTGGTTATTAACCAGGTACATACATATATTGTAATGTTTCTGTAGATTTTCTCGTATGTACTTTCAATTGTACTAAAGAATAAATCGGTTCCATAATTGGTCAAAACAGTGACAAAAATCAACCTAATAAAAAGACTTATCGAAGATATGGCTCCTAGTCTCGGATCTACGTTACAGGCTTGATTTTAGATAAACTCAATTTCAAGGGGCACGACACAGTCACAGCTCTGGAAAATAAGTATTTTTAAGCCCCACTCCTGCTTTATAAATTAACGAAGATAAGTGGGCAGCTTTTTGGAAAAAAAAGCTAACTGCTATTAAAAAAGCTGGCTAGAGAATATCGAGGGAAAGCCCACTGGTTCTACAACACGTTATATCGAGAACTTGTAGTTATTATGAAAGCTCATTTTAACTGGTATAAAACAATTGATCCTCTCTTTCGACCCTCAGTTAGCTCAGCAGAGTGCAACCGGGCGTATACTTGCTCTTCCCCCTAAATAACAACTTATTCCAATTATCTGCAATGGCAGCCAGCAAAATACCCGAGGCGAGGCAGGCGAAAATTATGCCACCATCATGCTCCGAGTTCACATCGAAGTGGAGCTGAAGGGTAAGTGAACAAGTTAGAACCACGATCATTTCTGATCCCGAATTTCCTTTCCTTAGATGGAAAAACCAAGAAGCTGTCGTACATGGTCAAGTTGCCGCATCAGAGCGAAATGTATAAAGCGATGATGAAGCGGACTAACATCTTCGGCATAGAGCGCACCATCTACACTCAGGTGGTCCCCGAGATGGAGGCTCTTTACAAGGAAGCCGGAGTGGAGATCGTATTCGGAGCCAAGAACTACGACCTCAAGAACGCCGAGTCCGATTATGTGGCCCTGGAGGATCTGGGCCTGAAGGGATTCAAGAACGCCAATCGCCTCGAGGGTCTCGACCAAGACCACGCGGAGAGAGTTCTCCGCAAGCTGGCCCAGTGGCATGCCGCGTCCGCCGTGCGAGTGGCCACCAAGGGTGCGTATCAGGAGATCCTGCTCAATGGCTTCTTCAAGGAAAACAGCCGCCCTATGATAGCCGAGATGATGAAAGGAATGGGTTTAAAATTTGTCAAAAGCTGCGCCACCTACGAGGGCAACGAGGCTTACCTGGATAAAGTCGTAAGTTTCAAATATTTTATTTATGCATTTAGTAATTTTTATACAATTACTAGAAAGACCTCCAGCCTGTGCTTGTGGACAAATTGTTCGAGTTCGCCAGGGTCGACCCTACGGAATTTAATGTGCTGAACCACGGAGATTCCTGGGCGAATAATATCATGTTCCAGTACGATGCCTTCGGCAAGATCAAGGAGGTCTACCTGGTCGACTACCAGATCCCCAAATACGGAAGCGTGGCCCTGGATCTGCTCTATTTCCTACTCTCCTCCACCAAGCTGGAGGATAAGCTGACCAAGTTTGATTATTACATTAAGGTTTACCACGACAACCTGGTGGAGCACCTGAAGATCCTGAAGTACTCCAAGCCCATTCCCAGCCTGCGGGACATTCACTTGGCGCTCCTCAAACACGGATTTTTCGGTAGGTATTTTCTACTTTTTGTATGTCAGATTGAGGCATTTCCTTGTCCTTAATCCAGGCTACGCTGTGGTCACTGGTGTGATGGCCGCCGTTCTCCTAGACCCCACGGAGAGCGCCACTATGGAGAACTTCATGGGTGAAACCAACTCCGGAGTGGACTTACAGATGCAGATGTACAACAATGCCCGCTACCGCAAACACATCCAGGAGATCCTGCCCTGGTTACTTAATCGAGGCGCCCTGGAGGCCAATTAGATCTATGACCCCCACCAAACATTTCCTTAGTTTGTTCAAAAACACACACCTCAAGTGAGTCATAATTTCAAGAGACGACCACCCTGATAAGGTTATCTATATCTGTAAGCGATAGAGTCCGAAAGTATTAATAAACATTAAAAACCGACCGATTGAGGCGTTCAATCAAAGTTTGCAAAAACACAAAAAAGTTTATTGAGTTTATCTAAATAAATATCAATAATTTGTCATGTCTTGTTATTGAAATTATTTCTGGGAATCCGAGTTAATATTTAATGGCAAACACAAACCTAAAAGCCTCAGTGGAATAAGAGAATTATACACCTTATAAGGGCATAAACAAACCAAAGGAGGAAAGCAAAACGAGAGAAATCACAATAGAGAAAGAACCAAAAAAAAAAAAACGAATTTACCGGTAAATAAAGAAAACTGCTGATAAATAGAGAGAACAACGTAAAGCAAGTGCAAAACAGACTGAAAGCTGGGGCTTACCGTATTTTAGTCTCTCCACCGATCTTTGTTTGGTTATTAACTATGTACATATGTATATAATGTTACTACATACTAATGGTTTTTTCTCATATGCACTATAAAATGTTCTCAGTAACTAAAGACTAACTCAGTTCTATGATGAGTCAAAACTTAAGGCAATCAAGGCTTAGGAGATGTGGATCCTTATCTGGAATCTGTATTAGAGTCTCTGCTTTAGATAAATTCAATTAGATGGTCACTGCCACAGCTCTGAAAAATAGGTATTTTTAAGCCCCACTCCCACTTCATAAAATTAAACGAAATACCTTCAGATAAGTGGATAGCTTCTTAGAGTAAAAAGCTAATTTTTATTAAAAAAGCTGGCGCGGAAAGATAGAGGGAAAGCCCCCTGGCTGCTCGAAACGTTAATTCGAAAACTTGTCGTTATTATGAAAGCTCACCCCCAGCAGGTATAAAACTATTGATCCTCGTTGTCGACTTTCAGTCAGCATAGTCGAGTGCAACCAGGCGTATACTTGATCTAGTCGCTATATTAAAACAAATTCCAGTTATCAGCAATGGCGGCCAGCAAAATACCCGATTGGGTCACTGCGGAACTATTCGAGGATGTACTCAAGTCGAGTGTGGAGGAATATTCCAAGGTTAGGACTTTCAAGGCGGAATTAGGATCGGCGGCAGGAGATAACTATGCCACCATTATGCTGCGAGTTCATATAGAAGTGGAGCTCAACGGTAAGTCAAAAAGTTGAAGGCCCCAATTATTATTTGATTCGGAATTTCCTCCGCTTAGATGGCAAAACCAAGAAGGTGTCGTACATGGTCAAGTTGCCGCATCAGCACGAAATGTTTAGGGAGATGATGAAGAGGACTAACATCTTCGACATTGAGCGCACCATGTACAGTGAGGTGGTGCCCGAGATGGAGGCTCTCTACAAGGCCGCGGGCCTGGAGATCACTTTCGGCGCCAAGAGCTACGATCTCAAGAACGCCGAGACCGAATATGTGGCCTTGGAGGATCTGGGCCTGAAGGGATTCAAGAACGCCAATCGCCTCGAGGGTCTCGACCAAGACCACGCGGAGAGAGTTCTCCGCAAGCTGGCCCAGTGGCATGCCGCGTCCGCCGTGCGAGTGGCCACCAAGGGTGCGTATCAGGAGATCCTGCTCAATGGCTTCTTCAATGAGGAGAGCCGTCCGATGATGGCCGAGATGATGAACGGAATGGGCTCCAGATTTGTCAAAAGCTGCGCCACCTATGAGGGCAACGAGGCTTACCTTGAAAAAGTCGTAAGCATTAATAACTAAATATATACAATGAATCACACAGTCATTGATCCCCTTCTTGCTTAATAGAAAGCCCTCCAGCCAGTGTTTGTGGACAAAATTTTCGAGTTCGCCAAGGTCGATCCCACGGAGTTCAATGTGCTGAACCACGGCGATTCCTGGGCGAATAATATCATGTTCCAGTACGATGCCTTCGGCAAGATCAAAGAGGTCTACCTGGTCGACTACCAGATCCCCAAGTACGGAACCGTGGCCCAGGACCTTTTCTATTTCCTACTCTCCTCCACCAAGTTGGAGGATAAGCTGTCCAAGTTTGATTATTACATTAAGGTTTACCACGACAACCTGGTGGAACACCTGAAGATCCTGAATTACTCAAAGCCCATTCCCAGCCTGCGGGACATTCACTTGGCGCTCTTCAAATACGGATTTTTCGGTAGGTATTTTGTACTTTCGTAATTCAGACTTAAGAATTTCCTTGTCCTCAATCCAGGCTACACCGTGGTCACTGGTGTGATGGCCGCCGTTCTCCTGGATCCCACGGATAGCGCCAGTATCGAGAACTTCATGGGTGAAACCGATGCCGGAGTCGACTTCCAAATGCAGATGTACAACAATGCCCGCTACCGCAAACACATTCAGGCGATCCTGCCGTGGCTGCTCAATCGCGGCGCCATGGAGCTCAACTAGAATTATTTGTTTCCAATGGAAACTTTCCACTAAACATTCCCAATTTTTACACAACAAACCTGTGAATTAAGTAAGAATTTAGAGTGGCCTCATGATAGTGTTATCTGGACCTGCTCGCGATATTGTAGACGAGTATTAATAAAAAAATTAAACTTCGATTACAATCAAGGAATCACTATGAAAGTGTATTTTTGGCAAAAAATCCAATTAGTGGTGAGTCACTACGACTTGTTGGTCCCAACACCTTGATAGCGTAACTAGGCAACCGTGGTGCGAAGTGTGCCTCCATATATGAATATATTTGGGAGTAAACAAATTTCGCTTTCGAGCCAAAAAAGCGTAACAAAACAAAACATTTCCAAGATAATGGAAACCGTTTAAGCTGTCCCTTGAGAGAGAAACTACAATATAAATATATAGCCTATCTAGTTGTAAAAGCTTTGACTAGTCGGTTGACTAAAAAAACGATTTAACTCTTAGCTATAGATATTTATATGCTGTTCGTTATTTTTGTTTTTGAATGGAATACATGTATTCTAAAATACGTGAAATCAAATATCCCATGTTTTCCGACTTATAACGAATTCATGCCAGATTTGTAAAGGCCAGTTTATTAATAAACAAAAATGACCGAAAAATACTTTTATTATTGTCCTATTTTTCCTGGGCATTATCAGTCGTCTTCAGTCCAAAAGAATTTCTGCGATCCCATATCCATTTTCAGTCATTTTGGGTTCAATAGCCTTAACTTGCTTACATTTTCGATTGGCGTTGCCACCCTGTTTCCTGGGTTTCTGTGTGTGTGTGTTGCGGTGAGCCTAACAGAGCTCTGTTATGTGCAGTCTCGGTGACAAGGTGCGAGAGAGAGATTTGGCGAGGGCTGTAATGAAGAGGATGTGGCTAAAAAACGCGGCGAGAAGATGGAACAGCCTAAATGGCATTATCCGTAACAACAGGGCAAATATATGTAAATATGTATATGCTTTTTGTAATGTTTTAACCTAGGTACTTTCAATGCTTTTCTACAAAGTAAATACATTTCTAGGACGTGTGCAATGTTTGCTAATAAATGTTTGCTGGGAACTTATTTGTGGGCAATAACAAACAGACAAATAGCTAGAGTAAATGAGATGTAAAAGCACAAAGTATTTTGAGGGAATTCACCGGCAAACAGAAAAGGCGGTGATTAAATAAGAGAGACGACGTACCCACAAGCATTATAAGATCATAATCGACCACTTTAGTAAAACTAAACTAAACTAACTAGAGAGGTTTTTCTATGATTGTATGATTGGTCAAATCAAATGCCTAGACTTGTATCAAGGTATCCAAGGCTTCACATTGAAGATATGGGCTGCGTTACAGGCTAAGCCTTAAATAAACCCATTAACAAGGGTCACTGTTACAGCGATGGAAAATTAATATTTCTAAGCTCCATTCCCAATTAATAAATGAACAAGATAAGTAAAACAGCTTTTTGGGAAAAAAGCTAAGTGATATTAAAAAAGCTGGGGAGAAGAGATTGAGGGAAGCCGCCGGTTCCTCGAAACGTAATCCGCAATTATTATAAAAGCTTTCCTCCCCCTGGTATAAAACTATTGATCCTTCCGGTCCATCCTCAGTCAGCACAGCCGAGTGCTACCGGGCGTATACTTGTTCTACTCGCTATATAAGAACTAATTCCAGTTATCAGCAATGGCGGCCAGCAAAATACCCGAGTGGATCACTGCGGAACTATTCGAGGATGTACTCAAAACGAGTGTGGAGGGATACTCCAAGGTTAGAGCGTTTAAGGCGGAACTAGGATCGGCGGCAGGAGATAACTATGCCACCATTATGCTGCGAGTTCACATCGAAGTGGAGCTCAAGGGTATGTTAAAAAGTTGAAGGCCCCGATTATTATTTTATTCGGAATTTCCTCCGCTTAGATGGCAAAACCAAGAAGCTGTCGTATATGGTCAAGTTGCCGCATCAGCACGAAATGTTTAGGGAGATGACAAGGCATACTAACATCTTCGACATTGAGCGCACCATGTACAGTGAGGTGGTGCCCGAGATGATGGCTCTCTACAAGGCCGCGGGCCTGGAGATCACTTTCGGCGCCAAGAGCTACGAACTCAAGAACGCCGAGTCCGAATATGTGGCCCTGGAGGATTTGGGAGTCAAGGGATTCAAGAACGCCAATCGCCTCGAAGGACTCGACCAAGCGCACACGGAGAGAGTTCTGCGCAAGCTGGCCCAGTGGCACGCCGCATCCGCCGTACAAGTGGCCACCAAGGGTGCGTATCCGGAAATCCTCCTTAATGGCATTTTCATGGAAGAAAGCCGACCGACGCTCTCCGAGATGATGAATGGAATAGGCTCGAGATTCGTCAAAAGCTGCGCCACCTACGAAGGCAACGAGGCCTATATTGACAAAGTCGTAAGTCTCAAATATTTAATATATTCAAAATATCACGCAGTCATCGATCCGCTCCCCATTAACTAGAAAGCCCTCCAGCCAGTGTTTGTGGACAAAATATTCGAGATCACCAAGGTCGATCCCACGGACTTCAATGTGCTGAACCACGGCGACTGCTGGGCGAATAATATCATGTTCCAGTACGATGCCTTCGGCAAGATCAAGGAGGTTTACTTGGTCGATTACCAGATGCCTAAGTACGGAACCGTGGCCCAGGACCTGCTCTACTTCCTACTCTCCTCTACCAAGCTGGAGGATAAGCTCTCCAAGTTCGATTATTACATTAAAGTGTACCACGACAATCTTGTGGAGCACCTGAAGATCCTGAAGTACTCGAAACCCATTCCCACGTTGCGTGATATTCACTTGGCGCTCTTTATATACGGAGTTTTCGGTAGGTATTTTCCATTAACTGTGTTCCACATCTTAGCACTAATGTCCTCAATTCAGGCTACATGGTGGTCAATGGTACTATGGCCGCCGTTCTCATGGATCCCACGGAGAGCGCCAGCCTTGAAAACTTCATGGGTGACACCGACGAGGGAGCGGATTTCCAGATGCAGATGTTTAACAATGCCCGCTACCGCAAACACATCCAGGAGATCATGCCCTGGTTGCTCAATCGCGGCGCCTTGGAGATTAATTAGAGTTTTTTCCAAAATTTACACAACAAACCTGTGAATTAAGTCAGAATTCTAAGCGATCTCATGATAGTGTTATCTGCCCCTGCTTGCGATAATGTCCACGAGTGTTAATAAACGTAAAACTTCGATCAATTGAAAATAATCACAATGAAAGTGCGTTTGTGTGTGCCTCGGCTATATTTGGGAGTAAACAAATTTTGCTTCAGAGCCAAAGAAGCGTATCAAAACAAAACACATTCAAAACAATGAGCCCGCAAAAGCTCTTTTTTGAGAGAGAAACTACTATATATATAACTTACCTAGCTGGAAGAGCTTTGAGTTAGCTACACCAAAATATTTAACAATTAGTTCGAGCTATTTATAGGGATATACGTACATACATATGTACATATAAGCTCTTTTCCGGGACTTACAACTTGTAATTGTCAAGTAAATATATATCAAGCAAGTGTCACATCTTAGTTATTTAATGTTTTCTGGGAACTAATTTATGGGCAATAACGGACAAGAAAAATAGCCAAAGTAAATGAGATGTGAAAATCACAAAATATTTTGTGAGATCATACAAAATAAAATATAAAAAGAGAATTAAAGATTATTAGAGAGCGAAAAATCTCAAATTTTAATTTTTTTACGAATAGCAAAGCGAAACAACATCTTTATTTTTTATTTAACAAGGCAAAATATTAGGGTTTATATTTAATTACCACTATCTTATCCAGTCCACAAGTGGTAGAGACACTCGTAAAAATCTATTCCGCGTTAGAGCATTGTAAGATAAGGGCACAAATTAAAAAAAAAATGCACCTAACCAGAGGTTTTCTGGGTTTGCGTAGTATTACCTAACTGATTAATAATATCAAATTCAAATGCATACATAACATAGATAGGAATACAATATTGTTATATTTTTATATGCAATCAATTGCACACCTCTTCAAACAAGCAAAAAAAAAATGCTTTATCATTTTGCAAGCAAACCCTAAAAGCTACTGATTGTATGGGATAAGATAGTGCTTTTCACTCTACCTGATATTATTTAAGAGATGCAACCAGGAAGAAGAGCTCCCAGTCGCTGATCAGAAGTCAACGAGATACTATCGCAATGGCACCACAAACAAAGGATGAAGAGGTTGGGCAGAGCGAAGTCCAGATCCCGGACTGGGTTAAGCCAGAAGCCTTTGAAGATCTGCTCAGGCTAAAGGTCAAGGATTACAAGGAGACTAAATCTCTGAGGGCCAAGGCTGGAGTCTCTCCTGGAGAGAACTATGCCACCATAATGCTGAGAGTAGAGCTGGATGTGGAACTTAAAGGTCCGACTCTTTATTAACCTACGACTTAGTTCAGAGTCAATTTAATTTAAGTCTATATTCACGCTTCAGACAAATCCCTGGTGACCAAGGCCTTCATGCTGAAGACACCCCATCAATCGGAGGTCTATCGCAAAATCCTCGAGGAAACAGACATCTTCGATGTAGAGCGTGGCATGTATCTGGAAGTGGTTCCCGAAATGGAGCAGCTGTATCGGGATGTGGGCGTCGAGGTGAAGTTCGGAGCTGAGGCCTACGAGATCCAGGCCAACGATTACTATGTCCTCTTGGAGGATCTCCGGCCCCGTGGCTTCAGGAATGCCAATCGACTTGAGGGCTTGGACCAGGCCCACACCGAGAGTGTCCTGCGGAAACTGGCCCAGTGGCATGCAGCATCCGCTGTTCGCGTGGCGACCAGAGGACCCTACGAGGAGAAGTACACCACGGGTTTCTTCAAGTCCGAGGAAATCGTGGATGCATTCTGCAACCGCAGCGCCAAAAACTTGCTGAAGCACATTGATCTGTACGAAGGTCACGAGGCTTACCTGAAAGATTTGGTGGGTAAACCTACAGACTACCTCTGGATATCTGTATCTGTATTTTATCGCCGTATCTCTCGCTACAGCAAAGTGTCTCTGAGAAGTTGTTGGACGTGGTCAACGATATGAACGAGCCGAAAGCCGACGAGTTCAACGCTCTGAACCACGGCGATGGTTGGTCTAACAACATCATGTTCCAGTACAACGAAAAGGACGATATATTGAACACCTATTTCGTGGACCTGCAAATCCCCAAATATGGAACTGTGGCCCAGGACTTGTACTACTTCCTGTTGTCCTCCACTAGTTTGGACATCAAAATGTCCAAGTTTGACTATTTCATTTGGTTCTATCACTCCGAGTTGGTCAAGCACCTGAAGCTTCTCAAGTATTCCAAGCCACTGCCCACTCTGAGGAGTATCCATAATGCCCTCAACAAATACAGTGGTTGGGGTGAGTTTTTGCATCTTAACATTTCGAATTAAATATCTTAAATAACAAATTATTTTCCAGGCTTTATCTGTTCCGCCTGCATAATGGGATTCGTCCTGCTTGATCCCAGAGATGATGCTCACTTTGATAAGATCATGTCAGAAGAAGACTCCAGCTTCAAGAACTCCATCTACACCAATCCTAGATATCGACGGCATATGGAGGTCCTGCTGCCGTGGTTGCAGCACCGAGGGGCCATGGAATAGGTCTCGCAATCAGTGTTAGATTAGCTTTTAAATATTTTGAAATATTATAAATAAAACAAGATATTAAATATTGGTATAAGCCATTACACTGATGTTGAACTTAATTAATTATTGTTGATCTTTTATTTATATATTCAGATACTTATTACTTCCTGCTCAGAACGATTTTTTCTTCAAAAAATGTCCTGGACTTGCTTACTTTTTACAATATATTCTCTAATTATTTGATTCCTTACTGAGGGAAGTAATAATAAATTTATTTAATTTCATGTTACACAGAGTGACGTGTTTATATTTAACAATATCAGAATTGTTACCTATTTATTTCAATATTACAGAAATGCATGGCTTCTTTATTTAAGTTTTTCAAATTTTGTAGTTGTTTAAACAAAATGAGATTGCACAATTCTGAGATCTTTCATAAGTTTAATGACTAAAATGCTATAACAGCTAAAGGAATTTAACAAGATTGCCAGCTAATTTATGCATTTATCAGCAACTAGCTTTTATTCTAATTACCTTATAATCTTATTATTATTCCAGTCTTATCCTCATATCTAACCAAACAATCTATTAACAAGGTGAGATAAAAGTGACGCGGCAGCTTTAATTAAAAATTTTAGTTTAATTTGTGACGATTAATAGTAAAATTAGTAAAAAAAATAAATTACAAATAATCTAACTAGTTTCTAATTCGGCACGCTGGTGAAAATCTTAAGTTTGTAGTTTTTTATTTTTAATTTATTTTCGAAAAGACAGTTGAAATCTTGTTTATCAAATATCTTAAAGATCTTCAAAGATCTTTTCAATACTTTTCGATCCTGATCGGACTATCGGATTTTCAATTTTTAGGGCTCTCCTTATATAGTAGTTTCCTTGCGCTCTATACTCTCTGTGCTCATCGTCACTACGTAGACTGCCCTTCACAGTGACCACAGAAACTGTCAGGTAATGGTGACACTCTGATCTGTGAGAGGATTGTTTCATCAAACAAACCACAGAGCCTCTCCTTGATCTAATGTTTAGCAATCTGCTGTGTCACATTTGCACAAATGAACTTCAAGCAATCTAAAGATTGTAGAGAAAGCGATAAGATTTATCCGTATCATCGTTATTAGTTTCTGGCAGCTGTATAAAAAAGATGTCGCCAGTAGACGTACTTCCCATTAAGTGATTCGAAGTCTACGAGATATAGTCACAATGCCGCCACAAACAAAGGAAGATGAGGTAGACCAAAGGGAGGTCCTAGTTCCGGACTGGCTAAAGCCGGACGCCTTCGAAGATTTGCTAAGGAAAGATGTCAAGGACTACAAGGAGACCAAATCTCTGAGGGCCAAGGCTGGAGTCGCTGCTGGGGAGAACTATGCCACCATAATGCTGAGAGTGGAGTTGGATGTGGAGACTAAAGGTAGGACTTTAATTTCATCATCGTTCTTAATAAACTCGAACTCATGTTCGTCCTTAGATAAATCCCAATTAACCAAAGCTTTCATGCTGAAGACTGCCCACCAATCTGAGGCCTATCGAAAGGTGCTCGAAAAAACAAACATCTTCGATACGGAGCTTGGAATGTATTTGGAAGTGGTTCCCGAACTAGAGCAGCTCTACCGAGATGCGGGCGTCGAGGTAAAGTTCGGTGCCGAGGCCTACGAGATCCCTGTCAGCGATTACTATATCCTCTTAGAGGATCTCAGGCCCCGAGGCTTCCGTAATGTGAATCGCCTGGAGGGCATGGACCAGGCTCACACCGAGAGTGTCCTGACGAAAATGGCCCAGTGGCATGCGGCGTCTGCAGTTCGCGTGGCGACCAAAGGACCTTACCAGGAGAAGTTTACTAAGGGATTTTTAAAGGACGAGGAAATTGTAGATGCTTTCTGTAATCGTAACATTAATGTTTTCCTCAAGAATGCTCATTTGGTTCAAGGACATGAGACTTATCTGAAAGATTTGGTGGGTACACATCACGTCTTATTATATTATTTTCTCTTATCTTATTATTATCAACTCTCCGGGCAGAAAATTGCAGCCAACAAGCTATTGGATATTGTGAACGAGTTGAACAATCCGAAACCTGATGAGTTCAATGCCCTGAACCACGGCGATGGTTGGTCCAACAATATCATGTTCCAGTACAACGAGAAGAACGAGATATCGGACACCTACTTCGTCGACCTGCAGTTGCCCAAGTGGGGAACAGTGGCTCAGGATCTGTACTACTTCCTGCTGTCCTCCACAAGCTTGGACGTAAAGGTATCCAAATTCGATTACTTCATTTGGTTCTATCACTCAGAGTTGGTCAAGCACCTGAAACTGCTCAAGTACTCCAAGCCGCTGCCCACTTTGAGGAGTATTCGAGACACTCTCTCCAAATACAATACGTGGGGTAAGTAATTGCCTTATGTTTGGATCCTTTACCCTTTAAGTAAATCGATATCCTAGCCTTCGTCTGCTCCGCGACAATATTGCCATTCGTGCTGCTGGATCCCACGGACGGCGCTAACTTCGAGAAAGTCCTGGCCGACGATGACTCCAGCTTCAAGCAATCGCTCTACGTCAATCCCAGGTTCCACAAGCACATGGAAGTCCTCTTGCCCTGGCTGCAACATCGAGGAGCATTGGAATAGATTACTTATGGGAAAATTAAGCTAAGTTTTATGTGTCCACAGACCAGGGACTATAAGAAATGTTTGCTTATATAAGTTCACGAATTAGATACATTTTTGGGTAATATTTCCTACAATTTTAGGCTATTTTCACACATTTTAGGTAATGCTTTTTTCTGAGTGTAGCAACAAATATTATGGTTGGATTACTTTTAAGAACTCAAGTGTAATCCAGATAAGATAACTACTATCTTTTGTTTTATATAACAAATATGACGAAAAACTTCAATTTTAAGGCAAACCCTTCAGAGCTTTCATAGATAACTTCCGTGGTAACGTTATGTAATAATTATGGACAACATTTTCCACTCAAAAGCTCCTGCCAAAGCTTAATATTTGAGCGTATTTCATCATTTAATTTGAGATTGCCGCAGGTTCTCTTCAGTGTGTGACTGCCGTTTAAACTGTAGGCATTTCACAATATGGGCACAAATAATGATCAGCAGCTAATGCCACCCAAGTGGCTTAGTGCCCAATTTATTACGGGTGTACTTAATGCATACGAAAAATCAACTGACCTAACGATCACCGATTTGGCCTTCTTCCCGGCGAGTGCCAAGGGGGATCACTATGCCAGCGTCATGTTCCGTACACCACTGAAGTACACCACTGACAAGGGAGTGATCTTCAGGTCCCTGACCATCAAAACAATGCCCGAGGAGCAGGCTCAGCAGAAGGTGCTCCTGACCAAGTCCCATCTCTTCTCGACGGAGATGGGCATGTACCCGGAAGTGCTTCCCGAATTCGAGAGAATAGTCCGAAAAGCGGGCGACAACACCAAGCTGCATGCGGAGTGCATCTACCACAGTCTGGAACCGCGTCAGGTAATGATCTTCGAGGAGCTGTTGGAAGAGGGATACTCGATGATCAGGGATCGGGAGAGTTTGCCTGAGGAACTTCGAGGGGCCTACTACAAACTGGCAAAGTTCCATGCCGCCAGCATGAAAGTATTGCAGGACAATCCAGACTAAAGGAATACAAGCACGGAGTCTTTGAAATACCATCTATGATGGAGAATCCCATCATGACCGCAGAAATGGATCCTTTCATTGCAATGCTTGGGAAAGATCCGGAACTACAGAAGGAGAAGCTTTTTTTTTTTAGAAAATTAAGAATAACAACTTTTTGCAACGTGCTCGGGATGTAATGCTGGAGCAGCGAAAAGGTGGCACATCCGAGGGATACATCGTCCTCTGCCACGGAGACTTTCACCTGCGGAACATAATGTTTAGGAACCACTGCATGCTCCTGGACTTCCAAATCAGCAATCTGTGTCCCTTGACTGGCGACTTAATCTACTCCATAGACATGCCGTTGAGTCCCAAATAGCGTAAAGATTATCTAGATTATCTGATGGCCTACTATGTCTACGTACTGAGCGATACCCTGCGGAGTATAGGCTATAGAGGGGAAGGTCCGACCTTGGCAGACTTGAGGCGGGAGCTTTGTCATCACAAATACTTCAGTATGTTTAAAGACTTGCTGTTTCTTACATTCTATTTATATTTATCAAATAAAAACACCTCTTAACGAGGTTAGATTAAAGTGACGATGGCACACTCAACACAAAAAACTTCTGATATCAAATTTTGTGACGATTAATAGTTATTTAAACAAAAATATTTAAAAAGTTTTTAATTAGTTTCAAAATCGGCACGCTGCCTATTTTGCCTTTTTAAATTTTTCAGCTAAGTGCCGATTTTGAAACTAATTAAAAACTTTTTAAATATTTTTGTTTAAATAACTATTAATCGTCACAAAATTTGATATCAGAAGTTTTTTGTGTTGAGTGTGCCATCGTCACTTTAATCTAACCTCGTTAAGAGGTGTTTTTATTTGATATCAGAAGTTTTTTAAATGACTTATGTATGTACATAGATAGGTCTTCCATTGTTTTTATAAGTTTTTGTTTGAAACTCAAATGGGAAAAATTAACAAACAAAATTCATATAAGAAGTTAGCTATATGGGAGCATTGCTACTAATTTTGATGAGAAAGCAAATTTTCGGAGATATGTGTTGTACCCCGAAATATCTCAAGGGATATACGGCCGGAAGTTACTATAAAAATCGTGAAAGCTATTTAAAAAAATTTTTAATCTAAAAAAAAATAATTTGTATTCTAAATTCTTAATTATAATATTTAGAAAATTTTTGTCAGGGCAAAGTAATTATCATATCAAAATACTTTTCCAACGACATATAGCACGTTTCTGTAACTTTAGTCGTTCAGAAGTTATGGGCGCGAGAAATTTCCTGTTTTCCCGCCAAAGTAGTGGAAAAAGCAAAAATTAGATTAAATTAAAAAAAAAAAATTTCAAGCGATTTCTTTTAAATTTAAATGATATTAAATTTTTTTTGATGGCTTTAAATTTTATTGCATTGTGCACGTCTCTAAATGACTCTACATAAGTTTTTACATAAATGTATGTATAGTGCACGTGAAAGGTTAGGTATATGGGATCTTTGCTACTAATTTTAATGAGTAATATCTCGAGAAAGCGAATTTTCCGAGATATGTGTTATATACCAAAAGTTGAGCAATCTCAAGGGCTATATGGCCTTGAGTGAGTATCAAAATCGTTAGAGCCATTTTTAAGAAAACTTCAAAAACTTAAAAAAAAAAATTAATTTTAATTATAAATTCTTAAATATTATATTTATATAAATTATGTCAAGGCAAAGCTATTATCATTTCAAAATACCTTTCAAACGACATAAAGCACGATTCTGTAGCTTTAGTCGTTTAGAAGTTATGGGCGCGGGAAATCTGGCTTTTCTAGCTGTTTTCCCGCCAAACTAGCGGGAAACCCAAAAAGTCGTAGAACAAAAATTATTTAGCTCGAGCTGATTAATAAAACAAAAGTGGTTCCAGGACTTTAAAACAAAAAATACCACAGACAAACAGACAAACAAACAAACAAACAAACAGACAAACAACAGGACAAACGTTTTCATTTCGGAAAGGCCGTTGAAATCTTGTTTATTGAATATCTTTTGAACGGAGTATCGGATCAGGACGATCGAGGTGTCATTCGACGCGTATTTAAAGCTAGATCACAACAACCTTAAAAATTTGGGGGTTTTTGCTCAACCGGCCCCAATTGCTCCAATTTTCAAAATTGTCAATTTCGCACTTTCACTCTCATTTCTCCTAAAGTTATCAGTTTTTGAAAAATCTTAGTATGCAGTTTCAAAGAGGTTTACAATACCTTTCGATCAAGATATAAATGGTTCTGATCGGACTATCGTAGCAGATTTTCAATTCTACGGCTGTATATAGTAGTCTCCTTGCGCACCACAGTCTCGGTGCTCATCGTCACTACGTGGACTGCCGTCCACAGTGATATATACAAAATTAATAAAGAAATATATAACATAATATTAATATAGTTAAACTATATAGCTCCAGAAATCGGCGAGCTTTCTCATAAATAATGATTACTCTATGAAAATAATTGGGAAGCGTCACTAAAATGTTGTTATCATATTTCTTTTTTCGCGATTGTTGCCTTGTTGTTGCTACAATAATTTTTTCCATTCCCTAAACAGACACTCCATGAATGGGTTTATGGACACACTCATATAAGTATGTAGTATTACCCCCACACATGGCTTGTTTTGGTCTGTATGTATAGTCGTATGTCTCACTTGGGAGCTCTGTCAATAACTTCGGAGAGAGCTTTCTGATCGGCGTTTGTTTTGGTATGTATAAAATTACGATTAAAGAGAGATAAAGGGAGGGAAAAGCTTTCGCTCTTGGTATATAATGCCCTCAGCCGGCAAATCGACCTTCAGTTTGTATACAATGACGGAAGAGGCCACAACTGTTCCAGTGCCCGCCTGGCTGAAGGCAGATCTCTTGGAGAAATTGCTTAAGGGGCGATTCGGAGACAAGTATGTTGGAATCAAGAGCTTCCAGCCGGTGGCCGGCCTAAAGCCGGGTGAAAATTACTCCTCCATCATGCTGCGCCTACACTTCGAAGTCGAGCTGAAGGGTGAGTCATTGGCGTGGCAAACAAAGAAAAGAGAAGACTATTTGGAGGTCCGCCATTAGATCACGTCATCGAAAAGGTGAGCTACATGCTGAAGACGCCGCACGACTTCGAGATGTACCGCGAGATCTTGAAGACGAACAACATGTTTGTGGTGGAGCGGGACGTCTTCCTGGAGGTGATTCCCGAGCTGGTCAAGATGTACGAGGACGCGGGTCTGCAGGTCCGGTTCGGAGCCGAGGCCTACGAAATCCCAGCTCCCGACGAGTACGTCCTGCTGGAGGACCTCCAACCACTTGGCTTCAAGAACGCGGACCGCCTGGTGGGCCTGGACATGGCCCACACCAAGGGGGTCCTCAAGAAGATGGCCCAGTGGCACGCGGCCTCGGCCAACAGGCTCCACCTCAAGGGCCCATACTCCCAGCACTATCTGCAGCCGAACTACTCCGACCCGATGAGGAAGAGCATCGAGCAGGTGGCCGAGACCCTGGGAAAGTACTTGTTCAAGTGCCTGCCCCTCTACGAGGGCCACGAGGAGTACACCGAGGCGGTGGTGAGTAGGCAAATCATCATCTTATTAATGGGTCATCAAAAAAGCTTTTGAAGAAGTTTAGTTCCACTAGAAGTCTTGGCTAATCGTCTCTCTTTGCAGCACAAGATCCATCCCAAGATGGTAGAGCTGCTCTATGACATGAACACGCCCAAGCCGGAGGACTTCAATGCCCTGAATCACAGTGACTGCTGGACGAACAACATCATGTTCCGGTACGAGGGAGAGAACCCCGAGCCCGTGGAGACCTACTTCGTGGACCTGCAGATGCCAAGGGTTACCTGTGTGGCCCATGACCTGCTTTACTTCCTCCTGGGATCCACCCAGTTCGAAATCAAGTTGGACAAATTCGATTACCTCATCAAGTACTACCACGATCAGCTGGTTGAGCACTTGGCCCTGCTCAAGTATCCCGAGGCGAAGACCCCCTCGCTGCGGTTCCTGCACACTCAGCTGCTGAAATACGGACGAGTTGGTGAGCGGAAAGCTCTCTCTCTCTCGAAATCTATAGATAATAACTGTATTTTGTATTCTAGGCTACCACACAGTCCTGATGCTCTGCCCCCCGCTGCTGCTCGATCGCACGGATGATGCAAACCTGACCGACTTTGTCACCGAAACGGATGATGGCGACGGCCTCAAGATGGCAATGTTTTCGAATGCTCGCTACAAGAAGCATGTCAGCGCCATCCTCACCTGGATGAACAATCGCGGGGCTTTCCAGTGCTAATTTGGAAGGGAAAATTAAAGTATTAACTCTACGGTTGAGGGTTTTCGTCTTATAAACTCTTTAAGAAGTTGAATTAATTAATAAGTTCAAATTCACCATGAAACGCATTTTTTTCGTACTTATATATTTTAAATAAAATCAATGAACATTGCAAATCAAAAGAATTTTTTTGTGTTTAATTGATCCTATTTTAAATAATTTGAAACGGTGTCCAAAAGTATTCTACAAAATCGTTAGCCTTGAAAAGGAAGGCTTTTTACTACCTATTTGGCATATCAAATATTTTGTTGCATACTTTTGGACACTTTTTTAATTGATTTAAATCAACAGACATTTCTGTGGCACCAATGAAAATTAATTTCTTAAGCTTTAAGTACAATTTGTTCAGAAAATATAGTAGTATAGAATCTACACTGTCTAGTGTGTATTATGATCTATTGTGGTTGTAAAAATTTGAGAAAACATATTTAAGCTTGAATAATATTATGGCAACCAACTTAAATTTTTTACCAATCTAATTTTTATTGGCCAGAAGTGTTGAATTTAAACAAACAAATTATGATTGCCTCACTGTGTATCACCTTCACCTAAACGAAATAAGATACTGATTCAAGTCATCATGAAGAACAGAATTATCTTTTTAATTTGAATACGCTACAACATTTCGAGGTCGGGTTTCTGTAGGCTTTCAGATATTAAAAATAAATAAAGCCAATAAAAAACACATGAAATATATTAAGTTACTAGATAAATATTCCTTTTATTTATCGTTAGTTTCCCTAAAGAATTTTATCAGATAAAAAACCCTCCACAATTACCTATTTATACAACTAATAGTCGCTTCTCCTTTGCAATAACCATTATCAGATGAGGGGAAAAGTCAAATGGCTCGGTATTTATGCCCATATTTAGTGGGATTTGCTAAATGGTCTAATAATAATATATTGAGTGTGCCGGAACCCCAGGCCAACGTCGGGAAGAGGGCTCATAGGTAGTATGTAGATAGGTCTATCTACCTGCCCGTCACATGTCACGCCCGCAAACAGCAATTAATAAGGAATCACGAAATAATTAGAGCGAATGGCGAGAGCAAAGAGGAACACGGACGGCCGATAAAGGCTGGAATCGGAATCAGAAGTGGAAACAAGAAACACTTTTCGGTGGCGTTATCAATCAAACAATAGACGGCGTTTGCTGCCATATCATCAGCTCACTATCGCCCGCCCGCTCTCGCCAACGGCAAATGCCACCCATCCACCCTCTACTGTATACTTTTTTTTGCCGGTTTTGGCGAGCTGAATTACAAAATAAACTTGAATCGAATGCAGGCGATAAGGAATTTCTTTGGCCATAGCCAAATCGGGGCAACAGCTCTGGTCCCGAGTATCGCAGCCCGTATTTCCCACTCGTCAGTTGCCGCGGCCTGCAGTCACCCACGGAGTGCTCCACGAGTTTACCAATTAAGGAGAAAGGTTTGTCACCGTTCCGGGGAAGCAATCTCTTAGTCTGACCAACCAGTGCTATAAAAACCCAATTTCCCTCAATGCTACCCTTAGTATTCCAACAATTGTGGTGGTGAAAAAGTTAAATACAGTGAATTTAATTACCAAAACTATTTAGAACCATTAAAGTGAAAAGTTCCTGCATTCCTTCCCAGCACACAGGTAGTATCTGGGATTAGGCCAGTCGCTATGTCGTAATGCCCTGGCAGGTGTGTGTTCCATTAACTGACATGTGACCTGATTTATGAATTCGCTTCATTAAATGGCGATTGCCCTGATAATTGCCTAATCATTGAAAGCCCACAAAAGTTCGGTAATTACCTGTATTGGAAGGTAGCCGTATTTATTAAATCACGTACTCTTTTTCTATATTGGTGATTTGTTTGGTGCAAAGTGTATAGAAAGGAACTTATTGATTAAAGTATTCCTAACTTTATCTAAACAGAGCACTAATTCAATTGAAGTGCTCAAGAAAACACTCGAGAGCGGAAATCGTGGGTATGTGTACTTGCATGAGTCATTTCTTATTTGCAGAGATTTGATTTTTCTTATACAGGTAAATAAAATCATTGGGAAGTTTATACAATATAAGTTTACACTTATTTTGTAATATGATACATATTTTTGTAGAATTTTACTCTGCTAATAAAGGCACTTGAAAGTTGTAGTAATTTTTTTCCCTATCCAAAATCTCTGTATACCACTCAACATGGCTTTAGATAAACTATTGAGGCAATTGCTAAAAATATGCAAATTTAATTAGACACCTATATAAGATGGGAAGGGCAAAGAACAATAAAATAAACCCCATTTTATTATTCAAATCGGGCGCACCTTTAACGGCAGGCACACTGGCTCCACCTATGTTTGATTATAGTCCTATAAACGTTAAGTATACGACCCGTTGGCCATGTTAACGTTAGAGGCATCGCATTTTGCTGCTATCAGCTCTTTTTTTATGCTGACCAAACAAATGCAAATCAGACTGAATAAATATTAATTTTTTTATTGACAGATTCATCATGTCTGAGGTCACAAATGGACATAATGGGGCACCTGCCGAGGATCTGCCCAAGTGGCTGCCCAACATTACGCTGGAAAAGGCGGTGCAGGCCCAAATCGGGGACTTTGAGAAGGTCCTTTCGGTTACTCCAGTGAAGGGCAGCAGCGAGGGCGAGAACTACTCCTCCCAGTTCCTGCGATTGCTGGTGGAAGTGGAGCTGATTGGTGAGGCTTAACCACAAGAACTTGACTCCCACATATTTTTTAATAACTCATCCTTGATTTCAGATCACAGCACCAAGAGCTTGTCCTTCGTTTTGAAGGCGCAGCACACCAACGAAGTAATGGCTGCCATTCTGGCCAAGCTGAAGCTCTTCCAGAAGGAGGAGCAGATGTACCACAGCCTTCTGCCCAAGTTCGAGCAGCTCTACGCTGATGCCGGTAAGCCCATTCAGTTTGCACCTCGGGCCTTCAAGGTGGACCGTGACTTGGGTGTGGACTACATCCTGCTTGAGGATTTGCACCGCAAGAACTTTAAGAACGAGAATCGCCTGGCCGGCCTGGATTTGGTTCACATGCAGAAGGTGCTGGAGAAACTGGCCGCCTTCCATGCAGCCTCCGCCTGCTATGTGGAGCATCACGGCCTCTTCGGGGAGGAGTTCACCGTGGGCGTGTTTAGCGAGGCCAATCGCAAGTTGCTCCAGGAGTTCAACGCCTCTGGAGCTTTTCTGGCCCAGCTCAAGAAGTGGAAGAATGCCCAGAAGCTGTACGAGAAGTTGGTGGGTAAATTGTCAACTCAATCTGAGAGATTTTCTTCTCTCGATTAAAGGATAAAAGTATACAAAGCCCTTATACACCTTTTCCCCCTTATTTTCCAGGCTGATAGCGATGACTATCTGGTGGATCGCCTCCTGCAGGATCAGTCGTACAATGCCAGGGAGTTCAATGTGCTCAACCACGGAGACTGTTGGGCCAACAACATTATGTTCCAGCATGACGCCTTTGGAACCATTAAGGAGACCCTGTTCGTGGACTTTCAAGTGGGAAAGTACGGCAGTCCGGTAGGGCAAAGATACCTTGATTAATCCATATTACTTAAAGTTTAATTTCCTTTAATTTTAATGCATTTCCAGGCCAATGATCTTTACTACTTGATTTTGTCTTCGGCTGCTCCCGAGTTGAAGACCGCCAAGTTTGATTACCTGGTGCGATACTATTTCGATAATCTGGTGGAGAATCTGAAGCTACTCCAGTACCATCGACCCCTGCCCAAGTTGAAGAACCTGCATGCGGCCCTCTTCCGCAATGGATTGGCTGGTGAGTCTTCCTCATATACATAGAGGATAATCTACTTAGATCTCTATTTCGATAGCCTACATGGTGGTTTCCAAAGTGCTGCCCGTCGTGATGCTGGACAAGACCAACAATGCCAATCTGGAGAGCTACATTAGCGACGAGTCCAAGATGAAGAACGCCATGTTCACCAATCCCAAGTACGTCCAGGTGATGACGGAGGTACTGCCATGGTTGGACAACCGCGGACTCCTCGACTGGAAGTGATTATCTCCCCAAATTACGGACTCGCTGGGGTCGTGCTATAATAATGCTTATTTAATTGCTCAGCCTGCAATTTGTTTTGGCAACCAAATAAATACCTAATTATATTCAAAACAACCTTTGACTAGCTATTAAATATTGAATTTGTCTATTACGTCTTTTAAAAATTTTTCGTTTGTTCTTAAATTGTAGAAATAATGAGTCGAATGATCATTTATTTTAAAAATTAATGCCATAAATGGAAATGGAAATTAAAATCCAAGAAATATATTCAACTAATATATCCTATACCATTAATAATTTTCTAAAGAGTATTAAGCCAAGCTTCTTGTAGGAATACTTCATATAACAAAGTAATTTAAAATTTAAAATTAAATTCAATCGTTTCTATGTGGAACTATCAGTCAATATTTAATGTAAACTCTCTGAACCCCTTTCAAAATTGAGGGTTACAAATTTACACAGTGTTTTCATTGATCGTTGACTTTCGTTCCTGTTGGTTTTAAGACTATGAAAGTCCCGAAAGTTCCCGAATGGGTGTCTGAGCTGTCCCTGGAACAGGCGGTCCAGTCTACTGTGGGGAGCTGCGATCGCATTCTGGCGGTCGTGCCCAGCGTCCATCTCATCCAGTTCCGCAACTGCACCGTCCTCCTGCCCATCCAGGTGAAGGTTCAACTGAGCGACAATACGGTGAGGAGGCTGTCCTTCCTGCTGAAGGCCCAGCATGGCAGCGACTTCCAGGCCAAGATCATGAACCAGCTGAAGATGTTCATGCGGGAGCAACACATCTACCACAACGTCCTGCCCAAGTTCGAGCAGCTCTTCCAGGCGGCGGGCCAGAAGGTGTCCTTCGGTCCGCGCACCTTCAAGCTGGACCACGGCATCGGGGTGCGCTACATCCTGATGGAGAACCTGAAGGCCCAGGGCTATCGAAATGTGGAGCGATGCAAGGGCTTCGACTTCGAGTGCTTGAAGCTGGTGCTCCGCAAGCTGGCCCAGTTCCACGCCGCCTCCGCCGTGTATGTGGAGAAGAACGGCGCCTTCAGCAAGCTCCTGGCCAACGGCATCTACTTGAAGGCCAACCGACCCATTCTCCGAGAGCTGAACAACCCGGATGCCTTCCTCTCGCAGCTGCGGCGGTGGCGCATTGGCGACCACTTCCACAAGCAGTTTACGGATAAGGAGGAGGTCCTAGTGGACAAGCTGCTAGAGCTGCACGCCACCGAATCGGACGGGTTCAATGTCCTGAACCACTGCGACTGCTGGGCGAACAACGTCATGTTCAAGTTCGACGATCGAGGCCATGTGGAGGACACTGCCCTGCTTGACTTCCAGGTGGTCAAGTACGGGTCTCCGGTAGGTTCTTTAGCATTATCTTTCTTTCTTTATCTATAAAAATTATTTATTTTATTTTCAGGCCAACGATCTCTACTACACCATCTTGTCTTCTGCTGAGAAGGACATTAAGTTGGTCAGGTTCGACAATTTGGTTCAGTACTACTTCTACCACTTGCTGGATAACCTCAAGGTCCTGGCCTATGCCAGTGCCCTGCCCAAGCTCCAGGATATTCGCGACAGTCTTGCGAAGAACGGCCTGACAGGTGAGTTTACCATCAGAATAGAGAAATTCCCATTTAACTGAGCTTACTCCCAGCCTATGTGGTGGTGACCCGGGTCCTGCCCATCACCTTGATGAACCAATTCGAGGACGAGGTGAACGAACGTTACGCCTCGAAAATGAAGTGCTCCATGTTCACCAATCGCAAGTATATCCAGGCGATGAAGGAGATCCTGCCCTGGATGGAGGAGCGATCGCTGCTCAATTGAGAATATTTTAAAATGTTTAATGATTAGTAATTCATAGATTTCAGAGATTGTACAGACATAATGTCTGAGTTTCATCATCCGTTTAGATGAGCGTCATCGATTAAAATGACTCAAATAATACCTATAATGAATGGCAGAACTATTCATGAACTCCCAACTATTTTAGGGCTATCGTCTTTATTCAGACTCATATCGAAACTGATTAAACTGATTTTCTAATGGAAAGTCATGCCATTAAGTTGTTTTTTAGCTAAATTTAAAATGACTTGCCTCCGTTTACGTTTGCCATTGATATGGAACCTAATCGCTGACGACAAACTAACTCAAATTGAAGCTCAATCTAAATTGATTATATTTACTATCAGGAACCCCACGAGCGAGTTCGGCTGGCACACTCCCAGGAATTGGACTAGCCTCAATTGTTCCGACGCGGGATGACTAGCGGGTTCAATTAACATTTGCCAGCTGAAAAAAAAAATATATTTATATATACTATTTCTATGGAAGCCACAATTGGAGGGCCGGGCCTCTGCGGAATTTTAATTAATTTGTAGGGCAACAATTGCCGAGTTGTGCTCGGAGATGTGTATAGAATTACAAGCGATAGACTGGTATATGGTTGTTAGATAACTGCAACATCCGATTAGTTTTGTATTTCTTATCAGTGAGTGCAATTATATTTCACATACCCTTTTTAACTTAGTTCCTTGTAGGTCATACCTCAAATCACAATAATTTCGCTGGTAATCCTTAACCTTCTGCTGGCCAGTACTTAACCTGGAACGCTGTCAGTCGAGGTCTGCCATTTTTAATAACCAAACTAATTTCATTGCATTGGTCAGTGAAAGATACAAATCTCCTGAATTGATTTTAGCTGGCCAATCAATTGGTTAAGTCATGCCGCCGAAACTAATCAAACTTAATGAACGTCTGGCCATACCTGAGACTGGAGAAAGACGTGAGTGTCTTCGATAAAATTATAATTTTCGATAAAAAAAGACTATTAGTCTGGAAAAATAATATAAATAACTAATAATAATGATACAAAATCAGAATAAAACGCAGCAAAATTGATAGACAAGTGTACGATGCAATGCACCTTGGCAAGTCTTTATCTAAATTACTAAATATACAAGTGCACATTTATCACTATCTAATATAGCTTGTTCTAATTATACCAGCAACTCGCTCATCTCTTAGTAATTATAGTGATTTTTATCAACCTTTATTTTTAGAAAATTAAACCTCTATCGTCTTATGAAATACCCAAATATCAGTGCTGCTATCTTTTTTTTTTAAAGTGGCATGACTTATTTCGCACACCCACTAATGATAAGGATAGTTTGACTTTTCTACAGATAAGTCTCCGGACTCCGTAGATATAGGAAGCGATTATGCGGTTCCATTGTTAAACTTTGTTCTATTTTTTCCCCTTGCCTCCCCGCCCCGATTTTGGTACCGTCTAGACTTAAACCCGTTTACGCTATCAGAAAGCCGAACACACAGACAGTTCCACTTGCCGCGCGCTCGGCCTTTGGGTATAAATGTGTATGGGATTCCAGCGGAATGCTCAGTATTTGATTGTCGTTAGAAACCGCCGGACAAGCCGCAGCAGTGTCCGCTCCCCGAGGGAATCTTCATTCAAATTAGTTATCTTCAAAAGTCGGTCAGTAATAAATAACAATTGAAGACCCACCATTCGTGGGCGGACTCTGAGGAGAATTTATGCTAAAATTGCACGCGAAAGCCCAAATTTTATCCGTCTGAGAATCTGCGGAAATATGGAATTACTTTAAATGCAATTTACTGAGTGCTCAGAATTGAAAACCTTATTTAAATGAAATTGCTGTGCCATCAAGTGATGTCCATGAGAGCATCTTAAACGGAACACGCCAACTTATAAAAAATAGAAACAAGTTCAGTTATGAGTTCAAGTTCAAAGTGCTTTGTCAAGGTGACGCTGCGTAAAATATTAATTCACTCGATTTGAATTTATTAACTAAAACACAAATAATATTTGTAGTTTGCCAATTATAATTGTGAATAAACAAATATGTATTTAAACTTTAAAGCAATATGTTTTTTACGAGATAACACGCCTCAGAAAAAACCCAACCAGTTTTTAATTTATGCTTTGCCAAGTTTTAGATAATTATAGTGCTATGTCAAGTCGCCAAATATGTGTTTTAGATACAGTGAAAATAGAAAGCTAAACTTCAGACTTTGTTCCCACGTGCTCGTGCTCACATAACATCGCGTTTCTCTTTCGGTTGCTGCAGTTGGAAATTAATAGGAAATAGTTTAATTGCTTTGATCTTGGACCATTGATCGTTTCCGCTGACTGACAATTAAATGATCTCTCTGGTTGCAGCCCCAGAATGTCGCCGAACAGCAGCTCAGAGAAACCCGTCAATCCCAACGAGTACCTGCACATTCCCAAGTGGGTCAACGAGGACTACTTCCTGCCGATTCTCGAAAAGGATGTTCCGAATTTCGACAAAATCGTCAACTTCACCCCAGTGGCGGCCACAGCGCCCGGGGAGAACTACACCTCTGTTATGATCAGGGTTATTGCGGATGTTCTGCTGAAAGGTACATTAATATCCTGACTAAATTTTAGGAGACTCCTAAAAGTATTATTGTTTTTAATGAATATTTTTAGATGGTAGCGAGCAGAAAGTGTCGTACATCCTAAAGACCATGCTGGAGGCCGACAGTGGAGCGGATGTGATTAATGGCATGGGCCTGTTCCCCAAGGAGAAGAAGATGTACGAGGTGCACATACCGCAGTTCGTGAAGCTCTACAAGGAGGCGGGCCTGGATATTGAGCTGGCGCCCAAGTGCCTCCACGTGGAGGCCACGGCAGAGCTTATTACCCTGGTCTTCGAGGATCTAAGCCGCCAGCAGTTCAAGAACGTCGATCGCCTCAAGGGCTTCGATATGGCGCACATGCGCCGAGTGCTCACGAAGCTGGCCGAGTTCCATGCCGCCTCCGCGGTGGTCAGAGAGATCAACGGACCCTTCGATCAGCTCTACAACCTATCCATGTACACCAAGCAGAACCGCGATGTCTTCGAGAAACTGGGCGAGATGCGGCAGATGCAGTTTCTCAAGGCGATGGGAGAGTGGGGAATGGAGCACGCGGACAGGTACATCGCCAAGATGTGGAGCCCGCAGGAAGTGTTCGAGGAAGCAATGCGGGTCAACCGGGTAGACGAGAGCGAGTTCAATGTGCTGAACCACGGCGACTGCTGGTCCAACAACATTATGTTTAATTACAAGGACAACGGCGAGATCGACAGGACCATCTTTGTGGACCTGCAGATCAGCAAATGGGGCACGCCGGCCCAGGACCTTTGGTACCTGATCACCACCTCCGCCGCGCTGGACATTAAGATCAAGGAGTTCGATCATTTTATTCAGATCTACCACGAGCGCTTGGTCGAGTGCTTGAAGCTCCTGAAGTACTCGAAACCCATACCATCTTTAAAGGATATCCACATCATGTTGCTGAAGTACGGATTCTGGGGTAAGTTTATTTCAGTAGCAATAGTAAAAAGTTGGAAATCGATAAGATATCAATATTCGGTCGATTAATTTGTAGTATTGAAAACCTTTTGTTCGAATTATCGTAATGATCAGTTTCCTTGAGCAAAAGAGTTTTAGTAATATCGATAAATTTTCTTGTCCTAGGACCCCTAACCGCCACGGGTGTGATGGTGGCCACCCTGATGCCCACCAACAACGATGCCAACTTGAAGACGATGATGGCCCCAGGACCCGAGGGAGACGCCCTGCGTTACAGGACCTTAATCAATCCGTACTTTGTCAATGCCATGAAGGTGCTGCTACCGTTCTTCGATAACAAGGGACTTCTAAAGTCCGTGTAGGTTCGATTCCCGAGTCTACTTAGAGTTTAGCCAATATGTTGTGATATCATATATCATAAGAGAGAGCAATAAATACAAGTTTTTATTTAATTTATATGCAAGCTTGCATATGGTTTTTTGTATCAATGCTTGCTTCGAGCTTTGGAAACTTTTGTCATCGTCGTAGTAAACAATCATGATGACTGGCTGAAACGGAGTACACGTGCCCCAAACTTTGGGGTTTTTTATAGCTTCGGAAAGAGAAAACTTTGGATGCAAACTCAGTTTTATTGAAGTGCGAACTACACTATTCAGTCTATGGATTTTCTGAGGGTGTACAATCAGAAACTAGTGACGTAGGTGTCAACCGCACTGCGTATTTCTTTTTTATAGCGGTTATCACTTCAATAGTTATTAATCAATTATCACAAATAAAACGTTGACAAAGTGCTAACCATTCGTGAGTAAGGCAGAATATTATTTCGAAATGGGGTTTCGATATTGCCAATTAACGACTTGTAGGACCGCAGAATTTTCTCCGCACTTGTTAAGCACGGTTGATCTATGCCACACGTTATATAAACCTTTTATTTGTTTAGATTTAATCAGTTGGAAAGATAATTGCACCCCAAACACACACATGGCATTGAACAAAATATGGCTGCGTCATAAATGAGGCTTTAATTGCCCGCAACAGTCGTTCTTTAATTAGGAACACGCAAATAATTCCCATTCATCCGACTTCCAGCCCAGTGACCATAGATGAAAATTAGCAATTCAAATGAGGTAAATATTTAGCTTGTTTGTTTATTAAAAACATTCGTTGACATGGGTTGCAGAAAATCATTACTATCTGGTTTTATGTTTACAAATTGGGGCTGTCTCTTTCGGAAAAATAGAATTATACATTATCGCTGAATTACAAAATGTTTACAACTATTGTAATTAGTTTATATTACCATCTCTCTGTATAGATCTTCATCTGAAAATTCTTTCTTAGTTGTCTTTGAAGTAACCCAATTTCTCAAATCGAGCCAACAAAATTTTCACATCTGTAGGGGTATAATATATATATCCCCAGTAATTCTTGGTTTAGTTTAGTTTTATTCAGTTTTGTCTTATTCAATTTAGTTTTATTCAATTTTATAGCTTCTGGTCAGGATCACTGCTGGCTTTCAACTGAACTCGCTCTCAACTCACGACTCGCACCAACCCCCGACTCTCTGAGAGAGCGTAAGAGTGGTGAGATCGCAAGAGAGAGAGAGAGCACAGTGAGAGCAAGCTCTACAACAACAACAACGTACTCTAGGAACATACAAGAATGATCTAGAAGGAACACAGTAACTTATACATACATACATACTAATACTTAGCCATCCTGCTACAATTCGGCCGTCCTGACATTTCAAGATCCCCTGATCTTGGTTAAATTTACAATTGATTTTATCTTACATACTATCAGTCTTTATATTTACAATTGATTTTATCTTACATACTATCAGTCTTTATATTTACAATTGATTTTATCTTACATACTATCAGTTTTTATATTTACAATTCTTTGGATATATTTACAACTATTTTCGTTTTCCAATCCAATGCTTTATATTTTGACTACTCCAGACTCCTTGATAAGGGCAACGCGACAACTGAAAACCTTCCACGTCTTTTATCACATACCTATCATTTCTCAAAACTTTATCTATCACATACGGGCCTTTGTGTTTGGGTATGAGCTTTCTTGCGACTCCTACTGCATTATCAAAATTTTTCACCATAATATAATCACCAACTTTGTACTCTGAACTATCTTTTCTTTTCTCATTATATCTTCTTTCGTTGTCATTTTGTAATTTGATTTGTGATTCCGCTCCATTTTTCCTAATTTTGTCTAAGTCTCTAACATCTCTAACATCACTAACATTATCTAATTCTTCTAACTTTTGCCTCAGTTCATCAATAACTTTTCCTTTCTGTTCGATTCCAAACAACATTTTACTCGGCATTTGTGCAATGCTCCTTTGCTTCGTATTGTTCAATGAAAATTCAACGTCCTCAACAACTGCATCCCAATACAGTCCTTTTTCCGGATCTGCTAATTTAGCTATCATTGGCCCCACTATTCGATTAATCCTTTCCACCTGCCCATTGGCCTGAGGTGACCCAGTCGCAATTTTTACGTGTTTAATATTATATTCTTCCACAAACTTTCCGAAATCTTCCGATGTAAAACAGCTTCCTCTGTCCGAAACGATACATGTTGGCCTGCTGTATGACCTAAAATAATCTTTCATTGCTATAATGACTTCTTTTGTGTTCGTCGTCTTTGTTGCATATAGCCTAACGTATTTAGTAAAACCATCTATCACCACAAACAAATGTTTCTTTGATCTTCCATTATCAACCGGTCCGTAATGATCGATATGTATAATTTCAAATGGCACATTTCCTTTTGGTATGCTGTGCAACATTCCTTCCTCTTTTCCTGACTTCGGCGAATACGCCACACATCTCAAACAATTATCAATATGCCTAACAACTTTTTCTTTCATATTTGGAAACCAATACGTCCTAACAATAGCATCCATAACCTTATCTCGTCCTAAATGACCTAATTCATTGTGATATTTGTATAGTATCTTGTCCTCCATTTCTCCTGGCACACAGAATAACAATTTTCCATCATTTGTTTTTCTATAAATAACTCCATTCCTCATCTCAAACATTTTATCTTCTTCTTTTTCTAACTTCTTCCTAACATCTTTTAACTTATCATCTTTCGCTTGACAAATAATTAAATTGTCTTCAAAACTATTCGTTTCTACTACCATTATATTCGTATTCCTACTTAACGCGTCTACGTGTTGCATAAGTTTTCCCGATTTATGCACTAACTCAAAGTCATACTCAAGCAATTCTAATGCCCAACGTGCAATTCGAGGATTTAACTCAATCCTATTTAATGTCAACGTCAGTGAGTTACAATCAGTAACTATCTTGAACCGTCTACCCTGCACATAAATTCTAAATCTTCGAAGAGCATAAATGATCGCTAACGTTTCAAGTTCAAAACTGTGATATTTTGCCTCGTCTTTTGTTGTTGCCTTTGAAAAATAAAAAATAGGGTGTAACTTTTTATCCTCTTTCCTTTGTAGTAATACCGCTCCAAAACCTTGTGCGCTTGCATCTGTATGCAATTCTATCTCGTCTTTGTAATCATATAATCCTAGCACTGGCGCTTCAACTAACATTTTCTTAAGCATTTCAAAACATTGTAATTCCTTCTCTTCAAATACAAACTCTTTATCTTTCTTTAACAGGTCATATAATGGCTTTGCGATCATTGAAAAATTCTTAATAAATCTCCTAAAATACGAACATAATCCTAAAAAGCTTCTAACACAATGTACTTTATCTGGAACGGGGAAATCTCTAACAGCTTCTATTCCTTTGTCATTAGCTTGTATTCCTTTGCTGGTTACTAAAAATCCTAAATATTGCACACTTGCTTGTAGGAACTCACACTTGTCCATTCTCAATTCTAGTTTGTTCCTTGCTAAACGATCAAAAACTTCCCTAAGAACACTTAAGTGTTCTTGTATCTCTTTACTGGCGACCATAATATCGTCCATATATATTACTACCTTACTATCCCTTATCATATCTGCAAAAATTGTATTAATAAATCTCTGAAACACCGCCGGAGCATTTTTTAGCCCCATTGGCATCCGCATAAATTCAAATTGTCCTAATGGTGTCATAAATGAAGTGTATTTTATTGAGTCACTATCCACGAATACATGAAAGTAGCCATGTTTTAAATCTAGTTTCGAAAATATTGTTTTATTTACCAAAGTGTCTAATAAATCGTCGATTAAAGGTAAAGGATAGTTATCTTTAACCATTGTCTTATTAAGTTTTCGATAATCCACACATAATCTTAAGTCGCCTGTTTTCTTTTTCACTAACACTATTGGAGATGCGTACTCCGATTGACTTGGTCTTATAATTCCCTCGTTTAAGTATTCATCTAATATAACCTGTAATTTTTCTTTTTCTGTATAAGCTAAACGTCTGGGCGAACAACTGAAAGGATTCGAATCCTCTAATCTTAGTTTTATTTCACATCTAACTTCGGGTTCCTTTGGTCTTTCTTTATTTACATAACAACTTTCTACCATTCTAACAAACTGACACCTAACATTATAATTCACTTGATTGCCAATTTTGTAATCTGGACTCTCATCTGTTATATTAATATTAAACAATTCCTTTTCCACTAAATCTATTTCATTTGTGTTCATGACTTTTTCTTCATCTCTAACTTTACTAAAAATTTCTTTAATCATTTGCCTATTATCGTTACTTTCATTGCTTACTATCTGGTTCTCAATACTAACATTATCACTAATTATCTGATTTTCATTTCTAACATTTGGAGGGTTTTCCATGTTCTCAATCGTAACCATTTTCAAGGTGTCGAGGTTTAAATTAATATTACATGCTTCTATAAAATCTCTTCCCAGTATTACATCATGACTCATAGACATGTTTGCCACAATAACTAAATGAAAATGTATTTTATTTAAATTCTTCTTAACATAACATAATATTCTTCCATACGTTTCTAGGTAACTTTTATTTAATCCATGGTATAAGCTTAAAACTGGTAATTTGCAAACATTCTCTGGTACTTTGGATATTTTTATCAATGAAATCGGGCTTCCTGTATCTATGAGGCATTCTGTAATTAATCTGGTATTAAAATCGTTCATAAAATTAATTTCAAAGTATCTTACATAATTGTTATTGCCTTCGGGCTTATTTTTGTTTTTCAAACACGTTGCCACAAAATGTCCCATCTCGCCGCACGCATAGCACGACCCCTTCTCCCGCTTCGATTTCCTGCATTCGGATGCCCAGTGTCCTTTGGCATTGCAATTATAACAGCGCGTCTCCTTGTTGTCTTTGAAGTTCGTTACTGTCGTTGTCCTTCCAAAACTAACGGATTTGGGCAAGCTAACCTCGGCAAATGCTCGCTTTATGTGTCCAACATTTTTAAAACATTGAATGTGCGCCTGATTACGCAGCCCTTGATTAGGGATTCCTTCGATAATGCAGTCTAACATTTCTTCTGCATCCATATTAATGCCCTGAGCAAGCATTACTTTGTCATCCGCATAACTCCCAAAAGTTTCACCGGTACTCCATTTGCGATTCTCGAATTTGCGCCTCATCTCCAGCTTCGATGCTTTTTCGCCAAACATTGAGATCAGTTCGGCAGTTAGTTCTTCGAGTGGTAGCAAAACACGCCCTGGATCTGCGTGCAACCAGGTATTAGCTTTACCTTTCATTTTGCTAACCATCAACATTTTAACGTATTTTCCAGTTATACCATAGATGCTTGCGATGTTGTTCAACTGAGTGATCCATTTGCGGCCACACGATTCTGCAGTAAACTCACTCAGTACTTGCATTGCCATTCCCAATGAAATATCAATATTATGGTTAAAATTGTTCTCCATCTTTTCTTTGGCGACGTTGACCTTTTTCACCACACGCGCGTGCTAATTGCGTCGTTGAAACTCTCTCTAGCTTGGTTGTTTTCTGCACAGTTTTGATTTCTGCCTCCGCCTTCCTCCTGTTCGCCGTCTTTTTCGTTGCTTCTTTGACCCTTTGCTTTTTTCTCAATGCTGCCACCAACTTCGCCAATGCTGCCCATCGCTTCTTCGTTCTCGTCGCCAACTTCGTTTTCAATTTCTCCATCTTCGCCGTTACTTTCATCATATTCCTCTTCGTAATCCTCGATGCCGCCGTCTTTGTCGTTTCTCTTGTCGCCGTCTTCTTCTTCGAAATTTTCGATGCCGCCGTTTTTTCCGTTGCTTTTTGCGCCGTCTCGGTTCCCTTTTTGTGCAAACATTTCATCCGCCATTTTACGTTTTTCTGCCGGTACTTTGTTAAGACGTAAAATTAATTCTCGTTTTGTACCCGTCGTTGATAACTTTAGTACACTTAACCACTTTTTTAATTGTTCAATCGATGCCTCGTTTAAATCCATTTTGTTTTGTTAAGTTTTAATTTTCTTAGTTTTTAGTCTTTTCCTTTTAAATTTATTTGGCTTGTGATCGGCCCACTTCTGATTTTGTAGGGGTATAATATATATATCCCCAGTAATTCTTGGTTTAGTTTAGTTTTATTCAGTTTTGTCTTATTCAATTTAGTTTTATTCAATTTTATAGCTTCTGGTCAGGATCACTGCTGGCTTTCAACTGAACTCGCTCTCAACTCACGACTCGCACCAACCCCCGACTCTCTGAGAGAGCGTAAGAGTGGTGAGATCGCAAGAGAGAGAGAGAGCACAGTGAGAGCAAGCTCTACAACAACAACAACGTACTCTAGGAACATACAAGAATGATCTAGAAGGAACACAGTAACTTATACATACATACATACTAATACTTAGCCATCCTGCTACACATCCTTAATGTAACCTTCGGTGGAGTACATCTTTTTTCGCTTCTCGTCGTTCTCCAAAATATCGCCACAGTCCAAAGATGAATCTCTTACGGCCCACACCATGGGCAGGAAGGTGGTCACGTTGAAGAGCTCTGCAGGAATCGGAATACAGGTAGAACTTATCTATTTCAATGTTGAATGAGAGAACTAACCGTAATACTTGTGCTGATGCAGGCGTTGCCAAAGCCCCGATTGGGTGGGCATCTCCCCCTTGTAACCGATCTTCTTTAGAGCATCCTCCAAGACAGAGAAGTAATAGTTGATTAGATCCTCCCAGTGCTCCCAGCGATGCTTTGCCTCCTGGAGCTGATATATGGAGTAGACCAGGTCCATCGTCAGTGGGAAGAGACTGCAGAGCTGGAAGTCCAGCAGCATGCAGTCCTCGAAGGATCCCTTCTGGTACTGGAACATCAAGTTGCGAAGATGGATATCTCCGTGGCAAAGCACCCAGTACGGGTCATTTTTGGGGTTATCTCGCAGCTCCTTCCACTCTGCTGCCATCCTGGAAACCAAATCTCCCTTGATGCCCTCAAAGAAGGACTTGTATCTATTGAGTTCAGGCTCCTCGTTCAGAAGATCCACGAAGTAACCTATTCCGTTCACAAAAAAGGGATTCTGCATGATGTTTGGTACCTCAAGCAGTCCATGGTTTAAGCCTTTAAGGAAATCCGGTTGCTGAAAAGTTCAAGAAGGTTAGAAGGAATGTGGTTGAAATTCTGAATAAAGCTGCTCACCTCATGCTGCACTTTGATGCTGGCTGCATGCAGCTTCGCCAGCTTAAAGTAGGCGCGACGCACCTCATCCAGGTTAGCCTCTCGATCCCTCACCACAAAGTAATCCCTCTCCACGAGATCCTCAAAGATCAGCACCTGCTGCGGCTCCAGGCTGTGATATATGCACTCAGCATAGAGCTTCGTTGGATCTCCCGCCTGGCGCAGAATTCTCTCGAACTCGGGCAGCACCTTGGAGTACATTCGCACCTCGGTCTCGAAAGCGGAGGAATTCCCGAGCAACTCCTTCTTCTGACCCGCCACCTCGGGCATAGTTTTGATGATCAGCGACTTTTCGAAGTTACCTTTCTCAGTGGAATACCCCACTTGGGCCCGGAACATGATGCTGGCATAGTGGTCTCCCTTAAGACACGCCGGTGAGTAGCTTAAATTGGTTACCTTGAGTTCAGGTGCCTTTTCATGAACTCGCAGAACCCCCGCGATGAAGTCTGTGTATAACCACTCCGGTGGCACCAATTCATCCGAATTAAACTGGCTGCTATCCGGCATTTTGTTGACACACTTTTATTTTCTTCCACTAAAGAGAGCTAACTGAACCACTGCCAGATTCAGCATTCGCTTATATAGACTTCCAGAGAGAGTATTTCGATTTGAAACGCAATTTTTTGGGCTTTGCAAAAGCTTTAACCATTTCGATAAGAAAGAGCTTTAGGCAGTTTGTGTTAACAATTCCAGCGATAAACAACACATCAAGTCTGTTTAAAGTTCTCTCATTAAATTAATGTAAAAATATTTTAAGGAACCATCCTGGTTTCATATTATTATTATACCAATTTTTTCTTTATTTCTAACAATTATTATTTCCAAATAGAAATTCGTTCAGAGAAAATACTGTTTTAAGGAACGCAGAATGTAGATCCCTAGACGTCTTTGAAGTAGCCAAACAAATCCAATCGAGCCAGCACTCTTTTCAAATCCTGTATGTAACCCTCAGAGAAATAGCACTTCCGACGTCTTTCGTCGTCCTGCAGAAGTTCCCCAAAGTCAACAGATGTTTCTCTAAGAGCCCACATCAAAGGCAGGAACGTGCTTATGAAGAAATATTCTGCGGGAATCAGAACGGAAATATTATGCAGAGAAACTTAAAATATTTCGACTGAGAACTAACCATAGTACTTGTGCTGACTTAGGCGCTCCCAAAGCCCCTCTTGGGTGGGCATTTCGCCCTTGTAGCCGATTTTCTCAAGAGTATTCGTCAAAATGAAAAAGTAATAGTCAATAAAATCATCCCAGTGCTTCCATCGATGTTCCGGCTCCATGAGCATATATATCGAGAACACCAGATCTATGGTCAGCGGAAAGAGGTTGCAGATCTGAAAGTCGAGCAGCATGCAATCTTTGAAAGATCCCTCCTCGTACTTGAACATCATATTGCGAAGGTGCAGATCTCCATGGCAAAGTACCCTGTACTGGTCTACCTTTGGGTTATCCCTTAGATCCTTCCACTCGGCCATCAGTCGCTCCACGAAGTCTGGCTTTATGTTCTCGAAATAGGATTGGTATTTGTAGAGCTCCGGCTCTTTGCTGAGAAGTTCCACGAAGTAAGGCATTCCGGTTTTCAAGAATGGCTCTTGCCTAATTTGGGGCATCTCGAACAGGCCGTGCTTATATCCCTCTAAGAGGTGTGGTTGCTAAAACAGAGAGTAATATATGAACCTTAAAAAATTCACTCTGCACAATAGGAACTTACCTCTTCTTGCACTTTTAGGCTGGCTGCATGCCACTTGGCCAGCTTGAAGTAGGCTCGATACACCTCTTCTTCACTTGCGTTTCGATCCCTCAGCACAAAGAAGCCCATCTCTTTGAGATCCTCAAAGATCAGTACCTTCCGCGGCTCCAAGCTGTGATATATGCAATCCACATGGAGTTTCGAATTATCTCCCGCCTGGCGGAGTATTCGCTCGAATTCGGGCAGCACCTCGGTGTACATGCCCGTCTCTGTTTCGAAAAGCGGGGAGCTTCCGATCAAGTCCTTCTTGTGACCCTCCTCCTCGGGCATTGTCTTGATGATCAGCGACTTTTCGAAGTCTCCCTTCTCTGTGGAGAACTTGACTTTGGACCGGAACATGAGGCTGGCATAGTGTTCTTTCTTGAGACATGCCGGCGAGAAGCTGAGATCGGTTACCTTGAGTTCAGGTGCCTTTTGGTAGTTGCTTAAGACATCCGTGATGAAGTCTGTGTCCAACCATCCGGGTGGCACCAGCTCGTCAGCGTGATACGCGATGTTATCAGTATTTTCAGACATTTCAATTACTAACTTGCGACTCGCTTTCCAAAAGAGAGGCAACTGGCTAAAGCTCACTTGATTGCATTAACTTTAAGTGGTTTTCAAAAAGAGAATCTCAGTTTTGAGAGAGCTTTGATCGTTTGAGCTTTTCGTTGCTTCTTTCTCTTTTAGTTCAAGAGAACGAGAGAAGAGAGTCTCCGTAGAATTGCAGGGTTACTATAGCAACTATCTTGGTGATTTGTTTGAGCTTCTATATACTACCCAATACTATGTATTTATAGAAAGAGAGCAACTATTTTGGTTTAAATGGAACCTATAGATATTCTCCTATAATGAACTTAAATATGTTGTATTCAATTTATCAAAACACTCTCTTTATTAGTAATCATTTGTTAATAACTTGTTCACAGATCCTCAAAGTAGCCCGATCGTTCGAACCTTTCCAGCATCTTTTTGGCGTCTTCAGCGTATTCTTTGAGATGGTAGCACTTCCGCCTGGTTTCATCGTTGTAGAGCATTTCCTCTATGTCCATGTTATACAGCCTAAGACCCGTCGCAGTGGGCAGGAAAGTACTAACCATTAGGAACTCTGAAACGCAAGTAATTATGAGTACTAACTTGTTGTATTACGTCAAAGACTTCCCTACTCACCATAGTATTTGTGACGCTTCATTTGCTCCCAGAACCCGAGGGGAGTGGGCATTTTTCCCTGGTAACCAATCTTCCTGAGGGTCTCCAGCAAAACCGTGAAGTAGTACTTGAGCAGGTGCTCCAGCTCCCCAGCTCGCTGTTGGGGCCCCATCAGCATGTAGATGGAGTAAATAAGGTCCACGGCCATGGGAGTGACATTGCAGCCCTGGTAGTCCAGCAGCATGCAGTCCTCGAAGGCTCCAGTCTCCTGATTGTGCTTGAACATCATGTTCCGGCAGTGGTAATCCCCATGGCAGAGCACGTAGTAGCCATCCGGCTGGGGATTGGTTCGGTACTCCTGCATGGTCGCCCGCAGTCGGTCCTTGAAATTCAGTTTTATCTTCTCGAAGTAGACCTGGTACTTTTTCAGTTCCGGATTGCTGGCCAAGAATTCGATAAAAGGTGCCATTCCGGCGTTTATAATGGGACTGTCCATCAGGCCGGGCACATCACACATTCCCCGCTTGAACTCCTTCAGGTAATCGGGACGCTGCATTTGAGGAACATTTTTTTAAGATATTTAAAATCTCTCTTTAAAGTCTGACTCACCTCGTTAATCATTTTCATGCTGATGGCTTGGATTTTGGCCAGCTTGGCGTAGGCACTGCAAATCTCCTCCTCGGCAAGCCAACGATCCCGCACGACGGCGTAACCCATCTCCACGAGATCTTCGAAGATTATCACCTGCTTGGGGCTCAGACTGTGGTAGATGCAGCCCGCATACAGCCTGGAATCGTCATTCACCTCCCGCAGGATGCGCTCGCACTCCGGCAGGACCTTGGTGTACATGCCAATCTCAGTTATGAACAGCGGACTCTCGGCCAACATGTCCTTCTTGAGGCCTTCCTCCTCGGGCATCGTTTTGATGATCAGCGACTTGGCAAACTCCCCCTTCTGGGTGGAATACTTCACCTTGCCCCGGAACATAATGCTGGCATAGTGGTCACCCTTGGCACTCGCCGGGCAGAGGGTCAGATCGATTACCTTGAGATCGGGTGCCTTTTCATGGCCACTCAGCACTTCGGTAATGAACTGGGAGTTCAGCCATTCCGGCGGGTTCAGTTCGTCGGCATTGAAACTTTCCTCGGCCATATTTGTCGCTTCTGCTTTGGTGTTAAACTAACTTCACTTTCGGAGAGTTTGTGCTATATAAACATTTTTGTTTCGAGCTTTTTGTGTAAATGTAAAAAGCCTTTGGCTTGGCGAAATTATTATCAGTATGTTTTCGGGGCTCTTCAAACACCACCTGACCCGAAAACATTCGATGGGAACTAATATCGTTTACGCTCTCTTGGGCACTTCGATGGGGCTAAGAGCTTGAAAGCTCTAAAAGTTCCATAGCAAACAAAAAATTGTTTACGTTTTTCGTATATTATGCCGTAACCCATTCAGTCACGCTGACAACTAACCAGATAATTATGAACTTATGACGAGCTTTATTGTAAAAGCTCCCTCAACTCCCAAGTACTTTAACCTTTGCCTTGGCAGTCGTTAGAGAAACTTTGGATGTTCAAGATCACAAAAATATCAACAGAATGACGAACAGCACGGAGAGTAATATCATTAATCCAAATCAACACTTGGAGATACCCAAGTGGATAAATGAGGAGTACTTCGAGCAGATTCTGCAGAAAGACGAGCCCGAATATGAGAAGATACTGAACTTCAAGCCGGTGGCTGCGATTCCGCCCGGCGAGAACTTCACTTCGATAATGCTGCGAATTCACTTTGATCTCCAGATGAATGGTATGGAGAAAGTAGATGGTTCCATTTAAAAATCGAAAATTTAGCTAATCTTTAATCTTTATCTTAATCTAATCTTTAATAAAATGTATGAAATGATTTTTGAACCATTTTAAGTTTGCTTAAATAATTTATTTCCTTCACAGATGGCAGTACCAAGCACAAGACATACGTATTGAAAACCATGCTGGCCGAGGAGCGCGGCGGCAAGGAGGTCCGTGAGGTAGGCATCTTCGACAAGGAGCTAATGATGTACCAAACCTACCTGCCCGCCTTCGAGGAGCTCTACAGTTCTGCTGGCCAGCAGGTTCAGTTGGCGCCCAAGTGCCTGCATACCGATGTCCGCGAGAACGGCATCCACTTTGTGTTCGAGGACCTGGGAGTGAAGCAGTTCCGGAATGTAGATCGCATCCAGGGCCTGGACCTCGTCCACATGAAGCGATCCCTTCAAAAACTGGCCGAATTCCATGCAGCTGCCGCTGTTTATGCCGAGAAAAATGGATCCTATCCCGAAGATTTCGAAGAAGGATTCATTCCCAGGAACAAGCTGGAGCTGCACGAAGAGCGCTTCAACGTGAAGGCCAGGTCCTATCACAAGGCCATGGCCGGGTGGGGTTTGGAGGACCAGGAGAAGTACCTAAAGAGTTTCGTAAGTAAGCTATAGTCGGGATCCCTTACCATGGCTAATCCGTTTCCAAAGCCCACAGCGAAGCAGTACTTGAAGATGTGCGAAAGCAACATGAGTGCGGATCCCCAGGCCTTCAACACGCTCACCCACGGCGACTTCTGGTCGAGCAATCTCATGTGCAACTATCTGGCCAATGGCGACATCGATGAGGTAATCATGGTGGACTTTCAGCTTTGCAAGTGGGGCAGTCCTGCCCAGGACCTGCTCTTCTTTATCACTCTCTCGGCGGCCAGGGACATTAAACTCAAGGAATTCGACAGCTTCGTGAGGATTTACTGGGAGCGGCTGGTGGAGTGCCTCAAGCATCTAAAGTACCAGAAGCCCCTGCCCAAATTGCGCGATCTACAGACGTCTTTGTACCAGGAGAACAATACTATTTACGGTGAGTAAGGGTTGACTTAATTTAATTTCTTGATAAATAATTTAAATTAAATGTTATAGCCTTTATTGCCATCTTCAATCACTTGCCTGTGATCCAATTCCCCACGGACAAAGAGTCCAACTTGCATTCCCTCTTAATGGACAATGAAGAAGGGGACAAATTTCGCTTGCGCCTGTTCACAAATCCCTCGTTTTGCAGTCTCATGAGGGAGATCTATCCCTTTTTCTACAACCGGGGCATTTTTAACTTCAGCGACTACGAATAGTACATAGATGTCAGCTAAAATTAAAGTGGAGTGCAATTAATTTGTGTATTACTATAGATTTAATCAGGTTTATATAGAAAAACCAAGGAATAACCATTACCAACTGACTCACTTGCGAACTGATCAAACTATTGTTTGCTGACGTCTTTGGGCTTGTCCAAACCCTCACGATGACTGGCTAGAGCTGACTTTTGAGATATGGAAGCAAACATACGAAGGCCCCCAGGAAAATAATTGCTATCACTAACGATTGTAGTAATAATGAGTTTGCAAAAAGTTATCTAAAAACACTATATATATTATTCGCATGCGTGCTTCGAATTAAATATCTATAATATTTCCCTATCTATACACGGTTTCTTCCTGTAGCGACAGACTATAATAAAATTATTTGTGGTGAAATAATAAAACAGAAACGCTTGTTCATATTAAAACTGATACACTTGATACAGTTTATAGTGCATCGCAAACAAATTCTGTATAATCACTGTGGAATAGGCGCGTAGGGAAACGCCAAGCCGTTTATCAATTGCTGATTATTGAATGGCAAGGTCAAATAAAATATTGGCTTTCCTAGCCAATAAATACTCTCCCAAAATAAAAACGAGTAACAAAAAATTTAAGATGTTTGTAATCTTTATAAAAAGCAGATGGACTTGTCTATAAAGAAATTAACTTTGTATATATATAAGTGTAATAATTATTACAGACAATCTAAAGTGCTCGAAACTCTAAAACACTCTTAGTAAAATACTGGAAACTCCCATACCAACTATTCAACCTACTATTAGCCAGCTTGATAAGACTGAGCTTGTATTGTGCTAATTATAAAGACAAACCAAAGTGAAATTCGGCGACGATAAGAAAGCCAATAAAAGCCCCATTAAAGCTTCGTTGAGCATTTCAGTTCTGAACTAGCAGGTGGCGTGAGAGGTTGTTCCAAAACGAAAAAACTATGGCTGACGAGATTGTTAATCCCAACGAGAATCTGTCCATCCCCGATTGGATCAACGAGAAGTACTTCGAGAAGGTGCTGGCCCAGGACGAGCCAGATCATGTGAAGGTTCTCAAGTTCACTCCCGTGGCTGCCATTCCACCAGGCGAGAATTTCACCTCGACCATGCTGAGGATCTACATCAAATTGGAAATGAAGGGTAGGTTCTAGCTTTGTCTTTGCCAGCTTGGTTTTCTGACAAAACTCTACCTTGTTCAGATGGCAGTGTCAAAACCAAGACGTACATCTTCAAGACAATGCTTCCGGGTGACCGTGGAGGCAATGACATTAACGACTTCGGGCTTTTCCCCAAGGAGGCCAAGATGTACAAGACGTATCTCCCGGCCTTCGAGGCACTCTACAAGGATGCCGGATGGGACATACAACTGGCACCCAAGTGCCTGCACACCGAGGAGCGCAATGGGGACATCTACTTTATCTTCGAGGATCTGAGCGAAAAGCATTTCAAGAATGTGGATCGCACCAAGGGCCTGGACATGGAACACATGACGAGGGCGCTGCACAAGCTGGCGGAGTACCATGCAGCCAGTGCAGTGTACGAGGAGCAGCATGGTCCCTATCCCAAGGAGTTCTTTGAGGGTTTCGTCACCCGGGATGTCAAAAAGTTCCACATAGATGGGTTTCAGCTGAAGGATGCGGCCTACAAGAAAGCTATGTCCACTTGGGGCATGAAGGATGCCGAGAAATATGTTAAAGCCTTCGTAAGGATACTTTGCTCTATATATGTTCCGTGTTATATACATTATATTTATTTTTTAGCCCACAGAAGAGCAGTATTGGGCCCAGTGTCTGAGCACTTTGGAACTGGATCCCAAAGAGTTCAATGTCCTAAACCATGGCGACTTTTGGTCGAGCAATTTGATGACCAGCTACCTTCCCGACGGCAAACTCGACCAGCTCATCCTCATCGACTTCCAGATAACCACGTGGGGCAGTCCCGCAGCGGACCTGCTCTTCTTCATCATCCTATCGGCTGCCACAGACCTACGCCTCAAGGAGTTCGAGAACTTTGTGAGGATCTACTGGGAGCGCCTGATCGAGTGTCTTAAGGTGCTGAAGCTCCAGAAGCCTTTGCCCAAACTTAGGGACCTACAGAGCTCTATGTACCACAAGAACCACTCATTCTACGGTAGGTTCTGGATTTAAGTGCTTCTTAATAACTTAACAAATATTCCCCTTAAGCTTTCTTCGCTCTCATGAACCACCTGCCCATAATCCTGTTCCCCACCGACAAGGACAGCAATCTGCACAACATGACCGCGAAAACGGAGGAGGGCGAGAACTACAGATTGCGAATGCTCTCCAATCCCGCCTTTGCCAGCGTCATGAAGGACCTATATCCCTTCCTCTACAACAGGGGTATTCTGAACTATGAAGATTACGATGTGTGATGTTTGTTTGGTTGATAACTGGCAATAAATGGAAGATAAGTATTACGAAGTAAATTTTATTATTGAGGGCCAAACAGAAGTGACTCGAGTTTCGATTGCCTTGTCTGAAGATAAATATCAAATCAGTATTTTCCGCAATTAAAAATTCATCACAAACCAAACTTTGTAATTCATAACAAACAAAAACTAGGAAGTTATGAAAATGTACAGCTACAAATCATAAAAATATTCATTAATTATAATCAGGTGTTATCAATTTGGATTGATTGGCATCAATTCAGCTTTAATAACTATAAAGACAAACCTTAACCACTTATAAGTGTTTCCTTCTATAATGAAATTCGTTGCCGATAACGAAACTTGGAAAGCCCAATAAAATCGGTGCGAGCCTTTGTAAAAAATTTAGTTCTGGACTAGCCGGTGTCGTGAGCGGTTGTATTCGAAAAAGAAAATTATGACTGACGAGATTGTGAACCCCAACGAGGATCTGATCATCCCGGATTGGATCAACGAGAAGTACTTCGAAAAGGTGCTGGCCCAGGACGAGCCAGATCATGTGAAGGTTCTCAAATTCACACCTGTGGCTGCCATAGCTCCAGGCGAGAATTTCACCTCGACCATGATGAGAATCTACATCAAATTGGAAATGAAGGGTGAGTTGGAGATAACCATATGCCTATTTCAATATAGATTTCATTTGAGCAGCTGGATTGCTTAATACCCAAGCACTATGTTAATAAATATTTATAAATAGCAAAAAAAGATAACCCTCTTCACTGAATTCAATTTGTTGTAGGTTAGTTGGTTCAGTTTTCTAGTAAGTTAATCAAAAACTATCTCCTCTTCCCTAGATGGTAGTGTCAAAACCAAGACGTACATCTTCAAGGCGATGTTGCCGGATGAGCGAGGAGGCAGTGACATTAACGACTTCGGGCTTTTCCCCAAGGAGGCCCAGATGTACAATACATATCTTCCCGCTTTCGAGGCACTTTACAGGGATGTCGGATGGGATATACAACTGGCGCCCAAGTGTCTGCTCACCGAGGAGCGTGATGGGGAAATACATTTCATCTTCGAGGATCTGGGCGTTAAGGGATTCAGAAACATGGACCGGACCAAAGGCCTGGACATGGAGCACATGAAGAAGTCGCTGCACAAACTGGCGGAGTATCATGCAGCCAGTGCGGTGTACGAGGAGCAGCATGGTCCCTATCCCAAGGACTTCCTTGAGGGTTTCGTCACCCGCAAGCCCGAAGTTAAAAGGTTCCACTTAGACGGGTTCAAGCTCAAGGAGCAGGCACTCAAGAAAGCCATTCTAACCTGGGGCATGAAGGACGCCGAGAAATATGTCAAGGCATTTGTAAGTTTATAAAAAGATCTGGTTGAAATCAATCTTCATATATTTACATTAATCTATGTCAGCCCACTAAGGAGCAATTTTGGGCCCAGTGTCTAAGCACCTTGGACTTGGACCCCACTGAATTCAATGTCCTTAATCACGGCGACTTCTGGTCGAGCAACCTGATGAGCAGCTATTTCCCCGATAGCAGCCTCGACAAGCTCATCCTCATCGACTTCCAGATAACCACGTGGGGCAGTCCCGCTGTGGACCTGCTCTTTTTCCTCATCCTTTCGCCTAAAAATGATTTACGGTTAAAGGAGTTTGATAACTTTATAAGGATCTACTGGGAGCGGCTGATCGAATGCCTCAAGGTGCTGAAGCTGAAGAAGCCTTTGCCCAAGCTCAGGGATCTGCACAGCTCCATGTACAAGAAGAACCATTCATTTTTCGGTATGTTCCGGATTAAATTTGAATCTTATTCTCTCTAAAACACATCATTTCCTGCAGCTTTCTTCAGTATCCTAGCTCACCTGCCCATTATCCTGTTTCCCACCGATAAGGACAGCAGTTTTCACAACATAACCGCGGAAACGGAGGAGGGCGAGAACCTTAGACTGCGAATGCTCACTAATCCCGCCTTCGGAAGTGTCATGAAGGATCTGTATCCCTTCCTCTACAATCGCGGAATTTTTAACTACGAAGACTATGAAGTGTGATATTTGTTAATTAGCAATAAACTGTAGAAACTGTTTACGGAATCAGACTTATCTTGGAGTGGCTTATCAGTGCCAGTTTGACTCTAGAGTCAAGTTGATGGTTACTAGATATGAGAAGGTTTTATTACCTTTATAAATGTTCAGGTTAGAGGAGAGATAAGGTCGCTCTCGGAGCTATATTAGTAAGACATACTAGGAAACTGCGACTAAACTTCAGCGCAATCTTAATTAGTTGCACAGTTTGGGTAATCGGAACAAGATATTTATTCTAAACCCCCATAGGTAAAGCTTTTGGAAGTTTAATGCTCCCCCTGATAATATCTGCCTATGAAATTTGGCATACAATAGTCTGATATGTTATCTTTCTCCATGATAAAGTCGCCTTGATGTTCGCTCAACTCATATTCATATTCAGTTCGATATCATGTCCCGCCCCGAGAAGATCGACAATCCCAACGAGAGTCTCGTTATCCCAAAATGGTTGAACGAGTCCAAATTCAAGACTTTGCTGTCTAAAGATGAGCTCGAGTATACCAGGATTCTGCAGTTTACTCCGGTGGCTGCCATCCCGCCAGGTGGTAACTTCACCTCTGTCATGCTGAGAGTGTACTTGGATCTGGAGATGATGGGTAAGTTCCTAAAGAATTGGAAACATTTTGTAAGGTGACATTTCTCAGATGGAACTCGCAAGAGGAAATCGTATGTGGTCAAGACCGCTCTGGATGCGGATAAGGGGGGCAAGGGAATGAATGAGTTCCGATACTTTCACAAGGAACAACAGATGTACTCCACTTACCTGCCCGAGTTCGAGAGACTCTACCGCGAGGTCGGACACTCCGTCCATCTGAATCCAAAGTGCCTGGAAATCGGCGAGGAGGAGGACAATCTGTACTTTATCTTTGAGGATCTGTCCACGCAGGGCTATCAGAGTGTGGACCGAACGAAAGGCCTTGATATGGAGCACATGCGTCTGTCCCTGCGGAAACTGGCTGAGCTCCATGCCGCCAGTGCTGTCTACAAGGATCGTCACGGCCCGTATTCCGTGGACTTTGAGCATGGATTCGCCAAGAAGGACAACATCCAGCACAGCATGCGGGGCTTTAACGTGAAGGCACCGGACTTTAAGGCAGCCATGAGGACTTGGGGAATGGACGAGGGAAATCTTAGGAATTTCGTATGGCGTTCACTCGCGCAATTATCTTGAGAGTTTTTATAACTACTTTCCATTTCAGCCCACTCCCGAGCAGTATGCCCAACTTTGTTTGGAATCTCTTGATGTGGACACCAAGGACTTTAATGTCCTCACTCATGGTGACTTTTCGGCCTCAAACATCCTCTACAAATACGGCGAAGGCGGAGTTCTTCGGGAAGCACTCGTCTTGGACTTCCAGATCTGCAAGTGGGGAAGTCCTGCCCAGGATCTGTTGATGATGATTACCATATCAGCGGAGAAGGGGTTGCGCATCTGGGAGTTCGACAACATTGTGAGGATCTACTGGCAGTATCTCATTGAGTGCTTGGACATACTGAAGTACGAGAAGCCATATCCTCAACTGAGGGATCTGCAGTCCTCCCTCTACAAAAAGAACAATACGCTGTATGGTGGGTTAATAATTTAGGTGAAATATATTAATAATTGGCTGACTAACACTTAATCCTGGCAGCCTTCTTCCCCGTGATGAATCACCTAACCTCCCACTTACTGCCCATCAGCAAGGAAAACAACTTGCACACCATCATGTCCAACGACGAGGTGGGTCGGAGTTTCCGAACTCGCTTGTACACAAATCCCGCCTACGTGGAGGTCATCCGGGAGCTGTATCCCTTCTACTGCAACCGCGGCCTCTTCAACTTCGAAGACTACGTCGACTAGCGAGCAATCGTCCATCGTCAAGCGTCTCCAGTTCATTCATTTCGCACTGCAGCTCCCCTTCGAGGCGATTTAATAAATTGTGTGCGAATATTGATTCTGGTTATTTCAAGTTCTCAACGACGAATGTCGCCGCAACTGCACTGCCCCACAATTGAAAGCGGAGGGCCTTGGAATAGTTATTCAGCTAGTTTTGAAGTTGGAGGTTATGGAACTCGATCTGAATGCGCCTAGGAAGTGACAGCTACATAGAGTTGTAAGATTAAATTGAAGGAACATTTTTAAACAGTTGTAGGAGTCAGGATATATAAATATAATTTTGTTTTTCCTAATTTCACTTACGTATCTTATCTGTATCAACAATCCGATAAAAATGAAACATCTTGAACTAAATTAAGAGAAAGATCAGATAGAAATTTTAGACTTTTAATCTTTGATACTTAAAGGAATATAGGGTAACTGCAAATTCGTTACAAACTAAAACTTTGAATCAATCTTATCAATCCCAAATCGAATCGGAAAATGGAAACTTTTATAGGGAACTATGGCGAATATATTTTTAGCTAGTTGACTTTTATAGACCGTCTGGCAAGCGATGCCACTTGTAAGATAAACGATATCAGAGTACCCCCACTTGAGCTTTTCTCCCGCTCTCAGTGCTCCGGTACTGCGGTACTCCGGTACTGAGGTACTTTGGTGCTCCAGAGTGAGCATTCCCTGTCAACTTATCAGGTATTCACATCACTGTCGTCCGCTGATAAGCCCGGCGCCTCGCCTGCACTGCTTGACCAGCCCCAAAACCATCCTATAAACATATAGAAGCGCAAAGCTCTGAGAGATTATTTGGGCCAACACGCTGCTCAGTGTCCGGACAGTTGAGGAACCAGTTAGACGGGCGATTGGCAGAGTGGCAGAGTGTCAGAGTGGGAGATAAGTAAACGCGCACCTCACCCACCTCGGAATTACGTCTCCCCAGCTGTGCGTGCTGTGCTGTGTAGACGAACAACAGTTAGCGTAATGTCTTATTCTTTTTATTATTTCACTTCTTTTCTCGGTTCTGGGCTGCGTTCGACTGACTCCTCGCTCTCTCTACGATCTGCATCAACCCCCGTTTTTGTTCAGAGAGCGATGAGAGCGAGAGAGGAGAGAGAGTCAAGAGAGCGCCTTAACAGCTCTGTTAGCTTAACCTTATCTCTAATATTGCACAATGTGTTTATATTTATCTTAACTATTAATTAAGTCTATGTTTTAAGTAATTATAGATAATAAGTTATTATAAGTACATAAGTCGGTAAATAAGTAACTATATAAGTATGTAAGTAAGTATATAAGTAAGTATATAGGTATGCCATCCTGCTACAATTCGGGCATCCTGACATTTTAAGATCCCCTGATCTTATGGGAATTACATTCGATTAATATTTACATTTTTTTTTTTTTTTTTTTTTACAATTACATAAGCATGCTTTGCATGTTCATAATTTTTGTCCTATCCAATGCCTAATATTCTGACTACTCCAGATACCTTGATAAGGATTACGTGTTAGCTGAAAACCTTCAACATCTTTTATCAAAAACCTATCATTTCTTAACACTTTGTCTATCACGTAAGGACCCTTGTGTTTTGGTATAAGCTTCCTTGCCACTCCCACTGTACTATCAAAGTTCTTAACCATTATATAGTCTCCTTCTTTGTATTTCGTAATATCTTTTCTACCTTCATTATACCTTCTTTCATTATCATCTTATAACTTTTTCTGACTCTCTGATCCTTTATTCCTAATTTCTTCTAAGTTCCTAACATCCTTTATTTCATTTAATTCTTCTAATTTCTCTTTTAATTCATCAATAATCTGTCCTTTTTGTTCCACCCCAAATAACATCTTGCTTGGCATTTGCCCAATACTTCTTTGTTTTGTATTATTTAACGAATATTCTACATCTTCTATAACTGTATCCCAATGCAATCCTTTTTCCGAATCTGCTAACTTCGCTATCATTGGCCCTAAGATACGATTAACTCTTTCCACTTGTCCATTCGCTTGGGGTGAACCAGTTGCAATTTTGACATGCTTAATATTGAATTCATCCATAAATTTCGTAAAATCTTCCGACGTAAAGCAACTACCCCTGTCAGAAACAATGCACGTTGGCCTGCTATATGATCTAAAATAATCTCTTAACGCTACCATAACTTCTTTAGTATTTGTCGTTTTCGTTGTATACAACCTTACAAATTTAGTGAAGCCATCTATTACTACAAAAAGATGTTTCTTCGATCTTCCAGAATCCACTGGTCCATAATGATCAATGTGGATTATTTCAAATGGAGAATTTCCTTTAGGAATACTATGCAACATTCCTTCTCCCTTTCCAGACTTTGGTGAAAACGCAACACATCTCAAACAGTTTTCAATATGTCTAACAACTTTCTCTTTAGTATTGGGAAACCAATACGTCCTAACAATAGCATCCATAACCTTATCTCTTCCTAAATGACCTAATTCATTGTGATACTTATACAAAATTTTCTCCTCCATTTCCCTTGGTACATAAAACAGTAATCGTCCATCATTTGCTTTCCTATACACTACTCCATTTCTCATTTCAAACATTTTGTCTTCCGTTTTCTCCAACCTTTTTCTTATCTCTATAAGCTTTTCATCCTTATTCTGGCAAATAATCAAGTTATCTTCAAAACTATTAGTCTCCACCACAAATATGCTCGTATTCCTACTTAACGCATCCACATGTTGCATGTGTTTTCCTGCTTTATGAACCAACTCAAAATCATATTCAAGCAACTCTAATGCCCACCTTGCAATCCGAGGATTCAATTCAATTCTGTTTAACGTTAATGTCAACGAATTGCAATCCGTAACAATTCTATTTCATCTTTATGATAATATAATCCTAACACTGGTGCCTCTACTAATTTCTTCTTAAGTATTTCAAAACATTCCAACTCTTTCTCTTCGAAAGCAAATTCCTTATCTTTCTTTAATAACTCATATAACGGTTTTGCGATCGTTGAAAAATCCTTAATAAATCTCCTAAAATACGAACATAGTCCTAAAAAGCTTCTAACTCCATGTACTTTGTCCGGTATCGGAAAATCTCGAATGGCTTCTATTCCCTTCTCATTAGCCTGAATTCCATTACTCGTTACTACAAATCCTAAATACTGTACACTTGCTTGCAAAAACTCACATTTGTCCATTCTTAACTCTAGCTTGTTCCTTGCTAGCCTTTCAAAGACTTCCTTAAGCACTTCTAAATGTTCCCTTATTCCCTTACTTGCAATCATAATATCGTCCATGTAAACTATAACTTTATCTTCTCTAATCATGTCAGCAAAAATTTTATTTATAAACCTCTGAAAAACTGCAGGAGCATTCTTCAATCCCATTGGCATTCTCGTAAACTCAAATTGACCCAAAGGTGTCATAAACGATGTATATTTAATAGATTCTTTATCTACAAACACATGAAAGTAACCATGCTTAAGGTCTAATTTCGAAAAAATTGTTTTATTTACCAATCGGTCTAACAGATCATCAATTAAAGGTAAAGGATAGTTATCCTTAATCATTGTCTTATTCAGCTTTCTGTAATCTACACATAATCTTAAATCTCCTGTTTTCTTTTTCACTAACACTATTGGAGATGCGTACTCTGACTCACTTGGCCTAATTATTCCCTTTTCCAAATATTCATCTAATATAACTTGTAATTTTTCCTTTTCCGTATAAGCCAACCTTCTGGGCGAGCAACTAAATGGTTTGGAGTCCTCTAGTCTCAGTGTTATTTCGCACTTTACCTCTGGCTCATTAGGTCTATCTTTATAAACATAACTACTTTGAACCATATTGATAAACTGACACCTAACATTATAATCGACTTGTTCACCTATTTTGTAATCAATCGATTCGTCCCCTATATCAATACAACCTAATTCCCTTTCCACTATATTTATATCCGACTCAAATGACCTTTTCCTCTCGTTAATTGACTGATTTTCTTTATTAACACCTGCTTTCTCACTAACAACTTCACTAATCATTGCTTCTTTGCTAACACTATCACTAATATCTGCTTCTTTGCTAAAACTTTCACTACTATCCGCTTCTTTACTAACCTTACTAACAATATCACTAACAATCTGCCTTTCTTCACTGGTTTTGCCAACAATTTTCCTAACCCTATCGTTTTTTCCACTAATGTTACTAACAATGTCGTTATTTATGCTTTCCACCGTAACCATTTTCAAGGTATCCAAGTTCAAATTTATGTTACATGCTTCCATGAAATCTCTTCCCAGAATTACATCATGACTCATAGATTTATTTGCCACAATAACTAAGTGAAAATGTACTTTATTTAGATTTTTCATAACATAACATAATATTTTTCCAAAGGTTTCCAAGTAACTATTATTTAATCCATGATATAAACTTAAAACTGGTAATTTCTGCGTATTTCCTGGTACTTTATTTATTTTAATGAAAGAAATTGGGCTTCCTGAATCTATGAGGCATTCTGTAATGATTTTATCATTACAATTATTCATAAAATTAATTTCAAAAAATCTTACATAATTGTTGCTGCTCTTGTTCTTGTTCTTCAAGCACGTCGCTACGAAGTGCCCCATCTCGCCGCATGCGTAGCACGATCCTCTCTCTCGCCTTGGTTTTCCACATTCCTTGGCCCAATGTCCCCTAGCGTTGCAGTTAAAGCACCGCATCTCGTTGTCCTTATTGGTGTCCATCGACGCTTCCTTCTTGATCACGTACGCTTTGGACGAACTCGTTTTGGGCAGACTCACTTCAGCAAATGCCCGCTTAATGCGCCCAACAGTATCGAAACATTGTATACGTGCTTGATTGCGCAATCCTTGGTTCGGAATACCTTCGACAATGCAGCTCAATAGCTCTTCTTCGTCTATGTTGATACTTTGAGCAAGCATCACCTTATCATCGACATAACTACCAAACGCCTCACTGACCAGCCATGTACGTCCCTCGAATTTGCGCCTTGCCTCTAGCTTTGAAGTTTTTTCGCCAAACATTACGAACAATTCGGCACACAGCTCTTCTAATGGTAAAAGCACACGCTCTGGACTTGCATGTAACCACATGTTAGCTTTGCCTTTAATTTTGCTGACCAAAAGCATTTTCTTATACTGCCCGCCAATTCCATAGATTTCAGCAATGTTATTCATTTGTGTAATCCATTTGCGCGCGCATGTTTCTCCAGAATATTCTGTCAGCACCTCTGTTGCCATGCGCAGCGACATTTCCGACACTTGGGCCTGATTTCCCTCGAATTTCAGCTTTTCAGCGTTGCCACTCTTCACTTTGCGCGCATTGTTACTCGCCTCGCCGTTTTTGTTGTTGCCGTTGCCGTTGTTGTTGTTCTTGCCGTCGCCGTTGTTGTTCTTGCCGTCGTCGTCGCCGCCATTGTTGTAATTTTTGCCATTGTTGTTGCCGTTGTTGTCCCGTTCCTCTTCGCCGCTATCTTCGTCCAACATTTCCATTCCATATTCGCTGTTCGTGCCTCCGTCGTATTCCATATTCTCGCAATTATTGTCCTCTCCGTATTCGCCAAAATTTTCGTTTGAATTTGTCTCGTTCTCATTGCCGTTAAAATCGTCCGCATTTTCTTCGTTGCCGTTGTCTCCAGATTCGTTTGCCTTTTTTCCGTTGCCGTTGTCTCCAGATTCGTTTGCCTTTTTTCCGTTGCCGTTGTCTCCAGATTCGTTTGCCTTTTTTCCGTTGCCGTTGTCGCCAGTTTCGTTTAAATGCTCGTCGTCGTCTTCCTCGGAATTACCCTGCTTTGACATGTCAATCGTTTTTCTTATTTCCATTGGTACCGCATTTAAACGCATAACTAATGTTTTTTTTGTGCCCGTAGTTGGTTTATTTAATACACTTAGCCACTTTTTAAGCTGCGCAATTGAAACGTTTTCGAGTTCCATTTTAGCGTGTAATCGACCACTTCTGATATTGTAGACGAACAACAGTTAGCGTAATGTCTTATTCTTTTTATTATTTCACTTCTTTTCTCGGTTCTGGGCTGCGTTCGACTGACTCCTCGCTCTCTCTACGATCTGCATCAACCCCCGTTTTTGTTCAGAGAGCGATGAGAGCGAGAGAGGAGAGAGAGTCAAGAGAGCGCCTTAACAGCTCTGTTAGCTTAACCTTATCTCTAATATTGCACAATGTGTTTATATTTATCTTAACTATTAATTAAGTCTATGTTTTAAGTAATTATAGATAATAAGTTATTATAAGTACATAAGTCGGTAAATAAGTAACTATATAAGTATGTAAGTAAGTATATAAGTAAGTATATAGGTATGCCATCCTGCTACAGCTGTGCCGTAGAATTAAAATAACATCGCAGAACCTCGCCTCGAACAAGAGAAACATTCTCGATAAGGCAAAAACAGTCGCGGCGCACACTTCGGACCGAGAACTACGAGTAGGCATAGCCGCAGTGAGCTCACTCCGGAGGAATCCCAGTCGCAGACAGAATGCCCGATAACAGTAACAAGTTCTGTGGCAGCAACCAAGTCCGCATTCCTAGCTGGATCAATGAGGCCTACTTCAAACGGCTCCTGAAGCGGGAGTTCCGGGACTTTCGCCGCATCCTCAACCTCTCGATCATTCCGGCCACGCCTCCCGGGGAGACCTACACCTCGCTGCTGATGCGGATCGTCATCGATATCGAGATGAAAGGTGATTAAAACCGAAATACACTAAAAACCGCAGCCACAAAATTGAAAGTAGTAGTTCTCACTTATTAAAAGGGAGTTCCCGTTAAAAGTTTACTCGTTAAAAATCAGAAATACAATATACATCATAAATAATACAAGATTTTCCCTGAAATATTAATTCACATACCGATCCTCTTGACAGATGGCTTCTCGCAACAAAAGTCGTACATAGTGAAGACCATGCTAGATGATGCCCAGGGAAATGGTGGCTTCGTCAACACCCTGAATATCTTTCCCAAGGAGAAGATGATGTACGAGACGATAATCCCGCAACTGGAGCAGCTCTACGAGGAGGCTGGACTCACAGTGAAGTTCGCGCCCAAGTGCCACTGGGCCGAGGAGCTCAACGGGAGAATTTGTCTGGTTCAAGAGGATCTGCGAACAAAAAAGTATGGCAACATAAGCCGCCTCAAGGGATTCGACATGGCCCAGATGCACCGGGTCCTGGAGAAGCTGGCCGAGTTCCATGCCGCCAGTGCCGTGTGGCGGCAACGGAACGGACCCTTTCCCGAGGACTTTCAGCGCACTTACCTGCCCGCCAACTACAACAAATCCAAGTCCTACCAGGCGCGGGTCCAGAGCTACAAGGCGGCCATGGCCAGTTGGGGACTCGCCGATCACGAGCAGTATGTGAATCGCATCGTAAGTACCATCGAAAGAGCCCCTGATAGAATATTATAAATAAATCTTTCCCTCACAGCCCACGGCTGATCAGTTTGTGCAATCCTACGCCCGCTGCTTCAACAACAATCCGCAGGAGTTCAAGGTCCTGAACCATGGCGATTTCTGGTCGAGCAACATAATGCTGAGCTATACCCAGTCCGGGGAGATCAACCAGCTGCGCTTCGTGGACTTCCAGCTGTGCAAGTGGGGCAGTCCCGCCCAGGATCTGTGGGGCCTGATCATTGGCTCGGCCAAGCACAGTATAAGGATCCAGCACTTTGACTGCTTCATCAGGATATACCACAGTCACCTGGTGCGCTGCCTGAAGATCCTCAACTACGGCGAACGAATGCCGATGCTCAGGGAACTGCACATGAAAATGATCAAATACGGATTCTGGGGTGAGCTTTCATTTGTAATTTTGTGAAATTCTTTCTGATAAATGTTATATCCCTCAGGCTACTTTACAACCTTCACCCATTTGGTGTTCATCCTGCTGCCCGTGGACACGGAGGCCAGTTTGGTGAAGCTCATGCAGCCGGGAGAGGAAGGCGATCGCTTCCGGTCCAAGGTCTACACGAATCCCCTCTACGTCCGGTCTGTGCTCAGTATATTCCCCTTCCTCTACAGGCGAGGCATTCTGGACTTTTAATGATACTCTGCTTCTACTTAAGTTTTTTCCGGCTTTCAGTTACTTTTTAACCATTTCTTTCATTATGTGAAAGTGAATATCGGAACTTGTCCCCCTGTACGTGTGTATATATCTATTTTTACTGTATCTCTAATGGGAGCGCATTTGTGCCGACTCAGACTATCTTAAAGAATTATCTTTTGTTTAGCTAGCGACAAAGTCTGTTAATATTTTTTAAAGAAAATAAGCCAAAGAAGTGAAGTGTGTTTTATTTTTGTTGGAGGTGGCTTATCATATCTGCATTTACATATACTAAAAGAGGAGGGTACTCTTAGGGTCCATTAGGACATAGTATAGCTTCTAGATTCCTTTTAGAGCTAAATTTGAAAGGCGCAAATAAATATAATTATAAAAGGGAGTCAAAATTAAATTGTGCTTATGTGCATATTTGTTGAATAAATTATTTGAAGCTCTCCTGATCTCACTTGACTTTTTCAATTTTTGTGATAATAATTTAATCAAATATAGGAGACAGTTGTCAACTCATGCAATCTGTTGGCTTATCACTACAGGTGCCCCGATTTAGATCACGTTTTGTTTATCGCCACGGAATACAGTAATAAATCAAATAGTTAGTCAACCAAAAACAAAAAGGGTAAATATACGAGTATAGTTGAAGTTTGTATTTATATAATTTTTTGTATTCATAAGATTTTAGATTTCTTCTGATCTTAATTTACCTTTATCGGATCGGACATCTTTATTATATAGCTGCCATAGGAACGATCGGTTCATTTATATGAAGATGTAAAATTATACATATTATACAAATTTAGAAACTTCGATATTTTTTTCAAGTTTACCAAAATGGATCGATTTTTAATAATACAATTGCAAACTGCAAGCGTGCTGCTGCTTTCTTTCTTGTTTTGATATAAAACTGTAGATATGTTAGGCATTTACTCTCTTTGCTATCAGCCCAACAATATCCACAAAACGTGTTCCACATTTAACCATAAATTGAATCCAATGCCATCTGCTCTTCATTGTTCCCACATTTATTTAACACATTTTCAGTGAGCCAGGGGCGTATCTGTAACGTTTTTTTTTTGGAATAATCAGAAACTTGATGTACTTATTGGAAGTTATAGCAATCACAATGATAAATAAAATAAGGAAACACTAAATTCATAATTCTATCTCTATTTATAATATAACAAATTATGAAATGTTAGGAATCTTATGTAGCTCTGTTGATATTTGATATTTGAATATCAAAATCCCGAAAATTAAATAAGATTAAAAAGGCTTAACTGTCATGTATACAATTTTATGGTATTCATAGTTTAGTTACTACATTTAATGTTACTTTTTTTTTCAAGAGACTCATGCTTTGTATCCCCCAAGACGCCGCCCCTGTGCATGTATATATTTATTTACAGTATATAGTACCAGCTGATAAGCCAGCGTAAAGCTGACAACAGAGAGAGCTTTCCCGCCAAAGCTTTATCTGTTTCCCAAGCGTCACATGTTCCGCCGGCTCTTCCACACTCTCAATCCGATTGCCATAGCCGCCAGTTACTCCCAGTCAGGTGACTTCGAAAAATACGTTGAAATAATTACAAATTACAATGGGAACCGGCAAGAAGAACTACCAGGCACCGGAGTGGCTCACCGCCGAGTTCCTGCAGGATGTGCTCAAGGAGCACTTCAAGGAGGAGGAGCTTGCGGTCAGCGAGCTGCTGGTGAAGAGCGCCCAAGTCGGCGACCAGGCGGCGGGATTCGCCAGCGAGATGCACCGGGCCAGCTTCAATCTGCAAAGGGGATCGGCACCGAAGAGCAAGTTCTCGGTGATTGTGAAGGACCATCCCAAGGGACAAACTGGGGCGGTGGCCCAGCGGAGCAAGCTCTTCAAGCGCGAGATTCTGGCCTACAAGGAGGTGCTGCCGCGGGTGCAAGCCCTGCTCCAGTCCATTGGAGATCAGACAAAGATTGCGCCCACCTGCTACTACACCACAGAGACGCCAGAACCCTTCCTCATCCTCGAAGACCTGCAGCTCGCCGGCTTCGAGAACTTCGAGCGAGGTCGCCTGCTCAACCTGGACTATGTGCTGCCCACCATCGAGAAGGTGGCCAAGCTGCACGCCTGCAGTGCCCTCATTGCCCAGGAGAGTCCCCAGGTGCTGGAGTTCTTCGACGAGGCACCCATCTCCCGCAATCCCGATAGGCGCGACTTCCTCACCTTCTTCCCGGTGAACATCCGCTGCGTGGCCGAGGAGGTGGCCCACTGGAAGGGCTACGAGGAGATCACCGAGAAGATGTTCAAGCTGGCGGAGAACGTGTTGCAGAACGCCCTGGCCATGTTCGAGGCCACGGGCAAGGAGTTCCGGGTCTTCAACCTCACTGATTTATGGATCAATAATCTGATGTTCCATGTCAACAATGAGACCAAGGAGCCGGATGATGTTATTACGGTAAGAATATTATTTCAATTTAAATTTAGCAAAATTATATCTCATTAATCCTTTGACTCTTTCAGCTGGACTATCAGCTTTCCTATGTGGGATCTCCGGCCATCGATCTCAACTACTTCCTCTACGGATCCTTAAATGAAAACGTCCGCAAGGTTCACTTCAAGTACATTGTCCGGGAGTACCAGCGGGTGCTCCAACAGACCCTGGAGAAGCTCAACTACCAGGGGCACATTCCCAGCCTGAAGGAGATCCACATTGAGCTGATCAACACTAGCCTGATGGGTGCGTTGGATTTTCTTTAACTTTAAACGAAGTTAATTATTAAATATCCAAATTTATTAAGGTGTCATTGGAGCCACTTGCCTGACGCCGCTGATCTTCCGCGAGGGAGCTGGCTTCGAGAACCTGGAGGATCTGAACTCGCGCACCGAGAGCGGCGATCAGTTCCGGCGGGAAAATGTCGAGAATCCCAAGTACCGGGCCTTCCTGCAGAGAACCATCAAGGAGTTCGAGCTGTCGGGCTTCCTAGATTTTTAACTAAACCAAAAGGCTGACTTGAAAATATTACATTCGATCGAAAGTATTTCGGGCTTCCACTTAGAGTAAGCTGTGTTATTCCACGAGTATTTCTGGCGCACAAATAAATAAGCAAACATTGTTGAATCGTTTTATCAAAAGCTCAGAAGTTTTATTTAGACAATACATAGCTAAAATTAATACTAATGTAATATCAATTCCTAACAATAGTAGAGATAACATAACTACGAAGAGCTTTGTGGCGCACGCAAAAAAACAATTAGCTAACGTCGCTCAAGCCAGAAACCTGCTTTTTCCGCATCTGACATAACCAAGTGCCTGCCATCTATGGACTTACACACCATTACAGGTCTTTGAAGTAGCCCATTTGCTCGAACTTTGGCAGAAGATGCTTAATGTCTTCAACAAAAATATCCAAGTAGTAGGCCTTCTTCCTGATTTCCGGATCCAAAACAATGTCGTTCATTTTCAAGGCATTCGACTTGACGGCCAGAATCATGGGGAAAAAGGTGGTCATGAGGAAGAAGTCTGCAATGAAAATAAATTAGTTAAAATTAACTATAAATATTACGCTTAAATATTGAAAAAGTTACCGTAGAATTTGTGGTTTTGAAGTTGCTTCCAGAGGCCGGCCTGCGTAGGCATCGTTCCCTTGTAGCCCACTTTCTTTAGAGTTTCCTCCAGGACGGAGTAGTAATGATTGATTAGGTCTTTGGTCAGATTCCATCGCTGCTCTGGCTCCATCAGCATGTAGATTGAATAGATCACGTCCACGGTGGCCGGGCACAGATTGCTGATCTGAAAGTCCACCAGCATCACGTCCTCGAAAGCGGCGGTGTCCTTATTGTGCCGGAACATCATGTTCTTAGAATGGAAGTCGCCGTGACAGAGCACGTAGTATCCATCGGCCTGGAAGTTTGTTCGGTACTCCGTCAGCACATCAGACATTTTCTGCAGGTAGTTATCCTTGATCTTCTCGAAGTACGGCTTATACTTGATAAGTTCGGGGGTCTGGTCTAGGAAGGTCAGGAAGCTAGCCATTCCAGTGGTCACCATGGGATCGCTCATAAGAGCGGGCATCTCCATCAAGCCGTACTGGAACTCCTTCACGAAGTCGGGTCGCTAGAAGGGAAACGGTGCCTTTATAATTCTATAATAATAATTTTACAAAGAAGTTAAACACACCTCATTAATGACCTTCATGCTGACCGCATGCCATTTGGCCAGCTTGGAGTATACCATTTTCAGCTCCTCCTCCCTGATGGGTCGATTCCGCAAGACCACGTATCCCTGCGGCACCAGATCCTCGAAGATCATCACCTGACGCGGCTCCAGACTGTGATAGATACAGGAGGCATACAGCTTGGTATTATCTCCCGCCTTCTGCAAAATCCTCTCGAACTCGGGCAGGACCTTGGTGTACATCCCGATCTCGGTTGAGAAGATATGGGACTCGGAGAGCATTTCCTTCTTATGACCCTCCTGCTCGGGCATCGTCTTGATGATCAGGGGCTTGGAGAAGAATCCCTTCGCTGTGGTGTACTCCGCCGTGGTGCGGAACATGACACTGGCATAGTGATCGCCCTGGGCACTCGCTGGGGTGATCTGCAGAGCGGTGACCTTTAGTTCCGGCGACTTCTCATAGTCGCTGAGCACCTTCTGTATGAACTGGACGTTCAGCCACGACGGCGCCTCCAGCTCATCGTCGTTGAACTGCTCGGTAACTGCTATGTTTTCTGGCATCTTGCTCGCGGTCTCACGATCTGGTGAACTAGTCCGATTACGTTACGATGTGGTTATGGGTAAAAACTGACTAAGTTGCCGCTGTTTTTAAACATTTCAATTGGAGCTTTTTGCGAAAGCGTTTGGAAGCTTTACCTTACGCTTCACTGTGAAATAGAGGCATTATCTTATCAAAAGTGCTTTTTGTGCTTTGAGTGGAAGGATAAAGGCCTTTGATTGGCCCCTAATTAAAATGGGGAAATATTACGTATATGTTGTAAATATGTTTCAACATTATTATCAATATAATATTTACTATAATTAATTTCCCCAATTAAAGCACATACAAATTATAATTTTATGCAAAGCAAAGGCAATGCAAGTACGACTCTCGCATTGATTTCCATTTGGGATTGTTTAGTAAGCATGACTAGGAGACAAACCAAAAGCTATAAACCTACGACTACTTCTTCTCTCTTTAAACTCTTCTCTGATTAAGTACAATCATGTACTATTTTTGATAAGGCCTAGGCACTGAGCTGCGAATTGAAGTAGTCCCGGGCGATAGCAAACCTTTTCTGGTATCATCAAAATAAACAATTCTCAATGAACTGGCAAATAATTATAATTTGTTTGCTGAGATAACTCTGACTATTAGTAGTTCCACAATAAGTCATACTAAAAATGGTTAGATTAATATTTTGAAGATGTTTTTAATTACCGCAACAACCACAGATTTACAGATCATTAAAGTAGCCCATTTTCTCGAGTTTAGGTAGAAGCTGGCGGAGTTCTCCAAGGTACACATCCGTAAGGTAAGTGCTGCGCTTCGTCTCAGGATCCAGGAATATATCGACCATCTTCAGAGTGTTTGTTTTAATTGCCAGAATAATAGGCAGAAACGTGGTGATCATGAAGAAGTCTTCAAGTGTGTAAAATAAAGGTTAATCTCGAATGCTCTTAGTACTCTTAATTTTCAAACTTACCATAATATTTGTGTCTTTGAATGTTCTCCCATAATCCCTTCTGCGTGGGCATCTCGCCCTTGAAGCCCACTTTCCTTAAAGTGTCCTCCAAAACGGAGAAATAGTAATTGATAAAGTCTTTGCCGAGATCCCTGCGCTGCTCCGACTCCATCAGCATATAGACAGAGTAGATGAGGTCCACGGTAACGGGGCACAGATTGCTTAATTGGAAATCCACCAGCATGACGTCCTCAAAGACCCCAGAGTCTTGCTTATTCCTGAACATAATATTGCGGATATGGAAGTCGCCGTGGCACAAGATGTAGAATCCGTTGGACTGTGGATTTGTGCGGTACTCCAACATTATTTCCCCAATTTGCGGCATTAAGTTCTCCTTGATTTTCTCAAAGTGTGGCTTGTACCGCCTGAGATCCGGCACTTTGTCCAGCATTTCCAGGAACAGGGGCAGTCCACCAGTCACTATGGGATCGTTCAGGAAGGTGGGCATGTCCCACGTGCCATACCTAAAGTCTTTTAGGAAATCCGGTTGCTGAAAGTGAGAGAAAAACAAGAGAGATTGTTAGACGCGGGTGTCTACTTTCTGGTTGCTGGTTCGATTGCAATACCTCATTGATAACTTTCATGCTGACAGCGTGCCATTTGGCCAGCTTGGAGTACACCATTTTTAGCTCCTTATCCTTGATAGGACGATCCCGGATGACCGTGTAGCCCTGTGGCACCAGGTCCTCGAAGATCATCAATTGGCGCGGCTCCAGACTGTGATAGATGCAGGAGGCATGCAGCTTTGTGTTGTCTCCTGCCTCTCGTAATATTCTCTCGAATTCGGGCAGAGCCTTGGAGTACATCCCGATTTCGGTCGCAAATATAGGTGCCTCGCTTAGAATATCCTTTTTGTGACCTTCCTGCTCAGGCATCGTCTTCACAATCAGGGGTTTGGTGAAGCTTCCCTTCGCCGTCGTGTACTCCGCTGTGGCCCGGAACATGACGCTGGCATAGTGATCTCCCTGGGCAGTGGCGGGGGATATCTTCAGATCGGTTACCTTCAGCTCGGGAGCCTTTTCGTAATCGCTCAGAACCTTGGCAATGAACTCGGAGTTCAGCCATTCCGGAGGCTGAAGCTCGTCGGCATTGAAGTTGTCCGTGTCCAGGTTTTCTGGCATTTCGATGAATTGTGATATTGGGATTGGAATATAGAGCTAGCCCGATCGGTAGATCGCTGTGCTGGAACCAATTGCTGGTCGGCTCATTTTATACGATTCCGAAGCTTATCAGTGCCGAAGCTTTTTCTGTCGACACTTTCTGCATTTGGTTGAAATATGCTTTTTAAAATAAATCATATCAAAGCTGTCAGGATAGAAGGAAGAATTTAGCTGGATTTAGCTATGATCTACCTATTTTAATTATTAGTAAATAATAAGAGACTTGGTGATGACTTTATGTATACAAATTCATAGCAAAGTTTATTGGTATTCCACATCTGTTACCAATTCCGCCGAGTAAGCATTACTGTTCCTAATCGAAAGCTTTAAAGTAAACAATAGTTTAAACAATATAAGCTTTTGTGGGTACCTACAGTTTTACCTTAAAAAGCGTGACAATAAAAATAACAATAAATGAACAAGGTAAAGCTAATGGAAAACTTTAAAGCAATTTAATTGTAATTCAAATAATTTGTATAATGTTCGATTCTCTTGATAAATCTTTATTTAAAGGTTATCAAAGTAACCCTGCTCATCGAAATTTGTTAATATTTTTCTAAAATCTGCTATGGTTTTGGGCAAAAAGAAGGACTTTTTCCTTGCTTCATTATCCGTGACGAGATCTTCCAGTTTAAAGGCCTTTTCGTGAGCTGCCAGCACATTGGCCAGAAATGTAACAACCAGAAAGAAATCTGAAATAAATTCAATTAAATAAGATTCAACGATTAGATAGCGCAAATACAGACCCAAGTACTTGTGACGATGAATCAACTCCCACAGACCATCTTTCGTGGGAATTGTGCCCTTAAATTGGATTTTGCTGAGGGTTTCAGTCAAAACGGAGAAGTAAAGGCTGATCAGCTTCTCCTTGAGCCTCTAGCGCTGTTCAGAATCCAGAATGAAATAGAAGGAGTATGTCAAGTCCACGGTGGGCGGAGCCAAATTGGATATTTGATAGTCCAGCAACATAACATCCTCGAAGGCACCGGTTCCTGGGTTATGCTTGAACATCATATTCCTCAGATGGAAGTCTCCGTGGGCCAAGACATAGAGACCATCGGGCCGAGGGTTTCTCCGGTATTCCTGCATTACTTCAGCCTGGCGCTGCAGGTAGTTCTCTTCTATTTTCTCAAAGTGTGGCTTGTACTTTCTCGGGAGTCTTGTCCAGCATATTGATGAAATTTCCCATTCCGGAGGTTATCATGGGATTGGTCATAAGGCCCGTCATATCGATCATGCCATATTTGAAGTCCTTCAGAAAATCCGGTTGCTACTCGGAATAAGTTTAAGAATATTGAATTGGAATGGAATATATTTGAGATAAGATATCACCTCATTGTTAACTTTCATGCTGACAGCGTGAATTTTGGCCAGTTTCGTGTACACAGTGCTCAGTTCATCCTCGGAGGCCGAACGCCCTCGGAGGACCGAGTAGCCCTGCGGCACCAGATCCTCGAAGATCATCACCTGACGCGGCTCCAGACTGTGATAGACACAGGCAACATACAGCTTGGTATTATCCCCCGCCTCCTGCAATATCCTCTCGAACTCGGGCAGGACTTTGGTGTACATCCCGATCTCGGTGGCGAAGAGATGGGACTCGCCAAGCAATTCCTTCTTGTGACAATCCTCCTCCGGCATTGTCTTGACAATGAGGGCATCGTGGAAGCTTCCTTTGGAGGTTGTGTACTCCACTTTGGTGCGGAACATAACGCTGGCATAATGATCTCCCTGGGCGGTTGCCGGAGAGATCTTCAGATCGGTAACCTCTAGCTCAGGAGCCTTTTTGTAGGCGCTCAGAACCTGAGTAATAAACTGGGAATTTAGCCAAGACGGTGGCTGAAGCTCGTCAGCATTAAATTCCTCAACATCCACTTTTTCTGACATTTCGTGATATATGTTGACCGTTAAAACTGTTTAGCTTTGCGTCGGAACAGGTTCTGTTTGGGGTCGCAACAAAAAACGCTTTAAATAGAAAAATATACAGCTTTAGAAAAGCTTTTGTATGATTGTTATCACTTCTTTTATTGATTTGTATTTATAATGGCTTTCAATAGCAAATTTTAAAATGTGAATATTCCATGTAATGGAAATTCATGAAAGTCCTGTCCCAACTAAAAGATAACAAACGTATTTATGTTCACAGCTTCATTAACATATACATAGATGGATCATTAAAACAATTTCTATAGTCTTCCTTATTTTTTTATAAACCTTTATTTAAAGATTGTCAAAGTAACCCTGCTCATCGAAATTTGATAATATATATATTTGCATTTCGCAATTTTCTAATGAAAGCAATCATCTTTTCATCAATAAGCCAATTTCCAGCTATATAGAGTAAGTATATAAGTTTGTTACAACAATAACTTAATACATTAGTTAAAGATTCTTAAAGTGACCCAGCTCCTCGAACTTAGGCAAAAGCATGGCGACATCTTTGACATAATTCTCTAAGAGGTATGACTTTCGACGCGTTTCAGGGTCCTGGATCAGATCGTGCATTTTCAAAGCATTCGATTTAATGGCCAAAATCATGGGCAGCAGAGTGCTGATCATGAAGAAATCTGAAAGGTATTTGATAATTATAAATTAAGAAGTTTGAACATTATTTTAATGTACTTACCATAATACTTATTTCGATGAATATGTTCCCAGAGCCTTGCTTCGGTTGGCATTTCTGCCTTATAACCGATCTTCTTTAGAGTTTCCACCAAAACGGAGAAGTAATAGCTGATCAGGTCCTTGCCCATATCCCAGCGCTGTTCCGGCTCCATCAACATGTAGATGGAGTAGGTCAGGTCCACGCTGATGGGAACGATATTGCAGAACTGGAAGTCCACCAGCATAACATCCTCTAGGGCCCCAGTCTGCTTATTGTTCCTGAACATCATATTGCGCAGATGAAAGTCCCCGTGGCAGAGAACATAGTATCCATCAGGTCTCCGGTTCTTGCGGTATTCCTGGATTTCTTCGGCAAAGCCCTTCAAGTACACATCCTTGACTTTCTCAAAGTGCGGCTTGTACTTCCTTAATTCGGGTTTCTGGTCTAACATTTCTATGAAGCCATCCATTCCATTGGTTATAAAGGGATCCGAGTCGATGGTGGGCATCTCGAAGATCCCATACTTGAAATCTGACAGGAAGTCGGGTTGCTGAGAGAGTAACAGACTTAGCAGTAGTCGCAATTAAAAGTTCAGTATGTTGCAACTCACCTCATTGATGACCTTCATGCTGGCCGCATGCCACTTGGCCAGCTTGGCGAAGACTTTCTTCAGTTCCTCTTGGGTGACAGGACGATCCCGGATGACGGAGTAGCCCTGCGGCACCAGATCCTCGAAGATGATTACCTCTCGGGGTTGCAAGCTATGATACAGGCAGGGCACATAGAGCTTGGTGTTGTCTCCCGCCTCTCGCAATATCCTCTCGAACTCGGGCAGAGCCTTGCAATACGTTCCGATCTCGGTCCCAAAAATGTGAGACTCTTTGAACATATCCTTCTTGTGGCCCTCCTGCTCGGGCATCGTCTTGATGATCAGCGGCTTGCAGAACTCTCCCTTCGCCGTCGTGTACTCCGCTGTGGCCCGAAACATGACGCTGGCATAGTGATCTCCCTGGGCGGTGGCGGGGGATATCTTCAGATCGGTCACCTTCAGCTCGGGAACCCCTTCGTATTCGCTCAGAACTTCGGCTATAAACTCGGAATTCAGCCAATCTGGCGCCTGTAGCTCGTCGGCATTAAACTGTTCCGTATCTACGTTCTCCGACATTTTGTTTACACTTTTCGTAACTTTTAACGGTTGAACTACTCGGCCAAAACAGCTAACCTGTTGTGAGAGCTGAGTTTGCGGCTGTCGGGGCTTTATATACATTTTAGCAAGCTTTTTGCAAGCTTTTCGGGGAGATTTCTATTATCTCGATCTTCCAACTTTTTTGTATTTTCTAATACTCAAATTTTAGGTGAAATTCCTTTATCTTATCTCACTGAAAACGATCCTTAATTGGCTTCAGAGTCTAAGAGAATGTTCTAGGTAACATGAAGTTCTCAACTCGAATAATAATTTTAGTATTTGTTACTGAACACGAAACGTTTTGTTTTCTTTATTTTTGTGTTATATTTACGTAATCTTTAGTTAAAAGAAAATGTAAATGGCAGTTGTATCGCCTGTGGAATATTATTAAAAATTATTCTGACCCGGTGATATTGAAACTAAGGAACTTGTTTGTTTAAAATATTCACTCAACTTAAGCCCCTTGTTATGTAGATAGGTGTCATGTGTAATATATATTTTAATCAATAATAACACATCTACACTTTAACAGTAACTTACACTGTTATCTTCTATCTTTTTGTCCTCTAATCAACCTATTAATTACGAATGTAAGTTGGATTTATATCAAAAGAATTTATTTACAACTTTAATTCAAGAAATTCGGTAGAAAGACCCTATATTCTAGTATTTATTCTCATACATTTTAAGTTTAAAGACCCTTAAAGTAGCCCAACTTCTCGAACTTGGGCAAAAGCTTCGTCACATCCTTCACATACGTGTCCAGGAAGTAGGTCTTCTCGCGGGTCTCTGGCTTTTGGATCAGATCGTTCATCTTAAAATTGTTGATGGCCAGGACCAGGGGCAGGAAGGTACTGATCAAAAAGAAGGCTACATACGAGGATAATCAATTAACTAAAGACTTTAATCAGGCTCAATCAACTTACCATAATACTTATTCTGATGGATCTGCTGCCAGAGCCCCACCTGCGTTGGCATCTCGCCCTTGTACCCAATGCTCCTCAGAGTGGCCACCAGAACGGTTAGGTAATAGTTGATCAGGTCCCTGCCCATCTCCCGTCGCTGCTCCGGCTCCATCAGCATATAGATGGAGTAGGTCAGGTCCACGGTGATGGGGCACAGATTGCAGATCTGGAAGTCTACCAGCATGGCATCCTCGAAGGCGCCCGTCTCCTGGTTGTGCTTGAACATCATGTTGCGCAGATGGAAGTCGCCGTGGCACAGGACGTAGTAGTTGTCGTTGCGGCGATACTTGTGGAACTCCTGCATCTCCACCTCCAGTCGCTGCATGTAGTTGTCCTTGATTTTCTCAAAGTGCGGCTTGTACTTCCTCAGCTCGGGCAGCTTGTCCAGCATTCCGATGAAGTTGCTCATGCCGGTGGTGATGAAGGGATCCGTCTGGATGGTGGGCATGTCGAACAGGCCGTACTTGTACTCCTTGAGGAAGTCGGGATGCTCGTATATAACCTTCATGCTGACCGCATGCCACTTGGCCAGCTTCGAGAATGCCTTCTTCTGTTCCTCCTCCGTGACAGGACGACCGCGGATGACCGAGTAGCCCTGCGGCACCAGGTCCTCGAAGATCATCAGCTTGCGCGGCTCCAGACTGTGGTAGATACAGGGAACGAACAGCTTGGTGTTATCTCCCGCCTCGCGAAGGATCCGCTCGAACTCCGGCAGCACCTGGCAGTACATCCCGATCTCCGTTTCAAAGATATGCGACTCCGCGAGCATGTCCTTCTTGTGACCCTCCTCCTCCGGCATCGTCTTGATGATCAGCGGCTTGGAGAACCTTCCCTTCGAGGTGGTGTAATCCACTTTGGTGCGGAACATGATGCTGGCATAGTGATCTCCCTGGCAGCTCGCAGGTGTGATATTCAGATCGGTCACTTTCAGCTCCGGCGCCTCTTCGTACGTGCTCAGAATCTTCTCCAGGAACTTTTCGTTCAGCCAAGTCGGAGGCTCCAGCTCGTCATCGTTGAACTGTTCCGTCTCTAACTTGTCACTCATTTTGGTTAATAATTTCACAATCTATAACTATTCTGGTTGCACTCGCTGTGGGCTATGGATAATGCGATCGCGGGCTTCGCCCATTTTAAACAAACGGCGGGAGCTTTCGAAGTGCTCAATCTCAAGCTTTTCCCTTTATTGTTCAGTGCTCAGTAATTAATCAGTTATCTGTGATCTAGGGGGTCTACGATTATCTAATAAAAGTAATTTTAAAATATAGGCTTTTCATTCATTTTTAGAAGTTTTATTTATGAACGTCTTACTCACTATTAAATGACTTTAAATGCAGAAAAATTAAAAATATAAATACTATAGTTCTTCCTTATAGCTTTGTACATTTCAAACCACTTACAACAAGTACTTCAGTAAAAAATAGGTGATAGGAAATCGTAATAATCAATACACTCAAAGTACCTTTCCTATTATTAAAGTTTCGAACTTATCAATTACTATTTTTATAAGCACTGATTAGACCTTTTAATTTTCAGGTTACCGAACCATAAATTAAGCTTTTCTGTTTTATCCAAGAGTCTTCATGAATTTTTTTTAAATAACTTTTAATATTGTAAATTATACTACATTTTCGGTTATATATTGTTATACCTAAGTCTTCATGAATTCTTTTAATAACTTTTAATATTGTAAATTGTACTACATTTTCGGTTATATATTGTTATATATTATAAAATATAAAAAATTATAATATTTTTAAGTGGAGTATACAGCTGTCTTTAAGTAGCCTAACCTAAGTACATATAATAATTATATTTGATCTAATATGTCTCTAGAGGTAATGATAAATTGATCTAATATGTACTATATAACACGGATGTATGTATATATCTGATCTCACTGATCTTCATCCAGCAAACCCTCGGCATCGAAACCTGGCAGGAGCTCCCTCAAAACCCTCTGGGAAATGGGGTTCCTGTAGCAGGCATCCTTGAAGTTTAAGGCCCGCTGGTTGGTCTCCATCAAAGCATTGAAGTCCGCATTCTCGGTCTCCACATTTCGCTGGATGGGCAATATCGAGATGGAGGTGTGAGCAGCTATATAAATAAAGAAATAATTCCAGATAAGTCTCATAAGATTCCCCTTCAATGAAGCCCCAAACCCACCATAGAACTTCTTCTGCAGCAACTGCTGGTGGAACCGATGCAGGCTGGGAACGGCAGCCTGGTACTGCAGCTTCTTCAGTGTCTCGGAGAAGATGCCAAAGTAGTAGGCTATCAGCTCCTCCTGGTGGTTCTTGTGGAGATCGAACTCCAGGGAGGTGTTCAGGAAGTAGAAAAGATCAAGGGCCGGCGATCCCCAAGCCGAGTACTGGAAGTCTATGATGATGGCATCGAGCGGCTCCCCGGTTTCCTTGTCATAGTTTACCAGGACATTGTTGGTCCACAGATCGCCGTGGGCCAGGACATTAATGTGACCCGGCGAGATGTCGAAGATGCGCTTTCCCAGCTCCATGTAGATGGGCACCAGAGCCTCCATCTTGGCGGCATACTTCTCGTATCCTGGCCACTGGGCCACGCGCCGAGTCGCCGCCTGGAACATGCCCACAAAGGCCGGGGCATAGTTTTCGGTGTACCTGTTGAAGAACCCCCGGTCGTAGCCCTCCAGGATGTGATTCTCGCGCTCGTTCATCACCGCCGAGGTGGCATGCATCTTGGCCAGCTTGCGGAGCACCAAACGGGTGATCTTCATGTCCAGTCCCTTCAGGCGATCGGGCATGGTGAAGCCGCGTGCGTTCAGGTCCTCGAAGATCAGCGACGAGTTGTCAACGTCCACGGCCATCGTCTCGGCAAAGATCTCCTCCGTGTCGCCGATCTCCCGCAGGAGAGCCTTCAGCTTGGGCAGGACCTGCTCGTAGATCTCCATCTCCCGGTTGAAGATGTCGTAGGGCTCCATGGCACTCTGGGCGAACTCGTTGCCCTCGAAGGTGGACTTGACGATGTAGTAGCCCAGTTGGGCGCTGCCATCGCTCCGGGTGAACTGGGCCTTCACGCGGGTCAGGACTCCGCCGTAGTTCTCGCCCTTGCCCAGGGCAGGATTCACCTTCACCCAGTTGAGCCTGATCCTGCGATCGTTGTAGTACTTCCTCAAAGCATCCTGCAAATACGCCTCCGTTAGCCAGTCGGGGGCATCCAGGAAAAGCGACTCCTGGGCACTGGCACTGGCACTGGCACTGGGAGCTGTGGTGAGTGTGGGAATGGCATCCAGGGCCCCGATAAGATCAGAAACCGACATATTGAGAGTGATCTGTGCTCCAACTGAGACTCAACGAGTGCTTGACGATATTGTTTTGAAAATTCGGAGCAGTGCGGCTTTTATGGGAAAATTTTCAGCTGGCCTGAGACCTGAAGCTGTGAGGCTGAAGTGTTCCCATCTCCTAGGCACGAGAATATCCGAGGGCCTACCGTCACAACTGTGATTTAGATATGTATATATAGCCATAAAATCGCAGATTCTATAACTGCGAACTCTGAGCACACAGATTACTTTTTATTGGCCGACGCCCGACGTCTCGAATCTGAGCTCTCGGTCTGGATACGGATGTGGAGCCCACCTCCCACGCCCTGGCTACCGTCTAATGGCGATTTGTTTGAGTTTGTCGAGAGCAAGCCCCGTTAATCTTTATAGCACTTGCTGTGAACTTAAGGCTGCACAAATGCCTTTTTTTGTTTGGTTTTCGTTAATTACTGAGTTGCTGTGCACATGGACCCCGAAAGGCTGAATGGTTTGTGAGCTAAATCATCACTCAGCCGAGTGATATGTCAGAATTCTACCAACGTCAGACGCGGCGAAAAACTTAAGGGATATACGAAAAATATACAATTTCAAAATCATAAACCTTTTTTTTGCGAAGTTCTTAAAGCCTTCTTATGCCAAGGAAGGCTTTTCATTCTACAGGAGTTTTGCACTTCATTTTTACCAAAATTACCAGGTAAGCCTTTGAGTTTTTTTCAAAATAGAAATGGTTATTTTTCAGTTAAAAATGTATCTTTTAGCTTCAGCTTGTAGGGTTTAAATATCTAAAAGTATTAGTTTATTACTTTTTTTTGTTCATGCACAAATTTAGGTACTCAGGTTTCGAATTAAACACTTTCAATTAGTTTGAAAAAATATTTAATATGCCAAATTATTCAAGCAGCATTCCTATATTTTGTAATTTATTTGACTAGTTTTACATTTGATAACTTAATAAACTGCAAACATAATTATAATGTTTGCCCTACCAAACATTGTCAGGCTATTACAGATAATATGAGAAGCTTTATCTAGGTTAATATGAATGTTTAAACTATTTTCTCAATGACTTACCACCTGATAATAAGTGACTACGTCAGTAAAAGTCAGTCATCAGACATTAGCCAAATGGATGGTTTTTCTTATTAGAGACACGTCAGACTTAACAAAATTTTATTAATATGAATACCTCAAGAATTATAAGTTTAATTTTATAAAAAATTGTAATATAGGTTGTACTAAAATGATGTCAATAGTAATATACTTATTTTAAACCGACGGAAATGCTGTAAGGAATAAAATATTACATCTTAAGCAATCCCAAAGCAAATATTAAGAAATTTACATCTTAATAGCTTACAGTGTCTGGTTAAATATTGAACCAGTTACTAGGGGAGTCTGGGCAAACAACTTACTTGTTTGGCACAAAGTCATCCCATGTCTCTGCGATAAAGTGTCATCATTAAGCCTTCGAGAGTAATAGGTGTCCATATAAATTATTCTTGACATAATATAAGCTGTCGAAGCTTGAAATTATGATGATGAATGGGAATGAGCGTGATATCAGCCTGAAAACTTACAACGGAATACGAATTTGAATTTCAATGGAACAAATCTTTGGCTTAACTCAGCCTCAAGTTAAGTGGGAATATTTCTGCATTTTCATGGGAGCACAGACGACAACGTTCTCAAGTAGATAAATCTTAAGATATTTTATATGTGAGCAGGGCACGATGCTTGGCACACGAAACGCATATTCCAGACCCGTTGCCAAATGGAGATAATTGCGAGATCTGGGGCTCGTATCAGATGTTTGCCCGGGCATAAAAGCCGAGAGCGTCAGGCTAATGCAGAAGGACCGAAATGCATACAAAGATTTACAGATACGAGTGTCAGATACACTCTGGGAAAAATATAAAAGCAGTTCTAGGATTGGGAATTTGGGTAATGCATTTTAAATAGGTAATTCAACTTATTTTAAAGTGAAAACTCCAGCCAGAAATTCTTAATTTGATATGGACTAATTATACATGCTGTTTACAGTGAAACATTCCTGATTTGGCTCTTTAACCAAGACGATCTAGGTTTTTTCTCAAAGTGCATCACAACTACACACACATTTAGAGAGCATCATCAGCTTGACAGCTTCTGGGGGTTGTATAAAAGCCGGCAAACCCACGTCTGAGTTCATTATTCGCTCGGGAAACCTAAAATAAACTGCACAAAATGGCAGCGGCACCCGAGTGGCTGACCCACGAGTACATTGAGCACGCCCTGCGCTCCCACTACAAGGACGAGGGACTGGCCATAACCCAGCTGCAGATTAATCCGGCTCTGGGACCCGGCGAGAATTACGGCGGAGTGCTGACCCGAGTGCGAGTGAGCTTCAAGCTCTCATCCCCCAAGGAGGAGGGAGAGCAGCTGCAGAACCTGATTGTGAAGACGGAAATCGATGACGATGCTCTGACCCAGGAGCTGATGGCTCCCTATGACATTTACAATCGCGAGATGACGATTTACCAGGAGGTGCTGCCCAAGCTGAGGGATCTGCTGACTGAGATCGGAGACACCGAAGAGATCTTTCCCACGGCCATCTTTGTAGACCGGGAGCGCATGGCCATTATCTTTGAGGATCTCTCCGTGGCCGGTTATGTGATGGCCGATCGAGTGCGTCGCTTGAACGAGGAGCACACCCACCTCATCCTCCGGAAACTGGCCAAGCTCCATGCGGCTTCGGCGGTGCTAAATGAGCGGGAGAAGGGCTCCTTGGAGGGCTACGATCGTGGGTTCTTCAACAGATATACGAATGCTTACAAGGGCTACTTTGTGGGTGGCCTTCTGGCCGCCGCCCGCTGGATGAGCCAGGTGCCCAAGCTGGCCCACTACGGCGAGAAGCTGTTCGCCCTGGCCCCTCACTACATGGACATTGGCAGGGAGTGCTTTGCCCCCACCCCAGGTCACGTGAATGTCCTGGCCCACGGGGATGTGTGGACGAACAATGTAATGTTCAAGTACGACCAGCAGACGGGACGACCGGTGGATGTGCTGCTTATCGACTTCCAGTACTCCTTCTGGGGCTCGCCCTGCATCGATCTGCATCATTTGTTCAACACATCCCTGAAGGAGCCGCTGCGCCGGGATCAGAGTAGTCTTTTCCAGTTCTACCACAGCATCTTCAGCGAGACTCTGAAGAAGCTCGACTACTGCCAGAATCCCATTCCAAGTCTCCATCAGTTCAAGCAGCAAGTGGAGCAGAAGCGCTTCTTCGGTGAGTGTGGTCTTTGGGAGTCTCTTTGTATATGTATTACTAACTGGAAATCCCTTATAGCCTTGCACTCCACGGTGGTGGTGCAGCCCGTGATGATCAGCCAGGATCCCACGGATGCCTGCTTCAACGCCCTGATGAACGACGACGAGCGTGGCACCCGCTTCAAGAACCGATTGTATCGCAATCCCACAGTGCAGCAGAACCTGCAGGATCTGGTTCCTTTCTTCGATAGGAAGGGGCTGCTGGAAGTGAACCAAACTTGCTAAGGGAAGCAAAAGGAGCAAAAGCCACAGCTGAGATATTTAATGGGCTGATTTTCCACCCATTTTCCTTAAAAGTATATTAATTTTAGTAATCTAGTTTGGTAAATTTGGTGTAATTATATTTAATATTGGAAAAATATATTTAAAAGACATTATATTCTGAATTTGAGCTAATATATTATTTCAACGAACTTATTTTAAAAGGAACCCTGACGACATTTGTGAAGTTTAATAAACATTAAACTTTCATTTTTTAATGGATTTTACAAATTAAGCAAAAAATAAGTATATCCCAGAAATAATATTTATAAATGCATCACTCATACGCCGTGTTGCACTCACAGTGAGATTTATTAAATTTTTGTTATTTATTTATTATTTCAGCGTAGCATTATTCACGTGATCTATTTTTACAATTTCCCAGAATACAACTATTTATATTTTGTATTAATTTATGCAATATACAATATTCTTAATTTTTTTTGCGTTCCATGTTTTAATATTGTTAAGGAATTGCATTCAAAACGCTTTCTCTTTTTGTCCAAAAGTGTGCAGCACCTAATTTTAAAATAATATTAAATAGAATTTTAATTTAGGTGCACCTAGTTGCCATCCTTATCTCTTGATTACAAACCCTAAGAGATTTATGATTAAGGTCGTTATCGGTTGGACTTGAAAGTATGCAGGGATCTCGCCGGAAGTCTGATTTAAAATTCATCAATCATACGCCGTGTTGCACCCACAGTATGATCTATTAACAAATTTTTGTAATGTGTGTATTCTTAATTTTTGGCGTTCCACAATTTGATTTTGTTACCAAATTCAATTCAAATTCATTCATTCATTCTTTCTTTCCACGCCTAAAAGTCTGCAGTACTTAATTTTTAAAACATTTTAAATAGAATTAAATTGCATGTGTACCTTATCTCTGAAAGTATGCAGAGAACTGGTTAAATTATAATCTCCCTTAATTATAATCAAGGCTCCGTATTTGCTCTTCTTCTGGTTCTTTCCATTGTAGAACTCCTTGTGAAATAACTAATCGCTTTCCCGACGATTACTTGCAAAAATTGCGAAACCAGAAACAACCGGATCGACTATGAGTCGGAAAATGAATCCCCAGACAAGTGAAGCCCACTGAAATCTATCTACCTATGTTTGCCGGGGCTTTGTTGTGCATATAAACAGACGGATTTATGGCTTGTGAATGCAGATTAATTTGGCGCGTGAAAGAGAGCGCTCTCCAAACGCCACGTCAGCAGATTTTTGCATGATTAACGAGGGGCACACTTACATCACATCATATCATATATAGCATGTGTGCGGCGCTATCTCGCGCGCCTCTGAGCGATTCCTTTATCTGGATGGGCTCCCAGATACCCCTCAAGATTCTGTTCGCGTGCTCGCGAGTCTCGGACGTCGTGGGCCAAAGCTCCGGCTAGATATATGCTACGTAATTGTCTGAGTCGGGGTGCTTTACGGCTACCATTATGTGGGTTCTCGCGACGACGTCAAAATTGCCGCCTCAGTTCGCCTATAAAAGCGGCCAGCGTCGGAAAGCTGCGATCCAGTACTCAATTGAAGCGTCATGGTGGAACAAGGCAAAGGGCAAGAGACCAAGGACTTCCATCCGGCGCCTGTGTGGCTGGATGAATCCTACCTGGAGCCCCTGCTCAGGGACTTGAAGAAGGATCCCGGCCTGAGGATCACAGAGCTGGATATCAAGCCCGCCACCGCCAAGGGCGATAACTATGCCAGCGTGATGACCCGCGTTAAGGTCTTCTTCCTGAGATCGTCCGCCAAGACGCCCGAGATTGAGTACTACATCGTGAAGACCACGCACGAGAGTGATCCCTTTGTGTCGGGCATTTTCGACAAGTACCAGGTCAGCACCACGGAGATGCTGATGTACGAGAAGGTGCTGCCCCAGCTGAGCGCCCTCATCGGGGAGACGCGCCAGCCGGAGAAGCTCTTCGCCACGACCCTGCATGTGGACTACGAGCACGAGGCCACCATTTTCGAGGATCTGGCTGTGAGCAAGCACGAGCTGGCCGATCGCCTTGTAGGCTTCGATTTGGAACACGCTCGCCTGGCCCTCCGGAAGCTGGCCAAGATGCATGCCGCCGCCGCTGTCATGAATGAACGCAAGCCCGGAATTCTGACCAAGTTCGATCACGGCATCTTCAATCGCCATACGTCGGGATTTGCGCCCATATTCGAGAATCTGGTCGGTGTGGCCGCGGACTTTGCAGCCACCTGTCCCGAGCTGGGGGATCAATACTCGCGAAAGCTGCGGGCGCTGCAAAAACGAGTGATGGAGTACTCCACGCGGGTCTACGATCCCCAGCCGGACCAGTTCAACACCTTGGTACATGGCGATTACTGGGTGAACAACGTGATGCTGCGCTACGGGGAGAAGAGGGAGCCACTGGACATGATCCTGATTGACTTCCAGTTCTGCAGCTGGTCCTCGCCGGCTGTGGACCTGCACTACTTCCTCTACACCTCGGTGCAGAGCGAACTTCAGCTGGAGCAACAGGATGCACTGATTCAGTATTACCACACGGTGCTGGTGGAAACGCTGCAGGATCTCAAATTTGGCGGATACACGCCCACCCTGCGACAGTTCGTCCTGCAGCTGGAGAAGGATCGGTTCTTTGGTAAGTAAAAGGTTTTGAAATATACCCAAAAGCATTGTCTTAAATTAATTTTACTTCAACAGCCGTCACTGCAGCTTTGACCTGCCAGGCCATATTGATCAACGATCAGACGGACGATGCCGATTTCAATGCCTTGTTGCTGGATGATGAACGAGGAAGGAACTTCCGGAAGGTGATGTACGCCAACAAGAGGCTGCAGGCCAATCTCAAGATAATGCTGCCACGCTTCGACCGGAGCGGTCTTTTAGATGTCACCGACTGAAAGGGAACTTGGTCTCTCCTTTATCCCTAACCTGTACATATATAGAAAAATTATTCAAACATAAATACTACACAAAAATTAAATAGAAATTGAAAAAATATTTTTTGTTATAAATTTAAGAGTTTATCAAAGTTTTAAGGTAACTAAATGCGATTTAGGCTTCCTAAATCGCTCCTTGTTATTTAAACAATTTCCAGAAAAAGCGTTTAAAAATTGCTAAGAAAATAATATTTTATAAATTCCAAAAATTTTAAATATCAAATTAAGTACGACAAACCTACAGGCAGTGTATTTAAACAAACAAAAGTGAAAACTTAGATATTATTTCATTTTTACTTTTTCCAGGCGTCTCGCTTATTTGACAAAACGTGTTCCATTTAATTAACATTCCCAGTTTGCAACAAGGGCTAAAAAATGTTAAAATACACGCTAATTATACCTTCAAACAAATACGTACTCCCAGCTGAAACTTATAAGAACACATTTGTTTTATTAATTTATCGTCACGTCCAAAAGTCAGCTTATATTTTCCAGACCGTTTTTTTTTTTTTTTTTTTTTGCGTTTCGGGCTTACTTCTATTTCACCATCAGTCAAGGGCATGTAAGTGCTATCATCTGAGATTTTGATTATTGTTTGATAAAAGCTTAACACTATCTCAGCCAAAGTCAAGAGCAGATCCTTCTGTTATCAGTCAAGTACAATGCCTTTCAAGGGAAAAGGTCAGTAATGACCCACAAAATAATTGCAGTCATTCCCATTGACGATATCTGCTGATATCGAATGGCTGCGACTTAGGGAACTGCACTACGAAAAGTGTTGGCTATCAAAGCACTTTCGGTTAATATCAAGACCTTGTCCAAAGTACTGATAGTTGGAATTCCAAGAAAATATATAGATATTTTTAATTATACCTAGAGCATTTTATTTACTTAAACTATTCTTAAACTCTTTACATTTCATCCAGCAAACCCAAATGATCCAGGAAGGGGAGAATTATGCCCAATTTCTTCTTGATGGTCTGGGACTCATACACGGAGTCCTTGAACCGCATTCCGCTCTCGGAGCTAGACAGAATCTGCTCTATGGAGGCGTCCTCCTTGCCATCGTACTGCATCACGGGCTCGAAGACCAAGGAACAGAAGACAGCTGTGTACAGAAATGGGATTAGAAATATATCAAAGAATATCATAGGGTCCTTTTACTTACCATAAAAACCCCTGGCACGGAACTGTAGCTGGAACTCAAACAAACTGGGAACCCTGCCCGAGTATTTCAACTTCCTGAGGGCCTCTACCAGCTTATAGTAATAGAACTGAACCAGCTCCGTCTGCCGCTCCAGGCGGAGATTATCCTGCACCGAGGTGGCGAAGAAGTAGTGAAGATCAATGGCCGGAGAGTTCCACACGCTGAACTGGAAGTCTATGAAGATGGCATTCAAGGGATGTCCATCCTTTTTATCGTATTGGAACATGAAGTTTGTGGTCCATAGATCTCCGTGAGCCAGGGTCACAAAGTCTCCAGGGTTAATAGACGTAGATCGCTCCCCATAGTCCATCAGGCGTTCCACCAGCCGATCGATCTTGGGCTTGTAGCGCGGACCCAGCTCTGGATCCGAGCTAAGAGATCGCGACAGGGCCTCCAGAAGATTCGTCATGATGGGTCCATAGGCCCGTGTGTGTTTGTTGAAGAATCCCCGATCGTAATTCTTCGAGAAGATCCCCGGCTGTCGTTCGGCCAGGACGGCTCCGGCGGCATGGAACTTGGCCAGTTTCTCGAGCACCAGATGGCTGTGTTCCAGATCCAGTTTCTTCCGGCGATCGGCCACCGTGTACTGCTCCAGGGACATGTCCTCGAAGATGATCGAGTCCCGTTCGCGGTCCACGTTCATGGTGGCGGCAAACATCTTCCTGGGATCCTTCAGCTCCTTCCTCACCAGATCTGCCAGTTGGGGCAGAACCTGTTCGTATATATCCATTTCCCGCGTGTACACGCCATAGTGGATGAGCACATCGCCGGCGGGATCCTTCTCCGCGAACGTGGTCTTGGAGAGGAAGGTGGTGGCCTGCCTGTCCTTCGACGTCTTCGTGGTGTACTCCACATCGATGCGGGTCATCACACTGCCGTAGTTGCCTCCATTGGCGATGGCTGGCTTCACGTTCAGCTGCTCCAACTGGACCGACTTGTCTTTGAAGTAGATGCGCAGCTTGTCCTGGACGTAGTCCGAGGTGAGCCAGGCGGGCGCCGGGTGGGTCTTGTGTGTGGTGGTCTTCTCAGGCATGGTGTTCCCTTGTTTCTGTGGCTCCACCAAGTGGATTTCCTGCTTTTATAAAGCCTCGGGTGTCCGTGATAAGGGCAGTGCAAGTATCTTGTGCAAACAGCACTTGAGTCTAGCCGAATAAGCAAATGCGAAATAAATTTATAGCAATGCACATTTGCTTTTATTGTTGTGCAAGTCTACTGGCCTTTAATTAGAAGTAAATTCCAGCTAATGACAATTCTTGGGAAAAATGGAGTTAAGTACCTGATATCCTAATCACTAAACTGAGTAGTTTTTAAGTACGAAGTCCATTTAATATGCATTTCCTGCTATTTTATATCCTCGTAAATAGCAATGATTTTCGATTTTTGTTTATTATATTTATAAATAAATATTATAAAATTATAAATTATAAAATATAAATAATAAATGTATTAAAATTAATAAGTGTATCATCGCGTTGGGGGTTGTAAAATCTTAAACCGGGATTTTCCGCCTTATCAATGAGTGCTAATTCCAGGTCACATATTTGCAATCAAAACAAAAACCCTTAATTGTTTCATTTTCCCCCGGGAACTAATTAATCCGTGTCCATAAGTATCGCCTTAGGAATAAACAAACGCTCTATTATTTAACTCTCTGATTATCATAGATTTAACGTTCAACACCTTAATTCTTACTAGCAAATTCTTGCATTAAATAACAGAGAAACCAGGTATATGTATGTAAAGTTTGGTATTTATTATTGATCAAAGTATGATGTAATAAAAAAACAAATGCTCATACGCAACGTAAGCCCAATGCACTCTATTACAAACTCCTTTAAGGTAAATGAAACTGATTTCTTTTTTATATTTTGTATTTTACATTTCATCTAGCAAGCCCAGGTGATCTAGAAACGGCAGTGCCACGCAGCTTCCTTCGCATTTCCTTTGACTGATAGAGATCATCCTTGAATCGCATTCCCTTCTCAGATGTTGACAGGATCTGCTGCATGGAAGCCTCCTGCTGGCCGTTGTAGGTCATAGTGGGCTCGAAAATAAGGGAGGCAACGGCAGCTGTGGAAATATATCTTTTAAGATCGAATGTTAAATGCATAATTTCCATTCTATTCACCATAAAAAGCTTTGGTTCGGAACTGCTGTTGGAACTCGAATAAGCTGGGAATCCGGCCGGAGTACTTGACCTTCTTGAGGGCATCCACCAACTTGTAGAAGTAGAACTGCACCAACTCTGGTTGCTTTTCCAAGCGAAGATTCCCGTGTAGCGATCTTCGCCTGGGAACGCTGCTTCAGATCCTGATCCAACTCCAGGGAACGGGACAAGGCCTGCAGCAAATTCGTCATGACGGGCTCATAGCCACGGGTATGTTTGTTATAGAATCCGCGATCGTAGTTATCGGCAAAGATCTTTGGCTGACGTTCAGCCAGAGCTGCTGCAGCGGCATGGAAATTGGCCAGCTTCTCCAGAACAAGATGGGTTTGCTCCAGGTCCAGCTTCTTCAGCCGGCAGGCCTCCTTGTAATCCTCCAGCGACAGATCCTCGAAGATGATCGAGTCCCTGGCACGATCCACACTCACAGTGGCCGCAAACAACTTCCCGGAGTCCCCAAGCTCGTTCTTTACGAGATCGGCCAGCCTAGGAAGAATCCGTATCCGAATCCGAGCCAATCAGGAGCTAGATGCGGCTTGAGGTTGCTTTCGTGGGGCATTGTATGATCAGTAGCGGTTTACCAACTGCGATTCTTCAAAGAACTTGTGCGGCTTATATAGCCTCTTGAGTATATTGATAAGAAAATATATTGCATGTATTTACATCAAACTGATAGAGAATCAGTACTTACAGTTCTGAAAAGCGGAAAACAAATCATAGAAATAAAAGTTTTCGATTACAAAAACAAGATCTGGCAAAATTAAGTAAATATAGTTTATTACCTTTAACTTTAATCATTTTATTAGCCTAAACTATTCTCCAAAGGTAAATATTTCCAGGAAGGTTTTAATTGTAGGTTTTCACATTTCATCTAGTAATCCAAACTGATCAAGAAACGGCAACGTGGAAAGTAATTTCTTTTGCATATCCGCTGACTGATATACCGAGTCCTTGAACCGCATTCCTTTCTCACTCGTAGATATGATCTGTTCTATGGAGGCCTCCTCCTTGCCATTGTAGATCATGACAGGTGCAAAAATCAGGGACGAAAATACCGCTGCAAGAGGGTATTTATTACTATCTGTTCTAAATTAATAATTACTATTAACTCACCGTAGAAGGCTTTGGTCCGAAACTGCTGTTGGAACTCGAACAAACTGGGAACGCAACCTGAATAATTTACCTTCTTTAGGGCCTCCACTAGCTTGTAATAATAGAACTGAACCAACTCCGGCTGATGCTGCAGACGGAGATCTTCTTGAATCGAGGTGGAGAAAAAGTAGTGAAGATCAATGGCCGGGGAGTTCCACACGCTGAACTGGAAGTCAATGAAGATGGCATTCAAGGGATGACCTTCTGCATCGTACTGGAACATTATGTTGGTAGTCCAAAGATCTCCATGAGCCAGGGTAACAAAGTCTCCGGGATTAATGGACGTTGATTGCTCGCCATAATCCATCACATGATCGATCAATCGATCGATCTTCGCCTGATATCGCTGCTTCAGATCCTGATTCAACTCTAAGGAGCGGGACAAGCCCTGCAGGAGAACCGTCATGATGTGCTCGTAGCCTCTGGTGTGTTTGTTGAAGAACCCCCGATCGTAGTTCTTCTCGAAGATCCCGGGTTGACGTTCCGCCAGAGCTGCTCCGGCGGCATGAAAATTGGCCAGCTTCTCGAGAACAAGGTGAGTGTGCTCTAAATCCAGTTTCTTTAGCCTGCAGGCCACTTTACACTCCTCCAACGACAGATCCTCGAAGATGATCGAGTCCCTCGCACGATCCACATTCACAGTTGCCGCGAACAGCTTCCGAGAATCTCCAATTTTATTCTTAACCAAGTCCGCGAGGTGGGGCAGAATCTGCTCGTACATGTCCATTTCGCGGGTGTAGATCCCATAGTCCGAGAGCAAGTGAGAGGCGGGATCCTTGTCGGCGAAGGTGGTTTTAACCAGGAAGGTAGCAGGCTGCCTTCCCTTCGAATCCTTCGTGGTGTACTCCACATTAATTCGCGTCATCACACTGGCGTAGTTCTCCCCACTCGCCGTCGCCGGCTTGATCTCGAGCTGTTCCAGATTCAAGGACTCATTCTTGAAGTAGACGCGTAGCTTCTTCTCCACGTATTTCTCGGTTAGCCAAGCAGGCGCCTTGTGGGTGAGTTCCTCCGGCATGATATGATGCTAACCGCAGCTGAGGAGTTGACTTTGCTGTATGCCGATTTGGCGCCGGAGACACGTCTCTTTTATACAACAACGAGAGATTTCTGACAGCTTTTACTAAAAGTCATCTAACCCCTTGATTGCCAGCAATTGAGAAGCTTACCAGTCTTGCCAAGAGCAAATACGCAAAAGCGATCTAGATACATGAGAGCATGCCTCTGAAAAAATATACTAAAATATTTTTAGTTACCTATTTGAAATGGGATACTTCTTTTAATAAATGTTTAGAAAAGTTTTAAACTAGAAGATTTTTTAAGATAAAGTTTCTCAACAATCCTTTTTTTAAACGAAATTTCCCTTATTATATTCAATTTTACTGATATTTTGTTAATACAAAAAGTATCTTGTACTTGAATTATTTTATTAAACCATAACTAACCAGAACATAACCATCATGAAGAGGTAGCACTGAGCAAACATTGAGGCTCCCGTCACTTGTTTAACTAGGGATTTAACTAGATTAAGACACCTATTCTTCACAGTTTATGAAATCGTAAATGTTCGCCAGAGTAAAACGTATCCAAACCCAAGTAACTGAAGGCGAGTGCACAGATTGCGTAGGTGGATGTTGTACTCTTAAACGCTTTTATTTTTCAACAGTTGACGTGGCATTTGCATGTCTAGCTCGTTATCAACAGCTGTGAATATAAATCTTCTTGTAAATTAACAGGTGAATAGGTTCTTCTAAGACCAAATATTAATCGAAAATAGTTAATAACAATATTTAATTGGAAAATAGTTGATGGGGCTAGATATTTTCATAATTTGAAGGAATAACGATAGAATAACGATTAGCCTAAGGTTATACTAGATAAAACCCTTTGACCTTACACTTTATTAATTCCCATGAACATCGTTTCACTATTTCCAGATAAGTGCCAACATTGACATTCAGAAATTGAAGGGACTTAATCCTTAGGGGTAACTGCCGATCGGAAACTAGAAAATTACTCATACGCAACCTGGGCTCATCTTAATCTTTAAATTATTTATGTAACACAATATATATTTGAATACATTAATTTCACATAACGTCTAACAACCCCAGCTGATCGAGGTAAGGCAGCGTCAAAACCATTTTTTCCCTGATGTGCTCGGCCTGAAATACTGAATCCCTGAACCGGATTCCGCTCTCGGAAGCGGACATACCCTGCGCAATGGACGCCTCCTCCTTGCCAATGTACAGCATGCAGGGCTCAAAAATTAATGAAGAGAACACAGCTGTTGGAAATTTATAATTACACCATATTTTCCAAGTAATCTGAATATACAACTACTCACCATAGAAGGCCCTTCGCTGAAACTGTAGCTGAAAATCGAATAAGCTGGGAATTCGGCCTGAGTACTTGAGCTTCTTCAGGGATTCCACTAGCTTGTAATAATAAAACTGAACCAGCTCCGGCTGATGGTTCCACCGAAGACTGTCGTCGATCGCGGTAGAAAAGAAGTAGTGAAGATCAATGGCCGGAGAGTTCCACACGCTGAACTGGAAATCAATTAGGATGCCATTGGTGGGATGACCTTTTCCGTCGTACTGAAACATGACGTTGGTTGTCCAAAGATCTCCATGAGCCAGGGTTACAAAGTCTCCGGGGTTAATGGACGTCGATCGCTCGCCATAATCCATCACATGATCGACCAAGCGATCGATCTTCGCCTGGTAACGCTGCTGGAGATCCTGATTCATTTCCAAAGAGCGTGACAGGGCCTCCAGCAAATTCCTCATGGTGGATTCATAGCCCCGAGTGTGCTGGTTAAAAAACCCCCGATCATAGTTCTCCTCAAAGATCCCGGGCTGACGTTCTGCCAGAGCTGCTCCGGCGGCATGGAAACTGGCTAGCTTCTCCAGAACCAGATGAGTGTGCTCCAGATCCAGTTTCTTGAGCCTGCAAGCAACTTTGTACTGCTCAAGCGATAGATCCTCAAAGATAATTGAGTCCCTCGCACGATCCACATACACAGTCGCCGCGAACAACTTCCGGGCATCCCCGATTTCATTCTTCACCAAGTTCGCGAGGTTGGGCAGTATCTGCTCATAGATATCCATCTCTCTAGTGTAGATCCCGTATTCTGCTAGCATCTCAGATGTAGGCTCCTTGTCGGCGAAGGTAGCCTTGACCAGAAAACTGGTTGCCTTTTTGATCTTTGAATCCGTAGTCGTTGTGGTGTACTCCACGTTGATGCGATTCATGACACTGGCATAGTTCTCTCCCTTGGCACTGGCCGGCTTGATCTCGAGTTTTATTAAATTAAGGGAGTTGTTCTTGAAGTAAATACGCAACTTCTTCTCCACGTAATCCGCAGTGAGCCACGTAGGCGTCGGGGGAGTAGCTTCCTTACTCATTGCTGAAGGTCTGTGATCTAAGTTTTGATACACTTTCATGGGTGCGCTACGCTTATATAGCCTTGTCGTTGGGTTTATTGCTGTGGGACTGATGATACTGATACTATATCACTCATACTATATCTCGCCGACTCGTCTAGCTATTATTCTAGTCGGCAAAATGCTTAAGAAATAGTAAGAAACCCGTAAATGCTCGCTCATTACTCAGATCTAAGCTTTTATTTGACAGTTACGGGGCAGAAAATATTAGATTTCATCAAGCAATCCCTTCTGGTGGAGGAATGGAAGCGTGAGATGCGGCTTCTTCTGCTAATAGACGGCATCCTTGAATCTCAGCCGGCTCTCTCCCTCGGAGATAGTTTGCTCCACAGAGGGCGCAGCTTCTCATGCAAAAAGTCCTTGGTGAGATATATACCACAACAAAATCCTTTTTCTCGTCCCCCAACTGCCCGTTTGCAAGCTAGCTAAATAGATCATTCTCCTGGGAGAATAGGTAGCATTTAATTCCCGTATTTAGCTGAATCATGAAAGCGGGCAGTATTTTACAACAGACTGCACACCCGAATAAAAGCGACGCTTGTTTAGCGAGGGATTACACTAGATAAAGAAGAAACTTGGCCTCATAGTGCCTAGTCACGCATAATTAACTAGAGAGTAATTGGAGATGTGTGCAGAGAGAGAGAGAGAGAGATTGACATTGAAAATGGGTGCCTTCTGGGGTATTCCAAGGTATTTATTTTTAAAATTTACATATCACTATAAAACATATGAAATATTTAGCAAGGAATTCTACCTAAAAGTCCCAGCCTGCGTATTCCTTTACGACATCCTTGTTCTCCTTGCGGTGACGATGCACAGCACTGGCTTCTCCCTTGGCCACGCACTTCTTGCGCTGCTCCCGCTTCTCCTTAATGTCCATATTACGGCGAATCCGGTCGGTGATGACGGAAGGAGCTATTGTGCTCGTTGTGGTAGAGTACGAACGTTGGCTTTTTGCATCATTTAGCATTTGCTCCACCATTTTAAGGCGATACATTCGGGAGTTGGGATCCAACCCAGCCACCAGTTCGGGCACTTCGTCAGTGTCCAGGTCATTCGAACTGATGGACCTGTCATCGTCTGCGGCAACAGGCAGAGGAGCTGGCTCCGAAGTCTCGGTCGGAATAACCTTGGGAGTTGCAATGGGAAGGGGGACTTCTTCTAGTTTTGGGGCCAACGTCTGATCGGGAACCTCTGGACCTACGGTCAGATTGCCCAGATATTGTGTACACGACTCAATATACCGTCGCACTGCATCATCGGATTTCTGTGTGGGCTTGGCCTCGCTATAGAACACTTCGTTTTCCACTTGCCGGCGGCACTCATCGATCTCCACAGCTGCTGATGGAACCAAAACAGGCAGCTCCTCCTGCTCCTCAATGTCGCCGCCTTCCTCGTCTTCGCCATCATCCTGATCCACCATTCCGTATTCCTGGAGCAGATCCTGCTCCATTTCCTTGGTGAAGCCATAGCCTGTGCAATGGACCTCGGCGTCCAAGTCGTCCTCTCGCACCAGATCACTGAACTTGGGGTAGTCCTCGCTTTCATAGCCAAATTTGCGACGGAACATTTCACGCACGCAGGTGACATCGCGATCAAAGAAGCTGAAAGGAAACAAGGCTTAGCTTAAGAAGACCTACAATACCAAGGAGCTTACAATTCAGCATTCTCATGCGAGGTGGACATCATCTGAGGGAAATCAATCAGTATGGGCTTGCCCGCGTCCGTCACCATCAAATTAAACTCGTTAAAATCGCCGTGGATGACGCCAGAATTGCCCAAACGGACGATAAGATTCATAAGGTCATCATAGACCTGTGGGGCATCCAGCAGCTCGTGAACTTGGGTCCTTCAAAGAGATTTCAACATTAAAACAAAGATTTCGTAATTAAAAACAGTAACTTACATGGGCCAGCCGTTTACCAGGTCCATCAGCACACAGTGGCGGTTGAAGTCGATGGGTTTGGGCACCGGAAAACCGCGATCATAGAGCGCCGACATGTAGGCAAACTCCCTAGTGGCCGAGATGCGCGACAGATATAGCCAGGATGCCTTGTGGCGCCGACCGTGGTAATCTCGCTTGGATTTTACGTTTCTGAAGCAAGTTCGACCCAATCGGTGGAGTTTGAGGCAAATAGGCGTGCCCTCCTCATCGGCCACCACATAGATGTTGGACTCCTTGCCAATGCCAATCTGGTTGCCAAAGGAGCTGACCGATCCGCGCAAGGTGAGAGATTTAAGGGCCAGGTAGTCATACCCCGTGTTGGTCAACCGATAGCCATCATCTACGACATAAAAAAGGGTATTAACTAAATGTCTTGAAAACCTTTACGGACACTTACACTTCTTGCCCCGTTCGTAGGACAACAGCTTGTGCTTGCACAGCTCCTTGAGCAACTTGTGGACTCCACCCGTCTTCAGATTCGCAATGGCAGCGGCCAGAGGTCCCGGCACCAGTTCGTGGTTTTTCATGCCCATCTCGATGGCGGTGAGGACGCGGAAGTCCTCCTTGGTGAGGTATCTCAGCACTGTCACGTTTAATTTACCCATGTTTATGCCCTTTTCGTTGGTTTTTAAAGCATTTAACAATGTTTTCGTTTTACACGTGCAGCCACTCCGATAGGTTCGATAAATCAGCTGTTTTGGAAGGAAATCGATAGAAAATTCGGAATTGTTACTTCCAGCACAACCTGGTCACACTCCAGACTGCACTTCGTCATCAGCGGCACAGCGAGAAAGAGACAGAAAACGAGGACATGGCAGGCGAGGATCTGATAGCCCAATTCCAGGCCCTTGGCATGAGCGAGCAGAAGGCCAAGGAGACCCTGAAGAATGCCAACGTGACCAAGAACCTCCAGCTGGCGCTGGCGGAGACGGGCAGCGCTGCTTCTCTGGCCGATGGAACCGGCATGTTGCTCTACCACATGGCCACCAAACTCAAGCCCCAGGCCGCAGAGCAGCTGCCCCTTCTGGTACGCTACATCGTGGAGCGGAAGCTGGACAACACACAGCGGGTGGACGCCGCCCTGGAGTATGTGCTCAAGTGCGGCCAGAAGCTGCAGGCCAGCATCAATGTCCAGGAGCTGGAGAAGGAGTGCGGCGTGGGAGTGGTGGTCACACCGGAGGAGATCGAGCGCACTGTGCAGGCCAAAATCAATCGCAGCTACAAGGAGGCTCTGCTGGAGCAGCGCTACCACTTTAACTCCTTCAAAATCCTGCAGGATGTGAGGGGCGAACTGAAATGGGCGGATGCCAAGTCCGTGAAGGCGGCCATCGATGTGGAGATCTTTGATCTGCTGGGACCTAAGACGGAAGAGGATCTCAAGCCACCCACCAAGCAGAACGAGAAGCCAAAGGCAGCGAAAGCCCCCAAGAGCGAGGCAGCTTCCTCCGTGCAAGTTGCAACCGAGGCAGCGTCCGATGGAGCCACCACCATTGCGGAGCTGATGAAGACAAAGGTGCACTTCCATGGCCCCGGCGAGAACTACAAGACCGACGGCTATGTGGTCACCGAGCACACTGAGCGGCTGCTCAAGGAGCACCTGAAGAGGACGGGCGGCAAGGTGCACACCCGATTCCCGCCGGAGCCCAATGGCATCCTGCACATCGGCCACGCTAAGGCCATCAACATCAACTTTGGGTATGCCGCTGCCCAGGATGGAGTCTGCTACCTGCGCTACGACGACACCAATCCCGAGAAGGAGGAGGAGAAGTTCTTCCTGGCCATCAAGGAGATGGTCGAGTGGCTGGGCTACAAGCCCTACAAGATTACCCACTCCTCGGACAACTTCCAGCAGCTGTACGAGTGGGCCGTGGTGCTGATCAACAAGGGATTGGCCTACGTCTGCCACCAGAAGGCCGAGGAGCTGAAGGGCTTCAATCCGAAGCCCAGTCCCTGGCGAGAGCGTCCCATCGAGGAGTCGCTGCAGCTGTTCGAGGACATGAAACGCGGAAAGATCGATGAGGGAGCGGCCACGCTGCGCTTGAAACTGACCCTGGAGGAGGGCAAGATGGACCCGGTGGCGTATCGCATCAAGTTCATTGCCCATCACCGCACGGGCGCCGACTGGTGCATCTACCCCACCTACGACTACACGCACTGCCTGTGCGACTCGCTAGAGGACATCACCCACTCGCTGTGCACCAAGGAGTTCCAGTCTCGGCGATCCTCCTACTACTGGCTATGCAACGCCCTCGACATCTACTGTCCGGTTCAGTGGGAGTACGGCCGGCTGAACATGAACTACGCCCTGGTGTCTAAGCGCAAGATTGGCAAGCTGATCACGGAGCAGATTGTCCACGACTGGGACGACCCCAGGCTGTTCACGCTCACGGCTCTGAGGAGGCGCGGCTTCCCGGCAGAGGCCATCAACAACTTCTGCGCCCAGATGGGCGTCACAGGAGCCCAGATAGCCGTCGATCCCGCCATGCTGGAGGCGTCCGTGAGGGATGTGCTCAATGTCACCGCTCCCCGTCGCTTGGTTGTCCTGGAACCCCTCAAAGTGACCATCAAGAACTTTCCGTATGCGGCGCCCGTGCTGCTGGAGGTGCCGGACTTCCCGCAGAACCCGCAGCAGGGATCGCACAAGATCACCCTGGACAAGGTGGTCTACATCGAGCGGGGAGACTTCAAGCTGGAACCCGAGAAGGGCTACCGCCGCCTGTCGCCCAAGCAATCGGTGGGTCTCCGGCACGCCGGCCTCGTGATCAGCGTGGATGACATTGTCAAGGATCCGGCGACGGGGGAGGTCGTGGAACTGGTCTGCAGCTGCCAAGCTGCCGAGCAGGCCGAGAAGCCCAAGGCCTTTGTCCAGTGGGTGTCGCAACCGATTCAGCTGGAGGTGCGCCTCTACGAGCAGCTCTTCAAGCACAAGAACCCCGAGGACCCCAACGAGGTGCCCGGCGGCTTCCTCAGCGACATCGCCGATCACTCCATCTCGGTGGTGCGCGCCTTTGCGGATCAGGCGCTCGCCCAGGCCAAGGTCTACGACAAGTTCCAGTTCGAGCGGATCGGCTTCTTCTCCGTGGATCCGGACACCACCAAGGAGCACATTGTGTTCAACCGTACCGTGGGCCTCAAGGAGGACGCTGGCAAGAAGTGATTACACCGCACAGGATCCAAGGGATTGAAAATAACTCAACAGAAATCGGAATCACATTAAAATTGATTTTATAAAAACAGCTCTCACTTCTTTCCCTCAACCATGATGATGTGGTAACCAAACTTGGTCTTGACCGGGGGATCTGTGTACACGGGATTGTTGACGGTGGAGATGGGCAGCGCAAATGCGGCGTCCTGGAAGGGACCAACCATTGCTCCTCGAATTTGCCATCCAAGATCTCCACCCTGGCGCGCCTTGTCCTCGCTGTAGGCGGCCGCCACCTCGGGGAACTTCTGGCCCGCCTTCAGTTTCTCCATCGCCTCGGAGATCTTGCCCTGCTTCTCGCAGAGGATGTGGCGCACCTTCACAGCATTGCCTCCCTTCTTTTCCTTGCAGGCAGCTGGCAGGTGGAAGATGGTCATTGATGGATTCTCTTGGCCCATTATCTTATGTTTACTCACACTTGTCCTCGGCAGCAGGCTTTTTGCCGCCCTTGCCCGCATCCTTGCCGCTGCCCTTTGCGTCCTTTTTCGGTGGCATTTTCGTTGAATATTCCCTAAATTTATAAATTCCAATCAGAATAAACAACAATAAATTCGATGAGAGCTGCCAACCTGCTGCGGTGCACATGTGCCGGTCAGGGCTGTCAACTCAGCGTAAAGGAAAGCTTTCTTTTTTGGGGAGAACAAAAAATATTTAATAGCGAAATTAGTTATAAGTAATATATTTTATCTAAATAAAATTAATTAAATTAAAGTCGCGATAGTTTTAAAACTATTTGTTGCATGCAACTGGTGTTATGGCTTCTGCCACACCTGGTCACACCTGGATGCACTTTCTAATCAACTTTTCGGGTAGATAAACCCAATCAAAACAGATTATAGATTTCCAGGCTCTCTTTCACAACTTTTATACATGGAACTCACCTGGGAGATAGTTCTCTGCCTGGGCATTGCGGTGCTGGTTCACATTCTGGTCTATCTGTTCGTCATGGTCAAGAAACCCAAGAGCATCGTGGGGCGTCATGTGGTGGTCACCGGCGGCTCCAAGGGAATAGGACTCTGCTTGGCTGTGGAGTGTGCCATGAAGGGCGCCAATGTGACGGTGATAGCACGAGACGAGAAAATGCTGAGTGAGTAATGAGGGTTCCTTCCAGGCAAGGGAACCCCACCCTAAATGCCTCTCTTATCTATGATTCACTATCTAAACTCCCGCACAGGCGGAGCTGTGGCTCTGATGGAAGTGATTCGCCAGCGCCCGGATCAGAAGTTCCAATACAGAAGCCTGGACATTGGCGGTGACTACGAGCAGGTGTCCCGAGTTCTGGGCGAGATTGAGGACGCCTTCGGACCCATTTACGCCTTAATCAATTGCGCCGGCATGGCCATTTGCGGTATGTTCGAGGAGGTTTCCGTCCAGGATGTGCACAAGCTGATGAATGTCAACTTCTTCGGCACCTATAACTGCACCCGCTATGTCCTACCCAAGATGAAGAAGGCGGGTGAGGGCATCATTGTGATCACCGCCTCGCAGGCCGCCATGTTCGGCATCATTGGCTATGGGCCGTATTCGTGCACAAAGTACGCCCTGCGAGCCATGGCCGAGACGATAGCAATGGAGTCCCGGGTGCACGGGGTCAGCGTCACGCTGGCCATGCCCTGCGACACAAATACGCCCGGCTTCGAGGAGGAGGAGAAGACGAAGCCACGCGAAACCAAAATCATTTCGGGCGGCGGAGGACTCATAGAGCCAGAGGTGATGGCGAAGGCTATACTCAAGGATGCATTGGTGAGTGCAAGGAGGATGCAGGAGAAGTTCAGTAACTAATTAATGTTACTTTTGCAGAAGGGCAACTTCACATCAACGGTGGGAGCTGAAAGCTGGCTGATCACCACCTTGGGCGGTGCACTCCTGCCATGGGATGGCTTCTTTACAAATCTCCTGCATGCCCTGGTCATGGGACCCCTGCGGCTGTTCAGCTATGGCCTGCACAAGTACTTTAATAGCGTGATACGCAAGTGCGCTCGAGAAGATCGCGCCAAGGCTGGCTCCGAGGTGGAAACAAAGTGAGAGCTTTGGTGACTTAGTATTCCAAGAGTGCCCAGTACATTAAGATGCATTTTCATTCGTCGTTCAACCAAGATTATCCTACTTGCTATTCCAAACAATATGCATTTAAATGCTTTCTCCAATTGTTGACCCAGTCATGACCTTCGTTTATCGTAGTTTTTGTAGTCTTATTACGTGTGCTTGAACTATTGGTTTGTGCTTCATTTGAATAAATAAAAGTGTTACATTTACAAAGAGAGTTTGGTTTTAAACTATTCCTTGAGGAGATTAAGGGCAAGAGGCACATACATTTCCCTATCATACCTCAACGAGCGCCCACTGAGTTCTACATGGAGCATTACTACGATCAATTAGAAACCGATTAGATAAAAGCGAAAAGCCACGTCAATCATCCCCATCAACCCCTCGACATACAGAGGTCAAACTTCAGCGATTAATTCGATTTGGTTTCCTTGTGTCTCTCTTTATTCATAAGACGCACCCAGTGTACACTTCGTTCCTATAGTTTTCAGTTTTCAGTTATTCTTTCCGCCTTTTAACATTTTGTATAAGTTAACGCTAACAAAAATTGTATAATTATAATGCAAAATATATATATATATATTTGTATATATATTTAGGCATACGCTTTGTTATATAGCATCTAAGCATGATTGGTAAAATTGTTGTTTCGAATGCAAGTAACTCTACTTTTTTGGATAGAAGAAACATTAATTAAATTATATTTAGGTTTATGTTTAGGATTAGGGTGAAGTAAGTGTTAAATTAGAGCTCATGTTTATCGGTTTTACAATAGTTAGAAATTGCATTCATTGTAAATAATTTAAATAGAAATTGAAACAAGATGATTACGTTACACAATAAACAAGGTATCTTCTTTGCACAAAACGCCGTACGACAACTCAACAGTAAAAAAAGAAAAATGCTACTCAAACTCAGGCCGAAAAAGGAAATAATAAAAAAATGACGGGGCTCTCGCTTGGTTCTGGTTGGTGTTCTGCCCCTGCTTCTGATTCTGATTCCCCCTTCGAGCTGCTCGGTAGCCTTCTCTAGTAGTCCTCAATTGCAATGATCTGCGGTGGTTTGATGGACGACGATCCTGCTGTTGGCGACCCTACATCCTTGGCCGCGGCGCTGTCGCTGTTTGTTGGTGGTGGCGCAACAGCAGAGGTCGAGGCAACCGAAGGATTGCCCGCACCCGCTGCTGTCGGCCGTGTATCCGGCGTCTGTGCGGCTAATTGTCACTTCGCGTTGCCAGCCACAGAGCCGGGGCCGGCGCCCGCACCTGCCAGGTCATTGACCCGCTGGTAGCGCGGCTTGTTGCGCGTGAAGGGCAAGTACTTGTACTTGATCATGTGCTTGATTTGGCGCTTCATCGTGATGCAGAACAGCGTGATGAAGTACATGACCAGGATGGGCCAGAACACCGGCACGTTGAAGAAGTCGAAGAACGTGCATATCACACCGATGAGCGTGCTCTTCGTCACCGACAGCCAGAACTTGAACTCGGGCAGGCGTCGGATGAAGGGCCGGAACTCCTCGTTGCTGCGCGTGGGCAGGTTGGGTCCCTCATCCTCGTCGTCCTGCGAGTACGGATCGAACTCCGGATCGATTTTTGGCGTGAGAAAGGCGATGAACAGGTTCAGATGGTAGATGCCCAGCGCGTAGCACACAATGTACCAGCCCTGGTAAATGAAGATGCGTAGAACGAAGAGCAGGAGCAGGAAGCCGGCGAATACCCAGCGCATTCGCGTGTGCGGTGTGCTCCGGTCCAAGGTGGATTGGTAGGTCTGGGAAACAGGAGGCAACTGTTTAGGAATCGGATTCTAAAGCTTAAAAACAGGATATTACCTGTGAGAGGCGCTGAAAGAACTTCTTGACGCCGCCTCCGCCGGCGGCGCTGCTGTCCTCGTTCATCATGGTCGCCCTACGCTAGCCTCGCATCAATCTCCGGCCCTCGCCCCGTTTGTTGACTTTGACGTCGGCGCTGCTCCCGCTGCACACGTGTATCGATTCGGTCTGGGACCTCGGCTTGGAGGCAGGGCGGGACAGCGAGAAGCGGCTAACAAAACACAAAACACGGACAAACTAGCAGCAATCGCCAATTATTCTCTGGTTCATTCTCGTCGCCTTCGTCGCCTCCGTCTTCTTCTTCTTCCTCCTTGTTGTACGAGTTTGGGGACTGTCAGTGTGTTGGGATAACTGTTCGCAGCGCCTGCTTGCCGATGCTGGAGGATTTGGGGCGAAACAGTGGCCAATCCGGGAACAATTAAATTTGTTAACTAATTGAATTACACTAGAGATTTGTCGGCAATTTATTGTTCTTTTTTCACACACAGAGTCCACCACGTCATTATGTGTCAAATCCAATAGTGATGGTACAAAAATCTAGAGGTGTGAAGCGATAGGAACTTTGTAAGAACTATCGTAATGATCAACTAAAAAAAATTATATATATCAAATTAATACAATATTTATAGGGGTAAAAATATTAATATATCAAGTATCTTTCATATATTTTTATTTTAAAAATGTTTTGTTTTTAATTCCTAAAAATATGCAAGTTTTATCGATGGAGCTATCGATACTTTAAAAATTTTAAAAACCTATGGCAAGCTTTGGAAATTGAGCTTAAGAAATTCAAAAAGTTCAAAAGCTTTTGACAGTTGAGAACTGGAAGACAAATGTTTTTTCTCAGCAAATTTCCCTTTTATTTTTACTTTTCCAAGCCTTGTTTTGTAATTTAAGATCCCCTTAATATCTACAAAAAATTACTTTTATAATAACTTTTATTTATTGATTTGTATAATTCAACTTTTAGTAATTACGGTCCCTGAGTATCTCTCAGTTGAGAAGTGAAATGTCGAAAATTGAATCGTATGAATCAAATTATATACCGACTATAAATAGGTGAAGGAAAATAATAAATTATAAATAAATAAAACAAAATTATGTCAGCCCAGCAATTAAGAACAAAATCAATATTCATATATAAGATTCACTGATAACACCGACTGATCATTGATTATTGAAATAAAGGAGGAAATTAAGTGCAGCGTGTCGATTTTGAAACTAATGAAATATTTTTTTCTTTTAATAACTTTTAATTGTCACAAAATTGGGAATTTTTGCATCACCGGCTCCAATTTTAAAATTTTTTCACACTTTCACTGTTATTTCTCCTGAACTAATCCGATTTTGAAATTTTAGTATGCATTTACAATACCTTTCGATCAAGGTATAAATGCTACTGATCGGGCTATTATACCAGGTTTTTATTTCTATATAGTAGTCTCCTTGCGCACCACAGTTTCGGGGCTCATCGTCACTACGTAGACTGCCGTCCAGTGATAAATAAAATTGTTCAAATTTTTGAGAAGTATTTTTTTATTTTTTTCAAATTTTTATTGTTACATGGAAATGGTGCATTATATTAAACAATTTCCGCGATACTTGTATTTTGACAGACTTAAAAAACTTAATTGAAAACATACTACATATTAGGTTTCTTCCAATTTCCGTCCTTACGCGAACTCTACTCTCGTTCTACTCCGTTGTATCATCCTGCGCCTCCTGCTCTTCCTGAGAGTCCTCCAGTGCCCTGGCGCGTTCAATGCATGTATTGGCCTTTGCAAGGAACTGCGTCGCAATCTCGTCCTTTGCGAAGCGACATGCCAGACGTTCTAAAGCGCCGTCCTTGCTTATCTTGCCCTCCGAGTCGGTAGCGAAGTTGTGGCCAGCCCACAGCAGGCTCTTCTTCTGGCCGCTCATATAGTCGAAATGTATGGCCCCGGTGATCTTCATGTTGAGGAGCAGCTTGAGGATTTGCTCCTGCCGCAAGACTAGGCGGAACGTCCTCAACTCCGGATGTTCCAGCACTTTCAGTTCGCCGCAGCCTGGAAAGGATATGAAAGGAAAGACAAGGAGTGAGCATCAAATGCAATTCTAGCCACTTTGTCCACTCACCTCGCTCCTTCCACGCCTTGGTTTCGCTGTCGTAGCGAAAGAGCTTCACCCTCTCGCCGAACAACTTAGTCTCGTTCTCCTCTCCAGTGGTGACCACAATCTCATCCGGCAACTCTATGATCGGGTCGTACTGGGGATCGTAGTTGTCATCATTGTTGGCGTCGCCATCCTCGTCGGCTTGGGACTCGTTTTTGGCGCTCTGTGGCGTGGATTGGAAATTCTTGAACTCGTTCTGATGCGTCAGATTGTAGAAGCCGCCGCCGCTAGACTTGTTGAAGCCCACAGGTGTGCCCTGGCTCTTGGCCGACAGATCGGCAAAGTCATTGCCGCCCGCCTTTTTCGCAAAATCAGCAAAAGTTTCGCCAGCCTTGCTGCCAAAGTCAAAGGACAGCGGGTCCTTATTTCCCTCCTTGGCGTCTCCACCGAAGCCAAAGCCCTGGAACGCGGTGCTCACAGTGGCTGGCTTTTCCTCCTGTTCCTTCTCCTGCTTGCTCAGGTCTGCAAAGGATGATACCGCTTCCTTTTGCCCAAAGATGGGCGCATTGGTTCCGCCGCCAAAGACAAAGCCGGTGGATGCTGTGCCTCCGAAAACCGATGGAGCTCCGCCAAAGATGGACTTGGGCGCCTCTGGGGCCTTGATCTGCTGCTGAGGTGGCTGCTGAGGCGACTCTACCTTGGCACCCCCAAAGATCGACTTGGACGCCGCCTCGTCCTTCTGCTGCTGTTGCTGCTGCTGTCCACCACCGAAAATCGATTTGGCTGAATCCCAGCCGGCACTCTGATCGGCATTGTTGCTGCCAAAAATGGAGCCCAGGACATTGGCCTTTGGCTGCGCATTGCCACCAAAGAGGATTGCTCCGCTGGCGGGTTTTTCTAGAAAGAAAATGGATAAACTTAAGCTTATCTCGGAAACAGCAAAGGTTGAAAGCGTAACTCACCGACGTTGCCGAATAGAAAGGCTGGACTGCTGCTGGGCGCCTTGGTGGCCTCCGACACGGCCAGATTGCCGAAAGCTGAGAATGAGGAGTTGGTGGCGCCGAGCGAACTGGCCTTGAATATGGAGGTGGCCGCGGCAGCGTCAGCGGTGGGCTTGGGAAGCTGCAGGGCTGGCTGGAACATGGGCAAGGGCGGGCTCACATCGCCTGAGAGAGGTTTAACCGACGCGGATGTGTCGGCAAACACGAATTTATCCGGACTGCAGCCACGACAACCGGTGCAGCTGCTGGCGGTGTCGCTGATGGATCCCTGATCCTTTGTCGCCTCGCTGATGGCCATCGAGGAGGTGCTGGTGCTGGAAATACTGTCCGTGTTATCCTGTATCGCCTTGGCCGTGCCATTGAGCGCATTCTGCACGGCACTGCTGAACTCCTGAGCCACCTCCTGGTTCTTGAAGCGCAGCGTGAACCGCTCCAGGACACTCTCTCCCTCGCTGAAATCGTGAGCGGCAAACAACAGGGACTTCTCGTCCTTCGGCTTGTACACCACCTCGGCGTTGAGCACGTGATTGAGACAGATCTTTAGCACTTGCTCCCGCCGCATGACCACACGCAGCTTCTTGGTCTCGACGTGACGCAATATCTTGACATTGCCCAGGCCACGCTCCTTCCACTCGCCCTCGGTGAGGCGATACAGCTTGGCGCGGTGCACATACAGAAGCTCCTCGTTCTCCTCTCCGGTCTTCACATCGATCTTGTCGGGCAGTGGAATCACTGGCGCAAAGTAGGCATTGTTCTCCTCCTCCTCATGGTAGCCATCGTTGTCCTCGCCCTCAGCCGCCGCCGCCGGACTCTTGGGCTGCTGCTGGGCTGGCTTGGGCATCGAGAAGCTGAAGCCTCCGCTCGAACCAAGTGAGGCTGCTGGAGCCACAACAGCTGGAGCTGAAAAATTGAAGCTAGAGGATCCAAATACAGAGGTCTTGGGCGCCTGATCGCCTGTCTGGGCTCCGAAACCAAAGCTGAACTGGGAGGTGGCAGGCAGAGTAAGCCCCGAGCCCAGGGCGTTCTCCTTTTTCTTTGGCACTGTGTCATCCTTGGGTGTCTCGCAGGCACTACAGTACAAGGACTCTCCAGGATTGTTCACATAGCAGGCGCTGCAGGACCAGCTGCCCGCCTTGGGCTTAAAGGCATCTCCGAAACCCGCTGTGGTGGTGGTGGTCTTGCCAAAGCCAACAGGAGCTGAAGCTGAGGTGGTAACAGGAGCAGCTGGTTTCTCCTTGACCGGCTCCTTGGTCTGGGAGGCTCCCCCAAAGCTAAATCCTCCCGAGACGGGAAGGGCAGCCGGAGCAAACCCAAAGGAGAACTTGTTTGTGGCACTATTGGTGGACAGATTGAATGCATTGCCTTGATCTAGGCCTGGCTGCTTCGGTGGCACTGTGTCATCCTTGGGCTCCTGGCAGGCCAGGCAGTATTGTTGCTCCTGGCCATTGTTGGTGTAGCAGGCCTTGCAGCTCCAGCTGCCCGCCTTGGGCTTGAATGCATCCCCAAAGCCTGGCTTCTCTTGCTTCTTTTCAGCCTGCTTCTCAGCCTGCTTCTCTGGCTTTTCCTCCTTTTCTTTGGAACCCTTGCCCATGCCTTCTTGAGCCTTGTGCACGGCATCCAGAAACTCTTGGCAGATCTCTGGCGTCTTGAAGCGCAGGCACAGCAGCGCGTCCGTCAGCTCCTCGTCGGCGTAGTCCATGGACGCCCAAGTGACGGCCGACTTCTGGTTCAAGGCGAACATGAACTTTGTGTCGGCCCTCAAGCGCTGGTTGCAGCACAGCTTATGAATCTTGTCGCGACGCATGAGGAGACGCACCTGGTCGGAATTGCTGCGATCGCGCAGCACCTTGATGTCACCCAAGCCGCGCTCCTTCCACTCGTTCGTCTCCTTGACAAAGCGCAGCAGCTTGGCCCTGTGTTCGAACAGGACCTCCTCGTTCTCCTCCCCGGTGACCAGATCCACCAGTTCCGGCAGGGGAATCACTGGCGTAAACTGTGCCGTCGGCTCATACTCCTCTTCGGTATCCGAGGTGCTCGGCTTTTCCGGCGTTTGCTTTTGCAGGGTGTTGTCCTTGATCAGAGCCGTGCTAAAGAGAGTACTGTTGGCGCCGGAAACACTGCCAAATGAGAGGTTTCCAAAGGGAGAGGCTTTGTTTTCAGTGCCGAATCCTCCCGCGAAGCTAAAGTTGGCGAAGGGGGAAGGAGCCGCCGGTGTAGAGGTTGGCGGAGCTGCTGCACCAGTTGCGGATGAATCCCCGCCAAACAGGGACTTGGCCAGAGACGCTGGTTCCGTTGCTTGCTTGGATTTCGCCTGCTCCTGCTGGGGCTTGTTAAAGAGCGAATTTACGGCTGCTGGCGTGCTGGTCACAAAGCTCTTGGCCAGATTGAATGGAGCTGGAGCGGACGCTGGAGGAACTGCAGTTGGTTCCTTGTTGGTCTTGGGCGGCTCCTGAGCAGGCTTCACCTTGCTTTCATCGCTCGCCTTGACAAAGGCTACCCGAAACTCCTCCGCTGTTTCTGGGCTCTTAAATCTTACCAAGAATTTCTCCAGAGTTAGCTGCTCATCCGCAAAGTCATTGGCTGCCCACAGGAAGGACTTTTTGTCCTTGTCCTGGATGGGAGTGGACAGGGTCATGCCCGCGGTGATCGTGTGATTGGCGCAGACCTTGTGGGTTTGATCGCGACGCATGAGGACGCGCGAGACGCCAGTGGTGTTATCGTGCAGTATCTTGATCAGGCCAATGCCGCGCTCCTTCCACTCCCTGTCTACATACCGGAATAGCTTGGCCCGATAGCTGAACTTGACCTCCTCATTCTCCTCGCCGGTTCGCACTTCCACTTCGTCGGGGAGAGGAATGATGGCCTGAAAATCGGGTCGCGGATCGTAGTCTTCACTTAAGGAAGATCCGGCGCCGGCGTCTGCCCCTAGACTCTTGTTAACGTCGCTGGCTCCGCTCTTGTTGAGCTCTGCGGCCGCCGCCTGTTCCTCTTCTTGTTCCTTTTGCTTTTCGGCGGCCGCCTTGGCGACCTGCGACTTGAAGGAGAAAATTTCGGAAATGGTATTTCCCATATTAAAGTTGAAAACTCCCGATGTCGGAAGTGTCGGCTGCAGGGGCTGTGACTGTGACTGTGACTGTAAGGGCGCCGGTTGCTGGGGCTCAACTGCTGCCGGCTGGACCAGGCTGGGCTTGATATGCTGGGCCGGAATGGTCACACTCAAAGTGGGCTGGACACCACTGGCTCCCGTTGGCTTGGGCAACGGATCCGAGCTGGTGATGACCACATTGGCCGGCGGCTCCTTCTCCACGGGCTGGTTGTTCAAGGCCCGGTTAAACAGCGCCGGAACGGTTATAGGAGCTGGAACTGCTGCTGCTGGCGTAGCCACTTGGGGTATTTTAATGGGTGCAGGAACAGGAGCTGGTACTGGGGCAGCCATGGGAGCTGGGGCAGGGGCAGCGGCAGGAGCAGCAGCTGCTGTAGGCGCTGGAGCTGCTGCCACTGGAGGCACGGTCAGGGGCTTGGCTTGAGGCGGCAGCTGAATTGGTGACACCCCAAAGGCCGGCGATGACGCGGAGTTAAAGAACCCGGCGCCCGGGACACCGGGAGTGGGTAGGGCCGGCTTGGCCTCCGCCAGATTGAGCGGAGCTGGAGCCTGCGCTGGCTGAGGTGGCGGTGGAATCAGACTTCCGGCGACTGGCGGTTGGGTAAAGTTGCCTAAGGGATCGATATACGGTGCTACCACCGGCGGAGCTCCAGCTGAAGGAGGTGGGAAAATGCTGGGAAGTCCATAGTTGGGATTACGGGGACCGAACAAATTGGCGGGTGGAATTCCACCCGGCGGCGCTGGTGGAGTTCGCATGAACTGGGCCTGAGCCTGGGCTGCATAGTAGTTGTACATCTGGTTCTGATTAAACATGGGACTGCCATAGGGGCCCGGCAGGAAGCGATCCTGGGCCGATGGCGTATGGTTCTGGACACCGTTGTAGAAGGCCGGATTGGGTCCGCCGTACTGCGGAGGAATCACCTGGTGCACTGCAGCCTGGTGCTGTTGTTGCTGCTGCTGCTGCTGCTGCTGCTGCTGCTGTTGTTCGGCCAGCGCATCCTCAATAATGAAGAGATCATCCAAGCCCAAAGCGGCTGCGGGATCCACGTCGCGTGTTGGTGTATCCCTGCTGTTGCTGATCTTCATCTTCTTGATCATATCCTCCAACCCATTGAATCGTTCGGTTAGGGCTGTAACGTCCTGACGCATGGCTGCCATATCATCCTTGAACAAGCACAGACTCTTACTGATTTGCTTCAGGGTCTGCTCCATCTCAGCACTGGGCTGGGCCACAACCACGGCGGGGGTCACAGGCGAAGCAGCCGTGATCTCCAGCTGATGACGACGCGATCTGTTGGAGGACAGGGCGGCGCCCGCATAGAAGTCATCCTCGGCATCTTCGTAGGTCGAAGAATTATTGTGGAGGTCGGGGGTGCCAAAGCTATCGTCGACGCCACCCTGATGGACACTACGGTTCTGCTGCTGCTGGCAGCGCAGCAATTCCCGCTGAATAACCGAGCTCAGCGGGTGTTTGGCATCGTTTCGCAGCAGCTGCTGCGTCTGCTGCAGACACTCCTGCCTACGCTCCGAGTAGCGTGTCCGTGAAGCACGATTTGTCTTCCCTGAATCCTCCAGCAGACGGTAGGCCTCGGCCTGCAGATAGGTGGCCATGGGCAGGTTTAGCGCTTGCACTTCGTCCACGAACTGATCGTATTGTCCCGCCTTGAACATCTTTCCGCTGAAATAGGTCACGGCGTGCTCGGCCAGAGACTGTAGCTTCTGCCAGGCAGCAGTCGAGTTGGCCGATCCGTACTTAAAGATGCGCACAAAGTGGTCGATTTGCTGATGTTGCTGCTGCCGACGCAGCATGCTGAATCCCTGGCGATACAGGACATCGATGCGTGCCTCCAGGGAAGACCGATCGCTTCGCGATTGCAGGATCTTGGCCAACTGGAAGATGATGATGGCATCGGCCTTCGGTCCATTCACACCGCGCACGGCTTCCAGCCCAAGCTGCAGCTGGGCCCTTTGCTCGCCGCGATTGGCATCGACGGACATGGTCTGGTTCCCGTGCAGCCGCAGCACGATATCCCACCAGCTGCTCTGCTCCGACGCCGCCAGTTGGCTCAAGAGATTGGCATAGGGCATCATGTGCGGACGGGCGGTTCCATTGCGGTTGCCATAGTTGCAGCTGTCGTAGAGCTCGCGCGCCAGCTGCAGCTTCCGCTGCGCCTGGATGACAGTGGCGTACAGGTAGAGGTCGACGTCCAGCTGGGAGATGGAGTCGTGGCCGCAGTAGCTCAGGTTCTGCTTCACATCTCGCCGGAATTCCTCGTAGAAGAGCACGCGCGGAGCTTCGCCCAGGTTGTCGATATCGGTGCCCAGGGCGAGGTAGACATGTTGGGTCAACGACTGGGGCTGCAGCAACAGAGCCTGCTGCTCGTACGTCTCGATCTCCGCCAGATCGGGCCACTCGAAGACGGGCATCTGCAGGCGCGGATGGCGCACCAGATGCGACGACTGCTCCTTCAGCTTGTGCTCGGCGTGGGTGAAGAGCAGCTGGTACAGCTGGCTGCGCCAATTCTTGTCCATGCACTGCTGGCGGGCGCAGGATAGCAGCTCTTCCGAGTCCCCAAACAACCCAGAAAGAGGCTGTGTGCGTGCGGCTTGACCCTCGTTAATGTTGTTGTTCTCCTTCTGATCCTCTTGATCCGCTCGAGAGCGATCCAAGCAACCCAAGAGGACACGTCCAAGCTGGGCGCAACGGAAGGAACCATGCTGGCGCCACAGCTGCAGCAGCTGCTTCTGCTCGGCATCGCAGTGCTTCATCCAGGGATGAACGTGCTGCTCTTGGAGGGGACGCACCTGATACCCAAGGAGCAGCAGCGGCTGCATGTTGCGCAGCGAGGCCATCCACTTATTCTTGTTGCCCTGCAGCTCGCGCTTAAAGATCAGCGCCACCGCATGGAGCAGCAGCTGTCCGGCATAGTGGTCCACGCAGGAAAGGTGCAGTTCCCGCTGGGGGGCATCGCTGGATCGATCCAGCACATTGCTGAACTTGTGCAGATACTGATCGAGGCGGAACAGAAGGGTGCTGCTCTCTGTCAGTGCATTTCCAGCCTCCAGGCTCAGCTGCATGAGGCGATCACAGGTGTGGAGGGCCAGCTGCCAGAAGCGCCAGTCCTTCTTGGCATCCCGCTTGTCCTCCTTCTTCGAGAGCATCACCCAGACGATTCCGTACCACTCGCTGGACTGACTGGTGCAGCCACTGGCCTCCAGTTCCACTTTGTAAGCGTAGTTAAAGGCCGGGTCCAGTTGGTTCTTCTCCACGTAGCTGCGCATGAGACGCACACGCACATTCACGTCCTGGGGTCGCGCCTGCAGCTCCTTGTGCATGATCATTTCAAAGGCATCCTCGTTGTCCCTGCCCGAGCCGCCTCCATCTCCGACGTCGCCGTTGCCATTGCTCTCTGTGAGATTCACCCGAATTCGCAGGGAAATGACCGTCTCGTTGTCGTTCAAGTTCTCTGAGGCGGCGAGTTCCAGCCAATAGTTTGCACATTCCTTGTTAAAGGCGCTCTTCTCATCTACCAGCAGCTGGCAAGCCGCCTTGATCACATCCGGCTGCCGTGGATTTAGCTGGATACAGCGCTGGTAGTGCTGCAAGGCCTTTTGCAGGTCAGGGGTCTTTAGCAGCTTGTAGCTGAGGGCAATCAGCTTATGTGGCACAGCCTCATCCTTGACGCGTAGATAACAGTTTAGATATTCTATGGCCTTTGGGTACTCCTGGATCTTATGGTAGAGACGTGCCACCGCCAGACCCTTGATATCGCGCTATGGATGAAGATTTAATCAAGTTAAAAAAGTGCATATAATAGATTTGTAAATTTTAAGTGCTGCGAGTCGAAGATGGTATCAAAAACCGGTGCTAGGCAGTTTGACTAATTAAAAACGCAATCGTACTATGAAATGGGAAAGAAAATGTGTCCATTAAATGTGTATAAATCAGATGGTAATACTGAGCGAGGGAGGTAAACAAATTATGCAAAAAAAAAAACGAAATGTACTAAAGAAATTCTTCACTCAGCTTCTTTCTCTGTTTAGGGAGGAGAATGTTTTGTTTAAATTTTCCCGAATTACAATTAATTTGTAGCCATCGCTTATAGGCAGTGTCTACTGTCCGGCCGTTGTAAAACAAAGAATACATTCAAAAAGCCGTCTACTAACCGCCTACATAACCTCACTTTTCTATTTTGGTTTTTAAGAAACAAAACCTTGGGACACTCGGAGGGGGATGTGTGTGCATTATTTTCTTGCACAAATAAACGAAATGCTGAGACCACTAGAAAAGCGCGCAATTTTCTTTTTCGAGTACACACACGCCACTCAAGTGACGCCGACTCGCACGCACACACGCGCACAGACAGGCGCCGCACGCATACCAAGGCGCGTTGCCAATGGCGGCGCCGTCGATTTCGCAACTGCATTTTTGGAAATTCCGATGCACAGGGACTCACCTGGTTCCCGGGCGGCAGATTGCCCAGAAGCTTGTGGACATGCTCGTCCACCTGCTTGCGTGTGGTGAACATGTTTCTCCTGTGGTTCTACCGATTTCAGATCTTAGTTATGTTCGTCCTCGCTAAAATGTGCTTGCGGTCACTCTTGTCTCGTCATCCGATCGACGCGGATTTCTCGTACGGTAACGGGCCAGGACCTGGAACACAATTAAGGCTGGCTTGGCAAACACAATCGCAGCGCGTTGCACGGGTTCTCGGTAGAAATCAAATCGTATATTTCCTTAAAGGCCGCTTCCAAAAATCGCGCACCAACAAAAATCTGCAATACCGGGAACCGAGAATTTCTAGTGTGGCCTTACCTTTCGCAACAGCTAGTGTGCCCGGCGAGGGAGCGATAAAAGTACACCAAAATACCGCGATAAACTGTTATAAACTTGAATACGCAAAAACTGTTATATGCTTTATAAAAGGACGGATAACTTTGATGACAAAGGTTACGAACCTTGGTAAACAACGCAATGTGATAAGAATCGTAATCCTTAATTAGATCGAACAAAATTGTCATTCAAAAAAGAACAAATTATACGAATTTTGCTGAACAAAAACGTTATCGCCTGACGTATGGAAAATTATCGGGACCAGTGTTGGAAAGTAAATCGAGTAGAGTTGCCACCGCTCCAGAGCTTGGTAATATTTAGTACATTTCTGGCCAAGTTAAGTTGGCTGCGATTTACCCCACTTCCTTTTCCGTGTTAGCTGTGAAAGAAAAAACATGCCGGTGGGTGCCAAATTGCGTTAAAATTGATTTAAAACACAGAAAATTCGATCGAATCTGAACCAAAACCGGGCAGGACCCACCGCCAAAGGGTCTAGTGTGAATGGAGCGAGTGTTGGCCGATTAAAACGCCAGAAGAGGCCCTAAAACAGTTGCCACAGACGGCGCGGCTGTCTGGGACAGCGATTCTATGAGAGTGTGTGTGGTTCGGCAGCCACGCATGGCGTGCGCCTGTGAAATTGCAAACAGTTGTGAAATGCAAAAGTGCTCATGTTTTTTAATGGCTTAAGCAAGGCTTTGAATGGAATGCCAGGCGGGATTCGCGGAATTCATCCTACATAACCTAGAATATTGTGTGAATTTAGCGAAATTCTGTCCGTTGTTGTTGCCTGGCTCAGTCGCTGGTCGAGATTTGTTGATACACGGAGAGAAATAGTTCACCGCTTTAGTTCTTTCGTCCGTTAATGTAATCAGTCTGATTAAGACTGTTGACTTTTTTCATTGTTAAAATAGTTTTATTGAACATTTGGGAGAATTTATTGGGTTTACCACATGTTTAGACGGTTCCTGAACAAAAACCCATCTTATTTCTTTTAGCACCTTACTAACTTCCTTTATTTTATTATCTCTTGTAGCTAGCAAAAGATCTTCTGCACCCTCTGCCCGCTGAGGAGAAGCGCAAGCACAAGCTGAAGCGCCTGGTCCAGCACCCCAACTCGTACTTCATGGACGTCAAGTGCCCCGGCTGCTACAGGATCACCACCGTCTTCAGCCACGCCCAGGGCGTCGTGGTCTGCGCCGGATGCGCAACCATTCTGTGCCAGCCCACTGGAGGACGCGCTAAGCTGACAGAAGGTATGTCGCATCCACTTACCTGCCACGACTCTCCACCTAATGTACATTTTCGTTTTTCTTACAGGCTGCTCCTTCCGCAGGAAGCCACAGTAAAATGGGACTCGCGATGAACCACAAATTATTAATTTTTTAATAAAATCTATAAAACGTAAAGAAACCACAGAACCGATCCGAAAGAAAGAAAGCCTGTTGTAATTGAATTGCTGCGGTCCTTTGGTTCATTGTGCTTTGTGAATTAAAGAATTAACGATCTTGTGGTTGGCTACGTGAAAAAACAGTTCTTGTCGTATTTGTTTATAGTTGAGTGGATGTTGAAGATGATAACTGCCAGCTGAGATGGTGTTGCTTGATCAGTTGGCTCATTAAATTACCAGCAACCCCCTTAATATAACCATTGTGGAAGAAAGAAACTCTCTTGCGTGCGAGAAGGATTCATTCAAGCTTTTCGTAAGCCATTATGCCGCAAAACTTCAGGAATTTTTCACTAGTTATGCTTAGACCTAACCATTAAATGACTTCACAAAAATAAAGAATGTTTCATAGGCTTTAAAAAGGAATCATTTGTGAAACACTACTCACTGCCATCGATTGGGTGGTCTGTCTGCAACACCTTCGGGGACTGATATCTGACCGATGTTTATAAAATAAGGTTTTTAAATGTTTAGTTAGTCTGTGAACTAGTAGAACTAGACAGATTAGACGTCCGGTAAGCTCGATTAAGAAACAATTTGCTTTTATAGGGTCATAAATAATAAGTAAGGCTGTCGAAAAGTCGGATGAAAATAAGTTTCTGCGCCTTAAAATCACATTTAACATTTGTATTTTTAATTAGAATGTGTTAAAGCCATGGACTGAGCAATTTAATCTTATTGTTGCTATGATAGTTGGTTTATGGAAGCTATAATATAAAGCGGGTGCGATTTCGGACTGTATAAATAAGGATACTTATTACAAACGGTGTGGAACATGGCATTTTTCAGACATTCGCTGAAAAAGCAGAACAGTTCGGGGAAAAACTAGATCTACTGAGAATTGGTTTCAGTTTTTAAATAAAGCGCGTAAAGTGCAGTGTGCTCGCCCGTTTTTCCGATTATTAAGTTTAAATCCGTTAAAACAAGGATTATCGCTCACCGGCTAATGGTCACACTTAAATTACCGTTGCCAGTCTGCGCGAGGACAATCGCGCGCAATTTAGCAATGTTCTCCACCTTTTGATCTTCTTTTATGACAGTATATTTTCGGTATTTTTCGCGGACAGATCGAGGCCAGACGGTCACACTGCTTCCCCCTTCCCCTTTGGCTCGCTAGACAGCGTGGCACCGCGCCATTTTTCGAACGGTAAAAAAAAGCACTGGCAGACACAGACTCGACGGCGTCATTTCTGATTTCAAGCGCGAAAAAAATGTTTAATCCACGTTCTTCGGGCGACAACGCGTCAATGGACGACCATCAGTTGGACAGCAAGTTGAAGGAGCTGCAGGAGCAGCTCTGCTGCATGATGGAATCCCAGGAGATCGAGGTGCAGACGCCGCCGCCGCCGCCGCAAGAAGAGCCCCCGGCCGCCGAGGGAAATACGACCCACAACGTTCTCGCTGAGCTGCAGCGCACATTCGGGGTGCTCCAGTTGGACAATAATGCTCCGGCCTTGGAGTTTCACGGTTTGGATTGCCCGATGCAAACGCAGCAGCAGCTGCCGAAGCGATCGCGCAGACAGCGTGGCGGCCAGCGATCAGCTGGGGGTGCTCCGCAAAAGAAGCTGAAAATGGGTAACGGTAACGGTAACGAGGACAACTCGCTGGTATCGGGGCAAAAGCAGGCGCAGCTGCAGAAAGAGAACATATGGAATCTGTGCATGAACGATCCTGTCCAGCTTGGTATGACGCCCATCATTACCGTGGAGAGGCTACGATCGGTCGGTTTGCATGGGACCTGGTGAGTGATGATGACATATTATTTTATCCAAATTAGAATTCTTTCAATAATTCAACATTTTCAGCGTGGAGCACAATGCCGTTATGCGGCTAATGGATTTGTTCAAGTCTCTGCATGATCATCTGTCGGCCGAGTTGGGCTGCTCGCGTCAAAACTCGATGCCTTCTGACTACTTGTTCGATATGCCGGTGAAATCGTCGTTGCCCTGTAGTCTGAGTGTGCGCTACCAGCTGCAGGTGCTGTGCACCAAAGTGGAGCGATTCCTGGCTGGCCAGCGACGTACCTTGGAGTCGAATCGCCACTTTGACTACGAGAAGTACACAGAGTGCGACAAGTTGCTCAATGGATCGGTCGCCTATATGAAGTCCTTCAAGCAGTTCATGAACGCCGAAGTGCGCCATCGCAATGGGACTTTTGTGACGGCCGTGGCAAAGCGTAAGTTTCTTTAAGATATTCCACTTTTTAGATATTCGATTTAATGTGATATTTATTTCCAGACAATGCTCATCGCTTGGAGAGCTTGCTGGTGGGTCTGCGCGAATGGCTGAAGGCCTCGCATCTGACCGTTCATGTCTTCAACTGGGAAATGGATCTGGAGCATCGCTATTCGTCGGCCATGACCCAAAGCCACCTAGCGCTGAATGAACGCGCCATGCGCCTAGCTGCCGCTGAGAAGCAGGCGGCTCAACCACGTGCCCTCAGCCCCGAGGAGCTTCTCATTGCCAAGCGTTATCAGCTGGAGAATGTTGTGCAGTGTGCCGTCGAGCAGGATGAGTTCCTGTCAGCTCTGCTCGCCCATCCAGAGATGTACTTCCCGCCGCACATTGTGGAAATGTGTGAGCCACCGCAGGAGGGAACTGTAGCAGCGGGAAGACTTAGGGCAGGCATGATGGAGGAACCATTCAACTGGATGGTGTATGGCGATATTGTGGAGGTGCCGCCATCTTCGCCGCCCAAGCAAACCGAACGCAGTACTCCGCCCATACGCTTCAGAAGCTAAAATGGATCAGAAAATAAGCGCCAAATGAACAATTGATTTGAAGTATTACTTATTGTGACTAAATTTCGTCGTTTACAAGAATCTGCGATTCAAAGAACGCAAGAAGGAGAACATTGACCATATGCATATTTTTCCCAGTCATAACTGAAGTTCCTAAGATACAAACGATATCTATTTAAGTTGTTTAACTCTTAAGATGAATGCCTTCAGTGCCTGTTTTTATTTTATAATTAACCTATCATTTGTAAAAGAGCAACATTCAAATAAATATCCACACATCTGTTTATTCAAAGTTTTTGTACTGCATTTGCGAGATTTATAGCACAAACAGCTGCTCCAGCGGCAGCTTGCCAAAGATCCTGCCAAGCACCGACTTGGTGATCAGTCCGAAGGCCTCTCCGATGCTCGGCTTCAGTTCGTTAAAGATCTCATGCCAGTTCTCGTTGATTAGGACATGCATGTTGTCGCTCAGCTCCTTCTGGCCGTTGAAGAGACCCTCCAGGTGGTAGGTCACATGAGAGGGATCGATGTCCACGCTGACGTCCACAGCCTCGGCAAAGGTCTGGTGCTCGCCCTTGGACACGGCCTTGAACTTGATCTGAGCCCGAACTTTGCAGCGCTCTGTGGATTGGATGGGCGGATTTTAGATCGATGCAGTTTCAGTTTGGCAGCTTGAACAACTTACGCAATCGGATGTGGGCATTGCCCTTGCCCACAATGGGCAGGATTAGCACTCGGCCGTCAACGGAGTAGGGTCCCTTAACACTAATTTCGGGCACATCCATGATCAGCTCAACCTTACGGCTTAGATCGTGCGTGAAGCCACTGAAAAGGAAAGGAACTTCATATTTTAACAAGAAAAAGCTTTAAAAACTATATCAAAGCAGATATGCAGCTGTTTTTAGATGCAGCCCGTATCTGTCATCAGTATCCGTTCACTGATTAGATTTCAATAGAGTTACCTACCTCACTTGCTTGGCATTTCCCTGGTGGAGACCCAGTATATCCACTTCGTGGAAGCTCAGATCAATGTTGACCGGACTGTTGGGATTACGTCCGATTTTGAACTTGGTAATGTGCAGCGGATCCAGCGGGATCAGGCCCAGCTCCTTAATCCCGCTCTGGGCGTAGTTCTTCAGCACATAGTTCACCCCGTTCTTCACGCAATCCTGGTCCTTGATTTCGCACCTCTGGATACCCGAGGCTGCAGTAGGGAAAGTTGAAATTCCGCGAAAGTGCCAGAAGCTAAAAGGGGTTGGAACTCACGTAAGTCGGAGGCGTGTCCCTGGACGGACACCGACGCACAGCCGACCAGCAGCAGCAGGACGAGGGCCAGATTAAGCTCCATAATTGACGCGGGCAAAACACAATTGAATACTGATCCACTTAGTCGGGGAAGATACCACTTATATAGTCACTTTCGTCAATTGAACATTTCGGGTGTGAGTTTAAATGTATCATGTTTGTTGTTGCTCTCGCTGTAAACCCGCTTTTTTCGCCTTTTTGCGTCTCAGGTTGACGGAATTTGACTTTAGACCGTCACCAGCTACCACACGTACCCGCCTGAGTCAGTTAAATGGATTATAATAAACCAAACCGGCAGGCAGGCAGGCAGCCGAAGTGTGCTGTTATTGCCGGCAAATTTATTTTATGACTCCCTTTAATGAACCTCCGATTTGAACTTGAACCCGCTGGGTCGCCAGTCGCACTTGCAAGCCATTGACACCGGCAAACCCATCCATTTCATTTCGATTCGACTCAATACCATCTCTCCTAATCACGTTTTGCATGTAATTCGTTCGATATATGCAAATTGGCCTGGCCTTCCAAAAATCGGTCATAAATTCCACATCGAGCTCTTTTGACACATTTAAATGGCGCCTAATTAATGGCCAAGTAACAGCTTGTTTATCAAAGGGGTTAAACTAAAGGGTTAATTTCAATATTTCCTTGTGACTTTATAATAGAATTCATATTATTTTCAATTGGAATTACTCTATCTCTCTCTGATGATTCAATTACAGGAACTTACTTTTTATCGCCTCATCTAGAGTTCAAATTCTATAACTTAAACTTTGATTTTTTGTAAGACTACATTTTAATGAGGTCATAAGAGGTAACTTCTAAGCCTTTTAGTGTTTTCTATTTGTAATAAAGTTTGTGTTGCCATAATTTAAAAATCCATAAAGTTCGCTTTCTTTATTGCCATTTCATTAAAATTATAGATCATTAGACAGGCTTGAGATATATTTGTAGGTTCGAGTGTAGTTTGTTATGGCTATAATAATTCCGAAACCTTAATGGATTGGATTAATGGGCATAATGAGAATTGCTGCCTATATATGTATGTCCTATTATGGCTTGTTCCATAAGTCATATCAGTAAACTATGGCTGGGATAGCCTGTGTTAACTTACTCCTCCGCAAATAACTTGGCATACGGACGATGGGCAAAAACCCTTTTGACCACGTCGAAGAACAACTGGCTAAAGCCCCGATCTGCAGCCGGACTCGTCTCCTTGTAAATGGCCTCCGAGTTTTCGTTCAAGAAGGCATTCATATTGTCACCCAAAGCCTTGTCTCCATTGAAAAGATTTGTGAATTGGTAATTTATGGACTCTGGCTTCAAATTCAGCTTCAAATCGGTGACGTCCAAGTACGTCTCCCCATCCTTTTCGAGTGGCTGGCCCGAAAACCGGACGATCACCTTAATGTTACCTTAAAATGTGTTAAAGAAAGAGATTAATCAGTCTATTTGCATGGGATCATATAAGACTACATACTCATCGTCAAGTTACTGATTCCGGATCCTTGGACTGGCAGTACCAGGACCTTGCCCTGGATTTCGTAGGGACCCACGAGAGAGAATGTCTTTGCGACCATCTTTAGTTTATGCTCCTCTGTAAGATTTCTGCCGAATCCTCTGAAATATCAATGTAAATTAGTTTTAGAACTGGATTTGGCAACGTCTTGGGTCTTACTTCACGCCTACTACTCGTAGGTCCTTGAGGCCATACACCAAATTATTGGTAAACGTTAGTGTTATGCCGACAGCACTGTTGCTTTCCTGGTTAACCACTAACTTGTCCACCTTCAAGGGATCCAGCCGCCTTAAGTTCAAGCTGGTATCCTCTTCGCCCGACCTCTTGCTGAATAAGGAATTGCAGAATGTTGCTATGCACTCTCCATCGCCGTACTTGCAGGGCACGGGATCATCAGCTATAAGGAATTATTTTATGTCCGAGGAAGTTCGAAGTCCGAAGTTAATTTCTTTCATCACTAATTTGTATCCTTTTTCATTGAATCTTACGAAAATGAGCCTGCGCTGAGACGATGAGGCATAGAACGATTGTTGAGAAGGCGACTCCGGACATGTTAACGCGGGTTCAGACTTATAAGAACTAACTTGTGAGACTGTCTTTCGAATAATATTTATAGTCGCGCCTTAAGTGAATTTCCATAATTTGTTCTAGTTCTGGTTGCATAATAGTAATTCGTAACAACATTAATCCGACTGATAATTAAATTAATAAACCTAGTTTATAGGTTGATGGGATTAATTGATTATTCAACTAATATAAAATTTATATATACGGTGACAACAAGTGTAACTGCGCGAAGGCGCTTAAATAGTAATTGAGTGATTCCCATTCACATGAGTCGAGTCGTGAATAAAGCATTCTATTTTGTGTTACATTCAATTTTCTTATAAAACATTTGATATTGTCATAAATTAAAGTGGCATAAGAGTTTCCCCTTTATTCGATTTACACACCCTTAAAAAATAATTTAGGAACGTTATGTAGAACATCTACCTACCCAATGAACTCTTTCTCAAACTCCATGCTCACTCTTATAAATAATCCCACAGATGTACATACTTGAAATATAAATCCTTTCATTGGAATCCTTTATTAATTCTTCTATGACTTACAATCTGCATCTGGACGATCTTGTATTAACTTCCCCTTATCGTCACCGCCATTACGGTGAGGAGCCTGTGCTTCCCACCGGTAGTGATACATAGAAGGTTGTAGTATTTGTATAGTTCGACCCTTTCTTTAGGGGTCATTTACATAAACTTTTATAACACATACTTTAAGGCGTGTTTTATATTGTATTTATATTATTTATTTATTGGAGTTACGTAACTCTCTCTTATAGTTTATTTAAGGGAAAGCACTTGTTATCGTTATATATTTGTAATAAAGTTTTGAGTTGAACTTGCTCCCGCCATCATTTAAAAATCCATTAAATACTGCGATTGATTTGTAGATTTGAGTATAGTTTCACTATCCTCTTCGAGTGGCTGGCCCCAAAACCTGACGAGCATCTTGCCTTAAAATGTGTTAAGAAAAGCGATTAATCAGTCTATTTGCAAGAGATTAGTTCGGGTTACATACTCATCGACATGTTACTGATACCGGATCCCCTGATTGGCAGGATGAGCACCTTGCCCTGGATGCTGTAGGAATCGACGAGAGAGAGTGTCTTCGCGACGATCTTTAGTCATGATACCCAAACAAAAAGGGGCTCAGAAAATCTAAAACTAAAACGTTTTATTTTTTGTCATTTCATTTATAGGTCACGCTCACGCCATAATTTAAAAATCTATAACGTTCGTTAACTTTATTGCCATTTTATTAAAATTACAGATCATTAGTTAAGCTTGAGATAGTTTTGTAGGATCGAGTGTAGTTTGTTATGGCTATGATAATTTAACAACTTTAATGGACTTGATTAATGGGCATAATTTAACCTAATGATGATTGTTTTATAGGTTCTATGAACCCAGTTCTATATGTAATATCAGTAACTGACTGGGATTTAGATACTATAAATACCAATGCAGGAATCCCAACTACTCTTCCGCAAAGAACTTGGCATATGGACGATGAGCGAAGACGCCTTTGACCAGGCCAAGGTACAACTGGCTGAAGGCCCGATCCGTAGCCGGACCCGTCTCCTTGTAAATGGCCTCCGCGTTCTCGTTCAGGAAGGCGTTCATGTTGTCACCCAAGGCCTTGTCTCCGTTGAAAAGATTGGTGAATAGGTAGGAAGAGGACTGCGGCTTCATAGTCAGCTTTAGATCGGTGACGTCCAAGTACGTTTCCCCATCCTTTTCGAGTGGCTGGCCCGAAAACTGCATGATCACCTTAATGTTAGCTTAAAATGTGTTAGAGAAAGCGATTAACTAGTCTATTTGTAAGAGATTAGTTCGGGTTATATACTCATTGACATGTTACTAATGCCGGATCCTTGGATTGGCAGTATTAGCACCTTGCCCTGGATGTTGTAGGGACCCACGAGAGAGAATGTCTTCGTGACGACCTTCACTTCATGCTGCTCTGTAAGATTCTTGCCGAATCCTCTGAATTAAATTAGTTAGTAATGTTTTTTCGGTCTTGTTATTATAGAATCTATATATTAATAAAAATAAAAAAGAAGTTCAATAACTTACTTCACTCCTACGATCCTTTGGTCCTTGATGCCGTACAGCAAATTGTCGGTAAAAGTTAGAGTTATGCCAACAGGACTTTCGTTATCTCCCTGGCTAATAACCATCTTGTCCACCTTCAAGGGATCCAACCGCTCCAAGTTCAAGCCGGGATCCTCTTCCCCTGACCTCTTGCTGAACAGGGAATTGCCGAATTTAGCTATGCACTCTCCGTCGCCGTACTTGCAGGGCTTGGGATCATCAGCTATGGGGGATTTTTTGTTGTCCAAGGAGTTTATTTTTTTCAACACTAACATGTATCCTTTTTGATTGAATCTTACGGAATATGGCCTTTGCTGAGGCGATGAGGCAGAGAGCGGTTGTTATGAAGACGATTCCCGACATGTTAACGCGGGTTATAACTTATAGAAACTAACTTGGGAGACAGTGTTTCGTGTATTATTTATAGTCGCCCTTTAATTGCAGAAGTTATTTGTTCTCGTATATTTATTTATTTTTATTAAGTAATAACAAGGCGCGATTGATTGAATAAATGTTGACACTGCTACCAAAGTGGGTGCTACCTGTGAACCTTATTTAATTTGCAGTCAGATTACATTACTCACTCACTTAATAGCAACGTTGTTTATTGAACTTGTGATTGTGATATGGTGTAACTGACAGATTAGCCGATGTCCAATTAAAGACTCTACAATTGTGATGGAGAACAATTAATTGTTAACTAAGTATCATCAGTAACAGAATTGGCTTATACAGCAAGGGCCAGCCAGTTCCAAATATAGCCAAATCTTATTGCTGAAGTTGAAAAAACGACAATGTCATCGTGACCGGCAGCAGCCACTCGAAGAGTGGAAATAAAGACGTCGGAACAAGAACAGAACAGGTCCCTAGACTTCAGTTAACTTTAATGAAAAAAAAAAACGCCCCGCTTTACAGCCCGGCCCCCGTGGAGAACAAAAGCAACTAGTTTCTGTCGGGGATTCGATTCGGTGCAGTTGATTGACTCGTGGAAGATTTTAATGCAATTCCCAAGGTCAACAAGGTTTACCGTTTGGTACTCTTGAACTTTCCAGCCGAGAAACTCTAGAAGAGATTTACTACAGCTGCGGTCAGATAAATAGTACCTGAACTTATGCATTTTTCTTTTTCTTTTCCAATTATAATTGTTGTAGTTCAAAAAACAAATATACATTTATGAAAGTATGGTATGTAATTTTAGCATATGTATTGAGAAAGGAGAGCCAACTGGATTATAAATACGGGACATTTCTAGGCAGTGAGAGCGATAAAAAATATGTGGCATGGTAGAAATATTCAAGGTAGTCGATACTGCAGAGGGCGCTTTTTTGAAGAGGAGGGAGAAAAAGGAGAAAGGTAGGAAAGAGGAGAGATGATGGGCAGAAAAAGGTAGAAGAGGTGTCCTGCTTCAATATTGAGCGTGCTTACCACTTGTTGACAGCTAAAACTCGTTGGGAATTATAGTGAAACGCAAGTGCGCCAATATTGGAGAGGATTCTTGAAGATGAGAGAGGGTGAGAAAGCGAAGAGACGAAGAGAATGAGGGAGAGAAAGCGGTGCCCTACTCCAATACTCGGCGTGGTTACAACTTGTTAACAGCTATAACTAGTTGCGAATTATAGTGCAACTCAAGCGGTAAGTTCACCAATACTGCAGATGCCACTTTTAATGATTCATTTTAATTATATATAATTATTATATCACTTTTTAGCTCTCTCTCTCTCCGCTCTCAGAGAGACATCATCCTCAACAGAGAGCAGCTCTTTCGCTGAGACACCTTATATTATTGTATCATGATATGTTGCATGAACATTCATCTTATCTTCTCTTTGTATACCTGACATTTTATTTCCACTTAGATCAATCAAACAACTCGAATTTTGATATACAGCTAATACTATATAATAGTTAAGGCCCATTTTGCTTTTTTGTCATGCAAATTTCCAATCAAATGGCCCGATCACGTGAGCTGCTTGCTAATCGCCGATCGCCGATTGTTTGCCAAAAATCGTATGCGACAGTTGTGCGGAAATGTTGAAGCGATCTACGCTTAATTAAACAATGGGCGCACACAACCAGTTTTCGAATCATGTTTGTTTATTCTACAGTTTTAAAGCTTAGCTTAGCAAATATATGATGATATGTCAATGGCCGGAATGCAACGCCCCGTGGATGTGAAATGCCGATGAGGAAATACTCGTACACTTAGCCTAATGCCTAATGCCTAACGAGTGGCGTTCAGTTCTCCAGGAAGAGGTCCTCGTAGGCGAACCGCTTGAACAGCTGCGACAGGATGGTCTTCATGATCTCCGCGATGGCCACGTGGATCGAGGGATGCAGCTCGCTCCACACCTCCACCCAGTTGTCGTTGAGGAACTGGTTAAGGTTGGCGCCCAGCGCCTGATCCCCGTTGAAGAGATTTGCCAGGCGAATGTTCATCCTAAAGGATAAGGGATTGATGTATAACTGAACTTGATGGCTGAGTTATCCAGGCTATACTCACTTTTGCGGCTCCACTAGCACCTTCAGCTTGTCCACACTTAGGAAAGTGCGTCCATTGCGCTGCTGGGTTCCGGGCTTGAACTTCACCGAGAACTTGGGGTTGTGCAGGATAATCTCAGCATCGCCATCGCCGCGAATGGGCAGGATCAGGATGCGGCCGTCCGCCACGTACTTGCCGCGCAAAACAATCTTGGGAAAGGAGCCATACATCTCAAACTTGCTGGTGGCGGGATCTGGGCCAAAACCACTGCGGGAAAATAGGAATTAAAGGATTAATATCTTAGAAGATATCTTACAAATAGAAATATTAAGTAAAGATTTAACTAGAAAAGTAGCATTTAATTAAATTACTAAAGTTCTAAACTAATTTCTCAACTCTATAATATAATTAAATAATCACAATATTTGTTATACATTTAATAATTATAATTAGTGATAAAGAAGGTGTCCCTCTTACTTTCTTTTATATATTCCAAATTTGCATTTCAATTATCACTTTTTCTGCTCTTAAATCAACAAATCACATCAAGATTAGTTTAGCTAGAACATTTTAATAGTAGAATCTCAACGAATCCCTACAAATATTGCTAATTTTTCGTACTCACACAGCTCTATCAAACTTCACACCCGACAGGCCCTCCACATTAACATCCTTGAAGTTGAGCTTGAGGTTCAGCGATCCAGTGCGTCCGTCGGAGATGTCGAAGCGCTTGACCAGAAAGGGCTCGACCTGGGGGAATCCTGCTGCCGGATAGCCGGTCCTCGCATACTGACGCACCAGCGTGTGGGACACATTGATGATGCAGCTGGTGTCACCAATCTTGCAGCGAGGCAACTCGGGAGCTGCAAGGATAAATCCGGGATTAGCAACACTCCCTCTCGAAGCAGAGACACCGAGTCAGACTCACGGAAGTTAGAAGCACCGCTGGCCAGGCAGACCAGCAAAGCCACGGAGCTCAGCTGGAGCAGCATTATTATGGATCAAGTATACGACAGGGACAGGGACGACACACGTACGAATTCACGGCAATGGCAACGACGACGACTCTGCTGATTTGGCAAGCTCCCGACCAAGTTCAATGGCAAACTGTAAATTGGCTCGGGACAGACGGCGGCATTTATAAAATTTCTGGCCGCCAGAAATTGGACGGATCGGTTGGGTTGGAGTCGCCGACAACCAGTACACTTCATAGTTTATTCATTCCTGACTTGTCTCGCCCGCTGCTGCGGCTGGTTGTTGTTGCTGCTTGCCGCCTGATTGGTGGCTATTTTTATTTATTCGAGTATCTCTTTCGTTTTGTGTTTTGGCTTCTCATCATCATGATCATCGTCAGCGTCATCAGCGTGGTCATGATCATTATCATAGGCACCCCTAGCCAGAATTGGCAGCAACAATATTATTAATTAATATTATTAGCATGTGCCCGGTTTCGCGAGAACAGCAACAAATAACAATAAACAATAACAAAGGAAAAAGGTAGCCTGGCAGCCTGGCAGCCAGGCAACAGAAAATCAAAAGTGATTCTTATAAAACCCGTCCACGCCGTCGCCAAATTCAATCCAATCCAATCCAATAGACATACAATGCCCATATTCTCTCTATTGTCGCACAGTGCATTATTCAGACTATTTTGGCCTTTTTGTACTTATTATAGATCCGAGATCCGAAATGGCATCTGCGCTTTGTTCGCACTTTTAACGAAGTGCAAATAATAATAATAATTCGTACTTATCAGCGCTGTATTTGCTTTGAGATCAGCAGCAGCAGCGGAGAGCTTAGAACATTTTGGGGATTTCCAAAGAGTCTTTGAAGTCATGGGTGCTAAGTGGTCACGATGGATTCGAATTGGAAGAACTCAATAAGAGATGTGTCAGAGGTTAATTCTATCCTTACGGGAACTTCTTCAAAAACCTCTTGCTTGGTAAACTCTTTACCCGATGGACTCGAAATGGAATCGGAATTGGAAGAACTTAATAAGAGATGTGTCAGAGGTTAATTCTATCTATCTTCAAAAACCTCTTGCTTGGTAAACTCTTTATACATTATATCTCCATAGTTAGCTACTATATAAGACTCTTATTATAAGCGCAATTATTAAATCTAACTACTAATTTCTTTCGAATCAAACTTGAACTTGCTTTGAACTCTTCAATTCATTAATCTTATTCATTTTTCCATCAAGGTTTAATTCGAATCCCAGAAAGAATTTCCGTTTTGCATCTCATACCTATTCCTCACCGAAAAGAAAAAAAAGACCTAATTGATCTTCTGGCCAATAACTCAATTCGGAACATAAGCCAATTAGACATAATCGCACAGATATCGAGCTAAGAGCGGACGACACATCAAACTGGTTCCAACGGCATTCTTAATGGATTCACCAAGTAAAACTTGCCCCATGCGAGAAGATGGCTTCACTTTCAAACTATTTTGACAGGCGCCGTTGGGGTTTGTTTAATTTAAATTCGGCAAAATGCTAGTTAAAGGCTTCTTGCTGGCATTCGTCATCGGCAATTAGCATATTCTGGGTTATTGCTTCATATACATATCTATACTATGCGAAACCGGCATTTTGTTTATTATTTGCCCATCCAATTGGCGCCAGGTGAGTTCACATATCTCAGCTCGGGCACTTTGACTTGTTTGCAGAGCCCATTCCTAGACGCTGTCGTAGACATCGATCGGGATTACATCGGATTCTTTGGACGTCTTAAAGCAATCGAAATATGTAGAATACCTGTTAGGGTATGAAAACACGCGTATACTTAATGGCGGCGCGTTGCCCTATGAATTAATTGCCATCTCTCTGCTCTCGTAGCATGCTTTAGATATGTACAGTTGCGGTCAAAATAATAGTAGTGCTGGTCTAGTGAAAAGTTTTTCGGCTGTATCTTCCCAATGGGTTGACGAATCCAATTCATTTCTTCATATTAGTAATTACCAATATCTGCTCTTCCAGTATATGAAGTGATGTCGTCTTATCACATCTCTTTCTATTTTATTTTGCATTATTTCCCAATTTAGCACGTTTTTGGCGCAGTCAAAATAATAGTAGTGTCAGATAAATTTTTTTTTATGATTAAATTTACTAAACTTTTCTTAAGATTTTTGGTCTTAAACCTTACTTTAGGATGTTATCAAACAGTTTTTAGCATTTCTATATCCTTCGTTTATATTTGGTCCTGGCAATATGGAATGTGGAAAAAAATTGCTGCCAAGAGGCAAAATCTGATTAAAAAGTTTATATCTGAAAGAAAAACCTACTTCAAAGGGTATATATTATTGTATGCTCATCTAAAATGATCACATATGCGATATGTTCAAAAAATCGAGTGGCCGACCAAGGATATTGACAAAAAAGTCAGGGGATCGCCAAGTGAGGCAGGGGATGCATAAGACACTCATGTCTGCTGCAGCCTAAAAAAAATTTTTTTAATCTATGCATATCTGGAAACAATAAGAAGCAACCTTAGAGAGAATGTCCTCATGACAAAAAGTTACAAAAAAGGGCCTTATCTAACAATAAAGTATCTTGTCAAACGCTTAACGTTTGCCTCAGAATATCTAAGCTGGCCCTCGAAAAAATTTAGGAACATTTTTTTGTCGGAAAAGCCCAACTTAGGTATTTTTACGGCCGTGGGTCTCGAAAGTATTGAAAACGACCACAATTAAAACACTTTTTCCTAAAAATACTTGCAAAACCGTTAGGTACGGGTTTTTCGTCAGTTATGATTTAGGCGAGCCTTGCGTACCATGTAGGTAGGCCAGTGTATTGGCTCAGAAATATAATGGATCGACATTTATATGTCAAATTCTGAGTCGGCGTGATGCTACTATATATTTCAAAGGATATGCCACTTGTTTGGATGTTTTAAAAGGGCAACGATCCAGCAAATACGAGTAAATTGTACATAGAGTGGCTTGCAGCTAACCAGGTAAACGTCTTAAAATGGCCCGCACAGTCACCCAAACTCAATCCGATTGAGATTTTTTGGTGTGACATTCAGAAATAAGTCCTAAAAATACTACCATACAAAATTTTTTATCATTTGCAAGTTGTGGAACAATTTTTTCTATGAAAATATGCCAAATCTCAGTTGATTCCAGGGAAAATCGCTGAGGAGTCCTTATTGTCTATAAAGGATATTTAACTAATACTCAAAAAAAATCTTATCCATAGATCTATAATAATCAATCAATCAGGTATTCCCAAATAATTTTTTTAGGATGTGGTAATTTTTCAAAAGTTTCACTACTATTATTTTGACCGACTCAATTTTCGTCAAATTCAACATTTATATTTTTCCTTAATAATTCTTTTGAGTAATTTCAAGTTGTTATGTGTTATTAACATCTACTATTAGTTAAGCTTTAATGAAAATTAAAATAATTTTTTTAAAGAGCTTACAAAGTTATTTTTTTGTGGATTTTATATAGCCTTACTGGGCACTACTATTATTTTGACCGCAGCTGTATGTGTATTTGTTTGCATTTGGCTAATCTGACGTAAACGTGAGTCGGCAAAACTGTTAATATTTATTAGTTAGTGTGAATAATATTAGTTTGTGAACTAGAACAAGTATTTCCACTTTGTAATTTGCTGTGAAAAGCTTGTGAATGGCTGTAAATATTTAATTTTAAGGAATTCATGCTGAGTTGGGTTTTTTTTGGGGTTCTGGCTTTTTATTATTTATTATTATTATTTCCCCTTCCCGATTCCTAGTTCCAAATAAAGGTATAGTAATAAAAAAGATTTTATTAAAATGTTAAATCGAAATTATGAATTCTATAAAGATGCAAGATATTTAAAAAACAAGATGTGATTGTACAAAAAAATTTAAGAACCACGAAAACAATTGTCAAAATCGACGGAAATTTCCTTTTACAAGAAGAGATAAGGTTTGTTTTACCTTTTTTTTTTAACTATTAGTTAAAAAAAAAACTTAATATGAAATATAAGTTTTTTATTTTTCTTTTCTTTTATATAAACCTTTAAAACTAATCTCTAAAATCTTAAAGAAAATCTTTTATATAAACCTTTAAAACTAATATTTCATATTAAGTTTATTTTTTTTAACTAATAGTTTTCAAAAAAAATGTAAAAACAAACCTTATCTTTCCCGGCCATTTTCAAATCCAAGTACAACATGGTCACTCTAAGACGTAAGCTTTTTAGTGAGACCAGTGGGCCGGGGAGGGGAAAGCCCGCGCTTTTTATTTTAAGCGTTATGAGTGAAAAAGGAGTCGGGCACACTGCTGGCACGACCACATCAGACTTAAGTTTGGATTTAAAAATTCTCACGAAACTCTTAAAATAGCAGGTGAAATACAATTTACAGACATTCGTAATCCAGAGCAGGTAAAGCAGCATGCGTGGCGATAAGTTTCTCGCCTTTGTGGGCAGCGTCCTGATCCTGGGAAGCCTGCAAGTGGCAGCGGCAACGGATACTGACAACAAAACAGGTGAATTCGTGGCCACCAAGGAATGGCAGGTGATTGCGGAAGGTAATGGTTTGGCACCTCAACTCCCTATGGTGACGTGTACTAATTGGCGACTCTGGCTTTCCAGGACAGGCCATTCCCAAGGGCCTGCATGTGCGGATCAATCTGCAGACGGGACTTAAGGAGGCGAAGCTTCTGGACGAGAGCGAACGTGGCACGGCGTTGCAAAGTCAACAAGAGGGTCAGGAGGCGGATGAAAACGAGCCGCTCTCCTTGGACTACAAGCCGGACATCATCGAGGAGTCGCTGCGCCGGGTCAAGGAGAAGAAGAAAAGCTACGCAGAGCTTCGGAAGGCGTACAAGGAGTTCCAGAAGAACTTTCGCACGGACGGAGAGTTGATCGTGCAGCTGATTGATCAGTACCGGAACTTTAGCAAGACTCCGCTGGAGTCGGAGTTGCGTTCCAAGCTGGACTCCTTGGAGAACCTGGAGTACCTGCTGCATCAGATAGATAATGCCCTGATGTTCATCGATAATGGCGGGCTGGACGACGTTCTGCTGCCGATTGTGGTTAACGATACCAACACGGCGTTGAGAATATCAGCAATGAGGGTCCTGGGCTCCCTGACCAGTAACAATCCCAAGGCGCAGATCAAGGTGTTCGAGAAGAATTTCGGCTCGCATCTGGCGCAGATCCTCATCAGCTCTGGGAATGCCGGGGAGATTTCTGCGGCGCTCCATGCCTTTGGAGCTTTGCTGCGCAAGTTTCCGCTGGCCCAGCAGCGGATACTCTCCACCTCTGGCACCCAGGCCCTGATCAAGGTGCTCCAGAGTCCCGAGGTAGAGCTACGCAGCAAGTCCAAGGTTGTAACGCTCATTAGTGATTTGGTGCAGGAGAAGCGCTTCGTTCTGGAGGCCAGCAAAGATGCGCCAGAGGCCGCCTCCACGATGGCGCAGTATGTGCTGCTGGAGTTCCAGCCCTGGCTGCAATCGCAGGGCTACTGCCCAGCGGTGGACAATGTGCTCGCCAAGGATTACGTGCATTTCCTGGAGCAGCCAGAGATTGTGGAGCAGTTTGCCACAGCCTTGGATACCACCGAGGACCTTTGCAGTGCCTCCTGGTCCCAAAGTTCGGGACTGAGGCATGCCCTCTTAACGATCCGCAATCGGTATGCCAACAGCCAGGACGAATACCGACTAGAGGTCTCACAGGTCCTGTCCAAACTCTGTGAGAGACTGTTCAACAAGCCCAAACACACCGAACTGTAAGCCTAGCCCATTTTTAGTTAACGCTCTAATTTATTGTAAGCTAATTTCGAGTGTAATTCGTAGCCAAAACATATACCCAAATTGTTCTGGGTGAGCTAAGTGAATTTAAGCTAAAACAAACTAAGTTGCCAAGTACTTGTGATGCGATAGTAATGCTCCTTCTGCGGAAAATATATAGACCTTGTCATTAATCTTAATATTAATAAAGATCAGGAATTATTATAGAATTCAAAAGGGTTTATTTTTAGGCATGCGTGGTTTTTACTGTTTTTAGTGGTATGTATTTTACTTATGCTATTTAGTTTAAGATATTATGAACACCTTAGAAAAAGTTTTAAGAAAAAAAGAAAATTAAAATAATTTTGGACACGCTATCAAGATATTTGATAATGACGTGTATCAAAAAACGCCTTAATCTTAAGAATTTATCGAGATCGACATAATTTAGATAAAAAACATACGTTTCTTTTTAAAAGCTTTTATTTATTATCATTTTAATATTTTTGAAAACTAACTATGTTTTTAGAACAGAGAAATCATTGTAGAATTAAAATAATTTCGAAGAGGTCTCAAAAAGTATGCTACAATATACGAATCCTCACAAAACTCACACATTTTAAAATTTAAATGAATTGTTGCCCTAAAATATTTGTTTGCATACTATTCGACGTATTTTCAATTGCAATGATATAATGATTTCTGACGCATCGTTAATTGTAAAGAGACAACCCCATTAATTAGAAAATGTTTTAAGAATGATTCTTTTATTTCTAGCCACCACATCCATCTTTAAATCTGAAATTCTGTTGAAATCAAGGAATTAAGTAACGCCAAAATAAACCTTCAACCCCTCCATAAAACTTCTCAAGACCCATTTAAAGCTCGATAAGGCGGCGAGCATAATCGACCAGGTCATAAAGTAAGTCAAAAGTGTCGGAAGGAAAGCAACAACCAATTGAAAGCATGGCCCAAAAAACTACTCGAAAGTAAGGGAAGCGAAAAGAACAAGGAAAGCTTGGCACGAAACTAGCTGTAACTGTACAGGAAAGGAAAAGAAAGGAGACCGGGAGAATGAGCGGGAGCGGTGGAGGCAGCGGGAGAGTGCAATTATGTGCCGGCGACGTCCAGTTCAAGAATTACAGCAATTAACGACAGCCACATGCAAATGCAATGTCACTGGGGCTGAGTCACGGCATGGAATCCGAGTGATATTGGAGAGTGTAAGCCTGGAAGAGAGCCAGTTCTGGCCATAAACCGGCTAGGACGCCGCCTTGGTTCCCATGGCGACTCCGCACAATGTAAACAGAGAGAGCCCACAAAGTCAGAGAGAGAGCGCCAAAGGGGTTGCAAAGCCGGCTCAGTGGAGCGAAACGAAAGCACAAGTGGCGGACGGGAGGGGAGCCGCTGGATTCTACTCATCAATTTCAGCTGGGGCGCGTGCGCTCTGCCAGCAAGCCGCTGCAGTAGTTGTTGTTGTTGTCATGGCACTGCCACCGCCGCTTTCCGTTTTTTTTTTTTTTTTTTTTTTTTTTTTCTTTTGCGAAGAGAGGAGCTTGGAGCTCTCGAATGGAAACGCTTGACGAGTGATGTGGAAACATTTTCAACACACACGAGTAAAAGCCAGCGTCCAGAGAGGCTTCCAACGTTTACGGGCGAACAGCAGGGGTCGAAATAACAGCTCCACAGGAAATCTGCAGGGATTTGAAATCACTTAAAATTTCGAGTTGTTTGATTCAAAGTATTGCTGCAATATACACTAACTTCTATTCCAAGAAATGTGTTAATTCCCGTTTATAAAAAATATATTCAGGGGTGCTCAGGATCAAATGAAATTAAGTGAAAAAGTATGCTATAAAAACGTAATTATTAATGTTAATCCTGGAAACTGGTAGCTTTATTATTCAGCTGGTAAAGCATTTAAATGAAGGCTTATATATTACTACAACATATTTATTTTGAAATTTAAGCAAAGCATGAAATTAATCCAAACGTTAGCTACTAGGATCTTGTCCCCTGCTGTCTTCATGTGTGCTTGCATGTTGATAGTGGGCACAAGTCCGACCGACGCGACGCACACCGGCTTTACAGGCTGTTGCTGCCTTTATTGTTGTGTTTTAGTGCTGGTGGTGTTAGCACTCGTCGTTGCATGGTTGTTAGGGGGCACGGCTTTGGCAACATTACGGAAAATCAGTTTGTGTTTGGATCGCGTCGCGAGGAGTTCGTTCAGCGCTGCGGAGTGGTGGCTAAAAGCGATTCGGCCAACTTTGTTTTGTGTGCAATGCAATCACAATCATAACAATCACAATAACCCAAAGAATTTTGAAGTGCACATGCAGGAAAAACTCCCCAAAAAAAGGATATAGTGCGTGTTTGTAAAGCATAAATTATGGCGAAATGTGTGTTGTGATTTAAAACTTATGAGTCATGTGGAGAAAATGGGTTTACGGTTAAGAAAGTGACAGTTTATTGCCTTAATTACTGTAAGAATTCTATAAAGAAAACTTTTTTCAAATAAAACAAAAAGGATTTGAATTCAAAAATATTTAATAAAATCGTTCAGCTTTTGAAAAACGCTAAAAACTGAAAATGGATTTTTTTAAACATCAAACATTTTACAAGGGCTTATTCTACTTTTATTTAAATATTAATTAAATTACATTTTGAAGATGATTATTCCAGAAATTAAAATTAATTTAATAATTTAAAAGTAGAAATTCGGTTTTAATACGATCTTTGGATTTAACTCAACGTTTCCATTAAATTTAAAGACCTTTACAATGTGCCTACTTTCCATTTCTTCAATATATTTTATGACACCTTTTTATCATTCCCGGAATCCATTAAATATCACCAATTAAACTTCCCCTTGGCTGAAAATCAGTTAACACTTTTTTTCATAAATCGCCCCCAGTGGGAAAGAAAAACCCGAGGGAAAACAAGTTCGCAGCCCAAAGCGAATATCGGAAAACGTAAACGTTTTTGCACAGGTGAATGACTTTTTTGTGCGCTTCCGCGGGTTTCCGGTCAAAAAAGCGTTTTCATTTTCGCCATCGGCCATCGGCCAATGGCCAGCGGCGGATTTGTATGCAAATGTTTGTCTGTCCTCCCAAAACCCCTTTGGAATACGTTTATAGAGCCACCATCCTCCGACAACCTCTTCGCTGAGCAACACGCCTCGCGCTCTGGGCACACACTTTCCCCACCCGCCGCCTGCTGTGTGGCATGCCATAAATCCTGGCCAGGAGGAAGCTCCTGCGCGCCATGAAAACGGGCAATGGAAATTCTTCCACTGGGACCGACTATTCCGGAACCAAGGAAACAACAACAAAAACATTTTAACCGCCTTTAGTGGCTGTTGTTGTCCTAATACCCTTTGCTTGGGGGTATTATGGTTCTTAACTTAAAGATCTCTTGGATTTCTTGAAAGAACAAATAATACATATGTTATCACCAAATTTGGCAGTTCTAGCTTTAATAGTCTCAGAGATCGTGGACATGGCTAAATCGACTCGCCTGACGAGGTTGATCAAGAACATGGGTTCAGAGATGCCACCTCCTGTTTTTCTAAAAGATGGCAAGGATTACCACGTTAGCAGTTCCTTTAAGAATCTGCTTAAAAGAAGGCGGGTTCTTGTTTAGAAGAATTCCGGAAGCCGATTAGTTGCCATTATTTTATCACTCCTGAAAAATCTTAATAATAAAAGTTTCAAGGCTGCTTATTTTTGTATTATTATAATCCTACAAATCTTGATAAATTTAGTTAATATTATCATAAAATGTTAAGAAGCACAAGAAGAGTATTCAGAACTTTGCAATCGAAGAGAGTTCTTTCCCTTTCTGATTGTGTTATTCTTGGCGTTTTTCTGGTGGAAAAAAATACCGCCAATTCCGCTGGTGACAACAACTAAGGCAATGTGTGGCAACCGACCAAGTCACCCGACCAACGACTCCCAACTTCCAACTCCCGACTTGGAGGTGACATGTGTGCGACATTTGCCCCACAACCAGAAGACAATGAATGAGGAGGAACAATATGCTAAAAGATGAAGAACACAACTTTCAGTTGCTAGATGAATGTCGGGGGTTAAGGGGCACGAGTGCTAATGTTCCAGTTGCTTTGGTTTCTGTGCCAAAGTGTTTTGTCTATCTAATAATCTTGTAATAATCTAGAAGACTGTGCAGACTCTGGTCTCGGTCTCGCCCTCCCCCCCAAGACATTATCCATTTCAAATTGCCATTTTGTCAATTACAGAGGAAAACAAAGGAAAAGTTGCACGTAAATTCAGGCAAGAACGTTTATGGCACATCCCAGATATACGCAAATTTATGGCTAAAGAAAGATAAAACTGCATGCAATAAATCAGAAGCACTAACGAACTACATTCCGGTGAATCAAGGAAATTAAGAATTTAATATGGAAAGTGTGAGGGAATTCCGAGTGAAGTGAACGATAATTATATGATTTGTGTGGAAGTGTTATGTTGCTCTGAGAAGCTAAAGATCCATCGATTGACTTGATTGTTCATCCTTAATTATTATTGCTGAACAAGATGTGGATACAACTTTATTGGATATACTGCGTGATCTGGTCCCTATGCTGGTTTAATAATGGTAAGTTATATGATTAATTTAAGAAAGGAAATTAAAGTAATTATAGTAAGGTCTTAAGAGGTGGTAATAAATTCTATGAGTTATGTTAAACTTTCCCCTTTTAAAGATTCCATAATGAAAGCAATTCATCTCAAAAAAAGTCAACCATATTTTAATAACTATATTTAAGACCTACTTGGTTATATAAAAACCCCTAATAATACTATAGTTATCTGTTAAATAACTGCTGATCCAAGTGTTGTCTTTGATAATCGAAAACAAACAAAGCAATTAACCGCATGTAACCCTCCAAAAGTAAAAACTTTAAAAATAGTGAAATTCCAAGCGAGACTCGATAAATTTCTGAAAACAAGAGAAAAGTCAGCGAAGAAAACAAACGGAGACGTCAACGACGACGTTCTGGTCCAACGATTTATGACGGATAAAACTTTTTACGTGACTCGCTTGGCTCGTGTATCCATAGCCCCAAGGCGTATCGGAATCCCAGGCTCAGTCCCCCGTGGAGCAGTTTTGCCTTTTCTGGAGTGCATTTACGCATAAACCCTAGCAAGATTGTGGTCATGAAGTTGCTGCTCCAGTTTGAAGTTCCATTTAGTGCATTAATTTCGGTTCATTACATTGTCATAGTTGAGTGAAATCATTACTCTACTTGGGCAAAGAATGTATCGCAGCCTGGGGGGGTTTGGTTTAATGGCTCTGTCACAGTTCAAGTTCTTCCCTAACGGGCCTTACCTCTCAAAGAGCTTGACCCGTGCCGGAAAAATTGATTGCGAAATACTTATATGCCTTTGCTGCCTTCGATGTGCTTACGATGTTTAACCAGACAGAACTCGCTCGGAGCGGAGCAACTTGTGGCTTCGACGCCGACTCCGACTCTGAGTTGGAATCCCAAAAATAAACCCCTGTGCCGGATAGATAGCAGGCAAAGTCAGTGGCCCAGACCGAGGAGTTTGTCGTTTCGGTGGCGTTTTCATGGAAATCACCAAGCTGAACGGGGCACTTTTTCTCTTTTTCGGTTTTATCAAAAAACAACACACAAAAAAGAAACCAAAACAAACTGTATGAAAATTTGTTTTTCTGAACTTTTTGATTGTTGAAACTTTTCTCCGCCATATATTCACCATATTCATATTCACATTCACAATTTGTTCAGCCGCCAACTCACTTTCATTTGGCTTAAACTCGGCTCCCAAGTTTGCGAAAAAAACTAAAAATAAAAGTAGAACTTACATAATCGGGAGTTTGGTCTTTAATCTCGGGTTTATTTGTACAAAGCTTCGCGGATTTACGCTTGAGGTATTTGCACCTTATGGATGGCGATGGCGATGGCTTTTGGAACCCGCTTTGTTATTCGATGACTCTAATTAGTCTTGGGTTTTTGAATAGTGTGTGCAATCCCTCCCCCAACGCATGCATTCGCTACTAATTAGTGCGGGCAATCGTTGGGTAATCGAAATTTGTTTTTTTTTCGGCCTAATCCCGATTTCAGAAACTTTCCATTTTGTGCAGAAAGTAGTGCCAGATTCGTGTACGTGAGTTATCAGCACACATCACCGAGATTGGGTAATAAATCCTCAGCAATTAGACTAATTTCCAAAGCCACTTTTAACTGCCGAAGAAAGTCCGCCAGCAGAGATCTCCACCAGCATGTGCATTGCCCAATGTCACAACAATTAACCTACAATTGAGATCTTGAAAACGAGCCGAAGATTTCACTCCGTCATATATCATCTGGAGAAAATCCCGCCGGAGATGACTGGCGACCCCCAGTCAGGGTCAACTGCAAACCGTTTTACCAGAACGAGCTGGAAAAAAACAAAAAACAAACTGAAATTATACTGTTAACACATATCAAGAACTTGTTCTTCAGGCGGTCAAGGGAAGGTAGAAACCGGAACCGGTGTGGGGAAATATGTAAGTACCAGTACTTACTGGTAAGACTTTATAATCGCATTGCCCAGGAAAGGTGTTATGTCATGCTCCCATGGGACTTAGGTAATTGGGCTAAGTCACTTAGCAAACAAATTTATGAAAGTGAGGGGAGATCACAGGCTATTAATAGTGCTATAAGTCAAGGTGATACAAGGGGATAACTTGCAGTAAATATAAAGAAATTTTACATACAAGTTAGAGTTTTATCCCAACTTAAAGATAATTCTTTATAATTATCTTTCTGCTTAATAGTTTTATATTAACTATAAGTATTTGAATATCTCTAAATATATTTAGCTAAATAGTCGTAAAATGTACTTTTAATGTGCTAAGATTAAAAAAGAAAGTGCTTTAATATCTAAAATAAAAACCATTGTAATTTTTTCAGCTTGTTGAGGTATCGAATACTTCCACCTTAAGGATATTATATTTAATTAATAAAAGTATAGAGAGAGTAAATAATATCTAAATTGATCAAACATGAAACCTAAAGTTTCCAAAAAACCGATTAAACTTTTCCTTGGCTATTTCATGGACGAACTCTTACCACTTTGCATAGGAGGAAGGGAAAGGCTAGGTGTTCGTTCGGAGCAATTTGCATGACCATCTCAGGTTTAGGCATTTTGCACACTAACACAATTAGATATCAGAGCTTGTCCGGAAACTCAAATCAGCTGCGAGGCACCCAATGAGGAGCCGAAAGATGTTGTTCCATGTGGCCAGGTGTGCTCACATGGATCTGCTTGGTGGTGGCTGGCTGGCTGGTCTTCGCCTTTAAAGCTCTGGCCGAAAATTGCAGCACTCGGAATGAAAGAAAACGGAAGCTTAGTAGAGCGTATCCGAGGTACGAGCAAACATGTCTGGCGATTCGGACAGGTGGCTCACTGGAACACAAACACTGGACCAAGCACTCCGCTCCGCTCTCTGTGGTGGTGGCTTCCTCCACCTGTCGCTGCAATTTGCTTTCGAGTCGCAATTACCAGCAATATGGTCCGAAAGTAAACCCGAAAGGGAGAGAGTCCGTTCGAGAAAAGTGTTCCTTACACCTGAATTTTGGGCCAAAGATAATCTGAATTTCCACTAAAAAGTCTTCTTATTAACTTTAGATAAAATTATTTAAGATAATTAAAGCGTTAGTCCAGTTACAGTTTTTATTTGTGACTCATTTCTAGACTTAATGCTTTTTTCCTTTTTCTTTCAGCCTCACTTGGAGCCATACTGGACTCGCGTTGCTATCTCGAGGGCGGAGGCTCAGCGGAAAGTTTCTTGGCCACCGAGGACCTGGCAGTAGGCTCCATAATCGGCAAGCTACGGATAAATGGCGATCCCACTGCCGAGACAGGAGATATCAACCTGTCGCTGAGGGAGAAGAATGCTCCAGTCGAGATTGTGGCCGGCACAAAGGAGTTAGCCCTGTCGGTGGAATTGGACAAGGAAGGGCTGCGGGGACCCTCCTCCATCTACGTGAATGTCATCTGCATACGGCGGCACTCAACGGATCCGGTGAGAATATGAATCAGTAGTTTATAAGTTAGAATTGGTTCCTAGTATTACAGGAGATTCAACCACTGAGAAGCTCAAAAGATTATATTTTTTCCCAGCTATTTCAAGCTTCATAAAAATGAAAATCTATGAGATGAGCTTTTGAAGATCAGAATTTAATTCTCTTAAAGAAAATGAATGAGGAATAGTCCAACAAATCTATTAAATTACTTTTAATTTTGGGGGAAAAACGGGTATATTATAATATACAAGAAAATGTAGAACAAGAAATGTAGAATGGCACTCAAAGCGGAAATGAGGTTGGATAAGCACATTAAGGACTCGCATAATGCGAATCAATAAAGTAAGCATCGCGAATCGGTGGTGGCTAAGCACTTGTCGATCAGGTTAAAGCGGCAATTAATCAGACATCCATTCGTCCTGGTCAGTGGCCCACATCGACCGCACTTCCTTGGGGCCCTTCCTGTCGGGCAACCGCATTCCGCAGCTGCGAAGGAACCCTTCGTGCAAGGGGCAGCAGCAAACCAATTAACCTATATAGCGCTAAGGTGCTGCCACCTCCTTGAACCACCACCTTCCTCCGGGACAGTGCGTGCTCCCCTGGGGCGCTGTAACTAAGCTGGTTAAATTTCGGTAAACACGATTCTACGCTCCTGAAGTTGCGGCTATTCGTGGAACTCTATAAACAATTGAAAACTTTTGCCCAGACAATGTACGCCCATTTCAATTTTAGAATCAACAAAGCGCCGGCTACAACTTCAACTTCGCTATTGCAGCTGCAAGTCGAAGAGCAATCGAAGGAGTAGTAGGAGGAGCAGCAGGAACACTTGGGGCGGCCGTGTGGCGTCTGTGGTTAGCCCCAGCTTGGTGGCCATAAATTAGCCATTAAGGCTTCCGCTTGGCGGGACTGAAAACGAGGTTTGGGGGTTGCTTGCTTCGGGGTTTGGGGAACTACCTGGTTTTGGGGCGAGTGGAGAGGTCCGCTAAACATGCAAATGTATGCAGGACATTCGCGGTGGGCTTTGAACTCTCGAGAGGTCAGTGACCAGGATTAAAAGAAAGGTGTTCGTCTGAGAGGTGTACACACTCGAAAAATAGCTTATTCATCATATGCTACAAGGCATGAGTATTTTCTTTCCCTGGTTATTATTATGGAACACAATAGAAAGGATTTGAAAATACTTAAGTTGCTATCCAAAAGTATGCTAGAAAATCTTTTGTGGCCGTTATTCACGGTGTAACATTTTGTAGCATACTTTTTACCGAAATTTTAATTGGTTTTAATCAGAGATTTTTTGGAATTCTCACAAAATGTAAATAAAATTAAGGGCATTTCTTTGACTATATATAATACTCACCTTCATCCTTCCATCCTTCTCCTGCAGAGCTTTGTCGTCCCCGTGAATGTCCGCGTAACCGATGTGAACGACAATGCTCCCCAGTGGATCGGCACTCCGTACACGCTGACCCTGTCCGAGGTGACGGTGCCTGGGACACGGATACTGCAAGGAGCCCGGGCCGAAGATGCCGATCAGCCGGGTCCCTTCTCCACGGTGGAGTACCAGGTGCTGCCCGGTCCGTACTCGGAATTCGTGCAGTTCCTCAATCCCCTCGAAGGCACCCTGGTGCTGAAGAAGGCCCTCGACTACGAGCAGCTGCAGAACTTCACCGTCAAGCTGCGGGCCCAGGATCAGGGCACGCCGCCACGGCACTCGGACACGTTGCTGCGAGTGGTGATCACAGATGCCGATGATCAGAACCCGAGATTCCAGCGGGAGTCCTACACAGCAGAGCTACCAGTGGATGGAAGGCCGGGAGAGCTGCGCATGCGTCCGGAGCCACTGAAAGCGGTAGATCAGGACGAAGGCATCTGTGCGCCGATCCAGTACACGATAGTCCAGTCCCAGGATGCCAAGTACTTCCGGATTCATCCGCACAACGGAGCCATTAGCCTGCTGACTCCCATCGGCTATGCGGACGTGGCCAATGGGGCCACGCTGGTGGTGAAGGCCACCCAGATCGATAATCCCGATCGCTATGCCCTAACCACCGTCCAGCTGACGCGACCTGGCAGTCACAGTGACCTCAGCACCCTGGCCTTTGTCCAGAAGAGGTTTGTGATGCGCATTCGCGAGGACACGGCGGTGGGCAACCGCATCCTGGCCCTGCCGACCAACAAGCCTGGCAAACATCTGAAGTACACCATTCCGGATCCGGTGAACTCGCAGTTCTTCAGCGTGGGATCTCTGGGGGAACTAGTCCTGGCCAAGCCACTCGACTACGAGAAGATGACCAAGCATGAGTTCCAGGTAATGGCCACCGATGGCATGACCAACAGCACTGCCGAGCTCACTCTGGATGTGATCGACGTCAACGATTGGGAGCCTCGATTCCGAGAGACACACTACGAGTTCATGGTGCCTAAGAGCGTGAGTATCAGTTATCAGGGAAAAGATTCTTCAGCCTTTACCTTTTCATCCTTCTTCCCCCTCTCCAGCAGTCCCTGCAGTCCCGAGCGGATTCCTTCGAGGGCGTTCTCATCGGCAAGGTGGAGGCGGCCGATGGTGATCGTAACGACAAGCTGGAGCTCTCGCTGCGGGGTCAGCACGCCGGACTATTCGAGATCGATGCCACCGGCAACATCTTCATGCGTCCGGAGCAACTGCAGAGCCTCAACGAGTCCACTGTCCACCTGATAGCCATTGCCACCGATACGGGTGTGCCGCCCAGGAGCACCTCCGTCCCAGTGAGCGTGACCATGGAGGGCCTGACCCTGGCCCAGTCCGGCTGGAACAGCAGCATGCTGGGCATGTTCGGCATGATCGTGGGCCTCTTCCTGATGATCATCGTGGCGCTGAGCTGCTACATTGTGCGCTCCAAGAAGCAGGGCAAGAGTGCCTCCAGTGGTCTGGGTCTTGGCCGGAATCGGGTGCACAGCCAGGCCCATAGCAGCGTGTCCTCGGCGAATTTGGTCACCCACGAGAAGCTGGCCGGGAATGGCAATGGCAACGGGGCCAGCGTGACCAGTGGCGGCGTATCCGTACTGCACATGAAGCACGGCGGCAACATCACCATGGCCAATCCAATGAACAATGGCCTCCACCACGTGGCCAGTGGAGCCAGCAGTAGCATGGCCCTCGGCAGCTCTGCCGCCCTGCTGGAGAGGGAGCGCGAGCGCGAGCGGGAGCGGGATCGGGAGCGACAGCGGGAGAGCTATGCGGCCACAGTGCGCAGTAAGTTGGACCCCTTTCCAATAATGTTCCTTCCCCGAAACTCACCCGAAGCACTCACTATAAGCAGTCTTTTTGCCAGGCATCGTTTCGCGCGCCTCCGCCAACGGCCAGCTCTTCGAGGAGGAGGACGAGATCGAGCACGACTCCCTGCAGACGGAGAACAACAACCGGAAGGTGGCGACTGGAGCGATAAGTGGCGGCGGCGGCGGAGTGACCACCATCACGACGACGACGTCGGCCAATGCCAACGGCTCCAATCTTCTGTCTGCCACCGATGCCATGGGCTCCTCGGAGAACAACTTGACGGTCTACTTCTAGAGTCTAGAGCTGCTCGCGGAGTGCTTGTAAATATCGCTGCTAAGTCAGTTTAGGATTAGGTTTAGGCCCCGCAACCCCTCACACACGTGTATTGTACATTGAGTAGACCAAATATAGCATTGTAAACAGACCCCAGCACACCAAGATGATCTAGGCTAAGTCCGAGCGATTTCCATTGTAAAGTTTTGCTTCCCAGACTCTAAGTGGATCGATCCGTATTCGTCCAATAAAGTTTTCGACTATTTAAAAAGGAAACGTGCACGAATATCGTTGTTTTTATATCTTTGTTGGGGCTTATTCTCTAGTTCGATATTCAGCATTGAACTTCACAACTTTGGCATGGACAAAACATACAAAAAAACATTGAACTTTGACTTAGAACAAATACACATAGTAGGTAGGATCCACTGGGTTTAACTGGGTTTTAAAAGATCAAATTAAATGCTCACTAAGCTGGGTAGATTTCCTTTGGTAAAAACAATCGCAGGAATGGATTACTTCGCAAATAAAAATAATGTCAGGCTTAGGACCTACACTTCCTCCTCATTTTTTTCCTCATTTTTTTTAACTATTAAAATCCTCCCCGACTTTTGTCAAGGAAAAATGCTGTTTAAATGGCACGACTCTGACTAGCAGGCCTGCCTTTACCTGCCATTGCGTTTCGCCTTTCGCTTGAGGAGATTAAAGTCGCCGTACTGGATGTGATTGTCGGTGAGGAAGGGCACATAGAAGGCACGCAGCACCTTGTGCGACTTTTCCGGTATGAGGAACGGCAGGCTCTTCATCACCGTCCACTCCTTGGAGCGCTTCGAGTAGTTCGGCTCCAGCGCCGTGTACTTGCCCTCGTCGAAGTCCACTAGGAAGTCACATCGGTTGTAGTCAAAGTACATGTGCTCGTTCTCCTGGTTGAGATCATTGAAGTAGGGATGCACCACCTGGGTGGCATTGTCGCCGCCGACATAGTACGCCGGCAGCATGCCACGGAACTCGGACTTCAGGAAGCGCAGCCGGAAGTTGCGGGCGGGGAAGAAGAAGCTTCCCGGATAACGATGCCAGTCCTTGCCAATGCAGACATTGTAGATTAAGTCCGGGTTATACTGGGGATCCGCCTTGAACTGGTTGAGCTCCAGCATCAGATCCATGGGGGCGTGGTAGTTCCTGTACAGGGCAAACACCCGCGAAAGTCCGAGCACTGTGCTCGTCACCATCACCAGGATGGCAATGAACATGCTGTGGTCCAGGTAATGAACGCCCGCCTTGATCTTGAACACCAGAGTCTTGAAGCGGAAGAAGATGCGCTGATACACGTCCACCGTGATGGCGCCGCAAAGCGAGATGAGCGGGTAAACGGGGAACAGGAACCGCTCCTCCTTGTGGGGCTGGGCAAAGAATACCAGCAGCCAGAGGTAGAGCGGAGCCAGTGAGATGTAGTGGGGGAAGTTCAGCGTTGACTTCGACTTGGCGGGCACAATGAGATAGTCCATGACCAGCATAATGGGTAGTTGGAGGGCCAGGAGCTGTAGATTCAAGGAAAGTAAATTAAAGGGAAACCAAGGAATGGGCCCAATCTTACCCATATAATATTAAAGTTGAGGAAACCATTGACGATGTAGTAGCTCAAAGGTTCCGTGCCAAAGATGTTCGGTCCGTGGCTGGTGAACACATTGTACCACACAATGTTCAGCGGAGCAAAGGTCAGCTTGCCAAAGTAGCTCGTATCGATGGCAATCATGGGTAGGGCAATCGAGGCGCCCGAGATCAGGGTCCACTGAACGAACGTCTTCCAATCCCGCTGCCTGAGCAGCATCTCCAGCACCAGGGGAATGCCAATCAGAGCGGCGAACGGCCAACCCAACAGGGCCGAGATGGCCGTTAGGAATATGGCCAAGCTGTAGTTATGCTGCCACCAAGCGGCCAGAGCAGCGCAGCCAAAGTACATCGAAAACGAGGAGGGCAACAGGGCAGTGCTGGACACGAACATGCCCACGCTAAACAGTTGGAATATCAGCCAGAGGCGACCAATGTGTATGCCAAACTCCTGGCAAATGGACCTGAAATATGGGCATCATATCCATGTATTCTGACCAGGATGAGATTAATCTGCGAACTTACTTGTACATAAACCGCTCCATTACAGCACAGCCAAAGCCCAGCATGCAGCGAACCATGTAGAAGATGAGTATGGGGCTGGGATTGAAGATCTTCTGGTAGAAGTAACCGGGCACGCCCTGCAGCAGTAGGTAGGTGTAGGAGCGCAGCCCGAACTGCGGGCTGTACTCCCACGTCTGCAGGCCGTGGCCGTTGATGATGTAGTGTAGCGGCTCCCAGTAGTTGAAGGTCTCGTCGCAGTCGGCGATGTACGCCCAAATGGCACTGCACAGCCGGGCGCTCACGAAGGTCTTAAAGGCGGTCTGCACACTGGGCATTATGGGATTCGGGCTGCTGCTCTTCTCCTGGCTCCCACTCGCCGATTGCTTGCTGCGTAGAAGAGTTAAATAATCCGAGTTAGTTGATATCAGGGATAGAGACAAACTTTCTTACCGTTTCTTGGAATCCTTGGGCTTCTTATCCTTCTTACCGGCCGGTGGAGCGTCTTTGTTGCTGCCATTGAGGCCCAGCCGCTTTGGCGGCTTCTTCGACAGAATCTGGTTGTCCGCCTTGTTGGCTATGTAGCGAGCACGCGCTGCCGGGGGCGCCATGATCCGGAAAATGGAAAGGTGCCGGCGTGGGAAATGTAAGGAGAATTTGCAAGTGCAAGTGTAACAGTGTGGCCATATCGTGAGCGGTTAAAGATACCACTTACAGATGCGGTCAAAATAATAGGAATAGCAATGATAGATTTATTGAAATTTAAATATCTTGTCTTTTTTGAAGACAATCCGAACTTACGGATTTATTAGCTTACTATAAATATTTCTTGCTTCGAATTATAAGTCCACTGGTTACATTTTTTTATGATAACCTTGCTCCCATTGTTGATTTATTAAAATTTTGGTGAAACCTATAATTATAAGTAACTGAGAATATTTATAATAAGTAATGTATGAAAAGTTAAGAAAAGATATAACCCCAAAAGAAGTTTTCATAAGAATTAAGAATTATTAGTTACCACCATTATTCTGTCCGCAACTGTATCAAGATCGTTCGTTATCCAACACTATTTGTCTGAAACTTTGCAGCACTGAAACAGAAATCTGGAAAACTGTTTGTTGTCCACCGCTGCAAGTGTCACCGGGAATACTCCGTAAATCTTGCCGCAAACAAAACAGAATGTCGAAGGACGATAAAGACAAAGTGCAGATAATCGACAAGGACCTCGATCTGTCCAACGCCGGACGTGGCGTGTGGCTGGTCAAGGTGCCGAAGTACATTGCCCAGAAATGGGAGAAGGCTCCGTCGAACATGGACGTGGGCAAGCTGCGGATCAGCAAGACGCCCGGCCAGAAGGCGCAGGTATCGCTCTCGCTAACCCCCTCCGTCCTGGCCCTGGATCCCGACGAGAAGATACCCACAGAGCACGTCCTGGATGTGTCGCAGGTCACGAAACAGACATTAGGGGTCTTCTCCCACATGGCGCCGGCTGAGGCAGCCGCTGCCAGCAATGGCAAGGAGAACTCGACGACGCCGGCAGCCCAGCCGGACAACGAGAAGCTGTACATGGAGGGCCGCATTGTCCAGAAACTCGAGTGCCGGCCCATCGCCGACACGTGCTACATGAAGCTGAAGCTGGAGTCCATCCGCAAGGCCTCGGAACCCCAGCGTCGGGTGCAGCCCATCGACAAGATTGTGCAGAACTTCAAGCCCGTCAAGGATCATGCACACAATGTAAGTATACATATTCAATTAAAAATTTAATTATATTTAAATTTAATTTCACAAGTCTTTGAAATTAGACTTATTATAGTAGTGTTTATACCTCGAACAAGGTTATGTCTAAAAGTCATCTCTGGGCCACAGTACTTTCATGTCTTACCACTAATATTCCATTTATCCTTCTAGATCGAATATCTCAAAATAATCCCCTCTTTACAGAGTCTCTTTGAGCCATAGTACATTCATCCCTTACCGCTAATATTTCCCTTATCATCCTTCCAGATCGAATATCGGGAGCGAAAGAAGGCCGAGGGCAAGAAGGCGCGCGACGACAAGAACGCTGTGATGGACATGCTCTTCCACGCCTTTGAGAAGCACCAGTACTACAATATCAAGGATCTCGTCAAGATCACCAATCAGCCAATTAGCTACCTTAAGGAAATTCTCAAGGATGTCTGCGACTACAACATGAAGAATCCGCACAAGAACATGTGGGAGCTCAAGAAGGAGTATCGCCACTACAAGACTGAGGAGAAGAAAGAGGAGGAGCACAAGTCCGGCAGCAGCGATTCGGAATAGCATTCCTTCGGCATTATTTTCACCATTAAAACCATATTTAAGTGATTCCTCGATTTTTGTTTTATTCCATTCCTTAAAAACTACACTTAGGCTACTGAAAAAAAACATGTTTCTTGCACAATTTGTAAATAGATTTATCTGCCTTGCACACTCTGGTAAATACATTTATATATATACAATCTTCTCTAGGTTTCCACGCATTGCACAGACATGTGTCACTTATTTACAGTCAGAAGAAATCTATATATTATTTTATTAATAATTTTGTACAATACGAGATCAGGTACTTGATATTAGTACTATCAGCTCATATGGATTTCCAAAACACTTTCTGACCATCGTCCATTTGTTAGTGTTCAAAATGCAAATTAAAAAGGGAATAGAAATAATAAAGTTGAAAAAATATAAGGTGTAAGAAAAAAGAAAATATTATAAGGAACTCAAAAAAACCGAAATAGTGTTAGAGATAGAAAACAAATAAAAGTTCAGAAAATATAAAGAAACTTAAGAATGAATATAAAAGGGAAAATAAAATTTCAGAAGCAAAAACTAAATTCGAAAATATAAAAGTTTAAAGAAATTTGAAAACTAAAAGAAAATAAGGAAAACTAAAGCCTGCATGTTGATCTCTTCCAAAATGTTTAAGAAAACCGAGCTTAAATAATACTGTTTACACACTAAACACAAATATTACGTCAAAAGCTTAAAATATCAATTTGTACAGAAACTAAATCTAAAATCTGGCAAGCTCTCGCTGTTCTAGCGAGGCCTCTTGATCTTTCTGTAGCTCTGTGAAAAGTGCATTCCCTGCTGGACCTGCAAGTGGTAGGTATAAGGTATATGGGGGTTAGTTATGATTGGTATGGAGCGACATTACTGGACAGCACGAATGGGACGCAGATGATCTACATAAACAAACTAAAATGCAACTACACTTAATACAGAACACACACAGAAAGCTTCTACTAGTTCCCCTGGGGCGCCGATGCCAGTGAGGAGCACATCGACGATATTCCCGAGTCGGTATCAGAGGCCGACTGGCTTATCTTGGGGATGGGCTGTATCAATCGCACAGTTTTCGCAAACACCTCTGGAGACGCCTCATCTGTGGACTTCCGCTTGGCCGCCGGTTTGCTCTTGGCAGTCGCAGCCGCCGCTTTGCTCGTCGAAGCCGCAGCCGCACTCATGTTGCCCACATCATCCTCAGGATGGATTTCCATGCGTTTCGTGCTCTTCAGCTCCATGCAAAACTGTGACATTTCCATGGGTTTGCTTTTATCGCGATTCCCGAAATCCAACGAAACGTTGCCGTGATTTGCCTTTAATTATCGTTAGGTTACTTTCAGCTCGGAGACTCTTTCAGTTATAGCCTTCACTTACCAGGACCAGGGAGGCCAGCATATAGCGACACATGATGCTGGGATCCTTGTCGGCCATCACATCGGCTAAGGTGGCCTTGCCCTTGTCTCCTGCCTCGCACACATTCAAGATCTCAGTGCCCAAATCCTTGATGTTGAAGTTCTGCCGCGCATGGGCTGCCTCGAGGGTGGGAGCCAATCGCTGATGCCAGTCGCGGATCTAGCGAGGGATTTGGTTTAACTAGGTAAACATAAGCAGAAGAGAGTAAACCCACCATTGTGCTGGAGTCAGTGAAATCAACGTTGTCGATATCCATAGGCGAGTCGCTTCTTATGTCCTCATCAGACTCTACCTCGATGTCTGCAGCTACCTTATCCGCAGACGCATCCTTTGCCGGTGCTTCGTCAATTATTGTTGGTATATCTAGTAACGTTGGGAGAGCCTCCAATCCGGGTTCTATTCCCGAGTTTTCTGGAGGTTCAGTGGTATCTGCCCATGGCTCAATGGTTACATTTAATCCTTCCACCTCTTCGCCATCTGCAGCCCCTCTAATCACTTCTGGATTAAAACTTTCATCCACTGAATTACCAGGGGAATCGCCTTCAGTCTTCGGTTCGGTTTTGGCCACCTCTACGGGCACATTTTCATTCACTGGATTTCCCGAAGGATCATCTTCAGTCTTCGCCTCTATGGGCGCATTTTCATTCACTGGAATGTGTTCATTCTGCACTTCTCCTTCGCCAAGGGCGGAAACAGTCCTCGACGGAATTCGCTCCTCATCGTCAAGGCCAGAGTCCCGAGTTTGTCGTCGGCGGACAGCAAAACCAAGGAAATCTATTATTAACGAAATTAGAACGTTTTCAACTATTTGATGTATACTTACTCATTTCCTCATCGAATTCCCTGTTATCTGGCGAAGGAGGTCTCACCTCAACGTCATCCATCGATTCATCCGTTTGAACTTCCTTTTCGACACGCGGCACCAGGGACCTGGGAGCAGCTGGCGTCTTAGCCCCCCGCTTAGTGGGCAGGCGCTGAAATAATTTGTTTTAAATTTAATTTTATATTAAAAACCCGTTTTAAAAATCCCTTACCGCCTTCGTGAATATGTCATACTCCTTGGGAAGTTTAAAATTACATTGGCGCCGAAGGTGTTTAAGGGGAAATCGAAAAATGTTCAGCTCAACGGGATAGCAGACTTCCCTAGGCACATCCACCGGTTCCTCGGCATGCATCACGATAATGGGAGCTGTGTCCTCTGCTGACGCCACCTGGATCTCGCTGGTATCCTTCAGCGCGGCATCCCTAACCTTATCTATGCGCTGCTGCTGATCTTCACAATCTGAAAGAACAACACCTTCGTCGTCAAAAGACTGGCCTGCGGTGACAATGCAGGGATGCAAGTGGCGGGATCAAGAGTGCCAAAAATAAAAAGACATAAAGGGAAACCAAAGTGTGAGTAATCCAAATTCTACAACACAAAGATTAACAAAAACCTTAGCCTGATACAACGCTTGGGAAAAGCATGGGTTAATTATGGTTTTGGATTGCCATTGGTTTACCTGTATGGTGAGAGTCTGACACATCGTCCATACCGATGCCAACATCGATTTGTAGCAGCTCGTCCTCAGTCACGGGGGGAAAGTCAAGTCGTATGCTATCTAGCACACTGGAATCGTTGATGTCAAACGTGCTGCTCAGCGGTGGGTCCTCCACTTGGCTAACACTTAGGGAACAGTTCTCTTCTTGGCTAACGCTCAGGGAAGAGTTCTCCATTTGAGAGGAGTTCTCCCCTTGGCTATTGCCTATAGCAGAGTCTGCCGACTGACTTACGCCTTGGGACGACTCCTCCACCTGACTAATACCCAAAGAACAGTCCACCTCCTGCCTGCAATTAATGGTGCTGTCCACCTGAGTCGAATTTATTAATTCGCCCATACCAGAATCCATAGAAAATGGATTCTCCAGATCTTCGCCGGTCGCTGGTTGCTCCACCTCCATGGCTTCGGTGAGCTCAGCTTCCTCCAGTTCCATGGCCTGATCCTCGTCCAGTCGCACCCTTTTCGACGCACTCGTATGGTCGCCCGCATCCAGCGATCTCTTCGCCTGATCGTCCACTCTTCTTCTCGTCCTGACGGTGGCGCCGTAGCGAGAGGCCAGCATTTGATTCTCCAGCGATATTACCTCGTCCAGGTAATCCTTGGTGGTCATGTGCTCGTTGAGGATCTCCGAGGTGTTCACCTGATTCGTGTGCACGTACTCTTTGATCAGATTCAACCGCTCGAAGGGAATGTCGGGCAGGAGGGTATTATATCGATGCTCCACATGATAGGTAAACATTTTGTACTGCTTCTTCTCGTCCAGATCCAAGGGATTCTGCGGATCAACAATGGGAGCGTGGCGCCACAGGTTGGGCGGCATGTGATCCTGGTAAAGGTATTCTATAGTCCGGTTACGCGTGCACTTGACAAAGCCAGTGGTGCTGAAACGCTTCTCATCGGACATGGTCTTAAATCGACGCGGTTCCATGGTGAGCAAGTAGGGATCCACTTCCTTCTTGGTTAGCTTCTTGGCGCGACGCTTGCGCGGCTCCTCTGGTTTGGGTGCCGCGTTCTCTGGCCTGCAAAAAAGGAAGTTAAAAGTTTGACTTGTTAAAAATAACAAATTTATAATGACAGTATTTGCTTGGATATTTTTCGTAGATCTGTAAAACTATCGATGATACTATCGATATTATCGATGATGCTGAGCTCCGGGTCACCATCGATTGTTTTTTTCTACCATCGATACATTCCGTTATCAGCAAATAAGTGAATTCGTATAAAATTTACATATTTTGGGCAGTAAATATAATATAAAAATAAATATAATCATAAATTCTTATATTCCTAAGATAGGATCTATATATAAATTCTATATAGACAGTAATGTGATTGAATTTAATTGTTTAATACATAAAACCTTTTATAAACTATGCCATTTAAATTGGTTTGTTTAAGCAAAGTAAATTTTTTTAACCTATTTTATTTTGTCGATAGTATCGATATTATCGAAATCTCGATCAAAAATATCGAGTGAGTATTCTAACGTTAACACTTGAGATAAATGCATAAATGTGTGATTTTATAAATGGGAATGTATGTTTTTCACAATTTCACGGCAAACTGATAAGAGTTTAATCGTTTAATGATTAATTATTTGGGTCAAACAATGATTTAATCTTATCTAGGAATGAAATGTTAATAGAGTTTTAGGATTGCATTCATTTCTATAATGTAAATGAAATAGAAAATTAATAATTATACCATTTCTGAATTAAAAATCCCCAAGTAAGTTATCAGTATAAATTTATGAATGATCTAATAGGAACTTCTTATCTTATTAACGAAGCTCTCTCCGCTCATTACACAAGCTCTTAAGCTCACTCCGCTTTTGTTTATCGAAGAGCGCCGAAAGGCGTGTTCCACCATTCATTAACATGTGATCAAACGGGAAACGAAGTCGAGTTCACTGATCACTGATATTAGCGTAAACAAAGCCGAAGATGGGGGTGTAGCAGAGGCAGTGATAAGCGGTATTTCGGCACTTGATAAACCGACCCTGCCCACGCAGACGGAATGGCGGCGACCCACGCCGGCCAAGCACATGGCTTTGATCTTTCTCTGCCACTACCTATTTCCCACAATTCGCAACTCAACGCAACTCCATGCGAAGTGCTCTTGTCTCCGGACCTCACACTCACCCATTGTTTTCGCCGGTCGGCTCCTTCTGCGGCTGCGATATAAGCAAGTCCTCGATCTGATGCTCCACCACCTGGTACATGTAGTCCACGCGGTCCCCATAGACCTTGCCGCAGTATTGCAGGGCGCTTCCAGCGGCCCCGAAGGCCGATCGTCGGGACACATGCGGGTTCCCCAGACAGTGCCGCAGTAAATCCTCAGTATACTGAAGAAGGGAAATTTAAATTAATTAAGGGTGTTATGATATTTGTGCAACTTTTAAGACTTCGTTCAACTGAAAATCTTTAAATTAATTTTTAGAGACCTCTTCTAGTTTTGAAAACAACTTTAAAAATGGTAGAAATTTCGTATTTATTATTTTCAAATATTCAAATACAACATGGTAATAAGGTTCGTCTTAACTGGGTTTGACTATGTATTTTTTTATGTTTTTCTTAAGGTTAAAGAAAGTTTTTACGGTTAATGATTTCTTGATCCAACTCCTATTCAAATCCAATTCTACTAATTTTCTGCTCACTTGGGAGTTCCCTCTGAAGTCGTCTTAGCAAAGTTCCACTGTACTTATGCCCACTTACATATCCGAGCGTTATCCGCAGGTCCGTGGAGAAGTCGGTGTTCTTCGAGAGCTCCTCGAGCACGCCGACCAGCGAGCCCAAATCCTGTTGCTCGTCGTAGGCCTGGATGCACTTGGCAACATGAGTTCCCGGCCGATTTCTAGCGACTTCCAATATCAGATTTCTCGCTTCCTCGCTATTGACGGCTGAAAGGAGGAGCGAAGAGGGAAGAAAGTTGCTTATAAAACGCCCAATCGCAGTTCCGCTTTGTTGTTTATTTCTTCTCTCCATTCACACACACACAAGCACACGCATACACATACACTGAAACACTTGACACACGTATGCCGTAAACTGGAAATAGCGCTGACATGATCAGCGACCGCCGATCGCCGGAGGCGCTGAAGATCTCGATGGCGTCATGGCACATGGCCCTCCGCTACTCACCCGGTTCTTCTGAAGATGCCCGATCCATGGCTCAGTGCTGAAAACTTTGAAATGTCTTCCCTAAATTGCTATTTTCATACTTCTTCCACATTCTGGGGACGGCTTGCACGATTTACACACACGCACACACAACACAGGCACGAGGCACAAAAACAAAATGGTGGCAGCACGCCGTCTTTTTCCTTGCGGTAAACGATAATTATTTGCAATGATTCGAGTCTTATTTCACCGATTTTCAGTTTTTTGCAAGGAATTGGCGCGAATCGGTGTAGGGATAATTTCCTATTCACTCTCGCGATATGTATTTCCACTTTGTTTTGCTCTCCGTGAGCGAAAACCATAGAAGCGAAAGAGAGATGAGACGGACACGAAATAAAGTGGATGAGGGTTGGACAGACACGTATGAAGAGCAGTGTTGTCAGTTTTAGCTAGACAAAAAAACCGCTGCTTTTGGCGGGAAAAACGGTATAAAAAAAGTGCTTATTAATTCATAATTAATCAAATTTATTATTAACTTACTTACACTTAAACTTATTAATCTTTTCTCTTTGTTACAAGTTATTTATGGAACAATACGGAAGTATTTGCTAAACATTTAATATTACAAATTTTAACTTTAATTTAACATTTAACATTTTTACTTTTCAATATTTTTTTAATTTTAAATTTGAATTGTTTAGTTTTGTTTGCAATAACACGCGAAGATGGTAACCCAAACGGCTTGGGCGCTTCCTTCTAAAATTCATTTTAAGGAATTGTTAATAGATTTTCAATGCAAAATTAAATAATCAATTTCATTAATGACCAGAAACCAGTTAACGATTATTAGAATGCAAAATGATTTATTGAAATTTTTAATTGAGATTTTTTATATATAAATCTGCAATTATACTAGTAATTATAAGCAAGTTTTTTGTAATTAAAATGCACAATGAACATTTTTAAGTCTTTAAAAAAGTTAAACAAGGTGGCAGCACTACCCTTACGTGGTTTAGTGTGACCAGTTGCCCTGAAAGAGAAAATCCGCTCTTTTTCTATCAACAATCGATTATTCGATGTTTTCGATAATACTCGATAGTTGTGACGTCATTTCTGAGAATACGACCGTTTGTCGATAAGCCAGAAATACTACGACTTTCTTCCGATAATTCGGTATTTTCGCGAAAATTCCCTTCATTTTTCTAGTGTTTTGGTAGAGATATCAAACTACCGGTATTGGCACCATCGATAGACGATACTATCGCGATAGTACCGACCTATACATTTTTGTAAAAAAGGGGTGTTTATCTAATAAAATACTCAAAAAAGTTTAGGGTATCCCTTATAAATTTGATAAAGATTTCTAGAGTAAAGAATATTTAAAAGATAATAAAAATAGTCTGACAAAATTTTCAGTTTTGGTATCTTGTGATTTATATTTTCATTTTCTAATTAGAAATGGTTTGGTTTCAAGCTTACAAATATAATAAATTATTATTAATAATGTATAGGGACGATACTATTGCGATTGTTTTCAAACTACCGATGGTGCAATACAAACCATCGATACTATCGGTAGTGCCACCTCTAAAAGGCACACTGCTCAGCTGTTTATAAAAGAACAACATTAAATATAGAAACATTTTCAGGCGTCGCCATTTAACTGCAAAAACTATAAAGTAATAACTAACATAAACAAAGAGCCTCGCGCCTCACCGTGTTAATGTTGTATCAGGCCATTGCGTAGATTAATATTGCGGCCAAATAAACGTGAAAAACTTTTGGAATAACAAATAAGCGTTTATTGCTTATATTGGTCGTAAGTACCAAGAATCCTTTGAGGAGCAGCCATGTCCAACCAGGAGACCCAGGTGTCCAGCCTGCCGATGCCACCGGAGCGCTACATCAGCAACTACACGGAGGAGAACATTCGGCGCAACCGCGCTCCCCGCCCGCCGCCACCGCCATCACAGCACGAAGTATATAGCATGTTTGGGATCCAGTACAACAACGACGAGATGATCCGCTCCTTGGAGTCGCAGAACATCAAGCGCCTGATCCCCATTCACTTCGACAGGCGCAAGGAGCTCAAGAAGCTCAACCACTCGCTGCTGGTCAACTTCCTGGACCTGATTGACTTTCTTATCCTGAATCCGGACAGTATTCGGCGCACAGAGAAGGTAATGAATCATCATTCATATTTTGTAAGACGCTATACTATAATATTATAAACATAAACATTTATTCTTTTAGATTGACGATCTGAGTCTGCTGTTCGTGAACATGCACCACCTTCTCAACGAATTTCGACCGCATCAGGCAAGGGAAACACTGCGCGTCATGATGGAAATGCAAAAGCGACAGCGCGTGGAGACAGCCACTCGTTTTCAAAAGCACTTGGAGCGGGTGCGGGAGATCGTGAACACCGCCTTCTCAGCTCTACCGGTTTTGGGGGATGACGATGAGAATGGCGGGGCGAAGATCAAGACGGAGGTGGATCCGTTAGAGGCGAATGCGGCGGCCAAAAATGATCCCAGCTATCAGCACGATCGCATGCTGTGCAAGCTGGTGGACGCCATCGAATGAGCTGGACTGAAGACTGGACACCGGCACTGAACAGGAGTTTGTGTCGATCATTGTGAATGGCTTGAAATAAGGAGCCCTCATATATTTATAAATGCTTTTAGTGTAAGAAATAAACCCAGAATCGTGTGCGATGAGAATCTTCCACGTCTTATGAGTAATTCATTCACTTGCTCTGCCCCCAAATGTGTTTAGTCATGATGGAGATAAGTTTAACACAGATAAGATCACCCTGCTGTCGTGTGGCCCGAGATAAGCTCAAGACAGACGTCGTTCAAGCATCCACAAAATTTCACCATTAAAATGACGTCGGCAGCCTGGAAACGTGATAATTTAGTTTTTAGATATCTTCAAACTAAATTGATGAATATTAAAAGGTTCCTTTTCCGAATCTGAGTTTTTAAGGTTATAAAAAGGTATTTTTGGGAAATTTCTGTAATGACGCATTTTTAATTCCTAATGTTACCACGGAAACGTGAAGATCTCACACGTTTTATGAGTCTTATATGGTTTCGTTGCTACCTCATGGCTTTATCATGGTAACTCCGAATGGGTTTATGTGTACAGTCCGTCTCGTGGACATAGGAAATACTTTTGCTGGAGCTTTGTCGATTCATGCTCGCTATATGTGACATTTTTTGGCTTTGTCTGTGTCATCGTATCGCTTTTTTTGCATAAACTTACAAAAATCAAATGGCAATATTTCACTGCATTTCGTTAATTATATTGTGGTTTATTTATTTATAAGTTATGTTTAAATTTAATGTTAACAGAGTTATGGCTAAAAGTTTATTTATAAAATGCTTGAATTTCTATATATTTTCCAAGTGATTTTGAAAATGCCAAAGAAAGTAGTTTACACACTCAACGTCATTTAAGTAAAATTTTGTTTACTCAAGATGATACTCCACATCTCAGATGCAATCCCCCATTTTGTCTTATTTGTCCTAAAACGGACTGTAGTATCTCCTCACTGAGCACCGTGTATCTGCTGGATAAACACGGTTTTATAAGTTTATTAGCTTCTTGAGATTGTAAAGCCAGCGATAAGAGAGCTGTAGTTGAGTGAATCTTCAGTTTTGATTGAGATAAATTCCGATAAAAGCAGGTGGGACCCGCTCTAGGAGATCATTGCTCGTGTAGCATTGCAAGGGAATTGTCGGTTGAATTTGAATAAATGTACATATACAGTGCGGTGACAGTGAACTGAAATCTTTGATTCTATTGAGAATTACTTGCGCATTTTAATTAACAACTGCAGCGCATTAATTGAACAATCAACTTCAAGAGCAACTTAATAAAGAAAAGCATTCGCTGAGATGTCGGAAAAGAATATTGAAAGTGTAGATCCTGAGAAGAAAAAAGGTAATGGAGTCCTTAAGTGCTTTGTCTAATAATTATTAAATTAACTACAGAAGTTTTTCCAAGATAGAATAGATTTCCATTAAAAACATAAGTGAAATATAAACGGAAACTGACAAACAAATTTAAAAATCAACAAAACTCAATGATTTTATGTGTCATAAAGCTAATCTAAATGGTGTTTAGTATATTACATAAAATCCTAATCTGTGCTTGCTTTTATAAATTCGAATTTATCACTAAATAAATCGAATATAATCTTTGATATCAAGTTATGAATGAGTGTGGAAAATTTTAACCAAGAGCAGTGGAACCTAAACTGAAATAAATAATTAATAATCAGGTATTAAAAATGCAAATCATTAACAAGATACTGTAAATAGCAGTCAGTGTCGGCGTAACGATTATATATTTTTACTATTTAAGATTAGTTTTAAGAGAGATTAGATACTTGGTATTACAGTCATGATATAAAATGTTTTTAATAATCCCTAATTTTGTAATGAACACGTTTTTATTTGGAATGATAGTGATGAGAAAAATAATGTCCCTTGTATAACAATTGTGCTATCTCATATTTTAATAATCTTTCCAAGAGATTAGAGACCGCTTGGGCCATAAAAACTAGTTCAAACTGCAGACAAAACATGTTTCTCCTTCCCAATTTCAGAGGAGGATGGGAACTCGGATGGGAACTCGGATAGCACGGCGGAGGCAACTACCACGCCTGCCGAGGAGGGAGGTCCCGCCACCTTTGACAAGGCCATCGAGGGCGCTGGCTTTGGCATCTTCAATTTGATCCTGCTCTTCGTCTCTATACCCGCCCAGAGTGCCGCCATTTTCGAGTCCAGCTCCATGTCCTACATCCTGCCAATAGCCGAGTGCGATCTTCGCCTGACTCTGGAGGATAAGGGAGTGCTGAATGCCGTGGCCTATGCCGGCATGATCATATCGGCCATAGCCTGGGGCTACCTGGCAGACACGAAGGGTCGTAAGAAGATCCTCTATTGGGGCTATCTGATCGATGCAGTGTGCGTGTTTGGCAGCGCTCTCAGCCAGAACTTCATCATGCTGGTGGTGTTCAAGTTCCTGGGAGGATTGGTGTAAGTTTATGGTTAGATAGTGGAACCTATATATTATTTTACAATTATTTTATAGGGTCAATGGCCCAGCAGCTGTGCTCTTCACCTATCTGACCGAAATGCATGGACCGAAGCACCGATCCTCCGTTCTCATGATCGTTGGCATGGTCACCTCAACGGCAACGGTTTCGCTGCCTCTTTTAGCCTGGGGCATCTTTCCCAGAGATTGGGACTTTCAGTTTTGGGGCTTGAACAGTAAGTTGATAACATTTTTTCTATTAATTTCCATTAAAAAAGAAACAAGTATTATGTACTCGTATATTATGTTATGACTTATTAGGAAAATCATTTCTTCGAATGCAAAATCAGAAACGACTAGGAACAATTTTATAAGTGAAATAATTTATGAATATGATTTGCTTTAATGTGAATTAATTTTATGTTTCTAACAATCTTATAATTCGGTTTAATTTAGTTCACAGCTGGCAAATTTATTTATTCGTTCTGGGCATTCCAAGCTTAATCAGTGGCCTCATTTTCTGTGGCATGCCGGAGAGCCCTCGCTTTTTGATGGCCCAAGGACGAAACGAGGAAGCACTGGAGGCCTTCAAGCAGATCTATCATGTGAACACTCGCAAACCCAAGGATACCTATCCAGTAAGTGGGAAATTAAATGAATTACGTTTTGTAATTAAATCAATAGTTTTCTTACAAATTTATTTGCAACATTTAAATCATTAAATATTTATATTTATAATTATATATTGAGAAGAGTCTGTAATTTGACATCAAAAATTAGATTCCAAATCAATTCTTAGACCTTTCCTACTCACCAGAATATTCATTGCGATGATGATTACGAATGATTTTGCTTTCGAAGAGGGGCTCGCTTTTATACATGTCTTATTAGGGACCATTGCTTTGAAAGTTTCTATTAATAAGTGTTTAAGACTCAACTCAACTCAATTTCTTCAAAGTTGATTATCATTTCTCGGCTGAATCCATATTATTCCATATTAATTTCTGTTGTCAATGTCAAATAAGCACGAAATAGACTTTGATGGGAAATTAGGGAAATTTCATGGAACTTGGAATAGTTACGGGGAACGCACTTTACTTTTAGCTAATATATATATAAATTTATTAATTAATACTTTAGATCAAGGCCTTGGTCCAGGAGGCGCCCAATCGAAAGGCTGACAAGGATGAGGTCATCTACACCATTGAGGAGAAAAAATCCGGGGATGTGCCGGAAAAGAAACCGTCTCGCACACTCTCCGAGAGCCTTCGCTCCGGGCTGGAACAGATGAAGCCGCTGGCAAGGAAGCCCCTGCTGGGACTGGCCCTCTGCTGCTACACAATGCAGTTTGGGATCTTCCTGGGCATGAACACCATCCGTCTGTGGCTGCCGCAGCTCTTCGCCTCGATGGCCGAGTTCGAGGCCCTGCATGCTGGCGAGGGTGTGGATGCCAGCATGTGCACCATCCTCGAGTTCAGTGTGAATCGGACGGCGGAGACTACCTTGAATTATGCCGATGCCTGTGCAGAGGTAAAGAGCTTTAGTTAACATTTGGGGTTGGCAGATCTAGATCCATAGATAGGACCTATTCTGTCTGCTCTTTTAATGCCCAATCATCGTAAATCATCAATATCCGTTTCTTTTTACAGCCCAAGGATATTTCCATGGACATGTATATTAACAATATTATCGTTTCGGCGGCGGGCTTTGTGGGTTACTTCTTTGCCGGTGGAATTATTCGTGCTTTGGGCCCCAAGCGAATGATGAGTGAGTTGCTCCTGAAGTTCGAGTTCTTTTACATAAACTAAGCGAATTTCCTCTACAGCTTATGGACTGTTTCTTTCCGGGACCTTTGGCATCATTTTGTACTTCTCCGTTAGCAGTCTGATGACCCTGATTGTGGCTGCCACCTTCCTGACCATCACGGGTATTGCCGTCTCCTCGCTGTTAGGGGCTGTGGTGGCCCTTTTTCCCACCCAACTGAGGTGAGAGTGGTTAAGATGCCCTGTTCTGTGTGAATGGAAAATTAAATAGAGTTACATATATCTTTGCAGAACCGTTGTGGTGGCCATTGCCATGATGTGCGGACGCCTCGGTGCCCTGTCCGGAAATTTACTCTTCCCCGTCTTCGTTCAGATCGGCTGCTTACCGCCGTTTATAATGGTCTCCTCAGTGCTTTTATGTAAGTTAATATTCTAATATATTAGTATATCATTATCCTAATTATTCGTATTATTTTTGAATATTTGCAGTATCCGGCACCCTTTCCATATTCGTGCCCAATCCAGCCAAGGCCACCTTTTCTTAAGGAGATGGAAGTTCCCCCCATATATTTATAAATTAATTTCAGATCCCTTTCTAGTTTAAACCAGATCTTTGCGACACTAGCCTAGCTTTTGATTAGTTGTACAAATTAGAGATAAAAGATTAACCGGATTTGAGGAGATAGACTCACAACAACTATTTATATTTACGTTAAGTAATCAAACCAAATATATCTTTATTGTTGTACAAACTGCACTCGTTTATCTCCTTTTCCCCGCAAAGGACTCGCCCTGATGAGCAAGGACAAAAGTCGTCGGAAGGCATGCGACATGCAAATCTCATTAGCACCAATTAGCCCGTAGCCTGTAAGCCAGGTGAGAGTGTGGGTGGCTGGTGGCTGGTGGCTGGCGGTTGAGCTGGCAGGTGAGTGAGTGATCGGATACGGATAACAACATAAACCAGATTTCCATCGAAGGCAGGCGGACGGGGTGGAGTGGAAGGGAAATTAGTGCTGCCTCAATTGACTAATCTGGCAGCCTTTAAATGGCAGCGATTTATTAGATTGAGCGCTTCACTGACTCGTAAACTTTCACCAGAAGTTGCAATCAATTTGAGTCACTTGGCAGCAGCACGAGACTCCAGAGACCAATAAGGGAAGTCTATGAATTTCTAACTCGGCAAGGAGCAAGCACTCTTCGATAGTAAGGAAATTTTGTTCTTTTTTAATATAGAAAATATCTAGAAAATGGATGCACTTCAGTCTGGTTTCATAAAGGAGATGAAGACTCTGTCCTAACTAGATCTCAAGAATCAAAAGGGAAAGCTTTTGAGTTCTGTTAAATTGTTTCTCTTAAAATTGTTTGAAAAGCTGGTTGAGTGGACTTCTTATTAAAAGCATATTAATTATATTTTTTATGAAAATGTTTCCGTTTTTATTCAAAAATATTATGGTGTATTATGGCTCTTAAACTTTTTAATATTGGCTCTTAATTGGAGATAGCACCACAGTTATACAAGGGACATTATTTTTCTCATCACTATCATTCCAAATAAAAACGTGTCACAGGTAGTCCCAGGTTCATTACAAAATTAGGGATTATTAAAAAAAATAAAAACAATGTTTAGTAATTTCTGTTTTTGTTGTTCTAGCACAAATGCAAGATAATCTATAACAAAAGAAATTACTGTTTAAATCTAAGGCAATAGCTTTTGGTTTTGCCTCAATTTCCGAATATGTTGTAACTCAAATATTTGCAAGCTGACAGAGCATCTGTCAAAATATTCACAGATCTCTGTGACACATCCAGGAGTCTTTTAAGTATTTTTCAAAATTTTCATTGCCCCTGAACATTGTAAAAAAGATCGTTTTCTTCGGATGGCTGCTAATGTGGTGGAGGGGGAGGCGGCTGACTTTGAGACGGCGATTGCGGAGTGCGGCTTCGGGCTTTTTAACGTGTTCATCCTGTGCAGCGCCTTGCCCTGCCTCACGGCCATGGTCTTCTCCGCCTCGGCTCTGTCCTATGTAATGCCCTCGGCCGAATGCGACCTGGAGCTGAGCATCGTGGACAAGGGTATGCTCAATGCGGCCACCTATGCTGGCATGATCATCTCGGCAGTGCCCTGGGGCTTCATCGCTGACACTTTTGGCCGGCGTCCGGTTCTCATTTCTGGCGGCTTGCTGGATGGCTTCTTTGTGCTGTGCTCCTCCTTCAGCCAGGACATGGCCCAGCTGATGGTCTTTAAGTTCTTCGATGGCTTTGTGTATGTAGATGTAATACGCTTACGTTATGTTGTTTTGGTGTTTTTTTTAATTTAATTAGATCGTATTTCATGCTCCCTTTGATCTTTAAAAATATTTTTTAGGAATATATTAATATTTTAATTCTACATTTTGCCAGATATTTTTCTTTGAGTGCCTAATCGATATTTAGACTAATGAGCTTCTCCTTCAGCATCTGCGGCCCTTTTGCGGTGGTGGTCAGCTACCTGGCCGAGTTCCATGGCAAGAAGCACCGACCGTATATCATGCTGTTCGTGGGCCTGTGCGTTTCCGCCGGATCTATGATTATGCCCCTGCTGGCGTATGTATTGCTGCCGGTGAACATCTCCTTTAAGGTGGGCACTCTGGATTGTAGGTGAGTCCCGGTCGATGTGACCTCAAATCTGAACACGGTTTATCGCCCGCAGTTCGAACGTGGCAGGTCTTCCTGGCGGTTAGTTCGATTCCCAGCCTCCTGAGCGGCTTCATGCACATCTTCCTGCCCGAGAGCCCCAAGTTCCTCATGTCCCAGGGCAATTACAAAAAGGCAATGCAGTCACTGCAGCGAATATATCAGCTGAACAAGCGCAAGAGCAAGGAGAGCTATCCGGTGGGTATCCCCGTATTTATTTATATTTAATTATATTTTTAATATATTTTTTAATTACCTATCCAGGTGAAGCGCCTTACCGACCCCATGCCCGATCGGTCCGCTGATTTTGACGGCACTGACAGGCGATTCACGCGCAAGGAGCGATTCGATAGGGCGTTAAAGAAGTTTGTCGAAGGCGTCAGGCAGCTGAAGCCCATGTGCTCTCAGCCCTATTTGGCCATCTCCCTGAAGGTCTACTGCCTGCACTTCTGCCAAATCATGTGGTAAATAATTTAAATATATTCAATGATCTAAGTTAATGATTTAGGACCAGCGTGAACTCGGTGCGCCTGTGGATGCCGCAGATCTTCGCCACGATGCACGCCATGGAGGTGCAGGGCGCCAACGATACGAGCATGTGCGCCGTGCTGGATCACAATGCCGATGACAAGTCCATGAACACGGTCGAGAAGCAGGAGGAGTGCAATCTAGTAGGTAGGATATCGCTTGCCCCTAACTTCACTGGCGCTAAAGTAATGAATCGACCGAACAGCTCCACAGTCCGGAAAGCTATCTGGGTAACATCATTGTCTCTGGTATTGGCCTGGTCGGCTACCTGCTCATCTTCCCGCTGCTGCGCATCAGCCTGGTGGCGAATCACATACTGAGTGAGTGCTGGAGGAAATAATTTTGATTAGCGAATTCTTGAAATCGCTCTCTTAATTGCAGAGGTGTTCCTGTTCATCTGCATCTTCCTGGTGGGCAGCCTGTACTTTGTGCAGACTTCGCTGGTGACGATGCTGGTGGCCGCCACTTACCTGACGATGATGGGCATTTGTGCCACGACTGTCATAGGCATGTCTGTGGTGATATTCCCCACGCTGATGAGGTAACTGATTAGCCATCTCGAGTTCTAAATAGTTTTTAATTTATTCCCTTAGAACAATGGTCCTGCTGCTGATCATGACTTTCGGCAGGCTGGGCTCTGTGAGTGGCAACATTGTGCTGCCTATTTTCATGCAACTCAGCTGCCTGGCTCCGTTTCTCTGGTTGACTTCCTTGATGTCCAGTGAGTGTGCAAGGATCCCTGCTATATAATTTATACCAGTCTCAGTCACCCCCCTTATATAGTTGCCTTTTTGTTCTCGCTGTTCCTGAAGTTCGACGATCAGCAGGCGCTGAGCTAGAGCAGTTCCACAGAAGTCAAGCTGGCCGCAAAAATAAATGAAATATTAATCAAGGCAATCAACTGTGTGCTATGCGGTTAATTCAACTTAATTACATTTTAATCACAAGCCCACGCAGTCAGTCGACTTTGATTAATTTCTATACGCGGGGGAGGAATCTGTGTATGCTCTGTATATGCAAGTAATTATGCTTTGCGGTCGCCAATTAATTTGCACATGCAAAAATGAATCGCAGCTTGCGCTTCGCTGGCTGCCAAAGTAATTTTTCACAAACGAAGAAGCTGTCTTTTTTTCCACCCGCTTTTCCCGTGAGGATGCCACACCGCAGCCATAAATCAGCACTAGAGCTCTCGCTCTGGCTTTGGCAATGGATTTCCTCGTGATGCACACATGGCGTATGCTTGATGCCGCACTAGAGTGTCCTATTTCTGGGGCACTCACGCCCCTGACCCCCGGCGAAACTAACCTATTTCTCAGGCTGTCAAAACAAAGTCAAGCGGTAATTGACACATGTTGACTTGGGGCGACTCCCTCGCCGGTTTGTTAGTGGCTTTCCCCGGCTTTCCATACGTGAGAGTGGTGTACTCGTATATCTGTGTGTGTATATTGAGTCATGTGTCCATAGTTTGGGCTGCACTTATTCCGGTTCAATTTATTGGCGAAGCACTCGCAGCCAGACACTGAACTTTATTGGAGAACTGTGGTTCGGTGACTCATCTTGGTGTGTTTTTTTGGTATATTTTCCCTGGACTTGTGGATGAGGAAGGGTATACCAGAGCTCAGACAGGGGTTTGCAAGCGGAGGCTGCAAGGATGATACAAGTGCTTTCTTTTCCAGATTTTAATCAGAGCCCTTGAGCGTTCTTTACATATAGATACTAGATACTTTTAATATTCTCTCTATCCAAATGCCATTGCATATTTTTAATATTTATTTTAAAATGGCATTCCTTCAATAAGTTAGCAAGGAATTTAAGCCAAGCAAATATTCACATAATCAGTACAGAGGTATAGGTTTCCTTTTTGTTCTCCTAAAACTAAGAACCGGGTATCTCATATTCGGGGCTCTTAGTCCTTGAAAATCACTACTTATTTCCTTTAGCTCTGCTGTTTGAACCAAAATTTGACTAAAAGCCTGCTTAATGCATAAATGTGTGTGCTAAAAATCCAGCAGATTGCTCTGTGTTTTTAGAGCTTTCTATTTTGGTGAATCCTCGGGGCGGTACCCCCGCGCACTCTATAAAAACGCACGAACAACAAATGCGCATAAATTTATCATAATAAACATGCATAAATCGCCGTGAATATAAGCAGGGAAACCCCCCGAAAGATGTGCAGAAATATGCTTAGGGCGTAATGGGTGGGATGTAAGAGGCGGGGCCAAATGTGGGCTATAAACTAAACGAAACAAGATCGTAAAAAAAGCTAAACATGGCAATGCATATGCGTGTTAGAGTGTGCGTGCCCTGGACCAAAATGAGGTCCATAGTTACTGAGAGCACTGCGAAAAACTCTATGGAGAATTTAGTGTGAAATCTGTGCAGAAACTATGCGGAGGTGCTAATGAAATCCCTTAAAAGGGAGTCTAAAATAATGCCTCAAAGTTTATTATCGTAAAGAAACAAGAGATTTGGTGCCTCAAAAATTGTATTGCATATTTTTAGGCACCTTTTAAAGTGGTTTTAAAATCTTCAATAAATTAGGTCAATAAAATATGTGTTTTATAATAATAAAATCTAAAATATTATTATCGACAAATTCTAGAATTTAATCAAACTTAGTTCTAAGTGTGCAAGTGCGAGGCTCCATTTAGGAGGAGCAAACCAGGAGTTTGAGGGTGTCAGGACCTGCCTGAATGGACAGTCATAATCACATGGGGGCAAGGGATAGAGCGAGTGAGAGAGCGAGAGAGGGCCGGCTTTAGATAGGGAGGCAGACATAAACATTTCCAGACATTAGCAAACACAAAATACAACAAACGAACCAACGCACCGCAAGGCACACACACACAATCAGAAGCGTTCATTTGAACAGTCCTTGGTCCTTGAAGTGGCCATTGTTCGGGGGGAGAGGGTGTGTGTGTGTGGATGGGCTTCAACCGTGTCCTTTGCCATCATTTACAGGTCATTCATCATATTACTCGCTCGAGGTCTATCTGAAGCAGCCACAGCGAAAGCAAAAACCGAATCCGAAAGTGAAAATGAAACGTAAACCAAAAATACCGAAGGCATAACAGGTGAGTCGAACAAAAAAGCATTACAAAACCCCAAGAGACAGCACAATGAATTTACCAGACATAACAGATGGACTGTATGTACATACTGGGGACAAAGATTCTTCTTTGATTTATTAATAGATCAACTTAGATTAAAGCCAATAATAGCTATCAAATATGTTTTATATACCTTAAATGTTTATTATTTAACTGTGTTTTTATTTATTCGATTTGCTTTGAGATATTTTTTTGTTATATATTAATTTGTTATTCTTTCTCTCTAAGCACTCAGCTATTTAAAGATTAAACAGTCAGAGCGGAAGCAATAATTGCACTTATCTTATCATTTTTCTCAACATCTTTTTATTTGATTTATATAGAGAGCTATGCTGCTGAAAATCCAGCAGATTTTTTAATTTATAAACATAGATAGCTGTGTGCTTGGTTAGTTGACAAATTATTGATTCAGCTTTATAGTTGATTAAGTCAAGTCAGCTCGGGGCTGTCAACTTGACTCCGTGGCGCAACGGTAGCGCGTCTGACTCCAGATCAGAAGGTTGCGTGTTCAAATCACGTCGGGGTCAAAATGGAAAAGTATATTTTCTTTTATTAATTATTATTTTCATTTATTATATATTTATTTACTATTTTATTTTTATTTATAAATAGGTATTTGTAAAATATAGAAAAATTGGGTAAGGAAAGATTATCGAAAGGGCGAATCATCCAAAGTTGTAATGGAATATGATTTAATAAGTATTAAACTGTTACAAGAAATATTTTTGTTTCACTCTAGAATATTCCCTTTACGCAGTCGCATAAAAGTATGCAACAATTTCTGTAAGTATTGCTAGTGGATGACGCTCAAATATAACAATCAAAATCATAAGAATGTTTATGTAAGAAAGAAAGGCGCAAATAAAAATTGTAAGAAGGATTAATATTAAGAAATCATATAGTATTATCGCTATTTTGTTTAAAATCCTATTAAAGATTCTGCAAAAAGACAACTTTAGGCCCGTTTTAACAAAAATTGTTGCTATAAAAGATGAATCCAGCAACATGTTGCCGGCAGCTGAATAATGTTGGCAGAACTCTCTCAATCTCAACAGGTTGTGCGGTGCTTGTAAGGGAGTGTGTGTTAGGGAGACTCTTGTGTGTGAGTGTTGACTAGCTCATTGCGACGCCATCCCGTTAGCGTCGGCCGAGGCAGAGGCGGCGACTGAGGCAGCTGCAGACTTTGTAGGTCCTTTCATGTAAGGCGCGCTCAGTCGGCGGCGGCACTTGCAGCGCTAAAGAACGCGCGCAGAAAACGAGTAGCTAACGGTAAAGTTCGGGCGCCATTTTAAACCCACATAGCATATCCGTCTAACGGTGTCTTTGGTGTGTGACTGTGTTTGCGTCTGGCTAAAAAAATAACCACAGTTTGCTCGCGGCAAAAATCTGTTGAATAAACAAATGCTGAATACAAAAAATATGAGTGTGGAAATGTGATTAAAATAACGAATTTAAACGCTCGTTAAGTGATTAATCAGTACGGCATTTTAATTGATTAAGCTGGCTTATGCTATTTTAATTGAATTTCAAATGGTTTCTGACAAAAAAAAACACACAAGCATAAAAAATATAAATATAATCAGGTTCAATTAATAGTGTGACAGTTTAAACAAAACGTAACTGTGTGGCTTTGAAATGTGAAATTGTGTGTTGTGAATGACAACAATTATTGTTACTTAATTATCTGGTGAAGTGAAATGCTGTTAATGTTTGTTTAATAATGGAACAGTGTTTGGGAAAATATAATAAATCGAAATACAGTCAAACTAAGTGTATACCTATATTAAATCAGAAAGCATTATATTGCAAATAATTAAACAAAAAAAATAAATAAATATAATTAAACATCCATAAAGCCTTTATAAATTCACATATATCAATATTATTTACAATAAATTGATCATACAAAAAGATAATTAAATAAGATATCAAAACCAATTTTAACATTTGTCCCACATATGTAATTCAAAATTCAAATATAATTAAATAAAATATATCGTAATCCTAATATTCATTTATTATTTTATAAAAAAATCCTAATAGTTAATAATTTGGATTTCAGAATCCCAACAATCAAATAGTGTAAAATTAATAAACTCCCAACACTGCGTATACGTTATATTGCTAGAAATTATCAAAGGGGTAGAGCGAAGCGTTGGCAATTTCCCCGACTAAATGGCGCCAACTTGCCACATGCAGCGGGCAATGCAACTTCTCCCAAGACCACGCCCCCAAATTAAGAGTGGTTAAGGCGAAAAAAAGACGGACCCGCACAAGAGAACGGATCAAGCGCCCAAAGGAGAAGCGGAAGGTCGAATTCTACGGAGTAATTAAGGCGTGTGTGCAACGCCTCCTGGGTCTCGCAGCCCTTGCAGCAGAGACATCCGTCGACTATAAAGGTTTCTATGGCGCCGCAGCATTAAATGTGCCACAAGTGCAGCGGCTTCATTACGCAACGCAACCCGGCGCAGCCTCCAGTCCAGAAATTCTCGGAACATGTCGGAAATCGTGGACACCGAGCTGCTGGTCAACTGCACAATACTCGCCGTCCGGCGGTTCGAGCTGAACAGCATCGTGAACACGACGCTGCTGAACAGCCTCAACAGAACCGAGGTGGTCAGTCTCCTCTCCAGCATCATCGAGAACCGCGATAATCTCGGCAGCATCAACGAGGCCAAGTGAGTTTCTGTCTTTAAAATGAAATAAGAAATATTTCGGGCAAAAGTTTAAGTCCAAGAAGGGGAGAAAGGAATAATAGGGAACCTTAAAGAAATAATCACTTACTTAAGATAAGGTTGCAATGGAACTAAAATTAAAAATATTGAATTTCTTATTAATGAAATATTTATTTTAACTGCAATGTTTCTATATATTTCTAGAATTAAAGGTGTGTTAATTTATTCTCATCCCTCAACTGCATTCTGGGGATTCAACTTCACTTCTTAGTAGCGGTTTATTTTTGCCTTCTCGGAAACTCTTAATAAACCTTCGTGAAAGTTATGCAAATTAAACCGAGCAGCTAAGACCGATTCGCGGCACTGCCCTGTTGCCGCTGATGAGGGCCAACTGATTATTCGTGGCGAACGCTTAAATTGAATAAAGTTTGCGGGCCTGACAGCTGATAAACGTGTTTGCCATTCGTTAAGGCGAGGTCGGGTTTCATTAGGTCACGGCACTTAGAAAAAAATTAGTACTTGTATAAGAATGATTAAAAAAAAATTATAGCCAAATAATTATAGAAGCCACTAGGGAAATTGCAGAGGAAATACACTCTGAAGCCTCTGGGGCTATAAAGCTTTCCAAGCTGGTCTTAATTTCAGAATAATATTTCTGAGTGTACGCAGGATTAAAAGGGTTGGCTCGTTTCTATCAAGTTTTAGGACAGTTCATTTCTAAATTTGTTTAGGCCCTATAAATTTTTTCTTTTATAATCAGATGAACTTCATAACAACTCAAAAATGAGTTTTCACACGCATATTTTGTTCAGTGTTCTTTGTTGTTATCTACTGTACTGTGTCCTTTGAGTGAAATATGGCGTATATATAATTTAAGGTACTAGTTTCATTTTAATTTTAAATTTGAAACTAATGTGGGGATTAAATTTCCTATTAAAATTAAATTTTTCTAATAATTGCGTTGACAAGGCCAACCAAAAGCATTAAGGTACTTAAACACGGGCAAAATATATGAAATGAAGTAAGTTGTGAGCTGAAACTGTACGATTAAGAGTTTACCTGCCCAAATCGGGTAATTTGGCTTAATGAGAGTGCTTTACAGACTCAAATATCAATTAAATATTACATTATACGTACATTTAAAAGCATTCATTAGGGCATCGTTTTATTGGGCGATCTCAATTAAGCCGAAACCACAGAAATGTAAATATTTAACCAATAAATTGGGTCTTCGATTGCCACTGCTCCTTCGCCGGCTATGAAAAGAGACCACGGATAATTAAGAAGATGAATGGGTCCTTGGGGCGCGCCGAATAAGAGTTGATAGAGCCCGGTTAAATATGCTTTAATATGTTTTAATCACAGTAATTATTTTCAGCTGACCAAGAAGTTAAACCGCCTGGGCTATAAATGCTCGCTTTTCGTAACCGCAAAGTGAAATTAATGAGCTGGCCGCAAGTACGACTATTGCATAATAACTCAAAAGTTTGCAACATAAACAAAAACCGAAACAGAAAAAAATAAAATGAAAATGGTGGGCCGGAGCCAGTGGATAAATATTCACTTGTCCTCCCTTTAATTTGATCAATGATGGATCTATTTTGGTCCCCGTTCCTGCCGGGTTAATTAAACTCTTAATTTGTTTTTCATTCGCACTCAAAGGGCTTCTGTTTTTGTCGCTCATCGAGGCGATAATATCCTTGAGGTGGCTGCCAATCAAATAATCAATTGTTTTCCAATGGAAAATTACAAGGGGAGAAATCGCGTTTGTTTACTCCGATGCAGCCACTTCATTTGCGTAAATAATCTAAAAGTCAAAGGGAGAATCTTAAAGGGTTTCCGCTACCAGGTGCTTGGAGGAAATGAAGCGAAAATAAATTAAATTCAATTCTTGGTTAATTAAATATTCAACAGTTGTCAGTACAAATTCAGAAAAGTCTTTAATTTGTTAAGGTTTATGTTTTAAATCTAATAATACAAGATGAAATGTATATTAATCCTTATGAATAAACTAATATTAATCAAAATGAATGCAGTTGTTTACCTGAAACTTAATTTCAGGCGATGCTAATACCGTCTCTATTCCTGCAGGAAAAAAGACGCAATAGTTGTTCTTAGTTTTTGTCGTCAACAAGTATTTCCAGAGAAAAATTATTTTCTGCTCTAGACACTATTCAACGCTATATCCACATCAGCAGATTCCGAGAAAGTTTTTCAATTACACACAACACTTAAAGCGGATGGCTAAAAATAGGTTTGCAGGGAAATTCAATACGTTTGGAGCGCAGTTTAGCTGACCCTATGTAATTATTCCCTTTCAATCAAGAATAGACAAATGCCACAATAAGCTCTTTCTCGGGACTTTTGGCAAACTCACACACAAATTCACTAATTGTTTTATCGCAAACTCCACACAAAGCCTGCGGAAAAAAGGGAAAAAAGTGAAAAAGAGCGCCACAAATAATTAAATTCCGGCAAATGAAAAGCTCTCAGCACTCAGCCGCCCAACCCGAAACGAAATCCTTGAAAAACTTTGACTGAAACAAAACGGCGTTGCACATTGTTGTTCGATGTTCTATATTTGGGCCCTAAGCCCCGAGGTTTAATGCTCTTTGTGAGTGTCAGAAAAAGCGAAAGTGCGTGAAAGGGAAAGTGTACTCAGAAAAAATATAATAAAACTACTGCAATTATCACAAAATAGAATGGGGTTTTATCCTTTGTTGGGTAATGTAATTTATATTATTTAAAATATTTTCAGATAGAAAATATTTACAAAAGCAAATGGGTTTCTGATAAAAAGATATGTATCGCAAGTAAATGAAATTAATTTATAGTAAAATCAACCTAATTAGTAACACTTTTAGTGTTTTTCTAAGTAGGTTTTAATTCACACACATCATCTAAATATTATGCAACAGTCTGTTCATTTCAAATAAAAATGCACAAGACATTTATAAATGCTTTTAATACGTTTTTTCGTCAGTACAACGTTTATGGTAAGCCTATACAAAAATGAAGGCAAGAAAATTATTTTCTCTGTGGCGACATTTCCGTATGCATGGGACAGTTGATATGGTGAATTGCCTGCCGCTTGTCTCGAGTTAAGCTCATTATGTTTGCTTGTGACTTACCTTCAATCGGGGCAAATGTCTCGGACATTTCCCATGGATTATTGATGGCAAGAGCTTGACGGTTTCACCTCGGCCACGCGTCTGGGCTTTGCACACACTTCAGTGAGTGGGCGAGTTGTGAGAGGGCGGCCCACGCGGCGTATACGCAATGTCAGAGTTTATTACAAAGTGATGGGGCCGGGTATCGGATTGGGCTTGGGCTTGGACTTGGGCTTCTGTCGATTTAAAGAGAGCATCCTTTCGAATTTGATGTTTATGGCATTTCATACGCTTATTGATTTTGATGCTTGGCCAATGATAACAGCGCAACAGCACAACAAAGGACGCTCGACATTAGTCCTCATCCTGCGCATCCTGCAGAAATTGTTATCGTTGTTGTTGTTGTATCCTCGGTTGGTGTCCATCGGGCTTTGGCATTTTTATGGCAAGACTCAAATCCAATCAGAATGGATGGCCCACATAAAAACAAGAAACGTTTCGTCCTCACAGAAGAGCATCGAATTAGAAATGCTCTTTCCGATAGAAAAAAAAATTGAAATTAAAGGAATAAGGAAAATATGAAAAATGTATAATATTATTTACTAATAAATTATTCAGCCTTTAATATTAAGTTTGTATTTGCTAGTGCCTTTGACTTAATAATAAAAATTATATAAAAGTCAAACACATATTATTTAATAACAAAAATCATAATTAAGAGGCATATTAGGAAATATATGAAGCAAATATAAAATGTAATTTTAATTTTGTAAACATTTCTCTTCTTTTAATTTTAAACATTTTTATGGAAATTATAAATTTGAAAATCGATTACCATTATTTCTTAAAGATAAGAAACCAAATCTACTCAATAACCTAAAACTTATAGGTATTCTTAATATCTTTTTACTCACAGACTTTGTGTCATATTCAGGGGGGATTTCAACACCATCTTGGCTTTTAAGAAAAGGGCAATTTATCTAGCTGAAACCAAAGGACTCTCATGTCGTCCTTAAGTTTTTCCCACAGTAGCTGAGAAAGCTAAGTAACCCCTTCTGAGACGCCTTCGACTGTAACATTCCGGATGAAAATCGAAAGAAATTGTTTGGATTATGTTCGGACAGAAGGCGACTCCTTTGTGCCGCAGACAGGAGCAGCTTGTTTACGTCCATTCATCGATAGCTGAGCCCCCCAGCTCAGTGGAAATTGCTGTCGGAGCCTAGCATGGATTTTGTGAAAATAATGCTGGCCATTTTTAAGGGACTAGCGCACTCTCCACAAACTGTGTTGAGTAATTTGCATATGACAAATTTTTCAATTAACTTTTTCCCACCAAACATAAAACAAGTCACCAGTGCGGGGCGGGGGCGGGGGCGGTCGCGGACATGGAATGTCCTTGCTATGGCCAGCAAGGATGCAGCCGAAACAGATATTCGGACAGAGGCATGAAAATTTAATGGCCACTCCAATGGCAAACAACATGGAAAGTTTCATTTACGCATTGTCCTGCCGCCACCATCGTCGTCATCAACACCCTCGAATGCTCTGCCAAGTGCATGTGTAATAGACGCGGGGCGAGAGATTCCCTGGGAAGGCAGGATCCTCGGTTGGGGCTGCAAGGGGGAAATTGAATGAGCCATCGGGATGGGCCCTGGCCATCTCCGTTACATAAATTCTGAAATTGAAAATGGCCTCATTTGCGGAGCGTGTCGAAAATGGCGAGTGGCCTGTCCCTATTGTGTTTGCCCCTGTCACGGATGATGGCAATGCTTCTGGGTGGGGACTTCTGGGCAAGATGTTAGGTGGGATTGGTGCTCGTGACAGCGGCCATTTGTCAAGCATCGATGAACATTAGACCCAACTTATCTACTGGCCGCGACCCCACTCACATGAGACGGGTTTACACGGAGGGAAAAATTCCTGTCTGAAATGTGTCTTCCTGTCTGTAAAGTAATGGTCAAAATAAGATATTATTCCTAATATTATTGTTTTTTTCTAGGATTCTCGAAATTTTTATTATTATGCAAACCACGAAGTACTACAAAATCAATGGTTTAACTACGAACAAGGTTGCCGTGGAGTATAATCTGAAAAGCCTTTTTATTTTTGTAATTTACTTTGATGTCCGCTATGAAGTTAACCTCTGGTAGATAGCTGGGCAAAATCCTTGTGTTGGGGCTGGCTTTGTACACATAATAGGGTTTATTCTTAAAGGAAATGAAGGAAATTTTGTAATATAATGATAGTAATAATTCCTGCTATCCCAGTTTACTTACCCTTTCATACGGACATTGACATGGAAAGTTCGAAAGTCGCCGGATATCATTGTTAAACCCCCTAATTAAATAATTTGAGTGCTGGCTTACTAATAACTGACAGTAATCCATATCCAATGAGAAATATTCTATTATGGATGATCCTCGCTTTACGGACAATAAGTAGTGGCCTTTGACGTCAAGCAAGTCCTCGGTTAGGGAAAACTCCAGAGATAATGATCCTGTGCCCCGGGTCGGTTGATTCAGATGGCAGCTTACATTTTTCACCAGTGCCGGTGCATAATTCAGGCATTCTAATTTAGTCATATTGATATCCATCTTGTCACGTTGAATATTAATATGAATTGGGCTTAGTAAGCATTTATAAGTCTAAGGAAAATATTAGTTACCTTTGCCCGAGCACAGCGTGAAATTAAGGCCAAGCAAATCAGGTGATACAAGGTGGGGAATCGTTTGAGGTACATTTTTGCAAAAAACTAAGTGTAAACTGAAAACGAAACCTAAATTTTATAAGCTCAAACTTCAGCTAGACTGAGAGATTTCATTGATGACTGACGCGGATATTTATAATTAAATCGCTATCCATCAGTACTTCCATTAATAGCTTCATTGGATCGAACGACTGATTTTAATTAGGCTTAATAGTCACCCGAATGAGTAAATAACTACTAATAATAATAATAATAATAATTATAAAACAAATAAAAAAGTTATACACTTAACTAAATTAAATATATAATATAGAAATATATATTTAGGTAAACGCCCTCTTTTAATTAATGAGAGCTACACTGATCGAAAAGAATAGGCTTTGTTTTGAATTGTTTTTTAATATGCTTCTTTTTTACAACAGACCTTCTAAAATGTGCTTATTTTTATTTGCGAACCAGATTGCCGTAAATTATTGCTCGAACTGTTTTATTATTCTTATGATTTATTAAAGTGTCCGCAATGAAGTATAAATTTGGCATATAGCTAGGTATCAATTTTGTGTTCAAGGTGAATTCCTTAATATAATACCGCTTGTTCTTAAATTAAAAATTAAATAATATCAATGCATATTATATTATTTGTGAAAAGCCTACTTACCTTTTCTAGAGGACATTCTAGTGGAATGTTCGAAACTCGCCGCACTTCAGCGGTGAACATCCTGAGTAAATAATCTGATTGAACGCTTGCCAATATCGTGCAAAAATCCATTTTCATAGATATAATTTCTGTTATGGACGAGCCTCGCTTTATGGACAACATGAACTGGCCCGTAATATCATGCAAGTCTTCGGTTAGGTAAAATTCTATAGAGAATGTCCCGGTGCCTTGGGTTGTTTGATTTACATAGCAGGTACGATTTTTTATAATTTCTGGATTATAAATCGGGCATTCAATTTTGGTCATGTGAGCTACCATCTAGTTGCGGTGAATATTAATATTAACGCATAGTTAGGCATTTATAGGTTTTTACTCACCTTTGCCCGAGCTCTGTTCAAAATTATGGCCAAGCAAATCAGTTGAGGCAAAGTCGAAAGCCGTTTAACGTACATTGTAGGCGTCTATCCAAGTCTGGACTAAATACAAAAACTAATAATTTGAAAGCACTGATAATTATCTTTTTTTGATGCCCGACGAAAATGTATATAATTACGCTATTACCTATTAATACCTCTATTAATAGCTTCGCTGATTGGAACGACCAAAGTATTGTTTTATACCTCAATACATTTTATCTCTCTTATTTATTTGTGATGTGATATATGTATATTGTTGACTTGATTTCATCCACATCACAATCATTTCGGCCAACTTAATATAACTAACAATATTGGTAGAATGGAGACGGCTTCACCTGTTGCAAATTTTTGTTAACATAGCATATGAAATCATAACAGATTTCACCACATGACATGTGTAGAGAATTCTCTACACGAAATGTGTAGGGAATTTACTACATAAAATTTGTGGGGAATTCAGCACCTAAAATCCCTACAGATTTTTATTACACTTAGTTACGAACGAGGCTGCCATGGACAATTACTTGAAGAGCTTTCTTTTTGCTATGATTGATTAGGGCGTCTGATATAAAGTCGAATGATGGTAGATAGCTAGGCAAAGCTCTTGTGTCGACCGCAAAATTCTTGATATAATAAAGCGTATCCTTAAAGAAAAAAATATTAATAATTTAAAAATTGATATTAAATAAAGATAAGCTCAGTTACCCTTTTTATGGGACAGTTGAGTGGAAAATTTGAAACGCGCCGCAATTCAGCGACAAGAAACTTGATTGCATAATTTGATTGTATGCTGGTTTGGGCCGTACAATAATCCACCTTCACTGATAAATAATTTGTAAAAGATGATCCTACCTTCACGGATATTGCGTAAGTGCCTGTAAAGTCATTAGCGTCTTCGGTAATGGAAATCTCCATAGATAATGTCCCTGTGCTCTCGGATGTTTGATTTACCCAGCAACTCAAATGTTTAATTTTATCTGGTACATAATTAAGACATTCAACCTTTGTCAGAATGACACCAAACTTGTTGCATTGAATATGAAAATAAAATTAAACTAATAAAATCAAACATTTATGTTCATGTTTCTCCTACCTTTGCCCGAGCTCTGCCTAAAAGGATGGACAACAAAATCAGGTGGGGCAGAGGTATTAACCTTCTGATGTACATCTTGCTGGAACACTTAGGCTCGACTAAATACTAAATGTATGCTCTTGAAGCCTCAATTAGCTAATGGCTGATACTTATCATTAGTTCCATTAATATCTTCACTGGCTCGAACAAAACGTTTATAATTATTCCCTCTCTGAGTGGTTTAATCGGGTGGATATATGAATATACAGCAGATCGTTTCCTCGACATTTATGATATATATTCGTACTATGTAGAAATACGCAAAACAAAAACCAATTACCGAGTCCATTAAATTTCACTCAAAGCTGTTACTTCGACGCGCCGGTAAATTAGTATTTCAGCGACTCTGCACCGTCGTGGAGTACCTTTAAGTTACGTGACACTGGCAGAGCTGTAAGTTGTCCTTAAACTTTGCCAACTACCGGTGGCATTCGAAGTTGCCGCCTGAACTATAAACAGGGCTGCCCGAGCTCAACTTTCGGCCTGCGTGCCGCATGCTCAATGCGGTCCTTTCCGCAGGATGCAGACCCTGTTCTACCCTGGCTTCGACCTCTTGCTTTGTGCACTGGCTGGAAACGGGAGCCAAAAAGCAGGGGACCGGAGAAGCCAAGCCGAGGGAAATAAAGTAGCCGCAAGACCGCCAATTCGGTTTGCATCGCTGCCTTGTCATGCATAAAATATTCAGTATTCAGTGAGAAATAATAAGCGAGATGCGAGGCGAATGGGACTCTGAATGTGGCTAGGACTGGGACTGGGACTGTAAATGTGAACTGCAGTGCTCCGAGCTGCAGGAAGAGTGTGCGCAATTTGCAAGTAGGAAGCACTGGGGGTTAAGCATGGGTGACGTGGGCTAAGTGCCTCCTGTGGGGCGACTTGGGGCCCTCCGTCAACTATTAGCCAGGTTAATGTGAGTGAGTTACCGTTTGAGTGTGGCGGTAAACTCGACTGGCTGCCAGTTAATGACTGGCAATTTGTTCGAGCCCCGTCAGAACCGGAAATTACCGAAGGTTGATCTATAATTGACGATAATTTCTTTAATGTTCCTAATTGGCTGGCAGAACTTGGTTTATAATTTATTCGATTGGGCTCGAATCGAGCCGAAGGTAAAATATTTTGATGTCTTACTTCAGGGGAAGTCAAATAGTATTCTTCAGATAATATGATTAATTAATGAAGACTTAGAACCCCCTAAAACGATAAATAAAATATTAAATACCTCTCGTTTTTATTCAAAATAAAGTCTTCAAAAGTTTAAAGGTTTTAGGAAAATTATCAAAATAAAAAAGGAAACAATAATCGAAAGAAAATTAACGAGGAGATTACTCCAACGTTTAATTGTTATTTAATTAAGTTTTCAACTGAATAAGATATTAATGTTTTATATGAAAAGCCTCCAAATTCAACTCTTATTAAAGTCCATTAAATTTTAATTTTCCTACAAGCTTTAAATGTAGTTGATTAAATATTGAAAGACAAATCAGGCTAAGTTACATAAATTAAAATCAAGCCATAAACCCAATATTAGGCATTCAGCAAATCGTATTTAATTAAAGGGCTGTGTGGTGAATACCATAAATTAAAATAATTGCTCATTGATTTATGATAATTGCCGCAATTTATGAATTTATTCTTCCCTCCGCCCCTCTTGTAATTCAGCATTTAAATGTCAGAGCAAATCGCTCGGTCGGAAGTTTGTGTGCTGACAAATAATAATGCCTGCACTTATAGTAAACAACCGCAAAATCGATTCATTCGGAAGGAAATCGCAAAGTTGAAATACAAAAATACGAAAAAAAAAAAATGGCAAAATGTGTGCCCTGGAAAGTATTCAATTTGCGCATCCGTCGAAAGGCCACACGACATTCTTTCATTTTCAACGAATCAAAGCAGCTGACACTTCTGGGACTTTCGGCGAAAAGAGAAAAAAACCAATTCCGTTGGCTGCCAAATTTGCTGCACAATTTTATAGGAATTTGCGAAATTTGCATACTCAGCCGAGTTGATAGCGGGCCAAAAAAGGAGTATGAAAGTCAGTTATTACTGCCAGAGAATATCCCAGCAAACACCACACAAATTATAAGTATATATTATACAGAATGTGAAGGGAACTGGCCAAGGTCCACTCGGAAGCAATTAGTTCTCTTCGGACTTCCGTCCGTGAATGCTTGTTATTATTATTAATATTATGACGAGTATTACAGGAACAAACTGGAGTTTAGCACGGATTTATAATGGCATCAAACTTAATTAGGCTGCCAGAAAAAAAGAAGAAGCGAAAGGCGGCTATAAAGGAAAAATACAAATTACGTTAATCAACTTAAATTTGCTTAAATTAGGCTGAAAATGTTCACGACCCGTAGGCGTCCTTAGACTCTTGTCTGCCTCCGGAGCCCCCGGAAAGAACCCACTCCACGGCTGCCGGCTGCAGCCGAAGGCAGCCATAAATCTGCTGCCAAGTTTCTCCCGGTGTTTGTTATGAGTAAAAAGTTCCTTAGACAACAGCAATTATCATAATAGAAAGCCGGCCAAAGTTGGGCTTTGTGTGTGTGCGAAGCCCAAAAAAGTAGGCAGCGAAAAGTTTTCAATTCCAAATATTTTTGGTGTGTGCGAGTTGTTTTTCCGCTTAAACTTTAAACAGCCTTAAACAAATATGCAAATGCACGTAGAAATTATTGCGAAACGCTATTTGCATCATCCAATTAAAAATCGTATACGAATTCAGATGAAACAAATATGCTAATTATTTGTGCCCCCCAAAAACCCCGTTTTGATTGCGTAATATTAAATAATATCCAATTGCAAATGGCACTTGACAGGTAATTGGCACACATTTCATGTAAAATATTTTAAGTTATACATGCGCGTATACTTAATGTTGGTTATACATTATTGTTACCTGGTTTCGGTAATCTATCTCCTAATTAAGTTCTTGTTTGCGCCTGCCGAGCACTAAATATCTAATTAAATGTGAAATCGATAGTAGATTCCCAAATACGGAGCGTAGTGTAAGACGATATATCAAGAGCCGTCAGCAAAATAAGAGCAAAAACACAATTGAATTGTGGCCAAATGAAGAAAATGTATAGTCACGTAGGTAGACGGGTAATCTAATACCAATAAAGAATATATTTAATAAGGATTTACTTTTTCTGATATTCTTATCATATTCATAAAGCTACTTCAATATAAATAAATATTCCATTGAATACCAATTTCTCTTCAGGCACTTAAGTAATGTTTTAAGAGCTCACACTTAAAGCAAATATAAGTATTTAATAGAAGACACATAAGCGAAAAATATGTATAAATTACTCCTAGCAAAACATGAGTGCTTATAATTTAATATATATATCTGTATTAATTATTCAGTCTGGTTAAGAATAAAAAAAAATGTTGCTTATGTTTAGTTAGGTGTTATTTTCCTTAATATTCCCATAATACTTATACAGCTAATTCTTTAAAATTCTGGACAAATAAATAAATATAAATATAGCCCATATCAATTTCTATTCAAGCACTTAAGTAATATTTCAAAGAGCTCACACTTAAAACAAATACAATTATTTATTTCAAGGCACAGGGAATGTGCCACATAAGCGCAAAACATGATATAAAATAATCCTAGCCAGATATGAGTGCTTATAAAATATGAAACCAATACCTGGCATCATCCTCCGCCCATTCAGGTGCTCGAAAATGTTTATATTGCAATTCAGCAAGTCAAATAACATGAATATATGCACAATTTCATCAACGATTGGCATTGTACTCTCTTTCTGCATGTCCACTGTTTGCTAACCGGAGTTGTATTTCAAGTTCATTGGTCTGTAATCAGTGCAGACTGTGGTCTTATGCAAAATATTTATAGCGCTTTGCATCAAGCCAATCGAGCGCAGCCAGTGGGAGTTCCACAGAATAAATGTCAGAGAGGCGAGTGAAAATTTTTAGATATTTAGTTTGCGCAGTGGCAATGGTAATGTAATGCCCCACAATTGGCACCGCAGAACCCAATTAATTTGAATTTAATTAGGGCTATCGACTAGCCGAAATTTTTTTGCGGCCCGACACAATACCCATCAATCAGGGCATCAATCATGGTTAGGCACATAAAAGGGAAAAAGTGCGGGAAATTTGATGCCTGAGAGACAACTGAACAACAGCTGAATGTGAGCGATTCGCTTATTGAATTTTCGTCGGAATTGTGTCTGCTGCATTTTGAACAGAAGAGCCAGACATGGCACGGCTCATTGATATTGCTCATACGTCATGTGGCCCGCAACACACAAAAGAGGCGGCAATGGGGCCGCAGTGGGAGCAGTCAGCGGCTAAATCCGGGGTAATCATCGAACAAGGTTCCGCTAATTAATGGGAATTTGCCATTCATGTGGCCAACGGCTAATCAAAGAGCAGCTCCGCTCCCCTTGACAAAGGCAACCCCCAGAAATTAATTAGCGACATGTTCTTTCACATCAGCAGTACGGCTGCCCCGATTAGCATAATCTCTAATATGCTAATCAGTTTTCCGCTTCTCTAGAACTACCTTCTTGGCGTCGAAGTCATCCTCCCACGGCCATTGCTGCTCATTTCCGCTGGCCAACGGATGTCGGTCCAATGAAATTACAACACAATTTCTACAAGTGCTTCTGCTGAGCTCTACTTACACTAAGGGAAATAACTCTATAACTACAAGTCACGAGATAATAGTTCTAGATATTTCGGTAATACATTTCGGGCATAGAAAAGCTAAAGAGATTCCTTAGATCTTCGTTATTTATTTTTTTTATCAGTGCAACCAGACTTCTGCTTCAATTTCGATAGAAGTGTCCTTCTTTTATGGGAAGTTTCCTTTAAGGATTTTTCGCCCAGTTTGTGCTTCATTGATTTCCCATTGTTATTGCTCCGGCTAAGACGCACAAGAACATCTGAAAAGGTTTGGCAAATCGGAAAGTTTGAGGCAGTCTGTGATTGAATTTGCCAAATACTGTTTGCCCAGAAGGGTGGCCGGCAAAAAAAAAAGAAGTTGGATTAAAGACCGGTTCTGGGAAAACATTTTCTCAGCGTAAATGCTGCCAGCCATTTGCTTTGAGTTTCTTTCCAAGAGGGGCTCAAAATTCACACGGACAGATATCGATTTTAAATATTTATGAAATGCCCAAGGCTTAAGATATTGATATGACGACTATGGCAGTTAATCCTACAAGTTTTTATTGAAAACATAAATATTTAAAACCTACTTATGGACGTCTTTGTCAATTTAATAATTTAAGTTTCTCACCTTAGTTGTATAAGCTAAGCACACAAAGTTATTTCGTGCTCTTTAAGGGCCCTTTCCCGTTTGATATTGATCGATTAAATGTACCTGAAATTGTCTGTCTGGGAATTGTTTAACCTTACCGACATTTTACACAATTTTGCAATGCAATATCTGTCTGTTTTTCATTCGCCCGCAGAGACTTTCTCACCGAGTGCCTGTTTCCATCGCCGACACGGCCGTACGAGTTGCCATGGGAGCAGAAAACCATTTGGGCCATCATTTTCGGCCTGATGATGTTTGTGGCCATTGCCGGGAATGGTATTGTTCTCTGGATTGTAACAGGTAAGCGCCTGATGGCAATGGCGCGGTCGATTCCGCAAAGCGGCTTTAAAGCAGTTAAGAGAAAGAAAAAATAACAAAATCACGTATACGCCGCATGGGCCGCAGCCAGCCAGCCAGCCAGCTACGCTCTAATATCCGGCAATTTTTGCCTTGGCCATCACGTTTTTCGGTTCTTCCCACACTCTATCTATCTCTCTTTCTTGGTTTCGCCCCATAATTCTCCGATTTTACTCGACTAACTCCACAGGACATCGCAGCATGAGGACGGTCACAAATTACTTCCTGCTGAACCTGAGCATTGCCGACCTGCTGATGTCGTCGCTGAACTGCGTCTTCAACTTTATATTCATGCTGAATTCCGATTGGCCATTTGGCTCGATTTATTGCACCATCAATAATTTCGTGGCCAACGTCACGGTCTCCACATCGGTCTTCACCCTCGTGGCCATCAGCTTCGATAGGTGAGTCGAGTCGCGGCGCTGCGCGTCGCAATTTTCCTTTGGCGTCATCTAATCCGTGCGTCGGCACATCCGCTTGCCACGATTCCATCCTGCAGATACATCGCCATTGTGCATCCGCTGAAGCGCCGAACGTCGCGTCGGAAGGTGCGCTTCATCCTGGTCCTGATCTGGGCACTCAGCTGCGTGCTGTCGGCGCCCTGCCTGCTCTACTCCAGCATTATGACCAAGCAGTAAGTGGGCAAGTGCCCCCTAAATCGAAACCAAAACCGAAGCGATTTCCTTGCCTTATTTTGTTTTAAGAAAGGGTATGAAGCTAGGATGATAATTCAGCATAAATATATCCGCAATCCATCAGAATATTTATAATGCTCGAGTTTTGCAAGAGATAAAAGACTTATTTACAAAAGTTACAAAAGTTCTTCGCGTTAATTATCAAATTCTTAAAGAGTATCCCCACTTTCCCTCAACGAAACTACATAGCTTTGCCATTATTGTTTCTGCTTTCCTTTTTGCGAAGCATAAACAAGTTTGTAAGCCAGAGCTTAGGAGCCAGCCAGTAGGGGGGTTCCCTGTGGAGAGAAGAGGCAGTCAAGCAGCTCCTGTATCGATTTGAGAAGGCAAACAGATATAGAAAATGAAATTCCTTCCACCTTCCAGGAATGCTTCCATATTTTTCCTTGCCTGTTTCTGTATTTTTTCGGTGTTGATATAAGCATCCACATCCATCTAAATCACCTCGTCGCCTCTGCTCCGACGCCTGCCTTCATTTGAATTTTACGCAAATTTGCAACATTCGTTGCTGCGAATTTCAAAGGGAGCGCTCGGTCGGTCGGGTGTCCTGTTTAATAGAATTGAAGCATTTTTTATTTAGACTCTCCACAGGCAGAGCCCTATTCGGGATAAAAGGTCTCTCTGGGCAACAGACTCGAGGCATAATAAAGATGGCAAGTTCATATATCAAAATGTGATAAAGAATAGACGTGCCGAGGGCTCGACGAGAGTCAAACACGAAGTCAAATTCTGGCAGGGAGAAAGCTCACACTCTCTGGATTTTGAAGGATATGTTGGGAGTTGGAGAAGAGCGCAAAAGTCTATGAAAAATTGGATGAACATTTCCGAAGAAACCTCAAAGGTGATAGACAGTTAGCAGGCTAAAAAGGATATTTACAATGCAAAAAAAAAAACAGCAAAGACAAGATTAGCCTTGCAAATTGCTATGGCGAGGTAGGGTGTGTGAAATTGGATATTTATGGGAGTGATTAACCCCGTTTATCGGATTAAAATTGAATTTACACTTTCTTACAAGGCACAGGGCTATTTTTAATTCCAGGATTTAAATACTTAATGCATAGAGCTTGTTACTTATTTTTAAGTAAACTAAGTAATAATAGAAAGAGGAGTTTAATAATTAAATAATAAATTAACTCTTTTCTTTGATGTTTATATATAAATTGAGTTAATTATGAGAGAGGTCTTCAGTAGGTTTAATTTATTAAAACTATTGCCTACAAAACCCAATAAATGATAAAAACGTTAAGCACCCCTTTGATAAAACAAATATTTAAGAGCTTCAAAAACTAGTTCCGGTTCCTGTTTTAAATGAATTGTTGAGTGACCAAAAACCGAGGCATTCAGAATCAATTGAGTTTGCATGAAATGGCCAAATTCCCCCAACAACCGCCAATATTGCCATCAACATTTTCGGTACGGGACTCGTTGGCCAAATTATGAACTGTCTGCCAGTTGCCATAGCCATTGCCCATAGCCGTGTTGTTAATGGCCCGAAAAGTGCTGGTAAACAGTCCGGGGGCCTGGGTGTTATTGCGGAAAGGAAAGAGAACGGGACAGGACAGGATAGGGGAGCAGCCCTTTTAAGTGCTCGACAACGTTGAGGCATAAAATATATCATAATTTGGCAAATTAAGTTTTCAATTTGTCGAAATTTGTCATGCCTGTAAAGGCAAAAGCTCCCTTTTCGCCACTTCCTTAGTCCTGCGTCCGCTGAAGCGTGAAACTTGACAGCTTTTTACGTTTCGGGGAAACTGCGGGTGTAATTAAATGATGAAATTTTGATTTCGGTGCTTCCGTAACATAAACATTTGAAGGCCTAAGTACCAAGTATTGATTTACCAAATTCAATGGACCATTCACAGCTATTACAATGGAAAATCGCGGACAGTCTGCTTCATGATGTGGCCCGATGGACGATATCCCACCTCGATGGCGGACTATGCGTGAGTAAAATATATCAGAGCTTTAAATAATTTATATAAAACTAGCGGACCCGGCGAACTTTGTCTCGCCCTAATTCGACGCCATTATATAACCCCAGGGTAATAGTCAAACACTGCATTTCTTTATTTAGTATAGAGCGATATGATATACTATGTTTTTTGTTTTATTTTCCGGCGCAAAAACAAACAATGAAGACGGCTTACCAACACGCGAACATGCAACGTACGGCCGTGCGAAAAACAGGGAAATTCTAGATTTATCCCGCAGACTTCTAACGATTGGCCTTGCGATTTGTTGATTGTCATCGCAAATGCCAATCGGACGGGGAACTGAATCCTCTTGAATTGGAATGGTAGATCAGTTGGAATAATCGGAATTCGTGGTATAAGGACTACCTCTCCTTTAAATGTTCCCTTGATGATCGTCGCCTGAATCACGTTATTCATCAGTTTCTTGACGGACAACCGCGTACCGTTGCACAATTTCGGATGATTTAGATTCCGCAGCATTATAATAATTGATCCCACCTTTAGTTGCAAATTATGCGGTGGAGTTCCTGGCACATCTAGCGAGTTCAAAAATTCTGTCGGATAGTTCGTTGCTTCATCCTCGTCGGTCACGCTGTCAACGGATCTGTATGAATGCAGTTCTCCATGTGCATTGCAGTGCTGACATACCACAGACAATGAACCGATAACAACGCAGCTATGGTCTTTGTAGGACGTTGAGAAATTGTATGCAAATGCAGCGCGATTCAAGTCTGTTCTTGGTACTCTTTGTGTAGAGCGAATCTGTGCTAAACGGGTTCGTCTCGATTCATTTCTTTCTGCACGTTCGTCTTGCGTTTGACTTTCATGGACATTCCGACTATATGTTGCTCGACGTGTACGTCGTCCAATGTTTGGCCGTCTTATAGCAGGCATTATTCCTACAAATCACAGGAAGAAATTAAACAAATCCGGACGTCTGATAAAAACGAATAAGAAACCGAATAATATTGAAACGATTTGTTTTTACTTTGACATATATTTCGATACACTACTCTTTTATATAATTTGATATTTTAATTATTTGTTTTTCACCATTACCCTGGAGAATTTTATTACGTTCTGACCTTCTCCTGTTAGTTACCTACAACTGAAAAAAAATTTGAACCAAATCGGCCCAGCCGTTCTCCAGTAGTTTTTTACGACACATTTTTTGGGCTCCATTTTTATATATATAGATATGAAATTATAAATATATACCATTTATGTATTTTTTTTATTCCTTCTCAATCAGTTACAACCTGATTATCCTGGTACTGACCTATGGCATTCCCATGATCGTGATGCTCATCTGTTACTCTTTAATGGGGCGAGTCCTGTGGGGCAGTCGGTCGATTGGGGAGAACACGGACCGTCAGATGGAGTCGATGAAGTCCAAGCGGAAGGTGGTGCGCATGTTCATCGCCATTGTGTCCATCTTCGCCATCTGCTGGCTGCCGTATCACCTGTTCTTCATCTACGCCTACCACAACAACCAGGTGGCCTCTACGAAGTACGTGCAGCACATGTACCTCGGTTTCTACTGGCTGGCCATGTCCAATGCGATGGTGAATCCCATTATTTACTACTGGATGAATAAGAGGTAAATTGGATGGCAGGAAGAAGTTTATATAGTATATTTGGGAATATACAATTTAGAGGGGAATGTAGTATTTTCTAGTTGGGTAAATGCATAATTTAAAATGTAAATTCTGTAATAAATTATAGCATAAAAATGTAAATGAAAGTATTTATATAATTGCCAGAATTATTTAGAAATTTTATTAAGCCCTAACTAGTGACATATTTAAAGCCTTCATACGGATTTTTCCACCATTTATTTCTACATTGAATTACACATTTAATACATTTAATTACCCACTTAATTAATTAAATTAAATTAAATTAATTAATTAAATTTCTCGCTTAATCCCCGTGGACTGCAGGTTCCGGATGTACTTCCAGCGCATCATCTGCTGCTGCTGCGTGGGCCTCACCCGCCATCGCTTCGACTCGCCGAAGAGCCGGCTGACGAACAAGAACAGCTCGCACCGACACACTCGAGGTGGGTACACCGTCGCCCACTCGCTCCCCACCTCCTCACCCCCCACGACCCAGACCAACCAGAACCAGAACCAGAACCAGATCCAGAACAATCCGCTCCTGACCATCCAAGCCATCCAAGCCATCCAATCCACCCAGTTGCACTTGTCTCACCCAATCCCCCCGCCACATTCCGCAGCCGAGACCAAGAGTCATTGGAAGCGCAGCACGATGGAAACGCAGATCCAGCAGGTGCCCACGAACAACTCGGGCCGGGAACACCGCCAGACGCAGGCCCAGACCCAGGGAGCGCACAGTGGAGGCGGCATCACGCCGCGCGCTGCGGTCGAGTGCATCATGGAGCGGCCGCTGGACGGGAACAGTTCGCCGCTCTGCCTATCGATAAACAACAGCGCCGGGGAGCGGCAGCGCGTGAAAATCAAATACATCTCCTGTGACGAGGACAATAATCCTGTCGAGCTGGAGCACAGTGGTCCCAAGCAGCTGTGATGTTCCCGCCAGCGATGCTGCTGCGACTGCGACTGGAGCGGACTGTGAATTTTCCAGGGTTTCGGAAAATACAATTTGCCAGTTTGCTGGCTCTTCTTCTGTACATATAAGCGCCCACTCACACGAAAAGGGAATATATATTGAATATAGGACGTGCAGAGCAGGGTGGATCGGTTTCAGGTACAAATAGGGAATTTAAGGGGCGTAAGAAATGGTAATTGGGTATTTTCTGGTCTGGAATGTCTGGTCTGGAAAGCAAAGAGCTTTGAGTTTGGATTTAAAAAATTATTCGGGTCCTTCACCTTTATTTTCCACCAAATAACTTTATTATCTTAAAGGCCGATAGTCATTTAATTATTTCCAAGCTAAAGTATCTTTAAAATTTGTTATAATTTAAAGAAAATAACTTTTTATAAGTAATAATTCTCTAAACTGTAATTATTTACATCCTTACAAATCGATCCACCCTAATGCATAGTCAAAGTTGAATTTCCGGTTGTCAAAATAGAAAAAAAAAAGAGTTCAACGAGAAAGAAAGAAAAAAGTCCAATAAATTGAATTTATATGTCTTTGTATAAAGGAATCAATCTATCGACTCTTTAACCATCGAAGAGCTGTAAGTTTTAACTGTTGTAAACATCTAGGCTAAGCCAAAACTGTACATACATGCTAAGATTAAAAGGATAAATATATCTGCATAAACGTTCGTTAGAATAAATCAATTAAAGGAGTCTAGACATTTTTCACTCTAAAGCTGTTTAAAGCTCACTTTATTCATGGAAAATGTCTAGGACTTTTCAGTGAACGCATTTTACTTTTAAGAATTTATTTGTTGTAGATTTTTCTGTTTGCCTTTGACATCTGTAAATATATGTAAAGAAATATTTGTGAAATTGCAGCAAAAACAATGTGTGTAGTTTATTAAAATAAAATGTTAACCACACAACATTTGCAGCTGACATGAATATTTATTCTGACCTATTTCCACAGGAAATTAAACAAGAAAAAAAGGGGATTGCGGGTGATTGATTGTTGATTAGAGTTAAACAATTGGTAATAAGCCATTCAGAATCCTAAGGCCTTCATCTTCAGGCCCACGGCTAGAGACAATATTGTCATTAGTAATTGAAAGTGCCCGTTAAGCTGAGCTTAATTTTGCTTGAATAAATACTAATTCGTCTGTGCTACTAAAATTATTAAGTCCGCACCCAAAGGGAATTTGCATTCCATTATGCCCGCACTCGGATTATTTATGCAAAGCTCAAAGTCCAATCCAATTCAAGCGAGTTAGCCATGCACGAGTTAATACTTATGTGTCTGTAGTTATTACTCTGGGTGAAAGGTCCCTTAATGCAAAAGGGAATCCTTTCAAATGCCCCCGAAATCATATCTCCTTCGGTCTGCGACCCGCCGGCTGCCTTTCAATAGTTCAATTTTAAAGGATTTCGCCTCCTTTCAGTCCGAGAGCAAACAAATCTCGGAGAGATTCACATAATGGCGAACCGATTACAAAATGTAATTGAAATGCAAACCGAGACCGAAGCCGAGACCGAGAACGCTGAAAACGAACCCCAGTTGGCGCCCCGCTCAACTATCTAATTGAATCACAGACAAGTTTCGAATGCGATTGCAAATCGAAACCAAAACCAAAACCAAAACCCCGACAAAACACAAAGCGTTACATTTTTATTGCGCGCTCTGGCAGTTGGAGAAAGAGTTGCGCTAATGCGACAAATTGCCCGTTGTAATGGCCCCACAATGAACCGATGGCCGTGGACCTGCATCTGGACCTGGATCTGGCAGGGGTTTTATTCGAGGTAATAGGATTTGATGGGTTCCGAGAGCCCCGTTCACCGAATAACAATTTGCATAATAAGTTGATGTTTGTATCGCCTCTGCCCCCATTGTCATGGCAGCAAAAGCCTTTAAGGAGTGAAAAAGGCAACCCAAAAATCAGTTGAAAAGATTCTATTACCTCAAATACATATGCTACATACATGTCTGTGGACTCCGTTTCCGTTTCCCCGGCAACAGACTGAGCGGAGTCCTGTGAGTGCCGAGTCCCGGGGTCACACCGCAAATTGTCTGAGCAAGTATGAGTGGTCTGGCCTCGAATTAGGTCCCTCGGTGCGTAAGTATCTCATATCAAATGAAATGGCTAATCAATTTTCATATGCCATTCCTTCGGCCATAAAAGTTCGGCCACAACTATGGCCCTAATAGAGTGGTTCGGAAGTGCTGGAAAAAAGGAGCCAACGGTTAAAGGTCAATTGCATTACCAAAATTAACAACGCATCCCGTAATTCCGACTGTCACGGCCATGTTTCTGTCAGAGCATCCTGTTTTCTGTTTTTATTTTTCCTCCTCCGCGCAAAGGAGTGGCATTGTATGTATTTATTTTCAGGGGGAAATTTTGTGTTTTATTTACATAGTGAGAGTGGCCAAAATAATACGAAAAGAACACGGCCAGCCATTGGAATGACAGAGCGATTTTTCAGCGTTTTTGTTTAAAGGGTGAGTTAATTGGCTTTGTAATGCTTAAATGGTTGTTCTAAATTTAACATGTGCGCATGGTTTAAATAACAAGCCAATTTGCGGAAAATTGCGTTGGATAAAATGCAGTTGAAGAGAATTTGGGGTTAAATATTATTTTAGGAATTTTGGAATTGTTTTAAGACTTTGCTCGAACTTAAAATAAATTGGTAATTATACGTGTATTAAATGAAAACGAATATCATTGAATAATTTATTTAACATTTTTATTTGTCCAAGTAAATGGATTATATCATCATTTTGACTTTTTTTATTTAATGCTTGAAAAAGTATGCTTTTATTTAATATAATTTTTATTAAAAATATGTAAGCTGGGAATATGAAAAGAGTTCTCCAATTTAAATTTGTCTTTTCTCATTCGAATTAAAAATGGATATTAATTTTTAGAATATTGAGTCAAAAAATGCAGTGCAGGAATATGTTTAAATTTAATTGGTTTTCAAATGTTTTTGTATCGAAACTCTTTAAATTTAATTAATTGTTCAAAGCCGTTTCAGAGTATAAAATAAATATTTGTCTATATTTAGATATAGCTAATCAATCACATCACCCTTTAGAAGTCTATTCCCCCCCAGCCAGCGTAGAGCTCTCAGTCAATCCACTTTTAGATCTCTGATAGACCACATTGTCAGAGACAGGACGGGCTGCTCTCCAGTATCAGAACCAGAAATCCAAACAGAAAACAGGGCCGTAAATAGGAAGAAATAGTCAAATTCGAAAATGATCAAGTACCTGAAGCTTCTGGCGGCCGTATCCGGGATGGTGGTCCTGGGCTACTGTGTGTATTTCGACAAGAAGCGTCGCAGCGATCCGGATTTCAAGCGGAAGCTGCACGAGCGCCGGACTCGTCGCCTGGCTACCAAGCCGGGACCTAAGGACCTGGGTGATAAGGATATGGAGATGTACTTCCTCGAGCAGATGCAGCGCGGCCAGACCGCGATCATGAACGGCGACATCGAGGGCGGAGTGGACTATCTGATCAACGCAATCCTCGTGTGCAACCAGCCGGGCAAGCTGCTCCAGGTGCTGCAGAGCACGCTCCCAATGGAGATCTTCACCATGATGCTGATCAAGATGCATGCCTACGAGACCGCCCAAGAGCGCTCCACTGTGGCCCCCGTTGTGGTGGACGAGGAGGGAATCAATGCCCTCGAATAGGTCCGGCCCAGCTCCAGCTTCACTCAAATCATTCCAAATTTATGGGTTTGTTTAGTTAACCCGAACGGAGGAGAGTATATATATACAGTTTTTTTGCTTGGTTCACAATTATAAATGCAATCGATATCGTATTAGGGCTCAGCAGCATATTCAATGATCAATAAGACTGTTATTATTCCTGAAAATACGTCCCAACTTATGCTTGCTTTTACCTTTTTTCATTTTGTGTTTGTTTGTTGCCATGACCAACTCGAGTGGCAACTTGGCTAACAAATTTTCTGGGAACTTTGCAAGCATCTGCTCCGTTGGCAAATTAACGACATCGATTATAATGTCGAGCGTAAAATTTTCCACTGCGACGATTCCTGGAAAGAGATATCGCTCAGCTCGGCTTAGCTTTTTAAAGCTGCTGCCAAGGTCTCTGCATGCACGGCACATGGAAGGGGCAAGCCTTTGTGTAATTATAATTTTAAGACCTTTAACCTTGCTGAATCCTTCCAGCCTCTCGTTTTGGCTTGAATCAATCAGGGGACTCAACAATTAAATGCGTATTCAGCATTCCGCAAGCTCGAAATTATCATAACAATCGAGTCGCAACTGTGCCTTCGATTGTTCGCAAACAAAATGACTGTCGGCCCACTTCCGGTATTATGCGAATTCCTGTCTGCTGTTGGCTTTCCTCAACAATGGCGGACCAAACAAACTGGCCTCCCGGGAGTGTCCTTCGCTGCTGTGCGGTTTGCAAGCATAATTTCCCAGAAACACGTATAGCCCAGAGCCCAGAGCTGACCTCTACACGGGCATTTATCATCCGGATGCGTTTGATTGATGGCCGTGGTGCCGTCGATTGGCCAACTGGCCGTGAAATCCCACTCGCCCGCAACTGGCCCACTCACACCGCTTAAAGCTGTCGTGTTGGCCATTAGGGACATCTTGTGTGGAGCGTTAACCCCCCGGAGGAGCGCTGGGTCGAAAGTTGAACCAAGACAGATTTACAAGGCCATTCATCTGCATATATTGCTTAGTTTGTAGAGAAACCCTTGCCTAAGTGTTTTATTGTGTGCTTAAGTGTTAACTGGACACTTGTTTTTAGTGGGAAGGAAACCTATTCAAAGCACTTTGCTGGCAATTAGTAAGAGAAAAGGTTAAGGGATTGAGTTCACATAAATATTTAATACAAATTGGTCTTCTTTACACATAATTAATCTTTAAACTGAGATAAAAATGCTTTAAGTGGTTCAAGAGATAGCAGAGCCATGTGAACTTAAATTTCAGCATTAGCAAGCCCTTTTCTAAACGTTTTATTGCAAATTTAACTCTGAACTGGTCAAGGAAAACAATCTTTTAACGCCTTTTGCTGGCAATTAATGAGTGGAAAGTTCAACTGATTGAACTGATTCCCATTCGCTTCGAGTTGCGAGGTTCCCGCGAATGTAATTACATAATGACCTTTTTGCGGCATTCTCCTTAGCTTTCTCCGTCCATTGTCCAGTTCTAGTAATTACCAGATAAAATAGAGAGACAGGCAGACGGGCAGACGGGGGATTGGATAAAACATTGGAGCGGAGCTGCGTTGCCCGGCACTAATTTCCAAGCTGAGCAGCAACGATTTTCGCAGTCTGGCATCAAAGACTTGGGCCCTTGGAGCGGGAGCTAATTTAATGAAGTATCCTGGAAGAATCCTGAGCATGAGTGTCTGCACTAATAGCTATGCTGTGCTCAATTATTCCGTCTCATTTGAAATATTGGGGCATTAATAGGAGGTAATTGACCTTCCAATGAGTGCAGTACTCTAAAAATTCCCCCTAAACAAATCAATGTTAAATTTTACTTGACTAAATACTTTTATTAGAATACGTTAGAGTTACTTAAGCAGCCAGCCCATTTAAAGAACAAGTAAATTCAGTTAACTTAACTTTTCTGGCTAAGCAAGTAAAGGTCCTTCTTACATTTGTTTATGTTTTTATGCGCCCTTTTATTGGCAGCTGTTTTGGTTTCAGAATTCGATGTCGTGGCCATTAACATAAAGATATTAATTAGGCCCACAAGATGGCAAAACAAGGCGACACTAAAAGAAAGTAAGCCTACTTTGGTAATTTTTTCTGTCTGCTTTTCTTTTGCAAATAATAATTTTTGCAATTTATTAATCAAATTCAATGTCTCTTTTATCACTAATATTTTAAAAATTATATTTTCAAGTATTTAAGAAAGACTTTTACCTTATTTTTCGCAGCCTAACTGGGTTACTTGAAAAAGTAGTCAGGCTCAACTAGAAATCGAGACTGCGGAGGGGACATGCTCAAGAAAGTGAATAGTGTCTGGGATGTGGGGTGCCACATCAAACAGGACTAATTGGTCGGCGCAGCCACAGCAGCCAGGACTTGTGGCACGGGAGATTAATGCCGGGGAAGTGTCATTATCGCTGATGCCTAATGAATTCGTGGCTGTGCAAATTCCATTAAACATACGACTGGGGAAATCTCACTGCCCAAATTCGGGGGAATATTTCCACGCATTGTTTAGGTTTAACAAATACCACGCATACGCCCCGTGTAACCAGCAATCTCAGCAATCCAAAAGCTTTAACATAGTTTATGTTTGCGGAGAAAGTTTAACTTGTGTGTGTGCCCTTTTCCGGGGTTACCACACCTTCTCGTTGACTATGGAGAATTTTTTAATAAACAGCATCAGGCCAAACAGAGAATGGCAGGGTGAAACTTACCATAACGACATTTTTTTCGTGCCATCGTGGCCCTTTACATAAACCATTTGACTACGCACGTAAGTTTCACAGACCAACATTCGCACACACTCGTAGAAATACCCGTAAGCAAACAAACACTCGCTCACATGCACGGAGACTCTCATTTCCTGGCACCGGAAGTGGTTTGGTGTGCGAGCGAGCCAGCAGGCCAGTGTGTGTGCGTCAAGGTTTATATCATCTCTTTGCAGTTTTTTCGCACGTTCCACAATTTTTACCCTCAGCTGTTTTGAATTTCATTTTAAACCCGATGCTCAGTCAGAAGTTCAAGGAATATTCGCGGAAAATGTCCTTAAAACAAATATTTAATCATGATCTTGGTGGATGGCAAGCAACTTTTTGGCACTTTGTTCGTGATTTTGAACAAAAAATTCTATTATCAATTATTTTAAAAATGTTTGTAAGGTTCTTAAATTATTTATTTACTTAAAATCTTAGTGAATGCCATTCTAGTTTATTTATTCGTAATTGCATTTGACATAAGGATTCTAAATATATGATATTTATATCGATATAAATTAATTATATCAATAATGATATATCAACAAATATCGAGAAATTTAACTTATTATCTATGCCATTATTGGAAAAGAATATTTCATGCATGCATAGTTTTCACAAGCATCTTTATTAACTTCTTAAATGCAATCTTAAATTAATATTTTTTAAATTTGTCTATTGAGACTATCGATAAATATCGATTTCCATCCCTAGTTCCTCCTGGGTATCTCAAAGTCTTAAGCCACGGCAATGCCGTTCTTTCTGGTTATGTTTGCTTTTCGCGAGACAACAAAATATGTGAGCTATCTTCCCCCTAGATGGATGTTCAGGTTCAGTACCCCGCATACATTACGTATACGACATGTGTGCCGAGGATGCCGTGAGATCGGCATAAAGAAGTGCCCAACAGTCGACTTTGTTTTCCCCGAGGTTTTTGGGCAAACAATAGAAACATGAGATTTTCGGCAATCAAGTGGGGATTTGCCAACACGTTTTGGGAAGCTGCACAGTAAGCAAGTGTGTGCATATTGATAGTTTCATAGTTTTCACTTTACGAAAGGGATTATTGTAGGTTTCCCAGCTGGAAGTAAAACATGCAGGGATTTTCTGCATACAACAAAATAGGTTTCGATGCAAGGCATTCTCCATACAGCGGCTAAGAAATATTCAATGGCATTTAGTGGACTGGAATTTCCTTTCTTACAATATTTTTAAAGAGCTAATCCCTTCCGGCTTATAAAGATTTATCTCGCTATTACAGGTCAAGTAAACGGCTGCCTGAACTAAGCCTCACTATCGAGGCTTAATGAAACACTTAAGGATTCTGCTCTATTTATGTTTCCATCTTGGGCAAACAAGGCTTTTGAAAGTTTAAGGATCTACAAAATGTATGGGCTTTCGAAGCTTGCACAAGTGAAATAACACCTCGCTTTATGGCCTTCACTTTAACCTGGCCAACTACATATGGATGGCTTCGTGGCATTCGACCTGGCGGCCTTGTGGAGTCGAAACTCCCTCGATTGTTAAGTGGAATTAGAGGGAGGTCTATATTTTATTGCAGCAATTTGCCCAAAGCCAAAGTCGGTGTATATATATTGTACATATAAATCCTGTAGCCTGCAGCCAGTAGCCTGTAGCCTGTAGCTGCTGCGGCACATATCCTTACATACACTTATTGTTTGGCGTAAAGTCTGCAAAGTTTCCGAAAAAGGAAATGCGCTAGCTGGCTTTTCCTTCTTCATTTTGTAACTTCTATAAGTGTGTTTATGGAGTGTGCGTGTTGTGTGTTGCTGGGGACCACACCCCTTCTGGCCAGATGGGGATTCGCTGGTCCTCGCTGCACTCTAGTCCTGCCATCACATTGCATTCTGTTTGCACAGCCGCCTAGGAACCACTTTCCATGAAAGTCCTTCCTGGCTCACAGCTACCCCCCATGTCCAGGATCGAGAGCCATGCTGAGAATGTCGTCAAAGGATTTGCGTCACAGGATTCCGAGAGTCAACGGCAGGCTGCATGCAGTCCTTGCGAGCTCACACCCCTTGGCGGCAGCTGGGAAAGCAATTTGTAATAGCTTGCTTGCTCGCACTTCGATTCTGGCAAGTCGAAAAGTAATTCACCAAATTCGTTTCCGGCTGCCGAAAGGCTGAATCTGCGGGACGTACAACAGCCTAATTGCAGCCGGCCAATCTAAATACACACTCGGACAGGCACATCCTGTACAGGATCCGCTGCCACTTCCACTTCCACTTCTACTTCCACTTCTGTAGTTTGTTTTCGATGCGCCGGAAATGACGGCAACTAACGGTGCACCTGAGGCCGAGCCTCACACATAACGACAATGGGAGTGCCACGAAGATTAATGGCGGTCATCCCTTAACACCGTTAATGCACTGGGAGAATATTGGAACATAATAGTGATAGTTTCACTTAAGTTATTAAATGAAACTTCTATCCAAGGTATTGCTTATTTTAGTAAATTTATTAATACATAATAAAGACTCAATTGATTTTCTTAGCAATATTATTTAGAAAATATAGAATTTAAGGAATAAGCTTGAGCTAATTTCCTTCATATTTCATTTGATATATTATATTCGCAATAAAAAAAAGTTATAAAGACTTTGTATATGTGTATCCTCGCCGCCTAAGGACATTATTCCTACGCCTGCTGCTGACAATGTGGCAGAAGCCCTTCGCCATGGGGTTGCCATGGGGGCTGGTGGAGTGCTGAAAAATGTTGCCGCATGTTTGCGGTGGCTAACAGCAACCTCAGGGACTCTGGCAAGCCAATAGGGACTGACAAAAGGACATTCAACCCGCAGGACTTGCTCAAACTAAGCCAGCGGGTGGCATTCGGCCAACTTTTACTTCAACTTTTAGGGCAACACTACAGAGGTAATGGCGTTTAAAATACTTTTTCTTAGCATTTCTATTTATTATTCTGACTAAAGGGTTAGCACTCCAGCTTTTTAGTTGTTTGGTCTGTGGAAAAATTTATGTAGCTTAAGTTTGTTTAAAGTAGTTAACGGGCTTGACAAGTATTATGAGAAAATTCAAGTTTAAATTGAATTTCTGATTTCTTTTTAACTTCTTTGCTTGTTCTACTCACTTTTCAATGATATACTTGTTATTATAGGAAACTATTTTAAGGCCTCTGAGTTCATTATTCTTTTAAATGTAAAATTTAAAAATTACCCAAAGCTTACACAGACCCGTTGGTTTCCTAGCACATTGTCTTGTCATTTATGTAAATTTTTAAATATTTTTTCATGCAACATTTCCTTAACCTTACTTACTCTGCGTTTAATCAGAAGAGTAGCCCAGCCAAGAGTCAATATGTATGACTTTAAAATGAAATCACAGCCGAGGAATCCTGCCTTATCATCATTCACGACCACACAAAGTCTGGCGCTGTGTGAGAAGTTTAATCAAAATAATAAACTCGGTTTGTTTTCTAATTTGCCATGCAAAAAGTTCCAAGGACGGCCGGATGGCAGGGCTCGGTTCTGTTGTGTCTAAGTCCATTATCTCGTCCTCGGAGCATCGCGCCCTCCCAATCTGGAAACTCAAAACCCAAGACGCAGGACGCAGGACACAGACGACATAGACACCTACCTACCTCGGCGTATGTCTAAACAATATAAGTCGCCCACTGTTACAGTTCATTTGAATGGAACGAATTTCATAGGAAATGAAGGCAGCGCGGCATATTAGATTTCTCGCAAAAGGAGGAGAGCAAGGAGGAGTTGGAAAATTTTAAATGCAAATGAATAAGCAGCTGGAAATGATTCCGCAAATTTATTCATAATAAACAAGATAACAATAACAATAATGCCACATGATAAGCCCAGTCAAATGTTATCTCCCGAATGTCCCTAATTCGAATTGCGATCCATAAATATTTATGAGTCTGCTCTGTGTGTGGAAAACTTTGATTTTTCCCGGCGCCAGCAAGTCGTAGCCCCATTAAAACGTATTAAAATATATTGTTTTGCTTTACGACCGGAATAAATATGTTTTATATTGGCCAGACCATCAAATAGCCATATTTTCGGGGCTTTTTACACCATATTTCAATGCAGCCAGGTAAGCGTTTTAAAACATTCAGCAGGCAGCTCTGGGGGAATTCATTTGCAGCCCCATTCATTTGCATGTGCAATGACACGGGCTGACTGTGCGCCGCATTTAGTAATTAATCCAATGTACTTTGAAAAGGCTTAGCTAATTTTACCCAATATTTACATAAGCTTGCTGGTGTAAACAAGGATGTTAATAAAGGTGAAAGGTTGTACTAATTAGCATCATGCCGGATGCAGATGGTATTCGTTTAGAAGGTCCTTTCTGCGAGGTTGTATTTCCCTGTTTATCTAATTAGTTAGATAGTTGTAGCTCTGATTTTATGCTAGTATGTACTGATCCTAGTTTAAGTAATAAGAACTCTGAACATATGCCTTAAAATAAATTTATTTTAAATCATTTATATTCCATTTTGTGGTGATTTTGTGTAACAGCATCTATGAGTAAACCACAAATGTCCTAAGCTATTTATCTGGCTGTGAATCTCCTACCAACTACTAGCATGTTTTGATGCATTCTCATTCTGGGAAATCCGCTTAAGGTCTTATTAATGCAGATCCTGGCAGGTGACCAACATACTCGGGTCACAACTCGGTCACGTTCAATGTCCATTTCTGAGCAGGCTCAACGAGAGCCATAAAACCGAAGACAATGAAAGTCTCCTGTGTGCATAACCATATCGCATACTGGCAGGACTTTAAACCGTTTTAATTAAGCGCATTCCCACAGACATTGCACCACTTTTTGCGGGCCCCTGCAGATGGCATTCATATTTATTATTTACATGCATGCCAGCCGCCTCCTTTTCGCACCCCCCGAACAACTGTGCGAATATTGTTTTAATATTGCACATGCCACATGGCCGAAGTAGGAGAAAATAAAGTCAAAGTGCGGCCGTTTTGCAAATTAAAATGGACCGAATGTTGTGTTGAATTCTTAAAGTGGAAAAAAGAGCCGAAGGATGGCAGCAGGAGGAACCGGAGCAGGCAAAAGTGCCAGCCTGGCTGATGGTTCACGTGGCGTATACGTCATGTCGGCTGCCAAATAAATCTGCGCCCACAAAATGCACGACGAGACGAGACGAGACGGACTTGCGGTTGATTTTATTTCGCTTTTTCCTTTTTATTATTCCCCCCCGCTTTGGCAAATTTATGAGCCGCGTATAATGTTGATTTAATATTTATAACAACAATTGCCATTTGGCGGTGAGCGAGCCGTCAAGTTTTTAATGCCCCTTGATCCAAATATATACACATATTTGGCAAATTAAGTTTACTTATTTAGTGAATTTCTCCATCTGCCAGTTTAATGCCTTTCTTTCGGATTTCCTGCGGCCGAAACTAAAATTTTTATTCTCGGCTTAGGCGCTTTTATGGCTCATGTTGATCGTAAAGTTGCTAAAATAATTGAAATGACACGGCTTAAGTGAGTGCGGAAGTTTCATTCGTTTGTTATTTCGCTGTCACTGTGTGCTGGACAAATTTGCGGTTGTTTATGATCTCGGCTAATAGCCATCACAACGCGCTCGGACCAACTTTGGCAAACTTTTTAAATCTCATCGTGCTCCCGTACTTACTTATGTCGCGTACATACTACGAGAATGTGCCAGTTGCGATAAGCGGAGGGTTGGTTGGTTGGTGGTAAACTTTCTTGTCGCTGTCCAACAATTTACAGAAAATATGAGACAATATGCGCTGATTCGAGGAAATAAGTTGAAAATTTTTTGTATTCCTTTTTTTTTGGTTTTTATTTATTTACTTGGCTTTGAATTATGACCAGAAGATAGATTTTCAGTATATAATTTTATTTAGTTCTCACTGCAATTTAATATTTCCTGCAATTTAGTATTAAGATAATGTTTCTGCAACCTATTGAGTTATTTACTATAAGAGCAGGAACGGGCACACTAGGCCAAGTGACGCTTATCGAGAATGGCGCAGCAATTATACAAATTATATAAAAATCATTTTAAAAAGATAGAAGGGTATTTAAAGTTAAACTCATTAGAGGAAGCACAAATGTTTATGGCATCACTAACTAACTTAATTCCGATTGATTGAATAATTGAAATCGTTTTACTTATTATTCTTTTAATAAACCGTTTAAATTACTAAATTGCACGTTACGAATGCAGAAGAATGTTCATTGAGAGAAATCCTTTGGCATAACTCATCTAAATTTGTCCAAAACTTTATTGAGAGCTGCAGGACATTTTTGCGGGAGCCTTTCTCACACATCCTAGCATATTTCACCGAGTTCCATTGAGCTAAAATCCCTTGGCGCACTAAATATTTGATCTGATTTTGGTCCGCAATCCCCTCCATTGAATAACTTTTCTAGGGCATTGATACTATGCCTGACTGACTGACGAACTGACTGACTCCATGACGTGAAAAAATAATTTGAACAAAATCGAAATCTGAAATGCAATATTCAGCATTCCTGCAAGCATATTCTATGTGATTGATGATTTCGAACACACAGAACTTTGCATATTTCCTCTATGACTGCGGTGAACTGGCATTGCTGGGCTCGAATATTTGCGAAAACCAGCTAAGGACAAATTGCCGCAGTCAGGACATCGTGTTTTACATTTTACAATTTATTTAAATAAGCACCGTTTCCACTGGGGCCGGAACCCGGGTGACATCGTGTTTTACAGCATTTTCTGGGAGCGTTGGGAGTTTCGCAACTTTTGCGTAACTTTGCCGTTAATGCTCGGTTGCCATTTAAGTTGCCGGCGGAGGGGAGTATTTATGCGGCGTCTTTCCCATTAACGATGCTCTTTTCCCAGGACCCCGTTCCCAGTCCCTCCACCTGCGTCAGCGCCAACTTTGGCCTAAGCCATTTGGCCAAAAAGGCAATTAGGTGAGCCTGAGTGTGTGGCATTGGGGCGGGATTAGCAGAGATTCCAGCCAGATGGGACTCCTCCTATGTGGTATGCAAATTTACGCTGCAAACGTGACAAACCGAAAAACAAACTAAACTGGGCCAGCCGCAAGATAATTGACAGAGCACCTGAGATTGCCTCACGTGCGAGGTGTGTTTGCCGAAATTTAATAGACCTTCGAGAGGGTTTTCAACAAGTGCGACATCCATACGCCTCAAGGTCGCACTCGATGGCCATTCACTGAAAGTCTTCCTGGCTTCCAATCAATTTGCCCGTTCGGGTCTGCTTAAAAAAAAATCGAAAAAAGAAGACTCCCAATTTTAATAAACGTTAAAAACTCTGCCAACTTTTGCGACTGAATATATTTTGTATGCCCCACCAGCCCACCTCCTCGGCTGTGACCTCAACAAAAGCAAACCTCAACGTGGCCGACAAAGGATCCAGGTCCTGGCGGCTGGAGCGGCCTTGAAAGCTGTAAAAATATGGAGAGGAAGCCATTGAGCCGTGAGGCCAAACCAAGGCAAAGACGACAGTCTGGCTCTATTCATTTACACGGTAGAAAAAAGCTCTTAAAAATCTTTGAAAGCGATTCATTTTGACAGTCTATTAAGTTAAGGTATACATTTTTTACGATTTTAAAAAATTATTTAAAAAACGTCCCTAGTTTTTTTAAATCTTTAAAAGTGTTTAATTTATTTTACTTTTAAGAAAAGATCAGCTTCAACTAATAGTAGTATATATATGTATATGCATGATTTCCACTTAATTTATTTTCTAAGGAGCTCTAATATTTATTTTTATATATGTTTTACTAATATGTCAAGCAAGAATAAAAAAATTAAATCTTCTGCAGCTGGGATGGCCATATTATTTATTGTTATTATAATTTTTAAATATGCTTTATTAAATTGATTATATTTTCAATGGGAAATAAAAACATTTAAATTGAAGACTAAATTATAAAATTAAACCAACATAACATATATGAAGCTGCTTTCATTCAAAATGTCCACATTTTGTTTTATCTTTAACAACCTGATCTGTTTAAAATGCATTGAAATTTAATCATTTTATAATCCTATTAAAATCAGCAAGGTGAAATTAAAGCTGTGCACTTTAAACAATTTTAAATGGAAATTAAGAAATTTTGTTCACTCCACAATATTTTCCTTCAATATTTTCACCCCATTCCTGCTCGGTTTTTTTGTTGTTCGGTTTTGAACCTTCTCAGCCAGACGACACACCGTCAAATCGCTGGCAAAGTCGACATAATTCAATTTGCTCGTCCTGCCCTGAAAGCCTGCTGATATTTTACGAGGCCCTCAAGACAAGAAGAATTTTAACCCGCCACGAGCATAAATTAAGCGTTTTAAATGCTCCTTTCCCGGGACACCGAAGGGGAAAGGCGCAGGAAAATTCAAGGAAAGAGTTTAAGTGTTGGCCCCGTTTTGTTCGACACGCAATTTGCGTTTTTGTGTGATTGAAATGAAATGCTTTTGTGCCGGGACAGAGTCGTAAACTTAATTTGACAAATTGCGAGCTTAGCGGAGGCCCAGAATTCATATGTAGTCGGCCTGCGCCAGCCCTGATGCCGTTATTTGTTTTTTTGGGCCTGCCACATAAGCGGCTTAATTGCGCGCCTTTTGATGGGATCATAAAAAGGCCAAACGATCCGCATCGGAATTGTTGTTCTCGCCCTCCCTGCCGCACATGTGGGTGCAGTTTTTGGCTCGGGTTTTCCGCTCTTCCGGAAAAGTGTAGCCAGCCTGTGAAATTTCATAAAAGGCATTAATTAAATGAAATAATTCCCGCACATGACAAGTGGAATTGCTAACCACGCAATTCGTGACAGCGGCAAACAAAAGCCGCCAATAAAGGACTCAAGGATAAGGGGGTTTTAAGGGAGCGAAAGGGCTTTTGAATTTTGTATGTTAAGTATGTGCTAAAAATAGGGCATTGAAAATTATAATATTCTCATGAATGTATCCTGCATCCTAGAAATTACACGAGCCTGTAGAAATATTCAAAATTGATTTTTTTTTTTTATAATAAAAATAATTCAATGCAATATAATAAATAATAATTACATAATGAAAAGGATAAATTGCTGCATATTCGCCTATATTGTTATACCTTTAATTATTTTGTGTACCTCTCAAGTCCCTAGAGACACCGAAACTCTTTAAAATTCCTGCAATACAAATTCAGTCACGTTCCACAAAATGATTCCCTCGGGTGCTTACCTAAATTGATTATGACCTAAAATGCATAATTTATGCTGTGAATGGCGAGATAGTGAACTTTTAAGGACTCAACTGGGCATTGGCCCTGCATAATTAGTACTTTTGCCATTTTTTACTTAGCTGCACTTTCCTCCATTTTCTTCTTTATTTAGCTCTCAAGAAAAATAGTTGAAAGGAAAAAGTGTGAAGGTATTAAATGGCCTGAAGGAAGTCTCTCCGCCCCAGCCACAGCCTCCTCGCATTCCGCATTCCCCTTCTCGGCCAGAAGTCGGGTTTTCTTACCGCCTTTGGCTAAAGTTCTCAGGTTGGCAGAAGGCACTTGTTGCATTAACGACCAGAAAGGCAAATAAATTCCCCGTGGACGTAGACCCTGGCTGCTGCCTGGCTAAATATATAAACTGAGGTCAGGTCAGCTGGCTGGACTGGCTGGGCTGGCTGAGCTTAAAATAACAAACATTTGCTAGACTAATTAGTAGAGCGGCCAAGAGGTCATTCGGAGAGCACGAGGGCCCTAAAAACTAAAAGGATACTGTTGTCCAAGCAGAAGCTCTTGCAAATTTAATTAGCCAAATAAGAAGAGGATGAGGGCCCAAACTATGGGGCTGAAAGATATCAAAAAAAAAAAGGGAGAACCTTTTAAAATGCGAGGGCTCCTTAAAAATGATAATTGAACTTTGCCAGATTCTGCAAATATTCCTCTCAGAGCTGCCGCTGTAATTGAATTTACTAAGCAATTTTTATCCAGTTTGCTTCTACTCCATTAGAGCCAGATAGCCCCAAGTTGGCCGAAGTTATGGACCGAAAGCAGTGAGAACAATTAAGAAAGCCTAGCTAAGGTATGTTTTAATAAATATTTATTTTTATCTGCCAACACAAACATATTCAAACTATTTAGTATTTAAATAAAAATCATATCTTAAGGATTTTACATAATTTAGAAATTCCCAATCATTGCTTTTTTTTCTCCATGTATGAACTCCTGTTACGTGCTGATGTCTTGGCCATAACACTTCAAATGTAACGGCCAGATCGATGGCCCAAACTCAGATAAATTGGCGTGGCCAAATGGACTGGCCAATGTCTAGCTGAATGAGCCCAAATGAGCCCTTTTTCTTGCCGGCTCTCTATCCGAAAGCCCAAAACAAACCGAAGATAAATGACCACCGAAAAATAGGGGGAGAACGGGGCAGTTTGGACAACTTTTAGTGGTTGGAAGCAGCAAGCTTGGCCCAAGTCACAGGCCATAAGGCCCCTAATCGACAGTTAATTAAGGCTTCAGTTGTCGAGCAAGGCCAGAGCACTTCTCACATGGCCAAACTTTGTCTGAAAGTTTGCATTTTAATTAGCAGACCAGTTGACACCGACACTGGAACTATTCAGGCCAGAGCCACAATCAGATTGTGGCTGGGAATGAAAATAATCTCGAGAAGAACTAAAAATACCCAACGAGATGGTTTCACAGATCGTTTCAGATTTCAGCAGGATATGCCAACCGAGGACGCATTATATTTTTGGCTCACTAGGATAGCAGCAAATATTTCAGGCTTCCAGCCCGTCAAGTGTCTTCACTTAGCCAACAAAAGGACATAAAAAAACACAACAAATAATAACAAAAAAGAAAACTGCTATTGACGTCAAGGATGTCAACATTTAAATGCAAAATACGACAACGACAACGAAAGCGAGAAGCTCAAAAATAAAACACAACAAAAATCCGGGATTCTTTGATTTCTTTGATGTGTAGTACTTATTTTTGGAGCTTGTTAATGAAGACTAAATTGTATATATTTGTTTATGAAATTGAGAAATGCCAACGCAACAAACAGGACGGATTCCAGGGACCAGGGAGTGGGTGCTAAGGAGGGTTCCAAATGTGTCTATTTAGGTCGAAAAATGAACTTGATACGCAGGTTAAACCGAAGGGATGTGGAAATGCCGCCGCAGCAGGTTTAAAATTACTTGAGGCTAAAGTAAGGGCAAAGGTGGAAGTAATAATGTCAAATTTGTTTTTCTGGGAACTACTGTAACTAAAATCACACCAAAATGATTCATTCAATTATTTCCATGTCACTTGTCCGGTCTAAAAATATATCTTTGTGAAGCTTTCAGTTTCAATTAAGTGTGGTTATTTCTGGCTTGCAGAGGTCACTTTTCGTCTAATTTTCTGCTGGCCAAAGTCCAAGGAAGGATTAAATGTTAAATAAACAAAATAAATACAGAAAATAAATCAAATAATTGGCGAATTAAGTTTGCTGTCTGTGCTTTAGGATCAAAACAAATTCAATTACTTCTGCTACAGTTAACCTTAGGCAAAATAACTTTTATGTGCTCCGAGAAAAACAATTTGTGTAGAATTTTCCGCTCAAAGTAGTAGGATCCCCTTTGGACCCCTTTGTTCAGTTAAATGTTGTATCATTCGAATTATATATTTGCATAAATAGATCTGGAGCATACTCCACAATTTACATAAGTTGACGAGCAATGAAAATAAAGCGGCAAATAAAAATGCAAGGATAAGCTCGCAGTTCGTGGGGGAATAACAACACTTTTCCGCTTTTCCTGTTCAGCTTGAAGTTTAATTGAAAGCGAAATGCTTTCGCTTTAAGGCAGAGTGCGGTGTTGCAGCGACACTTTCTAATTGAGATTCCATAACAGTTGCCATCATTTGCACAGTTAGTTAAACAAGGGAGGTAAGGTAAAATTTCTTATTTGTTTAATGCCCTGCGTCGATTTGACATCAGCTTGGGGCTGCTCCTCCCCCACTAAATCTGGCTCTGTCCACCCCGTTTTCCCAGTCACGTCGGATTCGCAAATAGAACAGGAAATTCCACGCCTGCTTTCCTATCTTGCGGGTGTTGCGGGTTTTCCTTTATTTTTTTTGCTCCTACCCCTCCACTTTTTTTTGTCAGCTTTGCTGGGGAATTGGCGCATGTTTGTAATTGCGCAGCGATTTGCAATTTAAATACTTTTGGCCTGAATCAAAGCCGGGAAATCCAAAGCCACAGCAGGTGTTGGCTCGACCTTTGACCTCTCTTAGAAATTATTTGAGGCTAATTGGAAAGTCTAAATAAATAGACCGGATTATGTAAATTAAGGCTGCCCGCAGCGCGTCGAGGCCTACATAATAATTCTGTTGCTTAAAGCATTTTTGCAAGACCAATATTTTAATTGTGCTTTCCGGGCGTCGGACCTCGGTGCGTATACTTCATCTGCAGGTCGTAAATCAAGGGCCGGCTTGATGCATGGATATTCTGCGGCTGGCGGAACGGCTTCGTCCTTTTTTCCTAGGGGTGTAAGTGGCAGAAAAATTGAGCTTCCGACCAAGGTCTTATCAATTATATTTTTGAGTACACGCCGCAGACAGAGATTAATTGGAAGGAACGGCGAGGCAAGGATTAAGTCCTAAAGGACCCACAAATAATATTCACTAAAAAAGAAGGCTATAGGGAAAGCCTTTTCTTTAAAAGTTGAGTTTGTGATGCAATTGTAGATAATTACAAAGGGGGAAAATATATATTTAAGAGTTACGAACAATTTAATCCTCAAGGAAATATATTCTATGGAGAAACTATTTTATATAATATATAAGAGCACCTATAAAAGAAAAGAATTATATTCATAGTGCAGAAAAAGATCAAAGTGAATTCGTTTTAATTTTCTCTAAAGTGGATATCAAAAGTTGCCTGATAATTTCCCATTGAAATATATTAGATACTTTCAAATCGAGTTATCTGGGAAACAATTTCGCATGCAGCCCACTGCACGCAGGTTGAAAATTTCCCAGAGTTTTAACCGGCATTTATATGGTTGAAAGCATGGCAAAAACTGGTGTCTACCAATGAAATGTTCTTCAGCCAGTGGGCAATCAGGGCAAAAGCCTGACCATTTTTCAGGCTTCGCTTTGCCTTTGCCTCGCCTGCAATTCCCACTTGACATTTGGGCCCGATGCCGATGCCGATGCCGATGCCGATGTCGAGTCGCCGCCCACAAACTCTTATAAATAAATAATGAGTCGGGAAGCCGCCTTTCAAGAGGCAATTGACTGGAAAAAAGGTGGCCAGGACCGATGTCCCAAGTCAAGTGAGTGTGCAAATGTTTGGACATCGGTCAGGTGGCCTTCTTCGCCTTGGACTTACATTGGAATCTTTACATTGGCCACCGCTGCTTCGGCTTGTATGTGGGTTCGTTCTCCTTGATTTTTGTAATATTTTTCATGTCCGCAGCTCGACAGCCAATTTCCTTGCCCTTTGCGGCTAATCAGCGACACGTGCTAACCTGGTGAGTTACGGCGAAAAAGTGGGTTGGATTTTTCCGTTTAAGAAGATTAAGTTTAAACTTGAATATTGAATAATTTAGAGCTTAGATGAATATTTTCTATGAATGAATATTTCAAATTCAAAGGTAATAATAAAGGATAATAAGGTAAAATAAAACGTAATAATCTTAGGGAAGTACACTTTACGAGTGTTCGTATGTAAAAAAAATGAAATTATTAGGAGGCTCTCGCAATAATAATTTATTTAACTGTTAGAATTCCCATAGTTTTAAGTTAATCTAACAAATTCCCTGTGACACCTCTGAGAGATTAAATTTTCACTGGCAGGAAAACCTAGATAAAAACAATATTTACTTGGCGTAGAAACACACTCAGAATAAGTTGTGTTGGCTTCTGGCTTACCTAATCATTTCGCTGGAGCATGGCAAACGAGCTCCGGTGAGCGCTTTGGGAGGCAACTCCACAGAATTTGGATTTATTTCATTAATATTTACCAACGATTTTCCACTCCGTCGCAAGTCCCGCATCCTGGGCAGCTGCCCTCTGCCCAGTGCGGCTTCCGAAAAAGGAAAAGCAAACACGTACTGCAGTTAGCAGTTTTTCAGTTTTTCCCTGACACGAGTTGGCACGTCATCAGCACGGACACACGGATCTCACATCCATGGATGCAGATGCAAAGTGCATCCGTACCCATTCCACGCCTCTCCGAGATTGCGTGTGATATTCGAGCTTCCAGCTCCGAGTTACGAGTCCCTGGAGAAAACCTGCAGAGGCAGCAACAAATTCCCCAAATTCGCAATTGCCAAATTTTGCACGTTTTGTTTGCATTTGATTATGCCATATGGGGAGGTTGCCAAGGGTTGACTTACCTCGGACTAAGGTTTGTTTACCCAAGTCGACAGATGGAATGGCCCTAAAGTCTAGTGGTTTTTGCCTTTCTGACAGTTGATTTTCAACCAGAAACGGAGGTCCCCAATTAATCATAATGCGGCGGATGTCGGAGTTGTATCCCAAAAAAAAGTGAGGGCCAAGAAAACCCATAGAAATTAAAAAAAAAAATTACTGGGACCGAATTAAACACTGACAACAAAAGGTATGCGTAAAAACAATACCCTAAACTTTCCAGAAATTTAAGGGAATGAAAAAATTGCAATCTAAATAAATTAATGAAAACCTTTTTAAAATTAACACTAGGGAAAATAATCTATGAAATATTGTTGATTGAAGACTAAGAAGTAACAGAAGTAATAAGCTAAAGTCCGTATAAACTAATTGATTTTCTGAAAACCAACCAACCAACTTTACTCATTTAATGATAATAAATAAAATAATTTAATACAATGATACACATTTATAGGTTTAATTTAATTTTAAATAATTAAATTAATTAAATAAATGATTAAAATTAAATATATGGCTTAGAAATTATTTACGTTTTTAATATTAAGGCAACTAGTTGTTATTCAATCCACTCCGTAGCCCTTTTACTAGTTATTTCACTGAGTGTAATGAAGATAAAATTGTAGCATAGAAAAAATGTTAATTTCAATTTATGAATGGCTGCTAACAATTTCATTTCTTTCTGTTCTCTGACTTAGTTTTTCCTCAGTGACTGCTGGCCAACAAATTTATGCGCCGTTGCCGGCCCCTTATCACTTCGCCGTCGCTGTTTCGGCCTTAGTTTTTTGCTTCGCAACAGCTGATTGTGGGAGGTTGAGCGGAGGGCGGTGGGCGTGGGCGTGGGCGATACAAGCGGACATTGCATTGTTGCCGACAGTTGCAGCCAAGCGAGTAAAATGTTTAACAAGCGCAAAATTCGCGCAAAGCAAAGCAAAGCGGGGAGCAAACTGAAGACGACAAAAGACCGAAAGATAAAATTTTCTGCGCGTTGTTTACTCCCCCCTTTGTTGCTGTTTTTATCCTCAGTTTCTGCTCCTTTTTCTTGTTCGTCCTTGGTGATTTATTTTAGGCGGTATTTTTATTTTGATACCCAGCAGTGATCCATTGAGTGGGTTGGTTTAAGTTAAAATTAATTGCAAATATTTGGCCAAGCGTGGGCGTTCTTCTCTAAATATCAAGAATATTTGATTAAGGGGTTAAGAAACAAGGTTAACGGCAAGGGTATGTTTAAGTTAATGGAAATTAAATTATTTTTTATTTAAAATAATAGTAAATACTTTCAAGATAATTTTCTTAAATATTTATTTATTATTATATTATTTTGTAAGTGTTAAATAGTATTCCTTACTATAACTTTTTGAAAAAAAATCATATATTTTCGTATTTAAAAATTGCATAAATATATTTCCCTGATGCGGTGAGTTTTACATATTTGATTAAGTTAATTAATTAATAAATAGTTAATTATATTGGCATTCTGTCACAGTGTAATAATAAAAAATTTGTTTTCTTTGCAAATTCCCATGTAATGAGTATAGATATAATCGCATTCTTTGGTCTGTTCCTTTTTTTCGGCTTTTAGGCTGCAGACTGTGGAGATTTAATTAAATTTTTGCTCCAAGTTGTTTACAACAGCCGACGTCTCGGTTAATCTCTTGATTAACTCGCACCCAGACAATGAGAATGCATGTTCCTCTTCTGGGCCTGACAACTTGATAATCTCCTCAAAGGGAGCAGAGAAAGCCAGGCGGAGATAAGGATAACGAGGAGAGTTTTTGGAAGCCCTCATCCAGATGCGACATGTGGCAGCATTTGATGAAATATAAAACTTCAAAACGAGTCTGACAGCTGCTGACATTGCGATGTCCTCGCTCCAGTGTCCTGCTCTGTGCCCAACTGTGTGTGTGTGCGAGTGTGAGCTGGGATTAAGCCGGCGCATCATTAAACAGACGGCTGCACATTGCGCATACGTCACGTGGAACGCGGGGGAAATATATATAACGACTTTTGATACATTCCCGTACATGCTTGTAATGCAGGCTCTTATGAGATTTGCCATCGTCGAATCAACTGTCATCTTAGAGGCATTCAAATGCTCAACAATTAATCAGCTTATCCCCGACTGACAGGCCGTGTGATTGCCAAAGGAGCGGCCCTTCGCTTCGGCGGAATTCATTTCGCTCCTCTCAACTGCAGTCAATAGACTTTGGCCCTGCCTTTGCTGTGAAAAAGCAAAAATAAACCATCTTGAGACTTACCAGTCATTGTGGAATTCTGCCGAAATAAATATTTTATCGCAAATTCTCAGGCATCAAGCGTTTTCGCTCATGTTCCAGACGGCACCTTGACATCATTCATTCGCACTGAGTAGCTGAAGTAGTTTCGATTTTAGGACTCTCGATATTGCCTCCTGTTTGCGACGCATGGCCCTTTGACACTCCTGTCTTTTCAAGCATTTTTCGGAAGTTTTCTATGACGAAGCTGGGAGGAAAACCTAATTGATTTTCCGTAAAGGTCAATTTCATTCAGTGAAATTGATAGCTTTGGTTAAATCAAAATTGGGGTTACCGAAAATTTCATCAATGGCTTGGCCATTTTTTTTGCTATGGCAGAATATTTAAAATTTGTTCCAGGTAAGTAGTTAGCATTTATATTTGCCTATTTAAGTGAGAATTTCTTTAATAAATGTTCTACAAAATATTTTTTAATATGATTTTTTCTCCTGTTTATTTTTAACATAACAACATTTCTCATTAATTCTGGGGAACAGTACTATTAGATAAAATAAATGAGTATTTAAAGAAACAAGAATGGTTTTGGATTTGTATTATGATTATAGATTTTTCCAATCTTTCTCCAAGTAAACGCAAATAAAAGTAAATGATTCGGAATTAAGACTTTTTTGCCGACCTGCTAAACACCAAATTGAATTAATTTATTTGCGGTGAAATCATTTTCAAGAACAACGACGTGCTGTTTGAAGAAATACCGAATCCTTGCGAAAAAAGGGAACAAGAAATAAAAGAAACCCTTATGGCCATAAATGGGGGCAATTACCAACACTCTTAACGGTATTTAGCCGGGCCAGCTCGTGCCGAAATTGAAGTAGAATAAACAAAATTAATATGCTGCCACCCGCCAGGCGACTTGTGGCACGTCTAAACACAATGGACCGCCCGCCGACCAGGTCGTCGTCCATTCATCAGGATGTTCGTGGGTGTATGTGTGTAGTGGCAGTATATTTCTCGGTTATTATTTTGCAATCGGGACCTGGACACCAGCAAGGCGAGCTCGTTCACTTAATTGATATGCATGTGTTTGTAAAACAGCGAGCAAACAGTTCTGACACGGGATCCTGCTATCAGTGCGGCGTCCTTCAATTGACTTTGCAGGACAGGACGATTTTCTCATAGCAGCAGCAGAGCCAGCAGCCACCCCAAAAACAGTGCCAGCTGTGTTGCCAAAAATATATTAAAACTTCCGGGGGTGATTCAAGCATTAAAAATCGCAAATAAAAGAGTTGTGGAGTTAAAGAGGAAATAGCTAAGGACACTCTGTGATAAAAAGGATTCACTATATAGACATAAAGTCGTACGAGTCACAGCTTGATATTGTAAATTTTATACATTTATTCATAAATAAATTTAAGACTAGGTCAAGCCTTAGAATTTGACTAATTTTCGTTAGAATATAATTTGTCATGATGAGTTTTTATTATATTTATTCTGTTAACATTTCTTAACTCACACCTTAAGTATTAAATATTGAAGCTCAAAGTTCTTGAAAACTAATTATGTTTACTAGTGAATTTTTCTTTTAAATGATTTATGAATAATTTTTAAAGTTTTTATGATTTTGTACCCAAAAAAATTATCTCTTTTTAGCTGAAAAATACCTAGCATGCTCAACACTGAATGCCAATGGCTGGGGCACTTGTCTGGCCATTCATTAAGCCTCGACAACATGGCGTATGAAAAGCATAAAACTAAATATGGTCAAGCGGGAGCCTCTCGAAATGTCAACAGAGTCGTCGCCGTCGTCGAGAAAGGGATCAGGCGTCGGGAGTCGGGAGTCAGAGATCTGGGATCGGGATTTCACCGCACATATCGCCGCAAAACCCAGCGGCACACACAATCTCCGTCCGTCAGTGTTTAATTAAATCTCCTCGGACAAGTTTATTTCACTTTCGCCTTCCTGGCCGCCTGTCAAATTAAGGTTAACTCCCCCGAAAAAGGCGGCTGCTGTTGCACAAGTTTGTGGTTAACTTCCTGGCCGGACTGAAACTAATTTCAGCTAGATGATGTCAAGTCATTAAGTTGTATTTTCGGTCAACTGGGAGAAGTGGTTGATAGTGCCAGCCAAAGCAGAGAGGTCAGAGTTCACTGCGCTCGCCCGGACTTGTTGCACACTCTTTGGGGCTGGCCCTGTGCCCGATAAAGGGGAATGGCTCGTAAATGTCCTGAAAGTGCGGCGGGCGTACATGGAAAATTACAAGGATTCTTGAAATAAAAGTTTCCTAATTGGTCCTCGGGTGTGGTCTAAATTAATGTAAAATATCACTCCCATTTGGGCAGAGGAAAAACTTATTAAAGTCAAACTAGATTTTATAACTCATAAAGGCCTTTAAGTACATACTTGTATAATGGTGGCATATAAAGTTTGTTTTTAATTGGACTTCAGGGCTGGCTGAAATTCTTTAATAAAGATTCTTAACTTGCTTTAAGTGTGAAAATATTTCAGTTTAACTTAACTTGTAATTAACTAATAAGTAAGTAAGTAAACTCCACTAATACTCGTATTATTTAAATATTATAAACATATGTTACATTCCTATATTAAGAGGGATATATCCAAGACACTCTCGGAAATAAATCCAAATTGTTGTAGGCTGATGAAGATGAAGGTAAGACACATTCCCAAAAGGATTTAGCCTGATTCCCTCCCCCGTCAATGATGAGATTATTTGCCCCTGGCAAAATGCGAGTTTTTCATTTAACTTTGCAGCCCACAATAAACAATTGGGATGACAAAAGTCTGGAGCTGGCACTCGTAAGCCGCTGGCCGGGATAACACGAGTAGGATCAGGACCAGAAGCTGGTGCAGGAACAGGATCAGGTGCAGGAGTGTTTTAATTTGTCAACCCCTGCCGCAGGACCTGTCGCCAATCCGCGCTAAGTCTCACCTGCCACGCTAGGTGGCAGGCCCAGCTGAACTCTTGACTACAGCTGATTTAGCTCATTCATCAAAAGGAAAGCCCGCCAAGCTCTCCACTCGGCTTACTGCTCTCGCAATTAAATGGCCCAAAAGTGGAGGCCACCAAATCGCCAGCGGCAGAGCGGCAAACTTGAAGTCAATATTGATATTGATGTTGGGAATCCCAAATTCGCCATTCGAATGCCTCAGGAGGAGCAGGGCAAGCAGAGGAAGAAGGGGACTTCAAGGCCAAGGAATTTTGGTATTTAAAAAGTTTCGCGGCGCATCAATTTGGCAAGACAAACATATAATCGTTAAAGTTTTAATTGTACAGTGTAAATGATGTTTAGGTTGCCATCTAAATTTAGATTGAACAGAACTTTGGATATATATTAACAAAGTTTTCTCTTGGCCAAGAAGGCCCAAATCGAATTCTTTTAAATCTAATTAAACTGTTGACTGATGGGAAAAGGTTATTGAACTTTATTAAATGCAAAGAGTGATTGTACAAATCTATATTTATGAGGGCTCTTTAACACTAATTAAATTAATTTTTTTTTAACGATAAAATAAGTATAAGAAGGACTTAAAACCTAATTGGCTATAAAATGTCTAGCGGCCATAAACAGCTTCCATTTCTAGGAACTAAATTAAATCTAATTTAAACAATTAATAACAAGGCCCTTATAAAATTATTTTCGTTATCTAACAAACTCATAAATTATTCCATCTCCATGAAGGATAGAAATTTAATCGATAAAATTGAATGAGTAATAACAGAGCTCTTTACTCACAAAGCCATAAATCAGGCAGTCTAGCTTAAAGCTCTCTCTAACAATATATTGTTAGCTCCAACAGTTGATATTAAAATGCTGTACTAATTAAAAAAGTTGGCCCATCATTGTTTATAATGTGGTAAGCATTTATCCCGTTCAATACATGCTTTCTTAAATGTATTATAAAGTTTATTCACAGCGCCAAAGGTACACGGAATATGCAGTTCACGTAAGCTCAGTGAACCAGTTTTCCTCCCAGCAGCTGGAAAGGAAAGCCCGGAGGGAAAGTGATTTTCAACTTTCATCTAGGCACTGCGCCTGTCTCCCGGAATTCTCGACTGGCATTTGTCAAATAGTTGGGAAGTTTCCCCAGTTTTGCCAGTATCTCCGCCCGTCGCCAGGCAAGCTAGGCAAACTATTGACGTGTTTCAGTTTTTTATGGCAGGCGTCTCCTGGGACACGGGTCCTCCTCCTTCATAACTCTCCCTTTGGCTTATTACATTGCAAAGTTGATTTCATGGCATCCTTGTGGCGAATCCACAGCGTTGACAGGACTTCACAGGAGATAGGAGACAGGCAGGGCAAGGAGCTGGCTGGGAAAGACGAGACACGACACCGGCAGGCAGGCCTGGCTGGCCGAGTGATTGAGTCCGGCATTTGTGAAACAAATTGTTCGGGATTTCTCCCAAATCCATCTTTGCATCCTTTGCCCTCTGTAGCTCCGTCTACAAGCTGACGAAACAAATGAACAATTTTGTGAATTAATTTGATGTCTCGGCTGATTCGCTTCTCGTTACTCAAAGATACATCTGTCTGCCTGTCTGCGACCCAGCCACAGAAAAAACTTTGCATAATGGAGCAAAGCACAGTAAATGGCCTTGTCCTTAACGAGAAAGAAAGAAATGTACGAAGAAATTCCGCAGATGTCACATGTGCAGGACAAAGGCTCCAGACAAAAGGCTACAATACAGCCGAATGATTAATTTCAACTCAAACACCATCCATAACCAGAGGAGCATGAAGCCTTGATGGCAGCGATGATGGCCACTGCGTGATGTTGAAATTATTCGGTACAAATTGGGCGCTTTAACTTCGTTAGCTATAATTATGTGGCCATCAATTTATATTAAACGATTTAGTCAAGTCAGCAGGTATTACAAGGCAACTTTCTTCGTTAGTAAAACTATTATGAGACGCCTTTTGGGTATGCAACGAATTTTATAAACAAGTATGTGGAATCTCATAGTCGAGACACTCTTTCTCTTTATACTTATTCGAAATCCCTAGATAATGCTTTGAAGTGTTTCCCAGAATTTACATTAGGGAACATACATGAACATGAGCTTAGTGGAATTTCATTGAAAATTGTATGTAAATGTAAAAACGATATAAAACGGAATTAATTCCTTCAATATAGATTTCCCGCGAATATTTAAGCATACATTTCCATGTGATTAAAATTATTTTCATGGCACTCGGCAAAAATCGTATCATATATCGTTGATAAGCTTCTTTGTTATATTTTATTTGTTGCATACAAAATAATAAAAACCAGAAGGTGGCCGTTGTATGCACTTGTAGTTTACTTTCCCAACCTAATTACAGATATAAAAAAAAAAAAACTCTATGCATATTTTAGGACTCGGCGAGGACTTCCTCCCACACAATTACACACAGCCCATGTTGGCAGGAAAACAATGCCCTTGGCCTGGGCCTGAGTGTGTTCAACTTGTGGTTGTGTAAATAATGAGCTCATTCGTCAAGGCGAAATTGTGTCTGCATTCTCTCCTCCTAAAGGGATTATTATACTACCAACTATTTTAAAGAATTAAAAGCGATTAGGGGGAAAATTCAAAGCGGAATTTATGAAATTAGCATAAGTTGAAGCCCCAAAACGAAATTCACAACTTTGAGTGGCCTACAAAGGGGGAATGATGAGTGTGTTCAGGTTCTCGGGTTCAGTGAAGTGAACAAACGGACTGGAATCCAAAAATACTCCCACAGCCAAGGGGATAAGGAAATGGACAGATGCCGGAAAATATATATGCATATATATATGGAGGGGAGTTAGTTGTAGGCGGACTCTGGCTGGGGAGTTATTTATTTTACTTTTATTTTAGCCGCGGGTCTCCGCCTTCCGTTTGCCTTTGTCGACTGTCGACTGTCTGTGTAATCGGCTAGAAGGGCTTAGATAAAAAACGAAATGGCCACAAAAAGGGAGATTGTCGCCAAGAGCACACAGAATAAACCTTCCTGGACTTGAGTTCGATAACCGGACCCGGACTCGCACTCCGGATTTCGAACCCAACCCGAGGGCCATTGTTAACCAAACAAATCTGCTCACGTCAGCAAATAGAATAAACATATGGAAAATAGGACATTCAAGGCTAAGACCTGCCAATTACAATGGATAAGGCAAAGTAGAGTTGCCAAAACTTCAATCCAAAGAAAATCTGTCTAAACTTCAAAACAAATACAGTTGTAATTTTATTTCAAATAATTCCAGACAACACTTTCAATAACTACTCGTCCCCCATTCCCTGTCCTGGCCAGAAATGACCTCCTAGAAGGGGGCTAAATCTGCTCCACCAGGTAGTTGCCGAAGTCCACGATCGTGGCCACCGCATGGGTCATATACACGAAGGACGAGGCCAGCATGGTGGCGTGCAGGACGTGATCCCCGAGCGCCACATAATCGAATCGACGCTGATGGACCACTGTTACAGTAAAGACGGTGATGACGGACACGTAGCACAGACTGAGCATGGACACGTAGCGCATCAGGTAAGCATTGCCATTTATATAGACGACTGCAATGATAGCGACGACCGCAATGATAAAAAGGCAGCCGAGGATCATCACAGCCAAGACGTTCGGCAGGAACTTGAGCGGAGCGAAAATCCCGATCATGTAGAGCAGCAGCTTCGTGACGAACACGATCGCCAGGACACCGCCCATCCAGTCATACGTGAGCTTCGTCCATCGGTGGCAATTCACAAAGAGCACGATCAGCTCCACAATAACCACGGCCAACAAATAGTTCACCGGGAACGTGTTGGTTATCTTCACGAAGGCCAAAATGAGCAGGACGGCCACGGCCAGGAGCAGGCACAACAGGCTGGACACCAATCCGCCCATCAGCTGCTCGAAGTTGATCTTGAGGCACAGAAAGGTCACCAGCTGGGCAACCGCGAAGAGAGTCAGTACTGCGTGGAGAACGTACACACTGACGATGTGGCGCGTCTTGTAGTTCCTGGGCGCCTTTGGCTCCAAGGCTCTGGAGCTACGGAGTGCGGAAATTGGCTTTTCGGGAGGATTTGTTGGCGGCGGCTCCTCTGGACGATTTGATGGCGTCGGCTGCTCGTGAGGATTCGGTGGAGGCTGCTTCTCTGGAGCCTTCGGTTGCAGGTTCTGCCGCGAGACAGTTGATCGCCGTGGTGGCCTCGAGGAACGGGGCGGAGGATTCCGTTTACTCATCTTCCGCCACGGCAAAGGGCTCCCCTTTTCTGGGAGCTCGCTGGCTAATATATACATGTATATTAAATATGAGTTTGATTAACAAGGCGTTGTTTACAGTGTGAGAAAAATAGGATAACTGTACAAAAAATATATTGTTAAAGTTATGATTTCTAAGAACCAAATAGACATTTAATTTACCACTTTGCTTGAAGTATTTGTAAACTGGTATATATACCAAATTTTAAACTGGTTTGTGCAACCTATTTTTGCTTTATAATTCCCTATAGTGACTATAGTCACTTTTCTGGATAAGTAGTTTTCTACAAAACCTATTATTTAAGCATTTTCCCCGTTAAATTAATGCTTTAAAAATGTAATTTTTTTTTTTCCTTTACCACTTTGCTTGAAATATATTTAAACTGGTATATATGTATATTCCAAATATCAAACTTGTTTGGGTTGAGGCATGTCTCTTTTCGGCAACCTTTTTTTGCTTTGTAATTCCGAAGTCATTTTTCTGGACAAATAGTTTCCTACAAAACCTATCCCTTACAACTTTGCTTGAAATATTTTTAAAAATTGTAACTTTCCCCAAAAACTTGTTAGACCTTTCGAATATAGAAACCATGTTTTTTGTCACTCTTCCGATTCTAATTTGGGAAAACTACTCTCGCTTTTTTTTAGTGCCTGGCCCCGAAACTGCGCTTCTGTCCGACTCTGTCCGACTCATGCATATTAAATGGAATTGCCGCTGGCCGGCACTCGAGAGCGCTAATCAATGACACGTGCTGAGTTGACACCGCACTCATTAAGATGGACGCCCACCTGGCACCCTGCCACCTTGGGCTGTATCTGTGTTTACACATGTATTTAGTGGGAATGCTGGCCAACTTTTTGGGCCACTTTGTGGCGCAGGCTTTTACTGAATTTTAATTAGACTTTGGCGCTGAAAAGCCAGCACGTGCAGAAACCTGGGCAAACACCGCTAAAAGCAAAGAACAAAGTCGTCGGGCATTAAATAAACATGAGTTGGCAAAAGTCATAAGGTCGGAAGGAGGACAATGTGTTTACTTATATTTTCTTTAGAATACGGCTACTGTGCCAGAGATTACCCTGCTTTGTTCGAGTTCAATCTAATCCGCGGTCATCGATTACGACATCGGAAACACCACAATCCAGCGTGTCACTTCGCCTGGTCATATTTGATAATATTTTCCCTCAGATTACTGTCGTAATAAGCTTTGGCATTGAAAGCCCTACAAATGCCTATCAATCTAAGGACCTGCCACTCGCAAACAATAAGAAGTTTTAAGAGATTTAAGGCCGGACAGATGCAATGAGGCCACAGAAACCACAGCACGAACAGAATAGTAAATGTGGCTGGGAAGTGGGCTTAAAGGATGTCCTAAGAAATACAATGTTATTGACAGTAGGATTTGCTTGAAGCATTTGATGAATTTGTCAGGTACAGGAAATTAATTGATGTTTAATAAAAGATGTTCAATAATAATATAATTAAAACGAATAAGATCAACATAAGTCTATTATATTTGATGAATTAAGGATTTAAGGAAATATTCTAATAAATTACCATTAAAGTTCAACTTGAGTTAAAGAAATAATAAATCTGGTTTCAAAGTAATTACAAATATCTAAACATGTTAAAAATAATAACCTGTATTTTTAAGAAAGAAATAATACTTAATATCTTTGCCAAAAGTAAAGCATTCTGTAAGTTAATAAAAAAAAATAAACAAATCAATTGAAAATCTTATTTCTGCGAACTCTAGAATCGACTGTTGACTGTAAGTGCATTAAGTCAAGTTTGTTAATAATGGAGAGCATCGTTGCAGGTAAGAAGCACTCAAATCTTTCACTTCTGGCCACTGGAAACTTACTTGGCCAACAATGTCCTTTGCCATATTTTGGCAAAATGTAATTAAATTTGCATGTCCTTCATTAGATCATTTCGTGGCTGGTCGATAATTATATGACCAATTAAAACGTCTTTCTGGCGTTGCCATGACAAAAGACTCGAAATGACTAAGCCCTGTCTCTGTCAACAATCGCAAAGGGCAGCTCGGTGAATATTTTCGCAACACTTGACACATTTGAGTATTGAGCATTGAGGGAAAATCATTCTAAGCTTTTTATTCAATTAATGTCATGAATTCTCCGACTGCTGCTATTAATAAAATCGAAGGGAAGGCTTTTTCAGAGAAGCAGGTAAAACTTTGCCATGCGTCACTTGAGGTTGGTCATATATATATTACAACAACAAACCGACTTTTGCCGCCCACCTTATAATCAAGGGTGTCGGCTCATGTCAATCCAGCTGATCGACCAGCCAGCGAGGTTAATAATAGGAGTCCCCATCAATTATGTAAAGAAAAAAGGTAATTTTGAGGTCCATGCGAGCCGTGCAGGTGTGCTTAAATTACATACTTTACCTACACTCTTAGGCCAATTAATTATTTATAGGGAAATTGTTAGAAGGAGCACTGGTTCCGGCCAAGTTGTTTCATAAATACCGGGAAACGAAGGTTTAGAGTGGGAGTATTCTTAAAAATAATTGGGGGTTAAATATAGCAAAGAGGAGGCTTGCATTTTTTATTATATTTGCAGCTTAGGAAGTATTTTGTTAGATAATTATAGGTAGGAGAAGGCTTGAGGTATTTATTTTGTATTTGTGCGTAATTTTTATATAAATATAAAGAAGAAAGGGGAATGGTAATTCATTTTAGTGATTATAATAGGCAACTAATTCACTCACCGCAGTGGGTATTTACCTGGAACTCTATGAGTAATCGCTGTAATTATTTTAATAGCTTAAATTATTGCTTAATGAATACTTAACTTTATATACAGACAATACAGTTCAGGGATATAACTCGCCAAAAAGAGTTTTCATTTCTAGTTGGAAAGCCATAGCAATGTGTAGAGTTATTGTGATTATTTTCTTTCCTGTTTTTGCAGCCTTTAATGGTTTTGTAAATATCCCAATAATTATATTAGGATATTCATTTAATTTTAGTCATATATTTAAAGGCCTTACCAATAGCTCTGGTGGACAACATTTTAAGTGATAATCTAATGGCAATAAGTATAAATTTATTGAGTAACATTTAATATTAATGATATTATTATACTTTTTTTTCAAACAGACTTCGGAGAAGTATGGGTCTTTCTAATAGTCCTTCAACTCGTAAACTCTACATACGGTCTAATACTGGTTTGTGCCAAGTCGGAGGTTTGAGCTACATTATTGTTATTATAAATATTTTAATATAACTATTTTCCTTTACCAGCTAAAATGCATACTTATTCCCTGGGCCTGTCAATCACTTTCTATAAATATTTTCTTCTTTTTTTGGACAATACTATTCTCGCAGGATAATAGCGGCAGTTTTGAAGTCACGGAAGCAATTACGTTTGTTTTTATAGAAGGTAACTATTATGCTTATTAACTTAACAGTGTCTTCTCGTGACTTAATATTAAGTTTCCTATGCCTATTTAATAGCTTTCAGTATTTATACATTGTATGTGGTTTTTGGCTATTACTGTGAGTTTGTGGTAAGTTGTAAAGTCATTTAATAAAGAATAAAACTGTGTTATATATGAATTAATCTTTATTTCAGGAAAAACTTTCATGGGGGCGCATTTCTTCTTGTTTTGCATAACTTGAATTATCTATATCCTTTTGACATTATTTTAATAAATAAAAAAAAAAAACTTCAAGAGAGAGGTTTAACATTAAATTAAATTTATAAAAATAATATAATGCCCGCTTCCCTGCCGTGGCAAGCCAGTAATGGCAAGTGAACAATAATATGAAATAAAATGAAATTAAATTGAAAACTCCTTTCAATGCTCCCTGCAAAAGCGAATGGCCCCACACGTACCCATATCAAGCCGTGACTTGCCAACCGTGCGACATGCAATTGAACAAATAAATCAGCGGGCTAATAAATTTTTAGCAACGCCAGTGGAAGCCGCCTAAAGCTGAGCAACAGAAATCCAGCGATTCGACAAGGGCTGCCATAAATGCTCCACGCAGGCAACTGAGCCATTAAGGAAGCCAAGTGAACAAGGCAAAGGACAAAGCCAGATTTCGGGGAGGCACAAAAAAGAGAGAAAGGAACGGGAGTTTCGCTTGGCTGAGCTGCTGCTACCGCTGCTGTTGCTTTCCATGCTTTCACCGCTTTTCCTCTGCATTTGCCAGATTTTCAATTCAATTCTGTCGCCCGCCTTGGCCCGCACGGCGTATACGTGGTGTTTCCCACAAAGTGTGAATGTGGATATACGTATATCCTGCATGGAACCACCGCCTACCTCCTGCCATCGTCCTGACTTTTACCACGCACATTCAACGTTATGATTAAATGCCATTTGCAGCACCTGTTCGGGGCTGTTGATTTTGTATCGACGAGCATTAATTGCAATTTATTTTTTATGCCAACACTCAAGACTCACTCGCATGTAATTGAATTATTTATGCATGAGAGCATAAGCTATTTTAATGCTTATTTACATGGAACTGAGCGTGTGTACAATCACGGGAAATGCCACAATAAAAGATTGTCTCTCGCAGGGCGGTATCGCTTTATTCGGCGATCAATCTGGGCTCTCCCTATTTTTTCAATGATTTTTAAAATGTTTCAAACACGTATCTTATATAGGAAAAATATGTAAATTATTTATTTAAATGTTACCCAATATTTGGGTAATATTTATTAAAGCAGTGTACACTGAAGTCGTTTATATTTTAAATTATTTTGGCGGGCCAACAATCAGTAATTACATCTGTTAATTTCTCAAATTATTTCGCATTAAAGCTTTCAGTGTCAAAAGGTTATTTGAACTGCAGAATTTACGGCAGATACTCAACAGGATGTTCACTTTTTATTTTGCAAATATAAACTATTCGGAAAAGGTAAACATAAAATCAATATTAAATTATTGCCGAAGGAATTAACTTATTTATTTGGTGAATTGTTAAAAGTTATATTAATGCTTACCTTAACCATACTTAAAAATATGTATTCTCTTTCATCCTTGCATTTATTTCGCAATCCTTTAATTTAAATAATAATTAGAGCTGACAGGTGGACTAACTAAAAACCTTCTCCTATTCATAATTAAAGTAGTCCTTTGAGAAAACGCATTAAGTTGGGATTCTGCATTTTGCCTCTTCTCTCCTTTCTTTAATTATGCCCCACATTTTTTAATATTGTCCTCGCAAAGCCTTTTCCCTGCGACAACAACGCACAGCAAAGGACTTGCCTCGGAATATTCCTAGGAATTTTCCCAGCCAGGTCTGCGCAGGCAAAACAGAAACCAAAAACAAAGGGTGGAAAAGTATTGATAATAATAACTGCGTGCTGTGTACTTACAAAAAAAATAAATTAAACCCATAGATTATGGTCCGGAGAAAAATGTGTCCTGTGCTGTGAAAACATTTCAAGCATAATGTGCCCAGCGGAGCCCTAACAAAAATTTTGCAACTGCTTCCCCCTTGTTGACAACATGTCAAAGCAAACAATGCAATGCCAAGAACTCAACTTCATTTTTCCCATTCGCTTTTCCTGTCCACAGTACTCTACGTTCCTTTCACCAACCTTTTCCCCGAGCTAAATTCACATAATTGAAACTACAACTATTTTTATCTAAGAGATGGGTGTTCTTATGCACTTGGTTTTGACACTCAAGCTCTCAAGTTGGCTAGACTAATGATGTAAGGGAGCGTATACTTGATTTCAAGAAGCGACTACGCGGTAAATGTGCGTATACTTGATTTCACATAATGCTTCCGAGGCATTCGAGGTAGCCAATAAGAGGGATAATTATTTCAACAAAATCCTCACAATTGGGAAAACGGAAAACTACTTGAAAAATTAATTGGCTTTGTCTTCCAAGAATAATGCGAAAAATCATCTGATGCTAGTGGGATACACTTTCACGGAACTACAGTATAATTTTTATACTCCCGAAAATCTTTTAGGTGCCCAATTAGCTTTTTCTATGAATTAAGAGCAATTTTAAATAGGAAATTTGATCAATATACATATGCAGATCTGTTTTAGTCATTTGATGATTCGTCAGAAAATATTTCGATTCGATGAAAACGTAAATTTGAATATCAATTTACAGGGAAAATTATTTACAAATAGTTAGAGCTCAGTTTGATTTTACCTTAAACTGCAACAAAAACTCACAATTCAAAATATTTTATATCGCTTTCGGGTTGAAATGAAAAAAAAAATTCATGCCGGATATCAATCTTGTTTTTCACATTTTAAAATGGTTTAAATTCATATTAAACTGTTGCATGGAAATCGGAAACAATTGATTGTGTCAATTAATAAAACAAGAACGGAAAATAATTTTCCTCCGCCGTCAATTGTGAGATTTAAAAAGGATATAATAAAAGAGCAGAGCTGAAATAACAAGAGTCGGCAATTAAAAATACAATACAAACACCTACATGTTTTTCGTAGAGCCTCGCTGGGCTGAATGGTACAATTACACTTGTGTGGGTGCCCCTGCGGAGGCTTCACTGTACCGCCAACCTTCGCATGAGTGACTTGGACGTTAGGCCGAAGGCGATTTATATTTTTTTGTTATCCTGTTGTGCGAGTCTGTCGTTCCATTGTTGATTGTTGTGAGGTTCCCACATAAATTTGCCTCAAGATGCTCATAAATTTTGCCTATTTGGCATTGTAGGCCACGGCAGGATAACAAAACACTTCGAAAGGAAGGGAAAAACTTTGGATGGATATGATAACAGCGAGCTGGCACCGTCTTAATTTGCCTGACAGCCAGAAAGATTAAGCTATTAAATTACTTAGCGAAAATACCCATTCTGGCGGGTGCTTTATGGCAGAGAGTGTATTAAAGCAAATAAACTGCGCTGTAAATTCAAATAATTTATTCTGACTTATGACAGTGAGTTCCAAGAGTTGCCATAAAAGCCTTGGGCTTTCGCCACTAATGTTTCCATACACAATGTTGACCATAAACGAAAAAGCTTCCTGGACTCACGACGCTCTCGCGAGTTCGTCTGCCATTCGGCATTTAGTCAGCCGAATAACGTCAAAGTAGCAGCAAGGGGGGACTAAATAAATAATGATTATTTAATTATTACAAATTTAATATTTACCTTTGCGTTGTGTTAGGAATTTAATAACAATAATAAAATTTTGCACTACAAACTTTTATCTCGCTAAATATTTAGCTGTTCCAAAAGTTTGTGGCACTTTCAGGGAAATACAAGAGGATTTCGAGTACTCTCGAAAAACAACTGCTAAGCGAGAAAGTGCAACTTTTGTGTTGGTCGAATAAAGTTAAAGGTGTAGGTAATCGGGCAAACTTGCTAGACAGTTGCAACTCTCGGTTAATTGGTAAGAACAATGTTGTCCATGTTTTTGGTTCTGGGAAAATAAAAATGCCTTGAATAAATGCCACAATATGCAAATTCTTTTTCAGCTTCTATATAGTAATTAATCACAAAAGTATATTAGGACTTTGCCTCAAATCTTTAATACATTATAAAAAGGATTGTATAATTTTATTGACCAAATCTGTTTGTTTCTGCTTACTTACAAAATAAAATTTTTATTTGATTTATTATTAAATAAAATCAACATTCGTACAAAAAATATATTTTTTTACCTTTTTTATACTGTATGTATATTTTCTAGTTTTTTGAATTGCCAGTTAAGTTTGCTTTTAAAAAAGCTCTTTTACTTAAATACGAAAGCTGCTTGATACGTAAAAAAATTAGCATTGCATTTGTTATATGCTTCCAGAAGGGAACCTTTAGAATACTTAATAACTATGTAAAAGTAATTGCAAAATTTAAGAAATATATAAACAAAATAATTTACCAAAATGTATTAAGGGAGAGACACAAATTTGTAGCTGTTTTTGAACTGAATAGTAGAAATAATGCTTACTAATTAATAGTAATTAAAAATTAGCAGCAAAAAAAAACCCTCTTCCAAGAATTCTATGATATTATCCCGTGAAAAGTTAATTGCCATAAATTTTGTTTCCTCATTCCTAAGCAATATTAGACTCAAAAATAAATAAAACTATTATTAAATAATAAAAAAAAAGTTAAACAGCTACATAAAACGCTGTAACAAAAATCTTCAGACGACCTTCATTTTATTACATGCCGTGATTATTTGCCGTGAATTTCGTCTGGCCATTGTCGCTGTATCCAACCGAGCATTATAGTATTGATTAATTAACTATAATTATTAAGATGAGCTTAACAACTTCCCACCTACATTTTTTGGCTTACTCGCTTTCTGTGGTTGGTTGTGGTAGCCGCAAAGCGAGTTAAAGACATCAGACAATAAGACAAGGTTTCCCATGTAGGTTTTAGAAAAACCCCCGAAAAAATACATAAATATTACGTCGCTCATTGGATTACCATTTATCATGTATCACTTGGGGCGAAACTGGTTATTTGGTCTAATTGTTTCCAGGAACCAGTCTAGATATCGACGCGATTCTTTACCTGCTGTTTTCTGGAATAATTAAACATAGATTTGTTAGCGTGGAGGGCCTATTAATTAAACCTGTCATATCTGGACATAATTTTCAGTTGTAGGCGCCTATTAACTTTTCAGTTTTAAATGACTTGTTGTGTGTCTTTTTATCTCCGTAGCTGGCTGTTTTTGTCATTGCTTCCAAGATTCTTGAACCGAAACTTGTTTTGGGTGTCGTCGCGTCCATCATAAGAACTCGCTAATTTGTCTCCCATAAAGAATTCTTAAAGGTCAGAAGCATTACGCAATAGAAAACTCTGAAAACTCGTCTGTCCGGCGTGAGGTTCAATGATATTGAATCAACTAAACTTGATCTTGGCCAGAACTAATTTGGAATTCCTTGGCAGACGCCAACCAGTTTCAGTAACTCAGTGATTAAAAATATGTTTGTTTTTACACTTTTTTTATTCTTCTATTTACAAAGGCAGCGGCGCAGTTCCCTTATCCGGCAGCGGACTTCAGGGCTCCGGGGCTCAGCTTGCGGTTCTTGGTCTGGTAGCGGGCCTTGTAACCATCCTTGTCGGCGGTGTACATGGTCACGGTCTCGGTATCAGTCTTCTCGTCATAGACGGAGTAGGTACCCATCACCACCAGCTCCTCCTTCTCGGTGCCGGGGTTCAGGATCATACCGACCTCCTCCCGGGAGCTGCCATTGGGCTCATTGACGCTGCAATGGGAATACACAATTATGCCTAATCCTTGGTAGAAAAGGATAACACCTACGCAAAGCGGTATCCCTCCTGGCTGGAAGCCGAGCTGTAGAACTCCGTGATAGCTTTGGGGACGAGGGCGTCCAGAAGACCCGCCGAGCAGTTGGAGGCCATGATGGCCAGCAAGGCAGTGAAGAGGATCTGCAGAAAATAATAATAGAGGTCAAATATAATAAATAATAATATATTTAAATCTAAATGATTAAGACTTGCTTCTTAATTTATTTTTGCTTTCTATCATCAACGCAAAGTAATAACATTTCTTAGCCGATAAAGATTTTTTTTAATTTAAAACGATAAAAAATGCAAAATGCTTGATTAAGAAGCCGTTTGGCTTCTCAAACTTAAACTTAAAACTTAAATTTTTCGTTCATTTTATTCGCTACATAAAATACAATTTTGTTACTTTATTTCTTTTATTTTGAGCTTAGAAATTGGTCAATCAAACTTTAATGATTTAAAACCAGAAAAATCTAAATAAAGCTAGTTAATAGAGTCAGTTTCGCTTCTGAAGAAAATAAAAATCTTAGCTAGTGCTAAATATATAAGAAAAAAGTACTTTAATTACTTCCCGGTTATATAAACAATTTAAACCATATTTTTTATACAAACTTTCAAAACAAGTGTGAAAAACCGTGATTGCTGCCGTAATAAAAATACTCAGACTCAATCGAATTTAAAGGCCGAGGCTTGATAAGCCATTAACAGCACCTGCATCCATATTTTGCATGCAATGATTGCCTTTATTTAGATTGCACAAACACTCGTCACATGCCAATGTAATTATATTGTCGCCCCGATCTCGGCAGGGTCACAGGTTCTCGGACACGGGCTCCGCCCTCAGCTGACTACCGGCTGACTACTTACCAATTTCGTTGAGGAGGCCATGTTGATGCGCGCTGGAGTTACCAAGCTATACTAAAGCATCCGAAGCGCGCCCCTTAATTTATAAAAGTTAAGATCTGCATAGATCCGCGCTCGTCAGGCACACAAGCACAGCGGATAAGTCATATTTCTTACTTAGTTGCTGCCACTATTGAGTAAAACCGGTCGTGCCGAGTCTGGGCCCGAGTCCCTCTTGAAATGCCGAATAAGACGCCACCAACGCCTTACAGCTATTATGTTTTGATTTTCGATAATTCGGAAGAGCGTGTGTGGCTCAGGAATCGGTAGATGAGCTCCATCACCATAACTATTTCACAGGTGTGCAAAAATCAGTTTCTCGTCTCGTTGCATTCCATTTCTCGCTATCGGTATCATTATCCGGTTATCCTTGGTTCACAGTTTCTAGCCGTCGTGATTTATAAAAACGATATTTGCATATAAAGATGCCAAATTAGAAAAAATTAGCTAAAACTAGTTTAGATCGCCATATTGTGATTTCACTTTCTATAGGATGCTCTCGAATGTGATGCCCCTACCCTAGCCCAGCTGCTGATCATTCCCAACAATGGTTTGTTCTCCGAATCAGGTTTTTTCTTCAATTTTTGCACGGTTCTTACATGCTTGTACGATGAGTAATTAGTTGTAATTACTAATTAGGCAAGCAAAATATTGATCTTACTGAGTCATTGCTCACAACCAAATCCTTTTCAGATACGGAAAACCCATAAGTCATGGAGAAACTGGTGTCCGTTTTATTTATTTGTCCTGTAAAGCCATAAAAACAATTAATCATCACCTCATCTTCAGGTTGAATGATCTTAACTTTTGACAAAATAAATTAGAGTTCATTAAAAGTTGCTGACCTTGCACAAAAATGGAGAGTGTTATTTCAAAGTGTCTATAAATTGTTTGACATAACGATATAAGATTGGATTTCACATTGCATTGCTAATATTCACAAAGCAGTATTAGCCTTGGTACATTTACGAAATCGATTATCTAATAAGTTATTTGTCAAAACATAATCATTTATTCAGATAATAACATATTAAATTAATATTATTGTATTTATAAATTATTTTAAACCTAAACCAAAGAGTGACCCAACATTTCCTATCAAAAATTAATATTTTATTATATTTTGAATAATAACGGTTGGCATATTCGAGCTTTCAATCTAATAGAAAAGTGTGACGCCATCTTAACTTAGCTTATGACCAAAAGCTAAGCTGTGCGCGTTTTCATGTAGATAAATTAACAACATTTTACATACAAATACAAATATTTTCAAAGACCAAACTTGAATATATAAAATATAAAACTATAAAACAAAAACAATAATGCTAACTTTGCCAGGACCCTCTTCTAAAAATTTAAAAAATCAAAATATAATTACAAGACATAGAGCTTCGTATTATTTCAATATTGTCTAACCTATTTCACTACTTTTTTCTGATAGGAATTAAGTATCACATTCGCTTTTATAGAACAAGGGTCTTGAGAGTTTGCCCGTTAAGTTTGCGGTTCCTAATTTTATAGCGGGGCTTGTACCCATTCTTATCGGCAGTGTACATGGTTATACTCTCGGTATCAGTCTTCTCATCGTACGTGGAGTAGGAACCCATCACCACCAGTTCCTCTTTGTCGGTGCCGGGGTTCAAGATCATACCGACCTCCTCTCGGGAGCTGCCATTGGGCTCATTGACGCTGCAATGGGAATACACAGTAAAATATATTCCTGGATTGGAAAGGATATAACCTACGCGAAGCGGTATCCCTCCTGACTGGAAGCCGCGCTGTAGAACTCCGTAATAGCCCTAGGGACGAGGGAGTCCAGGAAACCCGCCGAGCAGCTGGAGGCCATAATGGCCATCATGACACTGAAAAGCAGCTGCACAAAACAAAAGAATTATCATATTAAAATAAGAGATCTGAAGGATATTTGCACACATTTTATTTTAATATTTTAATATTTAAAGCTCTTCTCTTTAAGAACCCCAAATATTCCTTACCAATTTCGTTGAAGCCATGTTGATGTACCAAGCTATACTAAACCTGGCGAAGAACACACCTTAATTTATAAACTTAAGACCTGCATCACCTACATTCATATAAAGCGAATTTCTCAAAATACTTACCTAGTTGCTGATTTTATTAGGAAAACCGGAATTTTTGATTCCCCAATTAAATAGCCGAAATTGGGAAGAACAGGAACTGAAACCATCCATAGCTCTACATTAAACGTATTTTCTTAGTCTTTCACTTCGTTCCAGTTCGTCATTAATTATTAATGTTGTTATCCTTGGCTTTATAATGAAACCTGTGATAGATAAAATAATGTTTGCATAATATAACTGCAAAATAAAAGAGGAAATACCTAAAATCAAGTTTATTGGTTTCACTTTCTATAAATTATGTGTTCTGTGTATATTCTGTATACTTGAAGAGTGTTTTCCTCTAGGAAATTCTAGTTATGTAAATGATTTCTGATGCTTAAATTAGTGATATGTTTTTGCATCAATTAATCTTAAGCACTGCATTAGGTTTAACGTTCTTGACAGCAACAAGATTGGTTAGTTCCTAAAGAACAGGTTGTCAATTACCTTGGCCAAGTTATAAAAGGCTAATACAAATATGTTCATTAATAATCTAAAGTATTTTAAATTCAAAAATAAAAAGATAAACCAAATTTTACGGAATATGTTAACAAAATTTATATTTTTGACGGTTGAATTTTTAAAACTTAATAAAAGCAAGCGAAGTTATCTTAACACTATGACAAAAAGCTGAGCAGTACGACGTAGAAAAGTAGCGCCACCATGGCTAGTGTGTAAAAATGTTATGTAGAAATTTTGTTCATATTTTACTTTTTAAAAACACAGCAATTTATTAATTAACTAAGAAGAAAAGCCCAAAGTTTAAATTTTAATTACTAATTTTTTATTTCCGTGTTCTATTTATTAAATTAAAAACGGTTTAATCAAAGACTCTCCTTCTTACCATTTAAAAATAACCTTATATTCCTGAGACAAATATCCTTGAACTTGAAAATATTTTATGTTAAATGTAGACACACAGTTTTACTGCAATGTTTCGACTTTGTCACCTGGCATTAATACCCAAATTCAACGAGGCATTCAGTATTAAATGACCCTTACGGAAAGCTAATTAAATTGCTAAAAATTATATTGGCTGCAATTAATATCTAAGTTATGACTTGGCACGTTCCGTTGACAAAAAGTGTGAGCTTCCATAGCCGATGGCCAGTCGGTGATCCATTTTTCAGCGGCTAAGAGAGGCATCATCATGCTGAAGGGAAATTCCAAGGCAATGCTGCTGGGACTTGTGGCCACTATGGTCGCTCTTGGATGTATCACGGAAACCGAAGGAGCCTCCAATGGAAGTAGCTTGAATCTGGGACTCGTCTCCCTTTCGGATCCGTCCGATATGTGCAAGTGCACTCTTCTCCAGCAGTCCTGCACTTGTTGCCAAATCGTTACAGTGAATATCCTGAATGACAGCAAGACGCGTAAGAGGATTCTGTTATATTATTTTATATATTTTTAAAAATTGCCAAATCCCTTTTTTATAGTTTGCCTGACCATTAAGCTGAGTGTCTTGGCTGGAACCATGGATCTGACTGCTACCATGGATGGAACTACGGTGGGCAAGTACAACCTCGACGTCAAGAAACCGCCGACCGCCTGTCTGCCCTTGATCTCGCTGACGGGTCTGAATATGTGCATTAAGCTCAACTTCTCCATGTCCTTGTCGGGGGCCAAAATCTGTCCCAATGTGTATTCATCCTTCAACACCAACGATATCATGAGCTACACCTTTCCGTGCGTCCAGGTCGGCATGGATGGCGTAAACGTGGTGTAAGGACATTACAGAAAATTATATGAAGATCAAAATGATCTTGTTTTATATAAAAGTAAACAATTGATATGCAAAAAAATATTAATTTGATCTTTTATAATATCAATTATACATTTTATCATATAAATCAAAAACAAGATGATTAAGTTACCTGTTTTAAAATTTAAAAAACCAATATAATGGTACTTCCAGGTGATACTTGTTCAAGTTTTTTATTCTTAATGCTTTTCGTCGTTAGAATTACAAAATGTTCAGCAGCTAGCCAGGAAAATTGGTATATACAAATGTTACTGGTCAAATGCACGGATCAAATACGATCGAGGACATACATAATTTGACAGCTAAGCTTAGGCTATTATTTATTAAACAAAACAAAATAGAATTTGGGGGGGAACCCATCAAGCCCAGGGGTGAAATATACAATAAACTTACAACTGAAGATCACAAAGGACTCCTAACCATCATACTAGAGCCTAGAGGTTTGGTCTCTTACGAATTCTACCAATTACATTATGTTGGGTCGGTCTCTCTTCCTATATTGAGGTAAGCAGCAGATAATTTGGGCTTCATCGTAGATAAAGTAACGCTTGTCAGGATTTAAACACCATTCGAATAGCTCTAGTTCCCTAAGGGGCCTCTAAGGAACCCGAATTAAGATCAGTTCGTACATCATACTATATAGTCGACAAAAAAAGCTCACAAGACTAAATGCTTTTAACAATATTTTTCTCTTAAAAATAGCCAATTAGACAGTAAAAAAAAAATGTGGTCAAAGTAGAGAACATGTGACTTTAATGGCGTCTTTTGAAGATCAAGAATAACAAGTCCTTAAACTTAAAACTTCCATGCGATATTTATTCTCTTTTGTATTTTAGTTTCCAGTTCAAGGATTTTTAATCAGTCCTTAAAAAGCACAATAAAATCCATTATGGGATACTTTAACCACATAAAGCCTTTAAAGTCCTATTGGTAATCTACAAAGACCCTTTTTTTACAATCTTGGGTTTTTTTGGCCTTAGTCTTGCGGCAAAAGAAACGATTTCGTAGGCCTTTGTTATTTATCGCTTAATCAAACTTAAACTAAGCCTGGAGCAAGCCACCACTGTGATTGCCCAAACAGCTGCCCTGGTCCACGGCCAGGCCGAATGGGGATCCGTCTCCGCGGAGGGACGACGACGACGACGTCGTGGTGGCCGCGGGCGGCACATCGCCCACGATCGCCTTGCACATGACCATCCTGACTCCGGCAAGGAAGTCGGAGAGGTAGCATCATGTGGGTCGCGAAGGAGCCGGTGGCTTCCGCTCCACGGTGGTCAGGACGACGGGTGGCGGGGGTGGCGGTGCACTGCGCATCCTGGGCACTGGCTTCTGATCCTGCCGCGCCACCTTTGGCTGCGAGGTGATAACCTTTGGCTTGGTTCCCAGGTGCTTCGCCCTGGCATCCGCAGCACCGCCCTCGTAACGCACCGATTCCACCGACGAGGAGATCCTGCTGTTGCCCTCCTCGTCCACGTCGTTGGCGTTGTTGTCCACCTCGTCGTCCTCTTCGTCGTTCTCCTGGTCCTCGATCAGGGCGCGGAACTCCTGGATCGATTCGTTAAGCACCCAGAGTTGGGACAACAACGAGAGATCTAGCTGACGCAGTCCGTTCTGGAATGGAAATTAAAGGAATTAGTTAATTTTGAAATATACATTACAATTTTGTATATTTATAAGGAGAGTTTGGATTATTTTAATCTAAGAAAAGATCATTTTTAAAGACAAAAAAAAGTGATTATGATTTTATTTTTATGAAAAATTGTTGTTAGAAATCCCCCATAATTACGTGTAATGCAATGATGAGTTATCTCTCTCCGTTATCAAAATGTATTAGTTTACAGATTTATATATATTCTTATCGGAAAAATATATCGTCTGGCTAGCCATGAATAATCCCGATACTCATGTCCTCTTATAGCCTTGGCCTGTATTTATGCTGGCACGACGCTTGTGGTCAAAATGAAAGTTCGCCTATTGCTGTCGAGTAGGAAGGAAAAATCTCATTTGTCAATTAATATCTCAGCACAATATCGCGCGAATAAAAAAAAAAACAAAAACGAAAGAAAATCACCGAAGAAAACTTTCTGCCACAGTCGCGTTGCAGTTGCATCGTTTGTGGCACTAAAATCCAAATCCGCTCAAGTCAGCGTCTCGCTCCAGCCAACTCCCACCTGGCGGCGGCTGCTAATGTATTCAGTATTCAGCACTCAATGGGGGAGACCGGAGATTAGAAAATAAATTAAAGAAATCGCAATGCTTTAAGTTAAACAAAAGCAGCATAGTAATATTTATATTTGATATTAAAATTAGACACGGCACGCGATAATTAATAATTATATTTGGGTTGCCGTAGAGAAATGAATTTGGTATTTTACATAATTTAATAAGTAAGCTCTATGGCAACGTACCTAATTATTTTATATATTTCAACATATCTTATAAATAATAATAACCCTACATTAATTGCAGAGTATCAACATAATTTCTCTTTATGTTTGTGGACTTTGGATCTGCAAAAACCACAGAACTCAATTTCCCTTCCACTATCGAATAGAATAAGTATTTTTCCATTAGTGGTTTTTCCTTCAATGCATCCCAGATTTTTCCGCCTTTCATAAGCTTTCCAACCAATGAGGAAATATCTGCGTGTTCTCCAATAAAAACTGCCTATCTGCACTTTTCTCTTTTTATCTTTTTACTTTTTTTCTACCTTTTCCTTTGTCTATTAGTTGTTTTTTGTATCTGTGAGGCATGTAAAGTGTGCCAGTTTGTCGGCGATTAAAACCTTTTTCGCCGCCTTTGGCGGGGGCGTCACCTTGGGCTTGGATCGAGTGTAAATTAGTCGCAAATTAACATACTTGCAGGGTTATCTGTGGGAAGTACAATTGATCCAAATAGAAATTGTAAATTCTGCTAATGACATTAGTTGACTTGACCAGCACTTACAGATCAGGCTGCATGGAAAAGTGGGTCAACTTTTATAGTAAATAGTAGCTTTGGCCATAAGTAAGTTAGAATAATTACAGAGAAATAATTATCGTAGTAAGTTTTATGGTAAATATGTATATATAGAATTCAATATCTATATATTAAAATAAAAAATAACTTGGAAATGCAGCTGCTATGCCTCATAGATCCTATATTATTTTCCCCTCTGCCATAATGTATAATCAATACAATTAGTTTCAAAACTTAATTAGCCCTAAGCTCATTGCGCTAAAATTGCTTAGGGGTGTTCCATCCGAGTGCTTGTATTACAAGCGCTTGTACTCGTGGTTTTTTATGCACAAGCAGAAGCCCTAAAAGTATTTCTTAAATGCAACAGCGCCAAATGGCAATGAACGCTGCAAATGCCAGACAAGGCTGCCTCTGGCCGGCCCTCTTGCAAAGCAACAACTATATATACAGGCTTATATACATATATAAATTTGCAGATATATATATTTGGATCTGCCCAAGATCTGTGGTAAATAGTGGCGCGTTCTATCTTTAACCATTCGGGAAGCCTTTCAGCTTGCATCAAACATTTCTGCGCTGATGCGTGAACTCTGCGGCTAAACGGCGGCACCTTTTGCAGAAAACGATGCGGAAGATCAGGAAATGGGAAATGGGATCGGGACAGGCGAGGAATTTAAGCAATTACAGCTCGGAGAGGCTTAAAAGGGGGATAGTTCTTTGGCAAAATAACACATAAAATGTGTTCAGTCAGTGATTTAATTAATTAATTTATAAAGCAACATTTAAAGTAGAAACCCTTAACGATTCTCCTCCGACCCTGTTATTTACCAATTAAATTTAATTAACCCCTAAGTTGGGCAAATGAGGCAATGGATTGATTGCAGAACGTCGGTCTTATTGTTTTTTTCTTTTCTTTTTTTATAACCCAAGAGGCAAGAGGTTGGCGTGTCGTGTTCGCGGTCTGATTAAGATTAACTAAGCCCAGACTAAGTTCGCATGTGCCAAATAAAGTGGAACAGGTGAGAAGCGATTAGCCACGAACGGGGTCGTCTTTCGTCTTTCATCTTTCGTATATCGCATATCGTCTTTCGTCCGGCCAAGATAGAGATCTTGGGATCTCGGAGCCGACGGAGAAAGAATGCGGGCGTTCAAGGCCATTTTATGTAAGCCGTAAAACTCCATTTCATGCATTGATGCATTTCTTCTCACCAAGCCAGAGCCCGGGCCCGGGCTCTTTAGTTAAGTTACTTTGGCTGCCTCCTTTTCTGTTGTTCATAAATTTAATTTGCTGCCATAACCGAGGTATCTGGCAACCCGTCAGAAACAACAACGTCAACAGCAACAACAGCGGCCAACATAAATTAGCTGAAGCGGACTCGCTTTGTTGCTTTGTTGCTTACTTGCCAGCTTGTTACACTTGACAAAAAAATAGGGGCTTACACTTGATAGATTGATATGTTTTTAAAGTGTGCAATTATCTGTTGATATTTCGTAATTTCTAAAGAGTTTAAAAGGACAACTTTTTAGAATTAATTAGAATTAAAGAAGTTGTGTGGAAAACTTTTACAAAGAATATTATTTCCCATATCTACATATATCTACAAAAAAAATCATTCTTTGATTTATAATTCCTTTTACGGATTCAGCAACAATGTATAGACTTTTTACAATATTTTTCAGAGTGCATATCGCCAGCTTGCTTTGGCTTAATGGCTGCGCATGCGCTGATTAGTCTTACTCCTGTTTTCTCCCATTGTGGCTCCGTGTGCTTTTTAGCTTTTTATTTCTCCCCGATGCGTTGTGTTGCATTAACCAAGTTTATTACTTCATTTTCATCGTTGGGCACATTAGAGATGGTGCCAGTGCCGGTGATGGCGATGGGAACGGCTTTAACAATTGAGCGTAATTTGACTTGACAATCATCTATTAATTCGGAGGGAATCAGGCAAAAGGCATGGTATCCATCCGGCTAAATGAGTTCTGCACTTCGAGCGGTGAAAAAAATGGCTTTGGCCAATGATAATAACAATAATAATAATAATAATCATTTGGGGCTGATACCGCTTCATGAGCTCCACACTTTATGCCTTCAAATATCAAATGTTTGGGTGCCACATTCACTCAGAAAAATTAAGGCAAGCTCTGGGCTAGTTTTTGGGCTTATAATTATTATATAAACTTGCGGGTTCTGCACTTTATTAAATAGTTTAAAAAATTACACAAAAGAATCCAAAGATAATGTATAATCGCATTATAGGTGGCACACCACGTCGAAAAAATAATCATTGTGCATTGAAAGCTGATCTAATAACGACACAGCAAACTACCTCACTGACCTTCGGCAAATATTTACTTTCGATTTCTGTTCAAAATTACCCGAGTAAAAGCGGCTTTATATCAAATGGAGACGTGAGTGAACAATGCATATCAATATCGCGGGTTCACCAAGAAGGCTAACCAGTCGATCTTAGCCCAGGTTCGGCTCGCTTCAGATCGGCATTCGAAAGCAAAAGCAAAAGCACCAAGCGCAAGCGCGGGCAAAAGCAAAAGCAATGGCCAGCTCAAAATCAAAAGCGGCCAACTAACATAATTGCAAAACACATTCACACACCGCACCGGACCCATACTTACCGGCTTACACACCCACCGAGCGATCAGAGCCCGAATCGTTAATCAACCGACCGAAACATTTGCGAAAACCGAGAAAAGAGCCACGGGTTCATTTGGGTCACCAAACGGATACTCTCACAATATGTTTTAGTTCGAAAAATAAATAAATACAAATAGTATCCTATTCATTAAACTGCATTTGTTCACTAAGCCCAGCAAAGTAATTAAATAATTTATGTATATAACTAAATATAGACAAATTAGTGCCTAGTCTATACAAATAATTTACTCGATTTCTTATTATTGAGTGATTTGTATTTAATTGGGAGACTAAGGTTCTTGTGAAAGGAAAATATAAAACATTAATAATAAACAATATTAGTTCAAAAAAAAAACCTTTGATTAGTTATTAGGAAATTTGTAAACCAAAAATTAAATTCAAAACAAATAGAAATCACTTCCTTACAAACTTATTTATAAACCAATATATACATTTCCTATTGATATAACTAAATCTGATAAAAAACAAATAAAGAATGGTCAATAAACAGACACTTCATGTTAAATGTATAAATAAATAAGTAAATAAAAATATCTGGCCATTAAAATAGTTTATATCTGATCAAGAAACAAGTTGAAAGAGGGTCAATAACCAGACACTCTAAATATAGAGCCATTATTTAAGGAAATATATAAAAAACTCTTGCCATTGATTTATATTTATTTGACCAAGGAACTTGTGTGAGCGAAGATACCAAAATACTTATTTGTAAAGTCAATAAACACCTCTTTCCTATTTATTTAATTGAATTTGATCAAGATACTATGTAGTGTTTTCAAAATGGATAAAGATAGACACAAACAAATAATCAAAAAACTCTTCCTATTGATTTAATCATATGTGATTAAGGAAACTATGCTTTTTTATAGATTCAGAAGACTGAGAAAACTGATATTTGCCCATCGCTCTTGAGTTACGGCTCAACTTGGCCAGCAAATGAATGAGGCCCGGCCAAGTGAGATAAACAAAGCCAGGCCTCGCGCTAGCGCCATTGTGGCAACGAATAAATTTAAATGCCTCGCAGAAATAACACACAGTAATAAATGGTTGGGTAAATACAATGACCAATTAAAGTGTCATTGGGCTCGCTCGCGTTGGCGATCTCGAAAGGTTGTAAAATCGCATTTAACACATGGGTAAAACTGGTGTTAGCCCAGCCAGAAGTGCGGCGAACTAATGTAAAATATTTGTAAAATCACAAAACATAATAATGGCAGGAAAATGTGTCTCGATTTCAGCCCAAAACTCGACCCAGTCCCAGTCTCGTGTATGTTGCACAACAGCAGACATGCAAATTGCACAAAATGGCTTAAATGGTGCACAATTTAGTGTTTATTTCCAATTGTTCGGCGCCGCCACCAAATCGACATCTAAATCGGAGCAGCACGAAAAAGGCGGCATTTATGTACATATATATATATTCAGAAGACTTGCTTTTGATTTTATTTTCGAGACAATACGCCAAGCGGCCGCTCCTAACTCAAGGCTTACTGGCGCATTTACACCTACGCCCGCCCGACCGGGTATTAAACAGGTTCTTATGGCCATAATACTATAGGTTGCCTAGCAGTCAGCAGAATTAAATGTGAAAGGTTTGGCCAATTCAGACTTTGCCCCAGCCGCAAAAGTTTCAGTTTTGCCGGATTTACCGTAGGCTGTTGAACTACAACAAACTGTGCACTAAACCAGGTCAATAAAGTTCACTACCTCCAAATGCAGCCGCTTTTGCCCCAAAAGAAGTGTGACTTTTTTATCGCGAGCATGACAACATTTAAATAAAAATAACTTTGTACGTCAGCGAACTGGTTGTGACTGCCCAGCGAACTGATTTCAGTTCTCTGGTTTCGAATGTTAATTTTTTAAGATTTTATTCGGCCAATGATTCACTGATAAATTCAAAATTCCAAAGATAAAATCTTCATTAACAACTAATATGGTATGAAGAGCCTCAAGTTTTAGAAATTACATCTAGAAGAGTAAAATAAATAGTAAAACGACTGTTTGGGAGCGGCTTAAATCCGGTGGTGAACAAGATAGGTCCCTCGAGCCGGATAAAACCCCACCCAAACAACGATTATCTTTATATAAAGGTCTTAAACAATATTTCCGATGATAAAAATCTATAGCATAAATGTATACACTACACTTTATTTTATATGTAATAAACCTTTCTCTTGTTATGTTACTTTATTATTTAAGACCGGTAAGCTCCTCTGCTTTTCATTTATCATGGCTTTTAAACTCGGCCATTTTCTTTGACCGACATAAATTAATTTTCCCTGATAAAGTGATAAATGATAGTTTGCGAAATGCATAACAAAAAGTGTGCTACGTAATATCTCAATATATAAAAATTATTATTATTTGAATAATAACAATCCTTTCTCTTATTCACCAACCCATTACTTAATATTATTATTTTCAATTTGGATCTGCACATAAATGATTTTCTCCGCTTGTAACCCCTACCAAAACAAATCCTGGCTTTAAAACAAATTAAAAGTGGTAAAGTGGCATTGAGATCTCACCATTTCCTTCCGCAGCGTCGCGATTTGTGCATCCAGAGTGCTGCCCGCCTCTATGGCCGCCTGGGGGCTTCCTTTGGTGGATAAGCTGGGGGATTTCGGATCCGTTTCTCTCGCTGGAATTGCTCTATTTCCGCTCGGAGAGGCGGGCACCGACCCACCGCCACCGATGATGGTATTCTCGTTGCTGTCCTGAACGTTATCCGCCTGATGATAATCGCTTTCTTTTTGGCTGATCTCGCTGTTGTTATTGTTATTGCTTCCCTCCACGTCGCTGAGCAGGCCGGAATCGGAGCACAGTAGCTTATTGAACCCAATCAGCGACTTGGGCAGGGGTGGCAGCTCACAGGCCGAGGTTCCACTGCAAGAAGAAGAGGAAATCAAAGCCGAAGAATTAGTCAGGGGAATATATATACTGAACAGCAATACATACAATTTATTGGCACCCCAACCATACCTTTGCTTGCCACCCAAATAGCCATAACCTTGCCAATAACCAATCACATGACCATCATTATCAAAATCATCATCAGTATTATTATCGGAATCCTCCTCATCCTCAGTGGTATTGAGGTCGTTGAGAACCAGGGGCAACACCGACGTCGCCGCCTCCCCAAAATCCATCTCATCCTCGTAGTCACTGCACGTGGTCGGGGTCTCGCCTCGCAGGTGGATCAGATCCTCGTCGTCCCGCTCGTCTATATTAAAGAGCCCGTCCTGGAATCGCTGGTACCACTTGGCCACATACTGGGCACTCGGCGAGAAGGGCCCGAAGGCACTGCGACACTCCGCCAGTATCTGGGCCGGATGGAGGCGGCGACGGAACCCGAACAGGATGCACTGCTGCAGCTCAACGGCCGTGGGAGCAGGTATGGGTGTCAGGAAGAGCTCGTCCAGGTCCTCGGACATTTTCGGGGACTTTCTCAGCTGGCCCTTCAAACGACTTATGACATTAGCTGCAAAGTGTCCGATTTGGGAGAAGAGATGTGGGAATCTTTAGAAAATCTATCAATCATGGATAGATCTTGAACAGAACTCTTGGCTTTTCCATAGCATCAAAGGAGAGCAAAACAACAACGGCAACAACAGAACAATGAACACGGAACACGGAACACTGGATGAGGTGGAAAGCTATGTACAGCATGGGTTTGGCTAGTATCAGATGTGGGTTAGGCATAGAACAAGGTATAGCTTATTTATTTATATGATATTGGGTGATCTTTGGGTGACATTTGCAGCAAAGGCCTCGCTTGGGGTCTTTCCAGTATCTTATTTGGCTTTCTATAAAATTAGTCTTCCTTATTCATACTTTAAATATAAGTTTGCATTTCTCAGGTTTATTGTAGTCAAATAGAGCTTAAGCAAAAGTATGGCTTATGGTTTAATTTATCATAATTTATGATATAAAGGAGTATTTATTACGACCTCTTTTTGTAATCTTTAGTTCGAAGAAAAAACCTTAATAATAATCTTGCTTTATTATAAAGCTTTACTGTGGATAAGATAGGCAGATCATTTTAATTTCCCTTTAAAGATTAACTCTTTGTTTTATTTTTCATTAATTAAAAAGAAAGCAAAGCAACTGACACATGAACAGAAAATGAAACAGGAAATGTGGTGGAATTCTTAATATTTTAAATACTGGAATCAAAGAAAACTATAACAGAAAGCATTTAGAGGCTTGAAGTATTATCAAATGGAGGCAAAGCACAGAGTATAAACATTCAAGCTTAATTAAATGTTCTTCCATCAAACGATTAAACCCATTAGCTGTGAAAACTGCAGTTTATCCTACGAATATATCTCCCATTTGCATACACCTAAGCAAATATTTTCCTCTTGTGATCCAGATCTTCAGATAGTAATTCTGACTGAGCCGCACTCTTCGAACTGACATTTTAATCTCAATCTGTGGTATTAGCACTGCCAGAGTTATGTACAATGTATAGAGATTTATGAGAACGCGGACAGAATGCGAAAAGATAAAGTCATGTACACAATGCAAGGCAGCCACTCCGTTCGCAAAAGAAACCAGACACGAAGGCCATCAACTTATTGCTTTTAGAATGCTAGCAAACGAGTTCAAAAATTCGCTAAACAGTCAGTTGCATCAAAGGCCAGTAGCCAGTCAGTCAGTCCAGTCATTCAGTCACACGAAACATGGTCAAATGCAGGAGGTAATTTACTTTGTAACCAACATTTATTCCTAATGGATGCAACATAGTATGCAGCTGGCATTAAGGCCATTGTTGCGATGTGAGTTGGATAATTGCCCACTATTAAGTGATTTTTTAAGGAAACCCTTACTGAACAAATACTTCGGTTTTCATTTCTTAGATTTTCTTAGATGTATTAGCAGTAGTTTTTAATTTCTTTAAATGAGGAACTGTAAAAATATCACAATATACCCATAAAAATCTAGAAATCAATTTTAAAGTTAGTTTAATTCCCCTTACTAAATTCCAGAATATTATGCAATCCACCTGTTGCTCTTATTACCTTCCATAAAAGGGGGGTTTGCATTTCAAAGTCTCCGCTTCGAATCTATAATTATATTGAAATCAAAAGGGCAGGCCGCCGATCTATATTCACATCTGCAGTCAACACCTTTCAGCTGCTTTCAGCCCACATGCCAAACTATTTTGAATATATACCAATTAAATCAATAAGTCAGCAAGTGATCAAGCCCACATCTGTGCATATATTCCTACCTTAACGATGCATGATTGAAATGAATACTTAGAAAACCATCGGCTCTTTCAACTATTATGTATTATTGGTAAAGAAAGCATGCTTACCAGAAACCGATCATATCACAGAATTGATTTGATATTACGTCATGACAATTTTCCCGAACACATTTAGGCCATAAATAAAATTTCTGCAGGGCAAGGCTGGTAGAGGTCAACGAGGGGATGATTTTATACAAAGGCAAACGCAAGTGATGGGTTTATTCGAAATGTCTCACATGTCTGTTAAGGAAAACACATGTGAATTACTATATCGTACGTATCCGCAAGTTTTTACTTTTCAAATAGCTGATGTTGTGAAGTAGTAACACATTGGAAAAACACTGCGGCAACATTTTTTTAGACAATACACAAATCAACACGAATACATTTTCTTTGCTTTATTTCTCTTGCGAAGCATGGCAGCGGAAAAGATGATATTATTTTAGCTTTCAGCTATTGCTATTTGCTATTTGCAGCATGACTAATTTTGACTGCTAATCTGTCATTTTTATCTGAAGAATTCACACAGCTGCGTAAACATTGTCATTTAAAGGGCCGGGGCCTTCAGCGCGTACTCACAAATCACGATTTGTACAAACAGTATGGGAGAAATGAACATATAATCTGGATTTCCTAGTTCCGCTCCGTCTCGAGATTGTTTTTAATTCGCTGCGAACTCGCTGCTCGTAGCGCCCAGAAATTCGCGTGCAACTAAAGACTAAACGCTGCCACTTTCGGCCACGTTCGCATCCGAATCCGAATCCCAAATCTGCGGAGAGCCCCGCCAGAAACAACAAAACAGAGAAATCCCCAAGATACGAAAGCCACGCGAGGTGAGAGCAAACACTCGTGGTACTACTCGCACTCTGGTGCAGTTGGGAGCGCAGGAGAGTGAGAAAATCAAGCGGAATCGAGACAAAAATAAAAATAAATATACAAGAAATGAGCAAATTGATTTAATAAAAAAATAAGATGACAAACAGGGTGTTGCCGCAAGTCATAAATAGATCATTTCAAAAATAGAGTTTGTCACTTTCCAAAGAGTTCATCGACTTTAAGATGTCATCACAGGTAGAGGTATTCAAAGGGGAATTTAATAAATAGGAAATCGAATAATTAGGTATACAACATTTAAACTTTAATGATCTATAGATTTCTTTGAACATCGTTTTGTAAATTAAGAATAAATAAATGTAAAGGCTTAGTGACATAAAAATGTATTAAAATATTATTCTGAAGAGCACTTCTCGGAGTGTGTTTTGAAATGGAAAGACGGACAGACGGGCAGTCAGACGGACGGACAGTATACGGACAGTCAAACGAACAGTTAAACGGACAGTTAAGTGGACAGTCAAACGGACAGTTAAACGGACAGCGGAACGGAATGATGAGCGTAAAGACGAAGGACAGACGAACGGACAAGGAAACGGAAACGGAAACGTATGCCTATAGGCATATATATACGGACCTACCGGACCTACGGCCTTCCAGGCGGACTGACTAACATACGGAGAGCTGGACGGACAGATAAGCGGATATTTCGACGGACAGGCAGACGGAGAGATATATATGGCTAGATTGATCCTGCTGTAGATGCAAACAAATATTTCACAAATAAGCTCACAGTGATTATTTTTTCCCACAGAAGCTAAATTATTTCTTGAACTGAAATACCTTTGAATAAATTAAATATGTGATACAGATCTCTATGAAAAATCGAAACATCCCAGCTTGATTTTCCACATTTATCTTGTTATGATCTATATACAACACCCTGTAGAGCGCCCCGTGTCACCAGCTTGTCCCAACTATTTATAGATATAAATATAACAAAACAACGCGCTCACGCCGCCGCCAGATCGCTGCTGTTGTAGTACATCATGTACGGAATACGGAATAATCAGTGGACTCTTCAACGAGACCTTAGGGCGAAATACCAGCAGAGATTCTAGAGCTGCTCCCATTCCCATTCAGAAATATCCGAACACGATGTCGAGTGACTTCGAGTGATGCAGCCGTCAAATTTGTCTTATTTCGGACCCCAACTGTGCGTATTTGTTATAGTTTTAGCCTTGCTCGGAGCGCGCGCGGGACCAAAGCGAATTGGGAGCAGGCGGAATGCGGCATGGCGCTATATATAACATAAATATAGTAAAGAAAAATAATAAAAAAAAAACCAGAAGCAAGCGGAACAACGTACTGCAGCGAAATGGGGGAATTATGCAGGTGCAGGCGAATCGGATCACGCACATTGCAGGATGTGTCTCTGCAGAACAATGCGCGATGACGATTTCTCGATGCGGGCTCACCTACGTGATCATAATACTAATGGATGACCCAAAAATTTCACCAAGACAGAGCGCCGAGAGCTGGGAGTTTCATTGAGTTGAAGGTGATAAAAGGGGGATAGGATAGAAATCTCTGGGTCAGTTCTGCCGACTCTTTCACAGCCATTTAATGAGGGCACGGCGTAAAGACTAATAACGCCACGCACACAATCAGGTTCCAGTTTCTCACAGTGGCTTTCTCACGCATTCTAATAAGGCATCGCTTTTCCATTGTCTGCCAGCGGACTCAAATTAAGTGAGAAGTTGCCGAGTGGCAGACTGACGGAGTTACCGACTTTTCAAGAGTTATTATCATCGGTTGCTCACGTATATTGTCGCCTTCTACGTGCAAACGCCCTTTTCTCGGGCCACTCCCAAAGAAATCCAGCCGAAAAATTGCTCATATCGACGCCGTTTTCGCTTTCATTTCAACTGCCCAACGCAGAGCCCATAAATTTCTATTTTCTAGCTTTTATTTCGCTGCCACTGCCACCGCCACTGCTTAAAGAGTTTCTAAACAAATAACCAAACGTATGCAAATGAGACAGCAACTAAGCAGAGAGTCGAGTCGTCTTGGCTTTGGTTTAGTTACCCAAATAAATTTCGATTAGTCGCGGGTTTCTCTTTCGAATCCAACAAAAAGCGAAATTTTGATTTTGGTTTCCTGATTAGTAGAACGAAGCCACCTTACAAATAGCTCTTCGAATGGCTTAATTTATGCAGATTGTTCATCGCCAGCACGGTATCGTATCTGAACAAGGTGTATATATATTTTAAAGCCACTGCTGACTGCTGGGACTTTGTTGTTCGCAACTCTCAAAAGCGAAAGCACCGCAATCTGAGCGGGACATTTTCGAGAATACCCAATAAAAAATATATGCACGACACGCCATCGATCTCGTTTTGAAAATAAAACAATAATAAAAGAGCCCTGGGCGATGGATTATTATATTATTATGGGTGAGGATGGAGAACATAAATTATTTATGGGGTGAAAGATACTACCTTAATTTATAAATATAAAATATACTTAAAAGAGTTTGTGCTATTAGCCATATGTGAAAGTAAAATGTCGAGTGTGCAGCAGCTTGGCAACAGCGAACGCATAAATCCGTCCACTTGACCAACGAACGGAACAGGAAACTTGGGCAATACTTGCGCACCTGAGATACAGATCTGGCTGGAAACTACTATTTTTGGCCAGACAGATGTTGGCATTAAAAAAAGAGGTAAAACAAGTGCAGGCCGAGGGACACTTTAAGTGGGAGGCGAGCCATGAAAACATGTGGGTTCTATTCACCTGAATTCAGTTAAAATAATATTCGGAAACATGGTAGCTCAAGTACCAGTAGCCCTGAAGTAACTCAAGTTAAATTGCTTTTAAAATTCTATTTAGACAGATTTGTTTTCCACATAGTTTATCTTAGGTTTGCTGCTGTAACTAATCCTCAAGTGCAATTATTCTTCAAAGTTTTCCGTTTGTTTTTGCCGAGAAATAATGTGTTTGGCAACAACTTCAAGTAAGTAATTTGTGAGATATTATCGCTTAAGATATACTCCTAAGCTTTTAGTGTAAAATCTCTTTAAAAAAACCTCAAGAGGTTGCCTAAATAAATGTACGTGTGTGTTCAAAGTTTTTTGGTTTATGTAAGCCAAGCCAGGCAGTCGGCCCACACTTGTGTGTAAAGTGGAGTAGAGTCCAAAAACTTCATCCACATTTGGCTTCCAGGTTCAGGCTGCTTTTCCGCATGTTGGTTTTCCGCTAAAATCAAGTTTATAGTGTCTTTGGGTATCTTTTTTTGGGCAACTTAGTCTTTAAATCAACTGGGGAGTAGCTTGGTCTGTACTCCTCACCTTGTAAACTAGTAACACTCTTTTCAAACACTTATTTCTGGTACAATCAAATCACTAATCATTCGATTAATTAACACCATCTTGCTGAGAAGAAGAAGGCGGTTTCTTTTTTCTTCTTTCTGGATGGCTTGGTGATCTCATTGACCTGATATTTGGGTATTTTAGTAGCTTTTACCGCTCAAAGAACAGCACGAGGTAGTTGAACCCGAAATATCTGTCGCATCATCTCGAGATATTTAGCTGCTCGGCAACTGAAACAGAAACAGAAACAGAGGCATATTACGCAGAAATCCACCTGAGAGTCAGGCAGTCAGTCAGGCAGCCAGAAGAGCTTTTGCGGCGTCACTTTGTCGTACTTTAACGGTTCTCACACTCGTAACAGCCTCGAAAGCCCGACTTGTATATACGCGTATATCTTTGGCAAACACAAGACTTACAGCTCTCCGGCACCTGAACTGACTTCAGGCTGACTTCGGGCTGGCTGACAGCCATCAGGCCTCCGGACCGGCCATGATTTTAATCGCACTTGAAGGTGTTTCTTCTGTGCCTAGTTGGAACTCATATGTGGAGACCAAAGGCTGTCAGTCTCCGTGGCTTTGTGCAGTTCCAAATATGTGGCATTACCTTCTCAGCGAAGAGAAAACTGAAGCTTGTAATTGCTGCTAGAAATAACCTCTAATATAACCTCTGACCTAATGGCCTATATCTTAAGATAACTAAAACCATAACAGTGATTAAAAAATGCGGCCAGATTGCAGGTAGCTTGTCACACCTGGCTGCTAATTGTCTTAAAACGTTGACAATTGCTGCAAAACATTTTATAAGCGCAGTCAATCAATAATTACACAACGTAATCAATTAAACAAGTTGAGTTAGCTAAAAACTAATTCATATTCAACAATTTCGAACTATATAATCTAGAGGAAATGTAGAGAAAGCCTTTTATTCGTAGTTTTTAATAAGATGAAGAGAGTTTATCAATATACACACACTATACCAGACCCAATGAAAAGCCGGTTAAAAACATATATCTCAGTGAAACTTACAGTTTCTATTATTTGGGATTCAAAAGCGGCTTACATTTACCCCGAATTTATATGATATGTAAATCTCAACATGCATTTTGTGATTGGCTTTTCTGCCCCTCGCATTTCCCAGAAAATGATGTTGGAAAATGATTGCTGACAGCGAGCAATGCAAGGCAATAATCAAGCTGCCGTCGTCGTCGTTGTCGCTGTCGTTATTCAAGACATTACCACATACGAACACATTCCTTTTCGCTTTTTATTAATGTCTTGCAAATAACAATTAGCTTTCAAAGAAATTTGTATTACACATAACAAATTAAAGATTATTTCGAAAGTTCTATGAAAACGAAAAGATGTCATTGACAGATGGAGTAACTTCTAGAGTTTCATAGAACTGAAAGGCAGAGACAAGGAACCAGAGTGGCTTATTGAAGTCTCAAGACCCCTCCACGTTCTTGGCCACCATATACGTATGGAAAAGAATGAGGAAACGGTAAACCATTCTTGATAACGGCATCCATTATGCAAATTGAAATCGAAGGAGCCATAACTGGGGCCCCGTTCCAAGTGCAATATGGGATTGCTGCAACTGCTGCTTTCGCCGGCACTGATTGAATTTATTTTATAACGCTTGCCTCCGAGTTGCAACAGTTAGCCATTGATATATAGACACAGGCGTATAGCATGTGTGACTTATCTGTGAATCACTTCATATGCATAAGAGCCAATCCACACGTTCAGGCATTTGAAAGATGCAATTTGCCATTTGAATTTCGCAGTTGTAGGAAATGGGGATTGTGTTGAGTAATTGGCCAAGTAAAACACATTATTATCGGGCCATAATGCCCGCCATGGGAAATGAGACTCCGAGTCCGAGTTGTTTGGCGCAATTATTATTATTTTTTATTGCAATGTGGAATGTGCGAATTTGTTTTATATCTCTTTTGATAAAAGCAGACCTTCTCATGCCTTCTTATGCTTCATAAAATATTTACTACCTCAGCAGTTTAATCTAAGAAATGGAAAGGTTAATGTCTGTGCTTCTCTGTGACCTCTAGAAAGTTGAGTTAATTGAGATTAAGTTTTCAAGACACGGTAGGATAGGTAAAAAGTAGTATATACATAGTTAATTATCATAAAGAATTTGAGGGGAAAAACTTGGGAAACTTAAGACTAATAATATCTAAATGAAAAATAAATACAGAATAATTCTATCATGACTCACTCCCGACTTGTCTTTCATGTAATAAATATTTGTATGTCAAGTGATTTTATGGCAACTTTCTAGCTAAATGATTTTACTTTATTGGCACGCCAATAGGAAATCACTTTATTGGCGAGAATGCCATCGCGATTTATTGCCAGTGTAAAGTCGACTTCTCGATTCTGGATGGCTTGCCAATGAAAGCTATAGCTTCGTGTGAATGAGCAAATATTTGAATATACCTACATACTATATATGTGCACGATATATGAAGTATCTTGGTCGTGTGTGCGATGGCGCAAATGCCAAGCTCTGTGAGTCACGATAATCACTTTTCGACGCGACAAACACGTACCGCAACGGAATACATATAAGTATTTATATGTTAATCAAAATACAAACACAATGTGTGTAGTATTGCCGCTAAAATACGAATCTTTAGAGTCGTAAAAGAGCGACTCAAAACGGGTTTTTTTCAGTTGGTTACTTCGATTCTGCTGTTAAAATACAAACTACACACGAACGGATTCGAGAAACCCAAATTGTTAATATCGCAACCTTTTTTTTTCTGTGGCCACTGCAATCGAACCCATGCAATGTGAGGTGTGTGCGGTGTGTGTGGTGTGTATGGTGTGTGCAACGTGCAACAAACCACATTCGAAATGATGTCAGCACATTGAATTAATGTAAACCCGCCCGCCTCGGTGAGATCTCACTCGGAAAGTACCTTCACAATGGAGAGCCCGGGATCGAGAGCGCCCAGTGCACGTGAAGTGGTGCTCCGAGCCTCCAAACTCCGAGCTCGGAGATTCCGTGGGATGCGCACGGCCGAACGAATCAAAACCATGTCAATGGAGCCCAGCGAAACTCGGTGAAATAATTGTGGTAGCAGCTCAATAATCATGGCTTTAAGTTCAATTTTGAACTGAAACCGGTCTTGTCAGTTCAACAAAAATATTTGAGGATTCAAATATAAACATAAATAAATGATATCGTTATGATTTAAATGTAAAAGATGTTTATATTGACCTCCGTTTCATTTCAATATATTTTTTAGCTCTGTAACACGAACTCTCTTAAGCCTAACCTAACCCTTTTGTTTTTGCTAGTCTTCAACAAATTGCTTTTCTTTTTGCAAATCTTATTTCCAATATTCATTAGCACCTAATAATTTATGATTTTTTGTGTAGCTGCTTTTCATTAAAAATCATTATAAATTCGCTCATCGGCAAAGCCATAAAAGCCCTACCTATTAACGGGAATATCTTTAAAGTTTAAACGATAAATCTTGCAAATTTATAGGAAATTTGTCAGTAGCGTTAAAACTCTATATAAAAATCATCATTTTCCATAATTTCCTATTCATTAAAATCGAACTAAAGTTTATTTAAAAACAAGTTTAGATTCAAATCACTTTCTTCTGTAAAATATTCAGGAGAGTATGATGTTAGTATGCTGATTTTTTTTTTTTAATACGTCGATATTGCTTTGAATAATACCTTAAAAAATGTACATATAAATAATAATCTCTTAATTTTAAAAATATATCTTGGCATAATTACTGTGTAGTTTTCAGTATTCATTTTTAATGTCTCAAAGTAATACTTAAAAATTTTTTTAATTATTCAAAAGACTCACCGTTTTACACTGCGAGCACGCTTCTCGGTCTCCGCCTCCTTGACGCTGTCCCAGCTATCGCCCACGCCCGACGACATGTCGTCCAGTCGCTCCTCATCCTCCATGCCCGAATCCTCCAGTGAAATGTGGCAGCTGGTAAGGGTCACCGCCGTGCCATTGTCGCCCACCTCGATCCAATCCGAAGTTCGGATGCGTTGCGATCTTTCTGTACCATAAGGCGATGAGTCTGTGGAGCAGCCCGAGGGACATCGCTTTCTCGAGGAGGAGCCATCCTTGCCAATGTTCTCCTTCAGGGATTTGTTGACCGAGTAGGTCAGTGTGTCCTCCTCGTCCACATCACCATCGGCATCCTCCACATTGTCCGCATCCACATCCTCGGTGTCGGCATCGTCAATGGAGTTGTAACGAATGCGCGATGCAATCTTCTTGGGTGTCGACGTGGTTGGCGGCGACATGGACTTGGTGGGCAGCTGCTCCAGCGAGCAGGACTTATTCCGCATGGCAGCCAGCTCTGAGATGAGCATTTCGTGAAAGGCCTGCTTCTTTTCCGGGGTGTTTCCCACGCTGATCGAGCTCTTCATGGTGCTGGTGTAGCTCGGTTTCGGGTCACCGAAATCGGATCCGAATCCGGATCCGTTTATGTTGATCCGCATGCAGTTACCTGTGGCCTGGATGGTGAGGACATCGGACTCCTGCTTGAGGGCCTCGTGCTTGGTGATGATCGTGGTATCGGTGGCCGCCTGCTTCTGGCCCTGATTGATGATTATTTCAGAGAAGAGCCGCTCGGCGGCGTTCTTCAAATTGTTCTTGATCTCCACAGTCCGGCCGCCCAGGAATCCTCCTCCTCCGTTTGGCGAGGCTGCAGACGACTCCTTTTGGTAGCTGTCCAGGGTGGTTTTGGATCTTCTGAACAGGCCAGTGGACGGAGTGGAGGTTACCTTTGGTACGTCCTCCACATCCATAGTGGCCACGGGCAGCTGGACAATTTTCCGGGGCCTGGGAAGAGGTTGTGTTGCTGGCTGCAGGCCGGCCCGTTCGAAGTCAACCTTGCCGAGGCTGAGGCGGGTCTCCTTGCGCGGAGTGGTCTGCGGGGAGCCCCCGATCACGCTGATCGAATTGTGGCGATTCACCGTCACCACCGAAGTGATGGCCTCGCGGGGCTTGGCCGTTGGGACATCGGGCGCCTTGCGAAGCTTCAGTGGCTTCACTGGAGGAGTTGGTGCCGGCACCGCTGTGGTCGGCGTCTGGGTCTGGGCCTGCTTCTTGGGCAGAGTAACCGTCGGCGACTTGTAGACCAGGGTGCGACCCACCGCGCTCAGCTGGCTCACAAAGGTTGGCTTCTTCTGGATGATGGGCGGCGTGGCCGAGGGATTACTGCTTGCCTTGGGCCTGGGTGGCACTGGCGGTCCTGGCCGCTTCACCACCACGGCCGCTGTGGCTCCGGCTGTGGCCATTGGTGGTAGTGGTTGTGGCTGGCGCTGGAGCTGGAGCTGATGCTGCACGTTCTCACGCGAAACCAGTATTTTTAGGTCACTTCTCGAACGGCGAACAGCGTACGGCGAACGAACAACGACTTCGCTTATTTATTATTATTACTTAGCATAGGCGCGCAAATGGGAAACTAGTTTTGCTCTTCGCCGCGGACTAAGTTCTCACATGGCACAGCATCTCCTCTCGCCGCTCCGCCTCCGATCGGATCCTCTCCTGCTGCAGCTGCGCCGCCGATCTCTGATCTATTTTGAATATAGGCCACTGCAACGGTGCTAGTTGGATGTGCCAAGTAACAAGTAACACTTATTGGTCGGTTCGGTTATTCGATATGGAATATGGCTGCTGCTCTGCTCTGCTCTTTGCACAAAACTCGTTTTCGCTCGATCTTTTAAGGGGTTCTGTGGAGTTTAAAGTGAAAGGGTTCCGTTTATTTTGGTTTTCTGTGCGGCGACACAGCATCCAGCAATGGGAACTGCCTCTAATTGAGACGTTGTACCATTGCTCATTATTGGAACAAACTAAGAATCTCGTAGCGTCAATAATTATAGGTTACGCAACGGAACCATTAATCAAATCCCTGGATTATTTGGCCTTTGAAGTGAAGGGGGCTCGTACTACCAAGAATCAAACCACCTATAACTTATAAGAGCTTCAAATTGGCAGCTCATTATTTTTGAAAAGAATTTTAAAACCATTAATTTATTGGTGCCATGAACCATTTAATGGTTTTATCATTGAACACCAAAACAATAGGTCAAATTGTTCAATTCTGTGGTTTTTAAAGTGAAAGGGTTCCGTTTCAAGATCTAAGGCCAGTATTACTCGCCATAATTAAGTCATTAAAGAAAAATAAGTTAAAATTTGCAAACTATTAAACTTGTATAACCAATTATGGTTCTACAACTTGAAACTGACTTCAAGTTCTGTTAATTTTCAAGTTAAAGGGTTTAACTATGGGTTTTTATTATGCCTGGTTTTATGGTTAAAGCTCTTCTTCACTTCAAAAGCCAGGGAATTATACCGCCCGAAGCGCTTTAAGCCGCGTTAATTGAGCTGTGTACGGCTCAGTCCGTCATTTAAATAGGTAAGAATTTCAACATTCAACATTCCAATAAATGATCATCTGTGAGAGTTTTATTGTTGTTAAACTGGTAGAGCCACAAAAGACGGTAGGTAGACAAAAGGTTAAGCGGACTGCCTTTTGTTTTTATTTCTCTTTTACGAGAATCTGGTCTTTGGCAGAACGGTTGTTATTTGTAAAAATAAGTTTCACTTTAGCACTGATTTTCGGCACTTGCTGGGACTCCAGCTTACGATCTCTGCACGGCCTTAATTTGTTTAAACTTTTCATATACAATGCATATACAATTTATTCAATTCTCAATTATTCACTGCATCCGCACCCACACACAGGGACTGGGGAGTGTGCGTTTTATTGTGATCAGTTCCAGTTCAGGAAATTCCCCCCGACTAGAAGTTATCTTTCGATTCTAATGATTCATCATCGGCGGTTGTCAAATAGATATTGTAAATATATTTTATGCATTTTTGCGCTTGAAATAGCTTTAAAAGCCATCGCATCGCATCGCCAGCACTCACACACACTCAGACGCACGCAGACATAGACAAAGTCCGGCCGATTCGGATACGGTACGATACGATATATACGTTGTCCGCTAGACGTTGCGCTTTGCACGAGAGCCAGAAATAAACTGAAACGGAGAAAAACACGAACCGAGAGAGCGGAGCGTCAGCTAAGCGCACCTTGCTCAATATTGTTGTTGCTACCTTACGGTGTGTGTGTGTGAGGCTGAGTGTGTGTGCGAGAGTGCGGCAGTGTGGGTGATTTGGATAAATGAGTGACGCGGCAAAACTCGAAAAGTCTGCACTTTAAAAATTCATTAGATTACATGCTGACTTCAAGCTACTCTAACAATCTAGGGGAGTTTTTGAAAATTTTAAGATTTTTGATTACTATTACTTTAAATTTTTTTATTTAGAAAGATATATTGTTAAATATTGAGTTTAAAGCAGCTACTAAATATGAAAATGTCTAAAGATTAAGGTGCACTGTTAAAATGCATAATTTTAGCTAATCTAGATTCTTTGCTTACTAAAATAAAGACTTTTAATTTAATTAAATTTATCACCTTTCAATAAATCTTAACAATCTTTAATTTTATGCAATTATTAAAAGCAGACTTCTTATAGAATTTTCCGATCGATTGTTTTCAAAGCATCCAAGGCTTCATTAACATATATACATTTTACATTTTTAAATATTTCCAAGACTTTTTGTTTAATGATAATAATCACCTTTCGATAAATTAAATTAAAAATTATGAATTGTCTGTAAAACCTAAAAATGATTTAGCAATTAATAAAAGCAGACTTATCAAAGGATAGGTATTATAAGTTTTAGATTATTCTGATTGATTGTTTTTGAAATATCCAAAGTTTAATTTGTAAAAGTTTCTATGATGTCCCCTTAAAAAACTCCCTGAAATACCACAAACAAAATAAAAGTTGTAATTTTGTAGTTCTAAAAACAACCAATTTAATTTGACTTCAACTTTTGTAACAAAAAAAAACTCGAAACAGTCTCTTCTGGGCTCCCTCTCTTTGCTGGCTCTCCGCATTTCCCGAAGAGAAACTTGGCACATGGCCAGAAGTGCATCGATTGCCATTCGGAACGGGTGTCTGGGGAGGGAGATCTCCTCCATTGCCGGCGTCTGGCTGCTGTTTGGTTTTTTCGGGGGGTCGTCTGGCGTTGCAACAGCTGTTGGTTGCCGCATCGCGACAAAAGACAAACCAACCAAGCCACCCCAAGCCTCCCCCCAAAAATAAAATCTTTATTGATTGCATGTGCAAGTACTCGAGTATGTGGCATAGGGTGGACTTTGTTTTCTTAGGGGAGAACTATTCCTTAAATTTGAGCAAGATTGTATTTGCAATTTTATTACTTATATGCGGTAACCATAGTTTTCGTGTAACAAGTCCAAGTTTTGGCCAGAACATGAAACGAATACCTTTTGTGGGCATGTTTAGACTTAATTTTGATGGTGAAAGTGAGACACCAGCACACAAAGAGATTTATTTAGTGGGAGACAAAAATGTTTTCAGCAATGGAAAGTGAGAATTCCGGATATGCCCTGACTTTAGTCATCTTTAGCAGAGATGGTGTGAATTTTAGACATTTCTCTAAGCACTTATCATGGCAAAAGGTACATGCTAGTCTTGGATGCCACACTGCGTATGAGTGATATTAATTTAATTTTAAACTTGTAATAAATACAAGATCTATGGTCCACCCTGATTCAAATACATATATAATGCAGAGGTACTAACTTATGTATGCAGGTTCATAGAAACCTGCACATTGCGAGCAAAAGAAGTAAGGCTAAATCGTAACTTCGTTTTTAATCGACTTTTACTGGTGTCATTGCTAACTGAACAAACTAATCTAAGCTGTCAGTAGCTTGGTTTGCCTGTGTGCTTAGCTTTTCGGGGGTGCTTTCAAGCCAACCCCAAAAACTCTAGGAATAGAAGCCAGACAGAGCGGGAACACGTGAACCGAACCACTTAAACCTTTGCATGCTTCAGTTGTTCCTCCAGCTTTGTCTTACTCCAGCCCCCTCACTGCAATTATGAATGCTGAGATTAACAAATGTCTGTCGAGAGTTCCCCCAGGAAAATATCAAATTACCTGGAACTTTGTCTACTTCTTTTCACCAAGCGGGAAGCCCCAAATATGAAGGTTAAGCTTTTGTTAAATAGCTGAAAACACCCCGGTGTGTGTGTGCTAGAAGGAATGTTGTGTTCTAATCCTGAAGCACTTCAAACGCGTCACTAAAGCAGAATTAAAGCTACAGTTTATGTCCTGGTTGCACATTTTTAATTTACACAAAATATATATATATATATGTATGGTTTAAAAGTTAATTATAATAAGATATATATGTTAAAATAAAACTTAGTTACGATTCGGCGATCCGAATCCCTCCTGCCCCTGCAGGTTGGCCAGTTCTGTAGTTAATTCGTAACTAGTTTACGGACAGAAGTAATAGTAATCGAGAGGCTCTATAAATCATAGATTCTGTACAGTCAAAATTCACCTTGCAAGGGCATAACAATATACAATTGACTTTCGAAATAATCAACTTTGTTAAACAAATATTTATACACATATTCACACAAATGGGCGTTAAAAATACATAACATATTTTGCGTAAGATTAAACAGTTCGCGCCAGCAGCAATTATCAACAAACTTTTACAAAAAAAAAAACGGGGGTGTAGAAAAGACAGAAATTAGTAATTAATTACGGGTTAAGCGATGGCGGCTAATGATACAAAAAAGTCACAAATACAAAAATAAAATAATAAAATACAAGTTTTACTCTTCTATTTTCTGTTCATCTTCTACCTATAGACTAATCCGCGATGGCTGTGTAGGGCAAGCTGCTGTGTTTCGGCTTCGTCTTGTTGATGAACACCTTGATGGCGCCATTGAAATCGGCACTGACCAGCACATAGCCACAGCCCTTTTTGTGCTGCTCCACGAGGGGATCGGGTTGATTGTGAGCCAACTGCAAAGAAGTAAGACTTTTACTAACCATATTCTGGCTAAAGCTGAGGCGGACTATTACCTTTTCCATGGCGACTTCATCCGGTTCGGGCTTAATGATGGCCTCTGGGTGTGGCGCAAATATGGCACAGGTCACAGTGGCGTTGTGTGCCTTGATGCCTTCCCAGAAATCACTGCGATCGCGACGAACCTAGAGTTTAAACGGATAAATTATAACAAAGTACTTATAAACATATATACAACATCACCCACCGAGCTGAGCTTGGAGTAATCATGGTTGGTCTTCCATATGTAGATGCACTGATTCTCGGACCCCGCTATAATGTACTTCCCGTCGTGGCTGAAGGAGCCCTTGATCTGCGAGGACACGTTCAGGTAGCCCTTGTACTTGCACGACAAATTCAAGTCCCGCAGATCGTAGAGGCGCACGCGGCTGTCGTTGGAGGTGACCAGAATCTTGTCCTCGCCGGGCATCGGCTCAATGCCGCTGATCTTGCGTCCAATGCGATTCTTGCCCCGCGTGGAACGCACATGGATTTGCGTGTGGTACTTGAGCTGATCCGTGTTGTAGAATATGCAGCGACCGTCGTAGCTGCCCACCACGGCAAACTGGCCGTTCTGACAGAAGTTGGCAGCCGTTATGAGCTTCGTCTGGCCATCGACCTCGTTCCACAGGGCCACCTTCTTGTCGGGTATATTCCACAATCTCAGCTTGCCATCGAGGCTGCCACTCAGAAAGTACCTATCATCGCGCGGATGAAAGGCAATGGCGGTGACAAAATCGATATGCTGGAAGCAGCAGAGGCACTCCTTTCTGGATATGTGCCAGAGCCGCACAGTCTTGTCCATGCTGCTCGACAGAATGAAGTAGTTCTTCGACCAGCTGACGTCCAGCAGATCCGAGGTGTGGCCATTGTAGGTGCAGAAGGGCTTGGGCATGAACGGACCCGGGCATTTCTCGGCGGCCGTGGCCATGGCAATGGCTTCCTCCGCCGAATGCTGCGAAACCAGAGACTCCTGCGAGGGCGTGGGCGAGGATTTCTGATCGGCATTGTATTTGTTGCGCATGTCCTGAAGGGAAATTATTATTATTATTTGCCACATATTTGTGGAAGTTAATTGATTTACCTGAAAGAATGGATACGCATCCTTGAGCACCCAAATCCTCAGCACCTTATCCTGGCCCGCAGTGGCCAAGAGACGTCCGCAGGAACTGAACTTCATACACCACACCGCACTGGTGTCCTCGCCACTCAGGTCCTGGACGTGCTGCAGCTTGGTGAACTCATACGGCCCCTTGTTGGACGACGAGGCCTTGATTTTGATATTCTGCTCGGGATTCATGGCATCCACAATATCCGCCACATCCTCCTTGTGCCGCGCATGCGACACCTCCGACGCAATCGACTTTGCCTTGTCCACAGTCTTGCGCATGGTGGTGCCAAAGAAACGTTTAATTCGCGCCGTCTTCTTTTTGAGACGACTCCCGTCCTCGGTCTCGAGTTCCTCCTCGTCGGGCACCTGACCCTCAATGCTGGGCGGTATGCCAATGACACTCTCCTCGTCCGACTCCTTCTGGATCACCTCGAGGTGCGAGGTCAGCTTCAGGATGTGTAGCGAGAGCGGATTCCAGCCCTCAGGCACGGGTGGTGAACGCATTTCGGAGAGCGGCATGTTCTCGCCAGTGTCCAAATTTTTCACAGGAACTTGTTCGAGTATCTCAAAGTCCGTAAGCTGCTTACCCGAACTGGTGCGAGTGCGAACATAGATGTTCATCTGCTTGAGTACATCCTCGTCGCCAGCGGACTTGCGCCGCTCCTTGTCAGTGGTGACCCGATAGAAACCCGGGTAACTGGAAGGGCATTTGAGTTATTAAAGTTATCAAGCATTAAGGTTTAAATAACTCACCGTGTGGCGCTGCCCAGGCTGTTGGATCCCGTGCCCGCCAACTTGGGACGATTCGCATTTTCCATTAGCATCTTCTCGATGCGCTCGATTTCGTCTTGGGACGGACCCTGCGCCTTGTTGCTGGCCTCATCGCGTGGCTTGACCACATAGCCGCCCTGAATGGCCTTGAAGAGGTTTAGACCCTGATTGGGATCAATGGAGCTGCAAGGCAACATACATTAGTATCTTTTCTCATTACACTCAAATTACAATGCTCACCTAACCCTTCCCGGTGCCGAATTACTTTTCGCCGAGTTCGAGGGACTTGGCTTCGAGTGCACGGACGTTGAGCTGCTGCCCAGGGACTGCGAGCACTTGGGACCGGCAATGGTCACCGAAGCGGCCATGGTACGCATATGGATCGCACTTGTCGAGGGCAGAGAAGAGGACGCCGCCGTGGTCGAAGCTGAGGCAGAGACGATCGTATTGGTGGAGGAGCAGGTCAAGGTGGTGTTCGAGGCCGAGGCCGTAGATGCGTCATTGAGTGAGCTCTCAAATTCCATGACAAACTTTTGCTGAAAACCCTGCACACTCTTCACCGAACGCGTATCACTGTCCGTGTCTTCATTGTCGCCCTGCGGATCGGCGGAGGAACTATTGGAGAAATTTCGAGACTTTTTCTTTCTTCGCGGCGGCGCCACGGGACCGCTCGAAGTGATGGAGTCCGTGGTCTTTGACTGGGCAAGCTTTGTGCTTGCTATCACATCCGGCTCCTGCAGCATGATGGCGCTGGCAGCTCCCTTTGCAGTTGTGGCAGCCACCGCCGAGTCCTTGCTCCCTTGCTGATGCTTCGGCGAAACCCTGGGCGTACTCACCCCGGAAGAGGTGTTGCCAGAGGTCGGTGGATTGGCCTGCGCCTGTTGCTGCTGCTGCTGTTGCTGCTGCTGCTGCTGCTGTGCCTGCTGCTTTTGCTGCTGCGCATTCAACGAAGCCAGCGACTCGCGATCTATGCTAATGGCTGCCAAAAACAAATAAAACCGAGAGTGTCAATGGCTGCTTTGGACTTTGCAAGCCATATTTGTTTTACTCACCAGAGGGATCGATGCTGCCGGCCAAGATTCGGCCCACGCGACCCAGTGACGTCATGCTCTGTATGCTCATCGTATCCGTCTCGATGACCTTAAACGGATGCGTCGAGCGGCTGGTGAAAATGCCATCCGTCGAGCTATTCTGTAATTCGAGTTTCGGGTTAATAAGTACTACTAAGACGTCGATGTGTGTGGTACAAAAAAGATAAAGGTTGGAGAAACAAAACAAACATGGATAACGAAAGATATGTATACCTGAGAATCAGGTGTGAGTGTGTTTCCTGGATTATCGTCTTCATCGTTTTGCATGAACTGACGCAGTTCTTGAAAGCGCTGTCTACCACCATACTATATACGCGATATTTATTATAGTTATTCATTTATTTGTTTCCATTTCGTTTAGTTTTGGTTTTATTTCGTTTATTTTCGGTCGTTGAATTTTTTGGAAATGAGGCGGAGAAAATATGAAAGTAAAGAACACAAATATGGACACAAAATTAAAGGGGGCGACGACTTTGGGTACTTAATTTATTAATAGTAATACTCTGTGGTGAAACCAATTCTCAAAAATTGTCCACAAAAAACCCATTAAATAAATGTAAAAACGGAAATAAGTATTACTCTATTCTGGGTGGGAAGTGTGATATATATAAGCATATGTGAAGGGTGCATTTATCTTTATTTAAGTAAACTCTATCGATCATATCATATCGGCTTTTAACCAATTCCTTTCCAACAGTGATATAACGCTTAGTTAACGTTGGCGTTTATTGAGCAATTAAATTGTTTATGGCTCGCTAAAGCCGATAGTAACTAGGTGTAGTTTAAAAATAGAAAGTGTGGTATACCTACATATGACAATATAGAAAATGAAAAAATATGTATCAAGCTATACGGACAACAACATTGAACCTATTTTGATTAGATTTAATCTGTACAAGCGATCCATTTGGAGCAACTTTTCTATGAACAAATAGAAAAATTAACCCAGAAATCGTCATTTTAAAATCAATTAAAAATTTACCTAAAAGTATGCCCTGAAATATTTAACATTTTCTAAGGACGTATTTTTTGTAGCATACTTTTCCGCACAATCTAATTAAGGATCAAGTGCAGAGTAAACATGAAAACTGTCCTTAGGGCTTCGGCATTAAAATGATTCCCAAAACCATTAAAAGATGTTTACAACTTATCAAAATTGCATAGAAAATGGTCTAAACTATATTCCTAGGCCTAGATCGGAACCCCTAGCAGATCACCCGCCCACTCACCGATCCGAGCACTGGCTTGGGCTCAGCAAACACTCCAGCGGCGGCGCCCGCCGCATCCTGCTGCTTTAGCCGAGCACCCAGGCTGTTGGTGGGACTCCTGGTGGCGGGCGTTCCAGCGCCGATAGGCGTCGCATCGCTGTCCGACGAGGCCGCCGCATTCACCCGTACAGCTGGATCGGGAAAGATGAACTCCTGGGCCACTTCCGGCGGCAGCTTGCGACTGTAGAGTATTTGTTTGAGTAAGTTACAGGTGCACGTCCCACCAAGTACTCACCTCAGCGTCGAATGGCGATTGGGCGTTGTGTCCTCGGCATCGAAAAATTCCTCTGAGCTGTCCGAATCCGTTTCCAGCTTACTCATCTTCCCGTGCGTTGTGCGTCGTGCGTCGTCAAGTGGCTATCTCTATTACCTAACCGCCCAACCGACCGACTGGCTTCCCCCCGTCCGCTGCTGTATGCAAATTTACCACGAAATTACGCGTTTTTCTCGCTCTTTTTTTGTTATTGATTCCCTTTTGTTGCTGCGGCGCTTTGTTGCTGGCTCTTGTCTGGTTGAATTTCAGTTAAGTGACGTCACTTGCTGCAGCGCTGGCCCGACAGGCATTGTACTTAGCATTTTGCCATCGAGGGGGGGTGGGGAATTTCGAGTCTCACGAGTAATTTAAGTTGAAATTTAATTTTTAATTGAGTTTTACGCCCGAGCGTAAATACCAGTGTTGCCAGATGAAAATTTTGCTTTCCCCCTAAAAAATCTCAAATAGTCACTATTTCCCCCTAAAAAATCCAGTCTTCCCCCTAAATTTAAAAAATATGTTAATGAAATCAAAACTCAATAAATTCGATTTATTTATTTTGTATTAATTGCTATTTACAAATATATCTATGCTAAAACGAAATAGGTCTTTGAATTATTTATTCAATTATTAATTGGATTTACAAACAAGGTTCCTCTTTAAACTCCTTTTCGTTGCCAATTTGTCCTTAAATCTTATTTGTATGTTGCACTCAACACTTGTGATTTCTTTTCATCTTTTTTTCTCACTAGGATTTCTTAACTAATAAATTCAATAACACAAATAACACGGTAAATTCAAAATTCGTTTTGAATTTTGTTTTTTTAATATTTAGTATATATATTATATATCATGTTTATATGAACTAAATATAATATAATTAGTATTAATAAAAATTAATTAACTCAGTCGAATTCATTTTTAACTGAACAACTATCGATGGACTATCACCACTAACCATACAACATATAGACTACTCATTTCATACAACGAAAATGGACACAAAAATTTCTTAGCGACAGGCCCCAGGCCTGTTAGCGGCGGGCCCCGTCGCTCTCTCGCGGCTCTCTCTCTCTCTTCGCTCTCTCATTCTTATGACGCACACTGATTGCGAGAGTTCGCTCGGTCAGTCGGAGAGTCGCGCTCCTTTAGGAAGGCTGATTCTGCGCTTGAATTCATCTTTATATGTATGCGTGCTCATGCATTCACGTACACGGGTGCATGTGTGCGATCATTTCATTTCGGCCCAGCAAGAATATTTGGTCTTTTGCTACTTTTCATACTAGGTACCCTTACAATATGGGCATATTCACTATTGGGTTAATTGTAAAAATAAGAATGTTATATGTTATAATATAATATATAATATAATATAATATTATAATATGATATAATTATAATATAATGTAATATTATAATATAATATAATATAATATATATTATTTAAATAAAAAATGAAGTTTTGTATATTGTTCCATTTACCTTTACAAAAATAAATTAATTAAATAAAATTAATTTTTTTTTTCTACTGAGATAAGAACAGGGCATATTGCAGTCGGTGTCACCGACTGCTCTTATGTGGTTGAGAAATCAAATCAGCTGTTATTGTTGTTATGCGAGCGGATGGTGTCTGCATACCCTACCGACGATTGCTTTTTAGGGGAGCGGGCAGAAACAAAAACAGCCGATTGGCTTTGTTTCGTTTACATTTTTTATTGATATTTTTTCCGGACACTTGTTATGAATTTGGTTTATTGTTGTTATTTAATGATCTAGTTGTATATATTTCTATGCATGTTTTTTTAAATATTTTCTTTATTTAAAAGTCGCCGCTCGAATTAGTTACCGATAAATATACACACATATACATATATACTCCTGTGTTAAACAGTAGATGTTAGACTTTTTCAAAACTTAAAAAAAATTAATTTAGATTAAATTTCTAAAATACTTTTTATATTTTTGTAAAGGTAAATGGAACAATATACAAAACTTCATTTTTTATTTAAATAATATATATTATATTATATTATATTATAATATTATATTATAATTATATTATATTATAATATTATATTATATTATATTATAACATATAACATTCTTATTTTTACAATTAACCCAATAGTGAATATGCCCATATTGTTAGGGTACCTAGTATGAAAAGTAGCAAAAGACCAAATATTCTTGCTGGGCCGAAATGAAATGATCGCACACATGCACCCGTGTACGTGAATGCATGAGCACGCATACATATAAAGATGAATTCAAGCGCAGAATCAGCCTTCCTAAAGGAGCGCGACTCTCCGACTGACCGAGCGAACTCTCGCAATCAGTGTGCGTCATAAGAATGAGAGAGCGAAGAGAGAGAGAGAGCCGCGAGAGAGCGACGGGGCCCGCCGCTAACAGGCCTGGGGCCTGTCGCTAAGAAATTTTTGTGTCCATTTTCGTTGTATGAAATGAGTAGTCTATATGTTGTATGGTTAGTGCTATCACGAAGAGAGGTGCAATACCAATTTCGATAGCCTGAGATGATTCATGACAAATCGATAGCTTGCCAGGATCAGCTGCTCCAGAATTTATCGATATTTCGTCAAACGATGCGCGCCATTTTCGATTTTGAAGAAATAAATTGTGATCTAGCTGAAAAAGGCAAGAAATATGTTATCAATATAAACTGCACATGACGAAAGTGCCGGGAAGTACCTTAAATTCCTTAGACAGAGTTAAAGGTTACCTTATCGATAGCTTAGAGGCCATCCCATTTATAAGCCTTTTTTAAGTGGTTTCCGGTTTTACATTTAACCTCCGCACCCATATTGAGGCTTTCAAAAGCAAAATAATAGCAATAGAATACCTAAGATTTCAAGACTCAAAAGATAACGTTTGTTCACTTACGTTACGTCAAGTTACGTTTTCGTTAATTTAAGTGTGACCCGTTGCCGCGGAGGAGAAAATCCTGTTATCAATGGTATTGTTTAGTTGTATTTGTAAACATTTTCCGCACGGCACGAATTTGTTTATACAAAATGTATAAATGCATGTGATTTTGGCGACTTGTAACTTTCAGTTCAGCGACGCGCGGGCCCAAGACTTTCGCGGGGTCAAGTGCATACACAATTAACTCTCGCAGTGCACAAAATAAGAGTGAATGCAATTACTGCTGCGGAGTATAAAAAATAAACTGGTGCCAATGATCGCTTACTACGCAATAGAAAAATAATTTATCAAACAATTCGGCTAACGGGAGCAGACGTCAATAACAACAAAGGCGAAAGTTATTGTTTTGTGCCGTCATCATAAAATTGGTTTTGATAAAAGCACGTTAACCTCGTTCCTGCCGCCCGCTGAATTACGGTAAAAATAACTGCATATTGTTCCGGTTACGGATTTCACAAGCAATAAGATTAAAAACAAAGGAAATCTGGAATTAGTTGATTTATGGAATATGTGTTTTATGTATGTATTTTTTTTTTAAGACATTAAGCTAGACATCTGGAAGTTTTCAAATTCGTCATGCTATATGCTTACTTTTGTTATGTGCTTTATTTATTCCATTATTCTTCGCTGCGTTTTTCTGATAAAAACAGTGTTTACAAAGTGCTGTGTTCCGTGAAAGACCTAGCTTTGATAAGAAATACTGGATGTTAAGTAATATTTTGTACTTAATATATAGCTATATAGCTTCCGAAATAACATTACTTTCGATTTCCGCATAAAATGCATATTAAATAAATCTTATCAGTTAAATAAATGTTCATACATTTATAAATGTTATTTCTCGTCAACGAAACAAAAATCGTATCCCAAAATATGTGGTTTTCAATGAAAGCGAAACAAGTTTGATAAGAAATACTGGCTTTAATTTTTTTCGTTACTCAAGCGATACTTAAACATATTTCCGATTTCCCCATAAAATAATGCGATATAACTAACCTAGTGTAAGATTATCATCAACCACACGTCACTAATAGCGGCCATATTTGATAAACTATGCGAACAGCGCACTCAAATCTAATCTGAAATCTGTGCTTGAGCAGTTTAAATAATATGCGTGTACTACCCATTATCAGCGCCACAAACATATACAAATCCAATAACAAATTGAATAGATTTTGTAGACGGACAACAACAGCAATGACAACTTGTTTTGCAAACAGGTTTTGCGGCTTCGATCTTGTTTAAAAATAATTATTGAGATTTTTAAGGGTTTCGGTTCTGTGTACACCACAGTTCGATCTCCAGTGAAAAACATATGATCCAAACAAATCGAATAAAATGTAGTTTACATTGGAGATAAATGGATGAGTATTACACAGTAAAAGCTTGAACTTCGGGAAGTACTATACTTCCCTCATATCAGTTATCAATTCTTTGTTTGCTACATTTACATAGGCCTGCTATAAATATGTGCTCTGATTTTATATAGTATTTTCCTATTGTATCTTGGTTAGACAGACGCTAAACCTTATCGGCCCCAAGGGACCCATTTTCTCTCACTTTAACTGAACTGTGCGGCACGTTGTGATTGATAATTGCTTGCTCACTTGGTCGGCCGCCATGTCTCATTTTTAGTGCAGCGTGCAAAATAATCTGTGTGCCATTTTGATGATCCAATGAAAAGTTACGGCATATTGGCGACAATAATGATTCATGTAATTTGCAACTTAGCAACACTTTGTTTACTGGAACTCCCCGGCTAAAATTTCATTTCTATACTGTATCTATAAGAACGGCCGTCGAAGACAATCCGCCCCCACAACGAGCTCAGTTACCGGCGCGATAACACACACCACACACAAGCTGCGGATCTTGGAGCATAAATTTCCGCATTAGCAACAGTCAAGTGTGCTATAGTTATTATTGTATTGTGTTAACGGCTGAAAAGACGCCACAAATCAACTTTAAAGCTTCGTTCTCAGCAGGAGAAGAAGAATCAATTGTCCACAACTTGTATGCTCTCTACTTGTGTACGTTAATATAGTGATTATAATGTGACATGTGATGTTTTTGAGGTCTTAATACATATAAAGGATTTCCGGAAAGATCCAGGATTATACAATAAAGGTCCCTGTCCGTAATGTTTATATATAAACAGGCTTTAAAATCTATTCACAACCTTTAATTCCTTTTGTTAATTTGAAGGCTCGTTTAAAAATACAACAGCTAAACACATAGTCTCCATTATATTGTGCCGAAACTGGAGTATTTGCACAAGTGATCAACTGATTAAAAGCAAAGCAACTTGAGTGGCTTCCTAGAATCGAATTTCGATTTCCTAAAAATGACTCAAAACCGGCTTTCAACTCAAAGAAAAAGAATATGATTTCAGAGTTTATAGAATCTCTGAGAACTGGGCAAATATTTCAATTACACAGTTTAATTTGCTTCTGTCATGCTTCATTTTTACACATCTAAGCAGATCAAGAAGTACTCCATAAAATATATATGAAAAGCTTTTTGGCTTTTGGTTTCCTTAATATTCAAATTGTAGATTTTGTTCATTAGTTGGTCTTACCAAAGGCAAGCCAGAGGCTATCATCAGTATCTGCTTCTTATTTTAGTAAAGCCACGATTTATACTCAAATCCGGTAAATTTCTATTAAACTGAATCCATAAAACCTATTTAATAGATCTTTAAAATGACATCGACAGTACTTCCCAGATCTGATCTCTTGATTTACCAAGCTTTAGGTCATGTCTATTGAATTAAAAAATGTTTGGGGAAAACCCTATTTTAGTAAAATGTCTTTCAGTACATTTCCGTATGAATGAATCATCTATTTCCCACAGCCTCTTCATCAGTATAACTATAAGATATAGGCTCTATATACATATATTCAGCCAGATCTGCCTCCCTCCCGCGCCTTTTCTGTAATTACTAGAGTAAATCTAATCTAAACAACTTGCGTTTGTGATAGTTCAATGACAATGACGGCGAAAGATAAGAGTTCGGCCATAGCTGTTTGGCTCACGGGTTCGTCTTCGGCATCCGCTACCTGCTCCAAGTTCAGCTATAGTAATCACAGTTCCTCGAACAAAAGGAGTAGCCTATTCCCCCCGGATTCCCCAATACACATGTGTAGTATTGGCCGTTTAACAAAGCTGCCGAAATCATACCATTCGACTTGACTCGTCGCCAGCGAAGGCGTCTGTAATCTTATCGCTAGAAAAAGTGAACAGTTTAAGCTGCATCGTTCGTGCACATCAAATCGGAAATCAAATGGAAACAAAGTATATCTTGACGTGGGCGTTCCGAGCCCCCGGCGTCTTCTATAATTTTCGCTTTAGTCTGTCTGTGCACAGTAAGGGCGACGGTTATCGAGTTTGGTAAATTCGCTCTGCCTTCTTAGTTATTTTTCGCTTAATTTACGGTGTGTTTCGGATTTCATAGCAGTGTTCAAATAAGTTGTAATTCTTTAATGTTTGTAGCAAAGTGATTTACAAGTGCAAGTTATCGAATTTGAACAGAATTTATAAAGGTTTCTTAACAGTTTAGCAGACAAATGGTTTCAATACCATAAAGTTATATGTACATGTCACTGAAAATACAGAATAAGAGTCATTAGCAAGGGAATTAATAGCTGAATTAAATGTGTCTAGGAAAAGACTAGTTTTAATCAGTAAAATTAATATAAAAGTGCATACAAAGTCATAGAAAATTCCGGGAATTACGTACCTAATTACTGTTTTGGATTTATAATGTCAAAGAAATGCCAATCGAACTCAAAGAAAATGCTCAATTAAATTAAAACTAAAATCCTTAACTTCTGTAAATACCTTTAGTTTAATGACCATAATTGAGGCAGGACACGGAGACGTTGCCCACTCATCCTGACGAATAGACCACCTGGCCACGGCCTTAGTGTGATTGACTGCTGTTCCTCCTAAAGCTATCTCTAGTCTCACTTGAGCCGCTGGGACTTAAGTTTTACAGAGACTCGCTTATCGAACCTGACAACAGTCTCAGCCAGGAGTCCATTGTCCCGTATCTATGAGATTTGCCCATCACAGTGTGTCTGACACCGACTGGGTGTATTCTAGGCATCTAGGCATTCGATGAGCTTGTTGCTAGGTGTAGGGGTTCCGAAGCATATACTCTCTCGACTTTGTGTTAGTAGTATCTAAATTTAATAGTAACTTTCCCTTTTATTTTTCTAGAGCACAATTGATTGTAAACAGGACATGATCAGGCAGCAGCAGTGACTGAAGAAGAATCCTTAGTCCCTCCAGCACAATAAACAGCACACAAGTAGCCACAAGTAAAGACAGCCAGCCAGCCAACAATGAGCACCAACAGCAGCAGCTTCTTCGACGAACATTTCGCCATGCTGTACTCTAACCTGATGGATCAGTATATGCCCGAATACTTCAAGAGCTTTCAGTACACGCCATGGGTCTTCTCGCTCCTGGGTTCAGTGGTCATTGGACTGAGCGGGATACTTCCGCTGGTCATTATTCCCACAGAAGAAAAGATGATCAAAGAGGGTTACAAAGATCGTAAGTGGTGGTTGAGGAGATACCTCATTTCAAGAGATATTTCTGACCCAAATTATTCTCTCTAGCTGCGGAATCCAAACTCCTGCGCGTCCTTCTCAGTTTTGCAGTCGGCGGCCTGCTGGGCGATGTGTTTCTCCACTTACTGCCAGAGGCCTGGGAGGGCGATAATCAAGATCCATCTAGTCATCCGTCACTGCGCTCGGGCCTTTGGGTCTTATCCGGTATACTCATCTTCACCATAGTGGAGAAAATCTTCTCCGGATATGCCAGCGCGGACGAGGAGAATCCACAGCCCAAGTGCGTGGAAATTGCCAACTGTTTGCTGCGCCGTACTGGCGGACAACTGCCCGAGGGCGGGACCTCGGAGAGCTGTGGCGGTGCCTGCGACATCGAAGATGTGGATAAGGTGTGCTTCCTCCGTGAACGGGAACAAAAGTCCAAGGAAAAGAAGGAACAGCCCAAGAAGGTGGCTGGATATCTGAACCTGCTGGCGAACTCAATTGATAACTTCACACATGGCCTGGCAGTGGCTGGTAGCTTCCTTGTTTCCTTCCGGCATGGAGTTCTGGCCACATTCGCCATATTGCGTAAGAAAAAAATATATAAGTTCCCTTTGAAAGAATCCAATAGCTAATTATACATCCCTTTCCAGTCCACGAAATCCCCCACGAGGTAGGAGACTTCGCTATCCTTCTTCGATCCGGCTTCAGCCGCTGGGACGCCGCGCGTGCACAGCTTCTAACGGCGGGCGCGGGCCTGCTCGGCGCTCTGGTGGCCATCGGTGGCTCCGGCGTTACATCGGCCATGGGTAAGCTTAAGGGGGCTTTGCAACTGTCACTGAAAAGTCACTGAACTTATCTTTACACTTACAGAGGCACGTACTTCGTGGATTATGCCGTTCACCGCCGGCGGCTTCCTCCACATTGCTCTGGTCACAGTATTACCTGATCTCTTGAAGGAGGAGGAGCGAAAAGAGTCCATTAAACAGCTGCTGGCCCTGATATTCGGCATTGCGTTAATGGCCATTATGACGGTGCTTTTCGAACACTAGGAAGCGACAGCAGTATATAAGATGAAAAATTAATCCAAAAGCAGTTGTAGTTCTACCACTACTGCCATTTGGCAGTTTCCAAATTTACAAGAATTTGTTGTACTTGATGGGATTTTTGCAAATCCTGTGCCTGCGTTATGTAATTATAGCCGATATGAATGATATTTAAAACTATTGTTAATGATTACGTATTATTGTATCATACTTATGAAACGAAATTTGAAAAATAGACTCTTAAGGGAAACTCTCCGCAATCCATGAATGTTTTCTGCTATTTATTTTGCATTTAAAAGAGAGAGCTGGGAAACTGATCTTATTAACCGGGAAAATTAAAAGAAAAATCACACGACATTCACTTCCTTTAAAAAAACAAGTCGTTTATTCTGTTTTTTTGTTTGCAAATCAGCCTTGCAAGCTTATCTAGTGCCTTTATTTCTTAGACTTGATCTTCTTAAGGTAGAATTCCAACTCCTTGCCTTCCAGAATGTAGCCGTCGGAGCGGCCGCACTGTCCAGGGCGGGAAGAAATGCAAGCTGCAAAGGGAGAGAACAAATACAGAGATAAGTCAAGGGTTCCTTTGAATTCGGGACAAAAAACTTGGTAGCTTTGAAATCAGAGTAACTATGACAAGCCGAATCACACCCAACAGGCTTGCATCTCTCTTAAAACAAGATCGATACAATAAAGTTGTTGGATCGCTAAGGTTTTTACATCACTTTAACACAAGCTATTCTCAAAGGACAAATACTAAGGAATACATACCCAAGATGCGACCGGAAGTGAACTGATCCTCCAGAGCCTGCTCAACCTTGCCGTACTTCTGGCGCTCGAGGTACTTCTTCATCACCTTTTCGCTGCGCTTCTTGGTCAGCACGTCGTTCTCGTCCTCCTTCTGGGCATGCTTGGGGTTACGCTTGCGTCCCAGGGGCAGCACGTAGTGGGCCTCGTACCACTGACGGAATGGCGTGGCATCGATAACCACGATGCTGTTCTTCACCAGGGTCTTGGTGCGCACCAGCTCGTTGTTAGAGGCATTGTACACCACATCGGCGATACGGGTCTTGCGCGCGACACCCTCAGATGCCCAGGCAAAGTTGCCGTTCTCCAGGCGCAGAGCGCGCAGCTTGGAGTTGCCACCACGAGTGCGCACACTGTGCACGCGGCTGGAGCCAAGCTGGAATAAAAGAAATTAATAGTTTTAGTTGGGGTTTAATCTTTGGGAGAAGGATTTATGCGTGGACAGGTGGTCAGTAGTCCGAACATAAAGCTTTTCAATCATCAAGAAGAGTGCTCGAGAGCACAATTGCAGTTGACACGCGTTAACATCATTTAAATGGGTGAATGGGTATCTTGGGGCCGACTTCAAAGGCTACTAAGGGGTCAGTGAATTAAAGCATTATAATTCCTTCAGCGTATATAATTAATGGTTTCCAGTTATCATTAACTAAGGCAAGGTGAAATTAGGTTAAGTTCAGTAGCTCTGATATTGATAAAACTGCCAATTTATCAGTGTGGATTATCGATCCACATGTTTGAAGTATTAAAGATGGTTAATTTGATTGAAAATTAAATAAAATAGACTCCTCAAATTCAAAATTACAAAATATATCAAAACGTTAATGGCCATGTGTTTATTGTGATCTAATTCAGATCATAACATTATTGAATGCGCGTGGACACAAAATTAGTAAAACTAAAGCGGCACAAAAAATAGTACTAATACATTTAAAACTCCAGTCACATGAAAAACACATGCAAGTTAGTACCTAGATGTGAAAACTAGGTACAACTGCCTAGCACTTGCCATCACTGATTATGGTACATACCACACGATTCTGTAGTTTAAAAACAACAACAAATCCCTTAATTTCAGCCTGAGAAACCGGGCCCAAGGAACCAATGCTTAGCTATACAGGCGCTATAGCCAGGTATCGGGGACTATATCTCACCTTGGTGTTGGCGGCGGGGCGGCCCAACTCGAACTTGCGCTTCTTGCGGAGCGACTTGCGCTTGCCTCCAGTGGAGCGGCGCTTGTGTGCACTATCACGGCTAATACCTGCATAAGACAAATATTAAATATTAATACAAAAACACACCATTAAAGCCAAGTAAATATCAAGAAGAGTACAACATCACATTGTGTGGGGGCAAACTGCCGCACTGCACGGGGCGCGAGTTAATTTCACAGATATTTCTCTAAATTCACGTATTTTGAGTTACTGCGCTGCAGATGCAGATGTAAACGTACTTTGTGCACAATTTCATGTTGTTTGCGGGCGTTTTCTGGCCGTGTTTCTTGATATTTCCACGCATTTTGCGCGAAGCGACTTACCCATGTTCGAGTAAAAAGCGAGAAAGAAAGGAAAAGACACGCACAGCACCTCGTGTCAAAAAAGTAGGGTTATTTTTCTGACGTTTGCCACCGATGGGCAGCACTGTTCTGTTAACACGCGCCTAACAGTACTGTGAGGGCTGTTAAGGGCAATTTTGCATTTTTTAAATATCTCTGGTCACCCTGAAACGCCTATGTAGGAGTTGCCAGACTCGCTCTACCAGACTTACTTACCAAATCGATAGCTGAGAGAGATGTTCTCGGATTTTGCGATAGTTTCTGATATATCTTTTTGAAAAACGCGATTCTTTTGTAAAAAAGAGGTCCATTTGGATTTTGCGATACTTTCTGACATGTCATTTTGATTTAGGCCCAGTTTCTACTAGAGTTGGTTTTCCAAATCTGCATTCTGGGCTAAATTATAAACTTGATATATAATATATATACTAAATATTTATTAAAAAAAAAAAAAATAATTTGCCGTGTTAGTTGTGTTATTGAATTTATTAGTTAAGAAATCCTAGTGAGAAAAAAAGATGAAAAGAAAATAAATCACAAGTGTTGAGTGCAACATGCAAATATGATTCGAGGACAAATTGGCAACGAAAAGGAGTTTAAAGAGGAGCCTTGAGCGCTCGTTTTTTTGTGTTTGTGAAGTGAAGACAATTGGAACTGTCAACATTATTACATTTTTAATATAAATTTGTTTGTAAATCCAATAAATAATTGAATAAATAGTTCAAAGACCTATTTCGTTTTAGCATAAATATATTTGTAAATAGCAATTAGTACAAAATAAATAAATTAAATAAATCGAATTTATTGAGTTTTGATTTCATTAACAAATTTTTTGAATTTAGGGGGAAATAATGACTATTTAAGATTTTTTAGGGGGAAAGCAAAATTTTCATCTGGCAACACTGTCCAAATACACTGTACTTCTGAAAATTGGAAAATAGGAATTAATTGATAAATAAGCGCTAACAACATTGCGAGCTTCAACAATAAAATCAACCGGAGGAGTCGGTACCAACACTCTGGATCTCCCCATGACACTATGGTCGGGAAGAACTTCAAGGCCCTGTCGCACTTCCACCGCCTCACCGAATACATAGTACAGTGCAAGCATTGCGACAAGACGCTGTCCTCCAAACACACTTCGTCCAACTTGACGCGCCATCTCATCCGCAACCACAAGCTGCTGGCCCGCACGATTTTCGCCGGCGAGGAGGGTAAGATGCTGGCGGAGCTCAAGGACGAGCTGGATGCATCGATCTCTGAGGACTTAAGCATGGATATGCAGGAGGGCGAGGGCGAGACGAAGAGTGCAGTGCGCACGATCGTGAAGCAGGAGCAGATGGAGCGGCACAGCCACGACTCTGAGATGCGGAACAAGGTGATTGGGAAGAACAATAAGCTGTGGGCGCACTTCATACGCATCTCGGAGTTCATGGCCAAGTGCAAGCACTGCGGCAAGACGCTATCCTCGAAGCACTCCTCCTCCAACCTGATGCGCCACATTGTGCGGCGCCACAACAACCTGGCCAAGACGCTTAACCACTCGCACCATCACCTAATGACGCCCAAGAACGAGTTCGCCGGCCTGGAGCGCCGTCAGATGTCGTCGGATCCGCTGGAAAAGGTCAACTTTGACGATGTGGACAGCATCATCGAGAAGGTGGCCGACCACCTGGATGACGAGGTTTGTGGCCGCTCTTTCTACTGCTCATTGCGAACATCTTTACATTTGCGATCTTTAAAGGTTACCTCGATCTCGCTGCAGGAACCCTTCTACGAGTACGTGGTGGACAGCTCGGATAACGCGGTCGTTGACACGCGGCAAGACGAGCCGGATCCGGAGCCAGCGGACCTGCACAGCCTGTTACAGCCGGACACCGCCTCCCTGGCAGAGTCTACCACGCAGCTTGACGAGAAGCTAAAGGCGGAAACGATATACTACAATGAGATGGCCGAGCTGGCAAGGGCCAAGCGCCGGCTAATCGATCTGCAGACCAAGAAGCTGCTGCTTGACATGAATGTGGTGGACAATTAACACCCATTGACGGCAAATTACAAGCCTGTATTTTGTAGAAAGGCGAGCAATATGATTATGTTTAACTATAAGTAATATTATAATTTTACCAAACAACTAACATGTTCTTGCTTACTGCGGGGGTTACCAGTGCTATAATTTAGATTAACAAATTTTGTAAGCGTCGAATTATAAATAAAGTAAATTTAATAAATTAAAATTAGTTTATTAACTATTTTTTTAAAGAGTTTAAAAACGCAATAAGTCCATACACCTGGTCACACCATTCTATTGCTGCGACGCCATATTGTGCGCTTGCGTATTGGTATTCTTAAATTTGTCACACCTGGTCACATTGCACCCATAGGAGGCATCGCTTTTTTGTTTTTCACGGAGAATCAAAGGAAAAACTTGATTTTTAAGCTGGCACTTTCACAACGCGCGAGTAAAATGGCAAGTTTCTCGCCAAACCAACTGAGGCAGTGCGCCCGCTTCACCGGCACCGCATGCACGCCGGAAAAGGAACAGCAGCTGCGCGACCAAATCCACAACGAGCTGGCCAAGATCAAGTACTGCGCCAATCCCACATACGAGTGCAGCCTGATGAGGGTGGAGGGCCATGAGTACTGCATCCGGCACATTCTGCGCGATCCGCGCTCCAACTACCGCCAGTGCACGCATGTCTATGCGAACGGCAGGAAGTGCATCAATGCGGTGCCCAAGTTCGACAACAAGAAGGAGCTGATTTTGACGACGCTCTGTTTCGAGCACAACCGCCAGACGCAGCTGCAGAAGACGCACGTCGCCGTTGGACGCGTACGCAAACTGGTGGAAACAAACGAGACGCTGCTCAACAGCCTGTCGTCACACATCAATGTGGAGGGCATCAAGCCAGAGCCGCCAAAACTAGAGCCGGATGATGATGAAATAGATGTGGTGTCGCCACACGTTACGCCTTTTGGTAGGTGCTATGCTACGGGCTGGTTTCTTTGCCTAAACTAATCGCTATTAACTTGCAGATTCCCAGGATCATCGCAACAATATCGGGGACATTGTGGAGGCAGCGCGCAAGCGTCGTCGCATTCTGGACTATGCTTCGGATAGCTCCAGCAATGATGAGGATCCGCCCTGCCTTAGGAACACCGCTCAGGACATTGAGTTTAATGAATCGGACTACGAGAGCATTGATTCTGAAGATGATGATCCGCTAAAGTGAGGACTTGGACTGCTCCCTTGGAGTAATTATCTAATAACTAATACATTTTGCAGACATGCTGGCGTCTACACGCGTGCCGAGGCCGTCCGGGTGGCCGAGACCAAGTTGATCAAGCTTCAGGGCCTCTACCGCGAGCAGGTCTCCCATCTGCAGCATGTCCTGAAGCAACGGCGTCGCAAGTACATGCACGACATTCGCCGCGAGCGGGAGCTCTATTGTACGCTTAAATCGATTTATTTATTAGTTGGAAAGGTTACTAATTTTACGTTCCTTTTGCAGGTAGCATCCACGACCAGCTGAAGGACACGCCGCACGAGCGGAAGCTGTACGACCAGCTCAAGGCGCTGAATACTTACCATCGTCGGCAGGGCATGGAGGCGGTGCTCTACAAGAAACTGAAGGAGAAGCGTGCCAGGGACACACTGTATGCGTCCAAGTCGAGCAACCCCAAATGCGTGTTCACCGAGGGCGGCGTCAAGTGCGGCGAACGAACGCTGCCGTGCTGCAAGCACTGCCGCAAGCACATACTGGAGGACAAGCGGCAGGTACTGTTCCGGGCTTGCGGCGTGGAACGAAGCGGGGTTGTCTGCCAGGAGCCGGTGGCTAGCATTTTTGAAGACTCCAGTTGTGTTCTGCACCTGACCGTGGCGCCGGCCAAGCGCCAGTATATACAAAAGGTGCGTTGATCACAGACCCAAAACCTAACCTACCCATAACGCATAACCACCACATGTTACTTAAACTTGAGTATTCCAACTGCCTCCTCACTCATTGCCATAAGCTGTGTTGCACATAACTACACAGAAGAAACTACAGAAACTGAACTGTCGAACAGTTTGCGCATAAATTAGATTTAGGCTTACAGTTTGTTGTAACGCTAATGCTAAGTATATAGATAGATACAAACACGAAACACCTGTACATAAGTACTACTTAGTATTGTCGTATTAAGTCGCTTTTGTGATTGATCCACCCTGAACCCTGAATAAACTGCTGACCTTCTCATCCCCATCCCCCAGTTTTATGAACTTCCCAAGTCACCGCAGCTGGAAAGCATCTTTGCTGCTGGCCGCGGTGGTGATAATTTAGTTGAAGAAGAGCCGCCGAGCAGCGTCGAGCCGCTAGCCGAGGGTGGTGGTAGTGGTGACGACTTGGACTTGGACTTTGTCAGTGGCATCTTCGAGTTCGATCTCGACACTGCCGAAGATCTGGCGAATTCGCTCGACAGCGACATGTTTCTCGATATGGATATGACGATCGACGATCAAAGTTTGATGGACTTGGGCTCTGACCAGGAGGGCGACGAAGAAGCTAGTCCCGAGGCGGACAGTCCCAACGAGACCCTCGATCAAGACACCTTTAATGCAAGCTCCCTTGACCTAGACGAAACTCTAGATCAAGACACCTTTAATGCAAGCTCCCTTGACCTAAACGAAACTCTCGATCAAGACACCTTTAATGCAAGCTCCCTTGACCTAAACGAAACTCTCGATCAAGACACCTTTAATGCAAGCTCCCTTGACCTAGACCCATCCGCTTTTCAAGACAATTCCGAACTGAACTATCATATTATTGACGGAACCGATACCAATGTTAACGAGGTGTTGCGCATGCTCGAGGGCATTCAGCAAATGCCGTGGTTCGATGCCCTAATGAACTAGTCGCAAGCTAACATAGTAATTAACTCATTATCATTCCTATCATTACATCAATTATTCACTATTGTTTAGAGTTCTGCCTTTTAGCTTTTTGACCCATATACGTTACTTCACAGAAATGCGAGTCTGAGACCGAAGAGGACGACACCACAGCCACCCCCTCGACCAGTGTGAGTACGATTATAAAACAAGAAAAGGAGGACACCGCAGAGAGTCTGCTCGTCAGCCAAGTCCTTAACGTCACCACAGCCCATGGCGAGGACAACAAAGAGGATATCAAACTCATAGAGCCCATATAAGACCAATCTAGTTCTAATTCGTGCATCGTAAGACTTTGTAGTTTAAATGTTCACTGTTTGCAATCATAAATCAATATATGTCTTAATCCATTAGAATTGCCAGTGTTTCTTCTTTTTAATTTGTGGGTTTACGTATTTATTTATATATTTACATTTAATGGCTTCTAATAATTTATACAACTTAATAATTGCATTATATATGTCTGCATACATTTAACAATTCGCATTTATTTTTTACAGAAAAGGCATAGCCCCTGCAGTTTCTTAAAAAAATATAAAATATGCACTCCGTTTTCTTAAAAGTAATGACTGTAATTATTTGATCTTAAAGCACAGTTAAATATATATCAGTTATCAGTTCCTCCATTCAGTTTCTCTACTCAAATATTTACAGATATCATAAATTGATGGCAACTGCTCTCGTTGTTGAAATGCACTATTAAAAATAAGAAATTGGCAGCTAAATATATTAACAAAGTCTGTTATATGTTGTATGTGCTATAGTTCCTTATAGTTCCGTTGTAGTTTCCACCTCCGAACGATCCAAGTCGTTCAGATACGAGAAGCCTATTTGGCCGTAGTCCCTCTTGCCAAAGGACACATTCTCATTTGTGCTGCTCAGGTGATTGTGATCGGAACTGGATCTGTAAATAGAGAATTTAACATAAGTGGTTACTAAAAGATCTTATAAAGTTAATCTATGAATTCTTTCGCCTAAGTTCGTGGCTAGATCTTAAAGGTTTACCTTTGAAACAGTGGGTTGGTTATGGGCACTTCTCCGCCGTAAAGCCTATTGTTGAGCTGGCCATTTCGACCTAGCGTGGCATTCATCAGTTCTCCATTCCCATTTAGTAATCCAACATCACCGAAGGTATTGCCACGCCTTCCCATCGTACTGTAAGCGTTATTTTTGGCATTGGCCAGGTTGTTGGGCCCCGTAGGATCTATGTTGTAAACGCCGTTCTGGTAATGGTTGCTATTCTGGTGCTTGATCCGACCCAGAGTCAAGGTCCCCGAAAGGGCACCGTTCGCAGGAGATCCCAGGGGATTGGCATTGTTGCGAGTGTTGATCTCGAGCGTGCGATTGAAGGTGTTCTGCCTGTTGTTTATGGCCAAATTGTTGTTCATGTTGTTGGCATTGTTGAGATTCTTGTGCCGCCGCAGAGTGGCAATTGTGGCCGTCGTGGCATCCGAATGGGAAGGACTCGATTGACCGCCACCACCATTGGTGTTCTCCTTGTGCGTGATATAGCTGACATTGTCCAGGGAGAAGGCATGGTTCTTGGCACTGAAGTCCAGCTGCAGATCATCATCTACATCTGGTGGCACAGCCATGGCCAGCATCTGGGTCTCGTACTCCTTCATATTGGCAATGGTTTCACTGGCATTCGAGGCCTGCGGATTGACAATGACGGGATCGTAGCGAGTGGGGTTCGTTGAGGAGTACTGGCGCATGCGTTGCTTGAAGTTTTTGTATCTATTTAAATAATATGAATATGAAATTAGATATTTTCTTTAGAACTAAGGTAGGAGCTACTCACTTTGACCAAGAAATGCATATGTAAATAATGCCTATGGTGCCCAAAATAAGTATAACAAGTGATATGGCAATGAGGGTGAAGGGGAAGACTTCGTTATCAATATCTACAGCAGTGGCTTTGACCTGTAAACCCATAAATAAATAAATTATTAAAAGGATTATAAGATATTCTTATAAAAAAAAAAAATACTCACCGTATGAACTTGTTCCTTTCTCTCCAGTGGAAACGAAATACTTTCAGCTGTGGCCCTTGGCAGAGCAATATTCAGCTCAGACCTGGCAGCTGGTTCCAGCAAAGTGCTCTCCACAATGCTATCCTTGCGGCTCACCAACTGCTCCGTCTTGGGATCGATCAGATAAAACCATATATCCGTTGCCGCCGGGTTCTCGATCACGGATCCATTCTTGGCCAGATACTTTTGACTGCTCATGCGCTCAATGCCACTGACCAGGCCGGTCTTCTTGTCCAGCAGCTCCTCCAGCTCAGTGTAGTAGTTACGCAGATCGCTAGGAGCGGCGTTCGGGAAGGATAAGGCCATGCGATTTATGTCGGCCAGTTTATTGACCACTATGCGTGCCCGGGTCCGATGGGATCCCTGTTCCTGTTGGGCATCGCTGTCCCGGGCCTCCACCAGGAATGTCATGGGGAAATCGTTTTCATTCTTGAAATGCCTGGCCGTTCGCAGGACTCCTGTGTCCTCGGACATCATGAAATAGCTGGTGGGCTGTAAAAAGTTTATCTTCAGCTTGATCTTTGCTCTAATTTCCTGAGTTTACTCACCACATTAACACGATTCTCATCGTCGTCGTAGAGGGCATATCGAACAGTTCCAAACTTGCCGGAATCTCGGTCAGTGGCTCGCACCTGCAAAATGGTTGTGTCCACATCCATGTCTTCGGTGATTATGGTGTAGAAAGTATCTCTTTGACCGCGCAGTCGATTAAACTCGAACTCCGGCGCATTATCGTTCTCATCCTGAACGATTATCTCCACTGTGGTAGTGTCCTTCAGAGGATTCACAAAATACCGATGCGATGTCAGGCGAAGTTGAAGCGTGTAAGAGGTCTTGGCCTCAAAGTCCAGCGGTTGGATGAGCTGCAAGGTGCAGCCATGATCCGCCACACTCAGGTTGAAGTTGCCCTCCTCGTTGCCGCGCACAAACTCGCACTTGAAGGCCGGTGGCCCGTCCGTCGATTGCTTGGAGTTGACTATTTGGATGAGCTTCAGAGTGCTGTTGGCCTCCGTCGACTCCGGGACACTGGTGGTGTAGCTGTCATCGCTGAAGGCCAGGCCAATGCTCTCACTACTCATCATGGTTCCGCTTTCCAGCTTATTGTCCGACCTAACTTCGTTGTTGCCATTGGCCAGAAGGTGGTGCACATCCACGCGAAGTGGAGCCACCGAGCTCAGCTGGGGCTCACCCAAATCGTAGGCCCTGATATCCACCTGGTACTCCGTGTCCTCCTCCTTGCGCAGCTCATCGCGAATCCGAACGGCCCCGGTGTCGGGATCCACTTGGAAGTACTTGGGCGCCTTGCCACGACCCACGATCTCGTAGCGAACTACATTTCCGGGCGAGGTTCCATCACCATCGATGGCTGGGAGCGTGGCGATAATGGTTCCTATGCTCTGGTCATCGTTCACAGTCACAGGATCGGGCACGGTTATGAACCTCGGGGGCAGGTCGTTGCGATCCTCGACTTCCACCACCAACTGGACGGTATCTCCGGGCGCATTGCCATCGTTCTCAATGGTTCCGATGGTGAGCTCATGCTGTTTCTGGGCCTCGTAATCCAATCCCTTGACCGTCCTTACTTCTCCGGTCTTGGGTGAGACCTTGAAGAGTTCCGCGTTGCCCTTGCGCAGGACATAGGTGATTTCCGGCGTCGTGTCCGGATCGAAGGCTTGGACAGTGGCCACCAGGAAGTTCTCCTCATTTTCCGGTATGTGTACATCGATCCGAGCATCGCTAAACTTGGGCACCTCGTCCGGCAGATCGAGGACCATCACAGTCACACTGGCCGTGCCCAGTCTGGCGTCGGGAGCTCCGTCCTTGGCCGTGACCACGAACTTGTACTCCTTCGTGTTCTCATAGTCCAGCTCCTTGGCTGTCAGGATCTCCCCGGAAGTGGCGTTGATGGTGAACGGTATGTCCGTGGGTATGGAGTAGGTGATCTCCGCATTGATCCCCTCATCGGCATCGGTGGCGTGCACCACTCCCACGGAGGCCTGCGCCAGGCCCTCGTCCACTTGGAAGACGTACGGCAAGGTGGAGGCATCGAACTCGGGATTCTTATCGTTGATGTCCGTCACCTTGATGTTCACCGTGGCGCTGCTGGAGAGGCCACCGCTGTCCTCGGCCTTCAGGATCAGTTGGTAGCGGGTCAGGCTCTCGCGGTCCAGCTTCCTGATGACGATAATGACGCCACTCTCCTGACCCACAGCGAACTGGCGAAGGTCGTTGCCCGATATGATGGAGTAGACGACGGCATCGTTCTCCGGATCGTCGGCATGGACTACCGTGACCGTGGAGTTGATCTCGGCACCCTCGCTCACCTGGATCTCGTAGATGGGCTTCTGGAAGCGCGGCGGCTTCGTGTTCGGTCCCGGAGTCACACTCACCTCCACAATGGCCTGCGAGGAGAGTCCTCCGATGTCGGTGGCCTGGACGGTGATGCTGTACTGCTCGCCCGCCAGCAGGCGTCCCTGGGTTCGGATCTCGCCCGTGGTCTCGTTGATGGTGAACTTCTGGATGCCGTTGTTGGAGACGTGGTAAATGGAGTAGGTCACCACGGCATTGGGGCCCTCGTCGTTGTCGGTGGCGTTGACCTGGGTGACCAGGCGACTCTCGCTCTGATCCCCGGCCGTAATGGAGATCGGTGGCACCATTGCCAGCTTGGGGGCATTGTCGTTGACATCTCGCAGGTGGACCGTGAGACTGAGCGGAGCACTGGCTGCATTGGTGCGCGGCTCCCTGGCCACCACTTGAAACTTAAAACGTCCCGGCGCCGGCGGGTCGCGATCGAGGTTATCCTCGTTGACAATCAAAATGCCATCGCTGGTCACATTGAACGACGGGGTCGTCAGCTCGTATATATAGTCTGGCTTGGGGTCCGAATCGCTAAGGTCGGCATCTGTGGTCCGGAACGATATGGGGTTTCCCTGCGAGTCCAGCACCTTGGTTCCTACGGGTGAGTTCTCGTCCACATAGCCCTCGGTTTGGGAGGACGAGATAACCGGCGGATTGGCATCCACTGGCTTCACGTAGATCACCAGCTTGGCCGTTGTGAATCGCTGGATTCCCGGAGTGACCTCCTCGGCCTTCACTATGATGTCGTACTTCTTGGCCGTCGACGTGTCTATGGCCTTGGTCTGCTTCAGTACCCCCGTGTTCTCGTCGATCTGGAAGTAGTCATCGTAGTTTCCTGGCATTCCGCTGGCGAAGCTATAGCGAATGGGCGCATTAATAGTGTCCAGATCCACGGCCTGAATTCGCTCGGGCAGAACTGTGAGCACGCCCAGCAGGGAGCCAGCCGGCACGGAGGCCGAGTACTCCGGGTTGATGCAGGCTCCGTCCACGAAGGCACAGCCGCTGTAGATGAACGAGGGATCCAAGTCGTTGGAGTCGGCTATGTTCACCGTCAGTGTCGTGGTCGAAGACAGACGATCCGCAGTGTTCCGTGCCCGATCCTGGAATTTAAAAAGATTTAATGAGCCATCGTTGGGATATTATGTTATATAGTGCTTTATTATATAGTCATCCATAAACTATATGGCTTTATACACTTTCTGTGTCTCTCTATGACTCTAAAGCCTGCACTTAAGTGAAAGGTTTAAGGCCCTAATAAGCCGGTAAGAGCTAATTCAAGCACATAATTGAGGCACTAAGTTCGGCGCAAACTTTAATTTATGACCCGGGGTGCGCAGATAGTTTAATAAACCCTTTCGAGCGCCAATTAAGTAATTAGGGTTTAAGCCTAGTTAAGACACTTCACTTACCGAAGCCACAATGGTAAGGTAGTATGTGTGGATCTTCTCAAAGTCCAGGGTCTTGGCAACAGTAACCTAAAAGGAAGAGGAAATAAATTGCAATTAGAAAATATTTCAGCATAATTCAGAACTAGACCCACCTGCCCCTGGTGGGGAAATGAGATAGCAAAGGTGCCATAACCATCTTCGGTGTACTTGGAGTCGTCGGTTGTGTTGCCACTTCCCGGGGAGATAAAGTACTCCACTAATCCGTTGACACCTGCATCCTTGTCCAGCGCCTGTATGTTCCGGAATATCGTAGTTCCCACTGGAGTGCTCTGAAAGAGAGTAATGAGTAAACCGTTCGATTTGATGGTTAATTGCTACATGAAAAGGCCAATTAACAAATCAGTTTTATGAAGACGGTTTTAAGTGTAAAAATTAAGAAACAGCTTCGCAGTTTCCCAGGCAAACCCAACCAGAAGCGAGCGGAAGCTGCATATGAGCTCATTATTTCCATTCGTATTGTTTTACCGTCCAGAGTGGCTCTAGCCAAGACCCAAGAGCCAGAGCTGGCTGCTGGCTGCTGGGCTGTTATATAACGGTTGCAGCCTCTTAAACTCATGTTAAGGAGCAAGTTTGCTACTTGCATACAGCATACAGCCTGCAGTTTATGTACACTTGAGTCGGTAATTTAACCACAAGAGGGGACGACTCCACATCGCCACAACTCTCGAGTTCCCAGAATTGCAGCCCCACTGAGCTAAGCTCTCCTCTCCGGGTACATAAGCCATTCTTCATCTGCTGAACTTTGGGATTTGTTTTCCGTTTCTTCTGTCTTCAGAGCTAAATGGCAGCCGAGCTGAGGTCATCTCTTTTCGCTTTTCATAACTTCAGGTGTTCGAAAAATAGCCAAAAAAATTCACATGATCCAACTAGGAAGGTGTCACCTGCGTGCAACTTTTGATTGTGATCTTGGTAATTGCAGTTTTTTCGTAAAAATAATGAGTGTCTTGGTTTGCCTGATATTAGGTACTATAATGTATAATTCCTATTATTGATTCATCACCTATGTAATAATATGGAATATGGCCTGTGATCGCTATAATTTCGCATTTCTTCTACCTGTGGGCACGGATTCCGCTTGCTATTTCGGTGGCCCTCTCCCGAGAGGTATGAGGTATGATTTCAACTCGATTCTTGTAATTATTTGATAGAGCCCGGAATGAAATGCGATTCTGTTGTCTTGTCTGCTGATGCTGCTGCTGCTGCTGGTGGAGTGGTGGCGGTGGACTGGACCATGTTGGACACGCGGTCCCTCGGGAGTGTTCGCCTAAGCCGGCAAGTGCATACCAATTATATTCCAGTTTGACTGGCAGAACGCCATATAAAGGGAGCTGGATCACGAATTTACAATGCTACACTACACACAACACTCGTTGCGGCAAAAACAAAAAAATAAGAAATAAGAAAAGAAAAGATGACGCAGGCAGGTAGCCGCCCTGCCCTTTTGTTTATGCCAGTCGTCGGTTCTTAAACTTCGATGCAGAAGATTGCAAATAAATTTACGCTGATTGCAGATTCCGATATAGCATTATTTTGCTTACAATTCGTTTTATTGAATTTACTATCTGAGAAACGAGTCGATCGGTCTTCAAAATGCTAAATCGCTTCGTCAGCCCAGTAACCATCCTTTATCTAGGGAATTTATTCCAGAAAACATCGAATAACCCTAAGAAAGAAACTTAGTAAATATTAAAGTGATATTTACGATAATTCTGCCAATAGCTTTCGATAATTTGATAACTGTGAAATCGTTTTGCCAATAATTCTAATTAATTTCAATTATTGCTTTGGAATTTCTTCTCATCGTGGGAATTTATCTCAATAAACATCGTATAAAACAGAGAAATATCAGTAGACTCTTCAGAATTCTTCTAACAAATATGAAAGTGATATTTACGATAATTCTTCTAACAGCCTTCGATAATTTGATAACTGTGAAATCGTTTTGCCGATAATTCTAATTAATTTCAATTATTGCATTGGAATTTCTTCTCTTCGTGCTTATTAAACGATTAGTGGAAATTATTTATGAATGTCTTGGGTAATGGTTCTCTATAATATACAAATGGGAGTCCGTCTTAGCTTATTATGTGCTACTTTTCCTGTACATGTTCACATGTGCGATTTAGCACGTTTATTTGCAAGGTTTTCACCGAGCTTAGCAAAATAATTCACTTTGCAGGGGTTCTAGTTCGTATGTATATGTACGTAGCACGTTTCCGCTTTGTTTTATGCTTTTTGCTTCTGCTGATGGTGCTTTCTAATATGTCAACAGTTCTGTAATTGAACGTTATTAGTCTAAATACGTGATTAAAAGCCGGCAGGCCATGCAATACTCTTGCACTTGCCGCTGCGATCATGATGATGATGATCTGGGAGCTGGGATCTGGGGATCCGCTCTCAACATGCCTCGAATACTCGTATGGCTATTCCTATTCCTGCATCTATAGCTATTGTTGCCGGAGCTAGAGCTTGAGCTGAAGCTGAAGCTGAAGCGGGAGCTAGAGCTGAAGCTGGAGATGGAGATGGAGATGGAGCTGGAGCGCTGAAAACATGTTCGCTACCACTTCATTAGTGTTCAGTATGTAGTTGTAGTTGCCGCTGTCGCGCCGAGAAGACTATACACATTCACCTGACTAACTCTCCCAGCACTGAGGAGAATTCTAGGGGACTTCTACTAGATCAAAATTATATTTTGTAGAGCAAAATTATGCCTTTAATAGTATATTTTCATCGAAGCATGGTAAAAACCACGTAAATAGTAATTAACCTTTTCATCTTTTCATAGTCTCACTCATCATTTTAACATTTTCAAAGATCAATTATGTTTTCAAGATGTTTCCAAGACTAAATTGACCTCGTAACCCTTTTCAACTCCCATATTAAAGCCATGTTTTGTAATACCCATTATTTTATCATTAATAACCATTGAATGATGCACTCAATGTCATTCAAGATTAAATTCTTGTGGGAAAATATCTGAAAATCCACAACTTCAAAGACCGAAACTAAACAGATTAAACCCAATTTTCTTTCGGTGCAGCGGTGACTATAACGTGATAGTCCGTTTGGCACCCGGTTCCCGGCCAGGAGGAAACTCGACGACAGAGGAAACTATCGCGAGAAATGCGGGCAAAACTTCGGTTCGGGGCGACAAAGCGATGTTCGTGCCGGGGACGCTGAAAAATGTCTATTTACGAGCACTATTTACTCACCTCGGGAACGGTAACCTCGTAGGGCGTGTTCATGAAACGCGGCGCGTTGTCGTTTATGTCCGACACCCGAACAATAATGGGAATGTTTCGCTTCTTGTTCGTCGATCGGATGGTGCAGGAGACCTGAAACGATTTGGGATGCCAGAACCCCATATTTTCGTAAATATTTTTGCCTTTTTTCCCCATTTTTCCAGCATTTAACTGCACTTAAAATAATATTGATATGAAATGCGGGTAACAATTTACCTGAAACACGATGTGACTTAGGTTCTCCTCATCTCGATCGAGGGGCTCCAAGAGCTGCAGTTTCTTTCCATTTAATTGAAACGTTGGCTGGCCTTTGGGGAAGACTAAATTCAAAGCGATTTCCGTCTCCGGATCCCCGAAAATCGGCAGCTCTGGCGGATTGGTCGGCTGTCCGATGACTGAGGCAAGAGGAAAGAGGAAAGCGTTGCATTATTGATTTTTGCTAGTAAAAGTTTAATAAATAAAGCTGGGTTATGGGCACACAAGCCGGCGAACATATCGGCGGCGGGCAAGCGAGAAAACTGCAGACGGCAGCAGCGCAAGCCTTTCTCTTTGCATTTGGGGTCAAGTTGCAGCAGCGATCACTCGGGATGTACATATGTGTACGTACATACATTATACGTAGATGCATCAAGGCATTTACGAGAGTATTCATATTTTATGTGATCTCGTTAGTGTTTAGAAGGCGCTTCAGAGGTTATATCAGATGTTTTATAACGAATAGCAGTGGTTGGCCAGAAAGCCACATTAAAAGCCAAGGCTGACTTAGAAAGAGATTTTAACATTTCAAGATTTCTGAATAGGGAAGATATTAAAATCAGGTTCTAAATAATTAATTTTGATAATTTTAATAAAAGTATACCTTCAAGTATTCAATTTAAAATGAAGAAGCTTGGCGGATCTTAACATATCTTTACAATCAGCGCTCTCTATGATTATTATAATGTCTATTTAGGGTGTATCACGAAAGGGCCCCATTTAAAATTAGATTGCTTTATAAGTGCCCCTTAATTCTGACCAAAATCAGCCATGAAGTTATTGAGAACTGAGTTCGCTAGTGAACGCTAATAAGCATGTAAACCTTACAATGTTGCATAGTGCATTATGTACGATACATGATATTAATTTTTCTAGTCTGACGTGCTCCCGAAGCTCTGATGCGAGCGAACACGTTTGCTATTATAATTATGGTGTTGCACCTTTCGTGCTTTTAGTCTATGATCTTGAAGTCGAGGTTTGTCTCGGAGAGTTTTGCTAAAAAACTTATATGGAAATCATGTGAAGACAAGAAGTGTGAGTATATAAAAGTAGCATTTCACATTTAAAACTATTTTTAAGTGCTTTAGTCAGCGTTTTATGCAGATAACTTTTAGGAAAAGACTTTTGCCACGTCTTTAAAGATATGAATGACTTTTAGATAAGCTTAAGAGTTATTTTATTAATTAATTATATGTGGAAATAATCGGCAAATATACTTACAGGACTCTCGACTCTCTTCTATGTCCAAAATAATATTCGTCTGACCGGTTTCCACTTCGCACATCTGCGACTTTCCCAAAACCGCCGAACAAAGCAGGATCAAAAGTCCGAAAAACCCGAGACCTTGCTGGGGCGTGAGGTTTCTGGCAGCCATATTTCTGAAATAAAACAAAACAAATACATCTTGTAAAATATATATATTAGCCAATGTCTCTGATTTGAATATATCATTGAACCGCTAACAGCTTAACCTACGCGGATAAGCCCACACATCCCATCTGGAGATGGAGCTGGAGACGGAGACGGAGGCCCAAGACCAAGCTCCAAATGTCTTCTGCGCAAGTCGCTTTGCATGCAAAGACGGCTTCTCATGCCTTAAATGGCGTGATATCAATATGCAATAAACAATTTAACAAACTTGGCGTTGTCTTAGCGCGGTTGCGGTTACGTTTGCGTTCTTTTCTTATCCGAATATATTGCACTTATATGGAAATGTGGAAACCCAAGAAGATGCAAAGATCCGAAGATCTCCAGAGGTTAGCCAGCTATTTGTAGATGATAGTATATAAGTCTGAGGGTTATATGTGGGTTCTTCCTGGAATTCTTTATTTATTTGTGAAATATATTTACTAACTAAAAATCCTTAACTTTAGGTTTTTTCACTCAAGTAACAAAGTTCAATGACTTGAATATTAAATATTAATCTTTCTTATATAAAGTCTAAAATGATTATAGACTTAAAGTGCTTATATCGAAGCCTTATAATTCGCTCAAAAATAGCTGACTAAATTGAAAATGGTTCACACTTCAGCATTTATTGGCCGAAAGAACTTGCAGCGCATCGGACTTGTTGCTGGGCCTGGAAATGTGGCCGGGAAAAAGTTCCCAACCGAGGGAGCATAAATTTTTTAATAAAGTGGCAAACCGCGCGCTACCAACTAAACAACGGCAGTTTTAGGCCCCGAGATCAGGTGCAGACTCACTGCACCGCCTGCCCACCTCATCGAGCGCCTAAATGGCCAAATGGCCAAATGGCTGAATGGCTGGATGGCTGGATGGTCAAATGGCTAAATGGCCAAACGGCCTGACTGCCCGATCAAGTTGCGGCTGGGATACAGTTAGAAATGTATTACAGAGCCACTCTTCTCCCTCTCACTTGCGGCGACTTTTATTCCTAGGTTCTTGGCCACATCCGCTGAAACCACGGGCTCCTCGTCTCTGCAGCCAAGACTCGTTGGCACCAGGAGTAGTGAGTGAGTCTCGCGTATCCGTTACTCGGATCGTTTGTTTAATGAAACGCAATGAAATTAATCTTCAAGAGTTCTGGCTATTCCGCGAGAGGTATTTCACTTCGAAAGGAATTTTGCGGGCTGCGATTGTGAATGTCGTAGCTTATATTTAAAGCGAAAAATCCATTAAGAGTGGTGTTACTTCTACTGGTAAAAATATGCAATTATATAACTTTTCTAATGATAATAATTATTATTTAACAACACAAAAGGTCTCCAAAAACCGTTATCTTTATAAAAAACTACAAAGACCTTTCCTGGAAAGGAAATTCATTTTCTTTTCTATATATTTTCCCAAAAATTTCGGTCCAAATTAGAAAGTTTCGCATTTATATTTAGCTTGTGTGAACTAAGCTTAAGAGTTAATTCAATGCAAACAAAGGAAACATATTTTAAAAGCCCGCCTCTTTTTGAAAGTCTCTTCTCTGCGCACAACAAATGTTTACTTCCGAGCTGAAGACAAACAAATTGTTGAACAATGCATAAATTAAACAAGCAAGGTCTCTTAATAGTAGAGTTTCTCGATCGCAAGATAAAGTTCAATCAACTATGTAATTAGCGGAATTCACAGGCTTTTTGTTAAAACATTTTGCTATTTGTTAAAGAGGAAAAGTTAGCGAAATAACTATAAATAGTCAAACTGATTAAATATTTATATATTACTTAGTTAAATGAGTAATGAAAATATTAATTAAAATCTTCAATTATTTTTTATTATTATGATCCATTTAAGGATCATTTTTGTGGCCTACTTCTGGGAAATAAATATCCTCCCCGATGCGAATTACTTTTTATTACTTCATTAGAGCCAGGTGTTTATGGTCTAGATTTAATCAGCTATTAAATTCATAAATCATAAATACTAAGACTTCAGTTTTGCAATCTCGCGACGTGTCTGCATAAGAATTTCCACGATTGAACCCATTTTTTGCAACCAGATTTTATGTCGGCTTCGATTGCCTAATACAGCATGTACGCAACTATAAAAAACACCTAACAAACCAATAAAAATGTGTATTATTTTTAATGATTTACTTAGTTTTCAGCACGAACGGATCATGCAGTCTCAGATTTTAATCATATTTGTCGTAATTGGCAGCACTTGGTGAAAATATCTTGGAAATCGTAAAAGCCACGCTCCTCTATTGCATAACTGCGAGATATCACATTGTATTGATATGGCATAAATGCCTCGTTGTTCCTGTTTCGAGACTCGAGACTCGTGAAAATCCTCCGCTTTCACTGGACACTACAAGTGGTATATATTGAGTCGAAAAATATAAACAAAAGTCACAGTGAAGCCACCGCAGAAAGTCACTTTGCTGATTATGTTCAGAGAGCTCGCAACCGGAAACTTATAGAAAAAGAGCCAAATGTGCCAAACTGGTTTGCAAAATAAACGAAAGCCGAGGTATCGCTTTGAATGCCTTGCTGCCAGAGCCAGAGCCTGTGCCTGCTGCTCTATGTAGTGTGTGTTGTGTGTGGTGTATAGTGTGTAGTGTGCTGGCTGGGTGCAGATACTCGCACAGAGAAACCTGTTGCTTATTGATGCTGTTTTTGCCAACATTTTCTAGTTTTGAATGTGGTACAATACGTACCGAACTTAAATCTCAAAATCTGTTGGAATGCGAACGATGGTTGCCACACACAAATCTTAAATAAACAAGAAAGGAACGCGCCATTGCATTTTAAAGGGGGATTGAGACTGGGGATACCCTGGCTTACAGCACCTTATCTAATTTATTAAAGGAATTTTATAACAGAGCTAAGAGTTAATTGCTTGAAGATTACAATACCCAATTCGATTAGGTACTAAAATATTTATTTTTAAGGAAATTAGATTGGGCTATTTCAGTGATGTGATGTAATACGAAATCAATAAAATCATTAAATATTTACATTCAAAACTAAACCACAAATTTGTATAACAATTCCAACAGAGAATATTTTGTTTTGTTTTTTTTATGAGTCTGCCAAAATATGTATTCAAGACTTTGATGCTCAAAAAGCTAAAATTATTCAATTCTAATCGTTCTAATGAACTCAGCAAGTATCTTAGTCTTCTTTTTGGTTGTTAACTTTCATGATTCGCCTTTTTTTCCTGGAACTATAGCTTAAACCCCCAACTGCTGAGTAACAGGCATAATCTGAAAGTTTGTTTGTTAAAATGTTCATCAATTATGATTTGCACGTTTTGTTTTTTACAAGAATTAATTTATTTTTCCACTTCGAGCTATGAAAGCTTTTGGAGAAAATTGGCTTAATAATAAGTTCAATGTTGGCAATATCCGACTTATTTCTTAATTCAGCTTAAATCTAAAATAATTTGTAATGGAAAATAAATGTTAATTTGTATTTTTTCAGAAGTTGAGCAATCACAGCCTGCCAACCAATTAAGTGGCATCGACTTGCCGCTGGCAAAAACTGTAAAAAGATTAAAATTTCCACTTACTAAACACCTTGAAGGCATTTAATCAGATTAAGATTAATCTTCTTTGGTGACATACGAACTTTGCAACAAAACTGCTCAGCGATGCTGGTTTTGATGTATTTTTGAACCCTATTCCCCTTTATAAAGCTTACGAAATACAGTCATCATCATGAATGAATAACTTCAAATAATATATTCATAATAGGACTAAAATATGTACCAAAATTACTCACCGTTTATTCTAATGATTCTAATATTGAGCAAAATATTTGTGCTAAGTGTGTATCCAACGTGAAAAGTGACACACGTCGTTAACGAAAGAAATATGTAATCCTTTATTACATTTCGAACAGGTGATTATTTAAAGGTGTATTTGCTGGCAAGCCTTATGCTGTATATGAAATAATAATTTAAAAAACACACACGCGTTAGGTTTTGTTTAAAACTGGTTCATAATTTGTGTTATTTATGGCTTTCGCTTTGAAGCCTCTTTGCAATTTTAATTTAGAAGTTTTTATAAGCTGAAACAAGTTTTGCATAACTTTTGTGGCTCTCTTCGCACTCGATTGGCTTTTCGATTATTTCTTGTTTAAGTTAAACTCCCGAATTTACGCTTGCCTTATGGTCTTAATTATAAAATATAATATTTCGCGAAAAGGTAATAAACAAAGCGCTGCGTGGGAGCCTTGTGGCGTGCAGTAAAAGTAGCATGGCAACTTGATTTATCCGTGTCTATATGGCCTTTACACGAGTGTATAAGTTTTCTTACACAAATCTCGGCAATACGTGACCTCATTGGCCGATCTGAGACAGGCTATTTCGACTGTTTCCTTATACTAATGCCGCAAAAAATTAAAACTCCGGGTTGTGTGTGCCATATATAAACGGAATTTAATACCACGATCACGTTCACATTCCACATTATGGTTTCATTATGGTTCTATCCTCATTTCCTCCCAAGTGATGAGGGTTAAATTGTGTGAATTTTTTCGGTGTTTGTTTTTTTACACCATTGTGAGACGAGTAAACAACAAATTGGCAAGAGAAAGTCTTGCTTTCGGGTTTCACACACCGACATAAATACGGTTTATTTTTGCTTCTCAACTATGGATGCTCCACAGATTCGGGTTTTCTTTGTTATTTAAACGAGGATTATTTCATTTTCGGTGTTCACTACATTTCGCAGAGATTAACTCATATATTATTAGGGTAATAGTGATGTATGTAGAGGTGTTTAGGAATATATCATCATTGTGTTTTCTGCTGATTGTGTATTCTCCACACCACATCACACACACGTCTCAGTCTCTCGATAAACGACCAGCGAACGTATTGTATTTCTGAACTTTACACATTTCTTGGGCGATAACTCTTGAAAAATTAGCTCTTGGGCATATTCATACCAGCAGCCTCAAAACCGGTATCGCGGGAGCCACCTAAAATTCGAATAGGTAGAGGTACACTGCGCGAAAGCGAGTGCGTGCGTCTGCGCCTGCGTGTACGTGAGCGGTTGGAATGAAACTGTTTCGTTTCGTTTCGTCTCGCTGTTACCTGTTCAGGTAACAAGTGGGCGCTGCGCTGCGCTGCGGTGCCAAAAGGAACGGAATGGCATGGGATCGGAACTAGACTCGTTGGCATATCGCTGTTGCGGTAAAACTGGTTTCGGGACTAGTTTAACAGCTGATACAACACACAGCTCATAGCTAGATATACTCGAAATCCGAAGTACTCCGCCGCGATGCTGGATGCGAAAGGTATCGGGGCGCACAGGTACGCCGCGATCTGCAGGTGCATGTAGGTATGTTTTTCGGTAAAGCCTGCTAACAGCCTCTGTTAAGCCAAAGGTAAATAAAAAGACCACCATGTTTCATTTCCATAGGAGTAGGCAGTGGAACCAGTTTAGTGCTTTTTTCCCCTTTTCCCTGCCTTTTCGTATTATTTCTTTTTTGTTTTAGCTGCATTTGCTGCGCTGTGTTCGAGGCTGTGTTAAAGTTTTTATTAAAATGTTTTAGGCGATGTAGCCGCGATTTTGTGCAGCAATCGACGGCGGAGCAGCCCGCTCACTGCGCCAGTGCATGTGCATGAATGAAGTTCACTAAAGGGGCAGACAGCATTTTTGTACCTGTCAGCCAGCCCCAGTCTCAGCCTCAGCCTCAGTTTTAGCCTTACAGTCGTATGCATATTCCACTTCCATTTCCACTCCATTGTGCGGGGACAATGAGACAGTTTGCTTTGCTTGCCACAGAATCCGCCATTATCATCATCGTGAGGCGTCAGCAATGGGACAAAAAATAATATTATAAATTGAAAGATAATATAATTCGATTTATTAGATAGCTTTCTCTATAAAAATGATCAAATGATGATCGTATGTGATTTAATTTATTTAAAAGATCACAGAAGGCTTGAAGAATTTTCTGAATATTTATCCTTTATCCCAAAAGAACGCTTGCAAAATATAATACCAAACCTGATTAATTGAATTAATTTAATACAATAACATCCGTCATTAGTAATTATTAATGTTAACTAACTCGAAATCGAGATTATATTATTCAGCTCTCGACTTAGAATTATTTTACCTATTTATAGTGCGAGCATATCATAGCGCCCGCAGGGTTTTGTCAATTTTTTGGGTGTTATAACGCTCATGGACGTTATGACACTGGGTGTTATTACTTGCACCCATTTATAGTATCTCAAAGATCAACAGCAGTTCCAATATTTTTTAAACATTTTGAATTACAAATAAGATCCCATTAAATAAGCATTTCTTTACATACATTAAAGCGCCTTACCCTCAACCCTTTCACTATTAACTTTATATTCTAATCATCGCCCCATTTTGCATAATTGCACATAATCATTTTAAACGATCTTTAACGGCTTAAAAGACTTATACTAACTACCCATTACGGCAGGAAGTTGGTGGTGCCAAAAAGTTATGCGATGCTGTGTCTTCATTCCCATATTTAATTCACGCAAAGAGAAAGTGCTAGAGCTAGAGAGGGTTTTAAGCAAGCTGTTGTACGCCATTAGTCACTTTAGTGTTTCTTAACAACCAAGTTCATTTAATATACAGCTCTGGGCAGAATTCCCTGGCCCGGGAGATTAATTGAGGCTAAAGCTGAAGCCCACGGTCTCTTTTAACATGGCGCGAAGAGGAGGCTTGTTCTTTCTTCCTTCATTTTATAAACGCGTAGTTTCTTCTTGCGAAATTTATTGGCGGGTTTGGGATTACCATAATGTGTGTTAGCGTTGGGCTTTGTCTTCCGGCTTCGTCGACAGTTTTACAATTTGAATGTCCCATTTTCACATTAATTCGAGTCGATCATTTATGTTCATTTCAAGTTCAGTTCATTGAATGGGGATTTGGGTCGATTTGTAACATAATACTACTACATTTTTTTACATATAATAACAAGGTTGAAAATATTAGGACAGTTCTTAAGCTTCTTTTTAAAAATATGGTATTTAAGAAGGGTATTTAGATTCAATAAGAAGCGGTTATTTCCGCCGTATGTATTATCTTTAATTTATATTTAAATAAATCAGCTAAAATCTAAAATTCCCTTGTACCTACGGCTACCGGATATGAAGCAGCTAAACGTGTCAGCCAAAATTGTATGGTTTCGCTGAACCCATAAGCTGGAATTGCTGTTTAAGACATTTTTAAATCAGTTTACCTTCTCAGGAATTTTTTGTGAAACTGTCACATGTAAGAGAAGCGAAAAGAACCCATAAGAAAATGGTTTGAACCTAAAGACAACAGGTGACACCTCGGAATAATTATATCATAATTTCATAACTTATAAATTAAGACCTTAGTTATATTAGCTTATATTTCGAGTACCCTTCGAAAGTGTATAAATGCATATAATTCGCTAAGCGAATACAAAATGTGCAAACTTGTTAGTTTCCCAAAATATTACGTTGTAAGCATTTAGCGCGAGTAAACCCATAAAAAGCATAATAAGCTCGCTCGCCCGGCTTCAAATTACTCCAGACCGACTGGAGTTACAGCCAAGCCCGAGTGAAGTATGATCTAAATTATAATTTCTAATTCTGGTTTATGGCTTAAACACAGATCTTGATGGCTGAAGCAGCCATTGTTCTGGCCTCTCACATGCCCGTTCCTTTGGCTGTTAAATCATTCTTCGTCCACAATTTAATTGCTCTACAAAGTACAACTGCATTCCAGCCACGGCTGCAGCCATTCGATTTGAAAACAATGCGCACCACATAACCAAAAGATGCCTTCGCCATCGCCTTCGCCCCGGCGGACTGAGCGAACAATCGCTCGGCCAAGATCAGTTTCTCCATATATACACTCGTGTGTACCGACAGTTGCGGTCAGGAGGAAAGTACGGAGCGGATGCTAAATTTATAAGGTGGAAATTCAATCCACTGCCACGGCGAGAACGGGGAATACATCTCCTGGCTGGCTTGGCTGCTCGCGTTATGTGGCTTCTCGACGACAGTGCTGACGGGGACTCAATAACCAATTTCAATAACAGGATTTATGGGAAGAAAAATGAGACGATTTAAGGAACATTTTGAAAGAAAAAAGCCAGACAAAGAAGAAATTTAACTGAAAAATGTAATAAAAAGTATTTAAGCAAAATGTCTTTTAAAAGAAAATACTACTCCGCCCTCACAATAACGATATTAAATTAAGGATTCCGAAATTCCGAAAATGAATAGTTTAATTCGATTCTAGCATATGTAATAATAATAATGAAATGTATAACAATAAGGTAAAGTATTTTTTAACACTTCTGGGATTTTATTTAGCAAGTTCATAACATTGTTGAGAACAACAAAGATAATTTCCATGTGAAACACTCAGTCTATATTTTTATTAAATATTTCCAGGATCCCCTAAAGGACAGATCTTTCCCCACAAAAAAAAAGGTTAAATCAACATCACTGCTTCTCACTTATGTGCCTATCTCTATATATAGTTTACTACTACGCTCCTGACCGCAGCTGTACCACGTCTCGCAGGCAGGCCATTAACATTGCTTAATTGAATTAGATTCCGAATGCAGATTATGAGTAGCATCGCATGCTCACTCCGGGACAAACGGACTAAGGCGGCGGAGTATAGAGTATTTACGCTGGCCAGAAGCAATTGGATTTCCATTTCCATTCCCACTTCCCAGGCTCTCTAGCGTCCCATGCAAATGAGGAGGAGTCGTCTCTCTATCGCGCTGTTATGGGGGCCATATCATAAAGTACTTATTTAATAAAAGTACACTCGTATCATTGCCCAAAACGAACAACGGTTCACTGAACCTGAAATCTAATTAGCTAAAGTTTTTCGCAAACTAAAAAAAAAACAAAAAAACAGAAAAAGCGGTTTCTGTAATCTAATTCGATGGCGTCAGCGGCACTTGGCGAACGAACCACGAAACATTTCTGCAGCCAAAACGAGCGGAGACTTGGAGAGACCTGTATATGTTACATTGGCGATTCGATTGCACAGCTCTGGGGACGGGACGGTATTAAAGGCCAGCAATTGTGGCATGTCCTAGTGACAGCCTCCGACCAAACAAAATGCCCGTGCAATAACACACAGTACACACAGTACACGCTGCACACACAGCCGGCCAGTCGTGCCACTAACGTAGGAGCTGCTGCTTCATTAGTTATGCATTAAGCATACGATATGTTGTACAACCCGGCACAATGGCCATCGGGTACATGGCCTTTCTGTCGCGATTCGCACGGATCGCGGGTAGAGCCATCAGAGGTGCGTCTCCAAGACGTACGTGCCTGTCATATGCCTTGGTCATTTTCAGTCTATTAAGGTGACACGTAATATTAAAAGGGCACCCCTTGGAAACATTGAGAAGGTAGGTGCTTAAAAAGCCATTACTTATCTGTTTAATTAATGAATATAAAATGAAACTGTCGATCGTAAAATAAAATGAATAGAAAATATGTAAGAATACCCTGCATTTGAGGTATAAAAAGTATTGCCTATTTATGTGCGAATTGTTCATAATTATAAAGCTAGCAGATAAATTGATCTAAGCATCTGAAAATAAAAATAGGAATGAAGTTATTTCAAAACTAAATAATTACTTCATTTTTATTTAGTTTAAGTCTATTTACCAAGTAATTGGAAGGGTTATTTATGTTGACTTCCCAGGACTCTTAAGTCAATAAACATTTAGCTTTGCCGCCTTATATTGTAATATATACTTTTAAAAGTGATTAAAAATATCAAGAGATTTTTCTGGAGCCCTAATTTGTTTATTAACCTATTATAAATAATTGTTATTATATTTATATTAGTGAATTTAACAGATATTGGTTGAGAACCAGGGTATCCTGGCTTCGCCAATGCACCCACATGCGCCGCCTGCTCCGCCTTTCCTGTTTTTCCCTCATTGGGCTGCGGCTGCTGCTGCTGGTGCAGTCAATCTTTTTGTGGGATGTCCAGCTCCTGTTAACTGCGTGCAATTCGTGGGGGTTCGGGTTCGTATGTCGCTTAAAAATTTTAATTGCCTTTGCGTGTTTAGAAAACTTACACGTACGTATGTTCTGCGTAGTTTAGCAGCTGACGCTGACCAAATGCATTTCCACGGCGTGCTTTCTAGTCGTCGCCGTCGTCGCTCCAGGGGACATTGGGGTGACGGGTGGTGTATTATTGAAGTCTATTTTCACACTTGCACCGATCGTTAACGCTTATCATCGATGGGGATTAAAATTGAAAGGGACTCTGGTGTGTCTTGTGTCTTATTAACAATAATTCTGGGATGTACAAGTAAAGAGGGAAGGGGATTTCATTAGACACGCAAATGTTGGTTATAAGAGATCGTTTTTAGGAGTATGTACAAGATATAAAAAGTGGAAGCTATACCGAACTAAGAATGTTACATTTTATTAAAGGAAAGGTAATGCCTTAAAAAGTAACCAAAGCTACTAACTTCAAGGTAGACCTTGGTTTATATTTCACATTGTCTCATACCATTTTATAATTTCTACAAGTCTGCATAAGTAATATTCTTCTAAAAAGATTAAAGTAAAAGGATGGCCACTAAAATGGCTGTCTGTAGCGCCGGCTTCATTCACATCATCCTTGGACTGACCCTATATACAACGCAAGCTGCCGATTCCTGTTCGCCTGCTCCCCAGTTGGCCAGTTATATCTTTGCCGGAACCATCCTAATAATAGCAGCCGACACACCACTCTTTTCGGAGCGATACACTCATCTGCCGCACTGCGCTCAGTATCTGGTGGAGACTATGGGCACGCTGGGCATTCTGGAGTTCTTCAACCTGTATGTTTGGTGCAGGCTGGAACGGCTGATCCATCACGTTGTGCGGCTGGTGTTCTTGTTCTTGGGAATGGGGGATGAGTTGTATCTGGACCTAGAGTACTTCCTTTTGGGAGTTCCTACCACGGCGCTAGCAATCGGTTTCTATACCATAGTCAAGCGGTCCATCTTACCCCAATTCAAAATAAAGTCCCTCTTCGTAAGGGAGCAAGTCAGGGTGCATCTAAACAGGGAGATATACATAGCGATGGTCGATGAGAGCAGGTTATTTGGGAATCGGATACCAAATTGGCGAAATCATTAATGATAGCAACAATTTATATGTAAATACGCTGTAAAAGAAGAGATTTTTGGAAATTTTTAAAAGTACCAAACAGAATATTGTATAAAACTAAATTAGGAAATTAAATGAAAATTCGAATTTAATTTCAAAATAAACCGTCTCCTTTGTCTATCGACGCAAATATGAGTTTGGACAAAGTATCGATAATGTACCGATCTTCGGGGCTAACCTAACTGTGGCAGCCCTGGTTGAATTTAAACGGACCAAACCGCAAGTCCGCACTTTGGCGCTGCCAGATCATTTAAAGTTATTCGCTGTTAAAGCTTTTCTAGCCTTCAACTGTTTTTTTATGAAATAAAATCTAGTTAGATCTGCTCTTGGATCAGTCTGGCGGCTAGAAAAATTTATTTCAACACAGATTAATTAAAAAATAACCAATTTTAAGTCATGCCTTGGAACTGCTATTTCAGTATTAATTTTAGTATATTTCCCAGCCTCCGTGTGGTATATTTCAACTGTCGCAGCTACGGTCACGCTGCTCTATTTGTTGTGAATTTAACAACAGCTGAATAATAAGCATATTTGGTTAAAAGACAATTATGCGATTTCTCGCTGCTAAGTTATAGCGCCTCCATCACCCCGTGATTGCCATGCCAAGAGGGGAACCCGCCGAGGTGTCGCCACTTATCCCGCAGCCAAACAAAGCGCCCCAGCGCCCGGACAAAGCAGCCCCGAATAATAAGTAATTCTGCGGAAAAGCACATTACAAAGATGTCGACGGAGGAACATGTGTGGCGAGCGCATGTTGTGAGGCGGTTACGCGAGCGCAACCGCAAGGAGTGCGAGAATTTCAAGGAAATCATCGAACAAAGTAAGATTCTGCGCCCACGGCCCTCTCGGGGCGGGACCGCCACTGGCCCCCAAAATGACACACTGGCCGCTGTCATCATCACATCACCCTACGGCTCTCGCTCCGCTCCGCTCCACTTCTCACGCCCAATTACTCTAATTGCCTCTCGTTAATTCCAGACAACCGCCTGATCGATCATGTCGCGCAGCTCAAGTCGGACAACCTGAAGCTGTCGGTGGAGAACGAGCAGCTACGCAGTGCGGTCTCAACAGGTGGCACCGGCTCCAATGTGGCCATTGCCACTCTGGAAAAGAAGCTGCTCAGCCAGCAGGAGGAGCTCACAGAGCTGCACAAGCGGAAGGGCGAGAACTCGCAGATGATTGTGGACCTCAACCAGAAGGTGGAGCAGCAAAGGATTATGATTTCCGAAAAGGAACACAGGTAACAACCGGGCATAGTGAAAGCGAATTGATCTTAATCAGAGGTGTCACGTAACTCTTTAAAGATTAGGGGTATTTTCTGGTCATAATTCAAATTTAATCTAGAGATTATAAGGTATGTTTATGAGAAGATATCTAAGAGTATAGAAAGAATACCATGTTATGTTAATGCTCTTATATTTTGTGTAATTTATAAGCATTTGCTTTGAACATTTAAAGAATTCCCTTCTACAAAGTCATAAAGTTTACTTTTAAACTTAAATTATGAAAAATTCCCACAGTTCTCAGAGTTTAATTTCATATCCTGTGACACTTCCGAAAGGATCTTCTTCTTTAAATAATTCCTATAATTATTTCGCTAAATGTTCCGAAATATGACAATTAGAACGTACTCCCATTCGCTTTCAGTTACTTATTACTTTCCATTTCCTTATCTTTAGCCTCGCCGAACAGCAAACAAATAACAATCGATTGCGGGCTGAAGTGCAGCTACTTCATTCGAATTTGGAGGAACTCAAGAAGCTGAACAACACCATGCTGGATGAGCATACAGCACTGCAGTTGGCGTTTAGCTCACTGGAGGATAAAATGCGAGGCGTACAAGTAAGTCGCACGATCACTAAGGCTTTGTATTAGTTGATTATGATATACTCAACAAGTTTACTACAAAATTTTACGTTATTCTAAATTAAAAAAGTGTATTTTTCTATTAGAAAGGAAACAAATCATTAGTAAGTGTTCCACAAATATGTAGGTGTCTTCTTGACACTTGTGATAGACGCTTTTCCAAAGGTCGATGTTCCCAAAATAAAGACAAATAAATTGTGTCCACAAAGGAGAGCATTCTTTAGAGAATCGTATAATCAAATGTTAAATTTTTGGTTTACTTTAATTTCAAACGAACTTCATTTTGTTATTTTCTTTTTTTTTCGCACATCGTTTAGACAGGGTGTTCAATTTTTATTGTCAATAAACTACAAGCATTTTCTATGAAATCAATAGTACCAAATATAGGTTACCCATTATAGGAGATATTCCAAAATTATATTGCTCTTTTACCTTAAATTGTTTATTAAATATGGATAGTTGTTTTCAAGCATCAGCTCTCAAGTGTAATAGATTTTCCCGTCGCACCCACTGATGCTTAACAACTAAAATAATAGATTCTGTGCACGGTATTTTATTCGTGCATGCCGATAAATATATTTTGCAGATGGCTAGAATCGCTTTTGGATTTATTATGTCCATACATATATAGACGGGGGAAAAGCTTGCTATCTTTTCGATTTCGATCCAGTAGCACATTAGCGTTCATCGTGGAAAAACAGCTCTCGCAACCACGGGCTCTTAAAATATATATAAATCAATTCTAAATATGAAAAAGCAATTGTTGAAGAGCTTTTCGTTCTCTGTCGCTTCGCAGGATGAAAATCGGTGTCTGCTGGAGCGTCTCATGCGGTACAAGTCGAAGGATGCCGACAAGCTGAACGAGGAGAACGAGAGCATTATAAGGTACGTCGTTCATATATTAAATTCAGAAAAAGCATTAATCTCATGAAGAAAACATACAATTTAATATCTTTGCATATCTCTTGTTATTTATTAATATTCATGTACGGCACATGTATATAAATGCATTTTTATAACTGCGATAAGTGCCTGAGATAAAGAGGGGTTAATCGCGTTGCTTATCTAACGCTTATAAAAGAATGGTGATAAAAATCACATATAAACTGTTAACAAATACATACGGAATACGGAATTTTGTATTAAATTTTCCTACATCCCCAGGCTGCTTAATTTCCTTTTCATTTCAATAAAGTAATACAGGATAGATAGCAGCTTAGTTTGTGAGGTTTTTTTTTTAAGAGAAAGGATTCATTTTGAACTTTATCCACCCATCCATTTTGCACTCAGAATATCAAAATAGATCACTGTGTGAGTAAGCAATTGGAAAAAGTGGCCAGATATGAGATACAAAAAAATACAATTAATTTTTTTATAATTGCATAAAAAATAGATTTAATTAAAAAACAATTAATTAACTCAAAATAAAGATAGATTTAGCCACAAACGTACACAAGTTGATTCTGTTCCCCCAGTTCGTGTGCCGGCAAAGGCTGGTCAGAGAAATTTGTTAAATCGCGAGTCAGGGCTATGGGCATCACTGAAATAGATGCCAAAAATTCCATCAAACATTAGGTACTGGAAACCTAAAGACTTCTCCCTTTCAATGCTTTTTATGATTCCTTACTTAATATCATAACAGTTCATGACTTTAGGCCTTAGGACCTCTCTTTATATATAGTTATTTTAGAGATTTCAGCAGTGTTCATCCACCTCCGATTGCTCACCTAGAGTTGTGTTAATAAAAAATATAAAGATTAACCCATTTTATTGATCACCCAACAAAAACGGCAAAGCAAGCAAGTTAAATGCAAAAATGCGGATGACGGGAATGTACCACAATTCGTAAAGGTTGACGGATAACTACCACACCCAAAACTGCATGTAATAAATATCCAGTACTTCTCTACTAACACCCTAACACACTCGCCAAGGAGTAGAACGGACCATTTAGACGAATATATTCTCGCTCGACTGTGTCACTCATCCTGATTTGCTCCTCTTAATTTTTGGTTCAATATATAAATGTATAACCGTTTTTAAACATATCTAGAAAAAGACTGCCGTCAATTTTCAGGAAACGTTCGGCCAAACTGAAACGTGACCTCGAGGACGCCGTCCGTGAGCCCAGTTCGTCGTCCGGCAACGTTCCACCGTCATCTTCGCCCGGCGCAGCCTCGCTGCAGCGCAACTCGACCAGTCCTGCCCAGTTCGTTGGCGGCATCATTGGCGGCGACGAGGATTTCGACGAGGCCACCATAAATGGCGCAATGGAAGCCATAGGTCTCGATGATAATGAATATATTAGCGCTCGTTTTACAGCAGGCGGTGGCGAGGTGGGTGGCGACACGGTCCGATCTTCCATCGATGCCCTGAAGGCCACAGGGTATATGGGTCAGGCCAATCCCACCAAGATCCTAATGAAATTCGAGGCGCATGAAAACGAATCGCATGCGGTGCGCTGGAGTCCCGTGGAGCGTATGGTGGCCACCGGTGGCGCAGATCGCAAAGTGAAGCTCTGGGATATTGGCAAAAGTGAGTTAACAATTAAATTTATCTTTTATTTTGGGAAACTAAGGCCTCTGGGCGACGTAAACAATTTAAATAAATAAAAGCGCAACTGTAGGGGATCTTAAATATCCGTTTATTATGGGTGATGTTGGGGGAATGCCTCATGGCTATGTTGTGGTAGGTCCAATATAAAATGTACTTTATAGTGCTTTCGAATTTTTTAATGGGAAATTAATAGATTGAAAATAAGATCTATGGGTTTTAAATTAAATGGGACACAAGAGCAGTAAAATAAATAGAATTTATTCGCTTTAGGCTATAGTCTAAGTCATTGTTTAGTATAGATAATATTTAATACTAATTAAAACCTCTTTTAATTACAGATTCCACCGAGCCACGTGCAGTTCTGAGTGGCAGCAGTGCCGGCATTAATTCGGTGGATTTCGATTCCACCGGAGCCTATATCTTAGGCACCTCGAACGATTACGGTGCGCGAGTATGGACCGTGATGGATAATCGACTAAGAGTAAGTAAAATCCAAGTAAAGAATATTTATAATCAAAACTAAACATATTCGTGCGCTTATGTGGGAAGTATTACGGTTAAAATAAGACAATGAGCATAAATTAACAAAATGATGGGTATTCCGCAATGCTTTGACAGCGGGATAATCTACTTTTTGCCTGCTCGTGCGGAGTATCTTCTTCGGTGACCCTTTTCCTCTAGGAAAAATGTTAATTTCCAAATTAGAATTCAATGGGCCTTTCACACGAGCACAAATACGAGGGGTTATAATTTAGAAGAAAGTAATGCGTGCTCGCTAAAGGTACCAAGAACTAATTGCAATTATTCTGTATTCGAAGCTAACCACACACTTTCCTTTTCTATTGTTATTCCTATGTTTATACTGATTAAAAAACGCACTTCTTTGATGCCCCTTGATTTATAAAGAATTCTCAGCCCTCGTGATATTCTTTTTGCGCCTTTGTTTATCCATTTACCATTTACCCCTCTGTATATGTATTCTCAAGCATACACGGCATACAGGCATACCAATGTCAATGTTTATAAATAAATTTTGCATGTTTGCCGCTTTCTAACTCGGAAAAAAGGCGAAAAGTAAACACAAGTCAGCGAGTAAACATTACAGAGACGCTGAATGTGTTTACTGATATAGTAAATAAAGCACTTTAACTATGATATGTCCGTATGCTGGGGGTCTCTCTCTCTTCGTTCTAGCTGCAGATGAATGAAGAAGTGATTTTATGCCTTGGCTCTATGGAATTCTTTCAAATTATTTTGAACTATTTTTAATATACAAATTGCTCGGAAATATTAAAGATATTTATCACTTTATGATATCTTAAAAGCTTTTGTGGGAAATAGGCAAATATTTGCTCGTTAGGAATTCAATATAAAAGCGTTTCCTTAGACAATATTAAGTAAACAAATACAACTGGAAAAATACCCCCGAAATTGACATATTTATCTTATAAAGGCGCTACAAGCTGCATTAAATGGATATTTTTGCCAAAGTTTTGAGAATGTTTATCGGAAAATCAATTTCGATTGATGGTCATAAATAAAAGTCGCCGATGAAAGCTGGGAGGAAAACCAAACTGTCCAATACAGATGCACAAAGTTGGCCTGAATTGAGGCAGCGGCATAATCTTCCTTACCCCAAGGTTCATCTCCCGGCCTGGTCAGGCGAGATCCGCCACTCCGCCAACCGCCATTCGCATCCATTTATGCTGCACATCGTCCGCATGCGAACGAACAAACATACAAGTGCAGTTCTTCCTGCTACTCCGCCTGCGCTCCGTGGACACCAGCCGAAGACGACGACAACGACGCTTCTAACTGGTATTTCTGGATTGACATTTAAACGGTTCTTTTGCGCACAACTGGAAACTGTAACTGAAGAATAGCGCCGACGCCGTGCTGTGCTCTGCTGTGCTGTGCTGCAGTGCAGCATTAAAATGAGCACACTGACTTGTACGGCCTCTGGCCACAATGCGATCAAAACAGTCATCTGATTGCCGGGTTATTATCATTTATGCTTGGTACTCACTTTTTGCCAGTGCGCATCGCATCCCGCATCCGCACTTTGCGTCGCCCAGAATGTTATTCGGACCATTTAGCATTAATTAGCAGATCAATAAGTCAACCGAAAGTAGTAGAGGGGGCTTTCTATTAGAAGATCATCCGGGTTTCTATCAAATTTGATCAATTTATTATATTCCTTTTATTCAATGACTAACCTTACATATACTTTTATTGAAATTAATACATATATAATAGCCAAATAAATATAATTTTCCCTATAACAAGCTTTAAGGTATTTCCCATTGATTACCAAAAACCATACATCAGTTTCCACTGATTGTTCACGATATTATCCTATCTAACCAAAAAAAAAGAAACGTAACTCACTAGTCCTGATAAACTGATAAGTAAATGATAAACTAGCGAAGAGAAACAAAAAGCATAATATCAATTTTATTAGGCCCTTCAAGCCCTTCCAGACCCTGCTTAAAATGGCGAAGGACCAAAATGTTTTTGGTTCCTGATGAGTAGCGATCCCAAAATCCCGAATTAAAGTGGGAAATGTGTGTAAAGTAGTCTTCACTCTTCGGGGTTTATTTCAATATACAAATAATGGTTTAAAAAATAGATCAGCTTCCTGCTCCGCCTTGGAAACGGTTCTAGGTACAATTTTACACATAGCGATGACAACCTAGCTATGTTTTAAGGCTTATCCTAAGAGTAATACCCGTTCTTATATGTATTCCAAGTCTATAATTTCTCAATTATCGCTTTATAATAATTAGGCCCTTAATCATACTCATTTTAAGTGTATATTCAAAAAGAAAAGACCCTTAAACTATGATTATTGATCAGGTTTAAAGCACCATTCCCATATATGCTCAAGTGAAGTAGATTTTGCAGCTCCTGTGATCTCTAGCTCCATGTCCCATTATAATATCAATTACAATTAAATCAATAGCTATAATAACAGCAGTTGTGAGCCCCCACCCAAATGTTTTAGGCCTCATCACGCTGAACATATATTTTCCTTACTTTGTAACTTATTTTAAAGAGGACATTTCCCCGATTTCCCACCACGCACGCAGCATACCATCGATCCCATGCGGAGTGGTTTGCAGAATTTTGAAGCCACCGGTTTCGTTGACAACATGTTTTTGGTGGCAAACAAACCGCGGGATGGCTTCAAATTGGACTTCTCTTAAGAGAGCTAGCCCAATCTATGTTATTAGTTGGCTGGAACCGGCCTCAGACCCAAGACGCTCTTTTTGCTCCAACTCTCTTCTCTCACGCGAAGTTCTCCAGAGGTGCTGCTCCAGTCAAACATGTTTGACGGTGCTTCAAGCCACACTGCGCGTACGTTGACCGTTCGACTTGACCGGTTGCCGGTTGGAAATCGCAGTCGGAGTAGGAGTAGGAGTTGGAGTCGGAATCGGAGTCGGAGGCTCTTTAATTAAGAGAGAAGAATTTTATATTTATATTTAAGGCCACCCCCGTGGCTCTGATGGTTTTTAAATGTTTTATGAGCTTGCCCTTGAAACTCTTACTCGCTGAGATTCCTTATCTCTCCTCCCCTAATATTTCCCCCAAGTATATTTTAACTGCCAACAGCTTCCTTGTAATAAATCAGACATTTACCCTGATCCCCGGGAAGTAGTATTTCTTATCTAATCTGGTTTCTTCTTGTTATGCCTCTAAGTTGTAAGATAAATATTCAAGAATTAACAGTTCTTTGAACGAGAGAAGAGGCCCCTATGCAGGCCTTTGCCAGGTGTCAATGACTCTAATTCATACATGAAGTATGTAACTCTCTGGGTTAGGAAGAACTGTAAGATGACATTACCATTGCCGGCTACAGCCAACAGCAGACACCAAGCGACCTATGTCAATAAATTTCCAGCGGCAGTTATGTGTGGAGTTTAGATCAGATTTTTTAGAGCCGCAATTAAATGTCTGCAGACTCTTTAATGCCTGCGGACACTTTTTTAATTACACGCCGTTCTAGTGAAAGATACTTAGCTGGCGTAATTAGCCGGTTTCTGGCTTAAGGTACGACAGAAAAGGTGTTGGCGGGTCTATGTCCCCCTGTCTCTGCTGCCTCTGGCTTTTATTTAAGATGCTGCTGTGCCCTATAACGTATTTTTGCGCTAACTGTTTTGTACCGAAATCTCTTGACTATTTTGGTTTTTGCAGCACACGCTGACGGGTCACAGTGGCAAAGTAATGGCCGCCAAATACGTGCAAGAGCCCATTAAAGTGGTGACCGGAAGCCATGATCGCACTCTCAAGATCTGGGACTTGCGTAGCATCGCCTGCATAGAGACCAAATTCGCCGGATCGAGCTGCAATGATCTGGTGACCACCGACAGCCTGGGATCAACGATCATCAGCGGGCACTACGACAAGAAGATACGATTCTGGGACATACGCACCGAGAAGCAGGCAGACGATGTCCTGATGCCGGCCAAAATTACGTCTTTGGATTTGTCAAAGGGCAAGTACTTTGTATTTGTTATTAATTAATTCATTTACTTATTTGATTTAATGCAGATTGCAATTACCTCATATGCTCTGTAAGAGATGATACTATTAAATTATTAGATTTACGCAAAAATCAAGTTATATCCACGTTTACGTAAGTTCCTTATCGAGGTTAGAGGCCTTTCAGAGACTTAATGTGCCATAAATTGTGCCTTTAAACAGGAACGAACACTTTAAAATCAGCTGTGATTTCGCTCGGGCTTCCTTCAACTCGAGCGGCCTAAAGATCGCGTGTGGATCAGCGGATGGCGCAATATATATTTGGAATGTGAACGGTTTCCTGGAAGCTACTCTCAAGGGACACAGGTAAGGCCGATCTTAATTAGTCGTAACGATGGAACCTATTAACCTCTGCCCCTTTCAACTATGAAAAATAATAATCCAGCAGGCAGACTGCTTGACTTGAAACCCCTTAAAATATATATTATTTTACTTACCCTTTCAGCACTGCCGTGAATGCAGTCAGTTGGAGCCCCAACACTAATATGCTGGCCTCTGTGGGCAAGAACAAGCGTTGCATTATCTATTCGGATTCGTAGCCCCTAAACTTATGTTTGCCATAAATGATCGTCGTCAGTCAGTGTCGGTTCCAAATAACTGAAACGCTTATAGTCAGAGCTGTAATAGAGACGGCCATGCGGAGTCTGCTGTAAATATATATAGGGGCAAAGGTAACTCTCCAGTGCCGACTGTTTTAATTATTTTATTTGATTATTTTATTTATACTTGAAGAGGATATAGTATACAAATTGTATCAATTCATATATAGATATATATATATATATTAACTTAAGTACATGTTTTCCTACTGTAAAAATAAAACAAAAAATATATACATATATGGGGGTTCCACCAACATAATATAGTATGTACTTGTATAAACGAATTAGGCTTACAATCCCGAGTTAAAAGTGTGTTTTTAGCCGTTTTTTTGTGTACGTTTTTTATAAGATATAATGACAGGACGCGCCTTTCTTAAAAAATATTTAACTAATGCCTGTGTAGCTTAAAAAATAATTTAAATTTCGGCTTTACATTTTTCTAAAACATTCTATTGAACAAATAAAGAGAGTTTACTTGAAAGCAATTAAATTTCCTATTAATCTTCCAAGGATTTTATAGTTTATAAATTATATAAATTATTTTCCTATTTGTATGTGCCAATTAAGCCCTTTCTTTTCTATAATTAACACCCAGGGATATTCATTTTGGTTGAAGAAAGCTAATCATTAAACTCTGCTCAAGGGCAGAGTATTAAACAAATTTCTGATTTTACGACTGTGATTGTGATATATGCTCTTCCATTTACTGCCTGCCACCTGTGGCACCTTAGCCAGCGCGATTCCAGGCAATAATGCTCATCCGAGCAGAGCTGAGCTGAGCTCACCTCTTATGCATCCTTCGAACGTGATGTATTTTAATTTCTGCATATGTGATCAATTCTTGGCACGAATGCCTGGCTGTCGATGGTGCCATTGAACAACAGAACAAACCAGGCACAAGGAGACCAGAGCAGAGCAGAGCATAGCAACACAAGAGGACCAATTATTTCGTGTGCTGACGGAGCACAATCGACACTGGGAATCTCTAATTGAGCGAGGAAAATAACCACGGCACCACCATCATTACAAATCTAACGTACATTCATTTTTATCGCCTTGCATGCATGCCTTAATTAAGAATCTTTCCAGATAATGTTCACTATAGAAGAAGTACAACTTAGCGCTAAGTACCGCAGCGATCTAAAATCAACGTGGCGCTCTTAAGTACGCGTATGTTGGTACTACTTCAGCTATAGTGTCGTTGAGGATGCATTGCTAAGTAAATTAATTGAGAGGAATTCCGTCAACTGCCAGGAGGCGATGTGGCTGAGGATGAAGGTGACGGGCAGATGAGCGGACAGGCGGACAGGAGTCACTTTCCCGTATGCAAGCGAGCGAGCGCTAGAGCGTTCCTCCAGCAGCTTGCAGATAAAGATACAAATCTGCACGAAGCCTGTTTCCTGTTGTGCCGAGGGTGCATTTATTTGCATGATTCACACAGCTGCTGCTGCTGCTGCTGCTTGGATCTTCATACAGGTGTACGCCATCGCCATCACATGGCCATAATGAAGATGGGACGTTGAGTCGCGTCGCCGTTTGCCGTCGCTGGGAAACCTGGGGAAACAAGCACGACATTTGGACCTTCCTTTCTGCCCACATGGAAAAGTGAATCGCTGCCTTAAGGAGGATCCATCTGGCGAGTGTGTGTCGTGCATTTTGGGCGACTCTAAGTGAGCATGTTCCTGGAAATCCAAGGCCCTTGAGTCGCTTTTTACAGTTGTGGCTGCATTTTAAGTTTTATTGAAGTATAAATAATAATTCGCAGGTGTCTGCATTCCTAGACTCGTTTCGCACAATTTGTTATGCGTGGGTAAGGCTCCTTTCCCATATTTATAATCCCAGATCCAAGCAATTACTTTGGTAATTTCATATTTATTGCTGAAAAAAGACTAAGCCAGCCCCATTCCCATTACCAAATCAGAACACTGAGGCATTTATATGTTTAATTCATTTTATTTGAAATTTCTTTCGCCCCAACACACAACCCAGAAAATCACACAGCGAGTTCATTAAAAAATCTTAAGGTTTAATAATAAGATGAGTGTCATTCCATAAAATTAAAGGGGTTCAATGCAAACATTAAACTGCTATTGATATGTAATAAATTAGGTTGCTTAAGCTTAAAGATACAGATGAAGGGTTGTAAGTGTAATATGCATTAGTTTTTTACAAATGTCAACCATCGTAAACGTACTTCCGGAGTCGCAAAGGAAGTTCAATGCCAGTGTCGTCGGTCGAACTGCCTTTGCAAGTGCGGGAATCTGTGAGGAGAATACACAAGACCTAACACTGAGAGTCACTATAAAAAAACGCCATGGCTGCAATGCAAACAATCTGAATTCCACCGAACAAGACACACATTAATTTCATTTCTCTAAAATCGTGCACTGACTAGATAAGGCTAATAGCGGATCGGATCGGTTTGGATGTGGTATCAGGACGGGTATTCGTATTCGTAGCAGTTACTAATTAGCATAACTTTGCGTAAATATTGATTGCACCTTTTGAAGCTTAGACGTTAATGCTGTAAGTATATGAATATTCATTCGATTCGAATCGCGGTCTCCTAGTACGAATGCTGATACGGCTGCAGCTTCTGGCGGCGCTGATAGCAGTACGTCCAAATAGCGATCACGGCCAACTGGGTTAGCAAGAAGATAGTGGCGGCGGTAATAAGACCTAATTGCGGGAGAAAAGTTAAACACATGCTGTAGCGTATACTTTCGCATTCGAATCCTTTTTTTTTGTGGCAATATATTTTAAGTGGCCCGAAAAGAGGCTGCAGGCCATCAAACGCGAGCACTTACCAATGGCGTTAACGCAGAATCCATGACTCTCCTCGTTGGCCGTAAATGTGGTTTCATTGCCATCGTAAAAGTCGCCGCTCTCCTGCTTGTCCTGCTTGAATCCGAACTTGTCCGTTATCTGGATGGACTGGACTAGGAGCATGTCGCTGGGAGTGGACTTCTTGGTGGCGTCGATGTCTCGTCGGGGTCTGGGATGATCATCTGGGTTTGCGGAAGGAAAGGTTGGGAAGAGATTGGTTTAATATTTTGTAAGGGTTTTATTTTTATATTATATTAATTTTAGGACATTTTAATTGATTTCTATCTATTTTAAATATTAATCCCATTAAATTAGCTTGGTTTAGGTTTAGGTTTGGGGAAGTAGAAAAGGTTTGGACAAGGAAAGAATTGCTTAATATTTTCTTTTTATATTATATGAATTTTAGGGAATTTTTATTTGGTTTCTTTCTATTTTTAAATATTAATCCCTATTTAAAAACTTGAATTTGCTTAGTTTAACTCCAAATCAGAGATTATTATCCATACATTTCGTATCATCACTTGCCTTTAAGCTTCCCCACTCACCTGTTTCGTTCAGCGATCTGCGCTTGCGGCCGTAAGACAACAAGGACCTGAACTCCCCACTGGTATCCTCTTGCTCGCACTGCACAGGCTCGCAGCTGGGCATGCAGGGCGTGACCAAGGCTCGGAACTGGACCACCTCGCTCGAGGGAAACTTGAAGGCATCAAAGTTGGAGAGCAGCATCTTGCCCGACACCGAACCCTTGTAGATGGGCCCCATGATGAAGTGATCGGTCGGGCAGCCATTGGAGTCAATCAGCGTAATCTCCGAGTTATCCACACCGTCCATGGCCACTAGCTCCCGAATGAAGATCTCGTAGGGGCTCTGTTCGTCCACGATCTCGAACTTCAGGGCCAGGGGATCGCCCACCTCGGCGGATCGCATCATATCGGAGCCGTCGCGCGACGTGATGCGCATGATGACATTCGGTGACTCCACGATGACCTCCTCGGACAGAGCCGGCATGATGTCACCGCGCACATCCAGGTCAACCCCGTTGCTGACCGACTTGTTGGTCAGATCGTACTGGCAGGCCAGGGCCAAGCCCAGATCGGAGGACGTCACAATCATGTCGTGGTGCTGGATAATGATGTCGTTGACATAGCGACCCGCGGTGCTCTGTCGCACATTGCACTCCAGATCGTGGTAGTTCATCCGCAGCTCAAAGTCCAGGGCGCTCTTCACGTCCACGGAGCAGGACTTGGGCGAACCCTTGGCGTACACCTTGCCGTTGAAGAGCTTGGAGGTGCGGATGCGGGCCAGCATGTCGCCCCCGCCGCACTCAATGGTGACATTGTAGCAGGAGGTCAGCTCGTAGGTCGAGGCCTCGGGCACCTCCAGGAAGGGCTCCTGCACATCGGCCAAGGTGGCTCTGCTGTGATGGGAGAGTCGGCAAACCATGTCGCCGGTGTCGTTGTAGTCATAGGAGTGGCACCTAAGCAGGAAAATTGTGGAAAAATATAATAAAGGAGGGTAAGTTTGTAAAAATTGTTAAATTATGGTAGAATTATGATTAGAATTAAGATAAAATCAGATGTATTAAGGTAACATTGTAAAGTTTACAATATAATTGGTAAAAGATCACAAGATCCTTTGACGCTAGAATTTTCGACTAGTTCCTGTAATTTTTGGGTCACATCCAAAGGATACTGATCACAAACTATCTCCAGATAGACTTACCTGTAAGGCGAGTTCAGACACAGCTCCCTGCACTCGTCAATGCTGCTGACCTCCTGATAGACCGAATCCACAGTCTTCAGAATGCGTCCCGGCAGACGCTTGAACTCGCACAGCTTGTTGGGTTCATCCACACAATGATTCTCGAGGTAATCGGTACCCTCGCTTATCTGGAAGGCCTGTGACCCGGCCAGAGTTAGACGATCCAGCTCGCTCAGCTCGCAGGCTCCCGAGGCGCGATCATAATTGGCCGATCTAAACGCGGGAAATTGAAACAGAGGAGCAGCTTATTTACACATGCTTCGGCTTTTATGGAACAATTAAGCGGGTCTGGGGTAATCTGCCGCCCGAATTAAATGTCAAGAAGGGGCGACGAAAAGATAGCGAAAAGCGAGATATATATTTCGCTGTAAAGCCACTCCAGTAAACGGTCTTACCTGCATGTGAATTCCGCCTCGCTCAGGCAAAGTTCAAAGCACTCGCGTCTGGACGCCAGCGACACGGTACGCTTAACTTCCGTCTTGAGCTTGTAATTTTGCACACGATCGACGTACCAGGCCCGGGAGCAGGGCTTCACCGAGAGGCATGATTTTTGGGCATAGATTGTGAACACGGGGAACTGCGACTTGGTTAGGGCGCCTGCGAGAGTACGACATATCCGTAATTAACGAGGGCTTCTTAGAGTTTACTTTGGAGCTCGCTAAGTAGCTTACCCGGTAATTGATCGGCGTGGGCCGAGAAGAGCACGCAGAGCCCCGTCTCGTAGTTCACTGACTGGCAGGTTTTGTTCTTCCGACAGGTGTCCAGGCAGTCGGTGAGCATCAGCGTGCCCGGCTGCGAGTCCATCAGTTTTTCGGGAGCCGAGAACACATAGCTAGCCAGGGGGAAAGGAGGGAGTCATTAGGCCGCCTAATTACCATCTCAGTAGGATCCTACCCTGTGACGATCTCGAAGCCCACCAGCTCGGGCTGGCACTCCACGGGTGCATTGTCGTAGTAGATGCTGTCCTCCTCGGAGCCCAGGGAGCTGGACTGATCCGAATTGGCCGGCAAATCAAACGCCGAGTTGCGAGTCTCCACGTTTTCCGCCGGCACCGGGCTCTTGGCCGCGATCTCGGTTTTATTCACTTCGGTGGCCTTTGTTTCGACTTGGCTTGGCACTTCGGTTTGGGCCTCGGTGCTCTCCTCTGAGGCCGTTACCTGGCTGGCACTGGGGAGCGCTTCTGTAACTGATTCCGCCGCGGCTAATCTGCGAATCCGCAGGTGCTCCTTGGCGGTGGCCGCACTGTAAATCATTAGGGCCAAAATGAGTTGCCTCATCAAGTTAATCTTGGCCATTTTACGAGTATCACTGGGGGGGCACCTGGAAAAGTCAAGGGATTCACTTAATGAGTACGGCTTCCTATTCTAATTAAATGTAAAGCTTTAAGCCAGGTTACAATAAATTTAATTGCTTCATTAAAGTTTAGACTCTATAATAAATCAATGGGGAGCATAAATATTTCTAAGGAAATTAGTAACTGCAATCGTAATCGTAATTATTTTTAATTGATTTGTAGTTACTTAATTTATTACAAAAAAAATAGATAGGCTAGAATATTTATATTTCTAAAGCCTTTCCTTCCTTTTACTAGCCAAGAAAATTACTTGTAATACTCATTTTTTACTTTTCAAAACCAATCCCCTCATTTTTATTAAACAAACTATCCCGAAGACTCTCCCCCCTGTTGGTTTATAAAGCATCTTTATATTGGCCGATCGACTACTATACGTACGCAGGCACTGTCCAAATCACCTCAAATTAATTTGTTTGCCATAAGGCGTAACGCGAATTATAGAAGATCCCGCGGGAAAGACAATATCACGGCCATGGGCCCGTTGGAGACCGAGCTCGCTCGCACGTCGATGACCCCGTGCACTATTCCAGCACTGTTCTTGGCGGAGAGCTTTCTGGTCCGCTGGAGTTAAACTCTTGCGCAACTGCCGAGTTAATGGTCATCGCTTATGATTGACGGTTGCGCCGGCGGAGAAGACTATCAAGACTATCAAGGGGTCATGAGCTCTAATTTTTCGCCAAGTACCATGTAGAACTTGTTTGGCCAAGTCTGGAGCTCTTCTGGATTTCTTTTCTTTCTTTATTTTGTAGTGCAAGTACCGTACCTTAACCGAAAAGGGAATGCACAATTTCTAAAATTATTAATACAAATACATGAGGCAGAACAATAATTCAATTATAGGAAATAACATTTCGATCTAGATGGTCGAGTGAGCAGACGGGAAACTGATGATAGGCTTCGGTTACTTTTATATAGGAAGTCTGAGTTACAAAGTAAGAGTTCCTAACTTAAAAGTTCCTCTCTCTGGGTATCTCTTATGTACTTTAATTAGTTGTTTAATATTTAAAATAAGAACTTAGTTACAAGGAATTATTTTTGCAGTTGACTAATTTCTACTTATTTCCTTTTAGAATTAAACATAAAAATAGATTAAGGTTGTTTGGGCAGACTAAGTTATAATCACATATTAAAAATATGGGAATAATATATTAAAAACTTAAAAAGGATCCTTTGCACATCATAATAATAATAAACATCTTCTCTTAATTCCTAAAATTAAACAAAGAAAAACTCTCTTCTTTTAAGTAAATAAAAGTTTCCGTTTGAATATTTCCGCTTGGAACCCACTTGAAGCATGACTTATGGCTGGCCACCAATTAACACCGTAACTGTATTAATAAATTACATACATATATTCATATACATTCTAAGCCCGGACTTGATGGCCTTACAGTTATGTTCTATGAATAGCCATGAGTGCAGAATAGTCTGGCTGTAATGTATCCCATGTAGGAGTTATATGAGATGTAGAAGAAACGCCCGACTGGCTACGCACCCAGACACACACTGGAAACACTAATCCGACGCTGCCCAAAAACTGATCTTTCTTTTAGAAGAGGCGACTACCGTTAATATATGATTCATGCGCCGGTCAAAACGTACTTAATTAGATATAAAATGCTTGAAAGAGTTTTGTGGGTTTTCTGTGTTTTGTGTGTGTTTGTTTTCCCCTCCAGAAGAGATTCTCTCGCTTAAACGGAAAATGTCGGGGTCCGCTGCACATGAACAGACTATACATATATCATTGCCATGTAAAGAATGGCCGCTCAGGAAGCTGCATTATAACGAGTCCATGACCATGTTATTGTACAAAATCTTGTAGAAAGCGGCAGAAGAATTGGGTCAATGATTATCGTCAAAAAGCTGTTTTGCCGAGCATAGACATACCATATGTATGGGTCGTTCGTTCGTTCGTTTGCTGCGCCCGCAGCGATCAGGTCTCCAAGTCGAACCCAAAGCCAAAGCCAAAGCCGAAACCGAAACCCAATACCAACCGGCTTTTGGTGTGGCTTTTTGGATGCGATGAATGCCAGGAGGAAATAGCACCAACCACCAGGCACCAGCACCAGCACCAGCACCAAGCACCGCGCCTAACTGTGTCGCTGCTGATCACAATCGATTAGTGCGGAGAGTCAGTCGTTTATATTGCCTAAATTACTGTTAAATGATGGTCGTTCTTTCGGGCCAAGAATTTCGACAATTACCAAATAAGGAGGCTCACGGGCAGAAATATTTGGGATACTGGTAAGTGGAATACATATGGCCCAAAGGGGGAGATCTTAGTCAGGAATATATGTGCATGCTTCATCGTTCTACTTAAAAGGAAGCTTAAAGGCCTTGTTAGAATATAATAAATATATTTTATACAAAGAAATAATAATGCAAAATGTAATTAATTGTATACTATACTTCTCAGTTCTTAGTCACATTCTTTTGGCCTTTGTGCCTTACAAATAAACAATTAATAAACACAACACTCAGTCCGCATTATTTACTCTTTAGCACTTTCCAAAAACTCTTTCTTTTATTTTACTGATCAGCACAGTTAACGCGATTTTATTTCTTTTTCTCTTAATTGCTATTTTCTATTTCCAAAGACTACAAACTATACACCCATTCTTGTGACCGACTTCAATTCCATTCACATTCAGCCTATTTCCAGATGCATGATGTAATTAAAAGATCTACAAGCCCAAACCCAAAAGAGTCAATAGAAATCCGAGACTCCGCCAAAAAAAACTTTCACCATTCTGACTGAATGTGTTAATGATTTCATTTCTTTAGTCACCGAAAAATCAGAGGCAGCAGACGAATATTTAACGGTAGATCTCACACTGTTACACTAATCTCCCGTTTTGCCAAATTTTCAATATATATTGGCAATTATGGGTTCATGGGAGAATCAGCGATTTGGGATAGGATTTTTATAATATCCAACGATTAGCAGCAATTTTGGGTTTTGCGGTTTAGTAATTGCATTTCTTTCTATTTGGTTAATTATCAATTTAAGAATCTAAAGAAAAGAAATGGCTTTCGTAATATTAATCGATTATAGGGGAATGACATTAGAGCCCTACCAAAGTAAAGGTTTTGATGGTTTTCCCAACTCAGAAAATGAAACCCAAATATAAAGAGTTGCCTTTATAAAATCCCAGACTAAGCACCATTAAGGTTTTAATGGATTCTTATCAATTTTGCCCCAGAATCTGACACTCTTTCTTTATATTTTCTATTTCTACAAAATTAGCATTTCAGGCTTCCGACAAATTGCTTTTATAATATCCATCGATTAGCAACACTTAAGTTCTTATGCCTTTGCAATTCCCGTCTGAAAGTTATGCATTCTTTTCTCGATTTTTTGTTGCATTTTTATTTTGAAATATGTTACGCCATTATGACAAAGTCACATCATCCATCAAGTCAGCATGCAACCCATTCCAAAACGGACGTCCTAATGTTCGCTAATGTTTTGACGGAAGCTGTGGACGACGACGGGCCTAAGTCTGGAGAACATATAACGCGGGGCCTTTGCATTTTGCGCACACAGCTTCTTGCCTTTGTGGGCAGCCTCTTCTGCTCAGTCTTCAGTCTGCAGTCTGCAGTCTTCGTTCTTTGGTCTTCGGTCTTCGGTTCACTTATTCAGAATGATTGTCTCCGTTTTTTCAATGCTGGGCATAGTCATCCGTCAGCCTGATCACTGCCGTTTAAGTAAACCGGATTTTTCTTAGTTATTCCTCTGCAGTTAGTGCAAAAGGCTCATCATATCTGTGTATAGCGGTTCGATTTGAACTCACAACTGAGAAAACTGAGAAATAATATGTATCTACACACACACACTCGGGGTCCAATCCCTGCCTAATACATATAGTTATAGTTAGTGGTTATTGCGAATAACAAGCGTTACGCTATCCTTTCGCGTGATGCGGCAGATTCTGGCATTAAGTAAGCCAAAGCTCTGGCTCCGCAATTATGTGACTATCGTTTTCTGGACAATTACCTAATTAACAAGTGTGGGGTTTATTTATACAGTCTATCCCGAATTCTCCGGGTCGGGCGATTTTAGCTTAGTCACACTGAAACAAAACACTTTCGCAGCTCAACTGGGCACCTCGCACTGCAGACAAAGGAGAGAAAACGCCGAACTTGACCATTCGATGGTCGCCGCAGAACTGAAGTCTTCAATGCCGCCGAGTGACTTGTTATAAAAATTAGATAAAGAAGTTCTGGAGGAGCCAGCTACGAGACGGGTCTTGCGGAGCGCAACCTGCACAGGTTGGAGAGAACTCGGAATTCTTACAAAAGAAAGTCTCGGGGCGATGGATGTGTGTGGCTGCGGATGCAGAGGCAGAGGCAGAGTCAGAGGTTTGGAGCCCGGAGAGAATCTCAAGCAAACAAAAAGAAATTGTTAGCATGGTAAATATCACCTGTACAAAGTCGTCTCTCCCCGAGATCGCCATCTCTACACACGTCGGCGGCCCAACTCGAACGTGTTCGGGATGCAACCAGACTTAGACTCGGCCTCGGTCTCGGCTTCGGCTCCGGCTCTCGGGGAGTAGTTATAGTATTGTAATTGCGGTCAACGATCGAGAACAATGTGCACCTGTCTCCGCTCTCTTTCCCAGCTCTCTTCGCTTATTCTGTTAGCAACTAACATGGATAATAGCTGCTGCTGGCTGCTGGCTAAGTTTCCTATTAATTTTCTTATGAGCCTGTTAACGCCTTTCGGTCCAAGCCCACCACCACCACCAGCGACTAGAAAAGCCCGAGCGTAGTAATGGGTTTGGGTTTATAACTGTCGCTGCCGCCTGCTGTCGTTTTTTATATTTTCACTTTCACTAATAAGGTACACCACGTGAAATCGTTTGTTGTTGCCCATTTTCTCCCATTCTAGCCGCTTAATCGGCTTAAATTAAATCTACCGAGACATTTCGTGTGGGTTTATTCCCAATGTTTACTTTTACTCGATTTCAGCTGCTGCCCCCCATCCCCATCCCACGGCAAGATCAATGCTATCTGCCGATCTTCTGGTGCTAGTGGAAACCTGAATAGCCCACTTTATTGGCAAAGACACACCGCCGAGATCCGAAGCTGACGCCGCTTTCAAAGTGAGTCTTTGGTATGTAAAACTAGAATAGCCCATCAAACGGTGTTTGATTTCCAAATTTATGGGTCAAGCCAAAATGCAAATCAGTCGAGACTCGGCTCGAGTCCGTTCTCTCGAGAAAACGGGTCGTGCTTTGATAACAAATTGGGCAAACAATGAATAGAGACCAAATTTGGCCATTATTGTTAAGACGAATGATATAGCCGCAAAAGTGTCAAAATAATAGTGAGATCTAGACCGAAGAAAGACCTATACTTTTCGAGAGGTTTATTGGGTGAATCAACGGGTGATTCCAGACTTTTACCCTGGCTACCAAGGTTTCGAATTAATTAGCTAAAAATAAAGTTCAACATCAATTCTGGCTTATGAATATATTATTTATAATTTGGCAAGATATCCAACAGTATTAAGTTCCAAATTAATAAAAGACTTAAACCGAAGAAGACCTCTATTTTTAAATCGGTTTTATTGAGTGATTCATGTCTGATTCTAGACTTTTACCTGTCTGCAAAGGTTTGTTATAAATTAGCTAAAAATTATTTGAATGTATACATTGATTCTCATTTATGAATATATTATTTATAAATTGGCATAATATCCAACAGTATTAAGTTCCAAATTAATAAAAGACCTAGACCAAAGAAAGACCTATATTTTTTAAGCGGTTTTATTGAGTGATTCTTGTCTGATTCTAGACTTTTACCTGTCTGCCAAGCTTTGTTATTAATTAACTAATTAAGCACATATGTCAACACTGATTTCTATTTTTGAATAAATAAATCAAATTATCATATAACAGATCTCCAACAGTATTAATTATATGTTCATCACCCTTGTAATATGAGTTGTACAACAACTAGTTAGTTAGGTTTCTTTCACAGAAGATATTAATAATAATAATAACGTCTTTCCCAAACATTTGTTTCACTTATTACGGTACCCTAATTAGCTTAGATTGTTATAACAAATATAATCACTTAGAAACACGAACAACGCTTAGTTTTAGTCTTGCAACCAAGTGGAAATCTCATCTAGAAGACAGTTATGAGATAAACGAAACTTCTCGCCTAATTACAAAGTAATGGCCACATATTGGAATGCTTTTTCCTCTCATTATTTCACGTTCTTTTGTACTTAAAGTTGTGTTTTAAAGGCCGCACATTCCTCATTTAATGTGATTCTCTCGCTAAAGTGCAAAAGATGAACCTGTTATTGTGGCTCTTAATTTTTGTTCATTTCTCTTTCTGTCTAACTGAAGAAACGAATCGCCCAGATCCACGCATAGTCGGTGGATTTCCTGCTGATATAGCCAAAGTGCCGTACATAGTGTCCATACAGTTGTATGGCATCCACCATTGTGGCGGTTCCATCATAAATAATCGCACCATTTTAACGGCGGCCCATTGCCTGGCCCAAGTGCCGCGGATTCTCCTGAGAGTTAAGGTTGGCGGCACCAAGCGCGACTCCAAAGATGGTCAGATATATCAAGTCTCCGATCTGTACTATCACGAGAAGTGGTCAACCAAGACAATGGACTATGATATTGGAGTCATTCGATTGAAGACATCCCTCACCTTCTCAAAAAAGGTTTTAAGCTAACAGCTTCGATATCTCAATGTTGAAGATTTCTTTATTTTTAGGTAAAGGCTATTAAGATAAATCCAAAAAAAGTAGCCGATGGCCAATATACCACGATTGCCGGCTGGGGCTTTAGATCTGTTAATGGTCCGCCATCGGAGGTATTAAGATATGCCCGGGTTCCCATCGTTAATCAAGCTGCCTGCAAAAATCTACTGGGCAAGACCGTCACCGATCGGATGATGTGCGCGGGTTATCTCAAGGGCGGTACGGATGCCTGTCAAATGGACTCCGGCGGACCGTTGGTTTGGCGGGAAGAACTGGTTGGGATTGTGTCGTGGGGCGTGGGTTGCGCCCTGGCGGATAAGCCGGGTGTCTATACTAGACTAGAGGCACTGAATCCATGGATAAAAAAGGCATTGAATAAGCTTAAAAGCTAAAGGACATAATGCAGATATACATTTTGGAACATTTTATAAAATATATAAAATATTAATCAAATTGCAATTTACTTTGTTTCAAAATAGATATATTAAACTTCTCTGAAGTCTTTGCAACATATTGGGTAGGAATCCTTTGCAAAAAAAAAATGAAAAATCAGTTAAAACTTTCTCTCGTTCCTTTTATTCGAATTTAAAAAAGTTGGTACGACCGTATTTCCTTCTCAAAACGTTTGGAAAACAAGCTTATTTTGGTAAATTCCGTAAGCTCATGCGAAGGTCACACTGGCCAAAACAATAATAAAGGAAAATAATTAAAAGAGAATAAATGGACCTACAATTCGACAGCGAAACCTATTGGAACCGATCCTCGCGAGCAGCTTTCAGTTTCGACGATGAAGATGAGGTGGACCTAGGCCCGGAGTTGGCCAGCAATGGAATCCTTGCTGACGATGCCATCTCGGAGGCCAGCTTCGACAACAGCGCCACCCTGAATCTCTCCATCAAATCCATTCTCAGCGAGGAAGCTCTGAAACTGGTGCTCCAAGAGCAGGCACTGGACGATCGGGTCCTGCCCAAGGGCGTTTCGCCGGAAGAGGAACTGAAGCTGCTGCGCCGTCAACTCCAGAGCACGTTGTACAGTCCGAACCTGGAGGCGACGGCCCAGAAGCTCTTGCAAGGCAAGACGGCGCCGTTGGAGATGTTCAAGTCTCTGCACGAGAAGCGACAGTTGCTGGACACCCTGCTGGCCCAAGGCGGCGGTCATGCCGTCATCGCTGTGCTGCTCTTTCTCAAGAGAACCCTGAATACGGTGCAGTTCCACGGGATTCTCAAAGAGCGACCGAAAGCCTTGGAACAGTATTTGAGTTACTTAAAAGAAGCCGGTGACCTGGGCAGCCATATAGATCTGCTGCAGAGATTCGGGCGTCACCAGGAGGCGGCTTTGAAGCAGTTTCAGAGCGCCCTATCCGCCGCGGATGCTACCGCCAGGAAGCAGCAGCTGCAGCGATTGGTCGATGCTTACTCCACGGCCGGCGTGGGCATTATCCCTCTCTACGAACAGGTGTTTCATGCCGCTCTCAAGATGCAGCAGCTTTTGGAGAAAGACACTGGCCTTGGCAAGCTGACCCGGGACCGGGCCACACCCGTTGAAGTGCTCTATGCCTGCTGCCAGGCGAACAGCAACTGGAAGGAACAGGATATGCTGAAGCCAGTGTCGCCGCAACGCTTCGCCACCGACCAGCAGATCTCGCCGGCGCAGTACGAGTGGACGGCGCTCAACGAGCGGGCGCATGCCCAGGCCTACGCCGATCTGGAGTGCATCTTTGAGCGCGTACCCAGCTGGCATCCCCTAAAATCCAAGCAGTTCCACATTAGCTTCGATCTAACACTGGCCGTGCTTAGGCTATACGAACTGCAGGCTCCCGCGACAGTGCTCCAGCTGTTTCTCTCGAAGATGGGCAACACGGTGGAGAAGCTGGCGCTGGCCCAGCGAGTGAAGTGCATCAAGGCTGTGATCGATGCCATGGCGGGGCTAAAGCAGCAGCAGGAGCTGCAGCAGCTAAAGGACTCGCTGCCAGAGAGGTCCGAGGAGCAGTTCTACTGCGAGAATGCGCTGAAGTCGCTGCAGAGCAAGCGCTGGACCACGGACAACATCAAGCTAAAGCTCTAGACTCTATCTCATATCTCATATCTCATATCTAGCCATAGAGTGTTCAAGTTTCCCTCATACAAATGCAATGTTGGCATTTGACTGTAGTGGTGCTTACTTCTGCTCTAGACTCGACTGGAAGAGAGCGTTTCTTTATATAAACGTATTTTATTGTTAATTGTTAATAATATATATGTGTATATAATTATATTAATTCTACTCTGGTTTTATTAAATAATTGCAAATCACAAGCTGAATATCGAATAAGAAAACAGAAAAAAAAATATACGGTGTATATCCTGCAGAGCCTCCTTTTGATCTGTTCGATGATGAGCAGTTTGGGATTACTTTCCTTCGTAAGGGGCTATCCATATATTACGTAATCACCTATGGGAAGGGGGAGGTTCTTGGACAATGATTACGTAATCATTTTATATCAAAATATATTACAAACAAATTTATTTTTATGAATTTTTTGGGGGGAAAAAGTTGTATGATTACGTAATCATAAAGAAGGGGGTTCCTCCAATGATTACTCTTGATTACATAGGGGGGGAGGATCAAAAACGTGCTTACGTAATACATGGACAGCCCCTAAGTGTTTGTTTTTGTTTTAGTTTATTGAGTAAACAAATAAAAAGCAGGCGTGGCCAATGGCAAACAAAGCGTCACAAAAATTGGATTCTTTAAACAATTTGTTTGTCTTAAATATTTTGTGTAAATGTTTAAATAACAGCGCTGTAAAAAGCATTTGATGTACATATAAATATAACCGCAAACAACAATTATGGTGTATATAGTTAGGCGTAAACATGTAAGGGGGGATCAGGGGGAGTCCCCAGTTCTCGGACAACACAAGACAGATGATGACGACCCTCAACGGAATAGACCAGGATTCAAGACCGGAACTGGGAACGGAACTCGAGCAACTCCTGGGCATAGCCACTGCTAATTGTTGGCCTCGCAGTCCGAGTAGCTGAGCAGCCGCTGGCAGAGGATCGTCTTGAACTTGACCGTAAAGCTATCGAAGATGACGTCGGTGTCCTGCAGCTGCTGCTGCTGCTGCTCGTCCGCCGCCGCCGCCGCAATCAGCTGCTTGAACTTCTGGTTGAGATTCTGCTCCAACGTCGAGTTGTTGTTGTTGAAGTAGAAGACATAGGCCAGCTCCAGCAGATAGTAGTCCAGGTCGCCCATAAAGAAGCGCTCGCACTCGAGCATGTCGAACTTGCGCTCCAGGAAGTGCAGACACAGGTGGTAGATGAGGTGCTTCAGGTCGGCCCTCCTCAGCGGCACGTAGCCCGTGTCCTTGCTGAAGTACTCGAACAGCTTGAGCGAGCGCTGGGCGGAATCACAGCTCTGCAGGCACAGCCGGAAAGCCTCCACGAACCGGAAGTTGAGCATGCAGATCCGAATGCGGTACTCGTTGCGATTAGGACGGGCGCACTCGCCGATCTTGTCCGGGTTATAGAGCCCGTGAAAGGCGTACAGACAGTAGTGGATGTAGTGGCGCAGCTGCTGCACCGACGCCTCCTCCAGGCCCTCGCTGCTGGGCGTAAAGGTGCTGGCATCATCATCATCCCCATCCTGGCCCAGCAGCTGTTGCGCAAGGGCGGGCAACCCCCCTCCCTGCTCCGGCAGCTGCACGTAGCTCTGCTCCTCGGGCGTGTAGTCCAAGTCCAGCGAGCTTGGGGCATCGCCCAGCGCCGGGTAGCTGACATCGTTCTGGCTCAGGTTCTCCAGGCTGCTCAGCATATCGTCCGAGTCCTGCCCGGTGGCCGCGTGCTCCTCCGTGCTGCTCTTGTAGTTTCCAGTGCCCACGGAGTACTGCTGATCGAAGCTAATGTTGGCCGGCTGCAGGAAGTGCGGCTGGTAGGGCGGCATAACCTTCAGATACCGGACGGGATCCTGATCCAGGCGAATGCGCGGCCTCGGCAAATTGATCTCCACCGGCGCCTCCACGCACTGGCTCTCGAAGCGCATCAGCCGCTTCGTTGTCGGCAGGCACACCACGCGCTGGCGCATCCTCTCCACGCTGGGACCCAGATCCCGGCCGCACTGCCCGTTCGAGTTGCCCCCGAAGGCGCGCACAATGTGATCGGTGGTCATGACCAGCGTGAAGTCCGCCCCGCAGTCCACGTACATGGGCCGCTCGATGCTGTCGATGGGCGAGGGCTTGAGCACCGCCCGCCGGTCCTTGTCCTCGGTGCCCAGCTGGTGCTCCAGGTTCTTGCCCCACGTGTACAGCGTGCAGCTGGACGAGATCAAGCAGAAGTGGAACAGGCCGCTGGCGATCTGCAAGGGAAAGTAATTAATTTCTCCTTAATTTCTTGGACTTGGAATCTTCACCCACCTGCAGAATTTGGCCTGCCACCTCGCTGGTGTCCACCAAATGCGGACTCAGGTGCTCCGTGGGATCGGGCTCCGGGGCAGGAGCCGCCAGTCCTGGAGCAGGTACCGGCGGCGGGCCTGGATTAAGTATTTCCGGCGGCTTAATGGTTTCCGTAGCATCTGATGGCACAGCCTCGTTCTCCCCCTCGTCTTTGGTCTCACTGGGGGCCTTGGGAGTGGCGCCAGCCACCACCGCCGCATAGGACGTTGAGGGCTCCACGACATTGCTAGGCGCCACAATGGGCGCCGGCACTAGAGTAGCCTCCAGTTGCTTGCTCAGCATCTCGCGCTGATGATTCTCCTCCAGCTTCTGCTTGGCATTGGCGCGCCTCTTGATTTGGTTGGCCAACCGCAGGGCCTGCGGCGAGCTGCCCCAGGTGAACAGGCGCTCCTGTTCGTCTACAGCTAACTGGGGGTTTCATTCGTTAATAATTATTCAGCATTTAGGCTAAAGAGAAACCTACATTGGTAAAAAATTTGGTGTGTATCAGTCTTAGGCTCCCGTCGCCCACCTCCAGGCGCACTGGCAGATTCGTCTTGGTGTCGACGGCCTGGTCCTGGCTATTCCCAGTGCCCAGCTGACCAAAGTGATTGGAGCCGAAAACGAAGAGCTCGGTCCTGCATCCGTTAGCCTCCATATAGCTGCTGCTGGCCGCGCACAGCACCAGGGTGTGAGCATGCCCCAGCGATATTTGTATAACTTTCTGCATTTGAATTTTAATTTGTTGGCAAACGATGCACATATTGGTAACTGGAGTATCAGAAGCTTACCTTAAACTTGAAAAAACTGACTAGTTGTGGTGTGGCTATGTTCTCGCAGCTGCCCTGCCCCAGCTGGCCATAGACGCCCCATCTGTCGGGTTTAATTTATTAATTAAAGTCGGAAAATTTTAGATAAATCCCCAAACTCACCCCCACATATAGAGCTTGCCATCGGCCACCGCCGCATTATGATATTGGCCCGCCTCGAGCATGGTTACATTCAGGCCATCCAAGGCCGTCACCAGCATGGGCTGCAAGGCCATCTGCATGTGCCGCCCAATGCCCAGCTGGCAGAGATTGTTGTTTCCCATGGCGTAGACCTGGATATAATTAAAGACCATTAATACCTACTAATACTTTTAATAATCAGAGAAAACCTACGCCATTGTTGGTTAGAATTAGCGTATGCTGTCGCCCACACTTGATGGCGTGCACTTGCAAGTTGAGCTGAGCGAGCAGGTCCAGGCTTTTCACAGCATGCGCCGGCTCGGGTGGCTCTGCAAGGATCATAAATCGATATAGTAAATATATATTAACTACTTATACCGCCATTACCCGTTGACTTTTGAGCGCTGTAATAGCAGGGAATGCCACTGGAGCCCCAAAAGTAGGCGGTGCCATCCACAACGCAGGCGCAGTAGGCACAACCCGCTGAGATCGGTTTGAAGCGTGAGGATTCAATGGCAAACTGGGGGAAAGGAAGAAAGGTTGATTAGATATGTATAAAAGAAGCTAGTGTAAACACCTCACTTTGTATTGCACGGTCGCATTAGTGACCAGTTAGTATAATTTTATCGATAATAGTCCTAACGCATAGAATTATGCTAGATTAGAATTTGGCAAAAAGAGCGATCGACACGTTTCGGATCGAGAAAACGGAAAAGTTATAAAACTAAAAGCCTGGGAGTTTACACTAGGGATATACCAAAGCCAAGACTTGCCTGATTGTCTTCGTAGTTAATGCGAAAATTCGATAAAGCATTCACAATCAAGTCCCGCTTGACGCGCTGCGATTCCATGTGTATGAGCACGGCCAAGTAGGTTTCGATGAGACTCTTGCCAAACTCAAACAATTGATGGTTATTATCGTTCGACAACGCCAAGTCGCTGTTGTGGGAGACAATGGGCCTTAGGGCAGGGGAAAAGGGATTCAATTGCTTCGAGAGGCGCTGAAAAAAGGGGTTTATTTATAAATTCTAAACGAAAATAAAGCAAACATCCTTACTTGCAAAACACAAGGCCTTATGTGATCCAGCCTCTCCTGGATGAAGGCAAAGTAATCCATGGACACGTGCGGCAAGTAGGTTATCGACTCCATAAATATGTTCTCGCTTAGATTGTACAGGCAGACGTTGAGCTCGTTGTACCAGCCAAACTCCTGGGCCACCACGCTGATCAGGGCATTGAAGGTATCCAGGCAGACGCCGCGCACCTTGGCCAATATAATGGCCGATGAGAAGAGGCCACTCTGACACAGAACAATGCTCGTCATGTTGGTGTGATATTTGCTATTGGTGACCAGGAAGTTCCTGGGAATAACAACGAATCAAAGCAATTAAAATGAAGCACTTATCCTTAACATCCTTAACTCACCACAAAGGGATGTAGTTCTTGTCATTCACCGCCTTCTCGGCCATTGTTATGAGCAGCAGATTGGCCAAGTGGAACTGCGAGGAGGGCGACATTTGCAGGGCGCTAATTGACTCGTCCACACCATAGTGATAATCGCTGCAGACGGCGCCGCTTATCACCTCCTCTTGCTGCACTTTCTCCGACAAGATCACGCGCACATCCTCCGAGTGGCGGTAGGTGATGTCCTCGAGTATGCCCTTGAGCAGCGGATGACCCAAGTACCGCGATCGCAGCAGATATGTGGACTTCAGGGCCATGGCACTCAGCTGCATCAGGGCGTAGGTGTGTCCGTACATGGCCAGCTTCAGGGCTGTGCGTATGGGCTTCACGCGCGCCACATTGTACGTGAGCAGGGCCTGGGTAATCTTCTTGCGCCGCAGCAGATAGTCGCCGGCGAACTCGATGCACTGCTCGAAGGAGAGGTCGAATGTGTTGCAGAAGTCGCGGCACTGGTTGAACTCGTTCTGCAGGGCGGCATCCAAAAACAGCTCGAAGGGCTCCTTTCTGCGGGGTCAGCTAATAAGCCAAAGCTGGATCATAACCCCCATAACCGGACTCACCTGAGCTGTATGGTGTACACATTCTTGTTGGTGATCACATAGCTGGGATCGTAGTTGATCTTGGGGAACTCCGACTGCATGATCTCCATTTGCCGCAGCGAGAACTCGCTGCTCACGTCCGCCGTCTCGTAGAACTGGATGTAGTCCATGGGCGTGTGGATGTCCTTGATCTCAAAAGCCTTGGCCTTCTCCTCTTTGGTCAGGGTCTCTGGCTGGGCCGAGGGATGGCGATACTGTGCCATCTGATACAAGTGCAGCACAGTTTCGTTTTCGAAGCGAAAGAGTCCTATCTGGGCCAGGTTATTAAAGCGCTGAGAAGGTAAAAATACATTAAAGTTTGGTTTAAATTTATTTTAGAAGAGAAATCAAAACTCACATCTTCGTCGGAGGTATGCAGCGAGGCCATGGCGCTGCTGATGACGCTCACGGCATTGATGGCATTGCTGGGCATCTCGCTCTGGTCCAAGCTCGAGGTGGCCGTGGTCGTGGCACTCGTAGTGTCGCTCTTTTGGGCCTCCGCCTCAGCCTGCGCCTGCGCTTGATCCAGCTTCTCGGTGTCCGCATCCCGATTCTCCTTGTCCGTGTTGGCCACCAGCGGCTCGGCCAGCGAGGAGGCCGCCGTGGAAAAGGCCGAGTCGCTGCGACAGTGTAGGTCCACGTAGTGTATGCCGTAGAGTATGTTGGAGCTAATGAGTATTTCCTGGGTGTGCTTGGGTATCTTGTACACAAACAGGGGCTTCAGACTGATGTCGATGCTGTGCACGGTGAGGCTGTGGCTGTTGCTGTGCAGGGCGCTCAGCAGGAAGGTGCTGCGCAGGTTCTGGATGGTGTAAAAGGAGCCGGTGGTGGAGCCAAGCGTCTCGGGCGTGACCGAGGGCGAGTCCATGATGGCAAAGGAGCCCCCGGAGTCCGGCATAACTAGAAGAAATCGAGTAAATGGATAAGAGATTAGCTTGGACCTAACTTCGCCTAGTTCTACTTGGTTTCTAGCCGAGTCTGTTGTGTGCGAGAGTTGTGCAAACTCACCACGCAAGTGACGCTTCAACAGATGCAACAGTTCTCTTAAAACTGCACACCGAAAAAAACAAATATAAAATACACAATAAAATAGCGGACTAAAAGTAACAGAAGGTAAACGGAATTCAAGGAAGAAAATATGTTTAGAGAGGTAATAAAAGAAGGAGGTACGTTAAACCCGTAGCTTACGCACATTCATCGAACTTTTGCCGCTGATCCGAGAGCCGCATCTTGATGGCCTGCAGCTTCTTGGAGCCCAGACTCTTGAGCGAGGCCAGGCGGGCTCTCGTGGCCGGCAGTATGCCGTCACTTGTGCTGCCCGCCGGCAGTTGTTGTTGCTGCTGAAAGCGCACGCCTCCCTGCTGCTGGGCCACTGCCTCACTGTACGATGGTGGCGCCGGTGGCAGTGGCACATCTGCAGCTCCAGTCTCTGCGTCTGCGTCTGAGGAGGGCGCTGCATCCTCGCTGGACGGCGGCGGCGGCGGCGGCACAAAGACATCCTCTTCCAGCTGGCTGCTGTCGGAGGCCGGATCGGAGCTATTGCTTTGCCTGGGACCCGACGCCCCGCCCTGCTGCTGCTTGTTCTGCACGGACATCACGATCTGCCAGGCGCCCTCGCGAGTCGTGGGCGAACTGTCGCCGGGATACACGTACATGATGGCTTTCTGCTCCAACAGGAGCTTGTACTGCTGCTTCAGCGAGGAAGTGATCTGGTCGGAGAGAATTATTATGAACAAATCACTCAAGATTCAAGATTCACTGGCTCATCCTCACCAGCAGCATGACGCCGTCGTAGGCCTTGTCCTTGCAGATAACCAGACGCATCACAGATCCGTTTTCGATGGCAGTGCTCGCAATCATCGGGCAGTTGGGGCTCAGGCCCACGAAACAAATGGAGCCGTCCGAGTAGCCGATAATGGCCCGATTGAGGCCGGTGTTGGTCTTCCACCAGACCACGGACAGGGGATAGGGGCAGGTCTTGGACGCCATGAAGGAGGTGGCCATCACCTGGCTGTTGCCAGTGGCATCAAACGGTGGCTGCACGTGTGGTGGCTGCTGCTCCTGGGGCTGTTGCTGCCCCGCAGACGCGTCAGCTAGCATGTGCTCGGGCAGGTCGTGACCCAGGGGCTCCTCCTGTTCCAGCCTAAGGGTCTCCAGATTGCCGGCCAGTTGCTCCACCGGCTCCGGTACCGTTGGATCCCCGAGACCCGCAGAGTGATTGGGGCACTTCTTCGAGTTGGGGCACTCGTGGGGACCCACGAAGGGGATGATGTAGGAGGTCACCTGGCTGGTGCTGTACAGCGAACAGGCGGCCAGGACGTGCGTCTTATCCACCAGGGCCAAGGCGGGCACGATGTGCAGGGTGTTGTCGAAACCTGTTGATGGAGGAGGACGACACATAGTTCAGAGTTCAGTCACACTCGAATTGGCGAATCGATCGGCCCAGGCCGGGAGGGAGGCGGTGGACCTCGTTGAATCAAAACAAAGTACGCAACAGAAAATCAATAGCCACACACGCACACACGGGCGCAGAGTAATTTTAGGCTTCGCCACCCGCAACCGCACCACCGCCACCCCCAACCCACAGAATTGCGCCCAGCCACCCACTTACATAGCACGAGCAGCCAGATGCCCGCTGGGTCGAAGCAGACGTCGTGAATGACACGGTTACGGAACCAGGATATCATCTTGACCACCTCCTGGCCGGAGGCGCTGATGTAGCGCAGCAGGATCTCGTTTTCCTCGCTCACCAGGCACAGGAACTGCTTCTCGTCCAGGCCCGCCGTCACCGCTGAGAGCTTGCAGCTGAGATTGGTGATCAGGGGCCGCAGCTCGAACATGCCCAGCTCCTTGAGCTCCGAGTGCCCCGCCATCTCGTCAAGATTTGCGGTCTTGGGAGCGCGTGCTGTCCGGATTTAACGTAGGTAATCAATCTCAGTTGCAAGAGCTTTTTTTCCCAATTTCCGAATGAAAACAAACTAGAGATGGACTCGTGCAGTCTAAGGTTGGTCTGGCAGCCACCTTGTCACGAGACGGTTTTCCGATTCCAGCGAGTTTGCCGTAGTTTTCAGGGGAAAACCACAGATTTAGAGAAAGCTAAACTCTCTTCCACACTAATTAAGCTCGAGGAAAACGGCGGAAATCACAAATAGAAAAACAATCCAAATCACTACAACCGTCTGGCAACGCCTCGCGTGCTGCGCACAATTATTCACTTTCCCGTCTGTTGAGGTCTTTTCCCGCAGCTATCTCAAAAACACTGGGTTCAGGGGCAGGGGGCACTATTTTTTGCACCCTTTGGGCGTTTTTCACTCGCGAAAAACCTGCGGAAAACACGAATCAATGCAAAAAATCGTGCCCGATGTCCAGGGCTGCTGCAGCACTGAAAACATCTGATTGGCGTGAGCAGTCCCAGAATATATCGCACGAGCTGGAAACGAAAAAGGTGGCAGCACTGCGGATTGAAGTGGAAATCTGCAACAAATTTGGTCACACCATTTCAAAACAGCCCTGCAATCGAAAATAACGGCGCGAATTGGCGTCGCGTCGCTTGTCCTGAATATCAAAATCAAAATATCCAATTAAAGCGCAGGAGTGATTCTCAGAGAAAACACATTACACATAACGTCATGGAATCACGTTTGCCGAAGCCAATGATGACGGTGAAGCGGCCAGTGCAGCCGGTAAGAACCGTGCTGCCCACGGATCGCATACGAGCTGGGGGAGGACCAGGAGCCAATGGCAACCAGACCTACTGCGGGAACTTGCTGCCGCCCCTCACTCGGGATTTAAACAATCTGCCCCAAGTGCTGCAACAACGAGGAGGTAAGTCCGGGTATTTTACGAAGTGTTTTCCCCTCCTAATCCTTTGGTTACCTTATGTAGCACGCGCTGCCTCGCCGGAACCCGCCAAAATGAATAACAGGGCCAAGCTGCGACGCAGTCGGTCCGCTTGTGACATCAACGAGATGCGGCAGCACATGAAGCGTGCAGCCGCACCGCCCACACTGCCGAGTATTCCCAGCAAGGTCTCCCGCTTGGCCAGCAGCAGTACTGTCACCGCACCCAGTCAGCGATTGTTGGGACGCCCGGCGTCTGCAGCCACCAACACAACATCCACCGCCGCTGTGACAGCTGCCAAACGACCAGTTGCCGCGGCGCGACCTGCTGCTCGAGCTGCTGCTGCTACTGCATCAGCCAATGCAGCCGCAGCCAAAAACAAACCGAAGGTGGGAGGAGCAGGCGCTGGAGCGGGAAAAAGTAGTGGAGCAGGAGCAGGAGGAGGAGCAGCTGGTGCTGCACCGAAGCGCATAGCCCCGTACGACTTCAAGGCTCGCTTCCACGATCTCCTCGACAAGCACAAGGTCCTCAAAACCAAATACGAAAAGCAAATCGAGGACATGGGCGAGCTGGAATCATTGCCCACGCAGCTGGAGGAGACGCAGAACAAGCTCATCGATACCGAGTCCACGCTGAAGAATGTGCAAACGGATAACGAGTGTCTCCAGAGGCAGGTGAAGCAGCACACGAAGAATATTGAGACAATTACCACATCGCTGGGAAGGACCAAGGAGCAGCTCTCCGATCTGCAGGCAATACATGAGGTGAGCCTGGAATCTGATTATTCCAATAGCAGATCGTATTAATAATTATAATTTTAACAGAAAATCAAAGCTGAACACGATGCCTTGAGCACGGAGGTGGTGCATCTGCGGCAGCGCACCGAGGAGCTCCAGCGCAGCAATGATCAGCAGGCCGCCGAGCTGGAGACCTGCAAGGAGCAGCTCTTCACCTCGAACATGGAGCGCAAGGAGCTGCACAACACGGTGATGGATCTGCGTGGAAATATCCGTGTCTTTTGCAGAATTCGTCCTCCGCTGGATTGTGAGGAGAACCGCATGTGCTGCACCTGGACGTACCACGATGAGGCCACCGTCGAGCTGCAGAGCATCGATGCGCAGGCCAAGAACAAGATGGGCCAGCAGATCTTCTCGTTCGACCAGGTCTTTCATCCCAAATCCTCGCAGACGGACATCTTCGAGATGGTGTCGCCGCTGATCCAATCGGCGCTCGATGGCTACAACATATGCATCTTCGCCTACGGCCAGACGGGCAGCGGCAAGACGTACACGATGGACGGCGTGGAGGAGAGTGTGGGCGTCATTCCGCGCACGGTCGACCTGCTCTTCGACTCGATCAAGGGCTATCGCAATCTGGGATGGGAGTACGAGATCAGGGCAACCTTCCTGGAGATCTACAACGAGGTGCTGTACGATCTGTTGAGCAACGAGCAGAAGGACATGGAGATACGCATGGCCAAGGGCAACAAGAACGATATCTATGTGTCCAATATCACGGAGGAAACGGTCTTCGATCCCCATCACTTGCGCCAGCTGATGCACACGGCCAAGATGAACAGGGCCACCGCCTCGACGGTCGGCAACGAGCGCTCATCCCGCTCGCATGCAGTCACAAAGCTAGCGCTGATTGGGAGACATGCCGACAAGCAGGAGATCTCGGTGGGATCCATTAATCTGGTGGATTTGGCCGGATCCGAGTCGCCAAAGACCAGCACGCGGATGACCGAGACCAAGAACATCAATCGCTCGCTCTCCGAGCTGACCAACGTGATCCTGGCGCTGCTGCAGAAGCAGGATCACATTCCGTACCGCAACTCAAAGCTGACCCATCTCCTGATGCCCTCGCTGGGCGGAAACTCCAAGACCCTGATGTTCATCAATGTCTCGCCCTTCCAGGACTGCTTCCAGGAGTCTGTCAAGTCGCTGCGCTTTGCCGCCTCCGTCAACTCCTGCAAAATGGCCAAGGCGAAGCGGAATCGCTACCTCAACAACTCGGTGGCGGCCAACAGCAGCGCGACCAGCAACAGCGGAAGTTTTGATAAGTAAATAATCCATAAAGTCTCAACGTTTAATTTTTACGATCCCGAATTTCATCTTTCCTGTTATCGCTTAATTTATGTACGTATGTTTTTACCTTTAGTGCAAAATAAAAAATAAAAAATATAATAAAGTGCCGACAACTCACAGCCTTTGCTTGGCTCCCACCGCCGCCCGCACCTCTGCGGGTATCTTCTCCACCAGTTCGGCATGATTCTGTCCCAGGCTGGCCAGCACTCCTCTCTGGTTCACGTGCTCCACATTCGCGTGGTACGTGTAGTGCTCGCCATTTATGTTGGTCAGGCATCCGCCCTGCGCCTCGAGCACTGCCTCGGGTGCACAGGTATCCCACTTCTTGCATCCCGGCGTGGCAAACACGTAGGCATGGGCCTTGCCCTCGAGCAGCTGCAGCACCTTGAAGCCGGCTCCGCCGACCTTCAGCACCTCGGTGGAGGCGTAGGCATTTAGGGCATGCTGGTGCAGGGCATTGGAATGTGACCTAGTGGTGGTGATGATGAACTGACCGGCTGGAGCTGGCACTGCGGTAAATCCTCCCGTTCCCAGACCCTTGAGACCCCAAATGGTGCGACCTAGCTCGCCGTCGGGCTGTTTGTAGAAGGGCTGGTGGATGATTCCGCCCACGGCAGCGTCCTTGACGGCTATGCCAATTAGTACGGTCACGTGCTCCACGAATCCTGCAGGAAGAGATGCCAGTTAGGAATGGGACAGTTTTCGAGTCGTTCGTCAAGGGAGGGAGCTTACAAAAACGAAGTATTCTAGAGTTTTTCGCGAGGATTCCATTACTCACCCTGTGTGTACTCTGCTGTACCGTCTAGCGGATCCACCCATATCACAAAGTCCTCGGGCTTGGCATCCTGCCACTCAGCCGGGCAGCTTTGCTGCAGGAAGGTCTCATCCTCCTGCGAAACCAGCCAATCGTCGCACACATTCAGATCGGACCCGCCTTCCTCGCCTATGATCTTAGCGCTGGGAAACTTCCTTGTCAGCGAGGCTATGATGCAGCGCTGGGCGGATCGGTCCGCTTCCGTTTGGGGATCGTTCTTTCCCTTGTCCACGATTCCCAGGTCGCCTTTCTTAAGCACATCGCGTATGATTCCACCTGCTCGCTTGGCTGTGCTTATGGAGGAGGCCATGAGGCGCATGATTACCGGAGCTGTTGCGGCCATCTTTGGGTTTTTTTGGAGAACCGGAGGAAGCCGATCTTTTCAAGGATTTGGAATGGGAATGGGATGTTTTTGTCGCTGCGGCGGCAAGGAAAGTGGTGAAAGTAGAAACAGCTGATGGCGGTCAGAGAGGAGACGAAAACCGCAAATTCGTTCGTGATTGGTGGTGATTAGCTGTTCGATATTAATCGTTAAATTAGCAATTTTTGAATATTTGCATACAAAGCAGAAACTCTCTTTTATTGTTAGAACTAATAGCTAAGATCTCAGAATTTTCAGTGTTTTTTATTATTTAATTTGTAGAGCTTAATAACCACAATTTTATTTATTCACTTTAATTAAAATTATATAGCTGTACATAAATTAATCGGCTCGGCAGTCTGGCAACTCCCCAAAGCACACAAGACCTTTGGACCACCCGCGCCTCCCCTTCGCCTACACAAATCAGTTCGTTTCCATCTTGAAGAAGTAAGTCCACAAAATTAATAAAATATCTAAAATTCGTTTAAATAAATCATTAAAAAAATAATTATTTTGCAGAAAATGGCGCGTGTTTTGGTTGGAGTTAAGCGTGTGATCGACTATGCCGTCAAGGTGAGCCCATAGATCGCCTGTTGCTCACTCCTCATCTTTCATTTTTATCACTTGTTGCGCCCTCTGTTTTGCGTAATCGCTTTAATTAATTGATAATTAAAGTACTTTTCCCATCCCCTCCCATATCCAGGTGCGCGTCAAGCCAGACAAGACTGGGGTGGTCACCCAGGGCGTGAAGCACTCGATGAATCCCTTCGACGAGATCGCCGTTGAGGAGGCCGTCAAGATGAAGGAGAAGAAGCTGGCCGAGGAGGTCATCGCCGTCTCCGTGGGTCCCACGCAGTCCCAGGAGGTGATCCGCACCGCCCTGGCCATGGGCGCCGATCGCGGCATCCATGTGGATATCCCTGCCGCCGAATACGAGCTGCTGCAGCCCATCCACGTGTCCAAGATCCTGGCCAAGCTGGCGCTGGACGAGAAGGCCGATCTGGTGATCCTGGGCAAGCAGGCCATCGATGATGATGCCAATCAGACGGCCCAAATGACCGCCGCCGTGCTGGACTGGCCGCAGGGCACCTTCTGCAACAAGATCGAGAAGACGGACGCCGGCCTGACCATCACACGTGAGATCGACGGCGGTCTGGAGACCATCAAGACCAAGACACCGGCCGTGTTGAGTGCCGATCTGCGCCTGAACACGCCGCGTTATGCCACGCTGCCGAACATCATGAAGGCCAAGAAGAAGCCCCTGAAGAAGGTCACGGCCAAGGATTTGGGAGTGGACACCTCGCCCCGCATTGAGGTTGTCTCCGTGGAGGATCCGCCAGTGCGCCAGGCCGGCGCCACCGTCGCCGATGTGGATGCCCTGGTGGCCAAGCTGAAGGAGGGCGGCCACATCTAAGGCAACTAGCCAAATATTGTGAGCGAAGATTCTACCTTTTTTTATGATTAGTCGAAAGTTATATCAGAAACGTGCATTTATATCCCAGCCACCGCGTCGGATCCGCTGACAGGCTCTAAAAACTCTACCCACATCCCCGCTCTAAGTGAACTCTGAATTGGAATTTAGTTACGTTGTTTGTGTCGCAGCTCCTAAGAATAAAGTGACTGTAAGCTCTGAAATCGCATGACCCTCGTTTTTTTTTTCTCTATATCTCCTGATGCTGATGCTGCTGATGATGATGCCTTTTCCAGAGATGTCGCTCAACTTGAGGGACCAAAAAGCGACGGCGACGAGGTCAAGCACCTAAATAAGTCATTGGTCATTGATTTTCCCATTGTTTTCGATCGTTTTTATTAGCGGAAAAACTTGAAATGAAAACATTTGCTAATGTGTTTGTTATATAAGAGTACAAATCGTATAAAGAGATAGTATATGTTGTTCATAAAACTTTTGAGTACAGGCTAAAAATGTTTGTGTTTGTTTTGGACGCGATCATGACACAAATGCTTAGCAATATACACCTAATTTTATATATATTTATGTGTATAAAAACTGCAATACAGGGGATGTCCGGCTATCGTAGATTATATTCCTGATCAAGAATTGGCAGGGGCGAAAGGTTTATAATAATTCTTTGACAAACTGCAAGGCAATTTTGGCTTAGATTAGATTAAAATATAAATTTTGAACCTAGAGATCGCATGCATAATGATTTAAACATTAAAAATAAATGCCCAAGTCTAAGTATTTTGGTTAAGTAGTGTAAATGGCAGAGTTTTTAAGCCAAAATTGGCAAGAAATTCATTTGAAGAACAGCTTTCGCCCCTGAGATTTCTTATTTACATTTACATAAGGGAACCCACGCCCCAATTGAGAGATGCAAGCAATAAATGCCAATTTAAAGATACATTGTGCTTAAATAAAGGAAGCGGGCAGTGCCTCCCATCTCGCCATGCACTTGGCCAGGGTAAAAGAGAGTTTTTTATAAAAAATATGCGTCATTAGCGCCGCGATAGCCAGCGTAGTTACGTTTGGTAATTGTATCTTAATTGCGACTCGGTTTACCACCCCAGCATTTCTTTCCCTTCCCTCGCTTATCACACACCTCTCCGCAGCCAGCTCACCGCCCAGACCAGTAGCCATCAAACCCGTCCCGCTGGCACCATTTGCTTGTCGGTGAAGTGCAGAATGCGCGTCAGCATGGTGGTGATGCATGGAATCTGCTTCTGCTGGTGCATCTCCGGCGTGTCCGGAGTGCAGGACTCAAAGTCAACGGCCACACGCTGGCACACGAACGTCAGCAGGGTGAGGATGTCAAGGCGCTTGCCATTCGCTGCCAGTTCGGCGCACAGGCTCTGCATGAACCAGCTGCCGCGGGTGGTGTTCCGCCACGAATAGAAACCAGGAACCGTGGAGTAGGCGATGAGGAAGTCCGCGTGCACGGGTATCTTGTAGCTCATTGAGGAGTCGCCATCGGTTTCGGTGTGGCTGCGCTGCATGGTCACTCCGCCGTCCAAGCGATCGCCCTGGCAGGCCTGAATGAAGAACAGCTTGGGCTTGCCGGCCAGCGAGGGGCAGTGGTTGGCGGTGAAGAAGCTCCAGATGTTCTCCAGCTTGTACTGTGTGTCCTTGGCGTAGATGTAGCCCATCTCGCCGTGCGATAGGATGGCCACCAGGATGCAATCGCTGTCGCTGTGATTCTGCGAGGCTGCGTACTCGATGGTGCGCAGTATGTCCTTGTACCGACAGTCCTTGTACACTGTGACCTCGAAGTCCAGCTGCTTGAGCACGCGCGTCAGGTTCTCGCAGTCCACGTTGGTTCCCGCCCGGGACTTCAAGGTGGGCACCTCGAAGTGTTCGTGATTGAAGATCAAAGCCATGCCGCGGTTCTTGTGTCGCATGTTGTACTCGGCAGCGTGCCGATCCGTGACCATCTTGGCCACATTCTTCTTGTAGCTCATGGAAGGTGAGCTGTAGCCATTGGCCAGCTGCCCGATGGCGCCGCTTCCATAAGGATTGTGGGAGGAACCGCTGGCTACAGCCGTACTGCCGCCCGAGGAGCCCAGGGCGTCCGTGTGATCGTCCTGATTCTCCGTATTTTCCACACGTATGCCAACCTGATCGGCGGAGTCGCTATTTTTACTGGCGTCCATGGCGAAATTCCCTCCTTTTGAGCCTGCGGAAACTGATGAGTCACAAAAATACGCCGAGAAAACTGGTTTTCCAAAACTCTGTTCGTAATTGAAGTGCACGATTTGAGATAATTGTTCTAAGAGCAGGAGAAAGTCCGCGCTGAACTTGCAACAAAGAAAACTACTGAGCAACTATTTGCTAATTATTTTTCAAATCTTTTGTTTGGCTATTTTTCTTTGCAGTGTGGTCGTAAGATTTTCCGTTCATAATGCTGAAATTCGCCAGGAAAAGAAGCGGATTTTCTCCCTTACGGCAACAGGTCACACTAATCGGTGAAACTCTTTCCCGCCGCTTTCCGTCATTTTCCGCAGATTCCAACTCCTAGTTCGGGTGCGCAAGAATTTGGGGCACGGGCAGCAAATCCATTTTCTGTGGGAAATGCCCGGAAAACCCCTGAAAAGGGCTCAAAAACCCAGCACAGGCCTCAAGTTCCGCTTAGCTATTTTATAGCTGCCTATTTTTCCTTGCGGTGTGACCGCACCTGCTGAAAATACCACCGAAAGTCACCGAAAATGTTGTCGATGCTGCCTGTATTGTTTTAATTCCGAACGAAAAGAAAAGATAATTTCATCAATGCTTTGGTCGCCCGAACAAGTTGAGGGCATGCTGGAAGTGCTCAGGACCTCCACGGATCGAACGGTTATATACAAATGCCTGGTTAAGCTGCGCACGGACCTGGTTAAGGACAAAAATGGCATCGTATTATTTCGTACTGCGGGTGGCGTTCCCATCATGGTAGGTTTTCGAGCCACTAGAGAGCAATGGACGAAGTTTTAGAGGGACTGCACCAAACTGCACAACTGGAGATCGCAATTTGCGATGATGTATGAAATGAATGATAATAGTGATAAAATAATGCCTTTTCCAGGTTCGTCTGATAACAAAGCTGAACGAGAAGATAATGGAGGTGGTTCTGAGCATATTGGGCAACTGCTGTACGGACGAGCAGGCATGCGTTGAGGTAAAGTGGAAGCATCACTATTACAGGGTTTTTATGAATCAAGAAAATGGTGTTTGGCATTGGGAATCATCTATCATCTAACTAACATTTAAATAAATGCATAAATGCATCATCTATCTTTTTTAACCTTTTATTTTCTAAATTCCTTGAATTGCGTTGAATTTTGAAATCAAACGTAGATGACGTCTAAAAGTATGCTAGAGATGTTCTTAGGAAAAGATTACAGTGAATCTACAACCTTAAATATTTCATTGCATACTTTTTGGATCCTTTGAAAATGGTTTTAAAAATCCGCAGCAATTCTTTGGTCTTTCTTTTTGTATTTTAATACATTTAAGAAACTTGGTATTTATTAGAATTAATTTATATATTTTCTCCCACTTATAGGCTGTTGACTGCAAGGTGATCTCCCCGCTGGTGACAATCCTGAAGACCATCCCGAATCCAGTGATCCAATGCCGCGCCTGCCGGATGCTCGGGAATCTGGCCAAGAGCAAGAAGGCGGCCCAATATCTGAATGTTCACTACGCCGCCATTGCTCCGGCCATCTGTCACATCATCGAGTCTACCAGCGCCGTGCAGACCCGCATTATGGCCTTCCGCGTGTGCCGCTTCCTGCTGGCCAGCAGCCAGTTCCTCAAGCATTTCCTCGTGTCCAATGGCTTCCTGCAGCTGATGAAGATATTCGTGGCCGTGATGAAGAACAACGAGGCGCCCAAGGAGCCGCTGCCGGACATAGAGGTGTCCACGCTAATTGGGCTGAAGCGAAACCAGCACCGCGAGAAGTACTTTGAGGAGGTGGCCCGCAACCTGGAGGGCGTGAGGAGCGACATCTTCGACTACCAGATGCTCAAGAACTTCACGCGGAACTGTGACTACGCTTTGCCCAAGCAGAATGAGGAGGCCGTGGAGCTGGCCCTGGAGATTCTGAAGTGTCTCGTCCTAATATCAGCTCAGCAGATTGGCATGAAGGCTTGGGAGGTGGGTTTTGAACTGCAGAATTTATGTATATATTTTAATTTATCCCTTTCTTGGTTAGTCCATTTCCCGTAACACCTCGCTGGCCTCGATAGTGTGCTTTGTAAAGGAGGACGGCGAGCAAAGAGCTCCAGCCCTAAAGATCTTATCGAACTTTTGCAAGGATCCCTGCGCTTTTTACATGCTGAGCACTGCGGATGCCATTGTGGCTGCCTGCGAGATGCTGATGGCCGTCAATATGGTCAAGCCATTGAATGAGAGCGAGAGCCGGCACTGCATCAACATCATATCCACGCTGTCCACGGATGCCTGCAGTCGCTCCAAGATCCGACGCTGCGGAGCTCTGCGCAAGCTGGTGGCCATGATTCGCGACTCGAACTCCCAGAGCGAGCGTTCGTCGGTAAGTTTTTAAAATATAACTTAATATTTTTAATTTAATTAATTATTTACAGCTTTTTCACATCCTCAACAACTTTCAATACGACAACTTGAGCATGGATCTCTTGCTCTGCGAGGGCCTGGTGCCCATGCTGGTCAGGGAACTGAACGATTATCTGACCAGCGACGATGAGCACCACAAGCGGCGTCGGGAAGAGCGACTGCAGGGTGGCAAGAAACGTAAATTGACAGATCCCACCACGCCAGAGACGCTGAGCAAGGTATATACCTTTTTTTACATACCAAAATCAAGAAATTGATTAATATATTCCTCCCCCTAATAGTTTTCTAAGACCCACGATCCCCTCAGCTCGGACTTTGACTCGCCGAGCAGCTCGCCCCGGTCCTATCGCACTACGAGTCCCTGTAGCTCGCGCAGCATGTCGCCGGTTTGCAAGGATCTGCTGGCCAATGACGACGATGACAACTATTCACCAGCCTGCAGTGACGACGACGAGGATGAGGATGATAATGGGGACACGAGGGATAGACGCATAGCCACCAACCGGGCCCAGGCCTCGAACGTTTTGGATATCTTGAAGCTGATCGATGAGGGCAGCGAGCCCATCGATGACACGCTGTCGGACAAGGAGGATCTCGAGGAGCTCAGCTCGGATGTGCCGCCGAAGCTGGCCCAGTTCCGGAACCAGGCAGGCGACACCATCGACATTATAGAAAATCTGATCTATCGGATAACGCTGATGGTGAACAAGCGTGTGGAGCTGGGCAAGCCGGAGACGCTGGACACTCTCATCCGAGCCATCAACTTGTTTGGGGCCAACAATAACTTTGCCAATGCCCTGACCAACATACTGCTGTGAGTTCGAGTTAAAAGTTCGAGGTTTTAAGTGTTTTTAATTATGGATTTTGATTTTTTCAGGGAGAGCCAGTTCTTTGCTCAGATCATCAAGCATGGCGTGGTCCATCAGCTCTATCAGCTGACCAAGGTGGAGGAGGTAAGTTATCTATCTAAGCCAGCTTTAAACATTTATTAAACCCATATTCCTTTCCCCCTTTGCAGATGCGCAAGGATGGCTTTGCCTTCCTGGAGACCCTCACCAATGTGGGCGAGTCCAACTATGGCAAGGAGGAGCTGGTGCGCCTCCTGCGCTGCGACGACGTAAAGGCCCAGCAGCGGGCGGCCATCTCGGTGGCCTACATCATCAAGAGCCATCGCCTGCTCTACCAATTCCTGTACGACGGCAATGCCTTGACGCTGCTCTTCGACCTGCTGCTGCGCACCAAGAGCGAGGATGATCAGTATGGGGACGAGTCAGCCGATGCTGTGACCTCCATGGCGCGCTACACCTTGGGCATAGTCCTGCCGGAAGCAGAGCCCGCCGAGAGCACGGCTGAGATTTGCACGCAGCAGCTAAGTGAATCCATGCAGCTGCACGACAACTGCGACATGCGATTCCTGGTTAGCGGTGGCGAAGGCGACGCCCAGCTTACCATTGGCTACAACAAGCAGCTGCTCTGCGACGCCAGCGAGGTGTTCAACAAGATGCTGAACAGCAGCTTCCGCGAGGGCCACGACGGCGAGATCCAGCTGCAGGACTACACGGCCAGTGGCCTGCGCTACTTTCTGCATTTGATAGGCTGCCAGGAGCGGCACCCCAGCGAGCCGAACTACCCCGCCCTGCTGCAGGCCTACGAGATGTCGCGGGTGTACATCATACCCGAGATGGAGGCCGTGCTGCAGCAGCGCCTCATCCAGTTCCTGGACTCCCGCAACTGCCTAAGACTGCTCGAGTGGGCGCTAAAGAACTACCATGCCGAGCTCACAGAGACGGCGATAAGCTACTATCTCTGCTCCTCGCTGGCTCCGCAGGAGAAGAAGCTGCTGTTCCGGGCGGCAGAGGACTCGACCTATGCCAGCGAGTGGTTCCAGCTGATGAACGATGCGGTGTTCGAGCGCTGCCGCAGCACCGGCTACTAGCCACTAGCCACCAGCCACCACCACCATCCCAGTTGCGTTCTGTGATCGTTTTCTTGGCCGTTTTCCAGCTCGATTTATTTGCCGCCACAGCCCCCCAGCCAAGTATTCCAATGTGCTACAATTGTAATGTAAATGTAATTGTAAATGTAAATGTTTAAAGGTAAATGTTTAAATGTCTAAACTAAGACTTAACCCAGATCCTCGGCCGCCTGTTGTGTGGACTCAAAGGTGGGCATGGCGCAGAAGCGCACCACCAGCCAGTCCACCAGGGGAGTGGGACAGAGGGTGAAGAGCCAGCGGTAGAGCCGGTATCTCCAAGGTTCCTCAATGTACAGAGCCAGAGGCTGTGAGCTGGTCAGGGCATCCCGAAACTTGTCCAGCAGCGACTCGTTCCTCAGCCGATTGGGAGGCTTGAACCCAGTCAGGACCCTAAGATACTCATTGAAGGCCTCAAAATAGGTGTCGTACAGAGCATGCTGCTCCTGGCTGAAGGCCTCACGCATCCTCTGGGCATGCTGCTGCTGCCTGGCTGCAATGTTACTGTCCAGCACGAAGGAGCCCGGTATGAAGTTGACCACCTCCATTTCGTATTGCTGCAGCTCCACGCGCAGCGAGTCCGTCCAGAAGCGCAGGGCGGCCTTGGAGGCGGCGTAGGGCCCCAGGGCGGGCAGCGCCTGCAGGCCACAGTGGCTGGTCACGTTGATGATCCTGCCCTGCTGCTGGCGGAGCAGCGGCAGCAGCTCGCGGGTCAACCGCATGGTGCCCAGCAGGTTGCAGTTGATCTGTGTCTCAATCTGCTCCGGCAGCTGCCACTCGAACTCCCCGAAGCACATCACGCCCGCATTGTTGACCAGGGCATTCAGCTGGTAGCTGGGATCCTGCGAGAGTATGTCCCTGAGCTGGCGGTGAACCAGCCTGATGGACTCCGGCTCCAGTAGATCCAATTCCAGCGTGTACATCCTACTGCGGCCATCCTTAGAGGGATTGAGGGCCTGCAGCAGCTTGGCTCCATCTGATTTGAGGTTGTGACAGCAGGAGACCACCGTCATCTGGAGCGAGTTGTGGCAATACACGGCCAGGGAGTGCCTGGATCTAAAGGTTAATCTCCTGAGCTGCGTAGAGGTACGGATACCTTACCCCAATCCCGAGTCACAGCCCGTGATGAGCACCACGTGGCGGCTGTCGACCTTGAGCTGGCTCCGGCCCAGTCCCAGGCTCCGTCCCAGGGCGCGTAGTAGCTGACTGCCGCTCATATCGCCAGTTCTCGAGTAACTGAAACAAAGAGCCGCCGAGCTGCGGACAGATTCCGAATAATGCAAAATAAGGCAAACCCGAAAATGAATATATGCATTCCGTATACATACATATATATGTAACCATTATCTGTGCCGGAACGGAAGAATACTGCCATGTTTACCTGATGGCCTTTAGGCTGGTCCTCAACATCTGGGCTTAGGTTTGGATATTCCTAAGGGCTGAGCCTTTAAATGTATTTATATAATAGTTAAGATATGGGTTATCTTCATATTTAAAGTATTTTACGTTATCACCATTTTGATGATTTTCGACCCCCTCCCCCTATGTAATCAAGAGTAATCTTTAATATATAGACAACCAATTATTTGGGGAGAAAATTAATTGCATAAATAGTTTATATGAGGTGTTTCTTTTTATTTAATTTAATATCTGATTCACAATGGTTTCCTAATATTATGTTTTAAGGATATTTGAGAAATTATTTCTAGATTTTAAAAAATAAAAACAGATTTATAATCAATAAATAAACCATAATGCAATCGAAAAAAGACTTCAAAAATGTGTTGGAATACTTTAAGAAAATATATATTTATTTCATTAATGATTACATATTAGGTACCATATTTTTGAGGAAATCTGGTCACTAAAAGCATTATTTATCTATTAAAATATTATGAACTACTCATCGCAGCAAAATCATAGAATTTCCCCCTTGTGGTTCACCCCAATTTACCTGCTCAGCTCAGCTTACCTGACGATAAGCCAGACCATTTGCAAGTCATACGATTCCCACTGACTGCTTTTTTTGCTCCTTTTGCTATTGAACAAAAATAATTAAACATTTTGTTTTTAGGTTTTTTCGGTATTTTTATTTGATTTTATTTTATTTCATTTATGTCAATTTTGGTGTTTTCTTTCTCTGCCCTTTGAAGTGCATTTAGTTTCTGCCGGTTTTGGTTTTCGGAAAAGTATTGAGAATTTACTGTGGAAAATGGCGAGAGTTGCTTTATGATCGATTTTCACTGTTTTTGCATAATACATACATATAATTACATATTAAATAATTGCTTTGCGTTTTGTCATTTCTTATAAATGGTATTTGAAAATAGCGCATTCGTTGCTTTTAGTAAAAATATATTTGGGTTTTCTACTGCAGCTTACAGAGTACAATAAGTATATTTATCTCATTTCACATTTGCTTTTGCTTTTTGCTCTTGCTTTTGCTTTCAATATAAAACTCTGTTTCAACGCGATTAATGTTTAGGTTTAAACATATACATTTTAATATATATATATATAAAGTGTTTGCATTTCTTAATTCTCTCTCAAGGCATTGTATTTAGTTTGTATTTGCAAATACATATTTTACAAACATATTTTACGTTTACGTTTACGCGATTTGTTTAAATGTACAATTTTAAAACCGGCTTAGTTCCTTTCATTAAGCTTCTCCTCCTTCTGTCTAGCTTTTTCTACTTTCGTTTATCTGTTATCTTTTGTATTCGTTTTATAATAAATATCACAACGCATCATCCTTCAAATCTACACTCCCTAGAATCCTTATCATTCGCACTCTCCGAGTGCCACAGGCATTAATCATGCATCGTCGGTCTCTGTCTCTGGTCGCATCAATATTTTTTTGGAAAAAATATATAACACGCTCTAATGAAAAGGTTTGAAAATTGCACAAAATACAAGTACATAACATATGTAGCTCGGCTCGGCGTATGTAAAAAGACATAGCAAAATCATAAATTAACCATAATAAAGATAATAATACAAAAAACATTAAAGTTAACGAAAACGTTTACGATTACAAATTACAGATTACGAATTACAAAAATGAAAACATCTCCTACAACTAGCAAAATGTTTTGTTGGTTTGTTGTTTTTTTTTGTTTCGGTTTAACCGGTTTTCTAATGTCCAGGTTAAGGTTTATCGGACAGATAAGCTGGGAGTTAACAAAGGTAAATAATACCACGGTTTATCCATGGGTAAAACTGCAGCTTAACCAGGGTTTAGCCACGGTTTAACCACGGTTCATACACCTCGTTTAACATACCACGGTTTAGGCACGTTAACTGTCAGTTAAGCCTAACTGAACTTTGAGAAAACCGGCTCCTAGCAAGTTATATAAAACTTAACTTAATCCTGACTCGACTTGGTAACCTCTCCGGTTATAAGCTGACCAGCTTAGACGGCTCGGCGGTGGGCGTGGGCAGCTCCAGCGGATGCTTGTTCTGCGAGGAGCTGTTGGGCACCAACGGCCCCGAGACGGGTGTCAGTCCAGTGCCGCCGTCCATCAGCGAGTCAAAGTTGAAGACGCCGGTGGAGGGCGTTTGGATGGGCACGCCCTGGATCTCGGTGCGACCGCCACCGCCTGGCTTGTTGGGCATCGTCAGGTGCATGGGGTTGCCGAAGGGTCGCTGCACGGCCAGCGTGTTGGGCCGCTCCTTGGGCACCTTGTTAAGGGCGTTCAGCGTGGGACTGTTCATGCTGCCGTTGCTGGTGACCACGGGGAAGGCACTGCCGAAGCCGCTCGGCGCCGTGCCCGACATGGGCGTCTGCAGGGAGCCCGAGGAGGCGCCCGTCGGCGTCATCAGGGTGGACATGTGCGGCATCGTGGACATGGGCGGCAAGGCGAAGCGCTTGCTGGGCGGCGGTCCGTCCTGGTCCAGACTCGAACTGGAGTCCAGGCCGCCGTCCAGGGGCTCGTCCTTGATTTGCATCAGCAGGTCGTTGGCCATCGGCGGCGGCTTGAGGTCCAGCGGCGAGTTGCTCCGCCCGGTGGAGTTCAGGGTGGCGTCCATGCCGGTAATCGTGCCGTTGCTGCTGTCGTTGCTGTTGTTGTTGTGGTGGCTGCTCGATCCGCTGCCACAGCTGCCGGCACTGAGGAGTCCCACGGGGGCGATCAGCCCGTTGCAGGTGTTCACGCTGAGCAGGTCGGCGCGCACCTTGCTGCATGTGGGGCGATGGGCCTGCAGGAAGTAGGCCAGCTGCTTCTTGATCTCCGTCAGCGACTCCATCTCCTTGCGCAGCTGATCGCCCTTCTTCTCCAGCTGCTCCACCTCCTCGGTGAGCTCGTTGGTCTGATCGACGCGCCGCTTGCGACAACGGGCCGCCGCCTGTTTGTTCCTCTCCCGGCGGATGCGGCGCTTCTCCTCCTCCTCCGGCGTCATGTTGGCGGACCTGTTCGGTCTCCGTCCGCCTCCGCGACGCGCCGGCGTGGCACTGTTCGAGGTATTCGTGTTGGAGCCCGATGATCCGCGACCGGAGCTCACCGCCGCCAGGACGTTGCTGAAGTTGTTGACGCCGCCGCCGTTGGCACCGCTGCCGGTCAGCATGTGACCGTTCTGGTACGAGGTGCTGTCCGTGTGGGCACTTGCTGGAATCCCCAAGAGATAGCTCCGGTTAGTAATCGGTACTTATATGGGCTGGAGATCGAAGTACTTACAAGTTTCGTCTGTGTCCTGATCGTCGTTGTTGTGCCCATCGCCCCAGGAGCTGTTGGAGTCCCCGGAATCGGTTCCCTGCACCACGCTGCTCACATCGAAGGCCTGCTGGCTGATCAGCGGATTGACCACGCTCACCACGGTGGCCGTGGCTGTGGTGGTCGGAATTCCGGAGACTCCGTTTCCGTTGCCGCTTCCATTACCGCTCACATTGCTGACCAGCGGAGCGAGTGGCGGCGGCTTGAAGCCCGCCTGGTAGGGAGCGGTCACCGGATCGTTGGTCATCTCGTAGAAGCTCTCCTCGATGCTGCGCATCGTTGTGGGCGTCAACGTGGGCGTTGTCAGCGTTGGAGCGCTCTGAATGCCATCGAAGGTGCCGAGCTGTAATGAGATAATCAAAAAGAAAAGTAGGTAAGTATTATTTTGTGATTTAATATATAATTTGTTTATTTATTTAATTTATTTTTATGCAGGAAAAGCAGAAAAGTTTATACAGAAATCAATAAGAATTCTTCTAAAATAATTACAATTCAGCTAAAATCTTAGAATTTCTTGATCCCTAAATACCTTAGTTACTATATACGTTTCTATGGGCGTATTCTTTGGTTTCTTTCTAAAAAGTTCCTAGTTTAATAATCCTAAACAGTATTAAAAAATAAACCTTCAAAGTATTCCCTTAAGAATACCATAAATAATTAAAATTAAATCAAAAATCAAAGCAAACACAATTTCCAAGACTGTTAAGACCTCAAATATATATATTTCTGAGAATTAGGGAGCGTGTTTCTTCATTGTTTTTGGCAAAAACAAATCGAAGAAGCAGAAGAGGACCCAATCCATCACTTTGTTTATATTTCACCCGCCCCTCTTTGTTGCTGATTTTGGGGCTATTTCGGTCGATGAATAAGTACGCACACACCACGTTTTATTATTAGTTGTAGGTACGCGCTCTTTTGCCAATTGTTTTCGCGCCCAATTGCCCGAATTTCGATAGCGATTTCATTATCGATATGCCTATTGTTATTATTTTATACCTGCTGCAGGAAAAGCTCGCTGGCGAGAAAACTGGCAATTTCACTCGCGTCCATTGCAAAATTATCGTTGTTGTTGCTGTTGCTGTTGTTCGTTGATGTTGCTACTGTAGTTGCTGTTGCTGTTGCTGTGGCCTGTGGCATGTTGCACGTTGCTGCTGTTGTTACAGCAGCTGTCATTTGCTGTGGCTGTTGCTGTTGCTGATAATAATTAATGGGCAAGCAATTATTATGGTTGCTACTGTTGTTGCTATTGTTGCTGTTGTACTCCTGTTGCTGTTGGCTAAAAAAGTTCTGCATTTGGCACATGGCGGCCATTGCAGCAGCATTGTTGCTATTGTTGTTGTTGCTGCTGCTGCTGGCGTAGGCGCTACTGGCAATATTGCCATAAGTGTTACTGTTGCCGCTGCGTTGTGGAAAACAGTTGTTGGCGGCATTATTGCCGTTGTTGCTGGCAAACGACTGCCTGAGTTGTTGCTGTAGATGTTGCTGCTGCTGCTGCTGCTGTTGCTGCGTGGGCTGTGGCCGTTGCTGACGTAACAGTTGCTGCTGCTCCGGCTGTTGCTGTTGCTGTTGCAGCTGCACATGCTGATGTTGCTGAAGCTGCTGCTGCTGCAATTGCTGCTGCTGCTGCTGTTGCAGCTGTGCCAAGTGCAACGTTTGGTGGTAATACGGATGGTAGCACGCATTATGCGTTCTACCATTGAGATTTTTCATCATTTGTTCGATTTGTTTGGCTCTTTCTCCTTTAGCTTTAATAATAACCTACTTTTCTTCCTACACTTAAATATTAAGTATACGCAGTGGCGTTGCGTATACGCACAGTTGGGCGGCTGACTAGTATTCGTTATATAAAAATTAAAACAACAAATTGGACAACAATGATATATATATATATTAATGAGCTAAGCAATATCAACAAAATCTAAGTTATAGTTAAGAGTATTTACAAAAGAAGAGAGTTTCGATAATTCCCTAAACAAATGTTGATGATCCTTTGTTTGTCTTTATGCTTGTTGTTGTTGTTGTTGTCGCAGTTGTTGTGGTTGTAGAAAAATTCGTTCGTTGTTTGGTGTTTTTGTAAATAAATATTATAAATAGTTCGTATTTTTCTGCAAGGGCTTTTATTTGAATAATAAATAAATAAAATTCGATTGGTGTAGCTGCGAGCAGAGTTCGTTGTTTGTGACGTGTATAAATTTCGTTGTTCGGTTGTTCAGTTACTCAAGCTATAGCTTTTGTTCTCCGGCGGTCTCAGGCGCTTCACGATAAGCGCTCGCTGATTTCGCAAAGGATCGAAATGTATATTCCGCTCGGCGAAAGCGCTCATAATCAACGCAATAAATATATCGTGTGCCTGGCAGGGCTTCAAATCTAATGACACGTGTTCGGATCGGTTCAGTTCACTGCTCTCTCTTCGAAGCAGTTTGTATTCGAAAATTCCGATTATATAATTGCACAGAGATTTTGCGAGTGAGTGGGCTTGAGCCTTGCGCTAGTTTTTTAGCTGCATTAATTATGCCCTCTCTTTTGTCGGGGGTTTATAGGTATATATTATATATATTTGATTTTCCTTGGCCTCGGGCAACGCCTCTCAAAGCATTATTCCTCCCTTGGCGCTCTTGCTATTTTGTTAGCTATATATAATTATATATGTAAGCAAAATATATATATACATATATTTTGATTCCGCTGCGGCATGCAACTGAACTGAAGAACTGAAGAAAAAATGTGCGTCGTTTTTTGCGTTGTTTTTTTTTTAGAGAGAAGAATTGTATTTATTTCTCCTTCTCCTTGCTCGTTTCAGATATATGTTTCGTTTTTGGCAATGCACGCGCGCTCGAAAACCAGACGACAATTGCAATTTCCAAATTTATTTTCGTTTTGTTGTTTTTTTTTCGGTTTTCGATTTGCGATTCGCGGATTTGTTGAGGAAATGCGCGCGCGCGATCGCTCTTAATTGTTAGATATTTTCTAAACTTCGATGGTTCGTTGTTCGTTTGCGACTGAGGCTGTGGCGAAATTGGCAACGATCTCGAGATGGAGAGATCGCCGGGATATATGTGTATCGTATCGCATTATTTATCTGCCAGGCCAGTAGCCAGAACAAGAGAGAACATATAGAGAGAAGCTCGCTCTGTCTTTGGGCGTGCGCGAGTTGTTTGCTCAAATTAGAAGAACAGCCACTGGGAAAATCAAATTATTTTAAATGCGCGGCCCGCTCTTAATTGAGCGCTCTGCCCACACGACCATCTACTGGCCCACGCTCCGTAACGCTACCGACATAACTATATAGCTACATATATAGCAGAGAGAGACACATCTCTGCTCGCGTGTAGGTTATTTCCGATTTGCCGATTTACCGATTCCTCCTCCGGTCTCAGCCATTTCCATTGAAACGCTTTTATTCGGCCATAAATTAACGGCTATAACAACTCAATGTCCGCGCTTTTCGGCAGAATCATTTCGCATTTCGAATCGCCAGCGAAAAAATACGTATATTTATAGAGCAAAAAACTGTCACATCTGACAGATGTCCAACGAACAGGTGTGTGCGTGAGGGACATTAACTGAGTTTCCTCTTTTTTCTAGTTTTTTTTTTCTTGCTTTTCACAGACCCCCTGTCGCGACGAGTATTTATTTGTTTATTTCCGTCGCCAGAAAGTTGGCCAATACGCTAATTGCCAGCCTTTTGTTGTGGGTTACAGCAATTATAGTACAAACAGCAATTATAGTACAAAGAGTTATCTGCACAGGGGACAATTTTTATGGTTTATATTGGATTTTAAGAATTATATTTCTGAGCTACGCATATTATATTATTAGTTAATCCCTTTTATTTAATTCCCTTTTCGAGTTTCAATAATTTTCTTTACATTTTCTTATTATATATTCATATTATATTTATTTTTAAATATTTAAACTGCATATATTTTTTTGTAAAAGATCTTTATCCTGTAACTTTTTGTTCTGTGTGGGATATTATTGCTTATTTATTTGACAATCTTATCGGCGCCTTGTTTCCCAATCTCCAAAGGCCATTCCCATATTGACAGCAAACAATCGATTTTATTCTTTGTAAGCGTTTTTTATGTATTTATTTTATGGAATTTACCTTCAAGTCAGCCGCTGCCGCTTTGAGTTTTTGGTGTTTGGAGCACCTTGAGGGACTGTGTCTGGATCTGGGACTGCGACTGACTTTCGTTTTAACCCACTTTCCTCGTGTTTGCCTTTTGAACTTGCTCCCCGCGCACATGAACCGCATTTAGCCGATGAATCAGTCAATTGAGAAGAGCACATCGTATATAGTATGCAAAATAAGTGATAATAAAGTGACAATAACACGAACTACTGCACAGGGAAAAATAGAGGAAAAATATAAAAACAAAGCCGAGGTGTAAATATTAAAATAAAGGGAAAATATAAAGCTACAGCTGTTACACTAAATATTAAAATAAAGGAAAGACATAAATATAAAGCTGATGTGTTAAATATTAAAATAAATATAAACAATATCAATTTGATGTACAGGAAAATATTATTTTGATATTTTTTAATAATTTGCATATAATTAAGATCCATAAAAGGCTTTTGTGAGATAAAATTTACTTCACAAAAAAATCCAAATTAATATCATATAACCACTACATACATTTTTAAAGATCTTGACAATTTTGTAAGACCAAAATCTTTAGAAAATCTCGATTTTTCAGCTTGATCTTGGCTCAACTAATTTTCTTTGTGTGTAGAACAGCGAGCTTTGGAATTGAATTGTCTAAATTGGCGACATAGCGGGGCTCGGCATCGGACTGGCCATCGGTTCCCTTATCAAAACCCGCGTAGCCGCGAGTTCCCGGGTTCCCAGAGTTCACATCTGGGGGTCAATTGAGCTGCGCCAACGAAACGAAACCAAATGAAATGAAGCGACAGTGAAAAAAAACACTGACGTAGTCAGCGGGAATAAGCAAATTGCTGACTAATACGTGGGTCTGCTGCAAATTTGATTACGCTCAGATACACTGAGGGAAAAAAGTGTTATTCAACTTGGGGATGTAAGTAAGATGTAAGTTAATTAATGCCCAATTTCTATGGTATTATTAACTATATTATATATATTATATAATTATATATAAATTCATGGAATATGCATTATAATATTTTTTTATAATTTTAAAAGTGAGGTGTCCGATTTATTAATTTATTATTATAAAATAATTTAAATAATATTTTTATGGTTAATTTCAAGAATCAACCTTTTCTGATCTAAGTTTCCTGAAAACTAAAAGCCAACATGTAGACATTTCTACCAAAACTAACTCTCACTAACTCACATTTATTGCACTTTAAGTTATCTAAAATATTTTTTAAATATTATTATAAGGTGTTTAACATTTGCATTTTTCGTATAAAAAGGAATCATTAATAGTTCAGAAATTTATAAACACAAAAATAGATTTTTTTTATAACTTTTTCCTGTAAAAATCAATACAATTCCTAGAATCTTTGTGCCCTGCATTTCCTTATCAATTCCCTATAAATCCGTGCAAATTTTCCGATTTGCATGCCAGCCTTTTGACCTTGGCGGTAATTAGTTCAAAATTTCACTCGAAAACGAAAACTAAACCAAGGGAGGGGAAGGTGCAACGCGGCAACAAGTTGAGTGGCGACGGCAAAGAAATTAAATAAATAATTCTCGGGGCCCGCGAGACTTTGCCTTCTGCTTTCAGCTGACGTGTTGGGCTATTTATAAGCCAATTTTAGCCTGACAATGACGTAATGAAAACACAAAATAAGACTTGGCATCATCAAAGGCAAATGGCAAAGCCAGAAGCAACAACAAAACGAAAACAGGCGACGGCAATTTGTATTGTTTATATCAAAAGTGGCTAATAATTGTTAAGAGAGCGAGCAAGGCAACACTAATAACAGAAAGCGACTTAACATAAGCCTCTTCTTCTGCTGCCGCCTCTGTTAATCAACAGTCGCCAAATATGTAAACTTCAAATAAAAATTAATTTGTGTTTTTTGCTTTTATTTATACGCTTTGGTTGCCTTTGTTGCTGCAATCGGCATAAATTAGTTGGCAAGCTTGTTAAATACGAAAAAAAAAACTTAAATTGCATTGCATGAAGGTCGATCGTTGTTTAGTTAGAAATGCGCATAATTATAAGAAAGAGAAAAAATATAATATAATTTTGATTTTTCAATTGGCAGAGTCGAAGTCTTGAATTAAGTGCAGCCCCAGCATTGTTTTGCTCAAAGTTGCTACTGCAATGTCACAGCGAAGAAAAAATAAATAAAGCGAGAATTGTTAAGTTGACAAGTTCAAGAGCGGCGTCTTGGGCTTCGCGAAAGATGCACTGAAAAAAGAACCAGTGCTTATTTTTAACAGATATTATTACATATTAAATAAGATTAACACTTCCGAACTTACTGTCATACATTTAGAGATTTTCTAGAAAGAGATTCTCGCTGAATTAAGCAACAAATAGATCTTAAGGCGACTTTATGATAAAAACCTACCAAGAATTTGTCAAGAAACAGGCAGTTTTGGGTTTACAAAATATTATAAAAAAACGTATAATAATAGATTAATAGTATAATAATAAATCATATAAATTTATTTCTGTTTTCCGTGCACTTGAAACATTTTTGTAAATGCAATGGCCCACCGATCGGCACTTCCCTTGACGATAAGCATAATTTCATACATTTCAGATACGATTTTTTGCAAGTCTCTCTCGGAATGATTTGCATTTAGTCGGTATATGCAAATTCTGCGAATAAAACAATTAACGCAAAGGAGAAGGCAGCAAAGAAATCATATTTGTAGTGATATTTTCGCTGTTTTTTCTTCTTTATATTAATTTTATTTCTTTTTTGTCGCTGGCAGGGAGAACGTGACCGCAATGCCGAAGCAACCGCGAGTGTTGACTGTGCTAAGTGCCGGCTGGCTGGCTGACTGGGTTGATAAAGCCGAGTTTCCCCTCTTTTTCCGCTTGCCCTTTTTGTATTTTATTTTATACTTTTCCCCCCCGAAAACCCTGAAAGTCTAAAGAATTTTTGGAGTGGCCCAGAGTCAACGGCCGGCAAAAGTCGCATCCACATCGAGACATTCCCGTCGCTCGCCGTCGCTTTGCCGGCCTTTTTTAGGCACGCAAAACAAAGCTTCGCTTATATAACCAACATTTATGCAAAGCATATAGAGTTTGTATATATACAGAGAAAATCACTTGACGTTTGACCATTTTTGGAACGCCCACACATACGAAATTGAATTAAAGTTTAACATTTTCTGCCGGCCCGTGCGTGTTGCCATAATTCAAAATTTGCCAAAAAGTGCAAACAAACGACGAGTTGCAGGCAGAAATAAATTTCGAGGCGGTCTCGGATTCGGAGAGGCCTCAGGATTCCCCCTTGGTGTCGTCGGGGCTTTTAGGTTCAGTGTCAAATTAATCAGACTTTTGTTCCGAGGGCGTGGACAACAAAAAAATAAAACAAATTTGCCTGAGATATTTAAAAAGAAAAAAAAGAAAGAGTGAAAATATTTATGTTCTGGCGTTGCCTTTTAAGCGGTGCAATGACCTCTCCTCCCCGCCTAATGAATTTACCTCGCTAATTTATTTCCCTCCTTGTGGGTTTGGTTTCACGAATTTTTCACTGGCCAGTGAGTGCTGGCCATTAATCGATAGCGAACAACCCCTTTCCCGGCCGATAAAGGCTGCACTTTGACCATCGAGCAAGTCATCAAGTCATAATTAAAGTGAGCGCAAACGTGCAGCTAATAAAATGACGCGACACTGGTCTGCGAATAATTTATTTAAATGCATTTTGTCGCGACAGCAACAGCAGCAAAAAAAAAAACAGAAAATACAGAAGAACCGAAATCCCTGAACGGGGGAGGACGAGCCAGGGAATTTATGGCAAAGTTTGCAGTTCGAGGAAATGGCAAACAAACGACGCGTCTCCCAGGCGCCGCCGCCAGAAAGGACACACACAACAAAAAGGACTGCAAATGCAATAGACACTGGCAGGAGGGGGCTTGACATGCCAGCGCCGGAGACAGTAGTAAAAGTTGTTTTCACTTTTCATTTTCGGGAGGTTTGGCCAATTCCAAGAAGGACACGACCGCAGCCATCAAAAGCCAGGGACTTGTGCCAACACACGAAATTACAGATGGCAGCGGCGAGTCCCTAGGCAAGGACCTCAATTACAGGTCCCAGCTCAATCGTTTCGCCTGTCAAATTATCTGCGCCAAACTTTGCTGGCAGCTCGGCTCAGTTCGACAGGAAAGTAAAGCGTAAAGAGTAAAGTAATGCCCCGAAAAACTGCATTTGGATTCATTAAGAGGAAACTCAATTAAATTGACTGACTGGAAATGCAATTAAGTGCTGCTGCTGCTGCATTATATATAATAATTTGATCTTAATTGAATTCAGTCCAGTTGCACGCTCGGTGGTCATGCCATGATCAGCAGAGCTCTCCAAATAATATATATAGCAAGGAAAATAAAAAGTTTCTATATATTTTGGGTCAGTTCTAGAGAGTGAGGGGAAAAGGGGAGTTCCCAAAAAATGTTTGAAATCATGTAGGAGACTAAAAAGAAAATATAAAACATAAAGACAGATAAAAGGGGAGTATCTACATTTTATTTTTGAGGGCAAAAGGTGCCAGAAAAACATATAGCTTTTCTAGTTTAAAACCCCTAATTTAAAGAGGAGTTTCTTGCACTATTTTCTAGTACTTTAAATTAACTTTTAGTAAAAATAAAAACAAGCCTTGGATATAACAACCTTTCAGGGCAGGGTAGTCCCCAGAAATATATATTTTTTTTCTTTTGGCAACAAAGGGGAATTACTGCGTTTGTAGGTAGCTCTAGACAAAGGAAAGTTATTGTTTGCCCACAAAATTCGCCAAAATAAATGCTTTCAAGTGATTTCTTTCATGTCAAGCTGCCAATCGAAGACTCCAACGCCCACGTCCAGAAATTTCAAACCCACCAGCAGCCACTACTCCTTTCCCTCCCCAAATAAGACCCCAAATCCGCCGCAAAAGTACCACAACACCAAGACCAAGACCATATTCAGTTATTCACTTGTATTCAGTTAATTAAAAGAAAGTTCGTGGTGTCTGGGATAATGTGGGGCCGCTGCCTGTTATATAGTTTGGCTCGTACATAACATATAGCAAAAGAGCATTTAATGAAACCATTTGAGACTTAAGCTCCCGCCGCGCATGTGGCAAGTGTTTGACTTGCAGCATGTCACTTTGAACCGCCCCAATTTGATATAAAAAAATTACAAAAATACAAAAAAAACAGACCAGTTTATAGACATCTGTCCCTCCATAAAGCCGAGTATCAAGTGTCACGCAAGTCCACAAGTCAAAGGGTCACGGCACACACCGGACCCGGGGACCCTCGTTCACTTTCTACACACACCCCGGCTTGGTTTCGTTTCGAATAGAAAATTACCGAAAATTAAGACCCCTTTTTTGAAGGAAAGTGAAAAATAAAGTACACAAGGGAAAATGTGAGCCAAGAATAAGATATTTTATAATATAAACACTTTCATGACACTATAAAATGCCAAATAAAATCATTTCCAACTTATTTAAAGTACCAGTAATAATAAGCATTTCTTTCTCTGCATTATTCGATGTCGCAAAGCGAGTAATTAAGCTAAAAAACGAAAAAACAGAAACGCATAACGCCAAAAACCTGATAAATTGTCACGAAAATCGCACGTGTGCCGATATCAGCCAGTGGCGCCGGCGATTCCATGGAGAAACAGACCCAGAAACACTACCATTTCCAGACGCAGACCCAGACGTACACCCAGACCGGATCACTCGACTGTGAAATGCAATGGGCGAAATTCACCCGCAAAAAATCAGAAATAAAATAATGCGAAATAAAATGCAAGAAGCCGAGTTAAAGCCGGAAAATGTTAACTGTAAACCGGCGGCATGGTATTGCAACGTGACTCCGCCGAAATGAGGGTGAGTTTTTGGCCAATAAAAAAATATAAAAAAATATTAAAAAACTGTTAGCAGTTGCGGCCGGCAGGGCGCGTTGATATAATGAAATCTTACACGCAAAAATTAATCAAAGAATCAGAAAAAAAGGACATGGAGTAGGACAATTTTAAATTAGGGGAAGTTTGGGTATTGCAAAAATGTGTTTTTGCTAATAAAATTAATTAAATTTAAGGACTCGTGTAAAATGTACTGTTTAATGTGTAAATAAAGTGATTTTTCAGGGACTACAAATTTAAAATCAAATAATTTGCAAACAAAATTTGTTAAGTCCCTAAATTATGTTTTTAAATATCTAAAGCTAATTCTTTACCTACATTGTACCCAAATTTAAGTATAACTTTTAAATAAAAACTCATCTAGAAATTATAACCACTTTCTTACCAGTTTTGTGGGTTTTCCCTGCCAACAAAATTTATATTTAGACCTCAAAACCTTCAGTACCATTGAGCTTTTCTCATGCCATTGAAAATGCGGCGCGACTCAATTTTAATAATCAGTCACGTACCGCCTAAAAATATATATGGAGTGGGCAAAATAATCATGTTCAATAATTACGAAACGAATGATGGATCTGCCGCAGGGAACACTTGCCACAGCCAACAAATTGTGCCCCCTTATCGCGAATAAAATAAAACAATTCATTTTAGGTAATGAGCGGGGAATGGAAATTCGAATCCATTCCATACAATGGAATGAATAGGAAAAATCGGTGTTATCAGCAGGCAAGCAAACACAGTTGCAAAACAGCAAACAACATTCAAAGCCGATAGCCAAAGCCAATCTGCCTCAACACAAAAAATATATATGGGGGCCCAATGAAAGGAATCTGAAAAATAAAGGGGGATCTCCAATTTCCAAGAATTCAATTGCCAGCGATAAGCGAAAGCTACGAGGCTGGTACCATGTACACCCTCCTATATATAGAATTACACTATATGTATCGGGGCAAAAGGGAGCGTAATTTATAACTATACACAAGGGAAAAGTTTCATTAATTGTTTGATGTGAAATTAAAGTAAGGAAATGTGTGATTTATTTTTAATTAATTAAAATACAAGACTTTCCTGTTATTTCTGCTACTAAAATATTTCTTTAAATGGCCGAATGCTTTTAAATTATAACAAAACACATTAAAAATGTTATTATTCAACCCTGGTAACAAATAAGAATAAATTAAAATTAGTAAGCTCATTATTGTATTTTTTAATTATTTACTATATTTATTAAATATTTTTAAAGTATAATTTTTCTGGATCCAAAATAAGGTTAACTTATGCTTAAATTGTTAGCCAAACAATTTTTATTTTGTGAAACATATTTTTGGTATAAAACTTCAAGCTACAGAATTCCTATATTTTTTAACCTTTTTCCCCGTGTAGGAATTCGAATTATTTCATGGCAAACACTCGCGCTGATAACACTCGCATTTAACTATGCCAAACTTGGGCGGGGACTGGTATAAACCTAGTCCAACGTACACCTGATAATAGAGGAACCCTCGTAGAAACCCTATATCAAAAATGCTTACCACTTTGGGCAGCGGCGACAGCGGCATGCTGAACAGATACTCATCGTTGAAGATGTTGTAATTGTCCAGCGTCATCTTGTCGTAGATCTGTATGGCTTCCGTTTTGACTTCTTTTCAATTAGCTATTATATTTGTTTAAATTTCTTAAATTTGCAACGGCACAGTGAGTCAAGCGAATTCTGGCGAAATTCGCCACACACCGAAACACACACAATTGTATCTCTATCTGTAGTTGTATCTGTAGCTGTCTCTGTAGCTATAGTATCTGTATCGTGCGAATTATTTGTGTTGTCTGTTTTCAATATTTCCTAGAATTGCCGACTTGCTTTCTGCTTTTGTTTAAATTATTTTCAGGCACCGCACATTCTGAGAGAGTCGCAATTTTTCACACACACAATTTTATGATATTTTCCGCTGACTTTTCGCGTAATTTTTCAATGGTTCGCCTTTGGCTTTGAAGCGATATTTGCGCAACTGAAATTCACTCTAGAGCTGCCGAAGCGATTGGCACGGCCAACTTGTTTAGACTAAATGCGTCATCGCGAATGGCGCGCTTTTTATACCAGAGACCCGGCCGCCTTACTCGGATTGAGTGCTTTTTACGCCGCTCAGAGAGCTCGGAGAACTCGTACCCTATCGAATGAGTCAAAAGATATGGGGGGGCTCTGGCATTTCCTGAGCAGCAGCGAGAGCTGTAAGACCTCAAGAAATACACATATAAAGCGGGTTAAACCCAGGCAGGCATGCTCAGCGAATTGAGATATATTCTCTGTATTTTTTGGGGGCCTCACGTGAACCGCTAGGTTTTTCTTTGGCTACGTAAAAAGCCTTTTGTTTACCCCGATTCCCATTCCAATTCCGATTCTGGCCCGGTTTATCTTATCGGCAGAGTCGAGTTATGACATAAGCAACTAAATTTAAAGACCCCGGTAAAGTCCCGCCCATATGAAACCCATGAATGGTGAACCTTTGTGGCGCTCTTATCGCCCGAATAGCTTTTCGAAATGGGTCGCAATCGGAATCGGCGCCGAAGGCTCAGGTGGCTCAGGTTTCCAACTGCAGTCCGGCATGCGCAGGTGTTATTTCTAGGCACTGTTTTTTATAATTTTATCTATGATACGCGCCAGCTTTTCAATAAATATTGATGGGGGCCCCTTCCACCAATCACCGATACCGATTGTATCGATGCCATGTAATCGTATGCGGATAGCTCTAAAAAATAATAAGAGGCCGCGCTGACCTTGCGGCGTCACTTACGTGCGCTTTGTACATACAGAGTGTGTGTGTGTGCGTATTACCTCCCCAAAAACGGGCGGAAAGTGCAGCGGAAAGTGGGTCATGTGACACTGGACATTTGTGCTCTACTTACCTGCAACGAGAAGGAAAAATTCACAGTCAATTAGGATTTAAGTAGAGATCAAATTAAGTGGCTAGGGGTTATGTTCCCTGACACAGATCGATAGGGAATAGCGAAACCCAAGCTAGGGTTGATTATGAGAGGAAATCTTGGTGTTTTAAGAGACATAAACATATCGTATAGTTTTATTTTTAAATTCATAAAATATCATAAAACGCTTTTATAATCATATTTGCTTGGAATTAGGTTTTAAAGAAAGTCTTAGATCATTGATCTCTGTCGATATCAGTGTTGCCCAAAGCCCTGACTCGCTAGTTGGTAAATTTCTCTGCCCAGCCTTTGCTGTCACACGTACAGTATGCAGAAAATGTCAATAAAGCATAATTTTAGTAAAATTTTAATTTTGTGGAGAAATCTAACTCGCAAGTTAGCAAATTTCTATTCCCAGCCTCTGCCGACACACGCACAGGATGAAAACATAGCACCAGTGCGGTAAATTTTTAGTTTTTGTGGCGAAATCGAACTATTTTTAGAGTTAAATATGTAGTTATTTTTTATGTCATAACTATTTTTTATGCAATAATAAGAACAATCATATTTTTCTCATATCGAGCTGTTTTATTCTATTTTTACTCGCACAAGTGCCATTCTAACATGTATTTACATTTTAAATGCAAAATATTATAGTTAAGTATTAATTCTTACTTAGTAAAAGAAGAAAAGTCCCAATAATTTCCCAAAAACCCCCTGTTTTATAACATCCTATTGGATATCTTGGAAATACCCCTTGAAAACAGCCCCCCAAAACTCATAACTCTTAACCTCTTAGCAGAATCTTTATAGTAATTCCACAGAAAAATTCTCAAACTCATGTTGGACGTCACAACAAATGATAAGGTGGCGACTTTACCAGTTTCGCGACTCTGTCTGGGACCGGGAGCTGGTACTAATGCCGGCTCTCTCTCTGGCACCAGATATCAGCGCTTTTTCGGAAGAACTCTGTGGTCCGTAGTATTCTTTTTTTAGAATCGGAATAAGAAATCGTTATCCCTGCACTTTCCCATGCAGGAAGTGCTCGTAATTCGGCAGACGCCGCTGCGAATAACAAATAATGAATAATGAGCGATTCTGCCGAAGCCGCTGGCTATATGATTGATAAGGTTCCGCCGCCGCGTATCTGAAGGCGTTTACATCAGTGCTTTAAAATAAAGTTATCTCTGGCCGTATTGTTTTCCTTGCCCGCGATAAGGAAATGTGGTCGAGCAGAAGGTTTCGCGATAAGTCTTGCAGTTCCGTAGCGTGATCAAAACTTCCGGTGATGATGATGGTGATGATGGGGGTATGGGTCTGGGGTTCGAGTCCAGTGTGTGTCGTAGGCCTCCACATCAAGATAAGATTGAGCGGCAACGCTGATGGCGGTGGCTAACAAAGGAATCGGATCTATGACAAATGCCTGCTACCTGTAGACCCTTGCCTGTTGTGGGCCTTACGTTTACCAAGTGTTTATGGTGTAAACAGAAACCAGCGCTCCGTGATTACCAAGTGCCTGCTAGCTACTTTGATTAAAGAGTTTATTAGCCTCAATTGCGAAGAAAGTTGACGTTTTTATGGCCACTGGATCGAGTCTTATTGGTTATACGTGCTTTGTTTGGGGTTCTAGATAATGTTGTATTTCGAAATGTGAGTAACTTGATAGGAAAATGGGTTTCGCAGAAGTTTGACCTTATAATAAGCTAACTTTAGTTAGATTATATCAAAATCTGGGAAGGATTTTATATTTAAAGCCGTTATGATAAGGTTTTTGAGTAGGACAAATCAAACCTGCCTTTTTAAGGGTTTTTTTTTTGTGTTCTCAGGCTCCCAGCTTGACATTCGTTGCCCCAATCTGTTTGTTCCCTTTAAAGCACTCATATATTTCTAAAATTTTCCATATAAACTCCACTGACAACTTCATTTATTTTCCGATTTTCCAGAAATTTCCCTATAAACACGCTCCCTTAAAATTCCAATGTACCAAAGACGATGATGATGGCATCAGTGTGCTTCCGGACCGACTACTGGCCATGCCTGCTGCGACACCTTCGCCTACCGCAGTACAACTCCTCCTCTGGGAACTCCACTCGTTTTGCGACCGCCCACTCCAAGCAGATGAAGATACCAACCACCTCCAATGGCTTCAGCTCCGGCACCAAGGATACCGGCATTGTGTTGGGTGGTGATCCCTACTTGGTCAAAGCGGTGCAGGGACGATCCAAGGGGCCGCGGCATCCCAACGAGCGCTCGGGCAGGCGCTTTGGCGAGGACAGCTGGTTCGTCAGCTCCACGCCGCTGGCCGAGGTGCTGGGAGTGGCCGATGGCGTCGGTGCATGGCGGGAACAAGGCGTGGATGCGGGACGCTTTGCCACAGAGCTGATGGCCTGCTGCTCGGGACAGGCCCAGCGACCGGGATTCGATGGGAGGAGTCCGCGGGAGCTGCTCATCGCCGGCTACCAGGAGCTGAGACGACGCGAACAGCCGGTGGTGGGCAGCAGCACCGCCTGCCTGGTGGCCATGCATCGGCGGGACTGCACCCTGTACACGGCCAACCTTGGCGACAGCGGTTTCCTTGTCGTCCGCAATGGGAGGGTGCTCCATCGCTCCCAGGAGCAGACGCACGCCTTCAACACTCCCTTCCAGCTGACGGTGCCACCCGGCGGACAGGTGGACGATCTCTACTGTGACCGTCCCGAGATGGCCGAGTCCACACGCCTTTCCCTGCAGCCGCACGACCTGGTGCTCCTGGCCACTGACGGCCTCTTCGACAACATGCCCGAGAGCCTGCTCCTCGGGATGCTCAAGGATATCCGTGGAGACTCTGAAAGGGATCTACAGGCGGGCGCCAGTCAGGTGGTGGAGAAGGCCCGAGAGCTGTCCTTGAACGGGAGCTTCCAGTCGCCGTTTGCCATCAAGGCAAGGGAAAACAATGTCATGTATCCTGGCGGCGGCAAGCCAGATGATATTACCCTGATCCTGGCCAGCGTTGAGGTGCCCAAGTCTCATCCAAGGTGAGGAACAGTCACAGCCAGGTGTTTCTGGTAAATATTGTGCCTTGTCTATCAAGCAGGCACCGATAAAAACACCAAGAAATATATAGAGATACGTGTCTTTGTTAATGAAGAAAGGGGTCTTTGAATTGCACAGGAAAAGGCAGAAAAATAGGTTTTAATGACTTTTGGCTTTTGTTTAAAATTTCACTAGGAAAAGTGTGCTTTTTAGTTAATAAATTAAAGGCTAATAAGGGAAGGTTTTATAAACAATTATGTCAGAAAGATCTCTTTGAAAACACGAAGGAAATCACCTCTTCCTCAGTCAAAAATGTACAAATAATTAAGAAATAATTGTTTTATTTTAGGTTTTAATACTATAACTAATTCTCTAATTAAATGACCAAGAAATACAGATGTTCTTCCAGATCTTAACCAAAGTTCTCATATAAAATTATAGACATTATATAAGAACTATAATTTGTTTTTATTTGATTCATTAATATTTAAAATAATTCCTTGAATTAACAGCAACCCCAACACTGAGTAACCTAAGCGTATTTTCGCCATTATCTCGGTCGCCGCTATAGGTAGCCGTACTATATTTATATTTTTTTGTTTATAAAGAAGCTGATTTGTGTATGTGCCTATATAGGTGCTCGTTCATTCAGCAAACGCGATTATGAATGGACGGTCCAGCTACAACCGATTCCACACACATCGCCGGGATGACTCACCGCCGTTTAACCAGAATTCATGCGTTTTTTTTTCCACTTTTTCCATTTTGGCCCAGTTGGTGTGGTGTGCGGGGCAGCGGGACGTGCCACGGCCTAGGGCTCCACACTTGGCGCCCACTCGCAAACAAAACCTCGTAGTCAACAAAAAAAAAAGTAAAACGAGTTTTTCGACTCGTGAAATCGCTCAATTAAATGGCACTCAGAGAGGGTCTGAAAATATATCCGAGTGAGTGAAACCGAAAAGAGCGCTCAGATATTAAAACGGCTCAGCTTTTTCAAAGAGAGGAAGCCAAAAGGCGAAATCAGGCGATCCGGCGTTGGAAACGCTGGAAATCCCCAGTGCAGCATTGCGAAATTCCCCCAAAGAGCATAAAGCCTGTCGATAAAAGGGGAGTAGAAAGGCTCGACAAGAGGTTATCCTTTAAAGAAAGTAAGTCCTGAGTTCTAATTAATAAAGAAATATTTAGTCAATCAGGGAGTTTTATATTTAAATGGTAAAAAAAAAAAATGGCAAAAGGTATAACTATTACCTTAATTTTCTTAATTTTAGTTAGCTTAAAGTAAGAGCTTGCCTAGAATAAATATTATTAAAAAAGTAATAAAAACTCTAAGGCTTTCAGGGAATTTTCCAGAAACTCCAAGGCCTTGTAAAGGTATTTTTATGTAAAGATCTGTTACTGTTACGGCTTAAGATACTATCCCATAAATTTATAGAAAGTTTAATGAGACAAGCCTCTTAGGCAGTTCTTTTGAAAGCATTTAAACAAAAATTTCTAGAAATATCTATGAAAGTGGGTTACAGTTTCAAGAAAATAATACCAAAAAATGTTAAGAAATAGTTGTAAAATGTTAGAATAACAAAATTCCTCAAATTTGGAAAAAATTATATAAAATACCCATTAGATCAGGAATTAAAAGTAAATATTTCTAGAATTAAATTTGTACAGATCTCTTTTTGTGGTGACAAGAGTTCCTCCCCAAATCCAAACCCCCTTTACTGCCAGTTGCATTTTTCAAGGAGTTGACACAATCTTGGGAGTGCTGTGTGTGCCGTTGGTCGGTTCCTGATAATTTCCCTTTGGCTTTATCTTTTCTCGCCTCGCACTTTTCAACGCCGTGGCGAATCGAAGCTGATGGAGCCCGGCAGCAACACCCTTTGCCATTCTCTCCTGCCCTGCTGGAATGCCATCGCCACGATGCTGCGCCTCTTCTTGGAATTCCACGCTCCAAGATGCGTCACACAATGCGAATATGTACGAAGAATACGAGGGAAGGGGAAGTGATCCTGCTCGAGGTGTAAATCTTTCAGTGGCGAGTGCACTCGCACTCCAGATGTGCTCCAGTTCCACGGGGAAATCCAAGCCATTTCCACACCCCATTTTACGCGGCATGTGCCATTTCCGTTGGCCATATACCATAAGTAGTATGGCCTGGAATTAGTTGTATTGCCAATGTATAACTCAATTAGGGGGTTCGTACTCTGCAAACTGGCAGTTAGCACAGCCAGCGACGACGACACCTCCGCCCTCCCAACCTCCCACAATTTCAATTCCAATTTCTGGGTATAATTCCATCTACTCGCCAGAGTTCAACAAACTCAGGGAAACAAATTTATCGACATGAGGCGCCAGTGGTGGGGTCAGGAAATTACGAAAAGGGATTACTTTGGGGAAGGTAAGCGTGGAAATTAACTTAGTAATTTATTTATTAATTAAAAATTGTTAACTTATAAATTGTTCTATATATTTATACTTCTTTACCATATTTTGGCTCACATTTTTTAAAAACCCCTAAATTCTTTACTTTGACTTTGAATAAGAACCGTTGATGTTTAATTATTTAAAATAAGAGATGTTATTGGAGATATATTAAATTTAAAATCTATATTATTAGAAAATGTTACAGAAATCGCTAGCGCTTTGACATCACATAAGGAAGGTGTGTAAAAATATGCTACAAAATGTGTAAATGATAAAAAACAAATTTATACTGGATTCTGTGCCTCAAACTTTGAATTGCATACTTTTAGACACTTATAAAAGTTATTTCAAACCCCTAGTGATTACTCGTCATATTTTATCTGTGATATTATAGTTCAAAGTTCTTTTTAAATAAATTTAAAGACTAAAATACCTCATAATTCCTAATAATATAACCAGGTAATATTGCAACTATTATTGACTCTCAAAAAATAAATAATAACGTAATTGCGCACATGTTGTTGTTGGCTTTTTAAGTTTAATTCGCTGTCACCCGGCGGCTTATCAGGTAATTTCAATCTCTGGCATTTTGAACGAAGGCATGACTGTAGCTTCGAGCGGTGCGGTGTCTGTGTATGCAAAAGATAACACTATCGGAACACTATCTGCCGCCCCCTTGCGAAACCCCCTGTAAACAGCACTCCTCCGCCACATAATATACTTGTATTTTTCTTCTTTTTTACCTCCCTCCCATGACGTTCCAATTTGATTCCGAGAAATCGAAAGCTAGTGCGAAAGCACGCAACTTTTGACATTTTCCTTTTGTTTGTTTCGCTTTTCTGATATATATTTACATATTTCCCTGCTAGTTGGCTTTGAAAATATACTCGGGTGACGGCGATGACATAATTCCCCGAGGGGGAGTAGAAAAATTAGCATCGCTGATGAAAAGTGATCGCTTTTCTCTTCGTTAGTTGTGACGTCATTCGGCCAAAGCAATCGTGTGACCAAATTTGGCTCTCAAATGAAGCGAGCTGAAAACCGGCTTTGCCACTCTATAGCTTGTATTTTTTTAGGTTTGTTTTTTTATGTTCAGCGGCCTTAGCTTAAGCCAAGTTTAAGCCATTGACGTCATGAGATAATTTCATTAGCGTAGCGCCAAAATGCACAAGCTAAACGGACTTTTGAGTGCAGACGAAAAAAGGTTGTTTTTTTCAGGGGACTTTCCCTTAATTGATAAAGCAAATCTCAGAGGCAGAAGTCTTTCTGTTCATTTCAGACCATGCGAAGTCTAGTTAAAACAAGTAAATAAAGATAGGAAGGTGTAGATATTATTTTATATTTAGGTTTGTAAAACTGCAGATTCATCTTCCATATTTATTCTTTATTATTTAGAATCTTCCTATTTATAAAAGCTGCAGAAAATACGAAAATATTTCGTCAAGTTCTTCTAAAGCAAATAATGTTGTTTGTAAAATAAAGATATAAGTTATTTTAGTCTAATTAAATAATTATATAAGCTGGCAAAAGTCCCAAACATTGCACTTAAAATTTATAAACCGCAGCAGAAACCCTTCAAGTTAAGATAAATGAAATATCTATAACTATAGCAGAGAAGTACAAGAAGAAAATTCACATTTTCTTAAGAAATCCCCACAACATGATTTAAATATCCAGAAAAGTCCCCAAAGATTGTATCAACCAGTCTAATAAATCAAATAATAATGATTTGGAAACCAATTTTAACTTTTAACAACTGTAATCAATCTATAACCAAATTTTCTATAGAACCTAATAAAGATTTCCCCTTGAAATAGCCAATAAAAGAGTCTAGATAAAAAAGCAAAATCAAGCTCTTATAAAATAAAGATAAAGAGATTCAACCAAGAAAATGTCACAAAAATCTTGACAAAAAAACTTTCTATCAACATACAATAACCTATATAATTATGAATTGCACAATTGTGATACAAATTCAACAATACTATTAATATCTTACAACTAATTTCTTAAGAATTTAGTATAATAAACTAGGTTTAATCATATTCCTCAGAAGCCAAGGAAGTTTTTCTTGGTAAAGGCCAGGAAAAATCGCTTTCCATCGAACACTAAACTGCTATATTTACTCTGCTTTATCAGTTTTTATAAAAAAGTGTTACAAATACTCGTATTCCTCGGAAACGTGGATATCGTCAAAGAGGCGACCAAAAGGCAGTCAATGAAAGCGTTTGTGGCCCAGCGACAAGTGCGTCCATGTCAGTTACAACTGTACTCCACACACAGCGTTGTTATCTGTTCTATCGGTCGTTCGGTTGGTGGACTCCATATCAGAGAGCTCGACGAGAATCAAGGCAATCGAATTTACAAAATCCCATGAAAATTTCCAGGAACAATCGAAAGGCATAATAAAATAATAAAATATAAAAAAGGGGAAAAAAAGAAGAGTGCGAGGACAGAATGTCGTAAAAGTTTCGCGCAGACCAGTGTTAAATACGGCGATAAAAACGTAGGGAGTAAATAATAAAGTAAATAAAACGCGAAGAAGTCAAGGGAACAAGAACAATAATAATTAATTGTTTGTTGTTTTGTGAATTTATTTATTTATTTGTTGGCTAAGTGAACGAGCTGCTCCGATGGCGGCGGCGGCCAGAGCCTTCGTTATTGGCTAAAGCAATTTTATATTTATTTATTTTTAGTCGATGTGCACATTAAATTGGCAATTTCTGTAGGATATCTGATCATGATTATAAAGCGCTAAAAACTCAGAAATACAAAACGCGTGGCTGTCCATACAGCGGGGGTTGATGTAATAGAACTCTTAACTATTTTGGAACTTTAAAAAAAATATATAAATAAATATAAAGCTAGTTTAATTATGAACAAGTATTTTTCACATAAAATACCTTCCTAATGATAATGATATTAATATAAAAAACCAATTTAAGAAACTTTCTATATTTCTAGTGAGATTTCACCATATTTTCCTTGTAAATAATTTAATTTATTCACCAAAGTATTTCCTTTAATATTCTGAAGCTCCTATTATTTTGACCCCAGCTGTGGATACTTAAAAGTCTCTAAAAAGGTTATCTCCGAGGAGAGTTCGCTGCTCGTTAGCCGATTTGCTCGTGACTTTTAATGCGTTTGCTTTTAATGCATGGAATATTTATGTAGCACGCTGCATGTTTTATGCAGCACAATGCGAAAAAAAAGGCAATTTTAGCTGTTCAAGTGCATAGCACCATGTACGGCGGTATAGCAACCCCTCAGCCCCGCACAACCCCTACTATATCCATGGAGCCACCCCATCATCCGAGCGCAAGCATCACACATTGCGACGCGTGAGTTGCCTGACATTCTAAGTGGCAGTCGGGGCATTTGGGGGGACGACTATTCGGTTTCGGATTGAGGGGCTATCAACAGACTTTCACCCCCCTCCGTGAAGCATCTGAGTGCCATGTGACCTTGGCATTGGATTTAATTCTATGGTGAAAATCAACTGCAGCATAATTCCGAATGTCTGGCGATGACACAAAGGCAGAAGATAAAGGGGGGAGGAATATGTGTGGATACTATGTAGAATGTCGCACATCCATTCTGGTATTAGCTGGGGGATTTGTGCAGCGAAAAGATATGTAAACTATTTTTATGGCCACTCTTTTCTTACGCAAATATATACGAAATATATAGGGAATAAAAGGCTAAGAGTTATATGTTCTACATTATAATTACATTTAGTAATAACTAGCTATTAAAACAAAATTAATTATAGTACCTAGTGAAAAATAACTATTTTTAGACTAAAAGTTGTTTATGAAAAAGGTTCTCAGTGAGGAAAAAACTGCACAGTGTACAATAATTGCGTCTATAATGCTTCTCATTAAACTCGCATTAAATGGTGCTAGTCACGATAACTTATACGAATATTCAATTCAATTTCAATTTTTAATTTTATTTGATCTAACTTTGAAATTTTTAACACTATAATGTTTTAAGTTGAGGAAGGGGAAATATAATTATTTTATACCTACAATTTTCAATAATTTCTACTTAAAAAAAACTATATAATGATTAATAAATTCAAATTCTTACTGTAAAATGTATTTAAAAAAATATATATTATTTATCAATAATTACTATTTATCGCATTATTATTCTCCATTTACTTATGACAATATTGTCACGAATCTATTAAAAATAATGTTTAAGTCTAAAAGCTTGATTTCTCAATCGGAAAATTGCTTTTTAGAATGCAGCAGTTGCGATTGGATTCCAATTGGGTTCTAACCCCCCGGCAGGCCGATTGGAAACCTTGACCTCAGCGGCCAGTCTTATTGGCTCGTTGGCCACACTGCGGCAGCATAAAGTTTGCGGCGCTGCACGTGTTGCAATTGCGAAACCGAGCGAAAATAAATGAAATAAAACAGAAATAATATAGCCGCACCTACGCCGCAAAAGATACAGATGCAGCTACCAGATACAAAGATACAAATGCGGGGAGTACCGAAAATCCAAAGCACATGCCGAGAGAGAGAGAGGTGTAAAAACAAATGCAAAGGCGGCAACCTTGAGTGCAACAGAGGAATGCACACATAAGGAAAAAAGCCACTCAATTGCGCTCGGCGCGCTCTCTCGCATGCGATAACTGTGATGTATCTGTGTGAGCTGAGAGAGACAGAGCGGCAGTCGTTCTCTCTGGTGAAGCATACAAGTGTGTGCGTTTGGGAGAGGGAGAGTGACAGCGCGCAAACAGCAAAAACAACAACAAAAGTGTAAATTGAAATTCCAAAGATGTCGACAAAGTAAATACGAAATAAAAACCCAAAACGAGACAGCAGCAAAAGGCAGCCAGAGCCACAGCAACAGCAACAATAACAATAACAATGGAAAGCTACAACAAAATGCGCACAACACAGTTCGGCGAATAATCATAATAAAAAAACGAAGCAGAGGAATATACATAACAACAAAAGTTCAATATATTTTTTTAAACAAGTTTCCAGAGTGTACAGCTTGTAGTTGCTGCTGCTCTTTTCTATATATTTCTGCGACTGAGGCAAAGTCTGCTTTTCGCCATCAGCTTTTTTTGTTGCCTTTAGCGAGAAATATATCGGAATATGGCGGCAGCGGCGATCAAAAAGCTAGGGGAAGTACGTATCAGGCGGGGGAGCTAGGGGACTATTGCGTTCTATGCAGTACCAGTTCGTACCGCCCGCACATCTCTCGTCCTATCTCAATATCTCTCCTCTTCTAATCCCATCATAAAAATAGTATGAAAGCTGTGATGCGAAGCTAAAATACCCTTGCTTATCAAATATTGTCATGAGATCTCTTACGCTTAGGTGAAATACCAAATAAGTATTAAGTAAGCCAAATATATCGGATCATATAAGATATAGTACTTCCGTTTTACTTAAATGTTTATGTAATCTAAAAAATTCCAGGTTTGTTTAGGATATACAGCTAAAAATCCAAAAATATCCTTTCAAAAATTTTTGAATTTTTTTTAATTCTGAATCTTGAAAGTTTTTTAATTTTGGTCAAGCCTATTGGCCTCGAAAACACTAGTTTGAATTCACAATACAAATGGATCAATCGTTTTTAAGATAAATATGTTTGTTAACACCAGTAAAATATTCGAAATCTCAAAATTAATAAACAAAAGGGCCTTCATCAGGTTAAATGAGTGTAAGGTGTAACTAACCCAACCTAACCAATGGCTAATAAGACAGCTGCAGGATTTGTAAACTTTCTGATAGAACTTATGAATTAAAGAGTTCTTTAGTACAAAATAAATAATTAATTATTTCATTCTTATAGACTGTGTGCAGGGATTCACATGTGTCGGATTTCCCTACAAAACTTAGGGACATTTTCAGTGCGAAAGACTTATGATACCCTTTTCCATTAGGGTATGTTCACTTATAAAAATTGGTACCAAGTAAACTTCTAAATAAGATAGAAAAGTCTCTAAAAACATTAAATTCAGGAAGAACCTTCTTCTTAAAGCCAGAAATCTTTTCAATTGAAAGACCTGACTTGCCATGGACTAGCATACGGTTACAACTCCCAACTTCTATTAGTGCAACTTATAGAGTGACTATACTTAGGTACTATTTTGATGCTTATTTAGGTACAAGCGACCCCAGATACCCGCTCTGCCATAGGGTTACTTTTCTAGGGTATACAAATAGGGTATCTCTCTTCACTCACGATAAGATTGCGCACGGCGGCGGTTGTTGGTGTTGTCGCTGCCATTTTAGCCGTTGTAGTTGTCACTATCGTTGAGGTATCGATATCGGCGGTCAGAAAGTTCAATTGCTCCTCGTCTATTTCCTCCTCCTCCTCCTCCTCTTCTTCGACTTCTACCCCAAACTGCTTCTCGGGCTCCTCCTCGGCCTGGCCGGGCTTCAGCTGGGGATCATCTTCCGGCGCCTTTGTTAGGGCGCCGCCTCTCCTGGTTGTGCGCTCGACTTTGACTTTCATGGTTGCTTTACTGTTATAAACAATTTACACACTCCCCTCGTTTTGGGTTAGGGTTTTTCCAGTGGAACTCTCGAGAATCCAGATTAGTGGGTAGCGGGACCACGCCCAGAAAAGCACGCACCGCCTTATGGTTTAACTCTGGTTGCGATTCGAACTTCGCACGGCTTTGTTTCAATATTTCGTAATTATGCTATTTCCAATTTTGAATTTTTCTTTCTTTTTTCTGCTTCTCACTCACACACACGCACACTCGCACACGCAGATAACGCGAAATTACACATGGACAGCGTGTAACTGTTATTTTCCTTGGCGTAGTGTGCGCCTTTTTTGTTGTTTCTTTTGTGTTTGCTTTTGTTTTTGGGGAATGTTCTCGTTTGCACTTGTGAAAGTGTTAAAAATTAACTGTAACAACAATAACAACAACTACGAACGAATGTGGGAGAGTTGGGGGGGCGGAAAAACGTTACGATTTTGTTTTATTTTTTACTTTTCGTCGCCTATCTCGCTCTGGCCAAACGTGGCTCTCCAGTGCGTGCGAACGGGAGGGGGCGTTGGGCTGGGCGGACCGATTATCGAGCGAGAGCGAGAGCGAGAGGGAGAGAGAGTGAGTGACAGAGAGAGCGTTGCGGGCGAGAGACGCGAGAGAGAGGGAGACACAAAAGCCGCGTGGCTTTCCGCTGCCGTTGCTGCAGTCGCGTTGCCTTAACAAAAAGCGAAAAATAACTGAATAACTGAGCAGCGACGGCCACAGACCGCTTCGCTTTGCTATCCGCCGTCGGGTGACGTCTTGGCCATTGCCTCACACACACACGCATCCGCCGCGCACACCAGTGCACCAACATACGGCAGCGGCTCACACAGATACTCGCATACAGGCGCAGCGCCTGGAAATACAAGTTGCGTAGATGCCAGGGATGAAGAATTCCCAAATGGACGGAACCAGTTGCTTGAGCTAGGATTTCGCTAACTGATTCTTTTAGAGTTTCTATTTAATTTAAAACTTTGGCTAAACATTTATTTTAGTTTCAAAGGGTTTTAAAGGAAAGACAGAGATTTAACATAATTTCATTGTAACTGTATTCATTCTTTATCTGATGAATGTTAAAACAAATTATAATGGAATTTCTCCCATATTCTTTATTAAATTCTATTATAATATACGGTTAACAGTAAATGCAGGCATATAATGTTGGTTCTAGCCATTCAATATAATGATATTTCTAATTGTTTAACCAAATAAATAAGTAAGTAAAAAATTAAAAAATATAATTAATTAAATAACAAATATATTTTTACAAGAGTAGGCTTCGAAGATTTAAGAATAAGCCTTTAAAAACACCAACAAGTTTCATTATTTGATTTTATTATATTAAATAATTAGAGATGGGTTAGATATGCAAAATTAAAACGAGCTAAAATTTATTTAAATTTTGTCTTCTCTCCAAATCGCCAAGAATTTAATATAATTTCGCCTGAGTCACTGAATCAATAATTACACAAATATTTAATTAACACACTTTCTCGCATAAAATATTCCATGCTTCCGTTACCGAAAAAAAATTGTTTAACACAATTTCAACACATGCCAAAAATAAAAACCTAATATTATCCTTGAGCAAATTAAGAAAACCACAAAAACCGCATGAAAATCCCGCGTGAACGGTATTTCCCTGTTCGGTTCCACACACACGATGTTCGACCGGCCCTGACGAATTTCGGGGCAAAGACAAAGCGCACAATAAATGTCAGTGCAAAGGCGGGAGCAAACAAGAGAGCACCCTCTCACACATACAGTGGCAAAACCATATGTCTGGCATTTATCGCATGCGATTTTAGAGACCCCAGAGAATTACTCAAAGTGAGTGAGAGAGGAATGGAACTCGACTCAAAAGCAGTTGCACTCGGTTGAAGAATTTGGCGCGCAGCTCGTTTGTTGACATTTTCCACTTTGTTTTGGTTCGCTCCCGCTCCCGCTCTCTCTCTCTCATTCTCTTCTTCTCTGCCCACTCAAAAGGCGACCAGTTGCCCGCACATGTTGGATTTGTTGTTGTTTTTGTTGTTGTTTCGGATTTATGTATGCCACGCATCGCATCGCCACTTTGCGTTTTCGGATGACTCATCGGGGTTTTTACACACGGATACTCGGTGGATACCAACACACAGACACTCGCAGAGTGAAACTAATGTGGGCCTCCCGCGATTTCAGATTCAGATTCATTTTCAGATTCCCATACAGACTGGGCTTGAGGCTCAGGCAGGTTCGCCGAACGTTGAAAAAATAACTTGAAACTTAAGTTTATTTAATAACTAAATTATCGGGGAATTTTACTAGCGAAAGGGGATCTATTTTAAGGAAATTAATATAGTATTTCAGGGTTTTATAATTGTTTAGATTAAAATTACAAAACTAGATAGATTCCTTGAACTTAAATAAACATACTAATTAATACAGCGTTTAAATTTCTTATAGTCAAACAGAAATTTCAAAGAATTACTGCTGACAATTTGTATTTTTTTAAGACAATTATAGAGTTTGTTTTGTTAGCTTGATTATTAAAAAAAATATTACCATAACATATAACAAATGTTTTTTTTTAACATTAAATTTCATACAAACTTCTCAAGGGTTTTATCACACTTTTCCCTACAATTTTTCTTTACAATTTCTAATTGAAATATTGTATCTATAACTCTTCCCATTCCTATAATTTTCTCCTGGTGCAGCCATTTATGGTCCTTGGCCGGTTAATGAGTGCGTAAGTATCCGTGTATCTGCGAGATGCATTTGGGCGCGTGCTAAATGCATCTATTAGCCGCTTCACCGCCCTCCGACCGATATATACGCATTAATTCCCATACCATTCGGACTTGCATTCGCATCTTCCGAGGCCCATTAGGTCCAGGTAGGCCCCAGGTAGATTTGGGACTCGCCAGCGCCATTAGTTGGGACTCGGACTGCGGAATGACTCCGGAATGAGACTGAGACAGAGACAGAGTCACCTCGCGCAGCACGAGTCCGATAAGCGGTGTCTGAGTGCCTGAGCCTTTCCTGGCGTCGAGCTCGGGCACTTCCCGACCAGACGGAAGATGGGAGTGTCATCAAGGTTGAGGGTTGAATGCCACCGATGTGTGCCTCCTTTGTGAGGCGTTTTGTTGCTAATGTTGCAGCAATTTGCCAGGCGACTGCACGGGTGCACAGCTCTGATTAGGTTACCAAACTAACTCATATTTTATGGGTTACCTTGGGTGAATTTTCTGGAATTGGGACTTCGAAACGGAAGCGGAAGGGGTGCAATTTGTGTTTTGTTTTTATGTTTTTGATATGGCTTACGTAAGTGTTTTCTTTGTTTTAAAATTAAAAAAGAATTATGAATAATGAATAATGTATGGCTAATAAATATTCCTATAGGATTATATATACTTAGGTTAATAATAGCATCGGTAAAGCTGTAGGAATTTAAGCAAACCTTAGCCATTTAAATACAACTATTTCCCATTTATTACCTTCATCTTGCATTCGCCAATAATAAATAATATAATATTATTTAATAATATATAAAGTCAGTAAATACATTCTTAATTCTTAATTCCTTATAATCCTTTCAAATTAAGTAACCCACATGTATCTCCTCACCCACTTTCCAGTTCATATCGTAAGTGTTTATTTGTCATATCTCCCGAGTTTCCAATTACATTATAATTATATGTATATTTCACTTCAAGTGCTTGGCTGACGCTTAATTTATTTAAGTCCAAACAACTTGCATTCGTACTTAATTATTTACTCTGCGATACGATCGCCTGAATAATGTTTACATTGATTAAAGTTTCGCGATCACGTCATGGACGGGGGAGCGACGTCATCGATTCGCCACCGTCAAGTCATCGAGTTCCCGGAATACCTCGTATAATTCCCGGTATCAAATGAATAAGCCCACGGCACCAGAAACCAGAAAAGTTGTACTAAACAAATACCCCCGAGTAATTTTAAGCCGAGATCCCTTATGAATGAATGGAAAGCACTAGACCCGTGGGCGTTTATATAAAGTATTAATCATATCGCAACTATTTCCGCTGCAATTATTTCAAAGAGCACGTGCGATGCCTGCTTTTTATTTTCGCAGGTGCAAATGTGTTTCACGGACAAGTGGTGCAAGCTCCAGTCCACACTTTCATTGATAGGAAAACAAGTTCCAATAAAACAATCGAAATCAAAAGAGATGACCTTCAGTCGAAAAAACAGCTGATTGCTAATGCTAATGGGAGCATTTAAAAAAGGCGAAAGGGGCGTGTTAACTATTGCAACCAAGTAAATGATTAAGAAAACTTAATGAGTTTGTTGTAGAACCGTTGTTTTTTTTTTTTTTTTTTTCGAGCGACGCTCATTAAAAAATTAAGCATACGGAATAATAACAGATATGGCAGCAACAATAAAACCTAAACGACGGCAAATTGAAGTTGTTAATTGTTTTTGTAATAATTAATAATAACAACTGCAAAGCGGAGCGCAGCGATCAACCAAACTGCCTCCAGAAACAGCAACAAGTTCAAGGACAGAAAACTTTAAGTCGCAGCATTGAAAGTAACTTCAAAACGAGCTTTCCTTAAAAGTTCAAACTCGATTTAAGGGTTTTCCAAGCATTAAATAATGTTTTATTGAAATATCCCTCTAAACAAAAAATATTCCTGGAAGTGCCATAATAAATTAAATTAATTTGTATATAGTAAGTACTTACTTACTATAAGGTCATGAAGATTTTACTTAGGGAAATTCATATGACTATCAAGATTTCTTTGGAAATCAATATTGTTTATCCATATCTGTTTGGGGAAAACTTGTGACTTTTCTTTATAAATATGGAGACCATATGTAAGGAGTTTCCAAAGGTCTGGATTTTCTTTACATAATATTATGACTCATTATAAGAAATCGTACTTTAATCTTTAAGTATCAGATTTTCCCCTAGGAATGTTTACAAGCTTATAGAAATTCAATATTAAATTACAGGTTATATAAGTATAATTGAGATAAGATAATATTGTTTCAGACAACAAGAAACTCAAGCTCAACCGCACGAAATGCTGCACCTAGCTTCGAATGGCAGCCATCTTAATCTAACTTAACCTAGCTTGGCCTAATTGAAATGCTTTAAGCCCATTATTTTACTTTTAGAGAAGTATAATAATTTCATAAGAAAAAAATGTGGATATATTTTTATTTTAAGGTCATAATTTTGTTGCCAATTTCCTAGGTTATGTTTGAAATTTATGTATAAATTTGGTATCCATTTTGACATAAGAACAAATGAGTTAAAATGCTTAGAAAAAGCTTTCCTTCAACTGATTGCCTTATTAACATCATCACCAGCTTGATTGCGTACCTCTTTGGGATCTCTTTGATTAGATGATTCCCGCGATTTTATTGATACGAGGCCATGTAGACCTGCCCAATTGAAAATCATTTGGCCTAGTCATACCAACTGTCAACTGCCAACACAACGAATGCCGCAGATAAGTGGCGAAAATCCACCTGAACTCGAACTTTGAGTGTGACTACATACAAAGAAATTTCACTATTTTAGTATTTTTAAATATGTACGTACGTTTCCACAATATTTTGATATTAAAAGACGTAATTTTAAAGTTCAATTATATACTTAAAATATTAAATGGTAATTATGATCGTAATAAATGTCGTTTGCCTAAAATGCAAAGAAAAGATAAATCTTAAATTCAATAAAAACCAAATTAACATTTTTTTTGCATTATTGTGGTATTTATATCAGTTTTTTTAAAAACAAAATCGTAAAGATCCCCTTTTCATGCCAAATATTTTCCTCTCTGTAACAATATCATATTCCCTGGTAATAACACACACCTGAATGTGCTCCAGAGTGCTCGGCTCTTGGCATTTCCGTTCTACGGTTTCACTTTTCAGTTGTTTTGCTTTTCTTGCGACTGTTTACGGCTTTTAGACTTCCTGGCCTGGTTCGTGACTATGCAACTGGGCTCTTATCTGCTCCGGTCCGCTCTGGTCCGGAGGAACTGGCTCTGTCCGCGGCGTGTGTTCGCCGTCATTGTTGGGGGGCTCATTGGTTGGATTGACGGCCTGTTCCGACGTTCCGAGGTTCCGAGGCGATAATGCTCAGGCGACCAGGTAGACTTTCCGTCGCGACACGGACACATGTGTGGGCATGCATCACCTGGGTATTTTTACACCATGACGTTATCAGGTTTTCGCGTTCTAGAGCGGCGACGATCGGTCAGATTAAAATTAAAACGCTTCTGCCAGCTGAAGGGGTTTTCTGCTTAAAGATAGTGTCATTCCGACTATAGTCAATAGGGCGATTGGTTAAAATAATTACAATTCTTTGGTCTTTCTTTCGTCACATTTAAAGATTGTGTTTTTAATCAAAGGAATTTACTTTATAGACAATGGACAGGGCCTTTGTTGGATGAACTTGGACTATATTTAACACATAAAAAGGAATCGGGGTATTTTTATTGATGTTTCTCTATTTCTATGGCAGAAAAATGTCTTTCAGGTGTTTTTTTTTATTTATCGTAGGGTGATTGAAAGTTACTTAAAAACTCAACTGAACTTAAGGTTTTCGCAAAGCTTTAATTGCTTTCTTGATCTGCTTTGCTTAATTCCTTATTTTAAACGCTTAAACCTTAAATATATTTTATAAATTCCAGTTCTAAATATAAATTCGTAGCGATTTCGTGTAATAAGTTCAAAAAGGTCATGCTTCCCGCGGGCAATATCCCTTTTGTTGGTGCTCGAATCTGTAACTGTCTGCTGATTTAATTTAAATTTATTTAAATAACTCTACATATATGTAGAGATCCAGTTTTTTTTTGTTCGCCGCTGGAACACATTAAATTACTCGAAATGTATTTTTTATTGTTTGTTTTATTTACTTATTCCCCCTTATTTGTTGTTGTTGTTTTTTTTTTGTTGTGTGTTTTGGGGAGTGGCATTCCCACGCCACAGCCAGCGGGCAGTAAATATTTACTTCAGATAAAGGCTTGAAAAAAATAAAACACACATATTTTTGGGGCAAAACGGAGGAGCACTTCGCCCAACATGTCGCATACGTAATGGAAGCAATATCAAGTATACGCCCCTTGGACGCCATTTTTGCTCATTTCCCCCAGCTGCGATTTTCTCAGCCAACTAAAACGCAATTAAAAAGATGGGGAAAAAATGAGCAGAAACAAAAGCAAAAAACAAAAAATCGACTTCAGGCGAAGCGCCGCCCACAAAACCGCAAAAATAAAAGGCGACAACAAATAGCAGAGATGAGGGAGGTGGCAATCGTTAATGCCTACGTTTTGCCTCATTTATTTGTGCACAAGAAAAAAAAATTAAGTCCGAAATTGCATAATTAAATAAAATTATGTACGGTTAAAGCGAGTATAACAAATCAAAGAAAAAGCCCAGATTATATAATTTATGTTGCTAATTTTATAAATAAAGAAAAGGGGTTTTTAAATTGTATTGAGAGGGAAATATAAGCATTTATTCCTATACAAGCAGCAGATTTTAAAAATCATGAATTCCTTTATGCTACTTATCGCCTTAATTTTTCGTTTATTTTATTTAATAAGTTTTAAAGAAAGGCATATATGGGAAATGGGAAATACGCTTAATCTCTAAGTCAGGGGATTCTTTGGGTTAATCTTTCCGAAACGCACAGGCCATTCTAAACCTTCAATTTATTATATAATTTGTATATAAGAATATACATATGTATACATATTTTAAAACTTTAAGGACAGATTATGTTACTCAAAAACGATTATTAGTTTTTTATTTAGACAGTTCTTGTGGCACATATTGTTGAATGTTGAGTGTTTCGAATATTGCAGCTAACCTCAAGGAATATGCCGTAATTTTTGTTATTGTATTTTTCCCCCTTAAAATATATGTTCTATATTTTAACATTTACTCACATGTCGTTGCTGATGATCCATGATATATTTCCCAGCCTGAACGGGTGAATAGTCCTGGCGCTGCGGTTGGTGTTGCTGTTGTTGAGTTTGTTGTTGAGTTTGGAGTTGTTGGTGCGAGGATACGGCTGCAGATGTTGTTGTTGGCGACAGGAATTGCTGCGGCTGCTGCTGCTGCTGCTGCTGCACACATTGATAATAGCAATTGCTGGACTGCGATGTTGTTGCTGGCACTAGTTGCTGTGGCTGCTGCTGTTGCGTATAGTTGTTGTAAGTGGCCTGTTGCATATACTGAGGCTGCTGCTGCTGTGTCTGTTGCGTCAAGTGCTGATTGTAATTGACATTCATGTTGTTATGGTTGGTATTGTTGTTAATGTTAATGTGGCGCTGCTTATTGCACTCGTTAATCCAGGAGCCGGCACGCTGTTGCTGTTGTTGCAGTTGCAATTGCAGTGCGTTTGCATTGAGGCCGTTGTTGTTGCCCCAAACATTGTAATTATCACGCAGAGTGTGTTGCTGTAGCTGCTGCTGCTGCAGTTGCAGTAGCTGCTGCGTCTGCTGCTGCTGCTGCTGCAGATGGTTGGTCCCGCTGCTGCTGTTATTGTGCTGCATTTCGATGGCCTTTATTGCAATCATCAACGGGCAACAAATTGTCAGCGTTTATCACAAGAGATGTTGCAATTTCCTGCTCTCCTTTGTTTTGTTTTGTTTGTTTTTTATTTTTTGCGCACTTATTTTTGGCTTGATTTATCGTCGTTGCTTTTATTTGCAGTTATTACAAGTATTTTTAACTTTATTTAAACTTATTTACAAGCTGTTTTTGTGTTTTGCGGGTTAATTTTTAGTTATAGTTAATTTTTGGCAACTCGTTTGGATTGATTGTAAGTATTGGCTAAAATAGTTTTATTTTTTCTCCTTGGGACTTTGTTTTTTAGTGCTAATTCTAAGAGATATGGTTAAAAAATGAATTATTATTTGGATTTAATTTTAGAATTTTAAATATTTCTTTAAGTTCAGGTTTGTTTTACACTTTAGTGTAATAAATATATATATAATTAATAGGGCTTCTAAATTCTTGTATTTTATATTATATTATTATTATTTAGTCATCAAATACACATTTATTAAATATTTCGAATTTGCTTTTAAACTTGTTTATTAATTGTTGTTGTTCATTTTATATATGATATGAAATTAATTTTGGTTTTGTGTCACTTTTAGAGTTTGCTGAGCCGAACTCTTCAGACAGAAGAATTCGTCGGCTTTTATAACTATTTACAAATTATGCAACGCGGAGAAAAGGTTTTTTCTACAATATTTATTGACGATTTCACAGGCAGAAAGATGACTCAACTCCCTTGTTCTTCCCGCTGAGAGTTACTTCACGTCGTTTCCCTTTTGATTTTTTTTTTTTTTTCACTGATAAGTGTGTGGTTTTTCCTTGCAAAATTCGGCTTATTAATATTATGTATTTTCAAACACGCCCACTTTCCAAAAGCAGCCCTTGTCAAAGGGATTTTCGTCAATTTATTTCGATTTTCCGATCAGCACGTGCGGGCCAAGTGGCTGGGTAACGGTAAGCGACGCGTAAACAAACACCAAAACGAGCAAACACGGATTAAATTACGTGATTTTGTTATAAACAGGCGAACGAAATCGAAAAAAACCAGACACTGGCGTTATTATGACTTTTGCCAATAATTTCACGTTCTTTTTTATACTTCATTTAATTGCATATCCATCCAGAAACAGACACAGCCTGCTCGCGGTTTCTTTATTACTTTTCCGAAATAGTTTGCGGTAATATAACTACTAGATTGAATAATTCTTTTATATTGTTTTATTTCCTTTTAATAAATTTTTATTTATTGAACATATTTATTTGTATATTTTGTCATGCTAAAATTATTAAAATGATTTATTTCTTGTCTTAAAAGCCAAATATTTCTGTAGATCGCTGAAAGGTTATTTTATTTGTTTATTTTTTACATGATTTGCACTCGGAAAGAATTGCATTTGTTATTTTAGTGATAGCTCCCAAGCAGGTTCCATTTATTTATTTATTTTTTACCTTATTTGTTATGGCTATCTGGCTTATAAATTCTTTAGCTTTGTGCAAGTTTGTTTTAAGTATTTTGTGTACTTCACTTTCAACACCGCATTTCTTTATTCCTTTTGAAACACACTCTCCATTATATTTTCATTATTATTATTTTTTACATGTCATCCAGATATACACATATGTAAGATTTTTATTTTATTTTTCACTGCACGTTCTTCACTTTTATTATTGTTTATTTTTTAAGGCCAGGACTGAAAGAGACTTGGAGACTTCCACACAGCAGTGCGGCAGAAAGTGTATTGAAACTCAATGAAAATTTTGATAAACCTGCGCTCAAAGGCAGCTCACACACACAGCTCGAACGCACACCATCGAACAGCCGAAGGCTGACGACGAAAGACGAAGAACGATCGCGATCGCGTCGGGTGAACTTCTCGTACGATTCGCGCCGTTCGTTTTTCGGGGTTTCAATATTTTTTCAGGTAAAACCAAAATGAAAAAAAAAAAACACAAAAACTGCACAAAACCCGAAACGAAAATTGTCAAAAGGAACAAAAAATCAAAAACAAATTATTACGAGGCGCGTTTTATTTCGGTTCGGCTTTTGTTGTTGGTTGTGCTTTTGTTGTTGTGACTAATCGCATGTCCAGCGTCCAATTTTCGCAAACACCTTTCTGGGTGGTTTTTCGCTTTTCGCCTTATTATTATTACGCTTTTTTTTTGGTTTGACTTCGATTGCTGGCGTTACTATTTGGCGCCAATTGGCTAAATAAATGGGCGATCCGTCCGCTCCGCTCGCTGGCTCATAGATCACTTCGCCGCCTCACTGCCTTTTCGCTTTTTCACTCGGCGATTGTCGTCTTCTGGGCTGCGTCGACTGCGCTGCTCTCCGGCCGCTCAGCTGCGAAGGCTATGACTAATGCAAAGAGGCACGCGGTGGTAGCACCGCTCTGCTCCAACTACAATAACAATATGTAGAACAGTCGCGACAACAAAAACAACAGCAGCGGCAGGCAGCACCAACAACAACACCAACAAGTGCGAGAGCACTGCGATCGAGTGCTGGTCAGGTTTTTCAGGAGCAGAATATTTAAAATAACATTGATATTATCCATTGTTATAAAATCGGTAAATATTTTTGTAAATAATATTATTAGATATATTGATATATTTTAACACTTTGATTGAATCCTGGGTCAGAATCTAAGGAGCAAAGAAGGGAGCTTATAAATGTTGAATAATATTGGTATAAATATTGGAGTAAATATTGAAATAATTATTTGAATAAATATTGAAATAAATATTGGAAATAAATATTTGAAATAAATATTGGAACAAATATTGGAATAATATTGGAATAAATATTCATTTTAAATACATTATTTTTATTTCTTAAAAAGAAAAAAAAGCAAAAGAAACAGCACTTCTGCGCAACCTCTCTCTCCTCGTATATGTTTTCTCATTCATGCCCCTCACCTGCCTTAATTTTTTTTCAGCTTTTGCTGGTTTTTAATCTATGCAACAAAAGCAAAAAAAAGAAAAACAACAACAGGAGGGGATCACAAAAATATGCGCGACGTGCCCACTTTTTTTGTCAGCAGCGAAATTTTGTTCTTATTTGGCTGCTGCCGCTGCCGCTGTTTTTGTTGTTGTAACTGCATTTTAATCAGCGAATTTGTTGTTGCTTTTATGCGACACCTTGCAAAAAATGCAAATGATCCTGGCACACACACACACGAACTCACACCCAGCTGGAGAGAGAATCCCAGTCACGCTCTCTGGCTGTAATGCGTGCGCTCTCTTTCGCTCTCGCGCGCCTTCTCGCCATGCTTTTTACCTGTGCGAATGTTAATTGAAGAATTTATTGTTGTCTCATTGTTGTATTATAGCCTGGCGACGTCGACGGTGGCGGCGGCGACTCTTTTCTGTATTTTTTTTGTTCGTTTTCTTCAAATTTTATTTGTCGCGTTTAATTATGACAACAGCGGCGGAGAGCGGCGACGTCAGCGCCGGCCGATCATTGACTTTATGGCGCTCTGCCCGCCCTGGCGTCACATAGTTTTTGTTGCTGTTCGACTGTTCCTTGCTGCTGGAAGCTTTTTTTTGGCGGGGGTGAGAATTAACCAAAAAAGAGAGAGGGCGAAGGAGTGGAAGGTGAGAGAGGTGAAAAGAGAGTGGGAGAGCGGAATGAACTTTTGGGCCGGTTACCGTTTAACTTATTTTCGCTTGACAACAAAAGGGAGAAAGGCTACACATAGCAAAACGCATATACAGAGAGCACTAGGGAACCATTGGAAGGTTATGGTGTTCTTCATATTGTGATCACTTCAACTATTATTCTTACATTTTCCTGAAAAATTCGTAATAGTAAAAATTGAAACTTTTGAAATAAATAAAAATGGATATGAAATGCATGGAAATGGTGCCGAAAAGTATGCAATTATATTTTTTTTTATAATTTTGAGAAAATGAAGCTTTTTTATTTAGTCAAATCATAGTTTATAATTTAATGTAATCTTAGAGTAACAACCCAACTTTTTACGGTGTATTAGTGAATTAAAGGGTTTTTGGTTTTATTTTTGTATCTGATTAAAATTAATGAAAACGCGGAGTGCACACACTTACTATACACAAAAACAGCCCCTCGAAACAATTGGTGCTCGCAAACATTTTTAATTCAATTCCATACACACTTTATAGCGCACCCCCTTTTCAGCCCCAAACCCCAGCACCCCTTTACACATGCAGAAAGTTTGCGAACTTTAGCGACCCGTTGACATGTTAATGACATTTTTATAATGCCAACAACAACGACAGCACACAGCAAACAAGGGAATACACACAGGAACAAATGCGGACAACAAAAACAAAGGCGGATGCAACATTTCTCATTGTTTATGGAGCGAGGAACGAACGAGGATACAAATTGTTTTTTGCCGTTTTTGGCGAGGGAGCGGTCGCCGCAAATACTTACGCACAAGTAAATACCAGTAACAATACATACACATACACTGAAAATATAATTAAGAATATAAGGCAATAACTAAGACCTTATAATGTTATATGTACATATATCTTGAATATTTTTTATCAAAGTGAACAATAAGTAGCATGATTATTATATAATGGAAGATAAAAAATCTTTATGAGATTTAATGAAATTCTAGGTTTTATCAACGATTTAGCTTTCAATTGATTTCTCACAGTGCACCGAATGCATTTATTCCATTGACGTGTGGCGGGATTTTAAGTCATTTTTGATGTACGAGTTGTTCTTGTTGTTTCCTCTGGGGCTTTTTATTTTTTGTGTATTTGTATATTTGAGTTAATAATACGCGCAAAAGGTAACGGGTACAGTGAACTCAAAACACGTACAGTACGAACACCTTTAATTGCACTTGAGCCGCGCGAGTCTGCGTGAGCATGGTGAGCCTGTGTGCGGGAGCCTCAGCGAGAAAATTGGCCTCTTCCTTCCTTCCTCCCTCCCCCACTCGCATAGGTGTGTTCATACATAGGTGCATCTCTCGTGCAAACATTGACGAATATCGGGAGCCAAAACAAAAGACGTAACCTAAGCAAACGGAAAGTGCGAGTGCGAGAGGTCGTGTTCGATTGGAGGGGGAGGAGCGAGAAAGAACAGAAGTCGGTCTGCAGTTGCCGTGGGCGTTTTACGGTTACTTTTGGGCGGCTGAGCAAAAAGAAGCACAAGCAGAAGCGCCGTCAATATCGCTGCACTGAGGGAATTTTTTTACAAATAACAAGATTTAAGTATGAAACAGAAGATATTCGAAATCTTTGGAAATTTTGTAACTAGGCATTTTCATGCTAAAAATAAATAATTTAAGTAATCATAAGAACTTTGTTTTTGTGAAATAAAATTCATTGAGCGAACACTCATGTTTTATTATAAATATTGAGCTAGCAATGTATTGAAAATACTCGTATTTGGTTTTGAATCGCACCAAACAAATAAATTGTAAACTCTGCTATTCTGATTTAATTTAATATGTTGACTTCATTTTCTCTCAGTGCTCTTTCGGTCGTGACCGCCGTTTGCCTTGGCCTCATTTCAGTTCAGCTTGGGTCTCCACTAGCCACTGCCGCATCTGTAAATGTATCTGTATCTTCGCCTGCCATCTGTATCTGTAGCTATTCGCTCATCGTCGGCCGGCATTCCAGCGGAGTTCTGGATTCGGAAGGCAAATTCCGCGTGCGACTCCACCGACCGACACCTGGGTTCAAGTGCAACTCCTCTAGGGGCTTTTCTTCCCGCCCGCGAATCGCGAAGCGCGCTTTGTTGTTGCTTTTATTAGCACGTTTCGCCTTTATGATCGTAGCGTGATTTCTGCGTTCTGGTTGCTTTTGTTACTGCGCCGCAGGTTGTATATTTTTTTATTGTAGTTTCGGCAACAGGTGTGGCCCCCAGCGACGTGTACATTGAACCCGCGGCGGCGGGTTATGTCCCCCCACTTATTTTTTTACAGGGCAACTATGACGTGTTCCCGCCAACGTCTTCATCCTTATCGCTGGCTAGCTTCCTTAAAGCAGTGACGTCTCTTCGATATTCTTCCCTTTTTGTTTTTCGTAGTGCCCCGATATCACACAGTCGAGTATTGACGTATCTATGACTCACCCAGACGGAAGAAACCCCGAGCGAGCGAAAGAGCGCCGCAGTTCCTAACCCACATTAGAGAGCATCGATAAAAAAACAAGCGACACATTAATTACACTTGCTCACAAGCGATCACTTTATTGGGGGTTCTTTATTATTACTATTTATTATTTAATGTTGCAGCTACAGAATAAAATCTTTTAATTTGGGACTTATTCATGATATATTACATAACATGGGGCAAAAGGCATTATTAGAAATTTACACTTATTCAATAATTTATTCCTTAGAACTCACTTTAACCTGAATACCTTTCCCAGGTATTTTATCCATGTAAACCAGTGTCATTTCTGCCTGTTTTCTACCTCTCACTCTCTCTGGCGCATTATATGATCGCTCTTTGTTCGCGCTACCGGACCTAGGTCTATAAATATTAAGTATTCCGCGCGGTGGCCGCCGCTCCAGAATCGAGAGCCCTTAACTCTCTTCCTCCACACTTACTTTATAACAATCCGGCGGTGGCGCGAACAAAGCGCAGGCCCAAAATGTTTTTAATGCCTTTGCCAAAACAACTATAAAAAGCACAGGCCTGCCCCACAGAAAGGGGGAAAAAATCCAAAACCGAGAGCAGTGCGGATTGGTTCTGGTATTTTATGCCCCTCGCTCGAAAGTGTCCGACGCATATTTCAACTTGTCAGGCGAAGAAAAGACGACGACCAGCAAAAAAATTAAAAAGGCTCGTAAAGCTGAAATCAGCAAAGCCGTTTCGAGGGTAATTAATCGCCATCGTCGCACATGGAGATCGGATCGGATCGGAACGGGCACGGGTACGGGTACGGGTCCAGGGCACGGTTCGGACGGAAATGCTGGAATACTCAACAGACAGACGGAGACCACAGATCCAGACCCAAAAAAAAAGGAAAGATAAAAAAAGCAGCAGCAGCAAACCAAACCGAACCGATCCCCAAACGGCAGGCAAGGCGCCTCGATCTGGCATAGAGGCTTTGCTTGAATAGCAAGTTATATACATATATCTTAGGAGGGTCTAGTTACCTAACAAAAATTATATATTTACTATCTAAGATATGCCTGGTTCATTTAATGGGTTTGTTGCTCTAGTTAGGAGCAGCCATCACTTGCCACACATTGAGCTCTGGCTTTATGAAGTTTAAAAGAAAACAAGTTGGAAGAAATTCATATAATATTTCTACTTAATTGATTCATTATTTAAAAAATAACAAGAAAGATATTTGTAATTTTCCATATTACCTTTAAAAAAAAAATCACAAACGCGACAAATAATAAGCAACATGCTTGTAGCGCTGGGATATAAATAAACAAGTACATTTTTATTCAATAAATTATATTTCAATAATTTTTGATAAAAAGGAACCCAAAAACTTTCGTAGATTTAAAAAAAAAAATATTTTCAACAGTTCAACGTGCAGGTGGTTTTGCTTTTCCTCCAACTCACATAAGGTGACCTTGATTCTGTCCAAAGTCTGAAGATTGCACCACATAAATATCCATAAAGACAGCGCGGAATCGCACGTCCGCCAGCTCCAAGGCATTCCGCATTTGGTCTGATCACGTGATGCGACTCGTGATCCAATGTAAGGGCCAGATATTATCTTTCAGGGCTCCAGCGGAATTATTTTAGGAACTTCTCAAAAAGTTATGAAAAAATGTCACTGGAAATAAATAAATTTATAATAATTAAATACATTCTAGATATTTTGGATATCCATAAAAAGTATAAATATAAATTACTAAACAATATCTGATCTATTTTTTTTCATTAGTTACTTAAAATATATTTTATTGTATTTCTTTTCTAAGAATCGAAAAACTAATTTACAATAGAAGTTTCCCAACAAATAATTTAAAATGCAAAATCACTTTTATTACCTTAGTATATCTTAACCTTTAGCGGATTGTGTTCTCGAGCAGTTATCTGTTCCCAGAAGTAACCCAGGAAGTCTCGGCCCTATCAAAGCCATATAGATATCAGCCCAAAGTGCCTCCGATTTCTGGCGAATAGCATACGTGTGTCTAATCAGGTGATCCACTTCTGGGCATAAAGCTCCGCCCGCTGAGTTCTGGTGACGACAACATGGCCAGATGTATGGCGGAGGCAATGCAAATACGATCTATGTAATTATCATCATAAAATCGGTAGTAGTTGGAGCCCAAAGGGAGTGTGCGGCGGCAGGGCATGGGTGTAAACCGATTTTGTCGCCCTGTACACGAGTTTATCTAGAATTTCACAATAAACTCTCGGACACGCTTTCGACTCGCATTTGGTTTTTGGCCCATTTATGTGGCTCTTTGGACTTGGCCGTTTTAGGCTTCGGTTTTATTTACCTCATTTTGTGAAATTGAATTTATTATTTCGCAAGTTTAGAGACACAGCGATCCGAACACATGCGTGCACAGGAAAAAAAAAAGGGGACAGGATTAGAGGATAGATTCTATGAATTTTAATTGATATAATAAAAAAAATCTGTAAGGCAAAAAAAGTGAATCTTTTGAAGAAAATGGTGTAAAGATATAACAAATTTCAAAATATGTTTAATTAATAAATATAACCAACCCCAAATAATTTTCACATCAGGAATAATTTCTAAATTAATTTCCTGTGTTCATAAAAAGTCGTCAAAAATGTTTATTAAATTAAATTACAAAGAAAAGAATTTTTTAATACTGAAAATATACGTTTTATATCGAGATAAATATAAATTATATTATTCCAAAATATATTCCCAGTGGATTCAAATGCAAGCGACAATGGCAGCCTGTAATTGACCCACTTTTTGGGAAATGGACTTCTAGGAGAGGTGGCAGGAGCTGAGGGGTGTCTGTTTTTTTTGGTTGGGATGCTGGTGGTGGCGACCAGGTGCTGGGTGGCGGTGGGTGGCTGGTGGCTTTCAACGGGGCGACAGGCCGCCGCTCAGCTGGCATCGAAACTCAACAACATCGCGGCAGTCAACACGTGTGCGCGGCAAGCCTCGAACCTCGAACCCGTTGCCATTTCCACGTCCATTGTGGCCACAAACGGCGACTGAAACCAGTTTGAAGGCGCTCCAATTGTCTGCTCCCTCGGAACAGCACGTTTTCATTCATCGACAACAAACTGTTGCTGTGCTGCTGTGTTGCATGCAGCCGCCAGTTGTAAGTTTATTTACCTATTTGTTTACCGCCGCGCGAGCGATGTCCGTGGCAGTGTTGCTATAATTTCCATGCCGAAATTACTAGTTTTTGAGCCAAAGATAAAAATGTTGCGAAACTAAGAAGAGAAAAGAATTACCCTTGCAAATTCCATATAATTTGCAGAGGTTTAATTTATATTTGTATTATTTTGTACAATATTTATTAAGGATTTAATTAGCCAATTTGTTTTTATTTTAATATTTAAAGATTGACTCTATTTAAATATCTTTTATCTAGGTTTTAAAATTTCTGTGGAATTTCAGAGGCTGAATGCTGCCTGATTAATGTTTAATAATAATTAGTCACTATGTTGACGCACTCAAATGGATATATTATCATAATATTATTATTTATAAATCTGAGTGGCAAGGACAAAATGCCGCAAATATGTTTGAGGTTTAATGAAGATAGTTTTTAAATTTACAGCAAATGTAACCAGGACAATAATAATGTTAATAATACTTGTAGCTCTGAAAGATCCTTCATCATTTATTATTTTTTTTGTCACATTTTAAACAAAAGGGAAGGAAAAGGCCAAATCGTCATCTCTGCTCTCCGTGGCGCTCGTGCCGAACTCGTGGAACACTTGGGCTTCCAGCGGCCACGAGTCGCCATATTGGCAGGATGAATCATCCGCCGGCGTATCGTCTTGTCTGCGGTGGCCGCTCTGTGGTCACCCAGTATTATCAGGCGAAGCACGCACCCACAAGCCACTGGCCAGACCAAAGCAGATCGGGGAACATCAGGAGATATATGCACAGGGAAAATATGGCTTAAGAAATACATATGCCTAAATACTCAAAAGGAGATATCTGAGAGATTTTTCGGATTTTCTTTAAAATCAAAATTATATAAAAAACTCGTCATTAAAAATATAAAATTAACCATATCAGCTTTATTTTGCTTTAAATTTTCTTTGTGTGTATCTGTAGATATAGATACAGTCAGAGCCGTGTTCGATTCAGCGCCTTATCGCGGTCCCGCTTGCGGTTTCCTATTCTATGGAAGCAGCCCCAGCTCCTCTCCTTGTTTGACTTGGGGGCCCGGCCATTTACTCTCGCCAATATTTGTTCATCATAATTATTATTATTTGCCCGTTTGGCGCGTATTTGGACAAAACGGAAACTTGGGCAAGAAATACAAGCAAGAGATGTGTGCTCAACGCGTGACCTTATTCGGGGCTAATGCCGGGAAAACCCCTGTGACGCACACCGGGTTTTCACACCATCTTCATTGATACTCCAGTTAAGTACAAAATTTGAAAGAGGAAAAATCTAAAGTTCTGAAATGTTAGGGTAAGTGGCCCTGAAAAATATTATTTCTGCTTAATAATTTAAGTATTTTTTAGTATTTTTATTTATTTTCAGCTAAATAACTTTTTGATAAGCAAAACACTGATTAGAACTTTAATTCCAACTGAGATTAAACCATTTTTGGAACTCTGTTGTTATTTAATAAATATTTAATGTTTCTCATTATTATTAATTTCGTAACTTAGATAAGCATTAACTTATTTTAATAATTTGTTTCGTTATTTGTAATAATAATTAACATATAACATCTGCTTAGTTGTTTTACTACTTTCAATAAATATAATATTAAAATACCTTGGAAATGGGTCACTTGTCTCCTAATAATTGTTCAGATTACTTATGAAATTTTTTTTATCTTTTCTGAATCAGAACAGCTCTGCTTTAGCTTCACGAGATCTTGATAAAGGGTTTAAGGTCCAATTTGAATAGTCCAACGGCTGATATTTTAAAATCAAGATTAGGGTAATAGGAAAATAAATATTGACCAACCTTGCCCTATTATCTGGTAATCTTGTGACAAGCGACAATTGAGGCGTAGCTAGGCGTAATCCATTTATGATTTTCCCTTTTATTAGTTGAATCAGGAATCTCTTTAGCTTTCTAAATTATCTTAAAACAACCCGTGATGGATTAGACAATCTAAATCAAGGCTGATATACGACATCCTCACACTCTATATAAACCCCTCTCTCTATATAAACCCCTCACTTGATGCGATAATAAAATCAGGGCTCCCAAGGTGCTTTCTAGTCAACATCCCCCTGTTTACCCACGGTCATCATAGCTGACAGCTTGTAAAGAGCTCAGCGATTTATTATTTATTTAACAAATGGCATCAGCCGCCGCAGCAGTAGGTGGCGGCAGGCTGCTGCTGGCGAATCGTTCTAGAATGCAGGGCCAGTGTAAAATGTAAAATGCTAAGGAGACCGCTCCTAGAAATGTTCAGCAACAAACGGAGAAACATTAACCACTGCACAAACTGCAGCTAATTTGAAATTTTAAACAATTTTTGCAACAACAAAAGGTGCCGAAAACAAAGCCAAAGGCGAGGCGAGCAAAGCCGAAGCCGGAGCGTTGCGCTTTGATTGAATTGAATGCGCGAAGCTGGTAAGAAATAACTACGAAATTCGATAGTGTTTCGAGTAAGAGAGAATCCTGTAAATGCATTCCCTGTAGGGATATATTTTTGGATAATATTTGTATAGTATAAATAATATATTTCTAATAGTATTTATATTTAAAGTTCAAAGCCTTAAATAGCCCCAACTTACTAACTTAAAGTCTATAATGGCGTCAATAGTCAAGCACGTGGAGCATCGCTCCACGGAGGCCAAAACTTTGAGTCTTGTACCATAAACCTCTTATTAAGGGTATATATATTTACATATCCACATTGTAATATAATATATAATATAATTATTTTTAATAATTAATTAATTAAAGTAAATTTTTAATCAATAGCTTTACGATTACAGGGTATCGCAACCGAAACAAAAACAGAAATAGAAACTACAATGGCAAATATTAACAGCATTTAATGCATTTTGCGACCGCTTCAAGCGAGGAAATTATGTGAATTTCGCATAGAGTTTGTGTTATTTGTGTGGCGCTGCCGTCGCACACCTGCGTGCCGAATCGTCAGATCCAATATCGGTGACAAATCCGAGCATCGCACGCTGCAAATTATAGGAACAGCCAAGATAAAACCAAATGCAAACATGCCTCGAGTTTAATGAGCGCAAAAACGAATGCCAGCAAAGATGCTGGATGGTTGCAGGGCAGACGGCGACTGAATTACCATAATGATCTCAATATTTGCTCACTCTATCACGACAAACTATTTAATTGCACCGCCAGTAATCGCACTCCGCCTTATTTTTTCGTTTTTTCCGCTTTTTTTGCAGCCCAATTAGACACGCGAGAGGTGGAAGGCAGGGCGTATGAGTAATGCCAAGTGCAGCTCCATCGCGTTGACTTCAGCGCCTATTAATAGAGCTCCTTCGCCACTGCCGCTGTGGCTCCGGCACGGCTCTTTATCTCCTCTAGTCCGAGATTTGCTGGCGTCCACGTGACGGAGTTTATTTTAGGCCCTGCTATCCAGAGCTATTCCAATCCGGAGGCATTGGGGATCATTACTCACGGCAAGGGCAGGTCCGTCAACAGCTTTGGACAGCTGGGGCACAGCGATTTGGAGGCGGACAGATGTGCGGCAGTGACCAGCGGTGGCACCTAGGACAGGGATTCCATTACCAAAATGGGGTTAGATTTTAGGTGAAGAAATGCCACATTTCTATGTAGGATAGGTAGAGAAATTGTAAAGGATTTAATACAATATTAATATTATACCAAATTTCTTGTTTTAAGCTTAGTAAACACAGTTTTTCTCCCTCTTTTTAAACATTTTGCCACAACCCTCCGAAAGCGACGCCCCTGCCTTGAAAACACAGTGCAAGTTGCAACAAATTAGCTGCGAAACGAGCGCGTGAGAAAAGCAAAGTTGTGCGGTCGCAGATCTTAAAATATCTTAAAAATAGCTCTCTGTGGGGCACTCTTAGCGTACATAAACGTGACGTGACATTGGGGGATTACCGCCAAGGAGCACTAATCGGGGCGGATTGACTCATTTCAATTACTAGAGTGGGCGGAGACCGCAATGAGCCGCAGCGAATTGTGTTTTGTGGGCTCAAATAAGTATGCTACATGAAATTACCAAACAGCCAATTAAGCAGCCATGAAAAATGCTTAATTACTGGCAGAAAAATTCGTGTATGATTTATTTATTTAAAAAAATCAATTATTATTTAACTAAAAAAGTGTTAAATTGAAGAGAAACCCAAATAACAATAAGTATGTATGAATGCCCTGATATTGAGGAAGGTTTAAAAAACCAGCCAAGTAAACTTCAATTCAAAGAATAAATTTCCTAAAGCTGCTTTAATTAAGAAATAATACATATTTATAAAGGGGAATTTTAGTCAACAAATTATAATATTTCCATTTACTCCTTGTAAAAAAATAATACGAATTAAATTCAAAGTAATTCCAGTATAAAATAATGATTAAATTACTAACATTATAACGACATTAAAGTTAACTAAGATGGTTATAGTATTGTACACATACTGTATACATATTTTATAGGTAAATAAGACATTTATAACAGGGTCTTCCATATGTATTTATTGATAAATTACTTCCCATTGATTTATTAATTTCCTTTCTATATTTCTTGCACTGTTCAGTTAAAAAAAGTTTAAATAAAAAAGCCAGACTTACGACCATCAGCCAACTCTGTTGGGTTTTTCCCCGGGTATTTATCTACATCTACCCATCTTAACTATCCTCGAAGAGTCCATAAAAAAACAGCTGAGCAAACAGCATCAGAGGCTTTTGATAAACAAAGACTTGGACTTGGTTTATTGCACTTTTCGTTTATCCAGTAGAAACATTTGCCAAAACAGACGCCATTAACCAACTACCTACCTTATCTATATCTATTATATATATACCTTTCCAACCAGATGTGCCATTGATATGCATTTTAAAAAATTCAAACCGATATGATTTACTTACCTCCAAAAGAAAAGTTAAAACTTCTTTTTGCTATTTTGTTATTATTTCAAAATTTATTTTACTGATGATTAGTACTAAATAATTTAGTTTTTCTTGTAATTTACCATTACCACCCTCAATTAATTTTGGTTTTTCTTATTTTTTGCAGTCTTAAAAATTTGTCTAAACAATAAATTTTCCATGTTGCTTTAATTTTGGTTTTTTTTTTAAATTTCTGTTTCTGTTTTTCATTCATGTTTTTTTTTTAATTGTATGCTAATGTTAAATTTGCTGAGAGAATTTGATTTTTAAGTAAAATGAATGCCAATAAATGCCAGGAAGGAGCTAGAGGGGAGGGCTAGAGAGGAGGCGCGGGATATTGGGCTGACTTGGATTGGAATCGAGTTGCATTAATTACAAATATACATAGGTGTGTGTGTGTGTGTATGTGGTGTGCGTTTGCTCCAAATGCAAACAAACGCGGCGACGACGACGACAACAATGAGATTTCAAAAAAGTCAACATTTTCTTCGTATTTTTTGTATCATTTTCATTTCATTTTTCGGGTTACTTTAGTTTCGTTTTGTATTTCAAAAATATATTATGGAAAAATTGTACACTGATATTGAGGTATTGGAAAAAATCGGCATATATATATGTATATATATCGGTATCTATATGTATGTACAGGACATTCAAAAATTGTATGGTAACGCTACTAGTTTGACATGCAAAAATGGCTTGCGCTTGGTGCTGGTTCTTATTTGGGTAAAACTTTTGGGAAAATGCTCAACGGAAAATCGCAAATAACGGGAGGGGAGAGTTCAATTAACGGGGGGTTGTTATAGAAATCCTTAGGGGTTTGAAATCCCTGCAAAAAGGTGCCCAAAACTATGCTACAAAAAAATTACACTGAATTTGGTACCTCAAACATTTGATTGCATACTCTTAGGCACCTTTTTGAGTGGACTTTAAATCCCTACAGATTCCTGCAGCACCCCAGGCATTTCTGATCCTATTATTATTAAATGGCAACCTAACGCGTAGGACATCAGATAACAAGTGCATTTTCTACTACATACAATTAAATGTATCGCTGAAAAAGCTTTAAAATTGTTTCCTTTCTATAATTGCTTGCGGTTGTTCTTGATTTTGGTTTCTCCCATATATATCGGTTGGTTCTATATAATTCGTTTCAATTTTTATTATTATTATGAGCTATATAAAAATATTGTTATTATTTATTTATTTATTAAAATTCACAATTTGTTTTCTTGGTAACGCTCCATTCGCAAAAATACGTTCAGATTTTTTGTTTAAATATTTCCTTTTGCATTTCTCGGTCCGAGTATGGATCTTTAGCTTGAAAATGGGGCGATGGGGCTATTCAAATAAATGGGGGAAAACGCAGACTCACAACAGGAGAGGGAAAAAAGACTTTATTCGCACTTCATGGACATTGATTATATCCCGATCTTTCCAACATTCACGCCCAAGGATCCACAGATCAATATTCTCTACTAATAAAAGTATAAATTTGAAGTAATTTACTAACTACTGGTTGGTTGCTTGCTTTGTCATTAGCATCTCATTCCTTTGCTTTTCTTTTTTTTATATAAATATAAATACAGATTTAATTACAGTGCTTTACATTGGAAATTTAGTTAGAGTTGCTAGATAATATCGTGCCAGCATTAGTATTACAATATATGGCTTTGTGTTATGGAATCGAAATGGAGATTGCATTTAATGCAAAACTGGTACCCAAAAAATATAACAGGGAGACGGGACGGGGACAGGGGACAGGGGACAGGGGACAGGGACAGGGACACACACGCACGGAAATATACAAAAACACTTTGGGCTTAGATGTACGTAGATGCAAATAACAGCTGCATAACAGGCGCGCACACACACACACGAGGCGCTGTTATCGGCTGATTACTTTTAAAGCTTTTTGGCGCCCAACTTCAAGGGGCCTGTCGACCGCTGGGCCCGGCGCGCCTCCAGTTCCCGCTGTCGCTGCAGCTTCTTCTCCTCGCGCTTGCGCCGCGCCTCATCCAGTTTGGCATTCCCTGGAAATAGAGGTTTTACTTCAGGCCTTATAGAGCTGCTTTAGCCTACAAACTCACCCAATCCCGACTCCTCGAGCGGCTCAAATTCCCCATCGGCCCACGAATCGCTATTCCAATTGGCATTATGCGTCGAATTATTCAAATGCGACGAAGGCGGGCTAATGTTATTGCAATTGGCAGTGGCCGTGGACGTGGGCGAGGTGTTGCTGCTGGAGAGATTGGGCAGCTCCTTCGGCCGCAGCATCGCAGACTTCGAGGGCGAGGTGACGTGCGAGTTGAGCTTGGCCAGCGGCTCGATCAGGTCGTTCAGTTCGTGCTGCTGCAGCAGCTGCTGATGTGGATACTGTTGCTGCTGGTGATGCTGACTGGATGACGTGGTGGATGATATCGATTGTCTGGCCAGTTGCTGCTGCTGCTGCTCCTGCTCCGCCTGCTCCTCTTCCTCGCACTGAAATTGGGCAGTTATTAGATATTGAACCAGTTAGGGTTTAGAGGCTTTTGGGTCTCACCGGATCCTCTTCGAGGCTGCCCCACTCCTCATTATCCCAGCCATCGCGCACTTCATTCAGGGCATTGGCCGTCATGGTGGTGCCATTGTTGGAGCTGGCTGCCAGCGGACTGCTGGGATCCTGAGAGGTCTGCAAGTAAGTAAGTTAAATTCTGGGAATATTTCTATCGAAAAGATTTAAAAATACTCACATCCATTTCGCCCCAGTTTTCGTTGTCCCAATCGTTGTTGCCGTAATCCGAGGCCGAGGCGGAGGTGTCATTGCTTTCATGCTCCAGCGACGTCATGGAGGTAACACTGCTCGTGGTGGTCGATAGACTGCTGCTCGAGGGTTGCTCTAAACAGAGGAAAACATAAAGAAAAATCCAATTATACGCCTTGAAAATCGCTTTAGCTAGAGAGACACTCACCCAGCGAGGCTGGCTTGGACAGATTGCGTCCAGTTAAAGGCGGTCTTGGTCGAGACGAATCACTTTGGCTGCGATAGAACTTGGCTGTGACGGCTGTCACCGCCCAGCCCGCCCAGGTGGCTGCCGCATTGCCAATTGAGGGAGTGGCCGTGTGGACATCAGCCTCTGCAAAGGGAATATATTAGTTATTCAATAACTAATTATCTTCATCCCACTCACCCATGGTCTCACGCAAACTGGGATCCTCCGAGACCTTCTCCAATTTACCGAGGAACCCGCGGATGGTTTTGAACGCCGGATCTCGCACCGTCTTCTCCGGATCAACGCTCAAGGAACACAGCGAGGGCAGCACGCGATTGGCCACTTCGCTGAGCAAAAAGTACTGCTGGGTGGCGGCCAGCGCCAGGACGCCTGCCACACGTGCCGGCGGAAAGGGATCGCGCATAGCGCGAACAAAGGCGGAGACCAGCACTCGCTGGCGAACCTGCGGGTGCAGATGCGGCGCTATCTTGCCCAGGCACACGGTCGTATTGGTGCGAATGCCACCCTGATCGTCGCGCGCCTGCAGCCTCGCAAAGTGTCGCAGCACCTCCACATTGAGATTGTTGTAGTTGAGCTTGGGCGCCAGATGGATGATCGACTTGACCGTCTGCTCGCGTATGGTGGCATTGGTGTCCAGGAAGCCGTGCGCCACCTGCGGGAATATCTGATCGTTGACCACCTGTGGCTGCAGGTGCGCAATGAACAGGTCCAGCTGCTGCAGCAGACGCGATCGAGTCACGCGATCCGTGGAAGCGAACAGCTTGACCACGCAGGGCACAATGCGCTTCTGGTACTCCACCTCGTCGAGCAGTTTGCCCAGCTGCAAGAGATTGCAAATCTCCGTGTTAAATACATGCCAGGATAAGGGGTATACAAGCTATAGACAACCTTAAACATGGGTGCCAGCACGGCTGAGCCCGCATCTCCGTACTCGTACGCTGTGATTAGCTGTGGAAGTATCTTGTGCTTGCACACATTGTCCGGGAAGTTGTCCAGATGCGTGGTCAGGCCACTGAAGAAGCGATTCTTCTCCGCCTTGTCCTTTATCTGAATTTCCTCCAGAAAGAGCAGCGTGTCCACCAGATCGTTCTTGAAGAAGCCACCCGGCTTCCGGCAACGTGTAATTATATCAGCTGGATTCGGCCGGTTCGACGGCGAGGCTCCAACCAGTTCGCAATAAAGGGATTGCAGTGACTTGGGTATGTGCTCGATGTCCTTGAGGTTGGATCGTTGCTTGAGCACGCCATTGAATGCCTCCCACACCAGGCAGCCCAGGCCCCACATGTCCACGGAACTGCAAAAGGATTAACATTGTATAATTACTAGTAATTTGGGAGATTATAGAAATATTAAAGATCTACCATTTGGTGGCCGCCTTGAGCTTGCTCTGATCATTCTTCTCCGGCGAGTCGTAGACCTCCAGGGTCACAGGTATCTTCACGGGAGGCATAGGATTACCATCCGCCGCCGAGACATACTCCAAGCTGCCCAGCTTCCATTCGCCGGAGGCATTGACAAACACCGACCAGGCCGAGACGTTGTTGTGCCGCAGATTGCCATCGTTGTTGAGGAAGGACAAGGCGCGCTGTAAGGGATGAACTATGAGTAACCCCGAAGGAAGCCATTATGGCAGCTACTCACTGTGATCTGGAAGATGCCCCAGGCCAGGTACAGGCCCTTCTGCACATTGTCCGTGGCCAGTTTGGTAAAGTAACTGCCCAGGGGATCCACTGCCTCGGTGGCCACATACAGCATCTTGTCCGTCTCCAGGGAGTCCAAGTACTGCAGGATGCTGGGGTGACGCAACGTCTTCAGACGCTTCAGCGACGCCTTGGCCAGGTCACATTTGGTATCTGAACCGCTGCGGATGTCATAGACAAAGACGGACACCTCCTCCAGCGTGGTCTTGCGCTTGGCCTTGTGCAGCGTCCATATGGAGTAGGCATCGAAGCCGCCCACCGGTTCGCCGATGTCGTAGGGGAAGTCTTTCGAGGAGTCGCGCGAGAAGAACGACCACATCATGTGTCTTAGATATTGCTTGGCCAGTTGTTACTGTTGTGTCACGACCCAGCTGCAGCAACAACAAACAAACGAACACAACAAACACAATCACTCTGCGCAGGCACACACACACTGTTGCTGTCGAGGATTGCGGATGCGGAGCAGAGCGGAGGAAGGCACTGGACTGCTGCTACTGCCGCTGCTGTTCTTCTGCTGATTTCTTCGCTTCACTTTTACCGTTTGCACTGTCCGTCTATCTTTATCCTTATCTCCGACATGCCCCCTTCTGCAGTGCACTCTCATACACGTCTATATCTCTCCAATTCGCGCAGCAACAATTTTCCAGCTATCGCACACAAACATATGCACACACACACACACGCGCGTCGTCCGCTCGTCCGTAGCTTGGAGTTATCCGCTGAGCGATTTCATCGCCGTCTCCACGGGGATTAAGGAGGTGATCTTATAGCCGTGGTCCGGGTATCTTTGTGTGCGGAGCGGAGCGGCGGGGGTAATCGCTTGAAGAAATAAATTATAAATAAATATTGTTCGTATCTTTTTCGCGAGTCGAGTACGTCAGCTTTTTTATCGTGAGTTTCAGCGACGGCCAAACTATCGGCTGGCGTGAGCAGCTGACCGCCGCGAATGCGATAGCCAGGCTAGCGATAGTTTAATTTGTTAATTTTTAAATTATAACAACATTTTATTTTAGTTTATATTCTAATGCTGCATTTTATAAAAGTATTCCCAAAAGCGCGTAATACCTGAAAAAATTAATAATAAAAAGGTTGCCCATAAACTGAGTGGTCGTGGGAGGAGGAAGCTATTCCTAAAAGTAAAAAATTAGCTTTTATCTATTAAATGTAGCTCTTTCATTGAAACTAAAAATCCTTAATGAGCTTATTATTCTTAAAAACAACAACTGTGCACATTTATAGGTGTTATGTCCGAAATACCGAATGGCGACGGACCTATCGATAGGCGGAGAGTGGCAGGTCCGAACTATCGGTAGAGATCTGGCTAGGAGTAGCGAGATAGGCCAGAACGGGGCTGCCAACCGGGGTCAGTTCGAAATTGTGCGCAGCACTTTTTTTTTGAAAAGGGTAACGACCCGGTTTGAGTGGAAAGGAGAAATAACGGATCTAGAAAGAGAAGTGTTCGCGCATGCGCTTCCTCCGTTGCCTCAAACCGGGCAGACGAAATCAAGGAGAGTCAGAGTGCGGTACTGCGGCTCCGCAGCGAAATTAAGTGCAGTCAAGAAAATGCAAAAATAAAGTAAATGTTAACCGAGTGCGAGAGCCGCCCGCCAGTGTGAAAATAAATCCAAATTAAATTAAAATTTAATTTAATTTAATTTAAAAGGAAAAAGTGCACGAGAGACAAGAACGCAGAAGGGAGAACTGGGAAGCCGGGTTGGCGAAAAAGCCAGGTGAGTGGTCAAATCTAAGAAATGATAGCACAAAAAAAGAAATTAAAAATTTTTTTTTGCTATTATTTCTAGAGCCGACCAGACCCAGAAGACCTTTGAGGAGGAGACTTTCGGAAAACGCCAGGCCATTATTTTTCGGCCTGGCGCCATTTTTTTCGGCCCCCATAATTTTTTTTGCGGCCCCAAGAATTTTCTAATGGCGGCCAGATTATAATTTTGTGGCTCAAGTTATAAAAGGTGTTGCGGCTGCTGGCCAGGAGTAAAGCTGGTGGTCCCGTTGTGGCTTTCAGGCCAGATTTCGCTGAAGCCGGCGGACCCATTTTTTTGTCGGCACGGTCCGAACACGCCGCCGCAGCCACAGCCACAGCCACACATCTATATACAATTTTTTCGTCGCCTGGAAGACCGACACGCCTCCCTAGTGGCGGCACCGGGAGCCACCAAAGGCTTCAGCTATTTTTTTTTATATAGTTTTTTTTTAATCTGTTTAATTTTGTTGGTATTTGTTAAAAATCGTTGTTATTTATTATTCAGTTTTATTTATTTATATCCATATTTATTTATACATATTTTATCCATATTTATTTATTTATCCACATTTATTTATTTATTTTACAATATTTATTTATTTATTTATCTATTGTTTACCAATTCCGTTGTGAGTGAGCCCTTGCTTAAAATTTACCTTGAGTCGAAAATTTGGATTATATCTGCTACAAATCATCGGTTCCCCCTTCCTTGTTGAGCGCTCATCGGGTAGGACCCAAAATCGGTGTTGTTGGGAGATTTGAAATCCTTAAGAAAGGTTGTGTGATTTATTTATTAATAATTTTTAAGGTCGGGCTTACAATTGGCTAAAGATAAAGGAGAGCGAAAGAGTATTTCAAAAAAGATTTAAATGTTATTAAATAAGGAAATAAATACGGAAAGAAAGAAGAAATAAAATGGAGTAATTTTTGAAAAATGAAGGAGGGAAGGGATCCTGAGCGTTAGGGTAGAGATGTGGGTGTAAGGTTAGAGAAAGGGGCAGCTGCAATGACAGAAACAAACTGCTGGCAGACTGCAACGGTCGGGAAGGGAAGAGCAGAGGCGCTCCAGTCCATCAGGAGTCGCCAAAAGACCTGACTGCGGGGATATATGTATGTATTTTTTTTGTTAAAAAAAAAAATGTCTTTAGATGTCGATCGTGTGTGGTTAGTGTCGGTTCGAATTTCGAACTGTGCAGTGTATAGTGTTGTCAAACGTAGAGTCCTCGTAAGTGTCGATTCTATGTTTGTTGACTGTTACGCGTGTCAGGGGCCGGGTTAAGTAACCCACGACCCAAACCAGAGCTAGCCGAGACATGGCCCTAGCAGATAGCTGCACGCGCAGGACCAGTTTTGGTCATAACAGCCATGGCGCCCAATTTAAAAATAACACTATATCCTCCATAAGGACGATAGAAATGGGTACCAATTTTGCTCCTAGGATCGGGGATAGGGAGTAGGGATCACTCGAGAGGTCACTAGGCCTGATTTGTGATCCTAGGACCAAAATTATAATCATAAGGGATCACAGATTAAAGTCATAAGAAAGGGATTTTGTTTTGAGCAGGTAGGATTGATGTCGTCAAATATAAGGCCAAGCCTAATAAATTGACTTGCGCAATCCACTTGCAATATAAAAATCCTAAATCTGTGATATTAAACTGTGATCTACCTTAAGATAGTTTTTGTTGTTGTAGTGTTTGTTAGGTATTAATTAGGTTTAGTAAACATATCGGACAGAATCGGAGGAGGTACCGGCGACTGTGTTCAGCTAAGAGGCTGTGACACATCGCGACCGGGAACAAGGGATATGGCCAAATTCGACACTGCTCACTATAAGGTGGCAGTTTGCGGAATGTTGGCATGGACATCGGACAGAAAATAACGGACTTACAATTAATAAAAGTACGATTTAATCTAAAGAATACGAAATTACATTGCAGCTCGTTAGAGGATTTTTTTTTGTTTCGATTAATAGAGGGGGTTAAATAATGGGGTAAAAATATTTTTTTTAAATCTAAATAAATTAAAATTAGGATATTACTAATTATTTGTTTTTTCCGGGTGCAGAGCAGGAGATCGTCTGGCGTCCCAAAGTCGCCAAAATTAGCGAACCTTGTGCAGCGACCAGACGAAGTGCCGGTAACCTTTGCTCCAGGGCAAGAGAGAGTGGTATCGGCCTAGTTTCCTGTTTGCTATAGCACCTAATGAAAAAAACAAAATAATTAGTTTTAAGTAAAATTGTGTATTGGATACTTGACTATCAAACATCATAAAATATGATGTTTCGAATAGTCGACAGTTCCAAATGACAATGTTTGTTTTGTTTAGGTGTCTTACATGTACATATATCCGCAGCACGTCAGCAATTACACCCTTTCCCTAACGCTGGGTGAACTTCTTCCTTCTACCTACAAGAAAAACAAAAAGAAAATAAATACAAAGAGTTTGGGTGGATAGCCGCCAAATTATTCATTTTGTAATTTTATAATTTTTTTTTGTGGGTTTGTTTGGTTTTTTTTTTTGCATTTTTTTGTTATTTATAGCTTTTATTTGTTTATTTATTATTATTTATTTATTGATTTGAACCTATATGGGTGGTCCAGGAATGTCAACAAGGCAGGAAGAAGAGGGACAAATGGGTGGCCATGATGAGGAGAGGGATTCGGAGAGGCAAGAGTTGGCTAGGGACAGAGATCTGTTTGGAGCACAGCGAAGGGGTTCCAACCCGAGGACCCTAAATCTCGATCAGGCTTCCACTCCATATGGCACATATTCCCAAATCATTCTCGACCCTATCCAAGAGCAGTATAGCCAGGAGAACGCAGAGGCATACGGCTCGTTCAACAGGAGGGAACTTCAAGCCTTAATCCACACATCACAAGAGCAACTAAAGGTGGATATGCAGCAGCTTGTGGATGTCAGGATCGATCGGTGCATGCAGACGGGATTTGCCGAGATCATGAGGCGATTGGACCTCAGGGATGGAAGTTCGGAGACGTCTAAGTCCTCCGGGTCGTCTACGGCCACACAAAGAGCCGCGAATCCATCGGGGAGTAAGGAGGCGGGCGACAAAAGTCCGACTGAAGCTAAGAATCCAGGCGGAGAAGCAACTTTAGACACGAACCAGGATCGAAGCCGAAACACGAGAACGGAAAGCAACATCAGCCATCCAACTGGTAGACCAACGTCCCAAAATCCTTTTGGAAGGAATGATGCTCAACCGGGAGATTCAGCCGAAAACTTCTGGAGGAATCCGCAGTCGACGGGTGGATATCCAATCGCGCCTCGTCCAAGCGCTCCGAGAGATGGCGGACACTATAGGTCTAACGAGGTCCGATTCCAGGGGACTCCACAACACCCAAGAGTGAGGTTTGAAGGACAAGCGCGTGGCGAGGGCCTCCCGGCAGGATGTGGAAGCGGAAATTCTTCTTGGAGAGGAGCAGGAACGGTAGGATCGGGAGATTTGCGACCACAAAACCGGCCAAGACACTATGTTCCCTTGGATAAGTGGGGATTTCAGTTCGCCGGGAGTCATGGGACCATGAGCGCGGAGGACTTCCTGTTTAGAGTGGAGCATCTGCAGGAACACTACGGAATGCCATGGCCAGATCTCCTACGCGATTTCCACCGACTGCTCACAGAGGAGGCGTCCGAATGGTATTGGCTTCAGATCAGAACGAAACCGCCAAGGACCTGGAGAGAGCTGAAGGAGGCACTTCAACGTCGCTATTGTGACAACCGAACCGACTACGACCGGATTCAAGACATCGCCGAACGAAAACAGCGCCCAGGAGAGTCCCTAGAGGAATATTTTACTGCGCTCCGGCGACTGGTGGCATCTGTGGGCGGAAGGGTCGACAACGATTGGGTGGTCAAAACGGCAAAGCGCAACCTGGCAGAACCGATGAGGCAGTGGATCTATTCGGTCAGGGTGTATACTCTGGAACACCTCCACGACGAGTGCAAGGAAGCTGAGCGAACGTTGGATCCAGATCACGGGAGACAGCGAGTAAGGATGCCCATGACCTACAGACCCCGACAAGAACAGCGAGTTGCCAGATTAGAAGAGCTCCGAGGCAGTGCTTTGGGAGACCAGGAATCCATGCAGGAGTCAGATGACGCGGTTGAAGCTTTGGCGGGTGTAGAGCCGAAAAAGCTGCTGATCTGCTGGAACTGCCAGCAGAGTGGGCATGTTTATTTGGAGTGCGAAGCAGTGCAACGGAAGCTGTTTTGCTACAAATGCGGTTTGCCAAACACAGTAACGCCCAAATGCCCCAATTGCAGAACGGGAAACGCCTTGCGGAACGCAGTAAGGACGGGCGAACCGCGTTCCACGAGAGAGCCCGAGAGGAGACCTCGCATCAATTAGGCAATAACGCTGAGGCCATGCAACAGGGTCCAAATCGGATGTATATGACCCTGAGTGAGCGAGTACGTCGATACAAAGAAGCACGTCAACGGATATTTGGAGAACATCAGCTAGCAGGGATGACAGTCATATCTAGAAGGGTCAGGAAAGCCAGGGATCGGTTCCAGGAAAGGAAGCAGGAACGATACAGGGTGCGGCAGTCAGTAGAGGCCGTAGGAAAGCAGAACAAGGCAACGGATCCACGGCCATATGCTGCGGTCAAGATCTTTGAGAAGACGGTACGGGGACTATTGGATTCTGGAGCGTCCGTTAGCCTGCTCGGAAAAGGATGTAGAGAGCTCTTGGAAGTGCTGAATCTCTCCTGGAAGCCCTATTTTGCCAAAGTTAGAACCGCAAATGGGGCAACGCAGCAGATCCTGGGCAAAGTTACAATGCCAATGACATATAAAAACAAGACGGTAACGATGAGCTTGTTCCTATGCCCATCGCTCGAACAGGAGCTATATCTGGGAGTGGATTTTTGGAAGAGCTTCCAACTAGCACCGGAAATTTTTGATGCAGAGGCAAGTCAGATGGAGGTAATCCCGGAGCAGGAGAAAAAGGAGGAACCGGAACCACACGACTTGACCGAAGAGCAGGAAGAGAAGCTAAAAGGAATTTGCGAGTCCTTCTTTACATTCGAAGCGAATGGCCTGGGAAGGACAACCAAAATGATGCACAGGATAGACCTAGTGGAAGGAGCAGTGCCAGTCAAGGATCGCCACTATCCAGTATCTCCAGCAGTCCAGTCCCTCATCTATGAGGAAGTGGACGAGATGCTCCGGTTAGGCGTGATTGAAGAAAGCGACAGCGCATGGAGCAATACGATCACGCTCGTAAGGAAGCCAGGGAAAAATCGCCTTTGTCTTGATGCTAGGAAGCTAAATAAAATAACCATCAAGGATGCTTATCCACAACAGAGCATTGAGGGTATTTTGAGTCGAATCGATACGACAAAGTTCATCTCGAGCGTTGATTTAAAACATGCTTTCTGGCAGATAGAACTGGAGGAAAAGAGCAGGAGGTATACTGCGTTTACGGTTCCAGGACGCCCATTATACCATTTTGTCACCATGCCATTCGGTCTGACAAATGCTGCACAACGCCTGTGTCGACTCATGGACAAGGTGATCCCGCAGAGGTTGAGAGAAAAGGTATTTATGTACTTGGACGACCTGCTGGTCGTGTCTCCGACATTAGAAGAACATCTGGAGACACTTCAAGAAGTGGCGGGACTCTTGAGAGAAGCGGGATTAACCATTGGTCTGAAGAAGTCTCACTTTTGCTTTAAGGAACTCCGATATTTGGGTTTCATCATAGGCGGCGGAGTCCTGAAAACGGACCCAAGGAAAGTGGAGGCTATTCAAAACCTAGGCATTCCCAGGAGTACACGGGAAGTGAGGAGCTTCTTAGGAACGGCGGGATGGTACAGAAGGTTCATTAAGAACTTTGCTGATCTCGCAGCGCCGCTGACTGACACTTTGAGAAAGGGTCAGAAATTCAAGATGACAGTGGAAGCGGAGCAAGCGATTAACGCATTGAAGAAGGCGCTTATGACGGCACCTGTACTAAAACATCCTGACTTTTCAAAGCGATTTTTCGTCCAGTGTGATGCATCGGATTCCGGAGTAGGAGCAGTATTGTTCCAGGAGGAAGAAGATGGTAGCGAGCGACCAATTGCATTTATGTCGCAAAAACTCAATTCATGCCAGCGAAACTACAGTGTCACGGAGAAGGAATGTCTGGCAGCAGTTTTGGCAATAAAGCGATTCCGGCCCTATATCGAGCTCATGCCATTCACAGTGATCACGGATCACTCTAGCCTGAAATGGTTAATGTCCTTGAAGGATTTAAGTGGTAGGCTAGCACGATGGTCGTTGAAGTTGCAATCCTACGACTTCTGCATCCAACACAGGAAAGGGTCAGAAAACGTCGTAGCGGATACCCTATCCAGGATGGTGGAATCAGTAGAGGAGGATGAGGACGGCTGGATGCTTGGATTTCAGACGGTAGAGTTCGAATCGGAGGAGTATAAGGAGCTACGAGACGTTGTGGAAGCTGAGAAGGACAAGCGGCCAGACCTCAAAGTGGTGGATGGCTTTGTGTTCAAACGAACCATGTCAACCAGCAAGCCGGAACTGGAAGAAAACAGCTGGAAGTTATGGGTGCCATCATCGTTGAGCCAGACCTTAATAGAGCAAGCTCATTCACCGCCGACGAAGGCTCACGGAGGGATGGCCAAAACGTTGCATCGGTTACGGCAATGGTTCCATTGGCCAGGCATGGTGTCCCAGGTACGGAGCTTTATTCGGGGCTGTGAGATATGCAAGGAGTCAAAGCCGTTGTATGGAGGACCTAAGCCAGGGTTGGGAGGGGAAACCATTACATATAGACCATTCCAGAAGCTGTATATTGACTTTCTGGGCAAGTATCCTCGCTCCAAGAAGGGTCATGCCTATATTTTTATTGTGGTCGATCATTTCTCAAAATTCGTATTCCTAAAGGCGATGAAGGAGGCGACAACGGTGGAAGTCGTCAAGTTTTTGACTAAGGAGATCTTCCACACCTTTGGAGTGCCGGAAATTATACATTCGGACAACGGAAAGCAGTTCCTGGCGAAACGGTTTCGGGAGGTGATCGAGCAGTATAGGATACGGCACGTCAAAACAGCGGTCTATTCCCCTCAGTCGAACGCAGCAGAACGGGTCAACCAATCGGTGTTGAATGCGATCCGAGCATACCTGGAGGAAGACCACAGGGAATGGGATCAATATCTTCCGGAGATTGAGGTGGCCTTGAGAAGCTCGGTCCACCAAGCTACGGGTGTGACGCCGTATTTTGCCTTGTTTGGGCAAAATATGTTTACAAACGGAGCGGATTACCAGTTGGCACGGAAACTACAGGCATTGGAGGACAACGAGCTTGAGGGTCTGGAGTCGGGAGAGAGGATGGCGCTTATGAGGGACAGCATAAGGAGAAACCTACATGAGGCTCATGAAACGAGTGCGAGATACTTCGATCGCAGGACGAGAGAGATAACGTTTCACCCCGGCCAAGAGGCGTTTCGGAGGAATCATGTGCTGAGCGACTTCGGAAGGTGCTTCAATGCGAAGTTCGCAAGAAAGTTCCTAAAATGCAGGATTCGCAGGCCGATAGGGAATCACATGTACGAGGTGGAAGACATGAAGGGAAAACTGACAGGAGTAGTTCATGTCAAAGACCTCAAACAATAGGGTGAACTACGGCAGGGAATATCGTCCTACAACCTGGAGGAAAGAACGACCATCGAGGAGGACCTGGAAGAGAAAGAGAAATATAAACCGGACATCTTTTAATAAAGGGGATCACTTGCTCAGGAGTCACACTAGAACAGCGGATGAGGCGACGGTGCCGGGAGCAAGTTTGATTGTGGATGGGGATGTTCGTGGGGGTCTCCCGCGTTGGGCGCTGAATAATCCAGAAGTCCTGCGCTGAGCCTGGTCAAATCCATATCCTTTCTTTCTTCATCTGGCTTCCAAAGCTCGAACATTTTTCACTGCCATTATTCGAGGTTGACATCGTATAATTTCAGTGTGGTGTTATGTCCGAAATACCGAATGGCGACGGACCTATCGATAGGCGGAGAGTGGCAGGTCCGAACTATCGGTAGAGATCTGGCTAGGAGTAGCGAGATAGGCCAGAACGGGGCTGCCAACCGGGGTCAGTTCGAAATTGTGCGCAGCACTTTTTTTTTGAAAAGGGTAACGACCCGGTTTGAGTGGAAAGGAGAAATAACGGATCTAGAAAGAGAAGTGTTCGCGCATGCGCTTCCTCCGTTGCCTCAAACCGGGCAGACGAAATCAAGGAGAGTCAGAGTGCGGTACTGCGGCTCCGCAGCGAAATTAAGTGCAGTCAAGAAAATGCAAAAATAAAGTAAATGTTAACCGAGTGCGAGAGCCGCCCGCCAGTGTGAAAATAAATCCAAATTAAATTAAAATTTAATTTAATTTAATTTAAAAGGAAAAAGTGCACGAGAGACAAGAACGCAGAAGGGAGAACTGGGAAGCCGGGTTGGCGAAAAAGCCAGGTGAGTGGTCAAATCTAAGAAATGATAGCACAAAAAAGAAATTAAAAATTTTTTTTTGCTATTATTTCTAGAGCCGACCAGACCCAGAAGACCTTTGAGGAGGAGACTTTCGGAAAACGCCAGGCCATTATTTTTCGGCCTGGCGCCATTTTTTTCGGCCCCCATAATTTTTTTTGCGGCCCCAAGAATTTTCTAATGGCGGCCAGATTATAATTTTGTGGCTCAAGTTATAAAAGGTGTTGCGGCTGCTGGCCAGGAGTAAAGCTGGTGGTCCCGTTGTGGCTTTCAGGCCAGATTTCGCTGAAGCCGGCGGACCCATTTTTTTGTCGGCACGGTCCGAACACGCCGCCGCAGCCACAGCCACAGCCACACATCTATATACAATTTTTTCGTCGCCTGGAAGACCGACACGCCTCCCTAGTGGCGGCACCGGGAGCCACCAAAGGCTTCAGCTATTTTTTTTTTATATAGTTTTTTTTTAATCTGTTTAATTTTGTTGGTATTTGTTAAAAATCGTTGTTATTTATTATTCAGTTTTATTTATTTATATCCATATTTATTTATACATATTTTATCCATATTTATTTATTTATCCACATTTATTTATTTATTTTACAATATTTATTTATTTATTTATCTATTGTTTACCAATTCCGTTGTGAGTGAGCCCTTGCTTAAAATTTACCTTGAGTCGAAAATTTGGATTATATCTGCTACAAATCATCGGTTCCCCCTTCCTTGTTGAGCGCTCATCGGGTAGGACCCAAAATCGGTGTTGTTGGGAGATTTGAAATCCTTAAGAAAGGTTGTGTGATTTATTTATTAATAATTTTTAAGGTCGGGCTTACAATTGGCTAAAGATAAAGGAGAGCGAAAGAGTATTTCAAAAAAGATTTAAATGTTATTAAATAAGGAAATAAATACGGAAAGAAAGAAGAAATAAAATGGAGTAATTTTTGAAAAATGAAGGAGGGAAGGGATCCTGAGCGTTAGGGTAGAGATGTGGGTGTAAGGTTAGAGAAAGGGGCAGCTGCAATGACAGAAACAAACTGCTGGCAGACTGCAACGGTCGGGAAGGGAAGAGCAGAGGCGCTCCAGTCCATCAGGAGTCGCCAAAAGACCTGACTGCGGGGATATATGTATGTATTTTTTTTTGTTAAAAAAAAAAAATGTCTTTAGATGTCGATCGTGTGTGGTTAGTGTCGGTTCGAATTTCGAACTGTGCAGTGTATAGTGTTGTCAAACGTAGAGTCCTCGTAAGTGTCGATTCTATGTTTGTTGACTGTTACGCGTGTCAGGGGCCGGGTTAAGTAACCCACGACCCAAACCAGAGCTAGCCGAGACATGGCCCTAGCAGATAGCTGCACGCGCAGGACCAGTTTTGGTCATAACAGCCATGGCGCCCAATTTAAAAATAACACTATATCCTCCATAAGGACGATAGAAATGGGTACCAATTTTGCTCCTAGGATCGGGGATAGGGAGTAGGGATCACTCGAGAGGTCACTAGGCCTGATTTGTGATCCTAGGACCAAAATTATAATCATAAGGGATCACAGATTAAAGTCATAAGAAAGGGATTTTGTTTTGAGCAGGTAGGATTGATGTCGTCAAATATAAGGCCAAGCCTAATAAATTGACTTGCGCAATCCACTTGCAATATAAAAATCCTAAATCTGTGATATTAAACTGTGATCTACCTTAAGATAGTTTTTGTTGTTGTAGTGTTTGTTAGGTATTAATTAGGTTTAGTAAACATATCGGACAGAATCGGAGGAGGTACCGGCGACTGTGTTCAGCTAAGAGGCTGTGACACATCGCGACCGGGAACAAGGGATATGGCCAAATTCGACACTGCTCACTATAAGGTGGCAGTTTGCGGAATGTTGGCATGGACATCGGACAGAAAATAACGGACTTACAATTAATAAAAGTACGATTTAATCTAAAGAATACGAAATTACATTGCAGCTCGTTAGAGGATTTTTTTTTGTTTCGATTAATAGAGGGGGTTAAATAATGGGGTAAAAATATTTTTTTTAAATCTAAATAAATTAAAATTAGGATATTACTAATTATTTGTTTTTTCCGGGTGCAGAGCAGGAGATCGTCTGGCGTCCCAAAGTCGCCAAAATTAGCGAACCTTGTGCAGCGACCAGACGAAGTGCCGGTAACCTTTGCTCCAGGGCAAGAGAGAGTGGTATCGGCCTAGTTTCCTGTTTGCTATAGCACCTAATGAAAAAAACAAAATAATTAGTTTTAAGTAAAATTGTGTATTGGATACTTGACTATCAAACATCATAAAATATGATGTTTCGAATAGTCGACAGTTCCAAATGACAATGTTTGTTTTGTTTAGGTGTCTTACATGTACATATATCCGCAGCACGTCAGCAATTACACCCTTTCCCTAACGCTGGGTGAACTTCTTCCTTCTACCTACAAGAAAAACAAAAAGAAAATAAATACAAAGAGTTTGGGTGGATAGCCGCCAAATTATTCATTTTGTAATTTTATAATTTTTTTTTGTGGGTTTGTTTGGTTTTTTTTTTTGCATTTTTTTTGTTATTTATAGCTTTTATTTGTTTATTTATTATTATTTATTTATTGATTTGAACCTATATGGGTGGTCCAGGAATGTCAACAAGGCAGGAAGAAGAGGGACAAATGGGTGGCCATGATGAGGAGAGGGATTCGGAGAGGCAAGAGTTGGCTAGGGACAGAGATCTGTTTGGAGCACAGCGAAGGGGTTCCAACCCGAGGACCCTAAATCTCGATCAGGCTTCCACTCCATATGGCACATATTCCCAAATCATTCTCGACCCTATCCAAGAGCAGTATAGCCAGGAGAACGCAGAGGCATACGGCTCGTTCAACAGGAGGGAACTTCAAGCCTTAATCCACACATCACAAGAGCAACTAAAGGTGGATATGCAGCAGCTTGTGGATGTCAGGATCGATCGGTGCATGCAGACGGGATTTGCCGAGATCATGAGGCGATTGGACCTCAGGGATGGAAGTTCGGAGACGTCTAAGTCCTCCGGGTCGTCTACGGCCACACAAAGAGCCGCGAATCCATCGGGGAGTAAGGAGGCGGGCGACAAAAGTCCGACTGAAGCTAAGAATCCAGGCGGAGAAGCAACTTTAGACACGAACCAGGATCGAAGCCGAAACACGAGAACGGAAAGCAACATCAGCCATCCAACTGGTAGACCAACGTCCCAAAATCCTTTTGGAAGGAATGATGCTCAACCGGGAGATTCAGCCGAAAACTTCTGGAGGAATCCGCAGTCGACGGGTGGATATCCAATCGCGCCTCGTCCAAGCGCTCCGAGAGATGGCGGACACTATAGGTCTAACGAGGTCCGATTCCAGGGGACTCCACAACACCCAAGAGTGAGGTTTGAAGGACAAGCGCGTGGCGAGGGCCTCCCGGCAGGATGTGGAAGCGGAAATTCTTCTTGGAGAGGAGCAGGAACGGTAGGATCGGGAGATTTGCGACCACAAAACCGGCCAAGACACTATGTTCCCTTGGATAAGTGGGGATTTCAGTTCGCCGGGAGTCATGGGACCATGAGCGCGGAGGACTTCCTGTTTAGAGTGGAGCATCTGCAGGAACACTACGGAATGCCATGGCCAGATCTCCTACGCGATTTCCACCGACTGCTCACAGAGGAGGCGTCCGAATGGTATTGGCTTCAGATCAGAACGAAACCGCCAAGGACCTGGAGAGAGCTGAAGGAGGCACTTCAACGTCGCTATTGTGACAACCGAACCGACTACGACCGGATTCAAGACATCGCCGAACGAAAACAGCGCCCAGGAGAGTCCCTAGAGGAATATTTTACTGCGCTCCGGCGACTGGTGGCATCTGTGGGCGGAAGGGTCGACAACGATTGGGTGGTCAAAACGGCAAAGCGCAACCTGGCAGAACCGATGAGGCAGTGGATCTATTCGGTCAGGGTGTATACTCTGGAACACCTCCACGACGAGTGCAAGGAAGCTGAGCGAACGTTGGATCCAGATCACGGGAGACAGCGAGTAAGGATGCCCATGACCTACAGACCCCGACAAGAACAGCGAGTTGCCAGATTAGAAGAGCTCCGAGGCAGTGCTTTGGGAGACCAGGAATCCATGCAGGAGTCAGATGACGCGGTTGAAGCTTTGGCGGGTGTAGAGCCGAAAAAGCTGCTGATCTGCTGGAACTGCCAGCAGAGTGGGCATGTTTATTTGGAGTGCGAAGCAGTGCAACGGAAGCTGTTTTGCTACAAATGCGGTTTGCCAAACACAGTAACGCCCAAATGCCCCAATTGCAGAACGGGAAACGCCTTGCGGAACGCAGTAAGGACGGGCGAACCGCGTTCCACGAGAGAGCCCGAGAGGAGACCTCGCATCAATTAGGCAATAACGCTGAGGCCATGCAACAGGGTCCAAATCGGATGTATATGACCCTGAGTGAGCGAGTACGTCGATACAAAGAAGCACGTCAACGGATATTTGGAGAACATCAGCTAGCAGGGATGACAGTCATATCTAGAAGGGTCAGGAAAGCCAGGGATCGGTTCCAGGAAAGGAAGCAGGAACGATACAGGGTGCGGCAGTCAGTAGAGGCCGTAGGAAAGCAGAACAAGGCAACGGATCCACGGCCATATGCTGCGGTCAAGATCTTTGAGAAGACGGTACGGGGACTATTGGATTCTGGAGCGTCCGTTAGCCTGCTCGGAAAAGGATGTAGAGAGCTCTTGGAAGTGCTGAATCTCTCCTGGAAGCCCTATTTTGCCAAAGTTAGAACCGCAAATGGGGCAACGCAGCAGATCCTGGGCAAAGTTACAATGCCAATGACATATAAAAACAAGACGGTAACGATGAGCTTGTTCCTATGCCCATCGCTCGAACAGGAGCTATATCTGGGAGTGGATTTTTGGAAGAGCTTCCAACTAGCACCGGAAATTTTTGATGCAGAGGCAAGTCAGATGGAGGTAATCCCGGAGCAGGAGAAAAAGGAGGAACCGGAACCACACGACTTGACCGAAGAGCAGGAAGAGAAGCTAAAAGGAATTTGCGAGTCCTTCTTTACATTCGAAGCGAATGGCCTGGGAAGGACAACCAAAATGATGCACAGGATAGACCTAGTGGAAGGAGCAGTGCCAGTCAAGGATCGCCACTATCCAGTATCTCCAGCAGTCCAGTCCCTCATCTATGAGGAAGTGGACGAGATGCTCCGGTTAGGCGTGATTGAAGAAAGCGACAGCGCATGGAGCAATACGATCACGCTCGTAAGGAAGCCAGGGAAAAATCGCCTTTGTCTTGATGCTAGGAAGCTAAATAAAATAACCATCAAGGATGCTTATCCACAACAGAGCATTGAGGGTATTTTGAGTCGAATCGATACGACAAAGTTCATCTCGAGCGTTGATTTAAAACATGCTTTCTGGCAGATAGAACTGGAGGAAAAGAGCAGGAGGTATACTGCGTTTACGGTTCCAGGACGCCCATTATACCATTTTGTCACCATGCCATTCGGTCTGACAAATGCTGCACAACGCCTGTGTCGACTCATGGACAAGGTGATCCCGCAGAGGTTGAGAGAAAAGGTATTTATGTACTTGGACGACCTGCTGGTCGTGTCTCCGACATTAGAAGAACATCTGGAGACACTTCAAGAAGTGGCGGGACTCTTGAGAGAAGCGGGATTAACCATTGGTCTGAAGAAGTCTCACTTTTGCTTTAAGGAACTCCGATATTTGGGTTTCATCATAGGCGGCGGAGTCCTGAAAACGGACCCAAGGAAAGTGGAGGCTATTCAAAACCTAGGCATTCCCAGGAGTACACGGGAAGTGAGGAGCTTCTTAGGAACGGCGGGATGGCAGCGCCGCTGACTGACACTTTGAGAAAGGGTCAGAAATTCAAGATGACAGTGGAAGCGGAGCAAGCGATTAACGCATTGAAGAAGGCGCTTATGACGGCACCTGTACTAAAACATCCTGACTTTTCAAAGCGATTTTTCGTCCAGTGTGATGCATCGGATTCCGGAGTAGGAGCAGTATTGTTCCAGGAGGAAGAAGATGGTAGCGAGCGACCAATTGCATTTATGTCGCAAAAACTCAATTCATGCCAGCGAAACTACAGTGTCACGGAGAAGGAATGTCTGGCAGCAGTTTTGGCAATAAAGCGATTCCGGCCCTATATCGAGCTCATGCCATTCACAGTGATCACGGATCACTCTAGCCTGAAATGGTTAATGTCCTTGAAGGATTTAAGTGGTAGGCTAGCACGATGGTCGTTGAAGTTGCAATCCTACGACTTCTGCATCCAACACAGGAAAGGGTCAGAAAACGTCGTAGCGGATACCCTATCCAGGATGGTGGAATCAGTAGAGGAGGATGAGGACGGCTGGATGCTTGGATTTCAGACGGTAGAGTTCGAATCGGAGGAGTATAAGGAGCTACGAGACGTTGTGGAAGCTGAGAAGGACAAGCGGCCAGACCTCAAAGTGGTGGATGGCTTTGTGTTCAAACGAACCATGTCAACCAGCAAGCCGGAACTGGAAGAAAACAGCTGGAAGTTATGGGTGCCATCATCGTTGAGCCAGACCTTAATAGAGCAAGCTCATTCACCGCCGACGAAGGCTCACGGAGGGATGGCCAAAACGTTGCATCGGTTACGGCAATGGTTCCATTGGCCAGGCATGGTGTCCCAGGTACGGAGCTTTATTCGGGGCTGTGAGATATGCAAGGAGTCAAAGCCGTTGTATGGAGGACCTAAGCCAGGGTTGGGAGGGGAAACCATTACATATAGACCATTCCAGAAGCTGTATATTGACTTTCTGGGCAAGTATCCTCGCTCCAAGAAGGGTCATGCCTATATTTTTATTGTGGTCGATCATTTCTCAAAATTCGTATTCCTAAAGGCGATGAAGGAGGCGACAACGGTGGAAGTCGTCAAGTTTTTGACTAAGGAGATCTTCCACACCTTTGGAGTGCCGGAAATTATACATTCGGACAACGGAAAGCAGTTCCTGGCGAAACGGTTTCGGGAGGTGATCGAGCAGTATAGGATACGGCACGTCAAAACAGCGGTCTATTCCCCTCAGTCGAACGCAGCAGAACGGGTCAACCAATCGGTGTTGAATGCGATCCGAGCATACCTGGAGGAAGACCACAGGGAATGGGATCAATATCTTCCGGAGATTGAGGTGGCCTTGAGAAGCTCGGTCCACCAAGCTACGGGTGTGACGCCGTATTTTGCCTTGTTTGGGCAAAATATGTTTACAAACGGAGCGGATTACCAGTTGGCACGGAAACTACAGGCATTGGAGGACAACGAGCTTGAGGGTCTGGAGTCGGGAGAGAGGATGGCGCTTATGAGGGACAGCATAAGGAGAAACCTACATGAGGCTCATGAAACGAGTGCGAGATACTTCGATCGCAGGACGAGAGAGATAACGTTTCACCCCGGCCAAGAGGCGTTTCGGAGGAATCATGTGCTGAGCGACTTCGGAAGGTGCTTCAATGCGAAGTTCGCAAGAAAGTTCCTAAAATGCAGGATTCGCAGGCCGATAGGGAATCACATGTACGAGGTGGAAGACATGAAGGGAAAACTGACAGGAGTAGTTCATGTCAAAGACCTCAAACAATAGGGTGAACTACGGCAGGGAATATCGTCCTACAACCTGGAGGAAAGAACGACCATCGAGGAGGACCTGGAAGAGAAAGAGAAATATAAACCGGACATCTTTTAATAAAGGGGATCACTTGCTCAGGAGTCACACTAGAACAGCGGATGAGGCGACGGTGCCGGGAGCAAGTTTGATTGTGGATGGGGATGTTCGTGGGGGTCTCCCGCGTTGGGCGCTGAATAATCCAGAAGTCCTGCGCTGAGCCTGGTCAAATCCATATCCTTTCTTTCTTCATCTGGCTTCCAAAGCTCGAACATTTTTCACTGCCATTATTCGAGGTTGACATCGTATAATTTCAGTGTGGTGTTATGTCCGAAATACCGAATGGCGACGGACCTATCGATAGGCGGAGAGTGGCAGGTCCGAACTATCGGTAGAGATCTGGCTAGGAGTAGCGAGATAGGCCAGAACGGGGCTGCCAACCGGGGTCAGTTCGAAATTGTGCGCAGCACTTTTTTTTTGAAAAGGGTAACGACCCGGTTTGAGTGGAAAGGAGAAATAACGGATCTAGAAAGAGAAGTGTTCGCGCATGCGCTTCCTCCGTTGCCTCAAACCGGGCAGACGAAATCAAGGAGAGTCAGAGTGCGGTACTGCGGCTCCGCAGCGAAATTAAGTGCAGTCAAGAAAATGCAAAAATAAAGTAAATGTTAACCGAGTGCGAGAGCCGCCCGCCAGTGTGAAAATAAATCCAAATTAAATTAAAATTTAATTTAATTTAATTTAAAAGGAAAAAAGTGCACGAGAGACAAGAACGCAGAAGGGAGAACTGGGAAGCCGGGTTGGCGAAAAAGCCAGGTGAGTGGTCAAATCTAAGAAATGATAGCACAAAAAAAGAAATTAAAAATTTTTTTTTGCTATTATTTCTAGAGCCGACCAGACCCAGAAGACCTTTGAGGAGGAGACTTTCGGAAAACGCCAGGCCATTATTTTTCGGCCTGGCGCCATTTTTTTTCGGCCCCCATAATTTTTTTTGCGGCCCCAAGAATTTTCTAATGGCGGCCAGATTATAATTTTGTGGCTCAAGTTATAAAAGGTGTTGCGGCTGCTGGCCAGGAGTAAAGCTGGTGGTCCCGTTGTGGCTTTCAGGCCAGATTTCGCTGAAGCCGGCGGACCCATTTTTTTTGTCGGCACGGTCCGAACACGCCGCCGCAGCCACAGCCACAGCCACACATCTATATACAATTTTTTCGTCGCCTGGAAGACCGACACGCCTCCCTAGTGGCGGCACCGGGAGCCACCAAAGGCTTCAGCTATTTTTTTTTTATATAGTTTTTTTTTAATCTGTTTAATTTTGTTGGTATTTGTTAAAAATCGTTGTTATTTATTATTCAGTTTTATTTATTTATATCCATATTTATTTATACATATTTTATCCATATTTATTTATTTATCCACATTTATTTATTTATTTTACAATATTTATTTATTTATTTATCTATTGTTTACCAATTCCGTTGTGAGTGAGCCCTTGCTTAAAATTTACCTTGAGTCGAAAATTTGGATTATATCTGCTACAAATCATCGGTTCCCCCTTCCTTGTTGAGCGCTCATCGGGTAGGACCCAAAATCGGTGTTGTTGGGAGATTTGAAATCCTTAAGAAAGGTTGTGTGATTTATTTATTAATAATTTTTAAGGTCGGGCTTACAATTGGCTAAAGATAAAGGAGAGCGAAAGAGTATTTCAAAAAAGATTTAAATGTTATTAAATAAGGAAATAAATACGGAAAGAAAGAAGAAATAAAATGGAGTAATTTTTGAAAAATGAAGGAGGGAAGGGATCCTGAGCGTTAGGGTAGAGATGTGGGTGTAAGGTTAGAGAAAGGGGCAGCTGCAATGACAGAAACAAACTGCTGGCAGACTGCAACGGTCGGGAAGGGAAGAGCAGAGGCGCTCCAGTCCATCAGGAGTCGCCAAAAGACCTGACTGCGGGGATATATGTATGTATTTTTTTTTGTTAAAAAAAAAAAATGTCTTTAGATGTCGATCGTGTGTGGTTAGTGTCGGTTCGAATTTCGAACTGTGCAGTGTATAGTGTTGTCAAACGTAGAGTCCTCGTAAGTGTCGATTCTATGTTTGTTGACTGTTACGCGTGTCAGGGGCCGGGTTAAGTAACCCACGACCCAAACCAGAGCTAGCCGAGACATGGCCCTAGCAGATAGCTGCACGCGCAGGACCAGTTTTGGTCATAACATAGGCGCAAATCTGTTTATTAATTTTTGTAAAATAACTTAGAAACTGCCAAGTCTGGCCCCTTTTTACGTTTATGCAGTGCTGCCACTCATTCTTTGTTTTTGTTGCTAGTGCAAAGTGAATCGGGTGGCAACACCGCCCTGTGTTATAACACTCGTTGTGGCGCAGCCAACTTAACGCAGGTGATTTTTCTCCGACCATTTTGCCGAGTTGAAATTTTTGATAATTTTCGGAGCAGGGATTCTTCGACAGCTCACAGGATGATGATGCAACGCACCCAGCTCTTGCTGCCCCTGGCCATGGAGGCCACCATGCTGGCCCAGCAGCAGCGTGGCATGGCCACCCTGAAGACGATTTCGATGCGCCTGAAGTCCGTGAAGAACATTCAGAAAATTACGCAATCGATGAAGATGGTGTCCGCTGCCAAGTACGCCCGTGCCGAGCGCGACTTGAAGGCAGCGCGTCCTTACGGCATCGGGGCCCAGCAGTTCTTTGAGAAGACGGAGATCCAGCCCGACGAAAAGGCCGAGCCCAAGAAGCTGCTCATCGCGATGACTTCCGACCGTGGTCTGTGCGGCGCTGTGCACACTGGCGTGGCACGCCAGATTCGCGGCGAGCTGGCCGAGAATGACCAAAACACCAAGGTGTTCTGCGTCGGCGACAAGTCGCGTGCGATCCTTGCTCGTCTCTACAGCAAGAACATCCTGATGGTGGCCAACGAGGTCGGACGCTTGCCACCCACTTTCCTTGACGCTTCGAAGATCGCGCACGAGGTGCTCCAGACCGGGTACGACTACACCGAGGGCAAGATCTACTACAATCGGTTCAAGACCGTGGTGTCCTACCAGGTCACTTCACTGCCAATCTACAGCGGCGAAACCGTTGAGAAGTCCGAGAAGTTGGCCGTGTACGACTCTCTCGATAGCGATGTCATCAAGAGCTACCTCGAGTTCTCGCTGGCCTCGCTCATCTTCTACTGCATGAAGGAGGGCGCCTGCTCCGAGCAGTCCTCCCGCATGACGGCCATGGACAACGCCTCGAAGAACGCCGGTGAGATGATTGAAAAGCTTACCCTCACCTTCAACCGCACCCGACAGGCTGTCATCACGCGCGAGCTGATTGAAATCATCTCTGGTGCTGCCGCCCTGTCATAAGCGGTCTGTCTATCGGTTCTCCCCGAGATTGCAGTTCGAGCGGCTCCAACGATACATAAAGCTAATTAATGCATATATAATACGGTGCCAGGCACCGGAGCGACGCCTGGAACCCTATTAAAGCTACACTTTCAGAATAACTCCAAGAATAAATAGCGTGGAACGAACGAAAATAACTTTTAGAATTTGGACTTTTCACTTTTGTGGAGGAATCAACCATAATTTATTCCCAAACTAATTTTAAACTTGTAAAAGTGTGGCAAACAAGATAAATTCAGTTCTAAACATTATTTGAACATGTTTTTAAAAGTGCTAATCCTGAGCGATAAGCGAGCTGTTTCTCCCGAAAACCTTGTGATAACTCACTCAAAACGGCTTTTAACCTTCCTAAACCCTTTGAAAACAAGAACATATCTTCCCCAAACCAATTGGAATTTAAAAAACCCAGCAAAACGCAAAGGAATCCCAAAACTTGTTGGAATATTTACGTATATTTTCAACCCAAACTCGAATTTCAAAAGGTTAATGTCTACACTTTGTGCTTATCTATGGAATTAAGGCATTGGGATATCATTGGGTGGCCCCAAACCTAGCACATATTCTGCAGGACATTCAGTATATAGGCTCCGATGTCCTCATCTTGGTTAGTCCAGGATATGAAAATGGTCTTCTGCTTGGGATCCTTCTCGTCCTCCTCTATCTTCACCTCAACGGACTCGATGGCAATGGAACCGTTCTCCTGCATCGTCACCGTCCAGCCGGCCAACTTCTCCTCGAGCAGACTCCTCAATCGCTCGCTGGTTCGGACCATGGGCCCCGGATCGTCCATCTTGACCTTGGAGGTGAATCGCATCACATGCCGATTGATGCCGATCTCCTTGAGGGCATCGGTCAGGTTCTGCAGCATTATTCGATTGTCCTTCATTACGAGGACGCCATGGATGAGGCGCCGCCGCTTGGGATCCGGCGGCTGGGCATTGTAGCTGCGGGCCTCGGCCTTAAGCAGGGATACAGACGCATCTACGGGTATTTTGACGGGCGTGGAGATCACACAGGTCTCGCCGTTGGCCGGCATATAGGTTTCCAAATTGAACTCGTCCTTGATCTTGGAGCGCAGGAACTTCATCTTCTCAGCCTCGCCGTGGACTAGCATCACGTTTTTGGGCTCACAGTTCTGGATGAGCTGCATTATGCCTGAAAAGCAGAAGGGGATTCCTTGTTATTTCAAGGAGAATATAAGAGAGTGGATAGGCCTACCTTTGGCATCCGCATGCGCCGAGAAGCTCATGTACTCCACGGCCATTTTGACTTCCACCACCTGGCGGTTCTCGAACTCCACCTTCTTGGCCCCGCCCAGGATCTTGTTGCCGACGGTGCCTTGGACACAGTAGCCGGGCATAATCACCATGTTGTTCTCGTTCGGCGCCCACTTCTTGAAGATTTGCAGCGACAGGCCGGCGTGGAGCATGCCCGGCGTGGCGAACACCACCATGGCACCGGGATTGTCGATGTAGGCCTTGTCGAAGGGCTTGATGTGCTTGAAATCGAACATGTTGCGGTGGACGAAGGTCTTGCGGATCTTCTGGTTCGTCCATGTGATGAACATTTTGTAGTAGGTGTTGGCCTTCTCGGTGAGACCCAGGGCGAAGTAGATGGGGTACTTCAGGTTCATGCGCTCCCAATAGGTCTCCAGCAAGATGCACAGCTCCTGGGCGCGCCCCAAAGCAAAGACCGGGATCAACACCTTGCCGCCCTTCGCCACGCACTCGTGCACCTTCTTGAGGAAGTCGCGTTCCCGACAACGCTTTGAGTCCCTAATGGTCGTCGCGTAGGTACTCTCCGAGATCAGCAGGTCTGGCCGACACTTGTCGATCCAGGCCGCACCGAGATGCCTGTCCGGCGTCATGTTGTAGTCGCCCGTATAGACGACGCTCTGCGAGCCGACCTTTATCCAGAACATGGCGGCCCCGAGGACGTGACCGGCGTAGTAGGCCTTTATCTCCAGGTCCGTGTCCACCATCATGCTCTGGTGAAGGGTCACCGGTATCACCTTCTTCATGCAGTCCTTGATCATCTGCGTGGTGAAGAAGTTCGACTCGCCCTTCCGCTCCACGGCCACTTTCCGCATGTCTTCTAGGAGGATCGGGGCTATGGCCTTGGTCGGGTGCGTCATGTAGATGGGTCCGGTGTAGCCAACAATCTCCGACATGTAGGGCAAGGCGCCGCAGTGATCTGAATGCACGGTATTGATAAAGAACCGATTATAACGTTCCGCCGGTTCACCAGATAAGGAGCACAGCCCGGAATGACCAAAGACTCACCCAGGTGGAAGTGGGAGATGATGACACAATCGATGTGGCTGGTAATTGGACCCTCCGGCACAATGTACGAGAAGTCTGGGAATCGCCGTTCATCATTATAGCCCATATGCATGCCGCAGTCGAGCATTATGTTCTTGCCGCCCATTGAGAGCAGCAGGCAGCTGCGGCCCACATCCTGGCCGGCGCCTAGCGGCGTTATCTTGATGTCCGGCATTTCGGGAGCTCCAGGTTCCTTGGTTTTTTGCTGCTTCACCTGCAACTTGTTGCGCTGTCTGTCGAAATTTGGCGAAAAAGTTGCAACAGTGATTTTTGTAAACAGCAATGGTGATGGAGTGGCGTTGCCACACTATCGGTGGCCGGTAGATTCTAACAGTATAACAATGTTGCCAGTGAGGTGCTCTTGAAATCTCTTAAAATATTGAAAAGTTAGAGAATTTTAAAAAGCCCTTAAACTTCTAACAAAAATGTGCTTTAAAAATGTATTTATTTATTTATCTAAAGCAAACAATTAGTGTTAACATAAAAGCTATCAGTGGGTTTAGAGCCATTTCAGCTTAGGACTTCGGCTCGGGGTTTAAGTTGGTTTGCTATAAGTTTACATAGTTACAAAATTATAATATTTAAGAGATTTACGTTTTAAGTGTATTAATTGTATTGCTTTAAAAATATTTTGTTTTTTAATGCCAATATATACTGACACTCCTAAACTTATTTAACAATCTACTTTTTCTTTTCATTACCGCATTTTAATAAGCTTGAATATAATAATTGAATATTGTATTTAATTATAGTTTTCAATTTGTTATGTTATTTTATAAGTACATTTTTTTAAAAATCTGATGATCTTAAAAATCAAATTTTTATTTGATTTTGATTTTAAATCTCTTTGATATCAGACGACCTGCTGTTTATAACAATTAAAGATATAAGTAAGAGAAACTCATAAATTTATATATATTTTTTTAAATCGCAAATATTTCTCCCCGAAATCGCAGAGGTTTTAGTGCAATCGAGAACTTCTTCCCCATTACGATGCCGCGCAGCTATGGTCACACTGAGCAGAAAGAAAAACAACATTGCAGCGCATCCTTATCACATCCCGATTTTGGCACTGTGTTGGCTCTCCTTGGGGAATAATTGCAACTGCTGGCAGGATGCCCGACTCCCTGGAGGACACCTCCACCATCTCGCTGCGCATCTGCCTGGAGGGACATGCGAATGCCTTGGCGCTAAATAAGGATAACACACAGATAGCGGTGGCCGGAAGGAGCTGTAAGATTATAGGGCTCCATTGCTGGAATACAACTAATCCTAGATCTCTCCCCGGACAGTGCTCAAGGTTTACTCCATCAACAACCATGGCTTCACGGAGGCGTGCAATATGCGCGGCGGCAAGAACCAGAATCTTAGCTACTCCTCCAACGACGTGGCCTGGTCCACTCTGGATGGCAATCTGCTGGCCACAGCTGCCACCAATGGCGTGGTCTCCGTGTGGGATCTGTCCAAGTTTGGCAGGCAGAAGCAGCTGCTCGTCTACAACGAACACGAACGCACCGCGCACACCGTGACCTTCCACAGTAGCGAGCCCAACATCCTGATCTCGGGCTCCCAGGACGGCACCATCAAGTGCTTCGATATACGATCGGACAAGTCGGTGAACACCTACTTTAGCAACTCGGAGTCGGTGCGCGACGTCAAGTTCAGCCCGCACACGCAGAACATATTTTCCGCAGTCTCTGAGAACGGAACCGTCCAACTGTGGGACATGCGGAAGTGGGACAAGTGCATGGTGCAGTTTACGGCGCACTACGGCCCTGTGTACACCTGCGACTGGCATCCCACACGTAATTGGTTGGCCACGGGCAGTCGGGACAAGCAGATCAAGGTGTGGAACATGGACGGGCGTCCGGGATTGGAGCACACCATTCACACGATCGCAGTGGTGGGGCGGGTGAAGTGGCGGCCAGAGAGGACGTACGTTTCATACTAAACCTCCATATTTTGCGCAGCAATTAAGCCTTAATCCTCTGTAGCTACCACATCGCCAGCTGCGCTTTGGTGGTGGACTACAGCGTCCATGTGTGGGACATCCGACGACCCTACATACCCTTTGCCTCCTTCAACGAGCACACCAACGTTACCACTGGCATCGCGTGGCAGGGCAGCGACTCGCACTGCCTGCTATCCACCAGCAAGGACTCGACCATCTACAAGCACGCCTTCAAGGATGCCACGAGGCCAGCCCTGAAGGCGAATGCCCAGGGTGCCAGTCAGGGGCGATTCGGCGACATCTCCTTTGCCAACAAGATCAAGGAGTACGCGCCCAAGCCCAGTGGTGCCTCCAATACCAAGACTACGAGCTTTATGTAAGTCTAAACAAAGTTCTCCTGAGTACCTACTAATGCTGGCCCTTTCAGAAGTCGCCGGAAAGCGAACGTGACTGGCAGCATTCAGTTTCACTTGGACCATTCCAAGCTGTACAAATTCATGCTTAACGACACGGTGAGATTTTTATGCTTGAATAATTTCAAAACTCCTCAATGACTGCTTTCTCTTCTTCAGTTTTCTGGTTATCCCTTGAGTGAGTCCGAGTCCAGGCCCACGCAGGAGCACGAGAGCTTCATAGGCTGCGCCAGGGAGCTGATTATCAGCGGCAGGAAGTTGTCCGAGCTCTGCGAGCACAATGCCGAGGTGGCCAAGAAATATGGCAAACATAATGTGAGCAGTGTGAATCCCTTACCAATCCCTTAATCTCCTAACTTTAAGGTCCTGCACAGGCCACCACATTGTGGAACTTTATCAAGCTCTTCTACGGCAGCAATCACTTTGAGCCGCCCTTCGAGCATCGCTCCTCCTTCTCGAATCAAAAGAATCCCATGAACTCCCGGCGTGCCACCCAAGTGGCCAGCGATAGGCCGCAGCAGCGCAATGACCTGGGCCAGGATCTCAATGGGAATACGCCAGAGACGGCCCATGAGACCGCTGTGGCTAATGTGGACGATGATTCGTTGGGCGAAAGCGGCGTGGAGCATCCACCTACGAGTTCTGTGATTCTCTCCGAGACGCAAATCATTAGCGAGATTACGTTCGACAACTTTGAGCTACTGCGCAATGGTTTCATCTATGTGGGACCAACGGAATGCGCCAAGGCCTTGGCGTTTCCTGCCCTGCATCACGATGTCCAAGCAGCGCGACCGCAACTGGATCTCAAGGCATCCGATCACGAGAAGTCCCCGGTGGGTTTCACTGATATTTAATTGAGTTTTGAGAAGTATTTAATGTTTTAATAATATTTTTTAGCCACCACATGTTCCTACAGTTTTAAAAGTCAGCCATGTGCCACCTATTCCCATGTGGGAACCGCACAAGTTCGTGACCGATGCCCTGATGCTGATGAACGATGTGGGCGATGTTCAAACGGCTCTGACAGTGCTCATATCCTTGGGAGAGGCTCGCAAACTCCTGCCCATTGAGGATACATTGGTGGTGAGTAAATAATACTTAAAAAAAAAATAACCTGTTTAATTTTTCCCTTCAGGAACACTGGTTCCACACCTACGTCGACCAGCTGCATCGGTATGAGTTGTGGAACGAGGCCTGCGAGGTGATTAACCGCTCCTGGCTCCGCTCCGTGCAGCAGCTCAACCAGCACTCCACGGCGATGCACACCAATTGCGGCGAATGCGGACGCCCCATGGGCGGCAAGGTGGGTTGGTATTGTGACAAGTGCAAGTCCATGCAGTCGGCCAAGTGCTGTGTATGCGGCCTGATTGTCCGCGGGGTGTACGCCTGGTGTCAGGGCTGCTCCCACGGCGGTCACATCGAGCACCTGCAGAAGTACTTTGCCAAGCACTCCAAGTGCCCCAAGTGCGGCCACCTGTGCGCGTACTCATGAGACGCGGAGGAGGCTGAGTTCCCTCAGCTTCTGCACCCCAATTGAGTTCCATGTACATACAGCTCTATAAGTACCTAACAAAAAACACTATACATTTTTCGATAAAAAACCGGAAGAGTTGTAAGATCGAGTTACACACTACGTTAATACGCTTACTATTTTTGGAATAAAGTGATTTACAGATAGATAGAATTTTGCAAACTATAGTTTGGAACTTTTTTGACTAATATTTCTAATAGTTCTGAAAACGTTACTAATTTTACAACATTTTCAGATTTTAGTAACATAATTTTAATAAAAAATAATAATGTTCAATAAAAGTTGTTTGTTTTAAAAGGAGTTTCTGAGAAGAAATCATTTATTGTGTGTTTCGAACCTGATTCCTATATATTTTCCCTCCCTTTTCCACACCTTGCCTGCAATGTACAAGCAAAGCAGCAAAAAAGCAGCACTCTTGAAAATTATTAACTGGTGAAAATAATTCACTGGTGAAAATTATTCATCAAGGATTCCTCGAGGATTTTTTTCCTCGAGGATTCCTCGATTCCTCGATGATTCCTCGATTCCTTGACGATTCCTCGATTCCTCGATGATTCCTCGATAATTCCTCGATGATCCTCGATTCCACGATGATTCCTTGATCGAGGATTCCTCGATGATTGCTCGATGATTCCTCGATCGATGATTCCTCGATCGAGGATTCCTCGATGATTCCAAGATGATTCCTCGATGATTCCTCGATCGAGGATTCCTCGATGATTCCTCGGTGATTCCTCGATGATTCCTCGATGATTCCTCGATGATTCCTCGATCGAGGATTCCTCGATTTCCTCGATGATTCCTCGATGATTCCTCGATGATTCCTCGATGATTCCTCGATGATTCATCGATCAAGGATTCCTCGATGATTCCTCGATGATTCCTCGATCGAGGATTCCTCGATGATTCCTCGATGATTCCTCGATGATTCCTCGATGATTCCTCGATGATTCCTCGATCGAGGATTCCTCGATGATTCCTCGATGATTCCTCGATCGTGGATTCCTCGATGATTCCTCGATCGTGGATTCCTCGATGATTCCTCGATCGAGGATTCCTCGATGATTCCTCGATGATTCCTCGATGATTCCTCGATGATTCCTCGATGATTCCTCGATGATTCCTCGATGATTCCTCGATGATTCCTCGATGATTTCTCGATGATTCCTCGATGATTCCTCGATGATTCCTCGATGATTCATCGATCAAGGATTCCTCGATGATTCCTCGATGATTCCTCGATGATTCCTCGATGATTCCTCGATGATTCCTCGATCGAGGATTCCTCGATGATTCCTCGATGATTCCTCGATCGAGGATTCCTCGATGATTCCTCGATCGAGGATTCCTCGATGATTCCTCGATGATTCCTCGATGATTCCTCGATCGAGGATTCCTCGATTTCCTCGATGATTCCTCGATGATTCCTCGATGATTCCTCGATGATTCCTCGATGATTCCTCTATGATTCCTCGATGATTCCTCGATGATTCATCGATCAAGGATTCCTCGATGATTCCTCGATGATTCCTCGATGATTCCTCGATGATTCCTCGATGATTTCTCGATGATTCCTCGATGATTCCTCGATGATTCCTCGATGATTCCTCGATGATTCCTCGATGATTCCTCGATCGAGGATTCCTCGATGATTCCTCGATGATTCCTCGATCGAGGATTCCTCGATGATTCCTCGATCGAGGATTCCTCGATGATTCCTCGATGATTCCTCGATGATTCCTCGATGATTCCTCGATCGAGGATTCCTCGAGCGAGGAATCATAGAGGAATCCTCGATCGAGGAATCATCGAGGAATCCTCGATCGAGGAATCATCGAGGAATCCTCGATCGAGGAATCATTGAGGAATCATTGAGGAATCATCGAGGAATCATCGAGGAATCATCGAGGAATCCTCGATCGAGGAATCCTCGATCGAGGAATCATCGTGGAATCATCGAGGAATCCTCGATCGAGGAATCATAGAGGAATCATCGAGGAATCCTCGATCGAGGAATCATCGAGGAATCATCGAGGAATCCTCGATCGAGGAATCATCGAGGAATCATCGAGGAATCATCGAGGAATCCTCGATCGAGGAATCATCGTGGAATCATCGAGGAATCCTCGATCGAGGAATCATAGAGGAATCATCGAGGAATCCTCGATCGAGGAATCATCGAGGAATCATCGAGGAATCCTCGATCGAGGAATCATCGAGGAATCCTCGATCGAGGAATCATCGAGGAATCCTCGATCGAGGAATCATCGAGGAATCATCGAGGAATCATCGAGGAATCATCGAGGAATCATCGAGGAATCATCGAGGAATCATCGAGGAATCATCGAGGAATCATCGAGGAATCATCGAGGAATCATCGAGGAATCATCGAGGAATCATCGAGGAATCCTCGATCGAGGAATCATCGAGGAATCATCGAGGAATCCTTGATCGATGAATCATCGAGGAATCATCGAGGAATCATCGAGGAATCATCGAGGAATCATCGAGGAATCATCGAGGAATCATCGAGGAATCACCGAGGAATCCTCGATCGAGGAATCATCGAGGAATCATCGAGGAATCACCGAGGAATCATCGAGGAATCCTCGATCGAGGAATCATCGAGGAATCATCTTGGAATCATCGAGGAATCCTCGATCGAGGAATCATCGAGGAATCCTCGATCGAGGAATCATCGGGGAATCATCGAGGAATCCTCGATCCAGGAATCCTCGAGGAATCCTCGAGGAATCCTCGAGGAATCCTCGATCCAGGAATTCTCGATCCAGGAATCCTCGATCCAGGAATCCTCGATCCAGGAATCCTCGATCCAGGAATCCTCGAGGAATCCTCGAGGAATCCTCGAGGAATCCTCGATCCAGGAATCCTCGAGGAATCCTCGATCGAGGAATCCTCGATCAAGGAATCCTCGATCCAGGAATCCTCGATCCAGGAATCCTCGATCCAGGAATCCTCGATCCAGGAATCCTCGATCCAGGAATCCTCGATCCAGGAATCCTCGAGGAATCCTCGATCCAGGAATCCTCGATCCAGGAATCCTCGATCCAGGAATCCTCGATCCAGGAATCCTCGATCCAGGAATCCTCGATCCAGGAATCCTCGATCAATCCTCGATCCAGGAATCCTCGAGGAATCCTCGATCCAGGAATCCTCGATCCAGGAATCCTCGAGGAATCCTCAAGGAATTCTCGATCCAGGAATCCTCAAGGAATCCTCGATCCAGGAATCCTCGATCCAGGAATCCTTGATCCATGAATCATCGGGGGAATCATCGGAGGAATCATCGGAGGAATCATCGGAGGCATCATCGAAGGAATCATCGAAGGAATCATCGAAGGAATCATCGGAGGAATTTCCGAGGAAATTAGTCACTATTATAGGTCAGCAGTTGCTAGAACAAGTTGGGAATTATAGTATAGTATAGAAAGCAGTATGAGAGATGGAGTGAAAGCGGAGAAATTGAGAGAAAGAAATTTTGGCGGGAGAGAGAGCTGCTGAATGGCAGCTGCAGGGAAGGCAGCAGAGGAGGCAGCAGTCCAAGCGGAGCGTAAGCGCGGCGTGATCACCCAGACGGCGCTGGCCGGCGAGTCGGGCGTGCACTAATTGTTAGAGATAGGGCGTCTTGTGAACCGCTTAGGGCACTAATTAAAAACTTTTTAAATCTGTTTGTTTAAATAACTATTAATCGGCACAAAATTTGGTATCAGACATTTTTTGAGTTGAATGTGCCATCGTCACTTTTACCTCACCTCGTTAAGAGGTGTTTTTGTTTGATATAAAATTGAATATGAAAAACTTATTTTTAGATGTTAGTCATCAGTGGTTGTTTATAGGCCTATTGAAGACTTCCTCGAGGATTCCTGGATCGAGGATTCCTCGAGGATTCCTTGAGGATTCCTGGATCGAGATTTCTCGAGGATTCCTTGAGGATTCCTGGATCGAGGATTCCTGGATCGAGGATTCCTGGATCGAGGAATCATCGAGGAATCCTCGATCGAGGAATCATCGAGGAATCATTGAGGATTCATCGAGGAATCGTCAAGGAATCGAGGAATCATCGATGAATCGAGGAATCATCGAGGAATCTAGGAATAATCGAGGAATCGAGGAATCATCGAGGAATCCTCAAGGAATCGAGGAATCATCGATGAATCGAGGAATCATCGAGGAATCGAGGAATCATCGGGGAATCGAGGAATCATCGAGGAATCGAGGAATCATCGAGGAATCGAGGAATCATCGAGGAATCGAGGAATCATCGAGGAATCGAGGAATCATCGAGGAATCGAGGAATCATCGAGGAATCGAGGAATCATCGAGGAATCGAGGAATCATCGAGGAATCGAGGAATCATTGAGGAATCTTCAAGGAGTCCTCAAGGAATCTTTGGGGAATCCTCGGGGAATCATCGAGGAATCGAGGAATCATCGAGGAATCGTCGAGAAATCCTCAATGAATCGAGGAGTCATCTAGGAATCAAGGAATAATCGAGGAATCATCAAGGAGTCATCGAGGAATCATCGAGTAATCGTCAAGGAATCGAGGAATCATCGAGGAATCGAGGAATCCTCGAGGAATCCTTGAGAAATCCTCGAGGAAAAAAATTCTCGAGGAATCATCGAGAAAAAGGGAGGAATCCCTTCGAGGAATCCTTGAGGAATCCTTGAGGAATCATCGAGGAATCCTCAAGGAATCGAGGAATCATCGAGAAATCCAAATTCTCGAATAATTTTCACCAGTGAATAATTTTCACCAGTGAAAAATTTTCACCCGTCAATAATGCTGAAAATTATTCACTGGTGAAAACTTTTCACTGGTAAAAATTATTCACTGGTGAAAACTTTTCACTGGTAAAAATTATTCACTGCTGAAAATTATTCACAGGTGAAAATTATTCACTGGTGAAAATTTTTCATTTGTGAAAATTATTCGAGAATTTCTCGAGGATTCCTCAAGGATTCCTCAAGGATTCCTCGAGGATTTCTTCTCGATGATTCCTCGATAATTTTTTTCCTCGAGGATTTCTCAAGGATTCCTCGAGGATTCCTGCAATGTACAAGCAAAGCAGCAACAACAGTTTAAAAGTTTCATTTAGTAGCTAATGAGAAAGTTTTCCCCACAGCTCTATAAACGTAGTTAAAATTATAGATGCAAATTTCTTGCCAGATAGTAATAATAGATAATTATTGATTAGTTTTCATACATTTTTGTTTATTTATCAAAGTTAAGGCTACTTGATGAAGGTGCTTTTGAAAGGTAAGATAACAACTACCTTCGAGTTGAGAGTTTGAGCCGCACAATCAGTAGCAGAAAGGGGAGAAAAAATTATAAAATTGAGAGTTCTGTAAGGATTATAAAAACAGAAAGCAACATGCGTTGCGGTTGCCTTTTAACTAAATTACTTATTGTATGTCCTTGCGGGTGGATATGAGTTGACCCACAAGGACACCACCGCCGGCCAGCACTGTCCAAAAATCCATTTTTGCCCTCAGCGCAATATATTCAATATATATTCGATATTTTCTGGTGTTCTGCATTGCGCTTCGCGCAGTTGTAGCTTTGAGAGGTGTTTGGGACCCCCACTCAAAGCTTGGACTTTGGAGCAGCGTTGGCGGCTAATTGTCAAGAGGCAAAATCGAGGCTCACAGTTTGGCAGGAGTCGCCCACTGTTCCACTGTTGCTGGCACCGGCTGAGGTGGCATTGCGCTTGAGCTGCGTCGGCCCCTCGTCGTAGCGAATCGTCATGGAGTTGGAGTTGCCCGGGATAAGCACGTAGCCTAGGGACTCGTAGAACTTGATTAGTTTGTCCTTGCAATCGAGGGACATCTTATAGCAGCCCAGTTCCTCGGCTAGCAGCGAGACGGTGACCACGATCCTGGATGATATTATGAATTAAGATTATATCTGGGTTATTTATGAATATATTTGGCTTACAGCTTGCCCAGTTGCTTGCCCCGATATGTATCATTGACCACTACATCCTCCAGGCGTCCACGCTAAAGAATTTTATATTTTTGAGTTTAAAATTATAAGAAAATTGATTTATTTTTAACTTACCACTGAGCAATTGTGTATGAACTTGCGCTCGATCACCAAGGATGCAGCTCCAATAATCTCATTCTTCCGTGTGTCCTCAATAACAGTGACAAAATAATCCCCGCTGGCCTTCATCTGCGAGAAGCGGGCTGGAAATTAAAAGTACGATTAAAATAATTCCCTTTAATAGAGGGAAGATCCTTAACTTACTCAAAAACTGCGTGCGATTGACATTGCCCACATGCGTGAGTTGGGAGAGCAGCTGCAGGAATCCACGGTCGTAGTCCGTATCCTTCAGGGGACGCACCTTCATCCATGGCTCGCCGGGATTAGCAGCTGATATGAAGGGATTGAACTTGGCGGGGCTGCGATGAAAGTCAAGCTTTATCAGCAGACTGGGATCATACAGATACGTTTCCTCCTGTAAGAGATTATGGGTAAAAAGATTAGAGCACGTAATATAGAGAAATTAGTAATTATTACAATAGATTACAGACTAAGGCACGGTATTTAAATTAACAAACAAATGAGTAAACATTTGTATTATTTTAAGTTTGTACTGAAAGGTTGAGTATCTGTAAGATACTAATGTAATATCAGTGATATTTGCTAAGGTAATGAATTTATTATTAGATCGACTTATTAAGAACAAAGTTAAGGAAAAATATGTATAATCGTATTGATAAGGAACTTTGAATATTAATCGAATTTAATCTTTTGATTTCAGATAGTTTTAGGTCTTGCTCTATTATACCGTTTGTTGCACCATTTTCGCAGTGGACTAAACACGTCAGCAATGGAGGTAAAACTGAAACGCAACTCAATCAACAGGCAAAAAAAAGGTGGAGACGGAGTTTGTTGCGGTATCAGGAATGGTACTAGAACTGGTTTCTTGCAACCAACACTTTCGATTCGAAGGCCACCGACTGCCGACTGACTGGTTTTGTTTCTCTTAAATTAGCTTATTTTCTTTATCTTTCGAGCATAAATTAAACCGGTAAGGTGCGTAAATAATTGTAGGAGACGTAGGCCAGGTATTGATTTTAGTTTGTTGTCGTTTGTAGCCAGGATTTAAAATCAGCGAAAACGTGAGCTCAAGGTCGGTTGAGTGAACTGCCACATGGTCACGTTGTCTTGCTGCTTTTTCCGGCTATGTCTTGTTGGCAATGTTTATTTATGTTTTCATAACTTTGGAAACACACTCACCATGATTTTATCTAATGTCTGATAATGATTTGAAGCACCACCACCTAGCACTATCTCTATCTCCCGCAACGGAAGTTTTTCCGGCGTTTTTTATCGGTCGAAGTTGCGGAGCAGACTGAGCTGAAGAGCACAAGCAGCCACAATTCACATGAATTCCCAGCAAGCCGAGCGCTAATTGGCAGCCGTGGAGAGGCGAAAATACCTCCGAATACCTCTGAAAACTGCAATTTCAACGCAAAAGTGACCCTGACGGAGTGAATGTAAACATTTAAACAGCTGATTTCGCAAAGATAAAGGCTTAGCGAGAGAGAGGGATAGTCAGAGGAGAGAGAGAGAGAGCTAGAACAAACCAGCTGTCAAGTGCAGTGGGTATTGCCTATTGATGACTTTTAAGAAATGATACTTTTGATGTTTCAAGATATTTATATTAATATTACTATATATTATTTTAAATGTTAATAAAAGTATTGAATCATTTAGTAGATTTTAAAAACTCCCACTGCAAAATTAATTCAAATAATAATTAAAAGGCGTTTATGTAAACCAATCTTTACTATATTTCTCACGTTCAATAACAATTAAATAACACTGCCGTAATGCAACGTAATGCGCTACGTAACGTTACGTAGCCACAATGTACTTAGGCGTCTGGTACATCTCATATGCAAACTCCTCCCGATGACTAGGATCGTACTGCAGTCCCACATAGTCTATTTCCAGGCCAAAAGGTCCATCCATTCCCTTCTTGGCTGCCACCGAGAAACCAAAGTGTGTGACTCTGTTCAGAGGAATGGCACTTTGGCGATCCTGGACGCGTCCCTTCGAGGACATAAAGAACTTGGAAAAGGGTATCTTGGCGATCTGCCAGTGGGGTCCACCGCGAGTGTATAGGACATAGTGATAGATGTCGTTCCACATCAGATCGAAGTAGCCCTCGGTGTGCAGGTTGATCAGGTAGCTGCGTCCATCCCCGCGCACCTTCATTATCAGCATGTTGTACTGCGTCCAGTCGTAGGTGGACTCGCGCTTGAAGGATTTCTATGGAAGAGAGAAGAATTTAGTCTAATTTCCATTAAATGAATCCCAAGTCAACCTACCCGCACTCTCTTTGTACGAATATTCGCATAGCCCGTCCTCTTAATGATACCATCCTTCGTATGATTCGAGTTCACCTCGCCGTGGAAGAGCCCCGCTCCCGCTGCACTTAGCTCCAGCGATGCACTGCTCTTGCCCTCGCCGTGATCCGCATCCGTAGTCACCGTCCAGTTGTCCAGCACATTGGGCGCCTTGAAGTCAAAGACCACATCGGTTTCACCCGGCCGGAATACCAGTATGGGGTCACTCTCCAGCTGCTCCTTGACCTCCTTGCGCCACAGCTTGATCTCCTCCTTGAGGTCCTTCAGTCCGTCTATGATGAGCTGCTTCTTTGAGGGCTCCGGCAGCTTGGTCTTGTAGCCGGACTTTTTCTCGCGCTCCCAGAAGGTCCGGTGCACGGCAGTGGTGTGGATTTGTTGCTGGGCAGCAGTCGGTAGCCAACAGGCCAGGCGCTGTCCTTGTCTCAGGAGGTTGTTCATCGCGGCATTTGTTGAATTTAACTAATTATTAATTTAACAATAAACTTGGGCGCTGGGAGGAAATAACGTAACAACAAACAGTTGATTGAAGTTGCCATTCACAGGGAAGCGGTTAAACAGCTGAAGTACGGTAAGTACTGGATAAGAGGACCGACATGGTAATTAAGAGTGACTTATATTAAAGGAAATACCTATTTTCTAATTAAATTAAATAGTTTTATAATTTATTACGACAATAATTATCAAATTATAAGAAAATAATATATAGAAAATACTGTTTTACTTTTATTTAGTGACAACCGTACTTTTTTCCATGCGAATGGCACTTGCAATTTGTTTTTGCCTCACTAATAATTTTGCATTCGCTGAGAGAGTTCAAAGTTCCTGCACAGTTTGGGTTTGGTAAAATGAAAGTGCAAGACCTGGATAAATGCGCTCCCAGCAGCGACTGGAATGTGCTCTACTGGGTGCTGGGCACCATCCTGATGCCGGTGGCCCTGCCGCTGGCCCTCTTTAACATCTGGCAGCGATTCCGGGCCCAGAAATACCGCAATCAATTGCCGGGAAAGGTAACTAACGATTGAGCCTTAATCAGTCTGTGATAAAAAACAATTAATTATGTAAACCAATTTACAGGTAGTGGTCATCACGGGTGCCAGTTCGGGACTGGGTGAATCCCTGGCCCATGTCTTCTACCGAGCTGGTTGTAAGGTGATATTGGCGGCTCGCCGCACTCAGGAATTGGAGCGGGTTAAGAAGGATCTACTGGCTCTGGATGTGGTAAAGTGTTGTCTTCTGTAGAATATTCTACAAAAGAATTGAATCTATCGCCTTTCTCCTCTCCCAGGACCCCGCCTACCCACCCACTGTCCTGACTCTGGATCTGGCTGAACTAAATTCCATTCCAGACTTTGTCACCCGAGTGCTGGGCGTATACAACCAGGTGGACATACTCATCAATAATGGCGGGATCAGCGTGCGAGCGGATGTGGCTTCCACGGCTGTGGATGTGGATCTCAAGGTGATGGTTGTCAACTATTTTGGCAGCGTGGCTTTAACCAAGGGTGAGCATAGCTCGTTTTAAAGGGAATTTAATTTAATTAGTTATCCCTCAGCTCTGCTGCCTTCCATGGTAAAGCGTGGAAGTGGTCACATCTGCTTCATTAGCTCCGTTCAGGGAAAGTTCGCCATTCCACAGAGAGCTGCTTACTCGGCCTCGAAGCATGCCATGCAGGCCTTTGCCGATTCCCTGCGTGCCGAGGTGGCCAGCCAGAATATCAACGTATCCTGCGTGAGTCCTGGCTACATACGCACACAGCTCTCGCTGAATGCTTTGACCGGATCGGGCAGCAGTTATGGGAGTAAGAAACCGAAGTAGATAGAGGGTAAACTCTATATTAAATTACAATTTCTATTCAGAAATGGATGAAACCACGGCCAAGGGCATGTCGCCCGATAAGCTGGCGGAGCGCATTCTTCAGTGTATTCTCCGCAAGGAACCTGATATTATTGTGAGCGATGTCCAGGCCAAGGTGGCCTATTACATGCGGCATCTCTGTCCCACTTTGTACTTTTGGATCATGGCCAAGCGAGCCTTGAAGCTGGAGAAGGCCGAGCGGAAATCCAATTAGATTTAATTACTTAATTAATTGATAGAAAACTCAAACGTCCTTATGTATTAGTTTCGTTTTTATTGTTAATTGAATTTTGCTTAAAATGAGGAAACTATAAAGTATCGCATATGTGTGTGTGTGTTCGGGTTAAAAATTAGATACATTCGTGTTAATGCCTAACGATAAGATTAATAAATAAAATATTGTAGTAATCGTAACATAAAGTACAACTGAAGTGTCACACATGTGCTTGTTTTTTCATCGCTAACAATAATACATACGTTAATTAATTATTGTTTTCAATTATCGTTTAAAAATATTTATCGTAAAATGCTAATATTCACTTCTTTGCTCTTCGGTTTTTGTTTTTGTTCGTTTAATTTCGATTCCCCCTTACTATTTCTTCGTTTTAAGACATTTACGCGTTCTTAATTGACAAAATTACATGAATAGGTTGTATTGGGATGGGATGTGAGGCGCTCTTTAAAACTGGCCATTAACTAGGGGGTGTACGAGGTCGGAATTCATTTAGCTAAATTATAAAAATAGCGTTAATCCATCTCGTGAAAAGTATACAAAAAAATTAATTACAATTGAGGTACACAATACACATACAGATTTAAAAATCGTTTGCAGTTTTACAATTACATTTATAATTATATGTATATATTTAGATTAAAATCAATCGGTTTCTTTTATGTACACATTACACAAAAATTGTTCATTTCGCGCTAAATAGTCTTTTTTGTCACGCTCAAAATATTCCCGTCCATCTGCTTAGACAATAATCATTTGCATTTTATTATATACAGTACACAAACATTGGCATTTATTTATCCTTTCTTGCTTTTTTTTGGTAAGTTTCAACTCACTTGCCTGCCTTTTATTTACCTTTGACTCTCTCTGCCTTGTAAAGTTTCGTATTGAAATAGTCGAGACAACTAACTAGAAACTAAACTTTAATTCGATTTTCGAGTTTTCCATTATTTTTAAGCATTTCAAAGCGATTGTCGCGTACTCGTAACTATTCCGTTTCTGTTTCTTTACTGGCCTACGCGTTAACTGTCTTGTATATCGATTATTCGAGTTTTCGAGTTTTCGATTATTCGAGCTTTCGATTTCGATCTTTCGGGTCGGTCTTCTTGAGCTGAGCTTATATGTATTGTATCTCTTATGTTGTATGTATATTCCACAAAAATATACCCAAATGCTCGTAGTGCCCATATGGATGTACATATGTATATATAATTATGATACGCCTTTGATTTCCTCTACACATTCATATAGCTACAAATATCAATTGTTTGTTAACTTAGTCTACGGATCGTTATTGCTGCTTGGGGGGAGGGCGGGGTGTTGTTAGTGTGTGTAACTCGAAAGCTGCTTGCTCTGTGATTCGATACGGAATGTGACTCTATATATCCTAGGCGCGTATCAATTATTGTTTGTTCTCATTGCTCTAACTCGGTATTGCATATAAAACTATGTCCTGTCGATATCATATTTACACTACAGCTAAGGTTTTGCATTTGCCGGGTTCTCCTCAGGCAGAGCTGCCCTGTGTGAGTACCCCAGCTCGATCTATGGGATGCGTGTCGTCAACAGGTGGGGTGTTGGTGCTGGAGGGTGATCTATGTGGCATTCTCTATAAAACCTACTTTCGATGCATGACGCTTTTGATTTATTGACAGTTTATATCGTTGGTTATCTCTGAATCTATTCCGTACACTTATTTGCAACTTCCCCGGCTCCAATTCTCTTATCTATAGGCTACTTCCAACCTGGGTCCTTCCTCTACTCGTTCCTAATCTTAGTTTTGATCTTGAGAAAATATGCAAAGGATTTTTGAAATGTTCTCGGCTAATATTTTACGTTTTAGTTCGTTACTAAAATAGCACCTTGTATTGTTTTTGTGTGTCGTCGAAGTTCAGATGAGTTAGTAGTGATCGTTGTTCGAATCTTGTAGGTAGAGCAGGCCAAACTAATATTATATATAAGTCGATGATAGTAGATAGGTACATAAAATGTTCAGTAATACTGTTTTGAAATTAAGTGAAAGTAGGTGCCAAAAGTTTGGGAAAACATAAGTAAGGTTATTCTGGAACTCCATTTCGATTGTGTTGGTTTAGGGAAGTTTGATTTTCTGTCTGATTGAAAATGAGAATTATATTTGGATGTTTTTAGATAAAGCTCATTCGGTTTGGCTTGATAAGTACACAATCGAAATGGGTTTCCTGAATATATAGGGCCACCTGTTACCATTTGCAAATTATGTTTCAATTAAATAGATTAACAATTAATACTTTTTGTTAAATGTTATTATAACAAGAAAGAAAGCTAACTTCGGTACGCCGAAGTTTGTACACCCTTGCAGTCTGCAATTGGATCATTGAAAGTCGATTCATTTCGGTATCAAAGCTTGTACATTTTTAGCAAAGGACAGACAGACGGAAATGGCTAGATCGACTCGGCTGATGATGATGATAAAAAATATATGTACTTTATAAGGTTGGAGATGCCTCCTTCACTGCAAATAACATGGCAAAATGACAATATTTTCTGCAAGGGTATAATATTACATAAATGCATTTTAAAATATTTCTCAGGTTTCAATAAACTCAAAAAACTCTTTTTGGAATGTCCTTCGTCCCGCAATGCCTTGAGTACTGGATGCCAAAAACTCTGACACACTGAAATATCTTATCTTCGGACCTTTACCCGATTTAAAAAAAAAAGTACGGTTTAAGTTCTAATAAATTTGCAACTGGTAACTAGAGACTTTTGGCCAAATTGAAGTTTACACAATAGACAATGCAAAACAGTAAACAGTTAAAGGTACAAAGTGCGGTGAGTGCGGCTGGCGGTTTGGTTTGCGTTGCCTTTATAGTGGCTTCAGTGGCTTCAGTGGGAGGGCTGGGCGCTTGGGATGAGCTGTTGTGATGCAGTCGAGGGGACGAGCCTTGGTCGGGGGATTTATATGGGCGTGGCGAGGCATGGCGTGCTTGGAATGCGGTTGAGCTTCGTGTGTCTCTGTGTGTGTCGGGTGTGGAGTGTCGAGTGTCGAGTGAGTGGGCGTGGTATTCACATATTCAGCAGAAACGGCAAGTTTAAGGCAGTGTAAAGTACACATATATATAATGTAATGTATGTACAAATATATATATATGTACGCAAGTAAACCTATGCGACAATTTGTATAACTAACATTAAGACTTATCACTTTCACTTGGTTGGTTTGGGGAACTGGAATCAGAATCGGCTGGCCTTAGCTAACCAGGTTCTCCACATCGGAGACGACAACCTCCAGATCGGAGGGCAGCTCGTTATTCTCCGTTGACGTTGCTGGAGGAGCTGGTGCTCCCACTACTGGCCTTCCAGCGACTGGCGGCGGACCTGCTGCAGTGGAGCGCGTCCGGAAGTTGTGGAGGCTTCTCCTCACGGGCTGCGTGGGCGGCTGCTGGCGCTGCATGGCGCTGGTGGAGGCGGATTGTTGCAAGGCTGGAGCGATAGAGGAGCTGCTGGTCGCTGTGCTGCTGGAAGATTGACGAGAGAAACTGGGCGGAGGAGGCCCCGAAGTGGCGGAGGGGTTACCATTCACTCCTCCTAGGCTGGCTCTTGGAATATTGCTGAAGCTGTTGCGTGAGTTCCTAGTCGGGGGAACGGGCACTGCCTTCGAAGAGGAGACACTGCTATCCCGGCGAAGATTCGCATTCGAGGAGGAACGTCTTTGCGACGAGGCAGCTGTTATTGGTGGTGGATCCTTTAGGCCCCTTGCTGCTGCACTGCCTCCTCCACTGCTGGCCTTGAGGTTCAGGCTGCTGCGCTTCTTGGTTTTGGCCAGATTCTGACTGAGATTAATCAGATTTTGCGTGCTGCCAAAGTTGCGCGTGAGATTCACCGAGCCGCTGGCCTTGCTGCTGCTCCTGCGCGGGGCTGCTGCGAAGGGATTGTGGTTGGACAGCGAGTTGGACCTGCGGTAGGAGCTCCCCTGGACAGGCACTGGCACAGGTGCCGGCTGAGGAGCTGCCTCCAGGCTCGCTCTGTTCTGGGAGCTAGGAGCCACCTTGCTGCTGCTGCTGGGCTTCGACGACGAGGAGGAGGGTTCGGCCTGCATATCCACGTTCTCGTAGCAGTGCTCCATGGAACGCGGTGGCGTCGCCGGCGGCTTTAAGGTCTCGTAGTTCGGCTCGTTGAGGGTAAGGATCTGGTTGTCGTCCTCAGCCTCGTTGCAGAGCAGCAGGGCACTCCGTTTGGCGCGCGTCGAGGCATCCTTGGAGGCGGCGGATGCGGATGGCCCCGCTGCCCGTCCGCCACTGGTCTTTTGGCCTCGCTTCGGTCGCACTCCGGCGCCCACCACATGGGTCTTTACCTTGGGCTTCTTGGACAGCTTGAGGGAGAACTTGAAGGGCGGCTTGTACACCACCTGCAGCTTGACCTTCTCGTTGGAAAGATTACCCATGGACTTGGTCTTTTGGGGCGTCTTCTGCACGAGCCTTTCGGGCGTCGATTGCGATTTGCTCATCACCTTGCGAACCCGCGAACTGTGCTCGATGTGGGACAAGGGTTGCGCCACAATGGGCGACTCCAGCAGCCACTTTTGCACCTTGCCAAAGGTGTTTGTGTGGTTGTTGCTCGTCGACAGGTTGGAGGCATCATCCGCGCCGTTGTTGTTGCGGTGCGAGTAGTCGATGATCTCCTTCATGTGCTTGCCCAGCTTCTTGTTCAACTTCTTGGGGTCTTCCTCGATTGACTTCTTTTTGCTCATAGCCTGGGCTCGGGTCGTCTTCTTTGGCTCGGCATTGGGTATGGTCTTGACGGCTCCTCGGGATGTCACACCAGCTCCTGCAGCTCCTGCCACCGCTCCTGTTGTTACCGTTCCTGGTTTTTTGGTTCGCTCGCCACGCACCTTCTTTTTGAAGGGAACCTTTGTCCGCACTGCCGTGTGTACTATCACTCCGTTGTTGTTCTCCGGCAGGCGGACTGTCTCCGTGGTGGCACTGTGTATGATGGTGACGGATTTAAGCTTCAGATTCGAGCGCTTGGCCAGAAGCTTTGTGCTCAGCGCCTAAGGGGGGGAAAAATATAGGTTAGAGAAGTTAAAAAAAAAATGTATAATTAGCCTTAAAATACTATTAAAATAATAGTAAAAGGAGTATCAATTGGATCTACAGATAAATGTTCCAGTGACTGCTAGCCTAAAGATTTCCATCAAATTAGCCGCAGAATCAACTGCTAAATGAGTGATCGCTCCCTTAATTTTACAGGATTCTAAGGGGCACTGGAAATCGAAGTGCGCTCACCCAAGGTCTCAGCCCCAGCTTGCGCCTGGGCCTCGACCTGATCCCTTAACATTTGCGTAATGAGTTTCATTAACTTTATCAAAACCAAAGAAGTAGTTAAATTATTTATAAACCCATATAGTTGGTGGACTTACCAGGAGCAGGATAACCCCAATGGCAGCCAGGGCTACTGTGTACCAATTGTGCTGCATCCACTTCTTGAAGGTGGCAATGCTCTCCTCCGAAAGCAGGAGCTTGCGCAAAGTGGCCAAAGGACCCGAGGGATCCACCTCCCGGCACTTTTGAAACACATCACAGTAACTGGAAAAGGTTAAGGTTTATAAGATATATAATTAAATACTAGATCCCAGCTTTCCTCACCCATTATAGTCATTGCAGGGTGTGCCCGGCTTCGAGTACATGTCGGGCACATCGAAGGGCGCCTCGTTCCACTCAAAGGAACTGCGGCAGGGATTATCCTCGCCGGGCAGCTTGCAGCACAGCTCGCACGACTTGATCCGATCGTCCTGGGGCCCCGGTATGCACTGGCACGATTCCAGGCCGTAGGCCAAGCAAATACTCCCGGTGCAGTCGCCCATGTAGCAGACAAACTCCTTGTTGCAGATCGTCTTGTTGGGCTTGTTCACCGAAGGCGGACACTGTGGCACCCGTCCGTCGCAGAACGAGGGATCCCGACATCCATTGTCGTCCCGACACTTGTCCCCGAACTTCAGCTTGCAGTCGGTGGTGCAGCACGGTCCCTGCGAGGGACTGCAACGGGCATGGGGCGTCAGGGTGCAGGGCGTCTCGTCGATGCGCGGTTGCCGTGACATGGGGAAGCAGCACGAGTCCTTGCAGTCCTCCTCCCAGCCGCAGTCGCACTGTTCGCCCGGTTCCACTACGCCATTGCCGCAAATCGAGGACTGCGGCTCTGTGAAGCAACCCTTCATGGAACGTGCCTTGGCATTCAGCACAGGTTCTATGGATTTCAACGAGCAGGTGCTGAACTTGTTGTTGTTCTTCTTGTCGCCCGAAGTGGCGCGGGCAAACATGATAAAGTTGCCGTCCTCGCCGCCAGGCGTACACTGCTCCGGATCGTGCTATATAGAAATTAATTGATGGTTATTATTTACTTAGGAAATATTCAATATTTATCTCACCGGAGATCCAAAATTGTGGCCAATTTCGTGGGCCAATGTCACATGGGACACCGCGGGCGGCACATGCTTGCCATAGTTCAGCAGAGTGACTATCCCAGTGTTCAGAGACTTGAGGGAACCCCTATAGTGGCCGTTCTTTTCGCACACGCCGCCTGCGTTCTTCAGATCTCCTGTCCAGGCCAAGCCCAAGGTGCCCATCTCGAAATCACGGTAGGTGAACATGTAGGCCAAGCAAAAGGCATCGTAGTCTTCCTCTGTAAGGGAGAAAACATTTTTTTAAATTATATAATATTTTAATCATTTTTTCCTTTTTTTTTTATAATGTTTTTTGACATTAAGAAAATTGTATAATTAATATTATATGAACAGAAATAACAGTTCTCCAGTGAGGCCTGCTATTATATATGTATAACATCTTTTAAATTTTTAGGATTAAAAAAAAAAGTCATAGAGAAAACCTGACGTGTTGGAAAAAAGCGGACTATAGATTCATGATTAGCGGGTGCTCAGAGTGTACTCTTGTCAAGGTTTTATTAAACACATTATTTAACATTCGTTAAAAAAAAAAAATAATAAAATAAATAATATATTTAGGGGCCGACGACCTTAGACTAAGCTGGAATTAATGTTTGATTTCATCTTCTAATTGATGAGACATTATTTTTGCACATTTCTTATGTAAACAAAGTCATTAACCTTGAAGTGTCCGCAATAAATTAATGAATTCGACACCTTTGACACTAATGAAGATGAAACTTAATAAAAACATATAAGGGAGCGTCAAAACAAAACAAATCAATCAATCAAAGAGACTCCCCAACTGGATCAGACTGTAATTAATACTAATATGAATATAACTTACCCGAAAACAGTTCCAGAAACTTCTCCACGCCATAGTTGCCCGGAAACCGATAGCTGGGATCCTTCATCGCGTTCATGTTGTGCACCTTGATGCGCTTGATCATGAACGTAATGTTATCCGGCTTGCCGTCGTTGTTGAAGTCGGTATTCCGGTATATCGTATTGGCCCGCTGCACATGCCGCGTAATGGCCTCGATGGAGGCCTCGTCCGAGCCCATTTTCTGGAAGAACGTGTGATCCGCCTGCAGGTACAGCATGCAGGTGGTCTTGCGATCGTAGAGCAGCCGGGGAGAACTATGGATATCCTCGCCGCGGCCGCTCAAAAGATTCGTCATCAGCATGCTGTTGAAGCTCGGATTGTGCGGATTGGGAGCGAATATGATCTCCGGATTGTAGTTGTTCACAATTATATTGGGCTTCTTGGTGGCCCCGTTCTTGGTTATGATCTCCACGTGCGTCTTGTGGCTGGGCCGGTCGTTGCCATTGTTCTGGTTGCCCAGAAACAGCGTCGTCCAGTTGGCATTGAAGAAGTTGCTGGGCAGGTCCCCGCCCCTGCTGCCATTGTTGTTGGGTTCCTCGTAGGGCGTACCCCCGAATTCCGGTTCGATGGGTCGGTTGTACGTGCTCACAATGATGTTCTTGTGCTTCGTGTACAACTTCCGGACATTGTTGTTGTTGCCACTATTGTTATTATTGTTATTATTACTATTGCTGTTGGAGTTGCTATTGCTGTAGCTGCGACTGCCCTCGCCGACATTGGAGGGATTGTAGTTATTTACAAGTATGTTGCGATTCGACGTGGGTTTCGTCAGCGTGGCCAGGAAGCTCTCCGTGCTGCGCACGGTGCTCCTGGTTGTGGATGTGGTTGGGTACTTCCTGGGCGACTCCTCGCTCTTGTCCTCCGCGGAGGCCAGCACGCGAAAGTCGTCGTTGTAGGGCACCTCCAGGTCCAGCGGCAGGGGCGGATTGCGATTGTACGTGGGCGCGGGACCATCCGACATGGCCAGCTGCAAGGGAATTTAAGATATTAGTATTAGATCCTTGGTGGAACTCCCTGAATGTTACCTCCTCTGGCAGCCATCGCTTCTTCCTCAGCTTCTCGCTGGCACAGTGCGTCTTGGCAGGCGCCGCCGAGTTGAGTCCGCCGCCCGTGAACTGCTCCTTCTGCATATTTACATCACTTAACTTATAGACTATACTGTGGACACCACTCTCGGCCAGCTGCTGGGAGTAGCGCTGCGCCGGCTCGATGTAGTAGTGCTCCGCCTGCGTCTCTATCGTCCCATCCAGCAGGTTGTCACTGGTGAGGATGGCCTGCACATGGGCCGCCTCGTCATCCTCCAGGCTGCCCGTGTAGATGCGCGACACATCATAGTCGATGGGACCCAGAGTGTTCTCGATCTCCACGTCGTGGGCGAACACCGAATGTGGCTGTTGACGCAGCACCAGGCGAAAATCTCTGCGGGCGGGCGAAAGCGGCTTGTGATTAAGTGATTCTCTTTCGCGCTCGAGTGCACTCACCTGTCGTGGGCGGAGAAATTCAGGCGGATGGTGTGCGCCAGCCCACTCGGCGTGGTGCTGGCCTCCTCCACATGTCGCTTCTGCCTGAAGCGGGCCTGCTCCAGGTGCCTGACTTGGGCCGCCTGCAGCACCCCGCGATCGAAGTTCGCCGCCTCCCAGTGCTTGATGTAGGGAGTCAGCCTGTGGGTGTAGCCTGGAAACAAAGGAGTTTGTTAGTAGATGATGGAGAGTACTTACAGTAAAGGAAAGCTAAGATTTATGGTAATAAAAATCAAGAAACTAAATTCAAAGTCAATTTGAACATTTACAAAATTAAAGCTGCATTAAATGGAAATTAAGTATAGAGTTTAAGGTTGTTATAATGAGATTAACAATTTTTGCTGATCAAGAGATGATTAACAATTGTTTTTAATTAAAAGTTGATTAATATAAGGCTTTTGTTTGACTTAAAAGGAAGACTTTGTTTTACAAATATGGTTTTCAAGGTAGAACTGGGAAATCCTGTATATGCATATGTATTTTATAATTATAAATTATATAATAATTATAAAATACAAATAAATTTAATTCCATTCTTTCTTGTTTGATAATAAAAGTGTAGATAACATAGTAACAATATAATTTAGTTAATTTACTATACTAGTTAATAATTTTCTTTAGAAGACAAAAACACGTTTTTGTGGAGAAATTCATTGAAGGCTAATATTAAGTCATATAATAGACTGTTTAACTATGCCAAATTATACTGGTTTTAGGAGAAAAAAATACTTTCTATAAATGGAAATTTCAGATGAATTAATAAAGTAGTTAAATTCAATTTTAAGAAATAACTTATTGGAAAATTAAAGTTTTGTTAATTTTTAAAGAGAAAAACTAATTTTAAGTAAAGATTACAGTGAAAGGAAATGGTAATAATTATAATAACATGATATTTCTCCAAGTCCAATTATTTATTTTAAATTATTATATCAAACACCTTTTTAAATCAATAATTAAAAATTAATTATATGTTTGAAATTAAGGGTTCTTAAAAGGGAAGAATTTGTCATATTTTTTGTTTAGCTCTAAAATCGCCTTGGATTTAAAATCAAATCGAAGTGAAGTCCCTAAAGGTGTCCTTATAGATCTTACTGGTGAGTGAAATCCCATTCTTAAGCTGATTTTTGTACAACATTTCCATTATTTTGGCACTCCTGAAAATGTCTATATTTTTCAATACTAATCCAAAGCTCACCTGGCAACTTGAGCGGCGTGGGAATGGCCAGCAGCTCGCCGGGCAGCTGCAGGAGCCACAGGAACTGCAGGAGCTGCAGCCCCAGGAGCCCCGGCAGCCAGCTCATCTGGCGGCTGTCGCTCGGATTCTCGTACCGCGGCCGGGGGTCTGCGGGTGTATGCGGTGGAGTGTGTGGATGACCTAGCTACTTGTAGGTTGCGTGTTCCGACCTCTCGACCTCCGCTGCTGCATCACATGGTTTGTGGCTTCTTATTCATGGAGTTTTTGCGAGGAACTGGCTCTGGCAGTCTGCATCGTCTCACGGAGAGCTGGGAACGGAGAATGAAGAATGGAGAACGGAACGTTTATGAGCGGGAGATGATTGCATTAACGGTCGCGACGCGCACAAAGAAACTGAACTGCATTGCGTATACGACCGGAGCACCGCGAGTGGCTTTCACCTTTTGCGCGAAATCTTTTGTTCAACTTTTGTTAGCATTTTTACGCTGTTTTTTTTTTGTCGTTGTTTTTTGTTATTTGCGTTTCTTTGCATAAATGGCAAAAGCAACAAATAAGAAGAAGAGCGTCACAGCATCTCATTAGCACTTCACACACACACAGGCACACAGAGGCAGGCACTTGTATTGGTATGCCCGTGAAAATTACTGTTAGTTGCTCGCTCTCCTTACCACTTTTAGCCTTCCTCTCTCTCACCTATTGGCCAATGAAATTAAATGCATTCTTTGACAACCGTTTAATTGGATAATTATTGTTTTAGCTTTGCGTGCTGGCCATTTGTATAAAAACGTCTCTCTCTATCTCTCCGTGTGTCTGTTTGTGTTTGTGTGTATTCTGACTACCTGAGCTTTGCTTTAAGCCAAAAAAAAGTAAGAAACACTCTCTTTGCTCTCTTTTCTACTCGCTGCTCGCTGTTGTTGTTGCGCTGGTCTAAAACCAAAATAAAATACACGTAAAATTCAATTAGCCAGAAATTGTTGCACTTCTTCCCCGTTGAGACGATAATGGTTAATTGGATTTGGGAATTTTAGCCAAATATTAAACAGACAACAAAACAAAACGCCCGCAAGCTTACAAACACACACACACAAAACAATTGACGACCTCAGCTAATGGCGTAAATGGTATAAGCCAGTCCCAAGTTTTTTCTCTTTCGTTGTTGCCACGGCCTAAAACCTGTTCTTCTGCCTAATCATCCAGGCTTAAATGCACTGAATTTCCCGTGCTATAAACGGGGCTCTATTAATTTACTGTTTTGGTCTTGATTTATCCCGCATACTTTTCACAGTCACTGAAACACTGGCATTCCAATTGGCTTTTTTCGCCAGAAACAACTTTTCTATTTTTTTCTTTTCGTGTTTTCGCCCACCATCCACCAAATTCGCTGACGGTTATTCAGTGTTGCCAATTTAGCTATTTTTCCGATGGATGTAGCGTTTTTCGATTGGCAAATGTGGGATAAATTTGAAAATAGCGATTAGCTATTTAATAGCTATTTTCCAAGCAAAGTGGCATAATTTTAATAATCAATATTGAAGATTACTCGATCGTCACCGTTATTAAAAGAAAAGGCAAAGGTCTTCAGGCCTGTTTAGCTATTCTTAACTATTTATAACCTATTTGTAAGCTATTTCTAGCTGTTTTCATCGAGTTGCCTAGCTTTTTTTATGACCCGAAGAGTTGGCAACACACCTGTTTTGATAGGGCTGTCGCCGTCCCAGAAAACATCCACTTGTAACGGTATTTTGTTTTCAAATTTAAACTTTAACATTTAGAGTTTTAAGAAACTATTTTTAAGATTTTACATCCAATGTTCATGTATAAAAATATTCAGCTGCTGGTGTTTCTACAGAAGCCTAGTACGCAGACACTAAAACAGTTCGCAACCCGAAAAAGATTTAATCTTTTTCCAGTGTGACCGCTTCTTAAAACGCTCTTCGGCATTTTTGGGAGGTAAATGATGCGGTCATACCAATCTTAAATCAGCTGTTTTATATTTACAATTATTTATTTTATATTTGAAAGACAATTCGCATGGAATAGCACAATGCCCACCAACGCCGTCGCCCAGATTCTCTCGACCATGCACAACCAACATTCTTTCCTGGATCGACGACCAGGACAAGGGCTGCTCTACTGGCTGCTGCTGGTGATTCTGTTCTTACCACCATCTGGGTGGTGGCGGTGGTTGCCGCAGCTACTCCTGCTGCCACTAAATTGTTGGACTGCTGAAATGATTCAAAGTTACTTCGTTCTGATGGATGCGAGACTCGATTGTACACCATATCCTTGCTGCCATACATTTGGTTAGAGTTGGTACTGCTCCTGCGCCGGGTTCTGTCCATTCCTGAACATGTCCTTTTCCAGCTTGGCAATGAAGGTTCTGTCCAGCCAGACACTCCTCTGACGCCTTCATCTCCGTCATCGAGCGTGACATCTCATAGTGCTCATCAAAGTCATAAACCAAATATGACATCGAGCGACCTATTTCCTTCCAGGCCTTTATTTATGCAAATGTTTAATATTGCTCAAATCCCTTATCATTGAATTGGCCTCTACCAATTTAATTATTATAACTTTATCTGCTCTTCTAAACGCCTGGACTGGGCTTTTGAATACATTATTGTGTTTGGCGGGATCTATATTTCTGAATTGTGTGAAGAAACAGTAAGAGAGAGTGAGAGACCAATAGTCGAGAACGACCGTTTTATTAAATTTTTTATTCTGTTCGTCACCCCGCTCTAGAAATACCAAAATTCTTCCTTCCCGCCACCTGGTATTTTTCTGGTATGTTTCTGGTATTTCGTTCGTTCGTGTGCGTACCGGCCTTTAAAACAGCGCTGCCAAACACCGTTTCTCGACTATTGACCTCTCGCTCTCTCTCACTGCTTAGAAACACTGTTCGCGTGTCTGAGTACGGAGCTAGACGAATGAGAAATCAAATTTTTATCGATATTTTATGTGTGACCAGATCCGAAGCACAGAGATGGGAGTTGCAAACGATACACTTTCGGCCCATCGCCCATCTCTAATGGACATTTCAATCCAATTAATAATTGAATAAATAATTCAAAGACCTATTTCGTTTTAGCATAAATATATTTGTAAATAGCAATTAATACAAAATAAATAAATTAAATAAATCGAATTTATTGAGTTTTGATTTTATTAACATATTTTTCAAATTTAGGGGGAAGACTGGATTTTTTAGGGGGAAATATCGACTCTTTGAGATTTTTTAGGGGGAAAGTCAAATTTTCATCTGGCAACACTGGGACATTTCATAATCAGCCGGCCTCCCATTTCTTCGAACGAAAACATTTGCTAAATCCTAACTGAAATGCGACTGACCAACACGTTATGTGCGCAGCACATTGGCTGGCACTTCAAGAAGCACTGGCAGGTCCAGGGTAAACGGGTGCCCAAGGAGACGGGCGCTGCAGCTGAGCTTCTGAAACTCGCCAGGTCTGTGAAGACTCCGGAGGATATACTGAAGCCTAAGACGGAGAGGAGAAGGTGAGCATAAACAAGCTAATTTCAAGTTAAAAGTCGAGAATAACATGTGATCCACAGGGTGGAGGTCGTGGGTGCCCGCCAACAATCGATTCCCGAGGACAGCAGCCACCCCAACTGGCACTCCACTGTTTGCCATTCCTACTCCGATAGCCGCGTGCTAGTTGGCGGATTGCCGCAGGCCCAGGTGCTAACCAACGCCATCGAGATCCAGACGTTTCCCAAGCAGATCGAGGATGCCCTGGCCAGCCAGCAGCTCCCTAGTACCATAGACAAGAATGTGCGGCACGCTGTTGCGGCTGCCCACGTGCTTGATGCGGAGCAGGTGAAGCTGCCCAAGGTGCGGTCGCTGGAGCGACCAAATTTTAACCTGCCACGACCCTATGGTATAACCCACGCAAGAGTCAAGTAAGGGAGACCTCTCAGCTGCTTTGATTTGAGTCTTAAGTAATTATTACTTCCATTCCAGTCGCCTTCTGGTGAACAAACTCCTGCAAGAGGTGGAGAGACTTGCAGGACGCTCGGTTTCAGTAAAGCGAAAGCTTATAGATAATGCCTCCTTCAAGACCTCCTTGACCAAAGACGGTGATCTGCTTGGCTTTGCTGTCAATGCCGAAAAAGTGATTTTCTCCAGTCGCGGCATTGAGGGAATCAAGGGAAAGTTTGAGGGAAACCTGCCGGATCTTTACCCAATGAAGAGCACGATTTCGATACCGAAAAATCACATTTACCTGACAGACAACTTCTACCGTGAGTTTTATAAAGACGTGTAGATTTAGCAAGCATTTCCTTATTATATTTATTACCTTACAGCCCTGCGGACAGATGTCAACTGCTCCCATCCCCACACGATATTCACGGTCTTCAATAAACACCTGGTTGGCAATGCCCATGGCTCTGAGGTGACAACGTCTCAGCTCCAAGCGAGGACACTGATCAAGGCATTCGTGGTGGCTGCGGCACGAGCCAGGCAATTGCACGGTCCATCCGTCCAGGGGGCTCTTCCCAAGCCCATTGTTGTGCAGAGTTTCCAGACCGATGGACGCACGTTCCACTTTGGAGTCTTGCAGCTAAATACACTCGATGTTGGCGCTAGTAGCTCTGCCAAGAACTACTGGTTCCATAGGCAGAATTATGATCTATTTTCCGATTGCAAATACGAGGCGGGAAAGACGCAGTTGGAGAATTACAACGGCGATGTTTTCCGCATACTGAATGCCTTTTATAACAACTCTTAAAATAAAAATAAAATTGTTAAAAAAGTAGTTTTTGTTTACGATTTAAACTATAAGCAAGGGGTCTGCAGTTATAAGCTAATTAAAAACGCTAGAGCAGCAGCACTATCGACTATTCCCGGGTGTAAAATTACCTTACGCCTGACTATTCCTTGTTATCCGTAGCTCGATATCCGCTTCACTCCCCATTCCCCAAGAAAACAATCGACTCCATAGCAACGCGGATGCACTAAGTTGTTTATGCATCGATGTATTGACTGCTGATAGAGACTTTCGCAAAGTTTCTCCACCCACACACGTTTAAAGTTTAAAAGGGCAAAACAAAAAAAAAATCGGGGCCATGAATCGGCAAAAGCAAAGCACCAGCTCCAACAACAGCGACACATCCTCGGAAACGCAAAGTGTGGATGACCAGCAGAGCACTTCGCAGACGAACGTTCGTGCGGGAAGTGCCTCATTGAGTAGGTAAGGGGTATGCCTGACACTTTAATTTAATTATTATGTTAATGGATAAATATTTTTAACACTTAAGAGCCAAAAACAGTTGGAAACGCATGAAAGATCTGGCTGCCGACAAGGAAAAGGAAAAGGACAATGAAGCTAAGCGCCCGCCATGGCGAGCGGTTAGCGTTTCGACGCTCACCAAGCCGGATAAAAGTGCTTTGCTTCGAGCCAAGTTACTGGATGCCTCGAGGTTAATTCTATTTAATTTGTAAGATAATAAAATTATACATATTACCTTCCATCTAGACGACTAAGAGCTGGCAAGGCCAATGTGGCCCTGCAGACGGACTTTGTGCCCACAAAGCTGATGAAGGAGGCGAGTTTTGGAGTTCAGAAAGATCTGATCCTGCACAGGGACATAGGCATTCTCACTGATGGGCAACTCTCCAAAAAGAAGGATGGCCAGGAGAAGTGTAAATTTAGTTAAGAGGATATTAAATCAGCTTAAACTAAACCCAAATATTTGCAGATGTTCTTACCTATTCCATGTCCCAAATGACCGACTCTGTGGCTACGGTTACGCGTCAGACCCAGACTCTGCTGCCCAGGGCGTACCACAAGGATCTGGTCAACTCGTATCTGACCAAATCCGATGAAGATGGCAGCGTCATTATCTCCGATGTGGAAAGGCGGCTGGGCGATCAGATTTCCAGGATACGGAAACTAAACCTCAACGAATCAGACCGTCAGCAGCCGCCGAAAAGCAATGGAAGCAATGCTAACTTGGCTCCAACGCTGTCCTCCTGGCACTTTGATGATGATACCGTGGAAATGGAATCGGATCGACACTTCATACCCTATACCATCGAGGCACACAAGCCTTGGCGCAGCTTCGTTCCGTTTCCCTTCCGGCTGAGGGGTAACACGCTGATTGGCACTCAGAAGATAGACTGGTACGCTCTCCTACAGTCCATCGATGACCTAATCAAGGAGTCCAACAACCTGGTGGATAAGCTGGAGCAGATTATGCTGGAGAACCGAGTGCATCGCAAGTCGACGCTGGGAAATCTGGGCAAGATTCCAAAGTTCGAGCCGAGTAACTTTTCAAATCCCACGGACCAATGGCTGCCACTGATTGAGCAGCAGGAAAGGCAATTGCAAATTATGTTGACAACGAATGAGGCTTCCTCCGAGTAGGAAAATTATATTTTACCTTGAAAATAATCTAGTTCAGAGAGCAAGGTCTTTCTGATTCAGAGATATACTTCTTAGTGATTTATTTTAATTTCAAAGTCAGATGAATAGCAAGGTTAATGGCCTTATGCCTTTAAAAATTAGCTTGTTAACCGAACCACGCATTTAAAACGCACAAAAAAGCTGAGAAACACAGTTAAATAAAGATAACACAATTGAGTTTATTAAATTGTTGAATAATATTTGGTTGTAAGGGTATTTAACTTGTAACAAATGGCATTATCTATGCCTTCTTTTCTCGAGGAATGCCAGCTGACTTGCCTTTCCCTTGGGCGTTTTTCTTGGGCATCAGCTTCATCAGAATTTCCGTGGCTGATTTACTATCTAGAGGACAATTGGAGTACACATCCTCACAAGCTCTGTCATTGGCTCGCTTGCCATGCTCCAGTGCCTCCTTAATAGCCGTTCCATCCAGCAGGTAGTCCACGAGGGCATTTCTGGAAATTAGTATTAATACAAATTGCTATAATTCTGAAAAAACAACTTTACTTACTCCGACAGCATATGAATGAACTCGTCCATCTGATCGGAGGAACCTGTCTTCATGTTATACTCCGTGGAGCGAACATAGCCACAGACCGCTCGCTGCATGCAACTCGTTGAGTCAATGTTATTCTGTCCCAGGACATCGTCGATTTTGTTTATCATGCTGCTCAGGGGTGTCAGATCACTGTCCTCACCTGTGGATATTCGAGTACGAGATACATTCTGCCTAACTAGCTGGAAATACGCCACCTACTTCGACCATATCCACCATAGCCTCCGTGGAAGGCCGACAGAATTTTGGGTATCAGTATGATGGCTCCAATGCCCACCAGAGTGCCCAAGACCACACCGCCCAGGTCGAGTTTAATGGGATTATAGGCAGAGAGTCCAGTACCTCCGTTATAACCCTGAGCAAAGATTAATTTTATATTAAGTTATGATATATTTGAGAACCATTGACGCACATTTAGAGATCCATATCCGGTGGTGTAACCCAGACGTTCCAGTCTATCCTTTGTGGAAGCTGTCTCCGGTTCACTGGACTGGGTCTTGTTTTCGTTATAGTACGACCGCTGTCCCTTGTCCGCATAGAACCTGAAAGGATCAGCCCAGAATAAGTATTATTTCTGGATGTTTAAGTATATGTATTACTTATGGCTCTCTTCGTATTTGGGAATGGCATTGGCATAGGTCAGCAGCACCATAACTCCCAGCAACTGCAGTACGACAAGGTAATTTATATTCATCCTGATTTTTGATAGTATCCTTTGGGTTTCGAAGGGTTTCTTGTAGTCCTCGATGTAGTTTCAGTGGCGGTTCCAGCGTCAAACTAATATTTCAAATGGCACAAACTCCACTATTTATAGGAGTTAACCAAAAAAAAATGTGAGCAATTTGTTCAAATTACAACATGTCAAGCCAACGTGCAGATTTGAATGCCGTTTATGCCGCCGGGTATTTGGGAAAAGTGAGGAAAGAAACCCATTCTACCACGACGACTGAGCAGGTGTTTGTAACCATATAGGCACTTATGTGCTCCTCCGCCGACGCCGCGGAGCAGGAGCTGGAGCATCATTGTATTTATGTCGCTGTAATGCGCAATTTTCATTGCATACTCAATTATTTAACGAAATTATCGCAGCCACGAAATGCCGAAAAACCACGCTTTGTGGGCGGAAAAATTGAGCAGCCATGCAGTGGAAAATATATATACAATGTACTTGCCTCTATATCTACGTATTATTTATTTGTATCGAAATCGCGACTCGAAGCCGGAGACACATGGAAGTGTTTGCACCTGCGAGACTTGCATCATTATGAGGGGCACCCGAGCAAGGGATTTCTGGTATTAAGTCACTGACTTTTTGTCGCTTCTTGTGGGTTAATATTTAAAACAACCCCGAATATATATGGGCTTTCATTTATTTACCACAATATATGTTTGATAAAATCTATGACGTATTCGAGCTTATTTATTTGCTTATTTGGATCTTTATACTATGTATACTATGTAGTATGTAAAAGGGAAGATACAATCTGCAATAAAAATAGATCAAGTTTGAATACTAAATAATATTTATTTAATTAGATCTTAGCTCTTAGATCGACGTTAGCACACCACTGACTTCCACAATTTATGCCAGCCACCGGATATTAAGTCAGATCTTTCAATGTATGATTAACAATCTCGTATTGTGAGTGTTTTTATCGGTCACTGAAAACAAATGAACCTAAATTTAGATAAGTTTAACCTTGATCTTGGGCTGTTCCTAATGATTCGAGTTGGTAGCCAAATAATATTTTCTATAAAACACATATACACTATAATCAATTATTTTATTAATTAAAATCTATAGATATCATCAACTTTTTGACGCCATTTAAAAATGCGAAACATTTTGGCAATAAATCAAATATTTGTATGCATGTTCTACATACAAGACCACTTAAGGTAATGATATATAGAAAACCTGTAATAAATTTCAGAATGCGTGACAAGTTCAATTTAATGTTCTTTTATACGTACTTCAAAATTAAAATAATTTATTACTGCCAGACATATTATTGTAAAAAAAAAATCAAGTATTTGTAAAAGAATTCATCAAAATTATTTATGTTTTAATTACTTTTTATTTATTATTTTCCTTAATTCCTTCACTTTTAAATTTGTTTTTGATTTTGTAAGAACACCTTAATATTTATCTTTGGAACCTCGTTGGCAACCTTTTCTGAACTTCTCCTGAATTCTTTTGACATTATTCAAGCAAGAATAGGTTTGACTTTGCAGAGCTATTTTTTACTTAGACTTGAAAATCTTAAAATACGTTTGATAATTTTAGATAAGGAAAATTTCTATTCCTAAATACCTAAAATAACAAATACACTTTATTCTGTCATATACATTTCAATCCGCAGAGCTTCTATGCCACAACAAATATTTGTTGAATTTAACTTTCAGTTTACTCTTAATTGACACAAAGAAATGATTAAAATTCGAAGACAGGCGCTCAATGGCATATTTGTTCTCCGATTAGTGTGATTTTGGCAGCCTTGAAATTACGAGTCATTCATTGCCTCTCGTTAAGGTTAATGTCATAAAGAATTTGCTTTTCTGACTTTCTGCCATGGCTGTGTTTATGTAGAAGAGCCAGACACCTACACAGGCGATTTAATATGTGGCTATGCGGCGATGATGTGCAGTTTATTTATATGCTAACAAATACATGTTAGCCGCCTTTTTGTAAGCGTATGAGTAATCTCTGGCCTCAAATCTGTTGGAAAACAGCATTTATTTTTATCTTATTTTGTTTAATTATTATTTTCCAGATATATCTATGGGAAGCACTGTGTCCGGTCCGGTCCACAGGTGATACTCTCTCACATAAATTGCTGACCAGGATTTTAATTTTAAGGCTCATTTATCTTATTAGATGAGTGGCAAAGGTCTGCCATGTTTACTTTGCTTGAATGTTAACTAATTGTTTAGTCAAAGTTTGGATGTAGATGTTGATCAGGCGATGAGAATGACCACTGATGACGTCTTAAATTTTGTGAACTGCCCTTTTGTATAACGCTTAAAATACCCAAGCTCCACATTTCAGCACAACAACTATTTTTAGCATATTTTTAATGTTTACAATAAATTGTTGAACAATATTTGTGTTTTTGTTTATTATTGAATTTTAATCTCTGGGAAATATTTCTCATTCCTGGCAAAAATGTTGCCAAGAATTGGAATATTCATGTATATACATATTTTGGTATTCTGATACCTGCCACAAAATAAAGGGTTTTTATTTATAATTTAATTTTCAATATGTAGGCACATTTAAAATGTACCATAATTATTCAAGGTATTCAAAAGTGTTGCCAAGAATCTGCAAATTAATACATCACTTTAATGAGATCAAAAATGAGGCAAAAGGGTCTGCATAAATGTTGATAAATGCATTTAAAATGGGCTTACTTTATATTTTTTTGATATTTCGGTGTTAAAAATATATTTTATGATAAGTTTTCATACATTTTTAAGCTAATATCTGTGTAGAAATAAATAAATAAATAGTAATTCATAATTATTACTGCCTATCCCTCATGAAACCTCCTTTTACGAAGCAAAATAAATAAAAACAAGCAGATCGCGCGCTGCAAAAATAGAAAATGCTGGAATAAATACCTGAAATGAATCACTTTCTAAAAGGGCTACTTCATTCTGTGATCAAAGATCGATGTATATACCTATATAGGCCTTTCCCCAACACAAACATACATACTGACGTATGAAAAGTGTTGGCTTTATGTAAACAGAAAATTGCTCGCTCTTATTTTCGCCGAGAGATGTCAATGTTTCTTAATTCCAAAAATAAGTTTATTTGGGAGATGGACAGAAAAATAGGTGCCGACTAAAAGAGACAGAGAGAGAGAGAGAGAGTGAAGGCTGTGAAAATTTTGAAAATCAAAAAATTATAAGCAAGTGCTCCGGACGATTCTCGGGCAGATCAACTCGAACGGGCGTCAAGTGAACAACACGCAACGACGACAAATCCGAACCAAATCCAACGAACAATTCAAATTCTAATTCTAATTCCACAAAAAGGCATCGCTTAAAATCGCAAATATGGTTTACGAAAGTGGATTTACTACTCGCAGAACGTACTCCTCGAGGCCGGTGACGACTTCTTACGCCGTTACGGTAAGCCCCACCTTCGCCATAAACTTAGTTACTTGACATACGGTAGTGTGGTTTTCCTTGATTCTAAAATCTCCTTAAATCTGTGAAATATATCTGTGTGCGTACGATTTGGATATTCAAAATTACCTTCTTAACTTTTTTATTGAGTGAGAAATTTGATGAAAAACGCTGCGGATAAATTTGACAAATTTGAAGGCAGTTAGCTAATCGAAAATGTAGTAAAAAATAAAAAGAGAAATCAGTTTTAAGCGCTTGTATCCCACTTGCTGTACTCAATGGTTTCATATTTGGCAAGCGAACAGAATTATTGAAGAAATTGAAACACGTTTGAATGCAAAGTGTCTACCAAAACTATGAATATCGTATCCAACTTACAGTATATAACTTAGAATAATTACACTAGAGAATATCTGAGATGTCTGGCGAATGTGTATATATACCAGCAAGGCCTGCAAGGACATAAATATATTATATTTATTCGGGGTTTTGTGTGCAACATTTGTGTGTAGTTAATCATAAACATAAACTTATATTCCTAACAATTTAATCGCTCTCATAATGGTCTCCTGTATTATAAATGTGATATATGTGCAGCTTAACCGTAATACTCGTAAGAGCAGACCCCAATTAAAAGAATATATCTAAAGATATATGACAGAAATCACGCGAGTGTGTGTGAAGGCAGGCATTGCAATTCTCGGGAGGTCGTGGGAATTTTCATTTTTCCTAAATTTATGGCAGCCACCCCGATGATGATCTTCATATCTCTTTTCGGATATTCGTGTTTACTCATCTCCCCAAAAATATATAAGACGCGAATACATTTTCAGAATTCATCGGAGGCCGAAACATTTCTCTATCTTAATTTATTATTATTTACAAAAAGCTGAGGTCCGTGTGGCTCGGGTGCTGGTGCCCAAAAATGTTTAGCATATAGCATATAGGAGTGGAATTCCAAACACATGCGAATTCCCGATGAAACCCATACAGGCGAAACTCTCTCGGGCATACGGAGGCCCCGTAGTGGTTCTGGTTCTGCCGATTTGTATATGTGTAATACTAGATGCGCGCGCATTTCGCTCTTCGCTAGTCCTAAAAATATCTTTCCGATTTCCATAATATATTCAAATAAACCGAAGAAGCTATGGGAGGGAACCAGCAATAAAATAACGCCAGCCAACAACACGGGCGATTTTCAAAAACTAGAAGAAGATGAATGCTGAAAAAACAAAACAGCGATTTTTCAGTCGGTATTAATGAGTGTGATGATAATCCAAGGCGAGGATAAATATGTACATCAAGTGCTTAATAAACGCCATTGTCTGTGGACACTTTATGTCTACACGCAAAGGCTTTTTTAGCGAGTCTTTAAATGTTTTTTCTTGTTTTTAATGACGAAAATGGGAGGAGAGTATTATGATGTCATTGTTGTTCGAGACTGTTGCTTGTTTTTCAGGGCTTAGTGTCTAGGATAAATTGCTTAAATATATATTAACTTGGCTATATTATTGTACATAAATAAATGTTTGCTATTTGTGCTCGAACTTAATGCTGCGAGTAAATCCATAATGCTCCCATTGCACATTCTTACTTACAACCACACTACGTCGTATCAATATGCATATTTACATAAGTATGTGTATGTAGACCTGGGGTGGACCTTTATATTGGCTGATATTTAAACTATTAAATATGATAAATGTATTAGAAAAGTATTCAATTATATTTTTTTTTGTAGAGATAGCACTGCGTATGAGTAATGTGAGCTAAAAAGTCTGCAATTTTCATTCCTTCTATAAAACGGTTTTAAACTTGAATTTTTATTAAAAATTAAATGTAATATTGCTTATCTTAAAAGCTATTTTAATTTTTGGCACAATTTTAAACCAAACTGTTAGCTTTTTTAAATGTAAATCAGAGTCAAGAAAGTGCTTAGTCATTTTCTTTTTATAAGAGGTCCACCCTGTAAGGGAAGTCTACCCTGTAAGGGAAGAACACCCTGTGAAAGAGTCCACCCTACTCTTCACTTACATATGTAAATAAGCACCTTGTGTCATAATGTAAGGATTCTCCGTATATTGGATATCGCTTGACCCAACCAGCACAACGATAACGATAACGATAACCGATCTCAACCAAAGCCCCAGCGAAGCTGTATATATAAAAGCTGCCCCGCCCCCAGCCAAGCCCCAGCCTGAATCCGAGAGTGTACATATGAGCCCCAGCGCCACCGCCACATTGAGTCCCGCAGCACCGCAAGCCGCAAGATCTCAAGATCTCTTCCTAACCGCGTTTAACCTGTCCCCCGAAATTAAATCGAAATTTGTGGAATTTTGGGCTTTGCAGAGAACGAACCAGAGAACACCAATTGACTGGGAGAAAGTTCCGTTCGTGCCGCGTCCGTCGCTCATCTCGGATCCGGTGACCGCCTTCGGTGTGCGGCGGCCGGATGTTGAGCGGCGCAAGCACTCGATCCTCGATCCGATCAACCGGGCGGCCATCAAGCCCAACTACCGGCTGGCCTATGAGCCCATCGAGCCCTACGTGTCCACGCGGGACAAGAACCGCACACGCATCCTGGGTATGGTGCGTCAGCACATCGACACCGTGGAGGCGGGTGGCAACACCGCTGCCCGCACCTTCCGGGATAGCCTGGACTCTCAGCTGCCAAGGCTGCACCGGGCTGTGTCCGAGAGCCTGCCGGTGCGAAGGGAGACCTACCGCAACGAGAGATCGGGCGCGATGGTCACCAAGTACTCCTACTAGGACCAGAACCTATATATAGTTATGCCTTAAACCCGAACACAAACAAAAACACAATCGAACGAACCTAAGTTTCAGCTAAGAACACATAACCAATTAAAACCGACAAACAAATAAAAAAAAATGCAAAATTACACAAAAACATTGATAGGACTATGTTTAGTTTTAGCCATAAAACCGTCTGTGTTAACCCACTTTAACCCATTTGTACACGTTATTAGTTTACGAAGAGGAAAAATCAGCTGAGTTGGGATCCTTATTCCCGAAAATATCAAATTAAATTGAATTTAATGAAGATCACTTAACAAAAACATCCAAAATTTAAGATATTCAATATCTTCTTTGCTAGAGAATGATATTTAATCCAACTAACAATGGTTATTCCTCTATGTAGCTTATGTATATTGTATCTAACGTTTCACAACTCCATAGAATCATAGAATCATAGCATTGTGTGTGCCTAGATGAAATCTAAAGTCAAACATTCGAACATGTTTCAATTTCCCCGTTTTTGAGAATCGCCTTGCGTTACGTTTTTTTTGAATGGACCGTTGCATACAGCAGATAGGAGATCGCGAAGGAGCTTTTACGTACCTTTAAATGATTGATGCTTGTGTTGCCAATGCCCCATGCCAATGCCAATGCCAAACATTTTCAATATATCAATATCAAATCGGAATTTATAGACTCCACGCTTAGACCTGTGCACGGACAGACCTGGCTCGCACCGCAGCCGCGCCTCCTCGGACTACTCGTACACCTCGAAGTCGTCTGTGGAGAAGAGCAGCTACGACTCGAGCAACCCGCACTCGTACCGCCCGGAGCGTTCCACGTACAGCTCGACCGTTGAGAAAACCTCGCGCAGCGGTCCCGGCGGATCGTACAACTATAGCACCGAGCGGACCAGCACCACTGGCGCCGGACCCGGCGGCTACAGCTACTCGTCCACCACCTCCGGCAACCTGCCGGGCGGCACCAAGTACCGTCACTTCTCCTACCACGTCTAACGTGTAACGTAGGATTAGGATGCTGCTGATGCTCTCCAGTTCTCCGGTGCTTTGAATGTTTTTCGGTGCCCACTAATACGTCATTGTTTCGAATATATATATATCTACTATATCCTTCGAATAATAATCCACCTAACCACCGCTAACCTTGAGTGCCTATATGTATACGATGCTCGAATTCAGATGATGTAAATGTTTTGACTTGGACTAATCACCACTAATGACACCACATAGTTTCGCATATAGACTAGAACCCCCCTTCTATGTATTTGCCAACCTTCAAGCAGTCATGTTAAAACATATTTGTGATACAATAAAATAAACACGGTCTTATCTCAAATAAACCTAGCGTTACTTTTTTTAAACCGCTCGCGATCAGGAGTCAGATACGATATTCATACGGAAGACATATATGCACAAAGTAGGGTACACAGCCATCACCGTTTTGTCAAGGAATATGAGAGAGTTGTCATATTTTTTGGATTAAAACATCAATTGCCTTATTTTGTATTACTTTCAGTACCCGACGGTCTCGAAAGTAACTCGTGTAAGTATTTGCATTTCATCGCGTCCACACACATCGCCTGTCATCCATGTCTATATCTATCTATGGTCTCACAACTTATTCTTTTCCATTGACTATATATTCACACTCTTCAATCACATCCATCACATCATCGTCACTGGAAGCTGAGTCGGTTAGTAGTAAGCCCTTAGTCTTACCTAGTTTGTAGTTCAAAATTGATTTCCCAAATAGAGCTTTCTAGTGGGTTAGTGTCAATATTAGAAAATATATGATTATCCAAATTGTGGGATAACGATTCTTTCTAATTCAAAATTGATAAAATAAGACTTTTAATTCCTGAATAGAGGTATTCTTTAGATTTATGTAATTTTTTCAGACCTTTCTTATAATTTTTTAGATAAATGTAAAGTAAAGATGATCGCTCTTTTAATATAATTTTAATTGGTTTAAATTTATTGATATAATTATCGCTTACTATCGAGATACTTGGGATTTTCTGAATAAAGTAAGCCTCTTAATATAAGCAGTTCGAGTTCATTCAACCATCATTCATTACGAAAAAAACTCACTTACTGAGTGAACCATTATCCCATCAATTCCGTTTCTGTTTCTGTTTCTGTTGATAGTTAATCGTTTACTTTCATTTCTGGCTTCCTCATTGCGATAACGATAACGATTTCTCGTATTCATCACAGCCCTGGCCATTCAATGTTGTGTTAATTTTTGAAAACTGTTGACAAATATAGGTTTACAAGTCGAGTTACCCGATCTACTCGAGCTACTCGGTGCCCAGGCGTGTGGTCACCGGCACCCGGGTTGTGACCTCGCCCATTCGTGTGGTGACCTCGCCCGCCCGCGTGGTGTCCAGGGTTATCCACTCGCCGTCGCCAGTTCGCGTTGTCCGCACGACGACCCGAGTGATTTCATCGCCGGAGCGCACCACCTCGTACTCGTACACTTCGCCATCGACCTACTACAGCCCCACCTACTTGCCATCGACCTACACTTCGACCTACATCCCGACCTCGTACACCACTTACACGCCGTCCTACTACTACAGCCCGACCACGGTCACCCGGGTGTACGCCCCCGCCCGTTCGCTATCCCCGCTGAGGATCACCTCCTCGCCCCTGAGGATCACGACCACCCCGGTCCGTCAGGTGCCCTCCTACCTGAAGAGGCTGCCCCCAGGATACGGTGCTCGGGCCCTTACCAATTACCTCAATACCGAACCCTTCACCGTAAGTTGGTCTGCCCTACTTAGTTAGCTTAGCTAGCTAGCTTGCGTAGCCGTAGCTGTGTAGCCTCTGCAGAGTTCGCCACCCACGACTTGGTCCAGGACCCTTCTAACGCAGAGTCCCCATTGCAGACCTTCTCTGAGGAAACAAGCCGGATTCGCCACCGCGCGCAGTCTCTGATTCGTGACTTGCATACTCCCGTGGTGCGCCGTGCTCGCAGCTGCACACCCTTCCCAGTCACCGGGTAAGTAGTTGCCTCTGGAATCAGCAGAGATTATGGTTGGATTTTTATAGATATTTAGCAGAGTGACAGAAGGTCGTTTAAGTGTTTTTACTTGTTATTTCCCATGAGCCTTGATTTTGAAATATATATGGCAGTCAAGGTTAAAAGCTATAGAAATAAATATATTTTACAATAATAATAATTTATCATTATGAGGCGAAATGCCATTTGACTTTGCACACATGGCGGATGAGTAATATTTACAGGCACTTTAGTAATTATCACTCATACGACATGTGTGCCCCATTAAAAGTAGTGAAACGTAACCTCTGCCTCCTAGATGATATTTAGATTGAAAATTCTTTCTGAAGACAATTTATAAAATATTTTATAACCAAAAACTATATAATAAACTATTATTTATAGTTACACCTATGAGCCGACATCGCAACTTGCCCTGGACGCTTATGTGGCCCGTGTCACAAATCCAGTTCGTCATATTGCCAAGGAGGTACACAATATCTCGCACTATCCACGGCCAGCTGTTAAATATGTTGGTGAGTTGCCCTCTGACATGGTGCGCGATAATGGCACTATGTATTCAGTTCACAAACTGTGGTTAGATCACCCAATATATATATACTGTACAGTGAATAGCTATTAAATTCCGTTTTTTAAATAATTAAATAACAAAAGGTAAAAGTCATCTTGCATCAGTAAGGATTTGCGGTGACAAGGCCTATAATATTAGGAGTCCCAAGTACGATTCGGACAAAGTTCGAAATGATATTAACCTCTTGTCCTGGTACCTTAGACATCCGACTTGGAAGAGTGATAAGAAAGCCCATAGTCCTCACAAGGAAGGTAAGTACTGTTTATTTTTGTTCCAAGACGCTTGAATATGACACCTGTATATATATATCACTCAAGCATATATGTAATTGATGTTGCCGCCAAAAACGATTACCATTCATTGTAAAGATGCGAAAAAGGACAAGGATTTGCGCGTAACTTAAAAATCAAAGACTTATAGTTTAAAAAATAAAATTATTTCCAACCGAAATGGTTGACCAATTGGACCAGAGTTTAATTTGGTTAAGGCTACACTCTTCATCCATATATCCATACAATTAAATATACAATAATTCTCTGAATTCTACTTTTTATTTCACATTACATAACAGACAAATACTCTATAATATACTTAAAAAAGAGAAAAAGCACCAAAAAACAATATTCGTTTAAAATTATTTCGGTATTTAATTATTTTTGACTTGTCCAAATTATATTCTTCCAGTTCGGAAGCCCAGAATTTCCCCCGAATATTAATACAAATAATTTTTAAGCCGGTGCCATAGTTGACGTAATTTATTCATTTGTAACTAACTTACATATTTGGTTGCTGCATCCTGAATTGTTCAGTTCATTGTATTTCACTAACGTTATACGTTTTATGATTGATTGATTCTTTCCAGTTGAAGCTGTTGAAGTTGAGGCCTAAATGATAACATGCCTGATTTTTGTATGGACATACACTTCTCTTTCTTAAATAAACCAATCTAAAAGACTTTCTTTTGCGTGGTAGACACTTAGCCGATATCTACAAGATGAACACTTGATATCGACATACTCTGGCGCTTTCACTACTCAGACTAATACTTACACAAAGTCAGATCAGATCAGAACAGCTAATAAGATCGAATAAAGTATAATAATAATAATAATAATAATGATAAAATAATAATAATAAAATTCAGCGCATCACTTGTGATACTAACCATTTTTTCATGTGACTTACCCAAATGTAGATACTTCTTCATTCTCTTTCAATTTGTTGTAACCTAGGTGCCGATATATAGTAGCTGACTCTTAATTGTTTTCTTCTCATGGTCATTGATTTAAAAAAAAATATATATATATAAATACTTCATGTGCATAGTTTTTGGCATTTAAGATATAGACGTCGGCGCTTAACCAAAGTTATGTTATGTTCATGCATATGTAAACACATTTTTAGGGACATTTACTTACATATATCTATCAATATATTAATTTGTAAATACTGATCCAAAACCAAACCTCTTTTTTATGGGTTCTTTTCAAGGGGATTACAGGTTCACAGGGGAATGGGCTTAATCAGAAGTAATATGGATTACTCTGAGCCATTTTTTGCTGTTTTTTATTATATCAGATAAATAAGAGAATATTTCATGTAAATAACATTGTTTTCCTGCTGAAAGGAATTTAAATTACATTTAAATTCACAATCCACAAAACCGACTTCAGCTTGATTTATGTACTCTACTTTTTGAATTTTGAGATGTATATATGTATGTATGCTTAACCCATTAACCACATTTTGGTTTAAAAATCTTCATGCCCAGAACTTTCTGAAAACTCCCATTAATGCCACACAATACTCTAAACCATTGGCGTCTACTGTATCTGCAATTTTACCTTGCCTCGTCTATAAGAAAACCACCAGCACTCGCCTCGCCGTTCCGAAGAGTAAGTATTATTAATATGTAAGTGATAAATCTGAGTGAACAGCAAAGTTGAGGATCAATAATAAATATAGTGAAGATTAAATCGTGGATGTGGTTGAGTTTTTTGTGACAAGCTTTCAATTTCAGATGCCGAGTTGGATCCTAACCGTCCAACTAGAAAATTTTCTGCCCCTAGGCCCCTGGAGGACCCTGTCGACTTGGAGAACAAGGAGAAGCAGCGTCTCCGCCAGGAACGCCTTCTGACTGTCAACGAGGAGGCCCTGGACGAGGTGGATCTGGAGAAGAAGCGCGCCCAGAAGGCTGATGAGGCCAAGCGTCGGGAGGAGAGGTGAGCAATTCTCCTTCGGAAATCAAGGAAGATGTAATTAATTTGGTAATTAATTTTTTAAGGGCTCTGAAGGAGGAGCGCGAACGCTTGGCCGCCGAGGCCGAGCAAAAGGCTGCTGCCAAGGCCAAGAAGGCTGCCGAAGAAGCTGCCGCCGAAGAGGCTCGTCAAGCGGAAGCGGCCGCCCAAAAGGCGGCAGCAGATGCTGCTCAGAAGGCTGCCGATGAAGCTGCTCAGAAGGCCGCTGATGAAGCTGCTCTTAAAGCTGCCGAAGAAGCTGCCATTAAAGCTGCTGAGGAAGCGGCTCTTAAGGCAGCCGAGGAGGCACGCTTAGCCGAGGAAGCTGCCCAAAAGGCGGCTGAAGAAGCTGCTCTCAAGGCAGCCGAGGAGGCTCGCCTGGCCGAGGAGGCTCGCCTAGCCGAGGAAGCCGCCCAAAAGGCTGCAGAAGAAGCTGCCCTTAAGGCAGCCGAGGAAGCTGCCGCTGTTAAGGCTGTCGAGGAAGCTCGCGCCGCCGAAGAAGCCCGCCTGGAGGAAGAGCAGCGCCAGCGGGAGCAGGAGCTGGAACGTCTGGCGGAGATCGAGAAGGAGGATGACGCCGAACTGGCCCGCCAGGCCGCCGAGCTGGCCGAGATCGCTCGCCAGGAGAATGAGCTCGCGGCCCAGGAGCTGCAGGCCATCCAGAAGGGTGAGAATGATGTCGATGCCACGGAACCTCTGGTCGAGGAGCCCGTAACGCCCATCGACGAACAGGAACCCGTCATCGAGCTGAGCTCCAACGTTGAGGACGCCCCCGCTGGTGGCGATAGCTACGAGGAGCCAGAGGAGGGTGATGAGGAGGAGGAAGAGGAGGAGGAGGAGTAGATTCTAGACAATCATGAAGCTGTCATTAAAATTAATAAAAGAAACAATAAAAAAATTGAAAACATATTGAATGACTTTTGTATCCTTTGAATTTATGTAACTATTCACAAATTTTCAATGCACAGTGTTGCCAGATTAACAGAGAGAGACTTTTTTGACAGCCGCTCTGCCCACTTGTTCCGATATCCTATTGCTTAAAGTTGCCACCTAGTTTAGCATTGGTAACGTACCGAAGGATAGGGTTGCCTCTACTTAAGTAGAACTTCTAATCGGAAGATAATGAACGGTTACAACGCACACTAAAATTATACAATTAAAACAAAATTAAATGACATTCCTCTTAGGTAATTTTAAGTTACTTACCAATAAGCGTACAAGTAAATATGGCAAATGTAGTATTGCAATATGGTTGCAGCATAACTCCTATTAAGTTTGTGGATGCAATAACTCCAATTCGTCCCATGGACATGCAGAAGCTGACAGCCTTGAAACTGTTTTTAAAATAAAAATATAATAAGTTTAAAAACAAACTTTCTACGGTTGACTTTATACCTCAAATGTGTGGGCACCAGATCAACGATGGCTCCTATCATAATAGAAATAGAGAGTCCTGGCAGCAGTATGTAAAGACAAAACAGGATAAGAGCACCAGTGGAATTTCCCGTAAAGTGCAGTAAAATTCCACTCAATACTGCTCATGCAAGAGCAGCGAAGAGGACGTTCTTTCGGCCCAAGGGATTCAATAAAAATCCCTGAATGGAAAACGCAATGAGGAACGAGAAACCCACAATCAAGTTGTCAATATAGGTTTTGCTTGAGATGGGAACAGTGCAGTCCTGAATAAGAAAGAAAATGTTTAATATGTTGTTAATAATATTATAAAAAAATTTTACCTCTACTGTGACATTATGCGGTGCTTCAACGTGTGCGCTTAATATTTCGCAAACTGTAGATGAGTTATTTTCGGCACCAGAAGATTTGTTAACAATGTCTGGAAGCCAAAGTTGAGCGCCACATGAGCTGGAAAGAAACATTTTTCATCCTACCTTTTGAATATTCAGGATGTTCGCTTACCTGAAAACAATCCAAACACTGCCAGATTGCAGAGAATGAAATTCAATCTGTGAGGCTTGTTTAAAAGCGGAATAGTTGCTTGATAAATTTGGGATAAAATACCACAACCCCGGCTGTCACTCAACAAGCTTTCGCCAGCTGGATCCTCCAACTTCAGTGTAAACTCATCATAGTCCAGGACCTGCTGAATGGACTTTCCGCGGTTGAATTTACTAATCCAAGCGACGGCTTCTATTGCCTCTTGGGTCTTATCTTGGGACAGCAATAGCTTCGGGCTTTCAGGGTAATATAATAGCACAAAGCCTCCGATTAAGCCCGGTAGAAGACTAACCAGCAACATTAATCGCCATGGCCGGAACACAAAATCGCCCAAGGTGATTGCCCAATCATAGGAGAGTATTAGCCAAGCCGCCGCTAGTAAGAGAATAGTAAAGTTAAGTTAATATTCATATTAAAGGTAAACTATATTACCTGGAACAATTATTGCAGAAACGGTGACGAACATCGTCGAATAATTAATGGTCACAGCTCGATGTCGGGGTATATTGAATTCACCTAAATAGGAATAAAGTGCTGCTGGAATGCTGCTCACACTGTGTTCATGTAAGGATTGAAAAGAAAAATTGCATAAATAGGTGAAAGACAATTTTCTTGTACCACTATGGTGCATAAACGAGCTTAGGAGGTGGCCTGGGCAATGAAGAAAATCACCTGCTTTATTTTATGGCATAAATTATAGAATTGTTCTCACCTTATTCCAGCAAGAAAGTTAATAATGTTAAACAGCCAAATGTTTGGGACGAACATGAGACTAAACTGCCGGGCGTTGCTGGCGAAAGTGCCGTAGAGCAAAGCCTTGCGTCGCCCTATATCATCGCTGATGTATCCCCATATGATGGTCGATATGACAAGACCTGTGACATAAAAACATTCAAATATTACATTGTTCTCCAGGTGAAGCCTAGAGCTCGACTCACCTGTAGTTCTCATTGCCATCATCACTCCCTTTTCAGCCTGTGTGGTGTGGAAGTCACATTGCGAGGCAATCACAATGATGCTCATCGCATTCTGGGCAGCCACGGTTGTTATTGTCAAGAGTCCACTGACCAGCAATAAAATCCACTCCTCTTAACACGCATTCACTTATGAGATTTGAATAAATTACCGATCTTCTCCAGAACCGTTTCGTAGTCCCACACTTTGGGGCGCTTGGTGTTGCTCTCCAGTGAGCCGTGCATCTTCACACTCCTCCGAGAAATAGACAACTGATCATTTAGATGGTGAAACACCTGTTTTAGGTCTTAAAAGTTTAATCTAATAACCTAGAAACTAGTTTGTAGAGATTTGGGTTGAATTTTTCGTCAAGGTATGCTTAATTAATAAATATATTCGTTAAAGTTGACTTACCTGTCGAGGAGACGCGCGCCGGTCATCAGAGGAGGAGCTCGATCGAAAGGGAGAACATCAACCGCCAGGAAAAAAGTTCCTTGGAACGGGGATGACCCGTAATGTGAATTTCTTCATTCCCAGTTCTTCGATATAGGTAAGTTCAATGAAATCATAAATGAGTTGGCCTTATTAAGTCAACAACATTAACATTTATTTGTACATTAAAAATCAATAATACAAAATGAGAGAAAAATACGAGTGAAATACTTAAGCAGAGTTTCTAATCGGTAAGTAATGAACGATAACAATGCACACTGAAATTATACAAATAAAACAAAATTAATGGAAAATAAAAATCAGGTGATTTTAAGTTACTTACCAATAAGCGTACAAGTGAAAATTGCAAATGTTGTGTTGCAATATGGTTGCAGCATAACTCCCATTAAGTTTGTGGCAGCAATGATTCCAAGTCGTCCCATGGACATGCAGAAGCTGACAGCCTTAGACCTGGTTATAAAATGTATTAAATTAATTTAAAAAGAAAACTTGTCCAGTGGATTTAATACCTTAAATTGGTGGGAACCAGGTCAACGATGGCTCCAATCATAATGGAAATGGAGAGTCCTGGCAGCAGTATGTAGAGGCAAAACAGGATGAGAACCCCTGTGGGATTTCCCATAAAGTGCAGGAATATTCCACTCAAAGCTGCCACGGCAAGAGCAGCTAAAAGGACATTCTTTCGGCCCAAGGGATTAAGTAGAGTGCCCTGAATGGAAAATCCAATTAGGAAGGCGAAGCCCACAATCAAGTTGTCGATATAGGTTTTGCTTGAGATGGGATCTGTGCAGTCCTAAAATGGAAACAAACAAGTTATAAATTGATTTGTAAAATATTTTAATTACTCACCAGGGTTTCCGTCACATTTTGCGGGGCTTCAACGGGAACACTCAATATTTCGCACACTGTGGATGAGTTATTTTCGGCACCAGATGATCGATTAACAATTTCTGGAAACCAAAGCTGCATGCCATTCGAGCTGAAAAGAACAATATAATTATAAACTATTTACGTTCCAGTTTTAGGTGTTCATACCTGAAAAACATCCCAAACAATGCCAGATTGCAGAGGATAAAATTGAATCCGTGGGGCTTGTGGAAGAGCGGAATAGTGGCTCGAACTATTTTGGATACAATACCGCAACCCTGGCTGTCGGATAACAAATTCTCGCCAGCGGGATCCTCCGACTTCAAAGTGAATTCTTCACATTCCAAGACCTCCTGAATGGGCTTCCCCCTGTTGAACTTACTAATCCAAGCGACTGCTTCTAGAGCCTCTTTATTCTTGTCTTGGGACAGCAACAGCTTCGGGCTTTCAGGGTAATATAAAAGCACTAAGCCTCCGATTAAGCCCGGTAGAAGACTAACTAGCAACATTAAGCGCCATGGCCGGAACACAAAATCGCCCAAGGTGAGTGCCCAATCGGATGAAAGCACTAGCCAAGCCGTAGCTGAAAGACATAAAGGTTAACTAATTAATTCTATTAAAGGTATTCACTGTTACCTGGAACATATATCGCAGTAACACTGACGAACATCGTCGAATAATTAATCGCCACAGCTCGATGTCGGGGTATGTTGAATTCACTTAAATATGCATAAAGTGCTGCCGACACCCCACCAACACTGGGATTAAGATTAGGAAAGAATTGCACAATTGAATCATTGTAAATTTACTTTTACCCAATCCCTCAACTCACCTGATTCCAACAAGAAGATTTATAATGTTAAACAGCGAGATGCTGGTGACGAACATGAGAACAAACTGCAGGGCGTTGCTGGCAAAGTTGCCGTAGAGCAAGACCTTGCGCCGCCCTATATCATCGCTGATGTATCCCCATATGTAGGTCGATAAAAAGATGCCTGTGACACGAAACATGGAAATGTATATCCCATTGTTCTCAATGGGAGAGACCCCGACTCGGAGCTCGACTCACCCGTAACACTGGCCGCCATCATCACGCCCTTTTCGGCCTGAGTTGTGTGGAACTCGCAGTGCGAGGCAATCACGATGATGCTCATCGCCTGCTGGGCAGCCACGGATGTGATGGTTAAGAGACCACTGACCAGCAGTAAAATCCACTGCGTCTTGCCATAACCTGGTGGCAGGAACTCCTATTAAAATCCCTTTCGACCTCAGAGATCTGAATAATTTACCGATTTTCTCCAGTACCGTGTCGTAGTCCCACACATTGCGACCGAGGGTGTTGCTCTCCATGGAGCTGTGCATCTTGACATTCCTCTGATATACAGCCAACTGGTCAGTCGCTGGTGCAGCACCTGCCTTTAAGCCTTTGCATTGTATTCCAATAACCCAGGGTAGAACACTGAGCGACATGTGAACCGCAAACCAGTTTTGAGCTCAAGTCGCTCGGGATTTTGTTTCAATTTAAACAATTTGCGAGAGCAATTTGCGAGAATCTTGAGCACATCAATGAATTCGATTTTATATGCAAAACTGGTTGAGAGAGATGCCGACTGACTATGCTGGGTTGGTTTCCGATGTACCGTGAGGGTTGTTTACTCAGTCTTAGTTTCTCGGCATAAACAATTATCGGGAAAATTAATTTCAATTTATGCAAAATTAGTTTAATGAAAAGAAAACATTTTCGTGAGTATGCCTTGAAGAATTTCAAGTATTTTCCTAGAATATCACAAAACCTGATCGCAAACTGGACTGGGATTTACGAAATAATGACGACTGTGCTGTATTTGGATCGCGGTTTAAGCCGATTGTTAAATCTTGTTTTATTGAGGGAGTGCCAGCAATGCTGAAATCATAAAAAGTACTTAAGCACTGAAGCCGTGTTAAATTAATTAAGGTTTATGCAAACAGAACCATAAAAGTTAACTTGTCTGTTTGTAAATGTTCTTTTCTAAGACTTAAACTGGTCTTGTTTATTGAAATAAAAAACTTTATTGAGAGTCTCTACTCTCCAGTGTGTTTGACTGTGAGAAAGCATGGTAAATAGGGCTTTTCTGGATTAAGTTTGAATACAGATGGAAATGTTTCAGTACTTCTATTTATCAAACTACTTAATAAATAAATAAGATAATAATTTCTGTGCCGGGTAAAAAAACAGCAACTTATTGTATACATTATGTTATATTTATTTAAAAGATACAGAAACCTAACTAAATTTATTAAATACTTATAAATAATCTCAAATAGGTAACAGCAACGTCAGCCCAGCACAAACTATAAATAAAGAAAGTACAGATATTTAATAAAAGATTAATCTTAATTTAAATTAAAGATAACTCACCCAAAACAAATCCAGAAAAGACACCGAAGGTCACCGAGCAATAAGAGTCCAAAAGAACTCCTATTATATTGCTCCCGAATACGCTTCCGGTCCTGCCCAGCATCAGGCAAATGCAGACCGCTTTTCCCCGCAAGTGAGTGGGAACGAGATCCACGACAGCGCCACTCACTATGGAAACGCAGAGTCCTGGCAGGACCAAGTACAGGCAAAAGCAGACCACAATAGCCACTTCGTCCTTGATGAAGATCAGGATGACGGCACAAGCTCCAGCCAAGGCCAGGCCAATGGAAATCGAGGCCTTGCGACCGATTGCTTTTAAAACCAAACCCATCAGAATATAGCCCACAATCAGGGCCGAGCCATAGGTAATAGTGTCTACGTAACTCTTGGTGTTTATTGTGTCAACACAGGTCTGAGAATTGAGAAGAAGTCCTTACTTATAGTACTTATTACTTTAATGATAACTGGATAATAGGGATTAATAACACACAAATATATAAATTAAAGTCGGCTTACCTTATTAGCTGCATTTGCTTCCATCTGATCAATGGAAGCATCTATAACTTCACAAACGGTCATCGAATCTTCAGCTTGATTTGAACCCAAACGATTTTGTATTTCCGGATACCAAAGACCCATTCCCGAAGAGCTGTTAATTTAATATTTTTCTTATATTTAATATAAAATATATTACTTAAAAACTTACCTAAAAAACAAGCCGCACATAATGGTGCAGCTAATAACAAAGTTGACCAGATGCGGTCTCCTCAGCAGCGGCAAAGTTTCCTTCCACATTTTCTTGATGGTGGCCAGACTAAGGATAATATTTCATTAATAATCCAATTTATGAATTATTAATTAAAACTTACGCAGACTTCGATATAAGTAATATATTTTCCCCGTCAGCGGATGCTTCTGTTTTTAATTTTTGCACTTTGAATTCATGCAAGTGTTTGCCGGAATTCGTTACGGCGATCCAATCGACAGCCGCAAAAGCCTCTTCGGTCTTATGCAGGGACATCAGGATCTTGGGACTCTCGGGAAGAGTCCACAGCATTATTGTTCCGATGACACCCGGAAGCATGTAGCAAATGGTCAGCAATCGCCAAGGACGAAAAGAAAAGTCATCCGTGATGTTCACGCTCCAGTTCATGGACAATATCAGCCAGGCGGTGGCTGTAAGTTCGCACTAAGTACACTTTGTTTACGGAAGACGTTAGTAAATATTTACCAGGCACATAGACTGTGGAAATTCCCACGAAGAGACTGGCATAGTTAATGGCAATTGGTCTGTGTTTTGGAGTGAAAAATTCCCCAAGATATGCGTAGGTAGTCGATGAAGCTCCAGCAATGCTGAAAATTTTAATTAAATTAAATTTAAAATATATAGATTAGGAAAAAAGCGGTTCTAGTTGGTTTAGGTTCGGGTTGGAACCGGCTTGATTCCAAAATAAATAAAATAATAAAGTACTTTACACTGATAACAGTTTATTTTACTTCGCAAACATAATTAAAAACTTTTTGTTTAATTAACTTAAAGGTCACATGGCGGTACTTACAAAAATCCCACACCAAAACGTAGTAGGACATATAGCCAGTAGTTGGGAATAACTGTAGAGCATAGCGATATCACATTTCCCGCAATCGTGGTATATATCAATACCGGTCTCCGACCAATGGTATCACTCAGATAACCCCAAAAGTAGGATGAGCAGAATATGCCTACGAAATAAAATATAGTATAGATGAAGCACGCGTAAAATTTACAAGCATGAAAACGTGAAACGTGAAAGATAAGTGTAATGCTGATGAAGATTAAAATAATTTAATAAAGTCGCAAAAAGTGCGCACTCACCGATAAAACTGGCAGCACTCATGACGGCCTTATCCATTGAATTCATTGCAAAATCACACTGGGAGACGATGGTGATATAGGACATGCCCATGGTCTCGTTGATGACCATCATGAGAAGGAGGCCCGCCGCCAGTAGGACGATCCACTGAACTCGCCCGAATCCTTGTAGGGATTTAAAAAATATTCACTTGTTGATTAAATTATTTAAATTTATTTAGAACCGTTGAACTACCGATTAATTGAAGCACTTCCTCGTATTCATGGCCAGCATTTTGGTCACCATTCTCAGCATTTTTTGTACCGACCGGCTTCGATCTTGACTCAAAATCTTCTTGCTGGCCCAATTCTACACTCATTGTGATATTAGATTTTTTTTAGATTTTAAATAGACTCTTAATTATCCGGCATTCCCGAACCTGCGACAAACTAAAACTGAAGAAGACCCCGAGTTGTAGTGCGTATAAAAGCAGTGGCAGTGACAGAAGTTGATTCGGGTGCCAGAGGACGCCCCCAGAGGTTGGGTTATCAGATGGAACAATAAAGATAATTGAGGGTCTAGATGATATTCTGTTTATTTATCAAAGTGTATCACTCACTTGCTGCGACTGAGAATCTTGAAAGGCAAAGTGACTCCCCCTCGCCCATCGTTTATTCCATTTTTTCAATTCATTAGAGCAAATAATGCAAAGGTTGGCGTTGTCTTTGCTCGTCAGTCTGCCAGCTATGCGGCCAGGTGCTGCCATAAATTCGCGTGTAATGACACTATTTAACACATTCTATATTAATTTACAAATTTTGTAAAAATGAAGAGCATTTAATAGTTCCTTAATAATTAAAATTAAAATATCAGAATAGTAGCAAGATATCGAGGCAATTATTCAACTCATTCGGCCTTGCACCTTTGACTATCTGCCAAAAGGGGGGCATCAATGAGTTATCATAGCTAGCATCAAAAAATGTTATCAGACTTGTTTAAATAAATTTATTGCTCGTAAAAATTATAAAAGTTATTTAAGAACATTTTTAACACATCCCAAAGTAAACACTTTTTGTGTTAAACAGTGATACTCCCTCTAGGGGGCAGTTACTAACAGTAGCCCCAGTTCTTTCACATAAAATATTATGTTTAATTGTTTGCCCTCTAATGTTTATGGTAATTAAGAGTGTGAAAACGGAATGCCACTTGGAGCTTACGGATATAAATCCCGGTGCCACATGTCGACATATCTGTTTGTTCTGTGAGGAAGTTGACGTACGAGGAGGTAGCACCTTCAGGCGACCCTATTGACATTTACATAAAGCTTGCTACATTTAAGCACAATCTTGACTCATATTTAAATAGAAATGGAACAAAAATTAGTTTTACTAAATTAAGAGGAGATTAAAATAAAAGCTAAAATTGTATATTTACATAAATCGAGTTTTGAAAGTTAAATGTGACTTGTATATTATTTAAAAGATTAATTAATTTAAGGACTTTTGCAGACTTTTTACTTCTTGAGAAATCCTTAAAAATGGTATCAGTATTATAAAGCGAATACTTTTTTTTAATATGTTATTAAAAATTGAGTAAAAATAGAAACAAAGTCAATGTATTGTATAGTTTCATTTATACATAGAAACCAAATCCAAAAACTAAACTTCAGTTTTCTATTAGGGAGTAAATACATTATTATGTTTTCAACTTTAGAAAAATGTAAACAAAAATCTTTGAATTCAACAAATTCACCAAGGAATACTTCTGTAAAATAATTTTATTTAATTATAATTAAACCAAACAAAGAATACCTTTAATGTATTTTGAAAAATATCGATAGATGGTGTGTATCGCCTTTAAAATACAGTGCACTCTCAAAGAAAGGAATGCTGTGGAAAATGAAGTTCATTCTAAAAACCAATTAAATAATTTTAAGTATTAGGTTTACAAAATGTGAGAAATATTTTAAGAATGTTTTCGTGAATAATTATTTTATTTTACTGTTTAAGAAAAAAAATCGTTAACTTTATCCTGATTACATATGAATATTGACTTAATTTTTGACATAATACAAAATTCCTAAGCTGGTTATTACTTAACAAATAAGATTATCATTATAATTGATTCAATTTCAAGAGTGGTTATAGATTCTAAATTAAATTCATTCGGTCCAGTTGTTCACTCAAAAGAGTGTGCCCTGTACTTCATATCGATAACTGATTTAAACCTCTTACTGTTCCTATCGATATGCTGTTGACACGTCCAGCTTAGTTTATTTGTATTTTGACCAAAAATTGTTTCAGCAGCAATTTATGGCTGATTTTCAGGAGCAGCTGCGACAATATCGTCTCCAGAAGCGGAGGAAGGAGACCGTTGACAACTTCAAGACCAAGCTGCGCCGATTCTGGATGTTGGGCACCGGAGCGAACAAAGATACCACCATCGAGGTACAACAGGTAAGCGGAAAACATGACATATGCCAGGTATTATTACTAATATCAGTGTGTTCTAGGCACCACCACCAACCAAGGCTCAAGATGCCGCGGAAGACTCGCCAGATGAGGGGGCTTTTTCCAGTGAAAATGAATTGACGCCGGAGGAGAGTACCCCCAGATCCACAGAGCACCATCACAAGGAAAACAATGGCCTAAAGTACACCCTCTGGGCCGTATACTTCCTGTTCTGGGTTACCCTCTACGTGATAGCCATTGAGCTGAAGTTCGGCTTGGTCTTCCTCATGTTCTCCGCTCTGTTTGGAATATATTTTAATACCCGGACAGGTCCCAAGGATCGCAAGGAGATGAGCGCCTACAGTGTTTTCAACAAGAACTGCGAGAGCATCGATGGCACACTGAAAGCAGAGCAATTTGAGAGGGAAATCCGCTATGGATCTGCCAGTGTTCGATAGGGATGCTTCCAGTAATCCAATAATAATTGTAATATAGATAATTTAATATAAATCACTGGAGGAATGCATTAAAGATTCCCTCGTATCTCTAGTTTTATAAAGAAAGATATCTTGCTGCTTCTTTACCTTTGTATCTATGAAACAGACCCATGACTTCATATATGTACCTTTTTAACGCACATCTAAAGCAATAAATGATCTTTCTGATACCAAAGGTCTAAATAGTTTTTAAATAACCAAAAAAACTTCTTTTTAAACAGTAAGACATTCGAAACATGTATCTCTTTATTGGTAAAGTATAAATTCATTAATTAATTCTAAATTTTTTCCACAACGAAAAATAAATTGAAGTCTTGAACTGTCACTTCAATTGCCTCAATGGGGTTATCAATACATTGACTCTGTTTAAATTAGTGCAGATGTAGTTGTTAGTAGTACGTTCTATTTAATGGCTAGTCTTACAGTCTGCGATTTACCTAACAACAAGTACCTATGTACACCCTCGCATTTCCGTGCGTGCGTTCCATTAAATTTAGTAAGGCTCTTGAAATAGTTTCCACAAATCATAGTGATAGCACACTAAACATAGCTTCATATGGCTGAGGATGGGTAAACGAACGTAGTAACGATTAATGTATCTGTATCCATATAGTTATCCGTGCATCATCCATAGTGTTAGTGAACGTTCAGTGCTCCTTCGGTCTTGTATTTATCCACAACATCTACGTCTACGAGTATTTATTACGTGTACTGTACAATCTAGAATAGGCTTTAGTCTACGGGGCTAGGGCTAGGCTAGTCTAGGTCCTGTAACGCGTTCGGGAAAGCTAAGAGTCCGCCCAACTCCTCCTCTCACATGTGGAACTCCTGGTCGGACAGCAGGAGCTCCCTGGCATGGGAACTGCTCTCCGCGTGCTAGCACTTCGGCAGGAAGGTCTTCCTGGAGGGCAGCAGGCACAGGATGCTCAGGGCCATGACCATGTGCCAGATTGAGTGCACGATGTGGTAGTTCTGCTTGGTCTGCAGGAAGGCGTAGCACACGAGGCCGGCGATCACCAGGGTCAATCCGAAGGGCAGATAAAGGGAGAGGTAGCGGCGCGAGGGGAACAGCTTCCGGGACTTGGCACAGCGCAGGCCCCAGCTGGTGGAGATCAGGCAGATACCCGTGAGCGCCGGCGCCAGGAAGACCCACAGGCTCTGCTTGTTCAGCTCCGTGCCGAAGGCCAGGAGAATCGCCCCGAACATGTGCAGCAGCGAGACCACGTCCGAGCGGAGCGTGGCCATGGCCACCAGAGTCACCCAGATGCTCAGGAGGCCGCAGTAGAAGTCGCAGAACTGCAGCACCCCGATCTTGACCAGGCAGAAGCTGTACTCATCCTCGCCGGCGTCGCAGGCGTGGTAGAAGATCGAGAAGAACATGGCGAAGAAGTAGATGACGCCCTCGGTGTAGTAGCGCCGCTTCACCGCCATGTAGATGCTGGGGAAGAAGAGCAGGTTGCTCAGTGTGAGCAGCAGCGTGGCCAACAGGATGGACATGCTGCTGGGCACCTGCGTGTCCTCCGTGCAGTCCCATCCCCGGTAGCCCTTCGAGCAGACGCACGTGGAGAAGACGAACCCGCCGGACATGTAGTGGTAGCAGCGCCCAAAGCGCCCACATCTCCCGGCCACGCACGGGCTGGAGGAGACCGAGAACACCACCGAGGTGTTGCAGTTGTCCAGCGCCACGTGCTGCTCCATCGCCGCCTTGTGGTGCTCCTCGAACAGCCGAGTCATCTGGCTGTACTCGCTGGTGCACTTGTAGTCCATGATGCACTCCTTCACCTTCAGCGTCTCGGTCTCGTTCATGGCCGCCAGGCAATCCGTCTCCTTGAGGCAGGCCGAGTAACGGGGAATGGCTTCGGCGCAGTCGCAGGGCGCCCGCATGTCCTCCAGCATGTGCTGGTGCTTCCGGATGAACTCCTTGACACTGTCCATGATGGTCACCCGAGCGGTTTCGGCGCCGTGACAGAACAGGCCCATGGTCACATACCTTTTCGTAGAGAGTTCCCATTAATTTATGAAATATTAGTAATCAATGTTTATAATTAAGGAAACTCACCACCGTCCGCTCTCGGGAAAGGGCACATGGATGACGCCCATGCTCTCCGTGTGGTTGACTATGATGGAGGCCTGCTTCAACTGCTGGCCATAGAGACACTTGTCCGGCCAGGTGGGCTCCCCCGGCTCGCCCAGCTGCATGCACACCACGATCTGCATGCTCTGGTTGCCAGAGGCCACAACCGGCTTACCCACCGGCACCACAGCCTCCTTGGGATCCCCGATCAGGCGCTCGGCCAGAATGCCACCCAGATCCGGAGGATGGGTGGGCGGAGCCATCTTAAGGCTGGCGCGGTGCGCCTCCTGCATGGAAACGGCAAAGGTGAGGGTGCCGCCGATGTCGTAGACCTCGCCCACGTCGAAGGCGAATCCCGAGTGGGTCTGGGCCGTCAGATTAAGGGTTTCCGGCACCGTGCCATTGACATCCGGTCGGAGGTCGTAGTCGAACATGAAGAACTCGCGATAGGTTTGCCGCAGCAGCGAGTAGAAGTATATTCCGCGGAAGGCAGAGGGCTCCCAGGGATTGGGGCTAGAACTAGAAATGTTGGCGATATCCTCGTCGGCTCTAGGATGCCAGACCAGGGTTTCCGACTCGAGGTAATCTATTTGCATGGTGTACGACACGCTAAAGTTGGCCAGGCTATCGTTGGAGGCGAAGCCCAGAGCCGCATAGTGCCAGGTGTTTGGCTGGACGCCGAAGGGAATGGAGATCTCATCGGTCTGGTTGGCATGGATGATGGTCCCGTGGCCGTGGCCCTGATCCGTGCCGCCCAGCGGATATCCATTGGCCCGCACATGGAAGCCCACCTCCGGGCACTCGTCGCAGATCTGATTGAAGGCAATCCGCACCGCCGCATCGCCAATCTCGTCGGGAACATAGAACCGATAGATGATCTCATTGTTTGCGGTGCGTGTTAGGCTGCCATTGTGGTTTTCCGTTATATTTTGGATCGGAGCAGCTCCAGTGGGATCCATATTTTCAGTTTGGTTTCTCAATTCCGGTTGTTTCTGCTTCTGCTGCTTCGGAGGCAGCGAGCGGAGCGGTCTGGAGGTGTTGTCGCCGCCAACTCCCTTGACACTCGCATCCACTTTTTTCTTAGTTTTATTGGCGGGCAGGACGTGGCTTGTTAAGTTGGCCGTGTGCTCCTGGTCGCTGTTTAAGATTATGGGACGGAAACGGATGACCGACATCTCGGCATATAGCAGGGTATCGCACGAGGCGGCGAGTCCTGTGAATGGAAATTAATTGAATAAATTATAATCGGTTATGATATCTGTGACATGACAATCTTTTTCAAATCACTAGAAATGCGGTCCATAAGTATACTACAATTTTGTACAATTTACAATTACCTAATAATAAATTACCTAATTATTAAAACCCCTCAATATTTTAGAATTTATTACCTTGTTGTTCAATTCGATCATTATTGGGATCCGACCAACTCACAAATGCCACAGCAAACCAGTTGCCTATGTAAGGAGCCTCGACGGTGATATGGTGCTGCTGCTCATCTGAGAGGAACTGCAGGTCATAGACATTGAATCTGAAATAAAAATAAATTTAGATAAATAAATTTCCAAGCACTATTTTACTCTCCATTTACCTCTGATCTGAATTGAAGAAGTTCTTGGGAAAGGTTATGTTTTCAGGACTTATCACTGGGTAGCTGCTCGCCTTCAGATGCAGCGTGACATCCTTGGGCTTACACTTTCGTTCTGGAAAGGTATTTAATTTAAAGTTAAAATGAATATTATTTAATTTCTATGTGTACGCACGAAAGGCACTTTTGGGATCCTCATACGCTTTGAAGGTGAAGTAGGCAGTTCGTGTGTCCTCCACCACATTAAAGTGCAGAATGGACACATCCTTGTAGGACGTATATTTGAGCAGTGAGTTAGACGGCAGTCGGACGACCACTTCTCGATCCACTGGCAGCTTGAGATCCTCCACTTTTCCCTGCATCGGTTCATGGTTTGAATATTTCTCTGAGGGGCTTTGCAGCTCTTGAAAACTGGAACCCACAATGATCAGTCGGTGGTCAATGAGGAGGAGCATGAACACCACCAGAGGACTATAGTTGGGTCGATGTGTCAGTATCTGAATCATCGTTGAGTTGGAGTTTCTATTATTTCAGTCCGGGTTAACTTGTCGTATGTATGTAGGAGGTTATTGTGGGTCCTGGAAATAAATTAAGTTAAGATTTAATACAAATGAGTTTCGGATTAATATATTCTTAAGAAGACATGGTGTGGATTCTGGTCTCTATAGAGGCTTTTATTATTTAAGAGCCAAGTTTAGGAAACTTTAATAATAATTGAGGTGCAAACCCCTAACCAAAGCCACGCCACGTTCAAGTATGCAGAAATTTGTATTTATTTCGTGGGCTTTTCTGTGAGTGAATAGAAGGCGGGATTCATTTTACAAGGGCCATGGTTTTGAATCCACGGAGAGCACTCACTCCGCCGACAGGGTAATAGTGCAGGGCCTATATCTACATATATACCGATTTCCACACTCGGCGTTTTTTGTACACAAGTACAGACAGAATGGCCTTATACATATATGTTTGGAGGCTTGTGCAAGTAAATTGCACCGTTGCAAAAATGCCAAATTCCGGCCCATTTATGTGGCGCGACCAAAACCAATGTGTAGACCCCGAACGAACTATGAAAGTTGTCCTACAACAACGAAAATAAAAATAGAAAAAATAGAAATAGAAAACTTCTGCACTCGATGCGGTGATGCTGGGCCTGGGCCTGAACTGTGCATTGTTGGCCAACACCTTCTGTAATTTATGGCGGAATCTTGTAGCCCGAGCCACTCGAGAGCTATCTCAGCCAGACTGCAGACAGTGTGTTTGACTTGAAAGAGGACTCTTCCTTTATTACCTGCAAGTGATATTCAGATTTTCAACAGCATAAATTTAAATATGAAACCTAGGCCCGAAAGCACTCAAATAAACAGAGTACTTTAACTGAAAATATCCCTTCTGTTTGATTTATTCGTACCTGTTGCGGTCTCCAGCACAGTTTATATTTTTGTTTACATCCAAAACTGAGTATGAAATGGGACCAAATTTATTTTCGCTTATTTAAGTATTCTGTACATAATGTAGTACGGATTGATAATATATATGTGGCGTTGGGAGAGCATTTAATTAGCAAAAACCCCGGGAATCACATCGAGTTATCTGGGTGAGAGACGCGAGCCGACTGAGTCTTGGTTGTTTGGGTTTGTAGAATTCGTGTTTGACCCAAAGTCTTATCAATGCCATTCAGTTCCAATGAATAGCAGGCCTTATCGGCTGACTTATCAGTACTTTTATGGCTGTATTTTTTATGATTAAACTATGACGTTGTCAGTGTGTGCTTTAAAGCGTTTTTAGAGCATATTTTGGGGGCTAAATGTGACACTTTAAATTAAGTAATAATCTAATTTAAGTACAAATTGCACGTTTTATTTTATTATTTTTTGCGCTGAATTATTTCAGATTATTCGGTGGGGTACTAAGATATATTTTTGTAAATTATGTAGCTCATTTTGAGCTACAGTTCCGAGTGTATTCTGTTGTAAATGAAATGTGTTCATGGATTTATGGGGCACCCACGGCTAGACACGAAACTGGCAGCTAAAACACAAAAGCGCCCTTCGCTTTTCGCTTTTCACTTTTCCGGTGGGGTGAATGCAATTGATATATGCTGAAATCAGAGCTCACACACTACACACGCGGCTACTAATTCTGTGGAAAATATATATACATTGCTATGGCAATTTCGGAAACACGGATGCAATACGAATCTCACTCATTGAGTAATTGATGCAATGGTAATCTCTTTCTCATACCTTATGCCAGCTAATATTTCGATTTTAAAATATCATGTTTATCCCAGAGAGCTGTCATCCAAACAAGCCGGTCAGCCATCGACGACTGGCATTATGAGCTCAGCTTACCTTGTTTTTGGCTTTTATTTTATTTTATATTTCGCATTTGGCGGTGACTTTTGGCAGGTTTTGAAATGTCCAAGACTTGTGAATGGGTTTTCATGGATTTTTTGTTGTTTTTTTGTTGGGGAAATCCCTGTGACGCACGTTGCATTTGGGTAAATAAATAAGTATGCTGCACTTGGGTAAGTAAAGTGCTTTGGAAAAGCTTTGTCGATTTGTTTTGGTACTCGATTTAGCGTTGTCGTGGGCGACGCTGCTACTGCAATCGACCGCGATGATAGTTTGTGGTCGTTTAAACAGATAACCGCTTTGATTAGTGAATCAGTCTCCTAAACAAAGCTTTATTGTTCAATGGAAATGGGAAAAACCAAAGACAAAAGCTTGGGGTTAGGTTAGTAAAGGTGGCCTGTGAGTGATAAGTAATTTAGGTGAATTTTTCAGGGTTTTATTTATAACAATAATGCCATATATTGTATATTTTATGGTTCTTTTAAGTTAAGAAGTTCTTAGTATCAGTATTGGGTCTAATAAAGAATATCATTCATAGAAAATATAAGAAATTAATTTTTAATCAACAAAATCGTATTTTAATAACTTTTTTACTCTCACTTCCAGAATCCCTTCTTATCAGTTATTGACAAACAATGAATGAACTAGCGTTTGCCACTGATAACTCAATTAATAATAATTTAAGGTTCCACAAACATTCTCATAGTAAACCGAGAGAGCCAGAGAGCATGCGATCCACAAGAGAGCAAGTTCAAGTTCGTTGCTTTTGGCAGCCAAACAAGTTTTTCGTTGTGCGAGAGAGAGACTCCAAGAGAGAGAGAGGGAGAGCGGAGAATCCGGGAGCTGGGGCGATCCCAATCTATAGCTTTGGCTATAACTATAGCCTCAGTTGTCAGTGCGCCGAGTGGTTAAACGCAACGACCGATCCCAGACCCGCTTGGGGATCGCCGCCCGAAACGCAACCCGTGAAAGTTTTTGGATACCAGTTTCCTCGGCTTTGTGTACAATCTATATATATATATATAAATATATGTATGTGAAGTTCGGCGCAAAAATCCCACCCTAAAATAAAAGTAATAATAATAATGGCTGGAAAGTCAGCGGCTTATTAAGAGTTTCAAATGTGCGTAGTGATGACTCACTTTAACCAAAAATAGTGACCTCTTTAAGCAACCTTAATTTATATAATTTATATAATCTAGTTGCTAATTTCCACATCCAACTCGGAGTTTTATATCCCTGGCAAATAATTTAAATACACAAAACTCAGCGAGTTCCCTGCTGTAAATTAAGCTATGTGAGAGTGTACATACGAGTATTTGTGGCTACATACGAGTATATCGGTCCCAGTTTGTTTTGCTATTGCGCCATGCACCCGTCAGACCCGCCGCCGTATACGTCAAAAAGAGAAATCGTCGATGCCGACCCGCTTCATGACGCGCAGCGTCTTAAGTTATATTTTCTTGCACTTAAACATGTGTGATGTGTGTGCCCTTCACTCAAATATTTTCCCGGACATATCCTGGTTCACAGCAGCCATCAAGAGAGTGGCATATCATATTTTTTCATATTTGCATATTTCCGGGACCAAACTAGAGGGGAAAATTCGCTTTATTGCTTTAATAACGTGCCTGGCAGTGCGAGCATCATTAATACCAATTAAAATACATGTCGCGGAACTCGCAGGACAGCTGAAAGCTCCCACTATAAATGTATATGTGTTATTTGATTTCATTTCGCCACGATGCGCAGCCATTTTTAATTAAAATTTCATCACCTTGTCTCAGTCCTCGGACATCTGGCAGGCTGCCGTTTAGGCGGTTGATTGCGCAATGGTTTATCACCATCACAACCACGAAAGTCGGATAATACACTGCGGCAAACCAGGAGGAAGGAGCCTACTGCTCACTGCTATTGCGGTGGCAGCCACAGTCTGTTGCCTCATTTCACAAGAAGGTAAAAATATATACTAAGAGCCCTTTGGCGTAATTTTAACTTTAGGAGAACATAGAAAGGTTTCCCTCTACTCGAACCTATCTTAATTAAAATCAATGATCCCACTAGGATAGCAAAGAATAACCCTATATGAGGGACATCTAGATTAGCTCTTAATGTATGTGATGGCACCGGGTCAACACACTAAGCCTATCTTGATGACAAAACACGTTAATGACCACGACACTGAAATGCGTAATTGCTGTCCAAAAAAACAAAACAATGCAAATCGCTCTTGAAGTCCCACAATGGTCTATTGATCCCCGTGGGCGAGAAAAACAACTGGAGCTCTGCGAGCCTCAGTACATTTCAGCCTTGACCGTGAATGTTTCCCTAGAAATAAAGTGTCGTTTTACCGAGGGCGTATGAACTCTTTAAGCCACTAATTGCCAGGAAATTGATTCAATCATTATGGCTTATTCATCAAAATTGGTTTATTTGTTGTCACAATTAAAGATCTATTGAACTTTTGTTTTGAAATATGAGAAACAAATATTATTGCTTACTTGTTGGTCAGGAAAAAGGTTGTAAACCAACCTTTTAAGATATATTTATAGAAAGATCAAGAAATAATTAATCATTAACAACAGTTAATATTTATTTCTATAAAGAAAATAATTATTAAAAGTAGGCTAGGTGTGTTTAAGGCAGCGTAGACAGTCAGGGCACCTATTGTGGTGCTGCATTCCGTGAGGCTTAGATTGAAAAGCTGGGTTTTTCTCTTGCTGTCTGTAGTAGGACATAGCGTTTTAATTCTCTATTTATATAAAACACCCTCAACAGTCTTTCCACCAAAAATATGCTCAAACTCTCCTCTCACGAAACACAGAAAAAAAAAACAATATAAATATATACTCTTCTCAGAGCGTGTTGAGTATAAATAATACTAATAATAATCTTTATTAAGACCCCCCTACTCCGAAGTTCACGCACATGCCTCGTAAGCCAGCATATTGTGCAATATTTAAATGAAACGGAACATCTTTTCGGGCAGTCATAATGTATCGCAGCCGTGTTGCCAAATCCGTGTATCTCGGGATGAGCTTACACACGCGGACCACGTTAAGACTGCCCCCGCCCCGAAAGCGTGTCTCAAACCTGTTTGCGGAGCGAAAACATTCTCGCATTCTCTGTCCGCTTAAGCCGCGCCGACGGCATCGCTCTTGGCTCTTGTGGCTTGTGTCTTTGGCAAAATACGAGTGAGTGCCGCTCCTGTGGCAGAACACAGACTCGCCTGGCACATCACGTATACGTATTAGTTACATGTGTGAGCGCTCCGCATTCGCATCTGAAGGTCGTCAGCGATACAGAGATACAAAGATACAGAGATACAAGTGCAATCACAGCCAGCAAGCAGCAACCGGTTATCACGTCACGTCGCTTAGGTCCATTGAATGATGCTTGACTTATGAGGCGCTGAGAAATAAACTGAATATGCGAATATTTCACGGACATCTCGGTGTACAATGAACCGATTGATACATCTTCCCTCGGAAAAAAAAGAGATCGTTTTTCCGACTTTGCGACGTTGCGATGCTGCAATCTGGCCGCCACCCAAATGTTGCTTTTGTGTGTGCCTTTGGCATTGGTTCAAACGCCAGCCAGAAGCTACCAAATGGCAGACATCCGGGTCAATAGCTGGCACTCGGCATATCTCTGAATGAACTTGGCTGCCAACTGTTGTTGTTCTTGTTGTTGCCTTTGGCCCATCGAAATGCATGCAAAGTCGTCGTCTTAACCAATTAATCGCTCTATCGCTGGCGTGGGCTGGACTTAATAAGCGGTTACTGGGGGATTACTAGACAATTTACGCTCTTAAGACGCATTTGCCAAGTTTAAGTGATGTCACGTTTTTGTTTACGGATTTTCCAGAGAAAATCAGAACAATGTTTATTCCTTTAACCTTTTAACTTTGTTATCTTTAATTGTGGGGTTTTGGGTAACAGTGTTTTATTAACTGTTTCCACGTGTTTTAAATAAATCAAAGTAATAATAAATAGGACAAGTCATTGTGTTAAGTATAAAAGCGAAAAAATAGTAATAAATTCTAAGAAAGAAAATATTAAAGCCTTTAGATTTGACCTTTGAGATTATTTTGGATGAATAATATTAATACCTTTTGTTAAATTTAGTTTGTTAGACAAGGAAATGGGATTAAATACCATTTTCCTTCATTTTTCTATTCTTTGCTACTTAAACAATTGTTTAAATTATACAACAAGAAACTTTTTAGGTTTATTTATATCAAAAATTTATAAAAAGGACATAACTCCGTATTGACAATGTTTTAATAGTGTTATTAACCATAAACCGATACGATTATTTTGTTATTTTGAATGTAAATTAAGATCTTTACTCTTTACTTATTATTTTCATTAATAATGTTTCAGACTTCTCAAGGTTCCCATAATAATTTTTTTTAATATGTAATTTTGGGAACTAGTTACACTGACTTGTAAAAGCTATTAACAACCGGTATTGCGCATCTGGAAATCTTTCTTATGAACAACAACCAGTTATTCTCCCGTATTCAATATGCATTAATAAATGCATATTAAACACTCTGTTCTTAATTTATTTGTGAATATACTTTCAGTCGAGGCCAACGAACAAAATGCACCGCCAATACTATATCTTCGCGACCGCAACTGGCGGATATCGGAGACGGAGAGAGTCGGCCAGGTAATCGAGCAAGTCCGGGCGGAGGATGCCGATGGCGATGATCTGATATTCGGCCTAGAGCCCCGCTTCATTCCGCCACCCGGAAGCGGGGGTGCAGCCAGTACACCCGAAAAAATACCCTTTCACATTGATCCGAAAAAGGGGATTGTCTATCTCAACGAGAGTCTGGCGGGAAGGGTAAGAAAAATTATATAAATAAGCTTAAATTGCACAGAAGAAATTATTATAACCTTGCAGGTACTTTATAAAAAAATGTAGTACCCTATATAGATAAGTACTATTTTTTATTTTATTAAAAAAAATATATATTACCTTACGCCCTTCATGCTTATATCTCAAAAGAAAATGAAAGGTATACGTATATGGAAACAACTCCAAAGGTTTTTGGAAAGCCACAATGTATACGTGACTTAGTTTGAGTTTAATTTTATTTTCTTCTTTAGAAATCAGTATTCCTTTTTAGGATACAACACAATTAAAGAAATGTATAAGATATTGTAATTAAAAAACACGAAAAAACTCTGTTCAAGTGATATATACGCTTCTGTTTTAATAAGTATATTTATATTAACAATAAAAGATAACCCAAAGTCTCTTTAATTTAATAAAACATCTTACAAAGATGATATGATTCCCTGCAAGGTTATAAAAATGCTGAGGATACTTTCCATTTTGCTTTCTCTTAACTTTTCCTGAACTTTTAACCTGAAATATTTTGTTTTCTTTTCTCTCGGCAGGCTGGCCAGAATTTCCTCATCTACATAACTGTCACCGATGGCCGCTACACGGCCAAGAACGAGGTTTTCATCAATATCCTGGGCGAGAGGGACAACAGCTACGGGTATCGACCGCAGACCTCCATTTCGAACGTGGTGCACAACATATCGCAGTTCCTGCCCCGCTTCGACCAGCTGCCGGGTGTCCAGTCAATCCGAAATGGGCTGCCCAACAGCCGCTTTCCCCCGCCGCCGCCCTCGAGTGGAGGTGGGATTTTTGGGCCACCGCAGTTCGGTAACTACTACCCGCCGCCACCGCCCTCACTGCCCTCCGGTCCTGACCAGAGCAACGAGGCGGCGGAGGCAGAGGTGCCAGCCGAGACGAGCTCCACCACCACGCCGAAGAGCCGCACCAAACTGACGCCGATAACGGGCAATAATTCGACGAGGGTCGAGCCAGTCCCCACGGGGGCTCCTCCGAGTGGCGTGGGCAGTAATAACAACACCATCACCGTCTTCTCCATCAAGTCGGGAACGATACCCATTGTGGTGACTATTGGCGGGTTCATCGCCGCCACTGCGGTCCTGTTCGCGTATCTCTGCCGCCGACGGCTGTGCGCCATCAGCAGGACCCTCAAGAAGTCCAAGGAGAAGGAGGAGCTGGCCAAGAAGTCCAATCCCAGCCAGCTGAGCAGCACGCTGACCGACGACAGCCGCAACTCGATGGTCATGCAGCAGTGGCAGGGACCGGTGGCCTTTGCCAATCGCTATGTGCCCTGGGAGCGGGATCAGCAGCTGGGCATTGTGAGTGGAGTAAAGATAGTTTTCGGAGGAATCAGTCTCGAATTCCCCTAAGCCATTAAGAGATATAAGTAGCTTTTAAATAAGGAATTCCATTTCCAGTACCAAGTGTTCCTAATTATTTTAGACACAGCCTTCGCCTTTCCTGACATTCTCACATAATGCATCTCACAAACTCTCTGTGACTCCTGTGCAGATATCGATTCCCGTACCTTTGGGAGCGATTGCAGCTTGGAGCCGATGGAGTCCCTAATCGACAGCTACTCAAGCTCAGATTTCCAGCTCGCTACCAGTCCCCCAAAGTCTCAGTTGGCGCACTCAACGCCTTCGCAGAGCCATCCTTGCCATCCCTGTCGTCCTGTCACCCATAGTGGCCAACATCGGCAGTGTAATTGACAGGAAAAAGTAGCTCAATGCAGGCTGCACAGGATGAATGCCGGGAATTCGAGTTACATTGGCATCCTATCATTCCATTTCCATTTCCATTCATTCACTGACAGCGGATGCAAAAACGTGCTGAATTTTCCACTCGGCTCTTGTGTCACAAACAGGGGCAACCAATCCACGGGGGCCTTAACCCGATAAAGGTTATGATTATGGCATTGCTTATGGAAGTTATATTTTGTGAAAAAAATATTCAGTTATTTTTTAAGCTTCTTTCGCTAGTTACTACAAACAATAGAAAATGTCAGCTTCAATCACTTTCGTGTAGTGCTGACATTCATCACAAATTTTGTAAAAGAAACTTGTGCCAACTCGACATTCTGTCAAGGAAACTTTTGCCTGGATTAAGTGTCATCTGAGCCATGTTTGTCGGCATAAAGCCAATCAAAGCGTTCCATTTTGCACCTGATATTTTCACTTGACAAGCAGACACTTTTCCCGGCTTAAGTGTCACCTGATCTCCAGTCCGTCTATTAACTTAATGACAAGCAGAAAAGGGATCGAAGCTAATCAGAGCGTTTTATCTTGTATTATTTCTGATATGTGTGTTCCTGTCACAAACATCAACATTGCTGGCATTTCCGTTCGCCTTCGATGCCGATGCCGATGTCGATGTCGCTGGCCATGCTGACAGGCCACGTCCCAGTTATCAACAGGTGTCACCAGCGGCGGCGGAGATGCCAACGCCGGAGTGTCCATGGCCGGGACAGGTGAGATCCCGGGCTCCACCGCGGGCGCAGGATGCGTGGCAGGTGCTGGCACTTCCGGCGCTCTGGAAAATGGGGCCCCTGGCAACGAGGCCAACGGCGACCGCTGGGAATTCCCCAGGTACCGTTTGAAGTTCTTCAACATCCTGGGCGAAGGAGCCTTCGGACAAGTTTGGCGTTGCGAGGCAACCAACATTAATGGTGAGTTTAAACGGAAATAAGTTGTAAATAATAATTTAGAGATAGTAGGAAATACTAGTGTAACTGCATGAAATAGTTCAAGGATTTTAGGCTAAAATGATTTATAAAATTTACTCGATTAAGGGAAGAGAATTCTTTGTTAAGCATCTATGCGTTATGTTTTTGTTTTTATGCAGGAACCTGTTTTATTACCTTATATTTCTTGATATATTTGTATTTCCCTTGCATTTCCTTCATAAGAGAATGGATTTCCCATAAATATCAATTAGTTAGTTTGATATTTTGGTATTTACTTTTTGCCAGCCTAATTGGCCCTTAAATTTACCCTTCGTGAAATACCAAAAACCCTGAAATTCCGGGCTATTCCACGAATTCCATTCATTTCAACAGAGAGTTATTTAATATGCTCGCATTTTGATATGACGGAGAATGGAATTTTAAATGGAGCAGATTGTGCATTCAATCAGCGGGGATTCACAAAGCTACTGGCTCGTGATATGCAGCAGTTGTTGCCCCACATTTAAGTGCTCAGGTGGTGAAAATTGTGCAATCAGGAGGGGCTTCTGCCGCCCCACCACGAGCCCTTTTTTATGAGCACGTAGAACGGACATACAAAACGAAAAGACAAGTGAATTCTGGATTTATGCATATATAGTACGGTAGAAAGGTAGAAAAAACAGAGCACAGGATTTTATGTAAGCACTTGAATATTGAAAACTAAAAATGTCTGAACAGCCACTGGACTAGCCATGGATAGCCGTAAGCTTATGGGTTTTTGGGAATATTAATTGGGACGACAAGAAGTTTAACTTTTCATCTAGTTTCAGTTGTTGAAAATACTCATGAATGCAAAGCCAAATAATAAATTATATAATTGTACAAGTTTCTTAAATGGTTTTGATTTACTTTAATAATTATAAAACATTTTTTCACAGACACAGAAGGCATCACAACCGTGGCCGTTAAGACCCTCAAGGAAAGCGCCACTGAAGTGGATCGCAAGGACCTGCTCTCCGAGTTGGAGGTAAGTGGCTTGCTCGTACAACCAATCATACACAATTCTCGTAAATTAGCATTTACAATTCCTTAAGTCATCCGTAAAGGGTATGCAAAATACCGGCAAAATCGTTACATCCAAAAGTTGGCAAAGTGACGACGACTTGCGACGACGAGTTGGGCTGGCGAGCGCAATTTCTCGGTTGCCTTTCACTCTGTCACTTTTCATTCAATTGGTTGCCATTCCCACTCCCATTTCCATTTCCATTGCCATTGCCATCCTGGAATCTCCCCCAGAACAACTCGAGGACTCCCTCTCGGTGGAAAGTGCCGTGCCGACTGCTGGCTGGCTGGCTGGCGGGCAAATCTTGTGAGTTGGTTTTTCTGGTTAGATGAAAAAGTTTTGTAAATTGAAAATTAACGATGCTGAAAAGTTTTGAAAGAATTTCTTTTTCTACTCCTTGCGATTGCCGACTTGCGGACTTTCAGCACGACGACGTCGTCGGCGGCCCTCGTTTGGCCCTTGAGTTTGGATTTAATGTTTGCCTTTTTAATGAAAACGTAAAGGACTCTACTTATGTGTCTCTCCTCTTTGCAGTTGAAGCAAAATGTTTCATCAGTGTGGCTTTCATAAAGGAAATGTTCACACAAAATGAAGAATGTATTTTTTATCACCAAAAGGTGGAGTTCAGGTGATGCAGTTTTGGAAAGGTTTTATCTATAACTATAAGATATTTATAGGATACAAATGGGAAGTTGTTATCTTCCACAGTTTAATAGTAAATTAGTTAAGTTAAAGCCTAAATTAAATTAAAATTATTTTAGAATTTCGTAAGGCTTCTGTGTGATTTATTATCCACTCTTCCAGGGCCCACTGTCTACGCCCGCGCCCTCGAAAATTGTCAAGAGTTTTCTAATTTAAAGTTTGCACTTTCCTATTCTTCCCTTTCGCGCTTTTCTCCACTTTTATTGTCCCCTAGTTTATTATATTTGTTGTTCGCTAATTAGCTTTGTTTTCCTGCCCTTAAAATTTCAAAAGAAACTGTAATCCCATTAGGTGAAATGTCCTTAAGCTGCATTAAATTAAATAAATCCTGAATAAAACTAGCTGAAATTGCAGCCCATGTCAGAGGTCGATGTGGGTTAAATGCCAATTCGAATAAAGTCGGAACTTATTGCATATTTATGCTCGCCAAAAATACTGCGACAAAATTATTCATTTATGCCCTTGTAAGTATTCCGGTGTCAGACGTGCATATTTAATGCCCCGAGGCCAGTCCTTGGGAGCGCGCTTACATATGCCAAACTCCGAAAAAATCCAGCATTGGCTTTAAAGAGTGTGATTTCTTTACAATGTTTCTTTGTGTTTGGTTTAACTGAACGGGACAAAGGTTACTCTCTGTAAATCAATAAATATGATTGTGGTGGTGGCGGCACAATTACCAGGTCCTTGAATGGCCTTTCATTTGCATACTTTCTGGGCAGGCAAAGCCAAAGCCAATGGAGTGCTGTTGCACCTCCAACGACAACGTATTGTATTCATTTGGCCCAAGGACAGCATTCAGGATTTCCCAGGTCGGCAGCCCGGCCGTCCGCCCGCATCCCCCGAAAGTAATCCCGTAATGATACGACCATTTGCCGTATCGATTAGCATTTTCTCTGTCTGAGTTCCTGGCCCGAGTGGCGGCTGTTACCTCTGCTGGCTAGTCGATGGCCGGCTATCAGGTTCAGCATTTGGCTGCACTGAATCGCATTTATGGGAGACACATTCACAGCACTTGGGAGCAGGATTTTTGCGTTTGTAAACACTACGAACTAAACCGTGCAAATCGCCTTTCAGCCAGCAGAAAAACACGAAGCAAGGGTCCTTTCGGCGACGATTTTCGACCGCGCGCTCCGACGCCTTGAAGCAAACTGATTCCTGTTGCTGTTCCTGCCTCCAAAAAATTGAAAAAGAAAAGTGACAAGCCGCAGCATCCTCTCGCCTGCAGGGTCAACTATATTCGCCATATCTCTCTCATCGAGGAAGCCCCCACTCTCGACCTGCGCACTGGACTTTTCGGAGTTCACAACCTCCTCCAACCTTGCCCCCTGCCCTGCCGGCAATCTGGGCCTGAATCTGACTCTGACTCTGAAGGGCCACTCTAGGGTTGCCGTGCGGGTCGCGTCCCTCATCATTAAAGTCGCATTTGGTGCGGAGTCCCGAGTCCGTAGCCCGGAAAACACCGGCAGCGATGTGCGGCTGCAGTATATCATGTTCTGCGGATTACCCCAGAAACGAGAATAATTGCCCTTTAATTTTGGAACAATGCAAAATTATGGATGGCCCACGGCGGCCGAGCATTCCAGACTCATTCCTCAAGTCATGGTCGTCCCTTTTTCCGGAGACCTGGAAAATGACCGGGTCCTTGTTGCTCCTCCGAAAGGAGTTAAAAGTTTTCGAATTGAATTAGGCATGGGGCGGTACGCACTCCGTTCGAAAGGACCAAGTTATTAACTGAAATGAATTGCAGCTACTTTGGCTAACTAGTTGCTGTCGCAGTAAATAAAATCAGAATCCGAAAAGATAAATATAGACTTGTATTTCTGGGCAGTAAATAATGGATCCCCTTAGTAAAATGACCAAGCCAGGGAATGCATATTAGGTTTATTGTTAAAATGGCTAGAAGTCCCTGCTGGATTTAACTTTAATTTGGCTTGAGCAATTTATACTTCAACTTGAGCCCTTCAAAAAGTGGCTTAAAATCGCTGCACATTTATTTTAATGCAATTACTTTACTTATGTACTTAATGAACCGCAAATCTAATTACAGGTAATGAAGTCTTTAGAGCCACACGTCAACGTTGTTCGTTTGCTGGGTTGTTGCACGGATAAAGATCCCACTTTTGTGATTCTCGAGTACGTGAATCGAGGAAAGTTACAGACTTATTTACGCAGTTCACGCGCTGAAAGGTAAGCTATGAATATTTATTTAAAAAAATATTAATTATCAAGGTTGCCTCAATAATAGTTAGAGATTTTAAAAATAGTTTTAAAATTAAGATGACAATTATTGTGCATCTTAAGAGTATTCGGAATAGAAGAAGAAGCCGTGCGACATAATAAATAATTCCCAACTACATATTCAGCAGCAATAAATAAAGCCTTTTGCAAGTGGTTCGAACTGTTTATGACTTGTTGAATATTCATTATAAGCTAATAATTATTAAATCAAGGATTTAAACTTTATACCAATAAATGTTATTATTTTCTAGGCACTATGGCAATACCCATGGAAAGTCAAATGTCTTGACTTCCTGCGACTTGACATCCTTCATGTATCAAGTAGCCAAGGGAATGGATTACCTCACATCACGTGGAGTAAGTAAACTCATAAATAGTTCAAATTAAAATTGAAATATTTAATAATAAATATTAATTATTTAATATAACTTATTTCAGATTATCCACCGAGATCTGGCGGCTCGAAATATTCTGATCACCGACGACCACACCTGCAAGGTGGCGGACTTTGGCTTCGCTCGAGATGTGATCACATCAAAGATCTACGAAAGGAAGAGCGAGGGCAAGCTGCCCATAAGGTTATAATCACTTTAAGCATACAAAATAAACACAATCTTAATGAATTTGCTAATGATTCACAGATGGATGGCCACCGAGTCACTGTACGACAATATATTCTCCGTTAAATCGGATATCTGGAGCTTTGGCATACTGATGTGGGAGATTGTGACTCTGGGCTCGACGCCTTATCCGGGAATATCAGCCGCCGATGTTATGCGAAAGGTTGGAATAGCTATTTCCTTAATAAATTCACAAAACTAATTACACTTTTCACTTTCGTGTAGGTTCGGGATGGCTACCGCCTGGAGAAACCGGAGCACTGTCGTCGGGAGCTGTACAACATCATGTACTACTGCTGGTCACACGATCCGCAGGAGAGGCCCCTCTTCGCGGAAATAATCCAGATGCTGGACAAGCTGCTGCACACCGAAATGGACTATATTGAGCTGGAGCGATTCCCCGATCACAATTACTATAACATCGTTAGTCTCAGCGGTGAGAAGCTGTAGACGACAGACTTTCCAAGCACTGAACCCCAAGAGCTTTATTACCTCCAAAAGACTACTCAGAAGTCTTGGTTCCACACTTGAATTTGAATAGCTGGGAAGGGCTTGTACTGCCATTACGAAGAAGGAGTAAAAACCGTATCTGCCTGGGCTTCGGATGAGTTGAAATACCAAATGAATATATGGGAGTAACTGCTCTTCAAATACTCCAGTTTCGAATGCATTTTGAATTCCTGCTAACTTGTAAGATAATGGAGCCGGCATGTTTGAGATGTGTTCACGTTTTATTTATTCGTATTATGTACTTTAATTTATCAACAACCGTGTGTATAGAGTTATAGTTTATGCTATATTATTGTTAAATAAAGAATATACCTTAAATTTAGCACTGAATCACTTTCCTTAAAGGGGAGAAAACTTTTCGTGGTGTAACTTCCCTAATGTTATGCTTATTCATAAGTCAAACTAAGGACCCCAATCGTTGGCCGTATTTCCACATTTACCGAGATGGAAGACAGTGACGGGCTCCAACCAAAGTCGGCAGCCCAAGGAAACAGAGTACGTGCATAAATGATGCCAGCAGCAACGTCAAAAGCTGGCGAGGCTGATACCTAAAAGACTCTCTACGTGATGTGCATCCCGAAAAATACTGCATGCCCGTATTGAACACATCGATTCTCCGGCACACTGCCTTCAAAAACGTAGCTCCAGCTGAAGTTTTTCATTGCAAAAAACTTTTTTATTAACGTATCTAGCTTAAGGTTTAGGTAGGCGACTTTAATGCCTCAAAAAGCAGGCAGCCAAAATGCAACAAGTGGCCTTAGCATCGAAAACAAGTTAACAGGATAATCCTGAGCTAGTTAAAAAGGGTTCAAGGGCTCGAAATATCTACGCAAAGTGCTCTGGGAACTTAAGTTAAGGATAATTTCCAAAGGGATTTCAAATATTACCGACAGAGAACAGCAACAGACTAATTGCCAGTTAAAGCGAACACGGCTTTTATATCTTCCCAGAATCCGAGCCCGAGGAGGTACCACATGGCGCATGAGTGTGCTCTGGCGGAGCACGTGCTTATGTTGTTCGGGAACAGATATAAAATATTGCGAAACCATATGTCTGCCATTGGCAGAGATGTTTGTTGTCATGCTGTGAGAGAGCTGGGGCTTCGAGGAGAGCGGGAAGCGTAACAATCAGCTGATTTACATAATCGAAATGTTTGTGATTTAAAGAATAATAGTTATTAAAAACTAGCTGAATTAGTCTTAAGTACCGCTTGTAGAAAATATTTTAAATGACCATTAAACTTATAAAATATTAAAATTCATAAATAAACAGACTTAAAGACTGCTCTCGCAGAAAGCTTTTTGTGTGGACAGGACATGCGCAGAAATGTAAATATTAAAAGCTTGAAAGGTCTGTTAGAAAGTTAATATTTTTGAAAGTAGTTAGGACTCCGAAATTATAAACATTAGTTAATTAGGTGAACAAATTCCAGTAAATCTTTTTAAAATAAAAAGGTTGGTATAAATAGTAAATACTCCTGAACACACGTATTCTTTTTCAGCAATTTAGCAATAAATAAAACAGTATCTTCTGTTACATTTAAAATCTTCAACTTCTTAGTTACTTTATTCACTCATTTTTAATTTTGGAAAAAAATCACTTAGGCTAAATAATAATTATAATAAATACAAATGTAAATTTTGGATTGCTCTTACTAAAACTAAGTGAGGCCCCCTGGCATAAATAACTACTTTAAGCTTTAAACTAAAGACAAGTCCAATGCCAGCATATGAACCCCTATTGCACAGCCCTCCCCTCTCTCTCTCTAAAAATTACTTAATGATTTAATTTAAATAAAATCATTATTGTCCGAGCCGTGCAATTTGGTTTCCTCGTTCTCGCGCTCCCACTCGTTCATCTTGGCCTGCATGATCAGGTCCTGGAAGGAGCCGTACTCCGCGTTCTGGCGCGTCTTGGCGGTGAGTCCCACGTCGCCCTCGTCGTCGTACAGAATCTCGGAGGCGTAATCGTTGTCCTCGTTGTGGCCCTCGAAGTCCGTCTCGGAGTCCGAGGAGAAGCCGCCGCCGCTCTTGGGCATGTCCAGGTCGGAGTAGTCGCTCTCGTCGTCGCGCGGCAGTCCGTGCTTCAGATAGAACGAGTTGAGCAGGCTCTCGATCTTCCAGGACGGCATGTCGGAGACCATCTTGACGGCGATCTTGCGACGCGGCCTCTTCAGGGGCTTGTGGTGGGGCCTGTCGGCCAGCTCGAAGTTCAGCGAGGTCTTCAGCATGCGCTTGGAGGCGGTGAGTTTCTTGAGAATGGATCGGTAGAGGCCCAGGAACTGATCGGGTTGCGTCTTGGGCTGCGGCAGGGCCTTGGGATTTTCCAGGATAAATCGATTGAGCAGCTCCTTGGTGCCCTGCTGATCCTTTTGCGATTTCAGGAGTTCAACTATAAGAAAAACAAATATCGAAAGTTAATAAGGGCTCGAAAGGTTGTTCGGATTTTGATTTGTTTGCAAAAGAAATCACAACTTAAAGTTGAGCTGCGATCAGTGTGGATAACCCACCTTTTTCTTGTGTTAGTCCGAGTGTGTTCTTGAAGACTCCCCAGTCGTCCTTGCCAGCTTTCTTGACCGGGCCCTTCTCCATGCTCTTGATGTACAGGGCCAGGCAGCTCTGCTGGATGGTGAGCAGTAACATGACGATCTTTCCCAACTCCATTTCGAATTTCTATGTCCGTGCGATGTGCTTCGTGCGGAAGGTGCGGTGAATGTGATGTCCTCGGAGCGGCCCGAGCTGTCTTTTATACCTCCTCCTTGGGCCGCGGCGCTGATCCGCGTTAATTGACATAACCACACATAACCGATAATCAGACAAAGGCCGCAAAGCAAAGGCGCTTGACACTCGAGACATCCGGGGCGCCTGCGTCCTGCGACCAGGAGTCAACACAGGACGACATGTGCTTGATTGAGCGGCGATGCTGATGCTCCTGGCTGCTCATTGTTTTTCTAGGGAACACTTAGCGCGAGCCGCGGCAATTAAACGGCCAACCGAGCGCAGGACGTAGGGAAATCAGACGCAGACAGGTAGCCAGCGAGTCGAGTCGCAGGACGACGACACTCCTGGCACTCCCGGCACTCGACGGCGACGAATGTGGGAATCAAAGTGCAGTAATTGAGTCGCTTAAAAGCGATGAGGAGCTGAGATGCGCCAAATGGCATCGGCTTCGGCTTCGGTTTTGGTTTTGGTTTCATGAATGTAGAATTTACACAGGACTCGTCGCAGCAATGCCCTGGCCAGCAGCAGGTAGACGCTCGCCTTTCAAATGCGAAAGGAAGTACAAATAAATCCTAGCGCCAGCCATAAACGGATCAACTGCGCCGATCTCAATCCGCTGCTGGTCTCTGGTCGTTGTCGACAAGTTTTTCGCTAATTATTCCTGAATGCGGGTTTTATTGATGCAATATAAATAATGCAAATGCCATTTGAGGTGCCAGCGCAGACAAGCGCTGAACTGATCCCTAAAAAATGAGCTATCACAGCCAACAGCTGAAGGATAATTATGCAAATTGCATACGTCACGTAGGTATTTTATTAAAATAATAATATTATATATTCGAAGCACTCATTGGTACATAAAACGATGCAACTTTTTCTGGCTCAGTAATTCATAATAAATATATAATGTATTTATATAATTTGATCCTTGTTATTAATGGGATATGCATTTCCCCAATTAGATATTAGGCAATTTTTGGGGAAAAACTAGCGAGTTAACTCGTTAAAGCCTTCAGTTAAGAATAAATACATATTTAAATAAGAGAATCGAAATGCAAAGGATATTGATCAAGCCAATCAATATGACATAAAATATAGAATTTCTGAGGCAACGGTTTTTATTATTTAAAGGATAGTTTTATCACAAAATTAGTATGAGGATAGATAAGGTTATATATCCCTAATTAACATATTGTCATGTAGCTGAAAATATTTGTAAATAGAAAGAAATGGGCAGGATATAAAAGAGAACTTATGAGATGGATCATTGAGAGACATAGTGACTCAGGAAGCTGGTGAAACGAATTTCCAATTAAACGGGAAAGAAATAAATGAAATGTCAACTAACATTAAAAAAAACTAAATCGTTTTACCCATTATCTCTCCAGAAATTGGTATACTATTGTAAAAGTATGAATAAATAGATGTACCTAGATATAACGCATATGAGATAAGCGTAAATTCCTATTTAAGTTTCATGAACAATAGTTTATAAGGTGACGAAAATATTATACACGTTTTAAATATTTGTATATTTAAATTGGAGATCAGCTTTAATTTTTCTGATATAAATTTCCTTAAGAAAGGAAGTCAGACATCAACAGCTGCTTTGTGAATGATAATTTCGCATTTTCAAAAGTATTTAGAAAGCTTAAGATTGCGAAAATAATATAAATGCTTTAGACTTAGTTGGCTCTTATATTCAAAATGCTTAAATGTTTATATTAAGCGACTTATACTTTTTTTTTAAAGGGTTCTATCTAACTCGAGATCATAATCGGTTTTTTTTCTCAAACGTAAATTAAGACTCGATTATATGCCAAGATCACACACAGATCGTTATTGTATAGCGGGTTGTCCAGAATATTATGAAAAATATAAATTGTACATTTTAAAATCGTTGCATAATAAAAAATATTTTATGGGGTAATTAAAAGGCGTTTTATATTTTAGATATATTTATTTCTAGTATTGTACACGTAATTGTTAATTTCTGAAAAGTGTCTTCTCAATAGATAACCCCTTAAAAATTCGATCATTACTTTTTCAATTTTTGTTTGTATGTTAATTTACTTGAAAGTATGTATGTCTTATTCCTGTCTTTAATTTCTTAATTCAAATTCACTGTCGCAGTGGAACGCTTTGCAACAGGACACAGCGCCTGCGGAAAAAGAAAATACATGGGCAGCACTGGTATTAAAGCAGTGTGATAGCCATTGCACTTACCAATTGAGTGCTTAGCGGTGACTCAAACCTAGCCAAGCAGTGGTGTCGCTATAAAAAAGGCTATAAACTGCGTAATTGCTCCTACAGGTGGCGCTATCCCGTTTATTTATTTTATGTTTACATTAAATTTATTTTATCTTAAAAATTAAGTGATCAAATCTTTTTATTTTGTAATTGTAAATTGACCATGAGTACAGTATCTAACTGCAAGGTATTGAATGGCCTGCGGCTACCGACTGCGGCAGATTCTGCGCGATCCAGGGCAGCATATCGATGACGGTAACAAAGATTCCCGGCTTTGAATTACCCCCTGGCCGCCACCCACAGAACATACTCTCACCACACAGAAGGGATTCCGTAAAGGTTTTGTGGATCAGTGGATGAATTGTCTTCTCAAGGCACAGTTGTTCTTCGAGTCATTCATAACTCCCATCAATTCATATTCAATTCGCAAGTTTCTCCACCGGGAAAGACAGCTGCCACACGGGCTTTTTTTGAAAATATCCGAATGAAACTTCATATATAACATATTTCCATAAATTTCGAGATATAGGTATCTTTTACGATTTTCGTATTACGGTTTTTAATTTCAATAAAATAGGACAACTATATACATACATAGCTGCTATAGCCGAGGATGAGGTCGACGCCGATTTGATAGAAATGCAGTTGCGGAGTTGTGTACAGCAAAATGCCTCCGCCGAAGAGAACGAGGCAAAAATGGGAAAATATGTTTAATTGTTATTTTTAAAATAAAATTAAAAATTTTAATTAATTTAATAAAATAAATTGTTATTAAAAAAATAGCAAGCGGCTCAGCAGGCCGCTCAGGTTGCATGGCCTTCAGCCTCTGGACTTCGTCTGCCGAACCGCCTGAGCCGCCTGATATTCGGCGGTTTCAATAATCATATTCCTTTGGCGACGCGAAAGGCTGCCCTGCCGGCGGAATCCATTATTGTTTTGTTGGTTTTGGTTACACATCTGAAATTGGAAGGTAATATTAATACTAAGAAGCGAAACAGATTGGCTCCCAAATCAGTGGTCAGTATCATTTTCTTGCACTCTTTTTTTTTTAAACTTTAATATAACAACTGAAACCTAAAATTGAAATTGATATTTATGTTCCTTTATTAAAAAAAAAGAATTTAACTTAATTATCCCTGCACTATATATATATATATTTGCATTGAAACGACAAAAACTAATCCAAAAAGAAGGAAAATAAATCCATCATTTCTCACTGCCTGTGCGATACTCAACGGATACTCGGATGACAGCCACCGACAGCTCCTACTGCGGCTTAGATGGTGTCTGAGAAAGTGGAAAATTCGGCACATCTGCAAGATCGTCGTCGTCCATTTCCATGGGCTCGGAATGATTATTCTGGGAGCCAAGTAGTGTGGGATCGCCCGCAACCACAGCCACATCTTCATCCACCTGCATGGGCTCCCACTGATCTTGCTCGAGGTTTGGTCGCTTCATGCCGAAGAATGGCATTTTTGATAGATTACAACCCGAGGGCTTTTCTGGATTGCACTCTGATGATGAATAGTATATATATTGATATATACTCGGGGCAACAGACAGAATATATGTGTTTTGTGTGTGATTTATGGTTGTGTAATTCGCTTGTCATATTCGCTGTGTGACGTATTAGTTTTGTGGGGGACTGGCTGATATCAAAGTCGCGTATTTAAGCGTGCCTATCGCGGAATAAAGACTTGAGAATTACGTCGGTCATTGGGAGCTAAATCAAGACTTATCAAAAGCTCTTTCGATTTAAGTAAGAAACTGTTTCGGCAGCGAAACGCCTTGCAATGGTTCAACTGTCTGGTGAGTGTAGCGATTGCAATTGTTATGTGCTGGATTTAGCAAGTTCAAATCCCACTTAGAGTAATATACATAATAATATATATGTTATTTGCGATCCCTGATATGTATTTTCCCATAACTACTTTTTTCAAGACTGTTTCTTGGTTAGAAATAAATCCTTTGGGAGACACAAACTTAGATATAATAGCTAACCTTTAACATTACATTGGCTTTGCCTTTTAATACCTGAAACCTTGTTTAATGCTTAGTATCCATAAAAGTTAATGACACACAATTAATGGATAATGGTTTTTACTTACTAAAAATCTTAATTAAATAAAAATTGAGTAACGTTTCTATTATAATTTAAAGCATTTTTACTCAACAAGTTTTCTGTAACCTTAGTTTAACCTAAACATATATAAAATATCTTAAAATATTACATTTAAAGGCATATACGAGAGTGTTTACACCTAGCAACACGCACATTTCGATTTCTGTCACACCTGCCCGAACTACGACCTGTATATTTTTCCATGCACACCGTTGTTACAGCAACGTAATTTCTTGTTTATTATTTTGGACAACAACAGCCGACAAGAGCCGCCAAGATGCCGAAAGTACTATTCCAGAAGTACAAGAAGGTGGTCAGCACCATAGACCCGACACGGCATTCGGAAAAGTTCAAGGAAATCGACGAGGCGAAGCGGCTGACTGACTCCGAGCCCAACTATGACGATGAGGAGGGCTACTTAGAGGAGGAAATGGGTGAATTCACGGACAGCGACTTCAGCTTATCCGAGGGGGAGCCGGCGCTGAATATCGGCAAGATCGACTTGTCGTTTCCCGAGACCATCGAGGAGTTCCAGGACAGCCCGCAATGCTATCCTCCGTCGTACTACACGCTGTCGCCCAAGGAGCGGCTGCTCCTGCTCTACGCCGAGAACTTCCGCAAGCAGTTGGTGCTCACCTATCCAAAAAAACGAGCCATGGTCCTGGCATTGCCCAACGAGTGCAGGGTTCAGGTGAGTTTATTAGTGATCATAATTTTACAGTATTTATTTGAGAAGAATTTCTGTTGATTTCCAGAAATTCGTGTGCACCACCATTAGACCAACGGCGTTTATTTATCCGGAACTCATATCAAGTGTCGAGAACATTGCCAAGTTTGTCGCCGATTTTATTCAATATGAGCCACTGGAGGATCCCATTAATTTGGTAAGTCTTTTTATTGATTTTATCTTAAAATTATATTTAAATTTAAGGATACTTGTGTAAGAGATTAAGAAGCTTACCCAGAATTGGATATGCTCCGTCCATTTGCCCTCTCCTGTTTTTATAAAAATACTTTACATAATACATAACGTTGATGCCATTTTTGGAAAACTAAACAAAGGCAAACATGGGAAAGCACAAAATTGGTTGCCTTTTAAATAAATAATATACAATTAAAGCGGGTATGCTCACCTCGCATCTTAAAAGTACAGAAGTTTGATTTTCTTTTCTATTATGCTTGATTCAATTTAAGTTATATTTTAAGTAAGAAGTAGCAGTGAAGTTTGTTGTATAAGTTCTTATATTTAGGTTCTCTTGAAATCGAATATTAAAAAATGCATACATTCAAATTGGTTCCTTATTCGGTTCCCGTTGTACATTTATTTGAAAATATTTAGCTATATACCATAAAGTAAAACTGTACCTACCGCCATATGTATGCCACAATCCCAACCTTTGAAAGATGTTTCCCGTGCTTTTACTTACCTCTAAATTCCCCCAACTAAGAATGGAAACAAAGACTGAGTTAAGAGTTTCATAAAAATTATCTAATTATTTGTTTATTGAACATGTATTTAAAATTACATTTAAATTTGTAAATGTCTTTATTTAAATATCGCATTAATTTCGAATTAAGAAAATTCTTTTGAGCACATTTCCATTTCCATTTCATTTTCATTTTCATTTATTATTATACGAAATTTAAAAACGCTTGATATCAAATGCCTTCTTGCAGTTCGAGGATCGAAAAGTGTCGTAACAAAAAATAAAGGCTATAACATTTCTCTAGAATGCATTGGACAGAACACAAGACTCGGGGCGGGGGGAACCGGAACTGATAGTGTTAATGCACAATAGCTACAAGGAGAGATTCTCGATATATACACTTAACCCGTACGATTAATTAATATTAAGACAATGGAATCGAATCGAAAAGGACTGAAAGTAGTTAAGCGCCTGGCTCTGGCTCTGGTTCACAGCTGGGAGGAGGAGATACGCGTAAATTCGGAGGAGTCCAAGTCCTAATCTAGCTGGAGCTGGAGCTCAGTTCGTCGTACTGCTGGTACTCGCCCGTGATCTGGCAGTCGTCGTCAGTCGGGTCGTCGTCGAGGTCACAATGTACAAATTCGTAGGGGGGGAAGAACAGGGAGCTTAGTAACGTGGCCGACGATTGGTAGACGGCTGGCGCATACACATGGCACCGGGATGCGGATGCGGCTGCGGCGTCCAGCACCTGGCTAGACCCGCCTGGCGGCGGCACCTGGCCCCCCAGGAGCGCCGGCTGGCTCGAGTCATTCGTATTCGTGTTCGTATCCGTGGCTGGCTCCGTGGGCGCCAACTTTGGCTTTTCCTATTTGCGGCGTCGGCTCTTGCCCCGGCTGCTGCTCTCCTCCAGCTCCGTGGCGGTGTCCTCGGCGTTGTCCGGCTCGCAGGACACGGGAAGGGCACTGGGTACGTGAACGGGGGCTGCTACCTCGTTGCCCGACTTGATGGCGGCGATCAGGAAGCGTAGCTGCATCAGCTGCACCGCAGTCACCCGGGGATTGCTGCAGTTCTCCAGCCACTGCAGGAACTTCTCGCCGTGCCTGATGGCCTCCACATCCTCGTCGTCCTCGCCGCACTCCTGCAGATACCTGGCCTTCTCCTCCTCGTCGGTCTTGTTGGAATTGTTATTGTTGTTATTGTTGCTGGCGCTGACGTCGTTGTTGTTGGTGTGCGTGTGGGCGGTGTCATTGAAGCTGCCCTCGGACTCGCATCCCGCTTCCGGTTCCGGGTGGAGCGGCGCCCCTATCTTGAACAGCATATTGTCGAGGATCTTCTTGCAGTCGCTGGGGGGATCACTTTGGGACTCCTCCGGGTGGTTGGTCCCTGAATGGGGACTACTGTTGCCTGGCGGCGAGTTGGCCACGGGACTTTGCGAGGGCGTCATCACCTTGCCGGCAGCCGATAGATCCTCTGGCTTACCCGCCGCCTCCGCGTCCGCCTCGGCCTCCACTTCGCCCTCGAGATCGGTTTCGGTGGCCTCGTCGGCCTCGGCGTTCGGCTCGTTGGAGGACAAGCTGCGCACCGACGGCGTCTCAGTCTCTTTGGTGAGATGGGAGTACAGGATGTTGGAGGGATCGCTGCCTCCTGCCTCGGCGGCCGCCGCTGCGTTGGCCGCCTGCTGCTGCAGGGAGTTGGCCTGGAGGGCGGCCAGGGTGGCGGCATTGGGGTTCAGGGTGTGCAGGCTGGCGCCGAAGGCCTTGCACCAGTTGTACCACGCCGCATTCTTCTCGTCCAGGCTGCCCGAGGGCGTGGACGAGGGCGTCAGCGGGGCCGAGGGTATCGGCGGCGTCTGGCCCGGCTGCTGCTGCTGCTGGCTCATGTGCTGGGGCGTGGAGGAGCGGATGGGGGGACTGGTCACGCCCAGTGGAATCGTGGGCGGATACAGGGGGTTCAGGCCCAGCATCGTCTGCTGCGACTTGAGCCAGTAGAGCAAGGGATCCTCGGCCAGGTTCGAGAGCGTCATCATCTGCGGCGGGGCAATCGGGCCGCTGGGACTCTTGATGTCGCCCGCCTTCGCCTCCTTCTTGATGCTCAGATTGAGGCTGCCCGCATCCCCGGGCGGCTTCTGCTTGGCCCAGTTCTTCACCGACAACCCCGGGGGAGCCCGATCCCCACTATCGCTCCTGGGACTCTGCACCTGCAGCGGCGTCTTGGGATTGACATTGGGGTTCGGGTTGGGGTTGGCATTGAGATTGGGATTGGGGTTCCTGGGTGGGAAGCTGCTCAGTCCGGACATGGCCGCCAGCCCGGGATTGAGCTGGGCCAGCAGGTTGAGGTTGTTGGTCAGCTCATTGAAGCTGATCGCCAGCGGACTCTGCTGGATGCCCGTCAGCCCCGAGAGGTGGGTCAGGCTCGAGAGCGGACTGATGGCGTTCAGGGAGGGATCAGCGGGAGCTCCTGGTCGGTTGATGTCGGCCCCAAAGACCTTGCTCTTGACCCCATTGAAGGCCACATAGTCCACGGGCAGACCGTTGTAGCTGAGCTCCGTCAGGTTCTTGTTTGTACTGTAGTCGAGGCCGTTGAGCGGCGATCGCTTGAAGCCGGCCAGCTCGTCGAACTTGAGCTTGTTGGAGAAGTTCAGGGGCAGGGCGCCGGCGTCCAGGCGCTGGCGCTTCTCCGGCGGACCCAGTGGCCCCATCGGCCCCATTGGCCCACCGCCGGACACGTCCAGCTTGTCCGCCAGGGAGTCGGCGCAGAGCTTGTCGGCACTGGACTGGCGGGACATGAAGCGCAGCTTATCCTCGTTCTTGCACCAGCCGCGCAGCGTGGACTCGGGGACGCCGATGTCGCGGGCCACCGAGGCCTTGGACTCGCCATCGTGGATGCGCTGGATGGCGTGGATCTTGTCGCGGGGCGTCAGGCTCCGCAGGGGCCGCTTGCCCTTGGTGCCCATGCGGATGTTCATGTGGGGGTAGCTGGAAATATCCAACTTGAGGCCGTTGTCGAACAGCTTGGCGCCTGAAAGGATAGCGGGGGGAGAGCAGAGGAGAGGAGTCTTAATTAATTACCGTGACACACTTGGCATATCGCCTATCGCCTATCGCATCCAGTGCGTTCCCATTCGCCGTTCGGCCAGCACATATACATGGCTATGTGCTCGTCGCCTGGCGAATGCGCGTCCATGTACTTGTGCCCCCGAGGTTCGGGGGTTGGGGGTTGGGGGTTGGGGGTTGGAGGTTGTCGGTTGTCAGGGGTTAAGGGTGGGGGTGCTACGGGTGTTAACGGGGTGCTGTTTCGCATTTTCGCACGGGGCTCCAATAAAATCGCAGCGCGCGCTTTAAAGTTTTACAGACAACTCGCGGTCGGTGTAAATAGACCGCACACCCGTACGTATACGCTATATTGCGTATACGTGTAGGTGTACGCCGTCCCGAATATATATATTTGTACGTATGTAGGTACAGAGCTGCGACAGCGAGCTGCTCCCGAGATGACAAAATCCGCTCTCTGCAGGCAAATGAGCTGCGGCACGCCCCCTTTCGCCTCTTTGCGCACGAAGGACATGCCAAAAATACGGCTGTGTCGGTGTGTGTATACGGGGAGACAATGGAATATGCTAATTGGTGCGTTGCCTTCGCGCCGCGACGCGCCTGCTCCAAAATGCAGCGCGCAACGCGAGCCACGAATAAGCAACAGGACGAGCAGGACGACACTCGGCCGGGGACTCACGAAGTGCTCCCGAATACACCGCACACACAGTGTGGACTCCACAAAATTTATAACTTGTTTACCTGTTTCGCTGCAGCGCAGAGCGAACATCCCTCAATCGCAACGGCCATCGCCTGTTGCGCCTTCCCAAGCCGCCTCCCTCCCAGCCATCTCCTGCCCTCCTAGCCTTGCTTCCTGCCAGCTACTTCCCAAAAACTGTGGCAGGTGCAGCAGCAGCAACGTCTTTTCGGCCAAGCTCAAGTCTTCTTCTGGCCGGGGCCAAGTCCGTTGCCAAGATAGAACCTGAGCGAACAACAATATGCTCCGCCTCCATCTCGCCAGAAAGTGAGACATGCAAAAGAGCTCGCCCCGTGGTGCAATTTTAAAATGAAAAACACGTTTTGCGCATGACTGACACATGATTTCTTTCCTCCTCTATATATATATGTATATATATCTATATAATCGTATATATATATGTGGCATTCAAATATACAAGGAGAGAAAAGACTGAGGAAGAGAGGCCCGTTCGACGCGCTAAGAGAGTTTTGAGGGGAATCAAGAGAGCAGCAGGTAGCCAAACTGGTGGAGTCTTTCGTTTGGACATCCATCGAAATGCCGTCTTAGCAGGTTTCGCAGCCACTTGAACTGGACTTTACACGTTGCCAGCTATTAATTGGAGGATTCTGGTTCCCAGACTTATCTTCCTCGGTTGGATTATGGTATAAACTTGGGCAACGAGCTAGGGATAAGCCACTGGCGAGCGGCCAAAATCGGTGAATGCATTGTTGTGCGGCCAAGATTATTTAGAAAGCTCGGGTTGGGTTCAAGAAACTATAATTTCGGCTTGGGAATGAGCGAGTTTAAGTAGTAAAGAACTAAGCTGTTTAGATTATGAACTCGAAAACATTTTATAAAATAAATAAACAGGATTTTAGATGGATTATCCCTCTTTTGACATAATTTTAGTAATTCTTCTGTGATTCTGGGAGACTACACTCTTACGAAATTTATTTTTAAACATTTCTTGACCTTTTTGATTGCGTTTACTATACAAGCAATATTTTGTTAGCAAAATCCTAACATTATAATCATTAAAAAAAATTTTGTTTTCTCAATTTTCAATCAAAAATATTAAAATTTAAACAAACTATTTGCATTCTTAATGGTTCAATACGGAAAAATAATTTCCAAAATTCTTAACACGAATTAAAGGAAAATGATGCTTATCAAATGTACACAGATATGTGAAATAAAATTAAACTCAAGCATTAAATTATATTTAATAACAGATAATCTTTCAAAGAAAATATTATTGGAAACAAAATTAACAACAATTTAAAAAAACGTTGTTATTTGACTGAATTAATTTGTCAACAAATCAAATTTGTATATAAAAAGCGCTTAATAAACATTAAGTAAATACAAAAACTCAATTATTAAGGAACTTGATAAAACATAAACAAAGAATAATAAGAATTCAAACAGAAAATCAAGCACACAATTGATTAACCCCATTAATGCCTATTTGAGTGATTAGGCCCATTGATTGGCCAAACTGTTATTATTGACCTAGCCCCGACACCTAATTCTACTTGTGGCTTAATGCACACTTCTGCAGGTGGTGTGGCCTCCTCCCCCCACACACCCAAAGCACACACAACACCAAACTCCCCGCAGACCAAGTGGGATGATGCTCATAACCAATAGAGCAGCAAATAACTGTGTCGACGATGGGGCACGGGATTGGACTCACACCCAAGTGCCAGGCAGGCCCTCTCCCCAGGACTCGCAGGACCCTAAACACCCCCTCTAACCTGCACCCAAACACATATCGAATAAAACTTTTACAGCTGTATAAAAATTACAAGGTCTTTGGCCATTCAGCAGCAGTCGGAAAAGAATTTGTACTTTCGCTTTCGCCGGCACAGGGAAGGTCCTTTTCGTCCTGCCCGGCTGCCGTGCTGCCCTGCTGCCGTCCTTGTCCTGGCCGGCTCGCCATTAAACTTTTCACGAACCGAACTGGGACAGTGAGAAGTGTGTAAAAAAATCTAGTAACAACAGAAAAAGATGAAAGAAATAAATATAAAAGAATTACACCAAGTCTGTCAGTGTGTGTGTGCGAAAGGGGGGTCTGGGTCTGTCTGTGTCTGGTGTGCACACACTCGCAGGACACTCACTCACACAGGACATACGTATGTACGGCTGTATGTACGGCTGTAATGGAATGGCCAACCGTCTGGCCATCTGCGAGTGTGTGAGTGCTGGTGAGCCTGTGTGCTAAGAGCTTCTGATTTTCCTATATACAATTATAATTTTATTGTATTTACTATTTTTTCGTTTCTTTGGCTTCGTATTGAACTCGCTCCCAGACACACAGAGGGACCCGGGCAGGGGCACGGTGCATGCGGCAAGGACATCCGGAGGGGTCAGATCTGAAAGCTGGGAGCTGGGAGCTGGGAAGTCTGGCGAATGGAGGTCAACGACTGAAACTAGCACTAATATGTGCAAGCGTTTGATAGCTCCATTCGCTTGTGTTAATGTAAAAAGAAATAAAACACACAAAAAGAGGCAACAAATAAAAATAAGAATTCCGTAGATAAAAGAAAAAGTTGCCTCGGCTTGTGAGTGTTTCTCTGTGTGTCTGACTGTCTGGGACGATTCCCACACCGAAGATATGTCCGTATATATGGTACATGTGTCTGTTGTAAGTTCGGACCTGTTGGAACCAATGATATATGTGGCCTTAAGCGGCATTGCATCTTTTTATTGTGTGTTTGTTTTGGATTAACTCGATTAATGTTACCCCAGATTATCGCACTGGAACGAGCATTACTGCTTTGCGATTCTTTAATGGACTCTGACTTACTATTGAGTACAGACACTTGGAATTTTCAATCAAAATGTATTTTTACTAGCTTTTGATAGTTTGTAGTTTTTAAGTTTAGGTTTTTAGACGGGATTATATTTAAACTGAATCAGTAAAGCACAGACGAATCTTCTTTAGAAAGTTAAATTTATTTTGTATAATTTTAAAAATCATGATTTTGGCAAATACGCTTTCATAGATTATATTTACTTTTTATAAATTCCTATACGGGTAATGTTTACCTAATTATTTAAGTGTAATTCGCAAGGAAACCCATGAAGAAGACACGAAATTCTAAAATCTGAAATCTCTAAAGATTTAAGCGTGGCTTCAAATAAAAGAGGACTACCATTGCTTTTGTATTGCTAATGTTTCCAGTTTGAAATCTTTTTTCTTCAGGTTTTATATATATTTAATTTCCGGCTGATTTGCTCCAAAATGTTGCTGTTCAAAATCCGTTGCCTACTTCAGGGCGCGTATCAAAAAATTATGTTTGTTTTTTATTCAGATTTAAAAATTTCCAAAAATACAAGGAACTTAAGTACTCTTTTTAATACTTGTTTTTTATTTTTGTTGTGTTTATAGATGTATTTTGGCGACCTTTTTACTTTCCTTAAAATATATTGGCCGGCTCGAGGACAGGTGAAAAACGAAAAAAATGTTTCCTATCTCTTCCAATTTTTAATGTGCTCAGAATTTAAATTTGTATTGCACAAATAATAAAACATTCCAAAAACAAGTATTTCAACTCATAATCGCAGGATGACATCAGAGCAAGTATACATATAAGAACTACTTAAGTGGCACTATAATATATACATTAATCTGAACATTTCAATGGCTTAAATAAGATGTTGATAATATTTGAAATTTTGTGTTTACTTAGCGTATGATTTAGTGTGTAAATCTTGCGCAAATTTCAATGCAACGAGAGGGGATTTTTTTAATTTTAAATTCTGATAGTTTACCTTTTCTATTGTGCTTGTTTGAGTTTCATTATTTGTTTTGAATAAAGTACAAATTAGAGTTTGAATCAATGTAGCATCTTAGATTACTAGACCGGTGCCCTATATTATCATGGGTTAAATTCTCAGAATAATTGTTTACGCATACCAATTTGTTTTTTTTAGAGAATAAGTTGAGTATTTTTAAAGAAAAATGGTATCGCCCCTTATCCCTATCACCTGATTAAAACATTAATTAATTTCAATTCAAAAGCCGGGCCAAAAAAGTTTTAAGATTGACACAACACTGAAACGACGCCTTTTGCTTGAGAATAAATATTTATATTTATTTAAAAATATTCAGCATAAGGCGAACTTCTAGTTATTTAAATGATTTTCTGTATATTTATTTTCCCAAAAACTATCTAAGGTCCTCGCAAACATAACTACCGTATTAAAGCACTTGTAAACGCTTTTAATGTCACTAATTCTTAAAACACCGCACTTTTTAAATCCGAATTTTCTAAAATTCTCGAATAATGGCATAATAAAACACTTTTATGACGATTTCCTTCACATACTAACCTTTTTTGGGAACTTCCGGGGAGAAATATGATATGAGCCCTCCAACGAAGGCGGGAGATTTTGCGTTTGTTTATCTTTTTCGGTTTGGTAAAATAGCACAGCTTTTTACGATTGCTCAGCTTCCTCGTCCTGCGATGCTTAATTCACGATATATAGTTCACATGGATGGCGGTTATTGTTATTGTTTTGGGGCGGGCAAGGACAATCGAACACTCGAAGCGCGATTATTTACCGCTGCGGCGTGCGAATTTCAGCGAAGCGAAAGGACAAAAGGACCTCTCTCTCGCGCTCGTCGAAGGATATTGGGACGTGAACGTGGACGACGCGGCGGTGATGTGCGAACCTGAGCGGCTAAAGTGCGGCGACAAACTACCGCGGTGGACTTGAGTGAATTTTGATTTTAGCGCGGCGAATTTCCGCACGGCGACGAATTTAAAGTCGCACGTCCACGAAATGCGGCGTTTCGTCTCTCGTCTCACTCACACGCGTGCGGCAGGGTGGTGGTTCTGCGTGTGTGTGTGCGCTGGTCAGTCCGTAAATGTAGTTGTAGTTGTCGTCGTTTTTGTTTCTTTTTCGCTTCGATTTACGTGGCCGTAGGTGTGTGTGTGTGCGTGACGACTCGCTCTCTCACTTGCTCCTTGGCTATTCCTTACTCCCTCGCTGGTGCTCTCTCGCTCTGGCTCTCTCGCAGCGGCTGTTGCTGCCGAATTCGCGGCCTTTTTCGGTGACAGCCAAATGTACAATGATTAATAACGGCCAAGACGTCCGAGGCGGCGAAGAAGTCCTCTCGCTGCGGCCTCTGCTTCTGGCTCTGGCATTTTCGCATTTTCGCATTTTGGCCGGCCCAACCACAGGCCAGTCCACTCACACACGGACATTACATACTCTGACGAGCGCGGTGGTGTGCAACGAAGACGACGCAATACTCGTATAGGCTTTTTGCCTTCGAGAGACGCACATCCTTTTCGGCCTCCTTTCGCGCGCCCACGTGTGTGTGAGGTGCACTGGCAGAAAGGGGAAGTGGAAAGTGGAGTCTTTTTATAGTTTAGATAACACTTTTTGATAAAAAATCATCTTAGGGTAGAAAATATAAAAATGTTAAGGATAATCAGAACAAAATATTCCAATAATATATTATTTAACATTAGGGTATTGAAATTATAAAATAACTAGCATCAATTTGTTCTACAAACCCTTAACTCTTCCTTAAATTTATAATAAATATTTATTATACAGAACTCTTTACATTTTTCTCAGTGTAAGTGTTTCAGTGTAACCTCAGCCCTCATTTGTGTGCATTTAGCCAAAGATATTCACGTTCCTCGAGTGCAAAGTAGTCCCTATGAAAGTACCAAAATAGGGATCTCCGAGAGAAGAAAACCTTGGGACCCTCACGAAAACCTTGGCTAATTTTCCCTGCAGGGGGTTTTCTTTATCGCCGCTGATAATTCTGTTAGTTTTCCCGCTGTCATGTGCTGCAGTTGTTGCTGCTTTTATTGCGGCCCGAGTTTTGCTCGCTTTGTTTTGATACACGCCTTCATCACTGTTTACGTGTGCTGGCCTCTCTTCCGCACCCGTTCGCAGAGAACCAGCTGAGAGAGCCGAAGAGTGTGGCAAAGAGAGCAAAAATCGTGTTCGTGTTTCGGTCACCCGAAGCCAGGACTCGTGGGAAAGGGGGAGGCATTCCCCCCACCCCACACATTCATCTTCTCAAAGTGAGGCGAATCCGTCGTCCCACAGAGCGGACTTTGCATTTCGCTCTTCGCCTCGCTCTTTTCGCTGGAGCGTGACAGGCGATCGCCGTAGGAAACTGGAACTGACACAAAACTGGAATTCCTCAACGGGCCGTCGATCGGCATACAAAATAATAACTATTCCATAGGAAAATAAGGTGGTTGTTTCTTTGTTTTAAGCGACTTTTTCTGGAAAACTGCTGTGGTTTGTCAACGTCAGTTGAAATAATAAAACGTTAATTTGGGCATTGCAAAAGGGAAATGCTAGGAAGGAGTTCAGGGGGAATGTAAAGGAAGTAATTATAAAGTTTTGGAAATTGTAGATTTTTTATGTGTTGGAAAGTATTAATTTTTATCACAAAGAGGTTAAGGATATATGTATTAGAAGTTAAATAAATATATTGATTTTTGAAAAATTAATTCACACAAATACATACATCGATTTAATAGTTTAATTCATATATTAATAGATCTTTTACTCTATAATCTGATGGATAATTAGGTAAAACTTTTAATATTTAGTTTTGGGTTCAATTTCAAAATTTTCTTGAATGTCTTTTAAAATATACACACGAAAATTAAGCTGGTTTCATGAAGAGAGGTTTCAAATAGAGAAAAATATCAACATTTTTAGGACGTTCGTGTAATATAATGTTTCAAAAATTTCTAAATAAAGTTAGGTTTTTTTTACCCTCAAATTATGAATTTTCGATGACCCCGAATTTCCAGGATATTCAATTTATTTAAGTCCCAGGAATATGGGTTAAGGTGAAGTTTTGAAAAGAAGAACTTAAATTCAACATATTGATACATTTTGGAATCTAAAACTAAGAGTGTATAAAATCCTGAATATTACAGTCCCCATCCTTTCTGAGATATAAGTTTATTTCTTAACTTTAGTGCGAATTCAGGTGTCAAAATTATGTTAGAATAATTTCCAAAAGTTAAAATAAGAGAGTACGAAATACCAGCAAGTATTTGCACCATCGCAGGATATGCCGGAGATTATGATCTTATATAATAAGTATGTACACGCATAGGCATTTGAGGTCGTAGACATTGTAGTTGCTATGCAAAATATTTGCGCAGAGGCCGCACATATTCACATGGCCATTGTGTCCTGCCAAAGGAGGCGGCGGCCACTGACCATAACAACAACAACAACAGCTAGGATAACGAAAAAGACAGCAGCAGTGTCGCCAGTGCTGGTGCTGCCTTTCGGGAAATCGCTAAGAAAGGTTTTTGAAGCCATGTCCAAAACGCACACGGACGCACGCACAGAGGCGCAGGGATATGTGTGTGTGTGTGTGTGTGGCATAGTATTGGTGTAGCAGAGGCGTATACACAACAAGGAGCAACAATAACACAGGACTACGGCCAGGAGGAGGACGACGACGACGGCTACAGATGGCCGGCATGGGGCCGCATTGGCAAGAAACATATCCTTGCCACTAAAAAGCCAAGCAGCCTGCCCGGGTCGCTTCATTTCACCGCACACACACACACACACTCGCAGGACATACTCGATGTCCTGGCACACACTCACGCACATTGGCAACACGCTACCCACACAGACGCACATTCTTCTTAGCATCCGCAGGCACATCAGCATCTTTAGCGTAAATTTTGCTGCTGCGAAAATTTAGAGTTGTTGCTTTATGGCACTGTGTGTGCGAGTGTGTGCGGGTATATATACTTCAGATTTTCATCGGCTAACCAAACCATTCCCCCCCTCGTCCTACGAACCCAACCCGTCCGACCGACGACCGACCGATTGTCCATTGTCCATTGTCCAGGCAAGGCAACATTTTCCATTTTCGTTCGTTCTCTCTTTGGCCGCCGGACTTTCTCTCATATCTGCAGCGGCTCCTTGCCAGCATCCTTCTGGATCCTGTCCGCTGCCCACTACACTCTACATCCTACACACACCACCACCCGCCACCCGCCACCCCATTCGCTGCCTTAATGTCGCTGCGTGTGTGTGTACAATTACGAATTCGTCGTCCTCGACTAAACTCAATTCACTTTCTCCAACCCGCGTCGTCGTTGTCACCGTCCTCGGCGTAGTCGTCGTGGTCCTGGCATGTCCTGCCAACCTTCTCTCCCTCTATACCAATACCACCACCCAACCACCCACCCACAACCCTCCGTGTCACACCTCTGGATGGCGAAGGAAATTTTCGCGTGAATTGAAAGATGAAGGCGCACTGGGCTGGTCCACTGGTCACTGGTCACCCCCGAATGTGTGTGTATCGTCCTTTCTCTAAGCCAGTGTGTGTGTGTGTCTTGGTAGTTGTGTGTGTACATATGCTCGAAGACGTGTGCGTTTGATTTTCAGCACCCAGCCGCCCACCGCCCACTGCCCACTGGCCACCAATCTGCATCCTCTCACATTGTCTTTGTCTAACTGTTCCTAAAACAAAATTTTCAGTTTGCCTTCAAAAAGATAAATGTGTGTACACGAGTTTTCTATATGGTCTAGATGTATGTGTGTGTGAGTTATCCTTGCCACATATACACTGGGATCTGCTCGGGCCACATCCTTCGATACGCACTTGCGCTTGCAGCTTGCCGTCGCCTAGAATTATCCTTGTATCAATCAATCCATCGATCATTTATTAACGCCTCGAGCACTATCAGTCAGGTTGCTTGTTGTCTTCAATGCGACTTAAGATTGAAATCGGAATTGACATTTAACGATGGTCCTTCAAGGATAATTATTACTGTATATTTTAGAGACTGAAGCCTGTTTGTTTTCTAATTGAGAATAACACAAAATAATATTCTAACCAATGGAAAAGTAGGTGTAGTCAAAATGCCTTGGGGAAACTGTAACATTTTTGAGAACATTAAAGCTTTTCAATATATGTTTGCAATAATAAAAGCCACGTTGTCCGGAATAAACATTATGTTATGCTGCTCAAAACCCTTTACCTTAATCTCGCCTGTGTCCCAATCCACCATCTGAACTTCTTAACAATTCAAACAACTATTTCGCACCTAAATTAATTCATTTAATTTTAATTTAAATTAGAAAAAGTAACTTATTGTCTGTATAAAAAACTCTAGACCAAATCGTATACAGATTTTTCATCAGAAAACTTTGATAATGGGATGTAATTAATGCCCTCGGAAAAGTCACTACAACAATCAAAATCCAATATAATTTTATTCTTGTTAAAAAAACTGATCGTGTTAAGAAAAGTCCCCGCTCTTAATCTAAATATCATTGATGTCTTCGAATGGTTTCAACTGCAGCATAAACACCAATCCATTACCATATGAAATATACGGTTTTATTGCAAATACAAAATCCTCCAGATAACATACAGTTTGAATCCACCTGATTTCACATTTCCCAGATACATTTGGGACGGTATTTCGGAGCGAACCCGGGCCCGGGCATCATCGCATGGAGACAACCTAATCCGTTGTCCGCAACTCGTGCTGACCTGGGCGGTCCTGCAAGATACTTGTACGCTCGTCCGCATACTCGTACTCCTGCCAGGACTCGGACTCGGACTCGCAGTTCTTTGGTTGCTACCTAGAGTCCGCCTGCCTCCTTATCCATTATCTGCAGTTTTGTCTAAGCTAAGGCGATTTGAGCAGACAAAACCGCAGCTCTCGCAAGTTGTTTGGACCCAGTTCGTTCTCGTGCTCGCCTCCTCGTTCCCGTCCTCGTCCTCGTCCTCATCCTCGTCCTTTCGCCCTGCTGTCCTTCCTCCTTGGCCTGCAGTAGTATTCTATTTTGTGCCATTGCTGCCGCTCCTGCTGCTGCTGCTGCTATGTTCCTATGATTTGCATATTCGAGCTCGTAGCTCCTTTGTTTTAATGCGCCTCCACCCCTTCCATCCTGGCTCTTTTGTCAGCAGGACTCTGCTCTAGCTATGCCTGTACCTGGACCAGTGTGTGTGTGTGCCAGGATGCCGCGTAAGAAGAAGGCAAACGGCCAGGCTGGAATTTGTCCTTCCAATCTAAGCCAAATGCAGGCCGCTGGCCGCTGGCCGCCTTGGTCTCCTTCGTATCCTTCCTCGGTCTCCTTGGTCTTTGGATTTTCCAGCAAGCAGGGAAATTGAAACAATTGAAGAGGCAGAGGAGCCGGGACAGGACGACCAGACGCAGCATTTTCGACCATCAACTACTGGCCACTTACGAACTCTCGGCCATGTCCAGCTGAGGAAGCGAGAGGAGCTGGCTCCGCAAGTGCGAGCGGGATGTCCTTTTTGGCCAGAGCCAGCGCCAGAGCCAGAGCCAGAGCCACAGCCAGAGCTCTAGCAGCGGCAGACGAATCCTTTTCAAAATTAAACTATATGCTGCAAGCAAGTGGAGGAGCAAGAAATGCACACACACACACACTGCCACACTCCTACCTCCTTTCGTTTCGTATCCTTTCGTATCCTGGCAAGAGAATCAGTCGAGTGCGAGCCACATGCAAATAACGCAGACACATGCACTTTTTCCCGTATCCTTGGAGCATCTTATGTATTGGCCTGGCCAGGAGCAGGACCGAGCAGCAGAGCTTTGTTAAGATATTCTTTGCACCTAAGATGGACGACGTTAGATACGGGCTTATGTACGGGTTCAATCAGTTGCTAATTGCTATAGGTCCGAAAACAGCCATGTACACTCGCCTCGCACTTGCACCAGCACATATTTGTTTATACTATATGCCAGCATATATAAATGCCGATATACGGATATATATATCCACACATATATGTACTTATGCTTATGCGGCGAAAATATGTAAGTGCAACGCAGCTGGACACACAAAAGCAACGGATTTTTGGTTGCTGCCACAACTGGGTTTTGCAATTTTGAAGATGCCAAGAGGTCGGGCATCCTTATAACTAGAACTTGGAGGCAAGAATCTTGACCAGAGCTATCTTGGTTCCCAAAGCTATAGAGTTCCTGAATGGGGCTTAAGATTTGTACAATACACAGCTATTGGTCATCGAAAATTATTAAATATGAACAATTTAACTAGTTGATTTCTCTTAATTTCTATAGAGTTTCCTGCTTGAAATTCCCCCCAATTTGACCTTTAACTGGCACAGCCCTCAACTTCGATTTCACTTTAGCACTCTTACAAAAATAATCACACAATTTGTTTGGCACAGTTTTTTCTCTTTGCCTTTCTTTGCATTCTTTTCCTTTTTGTTTCGAAACCAAAAAGGGTTCACAAGAGTAAAGGAAAAAGTTTGTCTGGCTTTTGCGCTTTCTGTTATTTTCCCAGTTTCCTACAAGTAATTATTTGTATTTTATTTTTATACCACGTGTCAGTGTCTAGCCAGTTAAATTGTCGTCGTATCAATAGCAAAAAAGGGTAGCTGGCTAGTTTTTAAAATAACTTTTCTGCTAAACTTTCTTTAGGGTAATAAAAAATGGGAATTTATTTCTCAAGGATATAATCAGGAAAGCATATGTCGAGTATGTAGAAATTAAGTCTAAAATAGGTTTGTCCCAGATTTCTGTTTAAGAGGTGGTGAGAAATATTTCGCTTATTTTTTATGATTACGTTCAGAGGTACACTTTATAGATTATATACATTAGAAATGTTTCTTTTATATTTTGAGGTTCTGATATATTTTTCGATATTCTTAAAAAAAAAGAGAGATATATTCTTAAATATTAATTTTAAATTTAACACTAAAAGAATAAAAAATATTTTAAATTCTTTGAAGATCTAACATAACTAAATATTATTGCCACGATTTTCTATTTAAATAAAAGTTCGTAGAATGACTTGGAAGCCAGGAAACTTTTATTAAAACCAGAAGAAACGCGCAAATATTTGCTCTGAAACTTGAGGTCCTGTGAACCGTTAAGAAGGCTACTCTACTGCCAAATTGAAGGCGGAGAAGGAGCAAACAAATCAATTGATTCGTACATGTTAACTAGCATTTCCTCACCGCGTTTATTCATTCGTGTGAACTCACGCCACCACTTCAAATAGGCTTTCTTTTGCGTCTTTTCTCAAAACGTGTTCGACATTCCCTGCACTGCAGCATAAAAAGTAAAAAGGAACCCTTCAATGGGATGAACTCGACTAGAAAGTACCTAAAGTCAATATTTTCACCATAAAAGGATTTAATTTTAACTATGTTCTATCAAAACTTATTCATTTAAACTGTGATAACGTCTCCTAATTTACTGACGATTTTTAAGGAATAAATATAATAAATACCTTATATAAGAAGTAGAATTTATATAAAACAAAGCCACCCTTGCCCTACAAGCACCACGAGGTATAGGCGTCACAATGCGGTTAAATGATGGCGATATGCGCTGACGCTGTAAACTCAAGAGTGATGTCCTTTGCCGTTCACTCGTCTCGCTGAGAAATGCGAGGACCTACAATAAGGAGAAAGGATGCGATGGCGACGAAAAGCGATAAAACGCGAATTTATGCACGTGTTGAGTGGCTGCCCAAAAAGGAAGACCCACGTCTAATGAATGTGGTAAATAGGCCCAGAACAGTTTTATTGACAGGATAATAATAGCTAAGGCTAAGTAAAATTTAGATTAAATAACTCTTAAATAATAATAAAATTAAAATTTAAATCATATTTAGTGTCGCTATTTAGAAAACGAGAGATAAGATAATAGCTCCAGGAAGTATATATACATATAATTTCATGCACATAAATATTGCATATATAAAAAAAAGATTGACTCATCAAACTGGACTCGGGACAACAGATGTCTAGGGCAGATCCCCAGAGAATAATAGCCCGCATCGAAAGGCGTAACTATCTATGCGACTTACATATGTCACTAAATTTGGCATATGATGCTTTCCTTTTTAGCTAAAAATCTAGAAATCTCGCCTTTAATAAAAACAGTCTTTTGATCTTTTAATATTTTCTTAATTCAAAGCTAAAACAAGCTTTCATCTTTTCTGCAATTTTAGCACGAGGTTACAGTTTCGGTGCGAGGTGAGGTCAGATTTTGTCGTGGAAACCAAATACGATACCGAAACAGCGGCGATGTTCAGTTCCTTTCCTCGATTCCTCGATTCCTCGAGGGGATGAAAACGCTGTCGCTTCCGGTTGAGTGCACAGAGTCGCGGAGTTCCAACGATATAGAATAGCGTGTCGTGTTGCTTGGTCAGTTTTGCAATTGCGAACGTTGTCGTCTTTCGACTTCGATGACAAAAGGCAGGACGGACACTAAAAGGGTAAGGGATGCCCTCTTAGCTTCGACATTTGGATACCCTTTAAAATATATTTTTACAAATTTAAGTTATTGGATATTCTGTGATTAATGTAATGAATTTAATCACACCTATGACTTAAGGAAAATGTAAATTAAATATTTAAAGTGGTGATATGGGTTCAGGGCCATATTTCTAAATTTAAAAAATATAGCAACTTATTTCCCATTAAAAATATTATTTATAATGATCCTTTTGATCAATTTTTTTAAACGGAAAAATTCCAAAATCAATTTGACACCCGGCGGAACAGCAGCAAAAAATAAAAAAAAGACAACAATGTCACTGCGACAAGATATCTTCCAGATACTCGCCTTTCGCCATTCCCCGCCGACTATGCGCATATCGATTTCCTTCGGCTGGAGAGCAATTCACTCGAGATCGGGCCAAGTGCCACTGGCACCGGCACAGGCACAGGGGCCCCCAAACTGTGCTCGGAACTGGCTGCAACCCTTTCACAAAGAAAAGCGTCTCCCTGACGGAAAACTAGCGGCGAGTCTTCACGTCCGCGCCCATGTCCGCGTCCAGACGCAGGACTTGGCCATATATGGTCAGACAGCCGAACTGATGACGTTGCCTGCCCTTCGTTCCGCAGTCTCACCTCCTCCTCCCCAGCCTCCTTCGCCTGCCCGCGGCTGCTGTTTACCATGCCATGCTTGGTTTAAGTCGCAGAACATCCGCATCCTCCAATCTCCATCTCTCCTGGCCAAACCCCAGCCACCGCCCACCACGTCTGAGTCCTACGTCCTGCGTCCCACCGCCAAAGGTGCTCCGGCAATGGCCAACAGCCTTCGTGGCTACAATAAACTAGACGCCAATTTCGCTGTCGCTGACACGGCCATTGCCGCGGACATCGAGCGTCGGCCATCTGCAGAGGAAGAAAAACCTGCGAAATATTTGTTTATATTTTATTTTAATTAATAATAATTCAAAACGAGATATAAAAACAGGTTCTGCCTTTGTATTCCCCTTTATTGAATCAGAAAGTGAGTTTCTATTGCTTATTATCATTGTTTTATATTTAAATTCCCTATATTTTCGTTCAGTGTCCCATCTAGCTTCTATCCACGACCATTGTCGACTGCAGGACTCGTCGTCGTCGGCTCCACTTACTCGCCTTGTCCGCGATGGAGTGGCGCTTTCCTTTGCTCAAAAGCAGACCAAAACCAAACACACATCGACTTTGTGTCCGAGTCCTCGCATCAGTGTCCGCATCTGTCTGGATTCGCGACCCCCGTCACATCACTCGATACCCGCGGCCTCCCCGTCCTCATCTCCATGCCCAAACCCAAGCCCCTGCCCATGTCCGTCCGCCTCACAACTCATCCCATTCCGCGCCCGTTCTTAGCGACGTCGTGTGTCCGTCGCATTTATCCTCGCTGTGGGCAACGCCATGTGACTTGGATCGAATCTGTGATTGTAAGTTGTGCGCCGTCGTTAGGATGCCGCATTCAGGCGGTGGGTGCTCCAGCTCCTGCTCCAGCTTCTACCCCATCCACTTGACTGGCCTGTGTCCACCGGCTGTACGGGTCTGTATCCCAAAGACAACGGCGGAGTTTAAAACCATCATCATCATCATCGTCGAATACATACTCGTTTTGCTCAGACGGCGCGATATTGAATAAGAATGCCCCGCAACGGCAGGACTCGAATTTAATGCCTCCGGAGATGATATGTGAGGATGTATTATTTAAGGGAGAGGCAGCGCCGTATGTTATAGAAATTCCAAGGGTTTGAGTAGAAGTATGCTAATCAGTTAATAAGGACATCGAGTGAAGGGAATATTAGGTATCAATAATTGATTTTGGTAAGGGAATGGGGAGATTTGTGAAAATTCGCAGACGGAGGGAAAATAATATAGGGATTTATTTGAAGGAAGAACCAATATACAATCTAGGTTTATAAAAGATATAAAAAACAATTTTTTAAGCCTTACTTGAACAAGCCTTCGTTAATAAATTTACTTTCGTGACTTCCCAATATATAGTTACCAAAAGCTTAACCTATTCATCTTATTAAGGAAGTACTACACCTTTCACCTATTATTAAAGAACAGTCTGAAAACATATCAAGTATATTGAACTATATTTCATCTCCTCTCTCTCTCTCTCTTTTGACTTGCAGCTCAATTTAGTAACTTATTCCTCCCCATATAAATTCCATACCAAGGACACTTTAAACTTTCAATTCCGTGCTCTCCTCGCGGCTTAAAACCGCCAAGAAAACTAGGCTAATATAGCGTGGCCTATATATTCACCAAGCACTATGCATAATTCCTGCGGGGATATGACTGAAGCTATGATGATGGTCCTCCGTCCCAAGTAACCAGCGACCCAAGCCATTAGGCTCCCTCGACTGAGCTGAAAGGCAACAACGGGCTTTGACTGACTGTTCTGGGGGAATCAAATGTCTTAATTTCGCGTGTTTATATCTTAATCTTGGCCGTTTTTAAGAGCCAGTCTATTGGCCGGGACTTTTATGTGCCCGGGGACCCGGGTCGCGGAAGCCGGGCAAATAATAAAATGCCGGCGTATAGACACCACATCCACGTACATCCATGTCGCAAATAGTGAGCGGGTTGGGTTGCTTTGGCCGAGATTAGTCCAAGGCGTGGTGTGTGGGGAAGAGGCTGAAGGCGATGGCGATGGTGATGGCCGGGAAAAGATGATGGGGGCGCGTATTACGGCCGCTAGTGTCGACGCCGTGTGTCCTTTTGTCCCCAGGACAATAACACTTCCGTGCAGTACATTATCATAAAGGGGTTAAGTCGCTGATTTTCATCGTGTGTGCTCATTTAAAAACTTACACATGCGGCCCCGCAAAAGGCCCCGGCCAGGGATTTCCTCTTCTATCCTTCCAGGATGACGCAGGAGGCCCATCGACCGCAAGGACTCGTCTCAGCTCGGCTTAAGGAACCGCGCTGAATTTCACCGCTTTGTTTCATGAAAAAGATGGCAGCGGCGGTGGCAGCGGCAGCGGCTCATTATGCATCCCGATAAGCGATGTGGCTGTGCCGCGCCTCCCCAGCGAGTCCTTCGCCCCAGGTTAGTCTAACGAAGGGATGTGTGCGGGATGTGTTATTAGGAGGCGGAGTGGGGACACTGGCACTGGCACTGCATTGTCGTGTCCTGTGTCCTGTGTCCTGTGTGCTGTCTGCCAACCCCGTCTTGAGCCGCATTGTTTTGAGTTGTGACCCGCGAGCGGTGGCAGCCATTCAGCAGGGTGGCAACTGAAAGTGATTCTGTCTCGGCAGACGACTCTGTTACGCGCCACCCTTTTTCGCAATTTTTCGCCGCTTTTGGCGCAGTTTTTTTTCCGCTTTTTTCCCTGTGCTTCTTCCCTCCTCGGACGGACGTTGTCGCTTTTGTGCCCTGTAAGACTTGGAAGTGGAGGGTATATCGAGGCAAGGTATCTCATTTATTGGCTGAAACACAAGGCTTTTCTTACTGTTAAAATATTAAATTAAATTAAATTATTCTGCCATTATTGAGGGGATATTTCCATTATTTATAATATTTTTAGACCGTTTTTTTGTTATATATGATTACTACGATTGACAAAATTCTATTAAAGAAAAACACTACAAATTCGGAAATCATATTTAATAAAATTCTAATCATTTTCTTTTTTAAGCTTAACATAAAATTATATAAAGGAAAAACCCTACAAATTCTGAACTCATATTTTTTTAAATTCTAATAAAAGAATTTCTTTAAGACTTTGATCACCGTCTCACACCTTTGTTGTATCAACTTATTCTTAAGAATTGTTAAGCATGCGTACCTCCTATTTATCGATTTTAGATACCAGGTACTACCCTCGTCCATCACCTCTAACCCATCACTCTCTCTCTCAGCATTAGCAGTAGCTGTGTGTAATTCGAGCTTAAGGCCCCTGTGTGTTTTCGAGGCAACCGGGCGCCCGTTGCTCCATTCTCGCTGTGCATTTGTCCCTTTGTTTCGTCATGTTCGCTCCTCCATTGTTGCGACTACTGGCCCTGCCATCCGCGCCAGCCATTCCCGATCCCGATCCCAATTTAACACGTTCGAATAACCTTGAAGCGTTTCTTATTACGCGCGACCGCAGTGATAGCGGGCCAGGAATATCGCTGCCAGGCAGAGAGAGAGCTGGAGCGGAGCAGGAACAGTGAGGAGTCCTCGGCATCAATCGAGCTGCATGGCCAGGTACTGGCTCTTGCATCGAATTCAATTAGACGCCGCTCGCTGACTGACTGACTGACTGGTTTTTCGCTGACTAATCGATGTGTGTTTTTGACCTCGAACTCCACCGATGACTGCGCGCCTCGTTCCCATTGTGATTCTTATGGCTTCACACGGCGATTTTGCATTTTAATGGCCTTCTTCGAAGCGACGGGGCGTATGGCAGGCAGGGTGGGACTGCCAGGACTCTCCACGAAAAAATCGCTAAAATCCTGTTTGGCTCTAGGTTGCTTTGTCGTTCAAGAACTCCTTGGTTTCCTTACTGGACCCTAGAAAAATGCACTTTTTGAAACTATATTTATTCTTTATTAATTAAAATTGCAGAATCTATTGTCTGTGAAAAGTTTATTGACTTGTAATCGATTTGCAAAGGATGACTGTGTCTTTTGGTTGCAAAAATAAGGGTTGCTTGGATTATCACAGAAGCCTTTATTTATTTTAAGGTTTTTAAGGTAAGAAAACCCTTTCGAAAATGTACTAGAAAATTCCAGGAATTATTTGTGGGTGTGGACTTACTCAGTTCGTTCTTGAAACTATTAAAATAATATAAGACATGGCTACATTTGATACAAAAACGACTAAATCCGCTTCCTCTGTTGCAATCTCCGAGTGTATGAGGCTGAGGATGTGCCAACCTTTGCCAGAAGTGAACCAAAAATGGGGGAAGTGGAATGGGACGATGGCCTACAATAATTGCCAGCGTTTCCCGCGTTAATGGCCGCTTCGCTACGCTTCACAGGCACACACACTCACAGCACAGGCACAGAATTCCAGGATTCGGCTGGCAGGATTGTCTCCTAAGTCTTCGCGGAACGGAGCGAAGATGAATGGCACGGGGTCACGACGCAGCCACCTACGGGGCAGTTGCAGATGTGCAGGTAAACAATCGAGACAAAGGATGCCCGAGGCGGATTAGATGGGAGTGGGCCTGGTACCTCGTCGGCCGAGGGAAGCCAAGGAAAACAGACCGCTGATTGTTCGACGACTCCCTCTGAATGACATCCGCAAATCGAAAAACGGTCAAAAACAAGCGGAGAATAAATAAAGGCATATCGTTAATACCCACCTTTGAGAAAGTCCTGGTAATCAGTGATCTAAGAAATTATTTTCTTCCGATTTTAGATAACAAATGGCGATAAAATACTTATTTTGTTTGGTTTCAGTAAATTACCTTCAAGGAAAATATAAGTTTTAAATATTTTATTAAAAGTTATGGGAATTTGGGATTTTGTATAGTAAATAATCCCAAATTTGGGGTTTTTGATGTTTTTTTTGGTTTCAAAACTTTACCTTTTCCGGACTCATGATAAATACATTCTATGATCAATTAAGAGTATATATATTAAATATTACTTTAGAAACTATTAACAAATTCTTCATATATTTATCTCAGACCTCCTAAGATAAGACAGCTAAAATTCTCTTCTTCCAAAATCTCAAGGTCCTATCAATGACCGCGAAACCCAAATCCCAACAGAGCGACAGGTTTATTTTCCCAATCTTTTTTACACGTTCCCGCTGTTCCCAACTTCTTTGCGAAACGGATATAACTTTTCCAAGGCTGTAAACTATATAGCCTACACGATTTTTGACTCCTGCTGTGTTTACAGGGCCATATACACGGACACAGAAACACATATATCTTTCTCGGGCAGGTAAACGGTGCTAAAGGTAGTTAAAGATTTCCTTTTTGTCTCGTGCTGCGCAATAGTTTGTGCCAAATTTCCTGGAAACTGCCTTGCTGTTTCCTGAGTCCGGCTTAAATATGTATATATACGTTCCGCCACATACTTGGATACAGATAACAAATTCGAGCAGAGGAATGGCATATTGGCTTCCAATGCTGTAATTCTTGTGATGAAAGCAAACATACTTCGGAGGGCACACTAATAACGACCCCAAAAATATATTAATAAAATATTTTAGCTTTAAGCTTGTATTATCCGACTTTAAAATTAAATCAGTATGCCTTTTCCTCGGATTTTCCAGCCAACTCGCCTCATTTCGCCCGACACCTTGCTGCGGCGCCGGAAGGGCAACTCGTACGAGATGGCCACCCTGCTGGTCAGCATGCTGATTGGAGCCGGGCATCCCGCCCTGGTGGTGTCCGGAGTGGCCCGCGAGGAGATTGTGATCAACGATCAACTGGCCATTCCTTATCCGTATCCGATCGTCGAGGTGGAGGCGGAGGAGGTGGCAAAGCCAGTCGAGAAGCCGGGCCAAAAGTACAAGCTGCGGGGATTACCGGATTTGAAGAGTCATCTCGACGAGGACATCGCCGAGGTGCACCGCCTGAAGGAGGCCGAAGAGAAGCGGATTCAGGACGAAATTATCCGAAAGCAAATGGAGGTGAGTGAGGACTGCACTTGTGACTGTGAACCCGGGATTAACCCTGGGTTTTCCCAAAGGATCTTGAGCTGCTGGCCGTGGACCGTCATCACTATCGGCGCTGTCATGCCTGGGTGGTGATCATAAACAATGCTCCCTGGAGCATCAAGCCCAAGACTACCTACACAGACGTCAACGGGGACGTGGTGGAGGCTCCACCCTCGGCCATGTTCATCGAACCCTCGACGGGATTCATCTGCGAGACGGGCTGCAAGCAGTACATCCTGATCGACAGCATCTGGAACCAGTACAACTACTATGTGAACAAGCAGAAGTACCAGCGGGTCGGGGACCTGCGCTGGGATCTGCGGGAGACCGCCGACTGGGAGCACATGCTGCCCGGCGAGCCGCCCGAGATGCGCACCTACAAGGTGGCCTCCGACGAGAACATTGCCGAGGAGGAGCGCGACATCGCCGAGGAGAAGCACCTGGACTGCATCTGCGAGTGGGTCGACAGGCTCCACATCGGGCTGGCCGACTTCGAGCAGCGCTTTCCCAGCGGCGAGAAGAAGATCCAGTACAAGGGAGCCATCCACGAGCGCTTTGCTCCCTACTCCCAGCGCGACGGCAAGGTGATGCAGCTGACCATTTACAACAACGACGAGTGCACGGATCCCAAGGTCCGCTACGAGTACTACGAGAACCGATCCGACCTCATGCGCCACGTCAAGTACACCTATGCCTCGGATCTGTTCGAGGAGATATTCGCCAAGGGACGCAATGACAGCTTAAAATGTAAACTTTTTCCCTTAAAAATAACTTCACATATATATTATATATAACGATTTCAGCCATGGAGTACTTCTCCGACCCCTCGCAGCAGCGTAAGGTGTACTTCTACTCGGGCTCCCGGATAGATTCCTTGGACCTGATGGTGGTGGAGCCCCAGTCACTCGTTCTCCACTACAAGGGTCGCATGGACAAGTGCTGGTACAAGGAATTCCACTTTTCTGAGGCCGGAAATCACCTTAGAGTACTTATAATTACTAATTTATTAATAATATATATAATATTATAGTATATTCTCGCAGAAAGTCATTGAAAAATTCAACAAAGGCAATGCCGATGATATTGGCGCCACCGACATAGCCACCCGCATGTTCCTCTTCCAACAAAATAAGATTATCCTGAAGTTCCACTACACCTTTGGAGCCCTCACGGCCACCACAGTGGAGTTTACGAAGCCACCAAGGCCGGACTATGGCAAGGAGTTGGTTTACGATGAAAAACTAACCAAGATATACAAGGTACAGGATTATTTCAGACTTTCCACACTTGTTTTTATTCGTAAATCTCGCCTAGGCCAATCCCCTCGATCCCACTCGCACTAATCTCGAGCTCTACAGACTGTTGCGCGATCAGCTCAGCTACGAGGATCAACTGAAGAAGAACTTTGAGAAGATCTTTGACGACATCAACAATATCTTCGATTTGCGGAAACAGGAGAAGGCTGAGCCCAAGCTGAAGTTCAGCATATTCGATCCACTGAGAAATGGAGCAGCCAGAGCTATAAGGATGAAGCAGGTGGGAGCGGAAGTTGTTCTAGAATATTATTTAGAAAGTGATTTGGAAACAATTTATTTAAAATCACCATTAGCAAATTTTCTTCTGGGGAACCAATTTCCTTATTTTCTCATATAAATAATTATATTTCCAGTTCGAAGAGGAAGAGGAACTCAAGCGGGAAATAGCCAGTAAGCCCGCCGATTTCTTGGCCCCCTATCTCGTGCCTTACAAGCTCCAGGAGGAGCTTACGCCCGAACAATCCCTGTACGCCTACAATGCCTGTCTGAATGACCTGAAATCGCGGTTTGTCAGCCTCCTGAATAACCTGCAGCGTCACTATGAAGACGTAAGTGCCAAGCTCTATGGAAGCCATTCAAACTCACTTTCACACTCATTCAACAGCTAACCTCGGAGTCAAAGTCCCTCAATCGTTTCCTCAACAAATTCGAAAATCAATTCGACAACTATGACTACAAGCGCCTGGTGCAGCAGTCAAAGGACCTGGAGCTCAATAAAAGAATGGTTCAGCAGCGCCTGACCCTTACCCACGAGGAGTCCCAGAAAAAATATGAAATCGTCAAGAGTTCGCTGCTCAAGGATACGAGGCTTAACCTGAAAAAGGAGGATATGATCAAGCAGGGCGCTGCTGAGGCATAAGATAGGAAAATATATTTTAAAGAAAATATTCTGGCATATAATAAATAAAATCGAACAAAGTTAATTTAAGAAGCTGGCAGATATTCATATAGAAAGCTTGATTAAGGTGTGGGAAAGTCTTTTTAATATTAATTTTAAAGGAAGTGGAAGAAGACTTCCCCTTATTCTAATAAAATGAAAATATTAGCTTTAGCCTCATACAAATAATGATTTTCTCAGAGTTCCTTTGGTAACCCATCATTTTAAATAAGAAATTTATAAACCTGCCACAAATTAAGATCTTTATCAAAACCAGTTTAGGAATTAAGTACACTTTTGTAGTGACAAACCACTAAATCAATTATGCCATTAATTGTCCTGGTGTCCTGGCGCTTATATTTTAAGTACTGCCATTCAAATGGCGTCTACAGATTAAATCAAAATCAAAGCCTGGACCTTTAAGATGCAGATACAGACGGAGAGAGACTGAGAGTTTCTTCCCCCGGCGCTTGAGTGGACTCTAAAATGCGAATGTCGATTTCATGGCCTAGAATCATTGCCGCCGTCGCCGCGCGAACATCGTCGCTAAGGGCGGCTCTCCCAGGGGTTTGGGGGTTGGGATGGCTCCGGAGAGGTTCGGGGTTACGGCGAGGAAAATTCGTTTCAAAAAGTGACCGTTTGAAAATTGGACAAAGTGGCTGATGCTGCTCCGGCTCCTGCTCCTGCTGCTGCTCCTGCTGATGCTGATGTTGCTGCCGTGTTCGGACCGGACCCGCGCCCAAGGCACACACAAGCCGCACAGCCGTAGAGCCGCACACACACACACACACACACCGAACCCACACACGCCACACACTCTCAAAACACACACACTCATTGATTTACACAAAAAAATAAAACAAAAGCAATTGTAGTCTTTAAATTGACTTTTCTAACATAATAAGTTACTAAGTTAGTTTCCATATATTTTCTATATGTTTTAAATTTATTTTCACATCAATTTACTTATGTAAATAACAGAGGATGTAATAAATATCTAGATATATTTTTTTTCTCCGTGTACACACGAATGTCTGAGCTGGGCGGCTGTCCATTTAGCGCGATACTCACCCCACCAAAAGGCGCGCTCACACAATCGTTCAGGACCCACACACACACACACCGAACATATATGATGTCCGTGACCCCCCTCCCCTCTTCACATTGCCACCCCGAAAAACAGCTCCCCCCCACCCCCGCCAATGGGTCGGCGAAATTGGGTTCGTCCCTTGAAAGAATCGTCCTAAGATGAAAGTGCTGTCCCTTGTCCGCCTACCGTCCGTTAGCTTCGCTGAAAATTTGCTCGTGGCATGAACACATGTGGCGTAATTTCGTCGCAGATTTTTGTTCGCTAACTGGACAAGGAGATTTCGCGCACTGAACGAAAATAGGGGTCATTCTGCTGAGTTGTTTTAAATTTCTTAAGAACTAAACAAGGCAGAACTCTATAGAGAAATGAAACCTGTTTATAACTCAAAAATGGATGATTGAAGATGATTCTATAAAATATATATATTTATTTTCAATAAAAAAGATATAGGAAAGTAAAGAAATAAACCTTTAGAGGATATATTGCGTAGAAGGATCCTAGACCATTTTTGCAAGGTCTGTTTTCAATACCTTCTTAACCTTAGATCTCTGAACACAAATAAAGCTTAGGCTACTTATCCTTTAATAATTTTATCAAGGACCTTTTTCAAGTATATCCCAAACAATTGCGAATTTTTCGCGGTGTCTCTTTTTGGACTTCCGAGTCGCGGGACCCTGTAATAGCGGCTAGTCAATGTTGTGCGCCAAGGCGTGGGCCGTTGGCCGTTGGCCGTGGGCCGTGGGTCGTCGGTCGTCGGGTTGTGGGCCGTGTCGTCGTTCCCCGCGGTGGTGGGACTTGCTCCGGAGCTCCCCGCTTCTCCCCCAGGACATCGCATCCTCGCCTCGCCTCGGACTTGGGCAGTGGCCGGCTGGGCATAAGTACAGTTGTGTAAATACACTAGCGGCCAGCGCCGCGGCCCAAGAATTTGTATTTTATCAGCATCATTCACATCGCGTAGTCAAGGACTCCCAATATTTACGCGAAGTATACACATGTGTGTGTGTGTGTGTGTGTGTGTGTGAGTGTGTGTGTGTGCCCAGCGAGTGTGTGAGTGTGTAAGTGGGTTCTTGCCGAAGCAAACAGGACATGCGAGGGCGGTTGGGGGAATCGCGAGGGTTTTGCACACGGGCTGTCGTCCCCGTCCGTGTGTGAGGTTTTACGTGCACGCGAAATAAAATAGGGAGAAATTATAGAATTTTTTACATACTTTTTTGCAGGGGAGATTGTTTATATATAAATTTAAATAAATTAGGAACCCCTTTAAGGGGAACTCCATGAAATAAGTTCGTTAATACTAACTGGTTATAAAGTTAATCGACGTACAGTTAAGTGGCTCTATTTATATTAAATATTACCTAGGTGCATGGTCACACTGTGCCCTATTTATATATCAAGATTGTTCTAGGACAATGGGATGAGGAAGTCTTTCCTCATCCTCAGCTTTCGTTAGCTAAACATCCTTGTGCTGTCGAATCCGTTTAATTTAACATATCTCCCGTATCATTACATAACCTAAATACCTGCAGCTAGGCTGGTCACACTCTAAACATTAAAAATGAAAAATCATCCGCGTCTTTTTTTTCCATGTGTGCATATGTGTGCGAGGACACACGTTTGCCGAAGGGGTGGGCGCGTTGGGGTGCGATCCTTTCATTTTATTCCTAAATGTCCTTCCTTCAATATTTCAAACGTGCTTCGTGACGCGTCCGTTTTGCAAAGGCCCGGCGACTTGCAAGTGGGCCTCCTGCTCCTGCTCCTGATGCTGCCGCCGCTGCCTTTGGCTTTGCCTTTGCCTTTGCTTTTGTCGCGCTCCGTTCTTCAGCTTGTTGTTATTGTTCGCCGCTGACATGTTGCTGCTGCGCCGCGGTGAATTGAGCGGAGGAGTGGGTGGAATGGGTCTGGCTCATGGGTGAATGGGTGGACGATTGGACGAGTGGGAGTGGAAGGTCCTGCGGACACGCAGACCGTCGTCCTCCTCGTCGTCGGGGGGGTAGAAAACTTTTATCTCGGCGCATTTATTTTTCTATTCCACTTATAATATATGCCAGAAACAGGATACACACCCACATGGGCATATATTGGATATTTATTTTGTATTCGAACGCCCGGCGACGGACAGCGAACGTGTCAGCATCAGCATCAGGAGCAGAATCAGCGGCCTCGCCGGGTCGCCGGACGGTTAAGTGGGGTAGCCCGTTATGGGACTGGACTTGCCTTGCCTGGCTAGGGGGAAGTACGTAGAGATGGGGTCCATGTGAGTACGGTATGTGTGTTTGGGCCTTCGCCCCGGACGGCGGACGGCGGACGTCGGATGGCGGACAAAGCGACGGACGCTGAAAAATGGCGTGAATTCACTTGGGTGATTTGCGCGACGTCCTGCACGATACACACATTCGAGGATGATGGAAAAAATGTTCCTTCACCTTTTCATTTTCTCCGCTTAGAAGTTCGTCTTGGCGAATACAAAAAAAAAAGAAACTGGCAGAAAAAGCAATTTGGGGTTGGGAGAAAATCCTGTGACCACATGGCGAACTTTACTTTCAGGCCTGGTCTTATATTGGCGACATCCTTTATCCTAAGATATATAGTGTAGACATTTTAAATTATTTAATTAGTTTGCTCTTAAATCCTATTTATAATAAAGGTGGTTTTCAGATTAGATATTATCTTATTAACACAGGGAAAAATCCTGTAAGCACATGGCGAACTTTCCTATCAGGCCTGGTCTTATATTGGCGATATTCTTTATCATAAGATATTTACAACATACATTTTTAATTATTTAATTAGCTTACTCTAAGATTATTTATAAGTTCAAGGTGCTTTTTTTTGCTTAAAAGTAACCTTATGAAGCTTTAAAAAGTAAGGAAAAATTGTAAACTGGATCAAGAAAAGGCTCTGGACTTCAAGGTGAAGTTTTGGTAAAAGTTCCGTTCATTATTTAAAAGGAAATATTATATAGTTACCAGTGCCAATCCTAACGTATCCTTAATCCAATTTAAATTATTATTATCTTCATCCTAAGTAATAGATAATTTTATTTTCAATCCAATACATACAAATAATATCTTTACAAGCCCCCTGTAAGCTCAATGATGTTTTTGCGAGTAAATTCATATCCCTGCTTGACTTAATAGGACCAGATTTTATGCCAACATCACGGGGCAGTTACAGTTACAGCTACCAGTTATACGGCGGCGGTCAGTAAGTAAGTATCCTTATGATCCTTGGGAGGCCGTGATGAACCGCTGAAAAGCGAAGTGCTACACCTGCCGCTGCTGATTGTTATGGCCTCGGCCATTTCCATCAAGTGCTAATATACCGACGTGCCCGTCGACGCCTCTTCCGCGTTCAGAGCCCAGTTTATGACTCTAATTGCCCAAGACTCGGCAGAAGTTGATACTGGTAACTGCTTATCTGTGCCCAGTTGATATGTTGATGACGTGTTTACTGCAGCATAAAGTCCCTTTTACGACCCATTTTATTTATATCCAAGCTCCGCTCCGCTCAGCTCCGCTCGGCTCGTGAGCCTGTCCTGGCGCCAATAAATTTTTATTAGCCATGATGTGGCTGCTCTTGTTCCCTAAGACGGCCAGCAAACTGATTCCGATGTTTTATTGCCCATATTGTGGCCATTCGCATGTAATTCGCGTTTTATTTCCCACACGGAGGGCGTGTGAGGAAATTAGTTTTCAATTAGGTTTCGCTTATTTGCTCCAGATAAGCGAGGGAACTGGGATTTTTGAGTTTATAAACGGAATAATTATAGTTGGTAAGGCTTTAATGCAGTTATAATAATTTTAAAGCACTAATTAATAATAAAATTATAATTTATAAAGCTTAAACTTACTATGGAAGCAGAGGTGAAAAAGTAACTCCTTGTCTTGAAAGGAAATTCTCGTAAATAATTGTTAAGAAAAAGTATTTTAGGTTTTACAACCTCCTTTATTTATTGAAATAAAACTCGTAAATTCATCAAATGTACTTTAAATAATACTATTTTATTTATATTAAATATTTAACAAGGAATCGAAAAAATTTAACATGTTTTAAGCCATTGAAAGTTTTAAGATCCAAGATTGAAAGGGGATTAGCATTTTTTGAGGTGTAAAAATGTAGCTTATTGTCTTAAAAAGTATGTATCGTAAATAAATCTTTAAGAAACGTTTTTAATGCCTTACAAACTTTTTTATTTGTTGAAATTTATTTGATTATCTAGTTCAATGTATTAAATGTATTTTTTATAGTATTAGCCTAATTTTATAACATAATCCACAAGGAATCAATTCAAAAGATACATCTTTCAAGTCTTTTCAAGATTTTTTTGTAAAACCTTATTCAGTTTGTATAGAAAAAGGGAAAATATGATGGCAAAGAACAAAAAAACAAATATTTTAATCTTAATATTTTTGTATTTTAATTTTAATATTTTTATCTTAATATAATTAATATTTCTAGACGTGTTGCTTTTTCACCTTTACTCTCTTTGATATGTAGTACAAGAAATGCAAAGTAGATGAAATCTGTGATTCATTAGTTAACTTAACTTAACTTAACTTTTCTATTAAAATATTACAAATACATTTATTGTGTGTTTCAATTACCATGCATTTATTTAGTTCAGATTAACAGCACTATAACTTTCTGGATCAACTTTCCCTTTAATGCCTATGTACTGGGATAATGATAATGAGCCAACGCTTGGGCGACAGTGCGCTCTAATTGAGGGATTAGTTAGCCTGATTATCGGGTTCATTAAACTTTCACCAGACAATGCGATGCGGCCATTCCGGCAGGAGGAAGGCGACAGTACATAATGTACTTCATTACGGCATTATTGGGCAAGGCCATGTACTGGGCAGGTGCACGCCGCTCGCACTCAGGTGCGAGTGAGTTGCATTGACATTGACTTTCATCTCATTATAATGGCAACAAATGTTTATTTATGATTGTACTGGCCGACACAACACACACACAGGGGTGTGGAGTGTGTGCTGTGTGTTAATGGAGCAAATTCCAGCCAAAGTGCCACAAGCATTGGGTTAAACAACTTGTTTTCCTAATTTAATGATAATGAGCTATTTATGGCTGGATACATGCCATCGGTTGTGTGTGAGCCCATCTACTTACGAGCCTGTGAGCGAAAGTGTTCTGACCCCGGCCCAGGCTCAAGCTCAAGTGTGTGTTGGCTAAGATGTGTGTGTGTTTGTGAGGTGTGTGTGCCACTCTGATTATGAATGTAATGCAAATGCACATTGCATTATTTATAATATCAGGCGTGCATCAATTAGAAGAACTGTTCGAAATTGCTTTACGGCTGCTCTTTCGGAGCTTGTAATTTGTAAACATTTAATTAGGATAGTTATTGAGGTGGCTTAAGCGGCTGACCTTTCTATAATTCCCTCTCTCTGTTCGCACTTCTGACACTTTAATTGATTGTTGTAAGCCCTCGCCCAGGACACTCAATAATTATTGTAATTTTAATTGCCAGGAAATAGGGGTTTTTGATTTGGTAAACTTCTGAATGGTATTAAAAAGAATATGAATTTAATTTCAAGAAATAAGTATTGCTTATACCTTTATCATATTTAATTAGAAGTTGTTGTGTAATCTTTAACTTATATTGAAAATAGTTTCTATTTTTTCAAGCATTTTGTTTTTCATCTTCATTTTTTCTTTCTTAAAATCGTAATCAAAAAATAATTGCCCAAATTAAATGCAGGATAAAAAGCATACAAATATTTGTATATAGCTTAATTGTGAACTTGTTACGTTGTTTATTACATTTTTAATTAGAAATTTCTCAAACGGTTGATGCTGATTTTGATATTTTAAATATTTTTAACCTATTTCCATTTTCAGACTTAAATCTATGAAAAACTATTACCCATGGGGAATCCTTAAGTCTCAGAGATTCAAATCTCTTAGATGTTCTTAAGTTTTCAACATTTTTTTGGCCAAGTATTTAACGTAACTCAATTATTAAACATTTTGAGTGCATTTATTTAGTTATCCTATAGGTAAATGTACCGAAAAGTACATTTAAACACCCAATCCAATTAAGATAAATACTCCAAAATCATATTTTATTGCAGAGATAGGGCATATTGCCGGGAAAAATTTTCCTCCGTCTGCCTAGACGCTGTATAAATTATTTATCCCCGAAAATTATCGGTGGCGCATATCTCTGGGAAAAAGGCGAGATGCCAATTGGCAGCCAAACACACGCACAACTGCCTGCGATCGTCCTTATTCGAGCCTGAGTATTTATGTCTTCGTGGCGAGCAGTACAATATACGCAGCAAGCAATGCATTTATGCAAATGCAGCACACACACACCGCACACACTCGCCACACACACAGGCACATGTAATTGCAGGCACGCGCAATTTCTTCAACTTAGGCGTATTCGGTATATGGCAAATGAAAGTTATATACTCGTTTAATATGCATATTGCCGAGGAAACAAGGATGCGAGGATGCGAGGATGCGGGGCATGCGCTGGTGTGCGTCTCGTTCTAATTCTAATGTCCAGCGTTTGAAAGTCTTCAGGATGCGGACACACGGACACACGCACCTAGTCAGCCCAGCCCAGCCCGGCGCCCAGCCCGATACATAGTCCTCCAGTCTGTATGTCAGAGAGAGGGAGTCCTGGCATGGTCGTCAGATGGCTAGGATGCAGTCTTGATACATGAGCAACCTGCCCATCCAGTCGGGCATCCGTTCAGGCGCAAAATCTGATGTGGCTGCTCCTACGTTGTCCTTATTGCAGCAGCTTCCCTCTACGCCACTTTGCCCCACTCCCTGCATATCCTTGCCGTATCCTTGCCTTGCCTTGCCTCAGCTCAGCTCAGCACAGCTCGAAACTTTCTGCCCAGGAAGAAGTTAGCACGTATATGGATGTGGATGTGGCTGCTGATGTGTACATGCGAGCACACGGCGGTCGGCATATATATGTATATATCATATCGGGTAGGTGTGCTTTGCATCATTGGCCGTCCACCTCCACGGATGACCAGCAGTAACCGAAATGTACGATAAGATTTGGCACAGTGGTCAGAGAGTAGGGTCTTCGAGGAGGGTTTTAAGGAGAGCCCTGAAAGGTTTTCTTGTACGTAAAAATTAAGAGTAGGTATTACTTGGTAGGAAGTAAGTCCGAGGTCATAGAAAAGGAATTTTAAATATGAAATTCGTTTAATTTTAACTTTAATCTAAATTTATTTTTAAATGTAAACAAAATGTATAATATTTTAGCTGGAAGCCAGAGTTTTTAATGAAAAGAAAGCGGAAATAAAAACTCTGCTCTTTCATAAAATGAAAAACCTATGCAATTTCTTTTCAATAGTTAATGCATCCTGTGACCCAGTTAATTTTATTTATTCCATTTATTATTTCAATTAAATTCCGAAATATAAATAAGTGTAACACTTAAGCTTAGATGGGCTTGATTAAATTTCCTTGGCTGCTCTTGGCTTCCATAATTTTTCGCTTTTGTTTTTAGCCAAACAAATATTTATAGCTTCGAGTTTAAAACGTACAATATACATGGGTCCATAGGTTGGTAATTTTATTATCTATTCTCGAGCGGAGTTCTAGCACAGCGCTCCTTGGACGAGGGCGAGTGTATATACCAGGCAAATGTATATGCAAATGCCAGCTCCCGAGACCGAGACCGAGACTCAAGTGGCCGAATGGGAAGTGGGCACCGTGGGTGTCCGGTGGAGCATCGAGGGCTGAAGGAGGAGGAGATGGTGGCTCTCACTCTCACGCCCTTTCTACGGCAACGGCAACGGTCTTGGTCAATTGCGACGTCGGCGGCATTCGTGAAATAGCCAACTTTCGTACATACTGCGATGGAGCCGTAGCCGTAGCTGGATTTTTGCTCCGCCGTCTCCGTCTTTCTGCGTCGTTTCTAGCTCTTTCGCTCTGCAGATGCACATGTGTGTTTGTGTATTAATTTACCCTTCCACAGGCCCCACAAGTCCACAAGTCCACCCTTCTGAGACCGGGACTATATGCAAGCTGCTGGCCAGCATGCCAGGCCATGCCAGGCCAGGGCAACTTGAAAAGTCGAATTTTCGCCATCTCGTTCCGACGTCTCGCGCACAGCTTCTACCTCAGCCAGCCAGCCCGAGTTTGCTGCTTCCACTTGGACTTCGCATCAGCATCAGCATCCTCCTCAACCTCTACTCCCGATTCCACTCCTGGCCATGGCAATGCGATGCGATGCGATGCGAGGCGATGCGAGGCGAGGCGATGACGATGGCGACGCAGCAAAACGTGACCTAGCCCGGTTAGAGCGTACCCCATATAGACTCCATCGCCAGTGGACCAGAGAAAATCTCCACCCCCAAAAAGGCCCATCCTTGTGCCAACCCTTCCTGCTGCCAACCTCCTCCAACCACCACCAGCAAAAGCAGCAGCAGCGGCAGAGGCACTGGACCACCGGACACGAAGCCATCATCCTCATCAGCTTTAGCCGCCGATGTAGCAAGCAATCGCAAGCCGTATGCAAACAATATTTTACATAGCTACTGTCTGGAGGTTCTTGCTGCCCGACTTCGTTGGCCTTCCTTCGTGCCGAGGCCTTCTTGCTCCTTGCTCCTTGCATCCCGCTCGATGTCCGAGCAATCGCACTCACACACGCGCACATGGATGCACGCGGAGAAATTTGTGTGTTGTTCTTGAGGATTTTAAGTGATATTTAGAAAATTGTAATGCCTTACCTATAGATTGGTTTAGGTTAGTTCGAGACGGATGCCTTGAACTTGAGAAAGTTTCGTTAATTAGGGAAAGCGAAGGTGTTTTTGAGTCTAACTAAAGCCAGAGCACTTAGCAGGGTGCCACATTCTGTGAGGTCTCTACACAATCTAAGCTGAAAATATAACTTTGCTTTTAACTTTAATATATTTATTTTTATGGTTGATATAAATCAAGAGATCTATAGATACAAGTTCCTTGTTAAGATACTACCTCCTGACCAATTAATATTTTTTCTATAATTCTGTAGCCCCGAATTTTCTCATTACAATCGACTTAGCAAGCTCTAGACTATTTTCGCCAGTGTAAGAGGCATACGGGGGATACGGATGCTGAGGGCCACGGAGTGCTACGTATGCTGCGATGTTTGTGTTTGTGTAAATGTCCGCATCTAAATTCGCATATACAGCAGCGGTCAACTATGGAAATTATCGATCGACTTGTTTTTGGTGTCAGGTGGTCGGGCGATGGATGCGGTGGCAGCAAGGAAAGGCAAGGCAAGGCGAGCAAGGCAAGCAAGGAAGGCAAGGAAGGCAAGGAAGGCAAGGCAAGGCATGGCAGCAAAGGCATCATGATGGACACGCGGCTGGACGGGAGTTGGGCGATGGCGATGGCGATGGGCGATGTTGGGGTCCTGGGTGCCAACGAACTGGATTTCGGGGGCGGCCGATATGCCAAGGCGCGTAGATTGAGATGGCAGAGGAGCTGGAGCGGAGAAGAGTGGCTGCTGCTGCTGCTGCTGGAAGGAGCTTGTCACACTCGGGGCCCCGGTTGCCCAGAAGTTGCCTGCGAATTACCACTGCTTGTTCGTCGTCGTCGTCGTCGTCGTCGTGGTAGAAGTCCTTTCGTCCCGCCGAACCCCTTCTAGCTGCTTGTGTGCAGCAGACACTGGGCCTCCACGACAACGGACAAGGGACAACGACAACGGCCATGGCGATGACCAAAGGAATGGGTGAATGCTCTGCATTTGCGAAGCATTCAGCGGAAATATTCATCCTAGCTCGTCTTTTCAGCCAAGGACCCCCATTCCCAATCCCTTTCGCTGCCCAACGGCCCCCACACAGGCAGGCAGAGGCAGGCACACATCAAAAGGTTGTTGGTTGGGCTGCCATGTCCTTTTGGACCGAACGGCCGCGGCCAACTCGAATGGCTGGAATTCGGAGGCACTGCGGCGCGGGGCATCGAAGGGAAGGAGGCCAGAAATTGCTTATGCGACATCCACACCACGTCCACATCCACGTCCTTAGCTTAGCTGCTGCCGCTGCTGCTCCTGCCAGCCTCATCGCCTGCAGTATTAGTTATGGCAGACCGGCCAACGCAAAGACGGCTCGCTGGACGCATTGGCCGGAGTCGGAGTTGGAGTTGGAGCTGGAGTCGGAGCTAGAAGTCCCTTGAGCCAAGTCCGAGACCAGAGACCAGAGACCCGAGAACTGAGAACTGAGAACTGAGCACTGAGAACTGAAATATGTATTCGAAAGTTTGTGTATGTGTTTATTTAAATGGGGTTAGGGTTAGAGTTGGAGAGAGTGGACCCGGAATAAGGGGGATTAGCAAATGTTCGTTAGTCGGCCCGGCCCGGTCGCGCCGCACTGGGGCCCTGCCCAGCTCCAGATAGTCGCTTTTTCCGACAACTTGATCTGGACATGTTCTCAAGTTGGGAAACACAACCGCGCTGGAATCTCGGCACTCGCCGGACTTTTGAAGGTGGCCCCTCCCGGTGCCAGAGAGTCAGCGAACCATTAACTTGACCGTCAGATGCTGATGGTTCTCCCTTTTTTTCTATTTTTTATTTCATTTTTACTCCTTTTTAGCGAGAGCACGCGAATTCCTTTTGCGCCCTCGGTTTTTATTGAATTGCGCTCTGCGTTTAGCTACCTGTACCTGAACCTGCACCTCTAACTGTACATTTGTGTATTTGCATGAGGATATCAAACGATTCACTAATCCAAGTGCAGGTGGCACCAGTTCAAGGTCCACTGGGCACAGAATTAAATTTTAGACTCGCTAGGGAATGGAATTATTCACGCTTTTCACAATTCAAAGACACTAAGAGTTATGGGAAAGCAATCTGATATATTTTACAGATTCTGAAATAACAGAGGCCATTTATTTAACCATTTTTATATAAATAAACCAACCTAGTATTAATAATTTAGTATAGGTTCTTCCTTTAAAAACCCTTTAAAACCTGACCTCCTTCTGGCCAAATTGTTTGTTTTATTCGAATGGCATAAGTGTGCATAAGCGATATCCTTCGCAGGGATAGGTCAGGCAGTCGTATCAGTCGGTCAAAGGGTCCGGTTTTTAAAGCCAAAAGCAACAGATATCTGTTTGTATTCGCCCATTCAAATTTTTATTCATGAACTTTTATTATTTCTGCTCGCTCATGAGCTCACTCCAGCCGGGGAATCCCCGTCGGAGGGAGGGCCAAGGACTATGGTGCTAAAGCTTTTTTATGTTTGTGTTTGTATATATTTTTTTTCTCTCGACTCCACTCCGTTTCGTTGCTCTACTTCTTCCTATGTCAACGGTGCAAGTGCTGATGCGGTCCTTTTTATTTTGTGCCCCACTCAAAGTTACAACTTAACTGTTATTTTATTACAACATTTAATAAAAATCAACAAGTGCATGAGTCGGCGAGAAAGGAGTTGGAGCCGGAGCTGTAGCTGTAGCTGTAGCTGGATCCTGAAGGTCCTGATGCTCCTCCTTTCCCAGTGCTCAGTGTGAGGCTATGCCCTGCACTCGCCGAACAAATGGAGCGTGATTTTGTGGCTCCATGAGGTTTATATTAAGTGTCGGTATTAAAATAAAAATGCTTGTTATTTGTCTTGGCCTTTTTATTTAGTCGAAGTTGCCTCTGCCGTGGCCCTTGCTTTTTTTTTATTGCCCTTCCTGAAGGATAGCCCTCGCTTGTGCGAGTACATATAGATATATCAGCTGCGCGGAGTCGGAGTCCAGTCTGGAGCCGGGAGCTGGAGGCACACGGGAGCGCCAGCGGCAAATCAAGCGTGGGCTAATTACCCTACGGCCTCAGGAAGCGACAGAATATCGGGTTTCGATTAAAGCCAGCATGTCTCTAAATTGTGTTGCTTAATTTGGCGCCGCTGACCGTAACGGTACCTCCTGGATCCCTGAATCCACGGGCGTCGTCTGCACTATCCCCAACCCGAGATGTATTTAATTACGAGACGGGGAGCCACCGCCACTGCCGGTGCGCGACTCAAGATTGGCCAAATGAGTGGCGAAAATCCCCAGGAACAATTCATAAAATGAACTTAACCTGGTCCCAGAAAAAAATAAAGGTAACGGAAAATTAGGAGAATTTATGGGAAGCAAGGTAAAGGAATACAGAGGATTGAGGTAGAGAGAGTGAGGAGATTTAATAAATTCTAAGGAAATAAAGTATTTCTTAAACACATAATTTATTTTGATGATTTTTTTTTGTTTTTCTTAATATTTATTCTTAATACCTTTAAGAGCGTATTGTTATTTTCAAAGGCCATGATTTGTTATTATTTTATTTATTAATTATTTTACTAATCTCTCCTCAGTTAATTTAATTTACAATTCATTTAGGTGCAAGTTAAAGTCAGATGTTTTTATAAACACAATTAGCTGAAAATAATTTAGAAAGGTCTTGATTTCTTGATTCAAATGTATGCTTGCGGGTTGAACAATGAAAAACAATGAACAAAGCAAATTTATAATCAACAGAAACGCAAATATAAGCTGTTTAAACAGAAAACAAATAAGGCAATAAACAGACAAGTGCTGAAAGAAAAATGAGTTGAAAATATTTTAGTGAAAAGAGCTCTTAACTTTATTAATTAATAATTTCTGGTAAATGTTCCTGCACCCCAGTAGCTGTAGTTTATAGGTTTAGGCAAACAATATGTAACATAAATAAATAAATAAATAAATTTCTGTACATATTTTGGACTTATATTTAGTACAAAAGCTTTAATATCACAGAACCCTTTTATTCTTGTGTAATCATAAATCAACTGATGAAACTACAAATGAAAAGGCATTAGAGGCAACTCCCTCAGTCTCTGGATAATTAGGTCAGAAAAGTAACTTTGATGCTTAGATAACTTGCCCATTGCAACGGGGAACCTGCAGGATATAGGCACGAGGCCCCATATCTGATTACTTTGATGAGTTGCAAAGAAAGAAGCCATGGCTATCGACACCCCTTCAGGTAATTGCATTATCCTTGTGCCAGCAGCAAGTTCAATAGAAAGGTTGCTCGAGCATTTACACTCCTTGACTTTCACTATTTTCTTTCGGCGACTTTCACTAGTTTCTTTCGTTTTTCTGGAGGAAATGGCCTTGGGAAAAGTTTCTTTCGCCAAAGTTGAGCACAGGAATTCGCATTAAATAAAGCAAAGGCATAACAAATTTTCTCCTTAAGTAGTCTGACACTGACCTACCCTAATGTCTTTCATGTTTGGCCGTACGGGCCAGAGCCAGAGCCAGAGCGGAATAAAAACTCCGAATGTGGCCCAGATATACACATGGATTTCATCACATGCCCATAAGTATGTGTTTGGCAAAGCAAAAAAAAAAAAAAAAAATAAAATAAAATATACGTACGTAGACCCCCAACCATTCCATTCATACTTATGTGCAAAGAGTTGGACAAAACGCATATATCTCCATCTGAGAACCGAGCCGAACTGACCGGAATGTCTGGGTGAAGGGCACACAAACACAATGGCAGAACTGTCTGCCAAGATCCTCCAAGTTGGCAAATATTACGGCCGTAAACGTGCATGCATTAATGGGGATTCTGTATCAAATAATCGGAAAAAATCCCACTAAGTATGCAAACCCATCATCGGTGTCTGTGTCTGTGCGGAAAGCAACAGATATAGATATATGTAGGAGGGCCCTTTTTTCCCAGGACAGGGGTTGGGACTGGGACTGGGCAGAACGTTTAGAGAACTGTGTTTGGAACTTCTGAATTGAATATAAAAACAAATATAAAAGTTTGATGCCCTGCTCCAGACACACAGACACACACACATGGAGGATGTGCCGGCCGGCACACACATATGTACATGTTCGACTGGCATTGAGTCACCTAAATGGATATTGCCCGGCTTGGCTTCGTCTAGCCCAGATCCAGTGTCTGGCATTGAGCAGACTGGAGCAGCAGCAGCAACTACTGCTACCAGGAGCACCGCTCCGCTCCGCTCCGCACCCGACGATGACATGGAATATATATTTTTATATAGACAACGTCTGCTGCTCGAAAAAAGTGCAAACAAACAAAACCGAAGAAGGAAGAAAAAATAAGGAGCACACACACACACGGGAGGAGTTGAAAAAAAATTGGTTTTATGATTCAAGGACATGAATCACATTATTTTTCCAGCAGAGCAGAGCAGAGCTGGAGCTCTTGGAGCACACATAGACAGTGGGAGTAGGTTACAAAAAGGTGGTGCTCCGCTCTGGTCTTCTGGTCCTCTCCAGTCTGTCCTGTCCCACTTCTTGGCCAGACGCCGACATCCTCCTGCGGTCGGATCGGCCACTGTTCTCTCTTTCGGCTCGCTGTGAAAGCAATAATTTAAATCCAACATTTTTATTGCCGCACATGCACACAGGCACAAACAGTAAGCATATGTAGGTACGCTCCATACTCCCCCCTCCCCGTTTTTATGTACTGTTAGTTGGTCATCTAAGTGCATAAGTGTAAGCAAGAGCGCACATAAAATGAAAAATGAACTAAAAAAAAACTTTCGATTTCGTTCAATTGTACTTTGAACCCGACAAATGGAATAAAAAACATTGCGGAATTGGCAAAAGAGTGAAAACTTGAAAAGAAAACGCTTTCATTTTTACCCGATGCTTATAATTCTTCATGTATATAGTATATGTGTTTGTGTTTAGCTTTTTAAAGAAACTAAAGCTCCTACTATTAGGACAGTAAATAAATTATTTCAAGGCATAATTCATTTACTGGACCCGAGGCGCTTTAGGTAATTTCTTTGACATGCAGGCTTTGGTGCTTAATTTTCCTTAAAATGCTAATATTTGCATAAATTATTATAAGATACTTGAGGCTTGTCCTCGATGGTCAATGGTATTTGTTTTCTTATTATTAAAATAATTTTTATTGTCTTTGAGCCTTTCAGGTGAGTTAATTGATTTAAATGTTCATCAAATAATTATATTAAAATTTTACTCGTGTTGAATTTGTTTGATTTTAAATTTAAAAAATAATATTCATTGTTTTTGACCTTTACAATCGAGTGGTGTATTTTTAAATATTCCACAAAATTTTATTTTAAAATGTTTAAGAGTTATCAAACACTTTGCTTGCCGTAATTCATCATAAGAGATATTAAATTACATATTAATTGTACCTGTAATGTTACTCCTAAACTTCAGCCAAAATGCCTTTAATTTCCCCTCAAAACCATTTGAAATTAAACACCTTAATAGCCGGCCCTATTAATTTTTCTCAACAGGTCATTTGATTCCACAAATATGAGTAGGAAAATGTGGTAATTTAGCCTAACACAATAATAATTCATGTGGCTTATTAAGTATGTGTGATTGAGCATTATATACATTGTATTTTAATTGCAAGGCCACTGAGCTTTCGATTGACAATGAAATCAAACCACTCATTCATTTAAGCATGTACTCGTCTTATTTACTTGCCTGACTGACCAAGTATTTACTATAATTCAAGCTTCCTGTATAGTAAGGCATAGTAAGGCACAGTATATATACAGTACAGTATATATAGCGAATTGTGCTATGTGGCTAGACGTTATAATGTGCATTATAATTATGTACACATTTATGTCCTTATAATTGCATTTATGTACAGGGATCAAGGATGTGCGCGCCGCCTTGTGAGCGGCGTGTGTGTGCCTGTTGGTTTTGGCTCATAAATAGCCAAGTCAACACCAACACACACACGAACACACAGTCAGTGGCAAATTAGGCCAGCACATTGCGTATTTAAATGATAATGAGCTGCATTCAGCTGCATTTATGCCGTTTGCCGGCCTCCGCCAGCGGGCCTCATAAGTAGGTACTTAGTTACAAATGGACATGTGCGTGCCCCGATGCACATACGGGCAGTGAGTACATAGAGCTGGGGAGATGCCTCTGCCCAAGTACATGAGGAAGTACATACTTTGTCGTAAATAATCATAACCTTGAACCTCGCCGAGGATGTTACACATTCATGGCGCCAAAGGCCCTGGTCTCAAGGCCATCAAAACGATTTAAGAAGCTCTTTTTTTCCGCAACAAAGTTTGATTTGGGGGAAAAAAATGGATAGAGAAGAGTAATAGGTTTAATTTTAGGTTTAACTGGTAAAGTGGTCCTATAGAATCAAGTTGAAAACGATTGCTGGCAGCATTTTATGTTTGTTGTATGTTTTCCTAATAAAATTAGAAAAATAATAATAATAGGAAATAATATTCCTTCCTTATATTTTATTTAATTTTAAGCACCATAAGAAATAAACTCTCTTTTATCTTAAAAATATAGCAAAAAACAAACTAACTTAAAATAAGTAAGCTTAATTGCTTGCAGACTCTGTAATTAATTCCATTAGATTCTCTTGGTGCAACATGTCGTATACGTAATTTATTAGGGGCCTTCATCTGTGAACATGGGGTTCATGAAAAGGCGAACTATATTATTTAAAATGCCATTACGTATATTTATTCAAGAGAATTAATCAAAGACTTATGCTCTAGTCTAGTTTTTAAATTGCAAAACTAAAACTCAACTAGAACTCTGGCAAGAAATACATTTTTATACAATTTTCACAATAATAAAACTTTGTTATTTGTGTTATTTACATTCCAATAATCGGAAATGTATAAGATTTGATTACACATTAGAGGAATAACATTGTCTAAATGGTCTAGAAATAAAATATATTAAAGAAATGTAAAGAAAATCTACCCTCTTACCTTCTTGCCCGGATATACAATCATTTTCCCACATGGTTTAGTAAAAATGAAATGCTTTACACTTTTACTAAACTTTTAATGATCCTATAATCACCTTTTAACAAATCGGTAACCGAATTTAATGCCTAACAGTATATATAAAGGTTGATAAATCGCTCATATATACTTTATTATCTGCCTTATTGGGTGTCAAGATCGTAAATATATGCAAATACGCTCATTCTCCCTGTAAGAAGCATCATAAAATCGAAACGACAGCTCTCGAAGTATTATGTACATTTTCTGCCCCGTGAAGGGTCCGAGTTGCGATGATAAACTGACGGAAATGTTATTACCTTGTGACGTCGCCGGGCGACTTGTTCGACCTTCGAGAATCGATAAAAGATATCATAAAAAAATAGAGTTTGCTTGTTTTTTGTTTACAGATTTCATTGATTCTTTAATCCTGGATTTTATATGGAAGTTATACGGAAGAAACTTATTATCAAACACGTTTTTGGGATTACATATATTCAATTTCAATCACAAAATACGTACATAATTGTTGATAAATAAATATCTATAATTTCCTCCCACTAATGCTTATATTTGGTGTTGCTTTGCTGTTACAAAATATATCTCTTCGATTTCTTGTTTTATTTTGTAATGTAATAAAAATAATAAACATGTATTAAATGCCATTCAACGTTTTTAAATATAATTTCTTGGAGAAAAAACCCAGAACCCTTAGGAAATTGAAAGCAAACCTTATCAAAATCTTGCTGGATGCTGGACTAACGCATGCTAAAATTAATTGAGGACCCTGGCCACCGCAAGGAAGATGCATTAGACTAATTACAAACGTATTACAGATGCAAGGCTGCCAGGATGGATTGCTGCAATGCCTTGCAAGACGCAGGATGCAGCACACTTTGAGGAGCCGACGTCTGCCTAAAATCTTAAATATACAACAATCAGAAAATATTAAAACTCGACATAAGCTCGATTTTGCTTAGATATACCAAAGTGTGTGGGAGTGCGGGGATGGGGTGTGTGAGTGCGAGTGTGCGTGTGCAAATTAATGTCTAAGCTAAATTTTGATATTTTATACATACCCGAAAGGCAGCGGACGGCATCTACTACTTACTTATATACAAGATTCCAAACTTTCGCAGAGCCAAACCCAAAAATACATATACATATGCGAAGAACCCCCACACTTACTTATATTGTTCACAGGTCCGTGTACATACGAATACATGCATATACACATTCTTAAATTTAAGCAATAGATGGCCGGACATGTGTATGTGTGTGTGTCCGAGTGTGTTTGTGTATGCGAGTGTGTTTGTATCCCAGTAAACGTCTAATTCTCTAAAATGTGAAATTTTACAATCGCCTAGCGTACATCTTTGCGTCCACTCACCACCACCGCCCACCCACCCATCCGACCGTCCGACCATCTAGCCATCCACTGACCCACCGACCACCTAACCGTCTAAGCACCCAGCAGCCACCCAGCCGCCCACTCTGGCCGAAAGGAGCACTGAGAGAAAGGTCTGTGTGTGATGTGATGATTTGTCTCATTTATTTGGTGCCAAATCCTATCTTATCGAAAGGAAAAAGACTAGAAACCGAAATATTCTAACCAATAAATAGTTTATAAAATATTTTGGTATGTTTTATTAGATTTTTTACACATAAAACTATTCAAATAACATTTTTTAGATTACATTTTCTTATTTAGCAGCTCAAGTTCAATAATATTTCCAGCCCTTCTGACGATTTCTCTTCTGTTAACCTCAAGGATTGCAGCACCCGAATTTTGAAATAATATTTTCTCACAAGAATGGTTTTTTTCTAAGTAATATATTGTTTTTGAATGTCAACGTTCTTTATAATGTTAAAATAATGTAGATATAAAAGGTATTATTACAGCTCCTAAAACTTATGAGAATATTTATATAATATTAATTTTGATTGTATATTTTAATACAAAAGCAAGCGATAGTTTTGTCAGTTAATATTATTTATATGATCGAAATTCGATTAAGAACTCCTTTTATAATTTTCTTTCTAATTTCCTTTCATTATTTCCATATAATATCAACCACCTAGATATTTCTTTCCATGCAGCTCGAGAACCGTAGCCGTTGCTCCGGCCAACCTCCATCTACACATCCTCGATTCCACTCCACTCCACTCCACGCCACGCCACGCCACGCCACTCCATCTCTATTCGAACCATCAAGTCGTCTATCCCAGCCGCGTGGCTTGACCACTCCTCCGCCTCCGCCTCGGCTTCGGCCTCGGTCTCGGCCAGGCCAGCAATCCTCTAACTTCGCCGCCATTCCTCCAGAGCCACCCACTCCGGTGGTCGTGGCAATTGCCCACGACGAGTCCGAGGTCCCCAAACGCGCCGGACTCCCACTCACGTATTTGCCGCCAACGTCCGCTTTTCCCGTCCATCCAAATCCACATATACATATACATACATACATCCCTACCCCCAACACACACAGCCTCCCTCCTCCCACACACGCACACACACATTCACTCTTATCCTTTTCACATGTCGCAAGTCGTATGCAAACAACATTTTGCAGAAACAGTTCGTTCCTTGGTCTTCGTTTTATCTTCATGGCAGACCCTTACTTATTGTGGGGCCGGCTGACCAGCACCGTTGCCGTAGTCGTTGCCGTTGCCGTTGCTTTTGCCTTTGCCGTAGCCGTAGCCCCGTAGTCGTTGCCGTAGTTGCCACCACCACCCCGCCCACTGAACACCGGCCTCGTCCTTCTAATTCCCGCCCCTCGCCTCTTAGCCCCTGATAGCCTGATGTCCATGCTGGCCAGGACCGTTGACGTAGATGCTGTATACAGTTGGGGTTAAGATATTACATACACTAATTTAGAGTATAAATTGTTTACATTAAAAATATATCAATAGACACCTGAATAAAATGTATCTTCATTTTATTTAATCTTAAATAAGATCTCAAGTCTCAATTCATAATTGCTTACACAAGCTGCGAAAATACCACATTAAATTATAGCGTCAAATAAGTAAGAAAGCCTAAATCCATCACAATTTAACTTTCTCCCTAATATAACAGAGCCTAAAACATTATGTTTTAAATATTTAAATAAATTAAGTAAATTCCCCCAATCAAGTTATATTAATTGACAAATAATGTTATAAATGTAATTCCGGGCTGTATAAATATTTTATTATTATAATCTAACACCAAAGCAAAGGCAAGATCTAAAGAAATGCTCACTAAACTTATTTAATTTCAATTTTTATTCCTATAAAACGAAAATAAAACTCCAAGAAACTCATGTTCAGTTTTAGTGTGACCATTTTATAGCATACTTTTTGGGGCTTTGTTGGCAAGCAGTTGCTTATAATAAAGCTTAACCTTAAATAAGTGTTAAAAACAAATGCTTCTTTCAATTTAACAAATGTAATTTAATTAGTTGATCAATTCCTCATTTGAATATTTAAATTAATTTCTATTATTGTGGCCGCAACTGTCTGTGTGTGCTACTAGAAAGCTTGGCTCTGCCTTCAGCTCGCCGCTGTAACGTCTAAGAGTGTGCGCCAGTATGTGTGTCGGCGGGGCTGGGAGCAGAGGCATGGACGGTGGTTCGGTGGCTAAAGGATAGCTCCAGCTCCTGCCCAGGCTCCTTCTACTTCCCCGCCCGCTGCCCGCTGCCCGATGTCCGCTGTCCGCGCCGTCCGCCATCCGCCGGTCGGGCATGTGTTTGTGTAGATGTCCGCTTCAAAATTCGCATACACAGCAGTGGTCAACTATGGAAATTATCGATCGACTTGCCTTTGGCGCCAGGTGGTTGGGTGCTATGATGGAAAAGTGGTGACGAAGGCAGCGCCAGCAGGAGCCGGAGCCGGAGCAGAAGCAATCTCCGCTGCTCTTGCGGCGTGGGGGATGCCATACCCTTGCCCGTTTGTCCGTACTCAGGCCCGTACTACTCGTACTCGTACTCGTCCTCGTTCGATGCCCAGTCTAAATGGCAAGAACGCAGCGGCAGCTAAGAGATGCCCAAAAAGAAATTGCGGACATTTACATTATGTGTCCATGTATGAGTATGCCTGCTTGGACTTGGGGACCCGGAATACGGACGAAGGCCCAGAGCCGAGTCCGGCATGTGAGGCGTACACATGCGGCGGAATATACGTGAGCTTAGGAGTTGTCGTCGTCGAGATGTCCTCTGGTTGCTAGTCCAGACGAAGGGACCACGACCGCCCCCACTCCCGGGCAGCTTCTGCATCAAAGTGAAACTGGCTAATGGGACGGGCCCAAATTCGCAGAACGGTGGGAGCCATAACAACAAGGCAGAGATGTGCGAGCTCCGAGCTGTGAGATGTGAGCTGTGAGGAAACGAATGACTAACGAAGGAAATTGCTGATATTGTATGGAGCGAAAGTTGTGCATGTCTGGACACTGGACCGGACCCGGGACTCGGGGCTCTGGACTCAGGGACCAGGACTCAGGGCCGAGGACTCAGGACTCTGGTCTCTGGCAGCGGCGCGTTTTAGTTTTGACAGCAAGACGGAGTCGACTGACCCCACTCACTCTGGCCAGGGATATATGCCATATATGTAAGGCCAGCAGCGCCAGGAGAAAATTCAAATATACTCGAATACACAACGCACAGAGACACACACACACACACGCACGCATACAGGCGAACAATGCCAGATGTCCTGCCGTGTCCGGCATCTTTCCTTACTTCAGATTTCTATTTCCAGGACACCATCGCAAGCCGCCCCTCCCCTCGGCAGGCTGGCTGCACCGTAAGCAATTATGCATCCACAGCGGTTGGAAATGAAGGAGCGGCCATCCATGTACGAGAATATGTGGTCCTTGTCCTGGATGAAGACGGAACGATTGCTCCTGGCCATCCTGCGGATGCAAGTCTTTGCGAAAACGCATTCGCATTCCCATTCGCCGCTGTACATGCTCTCACACACACACAGCTTACACACTACACACTACACACGCACACGCACACGCCTCTCCAATTAACGCGCAGCAGTCGCAAAACAATAGATATGCAATATCGCAAAATATTATAATAATAGTGCAGACTCTGCAAAAACAATAAAACTTGCTGGCGAGTCGAGTCTCAAGTGCAGATACCTGTAGTTGCTGGACAAATATGGGCATCAAATGTTACAATTATATCACATTTATTCGGCTCGAGTTGGTATTTATCAATAATATTTCAGAGTCGCCTCGGGGGAATTTTAGGAGCAGGCCTTTTGTAAAGTGGCCACATCCCTACACAATGAAGATGATTCCAAAGCATCTTGGCACTAATTATTCGCCCGAGAGTATTCTCCAAGATTCTTAAGTGAATAATTATAATGAAGTTCTGACTGCATATTTAATGGAACATCTTTATTAGATACTTAATTTTTAAGGTGATTAGAAGTTACTAGAAAGGATCTGCAGAGGTTAGCTTATTGTAATTTAACCAAATTTATTCATAACATAAAGAGAGGAATTTTTACTCAATGATGTTTTACTCTAGAATCCGATTATATTATTCATTTGTAACATTATTAGTATCAGAAATTATTAAAAAACATATTTTGAAAAGGAAAGAACTTTTATTTTAAAAATTAAAGGCATCTCGTAAAAGGTTTCTTGTTTATGAACATTTTTCTAGAACTCTCAGGAAGTAAATGAATTAATATAATTATTATATAATTATAGAAAAATGCAGAACTGTTTATACAAATTTGATAAAATATAAAAGCAATTAAAAACCAGGTTGTTAAAAATTGGGAATAAACCTACTTGAGTTTTTATGACCATACTATATTAAATTCTTAAATGCTAATAACAAAAATTATACGCCTCAATAGTTTGAATAACTAATATATAAAAGCAAACAAACTAGTTATAAGTAAACTATAGAACCCATAATAAAACCCCAATACCCACATTTGTTCCAACTAGTTCGCTGGTTATTTATTCATCTCCGATGACTGGAGTATTACAGAACAATGTTCACCAATTAAGCCGTCAGAACTGCACAAAAAGTGACCAAAAATTGGGGGTCAGAGGAAGAATTCTACGCTAAAAAAATCCCAGAGGCTGGTGGAAAAAACTGCGCTTTTTACGCGGCGTCAAAAACCAACAAACATCGAAAACACAAGCCCGAAAACACTTTTCCCGTCTATAGTCGCCTAATCGGCGACAGTATCGCATGGCATGCCACCGCAACAAGCCGAGATCTCCTCCGTTTTCCTACGCATCCACACCCCACTGCCCCATCCACATCCACAGCCAAAGGCATAAAGAACTGCACGCCGGGTCCCGGGATGGTAGAAGCTGGTAGGAGCTGGCAGCAAAAAATGGTCAAGTGCATCAAGCTGCATGCCACCGGGCAAACAAGCAAGCGGTTTCCAACTGACTGCCTAATCCCCTTAAACGGCGCGTTTTTTTCGCAACGCCACTCAGCTTTCTGCACTTTCTGGGCCTGGACCCTGCACTCTGCACTCTGCACTTGTTGGGCCCGCCCGAGTGCCGTTTTTGTTTCACCGCAATTTTGGCGCATTGGCGAAAGGTAACACTCAGGGAAAATTTTAGTATAGAATAAAACTAGAAATTTGACTTTCGGTTGAGATTTAGTCACTAATTTAAAATACTTCTTGAGAGACTAGAAAAATGTTCCCCACTTGCACATCAAAAGAAGGTTCAATAATATTAAATTAAAGGTTATATTTATAAGAAGAAAGGAAACCCATTCCTTAAAATTACCAAATACCATTATGAGATATTTAAAACTAAAAAGATCTGATCTGTATTAATTCTTTTTAAATAAACAAAAAACAAAATTGTTGGATATAAAATAGTAAGATGGGTAGCGCTCACTCCTTGCTCTATAGATTAGATATTTTTGTGATCTATTCGTATAACTACTTATATATTAAACATTTTTAAATTTTATAAATAAAATCATAAATTCTTAAAAATCTCATAAAATACATTGCAAAGCTAAACGATTTTTATTTCTTTCTCTGCAGCCACGAACAGCGGAGAAGAGAAATGCCAACGGCTTGACCTTTGCACACACGGTTGCAGATTCTTTTTTGCGCGACTTCTCTTCTCGTATCAGTGGCGTCAACGGTATCACGGCAGTTGCCAACTTAATTTCCATATGGTGCAATTTTGATGGCTCCAGCCGTAATTCAATGCCATTCGCTTTTTTCCGTTGTTTGCAGCTCGTTCGCGATTGAGTGTCATATATGCAGGAAAAAAATCGGAGGCCGCCGCCACCAGCCAGCTGCCAGAAACAGGAACAGCCAAAAACCAGCACCTGACATTTAGGCAATACAGTCAATAAAGGAACGCACCTGAGGATCAAACCAATTTTGCAGGAATTTTTTGGCAAAGTGAATGCATATAAATGGAGCTGCATTAAAAAATATGCAAGGAAGCCTGAAGGTATTTTTTAATATTTATTTCAAGTATGTATTACATATTAAATGATGTACATATTAAAAGTGGGGATTTGAGAAGCTGCCTATGCATTGGTTTTATTTTAAAACATACACAAACAATTAACAATAGCTTGAGTACGGTTTTAGTTACAAAAAAGTAGTAATTTAATGTTAAGTTCAATTTATCGTAACTCAAAAAATATTTATAAGACAGAAATTCACAGCTATTTTCCTGGCTCTAAAATAGTCCAAAACATTATAAATCTTCTTTAAAATTTGACTATAATTAATTAAAATCAACTAGAATTGAAATCATTATCACTTAAATTAACTATAAGCATAGATATATTAATATCTTTCACCTTTAACTAATTCACAGCTATTCTCCTGGCTCTAAAGTAGTCCAAAGCCTTTGAAATCTTCATCAAACTTCGAGTATAATTAATTAAAATCAACTTCCATTTAAATCATTATCACTTCGATTGACTTTAAGCAAATTTGAAAGCTAGAAAGAATCTTTCCCAGTAAGAGGAATGTACATATGTGTAATGACAGGTTAAATTGGCCCTTTGTCCCACTTGTTAGCCAAACTTCTGGGCCAGACTCCTTGTCTCAATGCTACTCTGAACTGCAAAGAAAAACTTTGCTCAAGCGTCTGGCATCAGTTAAATTCTTTTTTAAGACCTAAAGTTCACAAGGTCACAAAAATTTCGTGACTTGGCAATTTCTTTATGCAACTATTATTAAATGTGGAAGAAGAGCAGAGAGCTGAGAGCTGAGGGAACATGTGCTGGGAATTATCCTAGCTCGGCTGAGAGAGGGGCGGCTGGGCTGAGTGGGTGTGATTAATATAAATCAGACAGGGGGAAACCTATATGAATGCCGTGCAAGCTGGGATTTTCTTTCCTCGAAATAAAAACAATGATATGACCGAATTATTCAGATCCACATCAGCCTGGCGTCGGAGTCGGCGTCGGCGTCGGTGTCGGACGTCGTTTAGCGCCACGTGTAAGCTGTAAAACGCATAAGTATGTCAATTTTTAATTCTGCACTGAGCACTCTCTGGCCGGGAACACTACTGGCCTATATGGAGGTAACTAAACAAAAGCCTTTTGGGGCTGCGAAGCAGGAGCCGGGGGCTGGGGCAAATGGACTCACGCCTTTATCACCGGCCTCTAGTGTCCTGCGTAATAACCTTATTTTAGGACATTCGTAGGCTGTGCCAACCATCACAAATCTGTTGACCACTGCCCGGGCACGAACATATATAATGCCACCTCTCGCCACCAAGGGGTATCCAAAACTATGTGCGCGCCACTGTAACATATAATTTTGAATATACATATATAAAAGCCACCAGCTAGGCAGTACATACATACTAAAATATATATATATTCAACCATACATATGTACAAAAGTAAAAGTTTAGTTATGTATGTGCGCATAATATATTCGTAATAACATTTTCGAAGCCCGGCGTAAGCATTTTTCAGCCGTTTCATCCCTTTTCTGGACACTTAGGGGTTAAGGCTACAAAAGGTCCTGTCCACTCTACATCTGTATCCGCATCCTGTATCTGTATCTGTGTCCGCTGTGTGTCCAGTGTGTGTGTGTGTGTGTGTAACACCTCGCGCCCCATCGCCCAGCCTCCGCAAACCGCATCTATCACAAAATTTCGACTGGCCGGGATGGCGGTGGCCCGGCAAGGTCCCGGGAAGGTCCTGGAAAGGGTCCAGGTCCAGCCGAGTCCAGGCCTGTCCGGTTTTGGGTCCGGTTAAGTCCGTTACGGGCCTGTCCCGTACGACAGGCCTAGCGACACGGTTGACGGTCGACGGTCGCCGGTCGCCGGCGATGTTCGACCCATTTCGACCCCCCGCCCAAACCGCACGCACTCTGAGCAATTATTAAACGAGTCTCTGGAACGTTAAATTCTGTCCACTTTGGAGGCGGAATACACTGGGAGAAATGCCCTGCAAATTAACTAAGACAGGGAAGGCATAGAAATCGTGGTGGATTTTTAAACAATTTATATAGTGTCTCAAAGAAATTCACAAGACAATGGAAAATGTTTAAGGAGTTTGGTTTCTTAGTTTTTAATATGCATTGCCATTAGAACATTTTCTTAACTTTTTAAATATAGTCTTTTATTTTTTATTGTTGTCATTATTTATTTATAAAATTTCTAAACTATTTCCTGACTATTTATGATCCAGAAAAAACATACACAAAGGTTTAACAAATGTTTCTACAGATTTCAGATTTCAACAAAGAAATGTGCTTTTAATATAAGCCGTTTCTTAAATGTCTTCTTACATAACCATACTGATAAAAAGAATATTATCTTAAGAAACTAATTTTTAAATATTTATAACAATATCATAGATGTTAATTTTTTTATCATATCTTACAAGTACTATAAATTCAAACTTATTCACTGAATTAAGTCAAAGAAGTGTTTCAAAGGCTCCCATTTCTCAAAAATTCAAGACGTCAAATATTTATGTAGTTATTTTTCCAGCCATTTATTTTGTTTTTTCAATATTTGCAAGTATAGGTTCACTTTTCTTCAAGTGCAGAACCATCTGCGGCACTACTCAAAGAGCGGGGGAGTGAGACTGACCGGCGATGAAAAATAGAAATCGCAAGAGTTTGTTTAACAACAAGTGAAGGGGTTTGTTTTTTATGCTGCCGCCACCGTCGCTACACCCCCTCCATTCCTTCGACTAGGCTTAGTGCTTACATTTAGTATGCCATATAAGACCGTAAATACACACACACACTCGAGCACATGGGCATTTACATGTCAAGCCACATACTCCAGAGATACATACTTATCCGTATATATAGTATATATAGAGGTGTTTGCTGGTCTGTGTGCTTCGTGATTATAATAACGACTATAGAGGAATACAATGTTGGTCGTTAAAAAGTGCCAAAACTCATTAGATGCTGCCAGGTTACTATGGACAGTGCCGAAAACTAACCCTTGAAGTAGTCCTCGAGGACGTAGCGAAGCTTGATACTCATGGATTTGTCAGTCAAGGGATTCCGATACAATTTTTGATCTGATATATACTAATTTATACTCTTTTTATATGCCTCTCTGAAGAGATAATAAAAATATTTAGCAAAATCAAAAGTTTCTAAAAATTATCATCCTTAAAACTTCATTTTTAAAAAGGTTTTTAATTTTATATCGTTTCTCTTGATGAAAACCTTTGATATAATTCTCGAAAATATATTTTAAAATACTTAAATTATAAAGGACATTAAATTCCGTTCAATCAATGGATAGTTTAGTTTTAGAGTTTATTTTTTAAATATTTTTCTTTATTTGAAACCTACAAGAAGAAAACTTTTAAAAAGGTTCCACACTAAACATGAAGAGCCGAAAATTCAGGATGCCATATCCTTCTGCCTTGGTGATTTGTCAATGCTACAAACCGAAAAGTTTGACACTAATACCCGCCAGATAAATACCTTTGCGTTAAAACTTTATTTGCATGTCCTGCACGGTTAACAGCGGTGACGAAGACATCAAGTCATTTGTTAAGATTAGCTAAATACCCGCACGGCTGCTTAATATTCATATCCGGATATCCCGGCGTTCACGGGAACCAGTTCTCGGGCCAAGACAAGCAATTGCAGATTGCTCTAAGGAAGGATGCGAGGAGGACAACCGGTATTTTGATTGGAACCGAAAATTCCTCATGTACCAGCTCTCGGACCCTGGACTATCATTTAACCGGACAGTGTGAATGGAAAGTAAAAACAGCTTCGCTTTGGGATATTTTATACGTCGTTTTCTCACGAAACCCGTGTCCTGTAACGGAATTTTCGAGCGCCTGATTTATTGACGATGGGACGAACGTTGACAGGGCTCGAGGTCCGGCGACCTTTAATCCAGTTTTCAGTTTTTCCATTGAGGCGCCGTGATATAAGTTCCGCTCTTACCACAGACAAGAATAAGGGTTACATAAACACACAACAAATCGGGCCAGGCTCTCGAGGAGGCCATGCTTTCTCCAATGATTTGAATACTATATAAAGAGTCCGGCTTTTTATATCCAAACACTAAATGTTTTATGAGATATGCATACGGGTTTTTATTTTATTGTTTGTAAAAATAAATAAGGTCAGGGTCAGCTTGATTCTTAGGAGAAATAAGAGTTGAGGAAAGCAGGAGTCTTGAGAAGATCCTGCTAATATTTATTCTGAGAGTTTAATGAATCAAAATAATTTAATTGCTCTGTCTTTTGAGTTTGAAGCGGATTTGTCTTGTCTTCCAAACATTAAAAACTGTTCATTAACAAATATTCAACGGATATTTTGCTTCTAAATTTAAGAATAGAACAGAAACATAACTATTATAAATATTTTATATTAAATACAATCGAACATTCTAACCTAAAACTTTATATACTTTATATACTTTTAAAGATGCATATACCATTTTTATTTCCTCAAAAAATCAGTCTCCGAACTAAAACCTTTCGCTGAAGCTCCGTTTGCGGTCAAGCCTTTATTAGGTCTTCTGGCAGAAGAAAAAACAAACCCTTTGCGTGTCAGAATGTGTGCAATATAATAGCACCTCGGCTGAAATCCGGTTTGAATTTTTCAAAAATCAAGTAGCTGCCAGGATGTCCCTCGAAAACAATGCGAATGCCAGAAAATTCGCTCGTCTTGTGGAATCCCTTCCCCTCCGCAGCCTACATAAGCCTCTTATCACCGCACTTTCCACGTTTGATCAGCTCGACTCGTGTTAATAACGAGACAATTCTGACAATAAAGTGAAAACTTTATCGCGCACAATGACATATTCATTAGGATGTCCTTTCTCAGGATGACATCGGTCCGCAGGACTCAAAGGCATCAGAAAGCAGCCTTTCTGACTTACACGCGCTAATCAAAGGGGATGAATATCCTTCCGGCTCTTTTAAATCGTGGCTGCCAGATAAGTTGCTGTGGTAAATGCAATGGCATTTCTGTGAATGCTTTTGCTTTCACAACATCCTTCATGTAGCCATCATAATATTGTATTAATCATGATAATTCCATGAACAATCGGGGCAAACACAACTTTTGCCTTCCTTAGAATTTCACAGTCCAACTGGGAAAAATAACAGAGCATGAATTAGTTGTGCATTTCTTTGGGTATGTAATCAGATTTAAATTTAAAAGGAAAACGAATTTATTTACTATGCTTTTTATATAAAATTCTGGCTATTAATGGCTAGCACTTCAAGAATAACTTGCATTATCCCTTAGTAAATACTCAGCCTAGTCTTAAATCCTTACCTCATAAATTAAAATATACAAATAATTTCTGCTCTTTACGCAGACTTTTAAATCAAAATTTTTCCAAGAATATCGCTTGAACGCGAACGAGTTAGTAAACACAACGGCAAAGAGAGAAGGCTGATGACAAAGTCTCTGGTTCAGCTTTGATGTTCGCAAGGACAAAAGAAAAACAATGCACAGGGTAAAGAGAACAAACAAAAACTATTGAAACAAAAAAAGAACACTTTTTTCACCACAAGACACAATAAATTGCAATTTATATCAAAAGTTGTACTCATCATCATCATCCCGAGCCGAAATTATGAAGCGCAATATGTACTTTGCACAAAAGTGCACAGATCTTTGTTGGTTTTGTAGCATATATATATTAGGACATCGCAAGAACGAAGAAAAAAAGTAATTTCAACAGCAGAGTCTACTTTTTAATACAAAACGTGAAAGTAAGGGCACAAAGAGCTAAAATCGGTTAGAATTCGACCTTTTAGCAGGAGAGTAAAATGCATTTAACTAGGTAATTATAAAATAATAAATAGGCAATTAAATGTATTACAAATGTATTTTTAATAGTGAAAAATGTTGGTTAAAGATTATACAAATTGTATACGATTGGAGAACTAATAAATCACACTTATTTCTTAATTATAAAAAGTATAATTAGGTAGTACAGTCTTTTGTTATTAGTTGCCAACTAATTATATTTTTTAAGGCTTAACAAATCTATAAATATTTATTCTTCTGACCTAAAAAATAACCAGCTCGCTACCAGTTCCGCCTGGATTTTGCTAAAAGAATTTTAATGGGTTTGCAATGCACAGTGAGTTGGTTCCCCCATTTGAAGGCTCCTCTCATTTCCATTGATCCACGCTGCTGGACGTTGAGATTCGTGCCGGATGGCTGGCGAAGAATGGTGGGTCCTCCGTTCGGTTCCGCGACTTAATCTTGCGCGATCGTTTTCCATCAAAGGGTTCCTGCTCACATGCAACTAATCTGATTGTAATTGAGGCATGCTAGAGCACGAGAAGGAGAAGGAGATGGAGGACGAGGATGCGGATGCCACAGCGGCTGAACACGCAAAATGCAGAAGGTTCGCTTCGATCTCGTAAAGGTAACTTGGTAGCCAATTATTCAAACGCGAGGATAAGAAAGCAAATAAATTGACTTCAGCCTGCCATGGGCTTTAGGCGGGAATCAAAAATGCATAAGTGTATATATCGTATATAGTGAGTGCTGCCTGTTGAAATATAATTTTGTTTAATTTTTACCTTACAAGAATATTGTGAATATTGTGAATATTGTGATTATTCCAAAAATGTTGTCGAATGCGATCCACATTAAGCTCACGCAAATTCCTCCGCCATCGGTGCGGATGTGGTATCCGATATTGGCAGCTTCATCCTTTAATCTCGATGGGTAATTGCGTAGCCGTTGCTGCCATTGTCAGTCATATGTTTAAAGGATGTCAATCAATCTGCGCTTCATTTTGGGCACTTAGGTATGTTGAACTTATATCGGGGGGATTATAAATAAGATAATATAAGATATCTTTTAGAGAAATGAATAAAAATTATACGAGCCTATTTAGTTCTATAATATTCCAATGGCTAATTATATTGAAGTAATGCATCTTAAAGGAACTTCACACAAAATTAATTTTATTTAATTTGAAAGCAATTTGATCCTGGAATCGTAATGCAAAATTAAAAACTTTCCATCACATATCAGTTTTAAGAACCATTCCTTTCGTTTATCGAAAGAGAGTTGAATAGCATTAATTACGTATAAAAATCTATTATTAAAATAGCCCAACTTCAAGGTAATTACAATTTAAACACTTATTATGGAATAAAATATCTTATATTCTAGATTTGGATTTTATATACTCGTTTTAGGGATTCAAATTAATTTATCTTTGCTAAAGTCACTTAATATTATTATACTTAACATTATTAAATTCAAATAAATGGCTGTACAGTAAATTCAAAGCCACTTAATATTATTATACTTAACATTATTAAATTCAAATAAATGGTTGTACAGTAAATTCAACTAAAAAAAAAAAAAACTATACAAACTATAGTGAAACCTGTGTGTGGATACCCACTTATTTCGGGCACTTGTGTGTGTGCCTGCGTCGATCTCAGTACCGCGATCGGTTGCAATCGTGCGGGTTACGAGGCGACACAATATTGACAGCGGCTGGAGCGGATCCGTCGATATGCCCAGGGGGGGATTGGTTCGGTTTTAAGTAATTTAATCCTCGCCCAGAACCAGAATGCCACGAAGATGTCCACCGATCGCTGCGCTGCGCTGCTCTGCGCCGAGCACATGCAATGCGAGTGCGAAATACGAAATGCGAAAACATGCATACTCGTCGTCGTACAGTGCGGATCACGGCTGGCAGGCCGGCCGGATGGTCGACATGGATGCCGATCCCGATGCCGATGCCTGGGAGCACTGTCAGTCGCCTAATCATCGTAATAATTCGCCTCAACTTCAGCCGATGGCAGCGGCAATGGGAAGCCAAGCGGAAATTACCAACACGCGATATTTAATTTTTCCAAAAGGCGAACCAATAATTCGTCTTCATGCCGCTGCTGCTCCCGCTGCCACCGCTGCCACTGCCTTTGCCGCCGCCGCTGCCGTGGCGGTTGCTGGTGCCATTTTTTTCGTGTTCGGCTTGACCGATGCCTCCGAAAACGCTTCTAGAAGAAGGAGAAACTCATTAACGCATCGCCCTGATGCCAGGACCCGAAGTCAGACTGCTGACCTCCATCCAGACCGGCGGTATCAATGGTCGTGCTCATCTCCGCATATGTCGATCCAAGTTTTGCCAACTCACAGTCTAGGCACTTTTTAAAGCCACTTGAGATTCTCTACACATGAACTTAACATATAATAATTATAATCCATTTAATATACGATAAGAATGTTGCCATTTTCATCTTCAAATTTTTTACACTTTTCCTCATAACATGTAAGGTTTTGCTTCCAATTTTTAGAAGAATTTTTAGAACACCTAATTGAGAAATCAGAATAAACTCATTCATTCTGGTATCTCAGAAACGGAACTCACGGTTAAATTTTTACTATTTGCTGTCAATCAAACTAACTAAATAGAAAGTCTATTTAGATTCTACAAGAGCTAATATGGAGATTTCCCCTTTCGAACGAAGTTTGTGCCCAATATTATTTCAAGGGAAATTGCATATTAGATAACAACATTTGTAAACAAATCTTTGATTTAATTTTATTCCCTAAATATTGAATATTTCGGGTATTATAATTGAATGTTTACCCCTCCTATTAACTTTTCATACGCATTCAAAGTGTAATTTTAAAAAAGAAGGAAAACAATTCTTGGCAGAAAAATATTTCAATATTAAATTGAGTTTAATAAAAAACCAAATTTTTATACATCTCGTTGTATATTAAACTGGATTTAATATTAAAATATTTTTTGGCAAGAAAGTACATCTATGCCTTTCTCATAAACCCATACCCCATTTATTAATCAGAATGGTTTTTATGTGATAAATGTGATTTATCAGTAAAAAAATGCAGTGAATAAATTTATTACAGTTTTCATTCTATTAGCGGACAATTGTTATCTATAAATAAATAAATTACAGAACAAACAAATCGTTCACTCATTCATTTCCTTAATATAATTATGAGAAAGTGACATCAAAATCGCTACGGACTTAAACTCAATTGAAAATGTGTGCCAAAAGTGTGCCATTCACATCGTATATTTGTTATTGGAAAGTGTAATCTTTTTTAGCATACTTTTAAACACTTTCTTAATTGATTTGAAATCTACAGCCATTTATTAGAAAACCATCATAAGTTAGTAGAGAATTTTCATAGCTCGCTACACACTTTTTAAATTAATTTTGTTTGCAGATATTTTTTAAGGAAAACTTGTATGAGTTTATAGAGATTTGTAAAAGGGCCCCGCTCTATAATGCCAACTTGATAATATTATTAAAGAAGTCACTGAGTACCAGGTAGAATCGGAGCATTCGCCTGTAAGTTTTATCCTGTTGATAAAGAGAGTGCTGGAAAATCAAACCAGATTTCCACCCAACATTGTTACTTCTTAATTTTTCTAAGTGTACCAAATTAGCCCACACCCCATTCCAAATAGCTGAAATAAAGAGAACCAGCAAAATAAGCAAACGCAATTACGGATTTTGAGAGATTGACACTTTAAAGTTTATTTTTCGTTTGTTAATAAATATTTATTCGCTTCGTTATTAATTAGTTTATATGCTTACTAAGAGTTACGGAGATTACAGCAGTACGAAAACAAATCGATTGGAATGGCTGGCGAACGTGCCAAATAATTAAGCTACTTAACACAATTAGTATTCGTTATTATACGTGTAGATGGATTGAATTTGATTTTCAAACAAGTCGCCACACGGTCGATATCCCTAGTTAATACTAGCTATAGTACGCCGATCTATTAATACCTGTTGCGTTGATATTAATGCGTTAATTGATAAATGCAAATAGTATTTGCCTTGCGAAATGAATCGTGTTCATGAATACTAAGGTGGCTATTAACAATCAAAGTGGAGGTATTTACACTATGGCCTATCGACTAAGAACTAAGAACTGGGCCTGGGCCTCTACTGCTCGGCATCGCTGGACCCGCTGCTCTTGTCCGGGGTGTGCGATCTGCTGGAGGCCTTAGAGGCGCAGGACCTCACCGACAAGTCCTCCGGCTCGCTGTCACAGTAGCTTTCGTTGGATGCCTCGCTGTGGGCCAGCGGGCTGAGGCGCTTCATGAGGGCCTCGTTGAAGGGATATGTCTCTAGGTCGGGCTCCGAGGAGCTCGCGGTGACCGCCGCATGGGGATTATAGAGGGGCACACCTCCCGCTCCGCCGGGCTGCATGGAGGCTGCGGCCGCTGCGAAGGCCAGGAAGTTGAGGCTGGCGTTGAAGAGCTTGCACCAGTCCAGCAGGGCGGCTCCCTGATTGTCGCCCTCCGGGGGAGTGGTGTTGCTGCCACTGGTGGAGCCGATGGCGGCGCCCATGGGCGGCGGCGGTGGTGGTGCTATCACAGGCGCTAGATCCGCGGGAGTCGGAAAGGGAGCTGGCAGTAGAGTGGGCACTGGCACTGTCGTGGTATCCGGAGCAAACATGGGCGTCTTGGCCTGCTCCGTCTGCAGCGCAGCCTGGGTGTTGGCATCCAAGGCATTGTTGTTCTTGTCGTTGACCTGCTCCGGCTGGCTGGCTCGCTTGGCCGGATCCTTGGCCCAGTTCTTCACACTCAGCAGGGGCTGGCCGTTCTTGGCGTAGTCCTCCGAAGCCAACAGCACCTTGTTCTCCTCCTCCGCTGTCTTGGGTGCGGCGTGTGCCTCCACTGGGGTGACTTCCACTGCCTGCGGAGGAGGGGCCAGCTTGGAGTTGAGCAGCGCCAGCAGGTTCAGCTGATGCAGCATGTTGTTGGAGTAGTCCATCACGCCGACATTGCTCTGCTGCATCATCTCCGGATGCAGGCCGTTCTTCTTCACGAACTCCACCAGGCTCAGCTTCTCGAGCAGGCTCTCGCCCTGCCCTGGGTAGTCTCCCGCGGGGTAGGGCAGCGATCCGAAGCCCAGCTCCTCGTAGTTGGGCGGCAGGCCCACGAACTTGGGCGGCAGCTGGAGCTGCAGCTCGAACTTGGCCCGCTTCTCGGGCGGGGCGTCCACCAGGCCCAGGTGATCCGGTCCCAGCTGGCGGCACATGAAGCGCAGCTTCTGCTCGTTCTTGCACCAGCCCCGCAGCGTGGACTCCGGCACTCCGATGTCGCGGGAAACACTGGCCTTGGTCTCGCCGTTGTGGATGCGCTGGATGGCGCGCACTTTGTCGTTGGGCGTGAGGTTCCGCAGCGGACGCTTGCCGCGCGTGCTCATCCGGATGTTCATGTGCTGGTAGGCGGAGATATCCATGGCGAGCTGGGGAGATTGGAGCGCGGTTACGGTTACGGTTACGGATACGGCTGCGAGTGCGATTGCGATTGCGAATGCGAATGCGAATTCGGTTGCGGATGCGACCACCGGTGTGCACTCCTCGAAATCGCAGAAGGATGTGATTCTGAGTCCGATTCCGCGACGCGCCACAGCGAATTTCCGAATCCACGAGATGAGCCGACGCGTCTGCGGCGAAGAGAACGCTGGACGGACACGAACCCGTTTGCAGCCAATCCAGTGACAGGCGGGCTCTCTCGCCACCACTTGTTACTCGGCGACTGACGCGCCTGCTCTCTTCCAGGACGCTCTCTGCGGGCGGCGCTCTCTTAACAGGACATCTGGCGTGGAGAGCGCGCCTTCGCGGCCCTCTTCGCGAACGGGAATCGGGATGGGTGAGTGTGAGTGAGTGTGGAGTGGATGCACATTTCCAAATTGTCTCCGGGTTGTAGGCCTTCTCCTGCACGTGCCCCAGTGTGTGTGAGTGTGTGCCCGTGTTTATATAGAAACCAGTTATTTACCTCCCATAAACACTCGCGAGAGTGTGCCAGAGTGTGTGTGTTTGGTCAACCTTTTCGCATGTGCGTGAGCGAATCTGATATGACTTGGATTTGGATTTGGATTTGGACTCGAACTCGAACTCGGACTTGGTCTTGGTCTTGGACGCGACTGCGGCTGCACTTTTGGGTCGCGAATATTTTTGCAATAACACAATTTCACTTAGGACTATTTGTATTCCGTATTTGCTCTAATTTCGTTATTACTCTTCGGTCAATATTGGTTTTGGTAAGAGTTTGAGGCTGCTCCGTCCGCCTTTCACCCTGCAAATAAATGCTACTATTTTCAAATCAATTTACATTTATGTTTATAAAGACTTACCTTTATTGATTTATATTTATACTTGTGTAGGGTATTGTAATTTCTAAATTGAAGTTTTGCAACTAGCAGTAAAGAAGGTCTTTTTGATACTATAAAGTTGAGTTTATATTTTATTCTAAATTACTCAAACTTAGTTTTTTATTTTTAAGTAAAGACACATAATTGTTGTCTACTATTTTCGTTAAAAATCTATCGACTATATCCCATAACTCCCATTGAAACGAGCGAGGAATATTCGCAAATCTTCATTGATAAAATTATACGACTATATCTTATAGATAAGATCCGCCGAAATTGCAAAGATACAAAGATATAACAACTTCGGCTTCCGAAAGTTTGCTTTATTTGATTTATTTTAAAATTATTCAGACTTAAAGACAGAACGATTAACTTTTATAAAATAGTGATAGTTTGCCTAAAATCTGTCACTGGGTTTTACGCGTCTTTTAAACTGCGAGATGAGGGTTCCAGTTCCGGTTAGGCGGCCAAAATGAAACTCTTAATTTGTTTTTGTATTTTAAGTGTTCCTTTACAACATTTAAGACATTGTTCTTTATTATTTAAGTCGTTCAATTTAATAGTTTCGGAGACAGAGCAGCCTTGGTCAAATGGGCGGTCGGGTACCAAGTCGATTTTGCTGTGTATGATTCATATATTTATTAAATATTCCAATACCTTAAAAAATTTTTTTTTTCATTATACATTACTACTCGCTTATAATTAAAATATTTGAGATCATTTCAAATAAGGAAGAAATTATTTTCTGCTCCACTGAACAGAGAACGTGCGCTATTATTGAAAAGCTCCACAGATTGGAATGCTGATGGCGAAAAATTTATTAAATTAGCCACCAGGACATTGCTGAAGATAAATCAAAAATTGTAAAATCCATATAATGGTAATATATTCATCATTGGCTCTCTTTATTGTAAAAGTACTCTCTTGTGAGTAAAATTTCGCAGGATTTCTCAAAACTGATAACGGTTCAATGATATGCACTGATTTGCTTATATTTTAAAATGGGCGCTCTAAAATTGTACAAGTTAGCAGGACCACGCCAGGATAAATTCGATTTTTAGTTACGTGACTCTATCGATATTTCGTGAAACTATCGTTAAATTACAAATACCGTTGCTCAGATAGCCGGGGGTTTCCCACTCCCACAAATATAATGCTAAAAAAAAATGTCTCTTAAATTCTATTAAAGAAATAACCACCAACCCATATTGCTTATTTTTCAAATAAAATGAATTCCATGTTACTTTTTAATACTTTTTTTATTGTGTTATTAAAAGACACATTTTAGAAAGTAAGTAGCCTTTAGTATTTATGTTTGATTTACACATATTTAAATAAATTGTCTATTAACTATAATTTATTAGATTACACCTACATGTATTGATTAATTTCCGTGTTGTCGTATATTATAACTATTTTATTATATGTTATTAAACAATTGTTATTTGTCCTTGAACTTAAATACATTTGGTGTAAAATAATACAAAATTATTGTTTCTCAACAATCAAAAATGTACAAAGGTGTGTGTTGCAAGCTAATTGAAATACAATTATTATTATTATTATTAAGGCTTGGTGTTTATAATAAAAAAAAGCCAAATTAAATATAAATTGGCTACTTAATTGCTTGATAAAAATTAAAATAATACAAATCACAAGTGTAGTGCCGTTGAAACACAAGAATTGAATATTTCTGTAATCTTCTATATACTTGCTGTATAAATATGAGGGAACGGTATTTATTTTAAGTCTCAATTTATACATACATACAAATTTAAATATATACATAACCTATGTTGGCAGTCCGTCTGCCCTTACAGTTTGTACACACACTTTATTGTTATTATGTACATAATTTGTTTCAGTCGAAGGCTTATTAAACTAATTCTGAACGCATACGTCAAATGCACATACCGATATATCTGTATTTATCTTATTATATGCTACATGCCTTACACCTTAAAGGTAAATAAAACCAGATAACTGTTGGGGGACATTTTGGTAAATACTTGCATTAATGGTAAGCAATTGTTAATAAACAATTGTGTGTGTATTTAAATTGGAGTGTAATTAAAATTAACAATTACAAAAGGAAAACGTACAAAACTTTAAATGCATTTTCATGGTTTTGAGCAAGTTAACAAAAGTCAGATGGAAGTGGACTTTAAGGGGCTCTTCCTTGTGTCATTTTAAGCAAAACTAATACAATATAATTAGTTTTAAAACTTATTATTAATAGAATTAAAATTCGGTTATAGATCACTGTGAACTCGCTTGAATAAAATTAGAAAACAATTAAATGTAGTGGAATTGATCGTGTCGATAACTGAGTGAATATGTAGATTCAATTTGCTAAAACTTTGCTGGTGAGTATATTTTATGGGAATTTATCAACAATCATGAATATATGCACGAACTTTTTATGTAACACCCCTTTAGCTTAAGTCTAGTTTATCATTAGCAACAATTGTTAATAGCTTATAGATAATGATCCCATTTGCCCAATGCAACGACCTCCCTCCTCGTCGAAGGTGGCCAAAGTCAATCGAGACAGCTTATTGCATAACACTCCATTTCCATTATTCTGAATAGGATTTGGCTCTGAAAGGAGGAAAATATGAAAATTAACACTTATACTAATATAAGGTTTATATACAAAATAAAATATATCCCTGATGGTTTGAAATGAAACAGCTTACTTATATTTTGGTAGAATCGTCATCACTCCATAAACTCCACAACTTTAACATATCCAAGTCTTATTTTAATTTTCATAAACTAATTATTCAGGCAATCTATTGAGGAAATATGTAAAATCTTGACTTACCATCGTGAAAAGGTTCTTGAGTATTCCCCTCCTGCTTTTTGTTTCGTATTTGATCCGTAAAATGTGATATAAGTGCGTCTATCATGGCAGCTTGCTTTGAAAATATTTGCATTAGTTTCGAGACCTGTATTCCGTTCTCAACAGCATCGAACTGCAAGAAAATAGCATTTTTCATAACTATGTTCAGTCTGGGGGATGAACCCAAATACCTGAAGAAATATACAAGTCAGACACTCGGGATCATCACTGGCACTTGGCTTGGCGTAATCCCAAGATAAGTCCTCATATCGCAAGCCCAGCAAGAGAGTCTAGAGATGAGAATTTAATTTATTTGTGAGAAAAATATAGTGTTTAGGGAATAGTTTACTTACGCATTCATATGGATCTATGATAAAGACTCCCTTTTCATTAACTGCTACTAAGACCTCCATATCCTTTTGGTTGACCAAGGCCATTATACCCCTAACAGGCTGCTCTATTTGTCCATGGAAGTAGGCGGCTCTGCAAAATGATTTAATAAGAATATATATTGATTTAATATATATTTTTGATTTCTTACCCATAGAATGGAAGTGCCCAGCAAAATTCCAGATATTTCCTCATTAATTTCCGAGTTGTAGCTGTCTGGGGAACCCGTTTGAACTGCTCCAGCAGCTTAACCTCCGCAGAATTCTTCTGGCTAATTGGCAGCCACAACCAGGTCGAGCTCTTGGCAACATGTGGTGGCAAGAATCTAGCTTGGTTTTCCCTTTATTATAAAAAATAATATAAATTAAATGTGTTCATAATTAAATATATTTTTAACTTACCGAAAGAAGCCTATTGTGTGGGTATGCGAGTTATAGGGCCCAAGTTCGATGCGGGCCTGTATCCCACCCAACATGAGCGAATGCACTGGCTCCATAATATATCTACCCGTTAAGACATTGTTTCTGGCCTCCTCATAAAGAAGCTCTAGGATTCGATGATCCCTAAAAAATATATAATCTCGTAATATACATTTCTTAAGAAAAATAAGAAACATCTTTATAGAATTCTTAATTATAATTATTAAAAAGAAATGTTGTCTTTACTTGATCTTTTCCTCGTCTCTTTTCGAGAAGAAAACATTCCTCTTCAACACTATCATCGGCTCGTCAAACTTCCGATCACTGGGACTGCTGTTGCTGAACTTCTGGAGCAGATTAGGCCACGCCACCCTCACTATATAGGGGCAGTGATGGGCCTTCAGCTGCATTTCCAGTAAAGCACTTGTCATCCACAAGCCAAAGACGCTCTGGGCCAGCAGCTTGTTGGATATGCCCAGCTCCTCGCAACCCAGAGCAGCGGCCAGCATGACCTGCGAGGGGCACTGGGAAGTGCCCTCGATCTCCATGTGAACCGCCACGCGTGACATAAGATACACGCAAGTGGGGATTACCTACAAGGGAAAGATATTATTAATAAAGATTATAGCTCAAAAGTTTATAGTTTTATTACATTTTGAAGAGCACGAGTGAGGTTGGAAGCTGCTTTGCCAGCATTTGCGAAATTGGAAGTTGAGCTGGTGGCCATAACGCGCTTTTGGATTGCAGGGTTGGATTGGGCATCGTTGCCGTTGTTGCATTTATGGTGGCCAGGCATGAATGAGGAGTTGGTTAACACGCCTGAAATTATTTCAAGGAAGGATTTTTATACATATAAAAGCAGAGCACAAAGGACTCTTACCAGAAGGGCTTCTCAGGTCAGACAGGGGACAAAGTGCACTTGCGTTGTTCATCATATTGGCGCCCATGTCGCCGAGTCCCCCGAGACATGGAGCATTCGAGGAGGCGGCCATGGCCGAGGAGACCTGTGCCGGCGACAGGCAATCGCCCTCGTTCTGCCCCGTGCTGACCACACTGGAGACGCTGGCTGAGGAGGCAAAGGTGCTGCCCACCGCCGTCTGGATTTGAGCGGTGGTCACCACACGGTGAACGGTGTACATGATCGGGGGAACGGGCATGGAGCCCAGGGACACTGGCGTCTGCTGGTCGCACGTGACCACACCGGAGCTATTCTGATGGGTCTGAGTGGCTGCCACGCGACCACTGCCGCTGGCGCTGGGGAAGATCGCACAGTTGTCGAAGGCATCTGGCGGATCGGCGACCTGCGAGGCCTGTAATTGCGGCAACTGATGGATTGGTTCTGGGTGGCTCATCTGGTGGTTGTGCTGGAGCGATTGCTGGATGTGGAGAAAGTTGGCCTGATGCTGCTGCTGCTGCTGTTGCTGGTGTTGTTGGTGTTGCTGGTGTTGCTGGTGCTGCTGATGGAGCTGATGTTGCTGGTGTTGTTGATGTTGTTGCTGCTGCTGCTGCTGCTGCTGCTGCTGCTGATGTTGCATGTGCTGTTGCGGTTGGTGTCCCTGGTGCTGCGGCATTCCTGCTGCTGCGGCATTGTTGGCTATATAGTAATCATCGCGGCACTTGACATCCGTGGTGTTGTAATATAAATGCGATCTGGAAGAGGGTTCCCCAAATTAGTTCATTATCCCAATTACAAATAATTATAGGCTACTTACTCGTAGTCCTGAGTAGTTAGCTTCTTTCGGTTATACTGCAAAGTCCCGAGCGGAACTGTCATTATGTTGATATAGTTCCCTGCGTTGGCAGTACTCTTGCTGCATTGGCCACTGTTGCTGCAGACCGATCCCGCATAGGGACTGCTCATGCCGCTATTCCCGCCCAGCGATTTGTTGTTCCCGCTGCGCGGCACCAGATCCTTGGAGGTGTATCCTCCCGACTGCGATTGACTGGAGCCGCAGGCCGCGTACTCCTGCTGCCCCGCATTCATCCCATAGTTGATTTTGTTCGACGAGTGCTGTGGAATTGAGGACGTCGACGTCTGCTGCATGGCACTCCGGCAGTAATAATGATTTGGCTCCATGTTCTTGAAAATAATAAAAGGGGAAAACTATTACAAATGGGGAAAAAATATATTTTTTACTTGATATTTCAATACTAAAATTTAATAAACCAATTTTTAAAACAGTTCTTAGAATTTTTATAGCAAATAAAATATATCAACCATTAAAATTACAATATAAATAACATGCAAAATTTATTTGTCAAGCAATTTTAATTTAATATTAAAAACAAATAAAAAAAAACTCATTGCAAGTAATTTACTTTTTAAAAATATTTATTACAAAATCTATTATAATCTTTTGACATAAACCATGAACAGGCCTGCTACAGAAATCGTTGAAGAACAAGAATCTATTTAAATGTTGTCTAGAAGTATGCAAAAAAAACATAACCTTATTAAAAAATAAATGTACAATGAATTTGGGACATACATTATTATATTGCATACTTTCAAGCGCATTTATAATTAATTTTAAATCACAAACTATTTCTATGCTACTGCTGATATTTAATAATTTCTTCAACGCATTTTGAACTTATTTCCTCATTAGGTTTTCAATTAATTTAAAAATATATGTATGTGTATTTTTTTAACTTACCGATTTTACAAGTGCATTGTGGACTTAGTACTAACAAATAATTTCAATTGCTGTCATCACCGCCTTGTTTTTTATTTGAGCAAAATAGAGAGCCCTCATTTTATCTGGCAGTTGTGAAGTTCACAAAAGTCCATCATAATCGAAGACTTTGTTTTTTAATGGCATATCTGAAATATTAAGGGTTTTTCATGAATATAATAAGAGCTAAGAATTACAAACTATTATTAGGTAGTTTTTTAAAAAATCATTTTTAAATTGTTTTTTAAATTAAGCAAGCAACAAATTATTGAAATTGTTCAAGTTTAACTAGGCAATAAAACCTTTTATTTGCTACTGATTGGAATAAGTTTTAGACTTTAGAACATGGCCCATAAATGGTCATAAATAAACACAAAACAAAGAGGACTCAGTCCTCGGCTGAAATTGCAGATATATGTATATCACTGCAAACGCATTTTTAAATACTTGTTCTCGAGTTATGTTCTTGTATTTTAGATATTTAGTTAAATAGGAAAATTCATCTAATGGTTTTAATATTTGAAATCAGGTACATTAGGGGGTATACATATGCACATACATACATTCATCCGCCTACATACGACACGAACATCTGTACTTATGAATATATTTTCATGTGCGTCACTGTAACTTTAAATGCTGCCCGGAGGAAGTGTGTCAGCGGATGCATAACTTTTATTTTATAATTGGAGGCACGTCAACATTATATGTTAATTTTCTTCACATGGCACGGGGGCAAGAAAAGAAAAAAAAGAGTCCTCCGTCCTTAATCAATACAGGCTTTCATATGTATGCATGCACACATACACACACTTACGGACACACGCACGCACACACACACGAATCCTTCTAACTGGGTGGGACTTTGAAGGCCATAGTTTTTCACCGAGCCATCGCCGCCTTTCCAACTCAATTAAAGTGCCTGCGAACGGCTGAATCTGGCAAGGAAGCACTCCGAAGCTGGTCAGGTGTGTCTACATATCTGCGGGCGACCCTCACGCACTCGGTTTTGTGGCGTTGAAAAAATTTGTTACACGGACTTCGACCGAAAGATACATTTTCCGTGGTATTGTCTTTGGGTTGCTGCGGGACTTCCGTAGGCCTCCTCCTCGGCTTTGTTTGCTTTCTTTCTTTCCCGTATATGTATGCCTTTATTTTCACATATTCCGATCTTGGGCTAGGCGAATGGGTGGACTTTTTACTGAAGCGATGCCATATATATCGAACGATGACGAGAACTTGGCGAACTTTTTAGTACACAAAATGCCAAAACAGGCGACTTAGCACCAAAATATCTACTTATACAACACCACTTTCGAACACAGCCAACCGAGGTAAACAAACACATGCAAACTCAGGCTCCGCGCACGGCGCATGCGCCCCAAAATCGCTGCCTGCTTGAGATTTCGCCCAGCAACCGGTCTATCGTTAATCGGGGGATATTCCACCGTTACGAAAATCAATATCCCGCTTTACCGCTATTTGACAAGAATCGAAAAAATCAAATTTTCTTTTCCTTTTATTTCATCAGCTTGTACAATTACAATTCTTTATGTTTTCTGGTTTTTAAAGTATTTAAAACACTTTCTTTATATATGAACATTTAGCTTGCAATTTATTTGTGATACTTTTGAAGCTGCGGTGCCGATAACTTGACCTTTCCGGGTATATTCCTGGCCAGGGACTCTTCCTTAATGCTTTTCAGCAAGTCCTTCTCGCGAGTATTGCAGCCCTTTTCCTTGGCAAATATGTTGAGAGCTAGTTTGGCAGCCTTTCCTCTTTTTCCGGTTCCGGGAGTGAGCTTTACTTTGAACCTTAAGCAAAAAATATAATAAATAATAAATAATAATTTAAGATTAATGAGATTTTCCGACTCACTTGTAGTTCTGGAGGGCCTGATAGGGAGCCACCACTGGTATGGCAAAGAGGAGTTCATCTCCCTCATGGGGCTGACCCGTCAGACTGTTCAGTATATCCACATCCCCGCCAACGGGCACCTCATCAGCATCCTCCAATTCAACGGGGTTTTTGGGAGCTGAATTCTTTGCAGGCTTCGTTGCATCCTCTTTAATCGCCGCAGTCTTTTCCACTACCTTTTCACTGCTGGACTGCGGCTTTTCCTTGCCGGAAGACTTAAGGATCATCATTCGGATTTCCCGCTCCTCATCGTCCTGATCCTTGTACTTCTGCTTCATTTTCTTCAATTTTCCCTTCTGACCCCTCTTGACCTGGGAGGGATTTTTGGGTTCCGCGTCCACAGGCGGAGCGGCTTCCTGCTTGGCAGCTTCCTGCTTAGCAGCCCGTGCCTTGTCTTCCTTTGTCTTTTTGGCACTAACTTGCTTCTTGCGACTAGGACCAGCCAAAATGATGGTTGTCTCCTCATCGGCAGGCTTGCTACTACTCAGCAACTTATCAATGACGTTGGCCTTGTCTTCGTTCTCGTCGTTTTCGCCATTGAAGGAGTTGGCTCTCACTGTGATGCGACCCGTGTCGTGTTCGATCTTCACTTCGGTGTTGGGAAAAGCGGAGGTGTCCACATTGGAGCTTGGCTCCGAAACACTCGCAATGGGATTTTCTTCGGTATCTTCCTCCTCCGACAAGAGATCGTGCGTAACCTCGGGTTCCTCGGGTTTGAAATCCTGCTCGCTCGCATCATCATCCAAGGTGCGCACCTTGCGCTCTCCCAGATGTCGCTCTATGAAACTGTCCTCCAGCTTGAAGAGTAAACTCAGGCCCATGGTGAGGTGGCAGGATGGCAGGAAGTTCTTCTTGCCTCGAATCATAAAGCTACCCGTGGCCAAGTACTCTCCGGTAGGAGCGGTTTTGCTCACTTGGTCGCTGGTCACCCAATAGGAATTGGTCACCACCTTGGCATCCCAGGCCACGCTGTAGGAAATGGCCATGGATCCGGCCTCTAGCAAGGTCTTGGGGGGAATCTCTTCGCCTGTGGGATTTTGTATGATGACACTCGAGGCGCCCTGAATCTCGGCATGCACATAGATGTCCTTGGGACGCATGTACCGCTTAACTATAAGCTCATTCTGCTGCGCATCTCGGCCGCCGATGACCAAATAATTCTCAGAACTAATAAACCAATAGAACTTTTCGAACCAGAACACTTTTCGGGCCTTGACAATGTTCGATATAGTTCGGACTTCCTTGAGCGTTTGTTGGGTTTTCCGCTCAGCTGATTTCAGAGCCTTTTGCGAGGCATCCACCGTTTTCTTTTCCTTCTGAGCTGCCGAACGCTTCATGTCGTAATAGCGACGGGCATTGGCCCAAGCAGACAAAGCCAGGTCGACATCCACAACAGTCACCTCTGGTTTCTCCTCTTCATCCTCCTCATTGTTCTCATAGGGATCGCTCAGCATCAGTGATATGTGGTTCGTCTCGAGCTTCAGCTGCTTAATGGAACTGGCCACGGCATCGCCATTGGCCTGGGCCTCCTTCACCAGCTCGTGGATATCCGGCCAGGACAATTGGCTGGCAATGGCGGACTGAACGGCTCGAATTGCATTATCCACCAGACTTTGATTGGACGTGATTAGCTCTGCCTTCTTTCTGTCCACATCCTGGACCTTGGTCAACTCTTCCAGACGCTTGGCGTGGTCATTCTTGACATTGGACAGCTTCTTCAAGGCCTCCCGCTCTTGATGGAGGGTCTTCATGTCGATCTTCTGGGATTCCTGCGTCGAGTAGAACTCATCAACGGCTTCCATGAAGGACTCGAACTGGGCATTTTCGAACTCCTTAAACTGGACAAACAGGTACGGATGAAACTCGATGTTGCGGAAGAAGAACTCCACCTTGCCATTCTCTGCTGGCTTCTCCTCCTTCACTTGAATGATGTAGCCCTTGGTTTTTCCGCTGTTTCCCTCAACTATGAGGTCGTGAGCGCTCTAAAAGTGAAGAAAAATGTATAAAGATAAGATATGTAACTTAGATAAGGCAAGTTTGTACCAACCTTTACAGCCTGCTGCAGAATGGGCAGATCATTGACCATATCAAATGGCTTTTGCTCTATTTTCGCCTGATTCTTCTTCTTTTGTTTCTTGCCAGCCTTCTCCGACTTCTCCTCCTCTCCAGGTGTTTCAGGAGCCACTTCCTTGACGATCACCCGGTTATCCAGGCCATGTGACACCAAAATATGCTCTATTACCGCTGGACCACAGTCCAAATTGGGCATCAGGACCTGCCGCAAGTAATCGCCGTTCTTGGCATTTTCCAGCAGTTCAGCAACCGTCTCCGGCTGCAGTTCCTCCGTGGCCTGTTTAGCCCGTTCCACGGGATATTTCTCACGCATGGCAAAGCGCAGATTCTCGCCCTCCGTGTGCGGACGCAGGATATAGAGCGTGGTCAGCTCATAGTCGGTCAAAATCAGATTACCGCGATCGTAGAGCTCCAGAATAACGTGATAGGCGGCATCGCCAGTGCCGAACTGGAAGTCCACGATACGATCGCCGCCCAACTGCTGGATATTCTCCAAGCGCTTGTTCTTCAGATGCTTCCGCAGCTTCATGCTGAACCCCGACGGGGCCATATTCTTGGGCCATTCGAAGCGGGTGGTGTGGAATCTGGTGCCGGACTCAATCAGCAGCGTGACCTTTTCGACTGCTCCGGTTCCTTGCATCCGGAACAGATACGTCTTGTTGTCCACGTCATAGATCTGATTCACTCGCCAGCCGACCAACCTGAATGAAAACAATACTTATAAATTATCGCCGGAATCCTATAACAAGGTATTTCACCACGTACTTTTGCAGTTCGGCGACTCCGCAGATTATATCAAAGGTATTGAAACGTGTCTTCATGGCTCCAGCGCGGTAGTTGACGATGTCAACACGGGCAGCGACTGTAACAGTCTTAAGTTAACAATATATTTTATAATTAAGTGTTAACAAACTCGCTATCTAAGATAGACAAGTAAATAAATTTAACTAGAACAAGAATAGATGAAAACAAGTTGTATTATTCGCACAGCAAAACTAATTAGCGTGACCGTACGACAAAAAATACTTTCCGGCCCACCAAGAAATACCAAAACCTACCTTTTCAGTTTGGCAAAGTACCTTGAAAATACCATTAGAACAATGATTATAAATGCATTGAAAGTGCTTAAATTTTAATTCAAATACCTTAAAAATGTGATTTTGTCTCTCCTACATACAATTTATAAAATAATACATATTTAGTTATTTCATTTTTATATTCCACACTAAAATACCATACAATTCTTTAAATATACCAGTATATACCACAAAACTACATATAATAAAATACCATAAAGTATTTAAAATACCATAGACGATTACCCTGCCTCCAATGCCATATGTTCAGGTCGCGGTGCCATATCTATATCCATTATCACCGCAACGTTCGAGAAGTGATATTTAGAAACGGAATTATTTCACAAGATTATGTCTGCTGATGGACCTGTTGTCAACGTACACGTGCTGTTCTTTGCCAAGTCCCGCGAGTTAGCCCAAACTCCCAGATCGGAAGTGGATGTGCCGGCCCAGATCGTGGCATCGGAACTGCTGGAGCAACTAGTGGCTAGATTTGACCTCACCTCCATCCGGGACAACTTGATTTTGGCCCACAACGAAACGTACATTGAGAATCTTAGCGATAAGATCCACTTCAAGGAGGGAGACGAGCTGGCCATCATTCCGCCTCTGAGTGGAGGCTAACCCTATCGCCATGGATCACGTTAAGCTGGTTGAGGACCCCATTGACATCGCCCACATCCACCAATTGCTAGCCGACGAGGGCTGTGGAGCTTCATCGGTTTTTGTGGGCACCACGCGCGATAACTTCCAGGGCAAAAAGGTGGGACTCCTATCTCGTCTAGGTATCAATCAGGGCAGTTGATTAATGCTTACACTTTGAACATCTTTATCAGGTGGTGTCATTGGCGTACGAGGCCTACGATAACATGGCCCTTAAGGAGATGAACAAAATATGCACGGATCTCCGCTCCAAGTGGCCAGAGCTTAGGCACATAGTTGTATATCACCGACTGGGAACTGTGCCCGTTTGCGAGGCCAGCGTAGTCATAGCCGCTTCGTCACCACACCGATCCGAGGCCCTGGAATCCGTCTCGTTTGCCATCGATCAGCTAAAGGCCCGGGTGCCCATCTGGAAGAAGGAGATCTACGAGGGCGAGCACAACAGCGAGTGGAAGGAGAACAAAGAGTCGTTCAGGCCCAGTAAGAACCAGTAATTAGCTACTATGACATGTATTCCTTTGTTTATTATTTGTACCTACAAACACATTTTTAAATACAATTAGCTAGCAATGATTTTTTATGTTTTTTCCCATGTGCATGCTCGTACCTTTCAGAAAAGTCAGTAAGTAATTTCAACTACCTGGCCTGTCCCTGCAGGGTCGAGGAGTCACCTGACGAGGTTCCCCCACAAAAGCTGGTGCAAATTAGAGTTAATGATGCCGAGTTGGCCAAGCGCGTAGAGTGTTTTGTCAACATGAAGCGGGCCGAAATAAACTCACAGAACGTAATTGACTTCAAGGCATCGGCATTAGATACAGATAAAGACCTGGGCGATTCCTGCGCTCGGACGCAGAGCTCCATAGTAAAGCAGGAACAGTCAAATTGTCATTTAAAAGGTGGGTGAAAGCCTTTATTACTATAATCAGTGTATAATCAATTGTTCAAACAATTTACCACAGTGCGGCGTGTCAACAATCGCTGTGGACCCCAGCAAATGGCGTTCCGACCCAACTACGAGCTGGAGCTGAACAAACTAATGGGATCGCGTGACTTGGGAACTGACCCATCCACTGAAAGGAAAAAAACGCTGTATAATTCACGTTTACAAACAATTGAATTATACATGGGCCTGACGACCACTAACAGCGAAGAAAGCATTTTTAGACGTATCAAAAACGTGGAAAACCGCATCCTACAGCTAGAGGCCATATCCCCGGAGTACAGACACTTTGTAAATATTCGGCGCCCCATCCATTTCCATTCTATAAATATTTAAATCTATTTCCAGACCAATCTCGAGCCGTCGTCGTCGTCGTTGTTGGAACCGCCGCACCCGAAAAAGATGCGAAAGAAATCATATTCTGCCCAGGAACTGGGCGCGTTCATCCAAAAACTTAAGGATGGCGGCGGGTGATATTTTATGACTTATAAATATACATTTAAAATAAATACCAAATGTCGTTGCTTGGTTTTTAAATGAAGTAAAAATTTATTTCAACATTTCAACTATTTGTAATAGTTATTTTAAATGCATAAATGAGGGTGAAATAATTCAAAAAATTGGTTGTTGGTTTGTTTAAAACTAAGGAATATGAATTAAGCGTGGCTGCTGATTTGTTTTTGTTTGTTGTTTTTTTTTTTTAATGTTTTTTATTTCGTTCATCGGTCGTCAAGCTTCATAGATTACGCCCGAAAATCTAAAGGTTATTCGTTAACCGGAGCTGCTTACTAATTATGTAATACGTGAAAATGTTAAACCTTATTCTTCATGCGCCCCCTTCCTAGGACAGAGTGGGGAACTGAGCTTCATCGTCGACCTTCAGGGGCTTCTGTCCCGAGCGGCGCTTCTCTCCGATTCTGTTGTTGTTGTCCTGCCTGTCATAACCGTTGCTGGCGCCCGAGTTGAAGCGCTGGCCGCCACCACGAGGACCATCGTTGCGGTAGCCTCCCTCGCGGGGTCCATCGTTGCGATAACCTCCTTCGCGTGGCCCGTCGTTGCGATAACCTCCTTCGCGTGGCCCGTCGTTGCGATAACCTCCTTCGCGGGGTCCGTCGTTGCGGTATCCTCCCTCGCGAGGTCCGTCGTTGCGGTATCCTCCTTCGCGAGGTCCGTCGTTGCGGAAGCCCTCACCACGAGGACCAGCTCCCGGACGTGGTCCCTTGCGGAAGCCACCGGCCTTGCGACCATCATTGAAGTTGAACTGGATGTCGACGATGCGCTGAAGACGACCAACACGCTGCGGATACAGGGACGGGTCGTACTCCAACTCATCCTCGCTGTTGCTCTCCTTCTTCTTGTTTAAGACGACCATCTTTTTCCATTCGGGGTTTTCGACACCTTCGCCAACCTTGCGCAAGTTCCAGTTGGGCTTGGCACGCTGATCCCTTAGAGCCTTCCACTCATCGAGGGTCATCTGCTTGGACTCGTCCTCCTCCGCAACGACAGCGGGATCAGCAGACGTTTCGTTAGCCGAGTCCTCTTTTTCCGCCTGCGGTGCCGATTCCCCGGTCTTCTGATCCTCAATGTCCTGCTTCGGAGATCCCCAGTTGTGGGCACCGCCGCCTTCGCGCTTATCGATGGACTTGACGCCTGCAAAAGTGGGGTGAAAATAGGGAATTTATTAACAAAAGGTTGCTTATTGAGAGCGTTTATTCTCGACTGTATTTTGCGATAAGAAAAACTTATAAAGGTAATTTAGTAAAGATGCAGTCTTCGGTTCTACCAATACTCCTTGAGAATCTATTAAGATAATAAAAACCTTTTTAATACAGAAGTCAAGTGCATAAAATAAATAAATAAATAAAAATAAATGTTAATAAAATGACAAATAATAGCAAATACTCTTATCATCACGAGAAATTAATGCTTCAGTCAGGGATTTGTAGATTTACATTGAAGATTGTTCAGTCTAGGGATCATTGGGTTAAAATAAGAATCAAAGTACTTAGATTTATAATCTTAAAGGGACAAAAACCTTATTGTAAAGAGTTGTCCTCTTGATATAATGCTAAAGTAATTTGTAATCCTGCTATGTTTGTTCTACTTTGTTTTAAAGTATTTCAGAGCCAAGAATCACGTGGAGAACTGAGCACTGTATTTTGAGCAATTCGTAATCTTGTTGCCAAGTGTTGTGCTCTCTTTCTGATTTGCAGCATACCGCCATTGCAGGTGGATGTTTCTCTCTGAGAAACTAAATTTACAAATACTAAATCTTACAAAATAATTGTTCAAAGATTAAGAAAACTAGTTAGGTTTAACGAACATGCTGTATGAAACAGCTGAAACTAAAGAATAAATTATGAATTATTCAATCAAATCGAGATTTTCAAGTTAATAGAATTTCTATTTTCGAATTTTCTGGACTCGCAGACTGGCAAAGTCACGTGTGAATCGAGTGCGGTAGCAAGCATTTTGTAATCTTGTTACCAAGTGTCCGTCGTGCTCTTTTTTTTTTTTTTTTTTTTTTTTTTCTACAATTTGTGGCAAGCCGCCATTGCAAGTTAATGTTTTGCTTTGAGTACGCTTAAAAAGCCATTTGACGCAATAGAGACGCAGGCAATCAAGTAATGTAAACACGAGAGAACAAAGGCAGTGTCTTGGGTGGGGTGTAATTACCGGTTTTATCGGATCCCGACTGGCGATCGAACTCGCGCTTGCCGAATTTCTCGCCGGCGCGGAAGCGTGGTGGTCCCCTGTTATCACGATTGTTGAACTGGCGTTGCGGCAGCTCGTTGCCAAACTCCCCAGCATCCCGGTTGCCGCCAAAGCTGCGCTGCTGATTGTTGTTGTTGCTGTGGTTGTTCCTGGCGTTGAAGTTTCTCTCGCCGTTTCCAGCAGGAGCGGCAGCGTTCCTCGGAGGCGGACCCGCCTTGCCTCCCTTCACTGGACTGCCGCTGGCGGCGCCCTTGGTAACGGCATTATTTGCCTTCTTGGCCGCCGCAGCACCCACCGGCTTATTCTCCTTTTCCGGCTTGCTCTTCGGCGCCTTGGGAGCCGATGGCTCTGGCTTCTTGGGCGGCGCAGCGGTTACGGCTGCGACAGGAATCTGTGGCGGGGCATCGTCGTCCATGAACAAAAGCTCGTAGCGGTTATTGCCTGAATTGTCCATATTGTGAATGGTCTGCGGGTGACAAGTAAGCTGATTTATGATTATTTTCTCGGTGGGAGTGCGCGTCTCTAATCGCACATGGCCGGCTGGGATCGGTCGTAACGAAAATCGGTTGAAGTTTGCAAAAACGCGGAGACAAATTACGCACCTCGCCGGAAACGAAAGAAAGAAAATCGATAGTGCATTCGATGACCTGCGAATCGAATGAAATCGACCGATAACCCTTAGTATTTTTTCACTACGCCAGTGTTGCCAGGGGATGAGCGGCAGAATAAGCTAGATTTTGCGCAAAAAAAAAAAGGTAAAACAAGCTAAATATTTAAAAACAAGCTACTCTAAAATTATTAATTTTAATTAAATTGGGTATTAATTCGTCGATTTCTAAATTTCCTCCCTTATTAAATATATCGATTTTTTTAAAAAAGCATGAGGTAGTTTGGCGACAGCAATCCTCTTGCCTGCGCATCCCATATATGAAAAATAAATAAAAATTTGAGGTCTTAATCGGCTTAATTTCTCATAAGTAAATGAAGACTCGATTATATAGTGGGTTGTCCAGACGTGTTGTCAAAAAAAACTCAACATCGCCAGAAAACATCGATGTTTTTAAAAATCTTAAAAACATCGAAGCATCGATGTTTCTAAACCTCTATTAATTTAATGTTATTAAAAACATTAAGAAATTTAATAATTTTATATGGACTTTTTAGATTTTTTAGCTTTTTTTTTTGCTCAGAATCTAGCTTATTTGGACGCTCACCAACACTGCTCGAAATGGAACGGTGAGAATGGAGTTGGGTGACCTTTTATGGTATTTTAAATACCTGATGGTAATTTTTGAATCCAAAATCTGACAAAAAGTATTATTTTTCTTTATATACTGGCTAGTTTGCTGAACCATAACATGCTAATTATTTTTACCACAGATTTTCCGAATGTTAGCCACAATTTAAAATGAGATATTTACCGATTTTTTTAACATGGGGGCAATTCTGGATTTTTTAGGTGGAAATCTCGACTGTTCGGTATTTTTTTAGGAGGAAAGCCAATTTCTCGTCTGGCTACACTGCAAAAATATCTGACATCTGTTTCTTTGATGCGTTGCCATCGAAATTCTCTGTCCTCTTCGGCCTAAATGCAAGTAACAAATTCAAGTTAGCGCAAATTCCCCTTGTAATTTTGTAAGCGAATCCGGCGCAAATTGGCGCTGTTGCGTATGCGTGAGAGGAGACGGAGCCGCGGAGCAGAGTAGCAGCGAAGGGAGACGACGAGAAGAAGGAGGGACTGGGATCTTGGAGTGGCTGGCCATTGGATTGGGTGCACGAGTACGAGCGAGCCTCTTCTAGTAATCGCAATTGGTAAAGAGGGCCGTCGCGTTTGCGTTTCGCCGGTGAGTCTAAAATAAGATAGTACGAGACCCCGATATAGAGTAAGTTATTCATAAGGCTAATTTAAGTGCGTGCCCGCTCGTGTGCCTGCGAGTGGTTTTCTCACATGAACACGGGCCGGGACCCATGCAAAAACAAAAAAATCAATAACACGCTCGTTGGCTACATGCAGTTTTATGTTTCCTTTTTGTTTTTGGGAGCTCTGCTTAGAGTTTACGGGTTTTTTACGCTTCCATGCGCTGATGCGGAATTACCCTGACCTCAGAAATGGCAGGGAACTGCGATTGAAATCGCAAATACCATTTCCGGCGACGAATTTCTTAGAGAAAACGGCTTTCAAAGCCATATCCGAAATTCATGATGTCATTTCCTGACGTCGTTTTCACTCCTTTTTCGGATTTTTGTCGCATACAAATCGACGGTTCCATTATAATCAGGTCATATAGGCAATAATAGGCCTCGTTTTGTTTTTACCTGCATATGTTAGCTTTGGATTGTTATCCGACTTTTGGGGTTGTTGTTGTCGCCACCCCGTCTCGCAAGTAATGCAGTCCTAACTGTTATTTTTACACCCTCATCCATATATGGTATTGGTATATCCAAAACGAAGAAAAAACAAAAGATGTCTGAAATTGGGAACTCGATTAAAATGCGCATAAAGTTGAGGCTCCACGCTGTAAGAGGAGATCTCCTCAAAAGATTGTATTCCGTATGTTTTTGTAAAAAAAAAAATTGGGACGACGCTAAGTCAGCATTTTATTGGAAAACCAATGTCGCAGGGTCGGCGAATTGGGTTTTTTTTTAAGCTGCAATTTGTGTTAATCTGAAAATTTTGTACAAACTTTGAAAAACATAAATAAATCTTCAATTAAATTAAGTTTTAATCTCAGGAACTTGTGGTTTTGCAAATATATGGAATATCTTCTAAAAAGTTCCTTCCGAATTTCTAACAATTAAAAGTGTTTGATGTTTGGGGAGAGGTTTAAACTTTTTTATTTAAGTTTTCAATCAAATCCCACCTTAAGATTCGACGCCCGACAGAAATTCTTGAAGAATAGCCACAAAAGTAATGCCTTAAATTTCTGGGGGATTGTTTGTTAAAAGTATAATCCTTCTCAATGTTCACCTAAGGCTAAAACTTATATTAAGTTAAATAAAGGCCTTTCGATTCGACAAATGTTAAGTTCACATTGAGAAAATATTTAATTCTATCAATACCGAGTTGGGACTAAGCGACTTTAGCTTTGGCATACTTCTTCGGCTGTCTTTTTTTTTTATGCCCGCAACCTGCTTCGGGTTCTTTCCCAAACAAATGTAATGTCAACATGTCAGCGTATGTGTGCTGATCTCTGCTTTAAATTAAAGACATACACTGCATACACGTCTCAAGACAAATTCCCAATTCATCTTAAAAAAAATTGTACGCTTCTGCATACATTTGGAGAAATAAATCTGAAAAGAATTATCAGCCCCAATTACTTTGGATATAGCAATCATAATCTTTGAAACATTTTTCATATTAGTACTCGGTTTTTAAAGAGATGTGTATTTATTTTCCAATGTTAGCTTTACTATTTTAAAGCTGCATTTTTATCTATAATTTCACTTATTTTTTTTAAGCCATGAGCCCTGTAAAGTATTCATTAAAGACATTCCAATCCTCAATGCTGTCCGATCGATGTGAAATTCTACAAATTGGCAGAAATCATTGAAGAAATCGTTTTTAATAATATACAGTTGCGGTCAAAATAATAGTAGTGCTGGTCTAGTGAAAAGTTTTTCGGCTGTATCTTCCCAATGGGTTGACGAATCCAATTCATTTCTTCATATTAGTAATTACCAATATCTGCTCTTCCAGTATATGAAGTGATGTCGTCTTATCACATCTCTTTCTATTTTATTTTGCATTATTTCCCAATTTAGCACGTTTTTGGCGCAGTCAAAATAATAGTAGTGTCAGATAAATTTTTTTTATGATTAAATTTACTAAACTTTTCTTAAGATTTTTGGTCTTAAACATTACTTTAGGATGTTATCAAACAGTTTTTAGCATTTCTATATCCTTCGTTTATATTTGGTCCTGGCAATATGGAATGTGGAAAAAAATTGCTGCCAAGAGGCAAAATCTGATTAAAAAGTTTATATCTGAAAGAAAAACCTACTTCAAAGGGTATATATTATTGTATGCTCATCTAAAATGATCACATATGCGATATGTTCAAAAAATCGAGTGGCCGACCAAGGATATTGACAAAAAAGTCAGGGGATCGCCAAGTGAGGCAGGGGATGCATAAGACACTCATGTCTGCTGCAGCCTAAAAAAAAATTTTTTAATCTATGCATATCTGGAAACAATAAGAAGCAACCTTAGAGAGAATGTCCTCATGACAAAAAGTTCCAAAAAAGGGCCTTATCTAACAATAAAGTATCTTGTCAAACGCTTAACGTTTGCCTCAGAATATCTAAGCTGGCCCTCGAAAAAATTTAGGAACATTTTTTTGCCGGAAAAGCCCAACTTAGGTATTTTTACGGCCGTGGGTCTCGAAAGTATTGAAAACGACCACAATTAAAACACTTTTTCCTAAAAATACTTGCAAAACCGTTAGGTACGGGTTTTTCGTCAGTTATGATTTAGGCGAGCCTTGCGTACCATGTAGGTAGGCCAGTGTATTGGCTCAGAACTATAATGGATCGACATTTATATGTCAAATTCTGAGTCGGCGTGATGCTACTATATATTTCAAAGGATATGCCACTTGTTTGGATGTTTTAAAAGGGCAACGATCCAGCAAATACGAGTAAATTGTACATAGAGTGGCTTGCAGCTAACCAGGTAAACGTCTTAAAATGGCCCGCACAGTCACCCAAACTCAATCCGATTGAGATTTTTTGGTGTGACATTCAGAAATAAGTCCTAAAAATACTACCATACAAAATTTTTTATCATTTGCAAGTTGTGGAACAATTTTTTCTATGAAAATATGCCAAATCTCAGTTGATTCCAGGGAAAATCGCTGAGGAGTCCTTATTGTCTATAAAGGATATTTAACTAATACTCAAAAAAATTCTTATCCATGGATCTATAATAATCAATCAATCAGGTATTCCTAAATAATTTTTTTAGGATGTGGTAATTTTTCAAAAGTTTCACTACTATTATTTTGACCGACTCAATTTTCGTCAAATTCAACATTTATATTTTTCCTTAATAATTCTTTTGAGTAATTTCAAGTTGTTATGTGTTATTAACATCTACTATTAGTTAAGCTTTAATGAAAATTAAAATAATTTTTTTAAAGAGCTTACAAAGTTATTTTTTTGTGGATTTTATATAGCCTTACTGGGCACTACTATTATTTTGACCGCAGCTGTATGTATACTTAAATTTTTTGTTTGCCTTCTTCATTGGAGCGAATTGAGTTATTTGGTGACTCTTGGTTTTAGTCGGCTTTTTCCATCCACATGAATCAAGTCGCGACTATTAAACCAAAACACACAAGAACTTGAATTTTCTTCTTTAAATCACAAATCGATTTAAAGTTTTAGAAGATATCCATCGAATTGAAATCGTCGGTGTTTCTACCGTTCTTATCATATCCTTATAATTTTTTTTTTTACTTAAATCTACATAAGCTTTAATTATTGTAAGTATTAATTGTTAAACAACAAGAAAGAGTGACTATTTTATGGTCAATTTAGTGGCAGCAATATATACATAGGCCATGATTTTTGCAAAGTAATCATTGTCTAATTTTTGCGTCTTTAATGGGAAATACTAACTAACTCGTTCGTCACACAAGTCTACATACAAAAGCTCTTGTTTTTATTACCTATAATCCCCGAGATCTATATTCCCAGAAGACTACGGCTAGATCGAATTGCTGTTGATGCTAATATCAATCTATCTCTTAACGAGTGATTTTAGAGCTGCAAGTAATTCTATTAATACTCCCGCATAAATTCCTATATTTGCGGCAATTTGGCTCCCACAACCTCCCGCTCTTTGAAAAGTCAATGCTTCTATTATCCAATTGCTGTTGATACTGACTTTGTTTGTATTTAAACCGAATACAATGGTTCGACTAGAGCTAAGTGTGCTCTCTCTTTTTCATAAATTTAGTGTGGCATATTAATATTTTAGGAATTCTGAATAGAATTTCTCGCCAAAATATAGTGTAAATATTATATGCTTTTATAGTGGCTTCAGATATTTACGATTTAGATGTGATTCTTGGCAATGACCATACCTTACATATTCGATTTTCGACAACTGCTTTCTTGTTTCCTGTTAGCTTAAGAAATATAGTGCATACATAATTATTGTCTTAGATCGATAGAAAAAAAACCGAATAATATTTTTAAGAGTAATTTTGGCTTGCTACCTGTATAAATTTTATATAAAAGCTTTTTTTCCTTCAATTTTATAGCCACTCAATAGCTGAAATCAATCAAATCACTCAAATTAGTATCAGTTGATACGAATAACCCAATCGAAACAAACAGTGTTAGTTAACTGCGAGCCACATGCACACCGACTAATGTTTATAGGTATCACGACCACAAGATGGATACCAAGAACATTGCACCCAATAAGCCCATAGATGGGACAAAATTTCTTGAGATGTTGACAACAGTGTCATTGGACGATGTGCTCCGGTTCGAGTTCCGCCAGAATCCGTCGCAGAAGTGGGGATGCATGGTGTACCGCCATGAGGACGGCCGGAAGTACCATTGCAATTCCTGCAATGTTGTGCAATTCGGGGACAAGAACCTGTTCAGCCACCTCAGTGGCAAGAAACACAACGCACTCCTGATCAGTATTCCGCAGATGCAAATCAGAATCAAGCCAAACGGTGCTCCCAACAACAAAATCAACTCTCCTTCCGTTTCGAAAAATCCGAATGCTTCCAACACTAATAAGGTTCAGAACAAGAATGATAACAACGTGGCCAAGCCAGCAGGTGGAAATGCAGCCGCTAAGGCTCAACCCTCACCGAAGAATGTTTCTAATGCAAGTGGAAATGCACAAAAGAAAGCTACCCCAAATGCGGCTGCTGGTGGTGGTAATAACCAAGCCAACAAGACTGCTCAGAGTCCGGGGATGAAAAAGGGGCCCAACTTGGGAACTTCGAATGCTAATAAGAATTCAGGAGGTTCGAATAATCCAGGGCAAAAGGCACAAACGCAGGCTAAATCCCAGGGTCAGGCACAGAAGCCGCAGGGCCAGGCACAGAAGGCACAGGGCCAGGCACAGAAGCCACAGACTCAGACACAGAAGGCACAGGCTCAGACACAGGCTCAGACACAGAAGCCACAGGGTCAGTCCCAGAAGCCGCAGTCTCAGACACAGACACAGAAGCAGCAGAAGCCACAGGCTCAACAAAAAGCACCACAGGATCAAGCAAAGTCACAGGCTCAACAGAAAACTCCACAGGATCAAGCCAAGCCCCAGGGTCAACAGAAAACCCAGCAGGCCCAGAATGGGCAGCCATCGAATGCAAAGAATAATCCAAACATAGTGAAAAATCCCCTTGCCACCAAGATTTCCTGTGTTCCGCTTGCAAAACTACTCAGTCCTACGCCAGAGCCTGAGTCAGACGGTGGCAACGACGATGTCATCGTCATTGAAGAGGATCAGCCAGCAGGGGGTAATAAGAACTTGGCAGGTCCAAGTCCCAAGAGCAATAAGCCCAATCAAACTGGTCCGAATCAAGGGGCTCCCAAGCAACCTCTGGCCAATCAAGCAGGTCCCAGACATAATCAAGCTCTTCTGAAAACCCCTGTCTCCAATCAGGCAGGGACACGAAACCTTGTGCCCATACAGAGAGTGCCCAGCAAGAATGTCGTGGCTCCCGTTCGTCCCAATGCTGAGAAGGTAGTCACACCTTCCTATGGCGGAGCAACGATTCCGCGTGTAACTCCCTCCTATCCTTCCAAGCCAGCCAGAAGCGATGGCGCCACCTTTGAGTCCAAGTCGCACCAGGACGAGATAATGGGGCTCGTGGGGGTTGAGTACGTTCTGAAGATAGTGAGGAGCCTGACGGATCCACATATCCGCTACCTCTGCTGCTTGTGCGACATCACCTCGACGGAGCAGGCCATGCACAACCACTTGCTGGGATACAACCACCGTCTGAAGTACTTCGACAAGCATTATCCGACTGCCATGCGCCAGTACCGCCAGTTTGTGTCCAATGTGCCGGAGAGCGATGTCTGCAAGATAATGATGCCCATTTTCGACAAGCTGGCCATGGCCATTGAGACTCACCATGGCCGAAAGGCATCCTTCCAGTGCTACGAGCACTTTTTCACCAAAGACCGCCAGACTCTGATCTCGAAGGCCTTCAATCGCTGGCATGCCTCAGAGAAGGTGGGACCCTCGTTCACGCATGTCGTTGACTCTCTGGAGGTGGATGAGTTGATAAAGAGTGCTCGAAACAACATACAGGCCGTGATGAACATGGAGAACCCCAATCCCTACGTTTGTCCCACCTACGAGACACCGCCAGTCTCGAACTATATGGGCTACCAGAACATGCCCGTGCAGAGCAATGTCTCCTCGAATACCCTGGATGATGAGACGCACAAGCGAATGGTCGAGAACTTCCTCCGAGACACTAGACACTCTTCGTCGGGTGACAACCAAAAGTCCCGAGGCTCGAAGCGCCCTCGGTCCGTTTCGCCTGAGCAAAGGAAGCGACAGCAGGGATCGAATCCCATGAAGAACAAGCTGTGGAACGTCGAGCGCTGGTCAGTGTCTCCGCTGCGGGATGGGGACATATGGCAGGCCTACCGGCACATGGTCGACATGAAGGTTCGTGAGCTGAACACCTCCTTTGAGACGTACAAGTCCGACCCGGAGCAGCATCCCAACTACCAGGGCGAGTGGCAAATGTTCTGGAAGCGCCGCAAGGACGAGCTCATCCTCTCTGGGGTCAATCACCGCTCGTACAATTTTCAAAACGAGTGGATTCACTTCTTCAATAATCGCCTCGAGGAGCTGTACAACCAGGACATTGAGAATATCAAAGTGAAATGCCGCGAAAGGCTGTGCCTACCGATGACCAACAACGAGCTGAGCAATAAGAAATACCATGTCAATGTCACGGAGACGGATCCGGCTCCTGTCATGAACAACCCACCAGTGGCTAATAAGCAACCAGTAGAGAAAATGGTGGTCGATGAGGAGGCTCCTCCGAATGTGATCCATGTCCTGCGCCTGTTGACTGCCCTTGAGGATTACCTGGGCAGCTTGGGTCCCTTTATTACCGAAATGCTGGCCAAGGCCCTGCAGGTCCAGAAACTTTATCCCGAGAAAATCCATACCCTAACCCTAACCTCTGAGAATTGTGCCATCTTGGAGACGGCCAAGGAAAAGTTTACTGGCCTCTTGATCTCGCAGATTTATGATCCCACCAAGGAGCGGGCCCTGAAGAAGGCCATCAGTGACACAGGACTATTGCTGCAAGTGGCCAGCAAGTACAACAGCCCCAAAGACAGCGCCGCCTCACTGGCATCGCCGCAAATTGTGAACAGAATTCAGCAAAACGTCGAAAAGCCGTTGGATAAAACTGAATTGGCGGCCAAGTTGGCTTCCTCGTTGGTGTCCCAGGGCAAGACATCCATCAATCGCGAGGAACTGCAGAAAATCCTGCAAGTTTACAACCTAATTGAGCAGAAGAAGCGCCAGGATGTGGTGGTACCAAACGACTCGGGAATTAATCTTTCCACTCACTCTGATAACAATCTTTCCACTAACTCTGGTAACCATCGCCCCAGCAACTCGGGAAATCATCTTCCCAGCAACTCGGGAAATAATCTCCCCACTAACTCTGGAAACCATCTCGCCAGAAACTCTGGGAATTATCTCAGGAATTACTCTGGCAACTCGGTGGCCCCCGCACGTGCGGCTCCCCTGCTGGCTAACCCCATTACCAATGACAACCTGTTGACACAACACTCGGCTAGAAATTTAAATGTCGCGAACAATGCGAGCAATGCGACCAGCATGTACACTGGTCAAAACTACTCCTCGAATGTGGCTCGCTTTAACAATCAAAACACTAACAATATACCCAACACCGCAAGCGGATTTGGATTTGGATCCGGCGTGTCGTCATCGTCGTATCAGAGCAGTCAGTTCGGCACTGGGACACCGACGGCGATCAATCCTAGCAGCAGCGTTCTGCGCAACAACATAGTCAGTTCATCGCTTTTCAACTTCAATACCAATTTGAATCCTTCATACAACAACAACACCAACAACAGCAACACTAGCCGGAGGAATTTCTAAATGATAATGAATAGCTTAAAAAAACACCTAGAGTTATGAACGAACACCCAATGAAGTTAACTTCTTTCAATTCATGATGTAATCACACCATTTCCATCTCACATCCCACATCTACATATACATTGACGATCTGTACAACATTTGAACAATGTAATGTAAATAAACACACTTCATAATTCATGAAATCTGTCTCCAATCATTCAAACATGCATACCCAGTTCGTAGATCAAAATATACATACCCACATTATTCTACAATATTAAAATATCTGTTTTTTTTTATGTTAAAATATATTTTTGGTATACTTAAATTTTTTCAGTGAAAGTAATACCTTGAAACTGCATGAGAAAACAACGAAATTAGGCATATACAACCAGATAGTCCCTGTGGGAGCTTATAGATATAGCAATGTGATTTTTACCGAAAATATACAGTCATCTTAATGGTGGTAATTGAGTGAGATTGCCAAGGTAACACTACATTATCCGTAAAAGCAAAAAAAAAAAAACATGATTAATTGGTCTGGTTCTGTTATTCATTATTATTATCATAAAATTCAGAAATAAATTTTGCCTATTTAACACTTTGCAACACTACATTTACATGCCTAGATCGAGTCACCTGCCAATGATTTTTACCGAAATTATACAGTATGGTGGTAATTGAATGAAATTACCTAGGTAACATTTCATTATCTTTAAAAATAAAAAATAAAACCTATGATCAATTGGTCTGGTCCTATTATTCCAAATTCAGAAATAATTCAGAACAATTTCCAACACAAAAATTACGCGAGTCACCTGCCAATGATTTTTAACGAAATTATACAGTCATTTTTTAAAAGTGGTAATTGAGTGAGATTGCCTAGGATACATTTCATTATATTTAAAAAAAATGAAAATAAGAACCTATGATCAATTGGTCTGGTCCTATTATTCCAAATTCAAAAATAATTCAGAACATTTTCCAACACTACAACAATTACATGTCTAGATCGAGTCGCCTGCCAATTAAGAATACATATTTTTTATTAGAACCTAAGCAAAAGCAGCTTCCTTTTTAAAAGTATCAAAATATAATACTAATAAATATATAACCAACAAAATAAATGTATTTAAAATTTTAATTTAAGATAAAACTGTATTTTTAATAAGAAGAAGGCCTGCTTCCAGTGGCACAACATAGAACCTTAATCCTTTTTAAAAATCAAAGCTTAAATTTTACTCGAAACAAATCGAGTGGAATTTAAGCGAAAATTGAGGCTGGTCCAATATGTATGTGCTGGTGGAAACAGGCTCTGTAGTCCTTAAGTTTGAACTGAGACGTGGATAATTCATCGATTGTACGGAGGATTGTAACGAGCAAAGATCTGTGAATGTCTACCATACCCAAGATGGTTTGGTTTTTAAAACGAAGCTGGAACCTGAACTGCAGCTATTGTCTATGGAAAGAATTGTATTCTCATAAATTGTACTACCAAGGATAACATGGATTCAATAAATGTCTCTCTAAAATACGGCAGAACGTTTGGGGATGAATATTACACTCTAAGGTACTCAGGCCTCCCCGATTCCCTCAGTTAGTTCTTAGACGAGCAAATAGCTTAGAGAACAGCACAACATCGCCGCCACGAACCCAATATCTTTCGCTCCTAAATATTGTATTTATTATAGATGAATCTACCACATCCTGCTTCAATGCCGGCGGCACCTCCTAAGATGGGGTGTTCTCTTGCGTAGAAAAAGGTACGAATCAAATCAAATGTAGTTCTTTATAAGTTATTCATTTTGTGATCCTTAATAAACTGGTATTTTATTAAAGTCTAAACTGATGGCAATTTTCGGTGGTTTCAATAGTTGATAAGCTGCGCAGTTTACTAAATTCGATTTCACTGAAATCTTTGCTCACATAATTATAACTGGTTAAGGAATGATTTTTCAAACCATTTTCCCAAAGGCACCAGATTTACAGCACTTTCCCCCTAACTCTAATGCATTATCTGCGTCAGTGGCGTTATTTTAAAGAAAGAAATATATTTATTTTTCAGCCTTACAAGTCCCAAAACCCCTTCTTCCCCTTAGAAATTACTAAAACCTACGCCACTGATCAGCGCTACCATATTAGGTTTAGTAAACCAAAGAATTCAGCATTGCCCACAATTATTTATATATTTATTTCGCATTTTCAGAAGTCGTTATGCCTTCTTCCTTGTGTGAATCACTCACAAGTTCTTCGTAAGTTGAGTACTTTTACAACGAAACATCTATTCTGTGGCTTCAAGCCCTGATATTTCATAAAATGAATCATTATATTATTATGTTGTTTGTAAAGCTTTGAGAGAGGCACAAAATAAATGTTTCATGTCCTAAGTTTGTGTTCTGTTTTCTTTTAACAATAATACCTTATTTGCTTGGCTTTAGAGCCAATTTAGAAAATCAGAAGCAAGATGATTATTGGATTACTAGTGGAAAGCTGGGCTCCCGCGAAGCAGTTCTGGTCTTTCGAACGAACATACTCAATCCGAAGACCCGCAAGACCCTGTCCGAGAAGTCCTCTGCCCAGGCGCTGCTCGAGTCCAAGGACAGGGAAGATGACGTTTTATGCCACAAAGGTCAGGTGGAAACGTCTTCGCCAGCCTGTAGCGACGAAGCTCTAAGCGGCGGCTCCGCGCAGCACAAGCTATATTTATTAAAAAATCCACAAAATTGTGATAAGTCGGATAAATTAAAGTTTTCTAGTCCCTTCAAGAAGACGCTTAACCGATATTCCTCGAGTGATACGTCCATTTCCAGCGAAGGTGAAGCCGAGCCCTCTTCACGCAGTACTGAAAGCAAATCGCGAGTACTTAAGACTAGCCAGAATACCCTTAATATAGCCTTAGCTGAGGAAAGCGGCTACGATTCCCTGGGACCTGGCAAGTCCAGCGCGAATACTGCCGAGGCCAGCGAGGACGATCCGGAGGCGACCAGCGAGGATGAGGTTGAGTGTGGAGTCAACATGCCTGCCTTCAAGCTCAAAATTACGTACAAATTCCATCAAACGGAAACCAAGTTGCTGAGAAAGCTCTTCAATGTTCATGGCCTTACAGAGTCGCAGGGTGAAAACAACTTTAACCTGCTGTGGACCGGGGTCCACATGAAGCTAGACATTGTGAGAAACCTGGCGCCGTACCAGAGGGTTAATCACTTTCCCAGGTAACTTACTCTTACTCTTAATTATATAACAATTTTCATTTAAATCTTTAAACAGATCCTACGAGCTTACTCGCAAGGACAGGCTCTACAAGAACATCGAGCGCATGCAGCATCTAAGGGGCATGAAGCATTTCGATATTGTGCCTCAGTCCTTTGTCCTGCCCGTAGAGTCCCGGGATCTGGTGGTGGCCCACAACAAACATCGCGGACCCTGGATAGTAAAGCCAGCAGCATCGAGCCGAGGACGGGGAATTTTCATAGTCAATTCGGTAATTGAAACACACTATATTTGTAAAGGTAAAGTTCTATTCCAAGTTATTCCCTGCAGCCCGACCAAATTCCACAGGACGAACAGGTGCTAGTCTCAAAGTATATTGTGGACCCGCTGTGCATCGACGGCCACAAGTGTGATTTACGTGTCTATGTGTTGGTGACGTCCTTCGATCCTTTAATTATTTACCTTTACGAGGAGGGCATTGTGCGGCTGGCCACGGTCAAGTACGACCGGCATGCGGACAACCTGTGGAATCCCTGCATGCACCTCTGCAATTACAGCATTAACAAGTACCATTCGGACTACATACGGAGCTCCGATGCCCAGGACGAGGATGTGGGCCACAAATGGACGCTGTCGGCCCTCTTGAGGCACCTCAAACTCCAGAGTTGTGATACGCGTCAACTGATGCTGAATATAGAAGATTTGATCATAAAGGCGGTCCTGGCCTGTGCCCAGTCCGTGATCTCCGCCTGCAGGATGTTCGTGCCCAACGGCAACAACTGCTTCGAGCTGTACGGCTTTGACATCCTGATAGACAACGCTCTGAAGCCCTGGCTCCTAGAAATCAATCTATCGCCCTCCATGGGCGTGGACAGTCCTCTGGACACGAAGGTCAAGTCATGCCTGATGGCCGATCTCCTCACTTGCGTGGGCATTCCAGCCTTTAGTCCCGAAATGAGATCTCACTACGACCAAAAGTGGTCGCGATTCCAGCGCAGTTCCAGCTGCCAAAGGCAGGCCACGTACGCCGGCGTGGCCATCGCGGAGAAGTCCAAGAAATCGAAGAAGAAGGGAGGAGCAGCCGCCGCCAGTGTTCAGGTTCAACTTTCCGGTGAAGAGCAGCGCATCTTGCGCCATGCTCGCCAACAGTATTCCCGCCGTGGCGGATTTGTGCGCATTTTCCCCACGGACGACTCGATGCAGCGTTATGGCAACTTCCTGGACTCCGGCACAGGCATTCCCATTTCCACGCCGACGGTGCAAAGTCAGACATTCCAAAATCCCGTGGTGCAGCACAACTACAACCAGATGCTGCATCTGAATCTATACTGCCTGGATGCGGGCCGGCATGGCCGCGAGGATAACGCGGAGGAGCAGCGAATTGGGCAATATGAGCGGGCCCTGGAGACCGACTCGGAGATTCCATTCGTCAAGAAGGCGGCGGTGGCCAAGTGCGAGGAGGAGGGCCGGAGGTTGCGCAAGGTGATGCTCAAGAAGATCTCCAGTGGCTCCGAGCTGACCCAGTTTCAGGCGCGGCAAACCTTCAGCCTGTTTCTGGAGTCGGTGCTGCGCCGCCTGACCGAGGATCCGAAGGACAGCCACGAGAAAATCATCCTCAAGTTCCTCAACAAGTTCGGAGGAGCTGTGAAGCCGCCCGTGGTGTTCCGGAATATGCAGAGCCTCAAGGTGGCCAGCAAGGCGCGGTCGGCGATGGTGGCCAAGCTGCTGATCGACTTCCTGGAGAACTACAAGCGGGACACGGAGGCGTATGTGGACTCGTTCGACCACTTCGGGATGATACCATCCGGTGCCTACAACCAGTTTCTCATGCACGCCCAGGAGTCCGACCTGGAGGCAGTGCTGACGCTTCACACCAATGTTACGGGAATCATGCCCTTCCTGTACAATCGATGTGGACTGTCAGTGCCACCTACGCCCCCGATTCCGTCCGGCCTGCACGGCTTCCTGAGAGCCCTCCCCGCCATGGTGAGCCAGGGCACGGCCAGGGAGCTCAGCAAATACGATGGCTACTTCAAGAGCTGCGACAGGGAGAGGATATTCCTGTAGGAGGTCCGCGAACACAAACGAGACGCACTCAACAACAACTATCTAGCTAAATCGTCGGAGCTTTTGTCCAGTCTGTCATACTTGGTAGTAAGTCCAATTATTTTTGTACTCAAATTTTCGCATTAAGGCAGAGGCTTCGGCTTAAACTTAAACACAAATACAAATACAAACCTGTTATCGAGAACAACGATTACTTCAAAATGTAGTTTTTGAACTGCTTTATACAAAATTAAATTAAATGGAAATAGCTTTTATATTAAACGAAAAACAAAAGGTCAACTTTTTCTGCCTACAAACACAACTCATAGCTTTAAAAATATAATACTTTCTACGCCAAAGATATGTATATGAAACCGATACTTCGAAAATAAACGAGAAATGCACAAATAACAACACCGAGACCATTGTCTTTAAACTACATTTTTTGTGACGGTTTTAAGTGGGTTATAAGCTTGAAATTCATGTAGTCTTATCATTTATTTTTTTCCGCTAAATCACTGTAGACGGCAATCCACGTAGTGACGATGAGCACCGAGACTGTGGTGCGCAAGGAGATTACTATATAGAGCCGTAGAATTGAAAATCTGCTACGCTAGTTTTTATATTCATATCTTGAACGAAAGGTATTGTAAAGTTCTTAGAAAATCAAACAAAAACACCTCTTAACGAGGTGAGCTAAAAAAAAGGGACCTTCAACTTTAAAACTTTCGGAACTAAGCTGTAAAACATCTAGTCTTTAAACTAAAGACCAGAATGTCGAAATAAAAACTAGTTGAATTATTTGTAATTTATTTTTTTTAACGTTACTATTAATAGTCTCAAAATTTGATATCAGAAACTTTTGAAGTTGAAGAAGCCATCGTTACTTTTATCTCATCCCGTTAAAAGGTGTTTTTGTTTGATATTATTATAATAAATGCAAATTTTATTCCTGTTTTAATTTTTATTTGTTTAATATTATTGATGAGCTTTTTTCAACAAGAATGTGTGTATTTTGTTTTTGTAAGCCCTTGCAGGCGATGTTTTTCTTTGAGGATGTGTAGGTTTTGTTTCTTTTACTTCTGAACGCGATGTTTTCTACCCAATAACCTTTAAATGCTTTGTTTTTGTAAGCAAAACATTACAGATATAGCTCTGGGAGCTAAGAGAGCCACTAGCCGCCCATTTAGGGAGTACATTAGACCAAAAGTATTTAAATATGGGCAGCTGGCTACGTGCGTATGGGAAAAGCTTTTACAGGAACAGCTTTCGGGCTGGAGCTTTCGAGAGAATAATCATCGAGTGTTGCCAGTGGTCATCATTTCCTTTTTTGGCAGAAAACCAACAACTTCTTAGCCAATTGTAATGGCAAAAGTAATGGGAAAAAGTAATTATTAAAAATAAAAAAAACAATCTCCTGTCGGCTGAATCCGCACACAAGTCTGTCAATTCGGAAAACAACCCATACGAATGCCCTGCTAGTAGGATCTCTGGAGTCAAATGTGCGGTAAGCAAACAAATGGTATTGATTAGTTCTCGCTGGAAAATAAATAAATATATGTTTTCACATTTTCTCCTGTAGCAAAAACAAGAACACCCATCCGGAAACCCCCCACTGGCGCAGCACAAATACTGAGAGGCGTGTGAATACATTTGAATACATGAATGTGTCCGTAGGAGCTAATTCAATATTCAGAAACAAATCCAAACAATGACAGCTGATTCGAGTGCACGTAATGTATTCCGAAAGAACGGCGTTGCCGGCCTGGGCAACAACGGTCATGGCCGAAATCTTATTACGACGGCGAATCCCTCCGGCGGGAGTAGCGCCTCCCTGCTCCAGAAGCAGCTGTCCTTTAAGACGCCCGTGGGGTCCAAGCAGATGGGCAAGTCCGATGAGATTGAAATGATTGACAGTTCGAATATTGAGAACTTTAATACGCGATATAATAAGGTAGGTCGTGGGGAGATTAACTCGTGAGAGAATAACTTGAGCACGTACACATTATTTCAACTTTGGCCTTTAGAAATATGAGGCTTATATTCATAGGTTTAACCTAAAAATGTACAGATAAAATATAATCAAAACTAAACTATTTTATAGTATTTTATAACAGTTTATAAACATTATTTTATACAAACAAAGGAAGGGATAATTAGTGCATAATTTTATTTATAGTTAAAATCTCTTTTTCGCTTCCCTCCGGCAAGTCTTTATTTATGTGAACATTGCAGTTCAAATCAGCTAGAAAAAGAATGACGCTAGACTACAGACTGGAAAAGTGGCCCCGAAAAGCAGAGTTTAGTCTCAGATTTACATTTTCTTCTAGGGTGTGTGGGTGTAAAAGCTTCCTCAGTTTCTGGCTTGTTCAAAAAAACAAGTAATTTATATTCTGCATTAAGATCAAAGTTCGCAGATGGAAGGGTTGAGTAACCCCGTGGTTATTGGTTACGGAGACTTAACAAGCACGAGAGCGTCTCCTCCTTCGCCAGCTTGGCCCGATACTCGGCCATCAGGTCGCGGCACTGGATGGCAATGTCCAGGAGCTGCGAGAATGCAGATCGGACAGGAAGGTCTCGAATGTGGCGTTGACTGTTCGATGATATTCCACCACCATCTCCTCCGTCTGCTGAAGGTGATCGATGGCCTGGTGCTGCACGATGAGCTCATCGGACATGTCGTGTTCCTGCGAGAAAGAGGAATGTCTTAATTAGTACATTACTTAAGCTTAAAGGCTAAACTCACGCTCAGCGAACTCAGCATGTTCCCACAAAAAAAAAAACTCTTACGGAAATATTTATAAACTTAGCACATAAAACAGTTGCTGGGATTTAAATAATATATCTTAAATAAACCCAAAAATCTCCAACTTACAGAATAGTATTATTGGCTGGATATGCTGTGCCCCCTGTATATGGCTGCGAACCTCCGCGGCGGTGCACAAGATGGCCATTACATCGGCCACCCTGCTGGTGACCACATTGCTAGTGGCATCGCCCATTCTATTTTTGATAAGCACAGCACCGTCTCCCCTGCCGCGGGATTGCTATATGGAGGGGGACCGGTGCTCGCCCGCCGTCTCAACACCGCCCGAATGCACGGATCCCATTTGCGAGGCAGTGGCCTCCAGCATCCAGGCCCGACTCAATTGGAACAAGGACCCGTGCACCGAGTTCAAGAAGTTCAGCTGTTGGCGCAATACCCGCAATAAAAACATAACGAACCTCATCGAAATGGGAAACTCGCAGAAAAGTGTCGACTCACAAATGCTGTGTATGACTCATATATACTTTTGCTTCTTGAAAAACATGTTCTTACAACCTTCTCTCTTGCAGATCTTTTCCAAAACAAGATTATGAACGACAGCTTTAGTATATTGCACAATTTGTTCGAAAGCTGCTTGCAGCAGACAACCAACTCTACTATAATGCACCACATATTGGATTCTTTGGGCGGATATATACCTGTTGGCTCAGTGGGACCCTCCAGCATAGCCCCTTTGATAGCCAGGATTTATGATCTGGGTCCAAGTCCCTTGGTGGACTTATACTACGATCTTAGCTATGGGAGAAGGCCGCACATTCTTCTTATAATCAGTGGACCCAGTACATCGTCGACTATTCTGGAGGTTAACTATTATTATTACTTATTTTAGTATAATATTATTTATTAGTATAAAATATTTATTCAGCGCAAAATACGTTGGATGAGCCCGAAAGCACCACCAAGTCGTATTCGACAAGGACTACCGAAACTATTGGCCGATCTAATCGACAATTTTCTACCATATTATGTGTCATATGCTCAAAGAGTGTCTGAGAAGGATACCATTTTTGAATTTATTAAGGACCTGAACAAGGTGAGTTTATATAGGAAATTATTTATAACTTTTCTACATCATGCTTTAAATATTGCAGCTCCAAGTGGAGCACTCGCGCCGAGGCTTCTGGGACAGTACTGTTTTATATAATGTCTCCAGCCTACAAGACTTGTACCCAGTTGTGAGTATAAAATACTAAATATATTCAAACATAGATCCTAAAATTAAAGTTGCCAGCTAAATTGGACCCTGTTGATACCATCGAATTGGAGTGGACCCATCGTTGTCAGAAATAGTGATTACCTGAAGGCCTTAGAATATTTTCTTACCAAGTATCCCACACGAGTGGCCCACAACTCGCTGCTGTTGCTGAGCGCCTTGGAAATATTGCCCAGGGATCATCCAAGTCCCGAGGTGTGCACTCGTTCCACGATGTGGGCCTTGCCCGAATTATCATCGGCCTTGTATATTGCTCAGCACTCCTCCGATGACTTGAAGGATATAACCAAGAGGGTATTTGATATTAAACTATTAGGAAAAGTGGAAAATTAAGGCTTAATACCTATTTCAGGCGGAGATCATATTTAAGTCCTTGAAAGCACACCTCAAGAGAGCTCCCTCTTTGAAAGGAGCTGCTCTTGTGAAGCTTTCAGCTTTAAAGATCCAGTCGCAGACATGGGATGGCTTCGCCAATACCACGGATTTAATGAAAACCCTTCAGACTTTGGATATAACCGCCGAGTGCTGGTTTCAAAACATCCTGGAGATATACAAGAAGAACAAGCTGGTGCCCACGGATATAAACTTGCACGGCGGGGGCTCCCATGATGCGTAAGATATTATATTTACTATAAAATCGTAACTCCTGTATTCAAGCTTTAATCTCCTTGCAGTTGGGCCTACCCTATTGTCTCTACCATATTTTACGACACCCTTAGCCACTCCATCGGTCTGTATAAGCTTGCATACATTAATATTTAAACTATATATAACACTTTTGTAAATATTTGCAGTTGTCCCATTATCTGTCATCCTCATACCGTATTTCAATGCTGTGTTGCCTCCATATTTGCATTACGCCTCTGTTGGCGTTTCCATTGCCAAAGAGATTCTGCGTTCGATTACCAAATCGTTCGACGAGAAGGCAATGCGTTGTGTTCCCCATTCTGTAAATATATTCTCGAACTATAGCCGCATGGATATACTGATACATTCGGGAGGAATGCAGATCTCATACCACTCAATGCTTTCCCTAACCGGTCCCATTAAGGGAATGGCACGACTACCAGGCCTCAATCTAACGCCGACACAAATCTTCTTTTTAGTTTCGGCTCAGGAGCTCTGCGCCGAATCGAATTACTTGGGCATTGACACCAATGCGCCCGAGTTTGATAATATGTAAGGCTTAATTTTATATTAATTAAAGATTAATTTTATCTATTTAATCCATTTTCAGTTTGGGTTGGCTTGTTGCCCAAGGCGGGAGTGCGACTGAGGTATTCAAGTGTCCATCGGGATCAATGATCAATGTACAGAAAACTTGCAATGTGCTTTAAATGTGTCCTGTCACCCTCGAGACTAAAATACTCACTTACCTTCTTAACGATCTGAAGCATCAGTTGAAAATATAGTAGCCTTAGGGACTTACCATAGTATTGATTTTATTTAAATGTGTAAAATGTATATTTTTAATAAATATACTGTTAATAAACTGTTGGTTTATGTTTGAACCCCGAGCCTTGAAACTGTTTACCAAATATAGATGAAAGAGAATAAATAGTTTTAAAAAAACGAAGTACATTTTTGTTTTGAAATCAAGTAAGCCTTTTAAATAATTTTATAAATAAATTGGAATGGTAAAAATAAGTAAAAATGCAACTAAAATGAAAAAGCTAATACTTCTTGTTGTACTTTATGGACTTCTTAACAACAACCCGATTGCTTTGGCCAAAAGTAACCCCGAAACACACATGTCTGAAGATATAAATGCAATCCTAATCAAGTGCCCCAAAAATCATGCGAATAGTTCCTGCGAGCCGCATTTAATTATAAATATTCACATGAACCCCAGCGTCGATGTGAAGAATATGAAAGACTCTTGGATACTCGATGGGGTGTACGATCCAACAAAGCGAAGGGTTTTAAAGATAATATCCCCCTATCTGATAGTAATTAGTCGGGGCGAGCCGGTTGTCATGTATCCTCTTCAGTATGAAAAAGTTGGTTACACTTTAAAATATATAATTAGGTTAATAATTACATCTATTTTTTAGTCTATTAAGAAGGAAGAGCTAAAGGGCAAACTACCCACCGAAAATGATACCAAGGACGTGAAAGGCGCACCATCTAGTAAGACGAACGAGCCCAGCCCTTCGACGGATACAAAAGAACATCAAGATGTCAAGGACGACAAGGGTTCCGCATCTGATAAGGATAGCAAACCTCTCAATCCCATAAATATGAAGGAACGTGAAGAGGTCAAGGACGTTCAGGGCACACCATCTCCCAAGACTGACGAACCTCGTCCGCACATAAATATGAAAGAGCGTGAAGAGGTCAAAGACTTGCCAGGCTCCCCATCTCCCAAGACTAACGAACCTCGTCCTCACATAAATATGAAAGAAAGTGAAGACGTCAAAGACGTGCCAGGCTCCCCATCTCCTAAGACTAAAAATCCTCCAATAAATATGAAAGAAACTGAAGATGTCAAAGACGTTCCTGGCTCCCCATCTGGTAAGGCTAACGAACATCGCCCTTTTATAAAAGAGCGTGAAGAGGTCAAGGACGTTCAAGGCTCTCCATCTCGTAAGAATGACGAACCTCGCCCTAAAATAAATATGGAAGAAAATGAAGGAGTTGAGGACCTTCAAAGTTCCCTATCTCATAAGTCCAACGAACCTAGTCCTTTCATGAAGATGGAAGAGCCTTATAAAGTCGAGGACCTTCTGGGTTCCTCATCTAGTAAGACTAACGAACCTAGTCCTTCAATGAAGATGGAAGAACCTGATTACCTTCCTCGCCCTAAAATAAATATGGAAGAAAATAAAGAAGTTGAGGACCTTCAAGGTTCCACATCTCGTAAGAATGACGAACCTAGTCGTTCAAGTAGTATGGAAGAGCAAGGAGAAGTCAAGGGCCTTCAAGGTTCCTCATCTCGTAAATATGACGAACCTAGCCCTTTAATTAATTTGGAAGAGCAAGAGGTCAAGGACCTCCCAGGCTCCCCATCAGGTAATTCTAACGAACCTCTAACTCCCATAAATTCGGAAGAACACCAAGATGTCAACGACCTACAAGTTTCCCCAACTCGTATGTCAATCGAACCTCTCACTCCCGTAAATGTGAAAAAAACTGAAGAGGTCCCCAAGGACCTTCAAGATACCCCATCTGCTAACACAAACGAACCATCAATAAATATGCAGGAAAATGAATGTAACAATTCTTCAAGATGTGAGTATAACCCCATGTAACTTCACGGCAAGTAATGATTAGATTTTACTTTTATTTCAGTGAAAAGAAATCATGCTCGGGCATATACCAGTCATAAATCATTAGGATCGAACAATGCTTTCCTTCCGAAAATGCCAACTAAGGACACTAATTGGAATCAAAATGATATTTCTAGCCTTGGACTAGTTCAAGTTATAGATCCGTCTTTAAAAAAGAGTAATTTATTTAACGATCTATTGAATATTTTTTTATATTATAAAATATTTCCAGTTGCAGATCGATTGGAAGGCCAGAAGGTCTTCAAGCCTTTCAATTTTCCAAGAACTTCCAAATATAGTAGCCATAACGAAAAACTGAAGAATATACTGGGGTCTTATAAATATTATAATGAAGAACCGTATGTGAAAAGTAGAAATAAAGTTGATAAAATAGCCAGCGATTTAAAGGAATATAATTATAATCAAGAGCCGTATGTGGAAGGTCGGAATAAAGTTGATAAAATAGCCAGCGACTTAAAGGAATATAATTGGGATAAACAAATTCTGGAAACGGTAGGCATAAATTATACAGAATTATAATGAAATTTATTTATTTTTTATATAATGCTAGCCTACAGATAATAATGACATTCTTTTACAAGATTGGAAGAAGAACTTTAACCAGAAACATAATGAAGACAGAGATTACCAACTCAAAAGTGAAAGGCACCCAGATAATGACCACAACGACAAAAAGAAAAATGTACTGGGGTATTATAAGTATTATGGTCAAGAACCATATGTGAAAGGTCGGAATAAAGTTAATAAAATAGCCATCGATTTACCGGAATATTATACCGGTACTTGGGATAAACAGATTCTAGACACTGTAAGCCAAAATTATACAGAACTTGAATAACATAAAAATAACAATGCCATTTATTTATTTTTTATATGTTTCTAGCCCGTAGATAATAACGACATTCTTTTACTAGATTGGAAGAAAAACGTTAACCAGAAACATAATGAAGGCAGAGATTACCATCTCAAAAGTGAAGTGAAGATTCTAGACACTGTAAGCCAAAATTATACAGAATTATTATAAAATAAAAATAAAAATTTCATTTATATATTTTTTATATAATTCTAGCCGTTGGATAATAATGACATTCTTTTACAAGATTGGAAGAAAAACGTTAACCAGAAAAATAATGAAGGCGGAGAGTACCAACTCAAAAGTGAAAGGCACCCAGATAGTGACCATAACGAGAAACGAAAGAATGTACTGGGGTACTATAAGTATTATAATCAAGAACCGTATATGAAAGGTCGGAATAAATTTGATAAAATAGCCAGCGACTTACCGGAATATTATACCGGTACTTGGGATAAACAGGTTCTAGACACTGTAAGCCAAAGTTATACAGAATTATAATACCATAAAAGTAAAATTGTTATTTATTTATATTTTCCATAATTCTAGCCTATAGATAATAATGACATTCTTTTACAAGATTGGAAGAAAGACTTTAACCAGAAACATAATGAAGGCAGGGATTACCAACTCAATAGTGAAAGGCACCCAGATGGTGAAAGGAAGCCAGATTTGCATTTGTAAGTTTACTCGTAAAAGTAGGCAATGTTTTTTAAACAAGAATTGAGGGCCTGGTTTTATAAGGTTATAAGGCCTGGTTATATAACAATAAACATATTGTTTTATTTATTGTTTAAATTTAGCATTAATAAATATGTTAAATAAATGTTTTATACTTAGATTTGATCGAATGGACTATGGAGATAAAAGAAAATATAATACAGAAGAAATGAAAAATTATAAGCCCAATAATATAAGCCCAGAGAATATCTTTTCATATAATACAATTAATGAAAACAATAATATTAATTTGATTAAAAATGATCTCGTTCAAAGAAGTAAGATGTTCAAGTTTTTGCCAAATAGAAAAAAAGAGCAGTATAACTTAAAATCCCGCGATAATAGTCTATCTAGTGTTAAGGATTTTTCACATGAAAGAAAAAGGGTTCAGAGTAATTTTAAGCAGCCCTTCAATAGTCAAAATATTTTTATTGATATTCCACGTGTAAGACAAAAGGATAGATATGATTATAGGCAACCTCCTGATCTTCCATCCGATTTAAATGATAGAAAAAATGATTATTATAATGCCAAAACAGATGAGAATAGTATCTATAAGGAAAAATATAAGCCACAAGGAAGAGAGCCTGAAGATTTTAATGTTCAATCGGATCCTAAAAATGTTCCAAGCTGGAAAGAAAGCGAGGAATTTAATTCTAATGTACCCATGAAAGGTTTCTCCGGCATGAATGATATTCCATATCCACTAGAATATGATCAGTTTAATTTTAATCCATCAGCAAGCAGTTTTCCTAATATTAATGATTATACGATGGGCCAAAAAAATAATAAAGATGATAACCATATGAGGGATAATCTTCAAAGTAAGTTTTTCCAACTTTAATTTTAATTTTTCGTTACAATTTTGTAATTATTTTACAGACAATTATATTAATAAAAATGATGAAAATTTTGATTTCGCATATTCCCATAGTCTGTCGGATAATTTTAACCCTGACGATTTAAGTCCTGATCCTGGTCTATCCTATTCATATTCAGAGTTTCCTCAGCGCTCCCAAAATGAACCATTTTCAAATTATGGCAGGAATAACCCTGTGACTTCGCTACGATCTAGAGATCATAAAAGAACTAAACGGAGTAACTCTCCCAGAAATCAAGGTGCGACTCGATTCGCTCAAAAATCTGAAAATGACCTCATCGCACAGAAATTGGATGAGAATGGTGAAGTTCCTTGCGATACTTGTGGTGGAAAGAATAAAAAGAAGGATGAGAAGCCCCCATCCAGGTATTGCAGTGCCTTGGCAGATCCAAAAAGTCCTGAAAGTAAAATGGAAGACTTTAATGTACAGGGAAAACTGAACGATGTAGTTCCGTGTGATACTTGTGGAGGGAAAAACAAGAAACCCGGGGGAAAATATCCACCCGAAAGTCTGGAATCTGATATTCACAAGGGAAAAATATCGAAAAACGTTCAGCCACTAACAGCGGAAGATATGATACCCTGTGAAAGGTGCAAGGGACACCTTCCAGGAAACCTGGCGTCTTCTCAGTCCTGCGGATGCGTAAACAATCCCAGCGTATGCGGTTGTGAAGATTCTCAGTCATCCCGACTTGCGAAAAAAAGGTATTTGGTGTATATTACTTATTTTTTATTTATTTTTTTCATACTTCTGTTTTTGTAATGTTAACTTTTAGCGAAGAAGATTTAAGTTTTAGCGTGTTCAATATGAATACTCCTGTTCCGTTTTTAACAACTCAGCTGCGGGTTTTCAGGAGGCGCCATAATACTTGGTGGAGAGTGGTTCCCATTGTTACGTAAATATTTGGGGAAACTATAGTTTTTACAAATCTAATTCCATTAAAATTTCAGGCTCGATAGTTTGTCAGGAATATTTGCAAATAAAAATATGTCCATGGTATTTACTTCGCACGTTGGTACCTTTCGCCAGGAAAAATCATCAAGTTTTTCAAATCACAAACTTCTCGTTCCAAAAAGGTGTGCTAGCCAATTGACCAAGTCAATGGGGGGTTTAAGTGCCTTAAAGGATCTGCAGAATAATATTGGGAGAAGTTTTCTGGTTGACAAATTGAGTAGGGACGTTTCCAGTCGTGAAGTAAAGAACTCAGAAGAGGAGGCCATTAAAAGAATTGGAACCCTAGGATATTTTCCAGAATCCATGGGAACTTTACAAAAGTGTCCCCACAAAGACAAGCATCTTTGCCTAAACATTCGAGGCGAAAGAGTACCAGGTAATGCCATCTCTAACTGATACGGGTATGACACTGTATTCAATTTTTGTTATTAATTAGCTTTTAGCATAAAAGTCAAGATCCCCTTTCGAGAAAATGCCTTTCTGATTGCAAATAAGCATGTGGTAAAAATAGCACAAATTGTTACCGACGCTACTACAAAGGATGCACTCCAGATTTCAATAGATGTTATTAACAAAGGGCTAGAGGCACAGGAATTTTCCATATTTATCTATAATTGTCCACTGTCAAATAGTGTCTTAAGTACGACTAGTGTCAGAAGGGTATTACTGCCTAATGTCGGCCAAAATGTTATCTTTCTGTTGCCCTTTATAAGTGGCTCAAAGAAAAACAGGAAATTTAGTTGCGAAGGTAAGGAAGTACACCAAGAACTCACTAAGTTCTATACTCTTTTAAAATTTCAGTGGTTGTTAAGGACTATGATCCCAAAAATGTAAATACAACCCAGTTTACAAAATCCCCTAAATTAAAGGATGGTGTTATTGCCAGGAGGTCAATGGACATTAAAGTCCTTTCAAGGTGCTTTTGCGTTTGGCGTTGTCGCTGTCATTGCATGGATAAGCTGGAAACTTTTATTAATTACAATGTTTGTGAGAGAATAAGCCGTAAGTCCCAGGAAGCGGCAGGTCTTATATACAACTGTCCACCTGGAAATGAAATAAATGATATTTGCATCACGGACGCGAATGATGACCGAAAAGAAACATCTTGCAACCTGGTTTGTAAGATTCGACGTTTAATAATATTTATTTTGATTCTATTGCTTACTCTTGGTAAGATTTAGAAACCTTTAGAAAGGAGCTTTAAAATAATATTGAGTTTATTCAACAGGTGTGTTGAAAGCTTTTCTCGGGCTCTGTATTCAATCAATTGATAAATGGGGATTTGACACAGTTCAGCCCGGAAGATATTATGCTTGCACATCCAGGATCCGAGTCTTTATTGTCAATCTTTTCTTCTTTATCATCTATCCATTTGCATGCTGGTGTAAGTGTTTCCAACCCAAACCTGAGGACTTGATGGCTGCCAGTACTGATTGGTCCTGCAATCATGAGAGGGAAGATGAGGGGAGTGCTTTCACTGAAGTAAGTACAGAATTCTTGTTTATTTCAGGGTAATAATTGCCTTTATCTGATTTTTAAAGCAAAAACGGTCGGGGAAAAGGGTTCGACTTCAGGGTGGTCAGGCTCAGACAATATCTGAGGACTTACTACTTGGCATTCCCCCTTATTACGAAAATGCTTTATTCAAAGACGACAAGCCGGACGATGAGGAGAGTACAGCATTTATCTTAGAAGTTTTGGAAGAAAGCAAAACATCATTGAGTAAAATGGTAACTTTGTGTGTTTATTCGTTTTACTTTAGTTAGAAATTATTATACTATTCTTACAGATGAACCAAACTACGCATAGCTTCCACAGTGAAGAGATTGTTTCAAAATGTGCGGCAAACAGCAAAGAAGAAAGAGCAGCTGAAGAGCTGATAGACAGTCTTAAAAGCACACAGAGGGTTTTTAGGACCATGAGTTCGCTCTTAGGCGGAGTGATCGAAATACCAGAAAATTGTAAATATTGTGTGAAAGGCTTCTTTCTGCCAACGGCGACGGGTACCTATCAGTTCTTCAGCTATCATCCACTTATACAGTACATTGGCATCTCAGAGGAGGTATTTCTTTAACTTCACAATATATTCTCTTACATAATTATATTTTTATTTAGAATGAAGTCAAGAAGTTGCCAGAACCTCAATATCTCCACACAGATGAATTCTACAGGGCATATAATAATAAAATAGATGTACTTGAAGCCGGGGATCTATCCATGGACTGTCCTCCCAATGTTCCTTGCATAAATAACAGTTCATTGGACAATTTGGAGCAATCTTTTCTTAAGCTAACAGCTCTATTGGAAGACATACCAAACGATGAAGTGGATTCTGAATCATAACTATCAAAGATAATCCAAAATCGTTCTTGTTTTTATTTTGTTAATTTTTAATTACTTACAATAACTTAAATAAATCGTTGTAGTTCTCAGTTTAAAGGTACATTGTATGCCGAGTGTTCATTGGACTCGTGTTGGGTATCATCTATGCCAGAACGTATGTCTATTAAACCGCTGCCGTCAGAAATCGTATCTGAAGAATTATTCGGTTGCTTCGATTCAGGTGAAGCAGTTGTTTTAATATCTGTATTGCCATAGTATTTTATAAAGTAAACTTCTGGCATTTTTGTGCTCAACACAGCTACTGGTGGGCCTTGAATGGGCAGTTCTTTCATAAGAATATCTGTTATAGGGACTGCCTCTTGAGTTTGACTTTGAGCTTTTTCCCTTAAATCATCGCTTGGATTTCTTATAGCTTCGTAAAACGATGTATTCTCTGAACCCTGAGCCTGGTGCTCATCCGGGGAATCGTAGAAGTTTCCTTTGTGGTCTATAGGTAAGTATAATGGGTTGCCAGGCAGTACTTCTTGATTGCTATACTGAAGCTGATTGTAAGGCCCGCTTATCACCGATGTCTGTGTTGCAGTAGCCATAAAATGTTTATTTTCGATATTTGAATCCGACTGAGATGCATAATTTATGGTCGGCCTTGTAGGAGCTTCATTCGGAACAAGGTAATGGTAATGAATGTGCTGGGCCGGGCGTGGGTTCTGAATTTGCATTGGAAATCCCGCTGTAAATGTTGAGTGACTGCTGATCTGGGTAGCAAACTCGGTTCGTGTAACTGGAGGATTTTCAATGACGTTCATCTGAGGCACATCATGGACACACGGATACCCTGTATCTATGTTCGAGGTGCGAGTAATATCGTTACCATAACTGGATTGTTGTACCGTGTTTTGAGCGATTTCCTTATGGCTTTGTCGATTTACTATTCTTCCAATCGATTGAGCTTGAATAAGGGAATTTTTTAAACTATCATTAGTTACTTCAGCACAGTCTCCATTAAGAGCTCCAAATAATATTGTTAAAAAAGCAAACATTGCTCTTAAGCCTAACATTTCGTAAATGTATTTCACAAGACACCAGCAACAACTGCCTTTTATCTGCTCGACTTACTGCCTTTATACGAGCTGAAGATTATATAATGAATACTTTCTGAATTGTTCGTGAAATCAATAAACACTATATTGGCTTAATCCAAAGCCAACTTAATTTATTTATTTGTTTATTTGGGTGAAAGGCAAAGTCGATTGTAATTAAGGTGTCAACGTTTTGCGTGGGCTTCCCAAAATTTAAGACACTTCAGTTGAGTGCTCTATATATTAAAAATTCAATCAAAAAGGCTTGTTTCTAGCCTGTATCCAAGTGGAAATACTTTTTGGTAGGGTGTATCACAAAGTAGTTATCGCTTCTGTTACGCAATGTGAAAGTTTTGTTTATTTGTGAAGACCAGCTTTTACCTACAGCTCAAGCGTAAAAAGCAGCTGCGAAAACGGAAGGCTGGCACCCCGAAAACAGACCGAAGAACTACGTTTCTCACTTAGCACTTTATAAAGATTTTATTATTACTATAAAATGTATTACAACAAATATGTAAAATGACAATAAAATGAGGAAAAGATACACTATTACACACATATATATATGCTTGCGAATGTTGTTTAAGCCTAGAACTTAGCCCCATTGTTGGCAGGGCAATTATCGTGTTGTTGTTACTTAATATAAATGCAAAATCACTGTAAAAATTTCAAACTTAAGGTACTACTAAAAATAGTTGTATTAATTTGTTTATTATATTCATATTTAGATTCGATTGATATATATATATAAGACGTACTATATGTTTTATATTATGTATACTTTCATGACCTATGAATGAGCTAATGCAGAGACACTTGAATATCGGCTTTCGGCGTTCGGCTTTCGGTTCTAACAGGTGGTTTCTAGAAGTGGATCAGGCTTATAATTAGTCGTAAAGGGGTTTACATTATTAACAGATGCGGAGTCTTTGATGGCTCGTTCCAAAGAGATTAACTTTTCCTCGATCTGCACTGCTGCATCCCTGTTCGCCTTGAACTTGTCTGGCTTTTTCTTTTTCGTTTTATGTGGCTCACGGTCGCCAGCACTTTCAGGGGCTGGAACCTTACTAACGTTCCGATCGCTGAGAGACAACGAAAGGTTTCTCTCCAGCGGCGGTTCACGAATCTGCTCAGACAAGCGGCGAATGTTGAGGGGAAGTTCCTCCTCCTTCGACTGAGTGGGAATCGATAGAGAGCTGTGTCTGGAGTGCAGTGCCTGATCGTTGGGGCAAAGTAAGTTGCTATTGGTATTCTGATAAACTGATTTTCTAACATGGGTTGGCAACGGGCTGGAAATTTCCTTGACCTTATCGGGTATATAGCTGGCGGATTTGCTCTGGTCCAGGGACCAAGTCTTCTGCGATGCGTTGCGGTACTGTGGGGAGAACGGGGCAAAAAGCAGTCCTGGCTCATTTAGAAAGACGTGATCCTCGGTTGGATCATCAATTGCAGTGTTCGAATGCTTCAGTTGGGGCTTAACGCACTTTGATTTTTCAGTCCTTGTCGAAAGCAGTTTGTGGTTGATGGAAGAGAGAGATTTTTCGCGATAGATGTTCTTTTTGGGAAGCCGTGACACCACTTCCACGGCACTGGCCTCTTCGGTGTGCCGCCTGACCCATGGGTTCAGGTCAGTGTTGTGATGCAAGTTAAAATGCCTTTCCGCTTTGGGTGAGTTGCTACCCTTAATGTCCGCATTCTTGATCCAGGGATCCGAGGGATAGACCAAGCAGCCCGTACTTCTGTTATTCGCTTCGTACAGAAAGTTGGCCTTGTCTATCTCCACGTTGTTGGGCGAAGTCTGCTCGGATTTGCTTATTTTGTGATTGAGTTGGCGGTAAAATTGATTGTCTGCACTACTGGGGGCTATTCGCGGTGATTTGGTTAATTCGCTTTCGTCGGAGATTATGATGGCCTGCTGGAAGCCACTCTTGTGCAACGACAGCTTCGGAGACAGGGCCCTGGGGTCACACTTCACCTGCAAACAGCCCTTGCTGGGATCATCTTGGAATAGGCTACTCGAATCCGAGCTGAATTTGATTTTGATTTCTTCGTTGGTCTCGGAATCGGACCCATTGGACTTGTGGGGCTTCTCACAGTTGCATTTGATGGTGGTCGATGAAATGGGTAAAACGGTCTGACCTTTGTCCTTTAGAGATCGGTTCGATGCCACAGCATCCATGGGTTGGGACACCTTGTTGTTTAGATATCGACCGGAAAGCTGGGTATGCTGACTATTTAAATATATATTTGCATTCAGCGGTGAATGTGGAGAGAGTACTGGAAGTGTTGGAGCGATATTTGGTTGCTTTAATCGAGAAACAAAGAAGCCGTTCGACTTCAGATCGGTTAATGGTGGGTCTTCTCTCCTAATCTGCTTGTTTTGTCTGCTGTTTCCGCACGATTTGCTTGATAATTCAACTTTTGGGAGCTGTGGCGAGAAGGGTTGGGCTTTGGAATGCGAGCCCGACTGTTTATGCTAAAGAAACTTCTGCTCCAGAGCTTTGGTGGAGCTCTGGCTGGAATTTGAGGCACCTGCAAAAAGACCGAACATACGGATTAGATTAACTCCAGATAAAGGGGTCTTAATAGAGAGAGAGAAAGCATAGGAGAAGAGAATCAAAATTGCATCCTTAGAGTAAAAGGTAAACTTTCAAAGTATCAAAAGATTGCTTTATTCAAACTTTTTGTCCTTACACATTAAAACCATATTACGGGTGAAGCGTATTGCTTAATATTCATTTTCAAACCGAATGTGGTTGCTTGTAACTTTTTTTTTGATATCTTCTACCAAATGTTGTTGTGAAATATCGTGTACCTAGACTTATTGAATTAATACGGGGACCAGGATCACAATGCTGTAAATATATGTATGGGCAACCTGACATCTACTTGTAATATTTATATGTGTATATCTTTGTAAAAATGCAATTCTCGAATGTATGTATTGATGTGAGAGCGGCTAGATAAATAATTACATTGCAAATATTTATATGTTTCATTTACAAACCATCGTTTTCAATCCGTTTGTTATTTGCTTCCACATTTTTTTTACTTGTCTCGCCTCCGCCTGCAGCCGCTGCAGGGTTTGGATGCTTTGAACTTAGAGACACACTAGCTGCGGCAGGGTTTGAATTGGTTATGATGCCAGAAGTAGTGTCGCTAACGCCTCCATCGACATTATTCTTTAATTGTCATTTGATGAGCTCCACCGACAGGAATTTGCGCAGACGCTCGTAATAATGCGGATGCAGTTCAACGTCGTTATGCCCGGCACCCTGAAAATATTACAGAGATTTAATTTTAAATCAAATAATTCACTTTGGTAAACAATAAATAATTTAAAGCATGTTTAAACATTATTATAATGAGATTTCAATGCTTATAAACACCGTTGAAGTACGGTGGCAATGCCAACCCATTATTATTAATTACAATCATTTGTTTTTTGTTACAAAAGCTCGCTCACGACTGCACCAAGTTGCTCTGGGGCAAGCAATCAATCAACATAGAATAAATACTCATAATTACCTCCACCCAGAACGGCTCCACTGTCTTAGGACACCGCTCGTAGATTCCGATGCCATGCGAAAAGTCGATGACCTCGTCATCGGTTCCGTGAATAACCAGAACCGGAGCCTTCACCTTAGCCACCTTATCAATGCTGTTCGGAATACAGATAAGATCAGATGGCGTTTGATCGCAGATCGACGGGACGCAGACGCTTACCTGGGGAAGGCGTCGAAGAACCAGGTTCTCTTTGTGTTCCTAAACACGACTCTCAGGCCCGACATCAGCGGCGAGTGGAGTATCACAGCCCCGACTTCGTGACGCGAAGCCAGATCCACAGTCGGCACAGTGCCAATGCTCTGGCCGTACAGGATTATTGTCTCCGGGCTTATGTTGAACCTAGGGAGCGAAAAATTGTTAGCTCAGAAATGCAGGTATGTCTAAAGAGAGCAATCCTTACCGAGTCCGCATCGCCTGCCAGGCCGCCTCAATGTCCGCATACAGATTCTTTTCGGATGGCTTGCCGCCACTCATGCCGTAGCCGGAGTAGTCGTAGCCAAAGATGTTGCAGTTGATCTGCGAGCCGAGGGTCAGGTAGAAGCTACTCATCTGGCCAAGGTCCACGGCGTTCCCGTGGGAGAAGAGCAGCGTGTACTTGGCGTTCTTGCTGCACCTGACATAGATGCAGGTAATCAGGTTGCCACGCGACGTGCGCGTGAAGAAGGCCTCCACTTTCGATTTCTCCCGCTCGGAGTACTGCCACTCGGCGCGGTCAAAGAGCTGCAGGTTGTACCTGATGTTCGTGTCATCCGCCGGAGTCAGCTTGTACGTGGGCTCCGGCGGCTGGAAGGCCAGCTTGGCCGCAATGGGGCCGGGGCATGGTGGGCAGCAGAACATGCAGCACAGCTCGCTTATACTGAACATGCTCGCTAGCTGCTAAGTGCCGTATGCCTCTCTCAACGGAATGCAAGTTTTCTTTTCTTTTTTTCGCTTTTCTTTTCTTTGGGTTTCGTTTCGTTTCTCGGTGCGCGATACAATCAACAAAGGACAAACGAAGTGGCGGAGTAGCGCTATTTGGGGGCTAATTGTGTGCAACTTGTCAATGGGCTAGGCGACGGGGTGGCAAGACAAACATTTCATTTTGAGTTCGGACACAAGATTCACCATAATCGAACGCCTAAATGTTAAATTGTGTTACTGAAATTTGGTACACTCACATTTACAAAAAACGGCAATGTAGATAGGCAAACAACCACAAAGAAGCAAGATGGCAAAAACGCCCTAAAAAACAACGGAACTTTCGGTATTATAGTGTGACCGTGTGCGGATCGACAAGAAAATGTTGGCAATTCGACGTCTACTTTGTGGGAACGAAATGGAATCGTAACGTTGAGAAAATTAAAATAAATTAAATAAAATTGTAATATTTTATATACTTAGCTCAGTGGCTAAGAGCTCCGTTCCGCGCATTAATATTTAAATTATAAGTATTTTCTCTGCAATCTTAACAAAATATTTATTTTGAGAAATATTTTTTTTGTATTGGAATTTCAGTTGATTTTCTTAATTTTAAATAATAAAAAATTGATATCATTATTATAAAACTACGAATATAATGTGAGCTTCCTATTTGCCATATTTATAGGTTTACAGCCAGGCTGTTAAATCCGTTAATTTCAGTCAGGTGAGGGTGAGTGACAGCTGTTGCATCCAAACTAAACTTAGATTAGTAAAGTAAATGAGCTTTTATTTATTTTATTTAATTCAATAATTTACAGAAAAACAGCTGATAAAACAGCTGTTACCTTAAATGTTTATAATTGCATTTTCGACAACACGGCATTTAAAATACACAGGAACGATAATTGTTGTATCGATAATATAAATTATAAATCCCCCGTTCCGATTACCGAAGTTAAATTTGTATCATTTCATCGTGTCATATCCTAATTTCATCAGATTTTCTGCATCAGCACCAAAGTAATACATCAATCTAAAAGTATTAAGTCCCGATCAGTCATTAGCTTGGTACACCTGTCCACTAGATCCTTGAGGCTCCTAGGATATATCTACAGATCGGAGCTTATCAGAGGAACATACACGGAAGACAGATTTCAGGAGAAATGATGATCGCACCTAGTTGGCAATAAAACTGCAACTATAAACCCTTCTTAAAAATTTTCGTAAGCAAAGTTTGCAATAAGATCCGCAATAAAATGTAAAATAACTCCTTTTATAGGCAATAAACTTAAGCAGCGTAAATTAACTGGCGCAAATAGCTTGGATTTCCCAAATACATAAATATGTATATATTTATGTACACGCAAATTGATGGATGTACGCTTAGATGTACAAACTTACATACATGCATACGTATGCAAATATTTGGTCGGATACTTATGCAAAAATTGGAGGATACTAAAATGTGCCGTGGCTTACTCACACCTTTATAATTGGGATTATTAAACTAACACCTAAAAGCACACAGCGTGTAGCTAGCATAGAACGGAAACTCTCCCGGAAAATGCAAAGTGCCTTGTTTGGGTATTAGTAAAAAGTGTATTTGCTGGTTTGAGGATATATACACGAACTAATGAGGTAAATTATAATTATTCTTTTTATACTATTAAACTATTTAATAGTACAAATCCCACCTAAATGCATAATATATAGTCCTAGCTTATTTCTTTCTCAAGGATGGTGATTCACTAATTTATATACAAATATAATACAGCTTTAAATTTGTAAATATATTTAACAATATTGCTTTAGAAAAGTTGAATTACTACTTGAATTTCAATTGGAATGCTTATGAATATCTCATTCCTTTTTTTATTTCTAATTTGTGTGCATTTCAACGTCAAGTATATGTATTTATTCTAACTAGATACACATACGATTGTAAGTTATAGGCCATAATTATTTTTATAAGTTATTTATTTTAGTACATTTCGATTTCGTAACGCATTATATGGCGAGTGGATGTAAACATCCGTCACTTTATTTGCTAGGAAATCAGTAATTTTAATTCGTTATACATAAAAACCGTCCAATAGTAAATTTACAAATACATGCTTGTACTCAGATCAAGTTGTAAAATCAAATGCATAGATGTCATAAGTACCATCAGGACACGTTTAATTTATTTCTTCGTTCTCGAAGATAAGAAAATCTGTGTACAACTAACTGAAAACAAAGTCAATGTAAATCTAAACATTATTGTTTTATAAGATTCAATAGGGTTATTTAAGTCATCTTCAAGATCGGGGGTTCTTTATCCTATTTCGGCTATAGCAAAGATCTTACTGAAAATATTGAATTACTTATACTTTTTTCCGTTTTAATTATCTCTTGTATTTTCTCTCAATTTTCGACTCTTTTCCTTACCCAGTTTTTAATGAGCTAACCCGGATGTTGTCTCTATTTTAATTGATACAATTAATTTGTAAGGGTGTAGCTAGTGGTTTTTAGTTTAAAAAATGATATAAAAAAAAGGTTTAAAATATATTTTAAACCATATTACATATATTTACAATACTTATTTAATTTATCAATTCTAGCTTTGCCAGGGTATTTTCAAAATCGGATGTAAAAGCTAGCCGTCCTTTCTTGTAAGACATAACAACCAACATTCGCCGCCGTATCGACCGTAGTCCCCGCTCTTCTTTGCTGCAGTAGTTTATGGTTTATGTATGTAGATGGGTAACAAGAGCCAAGTATTCCGACTGGGGTGGAAGTCAAACATATGTACGTAAGGATGATTGACAGCTAATGGGAAACAATAGCAGCTCCAAGAAGGTGTATGTGCATGTGTAAGATGCAAATGATTTGCCAGACGAGGTGGGTAGGAAGGCAAGTTAACCATTGCGGCCCTATTTTCGACCTGTAATCGAATTAATCGAGGTCTATTTGCTTACAACCTGTAGTTTGTTTTCGAGCTATAATTATCTATGGCAACAAACAACAACAGATTAGATGTTTCGTGTTTGTGTACACTGTTTTTTGCGGTTGCAGAAAGTGAAGACCGCTTCACAGCCAAAACTGTAATTATATCACTAAACTTTTTGGTTTTTCCCCTTTACAAGCATCTAAAGCAATGTTGATCCTGAAAAAGTGACTCCAATAAATTGATAATTTCACAAACTTTACATTCCGTAGTATTCTTGTTTTATTGACTTTAGAGATCGTCTAAATTCAATCGTTTACAATATATATATTTTAAATTAGGATGAGTACACAAGTAAATAACATAAAACTATAATAATAGGACAGCTAGTCAGTTGGGTTTCAAAACTTAAAACACTTTTTTAGTATCAAAATACCGGCAAGGGGCCGTTGTGAAAGAGCGGCGGTGTTTTGTGATAGCAGGGCATATTGCCGTATTGGCCGTTGTACAGGAAGTTGGGGAAGTACATGTGGTACTGCGCGGCAAGTTCGTTGAAATTAAATGGCAAGCTTAACAGTGGCTTCTTCAAACCGTCGGCCACGGCACTGCCGTAGTCCAGATGCACTAATCCCTTGGGATCCGGCGCTATGAGACTCTCGATGGTGAAAGCACGCTTGGGACGAACCGGCGGCAACTGGGTTAACGATGGAACAACGATAGGCTGCGGCGGCGGCGGTGCCTTGTAGGTTGTGTTCCCAAGATCGAAGTTGGTAGGAAGAGGAGCACTCCTTGGTGGTTCGGCAAAGCCCAGTTGCGTTAGCTGATCGTCCATGTAGTGGGATACCATTTCGTTGTTGGCGGCGGCAGCGGCGGCTAGTTTCCAGTTCGATAGATCCTTTTCCAGCTGCTTGACGCGGAATCGCTTGCGTCGCCTTAGCAGACTACCGTTTTCGAACATGTCAAAGGCCATGGGATGGAGCGTCCAGTAGGATCCTTTGCCCGCTTTCGTCACATTCCGGGGCACTTTGATGAAACAATCGTTGAAACTCAAGTTGTGGCGCAATGAGTTTTGCCATTTTTGCGTGTTTTTCCGGTAATAGGGGAACTGCTCCATAATAAATCGATATATCTCACTGAGCGGCAGCAGTCGTTGCGGCGAGTGTATAATGGCCATGGCCGTTAATGATATGTACGAGTATGGAGGCTTCTGATCACCGTAAGACATTTTCAATGGGCGTGGCATTGGGAAGTCGTTTAAAATTTCACACAGTCCCCTTTACTTTATTTGCGACTTCAGTTTACTTTACTTTTCTCGGAGCAGCGATGTTTACTCGGCGACAGCAGCGTTAAGACTAATGCGAGGGGCAGCGAAACTTCATGTTTTATGGAAGGAACGCTCTACCCCGAGCTCTCAGCGAGAGCAAGACCGGATCGGAGAGTTGGCCATCCATCCGTCCAGTGTTATACATACATATTGCGAGCGATAGAGAAGGCAAGCGGTCCGGCATTGCTGGGGAAACAGGTATCAGGTCTGGTCGTCCTTGTCTGGGCCGCGTACCAATGGCAGCCGAAGGTGTTGTTTACGGCGAATCTCCGAGTGGGTTGCTCAGGGAGTCGCGACCAATCATCGGTCTGGCGATTGCACCCATACAAGGTGGCCCAACACCGGGAGCGTGGCGGAAAAGCGTTTTGTTCCCAGAGACAAGGCAACACGGCCCAGGCCCCATTTTTTCCCTTCGCCATTTTCAATTTTCAGTGAGATAGTGCATGCGTGCTGAAAAAGCACAATGCCTCGTACCTCGTACCTCGTACTCCGACGTCGTATCAGGGGAAAAGGCAAAGGCAATGGCAAAGGCAATGCAAAGCCCTTGCCTCTTGATTTGCAAGCTTTTGTCAATACCTGTTTATTTTATATGAATTGGGGGCGTGCCAGAACATGAAATAATAAAGGAAACGCTCGTATTTCACTTCCCATCGCATTATTTTCGGCCATAAAATGATTCAAATTGTTTTTGGCTTTTGCATGAAATTGAAAAATAAATTATGAAGGCAAATGTATGTATTTCCTGCTATAAGTATGTTTAACAGATAAAGTTAAACATATCAGTCTGGCCACTTAAATACGTGTTCTTTTGTTAATAACTACCGAGCTAATAATATGTATTTTAACGCTTTTAACAACAACAAAAATAAGACAATAAGAGCCAAAATAAAGTAAATGAAATAATGAATAATTATTTATGCGATCTTGTTAAAGAAATTACATTTTCCAATCTAATTTGTTGATATTATTGTTATAAAATAACCATATTATCTTTCAACTCCTGCATTTATAATTACACCTTAAGGATCTTTCAGTATTCTTAATAATTTTAAAATGTTCTCATTATCCTGCGTATTGAACATAATATTATATAATAATTTGATATTCTAAAGAAGTCATCTTGAAGAAAGGCTCTAAGGACTAAAATGTTTCCTTATTCAACTATTGTAAACAGTCTTTAAATTGGTATTTACAAATTTAAAGTTCTATTATTTAACTTCTTAGTTAAATATTTAGTTCGTTTTTAAGATAAACCATTTTTCAACTTATTACTAAAAATATAAATATTTCATTTATTGGCATTTTTATATTACATTGAGCTATTCAATATAAATGATATACGAAATTTTGAGTTTCATTTCCCTAATTATACACAAAATAACAGAATAAACTTAATAATTTAACTGTAATAACATAAGAGTACATAAAACAGTATTACTACATATTAGATGATTAACATGGGAAGTATTATTCAATAAAGATTCAATATTCCTTAAAATATTCAGGAATATTTCTTTAATCTAAAAATTTGTATAAAACTTCCATAAAATTTGTTGTTACCTAAAGAAGAAACTTAATTGGTACTTCATATTGGACTGCTTCCAATGTTGGCTCTTTCCTCAAGTAAATAAAACAAATTACATTATTTTAGCTTTTAAATAAAATTGGTAATGCCGAAATATATTAAAAATAAAGATAAATATATACACTTCCACTCATGTCATGGGCGGGTCAGGGAGTCTTCTTTCAACGTATTTCCTTGCAGGGCTTACTTTAATTGCATTTAATAATTACCATAATTACTTATAATGGGACAAGCAAACAAAATATGCCAAAATGCTCGGTATAGTCAATAACGTACAGAACAAAAACACGTTTATGTTAATTTAAAAGTCGTATAAAAGTAATTCCTTCCTCTCTGTGATTTTTAAACATATTTTGTTATAGGTTTAAGTCGTTTGATCACGGTATAAATGTACATATATTATATTGAATATTTCCTTTAATAAATAGATTTTATTTGGCACAGAAAGATAGGAACTGACAAACATGTCTAACTCAACTAAAACTCACATAAACGAAACTAGTTATAAGGCAGCAAGCTTACAATCCGCAGATGCAGACATAATGCTAACGAGATAATAGAGACGTGCCCAAGTAGCAGAACAATGGCCTTTCTCTTTCTTTCTCCCAACATATTAAAAACTTTATCGGTACCCTATTACGCTCGCCTTTCTCCAAAAGCAAATCTAGTTTTAGAATTTAATTAAAATAAATACCATTATATTGAGAAATAATGCATTTTTGCAGTAAAATTCTTATCCTTATCCTATTTCATGACCAATTCAAAAAGAATATTTTTAATTTAACTAAATATAAATAAAATCGCCAAATGGAATTTCTTCATCATCATTAAATAGATGGATTTTACCATTTGACCCGAAATGTTTAAGTGTGAGCTCTGAAACTTCTCTCAGGTGAAATCGTATCTATCGCTTTTATATCAATTTTATTCCCCTTTGGCAGTTTAAAAGGCGGAACCCCGACGATCCGATAAACTGTTCTCCTTTTTGGCCAGAAGTTAAAATTTTCTGTACCCGGTGACTAAGAAAAAAAAATGAAATATACACCTTTGAATATCAAGGAATTAGGTCAGCTGCCGTTATAAATATAATTAATATAAGTTATTAGATGATAAATAAATTATACGATCTATCATTGCCATTTTTTCTGTATAAAGATATAAATACAACTCATCGAAGCAATCATCTTCCAATTTATTCTTGCAGCAATTTGTTTACATCTGTCTATAAAGGGTCGTCATTCTAGTTAAAAAATCAATGTCACTGCATAGAAGAAAAGGAAATATATACGATACGTATATCGCTAGATGAAAGTACATCTTAATTCAAGTTAAAAATAAATAAATATTTAGGTTCATAATGTCCATATAAAATGAGATTCTAAAGAACAATAAGTCTAAGTCGGCTGGATCGACAATGCGATACCCGGTACCACAGCTTTTCTACAAAATCCTTTACTTAACAAAAGCAGTTATGTATTTTATAATCAAGTTTTCGTATTTCAAAAAGGTTTGATGGTAATATTAACCATTTAAAAAAAAGAAAAGAAGTTAGCGTCAACAATTTTAACTTTATATAACCTTGAATTTCGCTATTTAGGCTATCAGATATCGTACGTAATTCGATTATAATAATATTTAAAATCTGCAACAAAGCAATGCAATTTTGACCACAAAAGGTCCTACAGAAGCTGCTTAGATCGACTCGGCTGGTCAAATATACCCTGTTTTGGGCTGCTTACGCCCCCTTTATCTAAGAGTACGTTTAATGATGCTGTAATAAAACCTCATTGATGTCCGCCCTGGTGGAGTGGTACAAATTTGAAATAAATTCGATCTCTTGCGATCTTCTTAGTGTCAAGGATGCCAACGTGTAAGCAGCCAGATGGTCACGTCAAGATCGGCCGTAAAAACAGTGTAAAAAAGTACACTTAACCATTAACGCAAAGCTGTTGAAATCGCTGTGTGTGCGGAACCTTTTACTCAAAAAACAACTACTCAGTACTCGGTACGTACTCGGTAATCACCCATCGATAAGTTTTTCTCCTCTTTTTTCCTGTCGACTGCTATTTAACACACCGAAATTTGCAGCGCTGAGATGAAAGCTGTTCGACCCCATAAACTAAATCAATTTAGTTATTTCCGTCTTGAGGCTGCTTGCTGCTTGCTGCCTGCTGCTTCTCTGACTCTGACTCGGACTCTGCCTCTGCCTGATGAAGATTGCTTTTGAGGAAGACGAACCGATGAAGTGTCGTAGAGAGTATGGCGGCAATAGTGCTAAAAAGCCCATGCAATACTCGTAATTAAATATTTGGAAGTGGCGAACATAAGCGGATAATACCCATCACATGTTTTAGAGGCCAAATAACATATTTAGCAGCATTATCTTGATTCAAAATAAGCTGCTGTCGCTGTATGCGGCGAAAAGAAAAGACAAGATCTCTGTATGGTGTCGGGATAATAACCGTCAGTATTTATTTTTCCTATGTGTTGGGATTTTGTCTGCTTTGTATTGCTTTATACTCGCAAGAAATAAATGTTTGAACACAACAGGCCGCCAATTTATTGAAGGCTAACACACTAATTTGAGGAGTTGAGTTGTGTTTACCCCGAGGATGTCTGCTTGTATGGCGGTATGGATGTATGTATATTCGTATGAATCTTCCCGACAAAGCTTAAGTGCAGTGTTCATGCTTCTACCTGCAGTATAGGGAACGCTCAGGAATATTGCCCAGTTGGAATTTCGCTGGCGAGATGAGCTTGGAGAGCGTTTTGGGCTTTTCAATATTTCAATTCCCTTCTGTTTCAGTTATATCGCTAGGATGATTTTAAGTATTTGAACTGAATAATAAAAAAAACACCTATATTTCTTTGTAGTCTTGCTTTTTATCAGTAAATGGTTAGTAGCTTTGATTTAGATTCTAATAAAAGGGATAATACCATCATATCCAAAATAGATACTTATTCTTAGCTTCGAAATTATATAAAATTATTAAATTTTGTCCTATAATTATTTAGGAAAATTAGTAAATACATCCTGTCAAGTTATAGTATTTAAAGAAATGTTTTTTTTTTTTTAAGTTTTTCCTCCTAAATATCTACCAAATATTATTCAAAAATATTCATAAATATATGAAAGTTCTAATCTTATTGAATAAATTATGTAAATGTTTTTTGTAATAATTCTTAACCACCCTTGCAAAAAAACGCAGTCATATAAGCTGGTGTTGATGATATTATATCCAGTTTTTATTACTCCCATAATATAAAGGGGAAAAAAGCAGTCGGCCCTAGATATGCCATGGATAGTGCAGTCGGCGGCCCCAGAGGCGGATTTCCTACTGCCCCTATTAAATGGGCATCGGTCGGCTCAATCGTTAGTGTCGACGAGGTGAGAATGAACATCGTCAGCTCTTTCGCCCGGCTTATATCATTCACACAACACCCATCGCACCGAATTTAAATCATAACCCATTTCATGACAGAGAGCGAGGCTCCCAGGACGTGGACGTGGACGTAAATGATTAAGCCGCCTGGCAGGCCGGCCTCGGCATCGGCCTCTGCTTTGGCCAGAAGAGATCTCTGCTTCCTCCGCGCGGAATCGAAATCAAATTAAACTCGGTGGTGGTGTGGTGTTTGGTGTTTGGAGAGGAGCAAGCTCGGTGTGGATGGGTGCTGGGTGCTGGGTGCTCCTCCTGTTGCGTGTGTGTGAGGACGGAGGAGGAACGCATTGTATATTTTGCAATTTGAACAGCCGCTAGTTGCCGAACACGGACGTTTATAATTCGCAGAGGTGTGTGTGGTGTGGTAAGTATAATAAGAGGTGTGCTCAGACATCAGGCTAACAAACAGGCCGCGCACAAGCAGCGCACAGTAAAAATCACTTCGATGGAAGCCATAATGGCCCGAGCTCCTTTCTACGAACCGAGAAACTGAGATCTGACTACCAATTTAAAAATGCCGCTTTTGACTTGCGAGACAGAGTGGCGGTATTCTGCCGGCCCCGGTCCGGTCCAGCCAAGTCGGTCGGTCGGTCTTTCGGCCTTTTGGCTGCTCCGCTCTTTCGGATGGTCGGATGGTCGGATGGTCGGTCGGTCGATCAAGAAATACCTTTAGATGCTGATGGTGATGGTAGGCTGGTTGTTTTCGCACAATTCGTGGTTAAATACAAAGTAAGCTGTTAGAACCATTTGCTTTCGGCCCCGGCTCGGCACCTTTTTTCGGGTTTGTTGTTGATTCCGATTCTGCAAAATGTAATCGAAACAGAAGGACCTGCAATAATTAAATGTTTCTCTCCTCTTTACTAATCGATCTTTTCAACGGCTGTGTATATCTAACCCAATTGGCCTATTTTGGCCTCGTGTAATCACTAGAGGGTATCTCCAAATTGGGCAAGACTCGCCGGCAAAGGCACTTAAAAACCCTTTTCAATTTTTTAAGTATAAATATGGTTAATCAGCATCAACACCCGACGACTGCAGCTCTCTCGAGTGCAAACTAGTCTGTGTGTGAAACTAGTTTCTGGTGTTGAAGCTACTTAGAGCTGATGCCCCGTCTCGTCGGCGGCTCGCTCGTGTGCTCGGTGGTGTGCTCCACTGACGGATAAGTCGGAGCCGTGGGGGAAAGATACTTCAACATATACTTGTATGCATGCACCACCGGAGAGACCTGGCCTTAACAGTCGGCAAGATCGATTGCATGGGAATTTCAGGCGATCAAAGCGAGACGTACCACTTTTCGGCCGAGGACTTCTTTGATACATTGCCAGATAAAGTCCACTCCTCACTCTGCACATTTTCATCTTTCCGCATCTGCTTAGGCCAACTATTTTTAGGATACATCAACTCATGGTCACTTTGGCCTCTTGCTCTTGACGTTAATTGTGGACAATGGTTGATTTTTGTTATAGTTTTAGGATTTATAGTAAACACATTAAATTGTTCCATGGATTTATGCTAACTTTAGAATGGGGTCTCTGCTTTTCACTAGCATTCTAAAGGAGTCTAGCTGCAAACTGTTTATATTCACACTCAAAGTTCGTCAGCATTGGATACTGATGAGAGAGAAGTGGCTCCCTACTAAAAAATCTGTTCCAAGTATGTAGAAAATAAAACCTCGTTTATTTTCCCCCCACATTCCCTATAATAACCCTATAATAAACTAGGAGCCATAAACTTAATACTAGGCTCTGCTTACAGTTTTTTTTCCCCTAAGGTGAGTGATACTCTCTAATTTCATATGAAATATTGAAGTTTGTCAGCATCAAATACGAATGGGGAACATAACAATCTCTTCTAAAATAGCTTAACAGAAAAATACTATCGCTCCAAATATGTACTAAATAAAACATCGTTTCTTCTTAATTTCCCCCCCGCATTTCCTATAATAAGTACGTTAAAAAGAGAACTTTTAGTTCCTAATTATAATAAACAAGGAGCCATAAACTTAATGCTGCGCTCTGCTTACAGCTTTTTTTTCCTGCAGGGAGTGATACTCTCTTATTTCATAATTTTTTTACAGAGCACTTACATTTTTTTCCTTTTCTCAAAATTGCTTTATTAGCCGTTGCGCACTTGCCGCGTCAGAGGAGAGCTCGCCGTAAAACATTTTATTCGGGCAAAGCATTTTATTGGGCAATAATTCAACCTCGAACAAATACATCTGCTGTTCGTAACTCTTTATAAAAAAAAATAGCAAATAATGCCACAGCTAAATTACCTCAATCAAGTGGACACGTGACACTTGCGGTAATAAATTCACTGGCGATGCTCGAGTGCTATTGCGGCTCATTAGCTTTCTATGGCAATTGGGTGCCATAAAGCAATCACAGGGCCTTCTCCGTGTAGTCCTGAGATTTCTCCCGCAACCCATCCCCAAGAAGGAAGGAATCCAGCTAAGCATCCCTTATCGTAAATACCACAGTCATTTTGTTGATGCCGGCCAACTACAACACCATGACGATCCTTTTAGGAAGTGATGTTTTACGCTCGGTGTTGATTTATTGTATCATTAACTGTTTATGAGTTCGAGCCCCTTTTCGCGATGACTTGGCAATATTTGTGTGTGCGCTGAATGAAACCCAAATTAGTTCTAATAAATTATATATTTGTAAAGCGATTGAAGTCGAGTTTAACTTTGTTTTAGGGTTTTGAAAGAAAAAGGTGCTACTTCCTATAGAGTCTTTTAGATGTTAAAATATAAAATAAATTCATTAGAAAGCTGTTTTTATTATTTGTACAATTAGATATATAAATATATCGATAAAATACTTTTTTTAGTGAACATAAACTTTTTAATTTCAACATAATATACTCACTCATCCATATTATTTTAATATAAATATTTTTATTATTAAAATCGTATTGAAATTCAGCTCTAACAAAAGTTTACACAATGCCATAAATCGGGTGAATAAACTTTTACTTCTGGCATTCAAAACACAATCATTTATAGTCGCTACGCTTTTTAATAATTAAAGGCTTTTACCCTTTTTGTTATTTACAGAAACAAATTAATATCCGCTAAAATGCTACAAATATCATTAAGTGTCTTGAGCACACACACAAAATACACACAAAATACACACAAAACACACGTAACAACACACACCAATTTGAGCCGGCCGAAATACAGATGGGCTCGTGACAAAGTACCGATTACTATTCGTTCCGATCACTCTAAGTATTCACAAGCGCTGAATTTTCGCTTTGATGTGCACCGGCAATAACAAAAAACATGATGGTTTTGTTAATGGATTTCTATAAAGGCTTCCGACTGTTAAAGGCCCGACTGGAAGAACACCCGTGGCGATAATTTAAAGCCACTGTCTAAGCCCGCATACCTTTCTATACCCTGGCGTGCGGGGCATGATAGTTTTCTCCAACTGACTGCACCCAACATGGGAATCACCAGTGACTGTGGAGAGCTTATGGCATAATGGATACTCGGTTATAGAGTATTCTGTACGTTCAGGTGAGTGAAAATATATTGTAGGGTGCTAGAGCCTGCTTTTTTTTATCAACCTACTTGTATCCTTTACATATTACTATTTTATGTGGGATTTCATAGCATATTTGTCTTACCTGCCGAGTTTCCTTAACGCAAACACGTTTGTAATCATTTTTTAAGGCAAGTTAAGGCCGCCAAGCCAAGTATAGGTGTGGATACAGACTACATAAGTATTCCTGCAAGCAAATTAAGTGTATCGAATTTTATGATTTCAACACAGACCCTTTTTCGTGCCTGTAATTTAATTCTCTCCACCGATCTGTTTTATTTGGTTTCCAAACAAACTTAAGTAGCCTGAGCGATTATGCAAATGAACCTGGTTTGGGCTCTAAAATACCAAAGATTTAAGAATTCAGCTTCTTCAAGAGGGGTTTACTTACTCGAAATAATTTTTCTGAGCATACGGACTAGCTAATTGGCAGCTGAAGATAGTATATGTGTACATACCACATCTGAATACAAGAAATAAAGGAATAGTCGAAGGTTCCGTCCACAGAATACCCTTTACTTAAGTTATTGCATATTTTCTGGCTGCTAAAAATATTGTCAGGGATTTTTAAGAAGCTTATCCCGCGGCTTAACTTCACTTTTATATGGGAGAAGGATTTTGAAAAAAAAATGGATAGTAAATTTAATCCTCTTCATCTGGAAACGATTTGTGTGTATTTTAAAGACACAATTATGTTATTTGTTATTATGGTAAATTTAAAACAATTTTTCATCACAACACAATTATGTATCACAGAAAAATGTTTAAATGATTATCTTGTAAACATTAATCAGTTGAGTTAGTTTTCAAAATGGAGTTAAAGGAGTACTAGAGTTTTGAAATCCCTTAAAAGGGCGTGCAAAACTATGCTACAAAATTTAAAATGTCAGAAAAAAATAATGTTCACTGAATTTTTTACTTAAAAAATTTATTGCATACTTTTCGACACCTTTGTTACGTGATTTCTGTGGCATCTTTATATTTCTGCACTTGATCATCCTAGACAACTGAGTCGATCTAGGAAAATTTTCGGGAAATGTTACAGATCAGCTTGAGTCCAAAAAGGCACCCGAAATTCCGTGATTTCTTTTTCGAATTTCACACGCCTTCTGTCATAATTTTCATTTACTATCTCAAATTAAAATTTAATTACTCTTCAATGATTTCCAATAATTACTATTTATTTAAGATTTTCAAATCATTTTCAATTGACGGTAGATAGTATTTACGTAAACAATAATGACAGAACGCAGAGACCATTAATTACATTTGAGCATGTTACGTTTTGTAACTAATTATTACAGCATAATTCTTCTCGCAGCTGGAGTTGAAAGTAAAGATTTGTCTGCACCTTTCATGTTTGCCGCTAATCTTCAGAGTCTACTAATTTCACTAAAGCAAATATAATTAAATCAGGTAAAACTGCTAGTTTTGTATTCTCCGACGGCTCGCGGTACCACTATAAAGATTTATTTTTTCGTCTAATGAGAAATGATATATGAAATTTGAAATAGTGAAGGGTTGCAGGGTGCAGTCATACTTGATAATTGGAATTTTTTTTTTGGATTACATGCTTTTGGTTTACCATAAATTATGTATTTGAATGAAATATGTATTTTAATAAAAAAACGCATATAAAAACTTTGCTTCTTATATCGATAAACACCTTAATAATAATTTCCCTTGAAATCAAAACGATTGGATCAAAATTAAGATCACAAGACAAATTTTAGTTACTCTCTTAAATACTCTCTGTATGCCACGTGCCAAACGCAGGCTATTTTTTGCAAACTTCAAAGGATTCTAACTCAGGAACAAGAATGTTATGATCGATACAGTTCTTTCTTTATTATATATCGGAAAATATAACGATTTGTTGCAATATCTAGTTCCTAGATGCAATATCTAGTTACACTTTGAAATAATTTAGGATATTTCATTTAAAACTGGGGGATATGTATAATTTTTTGCAGATATTCCCTAATGATCTACTACTATCCTTGGCCACAAGAAACAAGCGAAATCGAAATAACTATATTAAATTAAGACGGATCAGCTGCCTAAATATAAGCTGAAAGCCTTGTATATCAAGATCGGCTAATGTAAATCAAATATATCAAAGATCACTTATCAAAGACTCCCTCCTTCCCTCTCTAAGAGTATATTTTAAGTACCCTTATTTAATATAATAAGCCTTCCTTATTGCATATTATCGGAAGTCTTTGAAGTCGCTATTTAGATTATTGTTTCGAATGAGCCTAGCAAATATTAAACGCTTCAAAGAGTTTACATACTTATATACGTAAATGGCCAAATAACTCAGCTGGTGTGTCCATTAAGCCTTGTTCGCTGTTACCTTATTATTATTGCTCCCTTTATGTTAATAACCCGAAAGTGTTTTAAATTTCACGCATCTTGCTTGTTAAATACATACATGTGTTTATTGCCGCAAGAAACAAAGGACCGAAACTTATGATACCCTTTCCCCTGCCCACCAATTATTTATATGGCGGCAATAGGCGTAGTGAAGCCATTTTGAGAGAATTTAAAATGATAGCGACGGTCGTAAAAGAAATCGTTTACAATTCCTTAAACTGCAATTAGTACACAGATATATAGTTTACTTTTTTTACTTGGAGGATTCTTGTAACCGTGTAAATGTGAGTAACAGTGAAGGGAATTTTAATTTTATGCCAATTGTATTTCATATTCCGACTTAATGAGATAATTAATGCGATTAAAAGAGAAACCAGTTAGCGGTAAAGCAAGGATCGTGTTCCTATTATTAGCCAGAAGTTTTTTTGTATTATTATTTTTAACCAGAATAAAATAACATTTAAAATATAAACAAATAAAAATAATAATATTTGGCCAGATATGAAATATAACTGATTATTAATAAAGTAGACCGATATTTATTTAATTGAAAGATAACTCGAAAAGTATAGTTGCAATTATAACAAAATTTCTTGATCAACATTTTTATCTAGATATTTCCTATGACTTATATATGATAAAGTCGTTCTATTTAGATCAAATTGATCAAATATTGTTAATATCGTATAAAACTGCCGTATTTTTTGTGGTAATCAGCTGGAAATATTTGGGTAAGATTGTTTTAATGGCAGTTAGATTATGTAATTGAGCGATCCCCAAATTTTTTCAAGCTTCATTTTTGTTCATATATGTATGCATCTGAATATGAGCTGAGTTTCTATGGACTTGTGATCCTGATCTACCGTATATAATTCCTTTAATTAAATTTAAGAACTTTATTCGAAACAAACAAAAAATAAAGTTAATTTTTTAAACCCTGACAGTTTGTAATTTAACGCAAACATTCCAATAACAGCTATGAGAGATACATAGTCGATTGATTTCGATCAAATTAATAGAAAACATTACTAGAAATGTCTATAAGCCAATTATATATACATATACTCGTATATATTATATGTATAAAATGTATACTATAGACAACAGAGGCTTTGCCGATTCCCCCAAATTGTTATATAAATAGACCGATGAATCCTATAATTATGAAATCGTAAAAAATGGAATAGATGCAAATAATATGATATGATAATATAGTCGTCCGATCCGGCCCGTTACTTTTTGTCTGAAAACTAAAAACTAAAACTGAGAGAATAGAAAAACGGACATGGCTAGATCGACACGGCCATTGGTAATTATTAAACTTCATATACTTTAAGCGTTCATTATTGCTTTGCAAACTACTGTCTAGAATTATAATACTCTCAGTAAGGGTATATGTGAAGTGGCCAGGCTAGACTCTCGAGTCATGAATTACTAAATGCACAGTGTCCGTATGTCTGAACACCTAGATTTTGGAGAAGAGCTAAGAATGTGTCACGCAAGTTTCCGTTTACTTCCTGTTTCGTAGGGTATAGCTTGCCATATATATGGATTAATATTAATTGGTGTTGACATCTTGATCACAAATAAATTTGTATACAGAAGGTATTATAATTTAAGTCGGCAATTTGTAAAGCACAGAATAGAGCACTTCCGGTATATATTACCATGGTCTACCTATGCAGTTGAAAGATCAAAATTCCTCGCTTATCGGTACATGGATACAGTGTAGAGGTATTTGAAAATAAATAAAACTATTTAGATTCTAAAAACAAATAATCATTTCTTAAAACTGCGGATTTTTTGTTGACATTTTATAACAAATGGCATAATAAAACCAAAGGCCAATATAATGTTATAATGTAAATGTTTTTCATGAGACCTAAAGCTTGGAACACTTCCGGTACAATTTAGTAACTGATACTCTTCCTATAAATTTGAGGATATCATTCTATGTTTTTAGAAGTTAGATTATTTAATGGCATTGAGATTTGATTAAGTGATACAAAATTAAAAAAGTTTTTAAGTATGGTAAATCAATGAAACATTCTGCGAAATGAGAGACTGGCCATAAAATCTGGTTATGATACATCGAATTTTTCTGCCATGTACCATTTAGGTGACGCGGTCGCCATTGCTACTAGTAGTCAACAGATTTTGAATGTCAAATCACTTTAATATTATATTGCATTGTATAAATAAACCTAGAGGCTACACATACTTAATTATGTAGATTCTCATTTTTCCATTAGACAAATGTGTTTAGAAATTTGTCTTAAGACTAAGAAATTAGAATATCCCCGAAAAGTTATATGCCTCTTGATTTCCCTAATATTTTATTAGACCTACACTTGTGTTTCATCTAACAATTTTAGACGGTTTTTTATTACCCTTAATGGCTCACTAAAATTGTATTGCTCCCTTTACCTCTAGAGGAATTAAAAACAACTCTGAACAATTAAAAACACTATTTGGTTCAGTTATTTAAATGTTTATATTCTTCACAAAATGATCGATATACGCACTAGGTTTGATACAAATAAAATAAATAATTTACTAGTACGGATATGTTAAATAGAAGCTATTAAAATCTGTATAACAAGCCTTTATTTACATGCCTTCTACGCCTAAGTATACCGTATATGTTTTGGTCCTATTACAATTAACCTTAATGCGAAAGGAACTACGTTTGGATGGATATACATATATCGTTCAGATTCAGAAGTAATGCTATACATAGTCTATATCGTACGCATGTCGTTGTCTATTCTAGTCTGGACCTCGGGGGTCCGATATTGCTGCGCCGGGGCCACGAGGGTGACATTGTTGTAGTAGATGTTGTGCATGTTGGCGATGGGCGCCGCCATCATGAACAGCGGATGGGAGATGGCCAGCTCGTAGGTGGTGGCACTGCCGTGGATCCCCGAGGCCTGCAGCCCGGCGACGTTGGCACCCGTCGCGTAGTGCAGGAAGGGCACATGCGCTCCGGCGTTGATCGTGTGCAGCGGCGGCAGGGGATCCTCGGTGCGGCTCGATCGGCTGGCGGACATGTAGTCCTCGGAGGCGGAGGCGGGCGTGGTCGGATATCGGGCGATGCCGCTGCACTCCACCACATCGATGTCCACGCGATCGTCCTCGTCGTCCTCGTCCTCGGAGTGGTGCTCGGGCTTGTCGGGCGTGATCAGACTCTCTATCGTGAAGGATCGCTTGGGCCGCAACTCCATATCGGAGCTGGTGAGCGAGGGCAGATTGGACAGTCCCATGTCCGAGAGATTGGTGTGCTCCGCATTGGCCATGGAGCTGGGCATCACATGCGCGGGCAGACCAACGCCCTGGCCCAGGGAGTTGGGTATATGGTTTGGGTTCGGAGTCCTCGGCAGCGGATCCAGCCTCATGGACGCACTGTTCATGTCCAGGGGCGCCATGTGCGAGGCACTGCCGCCGTTCCGCGTGGTGAAGAAGAACCGATTCAGGTTGGCCAGAGCGGTCAGCTCCTCGTTGAGCAGATCCTTGTCGTTCTTGTGCAGCTTGAAGCGCTTCCGCCGGCGGAGCAGGCTCCCGTTCTCGAACATGTCGAAGGCCTGCGGATGCAGGGCCCAGTAGGCGCCCTTGCCGGGTCTGTCCGGCCGCCGGGGAACCTTGATGAAGCAGTCGTTGAAGCTGAGGTTGTGCCGCAGCGAGTTCTGCCACCGCTGCGTGTTCTTCCGGTAGTACGGGAATCGGTCCGTGATGAACTTGTAGATGTCGCTTAGCGGCAGCATTTTCTCCGGCGAGCTCCAGATGGCCATCGCGGTGAGCGATATGTACGAGTAGGGGGGCTTCTGTTCGCCGTAGGATTCGCGCGAGGGCCTTGGCATTATTACACAGTGGGCGACGTGGACACAGTGTTCACTTGTGGGGACACATCACTTGGCAGGATTCAGTGCATCACCATGGTATGTTAGGAATCGCGTATATTAATTAAATTCTTCTTCTCTTTAGCTTTCGCCTTCGGTAGTATTCGCCTTAGTAATAGCCTAAATTAATTGACGGAGGAGTGACGAGAGTTCCGGCGCAGGAACCAAACCCGCTACCTTGGAGCTACGCTGGCGATACGACATGATGGGCGATACGACGACGATAGCGACGGCAAACGAGATCGCGCGAACTGTCGGCAATAAACTCTGCACAAGAACTACGCTCGTTATAAGCTCCGGTCCGGCGACGACACTGGATGTAAAAGCACTCTCACTGAGGTTTCCCCGGCCTGGCAAATTACCATCAAAAGCTGAATGCGAATACGTGAGTGGTAGTGGCAGAGCACCGCCGAGCAGCGACGAGGAGCACCGAGCAGCGCGGCGCAGAGCAGACCTATAGCTGGGGCTTCACTTGGAGCTGGAGCGGACTCGAGGCAAAGGCAATGGCAAAGGCAACAGCAAAGGCGAAGGCGAAGATAGCGATAGAGAGGGAACAAAACAAACGACAACAAACGAAGAACACGGCACACAAAAAATTACTGTTTCAGCAGACTGGCAGACGACGTGCCGGTTATTGTACTAAGTGAGCAATGCCGTCCCGTCCACCACCGTACAACCAACCACAGTGAGCAATGCAATCAAAATATAATCACTCACATCATTGCCCCCGTGCTCTCTCCCAATCACCGCGATGCGAACATGCATCATCCCTCCGCCACGGCGAAACTTCAAAGCGGAGCGGAGAGCCAAAGCAAAGAGTCTGAGATTTACTAAACGAATAAACCAGTCTGACCAGACCGCACTACGCCGCTCTGGCGAAGAGCTAATGCCCCGCCGGTGGTTGCGGCAAGCTACACGGTGAGAAAGCGTCCTCCCTGTCAAAAGGGGGTAGAATTTCGGGTACGAGTTTTACCCATTTCGAAGTCACTTTCCCATATTTTATTTTATTTTTAGGGATACAAATATCTAAGCATTTGATTCCACCCAAAAAAGTGCCCAAAAAAGTATGCTATGCATTTTAGAAATCATAAATTAAATCCATAGCGAAAAGCCCTTTTAAATTCCCGATACCGCTTTAAAGCTTAAATTGGCTTCTAATTTATTATAATGAATTGGTATAATAATTCTCTAAAATATAATAAATAATTTAATCAAAAATATAACTATATCCACAGATGTACATCCACCAATTTACTTTTGCACACCATTAAGTAAGCGTATTCCCAATCTTAACTTGGGAATTATAAGCCCAGCTTTCTAGTTTAAGTTGGGAATACAAAGTTGCCATTTATAAGCTCACTTTTCTAGTTAAGTCTTAAATAGCAAAGTTCAGAATTGTAAGCACACTTTTTTTGTTGAATTTGAAATTCCGAAATTTAAGCTCACTTTTCTAATTAAATCCCAAATACAATCTTGAGAATTATAAGTTAAGTTTGGAGTTATAAGCTAGTGCTCTTCTACTTAAATCCCGAATACCAAATTGGGAATTTTAACTTCAGTTTTCTACTTAAATCCCAAAGACAAATTTGGCAATTAAAGGATTCTGGTTGAATCCAAAATACAAACTTGGGAATTATAAGCTCAACATTTTATTAAATCTCAAATACAAACTTGGGAATTATAAACTCAAATTTTTAGTTCAAACCACTAAGGCTTTAAATTTTTCTGCGTGTATCAGGGGAGTATCTCGTCGGGTTTTATTTAGCTTTACCTTTGCTTTTGGCCGTCGCCCCAGCCAGCTCCGCACCACGCCGCTCAGCTCCGCTCCGGACAAAAGAGCAGCCGCCCCGGCAGCTGGTTCTGGCCATGGCTGGGACTCTGGCCGCGGCTCGACGCTGGCTCTGGCTCTGGCTCTGGCTAACGGCCCAATGCGAGAGAGGTGTTGAAAAAGAAAATTACAACCACTTTACCGATTTACTGATTTTACGTTTTCATAATCTTGTTAGTTAATTTGCCTGCTTGGGACTCGGCCATGATTCCACAGAACGTAAAAGCCAAAGCACATTGCCACCGCATTCGGCGAACGTGTGGGTTTGGGTCTTGGTCTTGGTCTGGCTGTGGGCTGTGGGCTGGGGTTTGGTTTTGGGTTCGGGTTTGCTTTTGCTTTTGGACTGCACTGCCGTGAGTTTGCGAGAGACGATTTAACACTAGGATGGATAATTGTCTTTAATAGTGCCCCTGATAGACCAGCAAATCGCAAACTAGGAGTGTGGATGGGTGTATTAAATCGCATTAACTCATAATGAGTCGGCATTCTTCTCATTTCCAAGTGTTAATTAATAACAGCTGGGTATCACGACACCCAGTAATGGCTGCACTGAGTAAATGTATCTTTATCCTCCCAACTACTCATTATTGGGTATTGCTCCACCTCCTCCTCCTCTGCTCAATACTAAATCAATAAGACTTGTTATAAAACCAAGACAAATAATTGCTTTGGCCATTAATTGTGAATGCAAAAAGTTACTCATAGGGAATAAAATATACACATATATATTTTAATTGGAATTCGCCATTTCTTCCATTCCCATGCTATAACTCAATCATTATCTGGTTAAAAAACCTATAAGGTGCATATTATATAGAACCGAACAATTAAATGCCGTGGGTAAGGTAACAATACCAGTAAACCATTAAAAAATTACCCGTAACAAACGGACATCGCAGTAAATTAAGAATTTATTTATCTGTTTATAAATAACAATCGCATTTGGCCATAATTGTGCCGTTCATAGTGATAATTAGGTGCTCGGTGAGCGAAGGTTAACAGCGATGTGCCGCCGCAGTGCCGGCGCAGCTCTCGAAGGGCGGCCCAGGGAGAGAGAGCGAGCGAGAGACTGGTAATGGGATTGGGATTGGGTGTGGGTTTCAGCCCAAGCTTGTTGGGCTTGCGAGTGGGTATGAGAATGGGAATGGGAATGGGAATGGGAATGGGCATGGGTTCGGTTCGGTTCGGAGTGAGAGCAGTAACCACCGGAGAGGGATAGCACTACCACGACGACGACGCTATCAGACATCTCGCTCCCTTGCTTTCCTATACGAGCAAAAAAAAACCTAGGACGGGGATTGGCCATTTGCCGGAGTACGCTTGCCGGGGCGGGGCCTAAATGGCATTGTAATAAGGCAAGTAGGCATATGTATGAATATGGTTTCGGTAGCACTTCTGATTAACCATTAACGAGCTTAAATACCTACAGAAATTCAATCAGTCCGTAAAATTACATGTTATAAATAATCAAATTACCGCCAGAGCGGGCAGATGCATTGTCAGGCGTTTTCACAATAAGATTATTTATAAATATGTGCTTTGCATAATTTATATAATTACAAATGTACATATGGCGAGTACTTACCGACCTAATGGACTTATTAAATATTTCTCCCATGCCTGCGTCCGAGTGCTTACGCAAGTGTGACAATAATTGGTCCCACGCGGCCATGCTGAATGCTAATAATATGGAGTTGCCACCATTGCAATTTCCAACTCCTGCATAAAGCAACTCCATCCCTAAAAGGTATTCTACGGTGACACTAGATCCTTTATGAACTATAGCTGTCCAGAACATTAACTTTAAAATAAGAAAGATTACTTGCAAAGGCTTATTCAAACCATAGTATTATTTAAATAAATTAAGAACTATTAGTTAAAATCGAAATCTCGAAATATTATGCTTTACCTTTTTTTTTTTTTTTTTTTTTTTTTATAATTACTACAATTGATGTACACGTTAGTTATCCAATAGATTTATGTAAGCACAGTTATATTCTAAAATTTCGTTTTGAATATATTTTGTTAGGGTAAATATTAAATATTAAATAGTAAAGTGAAAAACTTTTAACTCACATATTTTTTTAGTTATAATAATAAACTTTGTTTTACAGTAAAATGTCAAATATCGCCATCCTTTGGAGACCGAACCGTGGCAACGGTTCAACGCGTTGATTTCCTTCTTTCGATACTTTCTTTTAAATTCTCAATTATCATTATTATTTTTTATATATTTTGTAATATCATTTATATTTTTTAATATGCTCAGTTAGTCTAAACAAAAATAAATGTTCTAATGCCGTCGTATGTCTAAAATTAAAAAAAAAAAGACGTACCTTAAAAATAAAGGGTTCGGCATCCTCAAAAACACATCCTGTATGAATAACCAAAATTGTCTTATTTTTTCGTTGCCTACTTTCGGCGAAGTCCTAGGAGAAATAAAATAAAAGGATGCTTACATTTGAGATTAAGTTTTGCAAGGTCAGAGATCGGGAAGCACAAAAACTTGATATTCGATATGTAATATTTTTACCCTTGTAAATTTTATATCAGATTAATGCCGCAATGTAAAGAATGTTAAGAAAAATATATAAAGTTAAAAGAATGCTGTCTTTGCCAGCCTAATTTCCTATACCTATTAATATCATTTTTTTTATAATTATAACATTGTTTACCCGGTTGGTAGAATTGATAATATAATATATCTGACTGAATAACAAGTCGAAAACTATTATGCATAGAAATTTAGTAATTCAATAATTAAATTTATCATTTCAAGAGGACAACAATACCTACTTGTATATCACAACCTTTTTTCTAAACCTACCTATAATGGCATATAATAAAATCGCAATTCTCCTGTCAATAAGAACCCATTTTAAACAGAAATTAAAATTGGATATACGAAATAGGAAATTGATCTACAATATGGATACAATATTAAATTTGATCGGACCAGAATTGATATTGAGAACTCTGCTTTATATGGGAATACGTTCAATAATTAATCTTGATTATATGGGGGAAAACGTGATTATATGGACAGCAACTAGTCAATCCTTTAGTATTTGTCAATATTTACCCCCCATTACTAAGGATATAAATTCCGGAAAAACAAATATATTAATTTTAATATTAACCCCTTTACACAATTCTAAATAATCTCTGTCAGCACTCGCCAAAAACTAGGCAAAGATTTATTAAACTCTGCGACGGTTATACTTTTGTATGATTCTGTGAATAAACTCATTCTTTCTGGTTTCATGTTAGATGCTTTATTGTTTATTAAATTCCGAGGTCTACCTGATGTTTGCATGAGAACATACACCTTTTCCTTGGGCCCTGCACAGGGCACAAATTGTGGCCTAATTTTTCCCTTGACAATCCCATGCTATTCAATTTAACCGTGAATCTTATTTAAAATTGATTTAAAAAGCATTTACAGAAACACGAATAAGCATTCAAAATTGCCTAGCGTGACGGACGCGAAACATAAATTTACATTTTATACAGAACCATATTTTTAAAATAAAATTATTGCCGCCGCCGCCGAGGTTGAGGTTGAGGCTCAATCAAACGCGCATACGCATTGCGTACACACACAAACACGGCGTAACAACAGATACAATCACAACAAATTTCACGCCAAACAATTACAAGGCATTATAAGATTTTTGTTAACAGAATGGAGGGATGGTCAAGCTATTTAACCCGCAACCATAAATCTTTTTATATTCGCCTGTAACCACAGGCTCGCAGTACCCACCCAGTGGGTTTGACATTTGCCTTGTAAATGCGTAATAATCAGGACATCCGACAAACAGAAAGTTACGCTTTAATGCCATTAGCCTCGGTATACGGTTAACAGTTGTTGCAATCATCCATTTAATGCCGAACATTGCCGCAACGGAAACCGATGAAAATAAACAGAAAACAGAGAATCAGTGAGAGCAAAACATGCCCATACCCCAAATTAAAAATCTATTTTTTCCATATTCGCTCTGCTGACAAAATTGCCATTTACAAAATCCATTTTTGCCCCGATATCTTTTGCAGCTGCAGCTGCCTCGCTACTCAATCACAATAATAGACTGCCGACTACCGACCGACTCCCTCCCGTTGTTTCTTTGTGGATTTACTGAAAGTCTCGCTTTATACTCGCAAAAGACCATTATTAAAGTGAATCAATAAGCTGATCGAACGTGTATTTTGGCTGGTTAAGTACTCCTTGACCATCTTTTAAACAATTAAAAGACTTGAATCGCCAATGATTATTAATCTGAAGACTAAATTGAAATGAACTCGAGCGTACAATCATTAGTCTTAAGATGCCAAAAAAGAACCATAATAATATTAACAATTAAAAGTTCATTACTAATACAAATTGATGGATGGAACGAATCGATTCTTGGTTAAAGTCAATTTACTAATTTTTGGCCGTGTCTAAATAGGGAATTTGGAATTGATTTTATGTCTAATATCTGAAATTACCCATCAAGTTCTGCCAGTGCCAGAAACACTAGTCTACAGACTTCTTAGGCTGTAAGCTCTACAGAAAATTATTAATACAAATTGCATAGATTAAGAAACACTCTTATATGAAAGAATAAGGTACGTTGTATAAAGAGATATGGATCTTTTGATAATAAAAAATAGAAAGTCCAGAAGAAAGTCACTAAAAATAACACATCCTCACAAAACAACAGGATTTTCACCCGGTCTATCTATCTAAAGCAGGGGTGCCCACAACGCGAGTCAGCCGTTTTCCCAGTCTAACCTCTGTCTAGTCTTAGCTATTTTTTACTACAATAAATGTTAGTTATTTACTTTTCTCACTAGCCGCTTTGTTCTATTTCTTACTCACAAAAATTCTAACATGTCAATAGATTGCCTGATTTAAAGGTACTCCAAATACCTTTAAAAATGTGTTAACAAGTGAAAATTATGAATTCATTTCGCCACAGCGCGATTTTTGCCAACAAAAATCTGATTAATGGCATGGGGTCTCATCCTTCTAAACAAACACAACTTACTGTCGAATTATAACTTTTGCAATTTATTATTCATTCATTCATTCAGCAGTCGGCTTCCAGGTACAAAAGAAGATATTTTCGCTTATTAATTTATTGACCATCTTTTACAAATAGCAATAAATAAATGTGAACAAAAATTTCAGACTTTAGTTTGCTAACGCTAAGGAGCAACACCACCTGTCCAACAAAGCGGAACAATGCCTTCAGAAGAAGTAGTTTACATTAAATGAAACCCATAAATTAAAAAGGAAACTGCTGGGCTATGTGTCAGAACCGTAATTAGAGATATTGGCTTTAAATAATCGACCGGCACTCATTTGTTCACTTTTTACTCGCCGACAACGCAGCGGCACGCCTGTGTTTAAGATCGAACCACAGAAAAGGTGTTAGAAAAGGGCGATCGGCAAAAAGGTAAAAAGGCACAAAACACCAACAACACCAACACGAATTCCCGATTCTCGTTTTCTCACATGTCCATATGTGCGGCTGGCTGTCCGAGTCGGAGTCAGAGTCGGAGCTGGAGTTGCTCATCCCCTTTATTGTTTCATGGGATCAGATCAAGTTGTATGTGGTCCAAACGGAGCGAAATCGTATATTAGTGGACGAGTTTCCATGCTCTACGGCCTGCTGATCATCGGCATTACCAGTAATGGGCTGCGCTGCCAGCACCAACAGCCAACAGCCTGTGCCTCTGCCTCCGCCTCCGCCTCTGCCTCTGCCTGTGCCTGTGCCTGTGGACTGTGCAGGCAGGCTATTTAGGAGACTGCGTTCCATCATTAACATCAGACAGCTGTTAAATGATAGACAGAATTAGTATAAACACATTTAATTATATGGTCGGTGTTGTCAGGTGTTTTACACCTTATTAGATCGTGTTAACCTTTGATCTAACTTACTGATATGGAACGGCAGGCAAACCAAATACCGACTCCCAAGAGTCGCCTTTGTCTTTGCCGGTAAGTGGCATTCCATTAACAGTTTTTGCTATAACTCTGACTGTACCATTGATATTTAATATTGCTATTTTAATTATTCGAAGTTTATATACATTTGTTAGCGCAGAAAAGCTTAATATTGAGACATGGTGAAAGCCAAACTTAGTTAATTAAGTCTTTAAGTTACTGAGATAAAATGCTTTTTGACTTTAAGTTGTAAGTACGATTGCAAAAACAATATGAATTAATTTATTCATCCTTACAAAATGTAAGTACATATTTACCTTATAGGTGCCATATTCTTCCAGTTTCCTGTGTTCAGCACTAAGATATATTCCTCTTATACCGAGTATAAAAGTCATCCATTTCGAAAAGCAGCATAAAAAAAAACTTAAGTGTGGAATTGCATATTTACTGGGATTGTTAAATTTTCTCAATGGTAATACAAAAATCATTGAGTTTTACTTAATTTAGAGATAATAAATAAATAATTGAGTTTTACCTAACTAATGTATTTTTTAATGGAGCTTTTAGGTATAGTAACAAAATGTTAGCCAACTTATAAGCAAATGGTATTATGTTCCAGGTAGTGACGATCTCTGCATAATATTGTTCTGCAATATATGTCTTATAGAAAACTTTGGTTTTAGCGGATTTAGCGGTTCAAATTACCTGTGTCTCCGGCCGGATATGTACCCGTATGGTACAATGGTATTATATCTTCCTCCCAACCACAATTGTATATAATAGGCAAAAAATAAGGAGGCATCTCCGATTCCATAATGAAACAAATGATTTCAAAGACTATAAAAGCCAGCTACCAAATTTGGTGACAACATACTAATCTGTTGCACGCAGATTAAGTTTGTTTTAAAATTTGGCCAAGCCCTCATTAAAAAATGTATAAGTGAGATATAGTCGTGATTTTTGAATTAAAGTAAATCGATATAAAAGAAATACCTACGTTCGTACATGACCTAAAAACTTGAGTAAAATCGGACGATAAGCCTTGAATGTATTAAGGTATTATCTGTATATGCTTCTGGACTTCTGCAACATCTACATTTGTGGGTTTTGCTCAACATGTTCCAAGCAACATTTTTCTTTATTTGTCAACATTTTCTTCTAGCTTCCCCTTTGTTTAATTTTTTAATTAAGTTTTTCACAAATATGAACATAAGTAGACAAGGGAATTAGCCATCTACTTGTGCCTTTTAATTATATCCCCAATGCTTTTGGGTACCGGGTATCTCACTGTCGGTCACACTCGACTGCAGCTAACCTACTTGATTTTAATTTGTGTGGATGTTTAATCTTAACCATTGGTGTAACCTTTTTAGGGATTACATGCCGAAGAACTACAAAACAGGCTCTCAAGAGTAACCATGTTTTTGAAGAGTTTCGGATATTAAAACGCTCAGAAATTGAGTAGTGTTTCCGCTTTCAAATTATTAAAAATGAAGCAAACTTCGGGGAGCCCCGACTACCCTTGCTAATATCTGTAAAATATGAATTTCAGTATTATAAAATAATTGGCCACGTCGATTCTAAGGCACATAAGAGCGAAAGTCTTCAGTTTTATATGAAACGGAAAATATTTTCTTAAAATCGGATAAAAGGAGCATCTTTTGGTCATTATCAGATATCTTTTGAATCAACGATATTATGCACATTTTGAAGTCATATAATTATAGCTTTTGATAGCTTTTAAATTGAGTGAGTAAATGCCTTAGTCAGACGGACAGGATAAATCGACGCGCTTTCTGATGTTGATAAATAGTTAATATTTATCTTTATGGAATTCGCTTCGAAGTAAATAAAAAACATTCGTTCAAAGAACACATAAGAATATGTAAAATGATAAACCTTTTTAACAACCTTTCGATGAAATGCTGACATATTTGAACTTTTTAATTTTTACCCAATAAACGGGATAGTAGGAAACAGTCAGGTTTTTAAGATGATCCATATATCAATAATAAAATAGTTTTCAGTAAAAATTGAGGACTTATAATCAAAAGAATGCAAATATAGTGATTCAAAAGAATTCCCAACTTGATCTTTATAATTAAAAGCAAATAAAAAGCAACATATAACTTTTTCCAATCCTTTTTTTTATTGTCGCATAAAAAGATTCTTAAACGTCTGTGTCCCTACTCGTCAATCCCGGATCATTGGAAAAAATAAGCTTCTTCTGTGAGGTGTTCATATACGGACGATTAATCCATTCAGTGTCAGCCGCCTTGATATTCTCCAGCGTACCCAGCTTGATTTGATAGAGTTTCAGGACGAATCTGGGCCCAACCTCGCTGAGCTCCAGTTCCTTGTTCTTGTATTTGTACTGATGATGCCTAAATATAATCGAGTCATTGTGGTTCAAGAAGGACATGACTCTCTGGGAGCTCTCCTTCGGGACGGGGAACAAGTGCTTCAGGATCTGTACAGTCCTCAAACCGATAGGCGTTTTGAAGTTATTAAAAATTAAGTGCGGCTTCTGCTCACTCATGTGTCCGATATCGGGGATATCATGACGCATAATGACATCGGATATGTTGAAGAAGGCAGTTGGCCCGTAGGGAAGATGGCAAACCACAAGGCTGTCCGGAATGCCTCGGTGCTCGTGCACAATTAGGAAATCGGTTACATTATTGGCACGACAGGCGTGCATTAGTGTCGCCAGCTGGTAGTTGCCTCTGTTCATCTGCTGGGCATTGGGAAAGATCAGTCGCAGCTCCTTCATGAACATCTTCAATCTGGACGAGGGGTTGTGCGAGGTGGTCAGCATTATCTTTGGGTCCTCGCATCCAGCATAATGGTACTCATCATTGACAGTGCGGTCGTCGATACCTGAGACGAAGATGGTTCGGAATGGTTAGTGGTTCTTTATAAGAAGTTAGACAGCTAATGGGTGGCTGGTAACATGTACGGTGGCTGCTATTACGATCTCAGCTTATTGATGCAAATCGGCAAGTTCACAATCTAACTATATCCTTAAACCTACGAAATAGTAGTTACTTAAGTAGCTTAATATTCTTACCAGCATCAGCATATTTCAGCGAGTTGTAGACTGTCATGCTCTTCTTGACATTCTTCGAGCCAATCGTCTTGTTTTCATTGATGCTTTGGACAACGGTCTCCTGGATTTTCTGTTTGGACTTCAAGCGCTCAGTGAGTGCTTTGTTGTACAAATATTCCCGGCGTTGTCTGGCTTGTTTTCGCAGCATTTTTATTTGTTATTAATTTGGCTCGCACGTGTACGGATAAATGAAAACAATTGCCCGCTAGAGGTGTCAAGCTACCGATGGCACTGTCGATACTATCGATAGGTTGGATTCAGCTTGCACCATCGGTAGGTTGAAAACAATCGCGATAGTATCGTCACCATATTTTCCCCCACTAGTTTTCTTTATTTGTTTATTCTGTTTTTATATTAATAATAATTGAAGTTCTAATTAGTTATTATATTTTTAATCTTGAAAACGAACCATTAAAACTTAGAAAAGGAAAATATAAATCACAATACAATACAAAACTGAAAAATTTGTCCGACTATTTTTATGATTTTTAAAATTACTATTTTATTTATTCTTTAATCTAAGAATCTCAATTAAATTAATAAAAAATACCCTCCAGTTTTTGGAAGTATTTTATTAGATGAATACCCCTTCTTTTTAAAAAATTGTATAGATATCGATAGTATCGATGGCTTGGGAAAAGAAACCTCGAAACTATCGATGGTGCCATCGGTAGTTTGACACCTCTAATCAAAATATTTACGACTGCTTTTTGCGCGACTTGCTTGCCAGTTTTGCATATTTTTAAATAGTATGCACTAAGTCATCATGTAGTTAAGGCTTAATTATATCAAATATACTGACTAAAGTGTTCTGCACATTCATTCATAATTACTGCGGAATATTATGGCATCGGCGACATCAAGCACCAGAAACATAAACAAACTGCGGCTGAAAATATGCTTCTGCATACTCTTAAAATGGTAAATGAACATTGATATTGTTTTTAATTTACTTAACATATTTCATATTGCAGCAACATCTCCATATGTGTTTGCTATGCTTAATTGCATTAGCGATACTCTCATACTTCGTTTATCAGCGGCCTTTTTGGGGAGATGACTATAAGGCAGAGGCAGCTGGTTTTAGCCAAACGTACGTATAAGTAAACCCATAGAAATGTAGCAATTCAGACCTGTTGTCAACGTTACGGTTAACAATCAATAACCCATTCAAACGGCTTTAACAGCTGCAAAAATATTTATAATCTAGCTCTTACAACACGCTTTGTGGAGTTACCTTTTACTAAGAATGTGTTACCCTCTCTCATAGACAAACATGGAAACCCCCTCTATATATCGTTGTGGTTTGCTGCGGTCAAAGAGTACAGGAGACTATGGTTATGATCAAATCGGCCATTCTGTTCAACTATGACGAGGAGTACTTGAAATTTTTGATTTTCACTGAGAGCGGCAAGGGCGATGAGTTCACGGAAAAGCTGACGGACTGGCGCGATATTAAACCCTTCACATTTGATTTTGAGATTTTGCCTTTGCAATTTCCCAGTCACAACGAAATCGAATGGAAGAATCTCTTCAAGCCGTGCGCCTCTCAGCGTCTGTTTTTGCCAGTAAGTGCGAATTGAAATATCAATATGCAGACGTTTTTGCTAATTAAACTATTTGCTTCTTCAAGTCTCTGCTAACGAAAGTGGACTCGTTGCTGTACGTTGACACGGATATATTGTTTTTGTCGCCTATCTCGGATATTTGGCGATTCTTCAAGAAGTTCAACGAGAGCCAGATCTCGGCCCTGACCCCGGAGCACGAGAACGAGAATATTGGGTGGTACAACCGCTTCGCACGGCATCCGTTCTACGGCCGACTCGGCGTGAACTCCGGCGTTATGCTAATGAATCTCACACGAATGAGGGAAATGAAATGGGAGCAACATATCTTGGCCATTCACAAGGAGTACAAACTGCGCATTATCTGGGGCGATCAAGACCTCATAAACATTCTATTTTACTTCCATCCCGACAAGCTGTATGTCATGCCCTGCGAATACAACTACCGTCCAGATCACTGCATGTACATGAGCATTTGTAACATGTCCCACGCCGGCGTGAAGGTGATTCACGGCAATCGTGGGTATTTCCATTCCGACAGACAACTGCTGTTCAAATCCATTTACGAGTCCATGGAGAATTACCAATTGGGGTCGAATGCCAACACCCAATTCCTAATGCCACTCCATGCAGCGCTCAAAATACAATCCGTCAATGAGTCGAGCTGTGGAAAAATATCGAATGAAGTCCTTAAAGTGGCGAATACAGTTTTAAGCAATAGGTACAGGGATGAGTAGCGTGTATTCTATTTAGGTTATAATCTAGAGTATTATTAGAAATTGTAGAAATGCGATTTGTAACGAAATGTACTTAATTATAGGTTTATGTTTTTGTACAAAATAAAAACTGATTGTACAAAACCCACTAGGGAGAGTCGCATAATTTTTAGTAGTTTACCACCCCATCCATTCATTATACAAAAATCCTGGTTAATAAATAAAACTTCAATATTTATTCTCGTTGCTTGGGGACAATAACAAAGGATCTTGGCATTAAAACGGACTTAGGCTAAGCAATAAATATTTGTTCGTGTATTTCCATACAACATTGACTAAGAACACAGGCAGGTATTTTCTAAATTAGATTTTATCCACGGAATAAATTTGCTCACGCGTGAGTAAACACCCGGATATCCTTCGCGGCCGCATCCAACGCCCCAGGAAACAATTCCGACGATAAAATATTTAACTCCATTGGATAACAACAGCGGTCCTCCACTATCGCCCTGGCATGAGTCCATGCTCGGTCTGCCCGCGCACAACATCGATGAGGTAATTCGAGTACTTTTGTATTTTTGATTTCGGCATTCTGTGATGGACATTATTGGCACCTTCACCTGATTAACAATGGACGGCAGCTCGCCGCCCTCGGATGTGCGTCCCCAGCCAACAACGGTTCCAATGCGGCCTAGGATCAGAATTTAAAGTTTATTCGAATTACTTATAGCTATGAAACTTTGATTTTACCTGCGGGATCATAATTATACCGAGGAAGACACACTGGCTTTATAATTTTGGAAAACGAAATGGGTTTCCGGAGTCTCAACAAGGCAATATCATTATTGTAGGTATCGGGATCGAAACTCTTGTGTTTTATCACCGCTGTCACAGCCCGCTGGATGGCCTGAGACTCCGATGTGATTTCCTGATCATGGTCGCCAAATATAACTCGAATTTTGGATCTCCTTAGTTTTTTAACGCAATGAGCTGCCGATAGAACGTAATCCTTGGTCAACAATGATCCGCCACAATGAAATTTTCCATCGTAAACAATTCGCGCCATCCAGGGGTATTGGTTCACTCCCGTGGGTTTTCCTCCAACAATTCTGTTTTCTTCATTTGAAAATCCACAATCTGTAACCAAAGGTTTTAAAGGAGTATTATTTTTAATTTTCTGTTAAATATATAATCTAATTTAAATGCTACCTACCGCAATCACAATTTTTGAGGCTGGAATTCTCTGAATACTCAACGTCGTCTTCGGTATCCGAAAGTCCGAAAGCATTGGATACACCCGAACTTATGCGAAAAATGGTATCAAATAGAAATTTACTGGTTCTCTTGCTTTGGCTGTGGCCCGTATGGATGGTGTTTACAAGTGCAGATTCATTGAAGGCCTTTGAATTTTCCAAGCACATGAGACTGGAAACATTCATCGTCAACGTGCACAATAGTAATATATATTTTAAATTCATTTTTCACGAATCAGATATCATTGTAACAATGGGTTCACTTTGTTTTTCGCGTGAACTTCATGCATAAATTAACAAAAATCAATACATTTTCATATATACAAACTATGTAAAGATTTGAAACTAAAAGAAAAAGTAGAACAGCTTAAATAAATAATAAAAATTTCTGTAAATACTGCCTAAGAATAAATAAAAGTGTGTAACTAATTAATGTAACATAAAATATGTACTAATTTTGATCATGTAATGTAGCGTACGAATCGCTTAGTCTTGATACAAAACGTGAGGATTGTCTACAAGTGTGGCCACATGTGCAAATTGTCTGTGAATCTCTCGGTCATTCCGGTTAGATGTGTCAGCTGTTTTTCATATATTTAAAATAAAATAAACCATTTCTTTAAGAAATTAAAATTACAATTGAAATTATTATTTAAGTATATTTTTTACACTTCCCAGAAGACAATATCTACAAACGTTATGAGTAAATGTTTAAAATTATAAGCCATTTACCGCTTCAGTTCAATGTTTCGCTACCACTCTTAATGTTAAAACCATTCAGAAAGTAAATACTAATGACAGACATTGGCTATGCCTAGAAACAGCTGTATATTAAAATGGATTTCAATACTGGATGTATAGAAATATTCTAACGAAACCAAGAAAAATATTTTTAATTTCGAATTCACGATTCTCTCCAATTTATCCTCCAATTGAAATATTTTAAACAGTTAAAGTTTTAAGATTTTTTAACAATAACATTTAATAGTTTATATTTTATTAATGCAAGTTCTTAGTTCTCCAGTCGTACAAGTCGTCCACACTACATTCTTCCTCGCTGGAACTTAGCTCGGGATCTATTTCTACTTTGACGTTAACCTTTCGCTTTTTATTTAAAAGTAACGTTTTCTGATCATTTATCTTGATGACTCTTTTCCAGTTATCAATTTGCTCGTCTATTTCCTTGATATGTCTCTTGATATTGATATCCTCTTGCTCGTCAGCCACGATAACACTTGATTCTGTGGCTGCCTTCTTGATCTCCTGCTGGAAGCGCTGCCACTCCTCGTCCTGGAGTCGAGCTGCTTCGGTTTTACTCGTCTTGTCCTCGTCGAAAAACTTCTCTGGCAATTTTTCGGCCACTGATTCATTTGCTGAAGGCTTATTACTACTATTACTTGATTGTGGTGGAGTCGTCTTCTCTGGAGTATTCTGAGTATTCTTCTCTTGGCCCGCTGGTGGAGTTTTATCTTGCGGCGTGCTAGATTTCCCGACAGGATGCGGAGCCTTGAAGGATGAAGCTGATGGTTCCTTGGCAGAGGTGGCCACCGATTTTTCAATCTTATTCTGCTTGGCCTGGTCCACATTAAGTTTGTGCTGCTTGGAGTTGATGTGCACCTTCCAAACGCTGGGCTTGATGGGAATCCTGCAAATTATACAGGTCAAGGTCCCTGAGGAGTCATACGTATACAGTTAGTTAAGGAAACCAGCTAGAAATAAAGTTTGAGTGGGTCCCTAAAAGGTAAACAAACAAAATATTAAGCAACACGTTATTTCTATGGGTTTGCTTAAAATTTAAAGAGGAAATATGTTGTACACAAAACATGTAACCGCGGAGACTAGAATTATGCAAGCTTATTTACTTAATTATCTATTAACAACATAAAATGTGTTTGTTAATAGAATGCTAAACGCCGGCTTTATAAGTGAATGGCAACTAGTTTTAATTCCAGTTTTGTAAAGGATATTTGGCTAAAGGTGAATCCACAGTGACGGCAGGCTTCTTGGAAACGCTCAGCTTCTTTGGCACCCGTTTAATATTTCCATTATTCATGTTGATTTATAATTTTAATTGTTTAATTCGGCCACTATTTATGCATCAGATTGGAGCCAGTTCACTGAACTAGTTGATTGTTGTAAACAAGACGTTCCATTCCAAGCTAGAGATGAGCCATTCCAGAGGTACGTTTGAAATTGAAATAAGATATTAGGGCATAAATTTATAAATTGGTAAATAAATATGGAAATGAATTACTTAATGCATCTTAATATTAAGAACAAAATGGAAGATGTAAAATAACCTTAACTAGTAAATATTTAGTTGAATGCAAATTTCTGGAATAGAAAATTGATGGACATATAGAGGACTGTTGGTAATTATTTTGTAATAATTTAATGCAGATCAGTTAATTAAACTTGTATAAATACTTACCTAAATTACATTTACAATACAATTGAAAATGAAAACACCAAAACAATCCTTGCGATGGCGATTTCATCGACTGCAACTATCGATAACAAACTTTCGTGCGAGTTGGCAGTCCAGCCGGCAATTTTTTTTAGACTACGTGTCTAAGAAGAGAATGTGTCGTTGCGTTTCAGATCGGTTTTAATTTTCACATTACCTGGCTGGAATTGGGGACATGAATCGGACGCCAAAGATGCTGAATAGCAAGGTGGCTGGCTACAGCAGCCTGATAACATTTGCGATCCTGCTGATTGCCTGGCTGGCCGGATTTTCCTCACGCCTCTTCGCCGTCATCCGTTTCGAGTCGATTATCCATGAGTTTGATCCGTGGTTCAACTACCGGGCCACCGCCTACATGGTGGAGCACGGTTGGTACAAGTTTCTCAACTGGTTCGACGAGCGCGCCTGGTACCCGCTGGGCCGCATCGTCGGTGGAACCGTGTACCCCGGCCTGATGATCACCTCGGGCGGCATCCACTGGCTGCTGCATGTACTCAACATCCCGGTGCACATCCGCGACATCTGCGTGTTCCTGGCCCCGGTGTTCAGTGGCCTCACCTCCATTTCCACCTACCTGCTGACCAAGGAGCTGTGGTCCTCGGGCGCCGGCCTATTCGCCGCCAGCTTCATTGCCATCGTACCCGGCTACATCAGCCGCTCGGTGGCCGGATCGTACGACAACGAGGGCATTGCCATCTTCGCCCTGCAGTTCACCTACTTCCTGTGGGTGCGCTCCGTGAAGACCGGCTCGGTGTTCTGGTCGGCCGGAGCTGCGCTCTCGTACTTCTACATGGTCTCCGCCTGGGGTGGCTACGTGTTCATCATCAATCTGATCCCGCTGCATGTCTTCGTGCTGCTCATCATGGGCCGATACTCGCCGCGCCTGCTGACCAGCTACAGCACCTTCTACATCCTGGGACTGCTGTTCTCCATGCAGATCCCCTTCGTGGGATTCCAGCCGATACGGACCAGCGAACACATGGCCGCCTTGGGCGTGTTTGTCCTCCTGATGGCCGTGGCCACCTTGCGCCACTTGCAGTCGGTGCTGTCGCGTCACGAGTTCCGGAAGCTGTTCATCGTCGGTGGCCTGCTGGTGGGCGTGGGTGTCTTCGTGGCCGTCGTGGTGCTCACGATGCTGGGCGTCGTGGCCCCGTGGAGCGGACGCTTCTACTCGCTGTGGGACACTGGCTACGCCAAGATCCACATCCCGATCATTGCCTCCGTGTCGGAGCATCAGCCCACCACCTGGTTCTCGTTCTTCTTCGATCTGCACATCCTCGTGTGCGCCTTCCCGGTCGGCGTCTGGTACTGCATCAAGCAAATCAACGACGAGCGCGTGTTCGTGGTGCTGTACGCCATCAGTGCGGTCTACTTTGCCGGAGTGATGGTGCGTCTGATGCTGACCCTCACGCCCGTGGTGTGCATGTTGGCTGGCGTGGCCTTCTCGGGCCTGCTGGACGTGTTCCTGCAGGAGGATTCGTCGAAGCGTATAGGCACAGCCACACACACGGCCACCGAGGTGGATGAGGCGGAGGATTCCATTGAGAAGAAGACCCTGTACGACAAGGTGAGTTGTTGAGAACTAAAGTATTTGGTATCAGGTTACTGAAGATCTGAATTTGCAGGCTGGAAAACTGAAGCACCGCACCAAGCACGATGCCCAGCAGGACACTGGCATCAGTTCGAATCTGAAAAGTATTGTTATATTGGCCGTTCTAATGCTTTTGATGATGTTCGCTGTCCACTGCACGTGGGTGACCAGCAATGCCTACTCCAGTCCCTCCATTGTGCTCGCCTTCCACAACAGCCAGGATGGGTAGGTTTTTATTTATTATTTTTTGTATCTCTTTATTCATGATTTCTTCCTATTCCCTTTGCAGATCCCGCAACATATTGGACGACTTCAGGGAGGCCTACTACTGGCTGTCCCAGAACACCGCTGATGACGCCCGCGTTATGTCCTGGTGGGATTACGGATATCAGATAGCGGGGATGGCGAATAGAACAACGTTAGTGGACAACAATACGTGGAATAATAGTCACATAGCGCTGGTGGGCAAGGCAATGTCCTCGACCGAGGAGAAATCCTACGAAATCATGACATCCCTGGACGTGGACTATGTCCTTGTGATCTTTGGCGGTGTCATTGGCTACTCGGGCGATGACATCAACAAGTTCCTGTGGATGGTGCGCATCGCCGAGGGCGAGCATCCCAAGGATATCAAGGAGAGCGATTACTTCACCGACCGCGGTGAATTCCGTGTGGATGCGGAGGGTGCTCCAGCTTTACTGAACTGCCTTATGTACAAATTAAGCTACTACAGATTCGGGGAACTGAAATTGGACTACAGGTGAGTGGGAAAGTAAGTTGGATATACAACATTATACTCAATATGTGGTTTCAGAGGACCATCGGGATATGATCGCACTCGCAACGCAGTGATTGGCAACAAGGACTTCGATTTAACCTATTTGGAGGAGGCCTACACCACCGAGCACTGGCTGGTGCGCATCTACAGGGTTAAGAAGCCGCACGAGTTCAACAGGCCATCGTTGAAGGCCAAGGAGCGGACGATTCCACCAGCCAACCTGATCTCCAGAAAGGTAAATCACGAATTCCTTGAATTTAGTTTCTCAGTAACTAAATATCTTTCTTGCAGAACTCGAAACGTCGCAAGGGCTACATTCGAAACCGACCGGTTGTTGTTAAGGGAAAGCGAACCTTGAAATAAACACAAATACTTGTATTTATCTTTCACCAATATACATATAAAAACTTGGTTAAAACACTTTACACACGGCACAACGTTTGGTGAAAGTGTATCCCCGAGAGCATCCTCATGTTGAGGGCCTTACCTGCCGCCCCTAAATTAGATCTGTCCTCTTTCCAGACTCGTACGACACTACTTTCATGCGTTCCCTTCGATTTAATTGTTTCGCGGCGGCTCCTCCACCATTCATTGTATTAAGCTAGCAATTCAATAAAGCAAGAGTGTACATTTTTAAACCTAAAATGAAGATCTAACGTTCAGTTTAGTCTGTGTAATTCTTGTTTTCTATTGATTAATGTAATAAAATGGGAGAACATCAGAGAAACATAAACTAAACTTCTTTAAAAGGGGGATCGGGTTTTATTGTTAAAAGTTCCGACAAGTTAAGTTATTTTAATTCTCGTTGCGTCGCCGCCGGTGTAACTTTCGATCCAAGTCTCTGGATTTTTGCTTCTTGGCCGGAGTGTACGAAGGATAAATCTCGGGTTCATTTTGCTCAATGCCACCACCAGGCTTTGGCATGATGGGCAAATTGTTGGCGTCCAAGTTGAACTCGTCGTTGGAGTTGGCCAGTTGCCTGCGGAATACGGCTGCACTGTGGGTTACACGGGCTTTTGGGTGGGATGGTGGCAGCCACGATACTTTTTGCGTTGTAGAGTTGTAGAAGTAATGCGCCTTGCAGCCCTTATCGTACACGTCCTTCCAGCCAGCCTCCAGGGGATACTTTCGCAGTAATCTCTTGTAGCGCTTGAGATACTCCGGACTGGGCTGCGAGGAGTGCGGCAGGCTGTTGAATTTATTGACGCAGTAGAGCGAGCACTTGTGCCAGATGTTGTACTTGTTGGGGCACAGCTTGTAGCCGTGATGCGACTCATTAACGCCGATCCGTTCCTTGATGCGGTGCGACCAGAACTGCTCCTCCACGCTCTTGCGCTTGGGTTCCGGCTCCTCCTTGTATGATGTGTACGGGGCACTCTTCTCATCGTCGTCATAGTTTTCGGCTATGATTTCCTCTATAGCTTCCGATATCGGTGTGGTTCCTGCATAATAAGATGGTTATTTCTCTTTTAATTTTCATGTTGAAGGAAAATGTATCCAATCATTTTGTACTACTAATTTATAAACAAATGTGCATATGTAAGTGAATATCCTAACCTGACTTTTTCGTTACCAGCCCTCGCTTTTTTAAACGCTGTAAAAGTGCAGCCGGTAAAGTCATTTTAGTTAATTTTCTTCAATTGTTTACGTTTTTCCTAAACCAATTTTATATCAATATGACCATGGCTTTACTTGTCAGGAAATACCAATTCATTCCCAATTTATCTACTATCTTGCTGTAACGTGGTATTTTCAGCTCGAAGAACCTGACCACACCATTAATTTTCAGCTCAGTATTCTCTCGAATAATATTCAGGTTAAATTTTAGCTGAATATTCTTAAGATTCTGCAACATGGCCGATAACGCGGAACCACTGACTTTGTCCAGGGGTAAGGATTCCAAATTATAGAGACCAGATCCAGCGAACTCACTTTAACCCACTTTCAGATGTCAAAAGATCGATAGAGCTCTTGGAAAAACTTCAGGCCAGTGGCGACTTCCCCACCACAAAACTGGCTGCCCTGCAAAAGGTGCTCAACTCCGACTTCATGACGTCTGTTAGGGAGGTGTATGAGCATGTCTACGAGACGGTGGACATCCAGGGATCCCACGACGTTCGGGCGTCTGCCACAGCCAAGGCCACAGTGGCCGCCTTTGCAGCCAGCGAGGGTCACGCACATCCCCGAGTGGTGGAACTGCCCAAAACTGAGGAGGGTAAGGCGTTGTCATCTAAGATTCATAGGCGGTGGTTGGGAGGGAGGTGGCTAAGTCTTTAGATTACCAATTATTCAAGAGTTGGTTTCTCTGGATCTTTAGACACGCCCCAAAAGACAAGTTTTGATGCAACCTAAAGTTGCTTTCCTATAAATACATTTTACATTTTACATTTCATTCAGGCCTAGGCTTCAACGTAATGGGAGGCAAGGAACAAAATTCCCCCATCTATATATCCCGTATAATACCTGGAGGAGTTGCAGATAGGCATGGAGGTCTCAAGAGAGGCGACCAGCTGCTGTCAGTCAACGGAGTGGTAATTAAACTCTATTCCAGCTTACTTTATATTATATATATAATTTAATTAAAATATTTACATCAATTTCAGTCCGTTGAAGGCGAAAACCACGAAAAGGCTGTGGAACTCTTGAAGCAGGCCATTGGGTCCGTGAAGCTGGTGGTTCGCTACACACCCAAGGTTCTGGAGGAAATGGAGATGCGTTTCGATAAGCAGCGCAACACCCGTCGCCGGCAATAAAGCGCACACAATCGGCCAGAACAAAAGCCATAGAAGATTCTGCCATTAGATCATAATGTGTTAATCACTTGTGCGTAAAAATCAAACCCTACGAATAATTTATATTAATGAAAATGCAACTTAAATATTATTTATTACGAAAACAATTCAAAAGATGATGACCTTTAATCGTAAAAAGTGAGTGTTATGTATTTATACCTAAAAATACCGTGTTGGTTTCTGTTCCAATAAAAAGTACACAAACAAACAATTGATTACAAAGTATAATTATTTATAGATCTTTCCTGAAAAAGGCACTTAATATTAGCACAAATCTCCAAGCTTTCAAAATTTAATCGCCGTATCAAATATAAAAATATATTTTTATTGCTTTTTGTTTACAACAATATTGCTTTCTGAATATTTTCTTAAGAAAAGGATCTGTTCTTCAGTTTCTTCAGGAACTCCTTGGCCTGCTTATCACCTAGTCTGTATTCCAAGGCTTTCAGGGAATCGGAATCTTGAAAATAAACAAGTTTATGGATTAAGTTTGCAAGCTTTTAGGGTATAAAGTGTTTGTTTACCTGTATACTCTGGCCTGGATAAATTCATCATTATTTGCTCGCCTTGCAATGCATCGAGATCGGCGAATGAGACGTAGCACTCTGCTATGTATTGACTGGACATGCCAAATAGATCTTTATCCTTGATACTGAATACTATCAGGCTATTCTTGGCATTACGCTGATGTTCACTCAAGTTGCTGAAGGAGATCAAAGCTATTATCTTTGAATTGATTATATAAATTAATTACTTACATACGAAACTCCTGATCGTAAAGGGGAAAACAGTTCTTGTTGTGAACGTTGGTTTTCACTGGTGATAGATCGTTGAATCGACTTGTGGGCATGAAACTGGCCTTAACAAATGAATCCACCAGACCGTTTGAGTCCATGGAGAGCAGGTTGCGTGCATTTAAAATAGTTAACTGCGGAAAAGTAAAGAATTTGTATCAAAGGCTTTATAATAAATAAATTCCCTCACACTTACCAATAACCCGTAATCAGTTAACTGAGCCATTACCGTAAGCTGTCCAAAGGGCGACGACTCCTGGCTCTTTTGGCTCTCCAATCGCTCCATATAATACTGATGAATAAGATCTGCTGTTTCCAGGGAATAAAGCTCCAGCCTACTCTGAATGGTGGACAGAATCTTCACGTCCGAGGTCTCAATGTTGCCCATTTTGAAGCAATCAATCATGGTCTGAAGAGTGTTGTTCAGGTTCTGAAAGAATGCGGGCGGTCGGCGTTTCTAAAGGTTAAAAAGAAACAAATTATTTAATTTATAGTTGGAATAAATAAGATAAAAGAACCTACATCGAGATTTGATTGTATTAGGTCATACATTATTATGGATAACTCCGACCAAATGGCATCCAATATCCTGCCAAAGTTAACTTCGTTCAGGGTATCATATAGCGTGCTCAATGAACCCTCCAAATACATCATCAGCTGGTCCATGGAGTTGGAGTCCTTGGCCAGCACTTCCGCACCCTCGGCCAGGTATCTCTTGATTGGTGGTGCCATCTTCCGGGCCACAATCTCGATGAGCTCTACGATTTGATTGCGTTCGGTGTCCAGGGCGTTCTCAATGACAGTTTTGATGGTGGTGGCGCATCGTTCAGCCTCTAAATTGGTGCGATATTCTCCCAATCTCTTGATGATGTCATCGATGTTGAGTTCCTATAAAAAAATAAAATTTATAGATAAATGTACAAAAAATATAAACAATATAAACACAGTTAAAGAATCATAATAAAGTTGAATCATAATAAAGAGGAAGACCCACCTTTATAAAGGAAGGTAAGCTCTGACGTATATAGTCCATATTATTAATAGCTATGCACCATTCTTCTGACAAAACTGGGAACAAAATAATAAGAACATACAAAATAAATAAATATATTTAATATATTAAAGGGAACTCTAGGATATACTCACTGAAATTCTTGTTGTTATCGCCCAAACTAATGTTTTCCACCCGCCTTGACATTTGTTGGGCATAAAATATGCAACATCGACACAGATCCTGCAAAGAAAATATATATAAAGTCACTCAACACAAAATATATTAATAATAATTAATAATTAATATAATCACTAATATATGATAATTAATAATAGATCATTTTCTACTCACATTGACAATCTTTGCCACAAATATGTAGGAACCTTCGACTTCTGGCCAATCGAGTTGCTGCCAAAAGATCTTAATTTGGTAAAATATCGAAAGAGTATCCACAGCCGAAGAGCTGTATTTCACAGTTTCGTCCACGGCCTTAAGCTGATCCAAGTCAATAGCCTTCTGAATACGATTTAAAGCCTTAATTATGGAAATATCCAGCCAGTGAGTAACGCCCCTCTCAAACCAGGGGTAAAAGTTGGCCAATTCCAGGCTCTCAGAGCACATGGATTCGCCTGAAAAATTAACAAATAAAGGTTAGTATTAGGAAACGAAGAGTTTCCTTTAGAATTTACCCAGCTGGACGTATCGCTTGAGTATTAAGTAGACTTCGAACAGCGTCGTTCCCATATTCACGTTCTCAATATTGGGCAAATACTCGAACTGATCGTCTGGCACATCCAATCTCTTAATGTTATTGCACACTTCTATTATTATTGATTTACAAATCTCGGCCAGTTTTGAGTCATAGAACAAGTAGAGTATTGCGGAATAGTTGAGCTGAATTTTGCTGAAAGGAAAGAAAGAAGTTAAAACAATTTGCCTTAGAAACAATCCCAGAGAGAAACTTACTGGTAAAAGAGCTTGTCAAAGTATTCCATGCCACGTTGAAGGTCGGACCGCACCATTTGTATGAGTTTTATGATGTACTGCAGCTTCTCATCGTCCGTTTCATGGTTTTTGGATTGCCTGCTGCCCTCCACAATATGCTCCAGCCATTCCTTCGTCCCGGTGTTTATGGCGTCCACAATGGCAGTGTCTATGTTGCACGCTTCATCGGTATCGTTCAGCCAGCCGTACACCGATTTGGGGAATATGTCTATGCTCTCCGGCACCTCAAACTCCTTGATTTTCTTGAGGATATCCAGGACCTCGTTGAGTGCCCTTATTATGTTCTTTTCACTCGTGTTCCTGGACCTTAATTTCCGGAGAACGGCAAAGCAGGAGGGCAGGAGCCGCCGCACTCCATCCCAGAATGTCTTCACATCCTCGGAATCATTCTGTAGACCATTAATCACCGGCACCAGTACGTCCAGTATGGAGTTGAAGAGCGTGAAGTTCAGCTTGTGCGTTTCATGGATGGTGCTGTAGGCGTGCCACTGACTAAGGGCGCAGTCGAAGGGAGTCAGTCCACTCTGAGCAGCATGCTGGGAGCGAATGAGCTCGGCGTTTGGACTGAACTTCCCGCTCCACCAGTAGTTGGCCACCTGCGACGTTTCCAGCTCGTACATCAGCAGGAGTTTCAGCAGGTTCTTGTGCTCCTGCACGGCCACGCTCTTGTTCTTTTCGGCGCTCAGTGCCAGGTTCACCAGCAGGGATCCCCGACTCCGGCCCTTGCTGCCCTTTTCCAGATTATACCAGACGGTTAGCCCCGAGACGGGTATACTCTGAGGTAATTAATTATTACAATGATTGTATTAATTATATATAATAACGCAAAGCACATACCTTTAGCGTGATTGCAGCTCTGCCTATTAGCTCATTATCATGCTTTCCCGATGAGGCAGTCACAGCTATTTCCTTCATCAACTTACTCAGTCCCTTGACGCCCTTCACATCCAGTATTTTGTTGACCTTTTCCTTGACAGTTTCGGCGGCATCAAAGTCCCTAAAAATAATATATTTATATATATTATATTTAATTTGCCCTAGAATATATTTTCATGCATGTTTAAACTACAAAATTATATTCCCTACTCTATTTTGTAACATAACTATAAAGAACTTTGCAAATAATACGAGAAAATGAGAGTTTTTCAGATGCCATACCTTCTTGTTAGTTAGGATGGGACCATAAACCTAATATTCCTGGTTAGGTACTTTTTATAACTCGAGTGCTTTAATCAAGCTAAATAACTTGATTGTAATGAGTGCATATTTAATGGAATCTTTTTAAGACTTGATACAAACTTACCAGACTTCAACAATAAGGACTTCATCGCGAGCATTTTCGGTAATAGGCCTAAATAGATAATAAATCGCATAATTAATATTCTAAACTCATTTAATACCTCTTTAAACCCCAAAACTTACAGTGAAAAGTGCTCCTCCCAAATAGGATTCAATGTGGCAGGCTTCACCGAGGAGTTATAACGATGGGAGCCATTCGATTCCAGGTATAGAGTCACGAAAGGATCAGACAGTCCATTCGAGTCCTTGGACAATAAGTTCTCGGCCTTGATTATCTCCACATTTAATCGAACATTGGGCGGTTCCTTCAACCTCGCCGCCTCGCAAATTTCCAAATGCGTTGCGTTCGGAATTTTGAATGCTTCCTGGACGAACTCAACCAGACTGCTGGAGCACTCATCGTTGTTTTCACAGCCAATGTTGTTGTAGATCTCAAATAATATCTCCTCATACAAGTCTGTGACCTGCAAGTAGAGTTTAATTTGAAAACCTCACGGAATGATTCACCTTCCTACCTAACCTGGCTAAGTTCCCTTTAGGGCAAAACGCAAATAAATTATAGATCTCAAATAATATCTCCTCATACAAGTCTGTATCCTCCAAGCAGAGTTTAATTTGAAAACCTCACGGAATGCTTCACCTAAAGATCCCTTTAGGACAAACGCAAAATAAGCTTATGTGATGCAAACCACATTTAGAACCCATCCATTTAGCGGGGTATTTTAATTTGAATCGATTAAAAATAGAATTCAATTAATTCGCTAAAGGTCAGAGCTTGAGCAAATATCAGCAAATTCCAGCAAATCGGAAATGTTTGCAAAAACCTAAGTACGTCATAAGGAAAAGCGCAAAACCAGACACAGCTGATGTCATGTGGTTGGACTCTCCTCTCAAGCATAATCCTCAAACATAAATATTGACTCAGCAGAAATCTCAAATCAATCTCCCCATAAAGTTAGTTCAAAGAATTGAACCATAAATTATGTTTCCCTCAGTTTCAATTGCTGAAAATCCTCAAACACAAGACGTTCTGTATTTGCCAAAAAACAAAAGTGTGTATATATAAAATTCGGAAATATTAACTCGAATGACTCAACAACAATCTCATATCAATGAACTTATACAATCGCCTCGCTTTGTTTACCTAGGCACTGAGAATAAACACATAATATTCAGAACTTTTAGAGAGCCTTCGTCGGGTGTTCATTATGGAACGAGCACACCTGCCAAAGTTCAGATACTTTTGGCCTCTACTTACGGTCATCGAGTGGCACACCTCCTTTGCATGGGAGTCGAGTAAATGCTTGTGGACACCCCGAAAATGCCGACTGGAGATGCTGCCATTTCGGTTCAGTATTCGTCGCTGTATTGGCTCTTTCAGAGACTGCATCGAGGATGCCTTTATCGGCAGTCGGTTCTCCTCGCATCCGGTCCGGGAACGGGATCGATTGAGGCTATTGGTTTTCGAACTATGGTTAGACGGGTTTTGGGAACCGAACTTGCTCAGAACACGTGGCAGCGACAAGTAGCTCATGTTAAACAGTTGCAGCAACTAACTAACTGATCAGTCCACTTAATGGCAGGGGAAAATTTTGGCGAATATCTTATTGCAAGCACAACACAATCCGGAATGGACACATATCTGAACGGGAGCAGAGCGGACACTATCGATCTAGGAGCAGCGTCCCAACCGCTTGAGCGAAGAGTCTGTATCTAAGTACTTTACGGCCAGCGTCCGGTCTCGAAAATCTTCGCGATATCCGAAATATCTTGACGTTGACCATGAGATAAAAAGTGTATGCTGCTCTCAATTCGATTCGATTCGACTCGGGCCGAGTGTGTTCGTGCATATGTACAGCGTCTGTGAGCAATAATATGGCAATCTTAAGAGAAAATGTTTTATTTTTGGAACCGAAAAGGAAAAAGCTCAAGGTGGTAATGAAAAATACATTTTCTAAAGTACATTATAAGCTTTTCTCCCCATTCAATTGGCCAGCCCCGACCGAATGTTTGCGTTTTCCGCCAGTGCCAGTGCCAGTGCTTGTTTATGCTGTCAGTATACATTATTGAGTCTGTTTACACGGTCCGCGGGAATAGCCTATAACTACATGCTTCTGGTAAATTCATTTGTTTATTGCTCGACCGTTTCTATGGACACCACTTAATTTGCTGCTCGACGACTCAATTATAAGATACACCTTCCCAGACGGCAAACATGCGAGCAGCAAAATGTTGGTATAAGATAAAACATTGCACGACTCGGGCATCGGGCATTGGAATCGCTTGGATCGTTATGCTCCGCTGCAAACTAGAGAACTGACCTATCGCGGGATTTCCTGGGCATGAGGGGGTCTTGACACGGCCTGCAATGTGACCAGGCTTGGAACCATAACAAACCATGGAGGATTACGGGTTGGGTAACTATAGTAACTAATGAAAGCATGGAATAACCGGAAATCCATTTGTTTCAGGTGTTTGTTTAATCACAGCGGACAGAACTTGGTTTGTAAATCGACTAGGTTTCGGTAGATTCCTTCATTTATCCATAATAATATTTAGTTTATTCACTAAACGCGTTTGAAGTGGTTTTTAGCTTGAAACCGTTCTGGACTATTAAAAAATATTAGCATTTTAATACTAACAAAGCAAAATCTTGATTTTTTATCCTATAATTGAGTATTTAAAATTTTTAACCAATTCCCTCTTTCTAACTATAACTTGCATACAAAACACATTGATATTACAATGATCCTGATCAATTCCCTCAACTTAAATGGTAAATTCAAACCTAAACTAAGATAAAAGATCTCAAAGGTATACCTACATTCATTACTGGTGCCGAATCCAAAACTGTTGCACTAATATCTTTATCCGAAATCGAAGCCTGCTCACTTTCGGTCGTAAAAGTGTCGATGCTGGAGACCTCCGGATCCTGGCTAAGCTGGAGTGTGCCATCGGGACTTTCGTCGGATTCCTCCTCGGCCTCAGCATTGCCATTTTCCCCGAAAGGAGCCAGAGAACTCTTGAGAACACCCTCGTCTATCTGGGATTTCTGTCGCAGGAGGGCACCGAACTTTTCAAAGAATCCATCGTCCACATCCTGCAGCCTGGAAGAGAAAAAACTCAATTAGTTAAGTGCATAATACTTGGTAGTTTGCAATATTTGCATTTTAAAGTTGCCAAAGCTGTTATCGCCTTTTTCGTTAAGGCCTAATTAGTCAAGTAATTAGTCATTATTGTGGGTGAATGTCAGAATAAATATTTGATTATGTTTGCCGGAAAAGTACATTCGTTTGGGGATTACTTCATTCTAATGCCGGGTTACAAAATTCCCCCCGAACTGAGTCATGTTGACACTTTTGTGTAGTGTATAAAATCGATCTGGGGCTTAGCTCTGGATGCCCCCTTACATCACTTTCGCTGCTTCACACACACATGATTACCCGATTATCCGACTTTCAAAGATTTAATTTATCTTATGACACACAGACAGTGCTCCAAAATGTTCATATTCCACGAGATAAACAAACACACATGGCCACAAACAGATGCGAATTTTTAATAATATTAAGCAGGTGTGGGTGCTGCACTCTGAGACTTCGGGACTCACTGGTGTTCGTGTTCCGTGGGCGGGTTCATTTTAAGTTCTTGGAGTTTAAAGAAGAACCCCTTCCACATCTGTTCCTCGTCCATGTCTAAGGCTGTGTGTATTTCCAAGGAGCTCACAGAATCCAACAAGTGTCAGCGGAGTGCGAAAACATACTAACGGCTTTATAATGCCGAACAAACGATGTGATTCATAAAGCTACTCTCCGACGTAGATTTTTCTCAGCATTTCGCACGCTCTTCCGTACACTATCACACATTATATTTACCTATATATACGCGTTCATATGTTTGTAGGCCCACACTAACATTGGGCGAAAGTAAGGAGGTGGGGAGAAACATGAAAACAAACATATAGACACCAGCCCGTTACCATGGTGATCGATGGGTTTTTTTTTTGTCTATATTATTGTTTATAGTCTAGGAATCCCCAAAAGGGAAATTCATTTAATTAGATTAGATTTGATATTTATAAGAATGATGAGAGATTAGATGGTTCCATTCAAGAAAGGTACTTTTGACACGCACACAAATGCAAACTGTTAGGGCTAGTTGGTAAGTGTGGTAACAACTTTGCAGACAGGTTCTTCTACGCAACATAGCCAACCTATTGTAGTTTTTTTACCAGCTGAAAACTGTATATTTAAAATGTTTGAATTATTAAGTACCTTAATTTCTCGAATATCCTTGCTTCTGAGAGCCAGAATTTACTCCTCTTCAGCATAACTATGTCCTTAGCAAGGTGATTATGTGAGTTTTCATTAGATTAGGATTAGGTAAATGGGTACTTTTGAACTCCTTAACGGCTGTAACTTATTTTTTCACTAAATAATCAATCACTTTGACAAGTACCCATATTTGAACCGGCATTCTTTCTTTTTAATTTCCTCTTTTTATAAATTAATTGAGATTAGATTGCGATATTTGCTTTGTATAAATAAATAAAAATACCGAATACCGCCATTCCGATTTATTCCCCGATACTATTTTTCGATTGCCTGGGCGCTGTGCAACCCTGAAATTCGATAAACAAAACAAACCAGTGGCAACAACAACTCTTTTCACACCTTTAGTGGTTTTTGCTATATTTATAAATTAAAACACCATGAATTTAAAGTATAAACGGCGGTACGACAGTCTTAAACGCTCCATTAAGAGTTATCTGCTGGTAAGTGATAAGACACTGCGAATTTGTTAGCTCGCGATGTATGTACATACAAATGTACATATGGCTATAAGTAATCATTGCAGTTTCGTAGAGAGCTATTATAATGATTAATTTTGTATTATATCACCCTTTATAGGAGAACGCCTCCCTCACCGACGAGATTTGCCACCTCCAGGCCGAGTTATCTCGATCCAGAAGTCAGAGGCTCTACTTGATTGAGCGGCTGATGTTTCACGAGGGCCTGGAAAAGCCAAACAGTTCACGTGCGGGTGCTACCAACGGAAAAATCGAAACTACTGAGAGCAATGGAGCAACGAAGAAAACCAAACCGGTGGTAGTGCAAAAAAAGCCAAGCGAGGATAAGCCCAAAAATGTGGCCATTGTGCGGAAAAAGAAGTCCTTGTTTCCCATGAACCTGAACAGTATTTTGCTGCACTCTCTGGGCGAGATAATATCGGTGAATCCTAACTTCCACAACGAGAGCTGGATCTACCCAGTTGGCTATGTGGCCACCAGAATCTACGCCCACCCAAAGGATCCGCGCAAGAAATGCGTTTTCACCTGCAAGATATTGAACAACGCGGGAATCCCTCAGTTTCAAATAATACCCGATAATGACTTGGATGGAGTGTTCTTTGGCGAAAGCGCTAACATGTGTCACATGGAACTTTTGAACACCATCCAGAGATCTCCCAATGTTAAAGTTAAAATACCCTTTGAGGTCCAGGGAGAGGTCTTTTTTGGATTGTCGAACCAGAAGACACAGTCGCTTCTTATGAACGATCCTGGTTTTCCCCAGTGCACAAATTTCAAGAGCTTCGCTGTTCCAAATAGTAAATCTATAAATAATGCCTCCATATCCTTCGAGACTCTTCAGGCATTCTTAACTTGATAAGAATTTTTGGTGTAACTATGTTGTAAGATTTTGGGTAGCCCATACATAAAGCTAAGATAAGGGAATAAAAGTATAGTATACGAATAGTTACAGCGATTAATTCATTATTGGGCTATCGTTTTTGTTTATATCTGAACATAGAAAGTCGCTGAATATCTGGAGAACACGGAGAATTCATCGATTCTTGACACGGATATATGTTTTTGTTCTAATTCCACATGTTCCATTGGTCGTAAAAGGTAAGACAAATGGAAAAACTTACATACTTACTTAGAAATTGTAAATGGAGATCTTAAGTTAACATCAGTCTATTTCGTATTAATTTATTAATTACAGAGAAATGGCCAAATTAAAAAACTACGTAGTTCTGTTCTGAACTATTTTTGTGTTCCAATTCCACATGGTCCACACATTTTTTGCCAGAAAACATCCTGGAACGACCTACTCCTTCCGGAGAATATTTAACTACTTATTTTAGGCTAAATTAAGGTTTAATTTGTATAATACGACTACACTACAACTTTATTTACAGCTACCCGAGCGTAATTATTTTCTGTTCCAGTTCCAAGCCGGCGTATTTTTTGTAAATCAGCTGGCTTTTCAGCTGGAAAAGTGCAATTTGACCACTTTATTTATTGAACTATCGAACGGTCTAGGAGGCAACGAAAAACAAGTTGGCAACCTGCCTGCTGCAGTAATCGGAAATACAACCCTCGTGAGGAAACATATGTACACAACACAACACATACTGTCCGAAAAGTATTAAATACAATATTTTTGGAAAGTTGTTTTGGTTGGCTCTGAATTAACCGATATCGCATCAGTTGTACGGACTTTGGCAGGACATCGCAACCGGCAGCCATGGGCAGCATTGAAAAGGCGTGTATATCCGGGTTCCTGTGCCGACTCTGCTCCGAAATGCACAGAACAGTAATACATATTTATGGTGATCATGGCCAACGTCTGTGTCTTGTTGAGAAAATCAACGGCTACCTCCCAATAACCGTGAGTACTACCAAATGTAGGAGGCCGCAGAGGTGCAGTGAATCCAGGTGCACCGGTCGTCCATAATTAAACACCTTTGTGTGCACCCCCGAGAAGGCATTGGGAAAGCGGCTTCCAATATCTGTTAGAGAGCAATGCAAAGTAACTCCTCATCCTTATCCTTTGCCAGATTTCTCCGACTGATCCCTTGCCAAAAACCATATGCAAAACCTGTTTACATCGCGTGGAGCAGCACTATTCCCTGTTAATGCGACTTACGCGAATGCGGGAGGAGCGTAAGATTAAGTTAATCGAGTACAAAGCACGCAGGACTATGGTGAGCCCTAGGGAAGCAATCAAGAAGAGCATGTAACATCCTGCCTCTCTCTCTACCTTCTACCCCCAGATGAATCCTTCGCTATCCAGCGTGGAGGCCTCGGATGAGGAGGACACAGCGCCGTCGACTCAAGAGACAAATGCCGAATCTGGTCAGCGGACCGAGGAGTCTGCCAAGCCTAAGCCAGAGACAGCAGTGCCCCAACCAAATAGCAGCGAAGGGCACGACGATAGTGGCCCTGGACCCAGCAATAGAGACCCTAAAGAGACTGGTAGCCGCCGCAGCACAGGCGGCAGCAGCACCACAACCACAACCACCCAGGAACTAACGTAGATTGTGACTGTTAACCGCGTCTTCGCTCGGTGGATATACGAGTATATACGAGTAATTGACTATGTATATATAGACGTGTGTTTGTGTGTATGTATGTTTAGATTGGAATAAAATAAGCATTTTATTTAATTACATAGTTATTTTCGAATACAGAGATGCCATTACACACAGCAATAAATCGATAAACATAAAGATGAGAGCCTCTGGCCATAAAGTGCAACACAGCTCGTGTCGGCCATTTTTAAATTGTCTATTTTCGTCAGCCAACCGATACATGGCTTAAAATGATCCGAACGAGTAGTTACCTGAGTCCATTGTTGGCCGGGATATTCGTAAATCCAAGGTAGAGGCTTACTCTTCTTCAGAATGATTTCTTACCCTAAAGTGTACTTTGGTATTGCTGCTTGATTTATTTCCCAGGAAACTCGAGAGAGAACCTGTCCAGATAAAGTATCTGCAGGCAATCGTTTTGGGTCTCTCCCTGGTCATTCAGAAATTTGTCCAAAATATATACTCCAGTCATCGCTCAACGTGGCATATCCACTTTGTTACCTTAATCTTATCGTGGAACATTTTAGTGGCTACATTCCTTTAGCATTAGGGCAGGAAGTGCTTTGTTTTTCTCATTTGGCAGCTTTATATTGCTTTCTTCTATGTATACTTGGGTTAATGAGGGATATACTGCTTTGGAAAATTACCGAAAAAATATCGATTGACAATTAAAAAGAAAATAAATCATCGGGGTAGAGGTTATTTAGCTCAGGCTTATTAATCTACACAATTATTTTCATTAATTTCTAAGCATAACTCCGCAGATTTAAATAAAATTTAAGGTGCTCGATTTAATTTTAGTATTTCCGTTCATAGTGGTATAGCGGGTTCTGTTTTATCAATTCCGTATATTTGAAACGTCAAACAAACCTGGTGACACTCCTTGTTTACATTTCCAAAATCAAATAATTGTTACACTCGCTGTTGTTCTTTTTAAACTTTAATCATAATTTAAATACAAGTTAGTGTGGGGACGCAGTGAGGGAACTCTTGTTACATCGTTTAATGTTTTAGTTTGGTAAGCACATATGCATATAGGTTTTGAAGTTTAACACAAATAGGACATCATTGAAACATCAAAATATATTAACATAAAGGGTTGCCGCTAAACTTATGTGATATGTCTAGTATATAACCCACGGCGCCAAGTCCATTAAAACGTTGTCTGTCGTCTGTCTTATGAAATGTTCATCTTTTTATTGAGCCTAACAATACGCACGAATCGCTGAATACTTAAAATTGTCAATCAGAATGGTATTATGATAACTTAAAAATATCTTGCTTTTCCTATCACTAATGTTTCCTGCCATTTATAAATACACAGGATGTGGTGGTGGTGGTCGTGGTTGGTGTACGTATGTAGACATTGAGGAAAACACTTGTGCTTGGAAATAGTTGTTACATCTTAAGTTAGTAAACGTATATTGTTTTAAGTTGCGGCTTCAATTCTGGAGGTATCACTGGAGTGTGTTCCACTTTTCGAGTAACTAAGCGCTTAAACCGTCCACTAAATTGCTTGCGAAATCCTTTAAAGCTGTTTTTATCACATGTTGCCATCATGTCCTGAAAAAGAGGATGGAGAAGAAGGAAATCAGTTGGTTTGATTATATTTTTGAGTAGTTTTATGGGGAATAGAAGACCTCCGAAGATACTCATGTTAGGTTAAGGGAATACCTATATTTTTCCCCACTTAGCAACCAGAAAAGGGAAAGGAATCTATTTTTTCCAATAGATAACTCTTTGCTATTCCTTTCACTATTTATAGTTTGATGTATGGGCTTTTAAGTGTTTGCCCTAAGATTAAGTTCTAAGACTAGGCCTTTCGATGGATCGCTCTTTCTTGTTTACTTTGTGAGCCCGCAGTCCGGTTTTTGCTTATCGCCTCAACTCAAGTTCTACGTCATTCGTTTTGGAATTCTCGGAATGTACTACTATTCGGAAGCGGGCTTTTTCTAAGCGACCTCCAGGGTTCTTTGAATCGAAAATTCCCCCAAGCTGCTGATGTGCCAATGCCTTTGCTCGAAAAACATCTAACAAGGTAAGCAATTAAGGTGAAAGTAAAACCCGGAAATGGCGAGCGATATAAAACAGAAATACAAAACGAACACTCAGATGGTAACTAAAGATTCGCGGACATCCCACTCCAGCAGTCATTCATATTTACTCAAGTGATCTCTCCGATCTTATCGCCGTCGCCACAATGACCGTTAAAACCGAATCTTATGAACGCTGAATGCGCCCAGTTTATGGGCCATAAATCTACAGCCAAAATGTCCGTAAGTCCGTTCATACCGCCATACATACTAATGATTTAGACGGCAATTGTTGGAGTGCAAATAAATAATTTTGTTTCCTCTTTACCTGCCACACACAGACAGACGCAGACACACGAGCGAACCCACACTAGGAGCTATACTATATGGGCGGTCACCCGGGGAGTATCTAATAACCGTTACGTCATCCTGCGCCACGATAATCTGCACGGAAAATGGCAACTGGAACTGGATGTGCGGGTGGATGAGGAGGAGGAGGAGTCAAAGACACTTACGGGGCTCAGGCAATTGTAGATGTGCGGAGTTGGCGCCTTCGGGGGGAATGTCCACTCGCTCTCGCCCGCCCTGGGATTCCCGTTCGCGTCGCAAACAGCTGGTGCATTGCTCCGGACGAAGGTGACGCTCTGAGTAGTAGTGGTGGTGGTGGTGTTTTTGGCAGGTGTTGGTGTTGGTGCCAGGAGGGACTTGCCCCTGGCCTTTTCCTCGCTCGTTGACTCTTTCATTTTTATGCGGTCGTCCCAGTAGCGCGTAAAGATATTTTTGGTGTGGACCTCGGCGTGCGTGGAGGACGGCGGGCTGCTGGTCAGATAGTCGGATACATCACGTTGACAACATTTACTGCGGACAAGACGCATGGTTAATTTCCCAGTAGCAGTAGCAGTAGCAGACACCGCGATCGGTTCGCTAGTTCATTTCGGAAACTCTCTAGGTTTTTATGCTTTTACTTTAGGCTTAGCTTTAGTTTTAGGTACACGTATCACAGATGGTTCCGCAGCGGCAGAGAGCTACACGATATGCTATTGATATTGGCATAGTCCATAGTATCTGTTCTTCACGGGCGGAAGAGGTTTTCGGTATACTAGTGTCGCGGCTCACAGCTCGGCTCGGCTTGCCTTTGTGCCTGAACTCAGGTAGGCACTCTTGCACGGCGTTACAGCGCGACTAGAATATCGATTTTCTGTACTTGGGCTGCCTTTTTGGGTGGTGAGTTAGTCACAGTCACAGTCACTGTCACTGTCATGATGGCGCTGCCCTGCTGCGCACTATGCTCCTTTGTGGCTGGCTATGTAGGCTATATGCGACCGACCGACCGACAGACCGACCTTATGCGACTTCTTCCCGACGAGGAGGTGTATTTTTAGGAATGACACTTTTCATCTTTCACCGCCAAACTTACACAACAATATACATTAAGTTCCGTTTTCACGCGATTTTTCTTTTCTAGTCGTCGTGCAGGAGAAAAATGCGATTAATGCTGGCACTCTTCACCACATACATATGGTGGTATGTTTGCACATTTTTAACTGCTTTATACGTGAGTACGCACATGAGGAGTGTAGTCGACTTCAGTACGGTTTGGCTGTCAGCGAGTATCTGAGTATCTGGGGACTCAGCAACTGAACTGAACTGAACTGAACAAAAGCAAAATATTAATCTGACTCATGTGCGCTTGACTACAGGCGAATATATAGCAAGCAAGCAACCAGCACGACAGCCGAAATATCAACTCAATTCAATAACGAACGCTGCTCTCTCGATCCCTCTCTGGCGCTCTCGCCCGTTCTCACTGGCCCATGTACAAAGCACACACTCCTCACACATATCGCCCGTACATACCAACTGCTCTCTCGTTTCAAGACCTTCTGACGTCAAATGACATTTAGTGAGCACCGTTTTTTTCGCACGAATCGTGTATATAAATAGCAGTGGCAGTGTTTTGAGTGAATTACCCGAGATGCAGATGCAGTATGCAAAAAATAATTCCCAGAAATGCGCGAAAACCCCAAAAGTTGGGAACCTCAAGGGGAACGAACGCGAAAATTACGCGTTAGGAAACAAAACGATGTTTCGAATTAAGTGTTCCACGCCAAACTATCACCATTGTCGCTCTAAATCAATTGGCTAGATTGCTAGCGTGAGCTAGCCTCTGAACTCGGCACGGCTGAATGGTCTGTTTAGACCCTAATCAATTGTCGCTTGTTAAAAATTGGTTGCGGAATAATGAATAGGCACTGGCACTCTCTCTGGGATCTTTGTATCTTTGCGATACAATAGTATCTGCACGTATCGATTCCGCCGTTCTCTGCGACGATACAAACGTGTCTGCATGTTTCATTTCGCTGTTCCATGCAGGGCTGAGGCGTTAGGAATTGCAGTGTTCGATTTGGCGCTCACCTTCTGTTTTTCGAATCTAGAAGTTTTATTAACTGGTATGGGCAAGCAGGCTGTCTCTGTATCGGTTTGCAATGCAAACTTTGCATACCGTTACTGTAGTTTGCACCCTTTTTAGCGAAGAAACGCAAGCGGTGCCCCAGCATGTAATTCCCCAGTTCAGTGAAGGACAATGGCTTTTCAAGCTTAGTCCTTGCTGATCCGCAGAATCGGTCGATCTCCCCCTTCCATCAAAGTCGGCGGTCTCGTCGTGCTTTAGTTTCTTCCCATCCAAGTAAAGACCGACTGAAAGCCAAGCCAGTGTCGTCAGTGGAGGTGGCTAGAAGAGTACCAGGAGCAAATGTGTTTGAAATCGAATTTAGAAGTTTTATTAACTGAGTTTAAAATTTAAAATTTTGCGATTCTTACCAAACCATATTTATTATTTTGAGACTCCGTTATCCCTGCATTACGATAACTGTTCTTTCCACTTACTAACGTTATTTTAAACAGACCCTGAAACTTTCTTAGTTTTACCCTCACAAATGTCTTTGTAAAATGTACCTTATCCCTTCTATAGTGCACTTAAAGAAAAAACTCCCAGGTTCTGTAAATATGTTTACTTTGACTTATTCTTAGTTTTCACTGCTTCTGCTGAACTAAATAGTTTCGTTAGTTTTCTGGCAAGGAATAGAACGGCGACCAGTGAGACGATTCCCAAGGCCGCCAGCGATTGGAAGCTTTGAGCTTTCAAATAACTTTGCAGGGGACCCAAGAAGTCGTTTCTGAAAGATATGAGAATTCAATAATTAGTGCCTTTTAGGTCACGATATTCCAAAATGTTCCAAAAACGTTCGGTGTGGATTAAAGTCGATCTTCTTAAACCAGGAGCTGTTTTTACCCGGGGTCCGCATTGATTATAGATTATAGATTTTTATATACAAATTAATGATTATGTTTATGGATAATTTACAAAGGTTATGATTAAGATTCGTATCGATTCTTTGGCTCATTATGTATAATCAATTTGTTCTCGATTTGACGTTATCCGTCACCGGGGCTAAAACATCATTATTTGTTAAAATAAATAAATTAAAATTATGGAAATTAGTTTCAACTCGTATTAATTATATATTCATCTTGGCTCACTTACTAAAGACATGCATGAGTCTCTCACAAATCCCTATAAAAAGGTCATAATCGGACTTTCAGTTTAATATTCGATCGATGGAGAGATGCAAGAGCAGTTGGAATTGTGAGAAATAACTTACACGGCGCTCGGTATCTCCGGCACTGGCTGCGGATGGCTCTGCGTGAGATATCCCTTCTCCGCGAACTGGACAAAGGCTTCCGGAGTGTACTGCTTGGTCATGTACCTGTACATTTTTCCCTGCCTCAAGCTGAAAGGATTTACCCATTGTAAAGTTATTTTATATGTTATTAATTAGGCAGAACTCACAAGATAAAAGCAGGCGATTCCAAAGCGCCCAGTCTCTTGGCCGTTGAGATTCCAGACTCCGCGCTGTTCATCCGAGCGATGTTCAGCTTTCGCTTGAGCTTTCCGCCCACGGACTCCCAGACGGCATAGAGTCGCTGACAGACGGTACACTCGGCGGAATAGCTAGAAGTGTAGGTGTAGGTAATAGATACATACATGGACGTTTTATGACGCTGCGCTTAGACGTCGACCTCAACGCATGACTAATATAGCTTACAAGAAGACAAACCAGTCCCCGGTTGTGGCCCCCGTCGAGGCCTGTGTGAGGTGCTCGAAGTTGTCATCGGACAGCTCTTTAACTGCTGGCTCTAGGTTGTCGTTGAAAAAGTCCAGGATCTCATCATCGTTCACCTCGCCGTGGTAAAGGATGGGAATTCCGCGCCTGAAGAACACCAGTGCGGGCTCCTTGCTGGGATCGTAGATGGACACCAGGTTGCTGTCCACCGACTGGACCACAATTGCGGACAGAGTCTCCTTCAGCTGGGGATGTATCTTGGAGACAACATTTTCGTACTCCAAGCAGCGCTTGCAATTGTTTTTGTTCGTGTCTGGAATTTATGTGCATATATTAACCATAAATAGGCGACCAGTTGCCGGTGCATATTGGTCCATACATATCTATGCCCACGTAGGCTGGACTTCATTTATAAGTATGTATATATGTTTATGTACTTACTAAACAAAACCACAACGTTGCTTTCGCCGGTCAGGAGTTGAATTAACTCGGTGTCGTCCACACGCCGTAACTCCTGGGCAGCCACATTACCCAAGCAGAGGCCTACGATGGCTATGAATATTAACTGCAGCATTATGTTGCAGCAGCAGGTGTCGCAGGTAGGAGAAATCTAAAAGTTGATCACCAAAAAGCTGATCGGACTTGAAAACAGTAGGACCGTGGCTTGGCCGCTAAAATATACCAACGGCTTTAAAATATACTACAAGAAACTGTATATGGTTCAACAAGATACCAAAAATATACCACAAAATAAATTTTAACGGATTTTAATTTAAAATAATTTTTGTAGCGAGAAATAAAACATTAAGGCCGAGAGCTATTCCTCTAGTAAGGATTTGTCAGTCAGACAAATAAAAACATGATTTGGGTGGCCTACTTAACTCCGAAAAACAAGTCACCTGAATGACAAAAGTTAGCATGACATTGAAAAATCGAGCCTAAATACGTTATATTTACGTTGCAATTACTTACCCCGAAATTAAATAAACATTCTGTCTTAACATTTAGAAATAAATTTATTTATAAGAAAGACTCTAACAAATAAATAATCAAGTTTGGTTGGTAATACAATTTGTAACAATATATTATTAACTAATTTTGGTCATTCATCTACGATCTCCTTCCTTCAAAATTCTCTATCGAATTTATTACAAAGTCGTACATATCTTCAATTTGTTGGGCTAATTTGTCTGAAAAGAAACAAAAACAAAATATTATTTCCCATCTAAGAGCGTCTTTTTAGAAATCACCTACCCTTGTCGGTTTCCACAAATTTACTTTCCATTCCGTCGCTTTCACCCGACCCCGAAGACATCATATCTTCTTTGAAGAGGTTCTTGAGCTTTGGCACTACCAAAAGCAAGAAAATCAAGCCTATAAACTTGATGATTTTCTTGAATATCAAGAGCTTTATCAAAATCTTGCCAAGCGTATACAAGCTAATCTTGGACTTTATTTTGTCCAGAAACCAAGAGTCGTGCGAATAGGGCATAGGAGGAGCTGGCTTATAGAAAGGAGGTGGTGGGCCGTATTGGGGATAACCTAGAGGCGGTGCTCCATATTCCGGTGGAGGTGGAAGGTAGTTGTTGTTGGCAGGTGGCAGGTAATTGTTGTTTGGAGGAGGAGGAGGGTTATATTGATATCCATTATTCGGCGGAGGCAGATACTCGGGTGCGGGAGTGGCCGGAGGTAGGTAGTTGTTGTTGGGCGGCGGGTTATAGTTATAGGCTCCACTGTCATTGCCTATATAATTTAAAAAAATATATAGGGATCTAGTTAATAGATGAAAACTTAAATAATGAAGAATAATCTATAGCTTCCCGAGTAATCCATGGATAATCCTATTTAAAAAGGACCAATTCCGACTTTTATTGAAACTTTTAATCCGTATAGTTTTGTCTTCGCGTTTTAGTCTCTCTTTAAAGAGGAAATAATCTTAGAAAACGAATCCTTTTATTTGTTTTTTAAATGATTTGTTAAGGAAACAGCCTTAGTCCATGCACATTTATTCCTTTTTTGAATATTAGTTAAGGATTTTCAAGATCAAATCATATAAAGATAACACTTGTAGGTCATTAAACAATTGTTGTAACACATTGCAATAACATAATGAGGGTTTTAATTGTTTATTTTTTAAGCGTTTGATTTAATTTCTCGCTGTCGAATGGTCGTTAAATCCTTGTATATAATTCCACGCACCGAAATCCAATGAATTCGAGTTCTGGACATCCCCGGAATAGCTATCTGGCACCGCAGCACAAGCACAAATGCAGGAAGCACATATAAGAACGGAAAGGTATGTATTCCGCATTTTGACGATCGTGGTAAGATATGAATTAAACGGTTCCTAAAAATACAATAAACGGTTTTTGCGCCGTCCCGTGGCTTTATAAATTTCGACCAGAAAATATTTTGTTGTAAAGAAAATATCTGGCCGACGGCGGATGTGTAAGTATGCGCAAGTATTTATAACTGCCATTGCTTTTCCTTTTCCCCCGTAGGGTCTTAGGTTTGGCGTTGAATCACTTGTGTATTCTCGCAAGAAATGTGGCTACCGTCGACTCGTCTCACGTGCTGTTCAGTATTCAAGCTACGTGCACTTGCTTGGATTGTGCTCGGAGATTTCGAAAGAGAGGTAAAAAAAGTTCAATATAACTTTCACTAGCCAACTTTCAAAAAGGCTGGATTTAGCTACCGAAGCCTATATAGTATCTGTGAATGGGGTTTCGAGTTTTTGTCCACTTTATTTTGACAATTGGTCAAAAACTTGTTTTGTGGAATTAAGCAATTTGCATAACTGACACACATTTTAAACGGCCCATTAAGACACTTAACAGGTGCATTTTAATGTGATCTATTCATTGATTGGTCATTAAAGCGGCTAGACATTTTATTTGAATTAAATTTGAGCTACTTTGATAGGTATTAACTCGGGAACTCACATTCCAGTAACAAATTTTTAAATCGCTTATGAACAATATAAGGGTCTTCTTTTCAATGTTCGGTTTGGATTAAAGTTTACTTTAAACTTAACTAAAGTTTGACATTATTTAGTTTTTCGATACGATAAATTTTACTCTTTATTGAAAACTGACCCTTAATTATAAATTAAATCTTTGCAAAGCAAATTTTGTTAAGTTTCTGAAACTAATTAAACGTTATTATTGTTTTATGATTCTAAACTAAACCCACTAGACAATACATTTTTATAGATTATTCGAAGAAATCTTATATTTTCCGTACAAAGCTAACTTTTTCACTGAATTCTACCAGCAATTTATTACAAGGAGTACAAACTGTGGTCATAAAGCGATTTCCTTTTCGGATTTGCTCATAACATAAACGATGAATCTTTTACTTGGTTAATGGGCTACAACATAGCTTGAATTCATAATTCCGGAATGCATTTATTCATATTTAATTGTAGAGACACTGGAAAAAAATTAAATAAAGCCAGTATAACTTTGAAATAGCCTTTAGTTCAGACCATGATCGAGGATCCTTTTGAGGACGATCTATTTGACAGAGCTTTTCCTTTCTAGCAGGTTCTCTGAAAGCGGAGAGAGTGTGCTGAAAATGTATTGCCTCATATGTATATGTATGTATGTATAGTTGTATTATGAATCTTTAAAAGGGGCCTCTGCAGTATTGGTGCAATTACAGCTTGCGTTGCACTATAATTCCCAAAGAGTTCTAGCTGTCAACGAGTGGTAACCACACTGACGATGGCCACCTTTCTTCCTCTTTCTCTCTCCTTTCTCTTTCATTTATATATTATTATATTATTTGGCAGTGCTTTCTATCATGTCTCTCTGAGAGAAAAGCGGAAGTTCCAAATCATCCTCTTAAGATATTTACAGTACTTTCTATTTTATTAAGGTCACATTTTTATAATCTCAGGTTAAAGCTTACTTGAAGTAAATAGCACTTGTCGGTTATCTCTAAACTCTGGCGCCAAGTGTTCAAATTCAAAAATGATATATAAAAAAACGCCCATTGAATAAAATACTGAAAACCGCTCTAAATGTCCTAATTTACGCTGTGGAACACCGCCACACTGCGCCTCTTGCCAATTAGTATTTACATTTTTCCAATTGGAGATAGGCTGAGGAAAAGTCAATAAAATTGTTGCATCGCTGGGGAAACAGGAGCAACAAATGGAAGCAGCACAGGAAGACGGGCTCAGCACCGAAGTCCTGCTGGTCACCGCGAACGTAGGCAGCCTGTTCGAGGATGTGAGTGCGCGGAGAAGAGAGGACGCAGCATACATGTTTACGTACGGTACATACATACTGATGCGTAAATACGCATATTTATGTATGGACCCACTGACATAAATATGTATCTATGTGCCCTGCTTGCAAACAAACTAAACTCGAATCTCCGATTATTGGATACTTGCAGCCGGAGAGGCTCCTGCAGCTATGGCTCCACGAATTCCTCGCGAAGGTGTCGCATCTGCAGCCAGGATTCCTGGCCCTGCACCTGCAGGAGGTGGGCGGGAAGACGTACGAGAAGTCGATGGAGTACGTCCAGGAGTTCATCAAATGCCTGTGCGATGCCCCCGAAATGGGGGCGTACACCTGCGTGCACATCTTCATGGACGAGGACTTCAAATCGGCCGAGCATTTCACGGTGAGTGAAGAATCGTGTTTCTAGGTCACTTCGCACACCCAACGAATGTTTGTGTATCAGCTTCGGCATTTAAATAAGCTCTCTTGCTGTGCGCCGATGATGATTGTTCTAATGGGTCAATCAATAATATACCGAAATAGCCAGAGTATGTTAATATAATCTGTCTAGCTTTTGGGCATAAATAATGCATGTATTTATTTCATTCAACGTTCGTGGGCAAGAGCAACAAAAGCCTTTGTTTACACATCAGAAATATTGTTATTAAAAGAATGGCATTCATTTTCCTGTTTTATATTAAAACTAGAACTAAGGAATGCTTCAATTTAAAGAAATCTTGTATCAGTTTTTTTTATTTGTTGGGAAACAGAAAAGAACTGAAGGTGGGCCAGGTAGATGCTAAATAGCGAGTTGAAAATGCATATCGAAGCCATACTATGTTACTATATTAGATTTATATTTTTACTTTTACCTATACGTCTATATAAAGAATTCCAGACATTTATCTTTTATAAAAATAATCAAGTCTATGATTTTTAATTAATATAATAACATACTTAATTTCATTCCTCCCTTCTAGGCCCTTGGAAGTCTCTACTTTGTCCATCAAGATGTGGCATCTTTGAAGTTATGGAATTTCCTAACACACAGTTGGGAAGAAAGTCTTTCGGATATTAAAGATAAGCACATCTATTCCGGAAACATTGAAACCATAGCCACCAAGGAGAAGTCCAAATTTCCACAGCATTTCTTTCCGGAGGTAAGCCTTGTACACTCTAAACCTTAGCTAAATATTGAAGATTTTATTCCAACTTCAGTGCAAGTGGTCGCGAAAGGGATTTATGCGGACCCGTTGGGAAATCAATGGCACAGTCATCGATCTAGTCAACATTCATCTATTCCATGATGCATCCAATCTGGCTGCCTGTGAAAACTTTCCTTCTGTTTATTGCAAGACCAGGAGAAGAGCTCTAGTTCACACTATTGAAAGGTTAGTAAGACCCCTAGAATCTTTTTAAAACTAAAGTAACCTTGAGTATTTATAAACCAGGTTCCATTTGGACGAACAGAATGGCACAGTGCCATTTTTCCTCTTTGGGGATTTTAATTTTAGATGCGACACTGAAGGGGTTGTGAAAGTAAGTTTACTATATTTTCTTTTCTGACCCGACAAGGAATTTAACCCAATCTTCCTCACCAGGAACTAACTCAGAACTTGACCGCTCATCGCGTTCAAAATATCAAGAATGAAAACGATAAAATCCATTATCGGAACTCCACTGGAAACAATGTACTTACAGTTGGAAAGAAAGAATTTAGTCATGCCGATCATCAGCTCAAGTTCAAAGAAGACTGGGTAAGTGTTGTAGCCCAACTAAGCCTAAACAAAGTTCTGATGTTGGCTCCGTTTTTAGCTCAAGAAATTTGACAGAGAGCTGGAGCCGCTTAAGGACGTCCTAGTCGAGTATCCCATTCAGTTTGTACCGTCGTATCCCTTCGAGGAGGATCCCGAAATGCCCACCGACTACATGTCCACCCGCTGTCCCGCCTGGTGCGATCGCATCCTGATGAGTCCCCAAGTCCACGAGATTATTCGAAGCGACGAGTGGACATATGGAATGATCGGTGAATCTGTCTGCATGGGGGACCACAAGGTAAAGTAATGTGTAAACCATGTTTTCCCCTCCTTTGTTCGGCTACAGAAGCAATCTAAAAGTACTTACAAATCTCGATTGTCTTCCTTTGCACCACTTTTGATAAATATTCTTGCTCTTCGCTCTATTAGAAGCTTCAATTTGTTTCCGAATGTCTCTTACTCGATCCAGGCTGTTTCTAATTCTGCTTCCATTCCTAACAAACTTTGTTTCCCTACGGCATGGTGACGCTTAGTCCACTTTTCGACCACGCTTACTATGTCCACTCTTTACTTAAGAAACAAGCTTCAGCTAAGCATGTTGTAAATATATAGTAACTTGAACTCTTTTAAAGTCGGTTGGTTTTTAAAAAGAAACGGACAAAGATCTTGTCAGGGGCAAGAGCTGTTTGCTGACCGAGCAGTTGGGAATTCTAGTAGAGGTGAAAAAACATCAATGCATCGATGTTTTTTAAATGTTTGGGGAAACATCGATGTTTTCGTCACATCACTAATCTAAGGAACAAAATTTTTAAATTATTTAAGAGCAACATATTTCTTTTTTATTCAAAATCATCATAGATGTTTTTTTTAACATCGATATTCGCGAAAATTGATATTTCTCCACCTCAAAGCCAGCGATAACTTTTCTTCAAATTATCGATAGATGTGCAAGGATATTTAAATACTTCGGGGAATCGAAGTTCGCCTTCTAAAGTCTTAAAGAGGATCTACAGTTTAAAGCTAACAAAAAATGAATATCGAAAATCCTAAGCTTATGGAATTTCGTAACTTCAATCGGTCTAATGAATATTATCTCTTCTTTTTTGTCATGTAGCCTGTTTACTTAACTGTCCGTCTTAAACCAAACAAAGGTACTTATAGATCTTGTGATTGCAACGACACGCCCACTACTTACGCCAAACCCAACGAAATCTCAACATCACCGCCGCCTCTGCCCGCAGTCAAACTGAACTACTATTGTCCCTATTCGAATAAGCTCTTTGAGGATATAGCCACCAGTTCGAGGCTGGTTAACGAGACGGAGGCCCGCAATATGTACAATTCCCTAAAGATTAGTCACGACGAGGCCGAGGCTGAGGCGACCAAACCGAACTTTCCGAATATTAGTATTAACATAATTGACTCCGACAATATATGCATGTGCCTGTGCGCCCACCTCTCCAGCAATAGTCTGCAGTTCGACGAGAGCCGAACCGGCGAGGCCATCTGCCCCATGTGCCGGAACATAATCAAGAGGCAGCCTGTCGCCCATCGATATAAGCTGCTGTCCAAGCGCCTAATGCTGACGCAGGAGATCATAATCAATCGAATAGACACGCAGCATCTCAGCACGGACTCTGAGCGGCTGTACGAGGACCCGTACACGCCGGAGAGCACAGAGTCGCACTCGCCGTATCCGGAGGTTACGAGCTCGTGCACCTCCACCTCGAGCAGTTCTCGCAGTCCCCTAGATCGCAGGCTAATGCCGCACAGCAGGGTCCTGGAGAGTAAGGTAGGGGAATCCGAGGAGGCCACCTCGCCTGGCCCGGAGACGGGGAGTGGCGAAATCACTGAGAAGCCTCCTCGGGGCACCGTAACTCCTGGCCAGCTCAAGTCCCGCCTAGAGACACTGAAGCGCTTATCCATCAAAGACGAGAACGACGACGAAGTGGTTGATGACGAGGCGGGAGGAGCGGGTGATGTTGATCGAGTTGACACTGTTGGCCCCCCAATCGCTGCTGCTGCTGCTGCTACTGCTCCGACGCGGCCCAAGCGCAGCTCTAGTGTCATTCCTATGTGTTGTACTATTCACTAATTCCAGTTGTTGTTACTTTGATTTATATTTCGTTGTTAAGAGTATTAAGTATTTCGAAGCCTGTTAAACGCTTGCATTATTTTATAATTTACTTTAGAGTCTAGCCCTAATAGACGATGGATTCCCGTCTATCTGCATGCACACAAAAGGCGCGCGTATTTACCAAAAACTTTGCTAGACAATTAAATACATTGCTTGTTAATTTTACAATTATTTTAGGCCTAATATCTGCATCCTTAAGTGCAACTCTTACAAAATCAGCTGGCAAAAACATTTAACTAAATATTAAGTTGATCTTAAAGCTTTAATGTTAACTTTTGTTGTGTAAATATATTAGAATATCGAATCTTATGTTGGCATATATCGTATGCTTTTTACAAGTATAAATTGCAGCTGCGCGACATCACTTTAAAATTGACTTTTGTTCCTTTTCGCAGTAGCAGCGATTCAGCCTAAGTCCGTATTAAAATATTTCTTTGAATCTGTGTTTTAATTACTGTATTTAAATATTGTTTTATTATGTGTTCGTCTCCGTTAAGATCAAATAAATTACTTTTTTTACCTCACAACTTATTTTATTTTCATTTGTTTCTTATTCTTTTTTCTTTATTTCAGTTTTAATAAGCGTCTAGTCCCCTTACCTCCTGTTATCCTGTAATTCTGATCTCTGTTCTTGTTGTAGGCCCAGCTGACCCCATCAGTTGCTCCAAGCTGCCGGAGGGCTTGGCGAATTTGGTGAATCAGTCGCTGAACGACGACAGCCTGTGGATGGAGCAGTCCGTCGTGGACGATTCCCACACCAAGTCGCGCTACATACTGATGAAGCCGGCCGCCGCCACAACAAGTCCCCGAAAGCCGAGCTCGGCTGACGATGAGGGGGCTGCGGCTTTCGCGAGCGATGACTGCAAGGAGGACGCGGACGCTCTCGAGACCGAGAGTGCCATGCTGCTGAAGGAGACAACCGTCTAAGAGCTTCGGATGGGGGCCGGGGCCTAACAATTAATGCTAAACTGAGCCAATAACTTGTACCGACCGTGTGTGGTTTTGTGTTTATGTACCTGTTATGTTTAACGCGTCCAAAACGAGCTATTTGTATTTATTTGTCGTCACACCGCTAAGACACTGTTGTTGTGAGAAGCTGTCGCAGTAATAAATATACATACGTGGTAGTTGCATTTATTTCAGAAAAACGCTAAAAATAGAGATGAATTTTAAACCAGGCAATAAGTAAACGCACTTCCACGCCCAAAAGGACTACGGCTACGGCGACTCTCCCTCTACTCGATGAGTTTTTTGGCTTTGAAATATCTGCGGAGATACAGCACTTGCCACGTCGCCAGGCCGAGCAGGCAGCACATGCTGAAGATGCTGAAGAACAGGACGCGGCTGTTGGTTTTCTCTGTGGATGTCAGAATAGAATGGTTTAGACTGGATTCTAGGGATACTACTGCTCCTCCGCCTCCTACCATTGGTGTCGCGCATCTCCTCCTCCCGCTTGCGCATAAGCACGAAATCCCGCACAATCGAGTCTGAAAGGTCTTCCAGGCGCTTGAGATCAACTTCCAGGGGCTTCAGCTTGCTGGCCTCACCAATCTGTTGTTGAAGGAAAACACAGAAATGATAAATTCTTAAGATTCCAGCTAAGGACCCAAGGAGAAACTCACGCCTTCGTAGCTCTTGGTTTCCACACCCTTCTTGGTATTCAGCGAAACTTCCTGCGATATTCCGCGTTGATCTACAGTTTCGATGTGAGAGAGAAAAAAATAACACTCTGATTGACGCGGTAAACCCATGAAAACTTACGTGCAGGCACTTTGGATATGAAGCAGATCTCGTAGGCGTCGTACACCTCGGACATGAAGCTGAACTTGCCCTTAGTGATGTGTTCCTTTTGCGACAGGATGTGTCCTTTGGTGTCGCGGGCCTGAAACCGCAAAAACAATGGCTTAGAAAAAACTCTTCAAGCCGCATTAAACTATTAAACCCACGATGTAGTCGATGATTTGGCCGGGCACGTCAGACACCTCGTATTCGCCCATGACCAGTTGGTTCGCCTGGATGTCCTCCTTGAGGCATTTCTGAGTGTTTGGCGGCAATTGGAACATGACGGCATGGCTGGACCAGGCACAGGCCATCAGTAGGCATACAAATAATGCTTCCCTCGCCATTTCTCCAAATTTAAATATAATAAAATCTACGGCTGACAAAGATGAGGTGGCTATTAGAGCTGACACTATCGATAATAACAATGTTTGCTGACCCGCACAAACGATTGTTCCCAGAGTTTCACGATGCATCACGGTCACACTGCGTCTGTGTTTTTAAAAATTCAGTTACTTGACACTGCCTACGTTACAAGTTTTCCCTTGATCGTGCATAATTATAAAATATGAAACTATATAAGGAAAACCATAAACCCCTGCGATAATCCATAAAGTTTATAAATTTGATTCTGGATTGAGTGTTATCGATACAGTTTGAGAAAGGCAACTCTGCCGGTGAATTTAGTGTTGTAAAAATACCGCAATTTAAATGTTTTTCAATAAATATGCTTTAAAATTAACCGTAGCACCTGGCACACTTGGTTATAGTTTTGAAACGCGTTAAATTTGAATTTCCCAAAGCTTCACATTCGAATCTGGAGCCGTTATTTGTGTGTTTAAAACGTCGCTTTCTTCGGGCACAACGCCGTCAAAAGAAATAGGCGGCTTCGGAAGCGTTAAGAATTTTGCCAGTGTATTGGTTAATGTGCGTGTGGTGTCAGTGTATGTGGTTCTTTAAGTAAAAAATATATCGGAGTTTATAAAAACTTTTTAGCAACAAACTATACCTGCCTTGTGTTTTTATATTATTTATTTTCAACGGGGTAATTAAGCGAAAGCCAGCGCACCGAATTCCGCCCCGCAAAACTAAGATATTTCCTATTTGCAGGCAAAAAGTGCAGCAAATGTCAGGCGTGGATCAGGTAATTGTATTTTGCATACACACATATGTACATACATATGTTCAGTTCGATTTAGTCGGGGCTCTGCAGGAAGAGATGTTTGTGTACATACATCGGAATGATGTACACATAATAACGAAGATGCTTAAGTAATAAATTTAACCTGCCATGTTTTTGTTTCAGATGAAAATACCAGGAAACACAGGTATATAACCCACCACCAACGCCGACGGCGGCCTCTCCTCCCCCGCCGCCGCCGCCACCGTTCGCTCTTAGCGGAGCATTTTTAATGCGATTTTTCTCTGTTTACAATGCTTAAAAATATAGTTAAATCGGTCGAGGAGCGCAATATACCATGGAGCCAGCAAGTCGATGAGGCCTCGTACGAAAATCTGTCTTCTCCCACTCACGATGAAGTCTCCGGTATGCTAAATCAGTGCCTTTTACCCAGTAGTTCTTCCCAATAGCTAACTTGTACTTGATTCCCACTTCTTCCCCGCAATTTTCCGTCTTGGTCCTCGCCACAAAAGCCAACGAAAACTCCATGCAATTCCAATATCCGCCGTTTAACTTTAAGGAGAATTGCAACACTCCATGGAGTAATATGAACAAGGGCCGCAAGATAAACGCCAACCATGGTATGTATAACTGTATAGCGCAGCAGCAGCCGCAGCAGCAACAGCACCCCGAGTGCATTCGTTCTCGCTAACTGGTTTTTCGACTCTGGGAACTATGTATGCTTGGGCTGCTGGCTGGCTGCTGGCTAGCTGCTTGGTGCGTCGGGAAATCCTCCAATTTGCTTCCGATTGGACCCGCTAAAGTCTATAAGCAATAGTTAGTGCGCTGGCTCTGTGTGTAAAATCTGTGAGCTCCTTATAATATAGATTTATTTCGTTTAGTTTCGGAAATCTCTTGTAGTTAACAGCATTATAGTTATTGTCTAGGTTTTAAACAAGTTTTCATCTTTTAATTTATCTGGAAAATAATTTAGTTAAAAAAATAATTTATCGCAAGTTGGATGAACATTTGTAAGAGGATACATCTCCTTCAAACTGGATTTAAAAACTAACCTGCTATGTAATTTTTACCAAAAATCTGTAAAGAAAATCCCAAGATCCTCTTTGATGGAAAATCACTGAAAAACACGCAGTCTTGGTTAGTTTTGAAACATATTTCATCATGAAAGTACATCATTTCATCCAGTTATGATTTTTTAGAGGAAATCTTGGAGATTAGGACTTTTAGAGCTTCAGTCAACGTTTTATGGTTCCAAATAGGTTTTCTCTTTAGTTTATCTAGCTTAAAATAAGAGTTCCCTTATTAAATAAGCGTTTTAAAAGGGATACGATTCATATTTTACATTTTATTTTGGTTATTAATCGAAAAAATATACTCGAAATCCCCACCTATTGATTATAATTTGAAAGAAATATATTATGAATCTCCCAAATATTCAAAATAAAAGATAGAAACCCCGAATTTTAAAAATCTCCATCCAAAAATTTAATTTTAAACGATTTAAATTACATGGAAAGACAGCATTATTTACTATTTGCGAAGTTACTGCACACCAATATCTGCGGGGGTTTAATTATATTAATTACCAAGTTTAAGTGTCAAATGCACAGCCTTACCTTCGCCTTCAGAATATCCTCGGCCCAGTCCTCTTCGGAAATGCTCTTGATGGCCGCCACCATCACCTTCTGGAGGTTCTCGGCTTGCTTCTTGAAGATGTAGATTATCTCGTGCGTGGTGGCGTTCGGCTGCTGGGCACACCAGCACTCCATGTTGGTGACCAGGCCGAGGGAGGCGAACAGAATGCCGGCCTCCTTGGCCAAGGTGGCCTCGGGACACAGGGTCATGCTCAGGAGATCGGCTCCCCACTTGCGGTACATGTTATTCTCGGCCATGGTCGAATAGCGTGGTCCTTCGATGGTCAGCACCGTGGCGTTGGATCTCGTGGGAAACTCCAGCTCCTTGGCAGCGTTCAGGAGATGCTTTCGGGTGCGTTCACAAAAGGCAGGGGTCATGGGAACATGGCAGACGCCCAGAGGACTCCCTGCCGCGCCATCGTAGAAGGTCTGGGCCCGCCTGGACGTGGCATCGATGAAGTCATGTGGCACAGCCAGCATTCCCGGCTGGATGTTGTCGCGCAGCGAGCTGTAGGTGTTGCTCACCAGGATGTGGGTGCAGCCCATCTTGCGCATGGCCCACACGTTGGCCCTGTAGTTGATATTCGAGGGCATGATATCGTGCTGCCTGCCATTCCTCGACAGGAGGCACACCTTCACGCCCTCGATTTGGCCATCGATGATCACGTCCGAGGGTCTGCCGAACGGCGTGCAGACGGCATATTCCATGCGCTCCGACAGATATATGGGTGTGTCTAGATTGGCCTCTCCAATTATGCCGATCTTCACTGGGACGGTGTCCTCTTCGCTAACCGATCCATTTTCCTCCATCGAAAACGTAAATTTTGACTTGTTTTTTCGATCTGTTTACCTGAAAACGAAGTAAAAATCAAAATATGCTAGATTTTGCTGACTTTAGAGACTTGGATTAATGCATTTCAACCCGCAGATTAAGCAAGAATCTCATTTTAAGTTTAAGGAAGTCCCAGTTTCAAGAAGAAGGTTTTCAGAGGGTAAGTTAGCCTAAGAATTGATTAAAAACTATAAATAATACCAAAACTATTTACAATAAACAGCTTACCCTTAGGATATATTTTTATAATATATACGGAAGTTTTTAGCGTATTAATATGGTTTTTCCTTCTTAGATTCATATAAAAGACATGGACATAGTATTCCCAACAACACGCGACGCGACGATCACCAAGTAAATCCCTGGAATTCCAGGAAACCCGTAACACAGGTACATGCTTGCTCAAATAAATAGTATTTAGTACAATAAATACCCCAAGAACAATTAGTTCTTATAAACCGACGCTAATACTATTATTTCTTCTCGCCCAGACGATTCGTAATGAGAACGACCATCCGTCGTCTACAAAACTGGACAACAGAGCCAGCGATGAAGCACAAAATCACGAAGTTGTGGCCGCTCCCAAGAAGACAACCTGGGCGTCGATTGCCTCCCAGCCGGCAAAACTAACATCCAGAGTGAGTAAAATGTTTCCCAACTGGGAATATTAATTTATTTCCCGGTTTCAGGCTGCCTCCACCACTTCCAACAACAAGAAAAAGGGTCCCGGCATGCCCCCGCCACCAATGGTGCCCGGAAAGCACAATTTAGATGTTAATGTATGGGATTTACCGAACAATAAGCCTCCCCCAGTACCCTCTCCACCCTCGCCCATCGACCTGGCCGCCTACTCCGACTTGGGTTCGGACTTCTCCATCTCGGGCAATAATCATGGGCAAGCACCGCCCCTGGGCGCCCGGACAGAGAAGGTGCACAAGGACACGGAGAACTTCCAGAAGTATGAGAACAAGGGCCTGGGCAGCAACATCAACCACAGCAACAGCAACAACAACAACAATTTCAACAGAGCGAAGATCTCGCCAACGGGCCCGGTACGGAATCCCCGGAATATGGGACCCAGCCAGCAGCAGCAGCAGCATCACCCAGCCCCACGTCCAGCGACCAATGCAGGCCCCGGTCCAGGTCCCTTTGGGCCGCCCAACAACCAGGCCCGAAGGCATGATGGGGGAGCGCCACATCCCAACCGAAATGTGGAGCGCTCGGGCAGCAACTACTCGAGCTTCCGGAGCAACAGCGACTTTGCTGAGAATGCTGCCAAGTTCGAGTACCGGGACGAGAATCATTCGCGACCGGCGGAGACAACGTCGGCCACCGAAGAGGTGCCTGTCGATCCCCAGCTTCTGTTGGACGAATTAAAAGACAAAAACAATTATAATCCGAAGGTGGTGGACCTGAACAAGGCCACGGCAGCAAGGTGAATATTTATAGAGGTAAAGAGATATATTTAGATAGATCTAAACTTGAAATTCTTGCAGGTTTTTTGTCATCAAATCGTATTCCGAGGATGACATCCACCGCAGTATAAAGTATGAGATTTGGTGCTCGACCGATCACGGCAATAAGAGATTGGACGATGCCTTCAAGGAGCGGCACAAAGAGGGCGGCAACATAATGCTGTTCTTCTCGGTGAACGGCTCGGGCCACTTCTGTGGCATGGCACAAATGATGACGGCGGTGGACTACAACTCCACGTCCAGCGTTTGGTCGCAGGACAAGTGGCGAGGCAAGTTCAAGGTGAAGTGGATATATGTGAAAGATGTGCCTAATGGAAAGCTGCGACACATTCGGCTCGAGAACAATGACAATAAGTCGGTGACGAACTCGAGGGATACCCAGGAAGTACCTAACGACAAGGGGATCGAGGTACTGCAGATATTGCACTCGTACAACCACTCAACGTCCATATTCGACGACTTCTTCCACTACGAAAAGAAGCAGGAAGAGGAAGTCTCCTCGAAGCGTCCGCCAATGCATGCCCCCGAGGGTAGCAGCCAGGCGCCAGCCCCCCTTAGCCGCAGCTTCAATCGCCACACGGACGCAGATAAGGAGCAGCGCAGCGGCGGCGGCGGCGGCGGCGGCATGTCACAAAAACACTTCAACGCTGGCGGAGCTGGCTTCCGCAATCCCGTGCACAGAGGGGGATCGCACAGCAATTACAGCGAGTATCGGCGGGGCAACAACGACTATCAGTTCAAGGACAGGGACAGAGACAGCCTGGACTTTGACAGAGAAAATGACTTTGGAGCCCCCCACTACGGCGGATCCAATAGCAGGAAAAACGAATATCAACAGAACAATACGAACAAGAGCCGATTAAAAGCCCGAGATCGTGATTTCAGCACTGAACAAATGAAGATCGATGTGCGTTTTCGGGCGGGTCTGTCCACATCCAAGGATCTGCCAAGGGTAAGTCGTCGGCTGCAGCCTGTCCTCGATGTAGCTTACTCATTACCTCGATTTCACTTGCAGGACACCGACAAGGATAAGATGCGAAGCAATGAATATTCATAAACTTACTGAGCTGATGATAGAATTCGTTTTTTAAATGATATTGAATGGACACCCACAATCCGTTGAATTGCTTAGAGCCGTTAAATTATAATTTTTAGATTTTTTAACCATTGCGTGTACAAGAGAAGCCCCGATTGATTCATGAAGAACATACAAACAGAAACGAATCGAACATGTGCGGGAGTTTAGGATTAATGATTAAAATATGATAACATTTTTACGTAATTATTTATTACAATATTTATATAAATCTATTGACGCTCACATTGAACAGTTCATATAAAGATAATGATCGATTTTGCCGATATACATATACAACATTTATAAACACCAAGGAGTCTGCTTCAGCCATTCCTTGTAGTTGCACTGTAACAATTTATACAACTTATTTGAATCTAAAGTGTACACGACTTATGTATGTATAATATAATTAAAGTAACCAATCCATCATTTACTCATTGACTAAATTACGAGCATCTCTTAATATATACATATATATAGAATCGTTATTTGTAAGAGATTGATTGATCAAAACTCTCCCCCTTCCAACAAGCTTCAAATAGAGCATTTACACACCTAAAGCAATAATATGGGCAGAAATATATATTACTTTCACAGCGCTATCCAATAATTATACGTTAGTGGAAGACTGAAACACTATAATAAAAAAAGTCATGTACGTAACAAATCATTTAATCCGACAACAAATCAAACCCTAGCCGAAGCGTAGCCTAAGTAGGCCTCTTTTTAGATATTAAACACGCCTGACGAAAATAATTGGAACTAGTTATAGAATCTCACATCTGGAAAGTATTTCGAAACTGGAATCTGCCCAACATTACTTTATTTCAGCTATAAATATCTAACGGGCTGCATTCATGGGTAACTTTACAGCTTTAATAATAAAATATATACTGCCGAAGTCCAATCTTAGCCTACATTGCTGCTAATAGTTTGAAATTTAGTACAATTTATTAAAAACTAATTTAAAAAAAAAAATTTTTGCGCCTTCGATATGCAGCCCTGATTACGCTAGATCTGGTCACACTGCTGCGCACGGGTTACTCAAAGCTAGTGGTGGGTGCGTGCCCTAAGATAACACAATCTACCCGTGCGTGAGGCCGAGTGTTTATATATTTTAAACTAATATATAATTCGAATAATAAAGATAACACGATTTATTCATAAGCTGAAATAGGTTTTATATTCACCATTTCACCAAACTTTATATAGGTGTGTAAAAAGCTGCCCATCAAAATACCTCGTGAGGCGTGATAGCTATCGCTCACGCGAGCATCGCTATCTCTAGAGATTTTTCGAGACGTAATATACACCAACGACAGCACACTAAACATTTGACAATTTAACAAAGGCGGATCACCCTTGAACAAGTGGGATAAATGCACCAGCAAAGGCAGCGCTTTAAATATGAATCGAAAGGGAACGCGAGATCAAAATGATATATCGCTGATCATTGGGACGCTACCGAAACGGCTGCAGAACAAAATCGCAGCCAGCTGCAGCCACGCACCAACGGCAGACAACGTTGAGAATGCGGAGCCAGCGTCAGCGCCGTCGCCAAGGCCAGGTGAGTGTGTGCTCTGTTAGAGGAAGTGCGTCATCTATAATCTTTCTCGATTTCACCACTTGCAGTCACCGTCCTGAGCCGTGCAATTGCAGTGAAGCCCAAGGCCCCCGTTTTGGTTACCAGCGGGGGCGAAAGCGTGGGCGTGTGCGTAAGGCAGCTGCCGCGCGATGGCGGGATTCCGGGCATCCTGCGGGTAGCCACCTCGGTGGCGGGAAACGAAAAGAATGGTAAAGGTAGGTGCAATGGGAATGGCAAAAGCCACAACGCTCGGCGAAGGGGACGAAACCATCATGGCAAGGACAAGGAGCCAGCTCCGCAGTCGCCAGTGACGCGCACCCGTCTCACCACCGAGCACCCGGACTGGTTTGAGCCCCTCCTGAGCCTGCCCCAGGCCAAGAACATAGTCCAGTTGTACGACCAACTGATGGTGCTGCAGCAAAGGAACCTTATACTGATCGTAAGTCCTATCCTCAATCTGTTGGACTTCCATTAATTGCTTTTTCTTCACAGAACTGGAAGAACTTTTGCGATATTCACGACCAACTGCAGGACGCCTTCAAGCAGCTGGTGCTGGAGCAGCTGAAGTTTGTGTGCGAGCACAAGGCGGACGTCTTCTTCTGGAAGCTGCTGTTCTACAATGTACGGGATTACCTGAAGCGCCAGACCTCGGACCAGGCGCACGCCCACACCCTTCTGCTGATCGAACAGGCCACCAAGTTCTACCGCCTGCTGTATGACAAGCTGATGGCCAAGTGTGTGCCCTCCTCGCGCAGTGAAAGCGCCGTCAAGGTGGTGGCCCAGCGGCTGCTCATCTGCCTGGGCGACCTGTCGCGTTACCGGGTGAACCATGTCCAGGCCACGGACTACTTGGAGGCGGCCAGATACTACCAGAAGGCCCAGGAGCTGGTGCCCGGCAACGGGGCTCCCTACAACCAGCTGGCTGTTATTTCTATTTACCATGTAAGTGGAAGGCCTCAGGCCTTTGCTTATCGCAAAACCCAGATAAAGTTGTCGAAGGCGTCAAATGAGTTGGTAATTTCTATATTTATGGGGATTCCCAGCTAAAATTGCTTAATCACGAGCTCTTATGACTTTTTGCAAGTCTTCTGTTAGGAAATTCCTTGAAATACTTGATAAATAATCTCAAATTCTTGCAGCACAAGCGATTCGATGCCGTTTACTACTATGTGCGGAGTCTATTGACTTCTAATTCGATACAGACGGCCAAGGAGAGCCTGCTGGATCTGTTCGACGAGATTCGCCGCAAGTACGAGGAGACCGAGATGAAGCAATCCCCGATGCACCAGGCAGCGCCATCGAAGAGCCAGAAATCCAAGCAGATGCGCAAGGAGGTGTGGATTCATCCGGATGGCATACGGTGCCTGCATCGCACCGATATCAAGGGCAACGTCAAGGGAAACAAGGGCAACAAGGCCACCTTGGCCGAAGTCAATCGCTACGAGGAGATGCCGCCGGAGGAGCTGCTGCCTCGCATAGTTTCGCTTTATCTTTACCTGATTGGCAAGCTCTACACGGGCACAGAGTGAGTATATAACCGCATTCTGTGAAAGTGAAAGCGGCATACGATTATATCATTCAATCGTTCACAGTGTGGACTCGTTGTACCAGCTGCTGCGAAAGCTGCAGATCCAGATGGGGGCCGTGCTCAAGCACAACAACCTGTTGACACGCTCCAAGCTGCTGAAAATCGTGGCACTCAATTTGTTTGTCGTGGAGCACAACAAGCGAAAATGTATGTTATGGATGAGATAAGGCCTTCTAATCACTGTGGAAATTAATGCGTTGTATTATTATTTTATAGCCTCTCGGCGCGAGATGCGTTATCACAGCTTCAATTTCGCCAACTCATTCTTCGGACTCATGCTGAAGAAGACCAACCAGTTGATGGCCGGTTTTGTGGAGGGCTCCACGAACATCCAATGCCTGCCAGATGAAGAGTACGAAAGCGCTGAGAGGCTGACCTTGGGATTTCTTTGTTTCATTGCGTCTTTGTTTCTATTTTAGTTACGCAAACGTCAACACCTATCTGCAGTTTGTGAAGGTGTATGTGCACTGGCTGAGCATCAATGTGGACTTGTGGGAGCCGGTTAGGTCAGAGGAGTAAGTGCTAGACCTTTCTTCTTTATGTAATTCAAAGATCAGTTCCTAATCATCATTCTTTGACCTACAGACACTACTTTATTGACTGCTGGTCTGAGCTCTCGACCCTTTTCGAGCATATTGAATGCGTGCTCGGCAAGCAGAAGCTGGAGCGGAAGTGTGCAATTATCTTGGATGAGGAGGTAGCCCTGAGCGGCTTCAATCCCTTGGGCCGTGACCTGATAAGCAAGGATTGCAGCAAGCGTGGACCCGAACGCCTTCAGTTCCTCGAACGCCTGCGCAAGATTGCCGAGTTTCACGACTGCTATGTCCAGCACCAGGAGGCCTTGCAGCAACCTCTAGACTCAAGCTTCACCCTGGAGGATTTGAATGCAGCCATGAAGAGCGCACTGGATAACTTCGATGCCGAGAGTTGTGGCCTGGCAACGGCCACAAGCAACTGCAAGACCCCAGAAGCAGCTGAAGTGGAACTGCAGTGTCCCTCCACCGACGCGGATGTTTCGCAGCTGTGCAAGCTGAAGAAGGAGCTGGAGGCCAAGGCCAAGGTTAAGCAGATCTGCAACACCCGGCTGGAGGAGATCCTCAAGTTCGTGGACACCAAGATATACATAGAGGTGCGGCCGCGCTACCTTTTGCCCGACACCAACTGCTTCATCGACTGCCTGGAGGACTTTGAGAAGCTGGCCGCTGAGTTCAAGCGCTACACGCTCATCATACCGCTGACGGTGGTCAAGGAGCTGGATGGTCTCTCCAAGGGCGTCAAGCTGGACGCCTATTGCAGCTCAAAGCAGACGCAGCGCATCCACCACTTTGACGAGGTCTCATCGCGTGCCAAGAAGTCGCTGGAGTTCATCAAGTCGGCCAAGAGTAATGTGAAGTGAGTAACTGATAAGACCTGGATTACTGATTAATAATTACATCAGTTGCGATTAGAAAATGTTGTAATCTGGATGAGGTTGCAATGTTTTTGCCTTGTCAATTCAGAATATAAATCAAACATGACCTTTGTACCCTTTTTCCAGATGTGCCACCACAAAGGGCTCGTTTGTCAATGCCTCAGTGTTTGCCTTGGTCGAGGAAGAGTATCTCTCCAACGACGACAAAATTCTGGCCACTGCAGTGGCCGTGTCGAAAACTTCAAAATCTGAACAATGCAGAGGTGAGTTTGCCTGGTTTTACTTTCTTTCTTTTACCATAAAAATCTCTTTGTAGATGGCAAATGTTTCATTCAAACCGAACTGGTTCTCATCACCACCGATCGGAACCTCCGAGTCAAGGCTCTGGCTCGCAACTTGGCAGTGAGCGCCTTGGATGAGTTCCTGCAGTGGGCCAAGGATTGCCGCGAATCAACCTGAGGAAGCCCACGACCTTGATCCGGCTAACAATGAAAATGTGCTTCGCCACCCCAGTGACTGTGGTGGTTCAGACAGACAGAGCTAGAGAGCTCGTGCTATTATATTACCTACATTATACACAAATGACTATGTATGTCGGATTCGGCAGAGGCAGATGCAGATGCAGGAGCAGAAGCAGACACAGACGCTGGCCGCGAATACGTACACGACGCGGATGCCCGAGGACGGGACACGGGCACTCACGGATGCGGATATTCAGAGGTGTTTCCCCGGGTGACCGCCCCCCGTTGGCTACTTTCACACTTCCACTTTCGGCCCCTTCCCATTTCTTCCCAACAAAAATGTTCATTTTGTGACCTTCTGAGAAAAATTAAATCTTTATTGATTGTTGTTTAATCGCATGTGGGTTTTATTTAAATAAAATCGAGAAAGAAAGCTAAGTTTGGCAAGCCGAAGATTCTATACCCTTGAAAATAATAATTTAACTAGAAGTAAGGGAAGGCATATTTCGTTTTAATTCCAAATCTTTAAAAACGACGAAAATAAGGAATCATATATATCGTTTAAATCGAAAGTCTTCCAAAACAATGAAAATTTGCTTATTTGGACCGATCCTAAATAAAATTTAAAATATATGGCTAAAAAACTGGGAGACTAGTTTGCGTAGAAACGGACAGAGCAAGGTCGACTTAGATACTATTGATTCTTTTGGTTTTGATCGAGTATGGATTCCGTTTTGAAAGGATCGATGTATCGTCAGACACTTTTAAGATAAATTCTACCACTACGAAGAAAGCGAGAGTTGAAAGAGTTGACGACGAATAAGGATTTCTAAATTAAAATTAAGCTTTGATCAAGAATATACGTATATACTTGATGGGGTAAAATTATAATACCCTCTGCAAGGGTATAAAAAAACGATCGGTTTTTTTTTCGAATGAAATATACTGGGTCACATTTATTGCATCAGTGTTTAGTTTTTATTGGAAACTAGTTAAACGGTGTGTGTGTGTGTGTGTTTTTGTGTTCATTACATATAATATAGATTGTGTTGCTTTGCACTTGGTATCCTAAATATGCTCTCTTTGATGTAGAAATATAAAATCTATGCAGTATATGCAAATCTAACAATCACATTCGATTTAAATCTAACATTACAAGCGACAGGATAAAACAGACAAATCAGCTGGCCGAGGCGCGCATATAATTAAAAACAACAACAACAGCTACAGCTCGCTGATTGATCATTCCATTGATTTATCATTGGGCATTATATGCCCAAGTTCATTTGAACCGCCTCTAGTGATTTTTCAAATCGAATATTTCACGCAGCAATGGCTCCACCTGGGATGGGTTAACATTCAAATAGACATTAATTATGAACTTGTTCAGACGCTCCACATCTGAAATCTTTTGGATCAGCTTGATAAACGCGTTTCTCGCCTCACAGCCAGAGTAAACACTCTCCAGATATCTTCGCAGAAGATAATAGTAGGAATTCTGGGGATTTAAAAGGGGGAATTGATTTTGTAAAAGCCAAGAGCGGCCTGCTTAGCTACTAACCTGTTCCAATCTAATCACATCCTTGTGTATCACTCGCGATCGAGCCGAGGTGAATAGGACAATGGCGCACATAATCAGTATGATGTTCTCGTCCATTCGCCACTTCTCGTCGAAGGTGGTGATGAACTTCTGGTGCTCCTCGTATATATTGCCCTCGGCGAACTTGAGCAGGTCAGTGCGTATGTTGCCCATGTTCTCTTTGGTGTGGGGTACCTGTAATTGCAAAAAGATCCGATCAGGATCATATGAAACCCTTGAAATGTAACTCCAACCCACCTTCCAGGCATCGCGATCGTCGTCGTAAATCATCGCCGAACGCATTATCATCATTTCTGTGCAGCCGCCTTTGAGCAGGGCCACCTGGTCCTCCTGGCACATGTCACGGAATGCTGTTATCTTCTTGGCCATCTTGATAAGCCGCTTGATGGCCACCGCCGTCAGATTGATCAGCTGCAAGAGCTTCGGGTTATGGCGTGTGTCGTCGGGCTGCGTTGTCGCCGGGTGGTTGACAAAATAAACAAAATCGAAAACAGAACGCACAGGTGGCCAATTATTATCAGCTATATAATCGGGTGAAGGCTTCTCCCTGGAAGATGACTCAACCCAGTTGTGGAGGGGCACCACTTCTGCTTATCGTAGCGCCCAACACCTGGCGGCTGGTCCATATTTCGTCAAAAAATTGTATCGTTTTTCCTAATTAACAATACTGGAAATGTGCTAATTGCGATGAGGCGCTAACGGCAAACAGTCTAAGCGACAATAAACGGCCAAATCGACGCTTGGGCTCTCATGAGCGCCTGCTGTCGCTCTTGATAATGGTTGATAATGTCACTCTATTGGTGCGATAAGCCTCTGTCTTCCCTGCTCTTGGCAGACCGACCCAGACCAGACAGACCACCGATTGCTCACAGTTAGGGTGGCTCTGTTTACTGGGCTACGAGTTCGCGGAATCAGTGACTCAGGTTTGGACAATTTAGCCCTGGGAGGCCAAGAGGTCTAATAGTAATTGTTGACTCTTAACCAGAACCATGATAAAAATGTTGTGATTTTCACGAGTTTGGCCATAAAAGCTACTATCTGGTTTGGGTATTCCAAATATTATTTCAAAGATTTAGCTTTCTCTAAAAATAAATATTTACTTTCGAGTGGAGTCGCAGTTCAAGCTTAACTTTTGTAATTTAAATTATAACTATAATTATAAGAAACAGGCTCTGATTCTTTATATTGTTATTAATAAAAGCTAACTAAACATTATCCCCTTAAAGTTTTGTAACAATTCCCAAAAACTCGATTATTTAGAGACAATTCCCAAGAACCAAGGCCTCCTTCAGTTTCTAATCCCTAAAATCCGATCCACCCCATCGAAAAGTGTGTGTTTACATTTGAAAGCAGCCGAGTGCTGGGCACACAGAAACCGGCTGGCTGGCGGCAGAGTCATGGCCCATGGGGCCATCTCTGCGATACGCACTGAATCACTGGTCGTGGCTGCCAGGTGCCGACTCTATCGCCGCTGGCACACCGCGATTAGATAAGCGCTATAAATGAAAGAACGAAAGGCTAATTCTGGAGGGTAATTTTGTTACCTTAATGCGATCGTCGCCCATCATCAGGGCACTGAGATCCTCGTCCACGGGATCGTAGAGAGCCTCGCTGGCCAGGCGCAGCTCCCGCAGCTTCATTTGCTCGGCCTCGTTCAGCTCGCGATCCATTTGCACGCTGGAGGGGGCGCAGATGGGTTGCTGCAGGTGCGGCTGCTGGCTGCCACTTCCATTTCCGGCAGCATTGCAGCCGCCGTAGGTCGACATCTCCTCCTTGACCCGCGACGCGGCATGCTGGATGCTGTTGAAGGCCTGGTACTCGATGCGAATCACCTCGGACAGCACAGACTCGATCGAGTTGATGCTGAAGTCGCTGTCCAGGCTGGGCTCGTCGTTGTAGTTGGTCTGCATGAAGGTCTTCAGGTCGAAGTCCGGCGAGTTGGCGATGTAGGGCAAGGGGTGGCTGCTCGAGGTGCTGGGCTGCTCCTCGGCGCCGGGCGAATGGTACTGCAGGTCCACGGCACCGCCATGCGGCGAAATTGGCGGGCTCCCGCTGCCCAGCATGCTCTGTATGACGGTGTCCACCCGCTCCGCCGGCGGAGGAGGCGGCGGCTTCCCCGCTAGCTCCTTGTCCAGCAATGGCTTGCGGTCTGTCTGCTGAGCTGCGTTCGCCCCGCCGCCGCTCAGGATGCGGTTGAGGATGCGCAGCGCCTCCGCCGGAGTGTTCATGAACTTGTTCATGATATCGATGGCATCCTCCGGGGAGTGCATCAGGTTCTGCATGAACTCCACCACGTCCGCCGGCGAGTCGACGATCTTCGAGATGATCTCCACGCCGTCCGTGGGCGAGCTCATGAACTTGGTGAATACTGTCAGCGCGTTGAAGGGCGAGTTCATGAACTTGCTGATGATCTTCAGCGCGTCGCCTGCAACGAGTCAGTAGGGAAGGTCAGGGGTTAGCGGAGAAGGTTACCCGGCACTAGGGTTGGGCACCCACCTGGGTAGTCGATCAAGTGCGACACCAGCCGCAGGGCGTCCTTCTGCGAGCTGATCACCTTCTCCATCACGGAAATAGCCTCCTTCTGGGTGCGCATCAGCCGGTTGATGGCCTGCGAGGCCCGATCCGGGTCGGATACGATCTGGTCCACGATCTTCTCGGCCGTCATCTGCAGCGGATTGACCTGAGTTCCCGTGGAGCTGGCCTGCCCGGCCGTGCAGCCGTTGGCTCCGCTGTCCGCCGAGCCGCAGCTCTGTGAGTCCTGCGAGCCGGAGTACAGCTCATGGTTGTTGCTACTGCTGTCCGGTGGCGCCTTGATGTCATCGCCGCCGCCGCCGCCGTCGTCATCGTCGGCGTCGCCACCGTCAGTGCCGTTCTCCATCATGCGGCGCTTGGCCCGGTTCGTCTCGATCTTGCGCCGCTTGATCAGCTTGTCCTCCTCGGACATGATGTTCTCGCTCTTCATGCCGATGTCCAGGCACTTGCGCAGGCGGCACTTCTGGCAGAAGCGGCGCGTCACCACGGTGATGTCGCAGTTCTGGTTGAACGGGCAGGTGAACTGCTTCTTGGCCAGAGCATTTCGCCGGAAGAACGCCTTGCAGCTCTCGCAGGTGACGGCGTTGAAGTTGTACCCCAGCGCCTTGTCCCCGCACACCGCGCAGTTCTTCGGCGGCGACATGTCGACGGAGCCGGAGTCGGACTCAGACTCGGACTCGGAATGGGAATGGGAGGCAGCTTTCAATTAGGGCCCACTCTGATTGATTTTTTAATTGCCTTCCGCTGAGGGCTCGGGGTGGCGGTCGCTGGAGCAGGCAGGCACAACGGGGCGGGGGGTGGCAGTACTGGTAGTGGTGGGTGTGATGTGATGTTGGGCAGGAACTCCGCGCTTCAAAACAAGTGTTGGCATCTAGCAGGTCGCGGGCGCGACAACATAGTAGTAGAACCCACGTCAGGCGCACTAATTGCTCATATTGCCCTCAGCACGCAGAATTCGACAGGTCGCGTTATCACCACATATTTTAATGAATTAATGTCCGTCCGAGCACTCCAGCCCAATCCCAATAACAACAAGAGCGACGATGGCGTGTGAATGCCAAATAACGCCGTTATGAGCAATGGAGCGTAAAAATGGGAGTGCACTGGAAAGAAAACTTTTTCTTATTAGGGTTGGAAGCTTTTTGCACATGATTAAAATGAATTATTTATACACTTGCTGCAAGCATAATGATAAAATACTGTAAGGAACATATTCCATTTAAATTAAAATTCAGAGATTGGCTTACTTTAATTTGAAATGTAAAACAAGTTTTCAAGTACTCATCTTTCTAGCTGATAAAAAATGTTTACTCGTATACGTTTTTTCAGTGCAAAGCTATCGATGACGCCACTGCCAATCGATAGTACAATCGTAGCTCACAGCCGGAAAATCATATTTTTTTGCTGAATTAAAACAGAAATTAATCAATTAAAATGAACCGAGTGAAGACGACACAGTCCAAGACGGGCGAGATCATCGCTTACAGCGAGGTGGCCATCCGAAACAACATATCCGCCGTGGAGTACTGCCGGACCTCGATGGCCGCCATCTCGGGCTGTGCTGCGGGTAATTACTGGCACTAATTCCCAGTGGGTCAGCAGTGAAAATAACACAGATTGGAACATATTTTAGGAATCCTGGGTCTGAGCGGCACTTTGGGCTTTCTCTTCTACTTCCTATCAGTGTTTGTGCTCTGGATCATGGTGCTGCTGAAGTCGGGCACCCAGTGGCGCAAGTTCTTCATCAACCGCAGCAACCTGCTGACCAACCAGTTCATGGGCGGCCTTTGCACCTACGTGCTCTTCTGGACATTCCTCTACGGCATGGTGCACGTGTATTAGCAAACAGAATATATAGCAGAATAAACATAGGATTGGAGTAGGCAAACGTTGAATCTTTGGTTTTAAGCACAACCCCTCAGGTTTGTACGGCCGAGGCAGCCGCCGCCGTGCCGGAGCAGTCGCACCACGGCGTTTTATTCAAATCACAATCGAGCATTATGTTGAGGATGGTCACATCCACCCCGTCTATGGCCAGTTCGTGGACCTTAAGAATTTTGTACTTGACGTTGTCCAGGCCCGTCTTGTGGTCCCTCTTGCGAGTCATCTCCTTCTGGTTGAAGCACTTCTGAGTGTCGCGCTTCCGATGATGGCGGTTGTGGATATGGCTGGTGAACAAAGTTAGCAATTAATCCAACGCTCCTACAGTTTGAGACCTACGCTACCCACCTAAATGTGTCGTTGGTCCCAGTCTTGATGTTCTGCGGTCGTGTCACCTGCAGCCCTGCATCCCGGATGCGCACAAAGAACTCGTCGTCCTCGAGGCCCCAGCCCCAGTACTGGTTGGACATGCCGTTCATCTGCTGGAAGTGCTCGCGCCGCACCAGCAGGATGCCGCCCACGAAGTTGTCGTAGTGGTACTTGGGATGCAGCTTGGGACCGGCAATGTGCAGCGGGCCCAAGTCACTAGGATACTCGTAGTGCAGCTGGTCGTTTTGTGGCAGCAGGTCCACGTCGTGCATGGCGATGTAGTCGTACACGTTGCTGGCGAAGTGGAAGCCCACGTTGATTAGCGAGGCGCGGTTGAAGCGGAACCGGTCCACCTGATTAAGCACAAATATGTGGTGCGCCACGTCCTGGCGCCGCAGGAAGCCAGTCATGTGGGGCACGAACTGAAGCAGCTCCTCAAACCGATCCCGGAACGGCACCAGCAGGGCCATCTTGTGCGCGGAGGCCTTGTGATCATATGGTTGCTTTAGCTTCTCCGCTGCAGGTGCCTTCTCTAACGCCCCTCCTCCGCCCGTCAGTCTGGTCAGCGGGTTGGACAGCGGGCAGATGCAGTCTATAAAAAGAAAGAAGCGGGTTTTGGGTCAGTATTTATAGAAGAAGTTCCACCTAGCCTACGCACCTGAGCTGAGGGGCATCAAGCTGAGTACGCATATGCCGCCCAGGCAGAAGCAAAGCCCGCAGACAAAAATCCAGTTGATGGTGGAGATGGTCACCATTTGGGGCGCTAATCGTTAGAGGTCCGGCGGGGTCAATCGGGGAAGAACTGACAACCAATCCATAGGCGGAAAAATATACAAATTATTTGGGATATTTTTTGCCCTGGCTAGCAGTGTGCACGCGCCAGGACCGCTTAAATATACCGCGCCAAAGCCAAAAATACTAAATTAAAGCGTATATTTGGCTTTAAATACCGGAAGTCTTACCTCGGAGGTAAACGTTACATTTTGAATACAAATTCATGTTTTGATCGAGTTTTAATATTTAAAACTAAATAAGAGGATACACATTGGGATCTACTTAAATAGATATGTTACTTAAGAGCAGGGACCGCAAATAATTATTATGAGTTTAAAAAAATGGAAGCCCAAAACAGTCTCCAAAAAAATTGGAAAAAATTGTCATAAGTTAAATTTGCATGGCGAATTCAAAAACAAGATAAATGTTTTTTTTCAATTTTTATGAAAAGAATTGATTTTTAATAATTAAAATTAATTTTAATAATAAAAAATTAGTAATAATTATTAAATATCAATTTTTATATAAAAATTACTCAAAAACTTTTATTTTCAATTTTTATTATATAAATTGAAAAATAAAAATTATTCGATAACTTTTATTTTAAAAATTGAAAATAAAGATTGAATCTATATATCTTTTGATCCGTAGAAGCCAGATCCAATATATATGTATATATATGATCTACACATCAATACCTTTCAGATGGTATATAATGGTATATAGATCATATATATACATATATATTGGATCTGGCTTCTACGGATCAAAAGATATATAGATTCAATCTTTATTTTCAATTTTTAAAATAAAAGTTATCGAATAATTTTTATTTTTCAATTTATATAATAAAAATTGAAAATAAAAGTTATTGAGTAATTTTTATATAAAAATTGATATTTAATAATTATTACTAATTTGTTATTATTAAAATTAATTTTAATTATTAAAAATTTTTTTTTTTTCGTAAAAATTAAGAAATAACTTTTATTTTGTAATTTTTTGCTTTTTTAATTATAACCGTTACAGTCCCTGCTTAAGAGTGTTTTCGAGTGTGCTTTGAGGTTCGGTATAGGCAAAAAAGGCGGTAAAGGTAGGTATAGTTGGCTCGAAGGCTGGGTCCAAAAAGCATACATTTACAGTTGCGGTCAAAATAATAGTAGTGCTGGTCTAGTGAAAAGTTTTTCGGCTGTATCTTCCCAATGGGTTGACGAATCCAATTCATTTCTTCATATTAGTAATTACCAATATCTGCTCTTCCAGTATATGAAGTGATGTCGTCTTATCACATCTCTTTCTATTTTATTTTGCATTATTTCCCAATTTAGCACGTTTTTGGCGCAGTCAAAATAATAGTAGTGTCAGATAAATTTTTTTTTATGATTAAATTTACTAAACTTTTCTTAAGATTTTTGGTCTTAAACATTACTTTAGGATGTTATCAAACAGTTTTTAGCATTTCTATATCCTTCGTTTATATTTGGTCCTGGCAATATGTAATGTGGAAAAAAATTGCTGCCAAGAGGCAAAATCTGATTAAAAAGTTTATATCTGAAAGAAAAACCTACTTCAAAGGGTATATATTATTGTATGCTCATCTAAAATGATCACATATGCGATATGTTCAAAAAATCGAGTGGCCGACCAAGGATATTGACAAAAAAGTCAGGGGATCGCCAAGTGAGGCAGGGGATGCATAAGACACTCATGTCTGCTGCAGCCTAAAAAAAAATTTTTTAATCTATGCATATCTGGAAACAATAAGAAGCAACCTTAGAGAGAATGTCCTCATGACAAAAAGTTCCAAAAAAGGGCCTTATCTAACAATAAAGTATCTTGTCAAACGCTTAACGTTTGCCTCAGAATATCTAAGCTGGCCCTCGAAAAAATTTAGGAACATTTTTTTGCCGGAAAAGCCCAACTTAGGTATTTTTACGGCCGTGGGTCTCGAAAGTATTGAAAACGACCACAATTAAAACACTTTTTCCTAAAAATACTTGCAAAACCGTTAGGTACGGGTTTTTCGTCAGTTATGATTTAGGCGAGCCTTGCGTACCATGTAGGTAGGCCAGTGTATTGGCTCAGAACTATAATGGATCGACATTTATATGTCAAATTCTGAGTCGGCGTGATGCTACTATATATTTCAAAGGATATGCCACTTGTTTGGATGTTTTAAAAGGGCAACGATCCAGCAAATACGAGTAAATTGTACATAGAGTGGCTTGCAGCTAACCAGGTAAACGTCTTAAAATGGCCCGCACAGTCACCCAAACTCAATCCGATTGAGATTTTTTGGTGTGACATTCAGAAATAAGTCCTAAAAAATACTACCATACAAAATTTTTTATCATTTGCAAGTTGTGGAACAATTTTTTCTATGAAAATATGCCAAATCTCAGTTGATTCCAGGGAAAATCGCTGAGGAGTCCTTATTGTCTATAAAGGATATTTAACTAATACTCAAAAAATTCTTATCCATGGATCTATAATAATCAATCAATCAGGTATTCCTAAATAATTTTTTTAGGATGTGGTAATTTTTCAAAAGTTTCACTACTATTATTTTGACCCACTCAATTTTCGTCAAATTCAACATTTATATTTTTCCTTAATAATTCTTTTGAGTAATTTCAAGTTGTTATGTGTTATTAACATCTACTATTAGTTAAGCTTTAATGAAAATTAAAATAATTTTTTTAAAGAGCTTACAAAGTTATTTTTTTGTGGATTTTATATAGCCTTACTGGGCACTACTATTATTTTGACCGCAGCTGTATAATCTCTTCTTGAATAGTGGGCGGATCAGGTTCCGGTATCACATTATATCGATTTATAGGAAGTACGGTGTGGTGTTCTGCTTGGGTATCACCCGCTCCGCATCCGGCACCGCCACAAAGATCTTGGTCTGCCGCTGCTGCGCCGTATCGAAGCTAAGGATCGCCGCTACGTTGCCGCATCGATAGCAATAGTTGGGCGCCGACCAGACAGTCACCAGCTTGCCCTCGAACATGTACTTGATGCCCTCGTTGACCAGCTGATGCGCTCGACAGATCAAATCCAGATTATTGATTGTCATAAAGTCCTTGGTCACATTGTGTCCAAACAGCCAGCCAGCGCCGCGTGGACTCTGGCCCCAGTACTCCATATCCTCGGGATCGGACCACACCAAATCGCAGAACGCGCCCTTGTACGGTATCTCGCTATTCCGTTCGATTGTCCGGATTTGATCCAAAGTGATGATCTCCGGACTCAGGCCTCCGTGCACGCACAGAATCTCCTCGTCGATGATGGCAGCAATGGTGAGCAGATCAAAGACCTTGCAGCAGTTCTTCCATCCATTGGCATTGCCGTACTTGCTGAAGCACTCGTCAAAGAAGCCATATACCTTGGTGATCTGCCGCGTCTCGTGGTTGCCGCGCAACAGCGTTATGCGGCTGGGGTAGCGCGCCTTGAGGGTCAGCAGGCGGGTGAGCGTTTCCAGCGAGTAGTAGCCACGGTCGACAAAGTCGCCCATGAATATGTAGTTGGTGTCCGGCACCTGGCCGCCAGTCCGGAATAGCTGCTCCAGGTCGTAGAACTGGCCATGGATGTCGCCGCAGACGGTCACGGGCGTGCTCACTGGCAGGATGTTTGATTCCTCCAGCAGTATGTCGCACACCATATCGCAGAGTTTCTTTAGCTCGTTCTCCGGCAGGTACTTGCACTCCCGCACGGTCTCGATCCATTTGTCCACATCGCCCATAGCCCTGTTCCTTGTTATCCCTTCGACCAAAACAAATCTTGGAAATCTGTTGTTTTTCGACTTGAGTGTGACCGTGGCGCATTCGCGTAAATATGCCAAGTAATTAAATTGGAAAATACCAATAAGAGAACTGGGTTGCTGCGTTTTTTTCATACTGTATTTTATCCCCCCTAATGTAATCAAATGTGCAAGCATAAACGTACTTTCTTCACTGGTTATTTATTAATACCCTTAAGGTATGACACGAAGTTGAAGGTTTCATTTAACTAGTAAGCTTAACATATTTTTCATGGATTTTTAACCAATTTATTGATTTTATTCCCCCCTATATTATTAGTGATTTGAAAATAGGCAATTAAATACACCCCGGAATTTACATTTCAATAAAAAGCGTTGTATTTATTTATTAGATTACAAAGAAAAGCTTGCATATAAATTATGATAAGGTATGGAAACACAAGAGCTGTTCTTAAAAGACATATCAAATAAATAAGATCTAAATTAAAATTTATTTATTTATTTTTAAAATTAAATACTTAGGGCTACAACTATATTTAGAGATTATATAAATCTAATTGATGTTCGTATTCGTTCGGCGCGTTTGCATTGCTAAGGCTCAAGTGACCGAAAGTCCAGGACGGGATCTCCTCATTAAGTGTTGATGTCCACCAGCGCGGCAGCTGGCAGTTAAAAAAAATAGTTTACAAAGGTAACTTCAATATATCCTCCGATCCGATCGGTCCGGTTTTCGGTCAGTCGAGCAGTAGCCGTCGCCGAGAGTGTTTTGTGTGCGTTCCGTATTTAGTTTTTCCGTTGTTTCAGTTGATCTAAAAATTCTATGTAGACTACAGTTTCTGCCATTCGGTTGCACCTGCCACCAGAGGCAGGTGCCACGGGGCGAAGTACAAATTCAATCCGTTAAAACTATGCAATTCGCGCGGTTCGTTTTGTAAAATTGCTATAAAAACTAGTTCGTTCGTTTCTCCACTCTACACGTACACGTACACGTATTGTATATAAAAGTATAAAAGCTTGGAATAGTTCATAGAAGATACAGTTTCTCAACTCAACTCAATTCAACTGGTCCGATTGATCGGATCGATATGCGATAGGCAATCGATCGATCGATCGGGTTGTGCGCGTGTTACAGGCGGATTCCGTTGCTCTTGCAACAAAAGAAGACTAGAAGCAACAATTATACACAAAAATAATAATGTTTAAAAAATAAGGTGACTAAAATACTATAAAAGCGCATATTGGAGAAGAGTGAGCCGCCGGACAGGGACTGGGGAAAGTAGAATTGAGTCCGATCCGGCGGCCGAAAGCCGTGGCTTCGTAACGCCATTGATTGCGAGTCCGAGTCCGGGTCCGGAATATAGCAATAGCTTTTCGTGCTGAGAGTCTCCTGAAAGCGATTGTGTATGGCGGCGGCGGGCGGGCACAATGAACGACCTTACAAGGCACGCGCTACGTCGGCTGTAGTAGTCACCACATCGCGGTCACCACTCTCGTGACAAATAAGTAATCCTTTAAGTGAGCGCGTCTAAATTAATTGCACCTATACTATGTATACAGTACAATATCACTGGTTGCTTCGTCACCGTAACCTAATCCGAAACAAGTGGGCGTAATCCAATTGAAAGAGTGCGAATGTCGGCAAACCCAAATTAACACTATTGTTGCATTTCTGGTGGTGGTTCGTGGTTCCTAGTTCCTGGTTCCTGGTTCTTTTCTATTTTGCTTTTGGCACCTATTTCGAGTCTAATTTCCGGTTCCGGTTCTGATTGGGATTCTAGTTGTGGTTCCTATTACTATTGCTAGTTGGCGAGTGGTGCAATCTGGGCTGGTTGGTTCGTCGGTTCGTGATTGTTGTCTGCAGTGTGCTTAAGAATTAGTTAAATTATATTTAGTGAGCATGGCTGGTGGTTCATCTCTTGCGTCCCGACACAACGGCGGCCATCACCTGCTGCATGGTGGGTTCGGGGACGCACTGCTGGGGATCGCACTTCATCTTGCCGTCGCCGCCGCAACTGGAAAGGGATCGAGATTAGGGGGAAATCCTAGCAAGACTTCGGCTTCTGTAAACTTACGTGCAGCTAATGCAGGGTCCGCTCGTGGACTCGATCTGCTCGCCGACGCGATAGGATCGGCCGTTGATCAGGCAGCCGGTGTGCTTCACTGCCTCGCCGTGCGAGTAGTGGAGGAAGTGGGGCGGCAGGGTGGTGCTGGTGGTGGTCGTACTCGTGGTGATGTTCAGCACGGCGGCCATCGACACCGGGCACTCGTAGCGCGGGCAGCAGAAGCCGGAGATGGGCTCCTCGTGGCAGCCGGCGATCGGTGGCGGGCACGACTGCTGCAGGCAGATAATGTCGCTTCGGAAGCAGAAGCAGAAGTCGCAGGGATCGTCGCGCGGTATCTGCTGGGCGGACACGTACAGCTTGCCGGCGTAGCGGCAGGTACCGGGTCCGAAGACCTCCTCCTCGTCGTATTCGTCCTCGTACTCGGGGGCGTGGCCGTAGGGAGGCGGGGTAATGATGCTGGCCTCCGTCGTCGTCGAGGAGGCGGCGGTAACTGGAGCCTCGGTGCTAGTGCTGGTGCTTGAGCTGGCGCGGATCGTAGTGGCCTCCTCATCTTCCTCTCCGACGCGGTCATCGATGGCTGCTGGTCCCTTCGTGGAGCTGGGCAGGTGGGCGAAGAGAGGGTGCACTGTGGTGACCTCTGTTTCCTGGGCTCCAGGAGCGGCGGTCGGCGGCGTAATCTCCGATACAACGGCGGGCACTTCGGGCTCGGCCTCAGTCTCCTTGCTCTCGTCCTCCTTGTCGGCTGCTTCCGTGACAGGAGCATGCTCCTCCTCGGACTCCACGGACTCCTCTCCCTCCTCGGTGGAATCCAGGCTGGGCTTCACGACTGGTTCTGGGGTAGTCTTCTCGTCAGCCGGTTGGGGCTGCTCGGTGGACACATCCTTCTCGGGCACATCCTTCTCGAGCTCTGGAGCTGCGGTTTCTGGCACGATCTCTGCCTCTGTGACTGGAGACTCCGCTGGGACAGCAGGGGCTGGAGTGGGTGGCTTCAGCTTGGCACCAGCTGGAGACTTGACAGTGGTATCCTCGCCATCATCGACAGCAGGTTCGGTGCTCTCCTCGCCGACATCCTCGGAAGCAGGAGGCTGCTCACTGCTGGGCTCGACATCAGGAACAACTGGAGCAACTGTGGCCGGAATCTTGTCGGTATCTTCGGGAGCAACTGTGCCCGGAATCTTGTCGGTATCTTCGGGAGCAACTGTGACTGGAATCTCATCCTGGGGAGTTGCGGTAACTGGAGTCTTTTCATCATCTTCAGGAGCTGCGGTAGCTGGAGTCTTCTCATCATCCTGAGGAGTCTTCTTTTCGTCCTGAGGAGCCTCGAAAGTCTTGTCGTCATCCAGAGGAGCCAATGTAGCTGGGATCTCATCCGCATCTTGAGGAGATACTGTGACGGGGGTCTTGTCCGCATCCTGGGGAGCTTCAGAGGCTGGAGTCTTGTCAGCATCCTGAGGAGACACGGTAACTGGAGTCTTATCAGCATCCTGAGGAGACACAGTAACTGGAGTCTTGTCCGCATCTTGGGGAGCTTCAGAGGCTGGAGTCTTATCAGCATCCTGAGGAGACACAGTAACTGGAGTCTTGTCCGCATCTTGGGGAGCTTCAGAGGCTGGCGTCTTGTCGGCATCCTCAGGAGATGCAGTAACAGCAGCCTGGTCAGCGCCTTCAGTAGATTCGTCATCGGCACCGTGAGGAGCAACAGTCTGGGACATGACACCATCCATGGGCTTCGTGTCGAACTCCTCGGCAGAAGGAACATCCACAGGAGCTGCAGTAGAACCAGCTTCAGGCACTGCAGGAGCAATTGGAGCCTCGGTCTTGTCTTGTTGATCCTCCTCTCCAGAAACGGGGGAATCGGTGGCCACATCAAGGGGTGTCTTGGTATCGTCCTGAGGAGCTGGCACTTCCTTCTCGTCAGCCACTGGTGGCACGGTGGTGGCATCCTTGGTGTCATCCTGTTGAACGGCAGGCACAGCTGGGCTGGCTGCGGTGGTGCCCTCAGTCTCCGTCTTCTCAGTGGAAGTGCTGGACTCGTCCTTGGTGGGGGCGGCAGTGGAAGGCTCCTCAATGGGTCCAGATGTAGCAGATGCGGTGTCATCGCTGGGTTCCTTGTCGGACTCGGACTCGGTGCTGGGCTGAGTTGTGATCTCAACTTCCTGCTCGTCCAATGAGGGCTCCTTCTCGGATGGTTTTGGTTCCTCAGCGACTGGAGCGGCGGTTGGCTTGATTGCCTCCTCTTCCTCCTGTGATGAGGCTTCAGTAGAGGCTTCAGTGGACGCATCCTCCTCCTTTTCGATATCTCCGCCAGCAACTGGGGCGGCAGTGGTCGGAAGTGGCACTGGAGTGGCAGACACTGGCTTCTCTTCAGCCTCCTTCTCGTCCACGGGCTTCTCCTCATCGGTTTCTGGTTCCTTCTCGGTCGAGGTTGGCTCGGCCTCCAGCAGTTTCTTGGTGTCATCATCAGCGGCAGCCTGTGGCGAGGCAGTTGTGCCTTCGGGACTCTCGTCCTCCTCGCTGGAAGTGGAGGGAATCTTGTCTTCAGACGGGGCGGAGGCAGGAGCAATGGTGGTGGCCTTGTCGGCATCCTCAGCTGGCAGCTCGGTGGAACTCTCTGGGATCTTCTCAACGGGCGCCTGGGATGTAGGTGAGGGTTGCTTCTCCTCGGGCTGTGCGTCAGCTTGAGATTCAGTAGAAGGTACCACTTCATCGGAGGATTCAGTAGATCCCTCCTCGGGCGCTTCAGTCTTGTCTTCGGGAGTTGCAATCTTGGAAGGTCCCTCAGTGGGTTTTTCTTCCTCAGATGGCTCCTCGCCTTCAGTTGGCTTCTCTTCCTCTGAAGGCTTCTCCTCCGTAGCTGGCTTCTCTTCCTCTGATGGCTTCTCTGCCTCCGATGGCTCCTCTCCTTCAGTTGGCTTCTCTTCCTTAGCAGGCTTCTCCTCCTCAGTTGGCTTCTCATCCTTCTCAGCGATCGGAGAAGCTGTAGTGACTTCCTCATCGACCTCAGCAGATGGGATGGAAGTAACTGCAGCAGGCTCCTTCTGGTCAACGCTTGGAGCAGTTGTGTCTGCTGCAGTTCCAGCCTCAGTAGATGGAACCTCAGCAAGAACGTCCTCAGGCAGTTTCTGAACATCAGGCTTCTCATCGGCGGCAATTGGCGAAGTGGTGGTACCAGCAGCTGGTTCCTCTCCCTCCTCTGGAGTCCTGGCAGGGCTCTTAGGCTTCTCTTCACCAGCCTGGGAAGGCGTCTTATCTGTCGATGGTTCCTTATCCTCTTCCGGAACCTCCGTAGAGATCTCCTTCTCTACATCTTCGTCAGGCTTGGCAGCAGGAGCAGAAGTGGCAGCGGGTTCCTCATCAGGAGTGATACTGCTCGAGGGAATCTTCTCGCCAGGAGCAACAGTGGTGGGCACTTCAGATTCTGGGGACTCCTTGCGCTCATCAGAAGCAGGAGCTCCAGTGGCCTGCTCGTCAGACTCGTCCTTAGCAGGAGCCGCAGTGGTTGGGCGATCAGATTCAGGCTCGATCTCATTCTCGGTAGAAGCAGACGTTGAGGTCTCATCCTCGACTGGTTTCTCTCCGCCTTGATCCTTTGCGGGAGCAACGGTGACTGCAGGCTGTTCCTCTTCAAGGATATCCTGGGGCAGCTTGGGCAGCTTCGAATCCTCATCATCGGCAGCCGATGGGGTAACTGTGGTTGGCTTTTCTTCGGCCTCGACGGTCTTGTCGGTGCTCGGGGTCTTATCTTCATCGGCAGCATCGGGACCAGGAGCAGGAGCAGCCACAGGAGTAGCAGGCGTGGCCTCGTCCTCTTCCTCGATCTCATTGTCGGCCACGGAGGGTGTGGCTGTCTCAGCAGACGTATCCTTTTCACCCTCAGCGCTGGGTTCAGTGGCGCTTTCCGTGGAGGTCTCGTCCTCAGCTGGTTTCTTCTCAGGCTGAGTGGGGGCAAGAGTGGGCAGTGGTACAAAGGCGCCATGCACGGCAGGCTTCTTGGTGCTAACTTCTTCCTCGCTTCCAATGGGCACTGAGGTGGCAGGAACGATGTCCTCCTCATCAGTGGGTTCCTTCTCATCGGATGCCTTGGATGGAGCAGTTGTGACTTCCTCGGAAGCATCTTCGGGCAGCTTATCGGTGGCTGAAGCTGGCTCCTCCTCTTCTGGCTTGGCATCAGTGCCAGAGGTTGGCAGCGCAGTCGAGGACTCTGGTGTCTCCTTCTCGGGTGTCTCCTTCTCGGGAGTTTCCTTCTCGGGAGTCTCCTTCTCGGGTGTCTCCTTCTCGGGAGTTTCCTTCTCGGGCGTAGCAGTGATGGCAGGGGTTTCTTCCTCGGGCGTAGCGGTGACGGCAGGGATTTTATCCTCAGGCTGCTCCTCTGAGGGCTTCTCTTCTCCAGTCGGTTTCTTCTCATCAACTGGTTTCTCTTCATCGCTTGAAATAGGAGCGGGAGTAGCCGTATCCTCATCAGGCACCTGTCCGGGCGTGGAAGTCTCATCTTCGACAGGTTTCTTGGTGCTGGGTTCTTCAGTGGCCCCAACAGCTTCATCCTCTGGCTTCTTCTCATCCTCGGGCTTGGGTTCCTTTTCAATTGGTTTCTGGGGCTCCTCGTCTTCGGTCTCAGGAGCAGCAGTGACAGCGGGCGTAGCCTGATCCATCTCCTTCTCATCAGATTCCTCGACAGGTTTCTTCTCTTCATCGGACTCTTCAATTGGTTTCTTCTCCTCATCAGCTCCTTCGACTGGCTTCTTCTCCTCGTCAGACTCTTCAATTGGTTTCTTCTCCTCATCGGACTCCTCAACAGGCTTCTTCTCCTCATCGGACTCCTCAATTGGTTTCTTGTCAACCTTGGCGGCAGTCGTAGATGCTTCCGTGGTCACGGCCGGACTCTCTTCATCAGGCTTGAAGTGAGAAAGAGGCTGCTCAGTAATGCCAGTTGGCATAATGACGTCCTTGGGAATCTCCTCAGTGCTGATCTCGGAGACATCCTCGTCGATCTTGTCCTCGGGCCTGGCTGTGGAGGCGTCCTGCTCCTTCTCAGCGCTCTCAGTGCTCTCATCGCAAATGTAAGTGGGACAGCAGCCATCCAGAAGATCGGCAGAAAGGACACACTTCTCGCGGTCCTCGGGCAGCTTGCACTCCATCTGTTGGCAGGCCACCAGGCTGCTGACACATCGGCAGGACACGTCGCAGGGAGTGGTGGCGGGGACGATGCTGTTGTTGGCATAGGTCTTGCCCTCCACCAGGCAATCGCCTTCGCCAGGAATGGCAGCGGGCAGATCCATGGCGGGCATGGCTTCGGAGGCGGTGCTCTGATCTTCGGTGCTGGGTTGCTCGGTGGCCTTCTCCGTGGCGAAGTCGTTGCGGGTGTCGACGGCAGCAGTGCTGGATGAGATGTCCTGGGGCGCTGGCGTAGTCTCCACTGGCTTGGATGGCTCCTCTGGGACAGAGGGTTCCGTGGCAGCCTGCTCGCCCTCGGCGGAATCCTTGTCTCCCGCAGGAGGCAGGTAAACCGAGGATGGCTTATCGGTGGACACTTCCTCCTCTTCCTCGGGCTGACTGGTCGTGGCCTCGGGCTGGACAACAGCTGGCACCATGTCAGATGTGACCGGCAGCTCGGTGCTGGTCTGCTCATCCTCCTTGTCCTTCTGGTCCTTATCGACAGGCTCAACTGCAGGCTCCTGTTCCTTGTCTGGCTTACTGGTGGCAGTCTCGACTTCGGCTTCCTCGGATTCGGTGGAGGACTCCTCCTCAGTCTTCTCGGTGGTGGTCTTGGCAGTCGTGCTCTTGACAGCATCGTCGACTGGCAGATCCGTGGCATCCTCTTCAGCCTCACCGGACTCCTTGTCTTCGCCCTCGCGAGTGGGTTCGGTGGCTTCAGCCTCCTCCTTGTCACCAGCTCGTGCGGGTGCGCTGGTGGAACTTTCGATCCCGGCATCCTGAGGTCCCTGGGTGGACGAGGCAATAGCTGGGGCACTGGTCGAACTCTCCAGATCTCCCTCCTCCACTGGCAGCTCGGTAGAGTCCTCGGTAGCTGAGGGCTGCTCGCCCAAGGTCTTGGGTGTGCTGGCCTTGACAATCTCCTCTTCTCCACTGGCATCCGTGGAAGGAGCTGTGGTTCCGGCCAAGTCTTCTTCGGCAGATGTCTTGTCGGCAGGGGTGGTGGCCTTAATGGTTTCATCCTCCTCGGCAGTGCCAGGGGCTGGCGTTGTGGGCTTGGCCAAGTCCTTAGCTCCATCAACAGGAGCATCCGTGGCGGAATCGGGTTCCTTTTCGGCTTCGGCGTCCAACTTGGGAGCTGAAGTGGTGGCCTTGGTGATCTCCTGTTCGGCTTCTCCGGCGGGAGTGGTTCCCTTTGCGGCTTCTTCCTCACCCTCGCTGCTGGCCTCTCCGGCGGGAGTGGTTCCCTTGACAATCTCTTCCTCAGCTTCGCTACTGGCCTCTCCGGCGGGAGTGGTTCCCTTGACAATCTCTTCCTCAGCTTCGCTACTGGCCTCTCCAGCGGGAGTGGTAGCCTTGACAAACTCTTCCTCGCCTTCGCCGCTGGCTTCCTCTGCGGATTCCGTGGGCTTGGGTGGTTCAACCTCATCGGCGGCGGATGGAGCCTTAGTGGGCTTGGACTCCTCTCCCTCCTCGCCTTCCTCGGGAGCTGGAGTGGCCTTGGCTTCCTCTTCCTCTTCGTCGATGGCCGCAGGAGCCGAAGTTGGCTTGACTTCCTTCTCCTCGTCACCGCTGCCCTCTGGAGCGGTTGTAGGCTTGGGTTCCACATCTTTCTCATCGCTTGCCACCGGAGCGGAAGTGGGTTTGGCTGCGTCTTCCTCCTGAGATCCCCCTGGAGCCGGTGTAGGCTTGACATCCTCCTCCTCTTCGCCGCTTCCTTCCTCAGCAGGCGTGGGCTTGCCCTCCTCCTCCTCGCCGCTGACTTCTCCAGAAGGCGTGGGCTTGATGTCCTCCTCCTCTTCCTTTTCAACTGGAGCAGAGGTGCTGGACTCTTCGGGCGTGGCCTTGGCGGGAGCGGAAGTGCTGACCTTGATGAGTTCATCTTCGGTAATGTCCTTCTCAGGTGTCTCGGGCGTCTCTGGCGTCTGGGCAGGCTTAGACACATCCTCTTCGCCACTGCCCTCGGGCTCTGGCGTGGTGACGATCTTGACAATCTCCTCCTCCTCCTCGGCGGATTCGGTGGATGTTTCCTTGGTCTCTTCCGTGGAGGATGGCACATCGATTCTGGAATCGGAGGCAATACCGGCGGTGGAGGACTCGGGCTCGAAGGAGAAGTCCTTCTCGTCCGTGACATGCACTGGCGCAGTCGTGGTAACCTTGTCCTTCTCCTTCTCTTCCTCTTCGTCCTCAACCTCGCCACTGCCCTCCGCTGAGGGAATATCCGTGGCGCTCTCCTTGTCCTTCTCCTCGTCGTCAATGTGCTCCTGCAGGTCCACATCCTCCTTGGGGATCTCGGCGTGAATTCCCTTGGCTGGCACCGACGTGACACTCTCCTCAGTGGTGATCTCCACGATCTCGGTGGTGGCGCTGTCGTCCTCGCAGATGTAGTTGTTGGGGCAGCACTGGCCCTCGGCAGCGGGCATGGCCTTGCAGGACTTGCCGTTGGCCGCCATCATGGGCACCTCGCACTCCTGGACGGCGCACACGATGTCGCCGCGCATGCAGTAGCAGTGCTCGCAGGCATTCTTGCCCTTCAGGGAGGCTCCGTCGGCAAAGATCTCGCCATCGTGGATGCAGTCGGTGGACACGGGCGGCACCATGGTGCTGGGCAGGATGAAGCCAGTCGTGGGTCTCTCAGTGGTGGTCGTAGTGGTGGTCGACTGGTCCACAAAGTCCAGCTCGTTCTCGTGGTCTGTGAGGGGTATTCAATAAGGTTTGTGTTTATATGTTCTTCCATGGGTTTCAGGGGGACTTACCGCAACTGTAGCGAACCGGACAGCAGGATCCCTTGTTGTAGATGGGCAGGCAGCCGTCCACGTGCAGGGTGCACTCCTGCATGACGCACTTGGTCTGGTTGTTGATGCAGTAGCACAGCTCGCAGGGCTTGTTCGGGTTCGATGGCACCTGGGCGCCCTCCGGGTAGAACTTCTCCTCGATGCTGCAGCCGAACTTCTCGGGAATGCTCAGCTCGGTTCCCGGCTCCGGGGAATGGTAGGGCACATCCACTGGCACTGAAATTGGCACTAATTGTAAGCAAATTGAGGAGAAAAGCTGCCAAGAGAACTCACCTTCTGGGCAGGTGATGATGGGACAGCACTGGTCCTCCCGCTTCTCCACGATGCAGTCGTGGCCAATGGGCTTGGTGAAGGGGCAGACGCGCAGGTAGCACATCAGCATGCGGTTGTGGCAGGTGCAGTTCAGGCACGGCTCATTGGTCATGATGCGGTCGCCCTCCTGGTAGTGCGCATAGTTGTAGTAGCAGCCCTCTGAAAGCACACGATATTAGACTCAAGACAACGAGATCTGGGCCGCAGTCTGAGCCTGGGAACCATGGCCCGAACAATGGCTCGCCCACTTTTCCGGCTAATAGATTATGCAAGCGGGGCAAGCTCCACTGCATCCATATATCCACATATCCATTTATACTGTGTGATTTTCCTATATGGATGTGATGTGTGCTACTGTGTCGCCGGGGGCGACCCCCATAAATCGGGGCTTAGCGCCAGCGGCTGTCATAATACGTGCGGCTATAGACAATTTTTATAGCTCATCAGTGTCGTAAAACAAAAGTCAACTGTCGTCGCCGTCGCCGTTAAAATATGCGCACGTCTGTCCGGGAGTCGGTGTGTCCGCTGTATCTGTCTCGGCTATGACTGGCTGCCTAATTTAGTGACGTCCACCCGCTATAAATTCCACATCACATCATTAACACGTTAAGCGCGCCAGTTTACCCGCTACCTACCTCCCGCCCGCTAGACCATTTTTTTGATTGAAATCTCTGGGTCTCGGTTTGGGTTTGAGTATGGGTATGGGTATGGGTCTCGGGTCTCGGGTCTCGGGTCTCGGGTCTGGGGCCGGGGCTCAGCTCACGTTTGCCGCGTAACTCGTAAAGAGGCAGCGCTTATTTCTTTATGTTTCCATTTGTCTTCGCATGCGACTCTGACTCTTCACACCTCGTCTAATGCCGCTTTATGACGGCGATTGGCTCGATAATTGGCAGCCGATTAGCGGCTATGACAAGTGCTTGGCGTCCAGCTAATTAGGTATTAAGGCCCCACGAATCGATCAGTTTGAGGAGGGAATTCAATCGAGTTTAATAGGTGTTTGGGCAGGTAGAAAATAGGTAAATAATGGATTTGGATCATTTTTCCCATTATCTCTAACGATTAAATAACTCGATATCCTTGCAATGGTTGTCCTGTGACACGGGTTACCCTGTGGCACTTCTTGTTATCGTTCTATCGATGATTATCAAATCGGATGGTGGCAAAGCTTTGCTGCTACACTTTCTTAATAATTTTATTGCTAAATTGTCTTTAGCTTATTATAATCTATAAAAAATGCTAAGCCACCTCAGTGGCTTTCTATTGGTTGACTACAAACAAGGCCTATAAAAACGAAACCCCACAGAAACTAAATATTCGATCATCTCAATTCGATAGGCTGCCATTAGGATAAAATGAAATTGATCCTCGTAAAATATAAGCTAAACAAAGTATCCTGCTGGGCAAATACAACTAAGGTAAGGCTTCTCATCGTCCAAGGTAAATAGATATAGATACTTGGTGCCATAAATCGTTACGTTCCGCGAATGTAATCACCATAAAATGGATTTGAATGCACTTTTATTGGGCTCCTGTCTTCGGGCTCCCGGCTCCCGGTATCTCTTTTTGCCAGTCTGCCAGTTAATCAAGTTTCCGCGCTCCTCCGACTTTGACTTACCCGAATACTGTTGGATCTCCGTGTACTCCTGGACCGGGGCTGCAATGAGAAATGGTGGAAGGAATGTTTATTATTTAATGAAAAGCCATGCTGTAGCAGTGGACCCATTACGGCGGGAATTTTACGATGGCCATATCCGCTGGTCCATTGCCATGACCATAATAAATTAATTTATCTATTGCCGCGAATGCCGAACTCTAATTGTGAATGCAATTGGCCAGGGAATGGCAATGGGAATGGGAATGGGACGGGAACAGAACCTGCGTAGGCTTGATAGCCTTCCTCGACTCCGGCGTGATAACAGGGTCCCAACATCGCACAGAGCCTCCGCTCTGCTCCAGCTACCAAATTGCAATAGCTTTGTCTGCCCGGAACGTGTTATTACCACATAATCAAAATGCAGCCGGCGCAGCAGCAACAACATCTCCAGCTCCAGCTCCAGCCTGAGAAGCCCCACTAAATCCAAGAAAAATGGCACGTAGCCTCCGCCGCCGTTCTGGGACACACGCAGCTCTACCCCTGGTTGGGGGTAAAGAAAAAATGGCTCAAACAAATTGTCCAAAGCTGACAGTTGGCCAAGGAGGAGAGGCGAAGCCAAGACAAGACCAGTTGCTGCACCGGAGCCACTTGTTGCTGCCACAAATGATTTGACAAATTGCAGCTTTATGAATTGCCGAGACCGAGAGACTTTGATTAATTGCGTCCAGTTGAAGGGTTGACAATTTCCAGCATATTTCACATTTTAATTTCCGCATAGTTACCTGGGGGGGCCTGGGCCTGGCCTTCGATGACTTGGCCATTCAAATGGGAGGCTGGGGCCGATACAATTTGGCAAACAAATTGCTGGCGAAACAACAATGAAAATCCTAACGGCAAGTGCTCATAAGCATGAATTTGGCCCAGCTCCGGGACCTGGACTGGACTGGGGAACAGCAGCCACAAATCAGAGTAGCAATTTCGATCGGGGCTGGAAGCTGGAGGTGGAGTCCCTCCGCTCGCTCCCTCTCTCTCTCACTCGAAGCTAACGGATGTAAATTACATTTTATGCGGTAAGAACAACAACACGACCCGAACCTGGCAACGCATAAAAATTCACACATTAACTGTTAAGGATTGCAGGGGCAGCAGGGCAGCGGGAGCGGGAGCCATCTCTACTTGACTGTAGAGCCTTGGACTGCGGCTGGCGACTGGCGACTGGGGACCTGGCAATGGGAGTCAATCATGTGGCCGGTTCCCGAAGCCAAGCGAAACTTATGCAACCATTTTTGCGCTGTGCCAAGTGCAACAACTAAAACAAGCCACATGCATCATCATCATTGCCTCGGCCGGAGTCGGAGTCGGAGTCGGAGACGGAGTCGGATGATCATGATGATGGTACACATCAAACATGGTCGTGTCGGTCCAACAAACAGAAGTCAGTCAGTCAGTTAGTCAGCCAAGTTGCTGCCGCATGTTGATGGTTGCTAGTTGCTAGTTGCTAGTTGCTGGCTGGTGTTGATGTGGCTCTGGCTCTGACTCTGGCTTCGTGGCCAAAGTTGTTGGCGGCTCTCGGCCAAGTCGTGCATTTTGTTTATTCTAGGAAAGCGCGCGCGCACCGCCTCCGATCCGATGCTCCACCGCCACCACCTGACCATGGACCATGGCCATGGCTTTCTGGCTTTCTGGCTGCCGCCGCCGCCGCTACAAGTTGAATGACCCGGCGCGCATGTGTGCAAAAATGTGTACACAAACCATAAACTACAAGCCACAAGCACTGGCAGCCTTACTTACATAAGTAGGCCTAGGTGCTCCGCCTGGGATTGGGATTGGGACTAAGGCTGGTCCCACAGAGCCAAGCGGAGAAGGAGACCCACAACCAGGCACGCCTTTTGCTGGTTACGCTTTATTATTTAGTGCTGTAGGTGGACTCGCCGCCAGCAACAGATGCGAAAAAGTGGAAGTTTTCCTAAATATTCTCAATGTACAGAGAGAAATTTGATTTATATATTAAATAAATAAACTATTAACAATGTCTGAGGCAGACAACTGTGATTAATAAGTACTATAACTTCACTCCTTTAATCACTTCTTTAATCGAAGGGCTTTAAATAAGATTGAAACCAAGATATCCTTTAAGCTATCAGAGTCTAAACCCCTATTTTTCTCTCTGTGTACTGGCTTTACCCCATCCTTGGTTCTTCGGGGACCTTTGGGAGCCTCTATGCGGAAATGCGGCGAGTGAAAATATTTGCCATGCCACAAATATTTCAAAGATTACAAAATAAACACAAATCTTCGCCGGCTTGTTGGTTGTCCCCAAATGCGTTGTCGTTGCCTCTTTCTTATTTTATTTGTAGTTTCTTCCTCTTTTTTTACCGCTATTTGCAGCTGCAACATTGCCAACTTGTTGACCACACCCACCAGCTTAGGAGGAGCAGAGGCCTGGCTGCAATTTCTCACTCTGCCTTTGGTGGCGATGGGGCAGAGTTCTCCCTGATGCTGCTGCTGCTGCTGCTGCGTTTATCTAGCTTCTAATTAGATGCAGCCCACAAAAATAAAAGAGAGAAAATAAAAACAATGCCTGCGGGAGAGCAGCAATAAATCGATCTGTAATTGCCTTCTGCCTCCTCTGCATGCAAAACAGAAACAATTTCCATTTTCCCCCGGCCTTGATCACATAATTTCCATAATGCCGAGCAGATCAATATGGAGTGAGCCGGAGCCGGAGTGGAGGCCTCCTCCGTATCATGTCCATGCATCACCGCTGCTGAAAGCAGCCGCCAGGCAGTAGCAACTAGCAACATCTCCTGGCAGCCAGCAACTAGGAACTACTTGCAACACGGCGCCCTAACAATGCAACTGCAACTGCAACTGCTGCTGCTGCTGCTGCTGCTGGTGGAGGCCGCACAGCAAATGAATTTGCGAGTAATTTAACATGATTATGTCGGCGACCAGGTAGCAATGTAGACATCGAAGCAGGAGCTCCTGCTGCTGCTGCTCCTCGATTGCGCTGCCAAATTGGACGCAGTTGCGCAAGGCTAGGGCGCTACCTTGGCGTGACGCTGTGTTTTATTACAGAACCCGTCGAGAGGGAGATAGGGGAGGAGGATGAGGATGGCCTAGACCATGATTCCTATGCCTTCTAAGTAAATTATGCCCGATGGTCATGATGATGCCGATGCCGATGCCGGGTATGGAGAGACTGCCAAGGAGATGAGGCTGCCATGAAATTGCCGCAGCCCGGGTTGCATATGAAACAATTACCAAGGCTAAGGTCTAGGCCTATTCCGCCTGTCTATATCGGGACATTGTAATTGCAGGCAGAGACCTGGAGCTGGAGCTCGGCTCCATCTCATATGCATATTTATGGCCTATGTCATTAGAGAGTCAGTGTCTGTTTGTCAGTTTGTCAGGTCAGGAATGGAAGGAACTACTACAACATACTAGGAGCCACAGTGCCCACTCCTGACTGCTTAATAGATAATAATGAGCCTGGCCTGGCCTCGCCTGGCCTTGGGCGCTGTAATTAAGCAGTTAAGGGTGGAGTCCAACGGATGGCCCAGCATTCTTTCCCACAGTTCGTGCTGTTTGCTCCTGGGGGCCCTAGACCAGACTCAAGTGTCCTGTCTTTGATTTGTTTTGATGTCTTTTGCATGGCTTTAATGAGTGCTACCTCTGCTCTGCGCAGTGCCAGTGCCAGTGCCAGTTCCCTCCTCCGTTCCGTGCCAGCAATCAATCTGTCCAACTGTCGGTACTCACTATTCGCCTTGCCCCTCGTCTCCACGGCTAATCACAGCCTTGGACGTGAACCAGTCTGCAGAGGATCTCCCTCTCCCGGTTGCTGCTGCTGATGGTGCGGGCAAATATATCATAATTTTTGTTTGCGTAATTTTAGACAAATTCTTAAGGCCCCCAAGAAAGCTGAGGCTGGAACGGGAATGGCTGGGTGGAGAAAGCATTCAATTATTACACCGCTAGCTGTTATTGATAACAGCGCATTGATTACAGCAATTGCCGAAATAACATAGAAGCTACGCCTCGACCAACGGCAGATTCCAATGCAGATTCAGATACAGATTGCTCCCGAGCTGCGGACGGAGCTGGAGCGGTTCACCTGACAGGTGATGGATGCCCGGCAATCAACTGCACAGCAAAAAAATAAATAAATCAAGGAGGAGGATGGGAAACAATGTGTTTTATATATAAATAAAAATAAATATTTATTTATAAAATAATAATAAAATTGCATTTGGATCACAGCCTGTAAGATGTTTTTTATAAACTAGAGAGCTTTGGTTCCATTAAAATAATTTAAATACTAACTGCCTCGAGCTTCCCTTTCCTCTTAGCGGTCTAACTTTGTTCCCAGTATCATATAAACTTTATTCTCTGTGTAAGAACAACTAGTTCTCCCCCTGCGCATGCGTAACTGTTTAGTAATTTGCACCGGAAAAAAGTCTCACGTTCGATGTCCTGACTGAAAGAAACCCGAACCTGAACAGCGAATAGCGAACAGGGAACAGGGAACCGCGATTCAATTAAGTGGCACTCTCCGAGCGCTAATTGCTCGCTGACTTTTGTTTCCCGTTGCTGTCTCCCTCAGCCGATCCGATCTGTATCTGGTATATCTAACATTCGCCATATAGTATATGGCAAGGTGGTGGCTGGTGTATCTGGGATCTGGTATCTCCTCCCACGCTGGCATGGCATTTAGCTAATGATCGGACACCGGAGATAGGGCAGCGACTGGAGCTGGTCTTGGGTTCTGGTCTTGCAGCAAGAGCTGCGTGTTCTCTGTCCCAGAGCCAGAGCTGGAGCTGGAGCTGGAGCCAGTGCCAGAAAGCCATAAAACCCAATGGCCCAGCTCGCTCGCTGGCACGGGCACTCCATACATCATGTGCAGAAGATCAGCAAAGCGATAATTATACAAAGTATTAGTTCAAGCGAGAGAGAGCGTCTGACTTGGCATGACCCGTACTCGTACCCGCCGTACCCGAGCCCCGTCTCGGAGATCCTGGTCCGTCTGAGGTTGCCATGCGTAAAGGTGCCAGCCGAGAGTTGATTGAACCCCCGGCGTTAGAATAGGGAATAATGAAAGGGCCCGGGTCCGGAGCTCTAGGGTTACACAATTGAAAGAGAACGCTCCCAGGCGGCTGGTCGAGTCATTGCACCTGCGATAGAGATCTCTCTCTGTCTCTCTTTGCTTCAGTCTTTCCCTTGTCCATGTCTCCAGCTCTGCTAATTACCATTTTGCTCCATCCCCTCGCAGGTTATGTCTTAATAGTGTCAAAATGAATTCAAACACGCCAACTGACAATGTTTGAGTCTACCCTGTACTCTTTCAAGAGTGTAAACACCCTGTTATGTACAGGCCGATAATAGTAATCGATAGACGCGTTATTCTAAAGATTAATCGATAGATCAAAAGGATACCGCCACTTTGGAACAGGAAACGAAAAAAATAAGAATTGAAACAAAAACAAAATAAGAATAAAAGAGTGTTATATTAAGAATTAAATTATTTAAAAAAAAAAGCAAGATTCCAGCTCTATCCTTTATTTTTTAAGACACTTAAACTTTCCTTGTCAAAGTCTTAGAATTTGTTACTTATTTGCAGTGAAGTAAAGCTTCTGGGCATCCATCCAACTTATCCACTGGTCACGCAGTTCTTCAACTCTAGAGACCAGCTCCCACTCCTCCTCCAACTCCTGGCCAGCTCCATTACATCACCATCTCCATCATTGTCTTGTCTTTCGGCTTGTTAGCGTGCTGGCTCTCTTAGACAGCGATTAGCAGTTGGCGCCAGGCTGAATGTCTAATTGAGAGTCCAAGCCCGAGGTGGAGGAATGCAGCAGAATGCAGTCTAGGGTGGGTCCAGCTCAGTCCAACTCCATCCGGTTCCCGTTCCCGCTCTGAACCCAAAACCGAAACAATTAGCAAACGACGTCAAACTGGCAGAAAAAAAAAATTGGGTCAGGGCGGCGGCTGCTGCTAATTGCCATAAATATGAATAAAAGCCACCAGTGTTTGTCGTTTAATTAACATTTCGAACACGTTTTTGGACCGGCAAACGGCAACCGGTGTTATACAAATCGGTATTAGCATATTCACGCCGAGAAATTGCATAAAATGCCAAAACAGAAATAGCCGCCGAGCGGCAAGCGGCGACCACGACAAGTTCAAGTTCAATGACATCAAACAATAATAGGGAAATACGAATAGAAATAGTAGAGGAGTATAGCATACATAATATGAGCCGTGATTATGGAGATACAGAGAGAGATACGGAGAGGTGTCTGAGACGGTATCGGGTCTGGGAAATCGCCGCAGCTGGTATTGTATTACGTATACGTATGTTTGATACAAAGTAAGCCCCACACCTCAGCCGGCGTTTTGCTCTACTAAACACCAAGATATTCATTTGCATTTCCAGCTTGGAGCAGCAGCTCGCTCTCGTTGCTGTGGGTTTCTCCCGGCCAGAAATAGAAATTACAGCAATCATTGGAAACCATTTCATTGTCAAGGTGAAAGGTGCACGAGGGGATTGGCACTGGGACTGGGACTGGGAGTGGGCTTTGACGAGTCCCAGAGCCGAGGCGTTAATAGCCAAATTGTGTAATTGCAATTGTAATTCCATTTCGGCCGCAACATGACTCTCGGTCTTCGCACTACCGTTACAATTCAAATTGCCGGCAGTTAAACGCCGACTTATTTACTTAAATGAAATTAGCCCCCGACCTTGTCGCAGGAAGTCGGGAATTTAATGCTGATAAAATCAAAAGAACTGCCTGTCTTCTGACTGCGCCGCTTCCTCCTTGCCAAGTTGCCAGCGGCTGCCTCGCAGTTTCCAAGTTTCTCTAAGTTTCCGCCTCCGATTCTGGTTCACACGCTGCTCCGGCTTCTGGCCATTTAATTGGAGAATCAAGTGCAGCGAGGCACTGGGAGTTGGGAGATGGGAGCTGAGATCTCGGAAAGCAGCGGCAGCGGCCCTTTGGCGGCCTGGTCATTGCCCTCGCCCCCTCGAAGATCTAAAGATCTAAAGCTCCAAAGATGCGGAGATGCGAAGATGGGGGACCTGCGTGGGTCGGATCAGCGCAAACTAAGTGGCTCTGTGTTCGGGCATTTAAGCCGAACAAATGTGTCTTTTATGAGTGTCTCAAGCCCATGGTCAATTTATCATATCAACTCGGAGACAGATGGGGCAGGCGCACTCAGGGAAAAACTATAGTAAGTTGTATAGGGCTTGGAAAAATATTGGAAAATGTTAAAACTCTTATAAGGAATTTATATTAGTAAGTATATTTATTTTACACTTATTTTGTAAGTTTGTCACAGCTAGAACTAGTTGAGAATTACATGAACAATTGCTTTTGTTGCACACTTAGAATTAGTTGAGAATTATAAGAACCAGCTGCATATTCTTATTACTCTCAACTAGTTCTAAGTGTGAAAGGAGCGCAAAATGTTCTTAGTTGAGAATTATAAAAACATTTAGCTAATTCTTGTAATTCTCAAGTGGTGCTAGATGTTAAAAATGTAAATTGGAAAATAAATTAAAGTAATTCCTTTATGTAAATACATTAATAATCATAAAATATGAATTATTTAGTATTGAATTTAGAACTGATCTCCCTTGATCTAGTTCCTATATATTGTAGAAACTTTTTCTTAATTCTAAAGTTTTTCTCTCAGTGAACTTAAAGCTTAGATTTGCGTTCACACCGACGAGATTTTTGACAAATTGACGAACGTCTGGGGGAGTCGATGTTGGTGGCCAAAACAAATCGAAACGAAAGGAAAGTCGTTGCTGGGTCGCTCAGCATAAATGCTTATTTATGGTCAAGAGTCAAGTTGGAGTTCGAGCTGAAGATGAAGCTGAAGCTGAGGCTGGGGGATTCATACATGGGCGGTAGCTTCTAATTGTGTCACTGTCGAAAGTTTCACCGCCCCATTGGCGAATCTCACGGGAGCATTGGAGATCAGGGATCGGGGATCGGGGATCGCTCATCCCAGAGCCAGAGCCAGACCACAGACCCGTTCTGGCCATTCGTGCGGGCCAACCCGCAAGTTCGTGATCTCCGGCTCGCGTACTTGTTCTCTAAGTGGCTACGAAATTCCACAGCCACGCAGCAGCCAACACACACATCTTCGCCATCGCCACAGCCATCATAGCCATATCGGTCAATGGTCAGCGACTCTGGCCACAGTTTGTTTGTCCAGCAAACAGCCCCGCTGGTGTTTGCATATATGAAATATTTACGAGAAGGAGGAGGCGGAGCAGGAGAAGCACCAGGAGGCGGAGTACCGTTGGTGCTATCAACGCGATAAGCCAGCGAGCTAGAGAGCCAAATCCGCCTTGCCACTTGACATTGAACCTGGTCCGTGTGGCAGCCAAGTTAATTATATGCGCGTGGCTAAGCGGATGACTGGACGCCTCTGAATCTTGATTAACGCTTCTGCCCAGGGCCTGATGACGCTGCTGATGACATCAGCGAGCCATGCAATTAATATCAAACCATAATGATGAGTACCTGAATGCACGGAGAGAAAATTCTGGGAGGTGGTCCCAGGGGGAGAAGCAAATTTATATATTTTTGAGAGCCAAAATCTGAAATATTATATTTAATGTTGTTTCATTATTGAAATATTGATAATGTATCGAAGAAATCGATCATATATCAAATATATCGATTATATATGTATTTAAGATATCGATCATATATTCAAGATATCGATTATATATTTAAGATATCGATCATATATCGAACATAGCAATTAAATATCCAATATATCGAACATATATCAAATATATCGATTATATATTTAAGGTATTAATCAAATATTTTAAATATATCGATTATATATTAAAGATATCGATCATATATCGAAAATATGTTAAAGTTTCCTATCCGATGGATACGTTTACAAAGTTTAGATTTCGATATTATAAAAATATAAAAAAAAATAATTATAATTAAATCGAAAATAACATTTTTGTATATAATCTCTGCTGATCGATTTATCCATCGATTTTTTTGATAGGTCCGAGTAAAGGATATCAATATTAATAAAGATATTTATACATAAAATGGATAAATCTAAGGTATTCTCTTTTTCCAAGACAGTGACTAATTGCCTCTAGTGTTTAGGGTTTGGGTTTTAAATTTAAAAAGCCTAAACCTAATACCTTTCTGTCAAAGTATCATATTTACCTAATCAAATTAATTCAGCGGAATGTTCTGGTAATTAATACCATCTTTTCTCTGCGTGTTCTCCCTTGTAGCTGTTCTTGGAGCCTGGCTAAAAAGTTCTGCCTGGCACGCATCGCATCGATAATACAAGCTAATTAGGCACATCGGCGAGCATCATCATCGCCTGGCGGAGCGGAGTGGAGGCCCAGAGTTAGATGCTTCCGCAAAAGTGCCATAAAGACGGGGCCCGTAAAGCGGCGATTTATATGCGCAATAAACAAAAATATTGAAGATCTTCGTGTGCCGCACTAATGCCTTTGTAATTGGTTATAAATTAAGAAGTCACAAAAACTGGCAATAAAGCACATTTGAGTGGATGGCAGAGACTGGAACTGGGACTGGACAAGGTTCAGTGACCATACACATCTCTAGGTGGTGGGTAGTAGTAGGTGTCAATTGGCCAGAGAGCAGGAGCAGGTGTACATTCTTTAATAAGCCTGAGAAAAAGCGAGTTCGAAGAAGAGCTGATTGATGAAAACGCCCCTTGGCTTCTTCGGGGGTTACAAAGCCTGGTAATGATAATGTGTGTGTGGCGGCTACTGGAAGATGCTCGCTCCGCCGACCTTGAGCTTGAGAGATTGAAATTGCAGAGGCCCTCGAAGAAGCCTCGAAAGCTGGGCAAACAATTGGCATGGATATGAACCCATCGATCGATGATCGATCCCTCGATCGATGGCGGCTGGGGCCTTTGTTATGACGCAAATGCCACTTGTTGTGAAGTGCGTGTGTATCTCGAAGATACACTCTGGCACTCACTCCACTGGTAAGCCGATCCCGGCTGACATTCGCGCTAGTCCCATTGATTTATAGCTCGCAGCTGTCGGCGGCTCCGGGTTAGAACCAGAGAGAGAGAGAAGTGAGTATCTGTTGAGTCATGGCCATATTATAATGGAACAATTCAATTACCAGGCCCTGCTGGGAAACTCTTCGAAGGCGGCGAGTTCATCAAACTCCCCTTTGGGGTCCATTAGGCCTGGCCCGGCTTGTTAGTGTAACCGATTTGTGGCTGTGTGTAATAATCAATAAATAGGTGAGAGAAGCCCTGGCGGGCCACTCCGGAATCTATGTTTAAAACACCATGGGTTCTCGCCTCCACCTCTCCTACCTTCCTCTGCCCATTCACAAAATTCTTTCCATTTTATTTCCCTCTTTGTCAGAGGCCCATTTCCATATGGGCAGCGCGGTCTCTTCGCCTCGGACACATGTGTTAATGAAAATTCCGAGAATTCTGAATGCAGGCAGCGTGGAGGTTGGAGCTGGGAGCTTGGAGCTTGGAGTGGAGTACCCCATGAATGTGGGTCAACGAGCTGACTATTGTCGCCTATCGTTTTGACTAGGCCAAATCAGTCAGAGCCAGAAGAGACACGGCTCGCAGATGGAGATGGAGCTGGAGCTGGAGCTGGAGCCGTTGCCTATTTATTGAAAGCCCATTAAACAATGGCTCTGGACGGGCTCTGGCCGGGCTCTGGCCGGGCTCTGGCCGGGCTCTGGGCCTCCTCCGGTTATGGTCCGAATGATTGGTGGGTACTGCCTTCGGTTTTGGCATTCGTTGACCGATATTCCCTCTGCTGCATTCTCTCTCTCTGTGCCTTTTTTTTTTTGGGTTTATTTGGCTCTAAGTTCTGTTTAAACAAGTCGTTAAATCGAACACGCCCAAAGACGACCCAAAACCCAAAAAAAGACCAAGCGCAGCGGCCGGGTAAATGTGAAAGTTAACACATTTGGGCAGATGATGCAGATGCATCTAAATAATGGACAGTCGTCGGACAGCGACGGTGGTAATGATGTCCGGGGCCATTAGCACTTGCTTTTAATTATGACCCATCCCCTTAGTAAAAGTCCCTCACGGTTCCACTCGATTTCCATTTAAATGGAAACTCATGGCACAATTGAATTTGGGACACCCCCGAAGTGGCACACGTAGAGAAATGTGGGGGGAAATTGGTAAGTAAAATAGGTAAAGAAATAACGAGTAATATTTCTAGCTCTGTGAGAGATCTGAAGAAGAGTATTAAGGATAAAGACTTAGTAACTCTGCAAGCTAAGAAAAAGTATCTTCTTTTTTTGAAAATATTATATTATATATTAAATTATTTTTCTCTGTGCTTCCCTAATTACATTTTGCAACCAAAATGCAACAGACTGTCGCTCAGACTGACCCCTGACCCTGGACAAGTGGATTCCGCCTGGCAAAACGGCAGCTGTGGCCAGCTGATGGCAATTTGTCACAATGCCTTTAATTAGCAACGAAAAAGCCATGGATTCGCCGGCAATTTATGGCAAAATAATCAAAATAGATCCCAGATCCTAGATCCAGGCAGATGCGAGGTACTTAGCTGGGCTAAACATAATTTATGTTGACATAATAAACCACTTACCGGCTTGTGTGGGTATCAGGGCCATGGCCAGCAGGACGAGCGCCAGATACAGCAGCTCCTCGAGTCCCTGGGGACTCGAACGTCTCCTTGTCATCTTGTGGTTGTAACTGCAATGGAGGAGAGGAGAGGAGAGAGAGGAGCATTAGTACGTGATAACAAAGATCTCGGACATTCTTGCGGACAGGCCGTTTAACCCTTAAACAACAATCAAATCGGGGGCGACGATGGCAATATGTTCCTTAAACGACAGGCACTTCATTAAAAAAGCATGACAAGGCGCATGCCGCCGCCGACCCTCAAACCCTATACATCTCAATTTATTTTCTTCCTTTCTCAGTTGGTTTTATCTTTTTTTTTTTCAAAATTTTCAATGGCCTTCTCACAAAAGCAATTTACGTGCACAAACAGCACAGAATTTTCGGGCGGATGGGAGCGTTGACATGTGAGCCGAAACGAAACCACCACCACCGCCATGGCCACTACCGGGCACTCCCTCCTTCCTGGCTTGCTCATGTCCTGACTGGCTGTTTTTCTTCAATTGTTTGCGGAAATCACTTGTTTGCCGATTTGACAGATGTGCAATTTTCCCTGACATCCTCGCCGGCATCCTCCATCCTCCAACCCTCCAGCCAGAGGTCAGAGATGTCCTGGCAAGTTTTGTGTGTGCCGCTGATTGAAAATGTCAGGCGCACGCAAGGAAAACTTCCAGAAATTGGACAACCGTAGGCCACCCCAACTTCCGAGGACTCAGTCTTGGACCTCCCCTGGACCTGGACCCATCGTTATAATTAGCAGGCGGCAACCGCCACATATCACGGCTTATCGCCGGACAACTGCCAACTAACTCCGGCGGGTTTATTGTCGCCTTCGTCCTTTAATGGCATCGAATGGCATCGGCGACACATACGCTTCATATTTTCATTTATTAGCCCAGTTTGCTTGTCGGCTTTTATTTGCTTTATGCTACTTTAATCAAGTCCCAGGAGATGCAACACGTGATTCCATCGAGGGGTTGCTGCTCTCTGAGGCAGCCGGAACCCGCATCCGGATGAAGGTGAGGCTGCGGGGTGGATGCTGAGTGCTGCTCCGAGGGGTGAGAGCCTGCTTGTATATTTGGGGGCGTGTCTGGTGGGTATGTTATCCAATTTTATACATTCCATAAAGCAATAAAACTTCCACCTTAAGCACCATGGGCTCGGGCCGAGGAGTGTTGAAATTAATGCCGGGATTTCCAGCCACGATAAGTGTAACAAAATATTAGAGTTTCGGTGGGGATTTCAATTGGAAATCAAGGGATTTATCTAAGTTTCACACTAGATATTTGAGGTATTTCTAGGGTATTTTGAGGATTTATTAAATTTGGGGGCTAGAACTCCGTATTTCGCTATAAGTTGCTGAAACTATCTGGAAAAATTGGGATTGTTTAGCTGCTCTCTCTCGAATCTCTTACTATTTTTTATCACCTTTTAATCCATAAATAATCTTTTAATGATAATAATCTCACCAAAGCCCCACTGTGCCCGCAACTTGTCACATTGGAATACCATCTGGATCTGGCCTCTGTGTGGGGGCCCTGGCATCCGTATCCCAGCCATGCCAAGAGCACCTCCCCTTCCGCAATTCTCCTGAAATCCGAGTGGTTTCGGTTACGCTCCCCGCCCATTCCTGGGCCACCACCTTTCCCTCGGGCGGCGTCGCTCAGAACGCTAACGAAACAAGCAAATAAAAATCGGCTAATGCCGAGGCTGAGGCTGAGGCTGAGGTGGGGGTTCATCATAAATGCGCGAATTGTGCTCATTAAAATGCAGGCAGGCTGTGGCCCGGGGAGGGGCAGAGGAGGAGGTGCCCCAGGAGTCACAAATGGCATTGCTGCGTGCCGTGGCAACAGCAGCAACAATAACGAGAAGTATGCAACACACGGAGCCGCCTCGGTCAAGTTGAGAGATTGCTTCAATGGCTGGGGCAGCCGGAAAAGTTGCAGATTCTGCAGCACTAAGAAAAAATTGCCCATATAACTTTAAGTTAATTATATAAATTTAAATTTAAAAGTAGAAGTTAAGGTCTAGAAACTAAGACCAGAAAAGTAAACCTGCACCTTTGCATTGTTTGGAATGCCATGATCCCCTTGGTACCCTTTTCTTTTCTTAGTGTAAGCTTTAGCTGGATGCTGGCTTGGTGCCTCCGGTAGCTACCTCCTCGTCGTCGTCGACGTCGTCGGCTTGTTGATGACGAGTTGACATGACGAGCGACAATAACAATAATGATAATCTCACACGGCCGCAATGAAGAAGATGATGATGATGATGGGGCCGATGCCGATGCCGATGCTAAGGCTGATGGCGAGTCCGACTGACTGACAACGGAAGCGACACAAACTGGCTATTAGTTGCCGGCCAAAATGGCACTTGTTCTAAAGCTATTAGCAACACACGAGCAACATGTTGCTGCCAACGAGCAACTGGCAACAGCAACTTGTTGCGGTAATTATTCCGCTGTTTGTTGTAGCTAACGCTGCCCCTGCCCCTACCCCTGCTCTTGGCCTGGCTAAATGGTAAACAATTTTTATTCTTTCTCATTTCTGCAGCATTCAGTATTTGGGTTAAGACCAAATAAAGGGGTGGTCACCGGCCAGCAGCTGCTATCTGCCAAGTGTGTGCAGCGTGTGTGTGTGACCCCATTTCGGATTTGTGAATGAAGTGGCCAAAAGTCTACCGTGCCACTCGGGGGATAGAAACTTTTACCCAAAACGAGGCAGGCGCTTGTTAACGTGGCCAACTCTGGCCACGGGGCGGCAAAATCGGTCATGGGAAATTTGCAAGATTTTTTCGGGACAAAAATAAAGAAAGAAACCAACAAGGGCAAGGCAAGGCAATGCATCTTCATCTCCAGCGCCAAGCCAACAATGGATAATATGCGTTATGATCCTCCTCCCCCAAAGGGTGGACGCCACTGGCCAGTTCAGAGAGTTCCCAGGAGAGGAGCAGCCTCTGTATTCTATATTCTATTTCGGGGAACAAGCACACATTGTGTGCGCATGCGTTCCCAGTTCCCAGTTCCCGTTTCCCCATTTCTCATCTCCTCCACACACAGTTGCACAAATTGAGGCCCAGCTGCAGCTTCAGCTTCAGCTTCGGCTTCAGTTCTAATATAAATGTGTGGCAGCCGGGGGAAATTTACATTTTACCGAGGCAGACACAAGGCCTCAATGGAGGGTGGGAAAATTTCAGGCCCAGTCTGCCAGCGAGTCAGCCATGGGCAGCATTTTGACAGTCGGCGCACGAGAAAAGCGGAGGAAACGGGGGGAAAACCCATTGGAGGAAAGCCTTCGTTAGCATATCAAAAGGTGTCTCTTGTCAGAGAGCTATCTTATGTCGGCTGTCGTGTCTCCGTCGTGGACTTGGACTTGGACTTGGACTTGGACTTGGATTTGTTCCATGACCCACAAATACACTTTGGCGCACGCATCTAACGACGACCGAGCGACCGAGCGACCGAGAGCGACCCATCGACAAGATAGCAGCCAGAGATCGATGGCAATTTGCAATTTGCAAGCCGAAAGATGCGAGGCTGCAACTGTGCTGCGGCTTTAATTGGATTCTGGTCGGTATCAAATTGACATTTAGCACACAAGCAGCCACCGATCCTGGTCCATGGATGACCCCAACCTCACGCGTCCATACCATTCCCCATTCCGATACCCATTTCGATCCCGATCCCGATCCCAATCCCATTCCCGATCCCGATCCCCTGGCTTATCGCATTACACTTCTTCGATTGCGATTGCAATTGCAATTGCCGCGATGTCTGTTGCCTGGCTTTGTGTTAATTTGGTTTTGCGATCTTCGATTTGCCAGAGTGCCACACATTTAACGGTCCATCGGCAGCAATTGCAAATTGCATTTTTTGTTATTTTTTTTATTTTTTTTATTATTTCCTCTATTCTGTTCGGTTCTATCCCCATAAATCTGTTGGTGTGTTGCTTCTGCCACACGTGTGTATCGCGCATAGTTGTGGCCAATTGGCGGGCCCAAATTGTTGTGGCTTGAACCGCGAGTACTGCCAATTTGCAGTTGGCCTCCCTCGAGGAATTTGCGACCTTGCAATTGCATCAGCCAACTCAGTGTCCGGCAATCACAGAAAGTGTTAGAAATGGGCTTTGAAGATAGAGGTGGAGGTAAGCTTTGCACAGGGAAAAAATGTTATCGAACATATATCGATTCCTTACCAGTTCTAATTTACAGTATTTTTTGTAAGTATTTTCTTTAAGTATTTTTTAATATCCTTAAGTTTTCTAGTTGGATTTTTAGTGCAATGCTGCAGAGACCCCTTGTAAGCTTGGGACTTTGTTCTGTGCTAAATTTCTAGCTCTGCAAATTATCGTATTTAAACCATAATTTCCTTATTGAAATCTGGTAACTGGTAACTCCAATGGACCTGTATTTCTCTCCGTGTGTCTCCCCCGATCTCATTAGATGCAAATCATCGACCCTAGGCAAATTTTGAGCTTGGCCTCCGCTCAGATCGACCTTGTGGCATTTTCAGCACCATCTTCAGGGGCCAAATTGGAGGAGTTTGCTTTCGAGATTAATAAAGCTCACGATCGGCAAACATAACGGTGTCGGAGCCGAGAGTTTAGCTTCTTTGGAGACCGCCTTGCCAGCGAGTGAGTGAGGTGAGTCACTTGTCGTCGTCGTCGGCATGCGGAAGCTGGCCAGAGAGCACGACTGCAGAGCTCCATCTGGAGATGAATGCCGAGATGGAGCTGCAGGCAACGCCAACGCTGGCCAAGCTCCTACAGTTCCTAGCTCCATCTCCGACTCCGACTCCAACCGAAGCGCGACGGCAATTTGCCATTTTCGCTGTGTCGCAGCCGGCACTTGAACTGGATTAGTTGCCTGCCCGCCTTGATTTGTGACAAATCTTGATGACGCTGGCTACCGTGGAGTGCTCCTCGCCTGCAGCATGCGATGCTGCCACTGGTAGCTCCATATGTGGCCACTGGGACGGGAAACTGGTACTGACCCACGGAAGATCGTGAGCTGATTTTGTTTCAAGCCGAGGCTCGCCTCGTTTTTGCCACAAATTTCTCTTTTTCTTGGGGTCAAGTTTGTGTTGCAGAAGCGTTCTGATTTCACTGTGGCAGTTGCACAGCTGCATGCCATTTTTTCTATTTTTTTTGTGTTTTTCCAACTCGCAAGACTAATGAGCTGCGCCTCTCCGCGGAGTTCGCTTCGCTTAATTGAAATCAACATCACAATTAGGCATTTCGCCCGCGGGCATTTCGCTTTCGGGGTCACTTTTCATGTGAAATATGGCTAAGGCCACGCTAGCCCGCTTTTCCAACTGGCCAATACGTGTCTGTGAATCCGATTCGGAGCGGAGTTCGTTCTTCGACACTCGACTCTTCTGATTTTGGCCCAAAAACTTTAACGACGCCTACACGTGTCTTCGTACCGAGTTATATTGGTTATACAATGTTCGAATCGATTTGCAAATTTCAGACATAAAACGCAGAAACAGCCACATCAAGGTGGCAACAAAAAAGCAAAGAAAAAAGGCAACTGCAGACGCTCTAGGAATTTCAATGGACTTCAAGCGGAACGAACCAAAAAAATTGCACTAAAGTTGAGCTTTTAAATAATAAAAATAAATATTATGATTCATATCTCTGATGAGTTTTCTAGCTTGAGGCTACTGTTTTTACGGGGTTCTTCCCTAAATAGCACATCTCTAAACGCCTTCTATAAGAGGCAAACTGGTTCTAATTATGCCACCGAAAAAATGTAAGTACACTGGGGGAAAATTTTGGGAAATTAAAGATATATTGGTAATAAAACGAACGTTAGATCTTAATGCTAAACCTGTGAAAAGTCGAAGTTATAGATGTATTTCTATGCAAAACTCGATATAAAATGATAACAAAAAATAGTTTTCATCCTTTTGTGGTCAAACCCCGATTTTCAAACGATTAGCCTAGAAGTTATCGAACCAAAATTGATTAAAAAACTAATATAATAGAAGTTATCGATAATTTTCTGTTTTAGAACGATGATTTCGATTATTTTGAATGGAAACATCGATTTTGAAATAATTGGAATACAAGTTTCCGATTCATTTGTGTACAAAATCGATTTTATATCGATTAAAATCTAAATATGTTCCATCTCTAATTAATGCAACACACTCAACGCTCAACTCCCCTTGGAAGCCTCATAACTTTAATCTTCAATATCTTATACACCTATATTTCTCTCCGTGTACTGTATTCGCGTTCAATTTGAATAGAGTCCGGGCCAAAAACAGTTAGCCAAATAAATGTAGACGTAAAGCTACGGCGGCTACGTGATTGGAGAGTAGAATTTCGAAAAGTGGATCAATGAGCGTGCGCGCGCTTTTTTTTGGCGCGTTTTTGGCTCGGATTCGGTCTCTCATCAATGTCTGTGATGATTACTCATGGCCAAGTAATTCGCCGAGTGAAGTACTTGGCCAAAAAAAAGCATCAGCTTGAGCCGGGATGCTATGGGAAATGCCCGGATACGCATTTATTCCGGGGCCCGTGATCTCATGGCACAGGCATTGTTTTCGGCTGCCTCGGATCTGCAAGTCAGCGGCGATCTCTTCCCCTTGAAGGTGACTCATTGGCCAGCTGGGATAATTACAAATGCCCAGGGCGAACTAGCCGAGAGTCAACGCATCCCATAAATCGAATCGAATCAAAACGAATTGATTCCAATCCAATGTCCCCGCCAGACATGGAGGAGAATTAACCAAAGCTTCAGACTGGAGTTCTAGGGGTCTCGACTCTGGGTACTGGTGTTCTGGGGTTCTGGGGCCTCATCCTTGGCTAGCCGCTTCGAGGAATTCACTTGACTTGGCCAGTCTAATGCTGCCAACCAGGAAATGCCAATCAATGAGGAATACATGCGTTCCGAGGCGAGTCGGGCCGATAGAGAGCCCAGTCGGAGTCGGAGTCGGAGTCGGAGTCGGAGTCGCCGTCTCGACAAAACAAATAAATTAAAAATTGCATTAAAATGTAGAAAATGAAAAACGTTGCCTTTTCCAGCTGATTTCAGGTAGGCAGACAGGAGGAGTCACTTGGAGGAGGAGGAGGAGCAGGAGGAGCAGCAGGAGGAGGATGGGCCGGGTTCATGGCATAGCTGTGCTGTCAACTTGAAATCGCACGTTTTCCTACGCGCTGCAGAGTCGCGTCGCAATGCCGATCGAGGAGCTGGAGTTGGACCCGAAGCTAGAGACGGAGTCGCCGAACGGACAGGGGGCAAAATGTGCTAAAATATGCGCAAACAGCGCAGGCCGCGGTCTTAACTTGGCTCTGACTTTGGCCGGGCAGAGCATAAAGTCATGGCACTCACACACCGCACTCTGCAGCTGCATTTCCAGCTCCAGCTCCAGCTCCAGCTCCAGAGGAACCGCCGCCGCATATGAGTGAGTGTTTTAAATCATGCTGCCTGCCAAAGTCATGATTCATATACCGTTAGCTGCTCATTTCCACACAAATAAATCCCGAAAAGCGCATCGCATCCCAGCCAGGCATCGCAGGAGGATGGCCCATTCCCAGTCCCATTCCCACTCAAGAGCCATCGAACGGCGCCCAGAGCAGTCTGGGATCGGGATCCGATCCTGTGACCAATTTCGCAGGTGCTCCAGGGCCATTCAATGCGATTTATCAGAATCAGCATTAGATTGGGAATATTTAGAGGTACAAAACGGGAGAGATAGGAGAATCTTCCGAGGAGTGGGAGTAGGTAGACCCGGCTAGGTAGCACTTAATTACACAGAAATAAATTTAAGAGGGATTTCTTAGGGGTCTTGTAAAGAGGGCACTTACAGAACTCTTCTTAAACCAGAAATTTAATAAAAGGATCTTTAGATTAACAAGAGAATAACTATATATTTATCTTTAAAAATCCGAATAAAATTAACACCTTTACCAGGACGTTTCTCCTTAATTTCTTTCTCTGCATCCGATTCTGAATATGATTAGGCTTGGCCAGCAGAGGTGCCAGAGGAGCTAGACCCGCTTTGGACACACTTAAATATGCATAAAAACCTGATGGTTCTTCCTACTCCAACGGGGGCATTGCTACACGTGCGGGCAAATAATTAAAATGATGTACCGTCATTAAGAGATGAACGTGAGATTTGCTCGAAGGCCAGTCCAGACCAGAAACTATGCTCTCCATTGAGAAAACAAATTTCTGCCTGGGCAATTTCACTTTTATTTGGCCAGGCCAGGCCAGGCCCGAGCCGAGCTTATATTTGTTTGGTAATGTAATGCCAAAGGAAAGTGTTCTCCGAGGTACAAGCGTATTAAAAGCGAGCCAGCAGAAACCTATTAAGAGACCGCACACAGCAGCGCCATGGAAAGTGGTTCGGTAAAAGTTATGCAGGTGGTTTTTGGGCCTCTGGAGGTTCCCCAAAGGTTCCCTGCTATCTCTGCCATCTAGTATCTCTAGAGTTTGTTCTTTAAACTTTAAACCCAGTCTAGGCAATCGTAAAAGACTTGACTTCCGAGAATGTGCCGAAAAAAAGGCAGAATGAGAGATGATACGAAATGAAATGAAATTGAATTTCATGGCTGGTCAACCGGGCTATTACTATTACTATTACTATTACGCTGGCAGATGCCAGATGGCGGGCGCAGAGGAATGAGCCAGCGGGGGGCTATTAAAGCCAACCAGTTTTTGTTGCTATTAACGAGGCGGGTTCTTAGAACCGACCGACTGCCAGGCATTTCGGGTAAGAGTTTCCGCATTATGATGTTCGTATAAGTATAAATATAAATAGTTGCCATAACACTTGACGGAATGACTATACCTAATTAGAAGCGCCCACAGCGGACTCTGCCCGCTTGATAAATGACTCGTGAGTTTGGCCGCGAAGAAGGGGAACTTTCCAGATCTTCGTTCTCCCCTCTCCGCGGAGAAGAAAATCAACTTTCCGAATTTTTCGAAAATTTTTAACTCAATTTATTAGCGCCTGCAAATTGGCTTCAAATTGATTTTCCAACCCTCCCCGGCTCTTCGTAGATAATTGCATGAGCCAAAATAAATTGACTGCTCGATATATGGATTTTTTCAGCCCGACTGCTCTGCGCTGCCACTTCATATATAAATTATGCAGCGACATTTAAAACACGAATTTCAACTTTGCCTTTGTTTGCATTGACCACCGCCGCCGTCGAGTGCAAGTGTCACTCAGCCAGAGCCAGAGCCGCTGACCTGTCCGCTCCGAAATGGCAAAACATTTATATTCATCTTTCAATTCAATTAGAATGCTTGTTCGTGGCTGATTCCAGCTCAACTTTAAGCTTAAAGAGGCTGCTGCCGGGGAGAAATAAAAAAAAAGGGTTGCAAGAAGCCACAGGACAGGAACGGGCCCACTGCCACTTGAGGGCAGCAATGGAGTCAAGTGGCAAAACAATGCAGAAGCGTCGGAATTTCCCCCACAAGGATATGGATGCTATGTGCCTGCCCTCTTCAATAATGAGCGCCATGTCTAAGGATGAAAGCCGGTTCTGCGCTTTATTACCTCATCAGAGGCCTCAAAGATACACACGCCAGCAACTCCTCCGGCCTTCGTTTGTTGTTGTCGAGGCACGCACCTTTGCTGGTCCACCCTAGGCCACCCAGAAACCAAAGGCTCCTAGTGCACTGAACGAAATTGGAGGCTGATCTTCTAGGGGGTACGAAAAATTCGAAACGTTATATTCAAATTTGGCGGACTGCCAAACAGATTTAGCGGGGATTACCCTGTAGCAAAGCTTTGCCACCACTAACGCGATAGTTATCGGTAGAAACGATAGCCAGAAGTGCCATCTCTAAGCACTGAGAGGAGATCGTCTGTGAAATCTCTTGATATAAAGCAAATAAAATCCTTTTCCTTATATATATGTATATATATAAAGTTTGCTTTAAAGTCTTCTACCCTTTTCAAATATATCCTTTTCCTGCTATGCTCCTGCCTTGATTGCTTCCCTGCTGCATAAATTAGATGGCTAGCATCTCGAATGCCGCCCTGCTCCTTTCCGTGTGTTTGCTTCATTTCGCGACTCAATTTGCTGACTTTTATTGTTTCAGCGCCGAACAAATGCACTGCTAAATTATTTATTTATGCAAATTGAAGCAGTTAAGCAGCGCAGCAGCCCAGCGGAGCAAAAAGTGCAGCCATTTGTTTGCTGTCCAATTTATCACTGCATACTTTTACGCGTCTAGCCTGATGTCTCAATTACCTTTCTGCCCAGGAGCCCAGGAGAATGTCGCAGAAGGAGTTATTCAATGGTACAAACCTGCAAAGAGAGAGAGAGGAGGGGAAATCGATTAGCTATAGTTCGATATCTATTTAAATCTATGGAGAAACAGAAGAAAACAAGAGTCAAGTCTACGAATTTGGGTCAGCGAAGAATTCAAAAAATAACCTGATACACATCTCTCTATATAGAGATGACCAGCCGAGTGCTGTCGTCATCGAAGGGTGCGCAAACTGTTTATAATGCGGACAGCACTTAATTGAACTGATTTATCTTTATTCGCGGTTAGTCCGGGTGTTTGCTTTACGCATTGCAAGTGACTAAGCCGATTAAACATCGCATCAGAGATCAGATTCCACTGGGGGAATTTGGAATTTCCGATATACGACAGCCATAAAGGTTCCGAGAAGCTTCCAGCCCGCAGTTCCCAGCTCTCAGCTCTCCCTACTCATTACGGATTTCAGCCAAGTCCGTAATGAGCTCGATTTTATAGACCATTCGGCCGATCAATCTCCATATTATATCCCCCTGAATATCATCTTCGTTCGCTTCTCACATCCATTTTCATTTGCAATATTTCGCCGCCTTAAAGCGTAACTGTATTTCTTTTATGGCTTACTTATTTACTTGCAATACAATGGAAATTAATTTCATTCACGAATCGTAGAAACATCTTCGCGTTTCGGCTCTTTCTTTTTTTTTCTGCTGTTGTTTCTTGCCTCGAGCTTTGAATCGCTTGAAACTAGTTTTTTTCTGGGATTTCGTCGATTTCTTTTGGCCCAGGCGGCGACGACGACGACAACAACGACTTTTCGCATATTTTCTCACAAAAGAATTTCTTCGATCTGGCGGAGATCGGCGAAGAAATGGCCAGGCTTGATTTGCCTATTTGGTTTTCGGGCTTCTTTCGGTTTTTATTTCCAGTTTTTTGGGCTTATGCCTTCGGGGTAATTGCAGCCCGGCGATTGAATTAATTTATTGGCTTTCCAGTTGGGCATTGGGCTGACGACCGTTGACTTAATTGTGCTGGCCCCATAACTGTGTTTTTTGTCGGGCTTTTTAGACCCGTTTTCGTTGGGCTAATAGCCAGCGACACAAAATATATATCATATTTAATTTGTGCAGCGAGCAAACAGCAGCGAGTTTTCGGCTTTGACACCTTGACCGCATTGAATTGGCCCTACACTCGGCTTGGCCTTATTGGCCATTATTTGCGCCATTTGGAATTGAATCAAATTATATTTTCTAGCTCTAAGAGCCCAGCCATGGCGAAATGCCTGCCAGGGTTTGGTTTTCAACCAGCGAGCCGCCTTAATGGTGGCGGAATGGCTTAAATCAGTGGCCAGGGACTCGCCCATCCTGTGGGTGCTCGGGGAGAGATATAACGAAATGATTTAGAGATTTTTATCTATATTTTTAATAGATCAAATAAAAACACCTCTTAACGAGGTTAGATTAAAGTGACGATGGCACACTCAACACAAAAAATTTCTGATATCAAATTTTGTGACGATTAATAGTTATTTCAACAAAAATATTTAAAAAGTTTTTAATTAGTTTCAAAATCGGCACGCTGCCTATTTTGCCTTTTTTAAATTTTTCAGCTAAGTGCCGATTTTGAAACTAATTAAAAACTTTTTAAATATTTTTGTTTAAATAACTATTAATCGTCACAAAATTTGATATCAGAAATTTTTTGTGTTGAGTGTGCCATCGTCACTTTAATCTAACCTCGTTAAGAGGTGTTTTTATTTGATATCAGAAGTTTTTTAAATGACTTATGTATGTACATACATAGGTCTTCCATTGTTTTTATAAGTTTTTGTTTGAAACTCAAATGGGAAAAATTAACAAACAAAATTCATATAAGAAGTTAGCTATTGCTACTAATTTTGATGAGAAAGCAAATTTTCGGAGATATGTGTTGTACCCCGAAATATCTCAAGGGATATACGGCCGGAAGTTACTAAAAAATCGTAAAAGCTATTTAAAAACAAATTTAAAAAAAAAAAAATAATTTTTATTCTAAATTCTTAATTATAATATTTAGAAAATTTTTGTCAGGGCAAAGTAATTATCATATCAAAATACTTTTCCAACGACATATAGCACGTTTCTGTAACTTTAGTCGTTCAGAAGTTCTGGGCGCGAGAAATTTCCTGTTTTCCCGCCAAAGTAGTGGAAAAAGCAAAAATTAGATTAAATTAAAAAAAAAAAATTTCAAACGATTTCTTTTAAATTTAAATGATATTAAATTTTTTTTGATGGCTTTAAATTTTATTGCATTGTGCACGTCTCTAAATGACTCTACATGAGTTTTTACATAAATGTATGTATAGTGTATGTAAAAGGTTAGGTATATGGGATCTTTGCTACTAATTTTAATGAGTAATATCTCGAGAAAGCGAATTTTCCGAGATATGTGTTATATACCAAAAGTTGAGCAATCTCAAGGGCTATATGGCCTTGAGTGAGTATCAAAATCGTTAGAGCCATTTTTAAGAAAACTTCAAAAACTTAAAAAAAAAAATTAATTTTAATTATAAATTCTTAAATATTATATTTATATAAATTATGTCAAGGCAAAGCTATTATCATTTCAAAATACCTTTCAAACGACATAAAGCACGATTCTGTAGCTTTAGTCGTTTAGAAGTTATGGGCGCGGGAAATCTGGCTTTTCTAGCTGTTTTCCCGCCAAACTAGCGGGAAACCCAAAAAGTCGTAGAACAAAAATTATTTAGCTCGAGCTGATTAATAAAACAAAAGTGGTTCCAGGACTTTAAAACAAAAAATACCACAGACAAACAGACAAACAAACAAACAAACAAACAGACAAACAACAGGACAAACGTTTTCATTTCGGAAAGGCCGTTGAAATCTTGTTTATTGAATATCTTTTGAACGGAGTATCGGATCAGGACGATCGAGGTGTCATTCGACGCGTATTTAAAGCTAGATAACAACAACATTAAAAATTTTGGGATTTTTGCTCCACCGGCCCCAATGGCTCCAATTTTCAAAATTTTCAATTTCGCACTTTCACTCTAATTTCTCCCAAACTAATCCGTTTTTGAAAAATCTTAGTATGCAGTTTCAAAGAGGTTTACAATACCTTTCGATTAAGATATAAATGGTTCTGATCGGACTATCGTAGCAGATTTTCAATTCTACGGCTGTATATAGTAGTCTCCTTGCGCACCACAGTCTCGGTGCTCATCGTCATCATTCTTAATTATAATATTTAGAAAATTTTTGTCAGGGCAAAGTAATTATCATATCAAAATACTTTTCCAACGACATATAGCACGTTTCTGTAACTTTAGTCGTTCAGAAGTTCTGGGCGCGAGAAATTTCCTGTTTTCCCGCCAAAGTAGTGGAAAAAGCAAAAATTAGATTAAATTAAAAAAAAAAATTTCAAACGATTTCTTTTAAATTTAAATGATATTAAATTTTTTTTGATGGCTTTAAATTTTATTGCATTGTGCACGTCTCTAAATGACTCTACATGAGTTTTTACATAAATGTATGTATAGTGTATGTAAAAGGTTAGGTATATGGGATCTTTGCTACTAATTTTAATGAGTAATATCTCGAGAAAGCGAATTTTCCGAGATATGTGTTATATACCAAAAGTTGAGCAATCTCAAGGGCTATATGGCCTTGAGTGAGTATCAAAATCGTTAGAGCCATTTTTAAGAAAACTTCAAAAACTTAAAAAAAAAAATTAATTTTAATTATAAATTCTTAAATATTATATTTATATAAATTATGTCAAGGAAAAGCTATTATCATTTCAAAATACCTTTCAAACGACATAAAGCACGATTCTGTAGCTTTAGTCGTTTAGAAGTTATGGGCGCGGGAAATCTGGCTTTTCTAGCTGTTTTCCCGCCAAACTAGCGGGAAACCCAAAAAGTCGTAGAACAAAAATTATTTAGCTCGAGCTGATTAATAAAACAAAAGTGGTTCCAGGACTTTAAAACAAAAAATACCACAGACAAACAGACAAACAAACAAACAAACAAACAGACAAACAACAGGACAAACGTTTTCATTTCGGAAAGGCCGTTGAAATCTTGTTTATTGAATATCTTTTGAACGGAGTATCGGATCAGGACGATCGAGGTGTCATTCGACGCGTATTTAAAGCTAGATAACAACAACATTAAAAATTTTGGGATTTTTGCTCCACCGGCCCCAATGGCTCCAATTTTCAAAATTTTCAATTTCGCACTTTCACTCTAATTTCTCCCAAACTAATCCGTTTTTGAAAAATCTTAGTATGCAGTTTCAAAGAGGTTTACAATACCTTTCGATTAAGATATAAATGGTTCTGATCGGACTATCGTAGCAGATTTTCAATTCTACGGCTGTATATAGTAGTCTCCTTGCGCACCACAGTCTCGGTGCTCATCGTCATAGATAAATGCACTAGAATTTAAACCTAGAACCTAGCCCCAAGGCACTCATGTTTATTACCTTCATAAAATGCAAAATTCCCCTCGATTTAACCTTTAACCACCCAAAATAAAAGGCATGCAAAATATCCCTGCCAATGGCTGCCATTTTGGCTAATGGCAACTGGCATTAACACTCTATTGTTGGCCATTAACAGCCACTTGCCAATTGCACTTTTGCGGCTGATAACAGACATTACGCATACGCCAGGTGCGCCCAGGCCAGGCCCGGCCAGACCAGAACGAAGTCGGAAATCGGAAATCTATGTCGCTCGGAGGCAGCGAGCACACTTTTTCTTTCTACCGCCTGACACTTTCTTTGGCTATTGAACTCGAAAGGCATCTGTTGCAAACCAGATCGCAGCAGCAAGCCACCAACAAGCGGCAACAACAATTTGGGCCAGAGAAATTCGCGCCCCACGACGACACACTTAAAGCTCTATGGCCGGCTCGTTTTTTCGCTGGGTTCTTGTGGCCCATGGAATACTCCGTGCTCCGTGCCCCATGGAGTGGGTTCTAGACCACGATTTAACCTTGGAGCCAGTGCCGCCGCCGCCGCCTGGGCGTAATGCGAGACAAGTGTCGTCGCTTAGTCGTAATGTGCTTAGTTGCGCTTACTTTCTTTGCCTTGCCCCGGCCCAGGCGAGTGTATTTCCCAGACAATGCTAATGCCGCACATAAACCGATTTACTCAATTAAACTTTAAAATCACAAAAAGTCTCCTCTCTCTCCCTCAGTTTGCTTTTGGTTCGGTTTGGTTTTCTTTTCAAGTGCCTTTCGGCCCAAGGCGAAGCGGGCAGAAATAGGCGAAAAACTGCGAACGTCACAATTTAATTAAGTTAAGTCTCTGCATCTTGGGCTATCTCAGGCCGATAGTTGGCTAGATAATATTTCACAAACAGCTAATGGATTGAGATCGATTTTGGGCTAGAGTAAATAAAACCATTAAATTGGCAGCTCGAAAAACAAATACAAGCTAGAAAGATTAGTAAACTAAAGGCTAACAATAATTTATGATAGTTTTGAACAAATATTTGCCAAAAAATCGAACAGAAAATGTCACATATTAAAGACCATCGACAGCGCCTGTGTGTTTGTGGGTTTTTGGGTTCACAAACACAGGTCGTAATCGGATTAACTGATACCCGAGTGTCGCAGTCACGCCTGGAGAGGCTGGCTGCATCTGTCGGATGCTAGATAGATGCTGCTGCCATGGCTACAGATACGAGCTGCATGACCCGGGCCCGGCTCATTAGGCTTTCGCACAGCTTTTCACTCAATTAGCGCAGCATATCATTTGCATACCTGGCTCTAATTAAATTATGGGCATATAGAGAGGAGGAGGAGGAGCATGGGGATGTGGATGTCATGAGATGTCAGACTCCTCCTCCTCCAGCCCTGCCTAACGGCAAAATGGGAGCCCAACAATGGTACATTAGCCGGGGCCAGCCTATCATTATGTAATTTGTCGGAGGTTCTCGGTCCCGGAATCATCGGTGGTTCGGTGGTTCGGTGGCTCCTTACCATGATGCCACGACATGTTCTTGGGCCCGGTCAGGTGTGCTGTGATGTGCTGATGTCAGAGCCCCACAGCCCGCATCATAACTTAAAATAGTAGCCGCGCTTCTTGCCAGCCAATTAAATATTTTAAAGACTTCTTTTTTTTCTGCGCATTTCAACGGAACGCGAGGCGGGAGCTGTCCTCCGCAGTTGCTTTAATCTTTCGTTCCAAGACGACGAAAATTAAAATAAATTAACATAGAGTCAAAGAAGCCCAAGAAGCCCGAATAAAAGTTATGGCAACCTGCTTGCTGCAGTGGCTTCTTAATTGTCATGATAATTTTTTCTTCGGCGAGTGAGAGAGAGAAGAAGAAGTACTTGGCGAAAAGACAGAAAGCTGAAAGCAGCCACCCGAAACAAAGGCCCAAATCAGCTGAATTAATTCGATTTAAATATTGAAAGTGACTGAAGGAAAGTCGCCGGAGAATATATTTGTAGGGAGAGACAGTTCATCAAACTCAGGCGGCCCGAAGTTGAGCATACGCAGCGTGGGCCAGCAGCAGCGACGATAAAACTCCTAAAACTTCGCCGGCAACAAAGTGTCCAACTCCCGTGAGCAATGGGCTCGGAGTTCTACCAAAGTTTTCAGCCTATCTATCCGTCTTTCTATCCATCTATCTATCGCTCCATCCCGCAGCGGAAGTGCCTTTATTTTTATTCCTATTCAATTCCGCAATCCGCAAATCCCCAACCGCAGGCAGAAACCACACGACTTAAAGTGCCTTAAGTCGAGGCATTTATGTCATTATTGGCAAAGTCACAGACATTTCAGGCATTTTTAATTAAAATGCTGCAGCAGATGTGCACAAAAAATAAAATAGGAAACAGAGAGGGGAATCTGCTGCTGGCAAAAATGCTGAAACCACAGAATGAAATCGGAATGGGGGACACGGTGTGGAGTAGCCGCAACTACAACTAGACTCCGTTTCCGATACCCGTATTGGCCATGTTTCCTGTTGGCTCATCAATAAATCTGTATTCCTGCCCCGGCGCCGCTGCAGACAAACTCTGTCAAAATTCGCCAGGCCAGCCAGGGTTCAAAGTTGTCACAGTCACAGAAAGAAAGTAAATACCTGTAGCTACCAAAGATATTTCCTATTTTAAAGAAATTAAATCACCTAAAAGAATGGCCTATTTAAGAAATATATTATAAAAATAATTATAAATAAGGCCACAAAAAAAAAGCATAAATAACTCCCATTGGAATTTCTTTCTGTGCACCACAGAAATCGTCTATAAATCACACTATTTCCGAACAGTTTTCAGGGACAGTTTTGGTCCCCAAAAAAGAAAAAGGGAAGCCAAAACCAAACACCTGCTGCTGGGAGCCCCGTCCAGTCATGGTCAGGGCCGGCCCTTCAAACGTCACAGAGAGTGTCCCCCGACACTCCCTGGCCAGCTGCCAATGAAATCTCTGGCAAACCAAATAACACTCAAAGTCATTTCAGGTTGAAAATGTTTGCCAGCCGCCAGCCGGAGTTTGGGAGTGGGGGCGATGGTCACATATTGCGGCAGCGTTTTATTTGCATTTTTTATTGGGCCCCAGGCCCAAGCAGCCAAGGAACGGTGCAGGACCAGGACCAGGACCAGGACTATTCCGTTGTAACTACTATAAATATATCGTTTTGGCTTTTATTTCATGGGAGCTCCGGTTCGGGCTCTTTTCGTGGAGGTCTCTCGCCGGGGCTCTCTTTTGGTCCAGCCATAGTTTGTATTATTTATGGCTAACTAAAAGCTTTTACATTCGGGCAATTTTAGTTTTTACGAGTTTGACAAATGTCGCTGGGCATTTAAAGTTCCGCTGGTGTGGGCATAAATTCTAATTAGAGCTGCGCTCTCTCGAACTTTCCACCAGGAGCGGGAATTTCATAAATTTTGTATGGAAATGCACAGGGAAATTAGTTCATTATTTTTAATATATAATTTTGAATTTTGAAGAGCTAGAAAACTTTGTCAAAAAACATTATTTTGAAATCATTTGAAGCTGTTTCCCAACCAAGAATTAAATATGGGTGTTTAGAAAATCCTTGAAACTCTTGGAAAACCATTAGGTTCTTAGCCAAATTGTCCCCAGCAATGACTTCCTAATTATTAAGCTATAAAAAGTCACCCTTAAAAATAAACTTGTTAGAGAAGTTTTTATATTTAAATATTTCCAAGCGAATGCAATTTAAAATAACTTTAAATATCCCTAAAAAATCAGGAAATAAATTCCAGTCTTCAGGAGTAACAGGTCGAAAGCCATCATAATTTTCCCCTGTGTGCAGACACAAACTATTTGCACAATGGCCATGGCCAAAAGGCCAAAAGGCAGACGAAGTCTGGGGCCGCGGCGCGTGGCAGTTACGTTAACGTTAACGTTAGCAGTGCACTGGTGCAGTGGTTCGGGCCAGCAACGAACTACCAACAGTCAGCAGTCAGCAGCCAGAGCAGCCAACAGGCAGTCAGCCAGTTGTGGATGAATGAGCCGGGCCCGAATGAATGGCTGCAATTTGCACCAGCAGCCGCCGCCGAAACGAGCCTTCCTTTTTATGAATGAATAACTTTGAGGCCGTTTTAACGCCCGGCTGGCTGCCGCTTTAAATTTGTTGTAAGCAAATTAATTTTTATTAATTGGCAGCCGTAAAGATTAAAGCGGCTTATGCAGTGGCCATAATGGGGGGTCTGCTCTGGTCTGGTTTTTGCCCTAAAGAGGAGAGCGAGAGTTGACACCTCGGTTTTAGCCCGAAGTTCAGCGGGAACTTTTGCGATCGACGGTGGCGAGAACCCATGAGGAAGTGAATAATTATTAAATACCGGGCTTTAAACAATTGCGCAACACACGTCACACACATGTGCATAACACCGGTTTTAATGGCCCGTAAATGAATTATTATTGGCTATACAAACTGGCTTTGTATTATATTTAATTAACTGAGGCGCCTATTACTCATCCCCCAAAGCGGGAAAATGGTTGTGGCTTAAGAACTTCTAGCTATAGGATATTGAGTGTTTTCATTAAATATATTATGAATATTAAATAATATCCATATAGCATTCTTGAATGTATTTTTTGATCTGGTTCAAATAATTTTAAAACAGCAGAACCTGCTGAAAAAAATTTGTTTTCTTAGCATTTAATTAAAACTCAATTTAAATAGATTTCTTTAAAATGCAGATAGTTCCCCTTGATCAAAGGATCATATATATATATATCATTGAAATGCTAAATTGAAAAAAAAAAGAGTTCTGAAACCAATCTTGAAAGTTCTTTCATTTTATTTTAAGAACCTAACATTTGATAAATATTTAAATAGTTTTCTTTCAATTTAAAATGTCATAGAAATGCTTGAATATGTCTTCTTTTAATTTATGCTTTTCAATTTGATTCATTTGTATATTTTATCGTATGCATTTTAATTTGAATATATAATATTAAAAGCATTCACAAATATTTTATTCAAAGAAAATAATATTTCTTTTCGCAAGCTTTTAGCTATTTAATTCAATTTAAATTTTATTAAAATTAACATCAAATGAATTCATAATATTTTACTTCATGAATATGGCTTTCTGTTTATTTATTTCTAATTATGTAAATTTGATTAAAATTAGCTTCAAACTAGTTATCCATATTTTATTTTGTAAATATGGCTTTCTATTTATTCATTTATAGTAATTTAAATTTGATTTAAATTAACATAGAATTTGTTCTCCATATTTTATTTTATGAATTTGGCTTTCTATTTATTAAATTAATTTATACAAATGTTTATTCAAATTGTTAATTGACTTTCGGTGTTAATTTTATGCGTAACTTGCGTTTTAGTTTTTAATTTAAAGTTTATATTTGCTTTAGTTTATCATAATTGATCTCAGTTACTTTCATATTTATTTATTAAGTCATTATTTTCTTTAAAATTCTCAAGAATTTGTTAGAATCTCAAAATAATCAGAATTTGAACTCGAAAAAGTTTCACTCAAAAAATCATTGGCACTTCCGCTCTCTCTCTCTTCGCGAATGTCCTTTCAGCAGGACATTCCCGTATGCTGGCAAACTCACCTTGTTCACTCAAGTAACAGAACGATTTTTCGGCACAGAACTCTTCGTAGATTTGTGTGATTCTGTGTGAGCACTAGCCACGGATTCGGGTATCTTTGAGATACTTTTAGCACAGAGTTATGGGATCCTTTTCTTTTCGATTTCGATTTCGATTTCGAAACTTTTCAAACGTAGCTCAACATTTCGCGCACTTTTTCGTTTGTTGCAATTTGTTCGATTTGTTCGGTGCACTTGACTTGAGTTTGTTTAGGGCTAAGTTAAGTTAAGTTAAGTTAAGGGCAATTTAATGTGTAATCCACTGTGTTGGCCAACTTCTTCCGATGGACTCCGATGGCTGGATGGGCTCTGCTGTTGGGGACACACACAGAATCAGAACCAGAGTCGCCACCAAGGTACAACCGCTTCATAAAATTCAAAGAGACTCGGACCCAATAGCTTCTCGCCGCTTATTTATATAGCCTACGTAGCGCGGCGATTTTTGAGAAAAATCAAAAGTACGTAGCAGTCCTCTGCCGACGCCGGCCGAGGCAGCGCAGCAGCAGAGCGCTGCTGCAGCGAGAGAGCCAAACCAAAGAGAGCGCCGCCGTTTCAGAACCAACAAACACAAACACACACTCACTCTCCCGGCAGAGACAGACAAACACACTCAAATGCTCAAAGGCAAACTCATCATTTGGATCTACGCTGCCTCTGCTGCCGCCGCTGCTTCTGCTGCCAGCGTCGACGCCGCGCCAAGCCGGCTTTGGCGGCAGCGACGCCGACCGCAGCAGCGACGCGAGCATGTAACTTTGGCCAACTTCGAGCGCGCGAGACTCTCTTTTCTTTGGCCAACAACAACTCGGCCATCGGCTCAGGCGGCTCGGCAAGTTCTTCCACGCCACGCCAGGCCAACCCGCTTCGTGGTCGTGGTCGTCTTCGTGGTCGCGGTCTTGGCCATGGCCACCAGAAGGCAGCAACAGCAGCAGCAGCAGCAGCACAAGAAGAAGAGCGATTCGCACTCTGGCCAAAAACGAAGCTCAGCGCGATGCCGATGCCGATGATAATGATGATGCCAGGGAGGCTGTTGCTGTTCGCCGTCGCCTCATGTTGCTGAGGGGATGTTGCTTAGGTACACTCGGAAAAATAAGGGAACCTTTTCCAAGTACTTCATAAATGTGAAGTATTTCTTTCGAAGAAAGTTTTAGATTTTAAAGGGAACTAAATAAACTATTTCTTTCTATCAAGAGAAGCTTTTACTTTGACTTTAACTATTTTTATTTAAGACTTTTATGTATCGAATCATAGAAAATAAATATTTTAGACTTTAATAATTAAATCCCTATAATAATTTATAGCTTTAATGTATCGAATCCTTAAAATACAAATATTTTAGACCCTTATAATCAAATGCTAATAATTATCAAGGACTTTTACATATTGGATACTAAAATACAAAAATATCTGACTACTATTATTCTTTCAGAATTTTATATAAAGGTAAATATTTCATTCAAGATCTTATAATCAGATTGTAATTAATAATTAATTCAGATTTTTATAGATTACATTTTTAATTATTTTTCAAAATTTCTCGAAGTTTTCTTTATAAAAGTTAGCTCAAACGTCTTATTGCCGAAACTACAAAATAAAAGCCATAATTTTATATCAACATAAAGAACAACAGAAGCTATATCTTCTATCGTCTGAAGAATTATTTAAATTAAATGCAAAATAAGAAGATTAAGTATTATAGAATTCCCTATTAAAAACCTCTATTATTCTCCGAGTGTAACTACTAGTCCGGCTTCTAGATGTTGCTGCGTTGTTTAATGTTGCTGCTGTTGTCGCTGTGATGTTGCTGCCGCTGCCTGATGTTGATTGAAGGAGCCGGCCAAGCTGAAGATGCTGCTTGCCGTTTGCTGCTTTGGCACTCAGTCAGTTGGCCATCAAGCGGCGCTTTGCGGTTTCGGGCCAAAAGCAACTAGCAGTCAAAGCCTTACTTACTCCCGAGTCAAAGGCCTACAGCGATTTTGAGTACAGGTGTCGACGAGCAGCGCCGCTTCTAATTAAACAACGTTCAAACACAAACAACTGCGACGCGGACACTGAGAGAAGAAATTCTGGATTTGAAGAGGATTTTTCCTGGTATTTTTCTTCATAAGAAAAGAGATTTTCCAACTTTGTAAGACTTAAATTTGATAAACAATTTAAATCGGAGATAAAATTTTGATTTTAAAATCATCTTTTGGTTAAGAACTTAGTCCGCATCCCTCACAAATCGAGAATTTTCCCTTTTTGACTATTTTTTTGCTCAGTGCACACACACAACAAATAAGGCTCGGATGGTCAACCGGTTTTTGGGCCATGTCCATCTCCGTTTCCATCGCCATCTCCATGGGGCATGTGCCATGTCCGGACTACGACTACGACTACGACCACAACTATGGTACGGAGACGATACTCGCACTATTGTGCGTGACTCCCAGCCCCATCTGCGGCCGGCTGAGTGTTGACCTTTCCTATAATTAAACACTGCTCGCAGCCCTGTTAATTGTTTTTCTGCTTTGCGCTTCGCGAAATTCCTTTGTTCGGTTCAATTAATTATTTAATTGCGCCAGAAGTTGGCAATTTCGCACTTGGCTTTGGCTTTGGCTTAGGCTTTGTCTCCCTTTTTGGCCGAATCTCCGAACTCTGGGCTTAAACCCCCGCCGAACCCATATAATTAGAAGTCGCGCGCGCGCTCTCCTCACTCACTCACTCACTTTTTTGCTACCAACTTTAGGCTGGAAATTGCGATTTCGAGATGCGGATTCGAGTTTGAGAATTCGGGAGCCGGCACGTCCATTACACGACGCGCACGTTTCGCTAATGAACTGAACATTTCCGCTTTGCCGGCATCCTTTGGCCGCCGCTCCGGCTCCTTGGTCCTTTCGGTCCACGTCCCATCCAAGAAGATGCTGCACTGCGCCGGCGCGTGTCGAACATTTGAGCGTGAAATCTGTCGCATTGCCACAGCAGCGCCAAGCCAGCACCAATCTCCATTAACAGAGGCCGCATCGACAATAAAGAAGCTCAAAGGAATAAAAACCACCCGCTCCCAGCAGTTCGAACAGCTTCTCAATGCCCATAGCATGGGCAGGGCACTCAAAGAAATGCGGCTTTTAATAGATGAGTTTTACAGAAATCATTAAGAATGATTCATATTTTCCATAAGTACCAGAAGTAACTATAAATATGTGTTACATGTTCCTAAAATATGATATTCACCAGGAAACGTGCTAATTAACCTTATAGCTGAAGTGCCTGGCCCTGGCTCTTTAACAGCATCGTATTTACTTTTTATGGAAAGTTATTAATTTAGAAAGATATTTTAAAATGAATGAGATATGGGAGGTTAACATGGTGTCAGGTGTTTTAATATTAACCTTAAAGAATTTTATAATTAAAAAAAAAACTATATGTTATACATAGCTTCTATTATAGGAAAATTAAGAAAGACAAATAATAAATATAATTATAAACGATAAAACCCTTTGTTCAAAAAGGCAAGTTCGTGAATTTTGATTAGTTCAGATATATTAGAAATATTTTCAAAGGGATATAGATTAAATGAAGTAACACCAAAGTCACAGCCCTGGGCATCCCTGCTTATATTTTAACTAAGTTCTAAGTTCAGGAATTTTTTACATATGTGAACCAAATTTGCTCTGACGTATCTCATGATATTGACACATTTTCCCACATTTTCTGAGAATGTTCTTTAATAAAATTTGTTATTTTTTCGTCAAGTGCACTGCCCTGCTACGTGTTGCCGGCATTTGTCGATTGCCGGCTATAGGTGTGTGTGTGTGTGTGTGTTTGCTCTGCTTGTGACTTCAGTTCTGGCCGGGATGCTGCCGTCTCGTTGTCGTGAAATATTTTTGGCATTTTCGCTTTATACGTGCAAATTTTATGGCTACAATTGGTGCGAAATGCCGAAATGCTGCATGCCGGACATGCAAAGCGCTAGACAGAGAGCGAGATGCCATGTCTGGAGGAGCAGGAGGTGGCTGTCGCTCCACTCTAGATGGCTTTGGCTCAATTGAGTTGGCCATTGTGCACAGAGGGCTCGCACAGGGTGCAAAAGGGGGCCGAAACGCAGCTTCTTTGTCACTTGATTCTCATCGCAATTCGGCGAAAGAGCGTACGATTGGGATTTTTGTTTTGTTTTGTATATTATTACTTGTCTGGAATATCTGTCCATGAATCACGGTTCGCATTTAGAATTACCTGTCGACGAGCTGCTGCTGCCGGTGAACGAGTGCCATTAAAATCATTAACCATTAAGGCTGAATGAATGAGTAAAGCTAAGATGGAAAACAGATTTAAATTCCATCACCTTTCGGGGTTTCTCCTGGCCACTCACCGCACCCTGTTCGGTGCAGGGATCTCCGGCTTTTAGTGGACAACTATTCGGGCTCGAGACCGAGTCAGTGTCCGAGTCCGAGTCCGAGTCGCAACCGCAGATGCAACCCTCGCAGAGCCGGCTAAGTGCCATCCATCACAGGACCAAAGCACAAGCGGCAGCACAACCAGACCAGAAACCAGGACAACCAGTGCAAACGCTTCAGTAAATAAATAGCCTGCGACAGTTTTTGCCACGAGCACAGAGGGAGAAAATTCAGGCTGTTTTTTTAGATAGTTTAGAGATGTTAGAGGCATCTTTAAATATGAAATATTCCTCTTTCAGTGACTTGGTTAGTGAATAATAAATGTTTTCAATACTTAAAATATTTTGGAAGATGTTTTGAGAGATTTCTGTGGCATCAATTTGCAGTTTTCAGTCGGAATTTGATTGGAAAATATTTTGTATCAATATTTAAAGCATTTTTCGTTAAGGAAATTTAATATATTTTTTGTTATTAATATTTTATACACCAAATAAAAACCTCTTTCAGGAAAGCCTATTTTTTCAGTGCACTAGTGAATTGTCCGGGGCAAATGCCAGGCGACAATGTCGAGTGATTTCCATTGTGCGATGTGACAGGTGTCACCGGCCGTGGACAGGTGGGCGGACAGGACAGGAAGGCGGGAAACAGGAAAACAAGGCAAACAAGGCTAGCAGCCAGTGGCCAGCCAGGAGGAATACAGCCATGGACCAGGGCCAAGACGGGAGACCGACCACAGTACAGAGAGTCCAGAGTTGAGAGTCGAGTCGAATGTCGCGAGTCGAGAGGCTTCATGACCAATTAGCCTTGTTAGCGGGATGAGCTGCGGGCATTGGGCCATGAGGCACTGCCTGCCACTAACGGTATCTGTATCGGTCAGCAGCGGCATGTGGTCTCCTCTGCCTCCTCCTCCTCCTGCTCCTCTTCCACCTCTCTGCCGCTCGAGAATTCCAGAGGAATGACACTCCACGCACGCCCGAGTTCAATTGATTTAACATGAAAGTGTAGCTCGGTAAATTGATTTCCAGAAAATGTTTAACTTTGGCATATTCCCCCACCACTCACTTCACTCTACAGGCACTTGGCCAATTGCCGGACTTGGTTTTGTCGTCTCGAAGTTTACGCTGTTGCCAAGAGTGGCCTGGGATGGGTCGCTGAACCAGTGCTGGCCAGGCAGATAAATCAAGATAGCCAAATATTAAGCAGATTTAAAGGGAAATAGAAGGAGATTTACGCCGAATACAGAGCTTATTGCCATTAAGATAGCTTAAAGTGCTGGGTTTTCTAAGGAAGTTGCAGGGAAATTGAATGTAGATTTGTTAGTATGTTTAGTTCTTTAAACCTATGTATTTTTTTTAATTGTATGCAAATAAAATTTAAAAAATTAATTTATGGTTATTCAGTTCCCTTTTAAACTTATTTATAAACGATTAAACTTGATAAATAGTTCTAATACTTTTGCCGAGTTTAAATTACATTTTTTTGTAGCGTTATAGCCTATTTACACTAACATGAGTTGCCTATCCATATCGAAGCTACTACATTTGACTCAAAACTTAAAAACGCTGCCTAGTGCAAATACAGCATTAGTGTGACCAATTGGCAAATGTGACAGATAGTGTTGCCAGATGGAGAAATTGGATTGACACAAACTTAATTCTGTTGCTAAATAATATTGTTAATGTTCCCTGCCTTAAATATAAACCATTAAGATCTTATTTCAAAAAGAAATTCCTCCTAAAGTCACACCTTCCCTAGAGCAAATAGCCAAATGGGCAACTCCTTTCCGGTTTATCCATCGCTTGTGTACATATAGGGCATATCTCTGAATCCAATTCCTGCAAACTCCCCTCCCTCGACACTATGTCTTCGTCTAGTTGCTCCGTATCAGGACAAGTATCTGTAGCTGACCGTAACGAATTGCGTCTGTTTCGCTTGTTGTTGCTGTTTGCCAAAAAATATAAAGTATATTCCATTTTGCAACCCTCGAAGCAAGCCTCTCGTCGCGAGGGTGATGACTGATGATGCCGGCGCGACTGTGCCCCGAGTCCTGAGTCCTGTGAACTCCTTACTCCTTCCTTCCTGTCGATGCCTTGGGAAGCTGTCTGCAATCTTTTTTGTTGTCTACTTTTCGGTCGCTTTAAAAGTTCATTTGCACCATCGCCAGACTCCTTGCCCCTCGTAGTCGCAAATTAAATAATAGGGCTTATGGTGGGCTTAGTGCCTCCTCGCTTAGCATGCCATAAAGGCAAACATTTTTAATAATATTTATTGCCGGGCCATTCATGTGTCTTTAATGTGCCCCAGACAAGAACGCAGCTCGTGCATAACAAGAGGCTTGTCATTGTCGTAGCCCCAGTGGTTCTTGGTCTTCTATCCCAAGTCGTGTTGCCCGAACCACGCTCCATCTACGAGTAACTTGGCCTACGCCGACTGCATTGCTTATGAGGAGGCCCTCTCACATAGTATAGGTCCCATCTAGCGCCTATGCGAATTCAATCAAGTCATCAGCCTGACCCTCGCCCCCGATTAGGGGAAGGGTTCCATAGCCCTAGTCCCTTAACCCAACCCTCAGACCCTACTTTAATCGTGATTGGGATCGTTCAGCCAATGTAGAGTTCAGAATTTACATTTTAACTATATAAGTACTCTAAAGGGAAAAACAAATATTATAATTCTGATCACTAAAAAATTATTTAGAGTTGCAGTTACCAAGGAACTTCGTTTATTAATTGATAGTTAACTGTTTATTAATTTAATATTACAAATATTATAATTCTGATCACTAAAGAATTATATAGAGTTGCAGTTACCAAGAAACTTAATTTATCAATTAATTAAATATTACTTTCTCCTCTAGCATGATATTTTGTTAATCTAGCCATAAAACGAACATGCTTAAATTGAAAAAAAATGATTTAATCTGAACTGTAATTAAAACAGGTACTACAAATAATAATAAAATAAGTCATAAAATGCTGGATTAAAAGGGGAAAAGTTCTGGGAAGTAAAAGTGAAAATATATACATTTTTATTGTGTGTAAGAGTTGTTAAAAAGAGGTAATAAAACTCATTATATAACCTTCGTATTATTTATTATTGATTCTAAGTACAAAATAATTCCTAAAAATTCTTAAAAACCCAAGAGAGAAGCCCCAACATTCTTGTAAGTCCACTTAACTCTGTCTTTCTTACGATCTGCTAAAGTTATGCCCCAAATGGGCTAGTTAAGAAGGTAATATGGTGGTTACGTGATCAGCTCCAATCCAGAACCCCCAGACATTGGCTGTTGGCAATTACGGTTAAGTGCCTTTCCCAGGGCTAAGTACTACACATGCCATTCATGAATCATTCCGACTACCTCTCTGTGGAAAATCAATCGGTTTTCACAATGATTTTCTTGTTTTTGGCGCCATGTTCTTCTACCGCCGCAGCGAATGTGCTGCGAATTAGCAAAAGTGATCGGATAAGCAAATTGCAATACTGCAACAGCTACTGCAACAAACTGCAACTGCAACAAATATGCCAGTTGCATAGGCAATGAGCCACTGAGAGTTGGTCTAGGTTTTTTTAATGAATGGCTCTGCTTAAGGACTTGGCCCTGAAGTCGGCGCCAGGAAAACTCCTCCTCTGCTCATGCATATGCAGGGCCATATATCATTTCAATTCGCATATATTGCCTATATGCAAATACCGACCATTTGTCACCCGGAAAGGCTTACTCCCATTGTTACTGTTCCAGGTCGGCAGTTACTATTACTGTTGCTTTTCGGGGCACTTAAAATGGCACCACGCCTCGAAAGGCCCCTGCAAATCAGAGACTGAATTTTAAATGCCCGATTTAACTGGAGTTTAACGAAATTAAACAAGCCATTTTATGGAGCATAAATCTCGAAATTGCCGCCAGCCAACAACATCGGCCAATGGCAACTTTAACATTGGCTTGAGAAGCAGGTACACTTAAAGAAAATATGTACATTTTAAGTAAATTCCTATTTATAAATTAAAATACAGTTTACAATTTTAAGTTTTGTACGTGTTTTGGTCATAAAATTACGTTTTGATTTATTTTTATTTTACTGAAGAACACAAATACTTTAGAGAGCACAATGGGCATTATTAATAAATTCATTTCCAGAAGTTTAACTAATTAATAAATTTATAACTCGTTTTTCGATCCGAGCCATGGCAAATTTAAGAATAATTAAGACTTTCAAAAGGCCTTCCTTCTATTTTTAAATTAATCGACATAATAAGGTTGCTTTTGCAATCAATCGTTAAAGATTCTTTTAGATAAATCAACTTTATTTATTTGTTGCTACCTAAATATTATATAAATTAAGATAATAATTAAATAAATTTATTCTTTGAATTTTCCTATGAATCGATTAGCATTTCTGCGTTTTTTTCGCCGTGTACAGCTTCAGCGCGAGTTGAAATTAGCATCTTTGATTTGAGAATCAATCCCCTGTATTCCGTATTCCGTAAACTGTATACTCGTATATACTCTGAACCGATGTCCGAGAGTCTGTCTTGGAGTTGACCCAATTAGTTTGGGCGAGTAACTCATAAAAACGACATGCGATTGCTTATCGGCTCTAGCACAGACCACGACCCTTTTGGTGTTTGGTGCTTGGTATTTGGTATTTGCTTTCTCTTGGAGCGCTCGGATTGGGATTGGGATTTGGTTGGGGATTTGGATTGGAATTGGAGCAGGCAGACTTACCCACACCGAGGTAATTGCAGCTATAGCTTCTTCCACTTGGGCAAGTAGTTTGCCCAATTCCTCTTGGCCAGCAATGAGTTCTGGCCATTGTTTGGCCAAGTGGGTGTGGGACATAGATACATAGATACAAACACTCTGCTGGGGTGAAGCAGGGATGACAAGTGGAGCAATCAGAGCTAAAACTGCGGAAATCGCCAGAATAAACGAATAAACGAATAAGCAGCGGAGAACGACGGGTAGAATTATTTGTTGGTCTCCATTTGATAATCTTTAATAATATTCTCACGCTTTTACACGGCTCGTTGGCCCGCAGATGCAGGCCCACAGATAATGGCCAACAAATTGTTAAGGCCCATCAGCGGAAGAGCTGGCAAAAAAGGCACAGATAAATAAATAAAATAAGACAACTAAAAGCATACTGAAATTAATAAAAACGCGTTTCGGCACGATTCCGAAAAAAGAGCAGTGTAATTATTACCACCGACTGGGGGTCAAATGCAAATTGCAACATATCTCGCTGTGACAGGCGCCGCGGCGCCTTTTGTGGGTGGCTTTCAGGGTCAAGTTTGGGGACCCAATAAATATTATTTGGAGAGTGAATTTTAAATCGAAAAGAAATCGAATCGAGCTCGGTAACGGTACAAAGTGGGCTTTGTTTTCCCCGTGATTGATGATCGTCGCGTGTCTCGCTGTAAATTTTTGTCCCCTTTCGATTTCGACGCAGTTCGCGCTGCCTAACGGCCAGCGTGATTTTTTTGTTCAAACATTCAGCTTATTGTTAGACAATTTAACACATTTCGGTGCTTTTTTCCTCCAATACTTGGCACCTGATTGTGTGTGCCCCTGCGGCAACTTGGCTCTGGCTATTTGCCTAACAATTAGAAGTTATTTAGCCAATTCATTGTCTTATTTTTGGCCAAAAGCTGCTGCGCTGCTGCAGTCGCATGAATTTTAATTTTATGCAAACATTTGTCAAAGGCCAGCCAACAATTGTCTATTTGAATTTAAGACAAATTCGTGTTCGACTCTTAAATTGGCATTAATAATTGGCGGCAAAGCTATTTGCATTATGCATGCCAAGAAAGAGTTCTCAAGGCCGCCAAAGACGTAGTTTAAACTCTCTCTCTGATTGAATATTCTCTGGGAAACAATTATAGAAATGTATATAATTGGTGTTCTGTTTATTTTATAAATATTCTTAGCAAGTGCTGTTGAAAAGCATACTATAGATCGTCTTTAAATAAGGAAATAAACTGTTTACTTATAGAATTTAAAATGTTGGCAAATGGAATTGATTTAAAATTAAAAAAAATTAAAGCCAACAATCTTTTCTTTATTGTTTATAGGAATGGCATCGATATCTCAATACTGTAACGATATTAAGTCACAGACCGATATATAAATCGATATTTTAAAGTTGTAAGAGCGATAAATCGATATTCTGATTGATATATCGAACTGTGCCAAAGATGACCTTAAGTAGTTTAAACTTTCATTCTTGGAAATAAATATAAAAGGGTTATCAAACATTTTGTTATAAAGATGTTTTTAATATAATCGGTAAAAAGAAATATGTTCGATAATATCGATTATATCAATATTTAAATTTCGATGCATCAATCCTTACTATATTTTCCATATGTTATTAAGCGCGATATTTATTTATCTATGTTTAAGAAGAACTGTACACCAATCCTTAATATATACCAAAACCTTATTTAAATAACTTTCAACTCTCTCAACTCTCATCTTTGTGCGATATAGGTTTATTTTAAACACATCTCTCCCATTAAACAATTGCTGCACCCGATCCTTAATCAATCCTGCACAGTTAATTAAATTTGCATTAATATTTCACTGCTAACGATGCCACCCGTATCAGCGTCTGAGCCGTGTAAATATAATTTACAATGAGATTGTCTCGTTAAAGTCAACGGTGGGCTCTGTGGACTCGACAAATATGTGTGCAGACAGAAGTTGACAGCTTCGCAAAAAGAGCGAAAAAGATGATTATGGCAACAGAGCTGTCATAGAGCAAACAGAACGGATTCCGATTCGGATTCGGATTCGCATTCGCCGAATAATTTCAATCACAAATTCAATGCCAGTTGGCAGATGCTCTGCAGGGTTTCTCCAGGGTTAAATCAAGTTCTGAGAAGATTGCATAATATATTTGGCAAATACTACATAAAATAAATACAAACAATAACATTGCAACTGAAATCCTCTTTTATTAAATTTATTCAAAATTCCGTGTGGTTAATCCCAGCCAAAGATGACTGCAAACTTTTGTCAGTGATTCGGAATTCCGCTTTCAATCATCATCATCATCTCCTCTGACAGGCGTTGCTTAAATATTAACTAAAAGATTTTTTACGCATCATGCCAGGCTATGTAATAGCAATTAGTGACAATGACCTATGGAAAATACAATAATTATGTTCCAATTAGGTGCACTTAATCATTGAGAGGCTCTTGAATGTAAAGGTTTTGAAATGGGTATTTTAATAGGAAACCTTAGGGGGAATTGAGTCTCCTTTCAAGCCAAAATGAGTATATTTAAGACAATAAATTGAAAAATATATATACGATTGTGAAATTGAATTAATTTTACTTTCAATTTATATCACTAATAAAAAGGGCACAGAGTTAACACAGAGTTAATTAAAAGCCTTTATTATTTTGATAAATGATTTAGTAATAAATTTTAGTTATTCCAACATAATTTATCAAAAGCCTAATAAATTTGAAGACCATAAATTCCCCTCAATTCACTTAATTACTAACAAAAATATTATTTAAAAAACTACAATTTATAGAGCACTTTAAGAATAAAAGCAGACCTTAAATCAATTTCGATAATGAAGTGTGAGAACGAAAGAAAGGCCTGCCCATCCAGATTATTCCCGCATTAAAGCCAGCCTCCAGTCAGGCGTTGGGCGAATGGCTTTGGGAAATAGAAACAATAAATAAAAGAGGTCACTCTGTCGTCTGTGGCAAATTGCTCGCCCAAACCACGATCCCCGTCCAGGAGTGAACGCTCTCTCGCTCTCTGCTCGGTCTCAATCCCAATCCGGCAAAGGCGAGGCGATGTATGAGCACGTCTGGCCGGATTCACCCGCAAACACCGAAAAGCAGCAGGGACACAGCCACATACACACACTCTCCATCAGTCGCAGCAACAATAATCATCGCACTCGCAAACAAAATCGCAACAACACATCGACAAAGGCTGCAAATAAATTCAAACAATGTGCCGAACGAAATGTAAAGCATAAATATTTGCCAAAGGGCCCAGGACAAGGGGCCAGCCAGCTGAGCTCCACCACTCCCCCTCGTACCCGTGCCCTTTCCCCGTCCCCCCAGAAACTGACGCGTCGGGCGACAGTCACGTTTCCACTACACGCACAGGGCCAACGCGGATTGCGCATACGCCGTGGGTGCCGTACATATTTACGCACTGGGAATCAGTGATGTCTCTTTTTTTTACAAACAGAGGAACACAAAAGAAGAGTAAAATATAATTACAATTATAACTAATGAATTAGTATTTTTATTTTCTGAATTCTAATTAAATTGTAATATTTTTACTGATCAATTTGCGAGAGAGAATCACTTTGTTCAGAATTTCTACCATTTAAATCCCTTAAAAAAAGGTCTGAAGAATGGAGACATTGACAGCTCTGTCGCGGAAAACTAGGAAAGGGCCAATTTAACCTCCTTCATTCATATTTCAGCCTGGCCAAAAACGGTTTCGATAGCAGCCAGCGAACATCATCATCAAGGCTGCAATCGCAGTGGAGCATCACAGGAGGAGCATCCCAGGAGGAGATGGAGGAGTTGGAGGAGCACCAGCAGGCAGTGCCAGCGATTTTCATGTCATCGCAGTCAGGGAATTGAATTTCGCGCCAAATGACTGGCGGCAATTTTTCAACTGCTTCATTTTGGGGCCATTCCATATCTGCCAGTCGTCTCCTTATCTATATACCCGTATACTCGTATATATGTATATATATTATTCCCGAACTGCATCCACATAAAACGTGCGTGTGTCTGCGTTTGTCTGAGCAACTTACATTTAACGCTTAAATTTTTGGCTTTTCATGTTCACAGTCTGACGCGCCTCGAAAGCCAAATAAGGTGGAAGCAGCACAGGAAGAAATTCATATTTTATGATAAATACTTTAAAAGAATCTTGAGAAGTAAACTTTATTAGTATTTAAAAAGAAACCTTCATGTAACCATGTATACATTAGTTTCTAAGTGGTAGTTATGGATTATGTTTATATTTATGTAGTAACACCTTGATGTCCATTAACTCATAAATAACACCAAGCTGATCTTCTTTTAATAACTCATTAAATAGGTATCTAAACTGAGGTGTTTAATAAAAGATATATAATTGCATTGCCAATGATAATAAATTATATTTATGGCTTAAGTGCTTAAGGCTTTACACTTTACATTTTGTAAGAGCTTCCGTGAAATAATTCTAGTTTTTTATCTCCATTTAAATGAATTTCGTTTTATATTTATTTAACATTTAATTGCATTTTTAAATTCGTTTCTGGCTAATAAAATCTTAAGGTTTCCCGCAGTGCAAGCTCACACACTTGACTTCACTTTAGTTGGTTTGGCTCCGAGGGAGAGATGAGTAGGGCCGGCGATGTCGGGCAGGTCCCATTAACAATTTTGGGGGCTGGCTAGGATCTGTCTGTAGTTCGCAGTCCGCTTAAGTGCGTCTCGCTGTGCGCTGGCTTTGACAGCTTTTGTTAGGTGGATTTTTGGCTTGGCTTTAATTCTGCCGACTCTGACTCCGACTCCGAAGGCAAACTCCGCCTGACTTATGCCCAAGTTGAGCGGAGGACTTTAATTGAAATTTCGCCGGCGATGGAGATGATGATGATGGCCATGGCCATGGCGATGGCGATGGCTCTAGCTCTGGCGATGGAGCTGGCGACAAGTTGATTTTCCACTCGGAGCAGGCGAAACGAATTGGACATTAAACGCTACCGTTGGCCAAATTGCCAGCGGGCCAGCACAGCTCGGCCAATTGGCGTTAACAAGCGCATTAGATTTGCAGCATCCTCGGGATACCCTCGGATCCCCAGTCACCACTCACTCAGTCCGTCAGCGGCCAATTTGGCAAGGCTGTTTGGGGAATAGCTCGTACCTGGTCTTAACCAACTGCCAAAGCAATTTGCTGGCTGTTTGTCAGGAACGTGTCCCTGGCCATGGCCACCAGTTCCAAGTAGACTCTGGAGCATGCTCATCCGAAGAAGTGCTGCCCAGGAAGCTGCTGCTGCTGCCGCCGCCGCTGATAGAGAAAATGCTGATATTTATAACGAGAACCAGACCATCTGCAGCCTGGCAACAAAGTATAGTGGCTGTGCAAATAAAAACTGCGCTTCAACACGCACAGCACAACACACACACTCAACACACACCTCCTCGCTGCAGTCTGTTTGTAGTTTGCAAATTGTAACTAGATACAATTTGTAGCGTGGCTTTGTTCGCTGCCCGCTGACTTATTGCAGGAAGGAAAGCAGCGCAGAAAGATGGAAAGATCCAAGAAAAACGAGGCAAAAATGGGGGAGCTTTAGTCTTAAGAAGTCGAGATGCCCTATCCGTTATTTATTTGAAAAAGATTAACTTGTAAAAGTTCAATATTTACTCTTTCAATCTGTTTAATTTCAAAGAATTATTCACCATGTTTAAATAAAAATGAAATCCTTATTCTGTATATGATTTCTTAATGTTTGTTTCCTGTTTGTTTATGTTTATTTTTTAGGCAAAATTATAGGGGTTTTATATGGAAGGTACCTATGTATATTTAAATTACTTTCATTATTTATTGAGTGTTATCTGTTGCATTGCTTTTAATACAATTTATATGGCTTTGTGATCTTATTTTTAAGATGCCTATGGTCCTTGAAATTGTATAGAATCCTTTATTTATTATTTATTTATTTATTTCATTTAAAATATGTTATAAGATGTATAACCCCCTGGAAAGAGTATTAAAAGCGCTGCCGGCAACTCGGAGCAGACGGTCGCAATTGTTGGCTGTTCGTTGTTGGTTGCACCCAAAGTGCGTACTCGTATGTCTGGTTTTGTCCGTGGTTCTGGTTGCATTGGAGACCACTGCCTCCGCCAGCAGCAGCTGCCCCCCAATCCGCAGCCGAGTTCCCAGTGATTTGTTGCATTTCTAATGCGACTGGCTCGATGTGTGTGCTCGCTGCACTTGTCGGCCCATGATATGTTTGTGTTTGCATTTTAACCTGCCCCTGCCCCTGACGCTCCTCGCCCCCTCTTCTGGCCCCGCCCCCTCTGTCCTGGCCAATTTTCATTCTCGCGCGAGGGAACTCACTTACGGTGGGATTTCAATTTTGCCAGGCGGAGGTTTCAATTGCCCCGCGGGCAGAGCAGAAGGGCAGGAAGGAGCACAGGAATGGCAACGGGAACTGAAAAACTGGCGGAACGGAGCCACCGATGTCTATCTGGCTGTTTACTGGCCGCGGGTTATGGAAAATAGCGTTAGAAAATATTTGATATGCTTGCTTAAAGGTTACGCACAAAATCTCAAAAGAACTCCCGGGTTCAGCCATTAATTTCTAGAAATAGGAGTGTTGGAAAAAGTTAATTAAAATTGATTTATGATGTGTGGTTCCTTTTTGATAGGTACAAGGCTTTGCATTTCCTGGAATCGGAAATATATTGGGCAGTATGGGTCCTAGAAAATAATTCTATAATTTTTTTGGATTCTAAAAGGTCTGGCATCATTGGCAAGACTGAGTTGCAATTTCGATAAATTTTCAACGATTACTTCTTCCAATATCTTACATTTCAAAGCTCTTGTGGATTTTATCAGACTTATTATATTAGCAGTCAATAAATTATTACTTTATGTTCTAAATTATTATCAGAAGCTTTTAAAAAAGGTTTTACCACTCAGCAGACTTCCAGATCTTTCATCTATGTAAAGGTATATTTTCAAATAGCGGGATTCCCCTTATTCTGAAAGCTCTTTGACATTTCTTTTCTGAATAGAATAATTTGCAAAAACTAAGAGAGAGTGTCGCTTTTCGCCAAATCAGATCCACTTAAACTCTCATCGCCAAAGATATTTATGCAGTATCTTCACGCTGATTAATCCAATCCCTAATAGATGCAAATTAATGACAATCATTTGCAGATTGCTTGCAGATAGCATGCTTATACACGTAGCGGCGCTCGGGGGAAATGGCATGGGATGGCGGCGATGCCCCTCAATTAGCATTGGCTAACTGTCAGCGTCCAATTTACAATTCAATTAACTTTCCAGCACGAGAGCTGTCAGCACAGTTCCATCCTCGCCACCGAACAGCCACCGAAAAAGTAAAACGCTCGCTTCATTAGCGAATTCTCGGAAAATTGCACTGACCTGGTAAGAAGCTCCAACCGAATGAATGCCAGAGGATGCACTACTCCACCCCAAGCCAAGCCAGGCCAAGACACCCCCCTGTCCTCGCTGCTGGCAGGGTGAAAGCTTCTCTGCAGTCCTGGCATTAACTGTGGATTACTTAAATGCTTTTTAATTGAAATTTTTCCTAATTTCACTTTGGGGGATCAAGTGCAACCAGCAGCTACACAAACAGGGACCAGACAGCCGAAGGAATCTCCGACACGAGCACGCTCTGGCGCCTTGCTACCCCAAATATTCCGGAACGGGTGTGGGTGTGGAATTGGGTGTGGGTCTGAGTCTGGGCCTGGGCCTGGGAGAAAAGGGAAGTTTTTGCTTGTCTAGCCATCGCAACATAGAGCGCAAAAAGTGAAAGCCATAAAAACTACAGTAGCGCCAGTGGAGGCAGCACATCATCAATTTCAATGCCGCGCGAGAGTCTGAGTCGCAGTCGGAGTCGGAGCTGGAGTTTTTCCTGTCGCTGACGCTTTTCTCGTTTCCCTCCTGTTTTTCCTCTGCTGTCGCTGAGCTGTTGTTCTTGCTGTTGTCCGCCTCGTTTTTCACGACATTGTTGGCTCTCGGCTCTGGCTGGATATATCTGTGCCTCCGTCTGGGTCTGCACTCAGGAAAAGCCACCGGAAAACTTGTTCCCAAAAGGAGCTCAAGGCGAACCAACTAATTGGTATAAACAAGAGTTCCGGATACTGAAAAATATTGACAAAATAATTTAATTAAGTTAATGTGAAGCGATTCTTAAACTCTAAATAAATTAATAAAGTAAATAGAATATTATTAAGAATTATTAAGGAACTCCTTCATTTCAAACTGCACTTCATAATTTCTTAACTAAGTCAGTTACCCATATTGAACCAAATAAATACTTAATATATATTTTCCAAAGCAACCCAGATTTCTTGGTAAATATTTTCCCAAGTGTTGTTGAGTGAATACCGAGACAGGAGACCGGGAGACCGGGGGAGACTGAAACCCGCTTGGATTTGAGCTGCAAATCCTTGGTAAAAGCATTTAGCACTGCACTGCATTAAGGCAGAAAGCACTTTCTTGCCAACTTCCAACTGCCAAGCGGGGCAGCTGGAGATGGAGTCCATGCCCTGGATAGTATGTAGCATATAGCCTGTACCCCGGACCGAGATGTGTTTGCGCTGCGGCTTTGGATTTCAATTTATCGCCTGGTATTTGCCGATGGCACTCACCCCACAAACACTCCGCGTCCGTATGCATAACCGTAATTTGCAGCTCCGATGGCAATTCATCAGAAGCCTCTTCGCTCCGATTTTGGAGCAGAGAAGGGCAGCAGCAGGCTCTCCGGATTGTGATTCTTCTTTTTAGCACACACTCGCCAAGTGGACGACCGGCCGGTCGGCCGGCTCTGCGGCTGGCTGACTAACCGAGTGCCGTCATTAGCTTATCGCCGTGGTCCCATCTGCCATTCCCCATCTAGATATGCAGCCGAAAATCCAAGTTCAGGGCCCCGAAAGTGCAACGACACTTGCAATCTTTGCATTGGAGAGTGTTAAGGGGGGCTTGGTGGGGTCTCGAGGGGTTAAGGAACCAAACGGTTCCTTTTGTTTGCTCATTCGTCCGTTGCCCGTTCGCCGGCTTCAATTTTGCGCATCAGTTGTAATTCATACTATAACGCATACACAGAGATAAAATAAGATAATATAATTATTGGAATTTTTGTACAAAATTATATTTAGGTACATATTTTAATGATCGCCTCTGGATATTGGTCTTTAAAATTTCAAACTGTTTCTTCAAACCCTTTCTTTGCTGACTAAAATAATATTCTTAATATCATTCTATTAAGTTTATACATTTTTAAATTATACTTTTAGCATTGTTTAATTGTTATTATGGGCTAAAAGTTATAAATTAATTTAATAAAATTATGATTTTTCTCTCTGCACTTCCCTTCTGCTCCCAAACACCGACTCTTCCACGAAATTTGCCGGCAAACTTGAAATTAACATGTTGCCGCTTCTGCCGCTTCTTCTGCCGCCGATTTAGGATTTAAGAACCGTTCTGCGGTTCAGTCCAGCACACGTCACCACACTCCACTTGAGCCCTGCCCAATTCCGTTTAATTAGCATGGCCAGAATGTCCGCCACAGCTGCTTAAGCACGATGTTGCTGCTGCTGCTGTTGCTGTTGCTGCCTCAGATGTTGCTTCAGATGTTGCTGCTGCTGCTGCTGCTGCTGGCTAGCAGTAGATGTTGCTGCTGGAACGAACTTGGCGGCTTCCGTTGGCTGCGCACGCGCAATTAGCCAAAGCAGACGCCGGCTTAGGTACTTGACCGATAGGCTTACTTCTTTCTACACCGCCAAAGCTGGAGTTACTTTTGGCAAAGAGTGCTGCGAGGAAGTTAATTTCAAAAGGGAACTATTAGACTTAAGAACAAAGTCCAAGTTGTATGGATTTATGAAGACCTTACATAAAAGTCATTCCTTAAATTATTATTAAAACTTATTTTAAGTCACACTCAGTGTTGGAATTTATGAAGATTTCTTTTCAATATTAATAACATTCTGTTCTTATATTAGTATGTGATTTTTGCGACTTTATAAGTGAAGTAATTCATGTAAATTAAAATTGTTATAGACTAATAAACTGTATACTTTGATTCAACAGCTTAAGAAAACAACATAAAAACTAAGAAATAAATATTTTTATTGATCAAATAGTTTGTAATTATTTTACTTTACGGTTTAAGCCTCTCTAATCTTTCTAATTTTTGCCCAAGGACTCTGCTCTCCAAAAAGTCAATGGATATATTTCATAATATTATTTTAATAGTAAGAAAGACAAATTCCCGTATCAATAAAGACCCAATCTATCCGTAAATAAAGACAAATTGGCAGCCACTAAAAGCATTGAATGCAAATGGAATTGGCAAATTCCTGGAGGCATTCGATCGCATTACCACAAATCCACCCAGAGCCGTGGAACCAGTTGGGAGCCCCATAAAACCACATTGGCAGGCTGGCAGGGCGCTATATATAGAAGATGCTAAACTAAAAATAGCCGCGTCTTAAATGATTTTTGCTCATTAGAGCGTGCGTGTTGCAGGCAAAAAGTGGCAGCAACTAAAACAAAAGCTCAGCTTGCAGCAAACTTACTGCTGTTGCAGTGGCTGCTGCGGCTGTTGCTGCTGCATTGGGGTCCACATTTTCTACATGACGCTGCGAATGCCAGGAACATAATAAAATCATGTAATGGACTGCGCATGAAAAACAATGCAAAAAGCGTTGACAACATGACCATATTTCCCCCGATCCCTCTCATTCCAGGCGGCAGTGTGTGTGTATCTGTGTTGTTACTATTTTGCAGAATAATGTAATAAAAATAGCATGCCAAGCATTGGCCAGCTAGCCAGCGAGCTACACTCGAAGAAGAGCTGTTTGAGGTAATTAATTTTGAGTAGAAGAACTTTAAAACTAAATACAGCTGAAGTAAGTTTGGTTAATCACTAAAAATATTTAAATGAAATATTTAAATTCCAAGCTAAAATAATATTACATTTCTTATACATAGATGACTTTCTCCTAGTGTTTCCCCAGGCAGCCAGCCATGATGACGATCATGCCGATCGATAGCCGGCCGACTGAAGATGGCACAACAAAAGACTTTGGACACAAACTCACGCAGGCACTGGCAACTGGCAACTGGCAACAGCAACTGCCTGGAATGCCAAGTATCGTGTGTTGAATGCATGCCAAGCATAGTGGCTGCCCCTGGCCTGGACCTTCCCCATCCCCCATCCAATCTGCAGTTCCCACTCCCATAGCCAGTCCCACCACCCAAGCCCCTTGACCAGCCATCCTGGGAGTTGTTGGCCGCCTTTAGGGCCAAAGGCAGCATTGAAAACGAAAACTGCTGCGCGACATGAGCACGACAAAGCCATGGCCTCGAGACTTGGCTTTGGTCCGAGTGCCTCTCGGGATCGGGATCGGGATCGGCAACGGGAACGGCATAGGGATGGCATCGGGATATGGGCAACCTAATGGAGCTAGCCTAGCACAATGCCGCCGCAGATACGGATGCCCAGATACACGCGCCAGATACAGATACTGGCTGGGCCCCGCCACATATGGGGAGTTGGTTTATGAGTTGCCCACTGCCTAAGTGACACAAAACGGCGGCTAAATGATGTGCAGATAGCCGGGCACTGGCCAGGTTCTATAAATAAACAGATGCCGAGTCACTACCCGGCCCAGGCCAGACGGCTAATTAAAATGAAAGTTTTACCTGAGATTTATTTCGTGTTCCCGGGAATGGACAAGAAGAATGGCCATCAGGAATATTATGATAATTTAGAGCTGTGAGCTAAGATTGCGATAAGCAGATCCCGCGAAATTTATAATGCCACAAGTGGCGAATTTGTCTAGGCTTGGCTTGGCAGATTTATTTGGAGCTTTATTTGGAGATATGAAAACTATTAATTTAAGGCCTGTACTAGAATAACTTGAATAAGTCAATAGATATCATCAAGCTAGAAAGCCTTACAACACTTGTGAGTTATTCCATAAATTAATAAGTTGGAAACCTGTGTCACTATTAAGAAAATCTAAGGAAATGTGTAATAAAATATCTTTATCTCAGCCAAAATGCAATACCCGTTACAGAGAAAGCATGGGATTATATTTCTGATAAAGTATAAGGTTCTAGAAAGATTACAAACACTTGAGTTACAGTTTTCTTTAGTTAAGTCTGAAAACCAACTTTAAACTATTTGTCCTTTAAATAAGTATTTATTTATTTAACCTAAAACATAACAAAATATAACTAATATTTTTAATTGCATGCAAAAGATATTTAGTCACAGGTTAAAGATTTTCAAAACATCTAAAAGCCAAGTTATTTGATCCGCTTTTGCTAACGATGACCCATCTGATAAGCCCGAATTAAAATCATTCCTCCCTCTCTCTCTCTTTTACTAGAGCAGTGATCCACGTGAATTCCCCCTGATCACCATGACAGAGAAAAAGCCACCAAAGTGACCCCAGAATGGCGTGAAAAAACCCACTGACTAAGCCCGAGTGTGGCAGCCACACCAAGTCGGACCATTAGTCATCATCAGGTCGATCGGGGCCGTAATCGGAATCCGAAAAGGTTCTGGGTTCTCTGGTGGTTTTTTTTTCGCCTCGTATCTTTTTGCAACGCACCTTCGGAACCAAAGTGTCCGACATTTATCTTGATTATTGCCGTTCCAATGTTCTGAATGCGACATAATTTATGCAAACCAGGCGGGTTATGCTGCTGCTGAAGCTGAGACTGTCCATGGAGAAAGTGTGATTCACCTCATTGATACGGGCACGAGCCGAGGTGGAAGTGGATGTTGATGTGGAAGTGGAAGTAAGGTTTCTTGGCTTCTTGGCCCCGCGAGAAGGTCAGGAGAGTTCAGCCAAAGAGTGGCTGGAATTTTAGCGCATTCGAGAGCATGCATGTAAAGCAAATGCCAATTTAGAAAGTAAAAACAAATGATTAAACAAAATGGCGCAGCATTACTTTCATTCACTCACTCTTTTTGTGTTTTTTCGGTGCTTCGAAGCTTTATAACAGTAATAAACACGAGGCTACCTGACCGAAAGAAGCGGCCTGCCATGGTATGGCGACACGGGTTCAAGGTTTTTTGCACAGCAAGAAAATACAGAGATTTGTAGCTTAAATATGTTTTATTTTATATATACTTAGGAGGCATTCCAGTGGAGACCTAAAAGCATGCCATATAAAAACTTATTTTAAGCCGTACTAAATAAATCCAATACAATTCAAAATGTGTATTTTCGAGTATTATTTTTATACAAACCTAATCTAAAATTCGATAACATTAGTATTAATTAGTATTAATAGTATTAAATAGTATTAAATAGTATTAAGTAGTATTAACACGCATCTTACCACGAAATGTTTAATACTCAAAGGTTTAAAATTATGTGTAACTATTTCTCTCCGTGTTCTCATATAAAAGATTCTTTTGCCATTTCAGCCATTCTTCTCGGTCGTTTCTTCTGCGCTATTGTCTTGCCTTACTGGTTACTCGTATTTTTGTCTCTTTGGCCGGGAAGGGTTCATTGTACCCCCAGCTGGCGGCTATAGGGAAGAGATCCCAGTAACAGTCCCAGTCCGATCCCCAGATCTGCTCTCACGCAATGGGCGCAGCAGCAGCAGCAGCGGCAGAAGCAGCTTTTTGGGGCCCGGAGTTTAAACAAAGCTCTCATCTCGACCCTGGCCCAGCTCATCATTAAGGCGATGTTCTGATAAATGATTAATGGAGCGCGTCTAGGGTTACGGCATAAACAAATGAGAGATGGCGGCCAGCGCGTGGAACTTTCTCCGATTTACGATTTACTTTCTGTTTCGCACTCTTGTAAGCTGTCGCTCTTGTTAATTTTAATTTTAGAATCGGAGAGTTATAGGTTTTGCGGCTATATTTGGCACTGCATTTATTTTTTGCCAACCGTCTTCACTTTCGCTGCACTAAAACGTGGAATAGCCGAGGTAGTTCTGTTTACGAGCTCGGGCTATCAAAACCGAATCCATCCCGCCTGAGTTTCGGTTTTTCAGTTTTTAAGATTTGGCTCTGCGTATGCAAATGACTTTCACTTCACTTTCGTTCAGTTTTAGTTTTGCGGCGGAGCCTCCATTCTTATTCTAATGGGCCGCGAAAGGCAATTGGTGAAAGGTGATTGATCAGTGATCGTTGAAGGTACCACGCCTTTTCTGATAATATTTTTAATGATGATTCTTTGGCAAGTGCGCAATTATTATTCAAATTAACGAAACTTGTTTTGGCCACACAATTAATTTGAAATAATAAACCAAATGCCGCATAATGTTTATTACCGCTCGTTGGCCATGCAATTTGCATAACATCCGAATTATGAGCCACACGCCCCAGCTCCTTCGCCAGCTTCTTTCCTTTCTTGAGCCAAGCATGCAATTAAGTGCTGACGTCGCTAAGATTGCTGAAGATTGCTAGGAGATGGCCCCCAAGCGATGCTTTCAATCAATGCCAAAATTTGCCATTTGATTTCACTTGATTGATGTGCAAACATTGCACATAAAGTGGCCAGAGGAAGGAACTCCCCTTGGCCAGCAGGAGGAGGAAGCGAAGAATGCCCGGCCGGAGTCTGCTAATTAGGAGGGGGTGAGGTTGGCGATGCGATCCTCTGAATTGGCAGCTGCGTGCTAAAATTGACACCTTTGCGCATCAAAGTCCGCCAGTGACTTGGCAGATTCTGCACTTGCAACGCAGCAACATCGGCAACTTGGCAGCAACTCCTTGCTGCAAGCTTCTAACTAAAAAACTACAATCGCCATCGTTTGTTGTTGGTTCTAATCGATTTCTCCAACAAACACAAGGCGGGAACAAACAAGCGACTCTCACTGCACTCAAACAGCAACTGCAACATCCATTGCAGCAGCAGCAGCAGCAGCAACAACAAGAACAACCAGTGTTACCGCGGGAAATTCCAAATTTATACGCGCTTTTTTCACAGCTTTCCAGTGGGTGCAGCCCCCAGATCCCACTGCGTTTCGTTAGTTCGTTTTTATTAATCATTTGTTCTAGGAATTTACTGCATTTTTATTGAGGCTAAACCAAAGGCTGTGACTCTGACTCCGACTCCGACTCGAACTTGGCCGCTTCTCTCTTTGGGCCATGTGCTAAACTCATCGGCAAACAGGTTGCCGTCGCCGTCGCCGCCCCGTTCCTGTGGTTTTTGTTTGCCAAATTCAAACAACAACAAGGTGGCACAGGTTAAGCCCAGAGATCACACCGATCAGGAAATACCTTAACTATTATTTAATGTATAAATAAAGTAAATATTACATTAAATATTAGGAATAAGATAACACCTAAAAACTAGCGCATCGATAAGAAAGTTAGCCTGATAGATGTTGTTATCGATCGAGCAAGGATAAAGAAGTGCGGTCACTAGCTAAGGAATAGAAAAAATGTACAAAGTGGGAAATTTACATAAATTTAAAGACTTACAATGGTATTTTTATATATATAAATATTTAAACGTGAGAAAAATTCCTCTTAAACTCTTTTTCTTACCAAAATATACTCTATATTGATACCAAATCAAAGGCAGCCGAGTTTCGTTATTTTTATGGGTAATAAATTAATTTTAATCACTTTCTCTTAAGGTATTACTTCAAATTTACATTCTTTAGAGTAGAATTCCCTCAAATATAATATATTAATCTCAACACAATAAATATAAACACATCATTAGGAAAGGTTTTAGCTATTATTTTTACGATATATCCCCAATTTCTTTTGTCTTCAAATAAATACTCAAAACGGGGTCAGAAATATAACTTTTTAACGACGAATATAAAAGTTCTCTCCAATCGATCACAGATTTGGCTATAACCTTTGGTGAGAGTGGCCACATGTCCATCTTTACGGCTTCTCGCCCATTCCTGCAGCTGTTTGCGCTGCAATTTGGGTCATTTGAATCATATGCATAAAGTTCCCGTCGTCGCCAGCTTCCCACAATTGCATTTTCCCTGCGATTCCGATTCCGAGCACACATTCGATGATTCGTTGGGGAAATTGGGAGAAGAGTTCGCGTTGGGAGAAAGGTTATTCTGCGAGTTGGCTCATCAGCGCAAACAGGAAATAGAGACCGTATATCAAAATGGCTGCGAGTGGCAACAAATTTGCAGCTTGTTGCTGTCAGCGGTTCTCAGCTATCAGCTTGCAGCTCTCGACGGGATCCGAGAGAGACACCGCGCGATTCCCCAATTCGCCGGATCCCAGCTCCTTGGTTATCAGATACGCCGCGAGATGTTTCTAATTTATGTGCAGCAACAACGAAATATCTTATCAACAACTAAATGACACAGCCGCTTAAGTTACAAACACGCAAAATCCAAGCCCCTAGCCCGAGAGGGGGAACCTGGAACCTGGAGTCTCTAGCTACGGTTCTGGTCTAGGAAGTGGACTTGGTGACATTGACACTGAGGCTTTCAATTGTGGCGCTCGCGTATCGAATGCATATCGTGCAATGGAATGGCAACTGAGCCGGTAAGACAAGTTTCGCGAATTGCATCAGAGTTTGGCCAGAACACAGAACCGAACGGCATGGAGTGGAGTGGAGTGGAGTGGAGGACAGGGCCATGGCCATGGCCATCCCGATCCCAATATGATGTAATAAGCCATCGGATTGGAGCCAGAGTTGCCGGCAGCGAGGGGCGATCAAAAGCGCATTAAAAAATGTGGCAAAAGTAAACAGATGCAGAGAGACTCTGGAAAAGAGGCAAGTGCACTGGAATTTCTGTTTGAAATTAATGGGAACTATTTTTAAAATTTATATAAAAGAGGTTTCTTTTCCTCAAACGTTTTTTTTAACTTGATAACTTAATAAAATTTAATTTTATTAATCAACCTTTTCAGTAGATGTAAAAACCTTAATATATTTGTCTGATAAGGTTAAAATTATACACAAAACATGATGGTAGTTATGGGAATTTTGCTGATTTATTGAGCCTTTTGACCCCTATCAAACCCTAGTTAGTTAGCATAAAGAGACCCTGAGTCTCTAAGAACATAAATTTCTAAATGCAGCATTTGCATAAAAAGCCCCCCTGGGATTTTTATTAGCCATAAAATTTCCTTATTAATAGATAGTATGTTATTGAAATATTTGTTTAATGATGGTAGCATCATTGCCTTAAGACTTGCATTAAATGTATGATCATTTTCATAACAATTTTCTAATTGGAAAATATATTAAAAACAGCTGAGAAGAAAGTTTGGGGTCCAACAAATTTTATATTAATTATACCAGGCTAAATAAGGCTATATGATTCCTTTAACTTAAACGACAAAGATCTAGTACTTCATTATTAGAGCCACATTTTTCTTGGTGCATAATCCCGGCCAGGCAACATAATTTGCCATTTTAATAAATGCAACTAAGGCTAAAAATAGCCACTAGCCGCAGCAGCGAAAATGTTGCCTCACTGGTTGGTTCCCTGCTCCATGTTGCCTGCTCCATCACCTGCCATCCGCCGTCCTCGAGTTCCGCATCTGATTCAGAGACTCAGCCGGGCCCAGAAAATCCGCAGGCGACTGGCGAGGAGAAGCTGCAAAAATGGATGGATGCCTCGCTCTGGGCCCGGCGGAAGTATTAGGAGAGCAACCTGTTGGTCATGCGCAATTACTTCGATTTGAGAATGCTGTCTGCACTTTAGATAACGAAAAATAACTGGATACACATAGTACGTCGAGTGCTGGACTCATGTTTATAAATAGCAGATGCGCCGCATCTGAATCACTCAGCCGGCGATCATCGGCTCCCATTCCCAATCCCGAACCCATTCATGAGGCGGGAGCAAAGGTACCAGAGATAACTTACTACATCCGCCAGTCAGTGCGGTAATTAATGATGGAACTCACTGAACCTGCTGTTTTATTGGCGGTCTGAAAATAGCAAAAGCGTGATTCAATTAGGCGGTCAATTGCTGCACAGAAAAAAGTTCAGTTAGCTGTTAGTTTGTTGTTTAACATTTTTCCTATCGGGAGATGCATTAAAATTAATTTTATCTATTATGAATGCTTGTCAAGCTATTAAGTTAAATTAATTTAACATATTTTCACAAGTTCTCTTTTGGTACAAAACAGCAAGAGGGCGGCCCAGCTACTTGGGCTTTACCGCACAAAATGCGGCACCGTTAAACTATTATTGAAGACTTACAAAACCGATTGAGGAAAGCCCTAATAACTTCCTATTAATGATTACCAATGTATTTATATTTTTCATTTTATTTACAATTAAATATTTTTTTTATTTAAATTTGTTAAAATCTTCTTAGATGCATATTTTCTTTCTGTGTATTAGAATGAAAATAGCAAAAGCGTGATACTATTAGGCGGCCAATTGCTGTTGAACTGTTAATTGAGTTTGCTGATTTTTCGCCCGTCGTCTGTTTGCATTTAAATTGTCTCATTTGCCCAGATTCCAGATTCCAGTCGCCAGTCATCAGTTACCAGTTACAGACCCGATCCCAGCTCAAGACCCATACCCATTCCCATACCCATTCCCGAGCGCGTTCCCTGCTCCGCCCGCGGGGCAAGTCGAGCGGCGAAAACAATTGACACAGAAAGCAAGCCAAAAAGCGCCTAAGCGCCACTCGAATGACCAGTTGGCTTTTGGCCACAACATTGTTGTGTTAGCTGTTTGCGAATGCCGCCGCTTCCACACACAATCGACAAGCCAAAAGCCACAAAAGCCAAACACTTGACGCCGCCGCCGCCGAACTGAAGAGTCAGCCGCTCATCCATTCCTCGCGTGCACTCTGCAAATGGGTCAGCAAATGGCCGAAATCGAACGGCCGGCTGGGTTCAATTGCTCCCAGCAGCTCCTGCAAAGATAACTAATGAAAATCCCAGATTATCGGGCCGGGGCACGTTGCGTGCTTTGGCCGGCCAGCAGGTTGCACAATCCCACACACTAATCTGCTCAAGTTGGTCCACTGATTTTTCGGCAGCCCCACGTTCATTCATTAGGCGTGCGTGAGATGCCAAATTGGCGATCGCGATCGCGAATTTGAATCGCAAATTTGGCCGTTAATCAATCAACATTATATTGTTTAACAATCCGGCTTCCGAAAGGTATGTACCCATCATGATCAGTCGACAAATTACGTTTACAAGGTGAGCTAATGCAGTGGCGAGTTAGGGGAGATACAGAGCTACTCAAGCTGAGCCTCAGGGAATGCAAGCATTATGTGCTTGCTTTGTAAATGAAAAGATCTAAGATATTTAAGATGTATATGATGCTAAGTGATATGTTAGATATGAGACTCTTAAGTGAGGCAAATAATCTTTCCATCGATCTGCTACTTGGACTGATTTTTAATCGGCGAAAAGTCAGGCAACCGTTAGCATCGGGTTAATTGCGAAAACGATCGGCTAATTGGAGTGCACGAAATCAAAAATTCTACCGCCATTTGTGTGGATTCTTTTGGACAATTGCCTCGAGATATCGAAGATATTCATTCTACATTCTACATTCTACTCTATTCGATCGTTTAGGCGATCGTTTGGTCATTCTCCATGGCCGATCCAATGGAAAAATAAAAGACGACCTTCAGCGAAAGCGGCTAAGGCCGCTTTCCAAGCGTCAGCTGCCCCATTGAAGTATCCACTAAGTCCATAAGCCTTTTAGCTCTGCAATTGTCCGCGAGCGCGCTGCGCCCAATTCTTACTGACAAAACACTGGGAATAGCGAATCGAGAATCGCGAATCGCGAATAGCAAATAGCAAATAGCCAAGCGGACTAGAAATGAAAGGCTTTTGATGTTTCGGCTAAAATATGTATGTTGGCAATGGAGAAGCTTTCACGCCGCCGCCGAAGGCAGACAAAGCCTCGGTCCGGCTATCTAATTTATCTCAATCGCATTTTATTTAAATTGAAAAACTCAATTCGGTTTGGCCAAACGAATCACTCCGGGGCAGCATAAACGGCCGGCAAAAACCGATTACGGATTGAAATGTATGCAAATATACTCCGTTTTGATAAATTTCACGCGATTAGCATCTGAATCGGCGCGAGGCAGGCGACAACACTTGCTATACATCCACCGAAAAATTCGGAGACTGTGTTCGGGTATATCCCGTAGTCGGAGCACATAAAAAAAATATTTGAGATATTTTTCAAACACAATTAAAACATTTTTCATTTAGATTTGGTTAGGAAATTTATAGTAAAGACTGCATTTTTTGATGCAACATATTATATAATAATTAAGTTACCGTTTTATTTTTGTAAAGAAATTTATTTTTTAAACTAAATTATAACCAGAATTACAATTTATATTTAATACAAACATTACCATTGTTTCCTGCATTTTCCCAAAATATTTAAAATTTAATTTAAATTATTTTCATCTCCTTAAGTAGTTCTAAGCTCTTTTCAACAGCTTTTCTCTCTGTGTGTCTCAGACGGGTCACTTAATTTGTGACCCTTATCAATGTGGGCAATGTTGTGAATATGTTTTCGGCTTGTTTGGCGGGCAATTTTATGCATTCATTAATTAACACGGAGAGCGGTTGGTCGGTCAGTTCGTTAACCCATCGTCCACCGAATTGGCAGTAGCGGCGTCATCATCCATATAATTTGGTGACATTTTTAAGGCATTGCTTGGAGTTAACTTTTGTTGTTCGCTGTAAAATCGGTTTTATTGATACTAAAAGTATGATCAGTGAATTAAGGGTGCCGTTTGATGGTTATTCTGGGGTGTTAAGTGCCCCACCGGGGGCTGTAAAAAAACATTCGTTTGAAACAAAAGACTTAGGACACGAACTTGATGGCGATTTTATTGCAACTTTTGTGACTCACTTTGGCTGACTTCTGGTAAATCGCCTTTAATATGAACAGCTATTTATGGCTGCCCTTTATTCAGAAGGTCGTTAGCCCGCTTCAATGATCCGTAAATTACATCCAAGCGTACATTTCCTTTTATTTGTTAGTTATGTTTGAAAAATGATCGGCGTTTTATTGAAAAATCAGCAAAATTGAGAAATTATATAATAATTTAATTTAAAAAACCTGCAAAATTCCTTTGCTGAGGTATTCCCATAGGTTTCTTTAGTATACACTAGTAGTAAGGCTCTTAAATATTATACTTCCCAATAAATAACTTGATGAATACCAGCAGAGAACCTACCGCAGCTACCTTAAGCCCCATTTGGCTGTAAAAAATCTCTGCAAACAATAGGCTTAGACGACGAACTCAATGGTGATTTTATTGCATCTTTAGTGAACCTAGTCGGTTAAAATATGAAGAGCTATTTGCGGCACATGGCGCTAAAAAGTTCCCAAAGCCCAGGTCGTTAGCCCGTCCGGTTGCGATTATCAGGGAATCGTTCCCAGCCCGACCCATTGGTGGCCATTCCATTCTGAAACTGGGGCTTCTGTCGCGGATAAGAATCGGCAAAACGGTGCTCCATCAAGCCAACGACTTGCTCTCCGTTTTTTTACAATTTTTTTATTCTTTTTGGGGCGTGCCAGCGATCTAGAAATGTCGCCCAGAAATGCCGGCGGACAGCGGCGTTTTGTAATGCAAATTAATTTTGTAATCAGTTTATAAATAGCCCTGTGCGACTCTGGGGGGGACTGGGAAAAATACGTAGCTGGTTGAGTTCCGCTGACTCACGCGACTAGCGACGACCTGTGCTATGATCTATGCAAATCCCCGGTCAAGTCAGCTCGACGCGGCGGCAATGGTTAATTTTTGAAGACGCGAAGTAAACATAATAGCAATTAAGCAAGTTGGCAAACAAATATCTTCATAAGCATCTGATAAATGGAGGCTGAAAACAAGATTCTGCGGGGCTTTGTCTCTGACGGAGTTCTTGTTCTTGTCTCCAGACAGAACGGCTTACAAGGAATTCATTAATTTCTTCTGTTTTCGATATTTTGTCATCAATCAGAAATAACTTTCAACGCACGCCAATTCCTAGGTATAGTGCTCCAGCCATTTGTGGGTTTTGCGGATTTTTGTGGATATTTTTCTCAAACTTTGCGACTAATGATTCGCCTGAATGACTGACTGACTGAGTGACTGCTCTGCGAACTTCATTAATTGTTTTATAAATATGCCGAATTAATTAATTTAAAATGCCATTAATTACGTTTTAATAACTCATTCGCAGACAAAGAAAGCAATAAATTCCGACAGTTAGTTAAAATTACCAGAACTCCGCAAATAGAAAAATGGCAAAGAGAGTTGAGAAAGTTCCAGCATCGGTTTTTGGCAAAAGAATAAAATGAATTCACCGTCCAATTAGTGGTGCTAATGCGCAGCTAAAGCCAAATTTATTGCACTTTTTATGGGCTGCCAAGAATATTTAAGATTTTTAAAAGCCCCCGAAGACCGCAGATGAAAAGGATCCTAAAAATCTCGGCAAATGAGCTGAGTTAAAAGGCTAAGAGAGAGAGATGGAGATGCTTTAAAATGGTTTTTAGCCGCTGTCCAAGGTCTCTGGCGTTTCCGATGAGTGAGTAAATACAACCACACTTTATACCAATTATTCTTGAATTATTCACAGATGTAAATACTTCGCACCTAGAAACTTGGTGCGGAATTTCCCATTAATCTCTATGAATCGTTGGAGAAATTTCTGGAAAGCTGCCCAGATCCAGCCACGAATAATCAGCCGGACAGCCGAGCAAAATTAGAATATAAATGACTGCCATAAATATAAATTGAATCATAATATGTCTGACAAAATCCAGCGATCTTATGCGGCCATTCTCCATGGATTCTTCCCCGACGAAGCCAAAACAGAACGATAAGTCTCGGGTTATTTTTTAATTGCCCGAAGAACCTCGTCTGCTGGCGCAGTTACGCCCTCATCTGCGTAGAACGCTGGATGCAATTCGTCTACGTCAGCCGGGCACTAAAAATAAATAATAATAAATGCCCCCGGCTCGATTCAGATCTGTTTTCTGTTGGATAGCTGGTTCTGGTTTGGGGGAATTTCATTTGCGGAAGATGATGCGCTCCGAGCTAAAGTGACCACGACACGCATCATTTTATGCGACTCTGGGTTAATTAAGCGTCCCGTCTCCGCCAGGTGTTGTAAGTGGCGGACCGGCGGACTGTGGGACGACCCAGTTTTTCCCGCTGCACAGCTCAGAGCCGAACAGAACAAAGCCACGAAATGGGTTCACTCCAGGCACGACGCCCAATTGGTAAACGTGTCTCTGTCACTTTAAGCCCGACAAATGGTTGGCTTTTTGGTTTTTGCCGCGTCTCCTAGTTGACGCGGGGGAGGCGACAAATCTTGTCAAGCTTGGCGCGAAAATTTTTGCGCAAATAGATTCGCAACACTCAAAGGGAAGAGCCAACGCAGAAACAAACCAAAGATACTAAGTTCGTACACAGGAAAATAGATTTTAAATTTAAATAAATTAGGTATCCTGTGTAGATTAGTTTGGTAAGTATTTCGGAGTTTTAATATACGTTTAGTTAAAGGAATAAAAAAGCATTTTGAATGGTTTTATTCTGTGTGATATCTTCTTATTACTTTTATTTGCCAATAATTCTGCTCCCTTTGTAACCTGCGATTTATTTACTGATTGTAGTAATTCTTTATAAATCAAACCACATTGAAACCCTTCTCTTAAATACCTTTAATATCTCTTTAAAACGTGGCTGGCTTCTTTTATCTTAACAGAAAATCAAGTATTTATCTTCCTTGATTAGCTATTTTCTGCAGTGCTGCTAAGTATCTCCTGCTGCGCGTGGGTCAGACAAAAGTCAGCCCGCGATACTGCAAGATACAAATGTATCTGGCGGCTGAGCGCGCATGTGTGGCGGCAACTGTGAGCGACTGCCGCCGCCTCGGCACTCTCTTAGCCGCGTTCTAATTAGCCATGCCGGGCACAGTTTGGTATTTGCTTTGTGCACAAGCAAAAATGTCAGCTGAGAGCGCTCCGTCTCCACTCCGCTCCACTCCACTCCCCTGCCCCTTGTTCGTGGTCCGCAGTCCGGAACACAAGTCGAAACATACAAATTAGAGCAAATACAAACGAATACAAATAACAAATTGCTTGGCGCATGGTAACAAAAGTACCGTTACACTTGAACTTGTTCGCCAAGAGCCAGGGATCGAAGTGGAGAGTGGAGAGAGTGTGGAAGAGGGAGTGGGACGGAGCGGTGTTGTACACTGGGGGAAATTATAATATAAATTGGGATTACTTTTTTGTAGGCATTTACTAGGAGATACGAGAGTTTATTTATTTTTGACAAATATAAATTATATTATAAATAAAATTAGGTTCTTAAATTTCTTGATTCATTCTCAGCACATTTAGCAATATTTGTTAAAATAAATAAAATATAAATATATGTTAAAATAACAAGCAAAAAGCATTTATAAATATTTCTAAAACCCATATTCTTCTAAAACTATGAAACTTTTATTAATTTTAAATCGAAAACTGTCTAGTACTTCTTTTTGAGAATTATCCTTTAGTTAAAAATTTTATAATTGAGTTTCTGTCAAAGATCATCCTTTGAAAATATTAATAATACTAGTTCCTTGAATAACACCCTCTCACAATGTAGTCTTAGTACAAATTTTATAGTTAAATTCTATTACCAACCACCCTCCATAGTTAATAATAAATATTTGCCCAAACAATAGATATTTTTAACCAACAATTCCCAAAAAAAAATCTACCGCGTTTTGCATACGATTCCATCCATTAGTAGGGCAAGCAGACCTGCGCGCGAACTCTTCTTTCCCGAAAAAATTACAGTAAGTGTATGGGGGTCTTGTTGGGGGCCTGGATTCGATTTTACGATCGTTTGAAAGTCGGTTCGTCTGGGTTTGGGTGAAAAGTGAATGGCAGCCGACTCGAAACTATTTTCGGACAGCGCCCATTCTGGCAGGGCGTGGCGAGGCGAGGCGTGAGCGAATTGACAAAACGGACACAATGCACCGCAAGCGGAGCACGGCTTCCAGGTAAAAACAGACTAACGCGATTATTATGAAATTAATGCAGTTGGCCTTGAAAGCCGTTGGGGCAGGGATTTTTTGTATTTTGATATTTTTGGATATTTTCGTATTTGCGGCTGCGTGCGTAAAATTCATGTCAATAGAAAAAAGCCATTAATAATTGAGGCGTGAGCCAACGTGGGTGACTTGGTGCGGCATGTTGTCCGTCATGTGTTTTGGCCAATTAGCGGCTGTCAAATGTTGTTGACTCTTGTCCGGCCAGGTTTCATTTCTTTCTTATTCCCCTTTGGGCTTTTTTTGTGGATTTCGAGTGACCCTGACACTGGAGAAGACCCATCAGTCGGGACAGATGACAGCAGATGCACTCGAGGCGGATTTGGGGCTCCGAGTGGGAGGATGACGCGGCTGCTGGATCAAGGAAACGAAAAAATGCTGCACTTTGCGGCGCTTCAGATTCCTTAAGCCTTTAATGACATCGAAAGGAGGAAAAGGGGCTCCAGTTGAAGACCCCGTCGTGTCCATTAGGCACTCACTCACGAGATGCGGACGTTGAACCTTGAAATAGACCTTAGAGAGATGGCAAAGAAATAATAAAAAAAATGCCATGGCAGCGACTGATGCGAAACAAACGAAAATAAGTTGGAAATGAAAACTGGTTTGGTTTTAGCCAAGTTAGAACTCTAAATCAGCCAGAAAAAAAGAAGGCACGAAACAAAAAAAAAACGCCAAACTCTTACTCATATTAATAATAAGGCAAACATAAAAGAAATAAGAAAATTCGCTGGCTGTAAAGAATCTTAAATACGCTACTGCCAATGAAAATGGCACTTAATATCGCGAATCTCTGCTGTCTGTTCAGATCTGAATCGACATTCTTGATCGCACAAAAGATAGTCTAAAGCAGTGTGCTTTTTGGGAAGATTTATGATCCCATTAGGAGAAAGAACCAAAGCTCTCAGCCTGCGTGTCCCATTGATATTCTAATTCACTGATTATGTTGGGCACAGCCGGACGTGGATTTATTAAAGCCACTGGCACAGGCCCAGCAGATCTGACTCTGTTCCCGAATGAGTATCTAATGCCACTCGAGTGCCGTGTAATCGCTCTGTGAATCACTAAAGCGGATTCGGACTGGATCGGATTCCGATTCTAGTGGCGTCTCGCTGGCAAAACGGAAATATCCAGACGAAAGCGCCTTAACCTCTTCGTGCTGCAGGGTTTCACTGGCAGAAAGTGTGGCCTCAAAGGGTCATTTGGCTTAAATTATATTTAAGCATTATATTTACACTCCTTTTGACACTCCCCTCTAGCATTTTCTAACTTACAGCTGTTCAACATATTAATGTGCTATGACACTGTAGCAACATTTTTATTTTTTAGGATTTTCATTTGAGCCTTGAAAGATACAACAATATGTATGTGTAATACTATATTTATCAACTGGAATGTATCCTTTTAAACCAAATGCCAGTGTTTAATTTATAAATGTGCTATGACACTGTAGTTAAACTTTCATTAATTACAGATTTGACGAATCTTGATAGACACAAATATATGTGTGGTTTGGATTTTTTTCTTAAATCCAGTATTGTATCTTTTTACACTAGAAACTAAGGTTGAACAAGGGTACGTGTATTCATTAGAACCCTGAAAGTTGTAACTATCAGTGTGTTCTGTAATGTGAGTAAGGTCACACCGATTTCAATCCTTGTCCAACAATTTTAATTTATGTGAGTCACCTAATTTGTTCGTTTCAACCTGCTCTTGTACAGAGTTATAATTATTTTGTAGTAAAAATGATAACAGATTTTTTTCAAACCCACATTTTATAAAAACTTAAATCAAATTCAGGTATTTTTTTCTGTGTACCTGTGGTTGCATAATCGAATTCGAGCAGAACTCTAAGGCCGCCGATGCCAAAGAAGATTTGCGCAGATTGCCCATAATCGCACATACATGAGTATGACTCTACGGAATATTGTTTTGACTAATTGTCTTGGCTCTGTGAGCTGCGTCGTCGTCGTTGTGATGATTATCTAAGCGACGCAGACGTAGACTGAGCTCCAAGAGACCAGACCAGGCCAGGCCAGGCTCCGAAGATCGAAGATCTCGGATCTCGGATCGCGCGACCTGGCCAAAGGCAGCCTTGGAGCGTTTTGGCAGAAGGCAATTCGACGGCATAACAAAAGCCCCGGCCCGGCTGAAAATCGTCAAATTCAATTAGACTTAAATACTTGTCGAAGCAATTTGGCCGCGCACACATATTTGCTTTGCATTGAGTCGGGTTTATTTAGCCGCCGATGGTCGATCGTTCGGTTCGATTCGATTGGAGGCGCTGCTAATTGCTTCCCCCGAATTGGCCGTGTAACGATGATGTTTAGTGAGTGGTGGTTGTCCAAGGCGGAAGTCGGAAGTGCAGTCACCTGGCTGGGTCGCACCCTGGACCAGCTACACCCACGACCAAACCAAGTTCCCGAGAGATACAGATACGCTTTCGTAAAGATATTTTCATGGCATGAGAGCGACATTCGCGCACGCGCAGCTCCCGCTAATTTACGAGACTGCCGCAAATGGGCGACAAATTATGCCAAATGAAAATGGGCGTGACTGCTTTGGCATTTATGCTCGTTTCGCTACGACCAAAAGCGAAAATCCCGCAAAAGGCCGTAAAAACAAAAGCAGAACCTACAGTTGGAAAAAAAGACGAGGCTTGGTAACAAAATTGGTAAATAAAATTCTTTAGAACATTTTTGGTTACACATAAAAACTGTAACTGTAACACAAATTCCGAAACATTTTCTTCACCATTGCCATTAAGTTTGCATTTTTTTTACTCCTTACTCTTTTATTTTTTTGCAGATAAATAACATAATCAGAAATAGGTTTAAAGAAGAATATTTAATGATCCATGACTCTCTAAAATGCACTTTATTATATTAATTAGTATAAGCTAATGACTTCTTAAAAGTAAAACATCTAAAGACCTTAATAATCTTCTTTCGCTTTTAACAATGACACTCATTAGATCTTGACTTTGTTTATTTTATTAAAGATCTTTCAAATAAGTTCTTAACGATAAAGATGAGTCTCCAATTTATGACTTACCTAAAACTTCCGAAACCAAATACTCCTTCAATTAAAGTAGAATAAATTCCGCTTAATTGGCACTACCGATTTCCCCCAGTGCAGGGATAGGTGCTAATGTAAATGTAAAGCGCCAGACCGGTAGTACGATTCTCGTAGCACGGTAGTGCGATACTTGAAAGGCATCGTCGCCCACGTACGGTGGGCGTATGTACTATATAGAAGTTGGGGGTTTCTGTTGTGTTTCTGGGCTTAGTTGATTTATTCGCGCGTTTTGCTGGCGTTTCTAATGCGACAATTACGGCGGGCAGTCGCCGACGAATTCGAGGCACTCTCGCCTGATTTATGGCCGCACGGGGAAATTCTCCAAGCTATTTTGGCCATTTGGCAATTGGCACACAAATGGCTCACGCAGACGCCCGAACGACCTAAATAGGCAAAGGTAAAGGTTCCGATTAGAACATACATCTCTCTCTCTTTCGCTCTGTGTGGCCCGTTGAGTAAATGTGTCAGACTGTCTATCACTAATTGAGCAGGAGGAGGGGGGACAGGGGTCTACCTGTGCCACTGCCACCTTTGATTAACTTCCACCGTCGAAACTGATGCAAATTCGAATTCGACAGACAGCAGAGATCCCAAGTGATGATCGATGGGCTAAGCCCCAAGAAAACAGAAGTAAATAAGGTCGATCTGATCTTATGTCATATCTCATAGTTATGATGATTACAATCATCAGAAAATATATTTAATGTGTAATTTGTCATAATTCTAGGAGATTCAGTGATTTAAGTAATAATCCGAGTGTTTATTTTTTATTTTTCGGTAAATTAAAACAGCATTATTACTTTTCCAAGTTCAATTGTTTAATTCTTGTTTTTAATAGAATAAACTTGACTCAAACTTCTTATAAAGAATATGCATGAGGTTATGACACTGCATTGTGACAAATCAAGTGTGACCATGCCCTTACTATTGCAAAAATGCTAAACAAGCTGTATACATTGTTATCTCTTTTTGCGCTACTTTAAACCCTTCAAAAAATTAATTTATGGGAATAAAAATTACAATATAAGATCACATTTCTTCTCTGTGCAGTTGAATTAGATATTTTTTTGATTTTGTTGTATTTTTCTAGGGAACCCCGGGCTGTTTGCCTTACGGTTCATTGATGGGAACGGGCTTTTGGTGTTATGTAAACACTCCATCGGGCAGCCCCAAAAAACAGCAGCCGAAGCATCATTGGCGATTCGCACAGCATTTCCAAATGTAAAATCAAAATTTATGCAAATTTCTGACCCAAACATAGGGTGGGGAGGGGGAGGGGGAGGGCAGGTAAAACAAAGCAAAACACTGAAATCTGTAAATATTTTTACAGTTAGAGGCGTTATCGCCGCGTCGAGTGTTCTGTGTTCCGTGCATTGGATTGGTTTTCGACCCGGGATTGGGTCTTCGTCTGGGACTCGGATTGGGAAAGTGGCCGCTTGGGTTCGGGTCCATTGCCAAAAAGTTCAGTGAACTCAGATCTCAGTTCTCAGGCCCTATTGAAAGATGCTTAGCGGTCACCCCGGCGACTCATTAAGGAAACATAACTCTAATTCTGCCATGGACCCAGCCGCTGGCCGCTGGTGTCTCCTCCGGTGTCTCCTCCGCGTTTAATTATAATTCCAGTGCTGAGAACTCCCGGTTACGTGAGCGGGCCACTAACCCCCTGCCACTTGGTCACTTCATCTGCCACTTGGCCACTTTTCCCCACCCCTTTCGAGAGACCTTTGTGTGCCCAAGTGTGGGTCGTTCGTCGCGGTCAACGTGCGGTATCCGACACTTGAAGAAAAATAGGTACCTTTACTAGAAAAATTTAAAAAAAAAAGAGGTTTGTTTATCGTATTTTATTTAACAGAAAGAGCCTTCAATCGGTATTCATCCTTATCAATGATCATTTGTCATAACAAATTATTATCTTTTATAGAAACCCAGAAGAAAATTAAATAATTTTAAATTATCTACCTTTAAATTCTGGCGAACAAATAAGACAAAAAGTTTTGGATTTCCGTTTAAGCTGCTTTCCAAAAAAATAATAACTAACACAATAAAAGCACTCTGGCCTTACCTATAATTCTTACTATAATTCTTACTTCCCTTTTCCCTCTGTGCACTTTTATCTAATCATCTGCGAGGGGACCGAAGACCTCTCCCGACCGACCGACCACCAGCACTATAAAAGTTATGAATAATCTGCTTAGTTTAGGGTCCCCAGTCCCGGTGTGCCTGGTCGCTTCTGTTTATTGTTTTATTCAACCCGAAATGAAGTAGCGGCAGTTAAACTCGCGTCAAGTGCTCGGTTCTATTCTCCGCAGCTTTCAATTCCATCTCCATCTCCAACTATAATTCTGGCTCGGATTCTATTTCCATTCCATTTCCATTCTTCGCGGGGCGGTGTACGCATAATGGCAGCTGCTTAGATATTAAAATAAATCACCGACTAAACTGGGGACTATAAAGTCTCTCTCTCTACCTCGGATTGGGATAGGCCCACTACTCGGATTTTTATTGAAACTGTGAGAATAGAGGCTTTAGATCCCATCCGCTTTTATGATCACATCTCCCCGATTTCTTTCGACTAAGAGTGGTAAATAGTCAGGATCCTGCAGCGAGGTCACTGCAATATCTCATCGTTACTTGGCCACTTAAGCTTAAGAATTGGTACTTCCCGCATCCTTTATTAACAGGGAAGGAATCCAATGCTGTCCAGTTTTATGGGTGCCGGAGAGGTCCCTCTATGAGGCCATCAGTGCTGCCCATTTATCTGGTTTCGTGACTGAGGTGTCCTAGTTGGATTCTTAGGAGATCATTATTCTTACAGAAATATTTTCAATTTATAAATAGTTATATTAGTTACATGTTTATAAATAATAGAAAGCTTTTGCCAAAATTGAATTGAATTGAGACTTACTTTATAGTTTTATTCCAAAACTTACCTGATATTGAAGTATGGCACTACATTGTTGCTTTCAAAGCTTGTGGGAACGGTCACACTTTTTTAAAATTATTATTGTAAATATTTTTAAACTTTTATGTACGAAAAGTCAACTTAGAAACATATTCAATATTATAAATAACTAAAATCCCCCTTTTCTGCCCTTATGTCAAGCGATCTCTCCAGTTCTTGAAATAGGTCATTGGCTGCTCTGGAGGCCATACCATTTTGGGTTTTTCGCCAATTCCTAGAATGGCATGGCCGGCCCGGGTAATGAGAATTGAGGAATTGCCGCTGGCTGGCTGACTGGCTGGCTGGCTGCATTTTGAAGACACTTAAAAGGCTCTGGTTTTTGTTTTTAGTTTTAAGTTCTTGCCACATTTTGATTGCATCAATAAAAAAGTCAACGCTGTCCGCTGGTTCTTTAATGAGCGCAGCAGCGTTGGTGCCGTGCCGGTGGTGGAAAGTGCTCCGCAGTCCCCGGTTTGACAATGGAAATGAGGTACCAAGTGGGGCCAACTGCTAGTCGGCAGAAACTGGTGGTTTTATTTATAGCATCTCCTAAGCGTTGCCATTAAAGTTCCTCCTGCTCGGGGTTTTGGAATGGTCTCAGGAATAAGGTTGGGGTGGAATGGTGGGGGTTTTGGGTTCGCTTCTGGAGGGGAGTCGGGGTATTGGAGGGCAGCCCCATGCCAATTAATTGGTGGCTGTCTTTGGCCAAACTCTGAGAGTGAGGATGAGTATGAGGATGAGGCAGCTGCAGCTAGGCGATGTCTGGGAGCCTTGATGAGAGGCGCCAAAGTGCCAACACCCCATGCCAGGAATATGGCCTTATGCACTCACACTGCGCAAGAAAAATAAGGTTTAGCAAAGAATAATAATAATAATAAAATAAAGGTACCCTAAGTTAATCATATTTAAAATATAATTAATAACGAAATAAATCAATAAAATTAACATTTTACAGGCATTTAAATAAAGTACGTTATCAGGAAAGATGAAATTAATGAGGCATTCAATATTTATTATTATAATTTTGTTAATCAAAGTACTTGGCAATTTTAAAGTTAATTAAACATATTTTTTTTTTTAGTGCAACATTTCTGTCAGAACTCTCCCCAGTCCCTTGCCCCCGTCCATCCTGCAAACCGTACTAATTAATAATAATAAAACACACGATCGCCAAGCAGGAAGACGCGGCTTTGGCTCAGGGGCTCTGGCCAAGAATCCTGCTCTTGGCCCCGGCCGAATCGAACTAAGCCAAGTTGCGTTGCCTGCCGGCGTTTATTTTTAGACAATAAACCGAGAGGATGCACTCGTGGCCAGGAACGTCGGAGCAACAGGCAGGCAACTAATGGTAATGAGCTGCAAGCTATTTACAGTTCGGCTGCGCGGCCTTGCTGCCGCGCGGCCTCAAAGCCACCCATTCCCGCAGCATCCATATTTATGGGCCAGCATCAATCTGACTTAATGCTTGTGCGGCTTGATTAGCATGTCGATGAGCTTGAGGAAGCAGCAAGGCGGAGGAGCAGGTGGCTCGGGCGGTGAGTAAGGCGGGAGCTGGGGGAATGCGGAGTGAGTACAACCCCCAAAACACTCGTTGAATGGCCTTCAACGTCCTTGGCTGTACATTTATTGAACTTGTGTATAATTATAATTTATTTGCTTATTATCGAGTCTCGATTGTTGTTGCTACCACAGCTCACGTTTTTCAGCTCGCCAAATATTATAATTTATGTGAATACAGCGATGTGAATCTCGCAGAGAGCCCCTAGATAGACTCGTCTCTGTCTGAGGCCCCAGCGACGGCTACGTCTACGTCTATTAGCAAACAATTTGTATTGTCTAAGAGTTAATCATTTATAGCGTCATCGATTTATTTTTAAGCAATATTATTAACGCCTTAGCATATTATTTCATTTATTATGTAAAAATGCGTTTTATGTTAATGACAATTGTTTGTTTACCACCGCTCTTCGTCGTTTTGTTAATGTTATAAACAAAAACAAGTTCGCGGTGCGTGTTAACGTGTTATTTTTGACAGGAAGAATAGCACTAGAAAATATTGGTCAAATTTTAAGCCAAAACAAAGTATTAACATATAAATTAGTTACTGGTTCTCAGCACCTTTTACTTGATCAAAAAAGGACAGATTCTCAATAACTTACTCATCATTTTAATCAGTTTTGAAACAAACTAATTTGGCTTTTAAATCATAAATTAATAAATAACCTATTGAAAAGCATTGCCTTTCTTATCGCTCTTTATTTATTTCGATAAATACAATTTAAATATGAAATATCTATTTTTATTATAAAGTAAGGTATACATGTAGCTCCCTTTACTTTTTATATAATTTATTAGGTAGTTTCAAAACAAATTTTATAACAAAAATTATATTAAAATCTTTATATATTTCTTTACTAGGCCCAAGCTAAGAAATACCTTTCCCATTACTGACTAGCCCCGGGACAGGTAAGATAGGCAAATCAGCATGCAAAACAATGCAGTCTTTTCTAACAAAAATTTAAATAAAGTAAAAAGTAAATTCGGAGAAGAGCCCCAAAAAGACTTGAAAAAGACTTTGTGCTGATTCTGAGCGAGCGAAATCAAAAAGTCATCATTTGCCACGCGAAACCGAATCGCGCGATCCGCGAGTCTGAGTGTGAGTGTGCCTAATGAGTATTCAATTGATGCAGAAAGCCAAAGACCGTCCGTCCGCAGCCATAAATGGCCATTTGAGAGACGTTACAGTTCGATCGATCGGACGTCAGATCCGAGATTCGATTAGGAGGAGAGTAGGGAGCAAAAAGCCCCGAGAACTGCGGGCACTTCACAAGATCTCTGGGGATCGGACCAAGAAATAAAAAAATGAATAAAAAATAAAAAATTAGAAAGAAGTGCGTTCAGGGAATCGGGGTCAATAGGAAATGAAAAGTGAAATTTTATGCCCAAAGCTTTGCCTTTTGTTGTGTACACCACAATGTGTGTTTTTGATTTTCGATTTTCGATTTTCGTTTTTGGTTTTTCTAATTTTGTTTTGGGCCAAAAGGAACTTGCAATTTAAATATCATTAAATTCTGGGTTAAGCCTTTGTGCCGGCCACTTGAAAATTGCCACCGTATAATCAGTTTTTGACAGCCATCGAGTCAGCCGCAAGCCAAATTGGCAACGGCTCTTCGCGGATCGATCGCCTCGGGAGGAGTAGAGATGGCGACACTCTGTCGTCGAGTCCCCCAGTGCGAGTACTCAATGGCTGTTTAATCAGCCGAGAATTGTCCAGAAGCTGGACCGAAAGAAGAGAAATTATTGGCCAAAAGCTGGACAGAAATTCCCCTTTTAATGAGAAAGAAAGTCTCTTTTAAATTGAATTTTAGGTAAAGAAACTTATAGATCCTTTCATATATCATTATTTATTTTTTAAATATCTATAAAATAGATCAAAGTTTCCTTTTGGGGGGGCCGCAGCTCATTGAGATTTAATTTTAAGCCTTTACCAGCCCCTTTATATACCCTTTTCCAGGGTGGCGCGCATGGTCCTTAACATCTCCGGCAGCTGTGCCACATGCCTGTCCACACAGTCGATGGAGCAGCGTTCCAGGTGGAAGTCGGTGGCGGCGTTTGAATCATTTCCACAGAGGCGACACTGACGCATGCAGCCCTCCAGGCGATTCTCGAACTCGGACAGTTCCTGCTGCACGAAACAGCGGGCTCGGGTCAAGGGTAACTGGCAGCGGTCGACGCAACGCTGCACTGCATCCGCACTCGCATCCGGATCCGAGCAGCAGGCGGTGGCACAGGCATGCATCTCTATCTGCAGGCCGCGTAGGTAGTCCCGATCCAGGTCGTCCATGGCACTCAGCAAGGCGTTATCGATCCTCTCGCGCTGCTCCTCCAGACTCGGATTGTCGTCGCTCATTTTGGGGTTAATATATATATTTACTAAGTAGAGCCTTGTTCCGATTAGAACGAAAAGTACTTTTTGGCTACAAATACAATGCCAGTGTGACCAGTAACCCTTCAGCAGCATTCCGTGAGGTGCAGCATTCTGTGCGGTTTAAAATAACTCTCAAGATCCCTCCCCGCCCATGGCCCCAGTCCGATGAGCAATAAAACTTAATAACTATTAATTATGCATGTTTCGAGTAATTTGCAAATTCAGAAAAATAAATAAATTTAGAAACTAGCCAAACGCTTGTCAATGGCCCAGCGATATAATCAATTAGCACGACTTATGCTGCACTTGGCAACTGGCTCCGACGGTTCCACGGATCCATGTCCAAGTGGCATGGCAAGTACTTGTATTAGCCTCCAGCGTGAATCATCCGCGGAACACAGAGTTCGTGCCAAACGAGACCTTCTGCATATTGAGAGATGTGGCAAACAGAAAATAAACAAGAGAAAAACCCCGAAAGGCAGTAAACCTTAAGTTCGTCGCAATTAAAAGGGCGAATAGAGCTGAGAGCTGAGTGCGTATACCTTTGGGCCTGGCCATTAAAGAGCCAACTGAAAATAACGAGCCAATAAAAGCATCCGAGCCACAGGTGAGCGGACGCAGGTGGGTATTGGTGGCAGGCGGAGGTGCCGATTTCTGATTTCCGACGACTGATGACGCGACAACAGCTCAGCTTGTGTTCCTATCAAACAATTGGGTATTAATTTTAATAAATAATCACCGAGAATGGAAAAAAAATAAATAATAATTCGAGTTGTTGTTGTTGCGGTTTTTGCATTGGTCGGCTAGATGGCTAGATGACTCGGGGAGGTTATCAACACACAACACAATGCCTTGACTCATCTCATCTCACCTCATCACATCTCCCGGCCGAATGGAACATGGAACGCGCTTAAAAACGTATTATGGAAGACGGAAATGAATGCCAGGAAAAAATCGTATACTATAAGTATAAGGTTGGTAATATTATATAGAAATACGCAAATAGAAATAGAAAAGGCCATGCACGGTCGGGGTAAGCAGCGGTGAGCAGCTGCCGAAGAATAAATTAAATTTGCGTACGGACCCCGCAAGAAGAATCTCCGCAGAAGAATCTCGGTTCTCCGATTCGTGTTGAGTTTAAATTTAAACCCTGAGCTAAGCCTCGCCGGCATGTCGACCATATAGATAGATACAGAGATACAGAGATACAGATACAAAGATATCTCAGATACACCCCAACAGAAGAGAGCCGCGAAAGGCGTTATCAGCCTGTTTACTTTCCACCGGGAGAAGCTCCGCTCCGCTCGTCTCACGTTACTGACCAAAACAAAGGCAGCAGAGTCTCAAAAAAAAAAAAAGAGGAATTACAAAAAACAAGAGGCAACAAATACAACGCGTACCGAATGGTTAAATAAATTTGGCAAACATTTGCTGGGCAACCGAGGAAGATGATAAATGATGCGCGTGTGCAATTCTCCGGACAAATAGTTTGACTCTTGCCTGCCGCTGTTGCCATGTTTTAATAAAGCTTAACTAATTAAACAGCCGCGTGCGTGTCTTTGTGTAATATAATAGATTTATTAAATTTGTAGTTTGTGTTAAGCAAAACACCTAGGCCCGAGCTCTATTGCACTGCAGATGAGCAGGTTTTTGAACCCTCCGAAGGACGGCGGCAATCGAACTTGTCCGAGTCAAAAGTGCTTGGTCAGATTGCTCAGACAGGGCGAGTTGTTGGTGAACAGATCCGCCAGACTGAAGATGTTCAGGTAGGTGGACAGGAAGGTGGCCAGCAGCCCAAAGACGAGCACCCCCATCGTGCAGGACACGTCGCATTCCAGGCGATGCAGCAGCCGCATCAACCGAATCCAGCAGCCACGCGGCGAGATCGGCGGAGCGGTCACCAGCAGCGGTTCCATTTCCAGCTCCACGGGATCGTAGTTGAGGTCCAGTGGCAGGCTGCCGTAGCTAGCCTCCGCTGCTATCCGCTGGTGCACTCGCTCCATCCGCCGGATGCGACGGTATAGCAGCGGCGGCAGGATGAAGACCAGAGGTCCGGTTATGGTGCCACCCACCACATCCATCAGGGCATCGAAACTGGGCACAAACTCCGCCACGAGCACCTCCAGGGCCAGCACCGACGAACGGATCAGCATCCGCTTGAAGGAGAGGGCTGCAGGGAAGGGAATTAAGATGTCAGATAGAACCATTTAATGTGAGTTCGATTAATTACGACGAAGTGAGTATGACGGAACTTATTAATACTCTTAGATCAAGTGATCATTAACTAAAATCTATAAATAAGTAATTAAATGGAAGTCAGTTCCCACGCTTTTTGGGCAATACTTACATTCCGGCAGCTTGAAGTAGTTCTCGATCTGAAGGAACATGGCCGAGCTGGCTACGGTGACGGAGAAGCAGAGCTGGAGGGCCATCAGAATCAGCATCACGTAGAAAGGAACACTGGTGGGCAGCGATTGCAGCAGATTATCCGCTATCATGGAGCCGAACTTGTAGGCGGCGATAATGGAGCCAAAGATGGCCACGCTGCAGGTAACTACCAGGAGAAACAGATACTTATATTAAGGTTCAGATCTGAAGAAATAAATATAAAAACCCACTGGCGATACCACTGAGAGCCGCCCAGGACACCTGGGACTTCTTCTTCATGTCGATTTGAAGGGTTAGAAGGACGGGATGGATGTCGAACTGGAACGCCAGGATGCTGTAGCTGTTGAGCACGGCCAGGAAGCCAGGTAACTCTGTGAAAATCATACCCAATTGTGCCTAAAGGAATTTCAAAACTATATATAGTATATATATATTTTACCCAAGGAGATGCCCTCGAAGGGAGTTCCAATGGCAGGAGCGGCAAAAAGGCAGAACCAAAGCAAGGCCACAATTACGATCATCACGCAGACGGCGATAATGGCCAGTCCCCTGGAGTTAAGGAGTTCATTTTCATAGAACAAATTGAAACACAATACACTAGGAAAGCCCCATCTCACCGCATGTGCTTCGGGCTGCCCAACCACATGAGGGGGCAGATGACCAGGCCCACGATGATGGCCCAGTAGCAGTAGGAGAAGTTGTAGTGACCAGCGCTCATGCGCAGCACAACGGCCTCCAGATTCTCGGCTGCCATCACCACACTGGGCACTGCCATGGCGAAGATGCTGAGATCCAGGAGCACGGAGACGAGCAGGCTTACATACGGACCGTAGGCCAACTCCGCCAGGGCGGCGTAGGGATAGTTCCGTTTCTGCTGAATAGAAGGATCCAGCAGCTCGGCCATTGTCCAGCACTGCGACAGCAGGAAGGAGGTGTAGATCTGCAGTAAGATGATGGACAGCACCAGCAGGATACCAAAATAGCCCAGCTTCACCAGCAGGGCCGGCAGCGTGACGAAGGGGAAGATGCCGAAGAGATCCACCACGTAGAGGATGGCGATGAAGAGCGACAGGTTCTCCGGCTCATCCTCGTAGGCCCGAAAATGGGGCAGGGCGCTGAATCGGGATCGCCGCAGGAAGGGTAGCTGGTCGTGCTGATGCGAGGGCGTCAGCTGCACAGGAGGACGCCGCTTGGGCAGAGCGAAGGACGGAGCACGCGAGGGGCGGGGCGCGGGCTTCGCATTCTGGCGACGGAAGAAGAACATTCGCGATGTGGACTCCGCCAAGGGAAGTATGCAACTGCAACGGCAGCTGCAGTTCTTCTAAGCCCAAACTAATGGTGGCCACTCTCGCCCGACTGCGGCCCTCAACAAGTTCTGACACCCGACACCAGAGCCAGAGAAGGGAAGCCCTGCAACGCCTGCAATGTCAACGCTCGTCGCCTGAAGTTCAATGCCTTCGCCCTCCGCACCCTCCGTGGAGTGACCCACAATTCCAAAGCAACAATTCCACAAGTCAACTCGGGTAACGAACACGTTTTTATTCTACATTTACACACATAGTATCAACAAATAGCTTCCAGCGCTCCTGTATCGATCCTTGAGAGATTCCATCTTCCTAAAGCTGCACTTGGACAATCTTCTGCTTCTTAGCCTGGCTCTGGAAAGGGAAAACGCATTGGGTATAGAGCTTAGGATGACGCCTCTCTCCACTAATTACCTCCTCCTTGGCGTCTGCCTGCGTCTGCACGGTGATGACTTGCACCGCCTGTCCAGGTCCAAGGCGCAGCAGCTTAGAGCCCCGCGGCGCTGTGGACTCGCCGCAGCAGAAGACCCGCGAGGTGGCCGAGTGTTGGGGATGCGGGCTCGGGGTGTCCGACTCGTCCATGTCGTCCTGCTCCAGCTCCAGCTGGACGCCTACGCAATAGCTGCTCGCGTTCTTGTTGTTGTCCGTGTAGGCGTGGTTAAAGAGCAAATGGGTGGGACGCACTGCATCCGTTATATACTTACTACGCTCCAGAGGTTAGGCGGGCATGGTCAGTACAACAGCAACAAAGTTACGGTTATTGTTTAATGGGATAACAATTTGCAACAGTTTCGGTGTAAGTGGATGGATACGCACACTGACCACCAGAAAAGCAACCACTAGACTACTCAGGGGTATATTTACAAGGTCAAGATCGGGGATATAAAGGTAAGTAGGCATGCATTAGGGGAATCTTCGCTAAATAGGAACTTGAACTCTGATCTGCTCGGGCTCTGGCTCTGGCTCTGGCTCTGGCCTTGGCTCACTCACGCTCCATGAAGAGGCGCCACGGCTGAAACAGCGGATGGTGCTGGTGGGGCGGGTGGTGCGAATAGCGGTGCCGATGGTGACTTGGGTGACGCTGGGGCGGTGGGGACTTCTCTATCGGGTGCAAAACGCGTCAGGAGTCGCATTCGGGCGGTGCCGGTGCATCCTGCCTGCAGTTTGAGACACAAAAGGAGACATACAGAGAGCTGCTAGTGGGTGTGGTCCACGTTAAGTGTGATCTCGGCTGTGTGAAATGTGTCAAGCTAGCGCCTCATTCAGTGTACGTATCGGGGTGAAGTTTGGGGGGATTGGAATTGTGACTGTGCATGCGGACTAAAGGGGATGATGACTTGGAGTCCACCTACGATTTAACGTTGAATAAGCGCTGGCGCTTGATGTACTCCAACACCAGATCGTCCAGTAGATACTTGACCGACTGACCGCGTCCGAGAAGTCGCCGGATCAGCGTAGAGCTCACCTCATTGGGCACCCAGTTGGTGATCAGCGTTATGTTGTTCTGAAAAATGCAATCAAGTCAGTAGAAAAAAGGCTTGCTTTCCGCCTTCAGAGCTTACTTGGTATTTGGTCAATATGTCGGAGTCAAAGATGAATTTTCCAGGGTTGGAGCCGGCACGCGTGATGACCACCAGGCCATGGTTGGCCACAATATTCTCAATCTGTGAAAATTACAAAAAAGATTCATTAAATAAAGTTAAAGCACTTTTCCAGACAGAAGCTCACATCTGCGTCTGCCCAGAGGCCTGGGACGGCAAAGGATTCCAGCAGGTCGGCGCCGCACAGCAGCTTCAGGTGCACGGGATCCCGGCTATCGTGCAGCCCTCTAGGTAGCCAGCCGGCCAGGTGATTACTCTCGTCCCCATCTCCGCCTAATCCGCCAGAGTTGAGGTGGTTATTAATGTAGTTCTGATGGTACTGCAGCACAGCTTGTGTGCGCATCCACTGATTCTGGTGCACCTCCCAGTCGGATAGCCGGATCCAGGTGGAGCTCTGCGTGGCCAGCTTCACCATCGCACAGCGGTCCAGGCCCGAGGCCAGGCCCTTCTTCCCGTACGAGTCGTGGGTGGGCGAGATGATGCCGCCAACCACCTTGTGGGTGCCCTGCATCTCGAAGTGATCCTTGGCTATTTCTGAGTATGAACACACATGTCAAATATCGATTATATATCCGGGAATTTCACCATCCTCTAACACTTACCGAACATCCGCATGTGCATGGGTGTGGGCGGACTGAAGCAACCGCAGGCGATGAAGGCGATGCGGGGCAGCAGGCTCTTGGTTTCCTCGATGAAAGCCGACATTTTCTGAGCTTTTTGGCGACCTTTTCCGACTCCGTTCCAGAACCTGAAGATGTTGTTGTTTTGCCTGCTGATTTTCGCAATCATCTGTTTTGGCCCAGTGTTGCCAATTTGACCGAAAATAGCCAGAAAATAGCTAAAAATACCTAACAATAGCTAAAAAGTGTTTAGCTATTTTTAGCTATTTTCTAGCTTTTTTCAAGCCATTTCCACCATGATTTCCAGCTATTTTTGGGGCGTTTATGGCGTTAAAATAGCCAGAAAATAGCTAAAGATAGCTAAAAATAACTAAAAACTGTTTAGCTATTTTTAGCTTTTTTAAAGCTTTTTTCAAGCCATTTTCTACATGATTTCCAGCTATTTTTGGCGGTTTTATGGATAGAAAAAAGCCAGAAAATAGCTAAAAATAGCTAAGCTACACTCGATTACTGCAACGATAACCGCTTTGATATCGGTATATCGCCCGAGCCATCGATAGCATCTCTGCGAGAACCAGTGTTATCGACTAGAAATGGCGTCTAATCGATTGCACTGGTTCTGTCTTTTCTTTTACGAAAAATTCGTGTAGTATTTACCATTTAAAAGCGTTGTGAGTGTCTGTCAATTGTGAGAACGAGTGCTGAGCCCCGCCGTTTCCAAGAGCATACCGCACCAGCAGCCATCGTCCGAGAGTGTCCAGAGTGGGGAAGATCGAAGGAGGAGGAGGAGAAGGAGCCGAGTGCAAAAACAACGGCCAGCAGGCAGCGACAAGAAAATGCATTTGTAACCAACACACACTCCCGTAAACACACAAACACACCACCCATACGCGGGCTGCAGCAAGGATTGGCCAGGAGGAAACCGCCTCATCATCAGCAGCAGCAGCCACACCATCACCATCTTCGCCAGGTGGAGCAGGGGCAAGAAGAGGCGGCGGAGGAGGAGGAGGAGCGGCGGCAGCAACAACAAATGGCGCTGGTGACGGTGCAGCGCTCTCCCAGTGTGGCTGGCTCCTGCTCGAATTCGGTGAGTGTCTCGGGGAGCGAGCCCTCGCGCTCTCAGCTCTATCTCGCGTGTGTGTGTGTGCTTTGTTTTGGTCTCCGTCTGCGTCTCCCGAAAGAGAGTGCCAATTAGGCAAAGCTCTCCTCCCGTGCGTGTTCCGCTGTCGGTCATGATCCTTTGTGTTTTCTCGCCAAATGTTTACTCGAGCGCTTGTTGCTTACGTTTTGTTTTTATTTCCCGTGTGGGCGGTCGGCGTCATCGGTGCTGGTGCTGGTGCTGCTTTTGGTGTAACCCAAGCAAATCCGTCGCAGACGTCGCGACGTCTATATTTTTCAATAAACTTTTGCATTGCCTTATTTGTCGTTTTTGTCGCTTGTCTCACGTCTGCTTGTTGCTCTTCTTGCGGTTCCGTTAGGGGCCGCCCGACCGACCGCCCCAAAAATAGTTCGCGAGACCTTGAGCCCGACCCGGGCGTGTGTGTACGCGTGTGTACATGTGTGTGTGTGCCGCCCTTGGAATTTAATTCAGGCAATAATCCAAAATAATCGGACAATAATCGAGCCAACAAAAATAGTTATCCCTTTGCAAAGTCATTCATCATGAGATCTCGTCCGTGGGTCTGCAGGCAAATGGTGTACTATGAGAATATATTTCACATACCTCGCTGGGTGCGTGAGTCAGCTGGGAGGGTGAGCGCCCACATGGACAGTCCGTAATAATGACCTCTCTCGCTCTCTCTCTGCATTTCCATGTCCGGTTACTCCAGGATGGCGAGGCCGAGGACGACGAGGGCAATAGCAAGGGCAACGCGGAGAGGAGCGAGTGCTTCTTCGCCGGCAAGGGCACCGCCCTGGTCCTGGCTCTCAAAGACATCCCGCCCCAGCAGCACAGCGAACGGAGGCTGAGCACGGACTCCACCCGCTCCAGCAACAGCACGCAGAGCAATAACTCTGATATCCAGCTCCACCTGCAGTCCATGTTCTTCCTGCTGCAGCGCGAGGACACGCTCAAGATGGTGGGTATACGCACAGGATGCACACAGAACACATAAAACATCTCTCTGTTTCATCACAGGCTGTCAAGCTGGAGTCGCAGCGGTCTAACCGCACGCGCTACCTGGTGATCGCCTCAAGAAGCTGCTGTCGGTCCTCCACCAGCGAACGCAGGCGCCACCGGATCATGCGTCACAACTCGGCCAAGGTCAGCGGGTCCTCGGGCCCCCCCACGTCGTCCTCCACGCAGCGCCAGCTGTCCGAGGAGCAGGCCTCGGCACCAGCAGCCAGCAAATGTGATAGGTCAGCGGACAAGGAGAATGCCGGCGACAACAAGAATACCTCGGGTATGGAGGAGTCCTGCCTGTTGGGCATCGACTGCAACGAGCGGACTACCATTGGCCTGGTGGTGCCAATTCTGGCGGACACAACGATCCACCTGGATGGCGACGGGTGAGAAAGGCATTCCTTAGGCATTGTTTCGTAACCTAACTTGTACATTGTAAGAGCTCGTTATCCTCTCCACATCTAGGCGCCCAGGTGTCTTATAAATTCAAAGCATTTGTACACTTGGACCGCTCTATTTCGTGTAAATTTATAAAAATTTAATTAGCTTAATTCAATTTACAAAATTAAGATGCAGCAATACATTTTCTTCGTTTAAGATAATACTATATCCTAAATCATTGCAGTGGCTTCAGTGTCAACGTTTATGAGAAGACGCATATCTTCAAGCCAGTTTCAGTACAGGCCATGTGGTAAGTGGCCTCCAGCCTCCAGGGTCTCCAGCCTGTTGGAAGAGCTAACCACTCCTCTCGTCCGTAGGTCCGCGCTGCAGACGCTGCACAAAGTTTCGAAGAAGGCTCGTGAGAATAACTTCTACGCCAGCGGCCCCTCTCACGACTGGCTGTCCAGCTACGAGAGTCGCATCGAGTCGGATCAATCCTGTCTGAACGAGTGGAATGCCATGGACGCGCTAGAAAGCCGCCGCCCCCCCTCGCCAGATGCCATACGAAACAAGTAAGAGCCGGAGCCGGAGCCAGCCATAGAGTCTGATTAATCCATTAATTTGCAGACCCCCCGAAAAGGAGGAAACCGAGAGTGTGATCAAGATGAAGCTGAAGGCCATCATGATGTCGGTGGACCTGGACGAGGTCACCTCCAAGTACATTCGCGGCCGCCTCGAGGAGATCCTGGACATGGACCTGGGCGAGTATAAGTCGTTCATTGACACCGAAATGCTCGTTATTCTCGGCCAAATGGATGCGCCAACCAAAATATTCGAGCACGTCTACCTGGGCTCCGAGTGGAACGCCAGCAACCTGGAGGAGCTGCAAAAGAACGGGTATGTATGGTGGTATCCAGATCAGAAGGCCTCCAAGCAATAAGCTCACATGTCTCTAACACTCTCTTCCCTTCGTACTTTCCAGCGTTCGCCACATACTGAATGTGACGCGGGAGATTGACAACTTTTTTCCGGGCACATTCGAGTACTTCAACGTCCGCGTCTACGACGATGAGAAGACAAACCTGCTCAAGTACTGGGACGACACGTTCCGCTACATCTCGCGGGCCAAGGCCGAGGGCTCCAAGGTGTTGGTACACTGCAAGATGGGCGTCAGCCGGTCTGCCTCGGTGGTGATCGCATACGCGATGAAGGCGTACCAGTGGGAGTTCCAGCAGGCCCTGGAGCACGTGAAGAAGCGACGCAGCTGCATCAAGCCGAACAAGAACTTCCTTAACCAACTGGAAACCTACAGCGGCATGCTGGACGCCATGAAGAATAAGGAGAAGCTGCAGCGCAGCAAGAGCGAGACAAACTTGAAGAGCACAAAGGACGCGCGCCTGCTGCCTGGCAGCGAGCCGACGCCCCTCATTCAGGCCCTTAACCAGGCCAAGTCCAAGTCCTCGGGCGAGGCTGGGGTGACACCCGACGACGGCGAGGACCAGGAGCAGCGTCGTGTGCACCGACGATCGAGTGGCCAGAAGTCACAGCGCCGAATGGTCCGGCGATCGAGCAGCACTTCGCCTAAAACCCAGACAGCGGTGGTCACCAAACAGCAGAGCCAGTCCATGGAGAACCTGACGCCCGAGCGCAGCGTGGCCGAGGAGCCAAAGAACATGCGCTTCCCGGGCAGCAACGGTGAGAACTACAGCGTCACCCAGAACCAGGTGCTGCACATACAGAAGCACACGCCTCTGTCGGTGCGCACGCGGGTTCACGATCTCGAGGCGCACACCTCGGACCAGCTGCCGCCACAATCGCAGCCCGTGTGGACGTCGTTAACCAAACTGATCACGCAGACATCCCACCTCGCAGGAAGTGGAGGCGGCGGCGGCGGCAGTGTCCCACCGCGTCGCGACTCCAGCTCCTCCTCCGATGTCTTCTCCTCCCAGGTGGACAGCGTGTTTGCCAAGGAGGAGGTCGAGAAGCGGCAACGTCGCAAAACGCACTCGTGGACGGAGTCATTCGGACCCAGTGGCGGCATAGTCCTGGATCCCACACCTCCCCAACAGCAACAGCAACAGTCTAGCGCCATACTGCTTCGACCGCGAGGCCAACGACAGCGGGAGCTTCCCTCCAGGCATGCAAGCTGGGGATCTGGGGACAACAGGAGCAGCCTGCCACTGAGGACCAGCTCGTGCTCCTACTACGACAGTAACCGCAACACCACAGCCATCTTCGAGGGAGAGATCCAGGATCTTAAGCGCGGCAGCAACTTCAATGTCAGCGAAGGTGTCGCCGTGGCAGCTGTAGCTGGAGGCGAGGGCACAGTGAAGCGCACCAAGCAGAAGCTGGAGGAGAGCACGGCGCTAAAGAAGCGCTGCCAGGAGGACAGCCAGGAGCTGCTGCTCCAGGAGGCGGTAGATGGCCATCAGAAGCGGTGTCCGAGTCTATACCGCAGCGCCTCCTCCGCGCACAGTCCCCGTCAGCGTCAGCCGCTGCGCTGCAATAGCGAGGAGCTAATGCACACCAGCGACATCGAGAACAAGAATACTACTGCGCCCGGCGACCAGGAGGTGTCGGTGGTCCTGCGCGGTCAGGCTCAAGCGGTGGCCGAAGATCAGCGCATCTCGGGAAATGTGCAAATACTCAAGCAGAACTTTGAAGCCAAAGCTGGGGTGGTGGGCGTGGCAGGAGGCACTGCATCGGCAAGCAGTTCCATCCTCGTGGCAGCACCGGGCAGCGGCGTGAGCCTGGCAGGCGGATCCGTATCCGGAACCGGTCTGAGCAAAAAGACGACCAGCCACCAATCACTGCCATCGTCGCCGGTGGCACAGCATGCGAACCACGTGTCCGCAACCGCAACCGCCTCGAACTCCAACTCCTCCGCCTCCAACTCGTCCGATTCCAGCGTAAGCGAAAATTGTGATCGTAATGTAAAAGGTCTAGTGCATAAATATCAAACCACAACTTCCTGCAGTAGCCAGGCAACGGCCCCCCCAACAGTGGCCGTTGCCAGCGCCCCACTGCCGCCCGCAGCCGCCAGCATAACCACCACCACCACTAGCTTCAAGCAACGTCCGCGCTCCTACTACGACCGATCTCTGTCGAACAGATCAACGCACGACTACAGCGAGAATCGGCCGCCACCCGCTCCTGCTCGCCACAGTCACAGCAGCCAAATGCAACAGCAACAACAGCCGGAGCAGCAGCAGCAGGTCCAGATTCGTCGGCTGGCGCAGCACGGAAAGACGCATCCGCTGAGCAGGCTAAGTGCCCCCAAAACGGGCTTCAACACCGCCGCCTACAACACCATGTAAAGGCAACGCTCTGCTTAAGAACATCCAAGCTGCAAACAGCAATCCAATCCATACCCCACTAGCCACTAAGGAATCGTCGTCATTGTCATCGTCCTCATCCTTCGCCCGCTTTACGTATTTATATATTTGCCAGCTTTCGTCCATTTTGTGTTTCTGTCCAACAATTAAACACCATCATAACCAAATCACCAACCGCCCCCTTCCACGCCTTATGTTTGTTGTTGTTTTGTATGGGGCGTCCATGTAAGCCTCGGAATATCTTGTGTCTGCAACGTGTGAACGGGGACTAATCGGATGACAGGAGAAGAGAGGGAGAGGGAGCAAGCAAAACAACCTATGGAAAATAAACTGTATTTGTACTTTTAAATTACTTGTAACTGTATACATATTTATTTTATATTATGCAAGAACTGCCTACGAATAAACGATTTATTGTATATACGTCATCATCGTCCAATGAGTGTCTCTGTTCCGTTTCCGTTTCCGTCCCCATGTGTCATTTGGTAATCCCATTTTTACCAGCCTTGTGTATTTGCAGCCTTATCCACATGATCAGCTCCTTTCGCTACTCGTGGGCGGAGTACAAGAAGTAGTGATCCGGGCCCAGATGCGAAACCCTGCCGAAGCCACCACCACACATACAGCCCATTAACAGAGCCCACCCTGAACATTTTGTATTTTTTGCTATTTATCAGACCGTATATATTTATAAATAAAAATGTGTAATCCAATTTGGGGGGCAATCTGTTTTACTGTTTGCTATGAGTCAGGTCAGTCTCGGGGCTTTGGGATCCAGACATTTTAAATTACCTATCACGATAAATAAATAATACTGATAAGGCGGTGCATTAAATCTAAAATATATACATAGTTTTGTAAATAATGCAATTAATAATAATAAACATATTGAACATATTTATCAGTTTAATTGGGTAGAGCTACCTAAAAACAAAAAGAAACAACCACAAAGCTTAAAATTCAAGGTTTTAACTGCCTTAATAATATAAATAACTTAAATTTTTTCCAAAATAACTAGAGTATGCAAAAAAAAAGGTCATAACCAAAAAGTGCTTTAAAGTTTTTCAAACAGTTAATTTTAGGTTTTATTTACCTTTCAATCTAATAAATTTATGAATTTCTAGATGTTTGCTTTGATCTTCCTTTGAATTTCTAGTGTAGCCCAAGTTTATCTTTAAATGTTTTTTTTTTTTATATTATTTTATAATTTTACTTAAATCTATAGAAAAGGGTGTTATTTTAGAAAAATGAGTCGAAAACTATAAAATATGTTTTCTTTGACTAAGCAGCTTCGTAAGCAGCTTCTCAAAATGATTTTTTATTTTCTAATGGGAATTTCAGTCATTAAAGCGGGGTTCACTAAAATTTTTAATTAATTAATAATAAACCCCTACCAGAAAATATCCCCAGAGAAGTGTACTTTAAGGGGTTCATAGCCAAACACGATATTGCGATTAAGAAAATAGACAATATAGATCAGCAGCTGGAAAAGTAAGAATTTACATTTTGTAACCGTCATTCGATATATTTTCAGTTGCCACTCATCGACGACAGGGAGCCAGCCCTGGCCGATGGTATCGCTATCATCCCTAACACATAGAAGTTACACATCGCTATCATATTATATGAATTGAATTCCACTTGGCGCGAACAAAAGTTAATTTGAATTAACTTATAAAATGATTAAATTAAGTGATTAAAACCAATGGCCTTTGGCAGTCTGAGAAAAAAAAAAACCATGAATTCTGAGTGAGTGAGTTAATTAATTTTGATTAATACTAATTATATTATATTTAATTAATATAAACTTGATATATAATATATATACTAAATATTAAAAAAAAAAAAAAAAAAAATGTTTTTTTTTAATTTACCGTGTTGTTTGTATGGTTGAATTTATTAGTTAAGAAATCCTAGTGAGAAAAAAAGATGAAAATAAAAGAATCACAAGTGTTGAGTTCAACATGCAAATAAGATTCAAGGACAAATTGGCAACGAAAAGGAGAACCTTGAACCTAAAGAGGAACCTTGAACGCTCGTTTGTTTGTGTTTGTGAAGTGAAGCCAATTGCAACTGTCAACATTATTACATTTTTAATATAAATTTGTTTGTAAATCCAATTAATAATTGAATAAATAATTCAAAGACCTATTTCGTTTTAGCATAAATATATTTTTAAATAGCAATTAATACAAAATAAATAAATTAAATAAATCGAATTTATTGAGTTTTGATTTCATTAAGATATTTTTTAAATTTAGGGGGAAGACTGGATTTTTTAGGGTGAAATATCGACTATTTGAGATTTTTTAGGGGGAAAGCAAAATTTTCATCTGGCAACACTGATCATATAGTCTCTCGATTCCATAAGAAAAGTAAGTTAATGCGAAATTAGTTGTTAAATCGTGGCACACTCGGCGGAACGTGAGGGAAAACGCAATCCGGTGGCAAAGTGCAGACTATGTGATGCTGTCTGGAGCAGAAATCGTCCTCCAATAACCGAACATTCGATTTTCGAGTCGGAGAGTTGTTATTGTTGCAACTGCTGCAGCTCGACGGCTCACCAATCGTACGTGGCGCTATTCGCACGGCACGCTCTATCCGGCCGGAGGATCCCAATCAGATCAGGCTATGGCGGACGCCGCGGGCAATGCGCTGGCCGAGAAGGGGCTGCCGGAGATGAAGGGCTGGCTGCTGAAGTGGACCAACTACATCAAGGGCTACCAGCGGCGCTGGTTCGTCCTGTCCAAGGGCGTGCTGAGCTATTACCGCAACCAGTCGGAGATCAATCACACCTGCCGGGGAACCATCTCGCTGCACGGAGCCCTGATTCACACGGTGGACTCGTGCACGTTCGTTATCTCGAACGGTGGCACCCAGACGTTCCACATCAAGGCCGGAACGGAGGTGGAGCGCCAGTCATGGGTGACTGCCCTGGAGCTGGCCAAGGCCAAGGCCATTCGGGCCATCGAGAGCGAGGAGGAGGAGGAGGAGGTGACGGCGCAGGTGGTGCCGAGTCAGGAGATCAATTCGGTGGTGCGCGACCTGACCGAGCGGCTGGAGAACATGCGAACCTGCTACGACCTGATCACCAAGCACGGTGCCGCCCTGCAGCGTGCGCTCAATGACCTGGAGACGAACGAGGAGGAGTCGCTGGCCAGCCGCACCAAGATCGTCAACGAGCGGGCCACTCTCTTCCGGATCACCTCGAACGCCATGATCAACGCCGGCAACGACTATCTGCACTCGGCGGAGGCGCAGGGTCACAAGTGGTCCAAGATGCTGCACCACGAGCGCGAGCAGCGCCAGCGCCTGGAGGAGATCGTCGAGCAGATGGCCAAGCAGCAGTCGCAGATGGAGCAGGCCGTCGTTCTGGTTCGGCAAAACAAGGCTGTGCCGACCAGCAGCACCAACAGCGGCGCGGCTGGCTCTCTGGTGACCTCCGACGAGGAAATGGAATTCTTCGATGCCGAGGAGCACGGCTACTCTGGGCCCGGTCGGTCCACAGAGTCGCCGGATAGGGAGCAGGGCACCTTCATCCTGAAAATGAACAAGCGACGCAGCAGCAGCGAGGACCAGGTGGAGGGCCACCTGGAGGGCAGCTCCTCGGAGAGCGACGAGCAGAAGCGCACCGTCCAGACGGTGCAGCAGGTGCATCTGGTGAGTGCGGCACGCGTGGCTTCCGGCGCTCAGGGCGGCGATGACGATGAGGCCGACAAGGCGGTGGTGGTCCAGTCGAGCAAGGACTCAATCTACGGCCGCAACTGGAATCCCGACCTGCAAAAGAAGCGGCGTGGCCGGGTGCCCGACAAGCCGCACTACCCCCTCAGCCTGTGGGGCATCATGAAGAATTGCATTGGCAAGGATCTGTCCAAGATCCCCATGCCCGTGAACTTCAACGAGCCGCTGTCGATGCTGCAACGCCTGGTGGAGGACTATGAGTACTCGGAGATCCTCGACTACGCAGCCACCTGCGAGGACGAGTGCGAGCAGCTGGCCTACCTGGCCGCCTTCACCGTCTCCGCTTACGCAACGACCACGGTTCGCACCGGGAAGCCCTTCAATCCGCTGCTGGGCGAGACATTCGAGTGCGACCGCATGGACGACTACGGCTGGCGTTGTGTGGCGGAGCAGGTCTCCCATCATCCGCCCGTCGCCGCTCTGCACTGCGAGAGCAAGAAGTGGATGTGCTGGCAGGAGTTCTCCATGACCAGCAAGTTCCGCGGCAAATACGTCCAAGTGAGTGTTGGAAATCGAACGTATCTCGATCGGGTTCACCTAATCCATTTCATTTAGGTCAATCCGCTGGGCGGCGTCTACGTGCTATTCCCCGACAGCGGTCGCAGCTATTCCTGGCGCAAGGTGACCACCACGGTGAACAACATCATTGTGGGCAAACTGTGGGTGGATCAGCATGGCGAGATGGAGATCAAGGGATCGCAGGCGGCGCAGGGCCACAAGTGCGTCCTCAACTTCATACCCTACTCCTACTTCAGTCGCGATCAGCAGCGCCTGGTGAAGGGCGTGGTGATGAACAAGGACAATGAGGTCAAGTGGATAGTCCGCGGCACCTGGGACGCGAAGATTGAGATCGCACCGGTGCTCAGTACGTCGGGCACACCCAATAGTCCCACGTACACCACGGGCGATTTCAAGCTGGCCTGGCGCCGTCGACCCGCACCACCAGAATCGGAAAAGTTCTACAACTTCACCACGCTGGCCTGTCAGCTGAACGAGGAGGAGGAGGGCGTGGCGCCGACAGATTCACGCAACCGTCCCGACCAGCGACTGATGGAGCAGGGCGCCTGGGATGCGTCCAACAAGGAGAAGGTGCGCCTCGAGGAGAAGCAGCGTACGGTGCGCCGCGAGCGAGAGGCCGAGGCGGAGCAGGCGGCGGCGGAGGGTAGGCCCTATCCGGCCTACGAGCCCATGTGGTTCAAGCGGGAGAAGGAGGAGGGCAGCGAGAACTTTGTGTACGTGTTCAAGAACACCTACTGGGAGGCCAAGGAGGCGCAGAACTTCGAGGGCTGTCCGGACATCTACTAGGCAGGAGTCCTAGTCCGGAGTCGCAGCCAGCACACAAAGGAGCCTTAGCGAATATTCTAAAGATTTCAAATATGCAGCCAGCCTCCACAACACCCACACCCACGGTCCGCTCCGGCGGATTGCGGAGCAGCACATACGCATATATATAGTAGTATCACACTTTGGTCTAGTGCATATACACATATATAAATTAATTCCCGATCCGCTCCCCTGCATCGAAATTGATCCCGAAATTTGGTTCCCAGCCCCCTCACCGACCCATTCCTCAAACGCTTTCCTAACCACTACCAGGTCGTTTCCCTTTCGCAGTTTCGCAGAATAAATCCATGTTTCGCCTTTGTTGTGTATATATAGTATATATCGAACGGAACCGGGCACCGGGGACAGGTACCGAGGGCCGGGGAAGAAGGAGCAAGAGAGAATATGTTAAATGTTATAAATTTATGCAATTTATTATTAAAGTATTATTTAAATAAAGCAACAAAGTGTGTGTGTGTTTCAACTACCGGGTTGCGGCTTGCGGCGGCCTTCTACCAACCACCTGCAACCGCGATAAGATCCCGGCCTGACTCACGCGATCGCTATCTGGTAATCCGGCTGCCATTAGGGGAAAAGCGACTAACGAATCGTAAAAGAGGAAAGTAGTGAGTAAAGTATGAGCAATTCCAGGGAATTCGGCTGCACAAGTCCAGGTATAGTGGAATAGAAAAGATTGTAGTCCTAGGAGAGCCCGAGAGCTTCAGAAACTAGGCCTTTAAGAGATTTTCCAAAGATAAGCCCAAGTTAATTGTCGATCTCCTAGCTTAGCACTCTGTGCCCGACCCTGCATCAAGTAATTACGCTTTTAATTGGCGCCGAATTAGAAAATATTCAACAAAATATATATTTCAGACCTACACATATAGTACAATTGCTAGCAATACAAGAACTACCTTCCCTCCTCAGATTGCTGGGCAAAGCCAGATAAAAATCCATCGATCAGGCTTATCAGAGTTGACTACCAAGATAACGTTTTGGCGGGTCAGAGACCCTGGCTGCCTCAATTGCTATCCGTGGTCTGCGAGGGAACGAATATATCCAGGGACTTGAGCAGGGCCTCGCCGGAGGGATCGCGGCCCTGGAAGCGACGGAACACCTCCGCCGTGGGCACTGAACCGCCGGAGCTTAGGAAGGTCTGCTTGTAGCGCCGTCCAACGGCCGCATAGTTATCCGCACCGCGCTGCTCGGCGAAGCTGCTCGAGATGTCGGCGGCTATCAGGCGGGAATACAGATGGCTGAACTGGGCGGCTGCCCAATCGCCGGCAAAGATGTCGGTGAGTGAGCAGGGATGGGCGTCTTTTTTGTCCAGCGGCATGCAGTGATATACGGGCCACAGCTTACGGACGATATCCAGCCAGAAAGCGTTCGAGCGATGCAGCTCCACGTCCAGATCGGCCAGGTACAGGTCCTGACAGAGATTATACCCAGCCAGTTGGGTCTTCAGCAGGCGCATCTTCTGCGAGAGGCCTGCGTCCAGGGGCTCACCGCTGCTGACATGTCCTGACAGACTCCTGAGCACAGTGGGATCGTCCAGAAAGTTGCTCATCACGTGTCCGGACACCTGCGAGGCATCCCACTCGATATTGGAGAGGCCAGCCAGATCGCTGTAGCCCGCCTGGGTGAGCAAGTGCTGCAGTCCGCTGCCAAAGGTCTTGAAAAGCATCTGGAGATCATCGTAGCCCAGCAGCGGCGGCCTGCTCTCAGCCGAACCTGGTTGCGGTTCCGAGAAATTGAAGATTAGAGCGCAGAGGGGAGTGAGACCGGCCGTCTTGTTGCTGTTCCTTATGCCCACCATCCAGCCGTTGTTCCGGCCGAACTTGTGCTCCTTGGAATAGCAGTCCACATAGAAGCCGCCCACGGGCGTGGCACTGTTGGCCGAGTCCGCATCGAAGACGTCGTAGAACTTGACGGCAGGATGCCAGACCTCCGCGTTGGGCTGCTCCACTATCTGGATACCGAATAGCTTCTCGCTCAGCGCAAACATTCCGGACAGGACACGCGGCAGGGGGAAAAACTCGCTGATCTTTTGCTCCTGCAGGCCGTGCTCGGCCGCCAGCTGCTTGCGGCGCCAGTAGGCCACATCGTAGGCCTCCAGCTTGTAGTCGCAGCCACTGTCCTGGGCGAAGCTCTGCAGCTTCTCCAGCTCCACACTCTGAGCCGGACCAGAGAACTTGAGGAGCTTGGCGAAAATCTGCTTCAGGTTGTCCACGCTGCCCACCATCTTGGTCTGCATGGACATGTCTGCGAAGTTGGCGTAGCCCAAGAGATTCGCCTGCCGCTTGCGCAGCCCACGGATCTTCTCCAGGTGCGTGCTATTCTCCAGAGCCTTGTCCTGCTGCGAGGAGGCCTTCAGCACGCTTGCCCGCCACACATTCCAGCGCTGCAGCCGCTCCGGACAGTGCTTGAGGAAGCCGTCGACCACTTGGGGTTGGAGTGTGATCTTCCAGGGACCCTCCAGCGGCTGGCCGGGATCGCGGGCTGTTGCCTGTAGCAGAGCGGGCGGGAAATCCCTTACCAGGTTGAAGTCAGCCACCACATGGCCGAACGAGTGGACCGCCATGTTGACCTTGTTCTTGAAGCTGGCCCGCTCTCGACCCAAATGTGTGAGCAACTCCTTTAGCCCGTCCTGCTTATCCTTCTCCAGCGTCAAGCCGTTCAGCTTGCCCTCCAGCAGGAACTTCTGTCGCAGCCTCTGCTCGTCCGCTCCGGCAGCGGAAGTGCCCTCCTGGAGCGCCCGGTAGACTGTGGGGTTGCAAAACTTGGCCGCCCGCGCATTTCGCGCCCTCTCGTGGATGTTCATGTACGATTTGGTGGGAATAAGCGTCGAGTTGCCCAGATACAGAGCCTTGGCAACGCCCCACGTCGTCTCCAGCGGCCCAGTGACGGCGTCTAGCTCCCGGAAGATGCCGCTGGCGTCCAGCTGCCGTCCGCTCTGCAGGTCGACCTCTAGCGCCTTCACGGACTTCTCCACCGCCGATGCCTGCTGCCCTATAGCTCCCAGGCACATCTCGATGGTGATGTCACTGAAGGCCGGCAGACCGTCTGGCTTGAGCACGCCATCGCCCAGCGGACCCTCCTCGCCGATCTCCGGTACCCTATAGATCAGATTTCATTAACGTATCTGCCTCCATGATGGACGACGAGTGACCAGTACTCACAGCACTATGTAGCCCGGCCGGTTTTCCGATGTGTGCAGGGGAGCGCTTAGCGCGGCCCGGATGAGGGGCACAGGCGCCGGGCGCCGTCGCAGAAGATTTAGCATGTCCTAGGGGCAATCCGGCACCAGATATGTACAATCCCGGAAAGCGTGCTCCGGATTTTCCTAGGAATCGCGAAAAAGGCAAGGAACAGCGTTTACACAACACGCCTGACTGGCAGTGTCGCCAACTTAGCTATTTTCTGGCCAGATTGGACTATTTTGCATGACCGGAAAACCACTTAATTTATTTATTTGTAGCTATTTTAAATAATTTAATGCTGAAACAATTTTTATAACTTATGTATATGTTGCAATACATTGAATTCATAAATAAGAATTACAGATACGTAAAAATCTGGCTATTTTTGTTGGCCTGCTAAAATTGACGACCGCTTGTTGGCAACACTGTTGTTAACCAGTGCTGCCATTTTGTTTATTTTATAGCCAGATTTATCTATTTTAAAGCGCTCTCACCAATTGTCACTAACTAGCTTAGACTCAATCCGTGGTAGGGAACTTTGGTAGGCCCGTAAATATAAGAAATCGAATTTAAGAAAATTAAATATCTGGTTAAATTAATAAATGAAGCGGAATTTATTATTATATTTGGCTTGTCTTTTACAAGTTTTTTTTTTTGTTTTTACATATTTAGAAAACACATAATCCTCTAATGAGGAGATGAGATGTGATTCTTTTATTCGAAAAACAATAACACATTGTATTTCGTTTAAAGATTAAAACAATAAAACGTGCTTTGTTTTCAAACGATAAGGTTTTAAGGAAACGATAACCATTATTTTTTTGAAAATTGTTTATCAATCGCATTAGGGAAGTGGAGTTCCCTTCTTATCACTGGAAAATCGGAAAGCATATTGGATGTTTGCTTAAAAAGATTAGCTTGAAGAAATTACAACAAAAGGCACATTGTTTGGCTTGAGCTTATCAAATTTCTGCGGGGAATCACCTTCCCCTTATCGAACCATCAGATAAATTGTAATCAATTTTGCACTTCACTGGCAGGTAAGTTCATGTTGATGTTCCTTAGTAGGACATTATCTGCTCAACATTCTTCCGCAGATCGTTGCGCCCACACTCACCCAAGGCGCGGCAAAGGCGGATGAGGAAGTGCTTCGGATCGTGGCAGTCGTCCTCTTCGATCAGCTGCAGCAGGCGCAGGATCTGCGACTTCAGGTCGTGCGGATAACGCCCCTCTATGTTGTCCATCGACCCCTCACCAATGCCCGCCGCCCGACCCAAACGCCGCCAGAAGCGCCCGAGTTCTTCGGAAATCTTCTTGAATACGGCTGCCCGCTTGCGATCCGTGAACGCAGCCGGGGACGTGGACATCTGTGTGGGAGGGGGAGGCGCTGCATTAGAAGCCGGAGCCTGTCCCGTAGCACGAGCCACCTGAGGTGCGCCGATTCGCAATTGGTCGCGCAGTTCATCGGCCAGCCGCAGTTCCTGGTACAGATTCACCGGCTCACGAGCTGCAGGCGGTGTGTAAGCATTCAAAGCCTCTATTAGCTTTGGCTGATTGTTGGACATCCTGTGCAACAGCTCCACATTGTCCTCGGCTAGTTCGTCGGCCCGCTCCAGGCAGTCTATGAGGTCCTCCACACAGGTGATACAGTCGTACCGCCGTTTCGAACCGATCTCCTCGGTGAACAATGTCTTTAGCTGCTCGATGTCCGTGCAGCCCTCGATGGCGAGCTGCTTCAGGATGTCGTAGCTCCAGTGGTTACCTGTCATCGTGACTAATAACTCGATCAATAGCGGTAACTACCAATTTCCAAAGTTGCCAGGCCCTTTCTTCAGTATTAGAGGTGGACATCAAATCGATTTTGAAGTCGATCAGGCGATTTATTTACTTTTATACTTGCGATAACAACTTTAGTGTTGGTTAAGTTCGGGGAAGGAGCCATTTTTAATTTTATAATTTTGCAATCATTCAAAAATGGATCATAGTCGATTTTTTAAATATTTAAACAATATGTGTACAATGTACAATAAAAACTACTCGGCAGAAAGTACTTACCGTGCGCCACCTTCTCGAATTTTGATAGCTTCCGATAACCGATAGGAACTCGATCAGAATGCCATCTCTATAGCTCGGCAAGGAAACGCAGAAAATTGATGGAAATCTCCATAAACGTCTTTGTTTTCCTGCTCTACACCCTGGTCGTCATCTACCTTCAGCATTTCGTCAACAAGTACACGGAGTTCGTGCGCAGCCTCTAGATGCTGGGCCTGCAGACGTACGGCAGCTCCTCGGAGGGCGAATCGGACCATGAGGACGCCGCCAAGTCACCACCAGCGCCCGTTCCCGCTCATTTGCTGCCTGTGGACAAGACGCACTCGATTGCCACGGCAATAGCGGTGTGTGCTGCTCCCGCTGTGGTGCCCATCGGCGCTTCGGCGGTGCCGCGGACCTTGGATCCCACGCTAAAGGAGGTGACCTACAATCCACGCTACGAGGAGATGTACACACCCGTCAAGGGACCCGAACACCCGGACATGACCATGCAGCAGCGGGCGCCGCGAAACACGCTGGCAGGCTACGTGGAGAAGGCGCACATCAACGCCTTTGAGTTCGAGAACCAGCGACGCACCTTTCACACCTACGGCTATGCCCTGGATCCCAGTGTGGACGAGATGGCCGACGGGCAGTCGTATGTGGGAGATCTGCAGTCCGCCTACGATGACAACGGCAAAACTGTGTTCGAGGCGCCCAAGGCGAAGAAGCAGCGGAAGCAGGAGAAGAACGACAACCCCGAGGACATCGAGGGCTTTTTGGGGCCGTGGGGCAAGTTTGAGAACGAGGTGTCGGTGGCCAAGCCCAACGAGCAGGAACGGGCGGAGCTGGACGAGCTGCTCTCCAAGCGGCACAAGCGCGGCCGGATACCCGAGGACAAGCCGCTCGAGGAGAAGTCCACACTGCACAGTGAGTACGAAGAAGAGTGGCAGAACCTCTGTTTACTTTCTTCGTTTTTTGAATTTAATAATCACAAAACTCTCCATCTTCGTCCACAGTCAAGGATGCCTACGATTACCAGGGCCGCTCATACCTGCACGCTCCGCACGATCTGGGCGTGAATCTGCGCTCCAATGCACCGCCGCCAAAATGCTTCCTGCCCAAGGCGCACATACACACCTGGTCGGGCCACAACAAGGGCATCTCCTCCATTCGCTGGTTCCCCAAAACCGCCCATCTGCTCCTCTCCGGCTCCATGGACTGCCGGGTCAAGCTGTGGGAGGTGTATGGGGAGCGACGATGCATTCGTACCTTCTCTGGACATCGGCAGGCCATCAAGGACATTGCGTGGAACAACAGGGGCACAAACTTCTTGTCCGCCTCCTACGATCGCTACATAAAGCTCTGGGATGCGGAAACGGGCGATGTGGTGTCGCGATTCACCACCCGCAAGATGCCGTTCTGTGTGAAGTTCCATCCCGACAACAGCAAGCAGCACTTGTTTGTGGCCGGCACCTCCGACAAGAAGATCATATGCGTAAGTGTTCTCTATTGTTTCCTATAATTTGAATTTATATTTACAATATGAATCCACAGTGGGACACTCGCAGCGGAGATATTGTGCAGGAGTACGACAGGCATTTGGGCTCGGTTAGCACCATCACGTTTGTGGACGACAACCGTCGGTTTGTGACCACTTCGGACGACAAGTCGATGCGCATCTGGGAGTGGGACATACCCGTGGACATGAAGTACATCGCTGATCCGACCATGCATTCCATGCCGGCCGTCACCCTGGCGCCGAACGGCAAGTGGATGGCCTGTCAGTCGCTGGACAACAAGATCGTCATATTTTCCGCCCTCAACCGCTTTAAGATGAACCGAAAGAAGACCTTTACCGGCCACATGGTCTCTGGCTACGCCTGCCAGCTGGACTTCTCCCCGGACATGAGCTACCTGGTGTCGGGCGATGGCGACGGCAAGTGCTACATCTGGGACTGGAAGACGACGAAGATGTACAAAAAGTGGCAGGCGCACGACGGCGTCTGTATCAGCGCCCTCTGGCATCCGCACGAGGCCAGCAAGGTGGCCACTGCTGGCTGGGATGGCCAGATCAAATACTGGGACTAGGGTCCCTTTGAACTAAGCTTAATACGTAGATGTAAGGTCAACCCCGATGTGTAAATTGATTGATTATATTGTGCATACCCTTTAATGTCTACACCGAGATGTGTTATTGCCAATGGGAGGGTTAAGGTGATGTATTCCTTATCCACAAAGGGGGCTTGGCAGTGGCTCTTTCGCTTTATTTACATTCAGCCTTCGGATGTGATAAGAGTGGGCATGCGCAGTGCTTGGGAAACTGCAAGTAACTCGGCGGATGGACCGCCACCTCGCCACCCAACCACCCCCGCAGCCGAGCCAAAACATATGCGAGTGTTGGCCAAAATCGATATTTTCCACGAATGGCGCACAGAACGTCGAGCGGATAGTTGGGAGCCTGACAAAAATCAGCGAAAGGATATATATATGCAGGACAAAGTGAAAGAGCAACGGAGAATCATCAGCTAGTCACCAGAGAGAAACCAGCCAGCCAGCGGCCATGGCCAAGCCCCATTCGGATGCGGATGCCTCTGGCCTGGGCTACGCCTACCAGCTGCCGTCCGGTGGCCTCCTGCTACGCCTGAAGTCGTCCCTGTCGCAGTTCAGCGATTTGTTCAGCGACTTTAGCAGGTACATCTCGCCCGCCTACCATCACGACCGCTGCGAGAGGTCCGTCCACATGCGCCTCTACTCGATGCACAAGCGCGAGTTTGTCATGGTCTTCCTGGGCTTCTTCACCTGCTTCGGCCTGGGGATTGTCATCGGGCTGACCGGCCCGCCCATTACCAGCACTTCCTCACTGACTGCACAGCAAATACTGGCCAACACATCGCTGGCCCACAGCGCCACGGTCCTGGCCACGGGACCCTTCGCCATGAAGTCACCGCTCACCACCACCTACTCACAGCAGCTGTGGCTGATCGCCAAGCTAGTGACTGACAACAACGACGGTGGGTCCTCCTGCTCGACTGGGTTTCCTTAGGCTTTCCTAATGGCCTATTTCCTGTTTCCCTATTCTAGACGAGCGCTACGACAAGAGTTTTCAGGTCAGCGTCTCCATCGATGGCATCAACGAGCAGCACAAGCCGCAGAATGTCCTGGGCTCCGGAGTGGCTCACAATCGGACACGGCACCTGGTCTGTGTGCGCAACGACTGCGAGGAGTTCACGGTGATGCATCTGGGATTCCTGGACTACGCTCACTACATCATTACCGTGCGCTTCTACGGACTGGAGTCATTCCACCAGAAATACAATATACGAGGCATTACCTTCTACGTGAGTGGGTTGGAGTTTCCATTTGTGTTTAAACCTTACACCGACTTCTCACCCTCAGTTCAAGACGTACAGTCCGGAGTTTACCCAGATTGAGATTTGGTTCAGATGCATCTTCCTGCTCTTCACCTTCATTGTCATAGTGAGTAGAGTTGTACTAAAATTTTAAATGATTTATAAACTATTCCCGGCAGTGCTGGTATGCCCACACCCTGCGGAAGTATCCCATCTACGATTGGTCCATTGAGCAGCGATGGCTGTCGGTTCTGCTGCCCTTGCTTCTGCTCTACGACAGTGAGTACATCCTTGATGTAATTAAATCCTAAGCCCTGAGTTTCCTCCCCCGCAGATCCGTTCTTTCCGCTGATATTTCTTATGAACTCCTGGCTGCCGGGCATGCTGGACGCCATTCTCCAGGCCACATTCCTCTGTGCCCTGCTCATGTTCTGGCTGTGCATTTACCACGGGCTGCGCCAGAACGAGCGCAGCTTCGTCCGGTTCTACCTGGTCAAGGTGATCGTCGTTTTGCCCATTTGGCTGTGCGCCATTGTCCTGGCCACGTGGGAGAAGTGCAACGAGCTGAGGGATCCCACATACAGTCATTTCGTGGATACGAAGAACTACAATGTGAGTATCCTCGGATTTATAAATTATTCAAGCTAATTGTGACTTTCTTCAGGGCTTTAAGATGTTCTTCTACATTGCCTGCTGCATGTACGTTCTGTATCTGGTGCTGCTGCTGCTCAGAGCCTATACCGAGCTCCGGTCCATGCCCTATTTCGGTGAGGAATAAACCAGGATTGAGCACATCTGATCCTATACTTTCATTCCATTCCCTAGATATGCGCTTGAAGTTTCTCACGCTCCTCATGCTGTTCGTCCTGTCCATATCCATCACGGTGACCACCTGCCGCTTCGGATTCGGCATCCTGGAGGACAACTTCGTGGCCTCTCTGAACACCACCTATCGCAGTTCGGCACAGTTCATGTGCTTCTACGGGCTGCTCAACTTCTACCTGTACACCATGGCGTATGTGTACTCACCGGACGGACGCTTTGCCCAGGCCGAGGTGGCAGTTACCAAGGATAACCCGGCCATCTCCATGATCGATGACTCCGACGAGGACGTGGTCTACGGCTCCGATGAGGAATCGCGGCGACCCCTCACCTCGGTGGGCGGCGGCGGCGGCGGTGGTGGAAAGAACGACTATGACAGCGATTAATCGGAGATCGATGGAGTTCTAATCTAATTTCCACACAACGTTCCACAGCGCAAGCGAGGGTTATAGTGCTAAATAAGTGTACAAAATATTCTCTAACATTATGCATAAATTAAACGAATTTCCGAAATCAATTTGCGATGAAAGGATCAAGGTTTCATATTCCTCAATCACCCAGTCACTATTTTGTATGATTATTTTACTAGATTGTTTATTAGATAATTAACACATTTCGCCAGATGATTTTTCAATTCAAAAGCATAGCAAAAACCCTCTAGATGGCCTCGTTGATGCCCAGTTTCGTTTTGGTGAGCAGACCGGTATCGCCCATATCCGCATTGTAGCCAGGGCGGAACTTCATGCCGGGTGCCTGCAAGCAAAGCCCAAGATAATTGCAAGGATGGAGGAATTCACTGGGGAATGCGCTGAAAGAAAACTCTACTTACATTGTACCAGACGTCGCGCCAGACCTTGCTGTCGTCGGCGCTTCGGAGCAACTCGGGGACGTCGAAACGCGGCACATTGAAGTAGTTCATGAGGTCGGCCTTCTCCTGGCAGTACTTGATACGGGCCTCGGTCCACTCGTTCTCCAGATGGAAGCGCCAGTCGAGCATTTTCTTGTTGTGGGAATCAGCCTCGAACTGGCCAAAGTCGATGCGCTCAATGTCTTCCACCACGACCTCGGTCTCGCCGCCGGCTGTCCAGTCGTAGATGAGCAGCTCGGCATGGGTGGAGATGTCCTTGAGGTACTGCTGCTTGTACAGCAGCTCCACGTCGCGCAGGTAGGCGTCACTGAACACCTTCGATTGCACCTCGTAGTCCACGTTGCGGGCCTTGATCTGCTTCTTAACGGACTCCACCGGCTGGTCCAGGTAGATGACCAAATGCGGCTTCAGCAGCTCCCCGATGGTGTTCTGGCGCAGCTCGTTGTACACGGAACGTGCGCCGCGTGACAGGTAGCCCTGGCGGAACATGGCCTCCATGAAGACAAAGTCCGAGTAGGGACTGCGTTCCAGGACAACGCCCTGTCCGGTGCTGAGGATGTGCTGCAGGGCATCAATGTACTGCGAATAGCGCAGCATGTACATACGAATCTGGAACTGGGCGGCCAGGTCGTGGTTTGGATCTTGGCAGAAGTTGCGGATATCGTAGCTGCGGCAGCTGGGTGGCAGTTCCGGGTCCAGCTTCCTCATATCGAAGCCATACGGATTGATGTAGATCAGGTCCAGGTCCACGGCCGGGTAGTACTGCATGTCCAGCTCCTCGGCCAGCTCCTGGGCGAACTTGGTCTTGCCGGCGGCTATGGGGCCCTCAACGCAGATCACCTTGGAGTTCTCGTCGAAGCGAGTGGAGGTCTTGTCGAAGAACGAGTTCACCACGCTGTACTTCTTCGTCTTGTAGGGATACGGAGCCGCCTTCGGCACCCGAGGACCACCTCGCATCGTCCTACCAGAGATGCTGCAACGCTGCTGAAAGGCGGCGGGCAGGGCGTTCGTCTGCGCCTGCAGCAGGCTGGGTGACTGCGCGGCGCGGCTGATGAGCCGCACTAGGCCAACGCGGAACACGGCGGTCATTCTGTGGGCAGGAAAAGGGAGCATAAGTACTCGATGGCAAATCAACAATAATAACAATAATCTTGTCCCCCTGGCAGTTTGTCGTGTGTTACATCACAGGAGAAGCGCAGGTTGTGCGGTAATTTCTGGACCCCAGCTGATGAGGCACAAGCGGTTTGGAGTTCTCTGCTGCAGCCTAGTGGGGTGCTTTCGTTGGACCCTCAAGATTTAATGTATTTTAGCGTAAAGAGCCGTATTAACTCACTTTTCAAGCAAAAAATCGGATGTCGGCCCAAAAACAACTTGGGGCTGTGTTGTCGGTGTTGGAAAACGACTCGATCAGGGTTGTCGTATGCTCGCGTGAAATATCGGAAACAGATATATTTAAAAACTGGCATTATGGTAGATATGAATTTTCTTTAAAAATTTATTTTAACAAATATGCCTTATAAGTAATATGTACTATTTTTTGTTTTCTAAGAAGCCGTTAATTTAGAACTATTCTCATTGAAAATAAATTTTGGTAATATAAACTAAGGAAATAAAATTGGTTACAAAATTAATTCACAAATTAAAAAAATATGATGTTCTCGAGGCATATAAATATTAAATATTGACTGCAGAGCATTAACCGACTCTGGCATGTAGAGTTGTCAGGACATACCCATTAAACTAACGGTATTCAAATTAAATAAAATCTAAAAATTTAGTCGTATGCTTTGTTTTTTTGGGTTAAGTCAATATTTATTTTATTTGCGCTAGCATGCGGTGATATACTTTAAAACACTTTTTCACATTTTGTGCTCTTTACTTTTGCCACATTTAAGAAGTCTGGCAACTCCGACACAACCTTGCTGCATTTTGGGCTCCAACGTTCTAGCGATGAACTAACGAAAATATCAATCAAAATTCCAGCCAATTAGCTCCAGGAACAGACAGGAACACACCCAGACTGGTGAACCCGAGGCACAGGTGAGTCCTGGCGGTGGAGCCTTCGCTCCGGCCCCGTACCATCGCCTGAGAGTTACGCAACTGAGAACTAATAGGATTTTCCTCGTGACACAGATTTCATTATTGAGCAATCCCGACCAGCATGGGCAACACAGCGATCACCAGGGTCCAGATGGAGGCCACCAAGAGTGTGCCGATGGACCACGCCAAGTACATGAGCGCCGGCGGCTCCCCGCCGCCGGAGTGTCCCATGCATCAGAAACATGGCGATGCAAAATCCGCCTCGGCCGTGCCGCCACATCCCAAGATGCAGGCCGCCTCAGAGTGCCCGGTGCAGCACGACAACAGCGATGTGAATCCGCTGAATATGATGCCGCCGGCCAACCAGCAGCCGGCACCGGACCAGCCCTTCGCACTGCCGACCGACCGCCAGACGTCGAGCATACCCAAGGTGACGGAGGACGGCACCGTTCAGTTCTGGCAGTATCCCAGCCAGCAGATGTTCTGGAACGCCATGTTGCGCAAGGGCTGGCGCTGGAAGAACGAGGACGTCTCGCAGAAGGATATGGGAGACATTATACGCATCCACAATGCCAACAACGAGCAGGCCTGGCAGGAAGTGCTCAAGTGGGAGGCCCTGCACGCCAAGGAGTGCGGCAATCCACGCCTCAAGAGCTTCGGCGGCAAGGCCAAGGACTTCAGTCCGCGCGCCCGTTTCCGCAGCTGGCTAGGGTAAGTTCAGTTGAGTGATTCCTTGATTGGAGATCTCAGACCCATAGGCTAAATAGATTAGCCGAAGATTCAAAGTGCCAAATCTTCATCAACGCTTTTTATCCAACCTGAAATACTATAGTAAAGTACCAACCCATTTCAGATACGAGCTGCCATTCGACAGGCACGACTGGATCGTCGATCGCTGCGGCAAGGATGTACGCTATGTCATTGACTACTACGACGGCGGGTTGGTGGACAAGGACTATCGATTCGCACTCCTAGACGTACGCCCGGCCATGGACTCGCCCGGCAACGTTTGGGACCGGATGTGTGTGGCCTATATGCGATGGAAATTCGAGCTGTCCGAGAAGTTTGGCGGCCGGGACGACGGCAAAGTGACCGCTAGCAGCGACTAGAAGAACCCATAGATAGATGATTCGTATCTGTACAAAATCGGCTTAAGTTATCATCGAATGCAACTGGAGTTGTTATTACAAGCGTTTAAACTGTTGCGGCACGCTTAGCAGTGGCAGGAAGTCCCAGTTGTCCTTCTGTCTCCAAATAAACTATTAATTCTGACTTCTAAACACTTAACCTTAATGTTTGTTTCTTAGATATAGATTTAATTTCGCCAAGTAAGTATCCTAGAAATTGGGCATTAAAATAATTAATTAGGTAATAAAACAATAATTGTAATACAATATCTGTATTCGGCATATGGATTCCATAAATTTCTAAAGTGATATACATACATACATCTGTATGTGTTGTTTCTTGCTGTGGGCAGTTTGAACATAATCTTTTGGCACCCTCTGCCCAAAGGAAGCTTCGGAAGAATAGCAATAATGTCCCCGTCCATCTCTGAAAATTATAACAAAAAAAAGTTCCATCTAATCTCATTGAACTCCAAGACTATGCCGAGGTGGCTCCCCAATATTGCACGAATGCGAACGAAATCGGTATTCTCTTTATTTCTGAGTATCATAAGCAGCACTTGACTGAGGAGTGAAAATGCTTATATGTATTAACCTATTTAGCCAATAACTTTAGCTACTTTTTTGCACCTATCGCATAATAAATTCTTGTATCAAAGACATTTCAATGAATAGACATTTTTGAGTTTGTAAGGCCTAATGCCGAAAAATAATAAGCTATAATACTTGCGAAGAACGCCATGCATTTATACTTACCATTTTTCGAATAAAATTATAGATTGAACATCTAAGGAATGATTTCGGGTGGATGGTGCTATAATGGTCAACTGGGTATAGCCAGTAGCCAAAACAACTGCAGCTATTCCTTGCAAAATCGACTGTACTATACACTATATATTTTTATGGACAATTTTTTAAATACTTTAGGTTACACGCGCGCACCTTTTATAAGTTCCAGCGGGGTCAGTGTTGGAAAGCGTGACTCAAAATATTCTTCCTCTTTATATATTTTAGCGTAATATATTTTTTTCAAAGCTTAGTTAAGCTTTTTTACGACACGAAGAGTTTGCATTCGGCGTTAAAAACCGCTTCGATCAGTCATAAATGCTAGCTAGAATGAGGTTCGTGCAATACCTGCGCAAAGGTGAACTGGCCAAGCGCCTGGGCCTGCTGTCCGAGGACCAGAAGTCCCTGGTGGAGCTCGCCGGCTTGGAAGGAGTGCCCAGTGACCTGAAGACTCTTATTGCGCAAAGCCCCAATCTGGAGGAGCTTGCTCAAAAGGCGACCAAGCAGCCGCGGCTTGAGTTGAGCGATGACGTCACGCTGCTGCCACCGCTCAGCGATCCCGGCAAGATCATCTGCATTGGTGAGTGATTAGGAGATGCAGAACCTTGAAATGCTGATAATAGAGGGGGTTGTTTGTCGGCAGGGCTGAACTACCAAGACCACTGTGACGAGCAGAACAAGCCGGCGCCCAAGGAACCCATGTTCTTCAGCAAGTTCAACAACGCGCTGGTGGGCCCCCAAGATAATGTCATCGCCCACACGGCCAGCAGTGTACGTAGAGTGTCAGATAACGAGATATGTAGGAGCTTCGTCAGATTACACAAAACTTTCCACAGAAAATCGACTGGGAGGTTGAGCTGGTCTGCGTCATTGGCAAGGTCGCCCGCAAGGTGCCCAAGGCACAGGCCATGGACTATGTCTTCGGGTATAGTGTGGCCCAGGACATCTCTGCCCGCGACTGGCAGAAGGAGCGCAACGGCGGTCAGTTCCTTATCGGCAAGTCGATGGACACCTTCCTGCCGCTGGGCCCCTCGGTGGTGCACAAGAGTCTGGTGAAGGATGTCTACAATCTGCCGCTGAAGACCTGGGTGAACGACGTGGAGAAGCAGAACGGCAATACCGGTAATCTGATATTTAAGCTGGACGACGTGATCAACCGTCTGTCGGAGACCATTACACTGCTGCCCGGCGATATCATCGTAACCGGAACGCCCAAGGGCGTGGGTATGCATCGCAATCCACCAGAGTTCCTGAAGCCTGGGGATGTCGTCAAGTCGGAGATCGTCGGACTGGGCAAGCTCTGCAACAAGATCGTGGCCCCTTAAGTTCGGCTTTCCCTATTATTTGTTATGTTTGATTTGTTTGTAAAGCAATGGCATTTAATCTGTGAGATTGGAGTTTGAATGGGGATTGGATGGAGACGGTGTTTCGGTAGAAGCATTAAATATTGCAGGCTAGTTCCAGTTTTGATTCCAAATGGAAAGAAATTAAATCCAGGACTAGTTGAGCCAAGTTTTCGGGAAACTTTCCTTGGGTTAACATCTATAAAAGTCGATAATTGGATTAAAAAAAAAAAAAAAACCTGCTACCAAAACTGACACTACAAAAGACTCTCGACACATTGAAGTAATGGCATTTAATCAGCAACAGGTTACACCTTGAAGGTCTTCGACTGGGTGGCAAAGTACTCGTCCCGACTGTGATAGGGTCTGTAGGGATCGTTGATGTAGTGCTTGGGCCGCCTCCAGTAGCTCGTAACCATCTTGTCCAGCAGCCAGCTCTGCGTAGCGTTGGTAAAGACGTGCTGCTTAAGGCGTCGCCGCAGGGCGCCCGACTTCTTGAAGAGCTTCTTTTGGCGGCCAGAGTGGGTTCTTATCCAGGCTCCCCACTCCAGGCGCTTGAATCGCTTCAGCACCGCCTTGGCCGTCTTCCTTTTGCCCTTGATCAGCGAAAACTTGGTCACGCTGCGTGTGGTTGGCGGAGATCCTGTGGCGCCCAGACTTGCAGGCAGTTGGAGGAACTGTGACGCCAGCGAGGGGACAGGGAGCAAACTGGGCCGGGCTAGAGTAACAAGGCTGGCACGTTGTGTCTGCTGGACCAGAGGAGCCGGCGACAGGCGGCAAACGCTGCGCAACGCTGTAAATGAACGACGTGTGTAAAAACCAAAATCTCATACTCGACAGAAGCTGCCATACTCACCGCTTGCCACAATGGTTCGCAGCATTTCACTCAGTTAAAACGTCAGATCCCAAAATAAAACAAAAATTCAATTGGAAATCTTAAAGCCTCTTTTTCCCGAATCGCGTAACAGCAGCCGAACAGCTGTTTGTCATTCGATGCGAAGCGCCGACATACTAACACCGTGCCAGGGAAACTTTAGTTAGAGATGAGCATTTACTTTCGTGCTCGTTAAAAAGACTCACGACCGATTCTGTAAACCCTTAAATTAATAACCATTTAGATCTATAGTTATGTATATCAAATAATATCAGATATGATCTTAATAGCTTTCAAAATTAGGATGCGTATAAATGTGTACGGTTTGACAAAAGCCCTACTGTGCCGGCAAGTCACGACACTTGCTCATCCCTAAATTAAATGTTTTCTATCTGGCGTACAAAATAAATGCTGTTTTCAACACTTTGCTTGTCAAACACATAAAACCAAATTATATCATAAAATTCCAGTTCTGCCAACGAAGGGACCACAAGAGAAGATTAGCACCCAGGACGGACGACGGACCCAAGAGCAGGCGAACGTGCGTTGCTCGTGAGTGCGGGGGATGGAAGAAGAGGCAGCAGCACTGGCCAGCCACTCACACGCCAGCGCTGACGCAGTCGAGCCAGCTTCGAACGAATTGGACAAAATTTAATTCACGCCGCCGGAATTTACGGAAATTCACGGGAGCAGCAGCAGGAGCCGGAGCAGCAGGAGCAGAGCGAATCGAGCGACACCCACGCAACATTATGTATCGGCTAGCGGTGCGAGATCAGTGCAAGTGCGCCCTGCAGGTGAGCTTTTTTCGGTTGCGGCGGCTATGTGATAACGTGAAAATCGATCGTCACGTTGCCCCCTCCGCCCTGCGGTTGGCAAAAATACAACAAGAGGCGCTGGTTATGTCATCTCCCAAGCCCAGGAATCGGCCGAAATGTTCCAAAATTCCAGTTGTCCCAGGACCTATGGTGTCTTGCGGTTGCCTGACAAGGGGCGGGGATAGCTAGTCGGCCTCTGAATCTGGGAAAATGTTTACTTCATCCAGTGCCTTTGATTTCCCCAGCGTACGCTGCAGCAGACCACGACAAAATGCAGGCAGCTCAGTAGCAGCTGCGGAAACAACAACAACAACAACAACAACAGCAGCAGCAGCGGAAGTGGAAGTAGGGAGCAGGGCAGGCGGCAGCAAGGATACTATGGCCTGCCACCGCCACCGAATATGCGAGAAGCCGGCTTCGGCAAAGTGGTGCTTTTTGTCTCCCCGCTGGCCGCCGTTGGCGGAGTCATCACCTACGCCAAGTAAACAATCAGTACTTTTGATTTATGCCATTTATCCATCATTCTTCAAGAGAAATCCCTCATTAAGATGCGAATCCCTTCCAGGTACGACGATGACTTCCGCAAATTGGTCGAGAAGAATGTTCCCGGCGCCGGTTCAGTCATCAAAGTGGCCCTGCAGGAGGAGCCGCCATTCAAGGGCATCACTAAGAGTGTTAACGATCAAATCGATAAGGTCAAGTCTGGCTATGATACGGTCACCTCCAGCGTGGGCTCGGTTACGTCCAAGGTAACGGGTTTGTTTGGCGGCGGCAGCGGAGATGACAAACCCAAGAAGGCCAAGACAGAACCCGTGAAAAATGAACCCGCCCCCGAAAAAAAATCCCCAACGACGTCCCAGGCCAGCAAGGCGGAACCCAAGCCAGTGGCGAAAGCGGAGAAGGTGGCTGCAACGCCTCCGCCTGCCCCCAAGCCTAAGGACGAACCCCTGCCCCGCGAGGTCGTTGAGCTGGAGAAGGCCATCGAGCTGTCAGCTCAGCTAGCCGTCAAGGAGTACAACAACGCCATTGGCGTGCTCAAGGGGTATGCCAAGATCTATTAAATATTTCTCTCTTTGGAAGTATTTAAAGAACTAAGTTAAATTGTCAAGAGCATTGTTTGATTTAGAGATGATTCCATCACTAATTGCATGGGCTTTCCTTAGATATCTTAGCACATTACATAAATTGTTAAATTGTTAGAAAAGACCAGTGACAATTAAGGCTAATTTCCATGTCCCCTTTAGCTTTAACGATGAAGTGCGCAAGGTGGTCGACAAAGCGGTGGAGAATGGCGAGAACTCGCTGTGGACAACGCTGAGGAATCGCGCTGGTGCTCGGGACACGGCTGTGGCCACTGCAGAGCGTGCGGCGCGTGAGGCCCAGGAGAAGATCGGTAAGCCACTGAGACACTTAAAAATGCCTGAGATTGAGGAGCAATTCAATTGCAGTTTCCTGCGAGATCGCCCTTAGTGCGGCGGCCACCGCACAGAACAGCAAGAAGGTGGAGGCGGTGCGCAACAAGATCAAGAAGCTGGTGGACCACATAGCCAATGTCAAGGACGACCTGTACCGGCACAAGGACACTGCCAGCGTTTCGGACAAGTACTGGCGCAATGTAGAAAAGGCGCGCAACTACTTCATCGACGAGATTGAGTCCATCTTCCCCGGCCTGAGTCTGGCGGACAAGAAACTCAACCTGTCAAAGGAGGACCTCGACCTGTTCATCCTGCACGCCTACACCCATGTCCTGGCCTACCAGAAGGAGTTGCAGCGCCTGCAAACCGATGGCGAGCTGCGCCTGAAGCGGGCCATTGACTCGGTGCGCGGCGACAATGATTCGGAGGCACTGCGTGCCCAACTGGAGTACCATTTGGAGGCCGAGAGGCGCAAGTTGGCGGTGGAGAGCCAGAAGAAGATCTTCCAGATCCACGCCGAGTCCGACAAGCAGCTGCGCATGCAGCTCAAGAAGCAGGCGGAGGCCCATACCGATCACATCAAGGATATTGTGGCACAGCGGGAGACCGATCTGACGCGCAGCTTTAAGCGCGAGTTGGAGGATAAGTTGGCTGCCGAAAAGGCCAACTACAAGCTACAGCTGGCTGCCATGCTCGGCAAGCTGCGTGGCATGGATGCGGCTCTAGCCGGTAAGTGACCACCGTTCCAGTAATAGGTTCTTTCTGGCCTTTGCTTGTGTAACTTGGCTAGACATGTAATCGTTTCTATGAACCCCATAAACATGCTGCCCGTTTAGAGATAGAAGATGAGTTTCAAGGTACTTGGGTTTGCTTTAGCATTCTCTCCTTAGAAGTAACCCCTGTAAATTGGAATTTCTTACTCAAACTCATTGATTTTGTTACCACTTCGCAGAGCGTGCGGATGCGGAGCGTACTGCCAATCAGGCACAGGCCTTGTGGGCCGCCTGCCAAGCTCTGTGGGCCTCGGTGCGTACTGCCACTCCTGGAGTGCACTACTCGGAGAAGCTGCGTCCGCTGAAGAACGAGATCAATGCCATTGCCAAGGTGGCCAGTAAGTGGAAATTATATCTGACGAAGTCTCCGAGTTATTGCTCTCATCACATCACTTTCAGAGGGCGACGACCTGGTGACGGCTGTGCTGCAGAGCATGCCGCAGGAGGCTCAGGAGCGCGGTGTCTATCCCGAGGATGCACTGCGCGAGCGTTTCCTCAATGTGGAGCGCGTGGCGCGCCGTCTGGCACTGGTGCCAGAGGAGGGAGCCAGTCTGCCCATCTATTTCCTGTCCTATCTGCAATCGCTGTTCATCTTGCGACCCGATAATCCCATTTCCAAGGATGAACTCGAGAACAAACCTTTCGATTACAGCAAACTGGACACCTATGACATCCTAAACAGGGCCAGGTGAGTGGCTGCAATCGGTGACCAGTTACTTCGACTGCATATTGAATATTTCCAAAGGTACCATGTGGATCGCAGCGACTTCCTGCAGGCGCTGAAGTACTTGAATCTACTACAAGGTGCGTCCCGCAAGATCGCCGGTGAGTGGATGAAGGAGGCGCGCCTCATGCTGGAGACGCAGCAAGCAGCCAACACTCTGATGGCCCACGCCGCTGCCAGCGGCCTGTTGTATTTGTAGACTACGTCCCCCAAGCCCCATCCTCCAGAAAAACACAGATACACTTATGATTTGTTATTAGTCCAGGAGAAGACGGAACGAAAGCCGATAAACGCGAAAGATAAACAGCAATATGTAATTTGTCCTATGAGAGAACACAGTTTAAATGAAGAACTAACACGTATATATTTGTAAAATTTTGTTTAGATTCAATTATACAAATTATATATAGAGAAAACTACATTAAATTCAAAGGAAATATACACATATTTGGGGGACATCTTGGCGGCGCTGTTGAATGTCTGCAAAAAGAAAGCCGAACAATTGGTTGAGCATTAATTGAAAACACGTCTTATTCTTGAGGGTAACGAGAGCATTTCCCCATGTGTGATTACACCGGTTGATGGTACTGATTGGGCTTAAAATAAATTCTCTGTTCTTAGCAAACATTGTGATTAGTAAAGGGTACACGTATCATTATAGATCCCTTCACGCAACATTACCAATCTGGCATAAATCTGTTTCAAATCTCACGAATAAAAATCTCTGATTAGTTACATTCTATTTGTTGTTTCTTCTAACATTCAAATTGTAATATAACGTTTAATTATTTCGCCGACATATTTATTTTTAACTTGATTGTGGCGAAAGTTAGTTTACAATTTACAATTAAAGCACTTTTTACAGAAATTTTTATGCCAGAGGTAACTTTTTTAATCACATTTAACGAAATGTGTTAGGAATTGTTATACTTTGTAACGGAAATTAATACATTAATGATATATAATTGTTTAAATATAATTTTCGAGTTTTGTAGCTAAAGAAACTTAAAAAACTTGAGAACCTGCTGCTTTTGTTAATTTTAAGAAGATTACATATAATTTTAACTTTGCTTTTTTGCGAAATTAAACTTTAGATCCCGATAATGAAACTATATATTAACCTAGCAATCCTAGTTCATGCACTCACCTAAAATGTGGTTTCTAACGATTTTATTTTTGAACTAGCACGAAATATTTTCGTAACCAATTTTTCCCGCTAAAATCGCGATTTTCAGCCGTTGTCCAACCCTGGACGGCGAAGTCGTGGGACGGCAGGCGGCAGTTGCCAGCCCTGGTACACCAGAGGCAATCAGCTGGTTTGCGTGGTCGATTGAACTTTTCGGTTTGGCCCCGGAAAAAAAGAACTCGAAATCAAATTCAATCAAATTGCCCGTGCCCACCAGGATTACGTCCTAATTTTTGAGCACCAGACGAACCACTAGGGAACCGAGGAGCAACATGTCGATGCTGGCGAGAACCGTTGGACGCACCTTTATGCAGGTAAACTCGCCTCGAGTCCGGGAGCCTCTTACATAAACGCTCGCCCCGCGACGCTCTGCGAATATTCAGCGAGCTGGGCGAGCTCTTTTTTTGAGGTTATAATCCTAGCCAGTAGCTCGCTCGCCTCGGTCTGATCCGTGTCCATTCCACTCTATTTCGATTTAGGCTGCGGCAGCTCGTAGTCTGCACACCACGACGGTCGCCAGGGTGAGTTCCAACTGCATCCAGATTCGCACTGTGACAGGCGCTGACAAATTTCTTTGTAGGATGCCTATGGCGCCAACAGGACCACCTGCACACTGATTCCCGGCGATGGTGTGGGTCCCGAGCTGGTCTACTCCCTTCAGGAGGTCTTCAAGGTAGCTATGACACGTTAATGACTTCTATAACTTCTCGGAAAAACTGTGTTTAGGATATAGATTTTTAATACAAATCTAAAAAAAAAAAAAAAAGTTGGTAATATTTTGGCGTATAAATTAGGATTTATAAAATAGAAGGTATATATTTTTTTGCTCAATTCCAAGTTCAGAAACATAAAAGTGAAAAAATATTTGTATTTATATTTATTTATTTGTTTATTTATTCAGCTGATATTTGTAACTCTAAAGGGTTCTTAAAACGAAACTCAGTAAAATAATTACTTAATATTCACGAGAAAAGAAGCAGTACTTAAATTATATAAAACAAAACATTACCACTTATCTGGATCGTAAAGATAAGTGATAACAGAATACTTAACAAGAGAGACTCAGATTTATACGGCCCTCTTGGTTTTAAGTGCGCTTTGCTGATTTAATTCTTAGCTTAAATAGAGATTTGGTGTTTTAAAAATAGGGATTTTTACTTGAAAATATACTCTGATAATAACTTGGTTGCTCTGAAATCTTTTAGGCAGCCAGTGTTCCTGTGGACTTTGAGTGCTATTTCCTCTCCGAAATCAATCCCGTGCTGAGTGCCAAGCTGGAGGATGTGGTGGCCTCCATCCAGAAGAACAAAGTGTGCATTAAGGTGAGCCAACATCACTATCCTATCGATAAATAAGTCCTAACTACGATTTCTTGCAGGGCATTTTGGCCACGCCCGATTACAGCAATGTGGGTGACCTGCAGACGCTCAACATGAAGCTCCGCACCGATCTGGACCTCTACGCCAACGTGGTCCATGTCCGGAGTCTGCCCGGTGTGAAGACACGCCACTCCAACATCGATACGGTGATCATTCGCGAGCAGACCGAGGGCGAGTATTCCGCGCTGGAGCACGAGTCGGTGCCGGGCATTGTCGAGTGCTTGAAGATTGTCACCGCCAAGAAGTCGATGAGGATTGCCAAGTTCGCCTTCGACTATGCCACGAAGAACCAGCGCAAGAAGGTCACTGCCGTGCACAAGGCCAACATCATGAAGCTGGGCGATGGCCTCTTCCTTCGTTGCTGCGAGGAGGTCTCCAAGCTCTATCCGCGCATCCAGTTCGAGAAGATGATTGTGGACAACACGACCATGCAGATGGTCTCCAATCCCAACCAGTTCGACGTGATGGTCACGCCCAATCTGTATGGCGCCATCGTTGACAACTTGGCCAGTGGCCTCGTCGGCGGTGCTGGTGTGGTGGCTGGTGCCTCCTACTCGTCGGAGACCGTGGTCTTTGAGCCGGTAAGGGAATCTATAGTTTTTAACTGACTAAACCCTGCCTAAACTCGTACTTCTCGATTGCAGGGCGCACGCCACACATTCGCCGAGGCTGTGGGCAAGAATGTGGCCAATCCCACTGCCATGCTGCTCTGCGGCGTGAAACTGTTGCGCCACATCAACCTGCCCACCTACGGCGAGGTCATCCAGAATGCCATTAACAAGGTGCTCAATGACGGCAAGGTGCGCACCAAGGATTTGGGCGGACAGTCGACCACGCAGGACTTTACCCACGCCGTCATCCGGAACATGACCTAGGCGACAACGCGTCCTGGGCACCATCGCCATGGCCGGCGCGATCAGCAAACCTCAGCAACAACGTTGGCGCTCATATAATTGACATTAGACAGTTTCTGTTGTTGTCGCAGCTAAATTTGAATTGTTGAAAAAATACCCCGAGAGTTCTTAGTTTCATTCTACGTCCAATTTTTTATTTTTATTTGTCCCTATGTCTATCTACAATGCATTCATTTCGAGTATTATTTCCGGCGAATATTTAAGTTTAGTTCAATTGACCCCTGCAGAGCACCGCCCCCGCCCCGCCCCGAATCAAAAGTCTTGAATCCTTTAGTCTTACCAATTGGCAGTAACACATTGATCCTTGATTATGTTGTAATTATTTACGTATTATTTTCCCTCATTTTATTGACTTTGCTAAAAACCAACTTCTAATTTATGTTTACCTTGTTGAAAAACAACCAAAAAAATAATGAAAATGAAAACACTGATATTGCTAAACCAATTAAACTGATAGCGGACGGCTTTGAGTGGACAGTGGACCCACTCCACTGGAGCTGTGAGAATGATAACAATAAACTCAAATCTAAATTAATTATTATTTAAAAGTCATTGTCAGTCAGTTTGAGCTGTCTAAATTTTAAGTAATACAAACAAACAAAAAAAAGAAAACCCAAAAAATATTTGAGAAACTTTGTTGTGTTTGCCTTTAGTGAGCTGAGTCGAAGTCATGTCGAAGAGCCGGAAAGCGCTACAACCCTTCTGGGCAAAGATGTTCCGCGACTATTCGAATCACGTCAAGCACATGGAGAGCCAGAACCCCACTTGGGAGCAAATGCTTAATCTGGAAAGGTATCGTCAGGCTCTTCTCGATTTTAGATTTAATCGGAAATGCTCCAAACGTCGGTATGTATTGGTTAGCTTCCCCATCGAAGTGTTACTCTCACGTCAGCCATAATTGCTAGTGAGGGAATACGCTTGAGAGAGATGCAAAAATTTACGGAGAGCAAGAAAATCAGGGATAGTCCTTACCTGAAGAGGAAGTTAAGCCAGTTGACTCGTGCGAAGTAAGTATGGCAAGTGGAAATAGTCCTGAGAATTTTAAATTCTTGTACTTTCCTTAAGCGCCGCACCCCAAGCGCAGGAACTGCCCAGACCGCTACCCAGCTTGATCCCCGCAAGGAAATTACTGCAACTGAACAACAAAGTCATTCGTTTATTAAACTTCCATTCAATGGCTTCCGATCGCCTGAAGGAGCTGGCCAGAAGTAAAAAAAGGCGAGCGGTTAATGAAACAAAGCCTTGGAGGCTGACCAGCGCCATGCGGCTTTTTGAGCCCAGTGATCGTCTGCTGAGTTTGGCCAGCCCTAAGCCTTTCAAGGAGCCGCGTGATCCGTTTAAGGTTACCTCCAGAGCCCTGCTCTACGAAGGTTAAAACTAGACTTTTTAATTCAATTTGAACTGCATTGATTATTTGTGCCTTTGACTTGGCAGCTACTCCGAGGATTCTCCACCTGGCAGAGCCACACAAAAAGGGTCAAAGGCAGCAACTGAGAAGTCCGCCAAGGCAGGATACCAAGGAAATCACTCAGCGAATCAGGGATCTGGCTAAGCCAAAGCTGCGTGAGGACAAAGCCAACCGGAGGATGCCCTACAAGGTGGCAGACCGTGCACTAAGGGCCAAGCTAACACCACGTCTCCTGGAGCTGGCACAGCCAAGAATGTAAAGTGTAGCACCAAATTGCAAGGCCACGATAGATTATGGGGATCGGGAGATAGTCTTTCCAGATCCCCGTCATCTGTTCTTAGCAAGAATTTAGAAAATGTAATGTTTTTTAATGTAATAAAATCAGCAACGGCAATTAAAGGTGAAAGCGATCTAGGAATAACCTTTTTAGATCTCTTTCACCCTTCATTAGCCGATTGAAGTTGGCCGAAATAAAGTTTTTGTTCATCAGAGTAAGCAGAAACCATTTAAAACCAAATACAAATTTAATGGGAAACTCGATACCAAACATAGCCGAAAACCAAAAATATTAGAACACCAAAAAGTATAGCAGTATGAAAGAGCACCGACTCTAGACAGGCTCTGGCCTCCAGATCCACATCTAGCCGCCCTTGGGCTTGGCCAGCTCGATGAGACGTGGCGAGGCCTTGGCCTTGAGGGCGGCTCGCGAAATGGCAAAGGGATTCTCCCGGATGTGCGTGTTCTCGAACTCCTTGGGCTCCGCCAGCTCCTTGATGCGCGTCGATGGCTTGTACTTGAGTGCGTTGGGAGCAATGCCGAAGGGATTCTCCTTGACGTCGGCCAGTCCTTGGTTGGCATCTCGCGTCGTAAGCGGCTCGGACATCTCCTTGATGCGGGCACTCGCTGTGGAATTAACGAATAATCGAATGATTTTGTTTTAGTCAAAGTAAGTAAGTTGTTTTTCTCTAGTTCAAAATTGAGAAATTTATCAAGGTTACATATTTAATTAAAGGATATTCCATATTTAATTATGTATTTAAAAATATGGAAAATTGTTGAATAATATAAGTAAACGGAGGTGGAATTGAATTATTCTTTTTAAAGCTACTCACGTTTGTAACGAAGGGCATTCGGCGATACCTTCTCCGGTGTCTCGTTGATGTGCACATTCTCCCGTATGATGGGCCCTGAGATCTGCTTCAGTCTCTTGGATGCCTTGAAATTCTTCATCTGGCTGGTCAGCTCCCACTTGGGCTTAATCTCCTCAAAATAGGCCTTGGGTCTGGACAGAGCATTCAGACGCGCAGTGTCGGAAGGGCGCGCATTTCGTTCCTGCGAAAAAAAAACACGATTTTGGAGTAAAAACTTTATAAGTATGAAAAACACAATACCTATAGTCGTATTTGATAATAATTAGAGAAAAATGTAAGATTAACAGTTCTTAACTTACCGGCTTTGGTGGCTTTGGAGGAACCTTTGGCTTGGCCAGTTTTGCGATATATTTCTCGTGCCTGGCCTTCTGCTTCTCCGTCTTCTTCTTTTTCTTCTTACTGAAATCAATCAAATTTGTTAGAAAGTGTACGTTATACCTAATATTTGATATTAAAAATTTGGTAAATTAAATTGAAATTTAACTGAAATTATCCTCAATATTTCTAAAGATTAAGGACAGACTTTACGGTAAACTTACGGTTTCGTTAGCGGCTGAACGTTGGCTAGGCGGCTGTAGAGCGACAGGTAGCTGTAGCGCAGCCACCTGTTTAGGATAGACTCGCCGATCTGGTCGCCGGCATGGATGGCCGTCCGTCTCCGCTGGAGCAGACGGCGCACGGTCGGCAGAGCCAGCTGCTCGGTGCGCGTGTGACTCTGCGCTTCGCAGGGATTTACCATCTCGATGTTCTTGGTAAAGGGACAGGCGCACTTGGGCACGAAGCGGCACACTCGCACCCTGGGCACGGCCATCTCCATTAGGCGGCGTCGCTTCACGAACATGCGCTCGTGGCGCCGCGAAAGCTTCTCCAGCTCCTTGGAGATGTCCCGCACGAAGCACTCGGCATCGTAGGGAATTGGGTCGCGGATGCGACAGCAGTCGGGCCGGACAGTGTCCTTTAGCTGCAGACAGGTGGTCACCTCGGGGCTGAGGTCACACTTCAGTCTCTTGATGGTCATTCTATTAATTTCCGAATTTTGCGGTTTTACTTTTAACCAATTTACCAATGTGCTTTTTTCTCTTTTTTTTTTGCTTTTTATAAAAACATTTATCTGCCCGAATCGAACATGAAGTTCATTTGTCGAATTTCACTTACATTTGAATGAATAGCGTAAAGGTTACTACATAGCCAACTTGCTTTTTAAAAATATTATTTTCTGAATATATAGAACATTTTCTTGATTTACAAAAATATTTTAAAGTCTGTACCTTGGTTCTTGGTTGTGGTACAAGGTTAAAATAATACAGCTGATTAATTTTGAAAATTAAATATATATAATAAACAGTCTTGGGCGGACCTTTTCCCCAAATTTGAGTACAATTGAATGATAATAATGGGAGGTATTACACATTTTATTCGCTGTCCATGTTGAAAAATATGTGCCACATCAATAAGTTGGCAGCACCGGTGGGTGTTGCTCAACATGTGGCCAGCCACATTTGGCAATAAGGTTGCTAGGAGTCCAACAAAGATAAGTTGGCAGCACCAACAAGTTCCCAGAAACATTTGCCTAGAAACAGTTTATTATGCACTCGCCATTTTAGATTTAACAGAAACAAATTTTAACAACAAGAATATCCTAAAAAGAAAAGGTAACTTGAATTTGTACATTAATTTAAATTGAATTTTCTTAGCTGGAAATCAAGAGCTTATATAGAGCGCGTTACCAGAACTCCCTTCCCGCACCTGTTAATCTCGAATAAAACAAATTGTTAATGTTTTATTAATGTTTTATTGACAGTATTCATAAAAATACTGAGAGTATGCTCCAAGTTCACATCATTACAAGTTAATAGTTTTGTTTGGGGGCTTGTATTTCCTCTGTCCCATCATCTGCGTGTTGTTCATTTCTGTAGTTTGGTTTCTGACATTATTGTATACACCTGCTATTTTTGTTCATTCTGTTCACATATACACAAATCTTATATTTTCATCGTTTTATTTTTTGCAATTTTTGCCTGTATCCTTGTATCTCCCTCAACTGGTCGTCTGCTTTTATACTTTTTTACAATGTTTTTGCCATACACTTGATTTAGTTCGAAATGTTTGTTTTTTGTTTGTTTGATTTTTGTCAATATTTCCAACTCCTCTTATTGTTGTTCTTTCGTTTTTTTTTTTTTTTGTTGCAATTCAATTGGAATTTAGCACATCAGCACATGTTCTTGTTGTTGGTGCTCTCTTTATTGGCTTTTAATTTATTCAGTTTTCGATTTTGTTTACGAACAAAATAACTTGGTTAAGTGAAATCAAAGTGGTAAGCATAATGTTAATAATAATTGTTATACACTCACATCGAACTTATGCGATACACTCATACATATACAAATATGTACTATAAATTTGAATTTAGCATTTACTAGGTCATTTGTTTTTTGTTGACAAAAATTTTGCTAATTTGAATTTACTTTATTCTTGTTGGTTTTTGGGTTTACCATTATTCGATTTGTAGAAAATCCCCAATCGATTTCGTTATTTACACCAAAGCCAAATAATAATTAGATCTATGTAAATTAGGGGCTTCCTCAATTATGTTTTTTGCTTTTGACTCTGCCATCCAAATATGTATGCATGTTTTTACACTTAATCCAGTTTTTAGTTTTAAATTATTCTGTCATATCGTATACAGTTTTTGCCTTACAAATAGAATTTTTAGTTTCTCAAAATTATCCAAATTACTTTTGCCTGAAATACTCTCTTCTGCGCTCTTAGATAATTTTTGTTCCTTTAGATTTATTTTTTGACACGCTAAATATATATAATATATATGTATATAGATTACCAAAAGGGTTGCCTCCTCTTTTATGTACACACACATACAATTTCCTTGGGTTTTTCTATATCATTTTTTTTGGATTCCAAAGTTTTCTGAATTCTTAGTCATGTTTTTGTGGAATTTTCTTGCCTTTTAATTTCTTTAAGATATGCCTCGAAACTTGTTTTAGCGTTAGTTACCTCCGTTTTAGTTTTAGATCTTGTCTTTACATTTTAGTTTGATTTACCAGTTGTCTTTAATTTAAATCATTTCTTCTTTAGTTGGTCCCTGAAGCTGTGTTGAGTTTAGATATTCGATTCCTTTGGCTCGTCTGAAATAGTTTTTGCCTTTTATAGAGTTTTCTTTTGTTTTCTCGGAATATTGGGGTAAAAATCTCGAAAGTGAAGTAAAATAAAAACAAAACTCAATGAACCGAAGGTAAAGTTTCAATTGCCTTTGTTGTTGTTCTGTTGGTTGTTGTTGTTCTTGTTCTTGTTGTTAATAATTGCAATCCAATTGTTTTTGCTCATCTCTTGCATGTGAAAATGGAGCAAATATTGGCCATGTTAGAAAGATGCTCCTCCTCCTATCACGGCCAATATTTACTTTGGGCTATTGTTCAGTTTATAGATAATTCTGTCATCTGTCAATTATAACTATTGCATATAATGGTATTAAGTATCTTGTTGCAATTGTTAGACTGTTGTGCTTAATTTAATATTCATATTTTTGTTTCTTACTTTCTGCATTGTGATTCTCTGATTGGTTAAAATGTGAAAAGAAAGCCTCCTGTGGTGATAAGTAATAATTGAAATGAAAAGCAAATGGTTGAACTAAAATATTTTTGTTTTTATTAATAAACGTTCGTAATTCGTAAATATATTGTATATATCTGCTTTATTTTTGTTTGCGTTTAAAACATAATAAGTAAATAATAAGGATAACGAAAATTATAAACTTAATCTTAGTTATGTGTCTGTGTAATATATAATAACAATTATGCACGCTTTACTAAACAAAAATTTTGCTCTTGCTCTTCTGCTGTAAATATTAATTTAAGGTTTACAATATATATTTATTACATTTATTTTTGTTTGTGTGTGTAATTCAAATTAAGCAAAACTTCAATATTTTATAAATTACTTATGAAATTAAACATATATATTTTGGATTAATTCATTATCAACGCAGTACAAAAAAAATTTCACACATTTTGCTGCAGTTTAAGTTTTTTTCTCTTCACTTTCTGTTTCGTTTTTAAATCTCTGTTGTTTTTTGTTTTTTATGTCTTAGCTTTAATGCTAAATACATTTTGTGTACTTATGGGCTATTGCTAATAATAATGCGAATTTTTTTATTTGCTTATTGGCTTTTGTTTTTCGTAATTTTGTAGTTATTATGTAAATGCAAAAAAAAAAAAGACTGCTTTATCTGTTCTATTTCAGTGTTTGTAGTTTACCAAAGGTCTAATTTTATGAATTGTACTTACATCAGTTGGTTTGTTTGTTGTAAAAATAATGGAAAATATTCTCAAAACTTTTGCCTGGCTAAGATTTAGGGTTGTTTGTAGTTGTTTATAGAGTTGATAATGCCAATTGCTTATACCTATTGAAGTTGTGGTTTTTTTACGGTTTGTTTGATTGATTAATTATGAATATTATTTTTCTAGGGCTATTGTTGTTGTTGTAACTGTAACTGTGTGGAGTTGATGTTGTTGTGTTTAAAGTTAATAATTGAAATAAAAATTGCTTTCGGTTTTTTTATATATTGTTTATAAAATTGTTTGCCTTTGCAGTTCGATTTCGTGCTGCTTCTTTTTTCTGATTCATGGATTATGATTTCTGGTTTCTGATTTCCGATTCGGAGTCTGTGTATCTGTATCTGTAGCTGGATTCTATCTTGTCATTTCTAATTATGTGGCTATTGTTTATGGTTATGTGGCTATGAATACAAATCTGTTTTGAAAAACGGCTTCTGTGTGTTTGGATTTTTATTAAAGTTAATTGCTGTGGCTATTTCTATTTTATTTGTGGCTATTTAAGTTCTGTAGTAAGAGTAGTACTATTGTTTAATAAAATTGTGGTTGCTGCTTGGTTGTTGTTGTTGGTTGTATTTGTGGATAGAAAAAAGAAAAGTACAATCGACTTTAGGCTGTTTGCTTGGATTTATATATGAGCTGCTTCAAGCTTTTCGCTTGAATATGTATCCATTTATTTTGTATATTAATTAATTATATAGTTTATTTCTTGTTTAATTTTTTTGTTTTCAATTTTTAGATCAATTATTTTTGGGCTATTGTTGGTTGGTTTGTTTGTTGTCTGTGCTGGTTGTTGTCACGGCTGGGCTATTGTTTCTTAGCAGTTTTCGCTTGTTTTTGCTCGGATCTTTGCCGATCGATCTTTAGTTGTTTTCGGTCGCTCAAGTTGAACTTGGGAGAAAAGTTTTGAGTTGTGATGTTTCAACAAATGTGAGAATGTGAAGAATTTGGCTTCGTTTTAAGGGTTGTCAAGGGTTTCTTTTTAGGTTGAAGCGTGCGCATAATAATTGGGAAACTAGGCGTAGTTTAAGACCTATTTAAAAAAAGAGTTATGTGCACTTAAAATGATTTTTGATTTTCGATTCTTGATTGATTCATCATATCCTTCTTGGCATTTTGGCAAAGAAAGCTTGTAAATTATATATTAATCGTTAATGTTAATATATTTGTTGTTGGTTGCTTGGTTTTGTTTGAAACAATTGCACTATAGTTCAAATGATGTTGCCCATTTAAGAAGTCAATAAAAATAGAGAATAATAATAATGCTAGTAATAATAAGTAATAGTTGTAAAAAATAGAGGAGAATACCATACAAAAAATGTTGTCTAATATGTACAAACCATAAATCGAGGCTAACAACGCGCTAATTATTTAATCGTTACAATAATAATAGAATAATAATTACGATTATATAATATTTAGTGTTTGTGTGTGTGAAAATAGAAGTGGATTGATTTATGTGAAGAAATTTTGGATTTGCCTACAGTTATATAGATAGATCGTAACTAATGGTAATCATCTCGTAATCGTAATCATTTTAGGCGCTAAACTAAGGTCGAAAATAAACTCTAATTATATATGTATATGCACTTATATTCAGCAAATTTTGATTCGCATTGAACAAATTAGATTAGATTTTTTTATACACAAATGTGAGCAATTTCATTAAGCACGCTGGAAACTCTCTCGCTGTTTTTTTTTTTTTTATATATCTCAAACCACTTTAAACAATTATATTATGAATATATCAATTTTAGCTTGTTTCGCTTACGCGTTTTCATCGATTTTCCTTTTATACAAATATTAACTATTATGTTGTAGTAAAACAAAGAATAAGTAATGTATGGGTAATCAATCTTGTTTCTCTCCGAAAAAATAAAACACGTACCTGAGCGTTTTCGCATGCCCACCCCGAATCGAAATCGAAATATTGGAAATATCCGAGATACTGATTCAGGTGAGCACGCAAAAATTCTATACAATTCAACATTCTCAAGCTGTTACTCAAATTACACTCGATTGGTTTGTTTTCTTTCATTTTGTGTTTAGACCTACCACTAGGTTGACATTTCGACTTTCGACTTCTGTTACTTCAGTTACTATATCATCTTTCCTTTGGGGTTTTTTGTAGCTGACCTTTTGTGGTAAGTATCTTCCGATACAGCCGCAAGGGCCAACGTGTCCTCTCCGTACAGTGCGTTTCAGATCTGTGAAACAATAGAGAGATTGCGAATAGGTCAAGTCAAGGCTAAAAAATCAAGCGTTGCCTGGAGGTCTATTGCATGTCTTTTAGTTGAGAAACGCACTGCACTTTCGGGACATTTTTGTTGTCTGTTTTTTGTATGTTTCTTGTCATTATCAGTTGCCTTGGAATTTTTGTTTTTAGCTAAACATGCTTCGAAATATTTATCTCTCTTCTTTTAACACATCTCTTTTTTTTCTTATAACGTTTTCTTAAATTTGCTTATTTAATCCGTATAATTGCACTTTATCTTGTTTATTATTTTAAGTTTTTGATTTTTGTTTACCATTTTTTCATTTTTTTTACATCGATATTTTTGTCTTAGATTTTTAAATGTTCTTGCAAAATTGTATTTATAATTTCCTCTTGTATAATTTTGCATTATAAATGGCTTTTCGCATTTAATTTTGACTTGAACTGGTTAGTTTTCGAGTAAACATTATTCCAAAATATATACAACTATTTATGTTCTGAACAGTTTCATCCGTTGCTTTTTCTAGTGATGTTTGCCGTAGCTTAAGAAATTCTTTTGGCCAAATGCAGCTCCATTGGATATCCGCTGGGATCCTGGGATACTGCAGTTGACCTAGCTTGTGCTTGGTTTAGTTTGGTTTATTTCTTCTGTTATTGTGTATGATTTGTATCCGATCTCTGTCTACAATTATCTTTACATGGGTGTGTGTTCCATTCATCGCTCCCTTCTCGGTTTTGTCTTTTTGCATATGCGCCTAGCCAACATTATTTCAGAAAATGCTCTTCAAAATTTTGGATTATTAATCACAGATAGTGTGTCTAATATATATGTATGTATATAATAAATATGTATGTATACTTCAAATATAATTAAATTAGCAATAAATACTTTTTGATTTATTTCCTTCCATTCTTTCCCTACTCTTTTTCTTTTCTTCTTTTTTATATAATAAACAGTTTTTTCTGTATTATGTTGCTTCTTTTGTTTGCTATTCCAAAATGCATAATTTAATAATTTGTTTGTTTTTTACACTTTAGTTCCTAAATTTTAATTTAGTTTTCCGCTTGATTTTGATACTAAACCACAACATTTATGCACATCAAATTTAATTTGGGAGATAAGCCAATACATTGTTTTTGTTTTCCTATCAATTTGCATCGTGGAAAGTATAATAATAATTTTGTTGAATATTAAATTGCCTTTAAATGATTTCAACGATTTTCCACAATTTTCCTTGCCATACTTTTGATTTTTCTTGTATTATAATTTACTAAATATTTTCAAATATGTATTACCGACAATTCTTTTCGTTTCTTTTAAATATATTGTATATCGCTTTTGTATGTTTTTTTGTTTTTATCTTTTGACACTTACTAGCTAGCACACAAAATATGTTTTTAGGTACATTTATATATTTTTTCTTCTATTTTTTTCATTTTTCATTTACGCAGACATTTAGTTAGTTGTGTTTTTACCCATAGATAGAATTTCAAGTTCAAACGAAATATTTAGAGTTAGATACGTCGAAAGGAGGGCCAAAAGTTCAAGGGGGAAGAGGGCGGGGCCGGGGGGCGTTAACTGTGTAAATATGTTTTGCTCTCCTGTAAAAGAGTGTGTTGTAGAGTGTATAAGTACATTTTAAATATATTTAGTTGCTCAAAATGATCATGTGTTTGGTTTGAGGTATACGCGTAGTGATGAAGACACACACATACATAAATATACAAATATATATATCATATAGTATATAGTAATATAAAGTCTTTATATATTTATGCTTTCTTTTTTTTAGCTTTTGGTGGATAGGCGACGACTGTACATGAAATGTGTGTTCTCACAATAATTTCTTTTTACTTTTAAGCCAATATCGTGAAATTTTGTGAAATTCTTTGATATAAATTTTGATTTTAAAGCCTAAACACATTTTTTTTTTGTAATTTTAGATTTTTTTTATAAACACCGAAACACTTTTTAATTTTGCTTAATTTAGTTCAATATGTGTGCAATTTTTAAAAAGAAAAATAATTTGTATGTGAATTTATGGAAAGCGATTTTTTGGTTTTTTCATCTTTTGGTTTTTTTTTTCTTATTTTTCTTTTTTGTTTTCAATTTTGCTAAAACAAAGGTTAATTGGGGATGATTTTTTTTTTTGAAATTTGCTTTTTGATCTGCGTTTTGGGTTCTTTTTCTTTTTTAATTATTATTTTGTGTGCTTTGTCCTAACGTTTCACTTTCGCTTTGCTTACTAATTTATTTAATTTGTAAATGTGAAGGCAGCTTTGTTTATTGATTTCCGTTTTTGTTTTCTTTTTCTCGTTTCTCTTTTTGTTTGTTGTATTTTTCATCTTTTGTGAAATCATAAAGAATGTAGAATTTTTGTGGTTAATTTTCGGTTTCTTTTACGCTTTTTGAATTTAGCTATTTCTTGTGTGTGTGTTTCTTCTCCTTTTGTATTTGTAGAGTCTCTTGTTTTATTATTATTGCTGTTTGTTGGTTGTTCTTGTTGTTATTGATCGGATATTGTAGATGTTGTTGTTGCTGTTATGGTCTTGTTGTAGTTATTGTAGTTGTTGGCTATATACTCATTCTGTCTATGTCGATGACGTCTGCATGGGGTATCTTGACGGGTACAATTCGTAGAAAATTGTAGGAATATGGAACATAAGTACATTTACATATTGCTTATGGAATGTGTGAAAATCGAAGCTCAAAGGCCAAAAACCTATACATGCAGACGTCGATTAAGTTGTTGTTGGCTTGTAACTGCTTTGCTGTTGGCTATATTTCTGCTATTTCCCATTGGACTGCTGGTTCTGCTCAATAAAAATGTATGTAGTAAGGGGAGGCGTGAAATATCTTCAGGGATTTCAAATCTCTTGAAAAAATGCTCATAGGTATGTAGTAAAAATTCCAGATTGTCTACCTCTGTGCACATTTCCAAGTATTTTAATTCTTCAATATCAGGGATGCCAAAGAAATAGCTTTTGATTTCAAATCAATTAACACAGTGTCCAAAAGTATGCAGTAAACTATTTTAAACCTTAAGTCTTTCCTTTGATAGGGAGTGAAATTTTGTTGCATACTTTTAGTCACTGTTATAAATTAATTACAAATCGAGAGCGAATTCTGTGGCATCCCTGCATATATTTCAACGGGCTTCCTCCTACTGATACATAACCAAAAATGCAATTTAAAACAAAAAATGCAAAATGAAAACGGTTCTTGGTTTTTGCTCAGTTGTTTTTTTGGTCTTAAGGTTTTAGATGTTTTCTTTTTGTTTTGTTTTTGTTTTTTCTTTAGGTTTGTACAAGAGAATGCCTATTTGTCGATTGTCAAAACGAAACAAAAATATACATATTGCATGTATGTTTCTTTGTTTGTTTGTTGGTTGTTTATGTTTTTTGTTTTATGTAGTTGATTACACATTAACTAAGAGCTAGCGCACATTTACCACTCCTGCGTCTATATATATCCTATATATATATATTTCCATATAGTGCTTTGTATGGTACTATCAAAAAACGTGGCTTAATTTGGTTTAGTCCCTCCAATCCCCATACCAATACCGGACTCGACTCCGATCCCATCTCCTTTAGAAGCTGTAGTAGTGGGCGGCCAGCGGTGGCCAGGCGAACGCTGGATGATTCGTGGCCATCGACGGCTGCTCCTATAACTGCTGCTGCTCCACCTGCTCGGCCTTGATCTGGGCCAGCTTCTCGTGCAGTATGGGACTGCCCGATGGCGCCATTTCCGCCTCGGACTCGCACTTGATGTGACTGCCATTGAGATCCATTGATTTGTGGTTTTGGTGGTGGCCGCCTCCGCCGCCGCCACTCTCCGCGCTCTTCAGGCTGCTGGCATCCGTCTCCGAGTCGCGCGACGTCATCCGGCTGCTCCGTCCATTGCCATTGGCATTCACATGGCCCTGACCATTTCCGCTGGCGCCGAACGAGGATGTGGCGGAAGCGCTTCCCTTGTTCTTGTTGTGCGCCAGATCGCTGTTGTTGTTGTTGGCCGGCGTGTGTCTGGAGTGCTCCTCGTCGCTGCTGCCGCCGCTCTCGGCGCTCAGGCGCTCCCGCTTGATGTCCGCATAGTTGCCCAGCGGACTGCCCGACCGCTTAACGCTCTCCGCACTGGCACTGGAACAGGTGGCGGCGTAGTCGTTGCTCCGTTGATTCGTGAACGGCAGTGGTGTCTTCTTCACCAGCAGCTGATCGAGCAGGGCATGGCCATGGCCATGGCCATGACCATGACCATGTCCATTTCCATTGCTACTGCCGTTGCCGGCCGCACTGCCGTTCCCCGACGACGACGACTCGCTCGACTGCAGCGTCTTGCGGATGATGCCGTCGTACATATTCTCGGCCATCTCCGCCAGCGCGCTCTTCATCGGTCCGTGGTGATTGCCGCCTGCCCCTCGGGGCTGCTGCTGCCTAATCGCCTCCGCCATGCTGTTGAAGTCCAGGCCGTAGGGGTTGGTGGCATTCGGCTGGGGCCAGAACACGTTCGACTGGAACGGAAGCTGGTGAGGAGCGCCCTCGAAGAGGGGCAGTTTCAGGCCGTTGGGCGTGGCAGCCGCAGCAGCCGCCGCAGCGGCCGCCGCAGCCGCTGCCGCCTGGCTGTTGTTCTTGAGGGCGTTACTCAGCTTGGAGCCACTGTGGTTGCCCGGCTTCAGCTTGTCCAGGTGGATCTTGTTGGCGGGTCCCGTCAGGCCCACCAGATCCGGCTGCGGCTTGGGCTCCCTCTTCCGCGGCCTCATCAGATGCCGCTCCTTGACCTTGTACTCCAGCGTGGAGTGGGGCACGCCGTAGTAGCTGCCCGCTCGATGGACCGACATCTCGCCCCGCTGGACCGCCTTCACCGCCTCCACCAGGCTGTCGCGGTCGTAGTTCCTGTACTTGCCCCTCTTGGGCCTTGTGCCCTTGCCCGCCGCCAGAGCAGCCGCCTCCTGGGCACTCAGCTGCTGCTGCTGCTGCTGCTGGTGGTGGCTGAGGTGTCCGGGATGGCTGGGGTGATGGTGCTGCTGCGACAGGAGATTGGGAGAGGCCCCAAAGCGAGAGGTGTCCGTGCCGCCGATGATCTTGGCCACCGAAATGCTCGGCTTCTTGTAGCCCATCGATGAGGAGGAGCCGCCCCCGCCGCCACCATTGTTGCTGCTGCAATCGCTGGCATTGCCATTCCTGAGGCCATCCTGGCCACTCTGCTCGTTGATCTGTCGCTGGATATTGCTGGCCATCATCTTCTGTATGCTGGACGAGGACGAGGGCAGTAGACTGTTGCCCGAGGAGTAGGCTCCCTGGGCCACCGCCGCGGCCAGCATGGGGGATGCGGAGTGGGGACTGCGGTTGCTCCCATTTCGGTTGCTGCTGCAGTTGCTGTTGTTGCTGTTGTTGTTATTCAGAGGATGGTGACCCAGGCCCGGGGAGAGGCTGCTGCTGCTGGCCGGGCCGCTGACCTTGAAGGACGGAATCTTCAATATGGGATCCTCGCCCGCCTCGTTCGGATCCAGCGAGGAGTTTGTCTCCGGCGTCTCCGATTTGGGCAGGCGATGGCGAAAGGCGGCGGCCACGTGTTGCTGCTGCTGCTGGTGCTGGTGCTGCTGCTGTTGCTGGAGGAGCAATGAGGCACTGCCGTTGCTCTCCTGATTGGCGGCCAGCAGACTGAGCAGCGGCTCGGTCAACATCCCCCGGCTGTTGGCCACCAGCAGGCCCTTGAACAGGTCACCAACCGTCTGCGATTCGTCCAGCTTGGGCATTGCACCAATGCCGGCGGCCAGCATGAGGGTGTGCATCAGGACCTTGGCATCCAGCGGTATGGGGGGCAAGCCATCGGGATTGCCACTGCCATTGCCGCCACCGCCGCCGCCGCCGCCGCCGCCGCCAGACGGAAGCCGTCCCAGCTTGGGAGATCCACTGCGATCGAGGTCCTCGCCCAGGTCGCTGCCATTGTGCTCGGACGACAGGTGGCTCAGTTTTCGGAGGGCAAAGTCCGCGGGATATCCCTGCGCCGGAGTGGACGCATTGCTGTCCACCTCCGCCTCACCGTCATCGTTGGAGTCCTCGGGATCTGGCTCCTGCTGATCCAGCTGCTCCTGGTCGCTGTCCTGCTGCTGCATCTTGTACAGCCGATTGACCAGAATGGAGCGGGGCACATGGTACAGGCTGGCCGCCTTGCGGGTGCCCAGCTTGTTGGCCACCACATCCTGCAGGGCCCGGTTCAGGTCCTCCTCGCTGTACGCACGCCTTCCCGTCGGCGTAGGCGTGGCACAGGCTCTGGAAAAAATTTAATAGAAAGTTAAGGAGAGTTAAGTGTATGTCTTTTTCTGTGAATTATATAAAATTGAGAGATATATATATTGATTTCACTAACCAAACTGTTATCAAATACTACTTCCTATCGCTCTAACTATTTATTGCAAGTTTATAAACGTCATTGCCTTACAGCCCTCAGGTGCTGCGATAAGATACCAATTCCCTGCGATTTCTGTTTGCATTTCCCTTAAATATATGATGGTGATGACGGGTCCTCTCTCTTCGTCTCTCTCTCTCTGGAGCAAGTCAATCAACTTTTATCTGCCGGCAATTTTTGTCAGTGGGTTCGAGTTCGGGTTCGAGGGTAATATTTTTTGGCAGCACCATCAAAGAACTTGACAGCCACTTCTTCCCTTTTTGGCTTAGTGGAAAGCACTCCTTTTTTTCGGCACTCGCATACATCCAGGCACTCGGGAGGACTGACAATGAGTGATCCTTAAATGTCTGCAGCAGGGCAACAAGGAAAAGACGACACTGGTGTCAAAGGCAAAGCCAAGGATGCTATACTCGTACAATCTCTTCCTTGTTTTTTTTTCTCTCTCATTTTTGGTGGCCATTTTTTTTTTTTTGGGTGCTGAGCCAGAGACAAAAGATGACAAGTCAGGGGAGTCTGGCCGAGAAGGGTGCGAGTATGGGGCCAAATATGTTTTTGAAGTTCATTAGACGAATCCAAAAAAATAAAAGCGTACGAAAAAAAAAAACGGAATGAACATTTTTCACTTAATGCCAACGCGAGCGTGAGTCCAAGCGCATTTCCTATGACTCCCCCCTCTAACTCATCAGGAAAAGGCAACTTTTGTGTTCCGACAACAACAACAAGGTTGCACTGAAAAAATATATTATGGTATTTAAAATTTAAATAAAAATATACAGGATTTAAGGAAGAAATTCTACATATTGTTATAATAATAGTATAATTTTAAAAATCTGATTTTGGCATGCCTTTACTTTAATACAATTAATTTAAGAGCCTTACTTCTTTGAGTTCTTAAACAAAAATGATACCCTTTAACTTCTTTTACTTAATTTGTATGTAAACAAGGCGTTAGTTATTTTATATACAAATAGCACTAATCATAAATAATTTGTTTAGATTCTAAAATTGTTAATATTAAATTTTCTTATATCCCCTTCTTAGACTTGAATTTCTCCGAGTGCTGCAGCTGCACGAAATATTTCTTTTCTTTTATGCGCAACCAGAAACGAGACGAGCTCGAGACCCTTTCTTTTTTCGTGGGCGGCTGGGGACATTGCACCGTCAAAAAGGGGGGCGGGCAGGGTGAGTGAGCCTGAGTATGGGGAGGGAAAACGCACAGCTTCTTTGGCGCCCTTCGCTGAGGGCTGTGGCACAGCGGGGGGCGGCGGCCCTGGCAAAAGTTGATGGCAAAGTCACAGCAACTTTTTTACTTTTTTTTTTTGCCCATTTGTTACGGAGTCCTTGCGCGTCTGGAAAATGTCTGAAAATTGTGCAGACAACAAATAAAAAAATATATATATATATACAAAAATGCAGGCTAGAGGAAGAACAAGAAAAAGCGAGGCGAAAGCGGCAGCAGGTGGCAGTGAATGTTAAACTGTATGATAGCTCAAGGTTTTTTTTTCGGGAGCGCTTCAGCGGGAGTTTTGCGGAGGCAGGAGGCGTGGCCTCTGCTGACCGTAAGTGGATTGGGCTGTGGGCGGGCCGCGTCATTAATGGCGACAGTTTTTCGCATTTTTGCTCATTTTGCATATACAAAAATAATTTCCCCAAAAAAAATGAAGAGGAGAAGAGGCGAAAAAATTTGCATAATTGCAGGGGGATTTCCTCACCAAGAACTCGTTGCAGATGCAGTAAAAAATGAAAAAAAAAAACAAGGAAGAATTGCTATGTAGAGAAACCAGACCATAAGATACCCAGGTTAGTGAGTTGAGATGTTAAAAAATTCGTAGCATACCTGAAAGGGATTTCCTTGGCAGGAATTTAAAGTACAAAGAATGAAATTTTTGATATATTTAATTTTTTTATTAAATCTTTTTACCTAAATAAAGGTATGCAAATCTATGTCACCATTGAAGAGGTTTCAGAGGTATCATACAATTTGCAGGCTTCTTTACTTCCATTGCACGAATGCAACATACCCCGGGTTAAGGGGTATGGAAAAAAGGATGTCGCGCACAAAATAAATGAAAAATGTCATTTCAATGTCGTTTGGATTTTTTCGTTGGTGTCGTTTACCTTTTGGCTGCACTTCAATTGCAATTTGCCATTGCAACAGCTGCCTCAGTCGCTGCCTCTGCCTCTGCCTCTGTCTCAGCCTCTGTCGGCTGCAGCAGCAGCGGCAGTTGTTGTACGACATGCATGCATTTTTTGTTGCCGCCTTTGTTGTTTTTGTTGCATTTGGCGCTGCACACGCATGTGAAGAGCATTCATTTGCACCCAAAAAATAAGGAGAGAAAAAAAAAACAGAGCGAACGAACCTCAAACCTTTAGCTTTTCTGTTTTTTACCCAGCTTTTTTCCTCGTTTTCCGTTGGCGTTGCAATTTTTCTGACATTTTGTTTTAATTTGTGGCAGCGGCAAAAGGGTTGATTTTTTTGTGTGTTTTTTTCTTCGCGTGTCTGTGTGTGTGTGGTGTGCGTGTGTGCTTTTTTTTTTTGCTATTTTTGTTGTTGCAATTTTGACGCAACTGAAATGCATTCGGTTGCTGTTGTTGTTTTTATGCGCATATTGCATTTTTGTCGGTTCATCCCACACCTTTTGTTTGCTTTTGGTCACATGTATATATAGACTTATACATACGTAAGCCCATCCTTGCCATAATTTTTTGGTTTATTCGGAGTGAACAAAAAAAAACCTACCACTGCGATTTCAACTTTAATAATAATTATATTTGGCCAGGTAATTGTGCAAATACATTGATTGAGGTGTGCGGTTCCAAGGCAGAGGTCAAGCCAACTGTCAGTTGAAATTAAGGTTGAAAATTATGGATGGGAGGTCCCGTTTAATTACAGAGATCTCAGTGGAAGGATTCCAATTGAAAACATTTCAGGCTTGTTACTTTAATTGTTTAAAAATGTATGGAATTTCGTATGATTATCTTAAACAATTTATTGTAGGCTTGCAGTTTATAATTATTGGAAATAAGCTATGTAACTAGTCTTGAATTTGTGAAGGAAGTTTATAGATATATAGTATAATAATAATCATTTACATAATATTAGAACAATTGGATGATAAACATGGAAGTTATTTATTTATTAATTTGATCTGCACTCTGATCAACATCGATGTGTTTCGCCAGCAATGCGTATTGCTCAACATTTCACCAGTCACATTTGCCTAGCCACATTTTCCTAACCACATTTTTCTGGCAACATTTCCTTGTGCATACCTTATGTTAGATTTAGTTTTCATACCCGTTACAGCTTAAGTCAGAGCGTAATTAGTTAATGTGAATTAATTGAAATTTAATGCACAAAGTTTTGAGAGTCGGGCAAGCTTTCTTTTATTACTGTATATTTTTCTTAAGAATGTAATTTTTAAATTCCAACAAAGAGAACCTATTTTTTATTGGCTTTTCAATTAAAATATTCGGCTCTTCACTGCAGTTCTTAATTTGTTGTGTGTCTCTTTCTCTCCCTCTATTTGGTTTGCGTGTTTGGTAGCCGCTAAATATGCCCGTTGAGGCGCAAGGGAAGGGAGGATCATGCCTGGCATTTCGCTGGAGGAACGGAATGTGTGGGGTTAATGGTTAAGGGGGCTAACGAAGGGTTGGGGGCGTAGGGAAAAGGCGGGACGGGAGGAGCAGGAAGCCGGCGGCGCACAATGCCGTCAACTGTCCCCCGTTCCAAGCTCGTTCTTTTTTTTTTTTGTATGTATATGCACCCATGTGTGTGTGTGTGTGTGTGTTGACAACGTCGAATGCAATTTTGTTAAAAATGCATTAAGTGCATGTGTGTGTGTGTGTAGCTGTGGGGTGTGTGTGTGTGGGTATGAATGCAATTGCATGTTTGTTTTTGTTGCCAATGCAGCCTACACTTGATGCGTGCGCACCGAATACCGCCGCCCCCTGGTACTCCCCCTCCCCCTCCCCCCCACACACACACACACATACTTATGCATACATCAACCCATACAAGATTCACACACACATTCATTGCAGTTGCATTTTTTCGGAAGATATGCACTCATTTTTTGTTCGACGTCGACGTCGTAGCCGGCGCCACCGCCGCCGCTGCTGCTGCTGCATTTTTGTATGCACTTACTTTACTTTTTGTTTCTATCTCGCTCATCCATCCACTCACGCATATAACGGCAATCAGGCAGGTTCAAAAAATGCAAATAAAAATAGGTGTTTAAAAGGACTAAAGTATACCCTGTTTAATTAATTAACAAAATACCAAAATATAAAGAAAAACGAACTTTATTCTTTATAAAGGTTCAAATAATCTTTTTTAGAAATAAAGAGTATTCCTCATTAAATCAAATGTATGTATATCTAAAAGAAAAAAATGAATTTAATATTGGTATTTTTATATTTCGGTTAAACAGTGTCCCAGAATTCAGTGACAGCGAAAGCATCAATTGGATTGAATGCACAGTGGCGCATAAACATTGCACTACGTAGGCTGCTACATATATTTCTGGCCTAATAATGAAAATACGAATATTTATTAAGGAAAATAGTTTTATTGTTTTTCAAAATATTCTCCATCAAGATTTACACACTTTTGCATGCGCTCAAACCAATTTTCGAAGCACTTTTTCCACTCTGATTGACACACCTCAAAAACATGGTTTTTGAATGCTTCAACAGCATCTTCTGGCGACGAAAATCGTTGACCACGCATTTTCTTCTTGATGTGAGGGAATAAAAAGAAGTCATTTGGTGCCAAGTCAGGACTGTACGGCGGATGACCCATCAATTCGACGTTTTGGCCAGTCAAAAAGGCGCTGGTTTGAGCCGATGTGTGAGAGCTCGCATTGTCATGGTGCACAATGATTCGTCTTCCCTTGTTCGTTTTTCGAATTTCACCGAAGACTTCAGGCAAACAAATGGTGGTGTACCAATCAGAATTGACCGTCCTACGTTGCTCAAGAGGAACAGTAGCCACATGACCAGTTTTTGCGAAGAAACAGGCGACCATTTGCTTCGAAGTGCTTCTTCCACGAACAACTTTCGTTGGATTTGGCTCGTCTTGGAAGACCCACACGGTCGATTGCTGTTTTGTTTCGGGCTCATACGCATAGATCCATGATTCGTCACCTGTGACGATCTTATAAACGTCTTTTGAAGCACCGCGATCGTATTTTTTCAGCATTTCTTTACACCAATCCACACGAGCCTTCTTTTGAGCGATTGTCAAATTGTGCGGGATCCAACGAGAACAAACCTTTTTACAGCCAGGTGCTCATGCAATATCGAATGTATGCTGGTGGAAGAAATGCCTAGGGATGCCTCTATCTCACGGTATGTCACATGACGGTCTTGCATTATTAGTTCACGTACGCCATCGATGTTTTCTGGCACAACGGCTGTTTTTGGACGACCTTCGCGGAATTCGTCTTTGAGGGAGCGTCGGCCACGATTGAATTCGTTGTACCAGTTTTTCACAGTGCTATAGGATGGTGCTTCATAGTCATACAAAGATTTAAGTTCATCGCTGCACTCTTGTCGTGATAATCCACGCCGAAAGTTGTGAAAAATGATCGCACGAAAATGTTCACGAGTTAATTCCATTTTTTTGCGAAATTGATTTTTTTAAGTAACTGTAAACAACACAAATGATAGTCGTACGTCAAACCGTTCTGAGTACGTTTATGCTTAAAAATGTCGAACTTTTCAATGGAAATGTCAGATTCCACCTAACAACACTTAGTGTTGCCTAGGCCAGAAATATATATAGCAGCCCACGTATAGGCTGGATGACTACTTTTTGTGGCCAAAAACCCATTTTTCGAAAGTCCGTAATATTAAGATTTTATGATGCCATTGTGTTAGTAAAACATCAGTCTTCAATGTTACGTAACATAAGTTTTAACAGAGGCACGCTCTGTTAAGCTATCGGCTGTTAAAAACAGCTGTTCGGAGTGTCGTGCGCACGTGAGCTTGTTTTCGAAAAAAAGCAATCTGTTTAAAGTTAATAAAAAAGGCACTAAACTAAGATTTTATTAAACAATTTATAATGGCAACGAAAGAGAATGGTTTTTACTATGTGTTAATGATTTTTAACTGTTGGATTGCTTCTGATTATCCCTGTAATTGAGTGTTTTTAACAGCCTTTTTTGCTGTATTAGTTAATATCAAAAACTCATGTTTAACCAGAGATATAAAGAGAGTTTCACCTAGTTTCACCCTAATATTTATACTGTGTTGTTTGAACGAAAAAGCATTTTTATGAGGTTGTTTGTATAAATTTATATTATTTTTAATTCAACTATTTTATTAGTTATATATATAAAAAATACAAATCGCAAACAATTTACTTATCAAGTCTACACAAATGTTTAGAATGATAATATTTATCTTTATTATGCTAATAAAAATTTTACCCCATTTAACTTGAGACTTCCCTTTTAATGCTGCCATACAATATAACCTTTCACACAAAATTAATGGGTATTATATCCAAAGACCTCCCAAAACGAGCCAGCCCATCCAACACTCATTGAAATGACAAAAAATATGAGGCAGAAAAAAAGTAAATGAGAATTGGGAGGGAAAATGCTGGGAAAATAAAATAATGAAACCGTTTGGGCGGGGGCGGGCGGAAGCTTTAAAAAATTGCTGCCCTGCAACAATAACAATTGCAATGGGCAGTGCACGCATTAACCTTTTTTATACCGTTCTTGTTGTTGTTGTACCTTATATATTTCACTCGTTTTTTTTTGTGTCTTCGTATTTTTTGTTGTTGTGTATTTTTGGGGCCAAACGCAGCGGACAGCGCTGCCAACGTCAGCGTCGACGTCGTCACTCTTTTTGCCAGTTATTACGTTCGCAATCTCTCTCGGGTTTTTTTTTCGGTGGCGGTGTGTGTGTGCGTGGGGAGAATTTTTCGTAAACGAAAAATAATGAATATATACCCAGCGACAATCCACCGCTACTCTCTCCGCCAGCCCCACCTCCTTGGCCCACCGCCGAAAGTGCATAGAAAAAAGTAGCAAAGAAGAAAGACCAAAAATACGGCAAAAAAAACACTGGCAAATACAGAGAGAAAAATAAGGTCATTCAATTTAAAATATATGCGAATATTTAAAAAGGTGTTGAAGAATATTTATAAAAGTCGTAACCAATTTAGATATATTTTTCTATTGAAACTTTGTGGTTTGCGTATATTCTTAGTGGTATTTATTGCTGGGCAATTAAAATTCAAGATAAATTATATTTATATTAGCTTTTTTCATACTAACAAATATATTTGTAAACTCTGAAGAAACAAACTACACCCAAAAAAAAATCATCGTAGAACCTATACGATTGTTACATGAATTCTATACTCTTGAGTATGAAAAATTTCTTAATAAGATGCTTATCAATTTAATACTACGAAAGTATAAATTTTATACTCATCTGCACCAATATTTCATAATAATCACTAACGCGACAAACAGAAAAGCACTAAATTCCAGCTACCGCGATATGTTATCGAAATTTCGTTGTAGGTTCGTATAAAAATAATACTCCAAAATACACAATTGAAACTATAGAGTATAAAAAGTAAACTTTGGAGTATACATTCAATATTTTGAAGTATAAAACTATACTAAACTCGTTATACTGCTTGAGTATACTTTTAAGACAACGCGTAGAAAGGTTAAACTCTTGTTTTTTTTTTTGGGTGTACTTACATTTTCCTAATTTTAACATTTAATTAATATCCAATAAACCTTAAGACAATAAGGTAATTTTGTTCTTTGCATTTTTCCAGTGCACACTCATACATTCACAAAATAAAAAAAAACAGACACACACAGAGAAAGTAAAACGCAGCGTGCAAAAAAAAAGCGATCGATATGATGCACTCATTTTTGTCTGCTGCGCTGGGCGACGTCGACGTTGCCGTCGCTGCTTCAGCTGCTGCTGCTGTTGCTTCGAGGAGCAACGTCTCATCATCCTCAGCGGCAGCCGGAAAAAATCTGTAATAATAAACGCTTGACGAAAAAAAAAACTCCAAAAATTGCAGCGTCAGTGGCTTTTGTGCTTCAAGTGGTTCTGGATGGTCTGGGGGGATGCCTAAGGGGGTGGTTTCGGGTGGTCTTTCTGCGGTGCGAGGATGCTTCCCGGTCATCTAGTTGGCCCCCATTGATGAACACTTTAGACCGATCGTTGTCACATGCCAAAGCTTGACTTTTAAATTTAAACACAAAATCCGTCAAACAAAACGTTCATGTTCAATTGAGTTATTTATTCCTATTTAAATTAATAAGCTAAAATATGTCATATGCGGACAAGCAAATAGCATAATAAATCAAATAAACTTTTATTTATGGTAGAATGTTGAATGTTTTAATTGATTTAATGGCCAAAAACTGCATAGAAATTAATTGCTTCAAATAAAAGCTAATTAATTTGCTTATTTTCTAGTTGAATACATTAATCTTTTGAAACCAAATTAAGGAAGGCAACTAATAATAATAAAGAATGAGAATTGCCCTTAAATAATCTCTTAAAAAAGAGAGATAACACCTAACCCGTAATTACAAAATATTTTGACAAAAGGCTTTCCATTTGCGATAGACTACTGTCTGCCTTTTCTTATGCTTCCTGCCTTGCTTTTTCTTCCCTAAAGCAGTCTTGCTATATCCCTATCGCTCCTTTTCTTACTTCCTTCACCCCTTTATGTATTCATGGTTTCTGTTTTTTTTGTACATTTTTTGACACATCTTTCTTAGCTTTTTTTGTGTGTGACAATTAAAATAGGTGTACGAGATGGTGCATGGCGACGATGGCGGCTGCTAACAAACACTTGGCCATGCTTTAGACAATAGACAAGGACTCGTGCTTTGCGGCTCAAGTGGCAGCCGCCATCGTTGCCACAGTCACAAAAAAAAAGAAAAAATAGAAAGGAGGAAAGGGATTCAAACCAGAACCGCAAACAACAAAAAATCCAACCGAAAAAAGTAATGACAAAAATTGTGGAAAGTGCTGGGAAATTATGCACACGACACCCACGTACAAATACCGGTCGTCTGAAGTGCAGACTCACATATATACATATACATATATATATAAAGCAGCCGCCAAAGTAATAATAAAAGGTGCTCCTGAACGTTTTAGAGTAATTAAAAAAATAGCAGGTAACGAAAAAAACAACCAAAAACGGAAAAAGATTGCTCAAGGAGTTGGGATGCAGCCTCACAAAACGGAATACATAAATCCAGCATTCCTTTCTTCTTTCTGGTTTAATTTTTTTTTTTTGGGAAAATTGTATGTAAATTTATGCAGCCTGCCCACCTGCCTAACGCTGGTAATTAAGCGTGACTGCAACGGGGCGTATGTGTAATTTTCGGCATCGTTTCATAAACCACACACACATTGCCATAATTGCACAATTTTTACATAGGCGCAGCAACAATAAAACAGCACAGCATCAGCATCAGCTCGTTGGAGGGCGTGAGTCTGGGGCAGCCCCGTTAAGTATGCTACAATAAGTGCAGTGTCAGAGGCGGCGGGCCAGCGCCCAAAGTGCAATTATCTCATGTATTGTCTGGCACACGATTCTGTGGGTTTTTTCCAGCTTTTTTTGGTGAACATAATACCCTAGATTCAATTGGGTTTTGTGAAATTTATGGTTTGGGAGGGTACAAATGGGTGAGAATTTTTGTATATTTTGGGTTCGTTTTGGGAGAGTATTTACCATAAAAGATGCTAATTTATTCAGAATTCTTGGGTAAAAATGAAATATAATGAAGTACTATGAGGTAATTAAATTCTTTAAGTTCTCTAAACTATTTATAATCTTAACTATAAATCCCTTACAATTCATAATAATTATACTTCCAATTCATCTATCCCATTTTTAACAGAATTCAATTTAAGACCTTCGAAAAGTCCACTAAAGAGCATCTTGCAGTCGCTTATGTATGGCTTAATATGGCTTAATTTCCACCTATTTTTCTCCCTTTCGGTTTTACATGAATTTCCGCATTTTTTTTATGTATTGTTCCGGGGGTTTTTTATAATTTTTTTTCGGCGTTTGCGCAGATTGCCAGATTTATATTGAATACATGCATATATACTTGGGTGTTTTATTTACCTCAGTCCCCCAGGAAGAATGGGAGGGGTATCAATTTGGGCGCACTCACCTGCTGGACTTGACATCGCCGCTAATCGATGAGTTCGGCGAGGGCTTGCTGCTAAGATCGAGCGGTGCATCGGCACTGGGACTGCTTGTATCTTTGAGTGCGGGACTGATTGCGGCTGCAGATACTTCTGAGGTAGTTGGCGTTACCGAACTAGCGATCTGTTGCTGTTGCTGCTGCTGCTGCTGCTGCTGCTGTAGCTGCAGCGAGTTCATCAGGTTAATGTCCGCGAGCAGCGAGAACTGCGCCAGCTGGGCGGCCATTGAGTCCATCGATGTCATCTTGGCTGCCTGCTGGGTCAGCAGCTTGTACAGTTCCAGGGAATTTGCGGGAGTTGCTGCTGCAGTAGCCGTTGCAGTTGCAGTTGCAGTTGCAGCAGCAATGTGGCGTGCCCTGCTGCTGCTGCTGCTGCAGTTGTTGTTGTTGGTTTGGTGGGGCAGTGATGCGCTCGAGTTGCTGTCACTGTCGAGCTGCGGGGCAAGAGTTTAAGGTTAATAACAAGTTCAGGGTACTCGGAAAATATTGGGAAAATAAGTTGAAAGTCTCATTGATATTCCGAATTATTATCAGGGAAATGTGTAGACTCTTTGGATATTAGCATTGATATACGAGTACTTCGAACCCACCTGATGAATGTGGCTATTACTATTGCTACTAATCGTAGCTGTTGTTGTTGCTGTTTCGGCCACCAATTCGCCGTGGGCGTTCACCGTTAGCAGGCGACCGTTAACACAGAAATTGCACTTGGCCGACGGTCTCCAATCGTTGGGTTCTGGCGGTGGTGATGGTATACTGGTGGCTGTCACTGTGGATCCAGGTGTCGGAGTACGTGATGAATCGTGTGATGTTTGGTTGTTTTCTGTGAAATAATTAATTTAGATACTGAAAGGATCAATGGAATTTATAATAATACCCACCAAAATCTTCCTCCAGCAGCCGGTTGTGATACTGCTCTAAACGGTGGTTCTCTGGCTTAAAGTGGTCCTTGCTGCTGTGGTTGTATTGCTGTGGCTCGTCCTCGGAACCGGACACTATTGCTATGGGCTGTTGCTCCTCGATATTCAAGTGGCTGCGCGTCAGTTGCTCTTGGTAGTGTTTCCATTGCCTGCGACCCATAAATTCCTCAGCAACGCGTTCTAAGCCTGAAATTCAAGCGAATAAAATACGAAAAATGTTAGTTAAGCAACAAATAATATTGTGAAACCTAAAATAATATATTATATTTCTTATTTCAAGCTTAACAGAACTTCTAGCTAAGCCAAGAAGGCCAAACTGACCTGCATTAATTATTAAAAAAATAAAAAAAGCCGAGTTCCAGAGCAGTTCAAGAATGGTATGCCAGTTGCATGGCTTAATAAACTATAATTTGCCTAGTGGTGGCAATTAATAAACCTATTTTTCTGTTTTTTTCTTCGGTTCCTTGGTGCAACGCGAGCTCTTATTCAATTTCGCCTGGGAATTTGAGCAGACATGAATTACTTAATTGAAATGCAATGCGACTAAATATAGGAGAAAAATGCTAGGAAAAAATCCAACGAGAGAGTGAGAGGGGGAAAGAAAGGTAAAAGAAATGCTAGCCCTATACTTAGAAGCAGCACACGCTGCGTATGCGTAATTATTGAATACGAAATGTGAGTGCGCGAGTGGAAAATTGATAGATTTGTGTTTTATTTGCTGTATATTCGTCCAACTCTAATTGCCACACAAAAGTTATGCAATTTAATGCAAAATGCCTGGTCAGGAAGGGGCGGAAAGCGGGAAAGCGGGAAAATGGAGGAAGTGGAGCTAACCCCGCCACTTGAAGGGTCAGGCATGCGTGGCTCAAAAGGAAAAGTTTTGCGCATATGGCAAAAGGCTACGCGTCAACTCACACGAAATGCGAATTAAGAAGACGAAGGCAGGCTGGAAAAAAAATATACATATATATATATATATATATATATGCGAAGCCAAATAAAATATGGCAGACGTAGGGACAGAGGGCTGGGGAATCCCCGTAGCATTTTGTAGCATTTTTACAGCCGAAAAATGCAGTAAAAAGGCGGCATATATTTCCAAGTTCCGGAAGTTAGACGGGGCGGACGGGGTGGTCGTCGTGTTGGGGAATTCTGGCACCCCATGTCCTTGCGGCTGAACCGTCGTCCTGATTGCGCACAAGTGCGTGTGTTCGGTGCGTGCGCTTGGGAATGGCAACTTGGGGCTGAAGTGGAGCAGCAGGAGCAGGAGCAGGGGCAGGAGCAGGAGCAGGTGCAGGAGGAGGTGGCGAATGCAGGAGCTGAGGCAGGAGAAGCAGACGCACTGCAGCTGCTCATTCCGGCGCAAAAGTGGAGCGGCATGTTCAAACTTTTCGCAGTGTAAAAATTGCATTGCAACTGCAGTTTTTTAAGCGCTCAAATAAACAGGGTCGTCGTCGTCGGCGTTGTTTTTGTTGTCGTTGTGTTAGCGCTTCGGGGGTTGCGACGCCAACGTCAACGTTGCCACCGCTTTTTCCCGCCTTTCCGCCTTTTCCGCCTCTCCTGCATTTTCCCGCCATTCCCACCTGCCACACGCACCAAAAAAAGGCGAAAAAACGAGGTGAATGCACGCACGGAACGTACAAAACTCAAACTTTAAAATGCAACCAGTCCACAGACACACGCCTGCATTTTGTCGTTAAAAAATGCAGGCCACACCATGTTGGCCTCTGCACGAATAGTAAATGCTCTTCATTTGCATTTTGCTAGCTTGAAAAGTATTATTAAAAATTAGCCAAGGCAATTCATTAAACGATTTAATGGATTGATTCTAGTTTGTATTTCTTCGCAATACTGTTTCTGAGAATATAGAATTCTAAGGAATCTCTGAGACAGAATGGGTTAAAATTAATATAAAAATTAAATCTACCAATTTAAAATATTAATAATTCGCCTTCCCCAAAAATAATCCTGTCTCTGGGAGACCTATTTGATCTAAACTACGATTTCTCATACCGAAGTCACCTCTATGTGCATATACTTTCAAGGATTTCTGACTGTATCAATTAGCCGCTGCTCATCCTTTCTCCTTCTCGCATTTTAATATGTGATCGTGTAATTCCAATTCATTACAAACCGAGCTACAAATTGCAGTCGGTCATCTAAGGACGAAGGGTGTGCGTGTGCAAAGGAAACCCTACGCACATGGAATATATTTCGCCGGGGGTTCTGCTCCTACTTCTGCTGCTTCTTCTGGGTCTGCCAGATGCACTCATACAGGGGCAGACACACAATGCAGCGCACGCAATGTCTGTTTTGTCTCCGGCGTGCGAGTGTGAGTGCATGTGAGTTTGTTTTGTGCATGTGGTCGGGGCGACACACATTGCGTATACGCAATGTGAAGATGACGACGTCGACGGCCGCAAGGCGGGATTTCAATGCTTTCGGGTTCGGGCTCTGTTTCTGGGCTTGGGCTTGGGTTTGGGTTTCGGGTTCTGTTCTCGGGGCATGCAACCGGTTCTGGAAGGGTCTGGTGGTGGTGGTGGTGCCATCATTGCTGTCTGCCCGCGTTCACATTATGCCAAGCAAGCAGCGCCAGAATGTATGCTAAATAGAATTTTTTCGCTAGCCGCGAAATTACAGTGATAACTGGGAGTTGATGAAAGACTAAATTGGTGGTTAAGTTCACTGTTGTTGGTAGTTTTTTATTATTAAGGTAATTAAGAAGGTTCTTCTGATGTTCGAGAGCCCTTGCTTGGTGGAAATGGGCCAGAAACCTAACTAATGATTCTGAATTTAACATAAATATCTTTTATAAGTTTATAAGTAAGCAGCTAATAATAATAGTTGTTCAATTTCTAAAAATAATATTGAGATTTTATTAAAGCAAACAAATCTGCGAGCCTTGCCTGTACTTGGCAAATAGCAAAAAAATGGGTGTATGTCGTCGGCTTAGACTATGTCGATGGGCGGGTGTCCTATGACCTATGACTGTGTCTGAGTGTGTGTGTCTCGGTGTGTTTGAATAGGTGCAGCGAGATAGAGAGAGAAAGAGAGAGAGAGAGAGAGAGAGAGAGAGTTTGCCATTCAAGGCAACGCAACGTGACACGTCAGGTGGGAAGCTCGGGTTATCGGTTCCAGTTAGGAAGGGGAATAAGGCCGGGATGTCTGCCCATCCTGTCAGCCCGCCTGTCTGTCTGTCTGTCTGTTTGTTTGCTCTAGGGTCGCTGCGGTGCGGTGCCCTAAAACCAACTAACAGACAAACAAAAACGAAAGTGCGTTTAATCAAAGTTAGCTATTAAAGCCAAATGGCCAAACTAATTGTGACCCGCCGCAGCGAAGGGCGTATGATTTATATGCACATTTTGTCGGGGGATAGGGCTTTTTTATTCTCAAAGAAATAAAAAACAAACAAAAAAACGATGAAGCAATTAAACACGAAAACTCATTTACAAACACATACATTTAACGAAATGCAAATGGCATGCGCCATGAGAGAGACAACGCATGAAAAGTGGCAAAAGAAATGGGAAACAACAACGACAACGACGAAAAAAAAACCATCATACGAAAAAATGCAATTATCGATTAATGTACCACATTATATGGCTCATATACACATATATACGGGGGGAACCCATTGCGTGCGTGTGTTTGTAAGTAGATAAGCCCTTATGTATACATGCTACTTATGTAGCAGGCATCCGTAGGTATGTTTCGGCCAGAAGTCATTAAAAAATTGTTGTTTTTCCCCTTGGCCGAGGCAGCCGCCCAGGCTCATTGAGTTTTATTCAATTCTCATCCTTAAATTGTATATTTTCCGGCGGCTGTCAAGTCGTTTACATAAGCAAATTACAGTAATGACACGGTGGTACATAATGTACATGCATTCCCTTCGAATACATAATTGTCTCACTATTGTTCGGAGTTGTCATTTGCATTAAAAGATATACTATATGTATGTAAAAATGTGCACTGCATTTTCCCCTCTCTCCCGTCCTGCGAGAACCTGCGAGAACATGACACACAAGACACGAGCACAATTTGACATTCTCCTACAGTTTGCTGCGTTTCAGTTTTCAGTTTTTTTTGGCGGCATACGTGCCGTAATCAAATGTCAAAAGTTGCCGCTAGCCTTGGGGGCGAATGCGTAATATTACGTATACGCATTGTAATTTTTGCCCCATAAATACTGCATTAGATGAACTCTGGAAGGTGTTGGGCACCTGGCCTAGTTCACAGATAATTAGATTCGAACCGCAAGTGGAATATATAGTTCAATTTACACACATATATGTACGAATAAAAATGAATGCAATTAAATCCAATTGGCAGGCAATTGGAAAGCCCAATAACCATTTATTAACTTGGGGCATCAAAGGCTTAACGAAAGGGTTAAGAAGCTACTTGTAATTAATCCCCCTAGTTAATTCCTAAAGTCTGTCAATCCCAGTTTACCTACAAATTATTTTATCCTTAATTTCCACGATTTAATAGGGGAGTTCCTTACATCCTTTTTTACTCTGATATGCATTTTCAACAAGGTTTCCCTATTTTCCCGCTTGTCAGACCCACCCGAAAAAAGGGGTTCTGTTGCCCAAAAAGTCCACTGAAAATTCCTTAATTAGAAATTCAACATATTGTGGTTATTTTTGTTGACCAACGCGACACGCCATCGTATTTTGCATAACATTTTTGAGTAATGTCTAATGTCAACGTACTCTCCCCTCTGGGCAGGGGGCCAGGGGGATGGCCCTAACTGGTTTTCTGCCGGAAAAGGCGGGGGCGGAAAAGGCAGCAGGCAGGAACAGCTCGGCAGCCGGCCGGCGTCACATGTCCTGCCGCAACAACAAATTGGTTGGAGGCGCGCAGCAAGGACAAAGGGAAAAGCCAAAAGTGCGGCTAAGAAATGAGTTTGGCTAAATCACAAAAAGAAAAAAAAAAAAAACAACTGGCAGCAGCAATGCGTGGAAAAATTAAAGGGAAAAGCGAGGGAGCACAGTGAGAAAATAGGAATGAATTAAAATATACTTTAAATTTACTTTTTAAATAAATTAGGTACATTTTATAATAAATTGTATACTTAATATTTAAATAAATACATTGAACTTGATAATAAAATTTTATTAATTAAAAACATATGATATTAATAACATTTTTAATAACATTGAGAATATTTACCAAGTGACAATTATTCATTTTTAAAATTTTCGGACAAGTAATGTTTCTGTAAATGTTGGTATATTTTTTTATTGTACAATTTCTCATTGGTTTTAATATTTTAAGGCTCGCCCCGCGAAAGGACATGCGACTCCTGCGTGCCTGCGGGGCCAAAAATTGTGGCCAACTTCTCGAAAAAAGGGGCAGTGGCAGCGCTGAAATGTAAATGAATTGCACTAAATGCAAGGACATACGCAGCAAACACACAGGTATACAGATGAGTAGGACAATTCTAAGCATGCAGCGTTGACAGGACCTCACCTCGCAGCCCCCCGAAGCCCCTTTTAGCCCCTCGTACCCCTCGTAACCCTCTCTGACCCCGCATCCGTCTCTATTTGAGCCATTAGCAACCCTTGCAAGCTAAACTAAAAACGCAACCTACCCCAAAAAATGAAAAGAAACTTGTCGCATATGGCAATTTACATACTGACAACATCAATATACACACACGGATGTTAGTGTGTGAGAGTGTGCGTGTGTGGTGTGTGTGTACTTTAGGCTTTTTGTGTGTCACTTTGGCATAGAAATTTGTGCGGCTGTCGTCGGTTTTTCAGCTTCGTCGCTGGTCTGGGGTTTGGGCCAAAAGCAAAGCAAAAATTAGAGGCAGCAGCAAAATAAATTCGATTGCCTCATTCGGCTTGGCTCGTCTCGATTCGGCTCATCTTGCTGTTGTTGCTGCTGTTGTTGCACTTTGCTTGCTTTTTTCGGCGTGGGTGCATCCCAACCCCCCCTCCTGGAAACCCCCCTTGAAACAGCCAACAGGCCACATGTTTCGTGCTATCGTTGTCCCGCTCTAATGCGCTTTCGTATGCACTTTTCGGCCTGCATGCAATTTGATTGGCCACAACATTTTTCGGCCAACAGAACTCACAGAAAACTGAAAAACAGGCAACAAAAAAGAAACCAACGAAACCTAAACTCGGAAAAGCACGAAAATGTGTTTTTATTTTCCGTTCTCAGTGTTCTCGGCCCTCGGTTCGATTGCATTTGATTGCATGTTTGTTTAGGCCGCCTGCAGTTGCTGTGCATCGCCTCCAATTGGCCGAAAAGGAAATTGCCGGGAATTTGGCAATGGGGCCGGTCCGGGCCGGGCCGGGCAACAATAGCTGCCATAATTGATGTGCTAAGTGCTTGCAGCAAATTGCTAATTGCAGGTGTCGAATTGACGATTGACGATTGAAGGGTTCGTCAGGGTCGTCGGTCGTCGGTCACAGGTGGAAAATGGAGGGAATAGTTTTTGAAAAGCAACATTCGTCGATCGGGTTGTTTGTTACACTTGCGACAGGAAATCCATAAGTTATTATATGTGTATATGTGGTTCTACCTTTGAAATTTCCACATACAAAGCATTATTGATTAATGTTTCAATCAATTGTTGGGGTTTCTTTTTGAGGATACTAAGGGTCCAGCAATTATGTTATTTCTAGTCTGATTAATGTACTTCAAAGAAGTTATTATATATAATTTAAATTTTTAAGGATTTAAAAAATTTTAAAGTAAAGTTTGCTTAAAGAGATTATTTAAAATTTAGTATACAGCTAATAAATAACATTTTAAAAAATATATTTATAGAAAAAATAATATAAATAATGATATTAATAAAAAATCTATTATTAATCTATAAATAAATCGTATTTCATCACTAAGTTTTTTTTTTTAATATTCTACATATTGGAATTCCTTTATTGTTTGATAAAATAGCTAACATTTTAAAATCCTGATTTTAATAGAAGTATTTTAATCCCATTTCCGCCCACGACTTTCACTTACGTTATTACTATTTCCCTCTGGCTGATGCAACCAAAAAATCTTTACTGCCCCATAAAACCCGAAAGGAACTCACAGAAATAAATAAACTAAGCTAAGTATGCTAAGCAAGAAGAGATAAAAATTGAAGAGGAACCGGCACGAAAAAAATGTTTGTAATATAAATAAAGTTCTGGCCAAATAACGACATAAAAACCGAAGGCGATCCCTCGGCCGGGGCAGAATTTATTGAAATGCAAAATGCCGAGAAATGCAATTTCCGCACAAGTAACTGCAGCACAACAAAAATAATAAAAACCAACACACAATAACCGAGAGCCAAAAAATATAGAAAGAGATAAAGGAAATAAAAAAAGAAGGAAATCCAGCAGCAGAATGACAAGGGCGCGGATGGAGGACATTAAAATTGCAGCTGCCGTTGGCAGGAGTAGCTGCAACTGAGCCAAGAGGAATAGGATACGCAGCAGCAACAGGCAGCCGGGACCATTTAACTGATGGCCTAACACAAATATATATATCACCATTTATATATCTAGGGGGAGATATATATGCTGTACAGTAAGTGGAGCATTCCGGAGCATTCAACAGGCTGCAGCCAAAAAGTATGCAGCACAGGCACACGCCGGCACAGACACACAGATACACGGATACGGATACACAGCTACAGACAGGAAAAACAAACCGGCTAAACAACTAAAACTAAACCAATTCATGCGCTCATTCATTCATTGAATTCGGAAATTCAATTTGGTTAGAGAGAGACGGCCGAAGGATGCAGCAGAAAGCAGAGAGAAAGAGAGCGGCATTGTTAACTACACAACGATGTGCAATAAAACGTGGCTCAGACCCTGGGGTTGAGTTGGTGGAGTTTGGTGGGACATTTTATTCATGGATTTAGTTGAATTTACAATGAATGGGTTTTCGGCTTAGTTGTGTTCGGATTTTCAGACAGCCCGGCATCTGAAAAAGAGCAAATGATGACATAGACACCAACACCGACACCGGCACCAGCAGTGGCATTTCAATTTAAATGCTACGCAGCGGCAACAACAAATGCCAACAAGTGGCAGACAAAGTGGAAGAAATGGACAGTTACGATGAAAGATAAAGAGAAGGATAGTTCACTTGAAAATATAATCTAAACATTATTTAATGTGTCTTGCCTTGAGACATATTATAATAAGTAATATAAAACAAGTTACTGGCAAGCTTTAAGCTAATAAATTAAAGTAACTCCTATTACTAATAAGAAACTTTTCCTTAATTCCTTTTAACTTAAATCTAACGTATTTAATAATTTGTTGTATGTCTTTATATTAACGTAAATAAATGGTCAAATCTACAAAAGGAAAACTCCTTCAAAATAAATATATACATGTTGAGTAATATAAATTCGGGATTAATAAGCTTTAAGCCAAAATAAAATGTTAAAAATATTTAAATAAAATTCTCTAATTTAAACACAATTTTCTACTTTTTCTTATAAAAAAAAAAAATATATTTTAGTTATAAAGTTCTTTAAAAGAAATGAAACTGACCAAATCATTAATAAATGCAAAAATTCCTTTGAACTTAAAAATATTCCAATTATAATATAAAGAACAAACCGCAAACCGTAGATCTTAAATACTATATATTGTATATATTTCTACAGTGCACCCTATGGCCCTGTGCTCCTCTCTTAACAGTTGGTGTTGTTTTGGCCCTGAATGAGCAACAGCTCCATCAACACAAACACACACTCACTGCTCAGTTGGCCAAGCTGCCGCCGTCGGTTGGTTAGTCAGTTGTTAACAGGAACTTTGTTTTTGACAGCCAAGATGAAGCCGATGGAGGGAGAGAGGAGCCCTGGTAGCTGGTGCTAACCGAAGAGGCAGCGCTAAATAGACAATTTCCGGAGCAACAGCCAGGCAGTCAGGCAGCGGAAAAGGGGCATCACCACTTGATGGGTAAGTGTGAAACCAATTTGGGAGCCACTTAAGTGTCCTCCACTTCTGGAATGGCCACCGAAAAAGTGCAGTCTCTGCTGCTGCAGTCTCCCCCCCATTTGAATCACATATGAAATGGCGCCGTTACGTATACGCCGAGTGGAACAAAGCGGGCTCGAGGACCCAACAGAAAAAACCAACAACAACAGGCACAAAGCAATAACGAAAACGTAAAGTGGCAGGACGTGGCAGGATGCTCCTCGACCATATGTAGCTAAAAGTCAACCGAAAAACACACAAAAAAGCCGAAAAGGAAGCGGCGCAAAAAGCGCGAGTGGGAAGTGTTGAGTGATGCAACTAATTGCGGAGTCAGTCCGGGGGGGAGTGGAGCTGCCACGCCGCCGGCAATGAAAGGATAATTGCGCGGATTGCACACAGATCGCCTTAATCCTTTTAGGCCGTATTCACGGGTGTTGCAGCCTGCACCCGCCCTCGGAGCAAACACAGCCAGCCACCCCGCCCACTCATCCACTTGATTGCATTGCCCACAGTCCGCTTTCCTCCCAAAAAAGTTGAAAAAATGGAAAAAATTCAAGCCAAACAAAGAACCAAAAATAGTCCATCGTCAAACGGGGCTTCTGTCAATTCTGCTCCAGTACAGGGTACAAAATAAGGGAGAAATACATTGTTTGTATTTAAAAATTATATTCTTTAGAAGGAGTTTTGTAATAATAAGTAAAATGTTTATATAATAATGACATATATCCTTTTATCAAGTTTTTTGGTTGCTGTACAAACATAATATATGCTAATGGTTGTGTCTTAGTAAAAACAATATTTTATATATTTGTACAAAATTCCCAAGGCTTAGTTATAAATGTGCTAGCTAAACTTATTCTCAAGAAACTTCTTTATTAGATCTATTTCCCAGACTAGTTTATTTTCTTAGTGTATGTATTTTTGTTGGGGCCTCAACAGCAACACTTCGGTCTCGCTCTTCTTTTTTTACATGCTTGCGGTATGGGCTATGGGGGAGCAAAGGATGCAGGATGCACGCCAAAGGACACTGGAGGCACTATGTGTATGTGCTGTGCATTTTTTTGCGCGAATATGCCATTTTTTTCGCGCTTGTTGGCCATGGCCAGAAGCCCTTGGCGGCTGCCTGTGATTGTCAGTGATTTGTGGCGGACACTGCAACGCAGCCTGCGGGGATAACGAGTTGGCCCGCACGGGCTTTCGGCGAATGGGCCAATTGATGCCTCTATTTTTAGGCAGCTGGAATAAATCGTTTTTAAACACGATAAACTGGGCAGAGACTTCATGAATAACAATGAAGAGAGGGATTTATGTTCAAGGTGCTTCAAGAGAAGTAGCGGTAAGTATAGGGGAAATTATAGCAGGGAAAATAAAGGAAGGAAAATATTTAAATTCAACTAAAGATATTTACTATATTTATTAAAAATATAAGCTTAATTTCCCCCGATCCTTTCCATATCTTGGAGTGACATTGACCTGCCTTAAATCTAGCATTAAATAATAGTCTTAACAATCGCCCATAAAGAACTGCAATTTATTTATCCTCTAGATAGGTTTGAATAGTTTTCTTTAATGTTCAATCAAAGTCAACTTTATGTGGCCGTCATTCGTTTCCAATTTTCGTTTGTTGTGTGTCGTGTTAAATTTCAATCACTTAAGAATGCATTTGTTGTCACTTCCAATGAAAGCGCACGATTTGCCAGCACATGCGATCGCCTATATATATATCTCTGTATATATGCTTAGATCTACAAAGGAAAAAATAGAGACATGTGTGTGTGTGTAAAAAAGAACTAAAATCAAAAGCAGCAATAAAAAACCTTGAATCAATTGATCCAGAACGCAAAAAGCTAGCAAGAAAAAAATAAAAATACTGAAAACTTGGACAGTTCCTCGACGCGTTCTGTGTTCGCCGAAATAAATTAGAATTGAACTTGCTGCGCCATATTTGGTTACAGTTTGAGCGCTTAATTCCGCATACGTACACTGGGAGAAATACGGCAATTTCCAGAGATTAAATCAGTATTTAAAAAAATATTTTGAATGATAATTTCTTTAAAAAAAAAACAAAAGAATGTGCGCATTAATTATAAGAATAGTAAAATATACTCATCCTTTTTCTCTATTTCAAAATTTGATTTATAATAATAAATATTTTTTATTTTCTGTGTAAACCCGCCAGGGATAGGTGGAGAGGGGGCTTCTAGAGGGTAGACATAGAGCTTGTGGGTGTGGAAACGAGGCTTGGCAACGTGTCGCATTCGCCTTATAAATTTCTAGCTAAATATTTAATTTATTTACTTTTATTTTCTGTTGTTGGTTTTCCCTTCGGTTTCCCAGAGAGTCGCAAATAGCAATTACAAATGAACTACGACTACTTTTATTCAAATTGCAATCCCTTGAGTCGCCGGCGCTGGCTTTGCCAATAAAACTGGTGCTTATTAATTAAAGGCAATTAATTGATGGCTAATTGATTTGCGGAAAACTACGCTTAAATGGTTTTTTCGCCAATAAAATTTAGCTAATTTCATAAGTTATTGAATGGGTTTTTGATGAGTCAAAGCTTTGCGATCTTAAATGTTTGCTTGAGGAAGTAAAACGGATAAAAACAACTCAAAATTTATTATTAAGAAGATGTTTACTTTTTAGTATTTTATAATGCCATTAAAATCTTGCTTTATATTCCTCAAATCCCAATTCAAATGCCATTTTGCATATTCTCTTTTTTTAATAGACATTCCACTGATCTTGAACTTAGTCAAGCAATAAAAATGGACTAAAAATTGCATATCAAGGCGTAAAAAATTAACGAACAAGGCTGCAAAGAGCAGCGTGTGAAATATGGAATTACAGTTGCCACTGCAGAGATTTGTATTAACAAGTCTCCATATATATGTGTCTATATAAATTTATCTGTGTGTGCTTCGACATGGTTGTGCCTCAAAGTCAATTGGGTGTGTTGAGCTGGCAATTCTCAGATCGAAATGCATTTTGTTTGTCATAAAAAAAAGCAGCATGAATTCTAGTTGAGAGAGATCGTGCGATTTCACGCCAGACCGAAAAGAAAAACAAAACCGATTCAGATCATTTATAATCTACGTTTCGGAACGGCAATGGGCATAGCCATACTTCCTGATCTTTATGCTATCAGTTATGAGGTTTTTATTATTATATTCTTAGTTGTTTTCCCAAAAACCAAATTAATAATAATGGCTTTATTAAATGTTTTAATTGCTTTATGAGTAATTTGGCAGTCTCGTTTCTATATAATAAAGATCCCTGATCTCTCGGCTTTTACAGCCGAGAAAACTTTGGTTGTTACAATTTTTATGGTTTTTTCTTTTGCCTCTTCCCGTTCTCCCAATTATGCATAATTAAACCTTCTGATTGCATTACAAAAATTAATTTTCGCTCGTTTTTCTTTGCACTTTCCTATGATAGAAGCGATTTTTCCCGTTCTGCCTCCCTTTCCTTTTCCATTTTCTTCTTGTCCGTATCATCATATCATTTGCATCTACACTGAGAAGTCAATTAATCAAGGGGGATTGCTCTCGATTTCAGAGAAAGATTTAATAGAAAAATATATGTTATTTTTTCTAATTTTGATTTAATAAAAAATATATATTTATCTAAAAATTTCAATAAAATGCTGTCTGAATTTGGATTCATATTTTTTATTAATTTTATTTTTAACGATATAAATACACTTTAGAAGATATAAATAAATTTTAAAAATATATATATTTCTCTCGTTTATTTGATTTACATTTTTCTCTGTTCACATAATTTTCCTAGTCGTATTTTTTCGCATATTTGATTACACCACATGCGCCTCTTTCCCGTGGCTTTTCTCTAAGCTGCCGTTGCCTCTTGCCTTATATTTTTCTCCCTCCTTATCCCCCTCCTTTATCCATCTATCTGTCTATCTGCATATCTGTGTCTGTGGATTCGTTTGGTGCGCTCATTTATTCTCCTTCGCTGCTTATTGACGTTTCCACTTATATAGTGTATTTTGCGCATTTTCGTATATGCTGAAAAAATTCTCCAATTCTTTTTTTGCGAAAAAAAACTTGTTTAAATTTTTTTTGTATCTATTTTGGATGCGGTTTAGGTTCTAAGTTTCTGGCGGTGAGTGTGTGTGTGTGACCGCTTGGCTTTGTTGCTCATTTTCATTAACAACAGCGCTCTATCGAATTTGCGCTTATGAAAATGTTTCGCCCAACAGTAGGTTCTCTCTATGCCAGACTGAATCGCTAAACAAACAAATTTTACTGTTAAAAAAAATAGCTGTTTTTCCTTTTTCTTTTTTTTTTTTCCATTTTTGTGTATGCATTTCGGGGTGTTAATTGTGTTGCACTTTGCCAGAGAAACCGAACGAGCAGCTTAGACAAAAATGTGCATTTTGTCGGTCGAAAAACTAAGGAGAGCTTTGTCAAAGATATTTTTTTTAAGGTTTGTCATTGTTTCTGGTCTGGATTTTAGTCTAGAAATTTATACGTATAAGTATGGGGCTTAGAAAAAATTCGTATGAAGAAAGTTTGTGAAAAATATGCATATAACTGGCAGGATTAATTTTTAAGAAACCTTTCTTCAATCTTGATATGATTATAAAAATATGGCAAATTTTAGTCCATTAACTGAGAAAATATAGGCATGATTTTCTTAGCAGTAAATGCATTTGAAAACCATATATTAGCTATTTATTAAGAGTAAAAATAATTATTTCACCTTCTTCCTTTTTATTCACAATGTTTTTGGTGTTAACATATTTTATAATTTGTAGAAACCTTGAAAAATCTAGCGCCATCATTAACATACAATTATTTTTATTACCAAAAGCTGCCTGCCACACACCAACCTCTATATACTTTTATTTAAATTTAGTTTGTTGTTTTTTTGACTTTGATTTTATTTATGAATGCAATTTGTTTTGTACATTTTTAGTTTGGCCAAATTTGGCGCCGCCAAAGCAACACCCACATTGGCTCGGCTTGGGGCTTGGTGGAGCCTGACATTTTGGTAGCCAACTCGCTTGGCTTTTTTACTGAGCTTTTTAGCCTTGACTGGCTGCCAGTTGCGTTTTCTAATTGATTGCCAGCTTTGGGTCTTGGCTGAAAAAAATAACACTGCGCTGGCATAGTCAAAGGCAAATTAGGACTAATTAATAAAAAGCTTTCAGCACAATGCACCCACTTGTTGCCAATTGTCACAAAGCCGATGGTGCCAAGCCTACTTGGGTAATAATAATTTAGTTTAAAAACGAGAAGCAATAAAAAAATGCATAAGCGGGGGGCTGCAAAAATAATTATAGAAACCTGGAAGCGCACTTAACCAAATCGAATTCTCTATAAAACAATAACACAACCCCAACCCTGGCTGAGAACGAGAAAAAAGAGAGAAAAGAATGAAGAGCCAGAGAGCTGGAAATTATAATAATAATGCATGCGTGGCAGTGGCATAGGCCTCTAACACAATTACAAGTGAGTGCACAGTGGAAAAAGGAATATAAGCAAGAAAATGAACAAAGAAAAATGTACAGGGAAAATTGAAAACTGAAAAAGACAGAGAAAAAACGCCAAAGAACACACAAGAAAAGCCACGCATAAACAGATGCGTTGATTGGATGGCTAATGAAATTCACAGAGGCCATTAGGGCTCGACAATTAGCTGGGGCTACGGCTATGGCTAGGGCTTCCAGCTTTTCCACGCAAATCGAATTCATTAGGAAGAAAATCATGGGCAGAAACAAATCGAGTGGAGCCAGCAAAATCGGATGGTAAAAAACGCAACATAGAAGCAGAAAAAAAAAGAAACAAACACACATTGCATTGAACATAAATTGCAGTTGAGTTTTCAAGGTTTTCCAGTTCATGGTTTTCGAGTATGCATGTGAGCGGTGGCAACAATGGATCGTATCTGATCTCTGCCTCTGTTGGCGCTTAGCTACAGATACACGTGAGTGCTGTCGAGGGGTTTTATTTTAATTTTTGTTTGCCACTCCCGCAGTTTGGAATACATGTGTCGCTGATTTTTGCATTAGCCAGTGTAGATAGATTTATTAAGGAGGTTCTAAAGTTTATACATGTTCTTTAGAGATTTATTAATATTATTTTAGATGTTAAAATATGTCTACAGTTGTTTAGGTTCGTTACGAATTTTTTTATTCTGAATTAATAGCACTGACTACTTTTTGTTTTTATTATGTAAATTATTCTGAGAAGATTTATAGCCAGGAAGTAAATAAAATACTTGATTGTATATTACAAATTCTCTTTGAAGTTTTAATACCCGGAAAATGTAATTTTCTCTTATTGATTATTATCAATAGCTAACCAGCTTTTTTAATTGCTTGATTTATTTCATATGAATTTGTCCTTAAAACTCATACTTCGTCTACTTAATAACTGGAAGTTGTTTCATTTGCCAGAAAATAAATAAAATCAATGAAAATGAGATTGAGGCATTATTTTTAGTTTTTTTCCGCCATTTCCAATTGATATTGAGTGACCGACCTGGCCCAGACGATGGCAAACAATAAAAGAAATAAAAAAAAAAAAACAGAAGTGGAAACAATTTCCCATATTTACTTTTGTATATTTCTCGCCCCGATTGTCCAATGACGGCTTTTGCTCCTGTCGACTGGTTGCCAAGCGGGTTCGAAGGTTACACAGTGTCTGTCTTTTTGTCTGGGTAAACTGTTTGCGTCTGACATCGAGGTTTTCTATCTTTGGTTGGAACGGAAAAGCAGGAAAAGCCAAAGCCTCGCCCGATATTAGTATTCAGCATCATTAAGCCGGAGCGAATTGGTCGAAATATTGAATGGGGAAATAAAAAATAAATATTCTTATATTTGAGGTTATATTTAGTGTTTAATTTTTCATATTCTTCGATCACATTCTATGATCTTTATGGATTATTTTTAAATGCCAAGAAATATGTTAATTATTTCCGAATATCTTACTATTTATAGAAGCAAAGCCTTTGTCGATAAAATCGTAACTGCGCCATAAATATTTGAACAAGATTTCGAATCGCATATTCTGAATAAGCCAAGGTTCCGAGGCGAATCTAAAAGTCAGAACTGGTTTTGCATACAAAAAGCAAATTCCTGATGACAGTTCGCCAAAAGAGAATTCTTTCGATCATCGCATTTTCTTTTTCTTTTGGGTGTTTCCACATGAGTTTTCAATTTATGCATTCTGTTGTTCTCGTTGTTGTTGTTGTTGTTGTCGCTTCACGTTTGAATTTCGAATTTGCAAAATTCATTTGCGTTTGCTTAGCACATTTTTCATGCGCGAATGCATTTTCAGGTAGTGTTTTGGAGGCTTTTGGGGCTTCAAGCGGACAAATGTGTCAAATTTGGAGTGTATGTGTGTGTTTGGCCCGAACAGGTTGTTTTCCATTTTTTTCTCTCTGTTTTTCCCCGCATTTGCTTGACCGCAGCGTGACAAGTATTTCCAGCCATTACTCATACGCCCCGTCCGCCGGTGGAATTTGTCTTGGAAATAACTCGTTGAGGGTCCAGCAGGATAAGGGACAGCAATTAGGTTAAATTGAGATGCCTCACTCGGGGTTTATCTTTGGCTTAGTCCTGGAAAAATGTGACAATAACCCTGGGGACAGAGAAGTTAGAAGAGGCAGGGGTCAGGGAGCGATTGCTATACAACCGGAGGTTTGTTTGCCACGGGAGGAAACTCGATATGGCCACGCGCTGCTTTTCCAATGTTTCTCGCTCGGTTTTCCACGTTTTTCGCACAATATTTTGTTGTTTTTTAGTTTTTGTAGATGGCATTCATTGTTTGTTATGGCTGGCTTTTGTTGCAAAACACTGCAATGTTGAACTATGAATGCAATTTCGTAAATTATTTTCCTTTTAAGTAATTATTAAGGTGTGGTCCGGTTGCAGTCGCCGCCGCCGCCGCCGCTTTGCCGGAGTCGTCGTCGCAGTCCGGCTATCAAGCACACACAAAAGCACACGCTTTGTCTTTGACTTGTTTTCTTTTTTCTTTTTCTTTTTTTTTTGTTTATTGTCTTTATACCCTTGGCGATTGCACTATAGTTTATGGCATAGGTTCGGCAAAAGCTGAAGGGTATCAATTCATAAATTATAAGGAAATTATAAGGAACGATCAAAGCAGACTTTTGGGTATACTTTACTTAACTTTTCTCAATGTTTCCGTATAAATACTTTGTACAAAAATACTATTAAGGAATGTGAGTATTATAAATAATTTTATTAGATTTCCTTTGTGTCTCCTAATGGTTTTTATAAACTCTAAACATTTATTACAGGGTATCCCTCGTCATATTTCCAAAGCATTTTATTTCCTTGGTTTTGACATCGTCTATACCTTTTGTTTTGTTTGCTATTTTGTCAAGTTATTCATCCATTATACGCCATTTAACTCAGAGTTGCTCGTCACTCACTCAGTCGGTCCCTCACTCACTCAGTCAGTCAGTCAGTCAGTCACTCATTCGAGTCAATCACTCATTGGGCCACTGGAGTGCTGTGCACATCCCTTCCATCAGTGTCATAATAAATTCGCGGTGGGCGTGGAAGCCTTTCAGAAGAATTAAACCCTAAATTAACGGTCATTGTGGCCAGTGTTAGATAACAGAAATTAGACCATGGCTACCTGTTTCTGGCAGCACCAGAAAGTGCAGCGATTATCATCGACTTAAGCGATAATAATCGATAACTATATAGCCGGCAGATTTCAATAATCAGATGCGGCTAATCGGCTGGGAAGGAAGAGTGGCGCAATCGGTGGCACACGACAAAAGCGTCGGGCTGGAAATCACCCAAAGGTGTTTGGGGCCCGCTTAAGTTTTCTAACAACAATCAACAAATCGCCACTTTGGTCGACAACATGAATGGCAAATTACAACACCAACAGCAACGTCGGCTAACAACAATCCTATGGCCACAAATTTGCTGTAATACAACAACAATTACATTAAAACGCGACCATAAACGTGCGGCCAAGTCTCGGACCGGGCTTAAACCGATCCCCAGCCGTGGCCAAAAGCGAAGCCAATGCCAAAGCCAAAGCCGCTGCCATAAGCTTGGGCAGAGACAGTGACGGTCAGTGGAATAGTATTTGAACTAGATACTTATTTATTTTGGCATTAAGCACGATTGTAATAAATAGTTAACAATTTGCAGAATATTCAGGCATGATTTTTGGCCTTATATATCTAATGTTTAATCTCTTTTTGTGTTGAATAATTATTATAATATTTGAACACGAAACAGAACGGACTCTATATTTAAACAATTTTAAGATATATTTTAGATAATAAATACAGTTGTAAGCCCTATTTCTATATTTTTAGCATATTTCAAGTAGAAATTCCTTCCAAATTTCATAGATCTATTGATCGAACCGCCTCTGTTCTCAAAGTTTGATGATGAGGCGCTACCAGAGTCATTCCACACCTTGTAAAATCAACAAAAAGGCAGCCAAGACCCAAGAAGCAACTGCAGACTCAGAAGATGGAGATGGTTAGAGATACGCGGCCAGCGCAAGATACTCAGATACTTGCGGATACTCGCGGATACTCGGGGATACTCAGATACAAAGATACGGAGAGGGAGCGTGCAATTTGCAGCCTAGAAAAATAATTGCATGTGGAAGTTGCGGGGGGATAGGCGAAGGAAAACCGAGGAGGAAACTTAGGCGAAGGAAAAAAAGGGTTCCAGCAGAACTGGGAACGAGTCGGGTTTTCAGCCCAAGTCGCGAGACTCATTCATGACGACGACGAGGAGCTAGCTGCAAGTGCAAGTGCAGCTGTAACATTAACATGCAACCAGACGAGATGCAGATGCATTCAGCGTCATTGTTGTTGTAGTTACTGCAGCAGTAGCAACAACAACAGCAGCAACAGCAGCAGCAGCAGCAGGTGAATTGCACGATTTTCAATGCAAAAGTCAAGAGCGCCAACGGAAAAAAGTCGTTAGCCAAGTTTTATGCAGGCAGTTGCAACTATTTTTGTTGTTGGCCAGAACTGTGGCACAGCCGTCGCATGTGGCCAGGCTCTACTTTAGCTCAGTTTACTATAAATACACTGAGGGAAAAGCAATATATAAAGAGAACAGACGTGCTTTCAAGTGTTCTATAAAAATAGGCTTACAAAATAAGATTGAAAATGAAACTCTGAGAGTCAGAATTTTGTCTGCTAGTCGGTTTAGGGATTACATTCGATTTCTTAATATTTATAATTCATTTTTTATTTTTTTAAGGTTAGCCTTAACCTGGAGTATTTCCCATTAATTCTAGTTGCCAATTTACTCTTTTTGTGTATTATTTTCGCTGCAGGTTCTGACCAGCCGGCTGCAGTTCTAGGATCCATGTGTGAGTGTTTGGTAGCAGCTTCCTTTTGGCATATGCAGATGCCTCTCCTGCCAGGGCTAAAAGGCCTTTGGGCCAAGATCGGGAAGAGCAGGAGGAGGAGAACGAGAATGAGAGCTCGAACGAGACAGCTGTTTCCGTTTGTTAAATGTTTGCTGGATTGGCAAGAGATTGCCACCGCAGACATTGATGGTTGTGAATTTGTTGTGGCATTAAATGTGCCTTGTTCCCCGGCCTATGCACGTCAGCTAATTATGGTCCAAATACAGTGCGTTTCGGTCACACAGGAGATAAGATAAAAAGGGGTATAAAAATAGGCTATAACCCAGCCGAGTGAAAGGGGAACTCAGGAAAGCCTAATGAGGTTTTATTTAGTTAAGCCAGAAAATAAATGTTTAGTAAATGGAAATTAACAGCTTACTCGCTTAAAACTAATTGGTATTTAATTTTCATTGATTAAACTATTTTCAGGAGGTTTAATGAACCAAATGAAAAGAGTTTCCCATCAGATTCACATAAAAATAATACAGTTTCCAGTGAGAAAAATTCCAGGGCTCAGAAGAATACGTCTTAAACTTATTAAACGCACTGTACTGAATTATCCACGTGTGTGGCCAACGCCAAGTAATAGACTACGCTTTCGTCTCCCTCGTCTCCCTCTCTTTTCCAGCCATTTCGAGCCAAGTCAGCAGAAGCGTTTTTTTAGCGCTTGATTTCGTTTATTTTAAGTTTTTTTCTCAGCTTTCTTCGTTTTCTTTTTGTTGTTAATAAACGTTTATTTAATGTTCACACATTTGTCACGTTGTTGTTTTTCGTTTCTGTTTACGCAGCATTGCATTTGTATTTACAACACCTCTTTTATTATTTTTATTGTCGTTATGGCAATGTGTGTTATCTTTCGGCCAAATGGTAAACACTTTTTGAGTGTCCACTATCTAGTAAAAAAAGCAAAAGGAAAAGAAAACGGCCCAAAACAGCTGCAGGCCATTTGGCAAACGAAATTTGATCAGCCTTGAAAATAAGGCACTTTTCTGCGGCTTGGAGAACGAAAATGAACTTTGTTTTCTCAAAAAATCAGCCAAAAAATTAATAAATATTAATTTATAAATAACAATGATTAATCACAAAGAACCTGAGTCAGAGCATAAGCAATCATGCAAGTGATTTCATTTTTTGGGTGGATATCATACGAGCATGTGGTAAGGTTCAATCGCTTTGATTTCTTTTTTTTTTTAACTTCCTCTCGGTAATGGGGAAATCATGTTATATATATTTTTTACGACTTTATATGGAAAGCAGCCCGATGCAGCCGCACCTCGTTATCAGCTGTAACTATTTTGTGGAAATAAATATAGTAAAATATATAATATAAAGAACTGAAATTGCGATAATTTGAACTATGCGTTGACTCGACTCGAATCGTGCACAACAACTATCAATATTTATATATATACACATATAGCTAGAGTATATTGTTGTTCAGAATATATATACCAGTTTCTAGTACATATATTTCCACACTTGGCACAGGCAGTGCGAATTTTCGTTCGTGGCGCAAAATTTTCAGCAACAAAATAAAATCAATTTCGTATGCCTTGATAAGAAAGCGCAAAATGTTTCCGCTTTTTGTTCTTGTTGCTCGCTTTTTTATTTTTTCTTTTTTGTTTGCGCGATTGCAAGTACTTGTATATGTATACTCGTATATTTTTTTTGTTCAATAATTTCTTGCTTAAATTTATTGTTGCTGTATTTTTTGAGATTTCGCCACGTATCAGGCTCGGCGAGGCGAGCCAAAGCTGTCGTAATTTGGGTCAGAATCGGCTGCGTCAGGGCCCCGCTGATAAGAGCCGCCGCTGCACAGACTCGGCTCCAGATTGTTCAGATTGGACAGAGATTATGGCCGCACATTGTTGTGTGAATCAAATTTGATAATCTTTGGCACTGCGAAACGCAGAGAAATTTAAGAGAATCGTTTGTATCTCAGGGCTTCCGCTTAGTGATAGCAGCGAAAAGAATTTTGGTGAGTGAATGAAAAAATGAATCAATGAGGCTCAGATATGATGTATATCTAGGTAAGGTATAAGCAGAAAATTGTAAGATATTTTGTATGTAATTAAAGTAAATAAAAGTGAAATATTTTTCTAAGAAAGAGTCATCCCTTGCATTCCTTAATATTTTATTTAAAATATTATTTCATCAAGAATCCCTATGCAAAATTCATAATTACTTCCACAAACTGTGTCGCAGTGCATGTATCTGCATATGAAAAGTATCTATGGACATGCACTCGACAGTTGCTTGAACTTCTGTCCTTAAGTATTGCTCAATGTAATTGTACTTGCGGCGATCGCATTGTGACGCCTCTGATAGTCTCCTCCCTTTCGCCACCCCAACCCTCTCAAGTCCCCCCTTAACGACCCCTCCCAACGCCGCCCATTGTGTATCTTTGTTTACACATTTCGCTTTCGTACATCGCCGTCGCTGTTGTTGTCACTGAAGGACAATGTCAATGAGGCATATATTGCATATATCTGTATGAATTTATTATTGTATATATTCATGTAATTTTAGGGGTTTACCGATCGATAAGCGATCGTAGAACTTGAACTGCGAGTGAAGGAGAAAGGGTTTTTCATTAAAAAAGTTACGGAATAAAGATTGTTAACCTTTTTATTTGCGAAACAGAATTTCGTATTATGATTTATATATTATTTAATATATTTGCTTTCAAGAGATAACAAACTAATTTTTTAGAATTAAAGTCTTAGCTTTGAGACCATTAAAACTGATAAAAAGCTTGTTTATATTTCTGATAATGTTTTTAGGCTTAACACTGAATTTTCTTTTATCGTTTAGAAAAATAAGTGCTCATAATTTGTAATTAATCTTAAAAACACATTTAAACCATTTCAATAAAGAGATAAACAATTTGTTTTATTCGCTAATTGATTTATACGAAATCTAAGGATCGTTCTTAGGGATATATCTCTGCCCAACTAATCACTAGCGGCATTATTATTAATGAGCAATTAATTATAGTTAGCCATTAAATCTATTTTAAATTTTATTGGCGATTATTTGTGGAGCAATTCGGAATACGTACATATTTCATAGCTGCTGATGTGCATAGCATCACATATATTTGTCTTAAATTATCTCTGCCCAAAAGCCAAATTGATGCTGCTGCGGCTCCTGCTGCTGCGACTGCTGCTGCACTGCTGTTGCTGCGCTGCGCTGCTGCAGAGCAATTTACAGCAGCTCAAAGAGCAGGGTTGCCACTCTCCACTTTGAGTGCTGGAGTGGGTTGCTGCAGCTCCTCCCGGCGGTGTATATAATTTTTATATACAATAAAAATTCTCTCGTTCACAAAAGGCGAAATGCAGACAAATTTTTATTGTTGTTGCTGGACTTTCATTTCTTTTTTATATATTTTTTTTGGGCTATTGGTTTGTTGTATTTATCTGTTGTTGTAGATTTTTATATATGTGGAGCACAGAGTAAATAATATGCAGCGCGTGAAAATGAAACGCGAATTTTTCTTTTGGGCTTTTTTTTTGTATTATATTTGGTGGATTTTTTTTTGCATGTTCAGTTTACAGACAGCGGCAATTGTGTGATTTGTTGTTGTTGTTTGTACTCCTCCACTTCTCTGTTGTTGTTGTTGGTTGTTGCACTTTGTGTTGTTGTAGATTTTTTGACAGTTGCGCTTGTGTATTAATTATTTTAATTATTTTTCCTGCATTTAATTTCTGGCTCTTTGATATGGTGTATTATCAAAAGGCTTTTTCATGTATTATATTAATTTTTTGCTTTTTTATTATATGAACCTTTTCCGTTTTGCATTAAAAATAATTCAAAAGTAATGGCTACTTTTTTAATTATTTTCCTTTTTAGTTCTTTTAACGTTAATATTTGTTTTTTTTTGTTTGGATTGCACTTTTTTATGTGTTTTGTTTCGTATTTAATTCAACATAAATTTACTAACAAAAGTGTTGCTGCTGTTGTTGTTGTTGCTACTGTAGTTGTTGATTTTGTTTAATATCTAAAAAAAGGTGGAAATATGAAAAACGTTGGTAAAAGAAGCAACGGAGAGGAACGTGTGGCCGAAATGATCTCATTCACTGCACTTTTTGTGGCGATAAAAAACAGAGAATGCATGAAAATCTCCGGAGATAATTATCGTATCTGACAAATATTTAAGCTATTTAAAGAATGCTACGAAATGGATTTATCGAATATCCGGCAGTCTGATTAATGGCGAGATCTTTATTTTATTTTAAAATATATTCTCGATACGCCGCTGGAGATGATTTGATTTTAATCGGAATTTCTGAACGCAGCTGCATAAAAAAATGAACTGAGCTCGCCAGAAATGAAATTAGCCAGCAGAGCACAGCTTCAACTTGGTTTTTCCCCATATTGCCCATCCTTCCCCCAAAGTTGAGCTTAAAAAAAGTTTATGGCAGCGAAAAATGCGAATAAAAAATTTATATACGTGTATATATATAAAAAAAATCGCCTGGCAAGTTCTGAGCAGAAAAAAAGAAAACAAAAAAATCAACCAAAAAAATACCATTGTAAATAGTAATTTAAGTTTCGTGGGTCGTCGGCGGGGGAAGGCAGAGAAGGATGTTCCAAAAAACGTAAAATAAAATAATAAAGCAGAAGCTGGGATAAAAAACCAAACGGAAGGTGAGCCAAGGAAGCAAGGAAAATCAAATGGATGCTCTGCACGGAAAACAAAATATTTAAATAATATTTTTGCTGGCCTAACTCATTTTTAGATTGTATTTATAAGAAAGATGTCTACATCAAGTAAGTAAACAAATATTTCCTTTTTATGAGATTTTTATAAAAGTCTGTTGTATAAATGCTGTGTTGCGGAGTCTTGGAAGGAAAATGTTACAATACTTTATGATTATTTTAATATATTTTGTTCTCAATCATCTGCCCATCTTTCAGACCGAAAGAAGAATTATTAAACCATTGAATAGTCTTCATAAAATATAACTTTGATAGACATTGATAGCTTCAAATTAGGATTTTTTTCTGTGTTCAGCTTGGTCAGTTGATGGGTTCTTTTTCGGGGTACTGGCGAATGAGGTGAGGGTTAAACTTTCTGGTAGGGGTATTCCAATTGATGTTGCGCAGCTGCAGCTACATTTTTTTCGGCTATTTAATTTGCCATTTTTTTTGTCTAGCATATCTGGGAGTTGATTTTAGCCCTCCCTTGGATTTTTTCCGTTTTTGTTTTCTGTTCCCTCTTAGTTTTTGTTCATTATGCTGTGCGCCAAGCCCGACGGCAAAGTAAATGCCAGCAACTGGAGACTGGCGACCGACCTGGCCATTGTCATGGGCGGTGGTGCTTGGCGGTGGGGGAGTTGGACTGGCCTGGCTGGCTGGCTGGCTGGGCTGGGACTCTCCTGACGAAAATTGAAACTGACAAAAATTTGTTACATTTGCCTGCACAGAAAAACAGAAAAGTTGGCGACGACGACGAGCCACCCGAAAAAATACACACTTTATTACTACTTCTTCTTCATCTACGGCGCTGCTCTTCTCCTACCATCGGTTCCTGCTTTACTCTTAGCCCCTTCTATTATTTTTTTTTTGGGTACTTTGTTTGTTTTGTTCTACTGTTGCTGCTTCAGAAGTTTGGCTACAGTTCATTTTGTATGCCGCTGCCTTTGTGGTTTTTTTTCTCCCGTTTTCGCCTTCTTTTCAATCTATTTTTTGGGATTTATTTTTTTTTTTCTGAAGATTCCAGTCATTGTTTTTTGAGCCAAGTTTTTTGGGTGCAGGGAACGAGAATCGAAGTCGGCATTATTAGTATATGAAATGCAGTGCGTTGATGAATTTTTCGAGGGTTTTTAATGGGTTCTATTGCAGATATTGTGTTTTATTTTTATTAAATGTCTCAGTTGATATTCATTCTTCTAGATTTTCTATTCGCATTTTTCTTGATAGTTTAATACGTTTGAATTTGTTATGGTTTCAAGGATTTGTATATTTTTATTCAACACTTGGCCTTCATTATTTATTTAATTATGGTTTGAATTGGTTTTCCGGATTTTTGTTATGTTCTTGGCATGCTCATAAAATAAGGCCCTGAAGTTTTACTAAGGGAAGTGCAATGCAATGCTTGAAGTTTCTTTGTTGTTTATTTTTAATATGTTTAATCTAGTTTAAGTGTATTGATTTGGTTTAATTTATATTTTCTTTAATATTTTAAGGTCCTAAACTTTGAGTTTATATTTTATTTTATTAATTTCTTGTTAATAATAAAAATTATTTTGGTTGATTTTATTTCTTGTCACTTTTCACTATTGTGGATTTTGGGCATTCCTATGCTTTCTCACGAAATTGTTATTTAATATTTTGTTTGTTAATTAAGGCTCACAGCCAAACACACACCCTCACACACACACACACACGCACACACAGTCGCACAGGCACACTCTTATTCAATCAACCGGAGACACGCACTTGAGCTGGGCAATGCAACTATTCAACCAAAAGACCGAAATAAAAATGCATTCTATAAAAATTTTGCGAGTGCGCGAAAAAAACTTTTCCGCATTTTGCATGACAGCGCGGCGACAGCGGCGCCGACGTCGACGCCGGCGTTGCCGTTAACAGCGGCAGCGACGCCGGCGTTGGCAGCGGCATCGGCGTCACCGTTTCTCGCACACGCACACACTCGCTCACACACATGGGGAAAACAAGAGACAAGCGGCGATTGCAATTTAAATTAATGCCGAAAAAATCAAACAAACGCGGGCGATTGATGTCGATGATGATTATGATGATTGTGCGTAAAAATCACACGGACACACATGGCGTATACGTGATATATATAATTTTTGTACCTTTTTGTTATTTTTTTACTAGAGTTTTTATTAGCTTTTCATGGAAAACTCTCACTCCGTTTCGAATTGAAAAATATATTTTGAAAGTTGTCGAGAGATTTTACATGTGTTTTATGATTTGAATGGAAGATTTATGGAGTTTCTATAATCAAGTGTGGTTTTTGGTATATTCCAAAGTTTGACTTGGAGTGAAGCTTGTATTATTTATTAAGAATGCACTTTATTTCGGTTTTAAGATGCCAAATAAGCCCAAGTTTGTTTTTGAAAATGTTCGCGTCTTTGTTTTTCTTCGAGTTTTTTTTTGTTTTTCATATTTTTTTTTTTTTATAAATTTTCCATATGCTGTTGAGTGTTTTAAGACTGTTGCAGTTCTTAGGGCGAGACTCTTTTGAGTCTCCCAAGTGTGATTTGTTTTTATTAGAATTACTTGTAAATCCACTTTATTTATTCAAGTTTTTTATATCGATATTCGATCGTTTATGTTTTAAGTATAAAATACCATATTTCCGATTAGAGGTAAGCTTTTTAATGATTTTTTCTTTTTATATTTCATTAAGCTGTTTTTCTATTAATAATAATTATTTAGAGATTTTTCGTTCACTTTAAATTGGTTTTAGAACTTTTTTGGTTAGGTTGTATGTATTTTTCTTATAAACTGTTGTTTATTAATGGTTTAAAATTAATTTAACATTTGTAAGCCCTTTATTTTGGAGATGCTATGCATTGTTGTCAGTCATTTCAAGTTTCTCTTATCCTAAATACATTTTTTAGGGCCTAAATTATGCACTTTATTTGGTTTTACAGCGATCCGAAATCATTAGAAATCGAATATCGAATTTTGTCAATTGTCGTTTTTAATCAAAATTTGGCTATAATTTCGTCTGGATTTTCGCCAGTGGCCGACTGCGTGTAAATGGGCGATGCGCTTAATGCTTTACGATTGATATACGCGATCGGCGGACGCTACACCTCGGAACGACTCGGGCCGCGTCCGAAAATGCGTTCCGTTGCATATCGGATGCGTTGTGTTTATGCGACTGCCGAAGCCGACTGCGAAATTATATCACAACAACACGAAGACACCAGCTCCGAAGTGACGTCGGCGTCGCGCGAAAAACTGCATATTGCAAAAACTAGAATGCTGAGAGAACGAGCGAGAGAGCGGGGCGAGAGCCTTTGAGTTATTTTCGCAGAGCGCAGACGCGAGAACTTTAGGAGTAGAGCGGGGTAAGAACGGGGTTTCGGGAGAGCGAGAGCGGCCCCAAAGAGAGCGAGAGCGAGTGCATTGCAAATGCAGTTGCAGCAGCGCGCGTTGATAAAAAATTTGGCTCAAGCTGCGCGAAAAGCTGCCGAAAATTCCACTTGAACTAAAGCAAATCTCAAGGACTTTCCTGAATCCTTACAAACATATTTAATAATATTCCATAACCTCAAGACTTAAAACACACCTTTGTTGACAAGAATTAAATACAACGAAAAAGTCACTCAACCTAGAGACACACACACTGGCAAAAACCCCGCTAGAACAATGCCAGCACTCGCACACACACACCAGAATATCTCAGCCTTTATTCACCACACATTTTTTTGTCGCTTTTTTAACGCACACACACTAGCGGATGGAAAAAAGTGCATTTCTGCCGCTGCGCTGTCGCCGTCACAGCAATTAGCTGCCTTTTTTTGGGCGGTTTTGCAGGCAGAGGGAAGGGTGTAAAAAAAAGAGAAGAACACACTCAAAGAGCGAGCGAGAACTTGCCATAAAAATGCATTTTTTTAATGCAAAATTCTAGGATTTTGGGAGTTTTCTAAATACATATATTTGTTTTATAAAAATATATTTTCTAACATCATTCGGCTAAATATTTATAGGAAACTAACTTAATAAGAAATTTATATCATTTAAATTTTAAACACAAAAATCGCAATTAAATAATTCAATTTATATTACAAAACTCCCAAAAATACTTATAAAATAATTCCAAAAAGTGTTAGAAGCCAGCAAACAACAAAAAAGTGCCCTGTAATAAATAAAGACAGCGGCACTCACTCAAAACGCATTAACTCACCAATTCGGCTTGAGAAACTGCATTTCCTGCTCATTAACAAAAGCGGTGGCAGTGCTTCTCCTCGCCTTCTCTCTCTCCTGTGGTGGGTTTCTCTTCAAGCACTTGAGTGCCTGTGCCTTGTTGCACTCAAGAACGTTGCGCTCCCTCTCTTGAGTCGAGTGGGAAGTGTGGCATGTAAATGAGCCTTAATGATTTCTTATTTTTTGTGTTTTCCCCATTTTGTTACATTTAATGAACTTTGCTTGGGCTTTGTTTAGTTTAAATTTTGCACTGATAAGCCTCGGAATCTCTTTCTCTGCTCTCTTTGCCGCTCTTTTCTCCTCTGTTCTGTTCTATTCTTTTTTTCGGGTGTCTCTTTCTAAGTGCGCAGTTAGATTGTCCAAAATGGTGGAACGTGCCATTTTTTCTGCCGACTTCTCTGTGTTGCCAGATGACTAATTCCAAATAGATGATAGTGCCCGAGAGTACCGGCTGATATGGAGATCAGAGCCCCTAAGAACTGCGCACTTTTCCGGCAAATCTTTACACAGTTTCCACTTTTCATTTCACTTAGCCTGTAAGCTTAAAATCCCACAATGAATATATATCTCGCAATTGTAGTTCAGTTGTAAAACGCCAACGACCTGACGACTGACGCACGTTCAAGGTATTATCTCATAAAGTGCAAAGAGAGTGAGTGAGAGAGCGAGGCCCTTGCTCTGCCGCTGCTGGAACAACAACAATAGTAGTAAATGCAGTGACAACAACGAGAGCGCAACAGTTGCAAAGTCATGTGCGTTGCGAATGAATGCTGCAACCGAAAGCACATTGACTTTTCCCCAGTTTTCTAGCTGCCTTTTTTCCCTTTGATCAATTTGATTTATTGTGGATAATATTTACAAAATTTGGGGTGGTTTTTGTAGAAATAAATACTTATTCCCTTCTAAAACTCCTAAACCTATTTCAGTTATATGGTATTTTTCCTTGTAATATCACAACTTTTTTCAGAAATAAAGTATCATCAAAAATATCAATAAATGAAACATTTATCAACTTCAGTGATTCCATTTACATCGATAATTTTATAGTAATTAATTTAAAAGGAATTTTCAAGGTTATTTTCAAGAAGAAATATATCCAGATATTAAATTGTCATAGAATGCTTTATAAATAAAAGATAGTGGAGAAAACTACATCAAAAGTTACCTTTATTAAAGCGTTTTCTTAAGGATGAGTCAATATTAACTATAATACAATTACTTTTAATATCTAAAAGAATACATTAGAGGTAATACTTATGAATTTTACTTGATTTTTGTATGTAGCTTTTAGTGTTTCATGTTTATAAATATTTTAGGTATTTATATTTATACAAAACCTAAAAAAATCGTTCTCCATTTCGCAAAAAGAGTAACTCTAAATTGTACATGCTAAATTGAGAGTAACCACCGTAGATAGCTAGAACTACGCTTTTTGATCGTCCAGCCCTCGCTTATCGTTGGGCTTTTGTTTACATTTCGCCAACAGACACAACTCATTTTTTGTTGCCACACCAAAGCTATTGGGACATGTGATTTCTTTTTATTTTTGCCTTTTACAACATCTTTAATCGAATCAGCTTCTATATATATACGAAAATATAATGCGTACACAAATACCGGGGTATATTTTTGCAATATTGCCAGCCTTTTGCTGATTACAATTCTTTAATCAATTACACTCCGTTTTTGTTTTCGCTTATTTATGGAAGGGAGGCTACAATCTTAAAACGTTCGATTATATATTATTTATATATTGGAAATTTCTTAGATTTTGCTATTGCAATTTGTTGCAACGACTATTATCGGTTATCAGCTTGCATTGCCTTGCCTTGCATTGCAGCAAATGGAAGTGAGTGCAATTGGAGCGAGTGATTCAGCAAAAAGGGGAGCGGTTTTTGTTGCTTATTGATTCCAATTGCCTTCGATCAAAATTGAAAATTCTGACGAAAGTTTGCAGATAAAATAAACCACATGGAGACTAAGGTTCAGCTTCTTAGTAATGTTTCTTGTTCAGCTTGAAAAATGTAAAGATTACACAATAATAATTATTATTGAATTCGTTTTAAAGTACTTCATATGACTAATCTACCTAAAAGTAAATTATTTTTTCTTTATATAAATCAATGAATCATTATTAGGTGGAATTCGTTTTTTTTTTAATTTAACCAACAAAATAAGCAAAAATCTTTAGATTTCTATGGTATTCTAGCATGAATCACTAGCAAATATGTTGCTACTTTCATTCGAATGCATTTGGTATGAACTATATCACTTAATCGCACATTTTTTGATCCGATTAAACGGTTTTAGAAAGTTTTTTTGGTTTGTTTGATCTACCAAAATCGTAAGTTGATCGCGTAACGAGTGCGACATATCACGTATACGCATCGTGGCCCGTCAGTTGGCAGGTCTCCACTCTCAACTTGAATTTTCCGTTGTTGTGTTCTTGGCGTTTTTTGCTTCCGCATAAAATGTCGCACAACAAGTTGTTGCCGTTGTCGTTGTCGTTGCCATATAACGAACAGACGTCAGCGACTTAACCCACTGCTGCTGCCCCTCTGCCTTCTTAACCCCAACCACCGGTCGCCTTTTACCGTTGCAACGCCATTTTGGCGAAACCTCAAGGCGAACTTGTCTCCGGCTCTCGGGTCTCAATTCTCGGGTCTCAATTCTCTAGTCCCCCAGTCTCATTCATTCTTTAAGCGTGTTTATGTTGGCAATTTCGTTACGTTTGATTAGTGGCCGGCAAATGGCATTTGACTTGCAGCGTTTTGATTGCGTTTTGCTACAAAAAAAAGTAAAAAAGTTAACTGGATTTCTCCATTATTCCTAGTCGATTTTTAGCCTTGTCAACCTTGGGAGAGCGCTTAGAAATTGTGCACTTGGCTGGCTTGTCAATTCAGTCGCAGTTCATAGTCGTACTCGTATTCGTATTTATTCTGAAAATTTATGGCACACGATTTCCACATTAGAGCTGCCAGCTAGAACCAGAGTTCAGCTTAATTAAACCAACAAAAAAAGAAAAGAAAACTGGGGGTGAACAGAGTGAAAAAATATCGGGAAATAATACGAAAAGGAATACGTAGAAGCTGCATCAGGGCTGCTATTAAAATTCATGCCACTGAGCCAAAGTCTAATGCATTTTCAATGTATTTTTACAAGCAATGTGCTGAATATTTATCGATTAGATGTCGTCTCAGCCCCCTAACCCTGCTCACTGCTATCCCTTGTCTGCTGCAGACAAAGACGCAGCAGATAAAACGGAAGTACAGTTTGTAGTGTCCGCACAAAAGCAATTGCCACCAAGGAGCTGAAAGCGCCACAAGTGCCACAAGCAAAAAAATAAAAAAGTAAGAAAAATCCTAGACTTTTTTTTTGGGGAGCTTATGGCAAAGGGGAAGTAGGAAAAAAATTGCTTTTGGTCTGGAAGTTGTCATATTCCTTTTTTTGGAAGATAAAAACAAAAAAGATGCGTTTTTTTTGGGGTGCAAAAAAGTAAAATCATTTTCGTGTAGGTATTTTTGTAGGGCTTACTAGATAGCCAAGGGCTATGAGATCTTTAAATTGCCAGCAAAGGATATCAAGAACTTAAGGTTAGAAAGAGCTTTAGATAAAAAAAAATATTTTTATTAAGATATCAAGGTTTTCCAATACTTATCTCCCCGAGTTACCTGTTGAAAGCTGCTTAGAGGAACTCAAAAATGGGGAGTGAGAGCCGAAACAAACAACAAGTTGTCGACAGATGACAACTGTTGCTTCGCGTGTTTGGTGGAAAACCCTCTAGTCTCCTCCTCCTCCTGCTCCTCCGCACAATCGTATATGTTTCCAGCGCGAGGGATTCGACGAAAATCGCCGAAAGTGCCGCGAGTGGCGCAGCAGCCGGGAAACTCCCACCCCAAGCCCCTTCCCAAAAAATATATACATGAGCCAGTGAAAAGCCACCATTCCCCGAAAACGCCAGCGAGCAGCGAACACCAAACCCCTGCGGCGACTGCGTTGTTAGAACGTGTGAAGTGCTTTCTTTGCATACTTTTGTGCGTTGTGTTGATGCTGCCACTTGTTGTGCCTGTGTGTGTGTGTATGTCCTGTGTGTGCGACTTATGCAACAAGTGCGCTAGTTTGTTGTTGTGTAACGATGTTACAAAGTCAAACACAAACGTCTGCGCCACGTCGTCATCAGTGTCGTAGTAGCATTTTCCGCTTCCTCGCCGTCGCTGCTCCTTTTGACTTTTGCCATCTACATGGTTTTGTCTGTGCTTTTTGGGGTTTCTTTTCTTTTTTCTTTTTTTTGCGGTTTGTTCAGAGGAGTTTCGGTGGAAGAATTCCCATACAAACATGCAGAGAGAAAAGGAAGTGTGAAGAAATAATATCTTAAATGGTTTCCTAATTCAAATAAACAAGTTTATGCAATTTATTATCACTTGAAAATTAAGTAAGGCCATAACGAAGGTTAAATAATAAAGAATAATCATTTTTGAACAAAATCCCTTTACCAATCTTTAATTTGCCATTTAAATTAGTCCCTTAAGTCTTAAGAAAAGGTTTATGATTTCATTGCTTGTTTATGAAGTAGAACTAGTAAATTTAAATAAATTAAATTTCATAACATACATTCTTTACGTTTTTTTCAACTGTGCGTAAAAATTCCAGCTACCTCTTGTCTTGGAGTTGCTTTTTCCTCTCTTTTTCGGGGGTATTGTGCATATTTTACAAGTGTTTCTGCCAAGTGTTTCTCCACAATCTGTCAACGAGCCGAGTTCTGCAAGTTTTCCCCTCTCAGAGGTTGTTTTTCTTATTTGGGTGCTTTAATAGTTTTACAAGTTCCTGGATTTTTCGTTTGCTGTCGTTTGTTGTGCAAATTGCTACATAAATGGCTTTTATGGTCTGTAAGTTTTCAACGAAACTTTTTGAGAGAATTAATAGATTTGCATATGTGTCGAGAGGCATTTTGCTACGTGAACTATTGCCTTTGGGATACTTTGGTGAAAATTGTTATTTGGGCATGTTTGTTGGGAATAAATTGCTTACAGAAATGCTTACTAAATGAATTATGAGAAAGTGATAGGGTAACGAGGGTGAAGTTTAGGTTTTCTTGAACGTTGTTTTAGAAAGTTCATGCATTAAGATAGATTGGAGTATGTTTTTTAGTTCGAGTTCCATTTTGCTTATCAAATATTATTTTATTATAGGTCATTTCATTTATAGTTCTGCTAGCTGTATTTTATATTGAACATTTTTATTATTTTATTAGGACAACTAATTTAACCTACTTCCATATTGTACGATTAAGGTAATAACAACCTGTTGAAAGTGCTCTATTTTTATTAGAACCTTCAGAAAAATTCCTTTAAAATAGGTTGGATATTTATATATTTAATAATTTTATATACGTATTTCGTTAAATATTTAAATTATTACTTTTTTATGGACGTGAAATTTGTATTTTCCTTTTATGAGTTTGTGTAGAGTCTCATATTTAACTTAATGGTTGGCTTTAATTCTGAAGAATTATTTTTAACCAATTTATATATAATTAAATTTAGATATAATTAATTAAAAATATATTCTCCAGCTTATGTAAGACTCATAGTTTTCGAGATTGTATTTAAAAAAATATTGTATGCCTCCAGTTTAGGTTTAATTAACTTAATAAGCTTTAAAAAATTGTAATTTAATGATTACTTAAGACTTTGTATAAAGGTTATAGTTAAAGTAAGCTTTAAAGCTGTAAATAACGGAACCGTCCATTCACTCACTAAAAAATTGTAATTTAATGATTACTTAAGACTTCGTATAAAGGTTAAAGGTTAAAGTAAGCTGTTAAAGCTGTAAATAACGAAACCCTCATTTTACTCACTAAATGAATTGAACTTTTTCTGATAAATTTTCCCACAAACTCACTCACCTGGTGGCAACGCGACATCTCTAACATGCAATTAGAACCGAAAAAAAAACACGGAAAATTCGCTGCTTCATTCAGTCAATTCAATTAAGCGTTTACACACCGCATCGACCGACATATGCCACACTTATCAGCCTGCCGTCTCTATTCTAACCACTGTCTGGCGTCCCTTTCGGCGACTTGCAGTATGCAAATGGTTGTGTGATCGCTTTAATTAAACGCCTACACATAAATTATCTCGTTGCACTTGACAACGACGACCACGACGATGGCGATGGTGTCTTTAATTAAATTTCCACAAAAACATAAACACACACGACGACGCCGACGAGGGCGACGGCGAGCCCACAAAAGCTCACAACACTTTGTCGCGAATTGGCGCCAACTGTTGCTTCAAATCAAATCAAACGATTATGAAGGCTTCCCTTTTTTTATTTTGTTGGTACAATTTTTTTCGGTTGCCCAAATAGTGCCGAAATATTCGTCGTATTGGAATCGTGTCCTTTCGTCCTGGTGGCTGCTGCCAAACTCACTTGTTGCACAATGCCAACCGAATGCCGACGCCAAATGCACGGGAAAAATAGTTGTGCAGTCGCAGTCGACGTTGACGTTGACGTCGCTGCTCTGCCCGCCCGCCTTTTCCCCCAGCACCAGCAGCAGCAGCAACAAATTCGACAAAAATGCCCGATACACCCACAAAAACTGCGAGAAGGAGCCAAGCCAACCTTCCAGCCAACCGAGTGCAGCCAAATGTTGCTGCAAGGACCCAAACCCAAGTTGCCTCCCAAATGCCATTCAGCACACACCAACACACACACACACACAGCTAGAAGTGGGTGTTTCGGGGGGCTCGGGGGGTGGCTGGCTCAATGGCGACGACGTCAACGAAGCGACGAAACTTTTTTCGAGCACACGAAACTTTTTCAGCACGAAAATCAAATGCAGCAGCAAAATAACGAGGCGGCAGCGCAGTTGGCAGACAGAAACTCTGCTGCTGCTCGAAACTCAGACTCAAACTCGAAGCTCACCCAATTTTTGCCACCCTCAACCCCCAACCCAGCCCCCAATTTCCCAGCCCCCTAAAAAGCACCCAAACACCAGGCCATCCATCCCCCTCTCTCCCAGCCAGCCAGCGTTGACTACACTTTTTTTTTGTTCTCTCCTCCTTTTTAGTGCCATTTTGTTTTTGTGTGTTTTGCTGTTTTGCCTTCTCCTCACACACACACACACACACACACACATACTATATAATGTGCAATTTTTTCCTGCAGTGCATTTTGCCCAATGTCCTTAGCGCCATATTGGCGCCCTCATAGCTCCTCCTATAGCTCCCTGAGAGGCGCCCCACGCTTCCGCTATGCTAACTTTCCCAAAAACCCCCTTAGCCTGGCTGAGCTTCCCCCCCTGAAACCCCTCCCACTTTCGCATTAACTTTCTGCTTTTTCGTGCTTCCGCTTCATTTTTTCCGTCCATCGCAAGGAGAGAAAGTGCAGCTGAAAAAAATTCTGGCCTGCGTCTTGCGAGGGCAGCTTGGTGGTTTTGGTTTTGGTTTTGGTTTGGTTGGGTTTTAGGGGGTGGCGCACATTGTCCTGGTCCTGGCCATACCTTGAACCCAGGCAAATTCTCAATCAAACCCCATCCTGCTGATGCAAAGTCCACCTCAAGCTTCCTGACTTCCTGGCGAGGACCAACTGATGGTTGACCAGCATCAGCACTCACACGGGAAACAAAAAATCGTAGTAGGGATATGGACACCTCAGATATTTAGGAGGTGTTTGTGTATAAATTCGATTATTTAGATATTTCGAAATACATAATAAAAATATACAAAGATAATTTTCTCAAGATCTTCCCTTTTTACTAAGCTTAGAAAATAATACAAAAACTTATAAATCTTATATTGTTGTGTCAAAATGAAAACCTAATGTAATTTTTTGAATAAGTAAGCAAAAACATTTTTATTAATAGTTTTTCCTAGTGCACTTACTCCCCTCTTTTCTCACCCAGAAAAAATGCCAAAAGAAATAAGAAAAGGAAAAAAAAGTAAGAGAGGTGGCCAGCAAAGAAAGAAACCGGCCAAAGGCAACCAACCAAAAAATCTATTTTCCAATTTCTGTGCACCCAGAACAGGGCCCAGAAAACCGAACCGGTCTGGCGGATGGGAAGTGGCATGCATGCACCAAACTATGGTCTGTCTCCCTCTTTAGTTGCCCCCCTTCTATAGCTATCTCCCTTTAGCCGTATTGGCCCTCTCACTCGCACCGTGTTTCACCCACTTGTGGCGCTTCTATACAACACACACACCACGAATTTGGCTGCCTCACACGAAGGACGAAGGACTCCTTCGGCGCTTGCAGCGTCATCCTCGTCCCGCAGCAACAACAGCAACAACAACAAGTGGCAGTGGAAGTGGAGAAAACTCGTAAAAATGTAACCTAAAAACCGCCAGAAAAAATTCAACAAGAGCAAGGCAAAGCCAAAACGCAAAAAAATAGGAGAGACTTTGTGGGTGGAGTGTGTCGAAGATGGGGATACCCTGTACTTAAGGAGAGAGTGTTATAAAAAGGATTTTAAAGAATGTTCTTTATAGAGACTCGGTTTCTGATGAATATATAATTACTTCGGAGTGTGGGGATTGCTGTGTTCAACAGTTTCTTTTGGAGGTCTTACACAGCATAAAATGATGTGCTCGAATTGGTTGGGAATTTTAGTGTCCTAAAGGTAATAAAGCTAAGACTGGATCTCCGAGTGGTTCGGACTATTACGGTTAAGGTTATTATATTATTATTAAGAAAGTATGTATATTATTTCATTTCGTTTATTTTGTATCCTAACGCTACAAGCAAATACTTATATTTATTGCTTTAGTCACATCAAAGTTTTACAAATTATACAAAATTTTTAAAGTTTCGTTTCCCAAATTGTTAATTAAGTTTAAATTAACATTTATTAAACTTTCTTCCTTAAATAAAGAATAGAGACATGGAGAATTTAGGAAATTAAACATACAAATTTTGATTAAAATATATCTTTAAAGGTAAATCCAAGCTCCTCATAAAATCAGTCGACTACAAACTATCCATGAGCACAGCATACCCCTACACGGTATGGAGGAGGGAAATAGTTCGTCTGCTGCTGGAAAGTAGGTGGAGTGCTTATTGCGTAGTCCATGAAATGCTGGCCAGGATTGGGCCACCCACCCACCAGACTACACACACACACAGAGGGCGACGCGACGTTGTCCTCGTCGCTTGTTGCATCCTCTGGCGTAAAAATGCCTTCTTACAGCCAAAGACGGTGGGTGGAAAATCGAGGGAGGGACGAGGGTGAGGGAAATCGAGAAGCGGGTGGGTGCGGCTTGGGAGGTGGGAAAGCCAACGCCGACAGCGGCGCCTGCAACGCTATTCTCTCCTTCTTCTTTCCCTGCATTGTTGCTTGTTGTTGGCGTAATCGAAAGATGCGTTTGGCAATGTGGGCGGCGGGCGGCTGGCGAGTGGGCGGCGGGCGGCTGGCGAGTGGGCGGCCAAGTGGGTGGGAAATGGCTGGGAAAACGGCTAAAAAGACGGTTGGAGGGGAGACCCAACCACTACATAGAGGGACCCTGAGCCGGGGTGTGGGAATGGCCCACAATATTGCCCAACACCTGCCGCTTCTTAATACACATACACTTTCCACTCGCTCTCTCTCCAAAAGAAAGAAGAAAAAAAAAATATATATATATGTGAAGCTTGTTGCTTTCGGCCACCCCTCCCCCTCGTCATTATAATGCATCTCTTTCTCTTCTCTATATATTCGAGATTTTTTTCCTCTATTTATTTAATTTTTTTTTTGTATTTTTCGTAAATAAAGGCAAGGGAAAAGTTTGGCTTTTTAATATGTTTACACCCCGTAGAAGCAGCAGGGGGAGATTTCCAGGCAAACAAACTAAATAAAATGGATTCGGTTCGGGGGGATAGTGGAGATGCTCGGTGGCGATGGGGTTCCCCCTCCTCGACTGGCTATGCAACAAGTTAGATCCCTGTTGGGGCTTGTTTTCTGCTGCAGCGAAACTTTTTCGTAAGGAAATATAAGCTTAGGATAATATTTGCCAGATTTCTTTATTGCCAGCCTTCAGGTGATTGCTTTATCTAGCTGAAATCTTTAGGATAATACGGAATATAGAATAGAGAGTGACTTTAAAACATTTTATATGAAATTTGGTGGCAATTACTTTAAGATTTAGCTCTAATTATAAGTAAAAATGCATAGAACCTTTTAAAAAAATTAACTTAAACGACAAAAAATCATCAATAAGATTATCGGTTTAAAGTAAATAATTGTAAGGGCATATCTAATTTTTAATGGGAATTATTGTAGTTTGAATTCGTTACTGATTTAGTTAACAAATCTGAGCCATATTTATATCTAAATTTTAATTTATGTACACATTAAAATACTAATCATTTTATATATATTTTTAAAGGAAGTTAGTCTTAATTTGGAGAAATCAAATTTCTTAACCTTAGTTCTTATTTGTTGAAGGATCAGAAAACCCGCAAGAAATCATTATTAAAGAAAAAAAATCGTTGTTCCGTCTGGTCACCATTTGCTCTAATCTTGGCTAAAAAATCCCACAAAATCTCCTCCAATAGAGATACCTAATAAAAAATCATTTCTAACACAACACCGACGCTGATTCCCCAGACATATTTACCCCATTTCCGCCTCCCATCGAAAATTACCTTTCTGCAGCTTATATAATTTGGTTAGTGTAATCTCCTTTATCCCCGTGCCGAGTCTGGCCCACAGATGGCCACCACCGAAGCCCAAATACTCACTCACACACGCGCACCTGAATCCACAAGTGGATGGGCTCCCATTACAATCAAATGAAACTCCACCACTGATTCACTGATTGAGCCATTGCCATGAGCCGCATAACAACAACAGTTGGTTGGGGAAATGCGGGGTGGAAATGGGTGGAAATCGGGAAAGCGTGGGTGGTGTTTTGGAGCAACAGGCGAGATTTCCTATCAACACTATGCAGGCAGAGCCACCCGAAGCCCCACAAACCCCCCCCAAAAGCCCCCTAAAAAAACACCTCACCTAAACCCCGACCAACCAACGACGTCTTTGTCTTCCTCTTCAGCTTCGATCAGCATCGTTTTTCCGGGTGGCCGGGGTTGGGTTGGGTGCCGGAAAACTAAAACAAAAAAAACAAAGCTGGAAAAAAAACGTCGAAAAGAAGTGCAGGAAAATTCGTTGGCGACGAAAATCGGCCACAAAAACAGGCGAGGAAAGCGCTAGCTCGCTCCTCGTTGGCTCGTCCTTCGGCTCGGCTTCGTACGTTTGGTGGATTTTCCTCTAGTTTTCCACGACCATTGTTGTTGTAGGTTTCCTAGTCCCCTCCCCCCTCCCGCTCCTCCTTCCCGTTGTAGTTTTCCCTCCCTCTTGCCTTTTCGGCTTTCGGCAACGGAGACGGCCAAACGCATTCGGCACTCATCGTCTGCAATTTTTATATTGTGCAATATATTTCGTAGGGATATAGTGGCGCCACCCCACACACACCCGAAGCTGCGCATGTGTGCGTGTGCTTAAGTGCGCTTCGTTATCTCCGGCAGAGCACTTCGTTGTTTTGGGCACGAAACTGCAGGCCACCCTTAACCCACTGCAGTTAGCTAGGAACTAACCCGAAAAGAGAGAGAGCGCTCCCCCAAAAGCCAGACACCGACAACCGTACGTACAAATATATATACATATATCTATATCTATATATATGTATATCCTTCCTTCTGTTTCCTTTTTTTATTTTTTTTTGTCCTGGCTTCCTTCACATTTTTGCCGTGCTGCAGCAGCTTCGTGCAACAGCAGCAGCGGCAGCAGCGGCAGGCAGCTTCGTGGAGCCGAGCAGAAATTGTCGCTGGAAAAATGTGCTAAGGGTTTTCCTTCTGGGGGACCTGGTGGGTGGGAAAACCACTGGAAGCGGTGCCTAGCCTCGCCTCGCCTCTGTCTGTGTTTGTGTGGGAATGTCAACTAGAAACAAGGACGATAAGCATTATGGAGCGCATTGAGGAAGTAATTGAGTGCACGAGACAGGGACGCAAGGACGAAGGACGATGTGTTTGTGTGTGCCAGCGTAGAAAAAAAAACCTACAAGAAATATATATATATATATAGTATATTTGTACATGGCAAGGCGGCATTTATATGTATGTATACAGTCCGCCCCCTCGCTCCACAGCAACAAAGGGCATTTAACATTTTAATGGGGGGTGCGGGTTCTGGCAACGTGCTAAACGTGCTCAAAAACCGAAATGAGTGTTTTCAAGCAAAAGGATAAGGCTGAAACTGAAGCCGGTGCTGAAGAAATATATATATGTAACCAAAGGGTGACACCCGGGATAGCCACACGCAAAAAAAAATATAAAAAAGAGGCACTGCAATTTATGTTAATTTTCCCAGCGCCAGACTCCCATTTTTTCGAGGTGTTTTTTCCCACTTTCAAACGTAAGCCGCCGTCCATGTTGATTAGGTCTCCGGCTAAAGTCAATTTCTGGCGAAGGCAAAACCCACTTGGATCGCTTCATTTGCCATTTGCACGGACCAAATCCCATTTGCGGCCCTAATATGAACGATGAGGTTAGCTTAGGGGGGCTAGGAGGAAACAATAACAAATCTGCAGAGTGTGTGAAGGTGCTATATAGAGATATTGTATACCATATCGATGGGGGAGTTTTTTGGGCCCGTAATCACACAGAACATATACACCTTTCAAAGGGCTTTAATTGGTTGGAAGAAGGCTTAAGGGAAGTTCAATAAAAAATAGGCAAGGTCTGTGAAAAGTTTGGAAGGGAAATGAAAAGTATATGAATTATAATTAAAACTTCTAACATCCTTTAATAGGTTTTTGATTAAAGTAATCATAGCTTTTTGTAATATTATTTAATAATAAAATAGAGCATAAAAGCTGAGTTACTTTACATGAAATATCATATATTAAAAAACTATCTATATATATTATAATAGCAAAATATTTATAAACTGTTCTACGAAGGACAACAAATTATGTAAAAATGATTATCAACCTATAAAAAATCCACATTTTGTGTCAATAAATTTAGCCAGAATTAAGTACCCTTTTTAACATAATTTAATTTAAAAAGTTTTAAAATTATTTATGAAAATTTCCAAAAAAAACTCACCCACAATGTGCAGCATATCCTTGGACCACTTCAATAGTTCCCTCTTGATGAGCCGGCGCTCCAGCAGACATCTGGCAAATGAGCATTCCTCCATATTTGGCAGAGATCAGCCAGTATATAATATATATTTATATATAGAACCGGCAACTGTACCTGCAAATAAAATAACAAGCACGAATTAGCTGGAAGCGACAAAAATCGAAACGAAAATTTCCCCAATGGAAATGAGTGTTAATTTATTAAATCTATAATGCGCCATATAAAATTTCATTTATCGTTGTTGTTGCCGCATTTTCGAACGCCACGAAATGATTAAACGAGTTTTGTTTCAAGGTTATCGCGAAAACACACAAAACCTGTTGCACTTTAGATTTGTTGTTGTTGCTTCTGTCTTATTATTTCATATGCTGAAAATTTATTTATTTTTCTTGATTTTGTTGCTATTGCTGTTGTTGTTCTTGTTGTTGTTGCATTCTTGCTAAGCCGCCGCCAGTATGGATGTTGTTTTTGCTTTCGTTGCAGTTCTAGTTGCCGTTGATGTTGTTGTGTTTTGTGTTTTTTTTTTTTTGCAAGTATTCGTGGGGCTTTTACTATTCGGGCAGCTACCAGTTTTTGATATTTCCTAGTTGCAAAAGTACAGTAAGTTTCGAATAAATAGGGAAAGTGTTAACAAGCTAAAAATAAGTAAATTTTCTACCAATTTTCCAACATTTGTTTATATTAGGTTGAAGTTAAAGGAACCTTTTTATTAATTTTAGGAAGAAATTATTTTTTTAAATTTATTTCCTTTTCAACAAATATTTTAAAATATTTTATAGGACGAGAATTACAATTATATCGAATTCTTTGATTATGAAAAAATATATTAATACAATACATATTACAGGAAAATTATTAAATAATAGAGCTAATATATAAATTTAAAAGCTTACTTTTCATGACAATGAGTACATTTTTATTCCTCTGAAACGCACTGTACCAATTGAACAACTAGATAGCAATATTTCTTGTTGTTTAAGCTGTCTATTACATTAATTTATTCAAATGCCGTTGTCGCTGCTGTGTCGCTTTGCATTAAATTAGTTTTGTTTCATTATTAAACAGTCGTAAATTGCGAAACGTGTTTGGGATTTCGCTATGAGTTTGGCTAACTCAATGAGTCGTCCCACTTGGAGTATCTGTAATGAGATGCATCTCGGATTGTATGTGGAATATGCCTGCCCATTTCGGGTAATTTCTAAGGGGTTTTTTTTCGGGGGCATTGCAATGAATGAAAAATCCCAGCCTATAATTGGCTGTTTGGATCCCGATAAATGATTAAATCTGATGGGCGGCAATTTGAGAGTTGTAGCTCGGGCTGGAGCTCCCCTAGGTCGTTGCTGCTGCCTATTCCTTCTGTTCTTCGCATCTGCCATCTCTATGACAGCCACTAAATTTTCATGTTTACCTCAACGGATATTTGCCTACCCGAAAACCGAAAAAACCGGCTCAGCGCCCAGTTCAGCGCCCAGTTTTCCAGCCCCTTCGAAGGAAATTACAATAGCAGTGGAAAAAGTAATTGAGATTCTAATATCAGATAGCAGATATGCTGATGTTGGCTTACATGACCGACCAGCTAGGAGCAGCCACCAGCAGCTGCTCCTGCTGCCACTTGCTACTGCGAAATAGTAAAACTGGTAGCCCAAAGAGAGTTTTCAAGATGTTTACGCTGATGAAAAATTACTCCAGCTGCCATTGCCACAGGCGGGCAGAGGCACAGTCAAAGTCGAGGCTGAAGCCTAAGCCAAGTTACAAGACCCAACAAAAACCCGGCAGGTTGCCTGGCTAGCGTGCGGAGCAGTAGCCACTTTGTGGGCGTGTCAACGGAGCACGCGGCCGAACAGCAGCCAACTGATGATGGACGTTGATTATGATGGACGTTGCCGGCCTACCAAGAAGAACAGCCAAACCAGCGGCCGATGATGCACCTTCAGCCGATGCAGAATCTGAATCAGAAGCTACGAAAACCGGCAGAAGAGGCTGCCAGCAATTTGCCAATGAAAGGTACAGATGGAAAAATATTAGGAAAAGATTTTATATTAAAAAAACTAAGCTAAAAGGAGTAAGAAAATAAATTTAAATAAATTTTGATTTAAATGAATTCTACATACTGTTTATTTTATTTTGTCTTTATAGTGTGTTTTAAGGAAATTGCATTAACATTTCCAATCTCAAATATTTAAATTATAAAGATAGATCCAGCTGTCTAAATAATCCTCAACACTTGCTAATTTATAGCATTTATTTACAATGTAATACTTAAATTTTTTCACCGTGAACGCACCGAGCAAGCGAGATGGTAGATTGAGCGATTCCTAGGGCCAGCCCACCGCCTTCTTTTTGGTATTATTTTAAGTAATTTTCTAATTAAAACCAAATCAAGTTTTCCCCGAAGGAAATGCCAAACATTCCCGGCCAGCCCGGGCACATCCGTAGACACAGCTGGGCCTGGCATGTCACACACGAATATGCAAAGTCAATGCTTATTTTGAGCACTGCGGCTTCCTGCCATCGCATCAGAATCGGCATCAGAAATCGGAATAGGAATCGGAGACAGCCAGGCCTAGGAGGGAGGAGGAGAAGAACTTTACGTGTTACAGATACAAAAAGCTAAAGGGGAACTCATTCACTCGAAAGCTTTGCTTTTTATAATAAATGCCACAAGTATCTGGTGGCTGTCGGTCTCGGTATTTGTATCTCGCTCGCCTGCATTTGATTTCATAAATAAAACAAAATATCAAGGCCGCCCTGCCAGCTAGAAACTTGTAGCCATATAGCCTATACTATACTATATATACTATATAGCTTGTAGTATATAGAGTGTGGCTGCGGAGAATATATAGAATACGAAATCACAAAAAATGGCAGCAATTGATTGGCTGGCCAAAGGTTCTGAGCCACGACAGATCACAAAATGTTGTGTTGCCTAGAACGAAACGAGTTAATATAAATTGGATTGGTTTTGGCTCGGTTCGGCTCGCAGTTGGGATTGCAATTGGTATTGTGATCTGGGCACAAAGTGCATTTCGGCCAGCTAACCAGTTTCCAGCGACTCTCATTAGCTCAAAGTTGAAGTTGAACCGAATTTCAGAACACAAATTGTGGCCAATGTTAAGACCTTGAAATAAGTTTCATAAGTGCTGTATGCCGTATTTTTTTTTTCATTGTTCCAATTACTGCTTTGAAGCCCCTGCTTTTTGTTATTCTAAACACTCCATTTGCATGGCCATTATTTACACTCACTCTGTTCGTAATTCATATTCATTTTCATATTCATATTCGATCAATGCATTTATAACTAATTTATCGCTTTTTGTGTCCGCCTGGCAAAAGGCGGAAATGGGCGCTTACAATTCGCTTTATTTCATCGCCCCCAAAGTGTTCTCATAATTTTATTAATTAGCTTTAGAGAGCGTTACTTTCTAGAAAATTTGTTTATGGATTTCCATCGGGGCTCGATTGCATGATCTTTTTATTGAGATTTTGCGATCGACCTTCGTCCGTCTCTCGCATTGCAAATTGTGCTAATTAAAGTGCTTTAAATTGTGCAAATATGTTAATTCCGATTAATTTGAATGAGAATAATATGTTAAGCAGGGTGCAAACAAAAAACATGAGGGATCTCAGGTGGGCTTTAAGTGGATGCTTTTAAATAATACTAGAATACTTAAGAGGTGGAATTGGAATTGGAATACTTGCTTTTTTTCTTTGGAGGTTCCGGATGCATATGTAAATATTACAACTTGTTCCTAGAACTTGGAATTGAGTTAAGAAACATGTGAAGAAGGAACTTATCTCTTGAAAAGTATAGAATATTTTAATAACATTTTCCTAATTCAGGGCTAACATTTAATGGAGTTTTAAATTTATTCACATCTATTTTGGCTACCCTGTCGTATGAGTAATATTTCTTTACTTCTGATCTTCTTCAACTGCCTTTGAGACATCCGCTGACCCTGGAAAGCCGACATCTGCTGATTAGAGATCATTAGCCATTACTTGTCATGACAACTCTCACCTGTTGCCACTTGCCGGTTGCTGCGGGCGTGCTGCAACTGCAACTGCAACATCAACTAACTGAGGCAAGATGAGCACGCGCCGCAACAGCAACAGCAACAACACAATGACAGGAAGATCGAAAACGAAACCAAAGTCAAGTTGTTGCTGCCTGCTCGTTGTTCGCTGGTTGGTTAGTTAACTGGCCAACTAACTTGGCCAACAGGCTGCCTGTGCTGCTGGCTCAGTTACAGTAACACACATTCGCAGTGGCTGCTGCGGCCATTGTATGCAGTCAAGCGCATTTCCATTTCTAACGTTGATCTGCGATCTGCGGCCAAGAGCGGGCTCCGAGCCTGGTTGCTAAGGTCGAGCCTTACAACGTTCATGGCCCAGCTCACCTACAAACCAAGAAAACGAAAAAAAAAAATAAAAACGAAACAAGCCAGCCAAGAAAACACGAAAAAAAAAAGCAAAAATATCAAGCCAAGGAAAGACAAGTTTAGAGGTAGTGTGTGTGCCAAGACTTGCCATTGGACTTGCTCTTGGCTTGGCTTGGCCCGGCCGGGCGTCTTGGCCATTATCCATTGGCTGATTTATTGTCCATATGGGCTGATTGCTCTTGACCTCAATGGACTGCCGTGGCAACAGCCGCCCAGAGCAGTCAAAAAGCTGCATTTCCTGGCCGCCTAAGAGGTCTTAAATGGAAATAATTAAGTTAGAAGAGGAACGTTGACCAACTGACAGGCCCCAAAATGGCAAAAAACTTAATTTCCTGGCAAAGTTTGCCGTTGACACTGATAGCATAAACGGTTGATGTTTTAAATCAAATAATGAACTTATCAAAGGCGTTGTGGGAGCAGCAGAAACAATTCCCCAGCGGCAAAACAGGAGCCACAGGAGCAGGAGCCTCCTGGCCCCTCGCTCTGCGGGTGAAATGAAGTTAAATGCCGCTCAAGGATGCTAAATGTGCCATGTCGAAATGCGTTGTTGTCGGCTGCATTTCTATGGCACTGCTCTTATTTGGCTGCCGGCATTGTAGGTGTCTGTATCAGAGTCTGTGTCTGTGTCTGTGTCGGTGCTATTGTCCCTATCTACGGCGCCATGTACATAACTGTTGCATGCAGCTATGGAGGAGCAACAGGAGCTGCTCCTGCTACTGCTGCTGCTGCTGCTGGCATGTGGCACATTTTCGACATGTTTTGTTGAGCATTTTGGCAGCAAAAGCAGCTGAAGCAGCAGCAGCAGCAGCAGCAGCAGGAGCAGCGACACTATCTGCCAGCTCCTCGTTGCCCGTTACAATCTGCAGGAAATGTGAAAATAACGTTACGAAACTTTTTCGTTGCAATATGCGCAACAGGAGGTAGCAGCAGCAGCAGCAGCTACCAATGCCATTTCCTCGGGACCGGAGCTGGGGGGAAACCCCATGCCACAACGCCCCAGAACTTTATTTTTTGCATTGACTTTGCTTGTTTTTTGGCTGCTGCTGCTGCCATTGGATGGCTCTGGAGTGGGCTCTTCAGGTGGCAGAAGCCACCGAGCCCCAACCTCCGATAAAACCCCGAACTCAACCCCTTTCGCTTTGCCAAAACCTCCCCCTCCGTGGAGCTCTGTGTCTTGGTTTTCATTTTATTTAGTTTGGTTTTTGCCACCACCCTTGCTTTTTTCCCTTTTTCTTCTTTTTTTTTGCACTATATATTTGGGTACAACGACTTGTTGCTTTGTCTATGTGTGTGTGTGTGTCATGGGTGTGGCTGCTTGTGTTTACCAACACCAGCACACCTAAACACCACCCTCGCTGCTGGCATTACGTATACGACCTGTGCCACGTCGAGTGTCATATGTGCTGCTTGTTTTATGATGTCAGTTTCGGGTTTTATTAAAACTGCCTCGAGATATATGCGATGACTTCTTTGGCGCCCCGCCCTCTGCTGCCTTCGCCTTCGTCCTCGCAGGTTCCACCTGGCTAAATGTGGATGGAAATGCACTTTTTTCATAAATATGTGAGCAGGCCAAATGCATCATCATATTAGTTCTTATATATATATGTACATAAATTGCTGCTTCTACTGATATTGCTATTTTGCATTTAATATAATGACGGGGGTTCTTCCGATTTTATTTGCCTGTGATTATTTTTAAAGTTAAAGAGAGACAGGATTTTTGTTTTAAGGTCATGATCGTTTTATGGCTTACTTAACCATATTTTTCACGTGTTTCACGTTAGTTTCATTGGTAAATGTATTTAAAACACTGCACGGAATGCATCACCGTGATATGTGATAAGTCTGACAGCTGTCTTGACCTCACCTAACCTTAAATATATTAAATTTAAGGAAAAGAATAAGAATATCCTTAATAATACCAGACCTCTGACTTCCCTTAAGTCAGCTTCTATTTATAAAATTAGTTTTATGGTTAATGCTGCCTCTTGTTACCCCTTTATACCTAATTTCCCCTCCATCGCATCGCCTGCTCTCTTTTTCCTTATCAATTGCGAAAAAAGTCTTTGGGGCTCGGTTCGCGGCGAGTGCAGCGCCGCTTACAAATTGAGGTCACCTTCAAATTATCAAATTTCGCCCGAAATGATTAACTCGACAAACACGAAAATGTCCGATCCCCCAAACCCCTCGCCGCGAATTTCATAAAGAATAAAAGGCGGCGGCAGCAGCAACACTAGCAACAACCACAGCGAAAATCGCTCGTTCGTCGGCAAAAAAAAAAACCTTATCTTTGTTACACAAAAAAAATAAAAGAAACAACAAGGCAACGATGTTGTTGATGATGATGAATTTGCCCTGATTTCGACACAAAAATAAACAAAAATGAAAAAGCATTCGCAAAAAAAAGAGAGAGAAAAGGAAAACTGGACATGGGAAAATATACAGTTATTTATCAAGGGAATTTTTAGCAATAGTTTATCAAGTTGTTAAGGAAAATAAATTATTCACATTAATCTAATTAATTAGGTAAATTGTAAGTACATGTTGAGAAAATCTCATAGGAAATAGGATGCCATTAAGGAAAAGTGAGTAGATTACTTAAAAATCTCGTTTTGTTAAAAATAAAACTATTTTTGTAACACAAAAAACCTTATACAAAATATAAATATCTATATATAAAATTCATTCCCAATTGAAACACTTTGAGATCTCTCGCTTTTCTCAGTGCACTGCAATAGAAAACGTTGTTGTTGTAACCCAAAGAAGAAAAAGGAATAGAAACCAAAATTAGATAAGACGAAATTGAGTCCAGAGCCGACAAAGCGGCCAGAAAGTTTCCAAGCAATTCGTAAATAAAAAAAAAACACAAAAATGTCACAAAAAAATGAGAAAAACAAAAAGCTCAACAAAAAAAAGAAGAATTATGAACGTTGCAGCAAAGTGCAGCGCGTGTGTGGCCTCACAAAGAAAGAGCGAGAGAGAGGGCAGACAGGGCGGAATGCTGCACTAGAGCGGGACAGCAAGAGGAGGAATAAGAAAATATATATATTTTTTCATTTTTTTCAGCAGTTGTCTAAATAACGAAGCCAGAAAGCAAACGAACTAAATTGCTGAAAAACGGCGATGGCGGAATGAAAATAAACGAAAACGTAACAAAAATCAATTGTCGCCAACGAAACGTCAATACAAGTGGCCGTGCGTGTTGCTCTCTCTGTCTCCCCGCATCTCCCTGTCCCTGTCTATCTGCACTGCAGTGTGTGCGTGTGTATCTGTGTGACTATCGTCAAAATTCAGCCGCAATTGAAACTATTTGCAAGCGGGACCAGAGGCAGAGTTGAGCGCGGTTTCTATGAATTTAATTGTTGCGACATCGAGCGACGAAAAAATGTAACCAAAGAACCTAAAAAACTTCGTTGCATAAAATAAAATAAAACAAATGCTTTTCTTAATCCAGATTAATTAATTTGAGCCATAAAAGAATGATTCATGGGAGAGAAAAGTGCATTAAATCTTCGCTTTAGGGATTTCCAGCTTTCTTTACCATATAAAATTTACCAAATATTCTGAGATGAATTTTAAAATATATAATAAATTTAATTAAGAATGTTTGAGAAGAAGACCCACTAGGTAAACAATTATCCACATAACCTAAAAAGGATATACAAGTATGTTTACATAATTCTACTTTTTTTTTTAATTTTTACATAAAATGGGGTAGACATTCTTAAGAATTTAATATCTTAAAAAGCTGACAAGTAAATTGTTTTTTTTGACTTAAATTGAACATTTAATAATAACTAAGTCAATTATTAAGTTTTTCCCTTTATACATTGTTTCATGTCAACCAAAATACAATCTCTCTAGCCAAAATACATCGATTTCTTTTGTCCGTCTAACCCCCTTTTTATTCCATTCCCAATTAAATAATTAATTAAGATTACCACTATCAAAGCAAGCCACATTGCAGCTTAAAAAGCTGGTTAATATAAAAATTGCTGAGTTTTCCATAGACAAGCTAAAAAATAAAGAAAAACTAGTTTGATTCCAGCAAATGATGCCACAAACAGTAAAATTAAAAGACACTGAAAGCGTAGTAAAAACGTGTATGCCAAGTATTAATAAAAAAACACACACAAAAATGCGAAAATATTTGTCCCGCGTTTGTGTTTTAAATTCTTTTTATTATACGTTTTTGCAAACGTTTTTTTTGTCCGAGAACAGTTGAATTGATATTTGCGAATGCTGTTGGTTGGCTGACTAGTTTTTGTGTTTGGAATTTTTTTCGTTGGTGTGTGCTGAAAAGGTGATAAGCTCAAGGACAATATGGAGGGAGGCATGGCAGTTTGGCATTGCTGACGCCTAAAATTGTTTGTTCAATTGTGTTTATGCATATGGAAAATATCGATTTTGTTTTCGGACAACAATGCGCGGAATGCCAAATGCAATGGCCGTCGCCGTCGCTGCACAATTGGCTCTATTAAGGTCGACTTTGGCGTTCAAACTTTCGAGTTAATGCGGAATGAGGAAGGAATATTGGACAAAACTTCCATTGTACTGCCTCTGCCGCCACCTGTTGCCTGGTTTTATTTTTCGTTGCCGTCAAAGTGTGTGCGTGTGGGAGGGGATAAGGTGACACTACGGCCAAAGTTAAATTAAAAACATTTTTTTAGCCAGTCCTCCTCCCCCGTTTTTTATTTTCCCAATCCGGATTCCGGACACGCCTTCTATGTGGAAGAGCAGCTCGAGAAAAACCCAATCTCCTCGGCCAGCTAAAACAACAACTGCCTGTTGCACTTGCTTATGTACTGTACTTCCAGTGTACTTCCAATGGCCTAGCCACCCCACAGGACCACCCACCACCCACCGCCCACCGCCCACCAACACCCCCCGAACTATATAGTGGCGCAAAAGGGAGATGGAAAAAACTGCGAGAAAGAAGTGAAATACGAAAAATAAGCAGCAAAAAATCCAAAGCCTCCCAATTCCTCCTCCACTTTTCAAGCAGAGCAACAGTTTATTTTTTTATGACTCTTCCCGGGCGTGTGAGGATTGGGGGTAATGCTGAAATCCAACTAAGCTTCTGCCGGATTTTATTGTAAACAATTTGTGTGAGAGATTTTTGCCAGGAAAAATCTAGAAAAGTTTTAATTTGCTTAGTTAGTTGGTTAGGATTATGTTGATCATAATCATAAGTCAGAAGTAAACCCAAACTTCTGGCAATGCATAAATGTAAGGGAAATCTATACAAAAACAATTTCCGTGAGAGTAAGTTTCAACAGAAAAATAGACAAATATGTGCTCAACTGTTTCTACAAACATATTAGGCGAAAAAATAAACAAGCAATAATCCATGACAACTATTACATCATGTAGGCTTTTTTATAGATTTTAATTGCATAATTTGTTAGGTAATTTGCAAAATTTAATAAACTTAAAGCGAAATATGTGTCTGGTTTAATTGGTTTATAAATGTTTATCTTTTTTATATAAAACTATTTATATAACAATTCAGGTAAAATTTGTAAAACGAAATATTATTTAAGTCCGATATTTACATTAATTGGTAAGAAATTTAATTAAAATAACCTAAACAATCTAAAATGAAATCCAATCTTTACTATAAATTCAACAAACGCTTTTTAAATCCCGCTCTTAAAGACTTTGAAAGCGCCACCTTAATCAGCTAAAATTTATTCATAATATCTAGGGCGGTTTTACTGATTTTATTTTTACATTTTGCCTATTCCCGGAATAGCAAGCCAATTTAGCTATCATCAAATGAATCACGGCTCGCCAAGGGTCCAGGTCTAACCCTTAACCCACGGCTTGCCAAGCCATGCGGAGTGTGAGTCACTCGTGGGTTGGGCGATAAATGCATGGCGACTACTGCCCGACTTCCCGGAGTGGCGGCAACTTGTTGCTGCTTCTGCTGCTGCTGCTCTTGGTGTCGTTGTTGCAACATCTAATCCAATCCGAGGCGAACAATGGCAAATGCAAATGCAGATGCAACCACAGCAGCAACGGCAACAGCCGCTTCCTTTTGTCTGACCGAGGAGGCAAATGCAGCGCAGGCGAGAGATGTTGCAATTGCCGTTGTGCCGCCAATGTTGCTGCTGTTGTTGTTGCTGCGGCTGCTGCTGCTGCTGCCTTGTGTTGATGGTCAAGGTCATGAACCTGTTCCAATAACTCGTTTCTTACGTGCAGCAAACACATACACACACACAAATACAAAGTGGCAGACTGCACTGAGAAAATTTTTTAAAAATTTAAGTGGACTTTTTATGGGGACTTTGAATCGATTTTTAAAAACAAGGAGAGACAGACTGCGCTAAGAAAATATATTAAATATAGTTTTTCATGAACATTATGTTAGATTAATTGATTAAATTCAATTGAAGGTATGCAAAACACAAATAAGATTAGACTGAAAAATAGATTATCACTTCTAATACTTAAATAAGAATTTTCAAAGATTTTTTTGGATGATTTCCTTTGTCCGATTCTGTAAAATTAATGGTTCTACTTTAAAATGTTTTCTTACATTGTTTATTACAAATAAAGCAATAAATTGTTAAAAGAATAATCTAAGTTTATTTAAAGGCAAGGCCTTTTAGTTAATTCTTCAATTTTATGTGTGTATATTATTTAAAGCATTATGTATATTATTTAAGCATGAATATGAATGAAAGCGAATATAGCTTCTTTTTATATGGCCAAGCAGGATAAAGCGATTATTTGCCACTCAATGCAAATGCATTTTTCTGAGTGAGGCCATCGTCGGATGATTGTTTGTTGCATGTTGCCGGTGGCACTCCAGTCTAATGCTAATCCTTGGCAGCTTTTCCCCCGCCCCAGATGGGGATGACTAATGGGCCTTGGCTCTGGGGAATCGGGGAACCAAGGAGCCGGGGATCCGCACAAATCAATTTGAGAACATGAAATTAAATTTCAATCCATCTCGGGGATGTCGCTGCTGATTGCTGGCGCAATTTAAGGCTGAAAAGTTGTCGGGAAATGCGGAAAAGCCTCAAGGACAACGGCGTCTGGCGGCGAGTGAAAAGAAAATTGCACGCGTGGGCGTGGACGTCAGACTTCAGTCTGTATTTGTCACTATATATACCCCCGCCCCCCAGTCTGATTCATTGTCTTATTTTTTTGCGTCTATGCAGGAGGACTGTGTCATAAATCGCCGCAAAATGAATTATTCGAAATCAAATGCAATTGTGCACAAAGAGCGAAGCACTTGGTGAAAAATATAAAAACAATAAAAGCATCAGAGGCAGCGTTTTCCGTCTGTCAACTTGAAATTAGAAGCGCATTAATTAGAAATTTTTATTATTATTCTCTCGCATTTAATTCGCTTCCACTTTGGTTGTCTCTTTCTCTTTCTCTTTCATTTTGTTTAGTTTAATTGTTCTATTTTTTTTTGCATTCAAATTCAATAAATTTCGAGTTGACATTTATATTTGCGCATTAATTGCTTGTTAAGATTTCCGTGAATTCCGTTTTTTGTGTCTCATAAAGGAGAGCCCATTGTGGCCATCCCTCGTAGGTGTGTGCGAGTGCCTGCTGCGTGAGTGTTTGTGAAAGCAAATATGGCACATCACGATGAAGGGGGAGGTGTGTGCCATGAAAGGCACTTGTTGGGCTTCCGAACGCATTGGTGTTGTTTTCTTGCACCAATGGAAAATTCTGTAGATTTCCTCTGTGCGTTTGAATTTAGAGAATTAAGTTGAATGGGAAAATAAATCAGTGGCTTTAAATTGCGACATTAAAGTTGGGCTTATATTTTATTCTATGAATTAAAGGCAAGCTTACTTTAGTAGTTCGAGCTTAAAATATTTGTTTTCAAAATAAATATCAAGGGTAATATTAATTTTCTAATAGAGAACTACACGAAATCTTGGGTTCTTTTATACTACCTGGCAATTTGTAACCATATATCGAATTATAGAATGATCACATGCCATTTCGACTGAGCAAAAAACACGATCCGAACTGATCAAATCAGTGCAATCATTCAAGATGATTCATAGCCATTTAGAGTCATCAATTTATTCAGCAGAACCCATCCTATAGCAGTTGGAAAATGCACAAGCTGAGCTAATATTCAACGTCTTGTATAAAATTATATTTATAATACGCTAAATAATTCAGGGGATTCCTTGAATTGTTTCAAGTACATTATCTTCATTTTGTTGGCATCACAGTGGAAGCCATTTTTTAAGAGCGAGATAATACCAACAATCCCTCAGGGTATATGTATATTTAATATGATTGTCAAAAAAGAAATTAAAGCGAATTAGTAGTTAAAAAACTACATTTATTGGGATAAAATTAAAAAAGAATACAGCAAAAGCTGTAGCATTTAATTAAATTTATTGTGCACACAAAAGAAATGCAGTGAAATGTGGGTAAAGTGCGAGTCATGAATTTTCATTTACTCGTATTTTTCCCTTTCAGATATGCTGTTACAATTAATAATAAATTTGTGGTTTATTTCGTACTCACTTTTCTTTTCGAACCGTCCCAATATTTACAAACTCATTTATGTAAATATTTTATTGTTGCTCGCTGACATACATACATATAAAAACTTTGACTTTGTTTATAGTTATTTGGCGTTTTAGTTTATCTTGTTGTTAAGCTCTTTTTTTACTATTACTTTTATTTGTGGTTGTCACAGCACTTTGCATATATTTTCAGCAATTTTTGTATAAATTAAGTGTCGGATTTTGTTTTTTTTTGTTTTTGCCTTGCGTGTGTCAACTAAAAAATGTGTTGTCATAAGTAAAACGCACGTAAAATGTTTTTCCTCGGCTTCTGCCTACTCGTTGTTGTTTTTTTTTTTTTTTTGAAAAATTACAGTGGGGGCTGTGTATAAAGAATTTAAGTGAATAAGCAAAATAGGAGCAAAGAAACTCGTTCGAAAAAACAAAATTCATTTGTCTAAGAGTTCAATTTCCAGAGAGTTCAATATAAAAGGTAAAGAATTCTTTGAAACACAAATAAATAAAGATAAAAGACTAAGAGTTCAATATAAGAATTCTTTGAAAAATATATAAATTAAGAAAAAAGATTATTTTCAATTTAACTTACAATGAATTTGTTCAGTAAATCCTTAATCTTTGATGATATGCCATAGAGAGTTTACTGTAAATAAAAATTGCATACCGCGACCAACGTCAACAACAACAACAAACAAACACCGACAGTAGATTTTCAACAAAAACAACAACAACAGAGCAAGCCAAAAGAGAAGCAGCGACGCAACGTCAACGCCAGCGCCAAAGCCGACAGCGCTGCAACTGCAACGCCGCTGCCTTACAGCACGCCGATCCGAAACCGAATCGGATGGGGGCAGAATCGTAGAATCGGTCTGGGAATCGTAATCGGAATCGGTTTCCGAAGCGCAGCGCACACACAACACACACAGCACACACAGAACAGCACGGCACGGCGAGGAGGTGACCGAAGCGAACCGCTCGAACCGACGGACAATAAAGCCAGCCTGCCATCGCCAGCTGAGGAGCTGCGGAGCTGCGGAGCTGAGCAGTTGAGCAGCTGAGCGGCTGAGCAGCTGAGACTGCATGCATTTCAGGAGCGGATGCACTCGCTCACCCCTTTGCTCACTCGGCGCAAAGGGAACAAAATTGCATTCACAACACAATGAGTGAGTTTTTCTTCTCTCAGAGAGCGGAGCCGGCTTCGCTTCATTCATGGCTTCAAAGCCGGCAAAAAGCGTTAAAAGCGAAATTGGCCAACAGAGAGCCAGCAGCAGCCAGAATTGGCTGGCCAAAACAAGGCGAAAAAAAAAGAAAATGGTGGCCAAGAAGCTGGCTCCTAGCGAGAGCGACAGAGAGCTTCGCTTTGAGCGCTTTTTTTCCGCCGCGGTGCTTAAGGGGAAGGCCAAGAGCAAGTACAGTGCATTTTTTAATTGCAGCGCTCACTGAGACACACTTGAGCACACGCTCTCTGAGAATTTCACACATTGCATTAGTAGTTTTTTTATTTCGTATTTCTCTTTGGCATTTTGTTCTCGGGTTTGTAAAAATTTGCAACGATTGTTGTAGTTTTTCGTGTGGAATTTATTTATTTTTTTGTATTCGCAGTTTTTGTGGGCTTCGATTTTCTAGCCCGCGTCCGAATCGCCAGCGTTCGGTACTCGAGGCGCTCACTCACCGCTCGAAATTCGAAATGCAACTGGCGGCCAGCGACGAACAGAGCCGATCCGAGCCGGCTATATTCCACTTCCATGCCGGACGGATTGGCGGGGAACTTGTGGAGGAGAGCGGTGCACGGAACGCAGCCCACCGTTGCACATGCACTTTTTTGTTTTTGTTTTTTTTTTTTATTCGTTTTTTGTTCTTTTCAGCTTTGTTTGTTGTTTTCGTTTTCGGCGTAGTTTAGTTTTCGAGAGTGCGAGTGCCTACTGAAATTATGATAATTTGAAGGGTACGATAATAGTGCTGTCTAGGTTCAAGACTAGGGAGCTTTGAAGGGGAAGGAAACTTACGGGAGAAGTGGGTTTCGATTAGCCCCGGAAGATCGGAGGATTGAAAACTTAAAAGTACTTAAATTGTAATATGACCTCTCAAGTAAGTAGAGATATTATTTGAAAGACTTCTAAGAAGGTTAAGTAATGAAAATAAAATATAAATAAATACTATATCCTCTTTGTGATGTATGAAAAAATAATTCTAGTAAAAACTCAAACAAAAAAGGTCTTTAAAAATAAGTATCCCTAGAAATCCCACCCAGATTACCCGTCTAAAAATCCCAAAAGCACTTAAATTGTAATATGACCTCTCAAGTAAGTAGAATTATTATTTGAAATACTTCTAAGAAGGTTAAGTAATGAAAATAAAATATAAATAAGAACTATAGCCTCTTTGTGTTACATTAAAAAATAATTCTAGTAAAAACTCAAACAAAAAAGGTCTTTAAAAATTAGTATCCCTAGAAATCCCACCCAGATTGCCCGTCTAAAAATCCCAAAAGTAGAGTAACTAAAAATAAATCACAGATAAGCCAAACCCTCTACTATTTTATGATTAATTCCGGGAAATATATAGTAGAGCAGTCGAAAAAGTAAACAACTCAGTGTCAGTAAACATTCCAATCAGTGCAAACGGGAGAGTCACGCAAATATTTAAAAATATCAAATATTTGTATAATTTTGTACTAGCTTAAGTATTAAATGTTAAAAAAGCAATTAAAGTAATTTAGAATAAAATACTAGACTGCATTTTAGATCATAGCCATTAAGGTGGAGCCCCAGACCCCAGACTGGAGAACTGTGAAAATTAGTGCCTGTAAAAATCCAAATGAATGCTTATTAACGAAAAGTCTCAACGAGGAACTGATTGCGCACCTTACTGGCTAACTGACAAACTGACTGACTGACTGACTGACTGACCAACTGAGGAATTGACTGACTGAGAGCCGAGAGACAGAGACAGAGGCCGCTGCAGCCTGCGATTCAATTCGACGCGGCTCAACTTGCAGCGCCTCAATTGCATGTCATTGTAGACGAAAATATTTTAAGTTTTATTGTTATTATTTCCTTTTTTTGTGCAAATTTGGTTTTTGTTTCGGTTTTTTTTTCAGTTTTCGGCTTGGCGTTGGCGTTGACTTGAACAACTTATGGACCGGACCGAGACCGAGACGTAGAACGGCGGGGGTCAGGGGGATAACAGGGGGCTAGGTAGCCCCAACCCCTGGTCTCTGCCAGAATTTTGAGTCGTGACTGGTTTCAAGGTCTCTCAATTAATGCGAAAATTTCGTTGTAATTTTTGTTGTGCTGCCTTTTTTCTGCTTTGTGTGTTTGCATGATTGCAAATGAAAGAAACAAAATTCGTGTATAATAAAAATAGTAATTGTTTATTTTTTTTTTGTTGTATAATTTGTTTTGGTTTTTATGCACTGTGGCAAAAAAGTTTTTTGAATGTTTTTCTAATAAGCGAAATATTTGTGCATTTAATTGCGCTCACAACTGACCTTGGCCAACTGCGAGCTTAGATCTGTCATTTTGTGGCCGTAGAGAGGTGTAGTTTTGGGGGTTTATATATCCAGAGTAGGCAGTGTTTGAAGGGGGATAAATATATAAGTAAATTATGGTTTTTTGAAGTTTTTAATATAATATTATATTTAATTTAATTAAAAAAGTGTCTGTATACAACGCTTAAATATGTTAGATACTTATATAGCCTTGCTTAATCTCTTTTAATTATTATTTCCTATTCATATCATGCATTTTATTCATACAAAAGAAGAAACCCCTTTATTTCCGATTTAAGATGCTTTGCAAACCTTAAAAAACATCCTAAAAATCAACGTTAATCACCTGAGCCCAAAATAAAGAAGAAAAACCTTCAAGGACCTGAAAGGAACCCACTTTAAATTGCATCTTCCGGCAAATGAGGAAAAAAAGTGCCGAATTGAGTCCTCGCATAATTATCCTTTGAGCTTCGAGCCCTTCCCACATCCCTTCCTTTCAAAAAACCGATGCCCACATCCGCAAACACTCAACCACTCGGCACAAGTATCCCGAAAAAAGCAATGCAAAAACCAGGAGAGTCTAAAAAACCAAAAAACAAAAAGAGAAGCAGAAACCGAGCTTCAAAACATAATGTCGCCATCAAGGAACATATATAATTGCTGTATTTACAAAAGATAAAATCGGCGACAACATGCACACGACCCGAATCGTAAAAAGCGAGAAAAAAAAAAACAAAAACTCGACTGCAACGAAATATGGAATGGAAAAAAATGGAATCCAACAGCAGAGCAGTGACGATGACGACAAGCAATTAAAATTAAAACCACGTAAGCAAATGCGACAAAAACCCCCGAAAAAGTTGTGAAAAGGGAAAGGGGAAATGGAAACGGGAAAGGGAGAGACACTGCGAAAATCCACCCCAAAGCCAGTTGCATTCTGGCACAAAAGATGCACGAACCAAAACGTGCAATTTGCGTTGAATGCATTTCGAAAAATATAATAAAAAAAATCCCAAGCAAGCAAACAAAAATCGGTGAAAAAGTTCCCCAAAAAAATGGTATGCAATTTTTGCATAATGAAAAATGCAGCAGGCCAACGCACACACACACTCACACACGGTGAGATACACAACGCAGCTCATAAAAAAAGGAAAGAAAACAGCCGCATATAATGAAACGCACGGTATGCATGAGCATTGAAAGCTGAGCTGAAGTTGAGTTGCAATCCAGACCCAAAAATATATTCTAAAATTAAAATGCAACGGGCTGACGCAATGCAAACAGCCAAAGGGGTGCAAACACACTCACGCACACAGATACGGAATGAACACACACACTCGCGCACCCGGAGCACAAAGAATGCATTTTTGTGCATCTTGAAGATACTCTTTAGCCGGCTGGAGAATAACAGGAAGAGGATGGGGCAACAGCCCGAGGGTTAAAGGGTTCCAGACTTCCCCACAACAACAAGAACAGCACACAGTCCCGCCACACACGCACACTCTCACTCACACACACACTCACTCAGCTCTCGATTAAGGAACAATTTTTAAAGGAATTTTTGCTTCAAAATTATGCATTTCCTTTAGGCAAAGCAATTGCAAGGGACAAACTTTGATTATGCGAAGCCTTCTTAATACTCTTAAAAATTTTGTAAACAATTTTTAATTTGGAAAAATATTAAGACAACTTTTTAGTAGATTAAAATGTTATTCATTTAGTTAACAAGCCTTTCAGAAATGACTTGTAATTAAATTAAATTTCAACTTATTATTCATTTATTACTAACCTAACCTAATGTAACCACAACGAAGTGTGACAAATTATTTTGAATTTATTGCTTATTCATTATTCTTATGAGTAGTCAAAATAAAAGGACATGTCTTTATGTTAAAAAGTATGTATAAAGTGCCTACAATAAACCCAGCATCTGATTTTTGGCTACTTGGATTCAGGAAGGGATAGTTGCCAGAAATGCTAATAAATATTTTAAACTCAAGAAAGGTAAATCCTTATTTATTAGAAATTCAATTCTTACAAACAAACATTCTACGAAATTCAATTAACCTTCCGAAAGGGCATCAAAAATTGTCATCTTTGTAGTCCAGCGTTTGATTGGGCCAAATGAGAGGCGCCCAAGTGCCGACGCGCAGGAAGCGAATTGCATCCGTTCTGGGCCCGGGACTCGCAGCGTTTGGTAACTGGCATCTGACGGAACTTGGCCAACTCTCCAGCGGAAGTAGCTGAAATGAGCTTGGGAATGAGTTACTTGAGTGGGCAAAGCGATGGACTAAAAACAAACGGTCTCCACCTTTCTACCAGGCCCGGCCATCATAAATAATGAGGCGAAATTAAACTCGCAATTAGATGAAAATCAAGATAAATCAGTTATAATTGCAACATGCTTAAGCGGAATTAAGAGTAAGTGCCAGAGACATTAGGCGACATGTGGAAATGGTGGAGAATGTGGTCATGATCCGGTTATGGCCAATCATGAGCTCCTGGATTGGGGTCCCCAAGGATCAAGATCAGATACAGTTCGGTTGGGTTCCTTTCAAAGGAGGCCCAAGGGATCAAGATCAGCTGGTAGAGAACTTTGCAAATATTTTATTATATTATTGTTAACGACCCTTTCACTCACATCATTTTAATTTTAGCTGCACTCGTAAAAATCTCTTAAACCCCTCACAAAGAAAAGGCAGCCAAGATTAAAACAAAAATAAATTAATTTCTGCATGCAGATTACACGAAACACTTTTCCATATTCGCTGATGGAGAGGAAGAGAGAGGAGGCCCGGCCTCATAATAAGTGCTTTATATATTATTAATTATAGTTTTTAAGCTGCAATTACTTTGGGCTTTCAATCTGCTTTCACAGGGAGTGATGCAGGGAGGCAGGGGATGCCCGGCATGGTGACCTCATGTGGCATTCTCGCTCCTGAGTAAGAGTAAACGAAAAAATCCAAAATAAATAAACCCGAAACGGAATGAATTCAGCAAATAAGCAATGAGCTCTCCTCCGCCAAGAGCAAACTCAGCGGCAAGCCAATGACCAAGAATCAGCGACAACAACAGAGATTGCTGCTGTGTTGCTGCTGCTGCAGTTGTTGCTGCGGCCGCTGCTGAGGCCAAGGAACCCGAGAGCAATACAAAATTGCTTGGCCTTGGTCAGGCACACAGTCTATATACACATATAAATATTTTAAATGTTTCTTTCCTTTTCCTTTTCCTTTTTATTTATTTTTTGTTTTTGTACTTTTTGCTTTTCTTTTCGATTTGTTGACGGGGTTCATTGTGCGTTCCCGCTGTTGTTGGCTTTATTATTGTTACATTCTGTTGATGATTCGCTTTCGTTTTTGCTGTGTCAAGAAAGTGAAGTGCCGTTTGAGCACCCACCGAGATTAAGTGCGCCGATAAGATAATGCCCCGGAGCCAATTGTTATTTTTTGCCAGATAACGCCCAGAGTGTCCACTAAACTACTGGATACTTCCACCTCCTTCAAGTCTTTAAAAAAATATAAAAATTACATTAAATTAGCCAGAGAGTACGCACGGAATTTAATCTGTGTTGGGAGAAATTCTGCATAATTCTATTTAAACAGAATTAAATTAAATTACTTTGGTAAATATTTCGGATTTGCATTAAAATAAATTTACACAGAAATAATGCCACTTATTTTTTAATTGTAATATTAGTATATACCTTTTTTATACCCTTTCTCCCCCAAGAACTACTATTATAATTAGCATATCTTTAACGTTGCCCTATTAAATTTGCATTTAGATTGCTTGAATGTCTCATTAAAAAACAATTACTTGCAGATTAGATTCCTGCATGACGTTACGCTTTAATTTCTTATTTAATAAAACCTAACAAATTAAAGGAAATTAGTTAAGCCAAAGTTTATATAATTCAAAAACCTAGACTTATTTAATTATTTAAAAAGGCAACCCTTCTAGCACTGGTCATGAACTCCTTTCTATTTATTCCTGTCCATTGTAGGTCACTGGATGGACCCAGTAATGTTGTCACCCTGAACTTACCCACTGATACATATGTTGCGGTCTAAATTTAAAATTAGATTCCTATTTTCCACACTCGCACATATTGAGGGAAAAAGTCGGCGAACAGAAACAGGCGCACGCACAAATTGCCATTTAGCCAATGTCAATGTCAACGAGCAACACCAGCAACATGGTCTACAAATGCCTTTCTAATGGAGGCAGCAGCATCCACGCGGAAACCATTCAAACATTTGGGCCGATTCGCAGTGAAACACACACAGAACACACACAAATGAAGCAGCAGACCGACAGACAGGCTGTGTGTAAGGTCAAATCTCTAAATTTTATTTGGCTTCCTGCCAAAAGCCGCCCAACAACACAGATGAGTGCAACAACTGGCGAAGCGCCTGTGGCTCGAACAGCCACAATAACACACACCCACACACACACACACACACACACACACACACACAGGAATACGCCATCGACACGTGTTCACACACAATTTGTAGTTGTTATTGTTGCTGCTGTGCTGCAATTTCCACTGCAAATCTCCGCCTTTCGGGGAGCCTGCCAATTTTAGATGTTTAGTCATTGATATCAATGAAGTCGAAAGCGAAAGTGTTTTCAGCATGCATACATATATGTTTGTGTATGCAAACAATTCAATTACAAATTACAAATTACAAATTACGCATACGCCATGTGCGCCACGGGAATTTGTGTACCATTAAATTTCATGTGCATTTATTAGTACATTTAGGCAGGCATTTAATGAGATTTGCATTGCAATGGAAATGGTTTTTATATGACAGAAATTAGTTAATCGGTTTAATTAGCTTTGAGGCTTACGTTTAGAGAGTGATCTTCGAATATATTAGAGTATATTGAAATAAGACTTAAATTTAAAATATTTTAAATGAATATAGCATTTTTAGAGATAAAGCCTTCAAAATATATAATTTTTCATAGGCTAATTAGGGCTAATTGTCCACTTGAATTTATTTTGTTCCCCAAATTTCAACAAAGGCCTGCTCACATTTTTCTCTTTCCCATTCCCATTTTGAAGGCCCCCTTTCAACCCCATTGTTTAGCCACTGTCAAAAATAAGGGCAAACCGAATCCACGCATATGAGCAAATACCAGCAATTTGCTCCGACAATTACTGCTCCGCTTTCAATGCCTGGCTAACCCAATAAAACCCGGCAGCATGGCTCGTATATATCCCAACAATTACAGAAGGTCCCACCCACCGATTCAGCCCACTTCTCAGCTGAACTCATTTTGGTCTTTGCCTTGTCAATCGAAACATTTGACCAAAAGTGCAGAAAGATACAAAAAAAAAGAAAGAAAAAATGAGGGAGAAATGAGGAGATTATGGGGTTCGGGACCCCAACCGCACAAAAGGGCAGCCGGGCAGCCGGCAGCCGGCAGCCGGCAGCCGGCGGGTTCAAAAACCTCATTACTCACTAAATGTGTGTGCGATGGCGAAACCGAATCAGCGCCAGAGGAAGAAATTTTTGTGGCTTGTGATTCTCTAGCCGAGGAGGAGTAAGTACCTCTACCCCTTCTTCCCGCTGGGTACTCGATACCACCAGTATTCGCACTCGCACTCGCTTTTATGAGTATTTCTTTATCGCGACACATGATTCACAAATGTGAAATGGCGTCCATGACCAACACAACAGACCACGATGAACCAGCGGTCACTTCTCTGCCATTGTATACTGTATTTGTATTCCCCGAATCCCGCTCTCTATATAGAGTTCTCCATCTGGCGACGGGGGTATGGCATGGACTTGAACCGAACAAACCGATTTTTATTATTATTTTGAATACGCTTTTTGTGGCTCTCATTGTTGTTTTTGTCTCGCTTATTTCGCTTCTTTTTTGTGTATTTTGTTTTGTATGTTTTTCGTCACACTTGGCAGCAGCGAAGGCAGCACAGGCAGCTAAGTACAGTGAGGACTTGGTGGGAGAAAAGGAAAAATCTTAATAAAAAGAAAAATATTCATAAGGCTTACATTTCTTTTTTTAATATTTATTTATATATTTATTTAAAAAAGAAACCCACTTTTTTCACCCTAATTGTTGGGTTAAAACTAAAATAAATCTTTAAAATATAAAGCTAAGGCGCAAAATAATTATTATACCTAAATTTACTCATTAAATAAAGATTTATATACAAAAATAGTGACCATGACATACCCGGGTACTTCATACCACATTAAAAAAATGTGTTGCATACCTGAAAGGCGCTTACTTAATAAACTTCTATAAACTAGAAAATTATTCTAATAATTTGGATATATTCGTATAAAATCAAATAGAAGTAGTATCTTTTAATTGTTAATTAAATTTATATTTTGATCAACCCTTGAGGTCCAAGCTGTCCATTTTGCCAAGGTTTCACTGTATTTGCACAGCGTCAGCGTTGACGTTCTCGCAGTTGCTGCTGCTGCTACTGCCGCTGCTGCCCCTCCTTGTCCTTATATATATATATATTTATATACGTGTATTCAGTCGGTCGGTCGGTCGTCCCTAACCTACGACAACCGAATTCGCACTGGGCCAGGTTCAATGAACTTTTTGGCTGAGTTTGAGTTTGAGTTTGCTTCTGTCGCCGCTTCTGTTGCTGTTGTTTTCGTTGTTGTCATCGCATAAAGCGTGCATTGAGGGCGCTGGTTAAATGACGGAATGACTGCTTGACTGGCTGACTGACGGAATGACTAAATGAGCCACCGACCGTCTGTCATGCGTGTGTGCCCTGTGTGTGTTTACTCACCAGTCGCCGGCAGTGTGTGTGTGCGTGCATGAATGGAGCTTCTTTCTTTTAATTTTGTCAAGTTCGTTTTGAATTTCAATTTTGAGTCATGCATACGAGCGAGCGCCGCAAACTGACAGATACCGAATAAGAGGCAAGGAACGGGAAAACAAAAAAAAAATGATACCAGACCCTAGACTTTGCCCCAAACCGATGTAACAGCTGTTCCCGGCTTTTGATAATCGCATCTCTCTCGCTCGCTGCGAAAACGATTTAAAAAAGAAATTAACCACAAAAACCCCGACGAGCTCTAGACGTTTCTTTTGCTGTGCGAAAAAAATTTACTAGAAATCGGAAACTTTTCAGAAAATCAAATTACACCAACAGACACACACACACACTGGCAGACAGACAGGGGGCAAAGTCAGCGACAGAAAAAAATCAGATTCCAGACAGATCAGAGGGGCTATCTTGTGGCTTAGATACCCTAACTTACTTGGGCATAAATTAATATATTCAATGTAATTTTACTTAATTTTATTAACATTAAACTAATGCGTTTCTATGGATTTTAAGAGGCAAATATCTTTAAAATCCATACACTGTAGGGCTTTTCTTGCTCTTCTGAATGAAGTACACCCAAAAAAAAAAACAAGAGTTTAAGCTTTCTACGCGTTGTCTTAAAAGTATACTCAAGCAGTATAACGAGTTTATTATAAATTTTATACTTCAAACTATCAAATGTATACTCCAAAGTTTAGTTTTTATACTCTATAGTTTCAATTGTGTATTTTTGAGTATTATTTTTATACGAACCTACATCGAAAATTCGATAACATATCGCGTTAGCTGGAATTTAGTGCTTTTCTGTTTGTCGCGTTAGTGATTATTATGAAATATTGGTGCAGATGAGTATAAAATTTATACTTTCGTAGTATTAAATTGAAAAGCATCTTATTAAAATATTTTTAATACTCAAGAGTATAGAATTCATGTAACAATCGTATAGGTTCTATGATAATTTTTTTTTGGGTGTATGTATAAGAACATTTGTGTATATTTATATATTTAATATATTTATTTATTTATTATAACACTTATATTAATTATATTTATTTAATTGCTTACAACTGAAACCCCAAACCCATCCTATCCAATCGATCAGTAAGAGTATCGTGAAAATTTAACCAGGTTGGCCAGATGGTTTAGAGATGCTGCCTGTTCCCCAGCATTGCCGACATTGCCCTGTTTGACGGTAATGATTCTGTTAAAAATAATCAGTTTATGATGGGCCAAGAGACGGCTGGCGGTAGACTGAGACTGAGACTGAGACTGAGACCGAGACCCAGACTGAGACTCAGATGCGAGAGACCTAGGATACCCGAGAGTAGGGCTGAGAATGGAGTTGGTGGCTCTGCTCCGGTTGGCATGGTCTCGGCTAAATTCGATATGGCCATGGCAAAAAGAGTCAATCAAATTGCAGGCCGCAGATCTGCATCGGCACCTTCTTCTCATCGACGCTTGTCACATTCCCATGTCTCTGCAGAGGTTTGTGGGGCGAAAATGATGGCGAATTGTGGATTAGTTGCCTGAAAATGTAGCGAAGACAAAAATAAATATAATTTACAGTGGTCTAAGAGCTATTCAAGTGTAATAGATTTTATAAGAATTTATTATATTTATATTATGTTAAATAATAAATTATTTTCATAGTTTTGGAATTTGCCTGTCTATGAATTTGAAAATGGAGACATTTAAGATCTCTATTCCTGTATTGCATTTTGAATAGTGCCTTTTATTTATGTTATCCTGGCTCTTTATATAGTTTTTAGTTTATAAATGCATATTTAAAGTACTTAAATTTATATGGAATTTGCCTGTCTATGAATCTAAAAATGGAGCCATTTAAGATCTCTATTCCTGTATTGCATTTTGAATAGTACCTTTTACTTATGTTATCCTGGCTCTTTATATAGTTTTTAGTTTATAAACGCATATTTAAAGTACTTAAGTTTATATGGAAACTACTCATAGTTTAATTTCTCTTAAACTGGAAATTGTAAAATAAAACCGACCATTTCACTTAGCTGCTTATTATTTTAATATAATTCAACAGTTATCACCCATTGATCACTGTATACATTACAATTTCTATAGCATCTGTCTGTAGCTAAATCCGAATCCGATTCTGATTCTCTGTGTTTCTTTCTGTCTGTCATTTCACATGCTCGTTCTGTGCATTTGGCTGTGATTAATTGCATTGGCTGCTGATTTTTGTTGTTACTATTCATTGCGGCTCCAAGGAAGCCTTAGAAATGTCAGGGCCAATGGCATGGCCCAATGCAAATTTATGACAACGGCAATGCCGCGCCAAAAAAAACAAAAAAAAGGAAAAAGATTTATCAACTGCCACAGAATTGCAGCAGCACTCGCAAAACTGCAACCAGTTAATGCGCCGGCAACGACGGCAACAAATAAAATCGAAAGCCGAAAGCCGCGTCCCAAAAAAACCGGTCCGTCAATGTTCTAAAAATGAAACTGGTTGCGCACCGAAAAACCAACAAAAACAACAAGTACTAGACCAAAAATATATATTTTTGTTGCAATTTTATTCCTCCTTTTCGCCTTTTTTTTTTCGTTTCATTTTTTGTGAGCCTGGCAGTGTCTGCCGAAATTGCAAGCGGGCATAAATTAACCGCATGGGGTCCAGATACACTCGCACACCAGTAAAGATACTTGTAAAGATTCAGATATGTGCACTGCGAACACTTTTTAACTGCGAAAAATATTCAGAATACAGAGAATTAAAGATAAGTAAGCTTATAGCTTTGACTTGTCATCTGTAAAAAAATATTGTTAGTCGAAAAATAATAATACTGATTAAGGATGCCAAGGAAGAAGAAGCTCCAGAAACAATTCTGTATCCTTTTACGTTGGATTTAAAGCGAGTCTGCTGTCTCTGTAATAAAAAAGGATTATAGGATTTTTAAATATGAAAAATTTCTTCATAATTAGATTTCTTTTTTTGTAACTTTCAAGAAATTAAAACTTAAGAAAATGACACACTAAAATATTGATTTCTTTACAACCACATTCTTATATTGAAATTAATTATACGATTTTTTTAAACAAGAATTCCTGTGAAGAGATATTTTATTTTTTCGGTGCTTATAAAGATACAGATACAAAGATACATTGAAACGCGCACACACCGGCGAATGCAAAACGAGACAAGCACACCCAAAACCACTTAAAGTCCACAATGATGACGTTGATGCCGGCTCCCCAGCCCCTCCCTGCATCCCCCCCTAACCCACCGAAAACCAAAAACCCCCCTTTCACACTCTGCACCCGTCCCTTAACCGCCCTGAAGCCATGCCAGTTGAGTTTTCAAGTGCAGGGCTCGGGCTCCAGCTCCCCTCTCTCTCTCCTCTGATGACGCAAAAATACGAAAATAAGAAAAAATACGAAGGAAAAATAAAAAAGAATTAAACAACCGGCAAAACGACCACGACCTCACCCAAAAACCAACAACAACAAAGGGGCAGTGACGTTGGCAGAGGCAGTCAGCAGAACGCATCAGCGGCGGCGGCAGAGGAGGAAGCCGAGCGGGCTCCACCCCAAAGCCAAAAATGCGCAATTTGACTGTACGAAAATAAAAAGTAAATGAAGAACAGCAACAACAGCAACAACACCGGCAGAACTTAACAGATGAACACAAAAATACGAAAAAGCCAACGAAAACGCAGCAGAAAGAGCAACCAAAAATAAATATATCCCAACAAGCAGGGCAGCGAGAAAAATTTAATTTCAATAGGTCGCAGGACGAGATACTCTATAAGGATTATTTAAATAATTAATAAATATATTAACTAATTTTCTTAAAGAAAAATGTATAATTCTATAAAAAGTAAGGTCTTGAATATATTTAAAATAATACTATCCAGCATAATACGCTTGGCACAGACTTACAATTTTTGGAAAGATCGAATATTTTTTTTCATAAATTTATCTGAATAAAAATAAATTATTTTCAACTATCTCTCAATAACGACAGACTGAAAATTATCTAAAATACTACGATCTAAATTAATAATAAGTTACTTGTTTATCAATATTTATAATCCTTACAACAAATTTTTATTTATAATAAGGAATTAATTAACTAATACCTAATAATGGGTATTATTTAAGATTCCTAAGATGCAACACATAATTTACGTTAATAACATAGCTTCTAAAGTTAATGTTAACTTATAATAATAAACATCCAGCAAAGTTGAGCCTCCTTAATCCCTTAATCGTGCCATTATCAATGTTGGACAAAAGATGGAATGCCCCAGTTCAAGGGAGAGAGTATGTAAATACGGAATACGAAAAAAAATATAAAAAAGGAGAAAGAAATATTTCGTTGGCAGCTCATACAAATTTTACTGGGCTGGCGGTTGTCGGTTACTGACCGTCCTCAAGGTTTTTCGTATTTTGCCCTTTATTTTTGCTGCGTCGACGGCAGCAGTGACTGCGTCAACATCAAGAGCAGCAGCAGCAGCAGCAGCAGCGGCGGCGTCAACGATCGCAGAACTCAATTCCCTTCATTTAGAGCGCATTTTTTGTGGCTGCCGCTTCTGCTGCTGCCGCTGCTGCTGCTGCTGCTCTTGATATTGATGCAGTTCGTTGTTGCATTTTTGAACGTTTTACGTAGCGCAAATTACAGCAAACACGCCATCACCATCATCATCATTGCCCTCATGATGATGGAGTTGCAGTCGAAGCTGCACTGTAATACAACATAATCAAGATGGCAGCCACTTGCAGCAACAGCAGCAGCAGCAACTGCGGCAGCTACAAAAAAATTGACGAATATGCGATGCAGCAGCAAGAGCAGCAAAAACAAGAACAATTTAAAACCCGAATTCAATGCAAAACAAGCGAAGCGATAAAGAGGGATTGCACTGCCAGAAAAGTGCATGTAAAATATGTTTATATAAAATATTTGAGAGAACGGTGGAGTACTTTCTTTATTTTTATTTATTTATTAGATACGTGGAATTAAGATGAATTTGAAAATGATGGAGGTATTGAGTTGACAGGGGAAATAATATTAATAATTACATTTTAAATATTGTTTATTTGATTTGTGCAAAATTTCTGATAGAAAATCTATCCTTAGACTAATAATTTGGGCAACTTTTTAAAGCAAAGTCAGAAAAATTGGAAAGAAATCATGAACTAATTCAGATAAATTCTTTATATATTTTGTTAAATTATTTACCTATCTATAAGCCTCGTTGAATTTCAGTATTTTTATTTCCTCCTTTCTGCCTCAAATAAATTCTAATAATATTCTTTCAGTGACCGAAAAAAAGCGTTGACTTTGACATAAAATATGAGATCGGCCGGCCGAGTGAAAAAGAGAGTGAGCAAGCTAGGGCCGAGCGATAAAAACTTTGTATGGACTTATGAGGCTTATGAGCCCCTCTATCCCTCACTGCCTCTCTCTTTCTGGCCCAATCGTGTCATCCCTCTTCCCCCTGCCTGGAACCTTATGTTCTAGGCGGACCAGTGAAGCATAGGTTTTAATTTATGTAGCACGCACATTTTCTGTTGTTGGGCATTTTTCTCACAATTTGTTTTGGCACTGAACTGCACCGAAAGAGGGGTGGCAGCGAGCGAGGAGGGATCTATGGAGAACGGGGAATGCTATGCACTGCAATTAAATGAGCAGGCCAAATTGGGTGGGGTGCCAACACATCCCAAAGAGAGAAAAAAACACTGCTCCGGTGGCTAAGCTAAAAAAGTTGAATGCTGAAAACTGACTGGCTCTGGATCTGAACTGAACTGAATGGCAGCAAAAAGCGCTTGCTAATGAGAAGTGGAACACTGGGGAGAACCCAAGACGAAGAAAGAGCCAAGAGCCGGCGGAAGAAACAAAACCCACCGAATAGCAGAAGAGTTGTGAAGCCTAAAAAATAGCGCAGAGATGGGGAGGGAAAATTATGAGACCAGGTAGATGAACGCATAATTGCCAAGGAAACCCAGGCCATGGGAAAGGGGGGTGCTCTCAAGACGGTTAAGTTCCCTGGGAAAAACCGAAAAAATTGTCAGTAAATTGGGACTAAGAACTAATTTTTAGGAAATTAGTCTCAGGTTCCTTTTGAATCAGAAAATGTTTCATTATTTTTCTTATTTTTAAAACAACAAAATACCCCTAAGCATACCAGAAAATTTTATATATTTTATTTTTTAACACAAAAAGGCTTCAAGCACAACTTAATAAATTAAATGTGCCAACAAGTTCATGTTTTTAACGCTTACACACTGCCCGAAGATCAAACTAATATTTACTCAATATTTTAGAAGTCTATAGCCCCCAGAACAGACAATCTACATAATCATTGAGACCATAAATTTGATTTAGGAAATGTGTTTAACATTTCGCCACTAGCCAGGGACCACACGTCGTATACGCAATGCATAAATCATGAGCCAACCGAATTACCATCATCCCCTCCCACAGACACAAACCCACCCACACTCGCACTCCACACTCTTCCTGGCACCTGCCAAATTGGCCAAATTGGCCAGACCAAAAGCCAAATGCACACAACTGACCCTGAACTAAATTTCAGCAAAAACACTCAATTAAATCGCTCTGCTTTCTGGTCGTCTGTGTGGAAGGCCTATTGGATGATGCTGCTGAAAATTTGAATGGAAAATGCATGGCGCACAGACTCACACGAGGAAAATGGAAATGCAGCCGCAGGGAGCTGGGGAGATGGTCTAATCCAGTTGGCTGAGAGCAACAGGTGGATGGATGGATGCCGGCACGAGAGTGTTGTGTGTGTGTTTGCCCAAACCGAAACCGAAAGTGCTGTGCAATTTTCGATTTAGATGCCATAATCACTTTGACTGCTGTTGTTTGCGGTCTGTCGTGTGTGTAATGAAATTAGTCGGCAGTGGGCAACAGGTGCCTGCCTCTGCCTCTGCCTCTGCCTCTGCCCCAGTGTGTGGCGTGGCGCCTCGGTCTTTTGTGTTTTGGCCTGTGCTGCTACTGCTGCTGCACTCCATCTCTGTCCCGGGGCACTTGGCTTGTGCTCCTGTGTGGAGTATCACCCCGCCCCCGGCAGCCTCAAAAGCTGCCAAAAAGTTTTAAGTTTCCACAAAAACCACAGAGTCAGACACAGACTCAAGCACTGGGAAAAAGATATGGCCTTTTATAATATATTATAATTTAAATAAAGGTGGTAAACTCTAGATTCTGCTCTTTATTAGGAGATTCTAAGGGGTTATTTTTAACTCAATAAATATTTAATAACTTTTTTATGAATATAGAAAATATTAAAGTTCAAGGCTCTTCGAATTCGAAATAAAATAAAAAGAAACACATACATATATCGGAAACCTACATAAACATAAATTATGCTGTTTAAGGGTGTTTTTTTTTTTTTTTAATTAAGGCTCTAAATTATTTATAAAATATAAAAGAAAAATCCTTAATTTCCTCTTCTCAAAAAACTTTCTCTGAGTGCTCGTGCCTCATGTGTGAGCCAAGCCGGAGTAGACCACAGAATTATCATCTCCCGGAGGAGGACACTTAACTTAACTTCAAATTGTGTGCGTTAGTGCCTTGTTTCTGCCTTGTTCTGTGGCCAAAAATATCTGTTAACGGGTTCGGGCCTCAGGTGCTTTAAGTCCTGGCTTCATGTCAGCTCCCAGAATTGAGAAATTACCGTCGTCGAGTCTAACACTTAATGAAAAGTGCCTGGCAGCTGAGAGAGGGAGGAGGCAAAGGCAATGAAAAACTGCAGAAAGCATTTCTGTTAATTGCCATAAATTGAATTCAATTTTTTTCAGAGTCGGCATCGCTAAAGCGAACTATGAAAATGACATTTTTGTTTTAGTTTTCTTTTCTTTTTTAAACAGACATTTTTTTTACACAGCTTTACACAGCTTTTTTTTGCAATTTTTTCTCATTTTATCATTTCAATTAGTGCAAATTCTATTAGCAAATGCAAAAAATAAAGTGCGAGTATTTTTCTGCATTTCCTCCGCATCTTCTCTCTAATTTTGTTTGGCTGCTTCGCTTGGGAATGCCAGGTTCTTCCCCGCTTTTATTTAATTGAAATCGCTAATGAAATGAGAGTCCAGGTCGTCGAGATTTTAGCTCGTATTTTTTTGTGGATTATGCAATGCTGAAATTTCGAGCTGAGAGGAGAGAGCGAACCCCTAACAGCAGTCAGAACAAACCCAACTGAGCTGCGGCGAACAATACAAAACAGTTCATTGTCGTCTTTTAGTTGTGGAACTTGCACTTCCTCGGACCTCTCCCTCTGGCGCACACGCTGCTCAAAAAAAAGAACATAGGGTACTGAAGGGGAGCCAAGCGCAGGGCGGAGGATCTCACTGCAATACAATGCAAAAGTTCTCAAGAAAATTCAGCAAAACAATTTGACAAAAAAGCGAAACGACAACAAATTCTGCCATCTTCGGCGATCCTCGTTGATGGACGTTGGCATTTTTAAATGAGTTGCGCGTTTTTTGCGCCGCTGCCGCTGCCACTGCCGATTCCGATGCAGTTGCAGTTGCAGCTGCACTAACCACACACAACCAAGAAACCAACAACCTTTATTTGTATTGGTGGGCCTGAGTGCCCTGCAACTTGAAACGCAATGCAAGAATTAAATGCAAGTAAGCGCGAAACGTAGCTCCACGGCGGGGACTCCCCTTGGCCCCGCAACCCTTCACTGATAGACAGCAACAACAGCAACAACTGCCGCGGCGGCAGCAACGTCAACGACAACAACGCAGAGACCGACAAAAAAAACGACAAAAAATGTGTGTACAGGGGAAAAAATAATAGGAGTTTCAAGAAGAAATTCCCAATCTACTATAAAATCTCCCCCACTGTTATTCATAATAAAATCCGATGAAACGCACAGAAAAAACGTTGGGGAAAATGGAAGAAATTTCCACACAAATGAAAGCAATTAAAGGGATATTGGAAAATTAAGCTTAATTCAGCTTAAATGTTTAGAAATTCACCTCAACAATATGTAAATAAAGTTTCTGAACCAACTTGGAGATCAAAACTTTCAAATTGACATTTAATAATCAGTTTCAATCTTTTATTAGAGGTAACCCATATCATTCATTCCCTTTATTGGCATCTAATCATCTAATAATCATTCTAATAAAATTATATAGCTAAAATACAGACACATATTTTATAATAAAAGTCCACAAAATTTCTTATACATACATCCGTAAATATTATTAATCCAAAAAAGATTGCCTTATCATGGAATTGAAAATACTCTTTACATATGTTTCTTCTCCCATTTCTGCTCGAATTTAATGTTAGTTTCTCTCAGTGCATAAAAGAAAAGCGCGTTTTGATGCATTTGAGGCACAGGCGACAGAGACAGAAACAGAGAGACCGAGGAGACAGGGACAGTAGCAGGGAGCGAGAGAGGAACAGGGACGGGAAGATGGCACTGACCTTTCCTAATGCATCTCAAGTTGCACGCAGCAGCGGCAGCAGCAGCAGCAATATCAGAAATATCAGAGGCAGACCTCTGAAGATCGTCGTCCGATCTCGGGGAATGTTGGATAATAACAACAAAAAATTGGGAATTTGCAGTGCGTGCTGATATGAAGTTAAGAAAGTCATTGAAATTTATCAACAATTTATATTAGAGTATTATTTACTCACTAAAATTTTATGAAGAAACTCATATAATTAATATATTGCATGTTAATAAAGAAGATTTGAAGAAAAAAGAAAATAGGAAGTGCAATCTAAGAAATATATTAATACTAATATTACATAATATTAACAACTAATATTTTAAATCCTTTGGAGTATTTTTATTCACAGGTATAAATATGAAACAGTCCATTAACTTAGATAGCTAATAAAGTTAATTTTAATATTCATTTTTATGATTTATTTTTAACTTGCAATAAATTTGCGCAATAGTTAAACTCTCCTATAGTAATGGCTTTTTAGACTTCGGCACTGTAATTTCTGTGCTCGGTTTATGTTCTCACATTTGCTAAAAATATTGTAATTAATATAGAAATATCTTAGTCAAGGCCAGCGGACGAAAAAGGTAGCAGACAGACAGAGATGGCATCAGGCAATCAGCAATATAAACAATAACAAAAAAAATTTAAAAAAAAACTGAAAAACAAAAACTACTGCTAAATAGGAGAACCAGTTATTGTAACTGTTGACCGTTGTTGTTACTTGTATTTTTGTAGTTGTTGTGCGGTCATTTGGCTATTTTGATTGGGACAACTTCCAGTTTGTAGTGCGCAAAATGGCCCAGAGAGACCCCACAGCTAACCATATAATTTACACAGAAATAAATAAGGTATTTAAATATACATATTTTACTTTGATTTAAAAGAGTGATTAACACATAGAGAAATAAATACAAAATAAGGCAACTTTTTTGAAGTCAATTCTGTAGAGATAAATCGAAAAATAGAATATGTGCATTGTTTATACATATTAAAACAAAAATTGAAATGATAATTTATAATTTCTATAAATAATAAATTAGTAGCCAGAGGTAGTGCTTAGATCAAGATAGATTTATATTTTTATATTTTTCTTTTATATATCATCATTTAAATGAAGTTTTTCCCTGTGTGGCATATAGTTACCAAGCCGATACTTAGATCTAATGATTTCTCTAAACGCAAGTGAGGGTTCTGTGTGTGTGTGGCTTGCACTTTGCCATTTAACTAATTGCCAGGGGATGTGGGCTCGCTCAGCTTTGGCAATTCTGGATACTTGAGGGCCCCGACCAGGGCAATTATTTAAAAGCAAATGGAAAATTTTCTGGAAAATCCGTCGCAATGGCGCACGAACCGAAATTAGAGCTGTTTTGTATGCCGCAGCCGGAGCAACAAGTGGAGTCACGAAAAATTGTACGAGTCGAGTGTGCGCCCCTCCAGTGGTACTCGAGTTGAGCGGCGATAAATTCACGTTTCCTGCCACATGTCCGTGTGCCACAGGAGTAGCTCTGGATCTGGATTTCCCCACCACACTGCTGGCTCTTGTGGTCTGTGCTCTCCACGGGTGTGAAATCTAACGGAAGTGGCCGCCCCATTTCCGGTCGGTCCAAAAATGAGCAAGCAACAGGAGCAGCAGCTGCCGTTGCCGTTGCCATTGCCATTAAAGCCAACAGATTCGATGGAGCCCCATCATTCGGCCATATCAATGCTTCGGCATTAGGGTCAAGAGCAATAAGGTGGCCATAACACCCAGCACGGCACGGCATGGCACTAACAGCATTTATCAAGCCGAAAAACACGTTAACCAACTAGCCAGGCCAACTAGCCAGCCAGACAACTCAAAGCCAGGGGCAAGTGCACTGGCTACACGACTCACTAAAGTCGCGAATAAAAAAAAAAAAAAACCGAAATGGAAAAATAGAAAAACTCAAATAAACTTGTCTTGGACCCTGGCTTGCTTAGGAGCGACCTTAGCGAGCTCTGTTCACTCCGCACAAATGGAAATGGAAATGGAAATCACGGCCTGTGCCAGCAGCAAATGGCAAATGTGTGTTACTGTAACTGCAACGCCGCGTGGCTTCCTTCCTGTTGCCTCGGGGCTCCGTTGCTCCGTTTGTGGCTGCATCTGTTGCTGCCCAAATGCCAAATGGCCTAAATAGATGAGGACAAGGTGATTTGGCAGCTAAAAGGAAGACGGAGCAACACTGATTATAAAGGAAGTGATAAACAATTAATTGAAAATTAAAGTGCAGCGGAAATAGGCACCGTTTCAAATTTAAATTCTTATTTTTCTTAGCTAAAATAAACCTCTAAGAAAAACCTATATTTAAAGTAAATAAAAATAAATAATAAAAACCCGGACTGCTTAGTCACATTGCCTTTCTGTGTCGACTTTGATTCATATTCGCCGTGCATCATTCCGAACTCTGTAAGGGAATCCGCACCAATCCAATCCGATCGCACCTTGGTCACCGAAGCCTATTCGGGCCAAAAACAAATGCGAATGCGAACACAGATACACCGAAATAAATAAAGAACGACACGTACATAGCTCGACAATGACAAAAACAAAACAAAATGTTATGCTCTCATAAACATTGCAAACAAATCTAAAGTTCGAGGTTGATGCGACGAACAAACAGAGGCGACGAGGAGGAGATACAAAAAGCGAGCGCGCTAAAAAATGAAAGAGAAATACCGAAAGCAAAACGCAGAGCGATAAATTTTAGGCACAAAGCAGCGGCGGCGGCGGCTCAAATAGCAAAAATGGCAAAATTGGAAACCGATAGAAACCTCGACTTGCGTTATGAATGCATGCCGAAATGGAGGCCAAGCGCAGCCAAAACTAAATAGAAATAGCAATAGAAATAGCTTAAAAATCAAATGCAAAAATATAGCAACAACAACGCTTTGCGTATGCAGCCAAGCGTTGCATTTTCGGTTGTTATTCTTTTTTTTTCGGTGGGCAATTTCGGCGTTGCCAGACTTTGCCCGAAAAACAACTAACAAAATTACGTATACGTAATATGAGGGTTTTTTGATGTCAAGGTTTTCGCTTTTTGTTGGTGGCCTGCCAGCGCCAATGCAAATATCAGGCACAATAAATTTTATATATAATTTTTCCAACTTTTAGCTATATGTGTGTGAGGCGTCGGCCATTTCCGCATTTTACTTTAGCTAATTTCTGAGAAGTAATTAATAAAACATTTAAAAAGCGGTGAGCTTTATACTCTTCAAATGTGACAGGTATATGCGGTTCTGTTAGTACTGATCCCTTAATTTTTTTAAGTCCGAAAACTACGATTTAATATGTGCTTTCTAAAAGGATTCATGAAATGTGTTATTTAGATAAATGTAAGTAAAAAAGAAATGGGGGAAGGAATAATTAAATTACCTAAATATAATCTAGGAAAATGTTTTCAAAAAAAAGTACTTTAATCTATTAAATACGCTTATTACCTAATTTTCTTGTATTTGTTAACTCAAGCATTCTTAAATCATTTTGTAATTACCACAGGAAGAGTATAAACATTATAGAAAGTACCATAAGAATAAAAACAAGAAACACCAAACTGAGTACAACAATTTAATTGAATTTATCGGCGCACAAATTAATTTCTTCCTCTCTTAAGTCGCGCTGCCCCGCCGCCGTTTGTTTTTTTATTCCACCATATAAATAAATGCAAATTGAGTATTTAAAATAAAAGCAACTACAACAATAACTGGGCACAATTGATGACGTTGTTGGGCAGCTCAATAAATATAGAAAATGCATAAATAAAATATTAGGCAAGTGGGCAGCTTGCTCGACTGAGGCGGGGGATGAGGATGAGGGGCAGCACAGCATGCAAAATCTTTTGCAGCTGCACTGCAACAACAAAAGCCACAACAACAACAACAACTCAAATAGAAGCAACAACAAATGTTCGAAAAAAAAAATTGCAAACTTAACAACGGATAGAAAACAAGATTTCAAGGTAAAGAACGCAATCGAACTTGACGTACTTGAACACAATTTATAACAACAACGACGATGAGAGACAACAACAATGCAACTACAATAACTGCAATAACAATAAAAAGAATTGGCAACGTTTTGGGCCAAAACATTGAACAGCCAAGTGCCGCCAATTGAAGTTTTCGTTTCTTTTTCAGTTTCTTTATAGTTTTCAGCACTCTGGAGCGAATCGAATGAATGTTCAATGAGAAATATTGCAAAGGGGAAATTGGTTGTGGTTACTGAAGGAAGTGCAGAAAAGTACAGAGTCTTGTTTGTTCAATGTGTCTTGTTAAATAAGGTATATAATCTTCTTCAGTTAAGTACTACAAAAAAATACATTGGATACTCAAGCTATTGGCTATTATACCTAAAAATATAACAGAATTTTAGTAACGCATTATACTCATATTAATACAAATTAATACATAAATTATTAAATGACAGAAATATTTACTTTAATTGAAACTCAAAGATTTTATTTCATTTCCTAAAATTAAAATCCCTCTTCTAAGCACTTAAGCTCACTTAAAATATAATTAAAACTGGACATAATTTCCCAGATCCCAGATCCCAGATCGCTAATAATTTCCCCTCTGAAATCGCAGGAAATCTGCAACAAATTACACCGACCGACGACGGCGACACCTTTTCATCATATCACTTTGTTTACCCCTGAGTGTCGCCGACACTTGATTTCTCAATTTGTACTGTTAGAGAACCATTTAGCGGACAAAAGATTTAATCAATCAGCCCGAGCCGCCGCATTTAGAGGCCCGGGACACACAACAGTTGGTGGCAATCTGTCAACGGCTCGAATCAAAGTCAATCAAAACTGCAACAATAACTGTCACAAATTAACAGGCCAAGTCAGGTCGGAAAAGACCCGGCCAGGGCTCTTATTGGGGCCAACAAACGAGGCGGACATTTATATATCTACATAAATATTTATGCAAAAACTGAACCGTTGGCAGGAACCGAACAACTAAGTGGCCAACATCTGACAACGGTCTAAACAAATTTAATTGAAAATCAGAGCGAAATCATTTCGAGAACAAAAGCCACAGCAACGGCAAGCAGGCAGATGGATGGATGAAGTTGGCGAGATGATGAAGTGTTGGGTCTATGATTAACACCAAAGCCAAGGCGAACTGCAGGTCCAAGTCACTGGATGAAAATGAAAAGGTAAAGGGTGAAGTCTACAGGGAAAGAAACAGAGCTATGCAGTTTAAGGATTAACTGTCTTTACAATTAATTTTCTTGAAACTATTTCATAAAACCGTTCCTGTTTATTTTACAAATTAATAACTGATGTTAATAAAGTAAATTTAAGAATAAACTTGGCTTATTTAAATCAGATCATTAATTCATTAACCGGAATGTTGGACTATTTCTTTAATTTAACAAAATAATTCATAGGAAGGTTTTAGATAATAACAAAACCATTTAACTATATAAGAAACTGATGACGAATGAATCCCAAAACATACGTTTTCGTTGTATTTATATATATTTTTATTAATAAATATTAATTAAGCTTTTAAACCTTTTTTCGCCAGTGCATTTCATCGACTGAAGATGAGGCTAGAAACGAAGGCCCCACTATTATCATTCTGAAAAGATTTGAGCCATGGCCAGCGCTGAAAAACTTTGGATTGGGGCAGGAACTTTGCTGCTGCAGGGGATTTTCCTGCCATGTTGCAAGTGGCAAGTGCAGCAGCAGTAATCTGTACTTGGGTGCTGCACACCTGTTGCCGGCATTTTGCATGCAACTGGTTGCAGGTCCGCCTTTGGCCCCCTTCCTGCTCTCCCTGCTTCCCAGATGCTGCTGATGGGCAGCAATGGCAATTTTCCTGGGGACCATTTCGTGGGGTTAAAGTTGCCGCTCGGCGAATGATGAACCGATTGGCCTCACACACACATGCCGGGAATATTCATGGTTCTAGGCCTGATTGAGGTACTCAATTAAATCACCATTAGGGCTTACAGCTCAATCAAAATCAAGTTGAAAAGTCGGAGGAAGAGACTCAGAATTCGCCCCTTCTTGAGCCACTACACATGAGACTCACTCGGGGCGAAAAACTCACTCAGTCACTCACGACGATGAGAAATTCACCACGCAAGAGCTACACTCAAGCTACCCCTCAAAATGTAAGCAAGAGCGAGCTCTGTAACTATCCCTACGGAATGGAACCCCTTTAGGTTATTTCTTGCCTTGGTTCCCTTACTCATTTTTTTGTGGCTGCTATTTTTGGAATTTTCTCAAAGTCGCTGCATGAATTTATAAGCAGCGCCTTAACGAAAACATCCCGAAAACGAGTTCGCAGCGGAGCAGGAGCGGCAGCACAATGGAATAATGGAAAACTCCTTTATAATCAGATGACACCTATTTGGCATTGAAGCATTTGATTGCCATATTTATGCAAGATAAAAAAGGCAACGGCGACAAGATTAACCACAGTCTTCTAACAGCAACAAACGCCGCAACCGGTTCCCTATCATAAAACCTAGACCAGAAACCCGAATTCGAGCCCAACAACTCCCAACCCTTTCGGGTCCCCAAAAAAAAAAATAAAGAAAATAATAAAAAAGCATAACAAAAATAAAGAGAAAAAAAAACTGCAGATATAAAAATCTCTGTAAAAACGACTCGACAATGCAAAAAGGCAGACAGTAGATGCAGCGGCAGCCGAAAAGGGTAAAAATGCAAAAACAAAAACGCATCCGACTGCGAAACTCGAGCAGGAGGCTGCCGCTGCTGCTCTTCAGATGCATTTTCAAGATGCATTTCGCCTTGGCTGCGGATTGCAGGGAGGGCTCAGGGCAAGCTCTGCCTTGATAAGCGATTTTTGGTGCCGTGACATTTGATATGCGGCCAGGCGGCGGCCATAAGAAGGGAATAACATCCTGCTAATAACTTTTACTTGGCAGCCTCTATACCCTTTTCAATGGTGCTAACATTTGCTTTAGAGGGATTTAATCTGGCTTCCTTTCATTTGAGAACAGCCAGCAGCTGCGTATTTAATTTGTATTTGATACGAACTTGTAACAAAAAATGAAAGAAAATTATTTTTGTATCATTTATTCAGTTATCCTGAGTATTATTTGCCAAGTATTCACATTAGAATTGGTCCTTATATTATAAGTAGAGATTATGGATTTTTCATAATTTTGTAATAATATGTGGACAATAGTGTTTAACTTAGGAAGTCAGTTACTTACTGTTAAAAATGTAGAGATATGCTGAAACTATTTATTTTAAATTGAAACAAATCCAAAAAATTATATAACGAAAATATTATAACTTATATTAACCGTAATATCTCTCTAGGAAACTAACAAAGTAGCTTCATATAATAGCCCCAAGATTATTTAAGCTTGTTGTCGATTATAAATTAAATACTCTCACTCCCTTTTCCGTCATCTCGATCTTCCTGAATCGCGCGCTCCCTGGATTGCTTCCGTTCTCAGGTCCAGCGAAATTTACGGTTCTGATCTAATTCGCAGCGGCAGCGGCCGCGGACTTTAACCAGTTGCTGTTGGCCAAGGAAGTAAACTGATTTGAAAAGCGGCGAGGAACCGAAAACAGGAAACTGTTGTTAAATTGTAGCTGGCTCATTAAAGCAGCTGCCTTCTGCCTCGCAGCCTCGCAGCCTCGCAGCCTCAGCTATGGATAGAGCTACAGATTTAGCTACAGATACAAATGCGTTCGCGATGACTTTTGGCGGATGTGCGCATTCAGGCTGAATATTATTATGACGATTTCGAAATTAAATGTCACTGAGCTGTGCTTTATTGTGCGAGTGTGTGAATACATCTAACCCCGACAGTTGTCAGCGGCTTAAAAAAAAAAGAAGAGAAAAAATTATAGAAAGAGCGCGACGGCTGGGCGGGGAAATGGGGTGAAATTATGTGCGCGAAATTACTTTTGTATTATTTATATGTGCGTGCCAGGAGCCCGAGGCGAAGGCAGATTTCCAGGGAGGAGCCTGCCCCCCGATGGACCTATTTTAACCCCAACAACAACAGCAGCAGCAACAAAAACAAATACAACTAAAACAAAGGGCCTGGCACAACAAATAATCCGCGATTCTGGGTGCCAGAGTGCTGGTGTCATGTTAAACAAAGTGCGTAGCCTATGCCTGCGAGCTGGGAATTTGTATTAAAAAATAATCACACATTCATGCCCGACCTAACCGCAAATCAGCGAAATAATTATTGTCCACAGCAGTGACTAGTAGATGACCTTTTCGAGGAGGGAGAGTATCTAAAAGGAAATGGTTTTAAAAGTTAATGAAAAATGAATAGTCAGAAAATATTTAGTTTAAATTAATTTGTATTAATAAATTACAAACTCAACTTGTATTCTTTTTGTAGAGTTATTAAAAATCCTTTAGATTAGAGAGGCGGTAAATTATAAAATGTCTCCATAAATTGTAAATGTTATCTTATAAATATTCTAAATGATTTCCCTTTCTTCCCAAATATTCTAAAGATCATATATGATTGAACATGAACTTAAAATTTGAAATTATTTTTCTACGGTAAGAATGTTCTTTGACAACTGAAATTAATTTATTTATTAATTTATTTAAAATGCATTACAATAAACAATTATTATGAAAACAAAAAACTTCCGCGATTAGAGTATTAAATGTATTTAAAATAAAAATCCTAACTAAAGAAGTCACAATTAGAACGCTTTGTGTGACGCAGTTCCCTACGAATAATTTTAAACAATACAGTGCAGTGATTTGCCTTTCCTGGCTATTTGCTCATTATGAAAATCGTCTGTTTAATATTACAATACCATTTTTCTAAACTCAAGCTGTTAATTTCATGAAATCCCTAGCATACTTTGCGCGACTCAATTGCGAATGTGTCAACATTAATGCATATGTATATTGTTCTGTGATAATACCAAAATTATAAGCCTTGCCTTTTGTCTCTCGATGCCAACTAGAATTTTGAAAAGGATATATAGTAACATAAAAGCTCGAATTGATTGCACTTAGAGACCATCCATTGTGGCCTCATTAGGCGTTGAGCTTGGCGTATTTTTCCTTCCCTCTTTCTCTCAATTATTTTGCACGGTTCTATAATTTGAAACTCCCCTGCGGAAATGCCGCCATAAAAAAAAACTTGCACAGCAAGAACCCAACCCAATTCAATCCAACTTATTCCTAACCTATCCCATAAAACCCAAACCCAATGCTAAGCCCAAACCGAATGCGTGTCCAGGTCCCAACTTGGAATAGAACCCCAAGCCCCGTTCCATATATTTATCCCTTCACGCGGTGCATTCATTTGGTTGCATTTTGTTTTGAGTTAGATAACCGAAAGGGGAAAGTCTGTGTACACAGAGGAATAATATTGCTTAAGTACTTAGAAGGGTTTTATTTGAACAATAATTATTCGGACTCAACGTAATATAAAATAGTTATACCTAATTGGTATATATTTTTCAAACTAGATAAATAATTGTATTTTATTTTAAAAATGTCATGCCTTTAGAATATATAATTTACACGTTTTATATTCAAAATTAATCGAACCAAGTGTGTCTTTTCGTGTATCCTTATTTTTCTTGATTTTTCCATGTGTTTTCTGACCCTAATGGGGTTGTTTAATAATAACAAAACAACGCAGGAAGATGCAAAGGGGCAGATCAATAAGCCCATTGCGAAAACAGGGCCAATAGAAATGCCCAACCCCGAGGTGGCGTTGTTAACCCCTTAAGCTTTCAAATTAGTGAATGCAAAAAGTGCGTAAGAAGCAGGACACACATACACTCCTTCCCATATATATAAACATATATACACCGACTGGTCATTGGCCTCAAAAACCCCTCTGAAGCAGAGAAAGGAAGAAAGCGGAAGAGGAAGTAGAGGAAATACATATATATATATACTATATATAAGGGATGGGGAAGAAAATGAATCCAGCCAAACAACTTGTGAGCTCAGGGGTTAAGAGTGTGTGTGTGTTGGCTTTTTTTCGAATGAAAATTTTCAAAACGAAATTAAAATTTTACGCATTTGCAGCGCACTCGCACGCACACACACAAACGCCGGGCCCAAGGATATACAGGATACAGTCATGCGAATATGTGGAGTACTCCTTTGGTCATAACTCAACTGGCTCACACACATTTACGTAATTAAGGCCTACCCAAAAGCACTTCAGACTTTCCCCAACCCCGGTCGAAAGCCGAGGTCCCAAGTCCCAATTCCGAATCCAATTGCAGCCCAATCCAAGTCAAGTCTAGCACATTCTACGGTTGTTAAACTACGGGACTTTTGCCTCCATTATTGGCAACACCCTCGTCCTCGTCCTCGTCCTCACTCTCACTCCGGACTGCCCGCTCCTCAGGACCTCACGACCACGACCAGGACCAGCTGCCAATCAAATTGTGCTCTATACAAATTGTTCGCTGCATTTTTGATTCCATTTTCGCCATGGAATCGACTGAGCCAAATAACTTTCGATGCATTTTTTATTTACGCATTTTCATTTTCTCGGCGATTGCTACAGTGAAGGAAATGGAATTTTCCATGCTTATTTCTAATATTTCAAAATAAGGTTCCATTGAAATTTAGATTTAAAATCGGAAAGCAATAAACTGGTTCTTTGTTTGTTTCTTTGCATTTTTAAAATGTAATTACGATTTTATGCTCAGTTTCCTTAACTTAAATTATTTCTTGTAAATATTTAATAATATATTGTTATGTTCCTTTTTTATAGTACCATTTGCAATCCTAAACTTTATATTCTTATCCTTTTTCTTTGCTAAATTCCCTTATAGTCCCAGAACTGTCTTGCAAAAATAATGGCTTATCTGATAGATTATTTTAACCGAGCTCCATTCTTTTTTCCCTGTTTACCCGTGCGTGTTGCTGGAGCTCCTCCTCGAGGCTTATGCTCAATTAGAGCTCTTCATATCGAGCGGTCAGCAATTAAACCATTTTCCAAGCCATTTAAACCTATACCGAATCGAATCGAATCGAATCGAATTGTAATTGAATGTTCCACAATAACCCCCACTCGGCCGAAACAGATTTCCTGTGGGAGAGGTACGTGGATATATACCTTTGGCAGGCAGACAGCGACAGCTACTTGCAACTTGCAACTTGACCTAGACCAAAGCCGCTTACGTTGACGCGTCAAGTTTTGTCATGGCTAATACCGAACTAACGATGGCTTTTTGACATTTCCCTTTGCTATTTTTTACTATTTTCACAGCCGTTTCTACTGTTGTTGTTTTTGCTTTTTTATTTTTCGTCACCAGAAATTGTGAGGCTTCGTCTTTATTGGATTGGCTTTTGGCCAAAAGTGGAGTGGGATATGTTGGGTGGCGCACAGAAATTGAGTTGGATTTATGCATGTAAAGCCGGAAAGGAGTAGCCGGACATGTGGGAAGAGCTATAAAAACGATGTATGGTAGGATGTTGGAAAATCGTAGTAATCGTAAGGGAAAGTTTATGCAGTTAGGTGGAAATTGAAAATGAATTGGTGGAGAGGTTATGGCAATGAATGTAAATTGTATTTTTCTTTTTATTTTACTTGTTTATTAATGATCAAATCTTAACTAAATTTCCGTCTTCAAAACTATTTTTAATAGCAATTTAACAACCTAAATGTCTTAGACCGACATATACGTAATATTTTAGTTAATTAGGCACACCCAATACTTGCAGGAGGGTATAACCCCCAGACACCTCTTTTCCAGACCCTAATGCTCCTGTGATTTATCAAACAAAAAAAGGAAGACCTCAAAAACCCACAGAGTCACGGCCAAGGCCTTTGATCAAGCGCTGCGAAGAGAGTCATCATCAGAACGGCTGAACATCAACCACAACTCTGCCATAGCGAATAATGTGCCATAAGAAATCCCGATAGAATCGGAGGACATTGTGGGTCTCGGGGGGCGAAGTTTTAAAATGACGCCTGTCCACGTTTTGTTTCTTTTCTTTTTTCTTTTTTTTGTGTTCTTTGGGTAACATAATCGGTCACTGACTTGGTGCATTTGGCGTGGTAATTCGAGAACTCTTTGCGCCGCCACCCGTCGACGGCTGTTGCGGGTGGTCAGGGCTGCAGGGGCAGCAGGAGGAGGTAGCAGAACAGCAGCGGATCTCGAGCCAGAACAGATGAGATCAGATCCGATCCGGTACAGTCGTCCTACCGCAATCAAATTGAAATTGCGCCGAAAACCAAAGGCCGCAGACCATGCCCAACAATTTATCACTTTTTGTGTTTTGTGTGGGTTTCAGATGAGGCGATTTTCCGATACTCTGCTGTATTGTTTAAATTATTTATTAATAATTTAAAAATATAATAGTTAGAGAAAATTATATTCTCCTAAAATATAAATAATCTTAATATGAAATTGATATTATAAATACATAGAAAAATCTTTAAGATATCTGTAAAATTCAATACTTTAAATCCTAGAAATTACTTAATTAAAAAGTATATAAGACCTATAGCAATATTTTACCAATTTATTGTTTCCCTTGCTGCCCCGCATTCTATTTAATACTGTTCGGCTATTAAAAATGATTAAAAACTATTATTAAAAGGTCGTAAAATGTCTTGCAATATCCTCAGTTTCCTTCCACTTAGTTAGTTGCACAATTTAGAGTAATTCACCTTGTCAGTATTAACATAAAAATCACGCTGTGTTGCCCGACAACTGGCAGGGTAAGACTTCAGGATTTCAAGAGCAAGAACAAGAACGCAAACGCGAAGCGGAGGAAGCACATTTTCGGTTTCATTTGGCGAATTCGAGCCGGGAAAAGAGATGGCGATCGAACCGCAGAAAGAGACGGGAACAGATACCGACCGACCGGCTGCAAGACTTCACTTTCGTGCTAAATTATATCATCGTCGTCTCCAAATTGCACACACACAGAATTCGGTGGGGTGTGGTGGATCTTGAAGGGGGGCTTGGGGTCTAAATGCGATATAGGGGAGCCGACTTGAAAAGGCAACAAGTTTTCCACAGGCTCTGTGCCCCTCTCTCTGACACAGGGAACAATTTTTTAGGTTTTTTTACGATCGATTCTGGATTATTATATTGTGAGTTATGAAATTTAGCTTTTAAAAAGAATTATAAAAGAGAAATAAATGTGTAAGTTCATGAAAGATTGAAGAAAGAATGGACCACTTTATTTAATTTAAACTTTTTGTTAAATAAGATGTTAAAATATATATTTTTCTTTTAAATATCACAGAGGATATATTAAGAAAAAATATGTAAATTATTTTCAGATTTAAAATAAGAATAATGAGGTGTATTTAAAAAGACACAGGACTGTGCAATAAGTAATTTCCAAAACATGAAATGTAGTATTAATTTAAAGTAACAAAATTTACTCAATACGCTTTATTCCAAAAATATCGTATTGATTTGATTTATGAACTAATTATAATTTTTTATAAAATAAAATTCAGTTTTTAAAATAAGAATAATGAGGAGTATTTACAAAAACACAGGACTGTGCTATAAGTAATTTCCAAAACATGAAATTTGGTATTAATTTAAAGTAACGAAATTTACTCAATAACTTTTTTATTCCAAAAATATCGTTTTTATTTGATTTAGCATCTGACTATAATTTTTATAATAAATATGCCCTCTAAAATTTTTAACAATTATTTTTGTCTATATTGTTTCTTAAACCCCAACTATCATAAATGATCTTTAGCAAGGATCAATGTTTTTCCCACTGCACCGCCTTGAGCTGCCTCTTCTTTTTTTTTTGGGGCGCACTCACATTTTGTCGCTGCCTTATACTCCGGGCCTTGTTCTTCCAATACGACCATATCCCTGCCCCTCTCCGCACGTCGCCTGGCATATTCGTCAATTTTTGTGCGCATGCAATTTACGCAGCGCGGCGAAGGAACTGCAAAAACCAAACTGAACCGCAGAATACGAAAAACCTTGAGTACGGTCAGTGACCAGAAAAAATGCATAAACATTTTTGTATTCTCTTCCCTTTCTTCTTTCGGGCTGGATCGAGCAGGAAGGGGCTTCGAGGAGGGGCAGCAGCCGGAGCAGAGTCCACCGGCAGCGTCAGCGTCTTCGTTTTCATTTTCGTTTTCGTCTTCGTCGCTTTTGCCAGCCAGTCAATTGCAAATTTTCGGAAATTCTGCGAAGAATGAAGAATGAGGAATAAAGAAGGGGTTGTTGTTGGTTGTTGGGTGAAAAGCGGCAGGAAGAGAGCAGCAGCCAGTGAGGCACGTACGATCGGACGGATGGGATACCCACACCCGATCTCTTCCACCGAATATAAGTACCTGGTAGAGCGATGGGCTTGCGGGGTATATTGATTGGCAGAGAAAATTAAGAAATTACCTTTTTCCCTACCTTAAAATAATTATTATTGCTCTTATATTATTTTTGGATAATTCTGTTTCACAAAAACAACATCACCTACCTTTTTTAAGTTGAATTTCATGTAAATTATGTTAAGAAAGAGATATTTACAATTTGGTCATTCTATACAAATTTAATTCATATTTTCCAGTGACAAGAATTATATTTTTCTCGTGTTTATTTATATATTCTTATTTATTGTAATAACTTTTTATTTTATTTAATTTTTTTTTCCAAGCAGTGGTGCCCAAAGCCCTGACTTGCGAGTCAGCAAATTTCTCTATCCGGCCTCTACCTGCAAACGCACAGTATGCTCTGCATTTAAGCAAAGTTGTTCTTAAATCTAGTCATTCTTAGAGTTAAATAAATATTTAAATTAGTCATAGCTATAAATTATGCAATATTTTAGTCAATGTTAGCTTTTTCTCATATCAAATCTAGCCATTTCGTTGCATTTCTTGCTCACTAAAAAGCAATTCTTCTAATGGGTATCAACCCGTCGCATCCGTTACCAATATTTTTTCGGCTGGCGTGGGCCCGTCTGCGGATGGCCAATGCATGTGCACAAGGGGCTGCCTTAATGGCCGGCGTATTTTTGGCAGACGCTACGCACACACATTTGGGGGATATGGTATGGTGGTGCATACACCCGTGTGTGTGTGTTTGTGTGTTGTTTGTGCATTCCTGGCTGCACAGCCACAGCCCCAGCCGGTTTGCCTCAGCACTTTGATGTGCAAGGAGATCGGGATCGGGGGCAGGCAGGCAGCCAGCCAGCAATAAGTCTGTCGATCCACTGCCATAATTTTTGTTTATTTTTTGTTTTGCTCGGCACTTTTTTCGGGCTCCCCCTGTGTTTTTGCAGGCCTCGACCTCTCCTCTCTCTCTTTTCAATTATCAAGGACAAATGTGCGTTGAACTTGATCTCGCTTTTCATTGCCTTGGCCCTCTTGGTCTTGGTCTTGGTCTTGGTCCCAATTCTGCAGATGCATATAGCGCAGTTCGCATTTCGCATTTCGCATTTCGCACATGCAGTTCGCGATACTACTTATGTTTACACGAATCCAATTTTAAATTTAGATCTTCGTGTCTGGGCTGGCCCCCCCGAAAAAGGCGTCGTAAAATCGGTTGCTTTAATGCTGCAAACGCTGATTAGGATCCAGATAGGAGTTGAGCCACCAATTAAGAACACTAATTTATCTGCCATGGCCCGCTCAGTCTGTCCCCTAAGAATTCTGGCCATAAGAAAGCCAACAAATGGGCCGGCAGAATCAAATTTCTGTTTGCCATTTTAAGCCCATGATTTGAGCAGGTTGTCCGAAAAAACTACCAATTGGGGGGACTCGTAAAAATGCCTTCGACTGCAGCTCCCAGAGCCCAGAGCTCATATCCCAGGTGTCTTTTGCGATTCACAGACTGCGCGTCTGACAGAACCGAAACTCACACAGCCCAATCCAATCCGATACAATCCCATCCCGACGAGATGGAGTCGGAGGCTGCAAGGTGGATTAAGTTGTTATGCCAGGCATTAGCAGAGGTGTTGCTCATGCAGGCAGCTGTTGGGGATGCCCTTTTTACAGGTGGGTACATGGGCTGTGACTAAAGGTTTGTCTGTGATTAAGTTAAGAAAATATAAAAATGTTTTTTAAAGGAAACCAGTCTTTAAAGGTTTAAATGGGAAGTAGTCTCTAGTCTAAGTTACAAACCAATCCAGGCCTAAGAAAGGCCATTGCAACGTCGTTCTTGACCCTCTGCCATAAGTCGCTTTCAGCTTAAACTTTGGTGGCTGCACGAGAGTGTGGCATGCCACAGGTGAGGCCTTACTGCCAGGTAAATTGTTTTGATAGCACCGGGAGAGAGTGAGGGAGCCAGAAAATCTAGGAAATTCATACAAACACACAAGGAACTAACCTAACCTGGCCCAATCCATAAGCACGCCTAATGGTGTGTGTCCCAAGTCATTAGGGATTGTAGATAGCCAGTTTCTCCTCATTCTGGCAATGGCGATGGTGCAGCAACATTAATGGGCACAATAGAATGTCTGGCATTCATCAACCCTATAAGCCAACTCATCAGCAACGATTTTTGTAGCATTTTTAAGTTAATTTACCCAACAGGAAAAACATTCGAGATTCCTGTCGCCATCCCGGCAGTCCACAGTCGGCATCTCCATCTCCATCTCCGTTTCCATCTTCATCAACGTTTCTAGTGTCTAACTAAAAATCTTCCTCTGCATTCGATCATTTATGGCATTTTATTTGGCGCGTCAGCAAATGTTGCTAAGCAATTTATTTATGACATTTTTTGTTGTTGCTACTGCTACTGCGCGCCACATTTGCCAACTCGGGATCGTGCGGCAATGTGTGGCACAAAAAAAAAAAAAAAGAATATCTGAAAAAGCCAAAGAAAAAGAAAAAAGTAAATAAATAAAGAAACTGGCCGCATGACGCGTCCAAAACGCGCGACAACTCAAATCTTGTAATAGCCGCAGCCCCAACATGACAAGAGACTCAAGACTCAAGTTCCATATTCATTAGTTACAATAAAAAAAGAGCAAGACTAGAAACCGAGCTACAGTAAAAGCCATGATCATCAGGCAACTAAATGTGGCTAATGACTGCCAAGGTGTCTTGGCTAAATACCCTTGATTTTCTGCTGGCAGGGCAGCATAAAAATCATAACAAATTCCGGCCTTTTCCCTCGCAAATTGAATCTGTTTTCTATCATTTTTTATGATCTTTAAATTTTAGAGAAAAAAAATAAGAAAATGGAACAGTAAAATCAGGAGGGGAAGCAACCAAATCACTAGAGAAAATACAAAAAAATAGGAGCGAAAATCAAGCTGCCTGAACAAGTGAAGGAAAACCTGATTTTTCCTTACGGCCCAGCGCCAGCATCGGAGCCAAGGGGCCGGATATGGCCAAATTGCTAGGGTTCCCGGCCGCCGGTAATTGGCATTGCCAATGCCAATGCCAACAACAACAAGATGAACGGACACAGAAATTGCAATAGCCACAAAAAAACAAATGCAAGCAGAACACAACGACATTTTTTTTTTGTTCGTGTTTGAGTAGTTTTTAGCAAAAATAAATATGAGTCCACGGCTCTGGACCTCTCTGTCTCAGGGCCCTGGCTTTTAGTAGGTTTTTATGGTGGCTATACTCTCACTCCAGGGGTTTTGGGTACTTTATAGAATATAAATAAATAAATGAAATATATTTTAAACCAAAATTCACTTATTTTTAAAATACTGAAGTTGAAGTTGAAGTTTGTAAAACGAAACTATTCAAGTATTTGCAATACCTTTTCTTAGTTATAGTAAATGTCCTTACAAGTCCTATTGTCTTTTCTTTATAGTTTTCTAGGCAAGGGCATTGAGTCTTCTATATTTCCGTTTAGCCTCCATTTTTTTTCCAAACTTTTTTAGGCAGCGACAAACGCCAGGGAAGACAGATGTGCGACATTGCAATTTGTTACAGTTGCAGTTGCATTAACGTTTCAGCCAACGGGGTGCGGACAGGAGAGGCTGCATTTTAGCCAGGTTCTGAGGCTGAGATGGAGTCTGACTCTGACTCTGAGTCGGAGTCGGAGTTTGAGGCAGGGCCTTTGGGTTTGAGGCTTGGGAAGAAGAGAGCTGGGAGCAGTGGCAATAGCAACCTAAATATTTTAATGCCCCTGCCACATTGATGGTTCGCTTTTTGCTGATGATGTTGCTGCTGTTGTGGATGTTGCTGCTGCTGCTGCTACTTCTGTGGCAATTAACATTTTTTGCGTGCACAAATATTTTTCGTCTTGGGAGAAAGAAGGCAGTTACAGCGGCAGATGCACATGAAATTCACAACAGAAGCGGCTTCTGCTGCTGCATGAAACTCAAACAAATTAAACCTACAACAAAAACACGGCATAATGCCAACATACAGCTAAAAAAAAAAATACATGAAAAAACAGCAACAATTGACTCTGGCCCGGTTGAAAACGTAACGAAATATGTTAAAATGCAACCAAGTGAGTAAATTGTGTGCAAGGGAGGAGGCAGAACTGTTTATGTAGCTCACCCACTCAGACACACACACACACACACACACACCACACACGCACGCACACACTTGGGCACTTCATAAACTAAGCAAATTATTATTTAAAAGCCCAACCGAAGAGGGGCGGGCTTGGAGCCTTGGGTTCGGCTTTGGGCGCTGCTGCACTTGTACAAAAATTATGCACAAATTGTTTTAATTACGCGCTGCCGCAATTTGCGGCCTACAGCGGGGAGGGGGGAGCGCGGTGAAGGGGTGGGAGCGGGGAAGGGAGGCATCATCATCAGCAGGCTGTGGCAACAAACTTTGGGAAAATTGTTGCCAAATTGCTTTCGGTTTGACAAATTCTTTACCCGTCCTTTTTTCCCTATTTTTATACCCTTGCAGAGGGTATTATAATTTTGACCAGATGTTTGCAACGCAGTGAAGGAGGCATCTCCGACCCCATAAAGTATATATATTCTTGATCAGCATCACCAGTCGAGTCGATCTAGCCATGTCCGTCTGTCTGTCCGTCTGTCTGTCCGTCTGTCTGTCCGTCTGTCCGTCTGTCGGTTTCTACGCGAACTAGTCTCTCAGTTTTTGAGCTATCGGGCTGAAATTTCCAGCATAGTCTTATTTCTTTAGCACGCAGTATATATGTCGGAATGACCGAAATCGGACTACTATATCCTATAGCTGCCATAGGAATGATGGCGAAATTAATGTAAAAAAAAATTTAACTTCTCTGTTTTTCAACGTATTTCTATAAATTTTCAGACATAGCAAATTTAGAATTACGGTTTTAATTTCATTAAGATCGGACTACTATATCATATAGCTGCCATAGAAGCGATCGATCAATTTATATGAAAATGTAAAATTCTACATGTAAAATGTAAAATGTACAAAATTCTATATTTTTTCAACATTACTAAAATGGTTCGATTTTCAATGATCCAATTGCAGACTGCAAGGGTATTCCAACTTCGGTTTACCGAAGTTAGCTTTCTTTCTCGTTGTTGCTTAGATTAGTTGGTCAAAAGTGAGCTAAACAAGGCTAAAAAAATTTGTGGGATAATCTAAATAAAATACAAAATAAAATTTGATTATTTAGCAGGTAAGGGAGTTGCTATTAGTTCTGCTCACATATCTCAAATATCATTTCTAATTTTACTCACAAATTAAAGCAATCAAGGATGGGCTATTTATATTTATTATAGTCGTTACTGTTTTTATGATTATTATTAATGTGTTTTTCTTATCAAAACTTTTGCAAATTAAAACTAAAATTAAAAATTAAAGAATATTTAAAATAGAACAAACAAAAATAGTGCACGAAAATAAAGATAATATAAGTATAAAAGAAAAATACAAAATAAAAATAAATAAAAACAGAGGAATATAGAAATAAGTTAACGAAATAAAAATGTCAGTACAATATTTATCAGTAAATTGTTAGATTAAGAAATATTATTTAAAACAAACTCGTAATATGTATGTGTGTCCATTTTTACTAGTGAAATAAATATAAGTTTACCCTTGTCGCACTAGAATATTAAGAAATAAATAAATAAAAAATAAAATAAATTGTATTGACTTCCGCTGTCTCCCCAAAACAATCTTCCTCGAAACCCTAACTTTTTTAGCATGCAGTGTGTTTTGTGTTTGTTCTTTTTTTTCAGTTCTATTCATATTATTTTTAATTATATGTAGCTACATAGGAAAATGCTCAAGTTCGGAGCTAGCTGTAAGCCAACGGCAAAAGTGAGACCCACCCATTCGAGGGTACCGCGCGTTCTCCGCCCCTCCACCTGCACCTCCACCTGCACCTGCACTGTCCTACAAGTGCCTTAAAAAATATTTTCACTTTACATTTTTTGCGTGTGGAGGGTGTGGAGGATTAGGGGGCGGAGAGAGGGGGGCCAGCGAAACGCAGCCAAGATAGACAGACAATGTTGCTTGCCGCTAAGGCCTGATAATTACCTGGTTGTTGTTGTAATGCCTGCCCCCCCTTTGCCCCCTAAATTAATGTTGCCTTTGCATGCACACACAGTTACCGATTGTGTGTGTGTGTGTGTGTGCTTGCACGGAGAAAAATTAGGCCCCTAGAAAACAGTACTTCTTTTAAAAAGAATATACATACGTCAAAGAATTGTTACCTTTGTAAATGAAGCACACCTTACACCTTATCCCTAAAAATAAATATAGTTATTGTCAATTTTCTCAGTGTATTCCTGAGTGGCTATAGAAGTCAAGTCAATCTTTTAGACTGTTTTTATATAATAATTATAACAACGAGCTACCTCGACTGCCGCTGCTGCTGATGCTTCTTCAGCTGGCATTTTATTGTTTTCATTTCTCGTAGCATTTTTTCATCGCCGCAACAGTAGCGGCAATTTAAATGCCTAAACAATAATTTGTGCATAATTCTGTCCGGGGTTATTGTTTTTGGTTAATGCACGCCCGGCCCAGTCGTGCCAAGTCAAGATCTCTGCTTCTACCTGGCAATTACGTTATGCAAATCTTTTGGGGGGCCAATTAGAGCAACTTCCTCTGCTGGCTGGCTGAGTGGTAATACCAAGGATCCCTTTGGGCGATTCACAAGACAAAAAGCCACAATATCCGTTTGCTATTAGGAGCCGCCATGTGCCATAGATTTTGTCCATATTTTACGCACTTTTCGCAGCCGTTTTGGGAATGGAATGGCAGTGCAACGCGTACGAATAGGCGCTGGTTTCCGGTTTCCGGCGGCAAGATATGGTCGAAAATTTACGACGGCCTGCCTCGGAAAACGCCAAGAACTGTTCACGGAACCTTCAATTTTCCAAGGCTCACACACGCACAAAAATCGCCGCAAAAGTACAGTTGTGCTCGGAGCCGACCGGCCATTAAATTCCCACCCACCCAGTCAAGGCTTCGCCTCTGCCGCCCCCCCTCGATGGGTGGGTGGAAAATATCGATAAACGGCACTGCACCCGCCCACAAATCCCAATCCCGAACTGCGTGCATTTTATTTATTTATGTATATTATAAATTTTACATACACATCATTACGTAAGGGCTGAATGCGTTAACTCTTTTTATGCGGCGGGGCGGGTGCCTCTGAGGGGTGCCAATTTACGCACAATGAGGAAAGAGGAAGAAAGTTTTGTGGGCGTTCTCATTGGGCGGCAGGGGATGCCTGCCGGGTAATTTTTAGCTTCCGTTTTGCCGTTGCCGTTGCCTATTTGGGCATGAGACCGAGCCACCCATCTGGAGTGCCCACTCCCGAATGGCCAGTAGCCATTCCTCCTCTCTCCGCCCTCAGCCCACCATCGGCCGTGTGCATGCGTGAAAATTTTTCCACCACATCGATTACTTTACAAATTAGTGCGTAGATATTTTGCAAAAATGTTCTATAAATAATTCAGTTTGGTTCGGTTCAGTTTGATGTGCGGGTAATCGCTGTAATACGAGTGCCAGCGGCGTTCCCTTAGAACAGGTCAGTTGACTTGACCGATGGCCGGCGATTGTGTTTGGGGCAGATGGTTTTCCCCTTAACAAGGTGGGCGAACACACACATTGACGCTTCTCTGGATATAAATGCTTAATTTAGTAAATCTAGGCAATTTTCATGTCTTTATTGGGAAGCTAACGGGTATGGGCTTACATGCAAGATTTTCCTTGAGGGAGAGGTTATTTGGTATTTTTACTGTGATTGATGCGAAATTAAATCCTAATTAATGCAACAAAGCAAACGCCACCCTTCGTTAACGATTTTAAACTAGGTGGCAACCTTAAACGATGGGCGATGGGAACAAGTGGGCAGCCCGGCTGTCAGTGAGCCGAACCACTTTTTTCTTTCTGTTCTTCTGACGTCCCGCGAAATAATAGTTAAAAATATTGAAAGCTTTTGATTTAAATCTTTAGAACAAAATTAGAATTTGTTTTTCTGCTATTTTTGCTTAAATATTTTAAAATTGATCTTCACTATTAAACTTGGTAAAATGTTGCAAAAATGTATTAACTGACTTGGCAAAGTCCTTGCCACTAGCTCTCTTGGGAAATAGTGGATATACCCAGCCAGAAGGTGGAATAATGACCAGCTTGAGAGCGGATCTGTGAAAGATTATACCGAAATTAATAATTAATAACCAATAATCTAAAGGGTTGGAGTTTTGGCTTTTGTCAATTGGCTACAAGGATTGTTAATTATCTGTGCATTTAATGGTCATCACAGTACAAATATATGCGATAAACTACGATATATACATACTTGAGGAGGCACAGAAATTTGTTACAAAGCTTGGCATTTTGTAAGATAGAAAAATTGCCCTCCTTTTGGGTTTTAAAATATGGCGCACTTTTTCAATGGATTTTAAGCCCAAAGAGATGTTAGAGCAACATTCCCTAAGGAAGATCCTTAAAATTTAATACTTATTAGCTTTAAAAATATTACAGCCTACTTTGAGTCGTTGCTCTTAGTGGCACCCTGTATCAAGTGTTAATCTCCCCATGCTGTTTCACTGAGATAAGTCGTTGGGTGATTCGAATTAATTTATTTGCAAAATCGATTACATTAAATAGTTTCTTTAATATTAGTGTTCTCGTGCGGCAAATATGACAATGGAGTGGACAGTCCGAACCAACTAAGGTGTTCCAAGCTGTAGATTTCTTTCAGATGCTCCAGCACTTCATCCGTCTGCCATTCTCCCTGCAAGTTGCGACATTCCGGGCAATCCTGCTCCAGAGGAAACTGCTTCTTCGGGAACCGTGGATCCTCAGTGCTACCGTGGGCTAGTTTCTTATTGAAGTGATTGTGGGCTTCCCACAGCCAGAGGATCTCCTCGTCATGGGTCTTCACATCATCGATTTTTCGATCCTGGGCGAAGAGCCAGAAATTTTGATAGCACTCTGGGCAGCCCATGAACAAGTGGGCATATCCATGAAGCGTCCAAAGGACGACTCCCGGCTTGAAGAGGATCGGGGGCCGGGATGCTGCCACACTAAAATAGTGGAACAAGGCCCAGAGGGAGCAGTTAAAGCCCCGCAATCCGGGCTGGGAGGCTATGCAGCCAACGTAGCGGTCTCCGTAGTAGCTTTTCTCAGCATCATCGGTGATAACTACATCCTTCAATCGGTCTGTTTTTCCAGTAAAAAACCTACCTACAATCACATTTATATTGTTTATATATCTCTGGCCCTCTTCTGTGTGGAGCGGATTGAAGTAGTGCATGAGACCCATGATGTTTCGCAGAACGATCAGAGTTTTACCCTCGAAATGTGGCACTTGCAGCAGCTGTACTTTTAGTATATGATCGATGGCCCGCTCCAAGTCGGCCATGTAAATCGATCCCGTCCGATAATTATCGAAGATTAATCGCCGCAATGAGGCATTTATGCCCACAGGTTGGTGCTGTTCCAGCTCCTTCTGCGGCGGTGGCTGCACGAGCTTCTCCACAGCAAACACGTTGGCATCATCCGTCGGACTTTCAGCCGATAGATAGGTTCGTTTCCCTGCCCGATCGATGACTACTAGGTTCTCTTTCTCGTACCGATCACTATCCACTCCGAAGTTCACAAATATCTGGCGATCCTCCAGGATACGTACTTCCACTTTGGGAAAGGGCAGCAGATCCAGAAGGGTCTTCCTGCCAATGTCGGATCCTCGGGGCTGGTGGACCAGCACAAGGTGTGAATGTGACCTTACGTCGAACACGGTCGACACATTGTCCTGGCGGGTGAGCAGCTCAAATATTGGACTGCCAGTGCCTCGGTACTCCTTCACTTGCGACAGCTGGTCCGCCACTTGAGCCTTAATTAGGGGAATTAGGGAGTATTTAATGTCCAGCGTGGTGCCCAAGTCTCCCTCTGTGTACACTGCGGGAAAGAATCGCAGTGTGGGCGTGTTAAGGATCTTGTACTTTCGGCACTCCCTGCCGGATAGCTCGATGGCGCAATCCATGACGTAGACTCCTAGGATGCGGTTCCATCTGTACAGATTTCGAGCCAGCTGCGTGTAGGTGGGAACGAATAGCTGGCTATCGTTGCAGAAGCCGTTCATGAACAGCACCAGCTTGGCCCTACCGGGTTCACCCAGCGACTTGTTCAGATGATCCACCTGAAGAACATTGTCCCGCTCGTTGTAGAACCTGAGGCTGAGCAAGGAGAAGATCAACGTGGCTAAGGTTGGGAACTTCCGCAAAGGTTTCATCTCCAGTTGATGCTTAATGCTCTCCTACAGAAACTATTGGCGATGGGCATGGGATCTGGGGTAGTTATAACATCGATAGGCTTAATTGTGTAAGCGATTCGAATTGATGGGAAATTGCAATTACACAGAGAGAGCCAAAGGTCGCGTTGCAAAATATATTTGTCTTCGACTTGATGATTTATAAAACTTTGACTTACTTGCATAAAACACTTATATGAAAAACTACGATTTTCGGCTTCAGCACGAACTAATAATTTAATCACTACTAGATATAGAACTCTCAACTCACAAGGACAATTTTTTATTTACTCAATTCGCATCTGGAACAATTTGACAAACAACTTAAAAAACATAAATAATACCACAAGTTTTAAATTAAAATTATAGAAACACCTTCAGGAAAGGAACTCTCAAAATGAGTAAACTGTACAAAATAAGCAAAACTAAAAACTATCTAAATGAAACTAAAGGAACTTTAATTTTAGAGTAAAGAACATCAAATTGTAATAAAATAAAATCAAATGAAAACTTGCATAATTACCCATTTACATATAATTTTCTTTCTTCTAGGTAGGACCTTTCTTAAAATTAACGAATGAAAGAAACACTGCAATTTATTTCTTGCTTTATTCTCCCTCATAAATAACATATACGAACGCATCCTCAGGTGTAACCCACATAGCTGGGAAGTCCGTAGACGCTGAAGTTATCGCTGTCGTAGAGGAACTTCAAGTACTTGAGAACTTGGTCCTTCTGCCACTCCCCAGTCTCGTTCCGACATTTCGGACAGCTCTTCGGGCTGGGGAATTGGATCTTCGGGAACATGGGATCCTCGCTGGCCTTGCCGGCCAGCTGGCGATTTATTTCATTGTGAGCTGACCACAGCCAAAGGATCTCCTGGTCGTGTGTAGTCACCTTATCCATGTCCAACCGATGGACCAAGTCCTCGTATACCTCAGTGCAACCTGGACAAGTGGTGAACAAGTGGTTGACGAACCCGCGGACAAGCTTCAAAATGGTGCCCGGCGGAAATGAATAGGATTTGGCATTCCCCACTGTCCAATAGTGGAACAATATCCACAGAGAGCAGGGGTAGCCGCGCAACGAGACCCGCGAGGAGGCGCAGCCAATGTAGAGCTTGGCTCTGAATACCTTTTCGCGCGGCCTTTCCAGAATCGCGGCCCCACCTGCCAACAGCTTCTCCGTAATACTACCTGTACCGTACTTCAAGGCATGCCTTAGCTTGATGAACATCTTCTGGGCATATTCGTTCAGGGGATTCATGGAGTGGAGCACATCCAGGAACTGGACGAGGGTGGCCAGGCTTTCAGCGATGGAGGCCGGGCGATTGCGTAATTCAACGTTGATAAGTCTCTGGATTCCAAGCTCGAGATCAGCTCGAAAGACTTGCTTGTGATCTTTTCTCGGCTCTAGCAGGATCATCTTGTCCCGGAAGGCCTGATATTCCTCGACACTCGCTGCTTTGGTGGTCAATCGTGTCTTCTCGGGTGCCTGGTTGAAGTACCGGAGGTACTGCCTCACGGCATCGCCATAGGCCCGGCCTGTTGTGTTGGCGGGAGTCAGCCCCAGGCTGTTTCCACCACGATCCACCACGGCTATCCCTAGGCCAGTCGAGTTCAGGCCAAAGTTGTCAAAGATCCGGGGATTCTTAGCGATGCGAACGATCAGGTACGGGATCGAAGACAGCTCGAGAGTGGTCTCGACGCCAATAAGGGATCCCCTGGGCTGAAGGACCAGGACAATGAACTTCAACGGCCTGCCGTCGTAGAGCTGCCTTGCCTCGACAATCGTTGGCACATTGTCATACAGTGATAGCGGCGCAAAGATCGCGGCAATTCGGACGGTGTACCGAGATTTGGCGATGGACCAAAGCAGACTCCTTTTGATGCTCTCGAGGTCCTTGCTGGCTGTGATTTCATCGCCCAAGTATCGGGGCGACCTTCTGTATCCGGGTGGAAAGTATCGCAGCGTCGGTACTTCAGATACATTGAAGTCCCGGCATATTTGAAAGTTTATACGATCGGCGCAATCGAGGACCATGACATCGAGAAGTGGACGCCACGGGTGCAGGTCGACGCCCAAGCTCCGGTATGCGGGTGCAAACTGGAGGCATTCCTCGGAGAAGAAGTTATCGAACAGGAGTAACTTTCCATATTGCTCGGCGCCTAATAGAACTGCCATTGTATTCGAATTTAATGTCCTGACATTGTGGTCCTCTCTGTACCGGAAATTGATGGATGATACCTCGTTGGAGAAAACCAGGACACACAGGAAGAGCCGCCACAGGACAGCGGACGTGGCCAAAGTGTGTGACCTTAGCGGGGGCTTCATTTCCGGACAGTGCTTGCAGGTCCCCTGAGATACGCCAACTGATGGGTTTTGCAAATGGATGTGGGGTAATTAAAGCTGAAACCGTGGGCCAACCATTGCAAATCCTTAGAAATCAAAATTTCACAGAAAGTTCCGTCACAGATCTCTATTAAAACCTCTCAAGTTGTAGGGAAAACGTATTATTTATTAGGTGATAGCCTTAAAAAAGTGCAATACATTCAATATACGTACAAAAAAAGTGCAGAAACTCCTTAAAAACCAGGGATCGCAAATAACAGTTATGAGATAAATAAAAATTGGACCCAAAAAATAAAAGACTGCATACCTTATTTTTGGAAGGACTTTACAGAAACAGGATTCATTTTTATATGCCATTTTTTTTTTATTAATCTTTTTTAACAGTTATTTTTGATTTATAATAAAAATGTTAAAACTATTTCTTATTTCTCAATTTTTATATAAAAGTAGAATCATTACTGTTATTTGTAATTTTTATTTTGAATAATCGAAAATTACAGTTTTTTTTTTAATTTTTACTTTAAAATGTTTATGATTTATCAATTTTTATTTTAGATTGAAGATAAAACTTCAAAAGTTATAGCAATTCAATTTTTATTTCCAATTTTTAAAATAAAAATTGATGAATAACAGTTATTTTCGATTTTGCAAAATAAAAAATACAAACAACAAATATTGAAAAATATGAATTATTTTTAACTTTTTTATTAAAAATCAAAAATAACAGTTAATTTGCAATTATTTCTTTTTTAATCAAAAATAACTCTTATTTTACAATCTTTATTTTAAAAATTATAGTTGTTACGATCGCTGTTAAAAACTATTATTTAAAAACTCGTATTTAACGACTTACAGGAGTAAATACTCAATCATATCCTTGAGGGGTCGGGAGACCGTAAAAGCTCAAGTTCCCCCTGTCGTAGATCGTTTTCAAATACTTGAGAACTTCTCCAGTCTGCCACTCGGAGCTATTGCCGGTCCGGCACGTGGGACACTCCTCTTGGCTGGGGAACTGTATTTTAGGGAACTTGGGATCCTCGGTGGAGTCGCTGGCCACACGCTGATTGACCTCGTTGTGGGCCTCCCACAGCCAGAGGATCTCCTCGTCATGGGTCTTGACCGAGGCCAGGCGCCGCCGTTTGGCCATCTCCTGGAAGTGCCGGGAGCAGTCCGAGCAGCCAAAGAAGTACTTGGCAAACCCATGGACAGCCAAGAGGACGGAGCCCGGCTTGAAGTAGTAGGGCGGCTTGGCCGCCTCGACCGTGAGGAAGTGGAACAGTGTCCACAGGGAGCAGGTGAAGCCGCGCAGGAAGGGACGCGATGCAATGCATCCCACGTAACGGCGAGCCTTGAATATCTTCTTTAGCGGCTTTTCCAGGGACTCCACTGTTTCGGCGAACTGAGCACCCGTCAGGTGCGTCTTGGTCTTGCTCAGCGAACTTCGCAGGCTGCTCAGCAGCAGTTTCCCGTCCTTGTTCAGCGGGTTGAGGTAGCTGACCACCGTAATGATGTTCTTCAAGGCGGTCAAGTTGTTGCCCTCGAAGAGCGGCGGCTTGGGTAGCTCGATGTGGAGGAGCTTGTCGATTGCCTGCTCCAGATCGGCTCGGTAGACCCGATGCGGCGGCTTCAGCACCTCCGTTATGATGGCCTGATTCTGCTGATCCAGGAACTCACTCATGTTGGCGGCCACTGCCATGGGTAGTGGTGCCTGTGGCTTGTAATCGAGCGACTGAAGGTATTCCCCGACAGTGGCCGCATATGCCTCACTTGAGTCCTCGGCGCTGGTCAGATTCTCGGCATTCCCCGAGCGATCGATGATGGCCAACTTCAGGTCGGGGTCCAAACCAAAATTGGCAAAGACTGCAGGATCCTGGACGATGCGCACCTCCAGCGCCTTGTAGGGCAGCAGTTCGAGCAGCGTGTCCCGGCCAATCAGGGAATCCTTTGGCTGGAACACCAAAGCGACGAACTGCACCGTAGTGCTCAGAGCCAGGTGTCGCTTGAATATCGTCTCCACACTGTCTTCCAGCTTCACCGGCGCAAAGTTCGGCTGCTCGTTGCGGGATATAAAGTCGGCCAGCGTTGAGGTAATTACCTTGGGATCCTGACTGGGTATGTCCAGGCCCAGACTGTGATTGTTCTTGTAGGAGTCCAGGGCAAAGTAGCGCAGCGTGGGCGTCTGTCGGATGTCGAACTCCCGGCACACCTCCACGTTCCTCTCCTGGGCACAGTCGACGGCGTAGATCCGCAGGATGGAGTGCCATTTGTACAGGTCCCGGGCCAGGTCCTTGAAGATCGGGGCAAAGCGTTGGCAGTCGCCGCAGAAGGTGTTGAGGAACTGCACCAGCTTGCTGCTATCCCCGTCCGATACCAGAGCCGCTCTCAGCGATTCGCTGTCAAGCATTTCCACATTGTCTGCCTCGCCGTAGAGACTGGCCTCGTTCGGTGACTTTCGGGCATTGATTCTGGAGGCCGAGACCGAAGATTCGAGGCAGAGCGGCAGCAGCAGCAGAAGGAGGAGTACCTGGCCGTGTGGCGGATTCATTTTAACACACACGGTGCTCACCAGTCAAATGGGCCACCACAACTGATTCAAAGGCAGGGGCTCTTTAGTAATTATAGTCGCGTTTGGGCTCGTTCGAGTTGCTTAATCCTCAATCTCCCCCATCCCCATGTCATGCCATGGCGTTCTCTCAAAACAGGTTTTTCGATTTTCGATTTGATGACTCTGCCATCTATTCTAGACACCCACAAATATATACATTTTTGTTATTAATTTGATTCGGAGGTAAACGGCTTCGTTTCAGGCAAGTTTGCGCCAGGAATTCCGATGAAACAACTCACTGGGAATTCTCGTATTTCAAGGTAAGGATAAAACAACTCGAAAGCAAAATAATTGCATCGATAGCTGATTCACTCTCGCCTATCCATTTGAAGTTGGTAAACCAAAGAACCCAAAGCTCACAGTCTGTAAGTCAAAAATGCGTTTCCTTCTCGCTAGGACACTGAGTCCTTGGGAACGCGGAGCGTGATCCACAATAGGGCTATAGTATTCATTTGCAAGCAAACTGCCTAAAAACCTTTATAATATATATTTTATAATTTCATAGAAAAATATACCTACTGGAAAGTACTACCTGTATTTGATTCGCCTAATTTGTGGGTTCCAGGTTTCAGGTTGTGAAAAGAAATAAATTTGTGAGAATACAGCTTTAGCCCTATTTTAAGATCTACATAACGTGATTGATAGAATGTTCAACTGACACAATGATTGAGGGAGAGCTACAGTTCCAAGCAAACTCGTTGGCCCTGGTGTGTCAACCAAAAACCCATTAATGTAGAGACGAGCTCTCTCTTTCTCTCTGAGACCACTCTTATTTTTTTGTGTTCTTTGTGTGATCTTCGAAAACCCGAAGGTCGAAGTGGGTTAGAGATATTTTTAGTTGATTCCTAGAAGAGTTAAGAGAACTCAAATGTAATTAAATAATAATCTAGTTTTTATGTTAATACTTTATAAATAACCATCTGAAGTGGGCAACCCATAGAAGCTAAGACTCCTGAAGGACTTTCTTTCACTCGTGTGCAGCTCTCCTTGTCCTCCTTGTCCCTGAACTGGACTCCCCTAAGATAGGAAAGAATGTGCAGCCACTTCTTAAGCTCACTCAATGCACTTCCCCTTTCTTGTTCAGGAGATTGATTTTGATTTTGAACGCCTTGAACCTGAATCCAGCTCAGTGTAACCTTGTGACGCGAGGACTCTGAGAATCGATCCCGGACAAGGGATTGCAGATACATGTCCGCGAAAATTATAAAATAAAAATATCCAAGAGCTAAAGTCAGCCACATCATTTCTAGACTGTTAGCCCCGGGCATTAGTTATAGTATTTAATAGGCAACTCGGTCTCGCTTTGGTATAATACAATTTTATGCTAAGGCATATAATGCAATTAATTTTTACACACATATAAAAATCAAAATCAAGTGCTTTGAAACCCAAAGGAGTGTATCCTTCGCTTTCACAGTCTGTTTCCATTAAATGATTGCCGAGTCCTGTGGCTCCTCTGACTAATTACATGAAAGTGGCACTAAACAAGTGTGTTTTCAGTTATCAAAACCCATTGAAATGCTCACGCACACACAAGCTGCCACAAGGACATGAGCCGGGGTCCTCTTTCCACACACATGCAACAAGTTGGCACACAGGCAACAAGTTTGGCAGAGTGGTTCACACCCGAAAGTGACCGAAATATCAGATGGAAAATATGCCAAAACTTTGCGGGAGTGGCAAGTGGCAAGCTTGGTCTCATTTACATGGAAAATCCGGCTAACCACTGTTGACGTCACGGATTATGGCCATGAGAGAGAAGATGAAACAAGACAAGCGCCACTCGAAACTTTCCTCGTCAAAGTTGTGCCGCCTCGAATGCAGCTTAAAACTTTTTGGCAACAGTTTATTCCCCCCTTGCCGAAAAAACAGAGCAGAGTCCCTGCCTCTGCCACAAGCTGGCCAACTTTCATTTGGCTAATTTAATTGGCCAGAGTTCTGGCGGCTTGTCTTCCTGCCACTGGGCATATTTGATGGCAAATTAACTGTGAAAAGGCGTTGCAGTGGAAAGTGTAGAGGGTTTTATTCGGTGAAAAATTAAGTGAAAATTTGCATACTTCGGAAGAAGGAATTTGAAGACAACCCAGTTAAATAATTAAAGTAAAATGAATATTCATTTCCTAATACATAAAAATGCTGCTCGCTGAGCAGAACAAAAATCGCAAATAAAAAATAAAATGTACTTAATGCAAATCCGGGAATGAAAAATTAATAGCCAACTGAAAACACATCCCCCACCAAGAAACCTTCCGCGCCATTTGTGCCTAGCTTGCATTTTGTTTAATTAGACTCTGGACCATTTCCTATAACCACAACAATTGTCGCACTAACTTTCAATCAGCAAAAAATCAGGAAAAAAGGCCGAAACACAATGAATAGCTGGGCAAACATATGGGAGAGGGGTGGCTTAGTTCCCTCCCAGGACGAATGCTGATGATCAACAATGCGCTGACTGACATGAACAATGTAGCAAATCGGTTTGCAAATCAGGCGGAGCCAACTCCCTCGCAGTCACTCAGACATGATGGCAGTCGTCAGTAAAAATTGCGTAAAATACAAATATTGTGCCAGACTCATTCCACTTTTTACCCATTTCTCGATTTTTTTCTTTTTTTTTTTGTTTTCGTTGCTGTTTTGTTCTTGCGCCAGGATGCACTGCGTAAGCCTGGCGATGGAATGAGGGGATAAGGCTGAGAAGTCCATCAAAACGATTTGAATGCGTCGCTGACGTTGATGAGTTTGAGTGAAAAGCGGCAGCGTATGGCAGGATTGAGAGGATGAGGCAGAGGAGAGGGGCTGGGGGACACAGGAAGCGGCACAAACAACGAGCCAAGTTCGTCAATCAAAAGCTAAACCGAAATCTCCTCATGCGTGGAACGTGGAACAGAGAGCCGGCAAAAGCAGGGCATAACGGCCAAAGGATGATGCAGGATTCAGGGGTACACTAAGGAAACAATTGCAAGGAAAATTTGAGAATTTCGATTAAGCATTAAGTTAATCCTGAGCTTTAAATAGAGGTCGAGAAATTGAATTAACAATTGTTAAATAAGAAAAAGGTGGAAAATAAAGAAACTTTTCCAGACAACCTACTAAGATCTCTTACAAAAAAAAAGCCATACGTCACATATAGGTTTGTAAATTAATAAGAAATGTATTACCCCACTGCAATAAGCTCTCAGACATTTTTTTCTTGCTTTAAAATCCAATTCTATTTTTTCTTACTTATCTTTATTTTTATTTTTGGGTCACATATTTCCCACCGTGCATCTGTGGATAACGACGACGTTGAGGATGCGTTTTTCTGTTTGTTTTGTTTTAATTTTCTCGATTCCTTTTTTTTTCGCCTGAGTTTTCCCTTTTTCCGCTGCCACTCTGCCCCTGCACTTTTTCCAGGCGCTTCTTTTTTCGTTATTTGAAAAACCCTTCAGCTGGTGAATTGTTGCCATGTTTTTATTGTTGTTGAGTTTGGTTTAGTTTGTGCCGCTCTAAGCGATGGCAGCTACCAGTAACCAGCCCAGTTACCAGCTACCAGCTACCAGTTAGCAGTTGGCATTACCAGTAGCCAGGATCTGTTTGCGTTTAGCCCACTTGGCCGTGCATGTGTGTGTGTGTGGGGCGGGAAACGCATTTGACATTTCATCTGATGACTGTCTGAAATCGCCGCTGATGATTTGATGCGTTGCGTTTCCCTGTGTGCGTGTCGAGAGTGTGGGCGTGGAGGTTAGAGGATGTCGTCGAGGGGGGCCGCAACAATGCCCTGAAATTCGCATTGTTAGCAAAACACTACACTGCAAAATGAACGGGCCAAAGTGCCCAGGGAACGCACACACACCGGGAATAACATTTTCTTTTTTTTTATACTTGTATTATATATTTTATGATCCAAAATTTAGTTACTTTACATTTAAGGTTTGATGGTGATTTAGGAATTATGTTTGAATTCTCAGAAAGAAAATTCTTTTCTAACTAAAATAGAGCATTTCATTAATAGATTAATTGCATTTTTTTAAATTATATATTTTATGATCCAAAATGGAGTTACTTTAAATTTAAATTAAACTTAAATTATGTTTGACTTATCAGACAGAAAATTCTTTTCTAACTAATATAGAGCATAATTATTCAAATGTATTGTTATTATTATTATAATAACAATAGAAAATATTTATTTAACTCTATTAATGTTACTATTTATGAAATAAATGCATCGAATTCATGCAATTTAGGAATTATGTTTGACTTCTCAGAAAGAGAGTTCTTTCCTAACTAATATAGAGCATAATTATTCAAATGTATTGTTATTATTATGCTAATAATATGCTAATAATAACAATAGAAAATATTTATTTTACTATATTAATGTTACTGTTTTTTTTCATGCAAATATGTGTTTCTTGGGTCTACAAAAGTAAATATTCTTCATATAACTAAGCAACATTTTCCCCCAGTGCACACGCATACTTGACAAGTCGCCAAACCAAACCAAACCTAAACCAAACCTAACCCAACCGAACCGAACCGAACCAATTCTAGCCATAGAACCCCCCTTTTGGCCATGCCCCCCAGCTTTTACTTCCGCTTTTAATTAAAAATAAAAAATATGTATACACAGGCGTAGCAAAAAAAGAAAATAAATAAAAAGAGGATTCGCAAACCAAACCTAACAATAACCCGCCTGGGCAGGGGGAAAAAATTCACAATTATTTGCGTACAAAAAGGCTACAAAAAAAAGCCGAGAGAGAAATTGAAAAACCACATCACATCGGGTTGGTCCTGCAGGCAGCAGGATATACTCGTATATTTGCATGCGTATCTCGCAGATACGCACTTTGGTTAGATGCACTCGCCGAGGGGAGGATGTGGGATATGTGAAGTGCAGGGTCCTGGGCAGGACAGCGGCAGGAGCTCTTAATTTGTCTGCAAATGCAGCAAACTAATGAAAAATACTCAATTTGAAAAAATGAAAAAATGAATAAAGTTTTTGAATCGACAGCAAGGGAAGGTGGGTGGCCAAGGTGAGCAAAGGGGTGAGTTAATGAGAAGGGGCAGCCGGTGGATGAGTAGGCACCGATGGATCTGGAGCTGCACTAGCAAAGCTTTGAAAAAAATCTGGTATTTTTATAAAAACTATAGTTACGCTGATAATACCTTTAGAAAAGTATTATTTATAAAATTGTTAAGGTTTTAAGATAAAGAAATAATTTAAACAATAATAAAATGCAATCCAAAATATTTTCCATTTATTTTAAATTTAGTTTATATTGGGAATAAAATACAAAACATATAACCAATATTTAGTTATATCATTTTATGGGAGTATTTTATTTATTTATTTTATAAGCATTACAGCATTTTATGCCCCATAAATAATAATAAAAATATTCCCAAGCATAATAATATTTATTTTTTGTTAAGTTAAGTAGGTCTCCTAATAATTATTTAACGAATATACCCTTCTTAAGCGCTTACCTTCCCACCTCGGACAGTCGAGTAAACCCAACTAGGACTCTCTATTTGCTTGCATTAGCAAACAGCAAACTCGGGCTCAAATCGAATTAAAACAAACAGTTTTAGTTGATTTTTTTCGCATAAATTTCACAGAGACAGGCGGCTATAAACCGCGAAGCCGCAACAGTGGAGACTAATCTAAATAGGCTTAGCAATTACGCGGGTAAAAATGGAGGGAATCTGAATTGAAATTAATCGCAGATACAACGCGTACACAGTTCCCAGCTCGGTGGCAGGCCATTTAAAATGCGTTTGTGTAATTGATGATGTACAAAAGTCGCGTCGGCCGAAGATGATGATGCCTCATTAAAATGCACTTAATTAAAATGCAATGGCAAAATCAACAGCAACTGCAACAGCAACAATTGCCACAGAGGCCGCAGCAGCCACAGCGTTTACGACGAAATCCAGTTTGCTTTTCGATAGAAAAACCAGCAGACGAAAAACTACAAGACAACTTAAGGCCAAAGTCAAAGCCAGGCCGGAGCGGAGCCAAGCCAAGCCAAGAATGAAGAGTGTCGCATCTGATGAATATGGAACTTGCAACTTGACTTTGACTTTGGCTCCTGCCCCGTTCTGTTCGGTTCTTGCAACTATTTCGATGCGTTGCAGAAATTGCTGCACGAATCCGCCGTAGAGGCGGCAGTCGGATCGGGATCGGGCTGCTATATCCCCAACCACACATCCCCATACCCATACCCATTCCCAATAGCCAATACCCAATACCCAACCCAATACACAGTACCCAGTACCCATCCCCATTCACATCCACATCCAACCCGAGCTCTGGCCAGCAAAAAATGTCATAAATAAATTGCTTAGCAACATTCACTGACGCGCCAAATAAAATCCCATAAATGATCGAATGCGATTTTTAGTCTATGCAGCAACGGCGGTGGCGACAAAATGAAAAACAGAAGGAACAACAGGCAACTTTAGAACAAACTAACCAAACAAACTAGTGTGTTGATAAGTGGTTCTTGTGGGTAAACCCTGGATACTCTTAAACTTATTGAATACTTTTTAATTAAATTAAAACTATAATTTTATGATTTATATTAATTAAATTAAAATTATAATTTTATGATTTATATAAATTAATACATTATATTAATTAATACATTATCTTAATGTCAGTATTATGCTTAAATACACAAAGATCGTAACGAAAGACAACCATCAGAGATCTTACTATGTCTTGTAGCTGAATTCGAACTTGGGAATTCTATGTAGCGAGCAGCCCTTTGAAGGCTTTGTAATTTTGTACGCTCTATAGTTCTGCGACTCACAATTTCTTCTTTAAAAAGGAGTTAAGCCTCTCAAAGTTACAAGTAAATATTATAGGATAAGTGCTATATCCCAGCTGATGAGCTCCCTTCCTTCGGAAAGTGTAACCCAGATAGGCGTTGTGTAGACAACGTTGCGATGTGACTTTTTCCAGCCGCCAAGCGGGCAGCCAACTTCTTGTTGCGACTTTTTTTTTTAAGAATTTCAAATGTTTTTCCTGGTAAATTAACTAAAAATGCGCTGAAAACGCTCGCAACACAGCAACAGCAGCTAGCTGAGATCTCTCGGCTCGAAGGCGACCGTTTTTGTGTCGCTATCTGCTAAAAAAAAAATATAAAAAAAATCTCAAGAAGAGGAAAACAGATAGACCAGAATCTGGCGAGCAGGCAGCCGAACGCGGCAATTTCCTATTTTACCAAAGTGGTTGCTGCTGCCTTCGAGTTTGCGTCATTAATGTGGCTTTTAAATGCGTTTTTCAACGCGGGGAAAAGCCGGGGAAATTGGAGACGTCGGGAAGACAAGTGTGCGCCTTAATTATGTGCGGCTCTTGAGAGTATTGGCTGATTTTGTAATTAGGTTTTCATTAGAACTGGCCCCCAACTATGGCAAAGTCCAGCAGCTCGTTTCTGTGTCCGCCAGATGCATGGCATTCCATGGCCGCCATCCGAGAGAGTTCATATCGTGCCGGCTAATTTGTTGCGGGTCACCTGACCCGGCTCCCAGGGATCACCCCACCCAGCCAAGGCTCCTCCTCTGCCTGATTGAGTTATATCCACAGCCGTACATATGTAAACAACCAGTAGCCAAGTGTTTGGCCAACACGAGCAATAAGACAAGGCTAACGACGGCCGCTGAGAGCCGCCAGCCACCCATCGCAGAGCCACACGAGCCCCACACGAGCCAGAACCTCGGTCCCCGTCTCAGTCTCAGTCTCGGCCACAATCAAAGTGAAAGATACGGCTAAAGAGCCAGTGTCTGCATTTGTCTTGGCCACGAGGATGAGGCTGAGGATCAGTCGGCGCGATGAGCTTCCATTGAGCCAAAGACCCGCTAAGCTGTACACCAAGGAAAAACAATCAGAATTGATTTAGATTTATTTTATTTAGTATCCTGACGCTACAAGTATAATACTTTTAAATTATTGCGTCAGTCACAAAAAGATATCATAACTTATTAAAGATATCTTAATATTAACAAGATTTATTTGACTTATTGAACTAATGATTTAGAAGTTATATTATTTATAATTATGAGAATTGATTATTGAAGCGAAAAACGTGCAAGCCTTTCAACAAAATATATCATTTCTAGTGGGTTTAGCTCAGGAAAACCTGAGTTAAATATTAATAAATAATATTTAAGACCTTTAAAAGAGAAATTTAATTTTATTTACATCTTAGATTTTTCATTTATTATTTATTTATTTCATTGATCTTCCTAGCGCGACAAGCATGTTGCATACTTATAAATTTTGGCACTAGTCACAACAGTAATGAAAATAAAATACTAACATTTATTATTATTCTTTTTTTTTTAACAAACATTGAATTAAGTAACTTTTAAGCAAAGTTGCAAATTTGTATATAATTAAAATGTAATGATTTTGTTTGGGTTATTTAAAAGTATAGAAACTTCAGTTCCTCAGTGTAATTCCCATGTGCGGCACTTTCTTTGGCAGCGGATTATGCAGACAGAATCCCAGTGGATTGAGGAGGAGGAGGAGGACGGTTCTCGAAGCTTGGAGGATGCGAGAATGGAGCCGAGTCGTGGATAGAAGGCGGCTCTGCTCACGTCTCGCGACTGCATTTTGATTTATCCACGCGCTGCTGTTGTTGTTGTTCCCGGCGCTCTCGTTGCTGTTGTTGCTGGCGGCGCTTCAGCAACTGCTCCTTGTGATTAGCGTGGCGTTGCAGAAGGTGTGTCCCAAAACACAGGCAGCCGCCATATAGCCACCGAACGAGCCATCTCCAGCCTCTGAGGTAGCTGGCCAAGGATTTGCCGGCAGCCGGCATGAATGAATGGGATGATCGCATCAATGAAATCGCAGGGAGGGAAGAGATCGGGATCGGCATCGGAATGTGGGCCAGCCAGGCAGCATCAAAGGCACTTTCGATGTTAATCCCATCGAGGCAGGTAATTAGCCGAGACCACACAAGATGTAATGTGAATTTTATTCAATAGATCTATTCTGATATCAGCAGGGAGTAAGTAACCTATGGGTAAAATGAAGTCCTAGACATTTATCTTTGCTAAATAGAAAAGGATTTAAGGCCTTTAGAGCTCTAATTAATAATATTATTACAATAAGACTATAAGAAGCTTATCTCTTAAAAATAAATAAATATTACTATAAATTTCGTGTACTGATTAAACAGAAATTTATAGATGGCCTTTACAGCTATACCTAATATTTATTTTCTGGAAAATTAAAGAAATTACAGACTGCAAAAGATTCATTTTTTAAAAGTGGAATTAATATGGGATTTGCAAAGTAAGCACTCAATATATACACTTATTCATCGATCCGGAATGCACCAATACACCAATGACTAATATAAACCACCAACTATGGCTTTCGCCATCCCAGTGGAGAATTAGAGATAATGAGAACAGCTTACATGCATAAACAAAAAAATAAATGTCCACTCTGTGCTAAATATTTGAAGGGAATGAGAAGAACGAAGATCCTTGAGGACGGTCAAAGCCCTTGAAATAATTTCACATACCCTAGACAAACACAGACAAAGAGGTTTAATTAGGCTAAGAAAAATAATATTTTAAAAAATATTTAAATGGGAAAGAATTCAAATATCTTTCAGGGAAAGTTAAGAAGAGAAATAAGAAGATATAATCAATTTAATAAAATACCCATTAATATCTTTTAATTTTTTTAAATAAATATACAAAATATTATATTTAAAAGACCCTCCAAAATATAACTACAGGGTACAAGATATCCCCTTCTATGCCATCTCTCCTTCGAATACTTTTTGTTCGAATGTTCTATAAAAATGCAAAAATTATGAAAATTTGCCTGCTGTTGTTCTTGCCGTCTCTGTTCAGTTGTCTTCGTCTCTGTCTGTCGCTCGTGTTGGACTGCTGCCTGCATTTTGTGGTAACTGGTTTTTGTGTTGTATTTTAGCTATTTTTGGCGCATTTCGTTTTGATTCCTGTTCTGTTCTGGCCAGAACGCTCTGCGCGTCAATGAACCTTTAAGCCGAATGCATTTGCGAATAACTACAACAGCGGACAGCTAGGTTCTTTTCTTATTTTTTTGTTTTGCTTAGAGAGTGAGGGACACATGTCTATGAATTCTAATTATTCGCCAGAGACAGCGGCAAAAATATGCAAATTTTCTTCTTTTTGTCTAATACCTTAAGCGGCCGATCATAAAAGCCAATCAAATTCCCTGACATTTCCTGAGTGTCAATCACTCGTGGAATCCGCTGGATACACACACGCATATATACCTGGGACTCGCCATGAGGAATATTTCCTCCCAAGTTCGAAAACCAAAAGGTAATCACTCTGCTCCGATGTTGATGACGACGATGATGATGATGGGGACTGTGGCGATGAAGAGCGGCTTTTTTAGCCCAACAACTCGTTCCGATCGATCCACTGACCACAGTCAAGGAGCTGGCAGTTGGGCCAGTCGGCTATAGTGGGCTGGCCGCTGGCAATCAAAAAATGTGTGGCGAAATCAGCGCGCTGAAATACTTTTTTAATGAACCTCTTCCTTTGCGGCGGCCACTCAACAATTTGGCGACACGAAATCAAAGTCATTGCATCTCCCGGCTGAGCTGGGATGGGTCTTGCCCAAGATCGGTGGTTAGGATGGATGGACTTGGTCTCGGCCCAGAAAATGGGTTGGTCAAGAGATCCTGCCTGCCGACGCGACGGCTTGAAATGCGCTTTATAATTGCACACGCACTTTTTGTACTTTGGGAAAAATTAGAAGCAGCAGAAGTACACTTGTCTAATATTTCTAAATAAGATTAATTAGAAATTAAATTAATTATCAGTCTGTATTCATTAGTAAATGACTAAGAATTGTCTTATTCTCAAGAACAAATTTTCCCATTTTATTTAATTTTTAGAACCCACATTTCCCTATAATTTAACCCTATTAAAACCAGTAATTTATTATTTTTTTAATCATTTTTGCAAGTGCAACAACTGGCCAGTACTGAATGAACATTAAAGCTCAAATCGCGCATCATGTTGCCATGTCAGCGCCGCAGTCGGAGGCAGGCGGCCAAGTTAATGACATTGCTGCTGCCACTGGTGCAGTGGCCATCGCGGAGCAGCGACGGCTAAAAAAACCCAACCTGGCGACAACTTTGGCCAAAGACCAACAACTACTTGCAAGCGGCGTTGATGAGCAAAAACTGGACATTTTGATTTTAGAAAAATATATAGAGAACCACTTTTTTGTGTGTTGTTTGCGGTTTTGGTTTTGTTTCATTTGCTGCGGCACAAACACAGGTCCACGTCGATTGCCTTCATCCGATGCCGAGTGGCATCATGGCATCATAGTTGGCCAATAGAGGAGTAGCACCACAAAAGCAGCTGTCGCCTGTTGCACGTTGCACTCACGTATATGAATTAAAAAAGTTGGCTAAAATATGTGCAGCAGCCAGTCAGCCGGGGCTAAAAGAACTTGGCCAGCCTGCCAGTTTTTTGTGTGCAGCAACAGATAGCCAAAAATTTACGAGGGCCATGTCCAACCAGGAGAAAAAAAAGGACCCAGAGATGCCTATGGTTGTGAGTTATGAAGGAGCATGTAGGGATAACAGACAGCCAATCAGGTTAATGAGGGTTATAGTAATTTTAAGAGGGGAAACAAGATGTTTTTATAAAGTTTCATAATTTTTAAAACTTAAAAGAAAAATATTTTCCGATTTTGCATGAACTTCAATCAAAAATTAAACTCAAGTATATTAAGAATATCAATAAAATAAATAAATAAATAAATACTTAGAAATAAGAAAGTAAAAGCAAAGTTTTTAAATATTATACACATTTATGTATAATCCGTCTTTAAATAATAAGAAAAATATGTAAGTTAAAGCCAAAAATAAATAAGGACCCATGAATAAATAGGTTTACACATCCAGTAGTTTCTAATATAGTTATCTGCTATTCTTTTCATTATTATCTTTTTTCATATCTGCAAAACTATCACTTTTAAATATCACTACCCCTCTCTGGTACTCATTTACAAAATTAATTTAGCTTCTTTTGTACAAAAATCGCACTTCTACCTAATTACAAATATTAACCCGAATGCATACACAAAATTTGTGGGTCCCCCAGGACATAGTGACAATTTTTCAAAGGCCTCGCATGTCAACGGACAACTGGCTGGATGTCATGCAAAGCGCGGCCATTAACAAATCGGGGGGAGGTACATATTCCAGGATATATAGACACACTATATACGAGTATGTATCTCCCCGGTGGCAGCCGTATGAATATTCCAAAGAGCCAAATGATATTGGCGGCATAAATCAGCATAAAGCGATGGGGAAAAGACGGAGACAAGCGCCTAATTAAAAATGCAATTGAATGTTTCCTTTCGGCAGTCGCTGCTGTCGCTGACGGTTTTTTAAAACGGATGAAAAGAAGTTGAGGCTCGGCTCGGTTTGTATTCGAAATGCAGCCTTAATTAAATATAATTTACAATTCGCCGGCGGTCATAACTTTCCAACAAAAGGCCGTGACAGCAAAAGGCAACTGATGGGCGGCGAGCGTGGGCTTCGGTGGGGTTTTGGGTGGCGGTTGGAAAATAAAAAAAGGCGGCGAACAAGGAGGGGGCGTGGCGCCTGCGGGCCATGAAAATGTTTCGACCAAAACAACAAAAGAGCATGTTTCGAGGCAATAATGGACGATGTACTAATGTCATTCTATGGTCTCCGCCAAACGACGGCAACATCAGCGGCATTTTTTCGTTCGAAATTATCATAAATTTGTCGTTGGCCGTTTCAATGTTGTTGCTAGAAAAGGTTAACATTGTTCTTTGTGCATTTCCCGGCTAAGCCGCTGGCGCCGCTCAGCTTAGCCCTTAACGCTGGTCAAAATATGCGGCGCCCCAAAAGCAGGGCCAGCACGAAAAGCGCTGAAATTTACGGCCAACAAGCCAAAACAAATAATTCCAGAATTCGTCACACGCTAAAATTTCAAGCGGTCTCAGGCAAAAATAAGGAACAAAAGGATGGGAGAGAAAAACATGGGAATAAATGCATTTGGGAACACTTAAAAAAGGGTTTTTACAGCGTGATTATGGTTAATTTTATTTTGAGATTTTTTGGGGATTTTCAAGGTAGGCCTTTGTAGAGTTCAAATTTAATAAAATTGGTTGACAATATTTATCCTGCAGGTGTGTATCTTGCAGATACAACTTTATTAAATAGATACACCCAACTTTCCACCGGTAAACAACAATTAGTAAGGGTAAGTGACTTAAGTGAACAGATTTAGCTCCGCCTTTGATTAAATTATCTTCCGCTGCAAATCTTTGCATCTGCCGCAGGGATCTCTCTTTTTTCCAGCCAAGCCATTCAATTCCGCTGTCCCTTATATATTTTTTGTTTTTTGCTTAATTATAAATGCAAAGTTCTCTGTCTTTTCGAGTTTTTTTCTCCCCATCCTCTCTCTCTCCCTGCAATTTTTTCGGTTTGTTTTGGGGGCCAGAAACATTTTTCGTTTTGGCCCTGAGTGACAAGGCTTTGTGCCTTGGCTAGGGAAATGAATTTTACTTTTTCGGCCGGCAGGAAGTGCCGTGCCCCAAGGCGATCCCAGCAGGAGTGGCTAAAAAAAAAACATAATATGGAAAACTTTGGAGCGGCAGCGGGATTGGGAATGGAAATGGGAATGGGAATGGGAATAGAGAATCTTTTAAATGCAATTTAAGGCCGAGAGCGCGGTGCAGCAGTGCGGCAGAATGAGTCGCTAGAGTTATATGCATTGTATGGCAATGGGAATGGAAAATATGATTATAATTATAAATATTGCATAAGCAGCACAAACTCACGCACTCGGGGCGAAGGAGTGAGCAGGAGGGCGGAGGGTAGGGGTGTCCTCACGCAGGACGTGTGACGCATGCGAGCACAAAAACAAAAACGCACAACGAAAAGTGCGTAAGTTGCGCCGCAGAATTGCATATAATGGCCAAAGTATGTACAAAAACCCCTCACACATTATATACTTTTTCGTACACTAACAAAAAATCAAATTGCTTAAAAATACAAGACTTTCCTGAAGCCTATAATTTTAATTTTGTGGAAAAACAGGAAAACTGGGTTCTTCTTTTGCCTAGTTTAAAATTCTTTCTTAGGGAGCTCCTGATTCTATGTATTCATCCATTGAATATCCCTAAATATATTTTCTCTCACATTTTTTCCCACTGCTTACACGCTTATATAAATTGAAGGGGTAAAAATTATACAGAAATACGAACGCAATTTTCGAGGCCTGCAGCACTCTCGCTGTCTTGGCCAACTCCTTCTCACTGCGAAAAAAAAGTTTTGCGGCTGATGGTATTCCCCATTTTCCCCCACACCCATCTCAGCACCCCTCCCCGCCGCCCTGCTGTAAGCTCCGACTGATGCATAGCGGTCGCTTTGTTGGCCGGGGGCAGATCAATATCCTTTTATGCGTTTACACATGCATTATGCATGCAGACTTCCCTCCAAACCTTGGCCCCTCTGCTGCTGCTGCTTAGAAAAATTACAAAAACACCAGTAGCAGCAACAGCAGCAACAACAGCAGCAGCAGCAGCGGGGGCAGTGTGTGGGTTAAAAAAGAAATGGCCAAACAGAACATCATGCGTAAGTGCCGGCGAACCGGGGGCGTATACGCAATATTTGCTTTCAATTGCAGCTGTTGGCCAATGGCAAAAAAGAGTAGCTCGAAAAGGATAGAAAAAAAAAGTACTGAGGAAAAATGGGGAAAACCCACTGCAAATGGGCATCAAATTAGCCATCAATTGGTATTGGGGGGCCGGGACTCGAACAGATATTTATTTTAGAATATATATTCATCGGCATATCGAGCACTGGCCCTGCTGCATCGAGTACTTTCCGCCTGACTTTCAGCTCGAGTCCTATTTGATTTAGTTTTCCATTCGGCCGGATTGGTCGGTTGTTAGTTGTGAAAACTTATTCGAGCGCGGATTTGTGGGCAAAAGGCCTTTCTGAAGGGCCTCAATCGGTTTGGTATCTGAGAGGCGGTGGCATGGGGCCTATTAGCCACTCACGCACTTCGCAGGCTGTTGGAATTTGAAGGGTGCATAGTAAATCAATTGAATTGCAAAGGATTTGCAAACCATCAAATGAGTTAATTATTAATAAATATAAATAAAGGGGTCGACTTGACCCCTTAAACTGAACGGACTATTTTTTATGGACATCTATATGAGTTTTGTACACATTTCCGGATTTTCACAAAGAAAAAATCTGGCTTATTGACACAACAAAATTTTTTTTTTGTTTTACGTTGCTTTTATGAGGTTTTATCAATTATATAATTCCCTCTTTGAAGTTTATTGGATTTTATTGTATCGACAATGTAATAAATAAAAGCCTCTTGGCTATATTCTTTCACAAAGTCTAAATAATAATATAACTGCAATCGTCTTTATGTATTTAAAATCGCCTTTAAATGTAGCAATTCATAAAAAAATTATTTCACATTTATTATACACGAATTCCCTTTGTCGTAAATAAATTAAAAATTATTAAGTCTAATAAAATTAAAATGTAGTCATTATTAATGTTGGTTCTTCCTAACATAACCAACGTTTCTTCATTTTAATTCATGGCCTTTAATTTGTGTCTACCTTCTTCCCTTGTAATTAGTTTTAATTTCCTTTGAAGTAAACTAAATATTTCAGTTACTCAGTTGCCTACAACAGGTGCACCTTTAAAGATAGAAGACCATCTGGTGAATCCTGTGCCCTAAACAATTCTGCATAATTAGCACTCTTGCCTAGCTGGAAAAAAAATTTTAAAAAACGAAAACAATTCAAGCTCTAATTGTGCAGGCCATTTACACGCCGAAAGTTAATTTCGCATACGCTGAAATGGCTCTCCCTCGTCCCTCGCCCTCGCTTGGCTCACATTTTGCGACCTACAACAACAGAAAGCTTGTTAACAATGAAAACAACTTGGCCAGCAGCACACACACACACTCGAGCGGGGCGAAATACTGTATGGCTTCCTGTGGCAGGCTGTCAGCCAGGCTTCGAGGCAGGCTAAGGCAACCAGTCACAGCAGAAGTCGCAGCAGCAACTGCAACAACAGCAGCCGCAACAACCACCGCACGGGGAGAAAATAAAATGAGCAAAAATTGGCTAACAGATTAATAGGGAATTATTATTTTGACATAATAACATAGAATAATAATAATGATGATGAATAATAATTTTATTGAATGTATTGTGATTATTTTAGAAAATAAAACTTTAAATCTCAACTACTTTAATATTAAATATAATCCTGACACTCTTTTAAGTATTTAAAAGATAAAAATGGGCTAACAGGTTAAAAGGGAATTATTGTTTTGACATAATAGAATAATAATACTAATGATGAATAATAATTTTATTGAAAGTTTGGTGGTTATTTTACAAAATAAAACTTTAAATCTCAACTAGTTTAATATTTAACATTGAATATAATCCGGACACTCTTTTAAGTATTTAAAATATAAAAATGGATTAACAGCTTAAAAGGTATTTATTATTTTGACATAATAACATAGAATAATAATAATAATAATGAATAGTAATTATTTTTAAAGTATTGTGATTATTTTACAAAATAAAACTTTAATTCTCAACTAGTGTAATATTAAATATAATCCTGACACTCTTTTAAGTATTTAAAAGATACAAATGGGCTAACAGATTAAAAGGTAACTATTATTTTGACATAATAACATAGAATAATAACATTAATGATGAATAGTAATTTTATTTAAAGTATTGTGATTATTTTACAAAATATAACTTTAATTCTCAACTAGTTTAATACTAAATATAATCCTGACACTCTTTTAAGTATTTAAAAGATAAAAATGGGCTAAAAGAATAAAAGGGAATTATTATTTTGGCATAATAACATAGAATAATAATGAATAGTAATTATATTTAAAGTATTGTGGTTATTTTACAAAATAAAACTTTAATTCTCAACTAGTTTAATATTAAACATTAAATATAATCCTGGCACTCTTTAAATTATTTAAAATGTAATAAGTGAAAGATAAAATATAAAAGGTTTTGGAAAATATTAAGAACATTTATCCACATTTTTTTCTCAGTGCAGAACAACAACAACAGCGGCAATACCTTTGACGCAATGTCAAACACCTGCTGCCAATGTTAACGCCATACACGAAAAAAAAAACACACACACACGCTTACAGCCAGGGAAACGAAAAAGCCAAAGAGTAGGAGAGCAGCAACAACAACAACAACAACTAAAGAAAAACAGCAACAAAATACAAAAACAATTGCAGCGGCAACAACAACAGCCATAGGCAGCACACATTGTCCGTCTGTGCGTTTGTTCCTCGGCTGGTTAGGCAACAAATTCTGCGCAAAAAGTGCAATGAACTTTGGCCAAGGCAGGGAATTGGGGGAATCCCCCTGGCGAGAGCGGCAAGGGTTAAGGCGGCGTAAAAGTCACAGGCTTAGCCAATGTGTAAATAAATGTCTATACTCGTATGTATGCGTGCGCCCCGAAAGATGGAGTGTTGGAGTTGTTGAGGCAGTTGAAAAACCATTTCATTGAGAGGCCCGACCACAAAAGATATCAAATACCCGAAATGCCAGCAACAAAAAGGGTCGTACATGCGGAGGGGTTTATGGGGTTAAGGATGGGGGGATGGGAGTATGTCACCAAACGACAATTAGAAACCGCATTCCCCCTACAGACAACTCCAATTTATTTGCTTTGATAAATTAGGAGAATCTCTTACTGAGAGCCTTGATATTATAATCTTATTCCAAATAATTAGACGGATTATAATATTAAGGATCCCTGGGATTAATTAGTTTTAATATAAGATTAGATCTAATTACTGCAACTGTATATTTTGATTTATATTAATGCTTTTTTTTAGCCATTTAAATTCCCAATTAATAAAAATCCTAAAAATACCTCACAGGTCAGACTAAATCGAGTGGAAAACTCCGCAAGATGCCAACTATTTTGCATTTTTGTTTTTATTTTCGCATGGCAAAAAGCCATGTCAAAAGGAATTAATTCCCAATTCATCAAGTTTCGGACTTCAGGAATATATAAACAACAAAAAAATTAAAAAGAAATGCAAAGAAAGAGAGTGCCAAGTAAAACGGCAAACCAAGAGGAACCGAAAGACTGAGAAAAAACAAAACCTAAAAGACGGACATCGGCCGAGTAGACGCTGAAAATAAAGTCAACTTGAAATGCGCCGCCAGTTGACGTCGTCGTCGCCGTTGTTGTTGTTGTTTTAGTTGTTGCTTTAATAGTTGTTGGTGTCTCCTACCCTTGGAAGCGCCTACTCCAAAACCTAAGCCTAAGCCACTCCACACACCATGCCACACCGTGGCCAGTACCATGCCCTGCCACTTGGATCTACTCGACTCCATGGTCGCTGTCAGTTTTCGTCGGCGGAGCCAAGTAACCAGCCGAAAGCAGATGATGAAGCCCTCAAAGTCAACGGCAACAACAAGGAACTACCAACAAACCAACAACCAGCAACAAGGCGACATCGGTTTAGGCCTTTGAAAGCACTATACCATGGAAGCAGAGATATGTTGGGACAGCGGGAATTCCCTAAAATGAATTGTTTATAAGCCTCTTGTGAGTTTTAATTGATACAAATAGTTGAAGAATTACATCTTTTACTATGTATTAAATGATACAATAATAATATATTTAAACAATAATATATATTTATATTTAAAGGGAGGTCTTACTGTAGTTAGGCCCAAGCAGGCGACACATGTGCACATATTTCTCTGGCTGGATCTCTTGTTTTTTTTTTTTTTTTTTTGTCGGCTGCACTCTTTCTTTTCTTTTTTTGTAACCTTTTTTTTTTTAGTTTTTCACATGCAGTTAAAGCGCAAATGTTCTCAAATTACCCATATGCAAAATGGGCGTGTAGGGAAGGAAGTAGGGAGCGAGAGCAGAGAGATTGGTCTACTGGTTCCGAGCCCGGCTTCGCTTTGCCATTTCGGTTGCGCCTCATATTTCGTCTATGGAAGCTTTGGACCTCCTCCGCCTCTCCGTGTGACTCCAACTCTTTCTCTAACTCCGACTCCGACTCCGACTCTGACTCTGCCTCAAGACGCCACCGAACCAGGCCTTCTGTAACTGGCTGGAGATTTTGTGGTAAGTTGACGTTGACTGGCGGATCTTCGTTGGTGACAATTGAAAGGCAGCGGAATGGGAATCACAGCGCAGCAGAAGCCCATCAAGGCGTAAAATTTCATAGAACAGACAAAGCGCTTATTTGGCAACACAAACTAGCTGCAAGAAGTCTTTGAGGGGTTAAACAAGGGCTACGGAGCATCTGTTATGGTTAAGACAAAAGGAACAATTATTGGTAAAGAGTTTAGAGAGTTTTAGAGTTTTATAGTGACCAAATATGTTAAGTAACATGTAATTTGTTGCTTACTTCATCATTTAATATTATACAAATTGTTTAAAAATAAAATGTACTTTCAAAACAAGTTCCTTCGCCAAGAAAACTGTACAAAAAACCTGGAAAAAACCCTTTAATAAACCGATCGAGATTCGCTGTGTCTATAGAACTAAAGAACCAATATATATTTTAGGTTCATTGCACGTTTATCGATATCTTTTTGCAAATAACAGAACTGAGCGGTCGATTGTTGTTTTATTTTTATTTGTTCTGTGATCAGTGTTTATTTTATGCCCTATCCAAAAGGCCCACCATTAACTTCTCCTCCCCTACCGCTTAACCCCAACATGCCGCCGAACATGCGACACATGGCAAAGGCTGCCCAAACGTCGTTTCCTCAATGCCATAAAGTGCTCACTTATTGCTTTTTATGTGCTTTTGATATGTGCAATTGTGTGTGCGACTGTGCGAGTGTGTGAGTGTGCGTGCGAGTATGAGTGTGAATGCATTTTCCGCTGCACTTTTTCGTCACAGTTTTCGTCAGTCTGTCAGTCAGTTTGTTAACCCAGCCAGCCATTCAGTTCGTACGTCTTTTGTGCGTTCTCATAAATGCATTTTCCCCCGTAAAGGAAAGAGAAAGAAAGAAGAGCAGAGAACGCGTAGAAAGAGAGGGAATGAGCGGACTTAACTCGCCGCAACAGCATTTCGTGAATACACAATGGGCGAGCGACCTAACCTACGACAACCGAATATTCGCCATTCCATTTGGCCAAGTTCAATGAACCGAACCTTTGGTTGAATAAACTTCCCATAGACACACACACACACCCAGACACACACGCACACCCTCACGCACTGCGAAACGGTGACGCGTCGAAGCGCACAAAAAAAAAAGTATGAGCAGTGAAAAAACAACAGAAACCGAAAAACAAAACAACCAAAAGAGAGAATGTCTTTTCAGTAGGGTTACTCAATTTTTGCATTTTTCAATTATTTAATTATACACCTCATCAGTACTAAAATTGCTGACTGATCCAACCCCAAAACTCTTAGAGTTTACATAGCAATTTGCCGCTGAATTCGTACTTGGGAATTTTAGGTGCAATGCCTGTCGCAATTTATGTGGAATACATCCTGCGACTTAACCAAGAGTCAGCAAGAAGATCACCTAGAAAATATGGTTCGAAAAAATCGCACAATATCAGAAGATAGAAGAAGAATATATCAGAAGAATAATATATCAGAAAGGAGATACAATTAATTTAAATAAAAGTATCAAATTGCTTACAGCACGTTGTACTAAAATATATTAAATATAATTTATTTCTTGATATACTCTGGGTAAGAATATATAATTTTTATAATGCATACAAATAACACCCTTTTGAAGCAAATTGCATACCCCTACTGCTTTCACATTTGGGGGGGCGGTGTTTGCTACTTAAATGATATGCCATCGCAGTATTGGTGTGTGCAAATTGATTGTGCCGCAGTATGGGTTTGCTCCGCCGACTTCTTCACACTCCACACAAGCACAAAAAGCCACAGACACGGACAAGCATGTTTATGGAATGACTGTTTTCCCCGCTCACATTATTTCTATATATTTTTTTGTGCCTTTTTGACTCTCTTCCAATTTGTCTAATTTTCAATGACGCGTCGTCGCCATCGTCGTCATCGATGCAATGAAGTAAAAACAAATTAGTTGAACTCCGCACGCTGATGGGATACAGATACAGATACAGATACAGATACGGATACCAAGTGGAAGATACAGAAACACGGATGTACATATGGTGGAAGTGATACGGAGGCAGCAGCCAGCGAGCAAATCGAATTTACCAGCTGCTGGCGAAATAATTCAATAAATCGCGCTGGCTAAGCCCCGGATCCAGATCCCATAGCCACGTCCACATTTACGTCCAGATCCAAATGCAGATGCAGAACCCAGACCAAGAACCGCAATGCTCTGTTCTTTAGCTCTTGAAAAAAAAAACACAGAAAAAAAATGCCAATTGCTGTTAATTATATGTTCTTCAATATTAATCCGTTTATAAACATATATTGAGAGTTGCTGTTCAAAAATATAAGAGTAATATGACTTACCTTCGCTTTAATTAAGTCCAGGTTTAAGACCCATCAAGAACTTTTCTTTCCTTACTATTTTTAGTTCAAACTTCGCTTATTTGTTATTCATTTCTCCCCGTGCATCATCTCTTCGCTAAGCTGTGAAGACACAAATGAAATTTAATTTCAGCATGCAGTTTGATGGGGCAAATGGAGCAAGAACCCAACTAACCCGTAGCCAACCAACGAAAATAACTGCAAGATATATTAATAAAGCAGAAATTCATATATGAAATTTTAATATGCAAACGAGCAAAAAGCAGAGCGCAAAAAAGCACGAGAGGGCAGCCGGAAAAATACCCATACACCCCAGAATGTGGAAGACGTTCGAACATACAGTGGCTCGCAGCTTATTTCGTGCAGAGGTACAACCAAACTATAAAGTCGTGTAGCATATAAACTATAGAAGATATCAACAAAATTTAAATGCAGTTTTTTAAAGTAGTATTCTAATATATATAAAAATCCTTTATTGTTTTTCAATTCCATTCAATAATGATTAAATTTACAAAAAACTAAAAATATTGACTTCTTCAATGTCGCAGCTTATTTCGTGCAAGAACTTTGGGTAAAATGCATTTCGTGAATTGTGATCCCTGACAAACTTTTTTTTATGGAATCTTTTTGCACACAATATCAGCTAATTTTGTTTACTATTAACTTTTTTTTGATACACTGGAAAAAAAGTTTTGTTAATTTAAGAAGAATCAGCCCCTGTTTAACAATTGAACAGCGGGAAATGGTCCTTAAATATTTTCAAAATAAAACAACTTAGCGGAATATGATTAAATGGTATATTGAGGGCCTAGTAAAATAAAAAAATTAAAAATAAAAATAATACGCGGCTGATAACGGCCAAAATGCTCCATATGATATTGTTCAGTGAGCATGAAGACACACGAATTATCTTTAAAAGTACACTTAGTCTGAAGATATCGGCCCCAAAGAAGCAGTATATATTAAGAAGGAACTGACAAAAAATGTTTCGTGAAAACCGACTACCAAATATTGCGAGAACATATCTTTAATGGCCAATTAACTTTGAAGAAGCCATTTATAAGACAAAAAATTGAACTATGCCAATTTAAATTTGCCAGGGAGCACGAAAATTACCCAATATCCTTCTGGAATGAAGGTGTTTGCAAAAACGAGACTAACTTTAACATATTTTGATATTTTGAATGCCATATGTTTGGCGTGATCGGCATACAGAGCTATACCATATGCACCTGATAGCTACAGATGAGCATTCTTGTAGTAATTCCAAGGTTTGGGCCTTCAAGGCTGTTTTAGGCGTTGGATACCTCGTCTTCATCGAAGGTATTTTATATTAGCTCAAGTTATCTTTAACTTTTGAGACAAAACTTGCTTCAAAACGTCAAAAAACTGGGCCGAGAGGGTCGTTTTAGATTTAAAGAGCAATATTATATGGAACGTTTTGATCCCAATCAAGCACAAATTTAGCTTTTTTTAATTTTCGATAGTATTAAACCCTAAATATAGCATTAATTCAATATTCGGCTTAGTTTTTTTTTTTATTTTTTTAATGTTTAAGGACCAATTCCTACTGTTCAATAGTTGAAAAGAGGCCGATTCTTCTAAAATGTCCAAAACTTTTTTTCCAGTGTTTAAAAAAAAAAGTTAATAGTTAACAAAATTAGCTGATATTGTGTTCAAAAAGATTCCATAAAGAAAAGTTTGTCAGGGATCACAATTCACGAAATGCATTTACCCAAAGTTCTTGCACGAAATAAGCTGCGACATTGAAGAAGTCAATATTTCTAGTTTTTTGTAAATTTAAACATTATTGAATGGAATTGAAAAACAATAAATGATTTTTATATATATTAGAATACTACTTTAAAAAACTGCATTTAAATTTTGTTAATATCTTCTATAGTTTATATGCTACACGTCTTTATAGTTTGGTTGTACCTCTGCACGAAATAAGCTGCGAGCCACTGTATGTACATACTCGTATATACGAAGTTACTAGATGGGGAAACCCAAAGTATCGAGGCATGTAAATCGAATTTGGGTTCGGGTTCGGTATTGGGATTGGGATTGGGATTGGGATTGGGGCAAGTAAGCCGAAAGACAGACGGAGAAAAAGGCGAAAAAAATATGAGGAAAGACTGCTGCCATGTGGTCCATCGGTTTTTTTCGGCCAGACAACGGAAAAAATGGTGTGCATATTATCGTGAGGAGAGTGAGATTAGAAATGGAAATAGATTTCGCTTGAGAGAACGAAGAAGATGAAGTCTTATCGACAACTTCAAGCTGCCGGATGAAAAGTTGGAGTGGCTGTAGTGGCCAAGTTGAAATGGGAGCCAAGTTCCAAGCATGTATTCAGTCCTACTTGAAGAAGTTGCTCCAACTTGGAGGAGGATCCACTCCTCCATTCATGCTTCTTCAACGATAAAATCATTGGATTTAAGCGCGAACAAATGTAAACCGCTCGCATTACGTATACGCAGTGTGTGCGCCACTATGTGGCCAAAAATACAACAGGCCGAAGTGAGCTGTTGCCACACTTTCGCCGCCAATGTCAATGCCACCAGCACCACCATTTACCATTTACCATTTGCCGCTCTCCACCGCCGCCAGAGGATGCAGTGCCACGCAAATCCGATTCCGAGTCCAACTCCGGCGTCGCCCCAATGCCACAGATATGCGTGCACAGGGAGAAATAAGTCTGTCAGCTATTACCCTTCGCTTTGTACTATCTTGAACCGAAATTACGGAAATATTCCCAGTGCACCGCCGCCAGCAGCCAGCAGGCAACAGGCAGCTGGTGGCACGTGGCCAGAGAGCCGGGAAATGCAGTCTGGCAGGCGGCACGTTTCGTTTGGTTTCATTTGGTTTTGGTCTCCATACCGATGCTGGTCCTAGTGCTGCTCTGCTGCTGAGGCCAAAAATAACAAAAAAGAAAAAAAACAAGGCATAGACGTTGCCATGGCCATGGCCACGAATGGATGCCGTTTTGGGCGTCTGTTTGACCAAAAACAAGCCGGGCTGCAGCAGGAGGAGGTGCGGTGCGGATGGAGGCGGTCCCAGCCGAAGGTCGCAAAGTGCCAGCAGAATTTCATTAGACCGGCAGACGGCAGAGGCAGTGCAACGCCAAATGGAGATGAGGATGAGGATGAGGATGGGCGATGCGCTAGGCCAGAAAACGGCCATCGAAAGCGAAAGCCCCATGGCCCCGTGGACTTCAGCCGAGACTCTGGGGTGTCCCGAAGTAATCATGTAATCGGGTCTATCATTGCTGGTTATGTAAGTGGCTAACTGCAATTAGAGTTGGCCAGAAGTGGAGTGGAGCTGGTGGCACAATCAACTTGTCAACGCAAATTGCAGCGACAAATTAGACAGCTGTCATGGAATTTTAAGCAGGAGAGTGAGTGCCAAAACATGGAGTCTGACATAAAGTTTAATTCCAGGGTTGTGATAGTTAAATGCCATTAATTGCGGGCGGTGACTCCCTGGAAAGTTTTCTGGCAAAGCTGGCTGGAACTTGATAAAGTCTGGAATTATGTTTCGTTAAAATTAGTTCCAAGAACTTTTTGCGATATGAATTATGTGTTATTACTTTGATGACTTTGAATGTTTTCATACTAATGTTCACTCTATTCATTTTTCTGGGAACAAGTTAATAATAATGAACTGGCAATGGTAAATAAAATGATTAGTTTAATAAATATATTTTGAGGCATAATTACTCACAGAATAAGTTATTTCTGACCATTAAGCGAAGTCATGTTATTGAATAAACATAGATATAGATTTGCTTATCTTAATATATATTTAATTAAATATGGCTTATCTTATTTTAACAAAGAAACTATTTATTAATCCATCCTTGATATGATTATAGAGTTATTTCCCGCAAGTTCAATTCCCAAATCCTAGACAGGCATTTTCCAAACAATCCCAAAGTCTTGTCCAAAAATGCAAGTCCCATTTTTTCAGCATTCTTATTCTTCTTCTGCAGCTACTTTCCCATTCGAGACGGAGGCTACTTAACCCTACGAGCACAACTGTACCCCAAAAAGAACAAAGCCGGCTAAATGAAGGGCATAGAAAAATGAAGCAAAGTACACACGAAAAAAAATGGGAAATACGGGAGGACTAAGTGAGAAAAAAATGGTGAAAAACGGAGCACACATACATGCATACGCTAAAAAGTTTGCACACTCAAAGGCAGACGCCGGCAGAGGAAAAGAGACGGGGAATAGAGGGTGTGAAAGAGAGCAAGAATGCAACTTGGGCACACGTGCACTCAGAGGAAAAATTTCTAAGGAATCTAGAAAATAGAATTTGAATTGAATTTATATAAAATGTTTCTGAAACTAAAAGAAAATAATATAAATATTTTTTTATATTATTTTTATATTATTTTTTATTTATTAAAGGTTTAAAGAAATATTTCCAATATAAAATCATATTTTCTGAATATATAAAGAGTTTTAAATTTTTCGAATTTCTTCAGAATTTCCTACATCCTACAAAGTACACAGGGCTGCATTTAAAATTCCCAAAGGGGTCTAGCTGCAAATTGATGATATTCACGTTAAATGTCAAGGTAGGTCAGCATCGGATATTGTTAAGAAAGAGGTGTATGTTTTATCTTTGGCAAGATCTTGGATTATTTAATTTTATAATTATTTATTTATTTTCAACCTTTCCTCGAACCAATTTATGCTCTCAGTGTAGACCTCCGTGCAGCGTGTAGGCGGTGGTTCGGAGGTCAGGATGGGAATCTGATGGGATGCGATGTGATGTACATGGGAGCAGCGCATAGAGCATGTAGACAACTGGCAACAATAACGGCATTTTCGACGTTGACGAAAAGGACGCCCAGGAAAAGTGGGTGGCTTCGGGTGGCGTTTTGGGGCTGCTTCTGGGGGCAGGGGCACTTCCTTGTCGACGACGAGTTGCCAACAGCCACTTGACACTTCCGTCGTCACATGAATGGAGCCGTAAAAATGCGACGCTGCTGCATTCGTTTCATTTTCGTACTTTCATTTGCTTCGCTTTTTTTTCACTCCCCTCTTCTTTACTTTTTTTTTGGGTTTGGCACTTTTTATATTTGGGGGTGGCGTCATGGCAAAAAAAAAAAAAAAAAAGGAAAAAAAACGTTGTCAGAAATGAAGCAAATACATTCATGCATAATTTTTATGGCACTTTGAGTGATAGGGGAGGAGTTCCGCCGACATGCATTTGGGATGCCGAAACGTTTTGGGACAAAACACTCAGGACTCTCCCCACACATTTCCTCTTTCACTTAAATGGGCGACTCCAATGGGAGTTGTTGGCAAATGCAAGGCGAGTTATTAACGCGGCTACAAAGTGATGATTAGTTGGGGGTGGCGCTGCGTACCGAGTTCTGGGTACTGGTACTGAGTACTGGAGTTCTGAGTACTCAGCTCCTGCGGTTCAATGTCCGCCCAAAAGCAAATAGGCTGTGGGCACACACTCACTCTTTGGGCACGAACACGTGTTGGCCAGGCTAAGCGCCAAGGTGGCAAGGTAGGTCAGGGAAGGGGAATCGAAAGGCAAAGAGGCCTTCGCACACAAATAACAACAAATTACGAAGCAAGGTACAGTGAGTGTTCGATAAGCTTAGAGTGAATAATCTCTAAATTTACATTAAATAAATTTAAAAAAATTATACAACTTTGACTTACTTGCATAAAATTGTGTCTACAGGAGAACCGTCATATGAAAAACTACGATTTTCTGCTTCAGCACGAACTAATAATTTAATCACTACTAGATATAGAACTCTCAACTCACAAAGACAATTTTTTATTTACTCAGTTCGCATCTGGAACGATTTGCCAAACAACTTCAAAAACATGAATAATACTAGAAATTTTAAATTAAAATTAAAGTCTCAAAATGAGTAATAACATTAAATTTAAACTGTACAAAATAAGGAAAACTAAAAACTATCTAAATAAATCTAAAGGAACTTAAATGTTAGAGTAAAGAACATCAAATTGTAATAAAATAAAATGAAATGTTAGTTTTTAAGAATATATTAATAACAATTCTATAAACAATAATTTGTGACTTGTGCCATAAATATAAGCTATAGCTTGTAACACAAGGAAAAGCGAAACAAATATATATAAATATACATTTACTTTAAATAAATTTTAAATTTATAAAATACAACATTATTAATTTGTCTGATGAATATTTTCTATATACCTAACACCCAATAAAAGCTTTCTTAATATTATTTAAATTTATTTTCCCTAATCCTCCAGCCTTCCCTGTACTTTTGGTGGCGACTGGTGTTGATAGCTCTGCTTCTGGACTTGGATCTGGATCTGGAATCGGCTACTGGTGGCCACTGCTCATCGTTGCATGCGGCATGGCACGCACTTGCGAGGGATCTCAGATCTCCCCCTCGGACAGAGGGCAAACATACTCGTACGTAAAGGTTCCTCCTTCTCAATCCGCAAAAAAACTCAGACAACTCCCTGGCCCTGAAGAAGAGGAGTTTGACTTCTGGTTCTTGGGCACTCTCTTCTTTTATGTTTTTTTTTTTTGGTTATGATTGACTGAGTTCTGTTGAAACTTTGGCGTCTACTGGCACGCATGAATTACAATTTTCGAGTAACGAAAACCCCTCTCGAAAAGAGGGCTTCACAATTAGCACATTTCGTACTTGGTGCACAGAGAAAAATTTATAAGGATTTTAATAAGATTGTTTGGATTGGCGAATAAACCTTACTAAAATCGTAAAAGCTTTTTCTTCGGGAAAAATTTGCTTATCGAGAGTGAGCTGTAAAAACTCTGGATTAGAGAAATAAAAATGACACACCGACATGAATAAATACAGCCCCTTAAACATACAAAAACAAAATATACACGTCGTGGATTTGATTTTCCTGAGTTTTCTTTCCCAAAAACCCTACTCGAAATTTTATTTTCTGTGTGATTCTTCAAGAGGTTTCTTCCCGTTGCTGCTGCGGTGGCCGCCCTGATAAGCTGCAGACAGCGATTGCCTTGGGTGAGGCGCTTGAACTCCTCCGGCGATCTATCTCTTTCTCCCTCTGAAATCTTCCTCCCCTCTCTCTTTCGTACTGTTAGTCACCGTGCGGTGGCAATTTCTAGCAGCCAATAGTTTTGCGACCTAAAAGTGACAAGCCTCCCTCTTTCAACGCTCTGTGCCTCCACCTCGTCCAGAAAATTCTACTTGCTTTTTTTGACGATAACAAAGTTTGCCAACAAAAAAAAGAAAAACGGTCATAAAATGAAAAAGTAAAGCCCAAAAGCAAAGCCTATTTACGCACCATGTCTGTACTGAACTGCCACCCAGTGCATTATAAGATAAACATTTGTTTTTACTTTTTCATTTGGCAAATAGCATAAAAGCGTTGAACTCGCACGCAGGCCAGGCCACACAGCACAGAATATATTCGCTTATAGAATTGTGATCGCAAGTATGGACTTTTTCTAAGACGTGGGACTGTGGCGACAATGGGAGGCTCTACAAGTAAATTATTCTTAAATAGCTTTAGCAATTATTCTAAAAATTATATTCTTATATATGAAATGCGAAGTATGGCTAATTTTAAGAAAGGGTATCTTAGAAAACTAATACTTAAAGAGCCTCTTGGACATAAGCTTCCAAGAAATAATTATAAATTCAACCACAAAACACATATGTGCCTCCTCTAATTTTACCTTTTTTTTAAATCTCTAAATAATAAAAAATTACAGCAAGTATTTTTTTCTAATTAAAATTCAAACGTGTGCAATTAGTTTTATTGAAATTTCAAAATATTAGGCATATTTATATAGATTAGAAAATAGTAAAGAACAAACATTTAGAAACTACCTAAGAACCCTTTAACTCCTTCCTCCTAAACTCGTAATTTGCTTGGGAAAAAAATACAAAACTATAAATATTTCACGGAAAATTCCAGTTTTTAAAGAAAATAAGCCTTTTCCAGTCGAACCCATCGAACTGTAATCAATATAACCCATAAAGCCAATACGCATGAAAATTCCTATCGAAACCTTCGCTTGGTTCGCACTTCCACGAAATCGAAATAATCACGAGTTCCTTCCATCGACTTAAAGCTAAAACAAAGAAAAAACTCGGCGTCAATCAGTCGGTCAGTCACACAGTCAGTTTGCCAGTCAATCAGCCAGTCAGTCAGTCAGTCGAGCAGTTTGTCATCGAGCGGCTCAAGTGCTGAAAAGTTTATTGCCCTGCGCGAGCTTCTGACTTTTGCTAAGGCAAATATTGTTTAATAACATTTTTAAAAATAAAATTCACTGATTAAATGGGCAGCGAAGACGACGACGTCGACGACGATGGCGGCACAACGAACGATGGCACAATGGCGGTCCTACCCCAAGACGAAATTATTTGAGTGCCCTTGTTCTGATGGGCAATAAACGCAATGGCAACGCAATGACGAGGGCAGCTCCGAATTCCGGCTAGAGACGACGTCGTCTGTTGACCGGTATATTCAAAGCCAGTGCCGCGTCCAGCACCTGAAACATCTCCATCAGCATGACCATCATTAGAATGGTTCGAAAGGCTTCCCGCGACACTGCCTGCAGCTGCCGCTCGATGCGGGATCCCGTGCTCCACAATATGTGCTCGCTCCCCAGAGCCTCCTGCAGGGAGCTCTCCATGTAGCATTGGGGGAACAGGACATCCAGGGCCATGCGCCAGAACAGGACAAAGAATATGCTAGGTCTAAGGAAGGAAAAGGGATACTAGGTGGCCTCAGGATCATCTCAATTCCACTCACACCATGGGATTGTTAATTGCATCCAGCCCAGACTTCGATTTCGGTGACTTTTCTCGCAATTTAGTTATACTAAAGCGAAATCGGGTGAGATGTATGGCAGGGCTTACTTCGAATAAGAATTTAGTTTAAAGTTTAAACTGATAAAAGACTAAGGAATATTAATAACAATACAAAATATTAATTTAATTCAGAAATAGATCGATTATACATATGTATACCCACGGCAACGCGTGTAAAAATATTAAGTTTGTACGTTTTACACAGGCTTCACTCGCCAAAAAGTATGCTGTAGTGTATATAGCCAGAAAAATGGTGTGTGTCTCGGCTGTATAAAGCTTTCAAGTTTTTCAAGTTTTTAGGAAGTGAAAATTTGTATTTAAATAAAAAATAAATAAACAGAGCAATTTTAAGTGCTGAAAAATATATAAAAATATATTATAGCCTCTTAGCTTACAAAAAATTAAAAAATACCCCTTAACCTCCCGACTTCTTCCCACAGAATATCACCGTCGACCAAGGACCGCATATAATACAATTGGAGGAACTGGGGTCCAAAGTGATCCCATCGATCCCCTTAAATACGTCCAGGTAAGACAGGTTCTTCTGCTGCTCGAGCCGCTTGCCCAACTGTCCGTACCGGCACCAGCCAGTGGCCCATAGCCCCCCGCACCGGCGGATCAGCAGTGTGTGACGAGAGCCGGCAAACACCCCCAGCGGAGCACAGTCATCGTTGTCGTCCGTTGCCGTGGAGCAACCACACTCGGGCAGGTCTTGCAGCTGGGGCAGCGGATAGACAGTGGGCTCTTTGAGCAGGCCTCCCGGCTTCATCACACGCACTCCCAGCTGACCGCTGCAGTTGAGGCCCCAGGTGTAGAGGTCTCCGAAGGCGGATATGGCCGCACTGTGCCAACCGCCGGCAGCAATGCGAGTTATCTGCAAGACAAGTTCCATTTGATTGCGACTGCCAGAAGATAAGTGGGGACAGGGTAAATATTTACCTTGATCCCCGCCAGTGCCTCCACCAAAAGCGGCGCCTCCTCCACTTTTAATACGGCCTGACCCAGCTGTCCGCGGCTGTTAATTTTGGCATGAATATGTAAAAAAAGAGTATGAAAAATCAGTGGGACGTTACATTTTGAAGTTCAGCGCTGTGAATACCTTGCAGAGATAATTACTCGAATGAGGTGACTCATAATTCCGAATATAAACTGAATTTCAATAATGTTATACAATTAAATAGAATGCTTTTGATTAATTTAGCTAAAAAGTCTTTGTAAAAGTAAATAGAGTCCCCTTTTTATACTAGTTAAACCCACCAGGTGTGTAGGTTCCCACTGTTCTTAGCAAATTAGACCCTTCGCAAAGGTATTTTCGCATACTCACAGTCCGTTTCCCCACGTGAACACGTCACCGTTGCCATTGAGGAGCACGGCATGCTCGTGACCACATTCCAGCTGCTCCACCCGAAACTCTCGTCCGGGAAACAGATGCAGGCAGCTCGGAATGCTGTACACGGCGTTTTCCGAGCTAACAGCTACGTTTATATGGGATCCGCAGGCAATGTGCTCGACGATCGGCGTAATCGGTAGCTCGGGCGCCTTGGCAATCCCAAAGATAGAGCGCTTTGTTCCGAAATTGGATCGGGGCGGAGCCTCCAGTCTGACTGCCACTAGTTCCGTCTCCAACTTGGGCTTAACCATGTACAATTGACCATTCTGGAGCAGCACCAGACAGTGGTTGTCGCCGGCGGCCAAGGCCTTTATGTCGTCAGCCGCCTCGAGGGTCACGCACTCATTGGGACATTCTCCCAAGAGACCACGCAGCCACAACTTCCGGCCAAGAGCGAGGGCCGAATACCGCCAAGCGATCGAAATCGTGCCCTGGTTCTTATCCGACAAAGGGGCATTTATTTCTGGAATAAAATCAGGATTGATTAGTATACATACGGGAGAACCTCTATAACTTAAACACGTAAAAAAAAAAAAAAAAATGTAAGAATTAAGAATTATGGCTATTTAAATATTCTGTAATCAAGTAGAAATAAATTTTCAATAATAAATTAACTTTAATTTTACAATTAATCCTAGTTTTGAGAACTTTATTACAGTTTTAAAAGTTTTTTAGATCGAAATTTAAGGTATCCTGACTAAAAAAACTAATTTTAATTTAATAAAAATATATTTTCAAAAGTTTAACACCACATGAATTAATTATGGATAATATTACTGATTTTACTTAATAAATCAGCAATTTCCGGAATATAATAAAATTAGGGAAGCATTTTTCAAGTGACCTTTACAAATCTTTTTAAATTTTCTTAAAAAATAAGTATAAAACAATAAGATTTAAGATTATATTGTTAGGATAAGAACATATTTTAAATATATACGCACGTTTTAGGTCATTAAATTGATTTTTAAAATAAAATATAAAGGTTTAAATATTAAAGAAAAATTCTAGAATTTTAGGAAACTTTGTAATACAGTTCAGCTCTGTTTCCACCTTAGCCAATCCCTACTGTCCAAATTAGCTGAGCGATCGACGGCTTTTGTTCCCGTTTACAAACCCCTGAAGTCGGCGTTGCAGTCGGCGGCATTGCCGTTAACAAATTCATGCTGGCCAAAAGCGTTGAAGCCCGTAAATAGAAGCCGCATCTTCTTCTTTCTCCTGGCCAGCGGTTGCGCAGCGACGTCGCTTTTGTTGCTGTTTCTGTTGTTGCTGGAATTTGTTGGAGCGTTGAGAGAATTTGTTTAGTTGTAGTGCAGCGCTGAGCCAGTGCTGTTGTGCCTGGTGGTTGTTACACTTTTCGAATTCCGATTCCCCGGGAGTTCACCGAAAGACACCGCGCCGGGTCAGCAGCAGGCAGCAGGCAGCAGCGGATCAGCTGTTCCAAGGAGTATATTATTACAGTTATAGTAGTAGCCACTTCCGGTGCCCCGCAGCTCAGAGGATGGTAGGTTATCTGCTGGTGCCGTAACAGCTAATTAAGTGTCGTCGTCTTGTTATTCCGTAATTGTTCAATTTGTTTTCGTTTCGCGATCGTTGTCATGGCAACCGGAGGGCTTGACACAAAATCCCATCTGTCCAACACTAATTCGTTATGTTGGCTGCGGCTCGTGCCGAGCTTTTTCCAGCACTAAAAGGGTGATTTGGCGCGAATATTTTCCATATTCAAAAAGGGGGAAGGAAATTCTTTATTTAGACGAATTAAGAGTATTAATCCTCAATAATAAATATTATCAAATCAAACAACAGATATTTACTTAAGTTTATCGCACATTCTTACATTTTTTATTTTTAATTTTGTAGCAACATCTTAAAAAGAATAGAAACAATTACAATGATGTTTCAAACCACTTATTTGCTTTAAAAAAATGGCCAAACACATAATTATGCAAAATGTCTAATATAATATTTAATTTTTTTGTTTCTCTCTACAAAATTTAAAAACCTAAAGGAAAAAAGAAAGAAAGCTTATTTCTAGAAGACGAAGCTTTTTATATTTGTAGTTAGCACCCTGTCCCTATCTTCCTATACAGGCTATATAATGTAGTAACATCACACTTATCAGGGTCTAGAAATTGTAAAAAAGAAAATTGTACACTTCATTGAAAAATTCATCCATTTCCTCCAGTAAAGCTGATAAGGTAGGCATTAGCACTCTGTAATCAAGAGCGATCGTTTTTTTTTTTATAAGCTTTATATAGATGTAAATTTTTTGTTTACAAAAACGAGCCCCTCCTCATATAATAAAATAGAGCTGATGTGTTAAAATAAATTATTGATTCCCTCAGCTCGTTTTTAAGTTATTTGTTTAATTTTTCGAATAAATTTTTGTAAATATAAGGTGCTGCACTTTAACAACTAGTTATAATGCAGATATGTATATCACATGTTATATTTATAATTAACTAAACTCAATAATAGCTTTACAGATCCGGCTCGTTTGTACTAGCAATTAAAGTACTTTTCTGGTAATCAGGTCATTTCTGCTGAACAAATAAAATTTCTGAAATTCTATAATTTATAATAATATGTATACTAATACTGAACCCCTTTTTAGGGTCTGCTTTCGCTGTTGCGCAAACTGAGACCCAATCCGGAGAAGGAGGCCCGCATCCTGCTCCTTGGACTCGATAACGCGGGCAAGACCACGATACTGAAGCAGCTGGCGTCGGAGGACATAACCACGGTTCGTATGAAAGCCGCAAACTGCTTCCGTTTGCCCCATAAAATCCGGAGTGAACCCCTGCAGGTAACGCCCACGGCCGGATTTAACATCAAGTCCGTGGCAGCCGATGGATTCAAGCTGAATGTCTGGGACATTGGGGGTCAGTGGAAGATCCGGCCATATTGGAAGAACTATTTTGCCAATACGGATGTGCTGGTGAGATCTTATAGTAGTTCCTCAAATATTATTTTAATTAAAACTCTGTTTTTGTTAAAGATCTATGTGATTGACTGCACGGATCGGGCTCGACTTCCGGAGGCGGGCAGCGAACTGTTCGAGATGCTGATGGACAACCGGCTGAAGCAGGTCCCCGTGTTGATTTTCGCCAACAAGCAGGACATGCCTGACGCCATGACTGCCTCCGAAGTGGCTGAGAGGATGAGCTTGGTCCAGTTGCAGGGACGAACCTGGGAGATCAAGGCCTGCACCGCCGTAGATGGCACTGGCCTCAAGGAGGGAATGGACTGGGTTTGCAAGAACATGAAGAAATAATCGGTTTTTTATCATAACCGTCGCCTGTTAAGTTGTGTAATGCTATCTCTAAGATTCAAATCATAAATATATGTACTTTTAATGTCGGAAAACTTAAGAATTATGGTTTTATAATTTATTTGTTAAGCTTTCTTATTCAATTTGTAAGAGATTTATACACTTTTTCGTTCGCCCGACTCAAACATTTTGAAAACATAGTAGGAAGTGATTTTTAATCACTCAATTCTACTTCAAAACATAACTCATAACTATATACCTACAAGTGTGGCTTCAAATAAAATAACCATGTGCTTTCACGGACCCCTTTCGGTTATTAAGAGGATTCTGCCCACGGGCTCTAATAGGTCCTGCCTGCTGATTTTAGGGCTAGATAATGCCGGCAAGTCCACCCTGACAGCACGCCTCTCTGAGGTCTTGAATGGCAAAGTAAGTTAAGGGAATACTAGCCAACCTATGATTCATCCTTTTGAATCTTTCAGTCCAAGGAGGCCACCTCCCAGGCCAGTGAGTGGAGCCTGAGAGTCAATACCTCCAAGCTGCAGTTGTGGGATATTAACGGGGATCTGAAGAACAGACAGGCTTGGCCAAATTATTACCAGAAGGTCAAGGTTTTGGTGAGTGAAGTTTTCTAAAGGTCCTAAGGATCCTTCCCTAAAATCGATACTTGCAGATTTTTGTGCTAGACAGCAAGGATTCAGTGCGTCTCGGCGAGGCTCGTTGTGTCTTGTGCGATGTCCTTTTGCACGAGGAACTGAACAAAGCGTCTCTTTTAATTTTATCCAACAAAAAGGGCACCTCGGGATCGCTGCCCTTACCCACAATCGTGGACCTAATGGGTCTGGATCGGTTGCAGGGGAGGGATTGGACTATTAAGGAGTGTTCCTTGCAGTCAGGCGATGGTTTACAGGTCTGTGAGGGTTTATTAGCCTGATTTAAGCAATTTTTTTAAATATTTTACTGCCTTAGGACATTGTGAACTGGATTTCCAGCAAGTTTAATAGATCCAAGAAGAAATCTTAAAATTGTAGTACATCCAAAAGCAAAATTATATTTCATTATTTCTTTTGTAAGCCGGTTTTTAGTTATTTTTGTAAGTAAGTAATATATACGCATATTCTTACTGCAACAATGTATTAAATGTCTTTTAATTAGGAGCTATTGCTTATTTTTCAAATCTGCACGTGTGCTGATAGTGCCAATCAGCGAATGTTCGAATTTATTGATGCGTAATTCAAGGTGCAACCAAACGATCCTTTCTCTAGAAACTATATGTTCTCTAATATTCTCGAAGTTGAAGTAAATTATGAGCTCATGTACGAAGTGGTGGAGCGGCTGAAACGGATGGGCAACAAGGACTCCAGGAACCGGATTAAGAACTTCGTGGTGAAAGAGTTGGGGCAGTACATCGGAAAATCCCACAAGGATGAGGCCAACTGCGTTAAGCGAGCGACCTATTTATATAGATAGTTTGCTTGGAATAATATATTAATTTAATAATTTGTAATAATAAAGAGACCTAATAAAAGATGATGAACATTAATTGAAAATAACAAATTCTAAAATCTAATTTATTTTCTGATATTTTTACTAACAGAATACATTTAATTTACTTCAAGTTCTATTTTAGATATTTTTGAATACTAACAAAATAATTAAAGTGTATTAACAAAATCAAACAGTTTCTGTTATTTTCAAATGCATTCGAAGTTCATGGCCGGACAAAGCTTAGGAAAAATCTGCTGTCTAATCTAAAACTATGTATGTCTTATAGAATTTATAACTTTACGTATTGCATTTATATACATACAATGTCACTTTACATATTATATTTAACATAATAAATTACAGACGAAATTTAGGATTAAGTCGGTGTTTCCTAAGCTCGAAAAATATATCATATTCAAGAACATTTTGATTTTATCGGGAACTATTCGTTCTTAAAAACGGGTATACTTCTTTTTAAAGCCTAGTACTCAGATCGACAAAAAGTGTTTATAAGCAGTGAGTCAAAACGCTCTCCCTCAATGCTTATAAACACTTTATGTCGATCTGAGTACTAGGCTTAAATAAAGAATACTCATTTTCAAAAAATCCGTCCCAATATAAGAATTCTTCTTCTCGTTTCTGGTACTTTTGTTCTTGGCCTGATTTTGATAAGAAAAATACTAGTATCGAGATCGTTGGTAACGGTTTTTTCCCTCAGTGCAACAAAAAGAAGGAAAAATTATAGATTTAGGCAACCTAAGGTGATTATAAATATATAGTATAAACAGCCCGTTCAAAGGTATACTTGGTATAAAATTCAGCGACTCGAATATACCTGTATATATACTACCTCCTTAACTGTGGCGGCCTGTAAATAAGTTTTAATTACTACTCAATACAGTTTTTGTTTAAGCTTGCTTCAATAATAACCATAAAATTACATTTCTTGTACAAGAACAGGCCTTGCTTAAGTATTTATTTTACGTAAATTGACACGAGCACATTATACCCTGACACTCTTCGAGTTTTTTGGTACAATCAGGCACTTTAAAAAATATACAAAAAATAATATCACAATTTTACTAGTCTGTAGACTGCTGATTGCTCCATTGGCGGTTGATGAAGGCCATGGCATAGCCAATCGATCGGCCCACACAATGCCTGTCCATCTTCCCCTCCGAAATGCACTGCCTCAGCTGGCCCACCACGTAGTCTCTGATCTGGTTCCTGGTCTCCTCGCTGTTGATCCGTTGCATCCGCTTCTCCACCTTGTGCAGGAGGGGATAGGCCTGCGGATGATCGGCCACATCGCAGGGCCAAATGGGGGAATGCGGGTGAGATTCGGAACGAGTCGTCACGCGCGAGTCCTGGTAGTCCTCCCGGTAGTCCTCCCTGGAGCCAGTCAGAGTCCTGGCCTGAACGAGAGTCAGGGCCGTGATGAGGAGGATCGCCAGAAGGGAACGCATTGTAGAGACGGTCTTTAAAAGTAAACTGTGGAAATAGACTCCTCTTCTTTCGCTTTTATAGGCCCCAACTAGTCGCAATTGAAACATACATATTTGCAAAAAAGCTGCAAGTCTGCCACTTTTCCACTGATTGAAGCCTCAGAGATAAGGAAAATCCGAGTCAGTCAGATGAATGAATTGCAAGGTTTGCAGTCTGCATAAATCGGAACGCAAATATAATATATATTTACAGTAGATGTTGCTTATAGTGAATAAATAATATTAGCAAAAAATTAAGTCCTAAAACAAATTCAAAAATATATTACTTATCTTTAATTAATTTTTCCAAAATCGTAACAAATTTCGGGTAAATATATTTGAAAAGAAAAAAAAACCAGAGACCAACGCGAAGAATAAGAATTGATTAAATTAAAATAAACTACTTGGAGCCTGGATCCCTCTGCTTTCGAGAAGGATGCAGCTCGGTTTTCTCCTGCTCTTGCCGCAGTCGCTCCTTCTCCATTTTGGCAAACTTACTGCCCATGTAGAGCTGCTCCTTGAAGCGATTCTTTCGCCGCTCGTCCATGCTGTACCGCCTCAACATATCCCGCCGATCCACGATCGACATGGCGATATCCTGGCAGTCCCGCGAGGGCTGACAGAAGGTCCAAGACCCAAAAATGGTGTCCAGGCATCCGCAGGTGCGACAGTAGCCCACAAAGTGTCCGATCAGGTTAGAGTTGAATTTGCGGAAGGATAGGGAAATCGGGCCACCGAGGATCATGAGAGCGTTTCCCGAGAATTGCCAGTCGGTGAGATTGTCCAGCAGATCGTGTGCCCTCGGTGGCACTGTTTCCTGCACACTCACATTCAGCGTGATCCCTGCGCTAGTTGGGTTATCCATGTTGGACATTTCCTTCAGCTTTGACGGGTTCATCTTGACGCACTGACGCTTTGCACGTCCGGATTTGGGTTGGACACAGGTGGGCTTGGCCTGTGCTTCTCGCTCCGCTTCTACTTTGGCATTTGATTTGATATTGATGCGCACTCCGAGGACTAGGGACTCCCAGGAGCCGTTGAGGTCACAGGGTGCACCTGCGAAGAGTAAAGGATGGAATTTAAAATACAATTTAAGGCTATAATTTTAAGAGCAAAAAGCTTGAAGAAGACGTAATCACCGGCTCATAATAGGAAAAAGGAATTATCTAAGTTTATTGTCTTTTTGGAGCTTTGTAACTAGGTAACTTAATTTTATTGATAAAAATAAATTGTTTATAAAAATATTTAAAATTAAAATTATAGGAGAAGTACAGAATATTGATAAAAAGGTAATGATAAGATGATGATTTTCTTTGTTAACTATAATTCCCAACCAGATAAATTAAGTTAGTCAATATATTTCAGTTTTTTATAGAAATATTATAAATAACGATTACAGAAATATAAAACATATAAATTATTAAAACAAATACGAGTATACAATATTTATATTTTATCCCAGGGTTATCCCAGACTTAAGGTCTTACCATCTTACCATCAGCTGGATCGACAAAGCAGCAGGGCAGATTCTTCTCTTCCTCCGCCGACTGATTGCATTTGGTGGCCTGAATGGTCTCCAAGCGCTGCAGGATCTTGTCTAGAACGGGCGAAATCCCGCCCGCCTGCTGCGATTGGCATTGTAGATCCGGTTGTTGACACGGGACATTGTACGTGAAGTCGGGTGCCTTTGGAACGACGCCACCTCCGAGCTGGCTGGCTTTTGAAAGAATATCATGAGTTGAAAAGCGAAAGAATATTCGACAAACTCACCTAATTGCATCTGGGGTATCGCCATTCGCGGGGGGGCAGCTGGAACTTGACCCGCTCCCACAATCCGCTGAGCCATCTCGACGGGGGACACATGCATTTGGTTGGCCATGTTTCCAAGGACATTCACACCCATTTGTGGAGCTTGATTGACGAGAACCTCGGGAAATGGCACTGTCACTGAAGGATCGTCCGTATGAATATTCCTCTTCGGGGACTTCTTGTCACATGATTTTCCCTTGGTCCTAGCCTCCTTCCACCAGCCCTGCTTGGTCTTTAGAGCCTGATTAAGGTTCTCGACCTGCTTCTGATACTCGTCCACCAAATTAAAGAAGGTAGAGTTCTTAATGGCCTGTATGCCCTTGGTAATATGCATCGGATCTAGACCCGAATATAAATCCTTCCAGGGGCTTGGTGTCGACTCCTTACTCTCAGTTTTTGGCGCAGGCTCCTTTACCTTAAGAAAATCTTGTTTTGGAACATCTTTCCCAGCCGGTTCCTTCTCAAAATATTTCCTATAAGCGTCGCTGGGACCGGTCTTAATCAGAGGAATATCATTATGTACAAGTTGACGATTTTTGGACTTGGGTAAGAAGTAGGGTTTCGAGCCGCCGTTCTGGTTACTCTCCCTATTTACTTTGATAAAGGTTTCCAGGGCCTTCAGGTAGTTCTTGTTCTTACTGGAACTTAGTGGCACTGCCGGGGGGCCCTTACTTCTCACATTACCACCACACCTGATCGCTTCGATATCTGATGAAATATCCGATTGCCTGGGATACTTCTGATCGCTGAATATCTTACAGAAGCCCTTCTTGTACTCATCGTAAAGCCCGCCGGCCTTGATTGAATCCCTCCTCGACTTTATGTCAGCCAAAATCTGCTTGAAAGCTGCTGAGGCGTTGCTGGGCTTCATATTCTGAAACAGACCCGAGAGGTCGTTCTTGATAATACCCTTTAGAGAGGCTCTACTGTCGGTGACCAGATTGGCATCGTAATTGATTTGGCTTGTCAGATTGGGCTGCATTTCCTTACCGATCTTCTTTGCCAAGTCACTCACCAAATCGCCTTGCTGGAAGCGCTCAACGACATTCAGTAAGTCCACCAACGCACTCAGCCTCACAGACCCAGAAGGACTCATTGTTTTGGCCGATGATCCTCCAGCTTTGAGGGGATCACTTGGATATGGCTTTTGCCAGGCCTTCAGGTATTCGTTGTAAATGCGATTTAGTTCCATAATTCGCTGAGCTCTTTCATCCTGCAGGCTTGGCTGCGTTTTGGGTGGCAAATCCAGTTTTAGTACAGTCATGGTGCTTACCACGGAGGCCTTTCCCTCCTCGGGTTTTTCTTTGACCTTCATTCTAACCTCCGGGGAGGTCTTTTCCTCGGGCTTTTCTTTATTCTTTTTTGCGTCCATCATAGTGCTTTCCGGGAGGGTCTTCCCCTTTGGTTTTTCTTTATACTTCTTTAAGTTAGTCATGCTGTTATTCGAGCAGGACTTTTCCTCGTGTTTCTTTTTATCTTTCTTCTTTAACTGAATCATTCTGTTTTCCTCGCAGGGCTTTCGCTCAGGACTCTCTTTATCCTTTTCCTTGCTTTTTGATGCAAGACGGGACTGTGTGTAAGTAGTTTTGGTCTCATCCGAGGGTTTTCGATCTGAGCTCTCTTTGTCCTTTTCCTTCAAGTCCTTTGCCTTCTTCTTTAAAGGAAAGCGGGCCAGGCACTTTGAGGATGGATCGCATCGATCATCGGTGGCGTCGTACTTGATAGTCGGAAGTGCAGATTTCTCTTTACTTTCTGGTTTTACCAGTGTCTTCCTCTTGGGACCTATATCCTTTTTAATTGGAGTCATGTATTTTGATTGCATTGCGTTCGTCCTTGCCGCTCTCTCGGCTTCAACACCCTCACCCCTCCATCGCTCCCGATAGGCGTCGTAAAGCCTATCGAAATGCTCCTCACCCCGGCGGTCCACCATTCTCGACCACGTCGAAGTCTCTTTGTGTGTTAGCTTCTCTTGATTCGTATCCTTTTCCATTTGCCTTTCTAATTCATTGGATCCAGTTGGAACTGGAAAGAACAAAAACAGAAAGCCGGGAATCATAAGCAGATATCTCGACATCTCCTCATATTGTTTCTTCCAGCTCACGGTGTTTCATTCGAATGGATCCGAGTTTTAAAATTTTTTTTATTGCTGATTTGTGATTTAATAATGACATTATACGAAAAAATATTAAGATCGTATTTTGGAATGTGGTGTATTTGGGGTTTTCAGAGAGGTTTTTCTGAAGGTTTCTTTAGACAGGTTTACCGTAAGGTTTTCAAAAGGGTCTCTTGGGTTTTTGGATTTTTAGTTTCTGAACTCGAATATTAATTTCTGAACTCAAAGTGAAATTATAGTTTAAAAGAATTCAAAAAGGTTACCTCGGAATCGCGTTCACCTTACAAAATAATAACAAAAATCTATTTAAAAATTCACTTGGCATTTTTATTAAGTTAAGTAAAACAGAAAATTTGGAATTACTTCGGACTTGATGTTGTTTGCCCTTCAGGAAAATATTTCAGGCAATGTTGTGCCAGGGACTAGTCCTCCCCACTAATGGCCTCCAAGGAGTTGTCTCCCAGATACACCTCATTGCACTCCTTCTCGCTGGTGACCTTCTCCGTTTCCTCGCTCTTTTGGTGTCCGAGTCCCTGAATCGTTTCACTGACCTGCATGTATGGATAGTAGATGTTCACATGCGGCTTGTACGACTCCTTGATGACCTGCGGCGAGGTCCAGCGCATCAGGGAATGCGGACTGCCGAGCTTGTCGCTGGTGCCGGTCATGTGACCCGCCCCGAAAGGCTGCTGACCCACCATGGAGCCGGTGGACTTGTCGTTCACATTCAGGTTCCCCACATTGTAACGGAAGGCCTCGTAGGCCTCCAGCATGAAGCTCTGATCCCTGGCAAAGACAGAACCCGACAGTGCATGGTTGATCTCCGCTACCTGGGCCATCGTCTCCTCGATCTTATGATCGGGATAAACATAGACACCCAAGATGGGGGCCAGCAGTTCCTCTTTGCAGATGAGGTTATCCAGATCCTTGACCAGCACCACCGTGGGATCCACGAAGTAGCCGCGTTTCTTGTCGCAGCCTCCACCAAGGAGGACCTCACAGCTCGGGCTCTGGGCGATGTATCTCAGCCACATGTAGATGCGGTCGTAGGCCCTGCGATTGATCACCGCCGAGCAGAAGCTGTCGCAGTAGGTGGCATGGCCGACGAACAAGGAGGCGGTGGCATTGAGTAGCATCTCCTTTATATGCTCCTGCCACAGCGATTCCGGCACATACAGCATCGAGCAGGAGGAGCACTTCTGGCCGGCGTACTCGAAGGCGGATCTTATGGTACAGGCCACCGCTGTGTCCGGGTCCGCCGACGGATGAACAAAGTGGAAGTTCTTGCCACCGCCCTCGCCCACTAATCTGGGATAGTTCTGGTAGAAGTCGAGGTTCGAGGCCACCAGTTGCCACAGCACCTTGAGCACCGTTGAAGTCCCAGTGAAGCTGATCCCCGCCAGCTTGGGATGTTGGGTCACCACCGAGGCAAATGTGGTCTCCTCGGCCGGCACAAAGTTCACAACTCCATCGGGCACACCTGCTTCCCTCATGGCCTGGAAGACGAAATAGTTGGAAAGGATGGCCGAATCGGAGGGCTTCCACAGCACCGCATTGCCCATCAGGGCGGGCATGTAGGCCAGGTTGGCGGCAATTCCCGTGAAGTTGAAAGGACTAATAGCGGCCACAAATCCTGTGAGATATAGCATTAATTAGTTACAATTAATATTATTTTTTTATGGCAAACACCCACCTGAAAGTCCCCTCAATCGCATGAAATTCCTGCAAGCTCCCGGGGAATCATTGATCGGTTCGTAGTTGGCCAGCTCCCGCAGAAATACCGGATTAATCCGCATAAAATCCACCAACTCGGCCACGTCCGTCTCCGCCTGACGAAGCGTCTTTCCCTGACCCAGCATCGTGGCCGCTATGATCTTGTAGCGATCCCTGCCGGCTATCAGATCCGCCGCCCGCTCCCAGATCCTTATCCGCTCGCTTAGCTTGGTCTTGTCCCATTGCACCTGCGCCTCCACACTCCTGTCGATGGCCATTTGGATGAGGACGCGGTGTGCACGGCCATAGCGGGCAATGGGCTGCTGAATATCGAAAGGCAGCACCTGTTGAAGCTCCTCGTTTGCGCTGAACTCCTGGCCATTGATCACGATGGGTACTCGCTCGACTCGATTAAGGACACCCAGCAGGGCAGCGTCCAGCTCGGCGCGCTCCTCCGATCCCTCCTCGTAGTGCAATAGCTGCTCATTGGCCACCAACGACTCGCCCAGGTCAAAGTGCTCCGTCAGCTGGGTGATTCTGCTACGGCTTCGAACGGCTACGAGTCTTTGGTGGAAAGGGAAGATTTTTATGGGGTATATGCTTAAATTATTAAGAAAATTAAATAGGTAATAAAAGTTCCTGCTGATTTATTTACACTTATATTCTTATTAACTAAGTTTAAATTTGGCGCCATACTTAGTGTAAGACAAAATATATCGATAGCTTTTAAGCTAATGAAAATCTATTTGCTATTTTCAAGCTATATTTAAGAAAAGCTATTTGAGGTAAGTAATTATTGATATAAAGATTCTTTAAGGTTAAATAATAACGATTTTCTTGTTTTGCAATAGTTTTTATGCCAAATATTATTTAATTTATAGGAATAACTGCCTTGTAATGCTGAGTAAATATTAGCCATATTTTAAGCTTTCTTATCGCCATCGGACAACACTCGTCCCTGCTCTATCGATAGCAAATCAGCTGTGATTTCGATAAAACTTTCAATAATAACAACAAACTTTTGTCCCAGCTGCAATTGTTATTATTTTGTGATGCAATAAGGCAGAGATTTGTTTATAGAATGCAGCTCACCCGCCTTTTACTGAAGCCTCGAGCCTCGGAAGTATTGACCGCATATTTGAAGCAATGCCATGAGCCACCTTGGACATCATATTTCGTCAAGGTATGTCGATTCTCTCCTCTGAAGGATGGCAATTGAGCTTAATCCTATGCCTGCTTAGTGGCGGGATGTGGCCAACGATCAGCGGGGTATGTCGCACTTCAACTGGACGCTGGACAGTGGAACCAACTACCACATTCTGCGCACCGCCTGTTATCCCTATATGAAGTACCACTGTAGCAAGCGAGAGGTGCAGGATCTGTGGCTGGAGGACAAGTTCTTTCGCTTCCTAAAGGTCATCAATTTGGGTGGGTAAAAGGGAATTATTACTTAATTAAAAGGGAATATTTCTAGTATTTTAATTATTAATTTAAAAATAGATTCCCATTAAAAGATTAATATTTTTCAGGCTTACCAATGCTCTTCTATGGACTGGCTGCCATTCGCCTAATTAGCCACACAGAGATTGTTCATGTCAGCGAGAAGGTGAAGGTTCCCATATATTTCCTGTATGCCGAGGACAAAGGTGCCAGTTTTTAAGTTAAACTTGGAGAAAGCGAAAAGTGAAATGAAAAGCACAGCCTCCTTTATTTAATTATGTACATATTTATTAAAGTTTAACAAATATTGGGGCAACAACTTAACATATTCCGGGGTGAGTTCAAATTATTCTGGAGATTCAATAACAATTGCTTATAAGCTAACTCATCAGGAAACTTAAGCCAAGAGAAGAAGTCTCTAAGAGTTTCTTTTTAGCCTAACAAAACGAAATTAGTAAATAAGTCTGCTATCCACTATTGTCTTTTTTTTCTATCAAGGTTTAAGAATTAAATCTTTATAATCGAACCACTTCAACCCATAAGATTGCTTTAGCTACTTTCCAAAACTTAAAATCAATACAAAACATAACAATTGCTTTGAATTAACCAGAGTTCAAGGGACACCCCAGATTAACGCACTTTTAACAATCACAAAGTTTTAACAATGGAAGAAATCTCAGTTTTTGCAGTCAGTCGGATGATTCTCGCAGGTCTCATCATAATTATCCAGAAGCAAGGCCTTCACAGAGGCCTCGAACTGGGTGAGCGAGCAAGGTGCATCGCAATTGGGAATGGTCAGCTCCTTGGGGAATTTGTCCTCGCTGTTGTAGTAATAAACCAGCTGGAATACGATATAAAACCCATTAAATAACTCCAAAGTTATCACGACTAAAGCCACCCACCTTCACTTCAAAGTCGCCATCGGCAAAGGACTTGCTGTGATGAAGCTCGAAGGCCAGGGCCGAGGCATATTCCGGAAGCTTTGTGGTCTGATCCAGAATCCCCAAAGAGTTCATGACATTAACCAATGTTACATCGTGTCCGGAATATAGGAAGATCTTGCGATCGGGATTCAGGTTTCTCTTCCGCTTGTTTTGCATTTTAAGCAGTATGTCGGTAAGGAAGGCCCCTCCCTTGATCCGCTTCATCAGATTGGTCTCGGTGAAGAGCGTATAGCTACGCTCTGCCAGCGGCCTGATCTCTTCGGGATATATATTCTCCGTCCAGTCGGGCAGCACCAGGCTAGCCTCCACTTCGGTCTTCAGAGTGCCATACAGCAGCTCCACATCCAGCACATTGGAAATGTTCTAAGACCAAATAAAAAGGGAATTTTGTTAGTATTATCTCCTTAGCTGGTAACTGGAAAACCTCTCCCACCTTGCCTGTGTTTTTGGTCAGCAGCTTGTACAACTCCAGGTTCTCCTCGTTCAGTTTCTGGAGCTCCGCCGGCGGTGCCTTGTAGAGTTTCTGCAAGATGTGGTCGTACTTCAGGCAGGGCTTCTTTTGGGCCAGCAACTGGATTAAGAATTATATTATATAATGATGACTTGCATGGATATATTGCACTCACGATATCATCATTTCGCGCCAGCGTATTCACGGCCACCGGCTGCCAGGGAATCGGCAAGACATTGTTGTTCTCCAGCGGCGGCATCATGCCGGCCAAGACGCTCTGGGCGCTCATCTAAAAGATAACAACCAACCGGCCAACTGATTAGCGCTCCCATCCATCGCGTACAGATAGCTACAGTTCTAGAATATATATATGTCTATATAGTTATCGGAACGACTGACGCACCACACAGCGTTCCGCGGCCGAGCTGAGCACATGCACCTGCTGCTGCGTGTAGAGGCTGTTCGAGGGCAGCAGGCGGTAGTAGCGCATGCGCAGATTCTTTCCCAGGTTGTAGGCCTGCAGGCTGCCTTTCTGTGGGTGCGGAAAAAATTAGAATTAATTACTTGTATTTTAAATATTTATATAATTTATCCTATTCTATAAATGTGTTTTATTTCTACCCTAAATACTCTTACTAAGATAAATCCTATATTTAGTACGAAAAAAATTAGATTTAATTATTTGTATTTAAAATATATATATTCTTTATCCTTTTCTATATATGTTTTATGCCTACCGGCATTACTCTTACTTAGATAAAGTCTATATTTAGTTTATTTACGTTAATAGGACTACTGAATAATATTAGGATTTTTGGTAAAATTTAAACCTGTTTATCACACCCAGAAACCAAATTTCGTGTCTATTGTTCAAGTATTTTAATCGTGGGGGAAATATGGCTTGATCTCTGAAAAGTAGGCAATGGCTTTTGAGATTTACAGCCCGGGTATTCGGTTAATCCTCTTAGCTTTTTTTATTTTAATCAATGTTTCATATACGAAATCTTCTTTTTGTTGATTATTCAAATCTAATCAAGTAAAAACCAATTTAACTGAATAATTTTGGTGTTCTTGATCTTGATAATAATATCGAGTATTTTAGTGTCATCGCTCAAGCGCGTACTACTCTGTGATTAGTTTAAAAAGCTGAGGGATTTGCTACAACTGCGTCTGATTTGATTTTTATTACTTTCTTCTATGGATTTTATAAGTATATATTTACGAGAAGGAGAAGTCTCTAAGGATAATAGTTTCTCTTTAGCATAACAAAACTAAATTAGTAGATAAATCAGCTATCCACTTTTGTCTTTTTAAGGTTCTTTTACCTAATCCCTAGCTATCGTGGTTTAAGATTTAAATATTTATCAATGAACCATTTCAACCAATATAAGATCGACTTTAAGTAAGTCTCAATATACTTTAGCTTCTTTCCAAAACTTAAAATCAAATCAAAACATAAAATAAAAAGTTTAATTCATATTGCCATCATATGTCCGTTGAAAATATGAAGCTTTCGAGTTGGAACGATTGATTTGGCGCGTTTCACTATTTACCAATTTTTGTGAAAAACACTAAATATGTATATTCAATAAGAATGCTTCCGGAGCTCCTCTGAATGCAAATACCCACCGGAGTGAGGGCTCCCAAGCCTCCCTGCCAGTCGTGCGCTGCATGCGGATCCAGCGGATAGAAGCCACTCGGATTCTTGGCCCCATGTCGAAACAGCTGGGGGATATTGATAAACACACAATGCTCAGTAGTGGCTCACTTTCGGAGATATGGATGTGGCTCCGGGGCTTACTATGGATATCATGCGTAGATTCCGCAAGCCCTGCTCGTCGTTGCTGTCGCCGAACACAAAGTATGCCATCATAACGAAACAGAGGGCGCTGCCCAGGGCGATCACCGATATTTTGGTGCCGCGTCGCGATTTGCAGTCCATTATGGCTGCTCCTGCTGCAGTTGATCGAGAAAATATACTTTAGATTTGCAGCCTAAAAATAGTTTTTTGTTTATTTTATAGCGAGCGCTTTTCGATTTTTCCACTGTCCCCGTCGCTGTCTATATAAAAATAGTGAATGAAAAACAAGTCACGTCCGATGGCAACAAAAGCCGTATAACAACTGAGCAACTGAGCGGCGATTTTAGGCACAGCTAGAGGCTACCTAATCGGAAAGAGAGGAAGCTATGGGAATAGATGGAGAGAATATCAGAGAGACCAAGAGTAAAGATTTCAGGCAATGTGAGAGAGGGAGACATGTGCGAATAATTTAATTAGTTGCTCAATGAACGTGTAAACCAGGTCTCGACTGGGTGCTACTGTGTACTATATATGGAGAGAGGTTCAATTTGCACTTACGTGAGGATTAGTTCGATACATTACCTTTGTATAATCGTATTATTCAGGGTTCAGGTTATTTGTCTTTCAGCTTTTAGCTAAATACTCATTCTTATGGCCATGTGGCAAGGTCTCCTAATAATTCCTTAACTAAATAAGCTAAATAAATAAAGTTTTAACTCATAAATTGATCTTAAATAATTAATAAAACATAGCAAAAGTTTTGAATTTAATACTTTTGTCTTAAATCAAATATAAATTAATTAAAAAATTAAAAAACTATGACCCAAAATGAATCAAAAGTAAATATTTCCTTCTGTTGGGAATTAAAGTATTAAACCGAACTTTATCATTTAATACCAGAAAATTAACTTAGATATTAAAATACTAATAATAATATCGTAAATACTTGTTATACTTGTATATATTATATAGAACCTATGCTTCGTATAAATATACATATTTTTTTTATTATTTAACTCTAATAAAAGGCCGATTAAATTACAATTTGACCGCACTGCAGCGTTGTGCATGCCGTGTGTGTGCCGACAGAGGTCGGACAGAGAAATTACCTGACTAGTGAGTCAGGGCTATTAGCACCACTGCTGTAATTAAATTCTTGTGTCATTAAAAACAATGCATCTCTATAAAATATATATATTTTGCTTACTTTCAAATTGCAACGAACAATTTGAACAGTTCTCACACTATATCTACTCTATATATGCATACATCTGGACACGCATGTAGAAATCGTCCGACATGGAATATTGATCGAATTTGAATGTAATGCAAATGATATTGTGGAACCCGGATCTGGGAGAGATCTATGTCCTGGGAATGGTTGGCAGTTCCTCGGGAGCATTGTCTTCCTCCTCACTGGTGGGTTCCTCGACGAGGTAACCCCGCTTGGATTTATAGACCCGCTTGTGGGTCCGTTTCTTTCGCTTCGGGGTCACCTTATCTTGCATTGCTCCAGGTTCCAACTCCTCGCTGATCTCCACGGTGGAATTGGGCTGGGGGTCACCACCCCTCTGATCCGGGTCGGACTCCGTATCCTCCTCCTCTTCCCTAGGGGGAACGGCTATCATGTGGGCCAGGCAAAAGCCGCTGGGTGGAACTCCAAGCTCGTAGTCCTCCTCCGCCATCCTGCCGTAGTGAGGTGGATAAGGTGGATAAGGGTACTCCTCCTCCTCCTCCTGAACGGGCGCCAGCGCCGTGTAGATCAGACCAGTGGCCTGAGTGTGCCTGGTGGGCAGAGCCAGGTGGGATTGCACATCCGTCATGTAATTGATGACACCGCCAATGGGTCCGGCTACATAGGTGGCGGCATTCGCCCCGGGGAATCCATACCAATTGGACGAGCCGCCGCTGGTCAAGATCGGTTCCCAGCTATAGGCACTCCGCGTGCACCCGGCACTGTGGGTCACCGGGTAGTCGTAGACCCCGGGCAGCAGGTACCCATAGTACATACTTGGATGGTGCGACATTGTCGCCGGATCTGTTCCCGGCTAAATGGGTTGAGTGTATGTGGCTTTGTTATCCTCTTGACAACCCGCCCCGGAACTCTATAGAGATCCTTCCTGGGTTACGATAAATGATGTCCTGGGGAAGAGGGCTACGACCGGTGCCACCTTCAAGAAAAACTCCAAGAGAATCGGGATCGGGATCGGGTTCGGTTTTGGATTGAATTGGACGGAACGCGAAGCTCCTCCGTGTACGATTGCTGTTATCAATAATGCCCAAACGAGGACTGTATGAATTTGGAATTTTATGGTAGGGTAAATTTTGAACTGTGCCTATGTAGCTTTACTTATAAATATTCGAACACAAACCTCACATTCAACCTACTGGCGAAAAACTGGCAGCTTGCTTGAAACTAAACCTGATGCGAAATGAGGGAAAGGGACCAGGTGACTTGTTAGGAATATATATCATATATATGTATGTACATAGGTGTTATAAATATAATATTTATCGAGTTAACTTTAGAGAAAATATGAAAAGAAATAACCTTCGATCGAGATCAACTGGTCCCTGAAAAACAATTTAAATCAACGCTTAAGTCCGCTGAATTCCATTTAAATTACTTTCTTTTAAACTAAAGTCTTTACGTAAAAATAAAAAAGGGTTTAACATTTTAAGAACTATTTACGGGAATACAAAATTCGGCCAAAACGAAAATCCTTGATAAATTCAAGGCTTTCTAAAAGCTTTTTTTAAATGAATTATTTATTTTTAATTGTCTCGAATGACAAAATATTCTATCCTCCTCAATCCTTTAGAATTACTTAAGGTGTAGTAAGTAAAAACTCTATATTATATATTTAACCATATTTCTTAGATTGTAACTTAATTAATTTAATTGTGGAATTTTTTGTACATCAAACTAAATACTAAGAAAATAGCTAATCCTTAAATATGTACATTTTTAACATAAATCTACAAAACAGTCTTCAGTCTTAATCGTAATAAGCGTAATGCCTGGATTCCCTTAAGTAGATCCTCAATTCCCTCCCAGGACACATCGTTCCGTATCCAGATCCTCGTCCGAATCCATCCGCTGGCAATCCCCATGACCCACCACCGAACAGCGCTTGTAAAGGACATAACTCAACCACACGGTAAGTGGCAGCAGTGCCAGACCCAGAGGCATGAGGAAGAGCAGCAGGAACTCAAGGGGATCGCTGGCTGGCACTCTCTCGTCCACATTATCATAGTCCGCCCAGTACTCCTTCTCCAGACCCTGGTCCTGCTCGGGATCGGGTAACACCTCCAGGAATGCCTCGCGTATCTTGTGACCCCGATAACTGATGGCCACACAGGCATAATGTCCTGCATCCCTGAGCCTCACTCCATCCAGAATCAGCTTGCTGAGATAAATTTGAGGTCCCATCAGCTTCTCGGAGGCTGCGGACAAAAGCTCATAGGTCCTTCCATTGTACCGGACGATGTGTGTGCTGAAATTGGAGGCCGAGGCTGTGGTGGAGGTGGAGGTCTCTCCAGCTGACTGGAAGGTGTGCCGCCGGAACCACTTGATGGTGGGATGCTCCTCGCTGTGGACCCGGCACTGGAACACCACCCGGCTGCCAAGGAGAGCGGTTTTGTTATTGGGATACGAGTCCACAAACTCGGGAGCAGCCAGAGATGTATCTAGAAAAATATTAAAGATTTTTTGGATCATAAAATACCTGTCTCTCAAAGCATTGCATACTCTTGAAAGATATTTTAGAGCCATACTCACTCTTTACATCCAGCTGATAGGTGCGAACCAGCTGCACATCCACCGCCTGAGTCCTATCCCATATATGAGGATTTATACTGCATTTGTAGAGTCCCGAATAGCGTTCCGTGACATTCCGAAGCCAGAGCTCGGGCCGACACAGACTCGGCTCACAGGGCAAGGCAGTCCACTCTTCGGCGGACTCCAGCTGATGGCAGTTGTTGTCGCTGCATTGCTAAAAAATCCATATTTAATTAATTCAAGAAAATTAAATAACAAATTATAGAAAATAAATACCTTAAAGTACCAATGTATCTTGATGTCAGCCAGCTTACTTTCGTCCACCAAACCCTTGAGATTGCACTGCAGCTTGACATCAAAGCCGGCTCTCTGCTGAATCAGCTCGGTGTTTTCTGCAAAAAAAATGGAAAACATAGAAAACGAAACCAAACAATTCAATCAAGGCAATGGCAAGCGAATTGTTTACTATTTTCCATGCCGCTGATGATAGCCAAATTGACAGTATCTTATCAAGTGTTCAAGTATTCTAACCGAAATTGCGATTAACCTTCCATTCCAAACATTTTGACGAATGAATGCGGAAACGTGGAGTTACATAGAGCTTTGCTGTGAATTTATCTACTTTTTAAGACAGCAAATCAGTCACATATTCAACTTCTCATCAAAATATATATATTTTGTATTAGTTTTACGAAATTAAAAAAGTTTGTTATGAAAAACTGGTTTCAAAACCCTCAAACAATTAAAATTAAACCAAGACTCTGCTCTAGAATTAAATAAAAACCTCCAATATAATGTGTAATAAAAATCCCTGCCCTAACTCACCTGTATAATCCACAAAGAAACCGCTGGCTGGCTCTAGACCGCAGATACAAATCAGAATCAATAGCCAATAGACGTGGCTAGACCGCAGATCACAAATCATTGGATCCATTTCCATTTAGCATATCCACGACATTGCCTTCCCAGTTGGTGATTATCTCTAAAAAGGAACCTGTCGAATGCTTTGATTAGTTACTTTCCAGGTATCTCTGGTATTTATTTTTATTTGGATTCCACTGGCTGACGGGCTGGCTAGCTGGCCATTCATTCGCCCATTTCCCCCAAATGATCGATTTTCATTTAATTTCTTAGCAAACATTCGAGGCTCTCCTCGATTGTATTTATTTATTTATTTATTTGGTCTACGCGGTTGCATTTCCACTCGGCTCGAGCATATTTTTCACACATTTTATTGTGCGCTGTTGTCGATGGCGATGAGTGTAAAAATCCCACTTTTGTTTATTTACTTGGCCATTTGAAGCGAACGGGTGCTCTACATTGGCTCACAAAACACACACACAAACTGTGTTCATACCAAATCCTTGGTGCTCGCTCATATATATAAATTATCAGAAATTCGCTTCTCATTTATTAATAAATAGTGAGTGCCATTTATGCAACAATAAATCATTGCCGTGCCGATAATGCCCGTTTATCAATTGGGAGGGGAACCTTTCGGGGGCACTCGATAGATTGAGAAGTGCATAGAGAAGCTCTTAACCATTCGAGGCGGTAGTTGTATTCCAAAATTAATGTTCCATTTAGAAACTATGTGGTGCGAGGCAAATAAATGTTAGTTTTAAATAGACTTTGATTGGGAAGTAATATGGAGGAATCTGTGAATTTATGGGGCCTTTATTTGGTAGGTTTTTTTTCGGTTAAAAAACTTTCGGGCGCCATCTGTAGAATTAATGAGAATCGCATAGAAAAGCTTGAATCTATGAGAATCGCGTAGAAGAGCTATGTACAACGGTAATTGTATTTGAACATAAATTAGAGATGGAAAATAACCGAAGTATGTAAGGTAAAATCGAATTTAAATCGATTAACATAGATGTTTCAGCTCTATAATATATGTTTCATTTGTTTAGGAATATTTATAATCTCCTCTGGGAATATTAAAAAGCCAAAAATTAAGACTTAAATAGAATCTTGATTGGAAGAAATATAAAATAAAATGTTCCCTGATTTTATGGGGCCTTAATTTTTATTGCTTTCGCAAAACATGTCACCTTTGTTATTTTCCTAATATAATAAATCAAATAAAAACACCTCTTAACGAGGTTAGATTAAAGTGACGATGGCACACTCAACACAAAAAACTTCTGATATCAAATTTTGTGACGATTAATAGTTATTTAAACAAAAATATTTAAAAAGTTTTTAATTAGTTTCAAAATCGGCACGCTGCCTATTTTGCCTTTTTAAATTTTTCAGCTAAGTGCCGATTTTGAAACTAATTAAAAACTTTTTAACTATTTTTGTTTAAATAACTATTAATCGTCACAAAATTTGATATCAGAAGTTTTTTGTGTTGAGTGTGCCATCGTCACTTTAATCTAACCTCGTTAAGAGGTGTTTTTATTTGATATCAGAAGTTTTTTAAATGACTTATGTATGTACATAGATAGGTCTTCCATTGTTTTTATAAGTTTTTGTTTGAAACTCAAATGGGAAAAATTAACAAACAAAATTCATATAAGAAGTTAGCTATATGGGAGCATTGCTACTAATTTTGATGAGAAAGCAAATTTTCGGAGATATGTGTTGTACCCCGAAATATCTCAAGGGATATACGGCCGGAAGTTACTATAAAAATCGTGAAAGCAATTTAAAAAAATTTTTAATCTAAAAAAAATAAATTTTTATTCTAAATTCTTAATTATAATATTTAGAAAATTTTTGTCAGGGCAAAGTAATTATCATATCAAAATACTTTTCCAACGACATATAACACGTTTCTGTAACTTTAGTCGTTCAGAAGTTATGGGCGCGAGAAATTTCCTGTTTTCCCGCCAAAGTAGTGGAAAAAGCAAAAATTAGATTAAATTAAAAAAAAAAATTTCAAACGATTTCTTTTAAATTTAAATGATATTAAATTTTTTTGATGGCTTTAAATTTTATTGCATTGTGGACGTCTCTAAATGACTCTACATGAGTTTTTACATAAATGTATGTATAGTGCATGTAAAAGGTTAGGTATATGGGATCTTTGCTACTATTTTAAATGAGTAATATCTCGAGAAAGCGAATTTTCCCAGATATGTGTTATATACCAAAAGTTGAGCAATCTCAAGGGCTATATGGCCTTGAGTGAGTATCAAAATCGTTAGAGCCATTTTTAAGAAAACTTCAAAAACTTAAAAAAAAAAATTAATTTTAATTATAAATTCTTAAATATTATATTTATATAAATTATGTCAAGGCAAAGCTATTATCATTTCAAAATACCTTTCAAACGACATAAAGCACGATTCTGTAGCTTTAGTCGTTTAGAAGTTATGGGCGCGGGAAATCTGGCTTTTCTAGCTGTTTTCCCGCCAAACTAGCGGGAAACCCAAAAAGTCGTAGAACAAAAATTATTTAGCTCGAGCTGATTAATAAAACAAAAGTGGTTCCAGGACTTTAAAACAAAAAATACCACAGACAAACAGACAAACAAACAAACAAACAAACAGACAAACAACAGGACAAACGTTTTCATTTCGGAAAGGCCGTTGAAATCTTGTTTATTGAATATCTTTTGAACGGAGTATCGGATCAGGACGATCGAGGTGTCATTCGACGCGTATTTAAAGCTAGATCACAACAACCTTAAAAATTTGGGGATTTTTGCTCAACCGGCCCCAATTGCTCCAATTTTCAAAATTGTCAATTTCGCACTTTCACTCTCATTTCTCCTAAAGTTATCAGTTTTTGAAAAATCTTAGTATGCAGTTTCAAAGAGGTTTACAATACCTTTCGATCAAGATATAAATGGTTCTGATCGGACTATCGTAGCAGATTTTCAATTCTACGGCTGTATATAGTAGTCTCCTTGCGCACCACAGTCTCGGTGCTCATCGTCACTACGTGGACTGCCGTCCACAGTGATAATGCGATGTTCCTCCTTTAAGTGGGAATGTCACGAACAAATCATTTCCCAATCACCAAAACACTGAAAACTCATAAAACACTTTGGATGCGAGGGACGACGTTTTGTTTATGCACTTCGATCGGTGCTTTCCAAGATCGGCGAGTCTATTGTGATGGAGATTTATCTGCGTTGCCCCACTTGATTGGCATCGGACTCAATTGATTTATACGATATCATTTATTAGGTGAAAAGTTGATTGTTTAATAGACAATTTGTTTACCGATCTGGCCCCGAGGAGGAGCACACAGTCACTGCGGCGGCTAACAGCGGATGGACAACTGACGCGACGGCTTCATATTCGCCTTTCTGGCCTTCTGCTGATACGGCGGAGTGAGTGCTTTGATTAAATGGATAGCTCCGAGAGTCTCCGATTGTCCAAGTCTCCGTCTCCGGTTACCTAATGCCACACACACAGAATGCTTGAAGCTGGCCACTGGAATCCTCGCTGGCAATAGCTGACAACGCAAAATGGATGTTTTCCGGCGTCTATTTGCTCCAATTTGCTTTTGTTTTGCTTTCCTTCTCTCTCTGGGCAATTGGCGGCTACTGTGGTCCGTAAATATTGTGGCCACATCGATCGATCTCGCGATCGTTTGTTTTCCGTCCGTACGCGCTCCGTTACGTTACGTTCCGTACCGATCCGATCCCGGGGCTGGCTATCAACAAACTACTGTAATACACGAATCGAACAAGTGTTACCCCTCGGAGGCGACGGCAGCGGCCAGCGTTTGCTGTCGACAGAGCACTGCGAGAAATTGCCAGTGAGTTGCAAAATTTAATAGAACTTTAAACGTTAAAAACGTTAGATCATAATTTGTATGTTTTTAATTATATTCATCTTTATAAAAATGCTCTTCTTACAAAATTTAATGGAATTTAAAATGTTAAAAACGTTAGAGAAAAATTCAACTATATTCCTCTTTTTAAAAATATTTTTGTTACTTTACAATTTATATTTTTATTTTTTATATATTTATATTTTCACAGTACTATTTGTAATGTGTTTTTATATAAAAAAAATATAATATAATGTGTAGATTTTACAGATCATTCAGAAATACCTCTTTTTTTACGCTGAATCTAGTTCTAACAATTTTCTTCTTTTAAAAAGTATCGAAGGCAAAACTATTTGATTCAAATAAGTCGAACCGGTAAAGTTTATAGAGTTTACTTTAATACAATAAAATTATTCTTTGCAATTTTATAGTATATTTTTATCAAGTATTATAGTGTTAACAATTATTATTGTTGCAATTGTTATTATAAGGTTTCCCTTTTTAACGGGTTATTATAGTCATTATAGGTATAACAATTCCTATTGTTATTATAAGTTTCAGATTATTATAGGTACTTTAACTGTATTGCTGTTATAGTTATTAAAGTAAATAACAAATGACAATTTAAGGAAGTTTATTATTAATATTAAATTTATTATAATATATTTTTAGAAAGATTTGATATTTTTCCGATTTCTTTCAGTGTCCTATTGCCGTTTGGCGCTGGCATTGCTGGGAAACAACAAAATAAATGTGTTTTATAAGCAGTTTTGCTTATCGCATATCAATATCGGTGCGTAAATATACAGTAGTCGATGGAGTGGACCGATATGGGCCCTGGCCGCACACCTATGTACATATATCCACCGAGAGCACCCGCACCACTACTCGGACTCGTACTTTCCCACATCCACAGCCACACATTCCCACTATCCACACTTCCCTTCGAAGATTAGAGCTTAGGAGCTTTATCGGACGATCTGGAAATTGGTTTAACCCCTCGGAAGGGTAATTCGAGGGTTTTGCTGGGGATAGGAGGGAGGTCATGTAAATGCAGGCCGGTGGTATTTATATAGCTCTTGTATGGCTCATCGGTGGGGTTTTATCATATCGGCCACCGTTCGATTGCCGGGGTTTATCGCGGGCGAGGAGGCGGCTTATCAGGCCACCAATAAATGGAGCGGCAGCAGCAGCGGGAGCCATCGGCAGCTCGCCGGCGGACCGCACCGATCCGATGGCGTCTATAGATTGCTGCCAATGGCGACGCGACAACAATGCCACCAATTTGACCAGCTCCTCCATGGCAGTCTCCAAATCCAAATTAATGCCCAATGGGCCGGTCAACAAAAGCCCCGAACCCCTCGATATCTGGCCCCGATGGGCATGTGAAACTGATTAATGTGGCATTATAAATAGATCTCGAGTATGCGGTTGGGTCTTAATCGAAATTAGGTAACTTTGGGTCAAAACTTTATTTATGGTATTTACGATAAACAAACAAAAGTGTTTTATACTTGACTTGATTTCCCCTAAGCCCTTAAATGCACTATTGTTAGTATGAGGGGACAGTTTAATAAGTTAATTAACTTCAACGGTCAGGGTCTTCTAACTTCCAGATAGGTTTGTATGACAGTTTATGGCAGTTTCTTAACCATTTATAACTAATTGTTAGAGGTGAATTATAATTTCTTTAAAATCAGTGATGACAAAAATATATAAATTAATTTATCTGTATTTAAAAGCATGATTATTACATTAATTCTACATTTATTGGCCAAGTTTCAAGCCAAATAAACTCTTTCAGTTAAATCCCCGAAATACCGGTTAGGTTCGTATAACAGTTTATGCCAGTATCTTTTCTATTTGGAAGTTACTTATAAAACTTATGGTTAGGGGTAATTTGTAGTTACTACGTATTCAGATATTAAATAGATTAAATTGAAATTCTTTCAGTTGTTTCAGTAAGATTTTAGCTTTCAACGAAATCAAGTCACATTTTTCCCATTTGTTAAGCTGATCCATATAAATTCATAGCTTTTTGGCTTTACTTTCGAGTAGTTAAAGGCTTTTTTAGCTTTCTTTCCTAGAAAATAAATGCATTTTTCGAGTTAACAAACATCTACTACCGCTAAGGCTGACAGAGTAGGAATCATGAGTTACTGTGGAGGCAACATTGACGACTATCTCTTGAGGAGTCACATGCTCAAGAGGTCCTGTAAAAGTGCTGAGGACATGAATCGAAGGAGTAGTGAGTCAGATGAGAACCTCAGGCATGAGGACCCAAAGCTAGCCAGGAATTCGGTAGACAGCATTATGGAAGAGGCAAAAAAAGGCGTAGAATTTAAAATGGACCAAATAAAAGAGGAACTCAACAAAAGAGAGAAATTTATTGTGTCCATGCGAGAGCAAGTACGAACTAAGAAACCTTATTAATTTAAATTTTTAATATAAACTCCTCTTGGTAGTTACATCTAGAAGTACCGCAACGAGATCCTACGAGTCACAACAAAAGCTTGGAGCAGAAGTACAGGGCAGCTCTTAAAAAGGATGAGAAACTCGAGGCCGAGGCCCAGCGATCCCTAACTGAAGTCAACATCGACTTGGAGAAGCACACAGCTCAACTGTAAGATATTTTTAAATATTATAATTTACTAAAAAATACATTAATTAATACATTACTTAAATAACACAGCAAACAGCTGCACAGCACCCAAGTCATTGAGTACCTATTGATGCAGGAGCACATCAAAGAAAGCTTTAAGAGGGATATGGATAATCTCATGAAGAAGTTCGACGCGGAAATGTCTCGTTTCCGAAAGGATAACTCGGAGATCTTAGCACACGACCAGGTCAAGCAGAAGAACGATTCCTCTGGAGTCTCCAGCACTCATCAGCCTTAAACTCGGAACACTTCGAAAGGGTTATGCATTTTTTATTAGAACAGAGGAACTGGGGAAGCCTCTACAAGCTATGGATAACAGGATCATTACACCTTAATTGCTAGTTAATATTAGCTTAAATTATTTTGTTTCAAATTATACTGTTAAAATGGAAACCAAAAAAAATTATATTAAAATTTTAAAAGCCATTCCAAGTTCTCTTTTGTAAAAAATTCAAAAATATGGGTTTTAATTTTTTACAAAAGAGAACTGTGTGGCAGAGGAGTCATCTCTCCTCTCGAGTAAAAACCCTTAGACTCTGAATCTAAAAGGCCTCAGCAAAGGGCTAATCATCAAAGATTTGCAGGACGTAGGACACTGATGGACATAGCCTATATCAGACAAATTCAACTGCACCGCAAAACCCACCCTAACAGGAACCAATATCCCAATTAGCAAAATCTAGCTTTTAAATATTACAATTTCCCCATACATTACCTAATATCTATCGTTTTTTTAATAGTTTCCATTTAAAGCTCAACTTAATTTATTATTTCTTTTTTATTTTCTTTATTATTTTATTTATTTTTTCCTTATTATTTTTATTTTCTTTCTTTCTTTCTTTAATAAATATTCTCTGCATCCCCTCACTTCTCCTTGGGCTTTAGTTCATTGAGTTCGGTGGCATGTTCCGCCAGCAGATCCAGCATCACCTCAATCTTCAAGTTGCACATGTTGTTCTCCTCCTCGAGGGCCCGAAACTTCCGATTCAGCCTGAGCATATCATCGACATCCCCCTTCCGGGACGAGTGCATCCAGATGCCATCGGCAAAGCGCAGCTCCTTGTTGCCCAGCGTCAGCGAGATCTGACGGAAGTCATCCAGATCCTCGGTGGCCACCGGATGGCCAGTGTTGCAGCGACCCTGACGCACAGGAATCGGCTTCGATTCGAACTTCTTGTTGAACAGCGGCATGGCAAGCGACTGCAAGGGAAAGTTGACCATTATTGCGATTGGATTATTATTTGTTTGGGACTTCGTTCGTTGCCCCGGACAACCGGCACCTGCCGGGAGGTCAGCGAACGTGGCAGGACTCTTGTCAGTATTCCCTTACCGGCTTGAAGGGTGGCAAGCAGCCACCACAGATTGACAGCGGACTGCAAAGGTGTCTCCCTGGCCGAGACTGGGTTTGGACTCGCTGAAAAGCAACCACAGACGGTTCCAGTCTAACTGATGGGTGGAAAGTCCACATTCGGAGGACCAGCGGTTACCTGGAAGCAAATTCCCACCTTTCAGGGTTTACAGCAAAATAAAAAACAAATTATTAAAAACCAAAATAAAACTCGAAAATGAATAAAACAATAAATCAAAGACTTTTCAAATGAATGATGGAAATATCAACGGGCTATTGTGAAAACCAAAATAAAACTCGAAAATGAATAAAACAATAAAATAAAGATTTCTTACACGAACTGGCCTACTGTGCCCTAGTAGAAAATGAAATGACAGAACCCCAATTGAATTATGGAAATATTGCCGGGCTACTTTGATTGCCAAATCAATCTAAAAACAAAAAACCCAACTTAAACCTTCCCCCGAAAACGACAATACATCGAAATAACCATGACACAGCAGGCTAGTCCCAGGTGAGACAGAAAACTTCAATATTTTCCAACACAACATACAAATACCAGACAGAAAACCCCAACTCTTGACCCCATCCCCACTATCTTTCACTCTTGCCCATCCCCAGCACTGTACAGGAGGTGGCCGAAGGAGTGGATCGCCTGGTGCGGGCTACCAACGAGGACCTTCGCCTATTCCAGCAGGAGCAGGCCCAACTGCGGGCCAAAATCAAGGAAGTAGTCAAGGACAACAGTTGGCTAACCAGCGAGTTGGCCAGACACCAGAGACTGATGGCCGGCGGAGACCACCACGATCTGAGCAAGCGCCTGAAGCTGACCAGCGAGGCCCTGGAGGCCTCCCAGCTTCAGGTGGAGGAGCTGCTCAAGGAGCGAAGGAGCCTGCGCACCATGCAGGAGTGCTCCCAAAGGACTATCAGCAATATGGAGCTGGAGCTGAAGAAGTACCGCAGCCAAATGCTAGAGTCGGGCGATGAGGAGGTGAGTAAACCTCCTAGAACAGAACATAGTATGCCTTGACTTTTGTGTACTCACCATTGCCATTATTATTTTATAATTTCGATTGACGCCAACAAATCCAAAATTATAGTGAACACTTTCTGAATTCTTTCTTTTCTTTCAAGACTATCCAGCAGTACGTGAGGGCCGTAAAAATGCTAGAGGCGAAGATAGCCGCCCAGCAGCAGGAGCTGCGCACCCAGGCGGAGACCATCAGGGCGCTTCACGACCACAAGCAGCGGGATGGAGAGCAGCTGCAGCAGCTACAGAGCCAGATGCGGGAACATGATCAGGGCCAGTCCTTGGTGTCCAGCCTGCAGAAGCAGCTGAGGGAGTACGAGCTGTCTCTCAGCCACACTCGCCAGCTCCTCGAGGAGAGCACGCGCCGCGAGAGCGTGGCCATGCGAAAGGTCCAGGAAGCCATTACCCTGAGCGAAGAGGCCGAGCGGGCAAGGGCCGAGGCCGAGAAGCGGGCCGAGACCTTCAAGGAGGAGGTCAACCAGCTGGCTGGCAGCATAGGCACCATCATGGACGAGGCGGCCCTGCGTGTAGACAACGATGTGACACAGCTAAAGAAGAAGCTCGGCGAAAAGGACATTACAATTGCGAGCTTGAAGGATAAGGTGAGGTGTCACAGGAACTATTTGTATTGTTAGATTATGACTTGAAGCCTTATTATAGCTGAAAGGAGAGGCGGCTGATCACAAGGCGGTGGTGCATCTTCTCGAAACAAGGAACAATCAGCTAGAGCAAAAGTACAAGGCGACACAGAAGCTGAACTCCAAGTTGGAGGCCGAAGTAGAGGTTACCAGCCGGCGACTACAGGAGCTGGAGCGATGCCTTAAGGACTTTCGCAGCGAGGAGACTCAGCATTCCATAGAGTAAGTTCTTCAAATAATTGTTTACAATATGTTATAATCAACCCTTTCTATATTCTCAGCAAAAAGCACTACGAGAGCGAAATAGAGCGCTATGTGGACTCCTACAGGCACCTGAAAAGCAGTTACCGCAAGGCCATGGACGACATAACGCAGCGATTCGAATCCGTCATCTATACGCTGAAAACGGAGAACTCAGAGCTGCTGGCCGACAACCGTTTGCTCAGAAGCGGAGCCGCGGGCGATAGTATCAGGCTTTATCGTTAATTCTCCGACAAGGAGATATATATTTTATGATTACTATTAGTATTAAATGATTTATTTCGCGAGTGAGCACTACGCGGTAACCGCAGTCTGAGTAGTCCGTCCGGGAAACAAGCTGGGGAACCAATAGGCGGGCTCATTCTCCGCCTGCTTGTCTATCCAGCAGAGACCCTCCCCGAGGACCTTGTCCAGGGATTGCTGCGCGCGGTAGTCGGTCCATCTAAGGGGGAAAATATTTAGAATTTAATTACAAATAAATAGAAGGATACTTACCCCAAATCCCTAATCAGTTGACTCTGCGTAACACAGCCCTGTTCGGTATTGGAGGCAGCATTCAGTATGTTGGTCTCCTCCATGCTGAGCTCCCCGGGAATGGACTGGACCATGTACTTGCCCTTACCCAGTTTGTGGACCACAAAGCTGCAAGGGTATTTATTTTTAAATTTAATTAATATGGCCTCAAAAAATGCCCTACCCATTGCCAAAAATGCTCAGTTTCCTGGCCGCCATCAATATGTCCTCCTTGGTGATCTCCTGATGCACCACGCTCTGACCCCTAGCCGCGATCAGACGGCGCCTCAGCTCGTCCAGCTCCATGAGGCCGCCTGTTTTGTGATTGGCCGCCAGGCACACCTCCACCACCTGGACACCGAGCTCGTAGTAGAAGTCGCCCATGCCCAGGACACTCCAGAAGCCCTTGCCGGTGGCCAGTGGGTCCACACCGATGGCGGCGCACATCTCCTGGAACTGGCGCCGGAACTGGGAGTTCTTGCGGATGTCCTCCTTGTGCTTCATCGCGAATTCCTCGAGTTTAACGCGAAAAACCTCCATTTGCTTGGTCATCTGCTCCAGCTGCGATTCCTGCAGGTCGGTGCCCTTGTCCTTGTACTTTTCCGCGGCCAATTTCTGCTGCTGGATGGCGCCAAGTCCCACGCGACGACGCATTTTCGCTAGTTTATTAATTATTATTTGGAAATTGCTAACATTTGGCCAGGAAAAATATCAAAACAATGAGGAACAGCTGTTCACCGCGGAGATAACGATAACAAATACAGTGATACCAATTTAGCTATTTGTCCATTAGTGCCACCTGGTGGCGGAGAGCGCAACCTCGTGTTGCGGAAAACGTCCAAGTGGAGGCGCCAGATTGGCAATTTGACGTAATTACGTCACGGTGTGACCGTTGGTGGAAAACTCAAAAAAACCGCAGAATTTTGAATTTTTCATTTTTGGTATTTTCATTGAAAAGGTGTTAGGTCTTATTAAAAAACCGCCAGATTCCTTTCCATCACAAGCACAAAAGTTAAGATATTATTCACAATTTTTAACAGAATTTATTTATCTAATTTATATAATGTTCTATTATAATAGATAATTATGTAGTCAATGATTAAAATAATTAAAATTATTAAAATTGATGATACAAAAATATAAAAACGTATAAAAAACTATTTAATATTTATTGTTCAAAATCAACTGAAGAAAAATGTATTGACGAATTCCCCAGATAATGATAAAAAGCAAAATATTTTTATTTGGGTTTTTAAACATATTTTTAGGTTTGTGATTATAAATTTAGTTAATACTTGTCACGTCTTAAAAGTTCACGCCATTTCTGAGCAAGACATTCTTGGAAATCCTAGCCCGATCTTTTGAGTCTATTAAATCTTATACATATACATTTTATATTTAAATGGTTCTTTAAATAATAAATTTCTTTTAATTAATGTAATTAAACTTCTCAAATTATTAATAAATAATTATCAAACAAAAACACCTCTTAACGAGGTGAGGTAAAAGTGACGATGGCACATTCAACGCAAAAATAGTCTAACACAAAATTTTATGACGATCAATAATTATTTAAACAAAAATATTTTAAAAAAAATTAATTAGTTTCAAAATCGGCACGCTGCCTGTTTTGCCCTTTTAAATTTTTCAGCTAAGTGCCAATTTTGAAACTAATTCAAAAAATTTTAATTATTTTTGTTTAAATAATTATTAATCGTCACAAAATTTGGTATCAGATATTTTTTGAGTTGAATGTGCCATAGTCACTTTTACCTCACCTCGTTAAGAGGTGTTTTGGTTTGATATCAGAAATTTTTAAAATGACACATGTATGTCCCATTGTTGTTATAAGTTTTTGTTTAAAACTAAAATCTGAAAAATTAACAAAAACATCCATATAAGAAGTTAGCTATATGGGATCATTGCTACTAATTTTGATGAGAAAGCGAACTTGCGGAGATATGTGTTGTACCCCAAAATATCTCAAGGGCTATACGGCCTGAAATGACTATACAAATCGTAAAAGCCATTTAAAAAAATTGTTTAATCTTAAAAAAAATTAGTTTTAATTCTAAATTCATAATTATAATATTTAGATAAATTTTGTCAAGACAAAGTAATTATCATATCAAAATGAAAAAAATTCATCGATGAAAAAATTCATCGATGAAAAAATTCATCGATGAAAAAAATTCATCGATGAAAAAATTCATCGATGAAAAAATTCATCGATGAAAAAATTCATCGATGAAAAAATTCATCGATGAAAAAAATTCATCGATGAAAAAATTCATCGATGAAAAAATTCATCGATGAAAAAATTCATCGATGAAAAAAATTCATCGATGAAAAAATTCATCGATGAAAAAAATTCATCGATGAAAAAATTCATCGATGAAAAAAATTCATCGATGAAAAAATTCATCGATGAAAAAAATTCATCGATGAAAAAAATTCATCGATGAAAAAAATTCATCGATGAAAAAATTCATCGATGAAAAAAATTCATCGATGAAAAAATTCATCGATGAAAAAAATTCATCGATGAAAAAATTCATCGATGAAAAAATTCATCGATGAAAAAAATTCATCGATGAAAAAATTCATCGATGAAAAAAATTCATCGATGAAAAAAATTCATCGATGAAACAAATTCATCGATGAAAAAATTCATCGATGAAAAAAATTCATCGATGAAAAAAAATCATCGATGAAAAATAATTCATCGATGAAAAATAATTCATCGAATGTAAAAGTTTAGGTATATGGGATGTTTGCTACTAATTTTAATGAGTAATATCTCCCAGATATGTGTTATATACCAAAAGTTGAGCAATCTCAAGGGCTATATGGTCTTGAGTGACTATCAAAATCGTTAAAGCCATTTAAAAAAAAAGTACAAAAACTTAAAAAAAAATTAATTTTAATTATAAATTCTTAAATATTATATTTAGATAAATTATGTCCAGGCAAAGCTAATATCATTTCAAAATACCTTTCTGTAGCGTTAGTCGTTTAGAAGTTATGGGCGCGTAAAATCTAGCTTTTTTAGCTGTTTTTTCGCCAAACTAGCGGAAAACCCAAAAAGTCGTAGAACAAAAAATGTTCAGATCGAGCTGTATAATAAAATAAAGTAGTTTCATGACTCTAAAACAAAAAAATCGGTACACAGACAAACAACAGGGCAAACGTTCTCTTCTCGGAAAGGCCGTTGAAATCTTGTTTATTGAATATCTTTTGAACGGAGTATCGGATTAGGATGATCGAGGTGTCATTCGACGCGTATTTAAAGCTAGATCACAACAACATTAAACATTTGGGGATTTTTGCTCCACCGGCCCCAATAGCTCAAATTTTAAAAATTTTCAATTTCGAACTTTCACTCTCATTTCTCCTAAACTAATCCGTTTTTAGTATGCAGTTTTAAAGAGGTTTACAATACCTTTCGATCAAGATATAAATGGTTCTGATCGGACTATCGTAGCAGATTTTCAATTCTACGGCTGTATATAGTAGTCTCCTTGCTCACCACAGTCTCGGTGCTCATCGTCGCTACGTGGACTTCCGTCCACAGTGATCATCTCATTTAGAGATTATTTACAAGCATTCAGCAGTAATTAAAACAAATTGCACCTCAATATTTCGACTTTAAGCATCACAAACTATAATTAATACCATCTGCTAGCAGCCTTAACACACCAATATAAAGTGCATTTGTCACAAGGTCCGCTCAATTAATGCTTAATGGACCAACCGCCCCCATAGATCAATCAACAGCCCCTTGAATTCGGTAAAAATAAAAAAAACCGACTCGCAATATGACGAAAACCCATGACAAGCGAGTTTTATCGACGAGCCCGCATAGTTGGGTAAACGTCATCGGATCAGCTGCTAATATATGCCACAAATCCATAAAGTATCGGGGAGATGACAATAATGTTTATGATGCCAGCGAAAATCGAGCCCGCTGATTAAATTTCTCATCTGCAGACGATCTCGATCCCTGTGAATCACTCCAAATGCAGATTCAGCGATATATCCGTGCTGATTAATTATGCGAACCGCAAGCAGAGACGAAATTCAAGCTCATTAATAAGCCGCCGATTTGTTTTGGACTCCGTTTTCGTTGTGGTAGCACTTAGCACCACTTAACGGTAGGAGAATCGGTCGATTAGCGAGGGACTGACCGACCAGATCCCAAAAAGACGGGGCCCCAGAGGCACTCGACACCATTACGGTACGCCCAGTAGTCGGGATATACGTTTGCCCAACAGCAGCGCACGTTCCAGCGATCATCAAGTGATCGTACACGGAAAAAATCTGACCTGAAACAAGATAAAAAGCAAGATAAAACCAGTTGTAGAATAAAAATTAAACAAAGCACAAGAGAAGGTCAAAAACAAAATGAATAAATAATGCAATAGATTATATAATATGTATAATAATAAATATTACCCACTCTTAAGTAACCTTTTAAGCTAATTACTATAAGTAACATTATATCCTTTTTTTCCAGTGCTTATTTATCTTCTCACAAATATTCATACATATTCATTTGGCCATATGTCCAGTAACTAGGGCAAACATCGAACTCTCGCATACAACTCAATGCATTGCATAATGGCTTTGTTAATTGAAAAATCTTGGCATATCTATTAATAATTCATATCGATGTGTAGACACATAAAAACAAAGGCAATTTGTGACGAATAATGTAAGTGTGGGAATGTAATGTGATCTTTTATATGTGTATCTTATAGAGCGGGTTTAGTTAAGCCCTTACGAACTGAATTTAATTTGATTATGAAATAGTTTTTGTGTTGTCTTAGTCTATGGGGTTTTTCACCGTCTTTTTCTGCTCTTTGTCTTTGCAGATTTTAGAGAATTCGTTGTGAGGGAACCTCTGATGGTGCTGCATTTCGTGCGGTTTGGACTGATAAGGAAATTTATTTTTGGTGATAAATTATGACCTTATGACTTTAAAAAGTGGCAATCAATATCCTTCTTACCTAAGAACTAATACATATGACTATAGAGAAAGGGGTGTGCCCTTTACTATCATCCAAAATGTTTTTCTTCTATGATATACAGGTATGTTTTCTTTTTAATTTGACATTATGAATTTTTAATATGTATATATTTATAATTTTATATTACTCAGATAAGTCTCAATTTTAAATTAATAATTTTTTAATGCAAAATTAAATAAAGTCTAAGATCTGTTTTTTATAACTATTAAGATTTTTTCTAGACAAAATTCCTGGTATATACATTTCAACCTCCCCCTCTGTGTACATTTTCCTCCTGCTGTATTTTATTTCTGGATCTTATCGCCCTGCGTGCATTTCCTTTTAATTTTCCATCTGTTGGCATTTGCTGGATGCGCAATTATTTAGACAGGAAGCCAGCCGTGCCAGAGATGCTATGTACACGAGGACACAGGGCACGGGCTCCGGGTATGGTAAATATTTATTTATGCTTCACCGTAGTCGCCTCACTTGCAAATGCAAACCGAACCAAAAACCAAATAAAACACGCGACAGCGAGGCAAAAAATTAATGGAAATGCAAGAGGAAAACCGAACTTAAAATAGCACCAGATATAAATAAACAAAATGCCGCTGACAGACAAAGGGCCAAGTCGCAAGCGATCGAGGGGAGTCTGAATTTGATCTCGGCACACAGACAAAAATAATAGAAAATATTGCATTTTATTTTCTATTGTTATATATTATAGTTATAATAAAAAATCTAGAAGAAATTGATCAATACTGAGACGATATCTAAACATTTTTTAGAAGAAAGAAATGTTATATGTTCTGTTTTATTAGTTTCTAGATGATATTCCATTCGATCTTCAAGAGGACATGTACATTTTTGTAGATTAACCATTATCCAACGATTATCCTACAAAAATGTACATCGTTTTTAATATACTTGGATTTCCTTTGTAATATTCTATTTTATGTAAATAATACTACATTTTTTTCCTGTTCCAGGAGTGGGTGCTATACATGGGGATGTTTGACAGTCGAGGGCGAAATATTTGGGCAGCTGACAACACCCCAGTGTGGACCAAAGGGCGGCGCGTGCATCGCATGTAATCAGGCGAATTGAACACGAAATGCAATATGCCAGAAATAGTTGCAGCTTGACCAGATGCTGTCAGCTTAACGCGCCGCGAGATGCCAAGATCCGAAGATACAAAGATACATATGTACGTACGCACGCGGAGATGCAGAGATACATCAACTTCAGGCGCCCTGACAGGCGGAGCAAAACGATCTCATTTGATTTTCCATGCTCCGCAGATCGCATTACATTAATAGAGTCCGAGTCCGAGTCCGAGTCCGGAGTCCATTCACTTTTTCCCCCTGCCCCCCCCCCCCACAGAAATGCATACGAAATGAAGCCGCCGAACCGCCACCAACCACCGAGCGAGGTCACCACTCCCTGGCTCATAATTTATCCAAAACCTCGGGAAAATGGAAAACTTTCGGGCTCTGAAAACTCTTTTGTGTTATAATAATAAAAAATTCAAAGTGAATAAAGTGAGAGAGAGGAAATCTTAGACAATGGCAGACGAACGACGAGCGACGAACGACGAACGAACGAACGGCGAGGCGAGGGCAATAAAAACTGGATAAAACTGGTGGGAAATTAAGGAAAATCTTTGATAGTGTTTTGGGTTAGAAACTAAAAACCAGTTGGAAAGTTGCTCGCCGCAGCGATCAATTATTATGCTGGCGGTCGCTATTGTCTGGCATTTTCCAAGTGACTGCACAGAGAAAATAGGGTTTTCCATAAAGTCTTGTAATAAAACAAAGTGAAAGGTAGATATTATGAATAAGTATATTTTATATAGAAATTTTGATCAGTAGTAGTTACGAGAGTTTGCTAGCGAACTTAGAGTTTTGATTGGAAGCAGAAATAGCAAGTAATGACGAAAAATCAGCGATGTAAATCGTTCTAAAATCGATTTTTGCATACAAAAACATCGAAGACTTCGATTATTTTAAAGATTTTATAGCAAGTCATTTTAGGGATTAAACTCTGCTGGATTTTAATGGGTTTTCCGTTAAGTTTTTAATCCTTTTTAAGGGTAAACCCCTCTATTTTTCAGTTTTCAGACTCTTAAAGAGATGATAATAAGGTAAAATGTAAGTAATATTAATAAAACTGATCATTTCTGTATCCTACTTTCTTTCTAGCTCTTAAATATTAAATTAATCCTTTAATTATAATTATATTGTGTATTTTAAATATTTTTGCAAGGATTACCCCCATTTTAACTTAAAAAGAAATAAAGCGTACGCCTAAAATTTCCAAGTACGAATTCCCCGACACATTCCGCTATAAACTATAAGCCTGCTGCTTGTTTTTGGAAAAACTATTACAAATAAGCCTTGAAATAACTCAACATTATAGAAATATATCACAAAACAAACTAAATATCAACTATTTCAGCTTGAAGAAATACCAGACAGATTTCTCCCCGTGTAACTTCCTCCTCCCTCTTTCAGAAGCGACAATTGTCGCCTAGTTTTTCGCATTCCCAACCAGTTTTCGGTGTGAAAAGTAACGGCCCGAGATCGCGGATCGCGGATTGCGGACCCCAGACCCACGGAGGTAAATAAGATTCCGCAAGTGGGTCAACTGGGTGCAACTGGCTACAAGCATTACGTGCCACATGCAACAACGCACCGAGGCATGGCCGTCGAGGTGACCCAAAGATTTGATTTATACCGCGACCCACTTCGCAGCAACTTACACATGCGATTTGTCTTAGGCTTAGGTTTCCCCCTTTTTTTTCCCGGGAGGTGCTGGCCGCCTGTGAATTATGATGCCTCGGCCAGTGGTCAAGGGTTTGGGTTTGGCTTTCCCGCTGCAGCAGTCACACGATCCCCGCCAGCTGGGCGAAAGCGATGGAAATCCATCCTCTCGCGGCGATCCGAGATCTGTGTAGCCTCTATTACGAGAACGCCCAATTGAGGCGGCAGTGTTATCTATTGTGTCCAGCGCTTAGAACCGGACACTCTGCAATCGGAGGCTCGTGAGATTTATGGGGCAGCAGCAGCCAGAGAGAACCCAGAACCCGAGCCATCCGAGCTGCAATTAAGCGCCCAGCAGTCACGTAGAGTAATTGTAGTGCTTTCTGGGATCAGGGATCGGACCGACTGTCCCTCCGTCCGAAACCAGGAAAGATAAATTAAGCAAATTAGCACTCGGCGACCCGGGGCAGGAAAAGTGGTTTAGGGGGGAAAGAGGTATAGGGCAAAAGGCAAGGGCAATCGGCAAAGGGAAATATCGAAGCTGGCAGGCACTGGCTGACTCAGCCTGAGTGGTCACTGCTGTCTTATCCCCACGCTTAAAACTTGACAAAAATGTTATGAAAAATTAGTGAAATCATTTTTTGGGGCAGATATAAAGCTGATTCATCGACAAATAAAATATTCCTGGCCTAGGGCTTGTAAGTGAATCATAATTCTTACCTTAAGACAGAGCTAACTTTGTAACTTTGTAACTTTGTAAAAAAAAAGAGATACTAAAGCTCTTCTTTTTGTTTAGTTTAGATTTATCTAATTATTATTTATTTATTTAATAGGATTTATTACATACAAAATATCTTATATTAAGTGTCTGTAATTATTTCTAATTTATTTAATTGAATTTATTAAATACAAATTTATTAAATACAAAGTAAGTCTTTGCAGCCTTTGATTTACTAAAAAAGACGAATCAAAGAGCAATTTAATTCCAAAAACACAAAAATATCTTAACAATGATTGAATAGCAGGATTTTATATACAGCTGTTTCAGTATCACATCTGCCTCATCACTATCTTGTATCCTGACCAATTGCTACAATTTGTTGATAAACCGAGTTAGGTGTTCTAATGCAAAGCAAACTAGAGCTGGAATAACATCGATATTAGTCGATTTAAAATCGATTTTTACATATTAAAACATCGATCCCTTTACAGCTGTAGTGCAAGATCTTTTTCTTAAAAAAATGTATTGTAAAATTTATTATAAACTCTTTCTAGTGCAAGTATGTTTTGTTTGGGGTATCAACCCATATGCAAGCTTGTTTTTTTCACCAGGAAGTACGCTTTTGAAAAAGAAAAAACTTTCAAAATCTGATGAAATAATTTCTTGATTGAAACTGGTTTTAAGTGTTCGCCCAGAATTTCGTAACAGAATTAAAAACCGGTGTGTAAATTACATATTTTGTGATTGATCCACATAAAAACTTTCTTTAAATTTCCACCTCTTTTCTGATTAAATCACAGTCGAGGACAATGGAAGCAATCAAGGAACTGGCTCCCTAATTACAAGCCTCTATAAACGGCCCCGGGAATGGGGGAACGTGTAATTCTATCTCCCGAGTGTCCAATTGATACGCACTTATCGCCCCGCCGACGACGGTTCCTGATCTGCTCCCGATTGCCCCCGGCTCAAAAAATAAAATAAAACCGCATAACTCAACCCTTTTCCCCTGCTTCGTGCGGGCAAGGCCATAATAAAAGCCAAAAAATAAGAAAATAAAGAAAAAAGAAACGAGGAACCTAAAGCGGACAGCGACAATTCCTCCACGACTGTCTATGCTTTTTGGGGAGCAGATGTTACTTTTGGCGGCTCAAAACGAGAATTCTTTGAGCCGGCTCCGGCCTCGTCCTTGTCCGCCTCGCCTGCACCTCCGCTCTGATCCTTGGATTCCTCGATGATTCTCCTTCTCCTGCTCCGGCTGCTGCTGCTCAAAAAAACAAAACCAGAAAAAGGAAAGGGACAGGACAGGGGCGGGAGAAAGGAAAAAGCAAAGCACTTGTTCCAGCTTGAGCAGCTCAACGAGATATTCAGGCACTGAGAGAAAATTTAGCTTAAAAGAAGATGTTATTTAAAATATTAAGTTTCTGCTCTTTACTATTTATATTTCAGAAGGATATTTAATTTTATTTTAAATATGTTAAGTATTACTCAGACTCTTTCATTTCGAGGATATTCCTTTAATAAAGTTTCGTAATTTTTTCTCCGTGGAAATGTTTTTACAAATTTCAATAAATATTTTCCAAAGGTTAAAAGAAGATATTATTTAAAATATTAAGTTTCTGCTCTTTACTAATTATATTTCAGAAGGATATTTCATTTGATTTAAAATAACTTAAATATTACAATTACTGTCTCAGTTCTAGGATATTCCCTTAATAAAGTCTCGTAATTTTTTCTCCGTGTAAATGGGGATGTATTTCAAGTGCGGAAACGGGAAGAGGGTGAGATAGAGACGCAAAGGAAGGGGCAGAGAGAGGGCGATTGCACCGGGCGGCTGTGTCAGATTCAGGTTTTGGTTTTTGGCGCAAAAAATGTGTGTGCTCAAAATTACCAGCAGAGCAGCAGGTATTCGCACTCGTATTCGTATTCATATTCGTATTCGTATCCGTGTGTCTCCGTTGATGAGGGCAGCCGCATCCACATCCACATCCTCATCCAGAGCAGCAGCCGCAGAAATTGGCGCAAAAATTACAGATGCCTCAAAAAAAAAAATAATAATAATAAAAACGAAAAATGGAAAAATGGAAAGCAACTGCAACCGGCACAGGTTCTGCCATCTGTGTGTGTGTTAGTGCCGAGCTTAATTTATGATGCATGCCAAAGACCATAGAGCTATATTATATACACTATATAGTACTGATATATATTCCCAACAAAACCCCACCTACCATTTGCATCCCTATATACATACGTAGGGGTGCATACACACTCACCCACAAAACGCAGCCACGCACTAAAAATAGCTTATTGACATCGACCCTACACGGAAAGGAAAACTAATCATTTTCCTACCTAATATTAAGAGCCAAGAATCATATAATTAGAGTATATTTTTACATGGTTCTTGGATCTTAATATTAAGTGATCTACAATTATCAAGTTCTATATGATAAAAGATTATCTTGGTCCATTTCATTTCCATTGCTTTGTCCTATTAATAAGTACCAAGTCGTTAATCCCAATTTTCCACCTTATTTCCGTTCTTATATGATACAATTCGGAATAAAATTGGCAAAACTATGATTTAAGGAGTTATTAATTAAATTTAAAATAGGTTAAAGGCGATTTGGATTTATATGAACGATTTAAAAAGGGTTTTAACTAGGAAAAAAGCATCAAGTTTAAACGGGAAAATAAAGCAAATTAACGCGATTATCCCAAAAATTCATAGGATCTGTACTTAATATATCAATTCTGTATCTGTGTCTTCTCTGTGCATTTCGAAAATTAAGCGTAAAGTTGTTGCAAGAATTACGTTTAAAATTCTCAAGTACGAATTCAGCCACACGTTCAAGGCTTTCTCTATCTTACTCCAATAAAGCCCTAACTATATCTCAGAATACATCGAATATTTGCCTAATTTTTTTCCTGTGCACAGTATCCGCTAGATACATTATACCCAAAGCAGTGCCTAGTTGTTGTTGCCACGTGCAGGCAAAGGCAGCCCAAAAAATATATGTATATATACCATATTGCACATTTGCACTCGCCGACGAAAAACAACGGAGATAGCAGCCGGGACAGGAGACAGGGGAAAGCAGCTCTTTAATGAGCTCATTTATTAATTAGACGGACGTGACGTCAGCGCAGACAGAGCAAAGACAGCAGCGCCCTGCATAACTTCGACCTTTAAAACACAGCAGTTAACCTCAGGAGCAGGGCGCGTGCGACAGTTCCATTGATCGGATCCGTTTCATTCATATTATTGTTCGGTTGCGTTCCATGGGTTACTTGGTACGTGGGCCATAAACTAATTTCTGGCAGACGGCGAAAACACAGGGAAAACAGCTTGAGTTTTTCCGCAGACAAGCTGCGTTCGACGGAAGTGACGGCGCAGGCAGGAAAAGTAGCCCATCAGTAGAGCCAGACACGTACCCAGCCAGCCATCTAACAGATAAAAATAGAGGCAATGCGTGCATTCAAATCAGCGCAGCCTCGAAATCAAAATGGGTAAAGCTGAAACGCATTTCACCCGAAATGACGCAGCAACTGGCGGAACAAAAAAGGGGAAGAAGATTAAAGGAAAAATCGCAGAAAGGGGATATCTGCAACTTTCACACATTTCCAACTGCATTGTTCCCTTTCGAGTGGTTCCCTATACTCGTTCGTATGGGTTTTGGCGCGAGGGTTGGTTTTTGCATAGTTGCTGGCACCACTCCGACCTGTGCCACCGATCCACCCGATCCCATATCCGATCCTCGATCCTCAGTCGCAACCCTCAACCCCTGTCCCTGGTTTCACCTCCCTCTGTCCCGGGGCAGGTAGTTGCCAATCCGAATTTGGACATCGCGCCAAAAAAAATAATAACAATAAAGCAAAGAAAAACAATCATCAGCGGAATACAGTGAACACGCTGGGGATTGAACTTTTTATACCCGGTATCTGGAGTGCCAATCGAAAATACCCCAAAAAGTACAAGTATTCTTGAGCTCCTTCACCAGACTACTAGATTTAGCCATGTCCGTCTGTCCGTTGCTTTGTCCGTCCGTTTATCCATTTGAAACAATAGATCTCAGAGATTATATGAGCTTGGACTCCAAATTCAGGTGACATCATTCTGACTATAATTAAAATGCTTTGAACAATCAATTTAAGCCTGAGAAAAAGGCTATACTTTTATTCCAATTTCCTCATCTTTAGGCTACCAAACCCCCAGCCTCTTTTCGAGTGACCACTGTACCCATCTGAACGAACAATAATAAATCGCAATCCTTTGGGCGCAGCCTTTGTCCGGGCCACTCTTTAAAATGACTAATCGGTTCGGAGTCCAGGTCCGGCGGTCAAAGAGCCAGACAGAGATCAAGACCAGCTGCTTGATTTTCAGTTCCCGTTCCCGTTCCTCTGCCGGTTCTGACTCAGCATTATTGAAATTACTTGTGGCCCACATTCCCATCGAGTGTTACCAACTCCTACCTCTATTTCTATGCGGTTCTTCAACTCTTTTCACTTTCGTTTGTTGGCGTTACGCTTGAATTGCCGCCTCGAGCGCGAAAGTGTTTATTTCTACATAAGTTGCGTCTGTAGTTGTTTTTTTAAAGATTTTTTCCGGGAATTGTTTTTAGTCCCATGTAATTTGTTCCTAGCCAATTAGGCCGTTTAATGCCGCATGAAGCCCGGTTCTGACCTTGAGTTAGGGCCCAAAAAGCCCGTCAACATATATTAAGTCTAGTCGGTATTTGTGTGGAGCTAACACACACTCAAGTCGGGAATCTAGCATAACTAATTGTATTTACACGCCATAATAGTAAGTAATTGGCACACGGAAAACAGATTCACTTTCCGCAGTTGTTACATGTAAATATTTAATATCGTAAGAGTAGGTTCTAGGTCTAGTAAAAGGGGAAACTAATTGTACTGTAATAGTAGGTTCTCGCGCTCTGTGCTAGACTCTCTTAATTTCCCTTGAAAAATTGGAGAAGGTGACGGTGACGCCTGCTTTGGAAGTACTTTTACTCTTTGGTAAGTCTTTGATCGTATTGTGATGTGATTATATTCGACTATTTCGAATGAATGTACTTCAAATTCATATATCACAATATGGGTTATTATTGACAATACCTGAAAAATATAAAAACAGAAATATAAAGCAAATTTAACACAAATAAAACTATTTTGATTCAATCCCTCCACTTCAAGATATTTTCAGGAATAATAAAAAATGGGTTTATATTGTGAATCTTTTAAAATAGTTAAGTACTTCAGGAAAGTAAGACAAATTCAAATACAGTACAAACACAAATATGAAATTAAAGATTTTAATTTTTGAACAAAGAAGTTGAAAAAAGGGGTTTTTCTCCCCATAACTTTGAGAATTTAATTCACTTTATGACGTCATCAGAATTCGCTCTGTGCTCATCGTTTCTCTGCGCCACCTTTTTCATGCGCGAGAGAGTGCTGCGAGAAAATGTTGCCAGCCAAATGTTGCGAGAATCAGCTGCTAGCTAACATTCTGTTAACGCCTAACAGAAATTTATGTTAACCGGAGAGCACTCTCTGTTATTTCGCTGCTGCCTCGCGCAGTGTTGCCAATTTAAGCTATTTTCCCGCTAGCTAGCGGGAAGAACAGCTATTTGCAAATTAGTTTCATTGAAATTTAATTAATTTAAACTTTTTAAAAAATGTGTTAATTATTGTACTATTGCAATAAGGCTTACAATTACTAAGCAAACAATTTGTAAGCCTATTACATTAAAATTAAAAATTAAAATTAAATTAATAACTTCCACTTAATATGCTAATACATCATATGAATAATTATTAGGGATTTGAAAATTAATTTTGAAATAATTTGATAATTTTTTTTTTTTAATTATTAATTATCCCGTATAGGGAACAATTTCGTTTTAGAACTGAAGATTTGTTTAGCTACCATAAAAACCGACAAGTTCGCAACACTGGTCAGCAGCAGTTCCCCAAGCAGCAGTTTCCCAAGTTCCCTTTTGTTCAGTTTGTTCGCATTCGGCAAGCTGTTTGGACGTGTTTGCTCATCTAGAACTGAAAGATACAAAATTATTTTTTTACCATTGAGAACTCTCGAAATACGAAATCGTCGTTCGTTCGTTTGTGTGTTTCCCAACTTTCATTGACAAATAACTGGCGGATAAAGAATAGCTGCTTAAAAAAAATAATACTACATCAATCGCAGTGAATTTCTCCTTTCCCTTCGCTCGTGAAAGTCGAAATTGTAATTCGGCGACGACCTGAAACTGCAATTGCAAAATGCATCAAATACGCACGTGAACTTCGCACAGTGTACGAGTGTGCGCAGTGTGTGTGTGTGCTGTGATTGTGTGTATGTGAAAGTTCGAGTGAAAGTAGCGTGAAAATAGCAAAAAGAGAAACAAGCTAGCAAAAGTACACGCAAAAGATACAGCACTTGCAAGCTAAACCAAAATAAATAAAATACAAATTAAATAAAACAAAGGAACAAAGCACAGAAAAAAGAAAAAAAAACTGACCAAATCATGACTCTGTGTCCGCCAATAAATCTGCATGCCACCCACCGCCCCGCCCTGCGTCCGGCGCCGTCGCCCTCGGAACGGAAGAGCATCGCCCGGAATTTGTTTGGCAACTCGCCCGGCGAAGACATCAATGAGCTGCTGGCCAGGGAGCAGCGCAAGATGATAATCCATATCAAGGAGCGCTACAACTTCGACATCCTGAAGGAGGAGCAGCGCGAACAGGAGGCGGCGGAGGTCACCGGGCAGAGGTATCCCTACCAATCGGTGGTAACCCCACCGCTCAGCGATTCCGCCACAACCAGCCCCAAGTCCTGTCCCGAAGCACCGCCCTCGATGGGCTCCGGAGTGGCCCTCTCCGCCAAACAGATCTCCATCGCCATCAAACGGATGAGCAGCAGCAGTTCATCGGATCTCGCCAGCAGCACGATAGATGGCCAAAAGGCAAGGGCAACGCAATCATTGGGCCTGAAACGTGAGTATTTTTTTAGTGAAATATGGGAAAACCCCAAGTAAAAACTATTAAAAACTTAAGAGCGAAAGATCAAATTCAAATTCTGGGAGATTTTACCTATACCTATTCACAAGACTTCCATCTAAAAATAGTGGGGATCCCTAAGTTACATTAAATCCAAAAATAGCTCACTAGTATTCACTTCTAGTGAATTATAAATCTAGAAATTATAGATCTAGATGTGAATTTTACAATATTCGAAGAATATCATATCTAGATGGTGATTTTTCAAATTATTCAGAGCTCTAACTCGAATCCCACTAACAATATACAATTTTTTTACAAATGTATCTCAGTATTTCACAATTTTAGAAAAATCAAATGGAGATACATTTGTATCTATTTTATAGTTGTAGAATTATAAATTAAAAACTCAAGTTTTATTTACTGAATCTAAAAATTGGTTCTTTGTGGCTTATTAAATTGTTTATTTAAGATTTGTAATTATATTTTAACTGGAATACAAAGGATATATAGAGGTTTTTCATTGACCCATAGTTGAGTTCGATTCATAGAGGGTTATACCGTTTTTCCTTTAGTTGTCCAATAAGCGGGCACCTGATTTTTCATTCCCTTTTCCCCTGTTCCTTCCATTTGCTTTCCCTCTTTTATTTTCGTCCTTTAAATTAACCCCTATGCACTTCTTTCCGTTGGTCGCAAAACCCACCCTTACTTCGGGATTTTTTCTAATTCTGTATTTCCCTTCGTGCGTTGATTCTTATTGTCACTTCTTTGTCCTCTTTTCTGTTTCGGTTTGGTTTTGCTTTTCGATTCCTTTTTGGTTGCATTCAGGTGCATATCCCAAGGATATGGATTGTAAAATAGAATCTAAAAAATGGATCTTTAGATAGATATTTTCCAATGCGTAATATTTTAAAGAATCTAAAGTATCTGAAGCTTAAATACAATTAATGATCAGCTTGGGGGATTATTTCTATCGTTTTATTAGTTAAGGATTTACAATGTTATTCCACGTAACCCCAATAGGGATTTTGATGGATCCGATTTTTTAAGCCGAAATCCCTTGTAAACCTCTAATATATGGGGTTTTATTATCCCAAGCAGTACTGTATGATACAGCGGCCTTTGGTTATTTAACCGCGCTAAGGGCTCGGATCAATATTTGCAACAACTGTGCACACACAATGCACTCTACTCTTTGGTTGTTGCTGTGTTGTGTGTTGTTGGACGGGCCTTAAGTGCCGTTAATGCCCCCTTTTTATCGGTTTGTTTGGCAGGGCTCCCCCCTTATTCCCAGTCGCACTTTCATATTCATATTCATTTCACGTTTATTTTTTTTCGTTCGAACTCGGCGAATCTCTTGTGCTCCAACGAAAGCTTGTTTTTCAGTTTTTGTTTTGGTAGAGGTTTGTTATTTTGCGCCGTTCCATTTTGCCCTGTTTCCTAACCACTTACGATACGAAAACGCTACGAATTTTATTCACACTTCGCTTTCATTGTGGAGCTGTCGGACTTCGTTATCAATTCCGCATGTCAAGGCCCGATTTCGTTATTGACGCTTGAGTAGAAAGTATCACGAAGTATAATATTACTCCTTGACTAAGCTAACCCCACAGTTGGGATTCTTTAGACCGGATTCGAGTCGGTGTTTCTTGGGGTAACTTTAATATGATATTGAATTGGGAATAAGTACTATTTTTGAGTATTTTTTATTTCTTCTGTACAATATTCCTAATATCCTAAAATGATTATTATTGGAATATCCATATATTGCATTTGTATAGTTTCCTGATCTTTGATACTTTATAAATAATATATTTTTAGGATACTTTTCAAAAATGTATAGTAAGTTGTTATTGCTTAATGCTGTACAATATTCAAAAGCTTTTTGAAGGGCCCAATATCACTAAAATTCCCTTTTTATTTGGAAAAACTTTTAGAATTTTTGAAAAATCACATGTTTTGGATACATAAAATAGAATTTTCAACTTCAAAATCTTTCAATTCTTACAGTTTTGAATTCGCAAGTTAATAGAAAACATTTTTGTAAACTTTGATTTATAGACGTTCGACTGTACCTCCATTTGTTGGTTTATTGTTATTTATGACTGCTTTACTTTGCGCTGATATTCCGCTGATAAATCGTGGCAAACAGAGAAGGCGAAGTAGAGAAGGAGGAGAGGAGAGCGAGAGAGAGAGAGGTAAGAGAGGAGAAGAGCGAGAATTGTCGCCAGTTTGTCTTTGATTTGGCAGTGTGTCAAAGCGAAAAAGCTAAACAACAAACTGTACGCCAAAATAAAAACTGTTGAATAACAATCGCGCGCCAAAAATCTTTCTTCGCCGATCTACGCGAGATTGCAACCGAACAAAAAAACACAAGAGACCAGCGAAAATCGACAAAAACAAGAGCAGTTGCTGGCAATTAATTGAGAGGCCTCAATTAAATTTAAATCAGCGCCAACGCCTTCTGGTTTTTGTTGTTCTCATGCTGCAGTTCTTACAGGCGAAAACAAAAAAAAAAATATGAATAACACCAACAACAACAAGAATCAACTACTTGGCACACGCCTGCGACTGTACACGGATTGCTGTTGTAGTTGTAGTTGTAGCTCCCACTTTTTGTTGTTGTTTTTTGTTTTCTGCCTTGAAAGCCGCACCCACGACGACAAACGCAATCTCAACAACAAAACGAACGCGAACAACAACAAGCATCGTCACTCTTATACGACGACGTCAGCCCACTCGCACACTGACTCGTTTATACATATATTTAAGGAGAGACAGAGAATGAGAGGAGCGCTCTCTGGTGGAGTTGCCATCTCAGCCTTATTCCCCGTCAAATCTGGCTTTTTCGGTGAAAAATACTGAAAACTCGCCAGATTTGAAAAACAAAGCGATTTTAAATGTCATTAAGGTTTTTCGGTGCTAAAAATAATGAGCAGTCAATTGAAATTAACAAAATCCTGTAAGATATAAAAAGTTTGAACGTGGAAAAAACAGAACAGAGAATGATACGTTATGAAACTTACTTTTGAATTTAACAATTGAATAAAGGATCAACAAAATCTGTACTTTTGCGGCAGAGGAAGTAATTTTTCGAAATGATCGGCAAAGGCATGTGAGAGCTTTATTTTTATTTGAAAATCCTGGCAACACTGCCGCCTCGTTCTCTCTCAGCCTGCCTGTTGTTTGTTTGTCTCTGCCCTGCTGATGATGTTTTTTGCGTTTTGGCGCGAATTTCGTATTTTTCGTGTTTATTTTTAGTTCTCTTCGCTGATAAGCAGTGCTCGTGTGTGTTATTATGCGTAGTACTACGCACGCACGTTGTTGATGTTTTTCAAAACTCGTCGTGAAGGTCACACACACAGGCGCACATGCAGATCGCGTAAGTACAGCAGCGCCAAATGTTGTGTTATTGTTGTGTACTTTTGCGGCAGGTCCGAACCGAAAAAAACGGGTCCAAATGCGGAGGAAAAAAACAAATCAATTAGACACCAGTTCTGTTATCTCCACCTCTCGTTCTCGCTCTCTCCCGCGCTTTTGGCATGTACTGTACTTTTCACACAGTTATTTAGCTTAGCGTTTTGTGCTTTTTGTTTTGCTTCGGCTTTTTCGCCACGCCCCAAATAGCAAGAAGTTATGTTGTCGGGGGATTCCGATTCCTCGGAAATTTATTTTTTCTAATTAAGTATGCTGAAGAAACTCTCTCGCGAAGCTCCCACATAAATATTTATAATGTGAATTCTTTGTTGCCGTTCCTGTTTTCATCGCCGCCTCTCTCTCCACACACATTTCGTAAACAAAACGCGTTTTGTTGTTGCGTGATGGGGGGAGAGAGTTGGAGGGGGGGAGCGAAAGCTTCCAAGCTGCGTGCTCATAACGATAACGGTAAACGTAAACGCACTCCCCGTCACTCACCTCTATATTACAGAACTCTCCTTCTCCCGCTTTCTTTCGCTCACCACCACCCTCTCATTACAATAGGCGATCGTTTTGCCGATTCCCCCAATCTCTTCTTCTTCGCCTGCGTTTCGCTTGACGTTCTTTGTCGCTGGCTTATAATTTTCTATAACTGTACATTTGATTGTATCGCCGGCAGCGCGACTCTTTGGCTGCCAGTGAGCCCCCCATCCATTCTCTTTCTCTTTAGTGGGGTTTCCAGGTTTCTTATGTGAAGTTGTAACGCCCCCTGAAAATAAAGCTTTTTACCATCTTTCAAATAATTTTTCTAACATATTTTCATGAAGAATATTTTGCATACAACTTTGAAACCCCACTTTTCCCATGTTCGGTTCCAAATATCAAAAGTCCTTCAACGCAATTCGAAGATTTTAAGAGAATAGAGCTTACCTTTTAGGGATCCATTCGAAGATTTTAAGAGAATAGAGCTTACCTTTTAGGGATCCAAAATAAAAATCTTAAAAAAAAAGTTTTATTTATTTATGAATAAACAAGCCGAGACTCCCATGAGATTAACATTCTTGTCATATAGTCGCTGTAGATGTCTCGAATAGCGAGTGTGCTTAAGTATTCGGTTTTCTAAGCTGGCCTTGGGGCTTTCTTGTTTTTGTATTCCCCCCGCCTTTTGAGGCTGTCGTTTAGCTTTTCAGCTTTTAGGTCACTGCGCAGTGGCTGCGGTTTCGTGAGCGTCTCTGCCGATCGTCTAAGCTCCGGCTAGCGGTTCACTTTACGCGATGAGGCAACCGCAGCTGCCCGCGATCGAGACTTGATAAGGGTACAGTCTAACCCATCTCTGATTCCAACTAGTATTCGCCGCAAAAAAAAAAGGGCAAGAAAGCCTTTCAAAATAATTCCATAACAAAGATTTGTTTATAGATATCATTAAAAAGGTTTATCTGGGAAAGATTTCTTGATTTTATTTAGAAAACTTTTAGGATGTGTAAACATATATATATTAAGTATTATTAAGTGTGACCATGTTGTTATTATTTATGTAAGTAGCATTAAGTGTGAACATCTTGTTATATAATATAATATTGGATGTATTCGATAGTTTTGTAGTAAGTATCGATAACACGATAAATATAGAAAGGAGGCGCAGCCAACTTCACTTTATAAAGAAGAAGCACAAGAGACAGACGCGCCAGAAAATAAGAAATAAAGAATCATTAAAAATATAACACTATCATTTACAGATTATACGTTTTTTAGGAACTTACGAAAGCATTTCGAATAACTTGAAATTTTCTAATAACTTGAAATTCTTCCCTTCTGTCACAGGTTGAGATTCGTTTTTACTGTTTCCCGCAAAATCTTTTAAAAGTTTGATACCACAACTTCCACTAAAACAAGTCTGACTGTACTTGAGAAGCCATCGCAACACAGCTGCGAATTAAAAACCAACAATTTGCGAGGTTGATGTGCTTTTTGGCTATCTATCAGAACGCATTCGTCGTGAGCCGGCGATCGTTCGCCTTTATAGATTACTCAAGTAATTTTCCTGCCCCTCAATACCTCAGCTCTGCTCCCCTTAAACTTGCTGTTATCGCTGCGGCCATGACATTTATTTATCGGCTAGCCAATGACCAGGTATATGAGTTCTCTCTGAATAGGTGTTCTAGATTGCACAAGTGTGCATAATTCTGGCGTTCAGACCGCGAGATAAGAGTCTACGACGAAGAAAAACACACCCACTGACACGTATTCAGTTGCAAAAATGCAATTCGATTCGCACACCTCATATTGCTTTCCCTTTTGGCTTCTGAAGGTCAAAAAAGTGACGCTTGCACTTTTATTTTTATTTCCCATCAGCTACTACTACTACTTAAAGGTGTGACTAATCACTAACTTTGTATGCTGTTGTACGGAGATTACAAGGGTGTATGATGAAGTCTTGTCAAGGTTTGGGAAACTAAATCTATTTTGCGGGTTTAAGTCGCAGGAACTTTGTAACAGTCTTAGAGATTAGGAATAAGTTCCGTACTCAGACACGCGAAAAGTGTTCCTAAGCATTGTGTGACTAGCGCATTAAATTATAAGTTTTATACTTGTAGCGTTAGGAAGAACTTTAAATAAATAAATAAATTGAGCCAAAACGAGAGGTCAATACTCACCCTCTCGTTCTATCGTACTGCTTAGAAACACTTTTCGTGTGGCTGAGTACGAGCTTAAGAATTAAACGTTAACTAACAAAATTTGAACACTTTCTGATCTTTATTTTATATGCCTTAAGCTATATCTATACTACAATGCTCTTCCCTTTTTCTTATCATTACAGGCAAGTTCCGCGTTCGCAAAACTGTGCCAAAAATCATCAAGAAGAGTTACGACATCAGCAACAACAACAACAACAATAATGTGGATAATGGAACTAGCGAATTGGGGGAGGCGGAGCAGTAATTTTAGAGGAGAAGAAGGGATCAGCAGCCCCTGGCGGAGCAACAATTGCAATATATGATATTTATTGTAAACGTAATTTTAATTTCTAAAGTAATTTGTTTATTTTTTTTTTGTGTACACCCCATACACAAGGTGTACATTTGTTTAAACCAAGACTTTTGCGGTCCCCAATTGTTGTTGCATGAAGAGACAAAAAAAAAAAAAAGGAAAAACGAATGCTTAAAAGCGAAAAACAGCCAACCAGAAACAACAAACAAAAAGAGAAACAACAATACCAGAAAAGATCGGCGCGCGTGCACAGCCAAAACAGGCAAAAATAATATTATTAAATACATCCGGATGCATAGCGATCGATATAATTATGGAAATTATTAAGTCGTAGATATATACTAAAATATTTATGTGTAAAAAGGAAATTATATTTGTACATTGGCAATATATACGTAAATTGTGGCGAGACAGCGAATGACTTCTATCCGCTGTCGGTCGTAGACTTACGAAGTAGATTAAATTGTAATTAGGCAATGCTAATTTTAGACAAGTGACCGACAGATCGGCGCTATGCATCCGCTATATAGACTCTTACCCCCAATCCAAACCAATTCAAGCGTTCTCAGCGTGTTTTCGGATCCTGATGCACGCGTGTGCCAAAAGTATTTACAATTTACTTTGTGTCATGATCTCAATCATTAAAAACAATTTTATTATTTTGTTTATTGTAATTATAATTGAAATTATCTAAAAATTCTTCTTAGCCTCCCACCTCCCACACAAACACACTCATTCGCACCCCACACACACACACTTTTACACACCCCCCCCTCAAACTCATATTTATTGTATGTACACTATCGATGTGACATTTTAAATTGTATGTACTGTATAATAATATTTCGTATCTGTGGCAAAATGAATTTCCTCTGCCCCCCAAAACCAAACCCCTTTTAAAATCTATTTTGAACAACCTAACTGTGTATATTGTATGGAGCAGTACCAAACTCCAAGCAGCTAAATGAGAAAACTCACGAAAAAAGAAAACACCAACAAACACTGTGTATATTTCCTTAAACGAAACTAAGCAGTAATTTTTGTAAAACTTACGCAATCATATAAAAAAACACTATCAAAAAAAAAAAAAAAAAAAACACAAAAAAACTCTTAAAAATACAAATGTAAAACAAAAAAAAACATTTTAAAAGCTTTTTATTTGCTATTTGTTGGGGGCCCTTTTGGGCCGAGATGGCGTGATTATTCCCAAGCGGAAAGAAAAGTCGAAAAGTCGGGGAACAACATGAGTGGAGAAAGATAAAAATAAATAGATGGAATGACTCAGCTCGGAGCTACGGATGCATCAGTTGCCCCATTAGACAAGGGCCGTTCTTTTCGTTTGCAGCCACAGTAGAGCCTCGGAAGTCTGGATCTCTAAAACAATATTATCTGGAAATAATTAAAAAGAAATAAGAAATACTATTTCGTAAGAATACTATTTATATGGTATAATTTATATCATATATAATAGTATAAATCTATCTAATTGTGTGATCTGTCACAATATTCCTGAGTGATTAAGGGGGGTAAGGCTAATTCGGTGCAAAACGGGCCACCTTTAAAAAATTTGTTGTTGCGAAACGGCTTGAGCTAGTTTATTTATTTAAATAACATATAATAATTTTTCTGAAAATGTTTTATAGAAAAATATGCACATGTATAGAAGTTATAGGGAATCTCCTGAGGCCCCTCCTTACTGTCCACAGAATCGTCCGATAGAAAAACCAAAATATGCATTAGTTAAAGAATAATTGGCTGGAAGTATCACCGTGGAGTTTTTTTCTTTCATTTTTTTTTTTCGATTTTTCATGAAAGTTCGAAATTAAAGATTGAATTCTTGACAAAAAAAAAAAAAATTAATTGTTTAATAAAAAATATAATAAAAAATAAATTAAAAAAAAAACACGACGGTGATACCTGGAAAATTAGTTGCAGAAGCTGTGTGCAAAATTTCAAAACGATTGGTCTAGTAGATTTTTAGTAATCGTGTACACCGACTTTGACAATGGCACTTTTCAGGGGAGCGCTTTAAAGTTTTGACTGCCCATACATCGAACATAGAATGACCTCCGTTCAACTAACCATTACTTCGTTATTTTTGCTCCGATCGATGATGATGATCTTAAAGAACTATAAATTAGTAATAGTTTCATCTAAACTCAGCCATTTAATTCAAAAATATAATATTTTAGTTTATAACCTGATTAAGATCGTTCTGCTTTCGAGTTACTACTGTAAAAATAGCATTCCCTGCAGAGGTTTGGAATGCAATCAAAAAAGTGAAGTGGAAAGGAAGTCGAACCTTCTCCAATTAGTAGGGTTTCCTCTATTCGCTTTCATCGCTAATCACCCGGACCAATTGAGAGGCTTCACTGTGGGCACTCGTGTGCCTTTCAATAGGCGTACATGGCCGGCGGACATTTGGGGAAAATGCTTTCTAGTCGTAATTTACTTGCTATCCGTCGGTATGTGTGCATATCTATCTATGTTATGCGGCTGGTGGAGTGGAGTGGGCACTTAACATTAGATTGGCTGCGACTTCCGGCAAACCAGCGATCGCTGGGCGTCTGATGATGATGATTGATGCTATTCAGCGTTTTTCTTTCCCCCTTTTTCATAAACTAAGTCAAAATTGTGCTGCTCTCGAACGCATAAAATGGTATGACAGTCTATAGTTCCCTTCATGCAAACTATCATTTGATTTTATTCAGTTTTAAAATGAAAATTTAAAGTTAAGTAAGGATTAGTTATGGATGCTGATGAAGAAGGTTTGATAGCATCCAAAATAATAATTATTATAGCATCATATCATGCAAAACAATGATCACTTTTGGACTTATAGGTAAGTATTAATTAGAAAATGCAATTGAGACAAGTTTGAGGTTAGACTCCGCTAACAGTTTGTTAAATTTTTTAATTTTAATAATACCAATTTATGGTATGTGATTTTATTTAATTTTCTTGCTAAAATATTCTCTTAATATTTTATAAATGTATCTAAGTCTGATCTCAACGATCATTTGCAGTTTCCCAGAAACTGTACCTCTTATTAATTCCAATTTCCCACAAGACGGTCGGAATCAAAAACGGGAACAGCAAAACCGCCTTAGATTCATTTCACTTATAGAACGTTAGACTTTATGGCTTTCTGTTGCTATGCAGGCACTTGGGCACTGACTGCTCTCTTGAGCGAATCAAGAATGCAATATGCTATAATAATGGCACTGGCATAGAGGCAAATTACATGCTCTGCATTTAGTAACAAGCATGTACAACATATTTGCCCACTTAACTAGCGGCCTGGTACGGTTATTAGCATGCAATTTCAAGATTTTAATGGCTCTGCACTCGCATTGCAGTCACATTATACATATCTACATACATATATACATGTATCTACACAGACACGCATTCACGTAACGCAACAGAGATCAAGCCTACAATGGAGGTTAGGATAATAGCACAGAATTTGGCAATATGGGAAATTGTGTTGCTTCAGTACATTTTTTCCCATTTTACTTGATTTAAAATCTTAAATTGATTTAAGCTTTGAATTGTTTAATTTTCTTATTTCAAAATAATTAATTAAAAACAATTGTGGCAATCTTATATTTTCAGACCTAATATTCTCACCACAACTGTGTGATCGTATGATCGAGCGGAGGACGAAAAGAAAGGGAGGCGCAGCTGGGCAGAGGTGTTTGTACTCTCGGCGAATTCGCGTTGGCCGCGATTCGCAATTCGCAATTCGCAGTTCCCACTTTTGACTGCGCTGCCGCAGCGCTGCTTCTGCGTTTGCATTCGCCTCGCAATAAATTCAAAGTTGAAAAGCAAAATTTATGACGTCGGTGGTTGCCATAACGGTACTGCCAAGCCAGCGCCATTAAAAAATAAGAAGGGAAAAACAGGGTGTCGCTTTGTTGTAATTGTTGTTCCTCTATTTTCTTATTATTTAAGTGTTTTTTCTTGCCTGCTGCTGCTGCTAAAATCACAATAATTTATTGCGCGGAATTTAATTGCATTCCGTTTTCGCATTAATCACCATTAATGTCAGCGCCTGCATTCGAGTTGGGGTGCAATGGCTGGAAAAGCGTGAAAAGCGAGCCAAGGCCATTCGTCTGACAGTTGTACCAAGTTGGGATTGAAATCAATCAGCCCTGAAATAAGATCCCTGACTCTCCCCCTATCTGGCGATCACTTCTGCACTTAAAAAAATCAGATCAATTATTTGTGTCCTTAAAATTAGGAATTTTAATCACTAGCACTTTTCAAAAATACATACATACATATAATAAAAAATATTAGTAAATTCTGACAAGATTTTTCCGAAAAGTATAAAAATGTTTAAGGCTTCGGGGTTTGAACCTGTGACTTTCTACATTTTTACGCAAAAAACTATCTTCTGTATTTCTGTTTAATGTTATTTATTTCATATGTTGTAATTTTCCCCTCAAAATTTATTTAAATATACTCTTTTCCAATAGCCAATTTAAGCATTTATTTTTTTTTAATTTTAAAAATTATATAAAGATCATATTTCAGTGTTGGACCGCATGACGTGAGGTCAGCAAAGGGGAAAAAAGCGAAGTGGAGCTGATCCCTCGGCCACTGCTCTAATCTCCTGACCAAGTTGTGGCTTTGCATCATTTCCCTGAACCTACTCGACTCGGATCATTTGCTATATATACCCTGCCAAAATCGGTACTATTAAATCCTTAACAGATCTGAAAAATCAGGGGTATACAGATACTGTACTAGGGATTATAAATTAAAAGCAGTTCAGTTATACTGATCATCCACGAAATCGGCAAATATAGATTAAGAATTTTATAGCTATATACGAGTTATTAAAATTAAGTTGGCTAAAGTTTATGAAAATAATGAGATCTTCTATAAATAATACAATAATATTCCTTTATCTATAACCGATCCTTGTCAGCATTCTCGAATGCCATTAAGGGAACTCCTTAATGGAGTCCAACTGACTCAATAATGACTTGAGGTATCCGGGACGTCGACCCGATAAGATTAACCTTCTCTGTTGCTAAAGCAATTTGAGTTGGCCAAGTCCGGGGCAATTTGCAGCACAAATCAACGGCATGCAAAGCACTTTGGTTTATTTCGTTGATTGTTCCCACAATTTTCGTACAATGCCGGAAAATGTACGTGCCCCAACGTTGTTACTGTAATTACCCTAAAAAATAAAGAGAGAAAAAAAAAAGACCCAAAGCGAACTGAAACTAAAGAAGATGAGGGGAAAAAATAACTCATACAACGTGAAAATTCTTTTCAAATGTCAGACAAAGGCAAAATCTCCGAAGGCGGGGGTGCACGCGGGGATTCCCTCTCTGCCTGACAGACTCGAAAGATCTCCCAGATGCGCGCCAAGCACTGTAATCGTGCCCAGTTTTTCGGATAGGACAGTGAAGATGTAGCTGAAAAGATACTGTATGGGAAGATCACGTACGCCGTATGGCTCGAGATGGGGGCGTCATTTACATTGCCTTCGAAGCAGGGAGCTTAGAGCCAGGATCGGAGCATCTCTCGTTGGATCGTGAGCGTGTGAATCAAAAGCAAAAGTAAGCGATGATCGGGCCAACTCAGGTCGAGAGGGGTCTTGAGAAGGAGACGACTCCCCCTACTCCTAATACCCACTCTCGTAGATCTCTGAAACGTGATCTCAAAATGAAAACGTGTAGCCTTATTATTGAGATGTCGAGAGACTTGCTTGAGAAATGAAAGAAAGGATTTTGAAGTCTTGAAAATGAAAGGAAAATCTTAAGTCTTAAAATTATACAAATTATTTGATACTAAACAAATTTAAAAAAAGTGAGAAAGTAATACTTATTAATATCTATTTTTTAAGAACTTTTTCTTATTCCCTATACTCAATTTAATTAATTAGTGCTGACAGCATTAAAAGGATTAAATGTTTAAAGCTGATAGTGGTCGGAAATTAAGTTATCTTGATAAGTTGTCATGCACCTGTTCCCCCGAGATAATGTCAGTCATTACCCTCTCATTAGGAAAATGTCCATAGAGTAAGTTCCTTCAGCTACGCTCCGGACTTCAATCGGAGTTGGAACCCCTTTCAAAATGTTTAGAGTCCTCCTTCAGTTAAGTGTTCCGAAAACCTCCGAGATAATTCTGCGATGGACTTTCTACTTCTCCAAACTCTTTGGGGTTTCTAACTTTCGCTTGAAGATGTCCAGCGAAGGTGGACTGCAGGTCGAGGAGTCGAGTTGGAGGTGGAAGTGGTTTGGCGCACTGTTTCGCTTGGGACATCTCATAGTATTTTCCTCTTTATACGTTTACTGGCTTCTTGGTAGGATTGATTCTGCGGAGACGGCTCTGCACGCATGCCGATTTATGTTGAATGTCTGCGGCAACCTGTGCATCCTAAGACTCCAGCTCTGTCAGGGCCAAGAGTGCACTCAATTGATCAATGCATATCTGCAGCTTATCCAAAGAGTTCGAGACTTTTGCCACCAGAACCCGAAACGAGTGGGTTTTGGAGGAAAACAGGAGCTGGTTCTATTATTTTTAATGGCGGTTGGTCTAGTTCATGAGGAAATCTACATGCTCGGATTATTCCAGGTAAAAGCAAACGCGGTATTTTTCATTAGCTGGATACCGGACTCCTACATCTCCATGGGCAACCAATTGTTAATGCACTTTGCCTTTGTGTGGTACTTGACTTTGGGACTTCAATTCGCCGAATTGAATGAGTATGCACGGACCCAGTTACGATTCCAACTGGAGGTCCTGGAGGCACAGCCCACCCGTAAGAAACTGAGGAAGGCCCGTAGGAGTTTGGACAAGTGTTTAGCTCTTCATCAGGACCTTCTTTCCCTGACATCCCGGTTCCAGAGGCTTTACGATCTGACACTATTTATTGTACTGATCCAAAATTGCCTAAGCATCGCCGCGTTCTCCTACAAGGTTGTCGTCCAGCTGCATCTTGAGTGGTTCTGGTTGTGGTCTAAGACTATCATAAAGATATTGAGCATGCTACTTCTCTGCTTATCGGTGCAGAGAGCAGGCCTTCAATTCGGACTGATTCGTCGCCTGATGTTCGAGAAGTGCTATTTCAGCGAAAATAAGGATTGGCACAGAAAGGTGAGTGAGCTGAACAGAAAAACCTTAGTTTTATTAGGATTTTGTCAAGGGTTTTCCGGTTTTTAATTGATATTTTCCACAGCTGGATATGTTCTTTACCAATCTGAGCCTCTACGAGCTTCGGGTGTGTCCGCTGGGATTATTCAATGTGTCCAACGAGCTTCTATTGGTATTCCTTTCCGCCTTGATCAACTACTTTACCGTCGCCATTCAATTTGGAATGCAAGAGAGGGCTTTCTTAAGAACCCTTGAGCAGCTCACTGCAAGATTCACTTAGCCAAGTCCATAGGAATATAACACATAAAATGCATATTACTAATTAGTTTATTATTACTTGTTATTTCTTAACCGAAGCTTAAATTCAATGACTAAGTTTATTGATCAAAGGATACATCTAAATGCTGTATTGTTGTTTTACCTTATAATATTACACTTATTTGTTAACCGGAGGTTTAATGTTAGGTTTCTTTGATAGTATGAACTTTAATAAATTAATCAAAGATTACAGAATAAATAAAGCATATTTATAAGAATATTTTCTTTGTAATACTTATTGGCTTACCCTAAATATAATGTTTATTAGTTAACCGGAGGTTTAATATTTTACTTATCTGATAGTATTCACCTAAATTTATTAATTAAGAGTTGCACCATGCATAAAGGATATTAATTAAAGTCGTGTCATGTCATAATTTGTTGACTTTCCTTTGAATTTGGTATTAATGAGCTAACCTGAGGTTAAGTGTTTTACAATATTGTTAGTAAGTAGAATGTTAAGGTGGTTGAACAATGCTTTAATATTGCAATATTATATTAACCTTAGATGCAATTGGCATGACAAATTAATAACAAAATCTTTAATAATACACAAATTGGTAAACCTAAGGTTAAGTATGATAAAGAGATGGTATTACCTTCTTTATGACATATGTGTCCATAAACGAGTTAGGTGTTTCTATCCCACTCAAATTTTTCCATCTAAGGATGTCTCCACCCAAGGGAGACTTAGCTCTACAATAAGTATTATCTTTCATCATCTGTGACAGACTTTGGCGCACTTAATTGACAGTCCCATGGAACCAGAGTTAAGTTGCCATTAACTAAATGCACATCAAGAGATGTCGATTAGCGCGAATACTAACTTTATTGTTCATTTCTGTCGACGTTCAAAGTAAGCTAGTCATGGTCGACTTCCGGGAATGGAGTGCATCCAAAGTATCCGCCGGAATCCTGAGGGGAATGTCCTTATTCGCCGGATACACGTGCATGGTATTCTTTTACTTCAAGAAGGATGATGTGGTAGTCATTAATCGCTCGTGTTGGATGGGGTTTTCGCTAGTCTGGCGATTAGTCCCACTCGGAGTCCATACTTATACGTACTTAACCTGGATTTTGAAAAGCGAAAAGTGCCTGGAAATATTCCTGCACTCTATGCAACTTTTACTATCAATTCCCTGCTATCTGTCGATGATCCATGTGCAACTTTTCCACGGAACAAAGGTGATAAAATTAATCAACGAATATCTGCGAATCTTCCGTCGAGTCCGATCCTTGGCTAATAAGAGAAGATTTGGATTTGGAGGCGGACGAGAGCTGTTCCTGATCCTTCTGTCGATGATCTGTCAAGTTCAGGAAATTGTCTTTCTTATGGGAATATTGCACTGGGTCATCAATCTGGAAAATTTTATTAACTGGGCTACCTACACCTTCGTCTTCACTTCCAGTAATATGATTTTACGCATTAACTTTATATGGTACCTCAGCCTGGGCATTCTCTATTCGGAGTTGAACAAATACCTCCGCTTCGAGACAAGATTTCAATTGATACATCAACGAAGACATCAGCAGTTTGGACAGATGCGAAGATTAAGAAATATCCTGACTACTTTCAGGGAGCTCTATTATGTGGTCTGTTCCTTGCAGAATATATTCAATATTCATCTAGTTTTGGCCCTGGCTCAAAACTTATTATTCGTAGTCGTTGTGTCTTACCAAATGATAGTCGACCTTAACTTTACCCAGTTTTGGTTATGGTTTCTGTATGTGAAGATCATGATTGATATCCTAATAGTAACTTTGGCCATTCATGAGGCAGTTAATCAGTTTGGTTATATTCGGGAAGTTCTTCTGGAGATGTTCTTCATCAGTAATTCAAAGGATTGGAACAAAACGGTGAGTTACCTTGGAAAGAGTTTTATATTAATATATATTTACATTATTTATTAAATATTAGGTGGAAATATTTGCCACCCATCTAAGTCTGTGCAAAGTGAGGGTCCGTTTCCTGGATCTTTTTGATGTTTCCAACGAACTATTCCTTGTTATTGTATCTGGCATGGTTAGTTATCTAGTTTTTATCATACAATTTGTAATGCAATTAAGAAATACATAAGAAAAGTTTATGGAGTGATGAGTAGGGGTCATTTCTTTGGGCATTGACAGCTCACGGTCTTATCGTTCTTTGACTTAACTTGTCATTAACCAAGTGCACTTGGAGTGCAATAGCTTAGAGCAATTATTTCAAGACCATTTCAAGTGAAGCTAAAACCCAAAACCGGTCGGTCATGTTCCAGCTCCCTCGTGAGATTAGTGTTCCCAAACTCTCCGCCGGACTCATGGTGGGGATCTTTCGGTACCTCCAGATCGTAGGAGTGGTTTCTTTTCGGCTCATCCAAGGCGAGAAAGGAAATAAAGTTTGCTGTCATAATTGGCTAAAGTGGATCTGTGTTACCAATCGGCTGGTGGCTCTCTATGGTTTTACCCATTTCTTTGTCGGGGTTATCCTTAAGTCGCAGAATCAATTCATTCAGGCTGTGCATGCCACTCGGGTTTTTCTAAGCATTCCCAGCTCTTTCTTGGTTGTGGGCTACCAGCTCTTTCGTGGTCCCGAAATTATGGATTTGGTCAGCAGATTTCTGCGTCTTTTCCGGAAAGTGGAAAATCTGCATAAATCGAAACGAAGGGGATTTGGAGGACGTCGAGAGTTGGTGCTGATCCTGCTGAAAATTGCCAGTTTGGTGTACGAGGTTATCTACGAGTGGTTTATGGAGTTTAGTGAGTTTTCTCTGGAATACTTTATAAAGTGGTTGTGCAACACCTACGTCGTCGCTGCCACCAATATGTTCCTGCATATCTACTGCCTGGTATTTCTCTGTCTCGGGGTTCTCTACTCCGAGGTGAATGAGTACGTCCGTACCGATCTGGCAGCCCAGCTTCAAGACCTGGATCCTCCCATAAGCCGACGAAAACTGAGAAAAGTGAGATCTCAGCTGGAGAATTGCCTCGCTCTCTACAGGGAGATATACGCCGTGAATACCGCGTTTCAAGGAGTCTTCGAGTTGTCCATCGTCCTTGCTCTCACATATAAGATCCTGATGATGGCTTTGTTCGGCTTCAGTCTAATGGTGACCCAGAATTTTGGCAGCTATGTGATGTGGTTTACAATTGTCAAGCACGTATTGGATTTACTTTTGCTGACCCTGTCCGTTCAGGGTGCAGTGAATCAGTTTAGGGTCATCCGTCGGCTGAATTGGGAGGTCTATGCTGTCAGTGACTTGCCGGAAATTCATAATATGGTAAGTTAAAGGGGAAACCTAGTCAGGTAATTATATAATATAAAAAGTTAAAACAAAAGAGTATTAAAGTTGGTTATCCCTTAACTGAGGGCTTACCTATGTGCTTGTGCCTTACAGCGCATTTTGTGAGCTTTCAAGCGAATGTTGTCAGCTTTACAGCACGTTTTGTGCGCTTTGCAGCACATTTTGTGCGCTTTACAGACTTAATTATTATTTGGCTGTTATCTGTTTATATATCACACTTAAATCAATGGAAGTATGAATATATTTCTTTAGGAAACCGCATTGTTACATAATTAAGTTATAAAATTAATCCACAAGATTAAGGATATATCTCACTTATTAATTCTTACAGATGGAGGTATTCTTCACCCATCTGACTTTGTACCAGGTTAGGGTTCGCATTTGGGGCCTCTGTGATGTCTCCAATGAATTTTTCATCATATATATATCCGGATTAATTACCTGGATTGTATTCATAGCGCAATATACAATGCGGATGAAAATTATTTAAGTTAAAATTAACAATATTACACATTTAATTATATTCAAAATATAATTAAAAAATATACAATATAATATACAACAAATTCAACCAAAGTGTGGTTGTATGTATCACATATTATTTTCCTGCTTAAACCTGAAGTGAGAAAAGCTAATTATCCTAACTACTTAGTATTGACTTGAGGCAACATTAAAACAATATTTATATACTTCTCAAATAAATAAATATATGCAAAATGGAATGGTTTACCCAAAATAAATCCTATTAGCTAAAGAAATAAATCGATTATTTGGTTTATGAGGTAAGAAAGGAACTAAACTTGATTGACTCCCAAGAGTACCGACTTCAGTCATGTTCGAACGCCTTAGGAAGGTGAGCCTGCCGGTGCTCTCGGCTGCTGTCCTGTTCTGCAGCTACCACTATGCCAGAGTTCTGGGAGTGATTTGCTTCAAGGTCGACAGGAGGTCTGACCAGTCCCTGGTGGTGCGAAAGCACCATCAGTTAAGGTGGCTCAGCCTGAGTTTGCGACTGGTCTGCTCCACGGCAATCTGCTGCTTCTGTGCTCCCCTCGTGGCGGACATCGAGGATCCCTACGAGTTCGTCCTGCAATGCCTCCGTCTGATAGCCATCTTTGCAAGCTCCATCTGCATCGTGGTGGTTCAGATTGGCTACGAGCACGAGCTCCTCCGGATGATCAACAGTTTCCTGCGGCTCTTTCGACGCGTTCGCCGCCTGTGGTCCCAGAAAAGGATCGGATTCGGTGGCAAAAGGGAGTTTTTCCTGCTATTTATGAAGTCCGTTTGCTTGGTCTACGAACTGTACTGTGAGTTGATGCAACTGTGGGATTCCCCCCATTGGCTGGCCCTTTGGACCATGTTATGTGAAATATTCATGGAGATCGGTTCCCTGATGATCATACACATCGGATTTCTGGGTTACCTCAGCGTGGCTGCTCTCTATTCCGAGTGCAATTGCTTTGTGCGTGTGGAGTTGCGTCGCCAGCTGAGATCCCTGGAGCGTCCTGGCGGCGGTCCTGTCACGCGTCGCCATCTGAGGATTGTTGAGGGCCGCCTGGATGAGTGCATATCGATCTATGACGAGATCGAACGAGTGGGTCACTCCTTTCACTGCCTCTTCGAGCTGCCTCTGCTCACTATCCTTATAGCCAAGATCTTTGCCACCACCATCCTGGCCTACGACGTGATCATCAGAGCGGAGATGTATCCCTACAAGGCGGGAATGTGGGGACTGGTGGTCAAGAGCTTTGCCGATGTAATACTCCTGACTCTGGCGGTTCATGAGGCGGTGAGTAGCTCCCGGGTGGTGCGTCGCCTGAGCCTCGAGAATTGTCCCCTCAGCGATCACAAGGAGTGGCACGATAAGGTGAGTAAGGTGATCAGGTGGTCAGTTATCGAATTAATTTTTAACTTGAACTTTTAGTGGGAGATGTTCTTGAGCCGACTCAACTTCTTCGAGTTTCGTGTGAGGCCCTTGGGCTTGTTTGAGGTCTCCAACGAGGTGATCTTGTTCTTTTTGTCCAGCATGATCACCTATTTTACCTATGTGGTGCAGTACGGGATTCAAACTAATCAATTGTGAATTCATAATACTTATTTCAATCAAAAAAGTAAAAAAAAATGATTGCCTTGTGTTTCAAAATTATAAGAAATTATTGGAAAAAACTAAAAGGACTCACTGGCACAAAATCACTTTTCGAATTATCATAGTATTGAAAAACTTCAAGGTCACACTGGCACAAAATCGAAAAAGCAATTACCGTAGTATTGAAGAAACTTTAAGGTCACACTGACATAAAATCAAAGAAGAAATTACTGTTGCATTAAAAAAAACCTCTAAGGTCACACTGCACAAAATCGAACAAGACGTGACCTTAGTAGTGATGAAACTTTAAGGTCACACTGGCACAAAATCAAAGAAAAAAAACGAATCATGTTTTAAGAAAGAAACTATTATAATTATAAATGATTTATATTAAGGAATACTACATTCTTAATTAATTTTTTTTAATATACAAATTGTATAATTATTTCTCTTGTTAAATACAAATAAGTTACATAAATAGCTTGTTTATAATCTATTTCTACCTCCATTTTATATTTGACAGCAGTTCTGTATCTTCCTATTTATTTTCATATAGATTGCCTTGTTATTAGAGAATTAAATCTAGATAGGGGCCGCTAACAAATGCTGCAACTGACTGGCTGCTCTGCCAATCGGCAAACTAATTACTTAATGGATTAATAACAAAATATTGATGATAGACATCAAGACGCTCGAATAGTCATGCCGCAAACTCCTTGCTGGCTGAACGTTCCCAGGATATCCGCGCTGCTGCTCCGCGGTTGCTTCCTCTACGGCACCGTTTTCGGAGTGATTACCTACCGGATCAAGAGGCAGGAAGACGGACAACTGGTGGCCAGGGATCGCAGGGGTTACAGGTGGATTTTTGTGATTTTTCGGCTGTTGGCCAGCTTTTTCTACGGCTACAGCTACGAGGCATGGTCTGGCCAATATACCACGGATTGGTATCTGCGAGTGTTCTTCATGCTGCGACTGGCAGGATGCCTGGTCTGCAGCGCCATTATCCTGGTGATGCAGCTGTGGTTTGGAGAGGCGGTACTTCGCTTGGTCAACAGCTACCTGGAGCTCTTTCGCCGCTTAAAATCCCTAACTAAATGTGAAGAGAACTCTGGCTTTGGGGGTAGTCATGAGTTGGCCTTGATGTCCATTAAAGCGGCATCCTTGCTGTTTGTTTTCCTGGCCTTTCGACCACAGTTCTCTCCCTGGATAATTCTGACTATGCTGTGCGATTTCTATACCTCCATCGGGACTGGCATGATCATGCATTTCTGCTTTATTGGCTATCTGAGCATAGGGCTCCTATACAAGGACCTGAATAACTATGTGGACTGCCAATTGAGGGCTCAGTTAAGTTCTCTGAATTGTGAGGGAAGTGAAGAGCACCAGCAGCCAACTCGTGAGGCTATGAAAAGTTTGGATGAGTGCTTAACCCTCTATGAGGAGATCCATCAGCTGACCCGCCGGTTCCAGAGGCTCTTTGATCTGCCTCTATTTCTCAGCCTGGCTCAGAGTCTCTCGGCCATGGCCATGGTTTCCTACCATGCCATCCTGCGCAGGCAGTACATCTTCAGCCTCTGGGGTCTGGTGATAAAACTCCTCATGGATGTGGTCCTACTGACTATGTCGGTTCATGCTGCGATCAGTGGCTCCCGCCTGGTGAAGAGGCTCAGTCTGGAGAACTTTTATATAACTGAGAGCAAGAGTTTCCACATTAAGGTAAGGTTTTATTTAAAATATTATTTTACTCTTGATATATCTTTAAATTCCCCACCAGATGGACCTCTTCTTGGGTCGCCTCAACCACCAGGAGCTGCGAGTGCGTCCCTTGGGCCTCTTCGAGGTCTCCAACGAGCTGACCTTGTTCTTCCTGTCGGCTATGGTCACCTATCTGACCTTTCTGGTACAGTACGGCATGCAGTCGCGGCCAGCTTGAATCCGCGTCACGCTTTGGTTGCGGTTCTGCACCCTAGGACACACCTGTGCACTTGTCCCACCTGCCCAGTCGGCCACCCGTTCACCTGTCCTGCGGTTGCACGCAAATACTAAAAAGTAATGAATAAAAACGGAATTTACAGAATGCCAGCTAAAAATCGGCTGTTGCCAGGAACCAATTCTCAATTTCCGCCTAACCGTTTCTTCCGCTGCAAACTTTTCCCATGAAAGTTGGTCGCGGCATTAATTAAACATTCATGCTGACGTCAAGCAGAAAATTTATGCGGCTGCATTGCACTGAGAGGAAATTTTGAGAAAGAAAATAGTTTGGCTTTATGAGTAAATTATTTCAGGTTTGTTTTTATTTTATTTTATTCTGATATTTAAAGCGATAAAAATATTGTATAATATATTTTCTTCATTCGTTACTTAAAATATTAACTTAAAATTTTTGTAAGTTAAGATTAGAAGTAAAATAACTTCTCTATATCCTATACTAAAATGTAAGTATATTACCCAAACTCGATTCTCGTTCCTTGTTTCTCATTCCTCGTTTCTCGTTCCTCGTTTCTCGTTTCTCGTTTCTTGTTCCTCTTTTTTCGTTCCTCGTTTCTCGTTCCTCGTTTCTCGTTCCTCGTTTCTCGTTCCTCGTTTCTCGTTCCTCGTTTCTCATTCCTCGTTCCTTGTTTCTTGTTCCTCGTTTCTTGCTCCTCGTTTCTCATTTCTCGTCACTCGCTTCCCAATTCTTATTTCTCGTTACTCATTTCTCGTTTCACGTTACTCGTTACTTTTACTCTTAAAATGTATAAGAAACCTTTCGTGCTTTAACCAGCATACAAGTATTACTAAGTAATAAAATAAAATAATAATAATAATATAATAAAATAAAAAAAAAAATTGTTTATGAATATAATAAAATTAAATTTCTAATTTGTATCACAATTTTTATTGTAAATAATTTCTCTTTCCAATTCGTTTCTCTCAGTGATAAGATAGCGAGACAAAGCAAGAGAAACAGCGGACAATTCACGCTAAAAGGCGCATAAAAACAAGGCCGAGGCCGTCGCTCTAATTAGCATAGGTTAGGGTACAAACCGGGTCCGAAAAAAGAGCCCTGAAGGTGGTGCACTTGCCACCGCCCGATGCACTTGTTCTTTAAAGGCAAAAAGGTACAGGTAAATGCAAAGGTAAAGGTAAAACAGGCGTCCAACGACGGCGACAGCGACGGCGATAATAAAAAATCAAATTGCCCCAGAACGTACACAGGGACCCCGAGAGATGAGATGAACTGAACTGAAGACTATTATCTCGGCGACAGGGAGCGGAATGGAATAATGACCCGATCTGTTCTGATCCTTCTCCTGCTGAGATTGTGCACCTTTTCTGGATTTCCTGGGGTGTCTTATATACCCTTTTGGAATTGAGGATATGAGGGGCTTAAGGAAATTTTTATACCACATAGAAACTAAAATTTAATATTTAAGTTTATCTTGACCAAAGAATATTTTAAATTAATTATCCTATTCCTAAAGAAAAAAAAGACAAGTTCTTTTGATTATATATTTAAATATAAAGAGTTTATTTGTATATTAATAAAATTACTTACTTTACAAACAAGAGAAAACTTAAATAAATATTAAAATATATTTTTATGTAATGAAACGAATATATTTATCTTGAATGTTTGCCAGGCATCCCCATCTGTTTCATTGTGGGTTTAAATTGTTACAAAATTTCCTTTTAATAATTATTAATTATATAGTACAAATATATTACTGCTAAAACCCTTAGATATTTCACTTCAACTCATAAGTTTTATGGGTTTCTCCCCCAGTCGGGAAAAGTGGGCTCCCGAATTCAGCTTTTGACTTTTATTCCCCGCCTTCATTATTATATTTTTTGTTTTTGTGCGTGCTGTGTAAACGGCAAGATAATCATAAAACATAAAACATAGCATTGCTCAAATAATTGTACTCCCCAAGAGAAAGAGGTGGCATGGGACCGGGCTGGGTTACAGTCATTTTTCCCATGATTGTTCTGCTGCTGCCTGGGTAATTATGGGTCACTTTTTTACCGGATCCCTCTCCCTCTCTCTCTGGCCATCTCTCTCTCCTTTCATTCCGCAATTATCATACTTACCTGCAACTATGTTCCAGGTTCCAAAGCTGAAGGCATAAAAGCTGGAATCAAGGCAAAACGAAAAAAATTAATGATGCTTTCAACATTTCACTAGACAAGAACCAGCCGGGAGAGTTGAGTGCTTGCTGGCCTGCAGGTAGCGGTCTTTGCTTTTGGCCAGTCCCAGACCAGCTGGCCAAAAAGTACAGCTACGTAGAGGGCCACGAACGGAAGGAGGAGATTTCATAATCATCATAACGATGATTGTGGCGATGAAAGCCTCGATTTCGATCGAGAATCAGAGCGTTAACCGGTAGCAGCTTGGAAATCAGCAGGGAACGATCTCAGGCACTCAAACTCAGACTCATTAGCCCTAAGAGCTTTCGGTTTTGCCGGAAACCCGGCGAGAATTGCTAAAAATTCAACCGCTGTGCTGTGCCTCGTGTGTGCCCCGATGATTGCTATAATTCAGCCCTCCAAATTGAGTGTCTAAAGGGCCGAAAAGGGCTAAAACCGACAGACTCCCTCGAAAGCCTCATTTCAGGTGATCGACAATGGAGGCAATTAGTTCTAATTTATTTATTGCTCAATTAGTCAAAGGGCTGCGGGCTGCGAGCCAACAGGGCTTGGTGATATAACCAGCTTGAGTTTAATTTATTTATTTTACCTTTTGTGGTAGCCAGCCACCTGATAATTAGATCTAAAAAAGCCTTTTGGGCAACTTGAAAATTAGTGAAATTAAATTATTTGATAACCATTAACTATGCTTTTATATTATTTAATATTAATGGGAAATATTAAATTAATATATGGTATTATCTGATGAGAATTTGAAGTGCTTAACTGAATCATTTTTCTAAAGAAATGTTCTCAAAGTAAGTTTAACTATTATCCGAGTTCAGCTTGAATATAAAATAGGTGTAGGCTTTTTTATTTATTTTATATTTGGCTAGCGGTAGTCAGCCACCACCTGATATCTAATCTGATCTGTGTACCTTGTATGTATGTACATAGTACACCTGGGCTTGAATATGTCAAGGTAAGAACGGTACAACTTGGCCAGTGATAAATAACTCAAGCTGCTGAACAGTTATGCAATTATATTTTGTGATTTATTGTTGTGTTTTTCTCTGGGTAAAATTATTTAACAAGAGCTTAAAGCCTAAAATATTTAATTAAATAATTTTATTAAGAGTTCCCTAAAGAAAATTGATCTTCAAATAATATTTAAGCTCATGCAAATTTATATATTCATTAATTCATTATCTATGGTTAATTTATGAGTAAATTTATTTATTTTTTACTGAAAAATATTTTAAAACCAGTAAGAAATATAATATTCTATTCACTATGATAACATTTGTAGCAATAATTACTTATCAACCCGAATGTAGCCTAATCCATAAGTATGTAAAAATCAATCTTTCATTAAAGCATTGTAAAAGTTCTTTACTTAACTACTGTATCACACTCGAGTTTTAGAATGTACTGAATGCCAAAACGATTTGATATCCTATACGTATCTTTAGAATTTTATAATACCAATTAGTTGTAATTTTGAATATTTATCTAGCTAATAAAATGTCTACTTTAAGCCTATATTATTCTGATGCTAAAATACTAATTTTAAACATTAAATCTCTCATTGTTTCTAACCTACTAAATATCATCTTAAAGCATTTAAATGGGAAATATAAATATGAAATACGAAATATAACAATTTTCCTTTAAAATCATATCTTTATGAATTTATTACACTATAATTTGTTATTGATTTTAATAATAACTCAAACCACGCCTAGGGAGCCAATTACCCGGGTACCGGAGGCACAACAACCTCAACCTCAATTTGGGTCGCATTCAATCAACCTGCCGTCACGCATTGCATTGGAATTTTCCATCCTTGGAATGCACAGCTAAAATCGACTTTATTGCGCTCCGAACTGAGCCCGCTCAGACCCCTCAGCCAGCCCCGATGGCGGGTTGTCAATTTTATTCATGGGACTAATTAAAAATGGCACATTATTGCAATTGCGGCCCAACCTTTTCTAGACGCGCTGCCATCTAAGCTCGGGCACTCAGATGCGGTTGTGCATATTCATTAAGGTGGATCGTTTAGAGTCAATAAAAAAGGGAATGAATAGGGAATAAAGTATATTATTATCATATTTTATATATATTCAAAAATTAAATTATATTTGCCACATTTTTAATTATTTAATCACCAAAAAGTGAAGGAAACTTTTATGAAGTAATAAAACAAGGATTAAAGCGAAAAGTAAAACAAAAAGTAAAAGTAAAAAAGTAAGTATTTAAAAAATCCTAACCTTATTGATTTAATAATTGGATTCCCAAAAAAAGTGTACTAAAATAATTAAATTAAGAAAGGAGTTTAACTTGCCATGTCGGAATGTTAATAATAAATAAATAAATAAATAAATAAAAGCAACCTAACTTAATGATATTAATTTGAATATTACTTAAAGTTTGTACATAAGATAATTTAATCTTTAACAATTATTTATGCCTTTTCTTAGAAGTCTACATTAAACCCGTTAAAAAATTACCCTTATTATAATGTTTTATTTTGATAAATGAATCCTTAAAGAAAACTTTTTTTATCAACAAATGCTAATTTTTTCTGCATAATTGAAGCCCATAAAAATGTTGTCCCACGCTAATCTTTCTTAGAAATATGCATAAACCCATAACAAGACCGATCCACCCTATTCTACCCATATATATGTATATACCTATAAACCTTGTTTATTTGTCCGCGAATATTCTTATTTATATGCAGAAACCAAGTGAAGACAAAACGTTTCGCAGGCGACTGTAAAAGTTGGAGCCCCCGAAGAAATTGGCACGAGCTGAGCACACGTCCCAGGCTGGGAGTTGGAGTTGGAGAGATGGAGTTGGAGCTAAAGTTTGGGATGGGGGGCAGGGCATAGCCCCAGATCTGGTTGGGGCTGAGGCGTACAGTTTCTGGCTCAGCATTTTACGAGCACACATATGGCGAAGTCGAAGGCGAATCGCGAACCGCGGACTTCGAATTGCGAGGGGGAACCCGTTTTGTGGGCTGTTTTGGGGCGCGTAGGCGCTCGACACACGCCCAGTTGCTGCGAGTCGAAATGATGATTCTGGGATGCTGGGATACTGGGATGCTGGGAGCGCGCGTGTGCAACGTGCCAACATCTGGAGTCGGAGACGGAGTTGGAGTCGGAGTCGGAGATCCAGTTTGCCAGCCAGCCGCAGAATCCGAGCGCACACACAGTAGCCACAGGGCCAGGTCGGAACTGAGCGCAAGATAATCGATGTATACTAATTATTTGCTTTGGCTGCAACTGTTTGTCATGCTCCTCCGCTCGGTGGCTGTACACCTGGGCATCGGAGTTGGGAGTCGGGCGTCGGGCGTACCTGGGTACAGCAAAAACAAAAAGCCCAAGCGATCCAAGACGGACGGTAGCCAACACCCGAAAGAAAAACATCAAGAGCGGACGTTGGACCCGTGGTGGGACACAGAGAGAAATAAACTATATAATAGGAGCTTAAAATAGAAATTACATATATTTATGTATTATAATTAAGAGTATTTTGTATACTCCTTAAATTAATTAAAAAAACCTTAGAGCGTAGCTCATAGAATTGGTTGTCTATAGGTTTTTTTTCTTAAAGGATAGATCTGTTTGATCTTTCAGGTTTGATCTGGAAATTTAATAAGAATTATATGAAGAAAATATACAGAAGACCTACAAGAATCGCTGGCGTTTTCAAATCACTTAAAAAGGTATCTAAAACTAAAACAAAATTTGTCATTGTAAAAAGAAAACTAATTTGCACTGATTTTGGGGCTTTAGACAATTAATGGCATACTTTTAGACACTTTTAATAGTGATTTTAAAACTCTATTTATTTCTGAGGCACTTAAAATAAAAATATAATATATTTTTTTATAACTAAGGCTCTTAAAATGTTTAAAGCATTTAAAAATTATAACAAAAGCAAGAAATATCGAATTCTAAAGGGTATTTTCTAGAAAGGGCTTTGGCCACTACTGAGAGCTACAGAAATCGCTAGCGTTTCCAAATCACTTAAAAAGGTGTCTAAAACTGTGCTACAAAATTTGTCATTGTAAAAAGAAAACTAATTTTCACTGAATTTAGGTCTTTGGACAATTTATTGCATGCTTTTAGACACGTTTAAAATTGATTTGAAAACCATAGTGATTTATAAAGCACTTACAATAAAAGTATAAAAAAAATTTTCTTGTAACTAAGGCTCTTAAAATGTTTAAGGTATTTTAATATTTTTTATATTATATTTTAACAGAAGCAAGAAATTCCGAATTCTAGAGTGTATGTTCTAACAATTTTTAATTTGAACGCACTGCTGCATTGTGTGTGTGTCGGCAGAGGCCGGTCAGAAAAATCTTCTAACTCGCTTTGACCACCACTGAGCTTGATCATAGAAATCTCATATTTGCCTGTCACTTTCGCTGAGTGTAAGAAGTAAGACGAACGCACAGATGCGAGTTCCAGAGTTCCTGAGTGCCACTGAGCCCCTGTGCGAGCCGGAGTTGAGCAAATATATCGCCGTCAGCTAAAATAATGGTCATCGACAGCAGCAGCAGCCGAGGGAGCAACAGGAGTTGTTGTCTTGGGCAAGGTTGCGGATGATTCTGGGCTTTGGGAATGGGAATGGCAAAGGTTCTGGGTTTCGGGAAGGGTATGGAGGCATAGAGGTATAGAGGTATAGGTATAGGCAAGGGTTCCGACTCCGCACGGTAGTCAAGTTTAGACACCTTAAGTACACAGGAAAGCGTCATTTATGCGCTCGTTTTCAAAAACGACAAGCACAGGGCGTGGCGAAAAGGGGGGCTATTTTTTTTAGTTCGGAGTGCAAGGGGAGTTGCTGGTGAGGCTGTGCCGCAGCCTCGGGTTTATTAACGATTAATTACACAGTCCGAAGATCAGTTTAAAACCCGGCCAAATTATAGATATCCGCAGCTGCAGCAGATTGCCTGCTGCCGTTGCACTGCGGCAAGGTCAAATCAGTGACTAATGTTGCAGGTTGCATGTTGCCTGCTCCTCAGATCGATTTCAATCAGCACTGCAACTTGTGCCTTTTCAAACAAACAACAAAAAAGTACAGTCCACCGGGGATCGAACAACAACAGAGCAGCGACAGCGACTGCGACTTTAGCAACATCATCACAGCAGCAGCAGCAGCAGCGCAGCAACATCGAGGGACCAGAGCGGAGTCAGAGAGGGGAGACGGGAGGGAGGTTCGGTACGTCAAGTTTTCGTTTGGCTTTGGCCAGCTTTTGATTTGGCCGAGACGTGTGGCAAGCCCAGGTCGAGAAAACAGGTTTGTGATTTCAGTTTTCAGATTTGGGAGCTGCGAAAAAAGTTCAACAACTGCTGCAGATGTTGTTGATCTCGTGCTCGTTTGTTGTTGCTGCTTTTGCTGTTGCTTTTGTTGCTGCTGCTGCCGCTGCTGCGGCTGCTGTGTTGCGCCGGTTGCTCTCGACTCAATGCAAAGACAAGTAGCCGAGAGACAACGACAAACGAGCGAGCGTTGCGTAAATTACACGAGAGAATAAGAGAAACACGAAGCTTAAAAAAAAAAACACTAAACAACGTCAACAAATGGAAAAGGATGCACTGAGGAAAAATATCAAGAAAATGTTTAAGATGTTTGGGCAAAGACTACAAAGGCGATTATCAGTCATTTATATATTATGTTGTCTTAAAAAAAGGGATTTTTTTGCATTGGAATTCTTAGAAACTAGTTTTGTTTTCTATTATGAATATAAATAATAATAATTTAAATATACGAAAAATAGGATAATACCTATAAACTATTTTCCTTTTCTATAATGAATAACCAAAACGTACTCCAATGAAGAAAATGAACAATATTAAAGGTGTTATGAGACGGCATTGTTCCTTTCATAAATTGAAGGTTTCCTTTTGCCGCAGAAGGAGACAACTATATATGCTTTTTGCTTCATAAAGAGGTACGGTCACACTGCATTTTTTTAATTAAGCCAAATTACTGCAATTAAAAGGGGAAATAAGTAAAAATAAATTCATTTATACAGACTTAAACAAAAATTATATTGAAGTTCGGTTACTAATCAGCACAAACTCTTTGAAACAGAAATCAAGAAGTAAAGAATTTATTTGTTTGTTTTATATGTATATTGGCATTTCGTATTAACTTAACTAATATGATTTTGGTATATTTATTTTGATTTAAAATTAGAATTATTATTTTTTAAGACCAAAATGAAGTAAATTAGGTTTTTATTTCCTGTGCAAACGTTGCACAAAAAAAAAACAAGCAAATAAAGTACTGCAGAAACCCGAAAGCCACAAATCAATATTCTTTTATGATCGACTGTAGTCGACCTCAATTATTAAATGGCTAAGTTTGCCGAGATCTATCGCTGTCTCTCTCTTTTTCTGTTTCTCCATCTATCTCTAAAAGCTAGTTCCCATCTCTTTCTTCTGGCTGTGCTCTTTCTAACGCTCTTTTTTGTGGATTCCATTGGGGGATAATATAGCAAAGTGCGTTAATTTGTGGGAAAGTGGGTCAAACACACACCGAATTTCGAATTTCGGTTCATCGAACACACAAATAACACTCTGTGCTGAGTGTGTGTGTGTTGGAATGTGTGAGCTTCGGGTCTTCATCATCCCCTTCGCCAAATGACGCACTAAATCCGCGTATATTTTTTTGGATACGCGATCGATGTGTAGGGTATCGGTTTGGGTATATAGCATGCTTTCCCCGAACTTATTTGAACTGTGTCGCAACGATCGCAACTGCGCTTAATGCAGACGATAGATAAGATAGGGCGAAACTTCGATGCCCCAGGCGGGTTCTTGACCTCATTTCGTGTTTCCATTTTGTAATATTCAAATTGTACGACGAGCCCTTAATGACGATGTAGTAATAAAGATAAACCCGTGTGAGTGGGGGCTTGATAACGAAATAATGCTTTCGAGCAAAAGATTACATTAAAGCATGAAGTAATAAGGGTTAAGGTGATTTAAGTAATGGGGTTTCTTAAAGTGTTATAGGATATACATATATCATTATTTTATTTTAATGATAAATAATTAATTACCTAAAAAGATACCCAAGTTGGCGATTATCTCTGCACGTAGGGCATTTAGAAATTCGTGGAAGTTTGTTCTTAGCTTGGTTGCTTAACTTGTTGTTTGGCTTTGTAGGTTTTTAGGACAAAAACGGGTATTTGGCATTTGTTGCTTTTGGTATGTGGGTACACGTACACTTGCGTTCAAGAGCCGAAAGACATGAAGAACGGGGGTCACCCCCAACCAGCTCGCTCTCCCCGTAAATCTCCCTCTGAAGACACGAACTCTACAGATGTTTTGCTTCTTCGTGTTCCCCGGGTATTGTTCGCGTATCTGTCGCCCACTTAATTTACTATGCATTCTGAAAGTATGTTTATGGAGTATGTAGTACGAGTTCAGAGCAATATAACAACACACAGCAGCATCTCTCACATTCACAATCAGAAAATGTATCGTTCTCATTCAGTCCGAACTGGCAAAGTGGCAGTGTCTAGACTCCCCCGACCTGCTTGCTTGCTCCACAAATGAAGTTCAAACAGCATTTGGGCACGCTTGTTTGCTGAGGGGTTAGACCCCCTCTAGAAACTCCAATTTTGAGACCCCCTCCAATACACCAATCTTATGACAAATGAAGTTGTTATTTCGAATGTGTCACGTTTGCCAGCACACGATCGCTTCTATTGCGAGGCCCTACCCCCCACTCATCGCGATCAACACGTTTTGTGTCGGTTGCGATTGTGATTGTGGTTTCTATTTTGGTTCCGCCGATTCGTATAGTAAGTGAAAGTATGTGGAACATGACGTAGTAGCCCCAGAGCCCCAGTGTTTGGCTTCTGCGGCGGCTTCTGTGGATCTCCACAAAAGGTCAAAGTGTTTTCCGCCGTGTTTGCTCACCTGCTTGGATGATAAGACCCACAGATTGCAAGCATGCTGCCACCCATTGAGTGAGAGTGACTGGATTTTGGGATACCTCTTAATTACCAAGGGGATTCTATGTTTATGTTTTAAGAAATTTCCACCCTTTACAAGTCGGTGTTGTGTTAAGGATTTTTTTTTATGTTGAATCATTAGTTTCTAATCAGAGCTCTTACATTTGTTCTCATGTTAATCCTCTTAATTGTATTATGAGAGTAAAAATACGAATCTCTCTCAGAGTACATCTAAATAGAAATTCTCTTGTTCGCTATTGTTTGTGCATTGCATTCAAAGCGTGGTCATTCGCTCTCTTGTGACTCCGCTTAAAATTTATTCAAAGAGAAGAAATTAGAAGAAAAAAATACTAAGCTCTATCAAAGTGCATTTAAATAGAAACTCTCTCGTTCGCTATTGCTTGTGCATTGCAGGCAAAGCGTAGAAGACAGAGAGAGGGAAAGAGATCCCCTCTTGCGGGATATGTTTATAATAGAAATAAACCTCAAGAACATTATTAGTGAAGGTAAGAATCAGCCCCATATATCATAAAATAAAGTTATGTTACGTTTTATCTTATCTTACATTCATAAGTATTTAATATATCATAATTATGGATTATTTGCCGTATATTCACTGTACTTGGCCCCCAAAAATATGTAATTTTTAGAGATTTAATTTATTAGAGATTTATTTTATAGAAATTACCAATTCGTTTTGAAGTTATTATGGGTTTTGGGATGATACTAAGGCTGATACAATGCCTGATACTATGTCTCAGACTTTCCCCAAATTCAAATTATTGCTTTTAGTGTTTCTATATAATAACCCTTTACATTCCCTATAGAAATCGGTTGATAATTCTCCAAACTATTTTTCCCAACAATTCTGAGTAATAAGTATCCCCCTGGCTCCCACATTGTTCCGAGTGCCAGGGCAATGATTGTTGACTGCGTCGCTAGTTACATGTGTACTGTTCTGGAATGGGGACTGAGGACTGTGACTTGGGGGTACTCACTTTGTACATGCCACCGCGACTCTTTGGCTGGCGGCATCTTTCAACTGGCGGCGGCGGCATCCCGGCAATGCAGGAGCTCCAGCAGCTCCAGCAGCTCCAGCAGCTCCGGCAGCTCCCAGCTGGTGCCAGTCGCAAACCCCAACTCCTATGGCCATATTCTCAGCACAATCCCAATCCCGGTAACCAGCGCGAGCTTCCGAACTAATTACATTGCAAAATACCTGAAATGTTGCGAACGGCAGGAAATCAGCGAAACGGGAGTACTCCGCTGTCTCCCGGCCTGCTCTGGAATGGAATGGTTCTGGGTTCGGGTTCGGGTTCTGGATCCGGTGATCAGATCGCGATCTCCTACCTTTTGCCGGCCGGAAATATGCATGGCTTGGCCAGCTTTTGGCCAGCTCCAAAGCGAGCGCAAAAAAAATTTGAATGTGCTCTCGTCACTGTCAGGGATTGGAAGATAACCAGTAGAGAGTATGTTACCCATCCCGATCCCCTCGTGCTCAGCGGAGCAGAGAGCTCGGAAATTAATTCAGTTGCAGGCCAAGGCGCGTATTTCTGCCGTTGTGTTTGCTTTGTTTCCATTTCGCCACCGTCGTCGCCACCGCTCACGGGTCAGTTGGGATCGAGTCCCGGGTTCAGATGCCGCTCCTACATAACCTCTCCAGTACTACTATATGTATATATTATCCATACATATATAATAGGCGTGACAAGCGCGCTACGCTCCGCTGACGCCCAAAAATAATCAAAGACAAAGGCTTGAGTCGAGTCGAGATGGCGATGACTATCAAGTGATGGTCTGAAGTGGGGGAGGGCAGCTACACTGGTAAAAAAAAGATGAAAAATTCTTTAACATTTGAAAAAAAATTCTAAGGTCACGAGGTTTTCTAAACTCAATTTATTTATCAAGTTTGTAACTCAGGGTACTCGTTACCCTGGATGTTATGGCTTTATAAGATACATCGTTTCTAGTTTAAACCCTTAGAATTCCCAAGTTACCAATTTTAATCAATAAAATGTGGTGATTAGTGCTTATATCTTAAGTTATATGTTAACTTTAGCACTAAGAAAATAGTTTATAACTTTAGCACTAAGAAAATAGTTTATAATAAATACTAACATCTACAAGCTAAATTTTATTGTATTTATAGAAGAAAAAAAAACAATAAATATTAAAAACCTTAAAAAAAAGTAACTGCTATCAAAAATTGTTTTAATTTGTATCGCCTTGCAAACATCGTTATTTTCTTCCAGTGTAAAAGCACTAATGGAGGTGGGGGTTGAAAGTAGCGGGTGTAACCAGGAGATGGGGGAGGTATGATAATTACACCATGTCAGACGTGAAATTTCAATTTTTTTTTATTTTCGTTGCTCATTCCCATTTCTTTAATTTCTTGTTGGACGCTTAACGAGCTCATCTCGAAGGCAGTCCGAAAATTGTATCAGAATGTCTTGTGTGGTATGAGAGATATAATGAAAGATAATGAACTCGGGGAGGTTCAGGTGAACTCTGTGGAGGTTAACTCACCTGATGAGAGTCTACAGAGAGCACCCGCATACGAGAAAGCGTAAAAAGAAAAAGAAATGTGCTCAATAAAGCTAATAATTATCTTTCTTTATTAAATTGCTAATGCTAATAATTTTTCTAATTAAGTTCAAAGCTTTATATGAATTATTTATGCTTGCTTTCCTCCATAAACTGACTCTTAATATCCTCGGATGGCTCAAAGCCACCTGTTATGCCAAACTGCAGCAATATGAACAGATATGATATAATGGCTGAGAGGATCATTAGAATGAATTCATTGTTCAGGTGAAAAAAACCCAAGACTTTTATTTCCAAACGCTGTGTTTGCTGCTGAGCCAGAAAGGTTTCCACCTGAGGAAATAATTTAATTTAATTTACATATTTTCTTTTATAAAAAGGAATCCCTTCGAAACTCACACTTTTATCCCAGCGCTGATCCATATCGCTACAAACTATGTCCAGGGGCAACCTCTTGGGCTTCTGAGACTCACTCACCGTATAATCCGCGCACATAATCAATAGAACTAGATTAGCCAACTTAACAGAAGCCATGACCAAGGATACCAAAGCCATTTCGTCCTCGTTGAGATACCTCAGTATGCACTGGTACATCATCAGGCAAATGTTGATAAAGTTGTAGTAGACATAGAAGAGGATCTGCCACTGCAGCATTTTCCTAAATCCCAGGGTCACTTCGTAGAGTTCGCTGTAAATGGCGGCACACTCGTCCAACTCATCGGCATAATCACACAGGAGTCGCATTCTGCGATAGTTACTCATACGCTCCTGCGACTCAATGGGCTCCATCCGCCGCAACATGTCCATGATATTGGCGGCCATGTGCTCGTACAGGATCCCCGAGACGAGAAATCCCAGGAAGCAGGCATCCAGGACGAAGAGTGTGCCCAGCCACATGTACAAGCCAAAGGCAACGGACACTGCCTGAAAGATTCCCTCAAAGTTTTCGGCTTGCAGAAGGGGAATTAGTTCGTGGAAGCAACCGCATAGCGTGAAGAAGGACTTTAGCAGGAAGAAAACCACAAACTTTGAGGGGAACAACTCATCCAGCCGAGTCGCCGCACATATCCTTTGGTACAGCGATAAGTATCTATTTAACACCTCTCGGAACTTGCTCTCCCCCTTCGCCTGGATTATAAAGGATATGACGGCCAAGAAGGAAACGGACAGCGCCTGAAGCATGGCAAAGAGATCGGCATAGCTCTCGGGCGTGGTGCCCACCAATTGCGACGACACTGTGGGCCATACTCCGGCGTAAATGGTAACCACCAGACAGCGCCACAGGAGGCTGAGGATACGATTGCTGCCGCCTCGCTTGGGTTCCCGCAACTGGAGCCTCTCCGTGTCCAACTTGCAGGAGAGCAGCGACAGGCAGCGCGCAATGCGATAGAGCCAAAGGAGCAGGAATCGCGACCAGGTCTCAGCTCTGTGTTTGGCCATCGCCGGGCGCCAACTGAACTCAAGTGAAGCCCGGCTAATGACAGGTCCTGCGATATACTCGTATATATTCCGATAAGGAGCCCTACTCGCCTGGCTGTTGATTTTATTAATTGAATGTGTGGATATCGGCAATTGCCATTCACGCTCCGCTGAGTGCTCCGCTGACTGATTGGCCCCAGTCCTGCTTCGGTCCTCGGTCTTCGGTCTTCGGTCCCCAGACCAAAACAACAATCGGCAATCGATGATGATGGACAGGCCAGCCCCGGACCCAGATCTTCCACAGGGCTTGGGTCTGGTACTCGCCCTTCAGGCACACAACAGATGGTGCTCGAGAAATGAAACCATCAACGGGCCCAACAGAAAAAAAAAGGAAAAAAACTGGGCGTAAATTGATATTTATGCCCGTGTCAATAAAGTTGTTTTGGGTTGATGGACACACACACAAAATCAGCCTAAATTCTTATAGGAATATTTGTAATGAGGTGAATGGACGAGAGTTTACAGGAATTTATACACGGAACTGATCAAGAAATTTCATTTCAATTATTCCTAGGAAGTTTATGAATTTCATAAAAAATACTAAGCTGAAATTCTTGGGAAATTTATTGGAACATTTATTTACTTATCGAATCAGTGGGTTTTCTATTTCATTTGTATTACTTTTATTATTGATTCAAAACTATAAACAAATTTGATTACCAAGTAAATAAATCAACATTGATATTGCCTTATTATTCATGAGGTGTTATGCATTTAGTTCTGTTGATTTATTACATATTGTTCCTCTAATTGTTTGTATTTATCAACCAAAAACAAGCTTGTAATAATCAGTTGGCTTTCGTCTATTTCTTCTGTATAGCATGTTATTTATAGCTATTAGTTACGTTAATTCTACTCATTATCTTGAATCTCCTAATTCGAATGTTAACACCTAATCTGACCGGGGGAACGACACACAAGTTCAAAAGCAAACAATTAAGTTTCCATTAACCTACATAAATTGATAATTCAACAGAGATAGTGAGCATTACAAATATTATTGGGTGTTCAAAAAATGTCTATTAGATTAGGTTCTAATTAAAAAGTGATAAAAGGTTACAAAAGTGGGGATGTTCAGGAACAATATGATTAGATAGGGTTATAATTAGATTCTCTTAATTATGAGTAAAGTTAGTACATTCATTTTTGTAGTAAAAGTTCATTAAAAAATTGTGTTAGCATTCTTCTTTAAAGTTTAATAGCTTTTCGGAGCTTTTAGATATTTGCAAGCAATAAAATATAATCTTAGAAAGAGTAATACCTAAAGAATATTTATTCAAGAATATTAATAAGAATAAAACATAAAGTTTACAACCTTTTTCTCTGTTGAAACGGTAAAGGTTCTGTATTATTTTTATAAAAATATTGGAGGGTGCCATATGAGTTCTTATGCAAACTACTCCCATAAACATATTTATAATGCTATGTCTTATCAAAAGAACTATGTTTATGGTTGTACTGAGAACCTCGACCCGATTTCCCTCGTTCGTTTTCATTTAAATCTCGTTACTTGGGCCATTCGTTTGATTTTCCCTTAACGCTTCAATGCGAATTTCATTTCAGTTTCAATTCACTCGCGAGCTATTAGCGAGGCGTTGACTTCTCCGGCTGGGTATTTCTATGGAGTGGCTATGGAAATCGGAGGAGTAGGAGTCGGAGCTCGAGTAGGAGTTGGGGCAGATGGAGCAGCACACCCATTTTCCAATTCCCCCACACTCCAAAATGGATTGCAAGTTGCCAAACACGTTTGCCGAGCATTAGAATAGCTCCACACGGAGTCAATGAACTCGGAGGCGCAGCTGGGCGAGCTGGAGCTTGGAGCTGGAGTTGTTTTCCAATATATATCCAGCCAGGGTTATTTTATTTTTCAGAGAACCCAACAGAAGGAAGTGGGGGCCTGGCAATAGAAAAACAACGAAGTCAACAGCCTTCAGCAAATCCAGTTGGGAGTCGCGAGTTGCTGTCTGCCACATTGGCGATCAGCAACCAGCAACCAGCAACACAGGTCTAGTCCTGCTCCGATCAACAGCGACTATAGCCACTTTAACGACGACGACTCCGATGTGGATGTGGCTGAGGATGAGGATGAGGAGGAGCAGGCAGCTCGCTTGGCTGGAAATGGGCGTGCAACAAGCCTGGGCCCCCAATAACTGGTTTTCCTAGATAGATATAGACAGATAACACCGGCTAGAAAGTCGCTGCCCGGCTCCAAGTATCCCATCCAGCTTGCAACAGCATCCTGCAACCAGTTTACGTACAGTTCGCGTCCGTGTTATTACAGTCCCAAGTACATGGAGTAATTGCATGGAGCATGGAGCAGGCCTGACCCCAGTCCCAGTCCCAGTGCCCGTGATGACCAAGCCGGTGATGGAAATCGCTGTTGGGTTGAGGAAGCACAGGCAGAAATGATTCGAAATTGGTAAATATTTATGAGTAAACTCTAAATATAAATACATTTGAAAATGTTATTCGGTAGTTTGTAAGGTTTGCTCGTTTATTCATACCAACGAGTAAAGGTTACATCATATTAATGTGTTTTATATATGAGTAAACTCTTAAGAGAAATACAGCTTAACATTATTTGATTTTACTCGTTAGTATGAATGATGAACTCGGTATATTTATTCATACTAACGAGTAAAGGTTAAATCATTTTAATGTGTTTTATATATGAGTAAACTCTTAAGATAAATATAGCTTAACATTATTTGATTTTTACTCGTTAGTATGAACGAAAGAACTCGTTACATTTATTCATACTAACGAGTAAAGGTTAAATCATTTTTTATGTGTTTTATATATGAGTAAACTCTTAAGATAAATACAGCTTAACATTATTCTATTTTTACTCGTTAGTATGAACGATGAACTCGTTACATGCTCTACAACGTTTAACATTTTTCTGTCTGATACTCGTTGGCATAATTTGAAATCCCTTACCCATATTCAGTTAACTTAACTTTTCTATGAAGTTTGGATATTATTTCTTAATAAACTAAAAGTAATACAGTTGAAAATCATTTCAATTTTTAGATGCAATGGTTACTCGTTAGGATTTACACAATACTCGTTACGATGCAAAGTACAACCTAGGCATCCACAAACTTAAAGCTGTAATTAATTTAAAAATGTGAATATTTTGTCCGCTGTGTATGGATGTAGTAAGTATGATGCTAGTATGATGCTAGCTGCTGCATCTGTGCTGCGGCCAATGAACCGATGGAAAGACAATAGGAGCAGGTCCCGGGCCAAAGAGCTCCAGCCCTGCCCATCCCCGATCTTGGACAGAGGCAGGGGCTATAGCTGCTGCTATAGCTACACAGATACGGATGCTTATGCTCCGAGCTGTATGCTCCACGCCTGCCGCTGTGTTGTTTTGCTAAATTGGAAATAATTGCCCCGAGGCAGCGGCAGAATGCACGTGTGCACTTGTCAGGAGCGATGGCAGAACATATTTTTAAGGGGATTAAAAATCTCCTTTTCTTGGAAAATACTTTGACTACAGTTGTGCTAATTTAAGAGAATATATGCATACATTTGATGTAAAATAAGAAAATACGATCAGGATACCTATCAAATTTTATTTAGATTTTTTAGTAAATTATTTGATTTAATGATCTTTTATTCAAATTGATGTTATCGCCACTAAGTCCAGTGGGGAATTCTAGTGAAAGGCAAAAGGTAAGTCCAGCTTTGAGGTCAAGCAAGAATCTTTTTTCCATTTTCATAAATATTTAAGTGATGTTAAAGAGCAGTCTTTATAGGTTGTTCTTAATATACTTGAACTCGCATTCAAGGGGAGTGCTCAGAGCCCCCGCAAAACCCCCCATTGGCTTGCGCCTATGCCCCCTTGTTGTTGTTGTTGCTTTTGCTGCTGCTGTTATCATTGTCATCGGTTGTTGTTGCGATGACATAAAGTGAGCTGTGATGAAGAGTGGAGAAAGGGGCAAGGAGAGAAGGCACAGAGAGAGCGAGCCCGGATCAGAGCGAATCTGCAAAGGCAACTGGCAAAAACAAACACAATGGGGAAAAAGCGGAGAGTCGCGCAAAATAATAATAACAATAAAGTTGTGTACGGCAATAATAAAAAGTACAGGAAAGGTTCAACGACATTAGGAGATTAGAGAGCATTCACATGAGACTACGCGACAGCAACAACAGCGCCCGGAGAGAGTGGATACCATATGCACATTTACATACATGTAAGTGTAAGGAGGAGAGAGCACAAAAGAGAGAGGATCCCAAGGAAAAGAAAGAACACAACGACAACGCATAGAGCACAAAAACAACAAAAACAAGCGAGGGCAAAAATAAAAAAAAATCGAAAAAGTCATCGACATCACATGGATTTTTATGTTGATGTATCAGAGGGGGGCAACAGAGGGCGGCGTTACACGTGGGGTTGGGGGCTGCCACCAGGCACAAGGACGGGGGCAGAGGAGTTGAGAGTCAGGGGCAGGAACAGCAGAGGCAACAAAAAAAACAGAGACAGCGACAGGAAAATGTTTTTCATTGTCTATGCCCGTTGGAGAAAAACTAAAAGCGGCCAGATGGAGCCACTGGAATGCACTGAGAAAAAGTTGTTCAAGGAAATTTTAAGGGAAAATCATTATAAACTACTTTCTTAATTATTAACTTCTTTTCTTTTCTAAAAGTAATTCTCGTTTTAGAGATGACTTTGCAATAAAGATGTGCACTGACCTCTTTATCAATTTCTTCTGAAATCAGTCCACATTGGGTGGATTACAATAACACCCAATACTTTTAGCATAGAACTTTTCGCTCAGTGCAGGAGTTGGAGTCATTACAGTTGCGGGAGACATGCCCCATGCGTTTGCATAAGCAGCAGCAACAAAGACAGAAATAGGAAAGAGCACTGACAGAAAAACTGATGGAAGGGGGCGAGTCCAGGGTAAGAGTGCACAAAGACAACCCATGCAAATCCTGCACTGTACCCCCTCGGCTTCTTGGCATTTTGGCGTGTGTTGCAGAAAAATGCCTCACTCGGGTGCGTCGCTATTTGCAGCCTCAAAAACAGATACAGCTCCACATAAAGATCCCGATCCCGATCCCGATCCGGATCCAGATGCAACCCCTGCATAGCTGGCAGGGCTAGAAGACGGCGGCATTTGCTTACACTCAATTTGGATATTTAATTACGAGTGCGGATGGGGAATGGGGAAACTTTGGGCCCATCATCAGTCGGCTGGTGGTCGTCAATAAAAAACAAGTAAGAAAGCTACAGTCGACTGTGCTCGACTGTGAGATACCCGGTACCTAAACGTTTGATGTTATTTTTTGCCATTTCTTGCTATATTCTTTTGTCAGTTGCAGTTGGCGCCATTATATCGCACGGCCAACGTTCGAATGCGCCACCTGTCGGTTACAGCTTGCAACAGCAGTGCCTTAGGGCGGTGTGTTAAAATTCTAACCTAGTATCTCCCATGTTTATCATCCGATTTTACTGAAATTTTCAGGAAACATCCGCTCTATTTTATTCATTTATTGTATCTATTAACTTTAACCCGAAAATAACGAGTATAGCTTATTTTACGTTTTTTATGATTTTTGAGTGCGGAAGTGGGCGTGGCCAAATTTTAAAACAAACTTGATCTGCGTGCAATAGATTTCAATGTTGTCACCAAATTTGGTAACTCTAGCTCTTTTAGTCTCTGAGATCTGTTGTTTCACACGGACGGACAGAGGTTGGCACTAACCCATAATACCCTTGTACCCTATGGGTACCGGGTATAAAAAGTTGGGAGTGGATCAGGGGTAAACAGGTAAAAGTTTTGATACAATATTTTTTGGAAACTGTTGTATTAAATAACGCTGAAAATTAAAACAAAAGTAAAGCGAAAGCCTCAAAGTTAAAAATCAGCTTTCAGCTCAATTTACAGTTTGAAATTAATAGTGCAATGCCAACGCTGAGCAGAAGAAATATTTAATGAAAGCGTGTGGTGTTGTTTCTCGACTTCTATATTGTTATGTTCTATTTGCAAACTATTAAATAATAATCAAAATACTTACTTTTCTTATAGCAACATAAAACACATTATCCATTCCTTCCTGAACAAGCTTAATGCCCTAACCAATATACCCTCAGTTCCCAGCGAGAAGAAGGGTTAGGGCACAAGTGGCTGTTGTTCAATTTGATTAGGTTTTCAAAAATCAATTCTTCCAAAGGCAACGGAATTTATTTGTTTTGCCGCCTGTGTGAGAAAATAAACATGGAGCATCCCCAGTATCAGACGGGACGGACTCGACCATAAACCATGGGGAGTTCTAGAGGGAGGGGGTTACGGAAAGGGTTTGGTGTGAGGAACCTGATCCCTGGGATGAGACTTTCTTTCTTTCCATCCATCCATGCGTTTGTCCCGCCTTTGTTTGTTATCACTTGAGGTTTGAACGGTTTTACGAATTGATTAAGGCGGCATTTGTTTACGAGCAACAGGTAAACACTGAGAGAAACGACAGAGACAAAGGGCGAAGGGGTTAAGTGTGGGAAAGAGGGGTACTCGAAGCTGTCAAGGGGGGGAGGAGAAATTTGGGGAACCCGACAAAATTTCCAATTAAAGGCTTTTACTGTTGAATTGCAAACATGTTCTGGACGGCAGTTTCTCTGTACTCGGTGCTTGTCAAGTTCCGAGGGGTATATTGTATTTCAGTCGACTAAATGACGATCTGCTTTCGACCATATGTTTACAGGGGATCCGTTTCTAAAGGAAAATAAATTGACCTGAAATTAAATAAACAGAAATTCATAACAAGATCCTAAGATAAACGAGAAAGAAAGCTAACTTCGGTAAACCGAAGTTGGTATACCCTTGCAGTCTGCAATTGGATCATTGAAAATCGAACCATTTTAGTAATGTTGAAAAAACATCGAATTTTGTACATTTTATATTTTACATGTAGCATTTTACATTTTCATATAAATCGACCGATCGTTTCTATGGCAGCTATATGATATAGTGTTCCGATCTTAATGAAATTAAAACCGTAATTCTAGAACCATAAAAAACTGCTATATCTCAAAATTTATAGAAATAAGTTGAAAAACAGAGAAGTTAAAATTTTTTTTACATTAATTTCGCCATCATTCCTATTGCAGCTATATGATATATTAGTCCGATTTCGGCCGTTCCGACATATGTATATACTGCGTGCTAAAGAAATAAGACTATGCTGAAAATTTCAGCTGAGAGACTAGTTCGCGTAGAAACCGACAGACGGACAGACGGACAGACAGACGGACGGACATCGCTAGATCGACTCGGCTGGTGATGCTGATCAAGAATATATATACTTTATGGGGTCGGAGATGCCTCCTTCACTGCGTTGCAAACATCTGGTCAAAATTATAATACCCTCTGCAAGGGTATAAATATACAGAATTTTATTAAAAAGCAAAAAGGTGTGGTACACATTTTCAGATATTTTGAGGGTGGAGCAAGTTATTGTGGAGCTAAGTCATTAGTTTTCGATAATATTTTAAGAAAAATCGGATTGAATTATACCTAAAGCTAAGGGATCTCTAGGAAATATAAACATTTATATAAAGTATACAATATATTTGTACCAGGTATCTGTCTGTCGAAAAAGCGCTTACTTAAACATTTTCGAATTATTTTTTGCGTCGTCTACGACTTCTCCATCTCCCCCTCAGTTAAATTCAGCTCGGTTCGGCTCGGATCGGTTGGAATGGATCTGTTCCGTTCGGTTCTGTTCTGTGGCGATTAACCAAAGCATGACGGATAACTGCAGCACACCTGACAATTTGTTAATGAGAGCAACATCAGCAGCTACAGCAGCAGGAAGCCAAGCGATATAAAAAAAGAAACCAGAACAGACCCGAACCCTAACCCGAGGCCGAGGCCCGAGCCCAAAAAAAAAAGCTGGAAACCAAAGGCAGCAGGAAGGCAAGCGAGACGGATGACGGATGTCCTGCAGAGGAGTAATGGCCAAAACGAGTCAGAACAAAACGGAGTGGAGCGGATCGGAGAACATAACTAACTGCAGTAAAAATGTAAATAATGCAAAACATTTTCTCACCGCGTTTCACTGTGTGCCGGTGACGGTGCCGCACTTTTCAGGCTTCCCCATCGATGATACGCCGCTCCACAGCCCTCTCTTTCCGCCGGAAGGGAACTCGTTTCATGGGAAATTAAATGCTGCAAGTGCGATTTGCGATAAATAAAGTGAGAAAAAAAGAGCAAATCATGGAAGCTTTCTAATTGCGATGACAGTCAAAACAGAGAGTCCAGCAGCTGTGAGATACACGATACCCAGATACCGGCTACAAAATGGATAGATGGATGGATGGATGGCTGTCCAAGAACCCAGAGGGACAACATATGGACGCAGAAACCGAGATGACCTTTTTTCCAATAATAAATGGATATGCATATATATCCCTCTATAGCGTCTGATGGTGTGTGCACTTCCCCCCGCCCAGCCCATTTGTAGTGAAATTTAATCAAGCGTTTAATGCCAAGGTGGAACGTCCAGGGAACATAATACACAAGCCATGAAGTCTGATGCTAAGGGAGGGGTGGATGCACTGGGAGAAGTTAACGAGAATAATGAGGAATAAATAAGGGTTTGCTTTCTCTTGGAAATAAACCTTCTTAAAAAAAGATTTAATCAGTGTCAATAACTTTAATTAAATAAGTATTCCAGTTGTAAACTTGCGCTGTAAGAATTAATTCTCTCGACTTCTACTTTTTTTTTTTGTATTGTGGTTCTCATTGTAAATCCTATTAGAATTTAGTAAATGTGATTACTTTCCACACATCGTAAAACGATGATTGCTAAAGTCTTAACTTTAGATAAGTGTCAAGTAGCTAATAAAGTTTATTTTTACAACCTAGAACGTAATCGCTTTTAATAAAAAGTGAAAAGCTCGAACTCAATTTTATTACAAAGCTTTGTTTGTTTCGGAATTCGAAAGTCGAATCTTAAGAAAGCTAATTTAATGATCATTCGTTACCAAACCAGTATTTATTGCTGTATATTATTGAAAATCTAACTTAGGAATTATTTTAAAACCCAAGTAATAATTTTTCAATTTCTTTGCAGTGCAGGAAGGGTGGATCAGGGGCTTGGCCCGAGCGAGGGAGTTTTTAGTGATGCTGAACCAGGCTCTATACTGGGCTGGGTCGGGATAGGATGGGATGGTGTTTCGGCTCCGGTCCCGTCCTGCTGCTTGATGTGCCTGTCATATGTCAGTCCGTCGCTTCTTCTTGTTCCTCTCACCTACGCCGCTGGTTAATGACATTTTGCAGTTAATTGCTGCCGCTTCTGCTGCCTTGTTGGCTGCTGTTGCCATATGGGCCATGGCCAGGCCAGGCCAGGCCATGGCGGAATCGAATCCGAGCTTAGGTCTGGTAAACGAAGATGCATTTCCAGGCAATGTAATTTGACTACATTAACTGAATATGCCATAACATGATCAGGCGAAAAGAGAAAGGCACATCATCACAGGGTTGTTGGGTAAATGGAGAGAGAGTGGGGAGGGTTTCGTTTCTGTCTCTAATGATGATGCTGCGGCAGTCCATCATCCATCCATCAGACTCAAGGTCAAGTACAGTCACTGGGACTTGCAAAAAAGCAAAAAACTAATTTTAGAGAAAAATAAATGAATGTTACCATGAAATGTGTACTATTTTGTTATTAATATGAATCAATCCGGCTTCCTTACATTTTTAAAGTATTATTTCCTTAAAGTAGGTCCCATTTATTTATTAAATAATATAAATCACACATATCCACATTAATGAGTTGTATATGAATGTATATGTCTATATGAACCCGTAGAACCTCTTCAAGGTAAGCCCCCATTAAAAAAGTGCCATAAATCTAAACCCTGCTTACGGACAAACTTTCCTTTATCCCCGATTTAATGTGCTCAAATTTACAATCTTTTTATGGTCGACAATGGCAATTATCATTATCGGACCACTTAAAAGATATGCTACCATAGTAGACGGTCCACCTTTCTTTCTTTATCGCGTTTTACTTTATTTCAGTCAAGAACAAGAAGAACTTTGATAGATTTATTGTTATACCTAAAGCCTATAAATCTAAACTGTATTATAAAGAAGAACGGCTTATTTTAGAAAACAAAACTATACCTTTACTTTATTTTCTTAAACTCATGTAGTAGGAGTATTAAAATAAGTGATAATATTTACTACTTATTCTCTTTTTCCCTGCAAGGTGCTGACTAATTTGGATAACAAATAAGATAATACACCCTTTGTATGGCGATCTTTCCTACTTAACCCCTCACGTTAAACATGCTCAAATCTGACATCTTTGATTGCCGGCACACAATATCTACTGTCATTATCGGATCAGTCCAACGTCAGGCTACCATTGTTGAGGAGAAACCTTCGCCTAGCCTTATCTTTTTGGCGCGCACTGCTCCCTCCAGCCAGGTAATATCCTAGAGACAACAACATCAAACAGGAATCAGATCCCAGTAGGCAGGTACACGCAGAAAGAGAGGGAGAGCGAGCGAGCGTAGGACGCAAGCGTAACCGGCAATATATATTGGCAGCAAACCAGTTTTTATAATGTCAATTCGAATCCTACACGTTCATGTCCATCCACACGCATTAAGCGCGACAGTCGCAAGTCCAAATGATGACGATCCCCTGGCGGCGGCGAAGGAGGACAGAGAGACGAAGGCACTGAAAAAATAACTTACTAAATCATAGTATTTCATAATGGACTTAAATATTTCTGTCACTGAACTAAACTTCCGTTTATATATTTTTCTCTTTAATTTGTTGTCTTTAACATTCAATTTCTATATATTTTAATTTCTTTAATATAAATCAATTATACAATATTTTTTGCCAGTGTATAGGATAGCAGAAAGAGAGGAGAATATGGCTGTAGTGTGGGTACGGGTTATTCCCTGTTCCCAAAAGGGGAAACAAGGAGCCGGGAAAGAGGGACGCGTCGACGCTCGTCGAGTCGAGTTGGCGTTGAATTTGATTTTGATTTCACCTGAGTGGCTGAGCCTTTTTTTCCCTGCCCTTTTCTTGTTGTTCTTTTTCGAGTTTATTTTTTCTTTCCTTTTACCTCTGTATTGCTCGCCTTGTTCCTGTTTTTATTTTTTTGTTTTTGTTTTGTTTTTGTCAACCAACGCAGCAAACAAATGCAAAGCAACGACCTACGACTTCTTCCCTGTTGTTGTCCTTTTTTTTTCTTGGTTTCTTAAGGTACAGTGGTGGCTCAGAAAATATTATTTTTGATCAAGCAAACAATAATTTTAGGTATTTTATTTAAAAGTACATTAAAAGGCAGGCAATATCACTTATTTGTTGATTTCTATGTTATTTACAAAACATATTAATTAAAGAAACTTTAAATTAACAATAAATGGGTCATCAAATGAGTAATAAATATTTTTAAGGGATTTTTTATGTGTTTATTAATTATAATAATATAATACTTTTATCATACTTTTGGAAATCTTCTAAGATAGGTATGTGTTTTTTTATCCTTAACGTTTGATATTGATTTTTTTAAGTACAGATATCCCTTCAGATTTTTGTACTTATTGAGGTATTCAATTTCTCGAGTGACCACTGTCTTTTGTCCCACCTTCGCATTGTTGTTGTTATTGCTGCTCATTTACACTTGTTGTTATTGCTGCTGCTGCTGCTCATCTCGAAAGCCTTGTTGTTGTTGTTCTTGTTATCCTTTGGCCGCTGTGTGTGTTTGTTGTAATATTGCCATATTGAGTTCATTTTCATCAGTTCTTTCTTCATTCGATTGTTGTTTCTGTTCTTGTTGTTCGCTCATTGGTTTGTTGTCTCTGTTGTTCCTTATCTTCTGGGGTCTTCGGGGTTTTGTAATTGATGATGTTTATGTTCGAGTATTGGTCCCGTCCGCCACCCCGCCCCTGTGTTCCTGATTCAAAGATTATGCACCTACGAGTTCTTTATTTTTTATCAGAAGAGTGCGTGTGTGTGGGTTTTCTTCGGGCGAAGAGTGTGCCCTGCATATTTAATGGCCAAGATCTTAATTTATTCTAATGGGTTTATCAAATCCGATGGGGTAATAATAATAATAATAGATAAAGTTGAATGGCGCGCAAAGAGAAGTAATGTAAATAATATGGTAATGCTCAGTGGGCATGGCGATAAGGCGGGCTCGCGATCAAGGTTCCTGCGGTGAAGCCCTTCAGTCCCTGGGGAGTCGTTATGCATTTACGATAAGGAAATCGTGGCGTTTTACGGACCCAAGTGGATGGCATTAAATATCATATTATCCGATATGCTATCCGAGTTCCGCAAATGCAATATCCCACAATATCATAATGCACTTGTGTACTTTGCAAATATTTATCGGCTTCACTCAAGCGCAATGAATTACGTTAATTTCCAACAAATTTATCTAGCATGCAGTAGTTACTTATTTATCAAACGAAAACAAGAGTGATCTTTGCAGATAAGTCAAGTAAATAAATGCGTATCAGAAAATATTTCCAGATATATGGCACATAAAAGGGGAATGAGATGCAACCATTTTTGGTAACATCAAAGAAAATAAAACCTCAATTTAATACTCTACTTATATTTAAATACCATAAATAAAATATAACAAAAAAAATGGTAAACAAAATAAATTTATAAATTAATCTACTTTCCTTTTACTTTTTAAGTATTATGTTAACAACAATAAAGCTATCATTTCAACATATCCATAGTACAATTTCAAATTTTGGCACTCAAATATAAAGAGACCGCATTTTACATAGTAAAAAATGATAAGAACCTTAAATACCGATTAATTCTTGGTATTTTACCAGCGGAACTAGTGATTAGGTTCAAATAAACTTTTTTGAATAAAAACATAGGCTTCCAGCGATTAACTAAGTAAATAGTTTAACTTGTAAGTCTATGTTATTGCTGAAAAAAAACTAAATTAAATCTAGAACTTAATGAGCGGATAAAAGAACTAACAACCAGTTCGCGAACCGCCCATCTGAATGACTCTGCAGCCCTGGAGTTCTAGTTCCCGGTCGGACTGGTTCAGTTCCTTGACAGTTTAGCTATTTTCCCACTAGATCTAGCGATTTTAATAAGCTAAATGCGGGATAAATTGTAAAAAATAGCGGTTAGCGTGAACAATAGCTATTTTCCATGCAAAATTAATTTAATTTAATAAAATTATACATTAGTAAATTTTAATTTTTAGGTCGAAGGACTTCAGTTTTCCTACATTCATTTTACATAGATTTAATCAGATAAAATAAAAATTAAAGTAGGTTTAACTTTTATAATTATTTGTCTGTTTTTTGGCTTCGCTGCTTCTAATCTTACTTAGCCACTGAATATGATAATACATAATATGAATTATTATTGGGAAGTTCAATAAAAATATTTTTCAATAAAACATTATCAAAGATGATCGATATATTAATATTTAATTTGATATACATTTTTATTTTAATGGTGATCATTGATACGATACCTTTTACATTTTATAAGAACCATTCTGAATTATTTGACGTGATCCCAAAAATGACAGAAAAATTTCGCCGATATATTTAGCCGTATAAGGAACACCCCAAATTTAACGTTTTATAGCTCTAGATTTTTTTTAGCTACCGCCACAGTTTTGTAGCTGATTATAGCTTTAGCCAAAAGCTTGTTAAGCTTTTTCTACGACCGAAGAGTTGGCATCACTGTTCCTCACGGGCCGTGTTTGTTTTAAGCTAAAATTAGTAAATTAACCAATGCAATCAACTTGCCAAGCGAATCGGATCGCGGACATTGACAATCGTGTGTGCGGGATGCCGAAAATCAGCGGGCGTTGAACAAAAACCCAGGAAATCGGTGGGTTTTCAGAATGATTCTACATGCGAGCTCTGCTCTGTGTGAGCCAGTGTGTGTGCGAAAATCTGTGTGCGAGGGGGCGGTGTGTCTGTGAGGGGTGTGGGTGGGGGGTGACGGGGGGGTGTGAGAATGCTAAAAGGACATGAGCATTGCAAATCCTTTGGACAAAGAATCAATTTCCCAATTGCCAAGCCACTCGAGTCGGGGAATCTGAATCTCGAGGCTTATGAGCAGGCAAAATGCATAAAGAGTGTGTGCGGGTATGTGGCTGCAGAGTGTGTGTAGTGTGCCTTAGTGTGTGTGTGTGTGTGGTAAGGTCGTGTGGAAAGTGTCAAGGCATTTTACAACAACAGCGGAGAGCAAGGTAAAAGCCTCGAGCCCGAATGCTAAAAGCCGAAACGAGCCAAAAACACCGCGCCCAATGCGCAGCTCTGCATTAAACATGACTCCAAAAAGGACCTTCTCTCTCTCGCCAGCTCCCTTCTCGCTCTCTAGCTCCCTCTCCGTGTGTGTGTGTGTGCGTGTGCATCGTAAATTGTTGCACATTTAAATATTCATGCAATCCGGGCAGCAGCAGCAAAAGCACATTTTATATTTTTTACGCTTACAAAAGTACCAAAAACTTTACACTGAATTCCTTTTCGCAAAACGCCTGCGCACACTAGCTAGCTTTCTCTCTCTGTCGCTCTCAGCCTTTGTCCCTCTCTCCTTTTTTTAGAATATTTGGAGTGCCTTCAAAAGTTGTTGCGAAAGTGTGTTGTGTTCGTTCAAGTGCTGGGCCCCAAAAGGCATAATAATAATAATAGTATGGACCAAGACAATAGCCCGCTCTCACTCTCTCTCTTTACCCCTACATAAACCCCCTGAAAGGCCGCCTTAACCCCCCCACAGGCTCGTGCGGCTTGTTTACCTTTTCAGCTGGCCATCATTTCCGTTGCAAAATTCACTCCGTTGACAGTCTGAAGCTTCCTTCCTTGCGAGCGAGCGGGGAATATTCGACAGCGTTTTGTGCATTCGGTGCGGTGCCTGTAATTGATTTGGGTTTTGGGTTTGGGTTCGGGCTTACACCTGATACGATGACTGTGATTGACATGTCGGTGTTGATTCCGATAAAGGACACACAGTCGTCTGTGACTGGCCAATTCTCATTTCCGTTGCGGCTTTCGAACACCAACAACTGTGGAGTATTATTAAACGGGTCCCCTTTGGGAAACTACACAGTGGAATTAATTATTAAAAAGCTATGACACTAGTCCAGGAATTATGGCAGTTAGATATGGCCACACTGTTGAGTTAAAATTAAATTTAGGGTGTTATTTAGGGGTGTTATTTACCTTGATAATGTGGAAACTACAAAGTGGAATTAATTATTCAGAGGCTATGACAGTATGCCAGGAATTAGGGCAGTTAGATATGGTTAAACTGTTGAGCTTAAATCAATTCTAAGGATATTGCGAGCAAGATTAATGATATAAAATATTAAAGGTGGGATTTAATTAACTTGATTAACTGTGGTGTAATATTATACGGATGCATTAGAGAAACTACAAAGTGAAATTATTTCTTCAGCAGCTATGACACTTGTCTAAAGCTTTGGAAGCTATATAAGGTCACACCGATATGATATGAAATCTATGTTTAGGATATGATCTCAAAGATTCATAATGTTAATTTGTTAAATTTACCTAAATTTTGTTAAGGATTTGTCTAAGTGTCACATATATAGTACATACACATACATCAGCAGTATACATGATTTTTAAAAATTTTTTTTTGTTCAAGGTTTTTATAGTTTTTATTTACAATTTCAAAATAAACATTTGATTGTCTGATGCGTCTCACCTTTAGCTCATAAACAAACAGCTGGTCTAAGGTGTGTGGTAGCCAAGCTAGAGATCTAGTTTCGAGTCCCGCTTTGATAAACATTTTTAAGGCATTCAACCTTGTACAATAAAAATCGAATATGTTTACTGCAAGAAAAGTTAAAGTTTCTATTTTTATAATTTTCATCGTCTGTAGACCAGTTGACATTCCGAAGCGACACTTAATAAATCTGATTAGAGGCCTTCGTCTAATTGATAAACTCAACTTTACCATTTCCATTTAATTTTTTTTCAGCTCCAAAATGCATCTTTAACACTGGCACCAAAAACAACTTAATCGACAGCAACAACAACAACAACAACAATAACAACGAAGCAACGACAACAACCATAACAAAAACCAAAACAAAAACAACATCACAAGCAATCCGGGCGAAAAAAAACGTGAAAAGTTTTTGGTGTTGCTCACTGGACGCTCCTTTTTTTGTTTATTTTTTATGTTCATTTTTGGAGGGCAGTAGGCGAGAAAAAACATCAGCAACAACAACAACAACAGAAACGGAAAACAGGACACACAACTCATCAATATTCGAAAAAGCAATTGAGTCGAGGCATCAATTCATCAATTATTCAAAATGACCGAAGACGAAATTCTCTTTGACGACGTCTACGAGCTGTGCGAGGTCATTGGCAAGTAAGTTCGCCCTCCGGCCAGTCTCCAGTAATATCCCCGGCTATATCTGCCGCTGACAGCTGGCATCCATGCCCATTATCTCATTATGTATTATGCATCCGCCCCGTACGCCCAGCGAGAACACCCACAAGCAGTAAATCATCCAACTATTGGCCAGGGAGGCGGCACACGCTGGACAGTGAAAAACTTTCCAAACTCCCGCCCAACTTTTGCATTATTCAAAAATGTTTGGCCCAAACATTTGGGGCGCTAGTTACTTTTCCTGTGATCATCATAGTTCGTGTTGATGTCCTTTCAGCAAAAGTTGTCACCATTTTAAGGTTGAACTTTGTTCGATTTAGTTTCGTTTCGAGGAGAAAATGGCATCGAAAGTATTTTCTATGATGCTGAAAATGTGTCAATTCATAATTTTTAAACTTTATTCAATCAGGTGTGAATCAATATTTGTGTTAGAGGCTTTTTAGACATTTACTAGTATTTAATTATAAGGTAAACTATTTGTTTGAAATTTCCTGAGAATATGCAAGGCCTATGTTCAATTTTATTTTATTCTTTATGGTTCAGAAAAAGCTTGATTTAATCGACTAAACTGGTCCCCCTGGTCAGAAAATTCAAGAAATATTATAATCAAAGCTCACTTTGGTCTTTTATGATATTTTCCTTTATCCTTAGGCGATTTAGTGGATTATAGAGAGATTTAGAGATTATTAGAAATAAATCATTTATGCAGAAAGCATCGTCGGTTTCTTACTTAACTTTCTTAAAATAAACTTCATAAATTGAAACTTTAAAGGACATCCCCATCAAACTTGCATATTTAATTCCCAAAAACTTCAATCTGCAAGATAGTTGTTTATTTTCATTGTTATCAAGAATGTTGTTTGCCTCTTAGATGCTCTCAATATACGAATTTTCCGGAGCAAAAATACAATTTTATTCACCTCCCCTCGCCACCTCCCCCCATTTAGACACAATCAACTTCCAATTGAAGTTTAATCCGAATCCGTATCCGAATTCACTCTCATCTCATACTGTTTTCCTTTTGCAGAGGACCTTTCTCCATTGTGAGACGATGCATACATAGAGAGTCCAATCAGCAGTTTGCTGTCAAAATCGTCGATGTGGCCAAGTTCACAGCGAGTCCGGGACTGAGCACAGCGGGTGAGTCCATATATCTCCTGTTTTGTTTTTTTTTTTTTTTGGAGAAAGATGAGACGACCTTGTTCGATTTGGCTCCAGGCTCCCGGGTCCCGGCTCCAGAGCTGTGTGAATAAATTATAATTAAGCTGCTCAATTATTCAAAATTATGCCGCTGCCACACGTGTAGCAGGCCCCCAGGGCGGCTGTTGCCATTTGCCAGTTTGCTGCCAGTTTGCCAGCCCAAGACGCCAATTAAAAAGAAATTGCTCAAGTGCAAGGGCAAGTCCTGGACCTGGACGTGGACGAGACGCAGCCATCCGGCCATTGACTAAATGATACATGGCAGGCACATAAGTCAGCGCTAAGTCCATTAGTGCCACTGCCAGCTGGTGTTGTGGGTGGGCCGGTGGCCCTGACCCACTCCACTCCACTCCGTTCTCTGCTCCCATCTAATGTCAACTAATTGCCGCTGTTTTCGCCCCCCGTTCCCGTTCCCGTTCCCCTTACCATTTCCAGATCTGAAGCGCGAGGCCACAATATGTCACATGCTCAAGCATCCGCACATTGTCGAGCTGCTGGAGACCTACAGCTCCGAGGGAATGCTCTACATGGTCTTCGAGTTGTAAGTTGTCAGTCAGCTCCTCCCAGCCAGCCCCTTCCTAAATCCTTTCACTTTACACTTGCAGCATGGAGGGCTCCGACCTGTGCTTCGAGGTTGTGCGGCGTGCCGTGGCCGGGTTCGTCTACAGCGAGGCGGTTGCCTGGTAAGTTACCGGAGGAAATCACTCCAATCCGCGTTGGTTTCGGCGAAGGGAAATCAATAATTTACATTTAGGCATGTTGCGCCGACATTGGAAATAATGTAATTGTATCAATACGAAATTATAATGTTGCTGTAATACCGAAGAACAGCAGCTAAGGGAATACTTTTAAGGATGAGACCTAATTCAATCAACGAGAAGAATTGAAAAGAACAATTAATTTTGTTGATTTACTTGATAATTTCAACAAAGAATATTTTCAAACTTTATTTAACGAGTTAACGATATAAAACAAGTCGATGAGAGAAGTGTAATATAATTCCTTGATAACTTTACCTGATATTAATCTAACTATTGTGTAAATAGGCCAAAAGTGAATATCAAAGTTTGGTAGACTTTAAATAAGACATTTCCAAAAATATTAGGAGTATACTCGTTCTTATTACTACATAGCTCTTAACAAACATGCCAATAACTCGTTCTAATTCTGGTTTTAATTATTCCTTTCAATTACTATTTCTATTAGTTGTTATAGTTACTCGTTCTAATTACTCGTTCCAAATACTTATTTTAACTACTCGTTTTAGTCTACTCGCTCTAAACACCTTTATTAAATTCACCTTATTACTCGTTTTTATTACTCTTTCCAATTACTTGTTCTAAATACTCGTTCTAAATACTCGTTCTAAATACTCGATTTAATTACTCGCTCTAGTCTACTCGCTCTTAATTCCGTTTTAAATACACCTTCTAATTACTCGTTTTTATTACTCTTTCCAATTACTTGTTCTAAATACTCGTTCTAATTAATCGTTGCGTCCGGTTACTCGTTCTAATTACTTATTCCAATTAATTTCAATTACTCGTTCTAAATCCTCGTTCTAATTACTCGTTTTGAATAATCAAGAGAATACAATCCAATCAACCAAGTAATATGGCTTCCATTTAGTATTTCCGCCGAAACCAACGCCAAATGCACACTTAAACCAACAAAGAACCAAAACGAATTAACCCTTATGCCATTTTCCAGCCACTATATGCGCCAAATTCTGGAGGCACTGCGCTATTGCCATGAGAACGACATCCTGCACAGGGACGTGCGTCCCGCCTGTGCCCTTCTGGCCACAGTCGACAATTCAGCGCCCGTTAAGCTGGGCGGCTTCGGATCGGCCATCCAGTTGCCGGGCACAAGGGAAACCATAGAAACACACGGACGCGTCGGATGTCCGCACTACATGGCGCCGGAGGTTGTGACCAGGCGGCTGTACGGCAAGGGCTGCGACGTATGGGGTGCCGGGGTGATGCTGCACGTCCTGCTCTCGGGCAGGTTGCCCTTTTTGGGATCCGGCGTAAGATTGCAGCAGTCAATAGCGCGCGGTCGGTTATCGGTGAGTTTTTCGTCAAAGGATATCCAAGGATAATCAGCTAAATATTATTTATAAATATTATTGCAGTTTGAGGCCCCCGAGTGGAAATCAATCTCGGCGAATGCCAAGGATCTAGTCATGAAAATGCTGGCCGCCAATCCACATCACAGACTCTCCATTACTGAGGTGCTCGATCATCCATGGATACGGGATCGGGATAAGCTGCAGCGCACTCACCTGGCGGACACGGTGGAGGAATTGAAGCGTTACAATGCCAGGCGCAAGCTCAAGGGCGCCGTTCAGGCCATTGCCGGAGGCACCAACATGGATCCGCTCTACGCCACCGATGCGGATAGTTAGTATTTATTTATTTGCTTCAGTTTTTGATAAGGATAATAATAGGGTTGCAGTAAGAGAAGAGAAGATAGAAGGGTCAGCAGTTTGCTTTGATTTCATGTGCACAAATCCCTAAATAGCTTTAGTATCTCTTTTTGAAATGACAGAAACAATTAAATATGCCAGCTTAACAGCTTAAAACTAGCTTCAGCCTTAAATTGACTGCCTTAGTCCCAAAATGTTAGCCATAGAATTTAGTAGAAGATTTAAAACCCATTCTGACAAGCTTTTCTCGTCCAATTGCAGTGCCCATAGCTGGAGCCACCGATGAGTGGGCCGACGAGGAGGCGGGCATTGAGGCAGTGCAACGCATTCTGGACTGCTTGGACGACATCTACTCGCTGCAGGACGCACACGTGGACGCGGATGTCCTGCGGGACATGTTGCGCGACAACAGGCTGCACCAGTTCCTGCAGCTGTTCGACCGGATCGCAGCGACGGTAGTGACCAGCAATGGACGTGCACCCGCCGCCGAGGCCGTGGGACGCAGTCGCGATGTCCTGGAGCTGCTCTCGTCGACCGCCGGCGGCAACTCGCTGGGCGGCAAGTATGCCAAGGACGAGCTGCTGCAGCTCCTGGCCGCCCCCCACATGCAGGTGAGTGGCGGCAGCCGCCTCCCTTTTTGTTTACTCTTACTCTGCTGGGCATTTTGTGGCAAGCTTTATTTCACAATAATCTGGCAATCACAGGCTCCGGTCTACGGGCTCTGTCCGCCTTTGTGGTCATATCAATCTACGGTCCACTCGAGTCGACCAATTCGCTTTAGCTTAAGCTTAAACAAATTTGAAATGTATTTAGTGCGGGCAAACAAGCTGGCGCAGGAGAATGAGCCTGCGAGAGCCATCACTCCCAGGATTCGGGCGCAGACAGAGTCACTAATCCTTTGCTTAAACAGAGACTCATACACTGGTACACAATGCCTGGGCATGGACATAATCACACAGGGAGAAGTGAATGCTGGAAATGTTTCAGAAATTTATTTGTAACCAGTGATTGTGCGATAGAAAATATAAATTAAAATTCTTAAGTGTTTTAGAAATTAGTTTTTAAAGTAAATGAATGAGTAATGTCACTTAGGAATCTCCAATTTAAGATTTTACGGTGATGCATTTCGTGAGGTTGAGCTTATACCTGTCCTGCGATCCGACAGATACTACAAATACAGCCAATATTTAGGGTTAAACTCTAATTAATATAATCAAAAATTAATTTATATTTAAATTTAATTAAACGACAATTTACAATGAATTTCAGATCCTAAAGATATTTTAAATAACTTTTAAACACTCTTTCAATCAATTTGAAATAAATATCTAAAGTAGTACTTTAGCTTTTTTAAATATTTTCTTAAGGAAACGTAGGATTATTTTTACATTTCTCATAGTGTAAAGACATACAGCAGCTAATGCAACCAAATATAAACAGTTTAATCAGAATAAACCAAAATGAATTTCGGACGCTGAGCGCAGAGCCAGAACAAGAGCTAAGGCAACAGAAGCAGCAGCAGCAGCAGCAGAAGTAGAGGCAGGAGTGGAAACAGAGGTAGGACATCCGCTGCCCGGGCTTCGGGCTCACTTCGCCTTCCTTCCCGGGGGGCTTTTTGCGCTGAAAAGTATGCTACGAGTACACGGCTCAAGGGCCATCGTTCCGAGTTGTTCCGACTACGTCGGCATATGGCCATCCCACTGCCGCTCTTCCACTCTTTCACTCTCCTACTTCACGAAAAGGGGAACAAAAACATTTAACGATAGCGAACACACAAAAAATAAATAAGCAGAGTCGGGGATGGGAGAAATTCTTGGCTCGACGAAACATCAAATATCCTTACGGCCGAAATAGGACCGTAAAAAATTATTGGAAATTCTGCGGGGAATCAAATTGATTTCAATTGCTCCGTTATTGGATACTAGTAATATGCCTAATGGGCATCGATATCCGTATAAGGGGGGCTTTGGTAGGAAGTTCTGTAACCGAATACAACTTTCAACGAGACATGGCTCTCATTTTAAAGGCCAAATATTGAATAGCTGGCTGAATAGTCTTTCGGGGATTTTGTGGGAAATTAAAACCCAGTCATGATTTGTTTTAAGTGGTTGTTGGGGTATTCATTTGTAATAAAGTAGTGGCCATCGAACACTTTAAACTTGCCTTTATTTATTGCCAATCATAGTGTATAATCAATTTTGAAAAATACCTTATAATCTTATAATTGAAAAATACTTTTAGACTCGAGGAGTTCTTGAAATTCTGTGTTAACTTCCTTTAAGAACATTGTGGCTTAAAATAAATAAAATAAGTATGTTAAATCAAACTAACACCAGGATGATGGGAAATCTGAGAGGAATACCTATAAAAAAATATTTAAGAACTCGTGAAAATTCGTAATAATTATCATTTAGTTTCTATTAATATCCGAGGGCATCTCCAAGCCTTGTAACAATGTCAAAACCTCACTAAATTCTACCAGTTTAATATCAAAGGGATTACCCTCTCAACTGTATGAACGACATTAAAATAACAATGGTTTTGTCCGACAAACTTGTCCATTTCCCATTCAAATGCAAGTATTTCCGAGAGAAAATCAGTCTCTTTATCAAGCGAGTGAGGGAGCTCTTCTTTAACGGAATTGCACTCATCAAAGTGTGCTTTAATGTTGTGGCCCAGTCAAAGAACTTGAAAAGGACAACTTGCCGGAGTATTTATGTGCGCAAGGATTCATCCTCCCACGAGTATCCAATTATTTGCCAGACTCGGCCTAAGCTCCTCATTGGTTTACCCCGCCGCCATGTAACCCCGTGCCTGTTCTAGGGTATAAAGGACACTTCCTTCCACTTCCTCCTCTGCGCGCGGATGGGTTGAGTGGTGGTGCGGTCTTGCTGGGTGGCTGGGAGTGAGACTGGGACTGGGACTGGCTGAGTGTGATATGGACGCAGTGCTATAACATAACTCTGTGCCATCCACTGTCGTTAATTGCTCCTTGAAGCAGACTACACTTTTTGCGCTGCCTCTGCGATGCTGCTGCTGCTGCTGCTGCTTTTCCTGATTTTCCTGGCTTCCCTCTTTTATTTATTTTTGCGCCTCTCCTGGCTCGGACTCTGTCTGTCTTTGTGTGTGACGCAAGCCCAGTCTCATTTTCATAAATCCGAGCAATCTGCAGAAAAAAAAGAAGCAAGAAAAACAACACAAAAAATCCTGGCCAAGGAATGAAAGAAAAATGGACGTACAAAAAATATGAACAACTGCAGGAAAACGCAGGCCAACGATGAAAGCGATGAACGAATGTGTTAATGCTATATACACAGCTCAGCGGGGGTGGGGGTGGGTGCCAGTGGAGGGGGAGGGGTATGGATGTCTTCCCAGGGGCTGGGGGTTGTAGCCGTCCAGGGCTGCAGTGCCAACAACAATGCCAATGTCCAAAGTGAATGCTGCAAAGCTTCCGCCTCGCTCTCTCCCACTCTCTTTCTCCCTTTTTCTTCTGCAAATTGCAGCAAACTGCAGTTTGGCCTCTCTTTCTCTTCGAGTCTGGCCCTCTCTTTCCATTTAACCCACTGGGTGCGTTGCAGTGATGCCAAGGGGTACTAGTTTTTGGTAGCTTAGGGTAAAGGTTAACTTGATTGAGGGAAAGGTACTTTAAAAGTACTATTAAGCTTTAATTAAATAAATTTAAATGAGTGTTTTTAGGTATCTCTTGTCTGCTTAAATGATTATAAGAAAATTTATAAAGAGATTAAAAATGTAAATGGTGTTTGTGCATACTAAGCGTGTATTATAAACTCACACATAGAAAGAAATTCTATTTTTAAAACTCTCAACTTTGTGCGCGCGGAGAGAGAACGATTTCCGTTGCCAGCTGAAAAATGGCTTGCATATTGCAAGTCAAATGTGCCTTAGGGATTATATTGGTCTTTGATTATTACTATAATATCCTAAATACTATTATTATATGTAGGTTTCTAGGTTACATAGTAATAGGTACCTAGGCCATAGGTACAACTACCCCGAACCCCAGCCAACACTGTTGGCCAAGTTGCAACAACGGAGCACTCGTGATTGACTTAAACAAAAAGCGCGCACCCGAGATTTCAGTTTAGTTTGCGGCGCAGTCGCCACTGGGGAACGTCGGCGGATTTGTTCGCCTCGGATTTATTTGCCACTTGCCCGCTGATGTGTGAAAATGGCGGCTAACGAGTACTCTTCTTCGTCCTTCTGCTGCTCCTTCCTCCTGTTCTCTGGAGAATTGTGGCCGAAAACCTTCGTCAAGTCGAGTTCAGTTTGAGTTTGAGTCTGAGTTTTTCGGTTCCGAGTAGGAGAGTCTATTTCTCGTGGGGGTTTCCCCTCCGCTTGACCCAATTAACACAGGACTCTGTCCCGGACCCGGACCCGGCAAAAGCTCCGGTGAGTGAGTTAGTGAGTGTGGGGAGCCCTGTGTGTGTGTGTGCGTGAGTGTGCCAATTACGCGCGCGAGTTTCCGCCGTAACCACCGTCGCTTCCATAACCTCGGTAACCTCCATCAGCGGAGCAGGCGACAGCAGCAGCAGCAGCAGGAGCAAAAGCCCACGTGTTTGGCGGCAAAATCCACATGGGAGCAATTGACAAAATGGCAACCAGCATCCGGATGCGGCTCCAGCCCCGTCTCCGGCTACGGCTACGAAATCCGTGGGATAGGGATGCTGATGCCGACGCCGATGCCGCCTGGCGCTGGGGACGCGCTGTGGCCCTGCTCATAAATTGGCAGCACAAGAAGATACTGCAGCAGCCCCTGTCAGCCAGCCATAACTCAATTTAAATTCAAATGTGTTGTTACGCCAGGAAAACCAAAAGAGGAAAAGAGGAAAACCCAAAGAGAAACGAGGAAAAAAGAAAGGAAAATTAAATGCTTTGTCAAGGAACAAATAATCAAATTATAAATTGATAAAGCCACGACGAATGGAGGAGGTGCAGGCGGAGGATGCGTGCTGCTGCTGCCGCTGCTGCGACTCCAGCTCGGTGGACCTACTGCCTCTCCAGGCGGAGATGGAGTTCCAGTGGATTGGCCTGGAGACCGCCGAACTGCTGCCCGCATACATAACCCGCTACTACAACAATCTCCATCACCAGGTAAATCAGCAGCCTTGGATTATGGTTATAACTTAGGGAGGAGAAGCTTTCCACGAGGGGAAAATAGCTGGAAAATGGTGGGAAAAGTGGCTGCCAGGCCTGGCCACTGCGGAGTTGCCTTTGATTTGAGTTGCGGCCAAACTTTGATTAAATTTTGTTTACTGTTTTCGGTTTTTTGGGGGCCGGCCCGCCATTCGTTTGGGGAAAACTAGAGAAAAGCGGGCGGGAAACTGCCGCTATTTCCCGCATCATGCGGTCAAACACAAAATGACTCTAAGGGAGCTATTTAGCTAACTTAATTAGTTTTGTAGTTTCAATCAAATAAATGTAAGGCTATGATTAGATATGGGCTAATTAAGATTTTGACATCTCTGCGGTTTTCTATAATTTAATTTTGTGGTTTTATGATGAAACGAAAGATAATTGTTCAAGTTATTATTATAAAAAAATTAAAATAATGAATTATTAATAAAGCAGAACATTTTATTTAGTTTTTTAATGAATATTTGTATTCAAAATCATGTGTTTTTCGAAATTAAATTTATTTAAATCAAGGATTTACCAGAGAAACTAATAACAAATTCAAATAAGTTTGAATATATTACAAAAAACCATGTTTCCAAAAAAGGGAAATAAAAGTAATTCTAAAATGGATTGAATTCAATATAGAATTAATTTGTTTTAGTAAAAAAAAACCTTTGCATAAATTACAGCTTATATTTAAATCCTATGAAAAGGATTTTATTTTGTAAAAAGGTCAATAGTTTGGGTAATGAAACCCAAGCTCCCAATTAAACTCATCATATGTAGAGTAACTCTTAAGAACTCTTCAATGCCACCTCTGTCAGACTTTCAATTGTTTCAATAATAATCTGTGGAGACTGGATAGCCCTTCTGGTTGTCCATTTGCCATATTGAATTCGTATTCCCCAGCCGAGGTGCCTCTCATCTTTAAGTAAGACTTCAAGGAACATAAAACGCTTCGTTTTGCTATCCACCTATTCCCCGCTCTGGGCCTCATTGAGTATTGGCCAATTGCAATGGCAAAATCAATTTACCAAATGGCCAACGAATTTGCATTTTTGTGTGTGCTGTGTGTGTGTTGCTTCTTCCACTTCTACTGGCATTTCTACTGCCACTTCCCTTAGCCCCAGATGTCCCCGTTTTTGGCTCGATTTCTGGGATGCCATCAGCATTATTACAACGCTCGTTTTACCTTTGACTTGTTTCTGATTTCTGCACGGACTACGGATGTGTGTGTGTGAGGCCTGTATGTCCTTTCCCCGGGTGTGCGTGCGGGGTGTGTATGTGTGTGTGTGTAGGGGTTAGTTGACAACTAAACGTGTCAACGAGGCTAAGCAAGCAAACTGTCAGGAGCAGTAGTTACAGGACGTGGAAGTCCTCTGTCCCTCCACCTGCTGCCCCACTGACACATTAGGGTTACTCTTTTGGCTGCACACAACACGACATACACACAACACACATAAATGTCCCCACGCCACGCCCCTTTATGCCACTCAGGGCCCGAATTGCAACTCTGTAACTGCCATCATCCTTGTTATTGTTATTGTCATTGTTGCCGTCGTGTTGCAGCCAAATTTGTTGCCACTTCGATGAGATGACAAATTCGTGCCAAATTGCTTTCACTCTTTTGTTGCACGGAAAGAAATTACTGGGAATTTTTGGAAAATATTCAGAGGGAAGGGATTTTAATTGTTTAACTATTCTTTGTGAGATGTAAGACACTAAAAAAAAATGTCTTACTATTAATTTAATTAATATTATTTAAGGTAATGATTAAGGACATAAAACTTATTTAATAACTCAAATTAAAAATGTAAAGGGATTACATATGTAAAGCAAGAATTCATCTAAAGAAAGTTAAAAAATGTTAAATTCATATTATATATGAATAGGAATCCTATATCAACAATAATTATAGTTTACAGCTAGAATTCGTAAAAACAAAGCTTATTAGATTATCAAACCTAATAAACCAAACAAAACTCTTACTTAGCACACCAAAAACTACTCTAAACCCTCGATAATTCAGATACTTTTATAGAAATTACTAAGCACAGACCCTGTGCTTCCTGACATAACATAGAATGTACATTTTCCAGTGCACCTGTGTGACCCCTGATCCTCTGTTGCTGCTGCATCTTTCCCTTGCTTTGCCTTGCCTGCATCCTGCAACCACTTTCCATTGGCGTGCTGCAGTAGGACTATACAAAACCGTTGGCGACAGCAGCAAGTTAATAGTTTATGGCCAGGATGCGATTACACGAGCTCCATTTTTCCGAAGGGCCTTGACCTACACTGCCTGCTGCCTGCTGCCTGAGCTCAGCTGGAGAACCTTGGGCCGAAACGAATTCGGATTCAAATTCACTTGACATAACGCCAGTGGGTGAATTGTAAAGGAGAAGAGGGCGGGGGAAAGTGAAAAGGGTAAAAGGACGAGGTGTCAGAGTGGGAGGTCCTTTATTGTGCATTAATTAAAAGCCCGTTATGCTGCGCGTTTAACTCGTGTGCGCTCTGCTGGCGTCGTTCTTGTCCTTGCGAATCAATCGATTGTCTGAAATGCTTTCTTTGCACTTCGAGGTCTGAGAAGATGCCACTAACGCCCACGTTTTCTTATAATTTTATATCCTTAAAGGAGGGTATAATGATTTTATTCACATGTTAGACGTGTTTATGGGTGGAATAGGAAGTCGAAAACGTAAGCTTAGAAACCTCTAGCTTACTTTTCTAGGCTCGTGAATCATAAATTGGAATTAATTGTTTTTAAGGATATTTAAACTCAAATCAGTAACATTATTATTATTTATTATCAAGGCTGTACCAAGTTTAGTATCCTTATTGTAGTATCTTTTAGCTAATACAGAAAGACTCCTTCTCCTCATAGAGTATTCCCATCTTCGATTCCCAGGCTGGCAGGCAGCCTTTCCTTCTTGCCAGCCCCTCATCACGTTTGCTGCTTTTCACCCCATTTTCTGTCGGCCTGCTGCTATTCACAACAAGCGCTCCATAAATATTTGCTGTGCCTCAGCACAGATTCATAACTCATAAAGGACCTGTCCCTCCGACTGTCCCTGCCTTTCGTCCCGCTGCCGTTCCGTTCCGTGCGCCTGTTTGCCTGGCCCCAATGGATAGCTGGGGCCTTACCACATGTAATTAGGTTGCGGTTTTCCACCTCCTTCTTGGCTGCTGGTGCTGCTGCTGCTGCTCCTCCTCGGTAGCTTCCTCTTTTGGCAATGAATCCTTTTTGCCAACACGCCCGCATCCTCTTTGGCAAGTGTCTGAGTGTCTTGATGATTGTGTGCGAGGAAATTCGGGTGAACCGCCATTGGAAATAATTAGGCAGTCTTAGTGCACTCATTAGGGTCACTTTGTTTTTGGGTAGTTAATACTATTAACTTAGGAGGAAGCGGAATATATCATAGAAATTCTGTAATTTTTTATTGCGTGCGATATTATTTTGATATTAATTAATGAGATTAAATATTTTCTAATTCGAAACAAAAGGATTTTCTATACAAATTTTACGTGATAAAATTTGTTTTTTTAAGCTTTTAACTTTAGTTCCAAGCTTTCAAAAGTTACTTATACGACTCTTAAGCCGGGTTTAATTTTCTTGGGAAGTTTCCGCAACTCCTTCAGTTCTTAAAAAAACCAGGAAGCATGCCCACACTGCGTATAAGTGATTAAGTTTGAAAGCAACCCTTGCTTAGTGCTTTTTTATGTCTTACGTACACACCAAAAGGCACAAATAGGGTGTTGTTATGACCTTAAATTACAGCGGAAAACCAAGGTCCACCCTGCTGGCCACAAGTCACCTACTTTGGCCGCAGTTTTTTTGGCCAACTAACTGAACTGAACCGTAGTTGCAGCTGCAGAGTGCTGCTTTGCGTTGATGAAACCCCAACGAGGATGTCTGATGACGACGATGATGCTGAGTTTGATGATGTCGAATGCGATGGCGATGTTGATGTCCGATGCTGATGCTGATGACGCTGGCAATGATTGGGTTAACGACTACGTGGCGCAGACGTTGCGCCATAAATTACGAATATTTGCACGCTCGCCACGTTAAGCGCTCCCGCTCCAGCGCGCGTTACCGTTAGACAAGCGCAAACATCGGAGCCAGCAGCGCCAGCAGAGGAGCACAATGGTCCACAACTGGCACATTTTATTGGATTAAAGTCCATAAGTGCAGTTTTGAGTGGTTTCGTAATTAATGGGCCAACGCTGCGTATGCATAATATTTTATGTGGCTCAAAAATCGTGCAGAAAAATAATAATAAAGGGGAAAAAATGATGGGACAGTAAATAAAATAGTAATCTACAGGATTTATATTTGTATTCGTATGCAGGTTTAAATTTATGCCTTCTAAGCATAAATATTTATGAATTTTTAATGCAAATTCTAAATTAAAGTGAGATTTTCCCACCTTTGTATTAAAAATGCACGTTTTTGTCAAAGCACAGTCGTTTTTTCCACTGTGCAGCTCTGGCAGGCAGCAGAAATCGCCAGCGATTGCCAATGAGTGAGAAATGTGGCAGTGAGACAGAGACAGCTACTGCGCATGTCCGCCGCTAAAGTCGCGGTCAGCGCCTCTGCCAGCGTCGCCGCCAGCATCCTGCATCCACCGGGCAGATTCAGCGGGCAGCACAGAAGTCAGGCCACCAAGGCAGCCACAGCAGTCGTCTCGCTCGCGCACAGGAAATTGATTGGAGGAAACAGCCTGCATTCAGCCGCGGAGAGCGGGAGAGCAAGGCAGCCGTCGCCAGGCTGGATGGAGAGTGTGAGAGCAAGGCCAAGCAGTGCGAGGAGAGAGGCCACTGTGAGAGAAAGTGCGGAATCGGGAGCGAAGCGAAGCTCCAGCTGGATGCTGCTCGGATCTGGAGATTCAGTCTATAATTGTGCACCTTGCTGACTGGTTCTGTGCCAGTTTAACGCGAGCCCTTGCCTGGACAGCACGGGTATACAGTAGCAGCAGCAGCAGCAGTAGCAGCCGCAGCAGCGCCCGCAGCAGCAGCAGCGCACACACAGACACACACACTCGCACTCGCACGCACAACTCGACTAAAAACGGCTGCTGCAAAGCCACACAGACGCGAAGAAAACACACACACACCAGTGAGTTGCCATACGGCGCAGCGAAATGCAAAAGAAAAAGGAGAAGAGGCAAAGGGAAACCTAGAGAAAAACGCCACGGAATAGTCAAGAAAAAGCCCAGGAATAGTGAGGAATAACTTGGGAAATAACCAAGTAAAACGAGGCAAAAAAAAACCATAAAAACCCCCAATGAAAACTTTCGAAACGGATGCAAACTTTTTAATTAAAAAATCGCTCAAGTTCCGTGAGCAAACAGCTTGCCAAAGTTGCGCGCAAAAAAGTAGGCAACGGAAAAAATTCCAATTGATTTTCGCCCGAAAAATTCCCACACACATTTACGCGAGCCAGAGGAGAAAAAAAAGCAAAGTGTGCGTGGTTTTTTCGCAGCCTCTCTGCTTGCTTTTCTTTTCTTTCCTTTCCTTCTTTTTTTTTTTGCATATTGTCCGATCCGGTCAGCTTCTTGCCTTTGCCCCGCTCTCCCTCGCTCTTAGTGTGTATGTGTGGGAGTTGCTGCGCTCTCCCACTCTGTGTCTCTTTTTCGTGAGAAGAGAGCGCTCGCTCTGGCTGGCTCTCTTGCTCGCGCTTGGCGAAGCAACAACCGCAACAAGGCGAAGGCAGCGGCGCTAGCAGCGCTGCCGCAGCGACCGCATTGCCAAATCGATTTGCCAAAAATGATTATCAATGATTTCACGAAACGCGCCACCGAAAAACTCGCCTTCGAAATTGAATTAAATTAATCGTGCTCTGTGTGTGTGTCTGCGAGTGCGTGTGGTAGTGCGTGTGCGTGCCTGTGTGCGTGTGTTTGTTTTTGCTGTAAATCAAACTAAAACTAATAAAATTTAAATCAATTTCAACCGAAAAACAAACTAAAGCCAGTGCAAGCCACAAGAAAAAGCCTCAAATAAATTGAAACAATAAAAAAGGAACAGAAAACCATGTACTCTCTGTAATTCATTAAACACAACTAACAAAACAGAAAAAAAAACCCTTCAGAAATAAAGTTAAAAACACAAACAACACAACGAGCAACAGCAGCATTTCGTTGCAGTAAGTATGAGTTTGAAAAACAAATAGCTCACCTGAGAAATGAACGAACCACCCACACACAAATACCCACCCACCTGCCCCACCTGCAAGACTTGCAATTCCTCAACAAACTGAAGTTCGCTTCAATTCACTTCACTTCACCCCTCCTCAGCACAGCCTCCTCAATCACCTCTCACTTCCCCCCGAAAACAGTAGCAGACGGTTTCCTATGCCATTTCCGTTTGCCTTATCAAAAATGTGTATATATACACACAGACACCGAGAGATATATACATATATATGGGGAGAAAGGCAAGGAGAAAGCAGCCAGGCTCTTAAACTACAGTGGAAATTAGAACTTAAATTGCATATCTTACGCGGCATTTAAGTGCAACAAAATCCAGTAAAGACAAGGTTTGGAGAGGGGAAACTTTTCGATTTATTTCACTATATTAAGGATTCAACATTATTGCTTTAAAATCTCTAGTATTACTTTGAATCATTATTAACTTAACGAAGCACTTTATCAGTTTTACAAACAAATTACATTTTCCCTTGATTTAAACTAGCAGAATAAATCATATCAAAGTAAAGAAAACACTTAAATTTAGTTAAATAAAAAGTCACAAGACATCCCACTTGCAGTGCTGTGAATAAATAATTCCCAATCTGATATAAAATTCTAATTAAATTATATTGAATCACAAAATAAGTGAAGATTTACGGTTTCAATAGAGCCATAAATTGGTTTTGTGTCTATAAAAGCCATTTCAAAGCGACCACTGTGCATGAAAAATTTGTTAGGTTTCATTTGCTGAGTTTCTTTTCTGCTTTTCCTGCTTCCACTGGCAAATTCATCAGTTCTCTTGGTCGCTCGGACCAAGGACCAAGTGCAGCTCAGTACTTCAGAGGAGGAGGACTCCGGGACTGAGATGGACTGCTAAAACTCACTTTACGTCAACGCAGCTTGGTAGTTGAGCTGGGATTTTTTTTCTGGCTTGCTGCGGTTCTCTTTTCGTCCCTTTTGGTCCTTGTTTTAGCTCTCTCTGTTTTTTGCCATACTTTCTTTGTTGGTTTTTGAATCTTTTATGAATTGAATTTGGTTATTTTGAACGCGTATGTTCCGCTGCAAAGTTTCAGCTCCCACGGCAACGGCATCAGCAGCAGCAGCGGCGTGGCTTCCACGTCCTTGGCTGACTTCCTGCCCCCCTTTTTAGGGTACCGCTTTTGGCCCTGAGGACCTTTATCCTGGGCCAAAGCCAACCAAGAACCGAAGCCGACGAGACGAGCACGTTCCCATTCAATTATGGGCGGCATGTGGCACATTAGCATTCAGCGGAAGCTGCGCCAAAAGCAAACATTTCAACGCCTCCCGGTTCGTGGGGTCCCTTTTATTATGCGAATATTATTTAAGCATTCACAATTCCGTTTTAATTTAATTCGATGGCAGTGGAGCAGCCGGGCGGAGCAGACTTTCGGCAGTCAGTGTGGAATTTGTTGAAAACTATTTAGCATAAATAGTCTCCGCCTGCGGTCCCGATAGTCGCCTGGGAATTGCCTGGCAATGGAGTCTTGCTCGGGTCCTTCGGCCCTATTTATCTCTCGCCCTTTGTGTCCCTGGCTTCCTGCCTTTATTAGCGCATATAATTTCCCGAGTTCCATGTTATTTTTTGTTGTTTTTTCTGTTTCACAGCCTTGTTTTCTTCCCCGCTCGTCGCCGCTCGTTTTCCGGCTCGTTTTTTTATTTTTATTTTTAAGGCTTTTTCCCCAAACGATTGCCTTTTGGAACCGTTTAGATAAAAAGCTCTGTTCTGCTCTGCCACCCCCGCGAGCTCAGTGTTTTTCAGTCAGCCCCCAAGGGACAACACAGGTTTTTATATTGTAAATTTTTATTTTTATCTCCGAGGCATATAAAATACACATTTTCAGTTGCCTAGACAGTGAGTTTAATTAAAACGAGGCGTCGAATAGAGAGTACACTGTCTGCACGAAAACAAAAGAACGTTTTTAGGGCTTACAAACAGAGATTTTCTACACTTTAATGAACTGAACAAAAATTAGAATAAACCTTTGAAGTACTTATTGGCTTGGAAACATCTTTAAACTTAATGTTGAATATAAATAAATATATTTGTTAAAATTTGTATACATTTTTATTATTTATTTTTTTATGGTAATCATATTTTATTTGCTTAAAAATGCGTTAAACCTTGGTAAAAATGTGTTTAAATTGTTTAATCTTTAAAGAAATATATTATTAATTTTTTACCAGCCATTCCCTGTATTTATTACCATTTTTTGGTTCTTTATCTTACCTTATCGACTTTTCCCCAGTGCATATTATGCTCCATTTGGTTCCCATCTGTTTCGTTGATTGCTTTCGGGGGCTGGTGGGGTGTTAGACCTAAAGGAGAGGTGGTAGGCCTACCGTTACACTAATTTCAATTGTTCAGGTGTGTGTCTAAGGGATTAAATATCTAATTTATTTGTGTGAAATGCGAAAAACAGCTCTCAACAGTATGCTACATTAAATTGGAATTCCTTAAAACCCTAAATTCCTTTCACCTGCTGTGCTGAGTTTGTATATATATAGTTAACACCCTCAAACCCACACACACACCCCTGCCAACACCCACAACCACACTCATACTCCCGCAGTCGAATAAATTTCGTTAAATTTTGAGCTTTTCAACGATTTTCCTTTGCAGAACTCGCATGCTAGAAAATTTACAAAAAAAGAAACCAAAAAGCTAAAAATAAAAAACCACATAACCAAAAATCAATTCAAAATTTAACTCCAAAAGTTGCATCAAATTAAACAAATTATAAAAAAAGAACACACACATCTATATAGAGAACTCAATAATAAATAGATAAAAACCAAAAAGCTAAACCTAAAAAAAACAACAAAACAAATTAATTACAATTGTGATGAACAAAGTTAATTGCATCAATTGCAGCCCATAAAAAACTTAAGCATTTAAAACTAAATATACTTGCTGCCCTCAATTAAAAAGGAAACAATAATTTTTTCGCCGAAAAACCGAATAAATTCGAAAACCGAAAAGCGGAAAAGCGGAAAAGCCGAATACCAATTCAACGTGGGAAGCAGAGACACACATGCATGATTTACCAGTGATAGCAACAGAATTTACATAACAATTAACAAATAAACGCTAAATAGAGACAACAACAATAAGCAACGGACCGACAAAGAAGTAATTGTTGTAGACTTTTAACACACCCCCCCAGAGTTAGTTGTTGTTGATTAATAAATACTAGGACGTAATAGAGGAGTTCTTGTTGAGAAAAGCTGTGATCCCAGACGAAAACGCTGAAGTATATGAGTAAGGAAAAGCCTGGAAAATAGGCTGAGAACTTGGAGCCGCAAGCCAAAGTGTGAGCAATGCTCACCCGCAGCCACGAGAGCCCACAAGCCAGCAACAGCAGCAGCAGCAACATCCGACCGAATCTTGGCCTGAAACACATATCAGAGGGCTAAGCTAAGCCGGGGGCAAGTCAGGAAGGCAAGCAAGAAAAGCGACAGAGGCTAACCCAGAGGACACAACATTTATCCGCGCCACGCGTCGTCACCGCCCCCGCATCGCCTGCAATGCTCTGGTAGCCAAGACAGTTTTACGGTGGATCACTACTGTGCCGGCGGCGACCCACAGGCAGCAGCGGCAGCTGGCGGAAGTGGAGCGGGAGGAGGAGGAGGAGCTGGACCTGGAGCGGGATCTGGAGCGGGAGGGGCGCCGGGAGCGAGTCCATGGTCCAGCGGCGGCGGCGTCGGCGTGACATCCTGTGGCGGCATAGCTCCCCCCTTGGGCATGTGCCAGCATCATGGGCTGACATCACAATCGTTGATGTCCGGTGGCTCGCACATGTCCCTGCTGGGCAGCAGCGGCAGCAGCGGCATGAGCGGCAGCGGTGTCGGCAGCAGCGGCCAGGGCGTCCCTATGGCAATGCCATCGATGGCCATGCCCCAGTGTCCGGCGGCCGCTGAGGCCGCCCTGCTGGCCGCTTCCTCCGCCGGCGGTCACTGTCGCAGTTTGAGCGGCCTCAGCTCCATCAGCATACCGCCGCCGCCGGCGCTCTTCAATCCATGCAGCTCGGCGCTGTCGCTGCAGCAGGCGGCGGCCACACGCTGGGGACCGCGCACCTCCTGCCCGGTGCACAGTCCCTTCCGCGTCCGCGTGCCCAATGGCTCCATTTGCTCCGGACACCAGGTGAGAGCGTTCGGGAGGGGCTTTACTCTACTGTACCTGAACATATGTATATATATATATGATAAACCCCAATCAGTCGCTAAAATCCGTTGACTAATTCAGCTTGCCACAAAATGTTTTTTGCGCTCTTCAGTTTTGCCAATAGATTCTGTAAATATTAGCGTATCTCTTAAGTAGTCCTTAGAAGTAAGTCCTAGTCTGTAACTTGATTTAATTAATTGCAATCCCAACTCATACCTCTCTCTCTCTCTCTCTATCTTCTCTTCTCTTTTCCCCAACGGCTTTCTCTACTTTTTTGTGGCCCGGCAGGTAAGCAATGCTGAGCGGAAACCAAGCGTTTTGGCAGAGCTCCGAAATGTGTCAACGACATGTAAGATTATTTTCATTTGGGTTAGGATGCCCACACACATGCACACCCCAAAAAAAGAAACACAAAAATCAGGAGCATACGCACACCACAAAAAAAACTAAAACATGCACAACCGAGGCAACGAGGGAGGTTTCAGGGGTTTTATTATACGGGATAGTGATATCTTTTAATCGTCTATCGACTTGTCTACCTTAAAAATATAATTAATAGGAAAGTTCATATCTTAATCATGTTTTTTTCAGTTGAAATCTTAAATATAGGGACACGTTGAACTTGTTATTTTGATAATATCAGGTTTATCCGTACATTTTCATCTATTTTAGCATCTTATTATAAGAGCTCAGCTTAATTTCCATTTTTACTTGTAAATAATTTAAGCATGTGGCTTAACTTCAACTTCAAAAGAGGAAAGACTGGCTTACAAACAAAACTTATTAAACCTCAGAAGGGTTACAAATTTCCATGTAATTTGATGCTTGTTTTCTGGGTTTATAGGATAATGAGATAAAAGCAAAATTAAATTATTAATTTAATGGTGAACACACATTTTCCTTGAGAAAAGGAAAGACTAATTCTTTAAGAACTTTTAACCAAGCCAAGAAATGAAGTTTACAAACTCATCTAACCTTTTTACTTTCATTATAAAAGTAATATTTAATTCTTAAACAAATAGCAAAGATATAAAATACCTCTAAAAACTCAACTCGCCCTATTTTATACCTATTCAGCAATAGATAACTCAAACATGAAAAGAGCGACCTCAAATCATATAAATTTTTATTTATTTTAAAACATTTTTAAAGCTTAAACCTCTCGGCTTTAGCCGCTTTGAATGCACCTAAAAGCCCTCTAAGTAGGCCATGAAGTAAATCCACCTTATTTTTTTTTTATATACCTATGAAGCCATAATCCAGACACAAAAGGAACATCCATAGCAACTCTCGGTTGGACGGCTCACATAGTTTCGCAAATTATAAAGAGCTCGATTCACATGATTGCCCAAGCGGTGACCCGGTTGGGTTTTTTTTGCCCGGCTCGGGGACCCTCCTGGTGCTTGGGTTTTGGGTTTGGTTTGGGGTTCGCTTTTGGGCCTTGGCTTTGGCTTTGAGGCTTGGTTTGGGTTTGGGTTTGGGATTGGGTCGCTTTTCCTAAATCAGCGACAGGCGCAGGTTTTTGCTTGACTGCGGAATAAACTACGATGTGGCAACGGCGAAACTAGAGCAACAGCAGCGACTGGGGATCGACTATCAGAAATCCTGGCCTTTTGTGACAATTGCCATTTAACGTTGTTTTCCCTGATTCTCTCTCTCGCTTTCGCCGTGCTTTCTTTTCCGGCTTTCCTTTAGCCGCTTTCGTTGTGTGTGTGCCTTTCTGCGCCCCGGCATCAAATTGAATGTCACTAATGCAATTAGTTCTCACAAAATAATTCTCTTCCACTCGATTATAGAGCATAATATGCTCGTTGTCATTTATTAAGCGAAGCCAAGCGAAACACGCACAGGGAGGCAGGTTACGGAGCGAATCGTATGCAAAATGGTCCCTTCTGCCAAGAATTCGAAGGTTGCTGCGACACAAGACCATTACGCCTTTCAATTTTTGCGCTAGGCCGAAATTTACATAAATATTACACAAGAACACAAGCGACCCAGCGACCGAGGAAGGTTTTCCTTCTTTCTTTTTTCGGATTTCGATGGGCTGAGAGTATGAGGCATAGCAAATAGGCTCGTTATGGCGAAGCCGCCGCCGTTCTGAAGGATCATCCCGCCAAGGGGAACCGGCAAAAGGTGTGGTCACCAAACGCCGCCGCCGCCCCCAAATTAAGTTTCCAGCCAATGATGTCAACTTTCTTTCAAAAGGAATATTAGTATATGCTCCTTGGAACTACAAAAAAGTCTGCACTACATTAGGCTTAGGGAGGAGACTTGAATATTTCGGTAATGAAGTTGGCCAAAAGTTAGCCATTCTTAAAGACAGCAACTTTGAAAAAGTTTTAGGGGGAGAACTGAAAAGAATCTTTGATAATTTTGCGCATTTAATATGGGTAGTTGACTTGACATTGTCTTGACAACCAATCAAAGGTAAATGAGGCTCAAAAAGAGCGTTTAAACTTTTTGTTTAGGGAACTTTTAGGGAAGATGTATCAGCTTGACAGGTTCAGGGCCATGAAATTTGCCTTTATGGTGAATTTGTTGTGATTAAAATGAAGTTTTTTTATATGTTTAACACAAAACATAAAGAATTGAGTGTCCCTGAGGTTCCATATATTTTTTATAAATTTGTATATCGGAAGCTTCGAGTTATTTTACTCTACCATAACCTTAGAAGCTATTTATATTATATTTATATTCTTAAAATCTCCTATAAACATTAAAAAAATTGATCCTTGAATTTTACTTCTTTTTTTCCTCAAAATATATTTTCCTTCTAAAATATCTCAAATTTCACAAGACTTGTATATCTATTGATTCATCTCCCGCATTACCCGTGAAATAGGCCCTGAGGTGATTGTGCGAGACATTATCTTGATTATCTCCCCGGAGCTGTTCCCGCAAACATCGTGTTTGTGTTTTATCTTAAGTATCCGACAAATGATTCCAAAAATTTCTCTCGGCTCAAACATTAGCTGGCTAAGTACCTCAAGTTTGGTGCCACAATGCATGAGAGAATTTGTAATTTCCCGGACGACGGTGACGACGAGCCAAGGGGACTAACTAACTTACACCTGCCTGATGGTGGCCATCACGATGGTGTGGCACATGCCACATGCCACACGCATCACACACACACACATTCACGAAAGTGTTGTCATACATTCAGCATTCCCTCTGGCAGGCATAACAAAAACTTTTATCTTGATGGAAAGACTTGACTTGAGGAGCGCTCTCTTTTTTTCGGGGGACAGCGCCAAAAAAGCGAGAGAATAGGGCAAGGAAATGGAAAAGAAATGGCGAAAAGCAGCCTAACTGACAAAGTGACTGGGGGACCGAAGGACCAACTGGCTGACTGACGGAAGCCTTGACACTCTTCATTTGTGAATGCGTTAATTGCGCCACTGTGTGGGTACATTAGGGTGGAACTTGAAAGCGTCCAGCTTCTAAGAGATACTTCTGCTTTGTAGATAAAAGTGAAAAGGAGTTTGACCAATGCTATATTGTTTTTAGGGCAACAAAAAAAAATATAAAAATATAAGCATCAGATTCTGGAAGCTAAATTTCAGCTGGAACACTTGTCGTATGAGTAATGTCTATAAAAACTTTACAGTTACTTCTGTACTTACTTTTATTTCGAAATTTATTAGCTACCATAACTAAACCGTATATATTTAATATAAGAAAGACTTAGAAATCAACAAAAATACTTTTTTGATGAAAGAAAATTTCTTCGGGCTACGTGGCGTATGCGTAATATTCTGTGACAAACTTCGAAAGCAATTTGTAAGGCCCACGAAAAACTCACAAAATTTCAACTTCCTTCTTGTTTGAATATGTTAATTGTCAAAGCCAAAGTCCTTGAATGTAATGAGAGTTAAATTGTCTAACTTTGGCATATGGCGGCGGTCCACCCCAGATTACACATGTGTGTGTGTTCGTGCGTGCGTGCATATGTATTTGTTGTTGCTTTTCCTGGAGACGATGATCATGATGATGATGATTATAATAATGGTATGGTGATGATGATGATGAACAAGCACAATGGCCTGAACAAGCAGTTAGAGCCTGTAAGGACAACAGCAACGGCGATTACAAGCAGCAAGTGTGTACATTATTTTGCAATTTAACAATCCCCACACTCCCCACATGGCCATTCTTACCCATTCCCCCTTTTTTTCACCCTTAACAACTTGAGAAAAACAAAACAAAAAGCTGCAAATAAGGCTTTTTTAGAGAGTGTTTAGGCTTAGGGATACCTCTTAGGCTTTGGCTTAAGTCAAAGTATTTTTCAAATATTAAAAATTGTGGAGGTTCTCTTTGACAGGTGGTTTTAAGCGAATTAACGGACAAACGGACAAGGCTTGAAATGTACATATATAACGATATATGGATAGAGCTGCAAACTAATAAACTCTTAAACATCATATTGCTTAGTCTGTGTGTCAAATATGGGCGCTCTAGCCTTAATGGTTCCCTTGACATAGGGCTTAAAGCGAACGGACACACGGACATAGCCCTTCTCCTTACCACATAGGCCTGTGTCTGTATATGCAATATACCCTTTGTCCCATACGACTACCGACTGCTGTAAAAAAGAGGAGACTGGGCGGAACGAGAAGAAAGTATGCAAAAAAAAGTGAAGAAATAATTAGTTTACTTGTTACGAAAGTGAGTTATCGCCCTTTGTGCGCCGCTGCAGCCGTTGCGGCGTTGTTTGCCTAGTTGAAATTGAATAAACAAATTTTACATGCCGCACACACTCACGCACAGGCATAAGTACCGCACATATGATGTATAAACTCACCCATCCACACACACCAACGCACAGACAATGTGTCGAGTGTGCAAAAATAATAATGTGTGTTCTTTACACAAAGAACAGCTCAGCAAAGAAGGCAGCAAAATAAAGGCGAGAGGAGACAACGAAGGGCTATAAAATTACATTTACATATGCAGATATGTGCAAGGGTGTGTGTGTGTGTGCGGGGACACCCGCTATGTGCGTGCGAAGAAAGTGTTGCCTACCTAACGGCGTCATTAGTCACACAAGCCGAAGGAAGAAAGCTGCGAAGCTGCGAAGGCGAGTGAGAAATGGCACACACTCACAGAAATGTACTTCCTGAATTGGATAACTAAACGGAGATGTTTAGGATCGGCACAGTTTCACATTATTCACACAATAAAATGCATTGTCCGTTTGCTCACCTTGAAGTTGTTGTCCTGCAGCCAACACGCTTGCTCAGCTGGCTTTTTTGAGTCCAAGGACAATTGGCGTGAAGGTGTCTTTATTTGCTTTTCGCTCTACAAAGCTGGTACAATTAAAATGTAAAGACAATTCTGAGGATTTACTTGAAACAAACACCGGTTTTAAGTAGAGCTCATAATAAATTAAAATTTTCCTAAAGGTACAAAAAAAAATTAAATTTATAGCTCTCGTTCTGTGAAGAGATTCATGTCCTTCCAATAATGTGTCAGCAATGCCTGAGGATGCAAAAGCCAACGCAATTTTAAAGAATATTCAATTTTTAAAACATATAAAAAATGTTTTCCTCGTACAAAGCCCCTTTTTAAATGTTTTTAAAGATTTATTTCCTTTTTAAACCTTACACCATTAAGCTGCGAAGATTATTCCATTTTTAAAATATAAAAAATGTCTCCCTTGCATACAAACAACCCTTAAGCCCACTGAAAGACTTTGGACAACATTATTTAAAACCCAACATGTGCCATTAACCTTTCCAGATAAAATCGTTGAATCGTTAAAAAACTATGCCCCTTTCATCGTCCTCAGCAATTTTTCAATTCAATACCATTTACATAAAGATTTATTTTTATGAAATGGCCTTTCTGGAAAATTAAACAAAAAAAACATACACAGATTGCAAGAGGAAAATGGACAGGGTTCAGGCATCCGCCATATGTTGCATATTCCGAAAGGGGAGAACCAGCTATCTTTAAAATTCCGAAAACATATTTCTTTTTTTAGAGTGTTTCGACGGAAAACTGAACTGAAAAATGATGGAGAGAGACAGATTGGGGGGAAAATTGAAAGGTGGCAGGGTGGAAGCGATGACAATATGTTTCGCCCACGCGAAAGAGTTCTGTTTTCGCCCCTTTTCATATTTCTTTTTCCCTTTTTGCACCGCTGATAGATAGCAGCGATAAATGCATAATGTGCACGCACACACCGGAAATTTGTGGCTCGAAAAACCAAACCAAAACACGACACCAAAAAGTGACGGCACCGCCGAAACCAAAAACCGAGGTCCTTTTGTTGGGAAAATATCAATATGGATGGCACTGGGGTATGAGGGGCTGAGGGGGGTTGGTAAATTGAATGATGAACGGGGAACGGCTCGGGGATCCACAGATCCAGCCATTGTTTGGTTGATAAGGGAGCCTGGCAACTATTACCTGGAGCCCAACTGTCAATCAATACAAGCCAGCCAGCATCCAGCATCGTCCTCGTCCTCGTCCTCGTCCTCGTCCTCGTCATACATCACGGCTGCGCTTGGGGGGGCTCTGTCTGTCAGTAATAATGCCAACTAATAGGCAGGAAGTGTTAGCCGACGCCGCCGCCGCCGCCGCTGCCGAAGGAAGAAAGGATGCCGCTCAATTACCCCGACATAGTCATACGGTGAATGTTGTGTATTGGAGACCAATGTTAACTGTAAGACTGTGTCTCGGTGGTTGCCAGCCCAGCAACAAGGATCAAGCGGAGAGTGAGCACCCAACCCAACCGGATATGGGTATGTGGAAGTGAAGACGGACGGACCGCAACAATAAGTTCGTCCAAGTGATAAGTCCCGATAGCGCAACTCGACTCGGAAACTTTCCTGGGCTTACTCCGGGGACAGCAGGTGGGAGTAGGGAGCAGCAGCCCAGGGAAAGCTTATCACCGAGCACGCGAAGCCAACAGACAGGCAGGCAGGCAGGCACACACATACTTCGGTACTTCGGGCTGGTACTGGGAACTTGAATCTCCCCGAGATGTGAGCCGTGAGCCGTGAGCCAGACCTGACAGCTTGACAGGCGCCTGGTGCACACACACACACACAGGAACACACACCTCAAACTTTAAACAGCTTTTGTGTTGTGCCCAGAGCACCCTTGAAGTTCAAGGGTGTATCACATGCTGTAGTGAGGGAAACATATCCCACTTTATTTATTATCTCTGATAGTCTAGGGGAAAATAGTCCAATTATGGTTGCTCCAATTTTAAATTCTTTTCTGTTTGTTTTTCAAGGAAAATACCACAAAAAACAGCCTTTGTACAAGCTTTAATTTTTAGTTTTTGGACTCTGACTTTTCCTTTTATTGATTGTTTATATTTTTTCGCTAAATCAAACAACAATTGTCATTGTCATGTTCATACTTTTTTCACTCCTTTTTTATCCTGTTGTGGTGGAAAGTCCATAGTCATTGAACATTTGTTTCTGTTTCTGGTTCAAAGTTTGTTTTGACATCAAATATCAATTGTTTATAGCTTGTTGGTTATTTTATCTTTTTGTTTAAACCATTTGGCGTTGAAAATGTTGCTTTTGCAACAGCAAAAGTTGTTTAGTTTTTGTTTTTAAATCAAACAGCAATTACCACAAGCCTTTGAGGGCTTTACTTGTTATTTTTTCAACATGTTTCTGGGGTGTTATTGTTGTGAAAAAGTACAGAAATAATCCAAAAAGTTGCGCTATTTTAGTGAAAGCTTTTCTTATTCAGTATTTATAATTTTTCTTTGTTAAAAAATATTATTTTTGATTACATCCTCCCGTTCCCTTACTCAGTCCGTGCAAGGTATTCTCCAGGTCGACCCCACTTCCATTTCATTTGTTTTTAAAGTGAAGAGTTGGCGCTCAGCAGGGATTAATTAAGCCGGAGAAGATTTATTTTGCGGTCCGCCCCTCATATGGGGTGCACTTAATCCCTGCCCCCGACTATTGTGCCCTGCGCCAAACCTGATAAGATGCCAAACGTGGACACTATCCGGCCTAGCGGGCACCGCCGCAAAAGTGGGATTTACAAATGAGAGAGTGAGAGGGAGTGCGCCCGTTGTACTAATTAAAATTCGGCATTAATCCAGATGATTCAGCTGTCAACGGTGTCGGTGTCTGTGCCCGTGCCTGTGCCTGTGCCCGTGTTTTTGTGCCCCCGAAATGGATGCGAAAGCCATTCGCAGTCGCGCGCGTGTACGTGTGTAATTGACGTGTTGCCCGGAATATTAAGGAGAGGAAAATCCCACCTCCGAATCAAGGATGGGAGTGGGTATGGCAAGAGAACAATATAGAGTTCTATGCCTATACCCATTCTTATCCTCGTTTTGGCCATGCTGCGTAATTATTAAAACCAACAAATAACGTTCGTGCGGTCTGTGCCGCCCCCCACCAACTGGCGGGATATTGGATGGAGATGGGACGGCCATCGGTGGTTGGAGGTTAGTGGCTTAGCATAAAGCTGGAAAAATGACCAGCCACGGGATGGACTGACTCCCGGCCAACAATGGATCTGAGTCAGCAGGCGCGTCAATGGACACTTGGCTAGGAAAAAGCTAAAAAAAAAATGTGTACTATTAAGGGGAAAGCACTTTGGAAAATGTCTAAATATAATATTCTTACTTGTAACTTTCTGAAAAGTTTTCAAGAATTTAGTTAACCTCCTTTTCCTGTCTAAAAAATATACCTAATGCATTTTCCTTGTTGCCTTTCAATTTTAATTTTCAAAGAAACTACATTTTTCCCTTCAAATTCACACTTATTAATTCCTGAAAGCCGTGAACTGCAATTAGCTGCAAGTCAATTCCATTAGTTCTTGAAAACTTGCCTCAATATTTACTATCCACCTCTTACCTTTGCAGTTTAGTTTCGGATTTACTTGGCAAAGTTTTTGTTTCATGTCAAAGATTTGTGCAAACTTTATGGATGGAACTTTTTCTGCCACTTGAATTATTTAAAAGCGAGTTCGGGGCTCTCAAGGTTTTTAGTCGGAAAATGCTGCAATTTTGGCTGGATTTTCTTCGAGTGTTGGAGTACAACTCTGATGTGGCTGCTGCCTCAGCAGCAAACAAATGGAGCTCGCTATGAAAGGGGATGGATACGAACTGGGGAAGATGGGGTTATACTGATTGTTTAGGACAGGACCTCGGCAAACAAACTGGCATATCTGCATATAAGCCGGGCCCAGAGATGGGGGGGAAACTCTGGCCACGGGGCAAAACTTTAACAAGCACTTAAGTATTAATCATGGAAATCAGAGGCAGCTGCTCCCCCTTCTTGGCCCGCTTGCTATGTGGTTACTGTGTGTGTGTGGTGGAGGAAAGCCAACGGAGAAAGCCCAAAGTTTGCCACGTTGGCTATCAATGTCACAGAAACGGAGCGCCTAATGAGGCATTAAACTTAACTGCTCAACTTTGCGCCTGTCAAGCGCTTATTAAATTTACCGTTTTATTGGTCCAACAACTTGGTGTTAAATATGGACCCACCGCCCTCTTCCTCTTGGTGGTCAGTGGGCGTGGCGTCCAGAGGCGGAAATGGGGCGGCAACGGCGGCCACGTCGGCGGCGGGCTTTAAGTGAAATCAGATTACGTTGTTTATCGTTCACTTGGTAACCAGGCGTGTGTCCTTTTACTGGCACTTCCCGGAAAAATCTTCGCTCGTCCTGGGCCCTGCTGCTGCCGCATTTAAATAGTTGCCAAGTTCAGCAAATTCTATTCCATGTAGTTAATTTCGTTTCTCTCTGGGCTCTCGGCTCGCAGGAAATTGTATTACCCATTTATTTAGTCAAATTCTGCTGCGGGCGGGCGTGACTGTGTTTTGGGGGGTGCTTCGAACTCGCATTAACGCGTAGTTGGAAGTTTTTGCGTGTAATTGGATTGCAAACTTCCGCCGAAATGGGCGCAAATACAATAAATAAATTGCAGGCCGACAGACAAGTACGAAATCGGATTTGGCAGGCCCACAGCCATTAAAGGGGTCAGTCATTCGGACTAAGAGTATCATCGTATTTTCTTCCACGAACTGCGAGTCTAAATGTTTTGGTATATTTAAAATTAGCATTTTCCCTGACTTTCCTGGGACTTTAAGGGGGAAAATTTACGGGTTTTCAAGTTGTCCTTTGATGAATAATTGATGAAGACACAGTGCTTGGTTCTCTGGAAACGTTTTATAATGCACAAGTTGAAGCGCAGAAGGCCTGAGAAACATGTAAACCCATTTTAAACTAGTAGAAGAAGTTCTGTAAAGTTTTTTGATACCTGAAAGTAGAAACCTTAAAAATGTATTATATGAATGTAAAGTTTCTTTACGTTCTGAAGGGTTTCCATTGTTTTTTCAAATTTTTAAAGTTTACAAATATTTATTCTAAAATCAAACTGCCTAAGAATGCATTTAAGCACATTTAAAAATAGTAGAAAAGGTCCTGTACATGTTTTTGAGACATTAAACTAATAACCTTAAAGGTTTATTATATAAATAACAGGTTTTTAGGTCAAACTTAATGTAAATCCCTTTAACTTTAAGGCTTTACGCTCTAAAAACCAAACTTCTTGAGTTTTTTTTTTGTGTTTTAATTGCTTAAAATTATTTATTCTATATAAAAACACTTTTAAATTAAATTTCCAACCCTGCAAACACTCCTTATTTATCCTAGAACTGCTCTTCACTATCTCCACCTTAAAGGATTTCCACAATCTTTTTTGTTTCTAAAACAGACAAAACCCCATCGATTAGGTTTACCTTGCCCATTCGATATGGCTCGAAATTGAATGAAATCGGTTGCCATGTTTACGGCGGGATCAAAAGACCATCCTCAAGGATGTGCTCGACGTTGGTATTTCCATTTCCCAATCCCAATAGCAATGGCAATCGCAAATCAAGGCACACTAAATGTGATATCCTATTCCCCCGAAAAATGATTCGCCCCCGAATCCAACACGTCGGGAATTATTGAATTGATGTTTCCCGATAAGCCCCAAACTCGATTACCACCTGTCAATCCCCGAACTCCGGAGAACTCAAACTCGGAGCAGCCGTCCCCCCAATCATTCTCATATTCCTGTTTGCACAGCCAACTGAGTTGGGGGAATCCCCCGCCTGCCCCGAAAGTATTATGAAATATTTATGCACACGCCATTGCGGATATTCACTCAAAAGTGGTGAGTGCCGCCGAATGATGCCGAGTGGAGCGTGCGAGGAAAGCTCTCGAATAGTTGCAGCTTGCTGGAAAAGCGGAAAATTGCGGAGAAGCCAGCGAGAGCGAAGAGAGAGCTGCTGCTCAACTGTGTTCTGCGGTCGATGTCAGCAGCAATGTCTGTGGCGGAAATGAAACGTGCTGCTGCCTCTGTAAGAGTGTGTGTGTGTGCGATTCTAGGGGTGTAGGAGTGTAGGTGTAGCTGTGTGTATGCGAGTGAGCTACGTGCCCGTGTTTGTGGCATTGAGTAATCATCAGCGTTGAAAATTGCGTTTTTTATGGGGCCAGTGGCTGTGGCTGCTGCGGCCAAGGATTGGGGATGAACGGAGCCAGGGGCTGGGGGATGAACTCGATGGGGTAGTTCCACCAGGGGTTGCCAAGAAGGTGGGGAGGGGGAGGCAGAGGTAGCGAAAGGTGTTGGGGCATTGAGCCAAAGTGCTGGCGGTGCGTTAGCTGTACTTAACTTATATGGAAATGTACACTTGGATATAGATTGCAAGCCATTGACTTGGGGGGGTTTCTTGTTTCCTAGAAAAATTACTAAACTTTCTTAGGGGTTCATTTTTCTAGGTTTTAATTTTTAAACTTAAAATTTGAGCAGTTTAAATTCTATCTTTGTGTTTTATACTAAGAAAACTACAATTACTTACTTAGTAAGTAATACTTCTGGCATTAAATTCAAAAGTTTTCTTTGAGGAATAGACTTTCCCATGAAAATTGGAGTCAAACACAGAGAAGAAAATTATTAAAAACCGTTTTCTTCAGTCATATTTTGTTGCTATTCTTTAGAAAATCGAAATATGAGAAATTCCTTAAAACGCATTAAGTTCAGTGGAAAACTACGGAATTTCGCCATCACTGGGCTTTTTTTTAGCTAGAAAACACGTTTAAAGTATTTTCAGCTAAAGGTAAAGGTTCCCAAAAAGCCTACAAAATATTTTATTTCCTTAAGAATCAATGTCTTTAACCTTTGAAGTCAATTTATTTTGAAATGAACCTTTTATTGTTCTTTGTTTTTCAAATAAAAACAAAATCTAAAATTGACATCTTAGCATCAAGATATATAAAAGACTTTTACAGCTCTCTCGTATAAGTAATCTTGATATTGTTTTGATCAGTGTAAATTTGTATATCCTGCATTTCTGTGTATCCTGGCGTGCGTTGTCTTTATGCGTGTGAGTGGCACAAGTGTCACGGCATGACATCGCAGTAAAATCCTTTTTTATGGCCTAGCCCAATGCCGAGGCATCAGCTCCAGGTCCTGGTCCTGGTCCCGGTCCCGGCTCACTCCTTCTTTTGCCGGCATTCCAAAGGAAAGCGCAAAGGGAAGGGCAGGAAAAATTAATTTCGCAACATATTCAAAGTGTTATTAAACATAATTTATTAAAACCGAAATTGTATAAAGTCTCGGGGCCCGAGCCAAGCTGGCCCCATAAATTGTTGAGATTTTTGTCGTGGCTGCTTGGGTTATTCCTGGTTATCCATGGGGTCACGGGGTCATGTGCGTGCCCTCGTTTGTGGCTGTCGCCGCTTTTAACGGCTTTTCGGAAATGGGCGTTCCTCCTTCATCCTCCTTACACCCAGCCAAGCCATGTGTTTTTTATCCAGCTCGTTTGTGTGTTGGTGTGTGTGTGTTTTTTTTGTCGCTTCCCTTTGGCAGGAGCAGGAGCAGGAGCAACAAATGTCGCACAGTTAATGTTGTAAACAAGTTGTGCCCTGCGGTCGGCAGTCCTCTCCGCTCGTTTGGGGCTTATGATGTATGTGGCAGGCGTGGCAAATCGGAAATTTAATTTCCCGGCCAAACGAGCCCTGGCCACATTCTGGTTCCAGTCCTGGCTCTGGGTCTGACTCTGAGCCAACCCGAGCTCATAACGGCCAGCTTAATTGCTGGCCATAATTTAGGCTAACCCTGAACCTAAACCCAGGCCCCCATAGAGCGGACCTCGTGCTAAAGCATGTGTTTAAATCAAAATTATTTCCCTTTCAACGCATTTACTTCCGGTTAAGGCTAAGACCACCTCTGAATGGGTGGACCTTCTCTATTTTTATGCCCAAATAAGTTATGGGGGATTTTCATACAATAATATTTGATTTTTTATATTTACCATCAACTCTTTATTTTGAAATTTTAACTCTAATTGGGTTTTGTATATATTTTATTCGCAGGCTCTGCTCCATAGCCACGATGTGGTGGCCCGGGATGTCTACGGGGAGGAGGCGCTGCGCGTCACCCCGCCCCCCATGGTGCCATACCTCAATGGGGATGAGCTGGACAATGTCGAGGGCGGTGAGCTGCAGCATGTGACCCGGGTGCGACTGGTGCAGTTCCAGAAAAACACGGACGAGCCCATGGTAAGCTGGGACAAAATAGAAAGCCCTAAAAGCAACCGGCCTAATCTCTCCCATTTTGCAGGGCATCACGCTGAAGATGACCGAGGACGGGCGCTGCATAGTGGCCAGGATTATGCACGGCGGTATGATTCACCGCCAGGCCACGCTGCACGTGGGCGACGAGATACGGGAGATCAACGGCCAGCCGGTGCAGCACCAGTCGGTTGGCCAATTGCAACGAATGCTGGTGAGCCCGCCCAATCAATCTGGCCTCCTCTCCGGCCAATCCCCAACCCAATCCTTCCCTGACTTTGCTAATTGAATGTGTCCGGCCTTTAATCCGTTTGTTGCAGCGCGAGGCACGCGGTTCTGTTACCTTCAAGATAGTTCCTTCGTACCGCAGCGCTCCGCCCCCCTGCGAGGTAAGTTGTCCAGTCTAACCGGGGTTACTTCTTAGTTTTAGTGTGTATCTAGCTTAGTTTAAGGCTGACTAATCACCCTACTTATCACACAGAAACTAATATACTAACCCTGCCTCTGCGACCCCATTTCATATGAGTTATGCAGTCCATTCAATTACGTTTCTGGTGGGGATTAATGGGCACTAATTTGTTAGCCAAGTTGGAGCCTTGAAATATATTATTAAAGAGATGAAGTAAAGGTTAAGTTTTCTAGAATTTTGTTAACAAAATTTGCACTAAAAGTGTATCTAAAGAAACTCTTTCCTTATAATAAAACGTAGGATATATTTCAGTTTAAAGTTCTATGGAATTTCCTTAAGAAAATTGATGCCTCATCACTAATTAAATTCGCCTGCTTGCATAATACTTGAAAACAACAAATATCCTCCCCAAAGACAACACTTAATCCCATTTAATTCCTATCTTAATGGCTGTCCTCGAACCCCGAGCGCACCTTAACCCAAATACCTTGGCATTATGTCATTAAGTTCAATGAATTGGAATGCGCCAGGCTTTGTTTGTCAATTTGGCGAAATCAAAATATCAATGGGGATTAATTATAGGGCCATGAGAGCCACTCCCTCGCCGCCCCCCACACCCATTGTGCGGGTAATATCAAAATCAAAACAATGAGGCACCGAGCCAGGGCTCAGAGCCAGTCGAGTGCATTGTGCACATTATTTGGTCGGAAAGAAGTGGGTTTTGTGTTCGCTGGAATGTGATATTTATGGGCTATGCATGAACATATGTGTGTTTGGTGGGGATGAAGGCATCCTGCAGTTGTAGCTATAATCCATTATGCAATTATTTCGCAGTGCATTAACATAACTCCACACTCTGTCTCTCAATCTGACTTCCTTCCTTATATTCCTTCCCTTCACTCATGCCACCATGCAGCTTTTCAGGATCAGACCCGCTCCGGTGCTTGTAAGTATCACCCCCCCGTTCACCCCTGACAAATACACCTCATACACCCCGCTCGAGATTGCAAAAGTAACTCGAGCTCACCCAACAACAGGCAGTAGATGTGCATATTCATTAAGCGTCAGACAAGTCAAAGGCCACAGCTCACAACCCGCACAGGAGCCGTAAATTTGTCTAATTTATGTTCATCAGTTAGTCGACAGCAGTGGCAGTGATGTGGCAAGCACAGGATACGAGCATATTACAATTATGGGCCAAAGTTTGCAGCAGCATCACACTCGGTTGCCACACATGGCCACATTCTAATTTACACAAAACGTGGGCGAAAACCTCAGCAAATCGTATTCCGTATTAATATTTTTTTGATATTTTATTGATGAGTATTTTTTTTTAAGACAATTAAATGGAATAGTCTCTTAATTTGTACAAAAGTTCTAATTAAATTAACAATTCGCTACATCTTACTGCTTCTCAGTACAAAGTCTGTTTGTGGTAAAAGTGCCAACTCAGTGGTTAGAAAAGTTTAATTAAATGTAGCATAAAGAGCTTACACACTCAGGAATATAACAAATTTGGATTAAAAGTAATAGAAAATATATTTAAATTAAATGAAATACTAAAGTTTACTTGAATAACCTATATAAAACTGAAGAAATATATTAAATTACACATTTTAAAGTAGAAAATCCTGATTAATTAATCTCTTAAATAAAGATTATAATAAAAAACAGGCTACGGAGGGCTTACAAAGTCATGAATACAACAATTTTAGATTAAAAGTAATAGAAAATAATTGTTTACTTGAATAACATCTATAAAACAAAAGAAATTTATTAAATTACACATTTTAAAGTAGAAAACCCTGATTAATTAACCTCTTAAATAAGGAGAATAATAGAAAACAGGCTACGTAGAGCTTACAATGTCTGGAATATAACAAACTTGGATTAAAAGTAATAGAAAATAATTTAATTTAAAAGAAATACTAAAGTTTACTGAAGAAATATATTTAATTACACAATTTAAAGTAAAATACATTGATTAATTAACCTCATAAATAATGATTATATTAGAAAACAGGCCTTCGTTATTTTTTCTTAAAACCAATTAATTTAAGTGAGGAAATCACTAAGCTACATGTTTAATATAAATTAACTACTTTCCTAGTTCACATCTTAATTAAAACCCCAACTAACCTCCCTAATACCACACAAAATCCGTCAGAGTATCTAATATTTGGCCAAATCTGCCCGCCAAAGCTGCTAGTTGTAACTGAATTTGTTGTTTCTATATCTGCTGTTGACATGCAAATGAGTTTCGCATATAATTCGGTAAGCCGAAACCCATTTCGCTGAGCCAGCCGCCGCTCAATTGCAGTCTCAGCAGAAAGAAAATAATACAACAAAAAAAAAGGAAAACCCAAATCATTCCAAACTATTTGCAGATTTGAACTCAGTTCCTACTTCTTTTTGCCCTTTTTTCCACCCGCAGATTTTTGTGCGCGCACAATTCGATTATAATCCGCTGGATGATGAGCTTATACCCTGCGCCCAGGCGGGCATCTCGTTCCAAGTGGGCGACATACTGCAGGTAGGCAGGGTCTATCTACCATTTAAGATAGGAATCGAGTCATTTCATTAATTATTATCCCCAGATAATTAGCAAGGATGACCATCACTGGTGGCAGGCGCGACTGGACACGGTGGGCGGATCGGCGGGACTGATACCGTCGCCGGAGCTGCAGGAGTGGCGGATTGCCTGCCAGACGGTTGACAAGACCAAGCAGGAGCAGGGTGAGTCCCAGGGGGAAAGTCGTCTCGAAGGAGGAAGAAAAAAACTATCCGTGTTCTCTATGTGTAATTGGATGCTCGATATAATCAAAACCAATCGTATGCTATATGAATAATTGTACTTATATTGGAAGTGTATGACGAACTCGTAGTTACTCGACAAAAAAAAAAAAGATAAAAGTGAAGGGAAAGCGCGCTCTCTCCTCTGTCTCTTTGCTCTCTCTCTCTACGTCTCTCCTACACACACACACACACACACATGACACGCACACACATCTGTACACCAACACCCAGAGAGTTGCATGCCCCAAAAAGTAGTCAAAGGAATACCTTTTCAAATTAACCCAAAAAAGGAAGTAATAAAAGCAGGGAAAGCCAAATTTCAAGCTCTTAACCCCAACCCCCATAAGCACACCTGTACAAAACTCTTATACTTAGTTGCTAACCATGATTCTCGCATCTCGAAAACCAAAAACCAATCGCTATAAACCGTGTATGTATGATAATGTATAATGCAGGAGAACCGGGTGCTGGATGTTCCGCTCACGCAGATGGGTGTGATGGATCAGCAGGTAGTTACCATATAACCAAAAAAAACCCACCCACCAACCACTAAACCACACCAACACCAAACACCACCAACGAATCTCCTCCACAAGGAGAGCCGCCAACGTTTCTTCTTGAGTTCCTGTTATGCCACAAACAATGACACACACTTAAAACCCGTACTAAACAGCAGACTTTCTATCGATAGCATAAAGTTGTATAAAGAATTTAGCCCTAAAACCCAGCCCGAACCCGAACCCAAGTCCCAGCCCCTTCACCCACCCAAGTTCCAAAGTTGTAGCTTTCGTAGACGGCACCACTCGCTGAGAGTTCCCCCAGGAAACGAGTAGAACCACCTCTCATGATCACGATCACGATCGCCATCAGCCACGAAGTCGTAGATGCACCTCAGTCATGCCCAGTATTGAACCCCGCTTTAAACCCCTAAACCCAACTCTTTGAGAGACCTAGTTAGCCCCCCAGACACACACCGTTCACACTTTGCACGTTAGGCTGGCTTAAAGAAACACCGCATATCCTAGGAATACAGGAATCTGGAATCAAAAGGAAATTGATTTATCGAAGGACCATTGTTATATCGAATCATCCAAAAGGACTTGTCATGAATTCATCCAATAAGCAGAATCGTGCTTGCTTTGTGCTCGCCTTTATCTCTTTAATGCCTGCTCTCTACAGCATGTTTGTGTCTGCTCTATAAGCATGCGGCTCTTAACCTACTCAGCTCTACTACATATATATATCTGTGCCGCAAATAAGGCAATTTAATAATATTTGCTCTCCATTATAACCAACAGTTAACTGCTCCATCTTCGGGCGCAAGAAGAAGCAATGCCGGGACAAGTACCTGGCCAAGCACAATGCCATCTTCGACACGCTCGATGTGGTCACGTACGAGGAGGTTGTCAAGGTGCCAGGTGGGTTCGATTGGAGTCAGCTTGTTGTTTATGTTTACGATTCGTGTGGCCTCCTCTCTCTTTGCAGTTGGTGATCCCAACTTCCAGAGGAAAACATTGGTGCTATTGGGTGCTCACGGGGTGGGCAGGCGGCACATCAAGAACACCTTGATATCAAAGTATCCCGACAAGTACGCCTATCCCATTCCTCGTAAGTTTTAAAGGATTTTCTATGTATTTTCTAAGAGTCCTTGTTTTAAGTTAATCAGCTTATCTAGGCTACCCCTTAAAATCTCAAAGGCTTCGCTCAATTACTTGAATTAATGATGCATAAATCGTTATATTTATGTGGTGTTCCATAAAAATTGAATCACCATCAATTTTGTGCCAAATATGAGAGTAAGCCATTGTTTTCTTTTAGAAAATACATTTAACTTTGATCTGGCTGGCTTTTTAAAGTCCCGAATTGATTTATTAACCTTTGTCAACGAGTTATAGCTTTTTTAAGTCAACAATTTATAGCTAGGCTTGTTGCCTTAAAGTGTTTCTAAGATGTAGAAGTCCTAGGCTTATTTACAGATATTAATAAATCAAATTGTAGATAAACAATAATTTATTTTGACACTTTCCTAAATCAGGTAATTTTTTTTAGTCATTCGTGACTTATAACTAATCGGAAACCTTACTTAAAATATAGAATTAATGCCTCTCCTCTCAACTTACAGATACAACGAGACCTGCCAAGCCCGAGGAGGAGAACGGACGCAGCTATTACTTTGTCTCGCACGACGAAATGATGGCGGACATCGGTGCGAATGAGTACTTGGAATACGGTAAGCCAGCGCCCCCCAAATATAGATCACGAACCCAGACTAAACCCCATTATCTTTTAAAGGCACTCACGAGGACGCGATGTACGGCACCAAGTTGGACACCATCCGGCGCATTCACACCGAGGGCAAGATGGCCATATTGGATGTGGAGCCGCAGGCGCTAAAGATACTCCGCACCGCCGAGTTCACGCCCTATGTGGTCTTTATAGCGGCCCCCTCGCTGCAGAACATTGCGGATGTAAGAAACCAAAGATAAAGTGCGATCAAGCCGAACCATTCTAATTGTATTCCCTTCGTTCCCAGTACGATGGCAGCCTCGAGCGGCTGGCCAAGGAGTCGGAGATGCTGCGCCAGCTGTACGGGCACTTCTTCGATTTGACGATTGTGAACAACGACATCAGCGAGACGATTGCCACGCTGGAGACGGCCATCGAGCGGGTGCACACCACCCCGCAGTGGGTGCCCGTGTCCTGGCTCTACTGACAAGACAGTGAGCTGGAATGCCCCGACTGCCTCGAGGGCTGTGACTGCGAGTGGGATGCCTACACGCAGGCCTCCAATGTGGCGCTCTACTGAAGCCACACATCACCACAATACACCACACACACCATTAAAGTATTACCAAGGCACAAACAACAGCAACAGAAGCAACCACTACGAGAGGATACAGTGAGGATGGAAGGATCACAGGATCGACGGATTAAGCATAGGAGGCGCCAGGCGCCGAGCTATATAACTTAAGTGTAAAAGGGTATTATGGGAAAGCAAAGACGCAAAGATGCAAAGAAGTGTTAATTGTCAAACAACCAATTGTATTGCCTCCTTTTTACGTTCTAAGCCCTACGTTTACTGGTATTATTTGAACGTATTTGCCATTCCATGTTCAGTTTTGTTATTTTCTTAAGTATTATTGTTTTTGTTTTTTTATTCAGCATTTAGTCAAACAACAGCATTAAACGCTTATGTAAATCTTGCACTTGTTAGTGTCTAAGTTAACTGGAGGTAGACAAATCGAGGAACCTAAGCACTCCACCATTGTTTTAACTCAACGATTATTTCCGGCAAGAGAAGAGCGGGGGCGTTGAACGAGTTAGTAAATTATAGAGCAAAACTACGTAATTAAATATAATTAAACATAGACACAGGAGGAGACAGACATCAGACAGAACAGAAGGTAATAAGCAAATTATGATGCGAGCAATTTCAAGTGTTTCAAGCCAAGTAAGAACTAATTAATTACATATGGAGGAAGATCAGTGGTAAGGTCGCAAAGTGCACGTTTTAAATGCAATAAACATAACGAAAAAAAGGTAACAGCAAAACCACAAAAAAAAAAAAAAATAAAGAGAAAGAATTAATTCCAAACACTTACACCACACACACACACACGAAGGGAAGACGGAAAATCCATATAAAAATAACAAAATACCAAATTGTTGACGTTTAATTGAATTCAATGAGAAATGAGTAAACCACACACCAAACCCAAAAAATAAAAAATGCAATCAAACATAATAAAAAACGAAAAAAGAGAAGAAAAATCCAATAATAATAATTGCAGCAGCGTTTAATTCAAGCAAAAGCAAAGTAAACAAATGGAAAAACATAGAGTGAGCACAAAAAAAACAAAAAACACACATACTAACTGCAATTACGAATTAAAATAATTAGCAAAAGAAGACGACGGAGGAGGAGGAGAGTAAGAGGAGATTGCAGGTCAACGCAAGCAAAGCATAAACACGTATAAATATATGACAAGAGGCGAGAGAGGAAAGTAGGAAAATGCGAAGAAAATATGTATACACACACATATATATATTTTTCGAACAACTCAAACTCAGGTTGGATACATTGAAAATCAGTCAGTTCAATAAGAATAATATAGCCGGAGCGCTTCCTTTTAACCCACAGCCAAAAACGAAACAAATAATGAGAGAAGAACCTAAACTAATGAAAGAAAGACCCAGATCTTGAGTCGCTTTTGAATTGAATTGAATTAATCGTACACCCACACAGGCCCAGTAACCACCCAAGCAGCAGCTTCAAATTTTCGAGATACTTTACAATGACTGTCTTAGCAATCAAGAAACTAGATCCAGGATCCAGCGCTCAGTAATTTCGCTTTTCCCTTTATTAAGTAGTAGAGACGTCGTCCAAGGCCTAGAATACCCTTTTCACAACTTAGCTTCCCTGATTTAGAGCCCAAACCCAAGGGGACTATCTTGAAATCGAACTTAGCATTAAACCAAACACACAGAGACACATCCAGCGTCTCTCAAGCCCCCGAACCTACGAACCCAATTCGAGCCCAACCACAGACCCACTTGAATTTCCCAACCGCACACGACCCACAAGAGAAGAACACACTCGTATATCCAGAACAATTCTATGGTTTCAAAATGGTTGAACAATTTTGCATAGAGTATTATCGTTAGGCGCTGGGCTATAACTTTTCGGTTCTGAGCAGAGGCGGAGGCAATGCAAATCATAGAAGTATCCCAAAAAGGAACAACCGAACCTACCCGAAAACAAAAACGAAAACTGAAGAACTAACTACCTACCCACAACCACAAACCAAACAGCCGAGTGGCCAAATTAACTAAGTATTATACCTTAAAGTGAGTTAGGAGGAGGAACCTTATAAGGAACAAGGCTGGAGACGAGACGGAAGTATGTACAGGCTCCGGAAAACACCAAAAAAGTGAAGATAACGATTAGGAGGAGAATGCTCAAATCAAAATCTAATATTTTACGGTATTTAACAATGATTAGGAACGATTGGAACCGGAGGATAGGAACCGGAAGGGCATCCCGAGAATGAGCTAGGATTTCGAAGGATTCATTTCGTTTCGTTTTCGTATTTTTAATTGATCATTTTTTTCTTAGCCGATGCGAGCAAATTGTAGCTGTACTCTAAGAATAATTTCACACTAAGATTAAGTAAAAATTTATTGTTGATATTACATAAAAAATGAAAAGAAAAGAAAGGAAAAGAAAAGTGACGAACCCAAGGTCATCGCGCACGGTGAACCGCATGAATTAGAATTTTTCTCTAATTTCATAAGTTAATGATGATGATGGATGATACGATAATGAGGGTAATGACGAGTTGAAGAATGCTTATGATCTCCAAAATGTCAATATGTGTAGATTGACGCGATTTGAGCTAATTGAGTGAATTGTTATTAAAATAATAAATGAAATGAATGGACCGATCGATCGGGGGAGTAGACCCCAGTGATCGATCGAGGCCGCTGAGAGTTAGTAAATATCATTTAAAATAAATGATACAAAATGGCATTATATATACATAGTTTAAACATGGGATTAATAATGATAAATTAAAAACGGAAACAACAAAAAAAAAACCAAATGAGACGAAGACGAAGAACGGGAATGCGAATTAAATAAAAACGAGTAAACACTGAAATACCGAATTTTAAATACATAAGTTTTGAATCATGATACATGCAGCAAAGACAAGCAAGACCCCACACAGAAACCGAAACAAAATTAATAAAAACGAACTTCTATATATACATATATATATATAAAGAAAACCAACAACAAGAGAAAGAAAGAAATATACGAGAGATACAATTTCAACTTGAGCTTTTGCAATGATTTTCGGAAGTTGCCCCCACGCTCGCCACTCAAAATCAGAACCTTTGGGAGTTCTTAGAAAGCCAGCGGCGATTGTTTCGAAGAAATGCTCGATGGACACAGTTGGGGAGTCAAGGCAACGCGACAAGCGGATGCCCTGCAGCCATGGCTGCCGACGAGATACAGATACATTTCTGGTATCCGAAAGCTTCTAATTGAAACATTATACACGAACTTCAAGCGTTGTCGCTCAAAGCTTGACCCAAATTTGTTTGCATGTTTTCAAGGTAATGCGAATTTGATACTTTCGTTTTTTTTTTCGGTTTTCGCACAACTTTTTGTGTTATTATTTTTCGGCCTAGACAGTACCAAAAGTTTTTGATTACAACACTCTGTCTGCTTGGTTCTATTGAAGTCTTGCGCAAGCCTCCTGGCCGGCCGGATAAACTGCAATCATTTCAAGCTGCTCTTGGTCCCTTTCCCCCAACCATTTTGGAGGTGGAAGCGACGCGACGACGTGCCGGGAAATATTAATAAGCGGAAAAGCTGTCCCCCAGCGGCAGCAGATGTCAGCATAGATATTTGTGCCAGGCCATTAGCATTAGCATTAACCATAACCATCACATCGCCGTTGGATTGGAGGAGTAGAACTTCAGCTGGCCGCCGCCGGCAGACAGTCATTGAACTGCAACTACTGGTGGCTGCTGCTTTCGCTGCAACATTTACACGGAAAATAATAATGATTTACCTAGAACAAAAGGAAGTTCGAGGAATTATGGAATATGTATTTTTTTATTATAAAATTACTGGCATTATTTAGAACATGATGGCCTTGAAATAAGCTTGGGTGTTAAGGTGGAGGCTTTAAAAAATAAAAAATAAATTTACTTCGTTGAACTAATTTACTTGAGATCCTACCATGAATTTTTAAAAATTATTTAGCTTGAATATAGTCTCTAATTTTGAAGACTATTTAACAACTATCCCTGGGCTTTGAAGCTGAACGCGAACTAAACATAATTAAAGCCTCCTTTCTTGTGCACCATTTACTTAAATATGTTTTAGGTCTTTTTTTTTGCATAATCTGCCTTTCCATTCTCTGGCAGCAAAGCAAAACTCATTTGAATCTAATAACTTCCCACAGAAATGATCTACCAAACTCGTTTTAATTTTGTTTGCGTGTACTCGACTTACTCTAGCAACATGTTGCTGGCATGGCGCAACATATATCGCTGTTACCGATGCACAATGGGGCAAGCGACCACTTTCTGCGGTAAAATACATTTATTAAAATTTTAAATACTTGTTATTCTCTTTTTTTTCAATTTCAGCAGCTCTTTAACCTCTATAAAGTATTACTCAGCAACTTGAGTATTCAATTCTTACTTTACTCTTATTCTACAAATATTCTTAATCTATTCAAAAATTTAATATTTTAGGTTCTAGCCTGGATTGCAAAAATGCTAAGGAGATTGCAGTTTTGAAGTAGGGTTAACATATTTTTTGTAAATCCAGGTTCTTCCAGTAAGGCACTTTAAAGAAGAGGACTCCGAATGTTGAAATAAACTGTATAAGTTCGATCGCCAGCACTATGCTAAATAACCAAACTTTGATTTGATTTGTATTAAAAGGAAGAACATCGCCTATATTTAGAAACTTTTATTATTTTCCATTTAAATTTATACTTTATCTGTCAATTTTGGTGACATAGTGACCTTAGTGGTGATATTAGTAATTTTTGCCAAGTCTAGGTCCATTGTCAACATGATATTAACCACAAAAATCGAGATTGTTGACTATATTGTTCCAGTACACACAGGAAAAAAAATAAATTCTTAAAAATAAAAATATATATATATATATGTATATGTTTATCAAATATTTTCCTTTTGTTATTCTTAATAACCATTTCCCAATTAATGTTGCTCCCCTTTTAAGTTAATAATTATTGCCACAAAAAGTGACCATTAGCTCCACAGTGCACTGCCCGCTGCTGCTACTGATCGGCGGCTGGTTCGTTCGGTTCTCTCCGGCGATCGAGTTTTTGGTAGCCAGTTTCAGTTTGGTTTTGAATCTGCGCGCTGGAAGTTGTGCTGCTCGCGTTTGGAGTGTAAGTGCCTGTGCTGGCTCTGAACCGCATTCGGACTCCGATTCGGACTCGGATTCCGGCTTTTTAATTGCAATTGAAGGCACGTCGCGAGAGTGTCTGTGCCAGTGACTGGGTACTTGACTCGACTGTCACTCTGTCTGTCTGTCTGCGGTGTGTGCTCAGTGTACTCAGTGCTCTGTGTGGTTGCCGAAACCCGCGCGAATGTAATCCGATACCTCCGTCTGAGCCGATCTATTGATAGAGCCGCTGCTTATCACTCGAGGGCGCCATGCGTAGAATCCCGACCCCTGACCCACAAAACCGTAAAGACTCGCCGACTTAACGATGTGCCGCTCGAGCAATAAGCTGTGAGCCCGCCTCGTGCAATGGCCCCCGGTATCAGACCGATAAGGCTAACCAGTGGCAAACCACTCTAGAGCTCGGATTAGTCTCCGCCTCCTCCCGCCTCCCGCCTCCTGCATCTCAAAGTTGGAGCTTCTTCTGCCCAAGAGCCGCTTCTGGCCGATGGTTACGTCAATTCCGATCCGCGTTTCGTGTTCTCGGTCAGGTAAATAACCAAAGAAAAAATATAAATAGCAGCAGCAGCACCTCGAGCCTCAGTCGGTCGACTCGAGACAACTTTTGTTTAACACCGCTCAAGGAAACAACGCACACGGAGCAAGCATAAAATTAAGCGCGATATAAACTGCAGACCTTATGCCCCGAGTCGGTGTCGCTGTCGGTGCGGTGGTGGTGCCGGTGCCCTTCGTCCGGCTTCACTCCAGACCCAGGCCACAAAAGAGCACATAAAATGCGCATAAAGAATCTCCAATTGACTGAGCTTCAACAGTTTACCACCACAGTGATATACAGGCAGAGAAAATGTGATGTTTTTAAAGATATTTTATAAAGAAAAGATTTTAGAAAAAGTAAATATGTGATAAACCTCAAAAATGAATGGGTTACAAAATAAAACGTAATAATAAGTATTTAGTGTATTATGTTGATTTTATCAGTTTGATTAGGTCCAACGTTCACTGATCTGATTTAATACATTTAGGATACCCTTTAACCCCAATTCTGATCATTCTAACATAATTTTAAAAGTTATCTAAGAAAATTATTTTAGGGTACTGGGTACTGACGATGATACCCTTTTTCTGTCATCTTTTTTACAAGTTTTTAGGGGATATCAATGATCCCTAAGCTGGTTTACTTTAAAAAATTCCATATATGTATTAGAACCAGGAGTTTAAGTAATTGTTGAACAACATTGATTCAGTCTTATATACACACAGAAAAAAGTCTATATTTGGCAATTTTTTAAATTTATCTACATTAAAGAAATTACCAAATATAGATTTTTTTATTTTTAAATCAAAATAAAAGTAAAGCCTATTTTTATATTTTAAAATGTGTAAATATGATTAATTATTCCTTAATAGGTTAGTACTTCCTGTGAGTTTTTTCATACCTTTATTTCAAATGCAAGGCTTAAATATTTTGTGAAATATTAAAATATATAAAAGAAACATCTTATTATCAAAAAAAAAATACATACTGAAATATACGAGCATCGTTACATTTATTTTTCCCAGTGCTTAGGGAGTCACAGTTGAACGAGTTGATTTTAGTTGCCTTTGGTTTGGAGTCCGAGTGCGCGCATTGAATTTTTGATTCAATTCGTCTTCTTCATCTCGAACTCCGGTTCGCGGCTTTGCGACTTCTTTTTTTTTTTTTTGGTCTTTTGCACAAGGTTATGCGTCCGCTATTGTAAATACCCCCCACCGCCGCCGAAAACTAACTATCATTATGTCATATAACTTATGCCATTCAAGTGGGACGACGCGCGTATTTCGTAGCTCGAGTCTTGGTTACTCCGACGTTTCTATGTGATTTTTCACGGAGCCATAAGCTCATCAGGGGTTTTAAGTATAGAATTTGTGACAAACCCCCAAGCAGCAGCACCAACCTTCGCGATCGCATTTACCCCAGAGAACTCACATCGCACAATCTCACAAGTTCATCATTGGGGCCAAGTTTGGTGAGATAATCGCTTAGCTCTGACCACTGATAATATAATACATTTATTATTATATATTTATAAACTGTACAATCAAGCATTTCCTGGAAGCAGAGGCGGCACGTTGGTAGTACTTATTATTAGACACATAATCGCATATCGAGAGACCACAGATTTTTTTCTTTGTTCCATTTCCATTCAGGGGTAATTCCATTACGGGCAATTTTCCCGTCATTCTTCCTGATGTTTTTTTTTCGGACAAGTTTAGCGTCGCCTAGATTTTATGGTTCACGTAAATTGTTAACAATTTGAGTGTCATCATGGCTGTTTTTCGACGGCTGCCGCTTCGCGCTTGACTGCTTGCTGTGGCGGCGACAGGTGTGACTCACTAACGCGGCTAACACCCGGCTAACCTCTGTGCTTTTTTGACCGTCAAACACGTCGACGTGTTGTTGCTGCTGCTGCTGATAACGGTTCGAATTAAGAGCGCCTAGAATGGGGCGCTTTGGGGCAATCTCTTGGACTTCCTTGCCGGCCATAATCCGGCTTAATCTTGGCCAGCTAACGGACAACCGGTCGTCCGAGGCGAGTGGGCCAACAAGAAAAAACGGTTACGAGGCATGCAAAATGTTTTTAGGAAATAATTTGCAAGTCAAACCGTCGGCAAAATATGTTTCGCCGCTGCCGCCGAACCAATTTTGATGGCTATAGCATTTTTATGGCCAGAGCTCGTTCGGAGTCGGAGTCGGTGTCGGAGCCTGGGGCTAATTGCAGCCACTTAAGGTGATCGGAGCAGAGCCACGGCTCATCGCTGGCAGGTGGTGGCCTCCACACTACTCCACTCTGCTCTGGTCTACTCCGCGGAACTCGGAGCTGAACCGAGCTCAGACGGTTCAAGTTCAGCGCTACTAAAGGTTCACGGTCAATTAGAGTCCGCATAAATTATCGCCCCGCTCATATGTACTATATAGTCGTGTGCAAAAGCAAACACGACGGCCCTGCAATTATAGCCAGGCTATCTTAGTAACTACTTTGTATGCTTTAAAATATATATTATATTTATAAAAAATAAATAAACAGAGAATGCACTTTTTGAGTTTACGAGAATCGAAAACTAGTTTGTCATCGGTTCCTACGAAATAATTGAGAGCCACTTAGCCGGCCATTAGAATAAATTAACTTTGCACATCTGTATCTGGGAATTTTTAAAGGAATTTCTTAGAAATTGTATAACATTTTGATGACCCAAGTTGTGCAAGTTAAATTTAATGGAATACATTAGTTAATTCGAATTTTTCAGAATTAACTAAACAATGAAATCAAGAAGAGGAAAGCATATTCTTATCCAGAATATTAAGACTATTATTATTTATGCAGTAAATATTGAATAAAATTAGACTGGTTTCCAAGGTGATCTTAAGGAAAACCTCTTCTCAACCCTGTTTATTTTCCCATTTACAGTACTTACCTTGCATGCTGAGCGATGAGCCCGCGGAAGAGCCTTTTTTGGCTGCTGACGCTGGCGCTCCTGGTGGTCGGAGGAGGTCGCGAATCCCAGCTGCGGATTGGCAAGGCCATCAATATATTCCTGCGCTATGGATACCTAAGCATATCGATGCGGGTGATACCTCTAAATGACAATGTTGAGTCGGAACGATGGGTGTTCAAGGAGCCCACCCGAAACATTTACAGGGTGAGTCTCGGGAACTGCGTTTATTAATTACCGATCTCTAAGAATTTTAAATAAGAAAGTGTATAACAAACGCCTTTATTTGCTTTAAATTGTCAACACTTTATCATTAAGTATTTTCTCAAGCAAAGTACAGATTAATGGAAGGGCCCTCTCGTTTCGCGATTAACCTCTATTAACCTTTGTCTACAATAACCGGAATATTATTTTTTTTTAGGTACAAGCTTGATGCATTTGTTAACAAATGTAATTTGTCATGTAATTTGGGATACAAAAGCTTGTTAGATATTTTTAATTTTCAATGATTTATATTTTTATGACTATTTTAGGCCAACTTTTTTTATATTTATTTATTTATAAGTGGGCTATTACGGTGAAGCCAAGTACCATTTGTAAATGAGTTTCAATTAAGTTTAAAAGCTTTTGCCACTAACTTTAATTGAAGCTACAATGAAAGCCACTTATAAAAGCATTCGGTTTTATTTATAAAAAATGGAAATGTATATTTAATGGGTCATCATTAAAAGTATTTTAAAAAGTTATTAAGGTGTTGAGTGATTTATGAATAAATAAAAACTAAATAATAATTTTTACAGAACCTGAGTGGCCTGGCAGAGAGTCACGAGGACACCACGCCGGGCATCTTCCACGGCGACTTCCACATGGAGTTCTGCGAGAACCGGAAGCAGTTGTTCCAGGCCTACTTCCGGGACTTCTCCATCGAGCGGATGGACAAGCCCTGGGAGGCATTTACGGGCGGCTGGTTTCCGGACAATGCGGCCAAGAAGCTGGGCATCAACACCTCCTTCATCCAAGGGGACTACTCGTACGTCCTAGTTCGAGTGGTGAGGTTCCGGGAGACGGGTCGCTTGAATGCCGAGATCCCGGTGCACCAGCAACTGGAGCCGGATGTGAGGACGCGGATGGAGCAGCTGGAGATAGGGAACATAACCTCTGCCGTGCGCTTCATAGACGCGGTGGGCACACACTACGTCAACTCCTATACGACGGGGAACTCGCTATACCAGGTGTTCGTGTACAGCCGGAAGAACTACCGCATGATCAAGGAGCGGGTCAAGAGCAAGGGCCTGAACGGCCTGTCCAAGCTGGATCTGTACAACTACTTTGCCCCGTGGTTCGCCGAGCATCTCGGCCAGATCCGGTCGGCCAGCGCCAATGCCACCGTGGAGCGCTGGGCGCGAAGGAAGCTGCAGTACGAGTACTACGTGGTCAAGTACGTGACCCTGCTGAAGCTGCACGGGAACAGCACCCTGCTCCGCTCGCTGGACCAGCTGCTGGGCAACGATGCCATCCTCCAGCTCGACCTCAAGTCGCTGAATCCCGTCTTCCGGGAGCAGCCCGAGAAGGAGAGCTGGTTCCACGAGGTCCTGGACAACAATATGAAGCTTTGGGAGCTCAACATGCCGCAGAGTCATCCCAGCCGAAGGTAGCACGCGAAAATACTCACATCTACGATTATTTTTATTGCGATGTCTCTGGCCGCCAAGGATCAATAGTTCCTAGATGCGTAGTTGTAGTTAGGTCGTCTAGCGCGTAGTTACTGTTCTGCCTGTGATAGTTTTAGGTAGTTTAATTGAATCCAGATCTATAGTAAACACATTTGACTTGCATTTCAGCCAATTAGCCCTTAAGATCGCCTTATTGCTGTACTAGTTTTTTATACTATAATTATACTGATCAAAGTCGAAAACGTGCTGTTTGATTTATAGCCTACCTGGGAGCCAATATATAATCTTATCTGATTGAGCTCGCATTTCAACTTCCCTTCCATAAATTATTTAGTTTCGCATTTGAATAAAATACTGCGCGGGAAGCGTGAAAAATACTGACTCATCGTTTCAACTGGTTCTTTAGCTGCTGACCCGCTGTTTTTATTTGTAAATCGAGCTTATGTTGCTTTTGAACCTTATTAATTATAAATTTGTATATTTTCTTTTTATTTTAAAGATGTTTAACTTAAATCGGTTGTTTAAATTAAATTTTAACTACAAATTGTTGTTCAAAGCTTACCTGTTCGATGTTACTTGAAGCTTTTAAATAGACTTAAGTTCGAATTCCTATAAACTTAAGAATGTTTTAAGATTCCTTTTTGTTTATTAATTTCTTGTATTTGTTAACAAAAATTAAATTCAAATTGGAATCAGAATAAAACACTGAATTAGAAAAATACTAGTTCACATTTCAAGCTAGTTCAAATATGGTATTTTTAAGCGGTTCAGCTAGGGTCATACTGCCTCTCAGCACGTGTGGTTTTTTATATTTTGATTATCGAAACTTGTTTTGAAATGGAAACCTTTAACAACTGCCCCGGGTTTTGTCCATCATGTGGATCTATATTGCCGCCGCTGCAAGTCAAAGGCAACGTCATCTGCTACAACTGCAAGCAGGAGTTCCTGCCGGATGGTGAGCCAGGAATATAAACCTTTTCCGGAGATCTTACTAAAATGTATGAACCTCTGCAACAGTTTACAGCGGCGAGAAGTCGGAGTTTACCATCCAGTTCAACACCTACGATCCCAGCAAGGTGTTTAACCGGACCAAGCACGAGTCCGAGTCCTCGGAGGCGGATGGGCCGGTGGTGGAGCGCAAGTGCCCCAAGTGCAACCACGACAAGATGTCCTATGCCACCCTGCAGCTGCGATCGGCGGACGAGGGTCAGACCGTCTTCTTCACGTGTCTCAAGTGCAAGTGAGTGTTGCCCCCAAATCATTCCACCGATTTCCCTCATTAATCTCGTGTATTTTTCCCTTATGCAGATTCAAAGAATCGGAGAACTCTTAGATGCTAGCAATACCTCTGTACATAGACTTAACAACTAGTGGAAGTAATCGTGTTCGACAGCCTGCAAAATATAGAATATTCAATTGTTAAAGGACAGTCTTGAAACTTTTAACCGAAACCCACCTCGCTGGCTTTGAGGCGGTTTTTGGGATTGTAAACCACAAGATTCGAGACCAGATTGATTTCCACGGCGTGCGTGCAGCTGGGAAAGAGGTTGTCCCAGTGAATGCCCACGGAGTTGGGAAAACTAAGCCAGTATATGGTTATTAAGTGCTAAAGTTTCAGTGTAAACTCACCGTATCTTGCTGTAGTCCGGCAGGGAAGTCAACTCTGGCCACTGATTCAGACGCGGACTGCCCAGAGTGCGGATGATGATGGCCAATTGCTCGATGTCGGTGGTCCCAGCGAACAGGGGCACTCCCCGCAGCATCTCCGCCACAACACAGCCTAAATAATAGGAGATACCATTATATTTCCTATAATAACAATAAATCCATGAGGAAAACCCACCTGCTGCCCACATATCCACCCCCGTGCCGTACTTCTGACTCCCCCAGAGGATCTCGGGTGCTCGGTACCAGCGCGTGGACACCTGCGGCGAGTAGAGGCGCGCCTCCTCCTCGGGAAAGTAGAGACGAGCCAGGCCAAAGTCGGCGATCTTGAGCATGTCGGTGTCGCTGATCAGCAGGTTGGCCGGCTTGATGTCCCGGTGCATCAGGCCCGCCTCGTGCAGGTAGGCGATGCCCTTGAACATTTGGTGGGCGAACTTGCGCACCTGCTGGCGGCTCAAGGGACTCACCTCGCTCTTCAGGCGACCGTACAGGGTATCAGGCTGATACTCCAGCACCAGGGAGAGCCCGCTCAGGTCGGGGTATATCTCGATGATGTCCAGAATCTGTCATGGGCAAGGTAATTAGTGGAATTTCTAGCTGCTGGCCAGGACAACTCACATATTCCGACTTGCAGAGCTGCAGGGTCTTGATCTCCCGCAGGGTGTTCAGAGCTATGTTGCCGAACTTGTTCTTGAGGGCCACCTTCTTGATGGCCACTTCCTTGTTGCGCTGCAAATCGATGGCCTTAAACACGCAGCCATGGACGCCCTCGCCGATTTTCTCGAGCATTTTATAGCGACTTGGCGCATAGTCGTCCATCGTGGCCACTGACAATTTTCAATTTGGTAATTGCCCCGAGGAGTTCTCCATTTTTTCCGTCGTTGCCCCGTCGTCCGTGGTAACGGCCACAACAAATGCGCCAGCTGACGGAGCCACCACCACCTGTTGCCGGGGAATGTTTACAAACGCCACCGTTCCGGGGAGCTACCGGGGGTGGGTTTTGGGCCAGCCTAGGCCAAGGCGGAGCTGTCACAGCGGGACATGCGCACATCCTGCCACGAATTCCTCCTGTCAGCCAAGTGTCAAGTCAGGGGGATACATAATTTTTCGGACCCTCGCACTGCAAAAGTTCTTTCTTGGCCGAGAGTTTAGTTTAAAAAAAATAGTGAATAAAATGGGAAAGGCGGCAAAGTGAAGTGCAACTCCAGGATAAGCAAAGCTGGTGGGTGTGCCTCTAGGATTAAGTGGGTGCAGAGCTTGTGGAGAACTAGGAAGTGTGCTCTTCGCGTGAAAACGGATACTAAATAATGCAGGGTCATTAAATCATCAAATTGCTTTGTAATTACCCAAACGGGGCAGCTCGCCTGCTGCAATTTGAGGCAATTTCGCTGGCGCTGGCACTGGCCTTAGCCTTGCCCCTTTCAGCTCCACAACTGCATGCGAACTGGGCGCAGGGCGCAGCCTTGCCTTCGCACAGCCTTGGCTTGGCTCACCTGCCACCTGCCACCGCCCACCTGGCACCAAGTTCACGTCCTCGATAAGCTTTATTCACAGTCAGAATCGTTTTGCAGCCCACGCGGTCAACATGTTGCAACAGCCGAGTGCCTGGATTCCCCTCCTGGTCAGCCTGCTCTTCCTGCTATGCTGGAGCGGAGGAGCCTGGGGCAGGACGGCCAAGCGATCGGATGTCTACATAGCGGGCTTCTTTCCCTATGGCGATGGCGTGGAGAACTCGTATACGGGCCGCGGGGTCATGCCCAGCGTGAAGCTGGCTCTGGGGCATGTCAACGAGCATGGCAAGATCCTGGCCAATTACAGGCTGCACATGTGGTGGAACGACACGCAGGTGAGTTCGCTATCCTTAAAAATATTAATCCATTATTTTATTATTTTATTTTAATTATAAATCCCAGTGCAATGCCGCTGTCGGCGTCAAGTCCTTCTTCGACATGATGCACTCGGGTCCCAACAAGGTGATGCTCTTCGGGGCCGCCTGCACCCATGTGACCGATCCCATTGCCAAGGCCAGCAAGCACTGGCACTTGACCCAGCTGAGCTATGCGGACACCCATCCCATGTTCACGAAGGACGCATTCCCCAATTTCTTCCGGGTGGTGCCCTCGGAGAACGCCTTCAATGCGCCGCGACTGGCCCTGCTCAAGGAGTTTAATTGGACGAGGGTGGGCACTGTTTACCAGAACGAGCCGAGGTACTCGTTGCCCCACAACCATATGGTGGCCGACCTGGATTCCATGGAGGTGGAGGTGGTGGAGACGCAGAGTTTCGTCAACGATGTGGCCGAATCGCTAAAGAAGCTAAGGGAGAAGGACGTGAGGATTATTTTGGGCAACTTCAATGAGCACTTTGCACGCAAGGCCTTCTGTGAGGCATACAAGTGGGTTGCTTTACTTTAACCATTATTTTGGGCTTAAAAAATATTATTACTATTTATATATTCCCTTTTCAGACTGGACATGTATGGCCGGGCCTATCAGTGGCTAATCATGGCCACCTACACCACAGACTGGTGGAATGTCACTCAGGATAGTGAGTGCAGTGTGGAGGAGATCTCCACGGCTCTGGAGGGTGCCATCTTGGTGGATTTGCTGCCCTTGTCCACGAGTGGCGATATCACAGTAGCTGGCATTGTGAGTATCAATTTAATCATTCTTAAATATATTTTAGTATAATATTATTAATAAATAGACGGCGGATGAGTACCTGGTGGAGTACGACAGGCTCAGGGGCACTGAGTACTCCCGCTTTCATGGCTACACCTACGATGGCATCTGGGCCGCTGCCTTGGCCATTCAGTATGTGGCTGAGAAGCGCGAGGATCTACTGACGCACTTTGATTATCGGGTGAAGGACTGGGAGAGCGTCTTCCTTGAGGCCTTGAGGAACACCTCCTTCGAGGGTGTCACGGTGGGTCGATCTAAGCAATATTTTAAATCTAAATAACTAATTAAACCTCTGAATCAGGGTCCCGTGCGTTTTTACAACAACGAACGGAAGGCCAATATCCTGATCAACCAGTTTCAGCTGGGCCAAATGGAAAAGATTGGCGAATATCACTCTCAGAAGTCCCACCTGGACTTGAGCCTGGGCAAGCCAGTGAGGTGGGTGGGCAAGACTCCGCCCAAGGACCGTACCCTCATCTACATCGAGCACAGTCAGGTGAATCCCACCATCTACATTGTCTCGGCCAGTGCCTCAGTTATAGGAGTGATTATAGCCACCGTGTTTCTGGCCTTTAACATCAAGTATCGGAACCAGAGGTGGGTTTTGTACTTTATGTATTATCTATATGGATTTATCTATTTATTATTATTTTTTAAAGGTATATAAAGATGTCCAGTCCGCATCTGAACAACCTGATCATCGTGGGCTGCATGCTGACCTATTTGAGCATTATTTTCCTGGGCCTGGACACCACCTTGAGCAGCGTGGCAGCTTTTCCCTATATCTGCACAGCCAGGGCCTGGATTTTGATGGCTGGCTTTAGTCTGAGTTTCGGTGCCATGTTCTCCAAGACCTGGCGGGTTCACTCGATTTTTACCGATCTGAAGCTGAACAAGAAGGTCATCAAGGACTATCAGTTGTTCATGGTGGTGGGCGTCCTGCTTTTCATTGATATAGCCATCATAACCACCTGGCAGATAGCAGATCCCTTCTACCGGGAGACCAAGCAACTTGAACCGAGGGTAACTTCATTGTTGTTTATTTTTTAGTTAATATTTAATAATATTTCTGAACCACAGCACCATGAGAACATCGATGATGTGCTGGTGATACCTGAGAACGAGTACTGCCAGTCCGAGCACATGACCATCTTTGTTAGCATCATCTATGCCTACAAGGGCCTGCTATTGGTTGGTTATTAATTAAGTAATACATCCTTTTCTAATATTAATTTAACTTTATTTTCTACAAGGTCTTTGGCGCCTTTCTGGCCTGGGAAACCCGCCATGTCTCAATACCCGCTCTCAACGATTCCAAGCACATCGGCTTCTCCGTATACAATGTGTTCATCACGTGTCTGGCCGGGGCGGCCATATCCCTGGTGCTATCGGACCGCAAGGATCTAGTTTTTGTCTTACTCTCGTTTTTTATCATTTTTTGTACGACAGCCACTTTGTGTTTGGTGTTCGTACCGAAAGTAAGACTGGTAGTAAGGAAGTTTTGTAGTTTTTGTAGCTGTTATACTTATATACACGTGCAAAATGAATGTTGTTCCCAGCGGCGGCGGTGTCAGTCCGATCGGTTCCAGATCAACTCGATCGGACCGATAACCGTCCCCTGATCTGATATTTCCTTTGGTGTTGATACACTACATTATTGATACAGAAACAACACGCACTCCGATCTCGAAGCTATATAACACTACAGACCAACTATGAACTTGAACTATTCTCGAACCCTTAAATCTCTCGAGGAGCAGTAGCCAGTCTAGGACCTGGCTGCTGCTCCTTCTGTCCCACCTTAGTCTGTGTCTATCCTATCTCACTATCCGTAGCCGTAGCTCCTTCCTAGATGTTATCTGGGTGATAATATTATAAGCTAATCCATACAAAACCATTTACAGCTGGTGGAGCTGAAGCGGAACCCCCAGGGCGTGGTGGACAAGCGGGTGAGGGCCACGCTGAGACCCATGTCCAAGAACCGCCGCGACTCCTCGGTTTGTGAGCTAGAGCAGCGCCTGCGCGATGTGAAAAACACAAACTGCCGCTTCCGGAAGGCGCTCATGGAGAAGGAGAACGAGCTGCAGGCGCTCATCCGCAAGCTGGGACCCGAGGCCCGCAAGTGGATCGACGGCGTGACCTGCACCGGTGGTAGCGCCACAGCGGGCAGCGAGCTGGAGCCCATCCTGGGCGATGACATGGCCAGGCTGTCGGCCCCGCCGGTGCGACGCGAGATGCCCAGCACCACAGGTGAGTAGGCTCAGGGGCGAGGGATTCCGAGACATGTTCATGCATTGCGCCCTCTTCGTCATAGAAGTTACCGAGCTGACGTCCGTGGACAGTGTGACCTCGACCCATGTGGAGATGGACAACTCCTTTGTCTCGGTGCAGTCCACGGTGCTGGCACCTTCGCTTCCTCCGTAAGGATTTCTTTTCTAATATTAAATCTAAAATAGTTAAAGGTAAAAATTTGTTTAATTAGCAAAAAGAAAAAGCAATCCATTGTGGAGCATCACACGCATGTGCCGGCTCCGACCATGATGCAGCCCATCCAGCAGCAGCTGCAGCAGCATCTCCAGCAGCAGCAGCAAATGCAGCAGCAGCACCAACAGCAGCAGCAGCAGCAACACCAGCAAATGCAGCAGCAGCAGCAGCAACAGCAGCAGCAGCATCACCACCGCCACCTGGAGAAGCGGAACTCGGTGTCGGCCCAGACGGACGACAACATAGGTAGCATCACCAGCACCGTGGGCAAGCGGAGCACCGGGGACTGCTCCAACCTGCGGGAGCGGCGACAGTCGACGGCCTCGCGGCACTACGACAGCGGCAGCCAGACGCCGACGGCACGGCCCAAGTACAACAGCTCGCACCGCAACTCCTCCACCAACATCTCCACCTCGCAGTCGGAGCTGAGCAACACGTGTCCGCACACCAAGCCCAGCACTCCGGGTGTGATCAAGAGTGAGTTCCTAGTTCCTAAAGAAATTGTTAGATATTCATACCCGGTACCCATAGGGTACAAGGGTATTATAAGTTAGTGCCAACAGAGAATGTATGTAACAGGCAGAAGGAGGCATCTCCGACCCCATAAAGTGTATATATTCTTGTCCGTCTGTCCGTCTGTCCGTGTGAAACAACAGATCTCAGAGACTATAAGAGTTAGAGCTACCAAATTTGGTGACAACATTGGAATCTGTTGCACGCAGATCAAGTTTATTTTAAAATTTGGCCACGCCCACTTCCGCCCCCGAAAACCATAAAAAACGGTATTAAAACTATAGTCGTAATTTCCGGCTTAAAGTAAATAGATATATTAAATAAGTAGGCATTCGCAGACGTGTTCTGAAAATTTGAGTAAAATCGGGTGGTAAACATGGAAGTTATTAAACAATAAAATTTCTGTGTATGCTTATTCTTCTTCTCTCTCTCTCAAAAGCTAAGAACTCAGACACTTGAAAAGGGTTCCGTAGCATCGCTCTATCGCACTGCTCAGGAATACTTTCCGGGTGTCTGAGCACATAGCTTTTGAGGAAGAGTGTCAGTGCGTGTTGCGCAACATGTCCCTAGAAACATTTGTCTTTTTGGGTGTTGCTCAATATGTTTCTAGCAACTTTTGTCTTCATTTCTCAACATTTTCTTTTTTCCATGTTCATGTCTAATTTAATTTAACCCACAATGCTTTGGGTAACTTGTTATTTATATCCCGCCCAGCTCCCACTGCCTCGGACAATCGCCGGACCAGCATGGGCTCCGCCCTCAAATCGAACTTTGTGGTGTCGCAGAGTGACCTCTGGGACACGCACACCCTGTCGCATGCCAAGCAGCGCCAGTCGCCGCGCAACTACGCCAGTCCGCAGCGCTGCACGGAGCACCATGGCCACGGGATGGGTATGGCCTACGAAGCGAACACCACCTCGCCCATCCAACGCTCCGTGTCCGAGAAGAACCGGAACAAGCACCGGCCGAAGCCGCAGAAGGGCACGGTGTGTCAGAGCGAGACGGACAGCGAGCGGGAGCGGGATCCGCCGCCCAGCAGCCAGCAGCCGTGCGTGCAGCCGCGCAAGATCAGCCGGAACTCGAGCATCCAGCACGCCGCCCACCACCACAGCTCGCCGAATGTGGCGCCGGAGAAGCAGCGGAGCAAGCAGCGCGGCAAGCACGAGAGCAGCAGCATCTACGGCGCCAGCAGCGAGACGGAGCTGCTCGAGGGCGAGACCGCCATCCTGCCCATCTTCCGAAAGCTCCTCACCGAGAAGAGCCCCAACTACCGGGGCCGCAGCGTCGTGGGCCAGAGCTGCCCGAATATATCCATCAAATGCGATATCGTCGAGTACTTGTAGGCGATGCGTGTAGTCGAGAGCTCCTCCTATTGTTAGACGATCGAATCCAGTTGCAGTGTAAAGAGATTACCCTTGTTTTTTTCGCGTTATGCATTTACGAACTATGTGAAGCAGGAACCACACCATTTAGAGAACTAGTAGCAATGATATGAGATAGTTGAGAAATAAATTACGATTTAAATTAATCTAAAGCAATGGAAGTTCGCTTATTTTCGGTGGGTAACCTTTGATTATACGGTTATGACACTAGCAACATTCTGTATATTTGGAATGTTCATTGTTTCAAGTATGGTCACACCGATTATGAGGTTAACACACTAGCGAAACTTTATTTAATTCGAGTTTTCATTGGCACACATTTTGTTATGAATTGCAAGTATGGTCATACCGGCTATGCGATTATAACAATAGTAAAACCTTAATTATCTGGAGTTTCTTTGCAACACATTAAATGTGTTTTTTCGCTGGAAGTTGGGAGTATGGTAACACCGATTATGCAGTTATGACACTAGCAAAACTTTCATTATTTTAAGTTTTCAATGGTTGCGATAACGGTCACACCGATAAAGGGATACTTTGCTTTTTGGTGCTTCCTAAATTTTTTTAGATTTTATACAAATATAATGTGTTGAATTGTTAGGAGTTGGAAGTACGGTAACACCGATTATGCGGTTATGACACTAACCTTTCATTATTTTAAGTTTTCAATGGTTGCGATAACGGTCACACATATTTTAGATCTTAAAACTTCGCAAATGACTTGCTTTTTCACTAAATTATGGACTCCTGGACTATTTCATGACTCCCTGAAAATCACTAATTAAAAAATCAAATATCATATTACAACTAGAACCTATTTTGAGTTTAAAGATCACATATTTCTCACTGTGTACAAGCATATACGGCAAAATTTAATTTATTTCATGGTGCAAAACTGTATAATGAGAGATGGGAACTATTGCAGAGCGATGCGCCGGAAATGATTGTTGAGGGGACCCTCGTCCGAGTAGCCGGCGATTTCCTGGGGAATGATGCCAGACTCCTCGATGGAGGTGCAGGGCCGGCACATGCACTCCAGCGGCGCCTTGGTCAGCACCTTCTTGAACTTCCGCTCGCCGGGCTTCACCTTGGGACAGAAGAGCGAGACGGCGGCCTCCCGCTCGCCGGACTCCTGGCAGCACATACAAGAGCGCTCCATCTGCCAGATCTTGCTGCCGGATACCTTTGGGGAAATTCATTAAAAAATATCGAAGAGTTTTCTTTTTGAACCTAACAAGATCCAACCTGGATATAGCTGGCGCAGCGACCCACACAGGCGAACGAGGGTATGGGCTTGGGCACACATCCGGGATACTGGAGCACATGGATGACGGGCGTCACCTGGCAGTCGTCGCCCAAATGCGTGATATCTGGAAAGGATGTCCCTCAGAGCTAAAGAAAATAGAAAAGTGTTTCCCCTACCATTGTCTGTGGCGGCCACCGCGTTGTCCGCCTGGGCGGTGCAGAGCTTCAGGAGGCTGACCAGGACGCAGTACAGCAGGACCAGGACAAAGACCTTGTTGTTCTCGTGGCGTAGCAGGTGGCGCAGCATCTCGTCGACCCGGCTGCGAGTGTGTCTCGCGAGGAATGGAACACGCTGCCCGCCACCGACGGCCTTTTATGTACCGTCCTGGCCAGCGGAAGCCGCAGTAATGGCCCGACTGCGTGAATTATAGCCTAATAAAGCTTAGGCGCCGCCCCAAACCTTTTTGCCTAGTAATTGCGTACACGAAAAGGGCATTTCTCCCGCGGCGCTCGGCCACGCCAATCTCTTTATTTCCCCTCCACAAACACACACAAGCACAGATTAGAGCCTGACCACCAGGCTGACCACCGCCAGCAGCAGCACCACAATGGAGGTGGCTTCTTGCCCGGAACTGCCGTTCCTTCGGCTCAGGAAGATGACCAGCTTGTCTAGACGCTGCTCCGCCCACTGCAGGTTCTGCTCCACCGTCTCCAGGGCCTTCGAGAGCACCGAGGCCGACGCTCCAAAGAGCTCCTGGTTGTTCTGGCAGAAGTCCTTGAAGAGCTGCTGCTGCTCGCGGGTGGTGAAGTATTCCGACATGTCGCCGACCACCTTGGCCGTGTCCGACCAGCTGCCAAGGCTGGAAGGGGAAATAATTAATCAATAATTAAAGAACTAATTAATACAAATAAAGAACTCACTCCAAAGCCAGCTCGGTGATGTTCTGAGTTATCATCTTAAAGATGGGCTGCACCAGGTCCGGATTCTGTTCATAAAGTCGGGCTATTCCGGCTTTCTTGTGCTCGACACTCTCCGTACCATTCAGAATGATCTTGTAATAGTGGGTCTCATAGCTCCGGGTGCAACTGGAGGCATACCAGAGCATCTCCTTCTCGCTGGGACGGGTCTCCAGGTAATACATACCCCAGACCAGGGTGTAGGTATTAAAGTCGCTGGCGGCGGCACAGTAGTAGGTCTCCCTGTAGTCCGGCGAGGGTCTCTCCGGCTCCGTGGAGAACTTCACGTAGATCTTCTCGCGGCAACGGTTGGCCTGGTACCGGCACAGCCAGGTGACCAGCTTGTTGCGATGGGCCACATCCAAGGGAGTATCCTCCGCACTCCAGCCCACGCCCAGTTTCTCGAAGGCAGCGCCCGTAATATCCGTGAGGTAGCCCCTGAAGTTGGGCAGTTGCTCCGGGGTCAGTCGCTTGGCCACCAGATTGAGGTTCTCGTAGAGGGCATACCAGGGCACATAGTCCAGCTCCTGAGAAAGATACTCCAGGAACTCAAAGACCTCGGCATAGTCGAGGTAGCCAACCCTGGCGAAGTTAAACAGATCGTCGATGATCTGTGCCCGGTTTTCGACGGGAATGCCACTGTGATTGGCGGCACTGAGGGCCACCTGCAGAGCACTCATCAGGGTGGGATCGTACAGCACCCGCTGGTAGTTGGACTGCCTCAGATTGAGCACGATCCAGTCTATCTTCTCCTCGAAGTACAGCCTCACCACGTCCACGAGCTTGTCCATGTACATATAGGGGGTGAGGTCGTTGAAGTTGGGGGCCAGATTGGTGGCAAAGGTGATGGGCAACGTGTACATCAGGGTGGCATCGCTGCCATCGCTGGGATCCAGCAGGAATCGCTTTTGCTCCACTTGAATGAAGTGATCACTGGTCGCGTTAACCATCAGCATGGGATAGCCCACCTGCACGGTGTAGTCTTCGAAGAAGTTCTTCAGATATACGTAGGGAGTTTTCGGCCAATTTTCGTTGAGGAAATAGAACAAGTTCTGGGGAATTGTGTTGGCCAAGTGGCTGAAAAGGGGGATTACAGGATATATATTCTGCCAGGATTTCAGGAATCCTTCCACTCACTATTGCTTCAGATAGCTCCTGATGGCCGTGTCAAAGTTATCCGCTCCCATGGCATTCCGCCACATCCTCACAACGCAGGCTCCCTTGGCATAGGCGATGGCACTGAACTTGGAGGCGATCTGGGCGGGCGTCTGGATCTCCTCCTCCGGACTGCTCAGCGGCTGGGAGCTGTTCTTGGCATCCGTGCCGAAGATCAGCTGCATTTGGCGCACCACGAACTGCTCGTCCAAGTGGTACTCCGGATAGAGCTAAGGTTATGGATTATATTGTATGTTCTTTGTTAACATGAGCATAATCCCACCTGATTTGCCATGAAGTACTCGTAGTAGCGGGCAAAGGCCTCGTTCAGCCAGAAGTAGCTCCACCAGGCGAAGGTCACGCTGTCCCCGAACCACATGTGCGAGGTCTCGTGGGCAATGATGCGGATGGCGTACTCCTTGTCCGACCAGTCATCAGTGTAGCCAGGCTCCTGGACCAGCACTCCATCTTTGTAGATGATGAGGCCCCAGTTCTCCATGCCGTTGTGGGGAAACCGGGGGGAACTGGCATACTGCAGAATCTCGTTGCCCAGCTCCCGGTAAAGACTCTGGAACAACTCCTCGTAGGCGGGCACCACTAGCTGACCCACCTGGTAGCTGAACTCCGTGTAGTTGTGGAACTCCGGGCGGGTCAAGACCGAGAACTCATTGACATTGCCACGGGCCGAGAGGCTGGCGATCATGAAGGCCAGCAGGTAAGTGGACATGACAGGGGTCTCCTCAAAGTGATCCACGAAGCGTTCCTGGCTGGAATTTAATAAGGGAAGGATTATAGTTATAGTAAATAAGAAACCCCCTTAAACCACTCACTCTGCCATCGTGGTCTCCATCAGCTTGGTGTTGGCAATGGCCTGGTATCCCTCGGGCCTCTCGATCTGCAGCCGGAACTTGGCTTTCATGGCGGGCTCATCAAAGCAGGGCAGGACCAGGCGGGCATTAAGGCGCTGCATCTGCGTCACGGCCATCCACTTGGTGGCATTGGTGTCCTGCTCCACATAGCTGGCGGAGAAGAGTCCCACCATCTCCGTGCGAATGCTTCCCACATACCTGAAGCCCAGCGTGTAGTCCCTGTCCGCCTGGAGGGCTTGGGTCAGTGGAACATTCACCTGCTGGGTGGTGGCGTCATAGGTCAGCCGGTCGCTGGCGATAAGCTCCACCTGCGCACCTGTGGCCCCGTCGAGCAGCCAGCACTCCGATATGTGCAGGCCATCGGCGTGGAGTGTAATCTCGGTCAGTGGCTCGCTCCCAGTGAGTCGGAGAGTTATGGCCACCTCGCCGTCGAAGAGAGCGGGCTCTTGGGCGTCTCTCAGCACGCCGATGGTCAGGTTGTAGTGAGAGGGAGCGACGCTACCGGCCAGCCGATAGCTCGCTCCCGCCACAGAGCCGGCCGTCAGCAGGGCGAAGAGAAGCCACACGGCCACAAAAGATCCCAAACTCGATCCGATCATGTCGGCTGAAGCTCGAATACTGAGACACTCTGCCGGATCGCCGAAATCAGAAGCGCAAATAAAACTTCCCCCGGGGAGATGATAAGATTACGGGCCTGTTCATATCGATAGAGCCAGCTGACACACCTCTCATAAATATTACCATCATCAGATGTTTGGGTCTCACTTATTAACGTGCCAAAATAGCAATAATTATAATAATTGCGATCTATAACTAGATCGTTGAACTCCCTGATGTCACTCAAAATGATAGTTTTACAATCACTCAAAATTATACATAGTTTAACAATTACTCATTCATAGCTAAATATAATATATATTTAATTTAAAGATCACACTCTAATTAATTGGAAATAACAATTATTATTAAGGTGTATAAGCTTGACTAACGAGTTTTATGACTTAAATTGCCAGATAAATGTTAATGGGTAACTAAATAAAGAAATAAATCAATATCAAGAAGCGAAGCTAACTTTGGGAGCCCGAAGCTTGTATACCCTGGCAGTTTGCCATTTCCTATGACAGCTATATGCTAAAATCGTCTGATCCGACCAGTTCCGGCAACTACTATATATTCCTAGCATTCGAAAGAAGACTATGATGAAAGTTACATCCAGATAAGTCTAAAACAGAGAGAATAATTAGCATAGAAACAAACAAACGGTCAGAAGAGCATGGCTAAATTGACCCGGCTGTTAAGTCTGGTCAAGGAAAAATATATATATTTTATAGGATCGAAAATGTTTTATACACTGCCTTGTAAACATCTGACTAAACTAAATGTAATTAAATCGACCTACAAATATGTTTTGGATTGATTTAGTTAGTTTTATATATTAATAAAGGGTTAGTATTATTTTGTAAAATTTTATTTTATCCGTTGAACTTTATCTCACACAGAACCTAAAAATAAATACATTACATAGCCTTTATAATCTATGATTTCTAAACAATTAGTAATAGTTCTTAGAAACAAGTCTTAAACTTTTATAATAGGCCATAAATAAATAAAAGCCCAACGCCCTCTTCATTCACCAATTAACTGGGAAGTCCAACCTGGTGAAATCTATAAAAATCAGCTGAGGTTCTAGGAAGAGAAAATCGATTGGAAATGATAAGGACCTCATGGCTTACTCACACTATATGTTCAGAAAAATATGCGGTGAATCAATAGATTTTTCTAGAAACTGTCCAGTTAGGGCAACCCATTAATATTATAACAAATATGCATTTAGATCTAATTAAAAAGGAGTGTATATTCCTTGAAAAAAATAAAAATATATCTAAATATGTATATGGGAGCCACCCAAAAGGTTAAATGCTATAGTTAAAGCAATAACCTAAACCCTAGATAAGGATATGAATAATTTCCATATAACTTTGGTATCTGACAACCGCTAAGCCTGTAACGATAAGATTTTATGGCCCAACGATAACCAATCGATGAGGGAATAGGCCATGAATAGGGTATATTATTAGCCATAAAATAGTTTTGAAAAAAAGGCCCTCAAATCTAATGTCTTCCTTTGACTCGAAATGGCGGCGCTGAAAAATATATTAGTTTACAGCCCCGATACGTATTTATGGCGGGCACTTTGGCTCAATGAAATCCCCTAAAGATTGCAAACTGAATCATACCCGGACGATAGTGCGTGTAATCAGATCGTAAACCCAGTCGCCAGGGAGGCCATTCGAGCCAAGAAAATATACAACGGCAGAGTGGGTTATCTACAAAAGGTGTTCTTGTTCTTTATTGGGTGCAAATACTTTGGGGATTGGCAGGGGGCACCTGTCCCCTATCGGAGGGGGATGAACTAATGGCGCAGCATGGTGACCAGGGCCACCAGGAGCAGGCTCAGAGCGCTGAAGGCGTTGACCACGGCGCTGCCGTTGCGGCCAGCCAGGTAGGTGCGGAAGTCACCCAGCCGGGTGGCCGCCCACTGGAGGTTCTCCTCCACGGTCTTCTCCGCGGCGGTCAGCGTGGCCTGCGAGCTGCCGAACTTGGAGCCAAAGTCCCTGTTGAAGGCCTTCAGGTCGTCGGACTGCTGCTGGGTGGTGAAGCGGGAGGCGATGTTGGAGATCACGGTGGCCACTGCCGAGTAGCCGCCCATGCTGGGAAAAGGAAGAAATTAATTAGGGAGGAACTAATATAGTTAAGGGGCTGCTACTTACGCCTCGGCCAGCTCCTCGTGCCGCTTGGTGACCAGGGCGTAGACCGGGCTCACATTCTCGTTGTTCTCCGTGTAGAGCGTGGCCAGGACGGAGGACTTGTCCTGCCGGCGGATCTCGTCGCTGACCGTCAAGTTGAAGACGCGCTCGATCAGCTCCTGGCTCTTCACGCAGCCAAAGGAGTTCTGCAGCAGCGTCTCCTCGGTGGCCACGGTCTCGGCCTTGAACTTGTCATAGAGGGCCTGGAACTCGGTGGCCCCGCCCTCGCGCAGACCCACACAGTAGACGGTGCCGCGGATGTTCTTGGGCACGGTGGCCAGCGACTGGAAGTAGCCCTTGGCCTTGCTGATGCAGTCGGAGCTGCCGTAGCGACAGGCCCAGGAGAGGACCTTGGTGCGGAGATAGATGTCCAGGGCCCGGTCCTCGGTGGTCTCATTGAAGCCGAGCTTGTTGTAGGCCTTCTGGGTCAGCTCCTGGATGTAGCTGTTGAAGTTGGTGGTGTCGTTGCCCAGCCGGATGGTCAGGTAGTTGAAGCCATTGAAGGCCGCCGTCCAGGGGATGTAGTTGGTCTCCGTCTCCAGGTACTCGATCACGTCCAGCGTCAGGTTGTAGGAGATCTGTCCCGCCCTGGCCAGATTGAACAGATCGTCCACGATCTGGGCACGATTGTTCTCGTGGATGCCGCCATGCTCCGCCGTATTCAGGACCTGGTGGATGGCGTGCCAGTTGTTCTCCGTGTAGTTGACGCGGTAATAGCCCGTCTGCTGGACGTTGGCGATGATCCACTTGAGGGTCGAGTTGAAGGACACATTGGCGGCCACGCCAGCCCGCAGGATGAACTTGGGCGTGGCGTTCTGGAAGTTGACGTTCTCACTGTGCGTGTAGGAGATGGGCACCGTGTAGAGCAGGCTGGCGTTGGCTCCGTCGTTCTCCTTCAGGAGGAAACGCTTCTGGGTGAAGCGGACCGTGGTGTCGGCGACCTCCAGGTGGACAACCGGGTAGCCCACCTGCTCGGTGAAGCTGGTGAAGATGTCCTCGGAGCTGGCATTGTAGCTGGTGTTGGGCCAGAAGCTCTGCCAAGATTCGAGGAGGTACTGCGGAACCGAGGGCTGGTAGGAGCTGTACGGGGGGTTAGGTTAGTGTCCACTTCCGCTACCGGTTGGGGGTACAGGTACAGGGAGTACTCACTATTTGACGAGGTACGCCTGCAGGGCCTCCTGGAAGTTCTCCTCGCCCATGGTGTGCTTGATCATGCGGATGAAGGAGGCCCCCTTGTTGTAGGAGATGCTGTTGAACATGCGACTCAGGTGGGCCGGGGTGTAGGTGTTCTCATCGCTCAGCGGATTGGTGGCATTGGTCGAGTCCATGGCCATCACCGACTGGATCTGGTCCACGACGAACTGCTTCTCCAGATCCCACTCGGTCTCGACGAAGGCGGTGCCAAAGTACTGGAAGTACCGGGCGAAGCCCTCGTTCAGCCAGGTGTAGCTCCACCACTGGCAGGTGACCAGGTCGCCGAACCACATGTGCGCCTGCTCGTGGGCCACCACGGCGGCGATGGACTGGCGCGAGGCCAGGGTCGTGGCCGACTCGTCCACCAGGAGGCTGCGCTCCCGATAGGTGAGCAGGCCCCAGTTCTCCATGGCTCCCGCCGAGAAGTCGGGAATGGCGGCCATGTCCATCTTGTCGTTGCCCATGCTGTAGTAGTCCAGGTTCAGGTACTCGCCCATCTTCTGGAGAATCTCCTTGCCCACGTTGTAGGGGTACTGCGTCTGGGTGTAGTACTCGGGGCGGGCCAGGACTCCGAACTCGGTGTCCTTGCGGGCGGTGAACTCGGAGACGATGAAGGCCAGGATGTAGGTGGACATCTTCGGCGTGGTCTTGTACACATCCGTGTAGTAACCCCTATTCAGGCCAAGCAGATGATAATCGGAATTGGAAAGGAGAGACGTGGGAGAACTTACTCTAGTGCATGGGGATAGGATCCAATCAGGCGGGTGTTGCTGGCCGTGTTGAAGGTCCTGTGGCGGATCAAGGTGACATTGAAGGTGGCCTTGAACTGGGGCTCGTCGAAGCTGGGGAAGGCGCGGCGGGCGTGGTTGGTCTGGAACTGCGTGGAGCCCAGCCACTTGGTCACATTGTTGTCATCCACATAGGAGCTGCGGTAGAAGCCGTGCATGTCGTCTTCCATCAGACCCGTGTACACGAAATGCAGGATGTATCGCGTATTGGCCACCAGATTTGTGGCCGTGGTCAGCTTCACAATATCCGTATCCGCATCCGTCACGTTGACGGCATTGAAGCTGGTGGCCGTCGGTGTGGTGGTCACTCCCTCGGCGGGCTTGGCCCAGTACTCGGAGACCGAGTAGGTGAGATTTTTCGAGTGCAGGTGCACGCTGTTGGTGGCCATGCTGGGAATCACCTCGATGAAGACCTCGCCGTCGAAGGTGAATCGCCTGGCGAGATCGCTCTCCAGCAGGTACGGCCTCAACGTGATGTTGTAGGACTCCGGCTTGATGGTCTCCTGCAGGCGGTACTCCTCCAGAGTGGTTTCCAGCGGCTGGACATCCTGGAGCAGCTGCCGGGTGCCGGCAGAGGCAAGGGACACACAGGCGGCCAGAAGGAGGGCCACACGCAGGGCGAACATTATGGCTAAGAGGGTTTGGTTTAAAATATTTATTTTAAAATTTATAATTTAAAAATTAAAAAGGTTTCTTAAAGGAATATTCTTGATATTTGTGCTTTAATGGAGAGGCATAAAAAATACGATAAATACGCACTCAAACTTATTGCTTTAATAAAATCTGGCCGTATCTAAATTAGATCATAAAATGTTATAGCGAAAAATGCGCTTATTCAGGGTAGCTAAATTTAAGTTTTTAGGATTTTAAAGTAAGCAAAAAAATGTATAATAATCTTTAAGAACTATCCTTACAAGTTCTCCATTTTATTGAAAAATATTTATAGAAAGATTAGAATTTTGTTTTGTTAATAAATATCCTTTTGCCCATTTCTCTTGGAAATATCCTTAAAGATCACTATCAGACACTTTATCCTGAAGACATTCTCATTTTTATCAGCACTCAACCATCGAATTTCACCAGAGAATGGACTCTTATGTAACCAGCACGGACACTCACTTCTATCAAAGGGCTCGATCACGGACCCGGGACTAGAATTGATAATTCGCACGCCACTCGGCACGCGATTCAAATCGACAACTAAACGCTGGCCCGGATCGGGTCCCGTTTATATGGTTGCCTTGCCAGTTTCAGTCTTGGCCCTTATCAACGGCTTATCTACAGCCACTAGCTTTTTATTTCGGCCCCGATAAAGTTGGCCCGGTCTATAGATTAAGCGGCGATAAGGACTCGGAGCGGTGATTTACGCACTCCGCCATCGGCCACCGATCCACGCCGACATGGAAGCCCTCGAATATATGGCCAATGTGTGGCCAGTGCCAGACGATGGCATAACATTTGGTTTCCGCTGCACTGCTTGCCACTTTACGATGCACTGCCTCCGCCAATCTTATCGAGCGTGATTTGCAGTCTTCCCAGAGAATACTTAAAACAATGTATTGGGGTCTGGGCTTGTTGTCTCTTGTCTCACGGTGACTTATAAATCGGTCATAGATAAAATTAATGTACTTTCAACTGATTTTATAGAAATTCGTAGGAGATTTTAATAAGTTTCATAGTTTTAGTAAGATATATTCGAGATTTGTTAAAAATATCTAAAGAAATATTTAAGGAGAGTTTAAACGAATTTTAAAAACATTTTTTTATAATGTATAGATCATTTTCTAAGATTTCAAAGAAACTTGACTAATTTTAAATATGCTAAAATAAGCACAAGATTTAATTGTATTTACAAAAGTTCAATATTTCTTTATAGAAATTATTCTAATAAACCATTTTAATGTTTTATATGATTTATGAATTAAAAAAGCTTGTTCAAATATTCCTTAGCAACTACCGATATAATTATCAGTGATTCCACAATCTATACAAGTTTTAGGGGACTTTTATTTTATTGATTGATGAGTGTCCGAAACAATATAATAATTTATGGCCCAATTAGCAGAAACCTATGACCAATTTCAAACATTTCCGGGTTTGGTGGTTTCCAAGGAACTCTTTAAGTTTTCAGTAGCTCCTAAAAGCGAAATGTTACTCAAGTTATTATTTATTATCAATTATCAACATTATTAAACAAACAACCATAATCACTTGCTACCTAGATGTCAATCTCTTAGTCAGCACTTAAGAAATACAAAGTCCTCCAAGGTAATATATATAATTAAAACCAAATTATCTATAATGCCAAGCAAACTAATAAATAAGATAGACTTTTCAAAGACAGATATGGATCATTCCTTTATTTATGGGCAACTGCAGGTGATAAGACATATATTCTTCTTAAGAAAATATAAATAACACTTAGGACTCTGTTATTTTCGAAAATCCATAAATTAATATGGGCTTTGGCTCTTTCTTGCATTTCTTGGATTTCGTTGCCACGGCCATGATGATTAGCGCTTTTGGCTGATTACGGATATATTTATGGCTCGCTCACGTAAGAACTCCGTGGGTTTTCTGTGCCTTAGATGGAATAATTTATGAGATCGCCGCTCCATCGATCACGCAATTCCATAAACCACCCATAAATCCCCGAAGGTAATTGTAAATTCTCGGCCGAAGCCAACAAAAGTGTCTTAGGGATTTAATGGAATTTATTAGTGCACAGGTGCTAGGATCTACGACTATCTTAGGGGGCTACACAGAGGGGGTGGAATCTAGGCCAGCTTGGCGGCCAGGAGGCACAGGAGCACGGCCAGCAGGGAGGCTCCCAGGGCGGGACTGCCGTTGCGGAATCCGGCGACCCAGGTCATCAGAGGATTCCGGTTGGCCGTCAGCCAAGCGGTGTTGGCATTCACGTTGGCATCCACGCTGCTCTGCAGGGAGGTGGGGACGTGGGCGGAGTCCTTGACAGTGTCCACCAGTTTCTGGAGGGCCTCCTGCTGCTTGGCGTTGACCGTGTAGGCGGAGATGCCCACGATGTCGCTGTAGAGGGGATTGACGCCGCCAAAGCCGGTGTTCAGCTGGCCGTACTCGTCCCAGTGCTCCTGCAGGAACTCGATGGAGGCCAGCAGACCCACCTCGCCGCGGGAGTAGGCCGGGCTGAGCAGGGTGATGCGCTCCTGGGCGCGCAGGCTGTTGTTCTGGTCAATGCTGCTGGACACAAACTTCTGCAGTTGCGTCGCGTCCTGGGCACAGCCCAGGGCGGAGATCAGCAGGCGACGCTCGGCCTGGTCGTTGGAGCTCATCAGCTTGTCGTACACGAAGTCGAAGATCTTGGAGTCGGCCTGGCGGAGGCCGTTGCAGTAGACCTGCGACTGCAGATTGGGCTCGATGGCGGTGCCCAGCTCCACCAGCGCCGTCAGTTTGGCCTTGGTCTCCGCCAGACAGTTGGGCAGACCGACCAGGCAGGCGATGTTGATGACTACGTTGCGGGTGAACTTCACCAGATGGTGCTCGCCGTGCAGGTCGTTCACGCCGAACTTGTCGAACTGATCCCCGACCAGCTGGGCCACGTAGAACTGGAAGTCGCCGTAGTCCTCGTCCGTGCTCAGGTAGCGGTTGAACAGGGTGATCACCGTGTTGGCGGCGGACCACGGCGAGTACTTGTCCTCCAGGGGCAGGTAGGTCAGCAGCTGGAGCAGCGTGGCGTGCTCCACGCGGCCGCTGGTCGCGAAGCGGTACAGATCGTTGATGAACTGGGCCCGGTTCCGGGCATCGATGGTGTGGGGACGCGTGGTCAGCGTGTTGATGATCATCTGCCAGTTCTGGGCGTCGTAGTTGACGCGGTAGTAGAAGACGGACTTCTTGTTCAGCACCAGCCAGTTGCTCTGGTCCAGCTTGGCGTCGATGACCAGCTCGGTGGTGTTCAGCAGGTAGTGGGTGGCCTGCGTGTTGCGGAAGTCATTGTTCCCGAAGTCAGCATAGTTGACGGGAATGTACCACAGCTTGTCGCTGGTGTAGTCCTTGTCGTTGGTGTACACCGACTGCTTGACGGTGAAGGATCCCGCCTCGTAGTTCCTGGTCACGGTCAGCAGCGGCACTCCGCCCTGGTTCGTCCAGCTGCCCATCATCTCGGCTACGGTGGCGGGCACGGGGAAGTTCTCCTCCACGGCAGCCTTGGCGATGCCCTCGAACAGCTTGTCGGGATTGGCGGCGGTGTATTGGCTGGAGGAGGGAGGGAACGGTTGAGGATAAGGATAAGGATACAACCTAGGATATGTATACTCTTACTTGTCCACCAGGTAGTTGTGCAGACCACGCTGGAACACCGTGTTGGTGAGGGCGTGGCGCCACATGTCCAGAACGGAGCCGGCCTTGGCATACGACACCGAGTCGTACAGCAGACCAATCTCCGAGGGCTTCTGGACGAAGTGGCTCATGGGACGGGCATTGGGGCTGGCATCGTTGACCAGGGCACTCTGGTAGGAGCCGGCATGGAAGGTCTGGAAGATGTCCCACTCGGGATAGGCCTGCCAAGCAAGAAGATTAGCTGGGGGAACAAATTATCCCTAAGCGAGGAGGAGAAACCTACCAGATCCACAGCCAGGTTCTCGAAGAGGGTGGCAAAGCCCTCCTTGAGCCACAGGAAGCTCCACCACTCGATGGCCACCAGGTCGCCGAACCACATGTGCGCATCCTCGTGCGCCTCGATGGTGGCAATGTTCGTCTGCGTGTTGATGGTCGAGTTCTCCGGATTGTACAGCAGATACTCCTCGCGGTAGGTGGCCAGGCCCCAGTTCTCCATGGCGCCAGCGGCAAAGTCGGGGATGCCGGCCTGGTCCAGCTTGGGCAGGGCGAAGGGCACACCAAAGTACTCGGACAGACGCTTCTCCACAAGCATCCCGGTGGTCAGGGCCCACTCCTGGTCGCCCTCGGTTCCCTTGCGGGAGAAGACGCGCTGCGGCAGACCATTGAGCTCGCCCTCGGTGAACACGAACTCGGAGACAATGAAGGCCACCAGGTAAGAGGGCATGTTCACGGTCTTCTGGAAGGCGGTAACTCCAGAGCTGCAAAAGGGTTAATAATTGCAAGGATTTTAATTACTAAGTTAAGAGTTTGAAGAGAGAGAGGATCTATATCATCTATATTCCTATACTCTACCTTGACAAACATCCATAAAAGGCCATAAAATATTTGTATTGACTGTGATAAGTGATAGAGTTCACGCGAACCACGTAGATGTTTATTGGCCATCATAAACTATGTTTTGATAGTGGCATATCGTTACGTCAAAGTCAGAGTTTCGAAATATTAGCCAATGAAAATACCATTTTATTAAGTTATTGAAGGAAAATTAATAACACAAATAAGGCCATAAGAAAAGACTTTTAAGAGGGTTGCGGTTAGAGCTACGTACTTAGACATGCGAAAAGTGTTCGTAAGCAGTGCGATAGAGCGAGAGGGTGACTATTGACCTCTCGTTTTGACTCAATTCTTAGGACCACTTTTCACGTGGCTGAGAACCTAGCTTAACAGCAATAATAGTTAGAACACTGTAATGTAGTTTAGGTGAGAACGTTCTATAACACTTCAAGGAGGGGCACACTATCTCTGTCACTGGCCACTTTCGCTTATAAATACTGAATGCACATTTAAAGTCAGCAACCGAAGTAATTAATACGCCTAATCGGGTCTATAATAGTAATCCTAATGATTTAAGAGTCTTTTAGAACCATAAAAATATCAATATATCGAATTATTCTTCTCATATTTAGAGTGTAAAATGGAAAACTCTTTTTTTTAAACTTCCCACTCTTACCTAATAGAACTATAAGCATATTACCCATGATTCTTATGGTTATCCCTTTGGAAATACCAACCTGGAGGCAGTTTCATCCACGGGCATATTACTGATGGCATTATAGCTGGGATCGTGCTTGATCGTGATGGTGAACTCGGCCCGCTTGGCGGGCTCGTCGTAGCAGGGGAAGGCGTGACGGGCGTCGGTGCTCTCGAACTGAGTGGTGGCCAGGTACTTGGTGGCGCCAGTCTCATCAGTAAAGGTGGACAGGTAGAAACCTCCGTTGTCCGTGCGCAGATGACCCTCGTAGTTGATGGTCAGCAGCCAAGTGGTGCCCTCGGTGAAGGAGAGATCCGTCTTGCTGAAGGTGAGGAACTCGCGCTCCTCCTCGTACGACCAGGTCAAGTCCTGGGAGACAGCGCCAGTCAAACCCTGCTGGATGATGGTGGCCGTGAAGTTCTCCAGCTGGCGGGCATGCACCGTGATAGTAGGTGTCGTTGTGACCACCGACAGGGTAATGGCCACAGTTCCCGTGAACTTGGTCTCTCCGGTGTGGACATTCGTGGTCAGGCTGACGGCATAGTGGCTGGGGATCGTGTCGTTGGGCAGGCGATAGTTATCCTCGTCGGCGAACGGGACCACGGCGCGGGCATTGGGATTCTCCAGGAGCTGTCCGAGCTGCTCGAACGGTGGGAAGGAGCGCACCACCGCCGCCTGGGTGGCGGAAATGGCCAGTAGCAGGACCAGCAGGATCGGGACGCGACTCATGGCGAAGGCGCGGCAAGACTGAGCCGACCCACTCCGGTCAGCCACTTTTAAGCGGAGCACGTCTCCTTATCGGGGGACCGTGCCAAGAGATTACCCCAATCTTGGCCCGGAGTGTGTCGTCTGGGAGTGCTATAAAGCCACATTAGGCCGTAAATCAGCCATTCGATGGCACGACCACTACCCTTTGGATTCCTATCGCCATTTGGCCCATGAATATGAGTATTTTTGCCATGGTTGGTAACAGCCAAACGGCTGAGATAATGACCCATAAGTGTGTGTATTCCTTTCGAGATAGACACATGCTGATAAAAGCTCCGAGACGGAATTTGGAGTGGAAAGAATTTGCTACTTGTAGACTTGTAGAGTTTACTGATCAGATCTGAATGGATCTTAGCTGGGCTAACCTCCATTCTGATCTGAAGAGTCTAAACTGGAGAGCCTCATGATAATGAATCCTCTCATTTTTATGGCCCAAATTTATGCAAGACTCTTATCTGATTAAGAAAACTACTTTTATTTTCAGCAAGTAACAAGAACATATTTTCTCTCACTAAAATTTAGGTACAAGCTTACTCTAAAGACTCGTATATATACCCCTAAATCATGATTGCTATAAAAGTTCCTCTTGAGATAAAGAGCCGACCACTAATCTGTGTGGGATTACTCAGCAAACTGGCAAAACTAAGTAATCAATTGAACATTGTGGTAAAACCCAGACGTTAATGGTTTGAGAAGTGCCCAAGAAGACTAACCCCTACGAATATCAACCTTTAAAAAGGCCCTGTTCTTGAAGGTTCCAAAATAACCAACTAATAGAAGCACCGCTGTAAATATCCACTTGGTACTCGAATTTCGCCTTAAGACCATCTATCAGCACTTTATCGGCAATAAGGCTATTCCCAGAACCCAGATAAGATTGATCAGTTCGAGGTATGGCGACGGCTAAAGCCATAAACCGATTAATCAGAGTAATCACTGACTTCACAATCCCATCTGCGGGGAAACTTTGAGCCCCACCCTGGGGGAATCCATTAGCCGAAATCCAGCGCCATCTTTATCACTTCTCTTTGCACGTAATCTCTAGTGACTCATGTTATTTTTCGATTTATTGGATCTATAGGTAATACTTGCCCACAGGACTTAGCAGCAGGGCCAACGCACTGATCAGGATCGTGGCGAGGCGCGCTGTCAGGGCGCCACTGTTCGTTTCGGTTAAGTGATCCTCAATCCAGTTGATCGTATGATCACGATGTTCCTTCAGCCAGTCGAAGTTGGCCTGGATTCGGGAGTCGATGACTCTGTTCGGGTTATACTGCAGATAGCCTGCACCGTTCGCCTTGACCACATCGACCAGGTTTTTGAGCTAAGGAGAGGATTAGGTTATTATTCTAGCTAAACCTCGTGAGCACCTACCCTTGTCTTCTGCTTCTCGCTGACCACATAGGTGGCGATGCCCCGCAGAGCCGTGTCCAGGGGCTTAGCGGTCTCCGAAAGGTTGCCGTACGCCTCCCAATAGGTCTCGAGGAAAACCAGACTGGCGGTCAGGCCGTCTTCGCTCCTGGAGTAGGCTGAATTGAGCAGGGAGGTGCGCTCCGAGTAGCTCAAGCTGTTGGCGGTGTCCAGGGAAAGGGCGAGGAACTCGGCCAGCTGGTCCTCCCTGTGGGAGCAACCCAGCGACGAGATGAACAGGCTGCGGTCCGTGGCGTCCGTGGAGGACAGCAGGTCCGACTTGACCCGGCCGAAGATCTCCGACGAGGGGGATCGCAGACCGGCGCAGTAGGCCTGCGTCCTCAGAGTGGGCTCAATGGCGGTGCCGTTGAAGAGGAACTCGGAGAGCTTCTTCGCCGACCGGGTGTAGCAGTCCACATAGCCCACCTGGCAGCCCAGGCTGACCGTGATGATGCGCAGGTAGTTGTTCAGGTAATGCTCGCCGGGAATCTCGTTCACGCCGATCCTGTCGAAGACGGGCTCGATCTGTCGCTGCACGAAGCTCTTGAAGTTGTAGTAGGAGTCGTCGCCGCGCAGATAGCGGTCGAAGACGGTCAGGATGGTGTTGGCATTGGACCAGGGGGCGTAGGCCTCCTCGTTCTTGAGGTAGGAGAGCAGGTTCCACAGGATCTGGTGGCTCAGGCGACCCGTGGTCACGAAGATGTAGGCGTCGTAGAGCAGCTGTGCGCGATTCCTGTGGTGGATCAGCCAGGGCTCCGAGTTGAGGACGTCGGCCAGGAGCAGGTAGTTCTGCTCGTCGTACAGGGTGCGGAGGTAGAAGGCGTTCTGCTTGTTGGCCAGCAGCCAGCCGTCGGCGGACACCTGGACGTCCGTGATCGTGGTCTCCGTCACATTGAGCAGGTAGTGCGAGGCGCTCGTGTTCCGGTAGTCCGGGTTGGAGGCCGTGGCGAAGTTGATGGGCGTGTACCAGGTGGCAGTGTTGCCGCTATTCCTGTCCGCCAAGTACCGCTCCTGCCGCACGGTGACGGCGCCCGTAATGTAGTTGCGGGTCACGGTCACCAGGGGATAGCCCGCCTGCTGGGACCAGCTGCTGAAGATGTTGTCGATGGACGTCGGCAGGGCTAGGTTCTGCTCGTTGGCAGCCTCTTGGAAGGCGGCAAACAGATCCCACTCGTCGCAGGAGGTGTATTGGCTGGTTGCGAGAGAGGATTGGGCTTAGTAAGGCACCTCCTCAGGAACAGGCAAAGAAGGATACTCACTTCTTGGTCAGGTACTTGTTCAGACCGGAGCGGAAGACCTTGTCCGACCACGCGTTCTTGAACATGTAGAGAACGCTGGCGGGCTTGGCGTAGGAGAAGGTGTTGTACCTGCCGGAGATCTCGCTGGGCGTCTGCACGTAGTGCGTCATGGGCACGGCACTCGTCAGGGCGTCGTTCAGCAGGGCACTGTTGTAGTCCTGGACGTGGTAGATCTGGTAGGTGTCCCACTCGGGGAAGGCGATGTCGTTGGACTCGTAGGAGAAGAGCGTGGCGAAGCCCTCCTTGAGCCACAGGTAGGTCCACCACTGCACGGACACCAGATCGCCGAACCACATGTGCGCGAACTCGTGCCCGATGATGTTGGCAATGCTCGTTTTCAGGTTAATCGTTGAGTTCTCCTTGGTCCACCACATGTACTCCTCGCGGTAGGTGGCCAGGCCCCAGGTTTCCATCCCTCTGGCGGAGTAGCCAGGAATGCCGGCCTGATCCAGCTTGGGCAGGGCGAAGGGTACTCCAAAGTAGCCGGCCAGACTGTTTTCCACCGCAAGGCCAGACCACAGAGCCCACTCCTGCTGATCCTGCTTGGCCTTGCGCGAGAAGACTCGCTGGCGCAGGCCATTGAGCTCGCCGGTTGTGGACTCAAAATCGGACACAATGAACGCTATCAGGTAGGTGGACATCCTGGGAGTGGTCTGGAAGGTGGTGACTCCAGTGCTGGGGGAGGAAGGAGAGGGAAATAGTATAAGCTATCATTCTATTTCTTCGTGGTCAACGCTGCGTGTGATTAATTTTATTGCTCATACGCACTGTTGTACCAAGAAAAGGGTAGATAAATTCCAGCATTCAATACCAACCTGGACTTTGTCTCATTCACTGGCATATTGCTGACGGCCGTGTAGCTGGAATCATTAATGATTACGCCTTTGAAAATACCAACCTGGAGGCAGTTGCATCCACGGGCATGTTGCTGATGGCATTATAGCTGGGATCGTGCCTGATCGTGATGGTGAACTCGGCCCGCTTGGCGGGCTCGTCGTAGCAGGGGAATGCGTGACGGGCGTCGGTGCTCTCGAACTGAGTGGTGGCCAGGTACTTGGTGGCCCCACTCTCATCCGTAAAGGTGGACAGGTAGAAGCCTCCGTTGGTCGGACGCAGGTGGCCCTCGTAGTTGATGGTCAGCAGCCACGTGGTGCCCTCGGTGAAGGAGAGATCCGTCTTGCTGAAGGTGAGAAACTCGCGCTCCTCCTCGTACGACCAGGTCAAGTCCTGGGAGACGGCGCCAGTCAAACCCTGCTGGATGATGGCGGCCGTGAAGTTCTCCAGCTGGCGGGCATGCACCGTGATAGTAGGTGTCGTTGTGACCACCGACAGAGTAATGGCCACAGTTCCCGTGAACTTGGTCTCTCCGGTGTGGACATTCGTGGTCAGGCTGACGGCATAGTGGCTGGGGATCGTGTCGTTGGGCAGGCGATAGTTATCCTTGTCGGCGAACGGGACAACAGGATTCTCCAGGAGCTGGCCGAGCGGCGGGAAGGTACGCACCACTGCCGCCTGGGAGGCGGTAATGGGCAGTAGCAGGACCAGCAGGATTGGGACGCGACTCATGGCGAATGCGGTCAGCTACTTTCAAGAGGAGCAGTCTCTTAAACGTAAGCAAATTACCCAAATCTTGGCCGAAGTATAATGCCGCATCAGACAGTAAATCAGTAATTCGATGGCACGACCACTACCCTTTGGATTCCTACCGTGAATCGGCCAATAAATATGTGTAGTTGTGTTTGGTAGCAGCCAAGCGGCTGAGATAATAGCCAATAAGTGTGTGTTCCTTTCAATATAGACACATGCTGATAAATTCCCGAGTGGTGCCCTTGATCTGATTAAGAATGAATCTGTTACTAGATGACTTCCCTAGATTTTACTAATCAGATCTGAATGGATCTTTTCTCAGCAACTAGTCAACGTCAACTGGTGAGCTAGCCCTCATTAAGATCTGGAGCGTCTAACAAGGACAACCTCACTATTAATTCCACCCATTTTGATGGCCAAAATTTATGCCAGAATCCTATCTAACATACAGTGTTTACACTAGGGTGGTTTTTTGCGTTTTGAGTCAAACGTAGGTTTTTCTTAAATTGGTTTTGAATAGGGCATAGTAGTACGAAAAAGTTGCGTTCATGTGGCGCCAATGTTTTTATCGATAACCACTAAAAAAATTTCTGTCATTAAATTCGATATTATGGGATTTATTTACAGCAATGTGGCCCTTGCGGCACTCTTTATACTGTGGGCGAGCTGGTTTCTGCAAAGTTTGCAAGGACTTTCACATATTTATGTAAGTTGAGTTATTATCTCAACTCGGTTTTATTATTATTAAGTATAGGTAGTAAAGTATAAGTTGGAAAATAGTACAAGATTCTTTAGTTTTCAGCTTTTCTTGATCGCGGAATGATCGCGGAATGATCGCGGAGGGATCGCGGATCGCGGAAGAATCGCGGAATAATCGTGGAAGGATCGCGGAATGATCGCGGAAGCATCGCGAAATGATCGCGGAATGAGCTAATCTATTTTTTTCAGTCAGTTAGACGATATTTATCGCCCTGCGAGTCGCTAACTGACTGAAAATATCGAAAAGTTCAGTTTGTATGGGACAGCTGTTTTCCATAAATTTTTTTCATTCATTCAATTTAGTCAATTTAAAAAAAATACACGTTAATGAAATGGGTACATATTTATTGAATATTCATCTAAAGCGCTTTTGTTTGTATTTCCTATCCTAGTTTCTTGCTTCTTTTGCTGTCCCCACATCCACCTGCCAGTTGATAAAAATAGAGCACTTATGGGAAATTGAAAATTTTTTCAAAATGCAGGAGCAGGGAGTTATTGGCTAGAAGAAATTAACTAACGTGAATTTTCCTTAAAAAATTCATCAGAATTTTTGGCAACATTTTCCTTTCCAAACGATTCGAGTCGCGGCAGTTGGAATTCGATATACTTATTAAATAATAGTAAGAATCCTTAAGGAATTCGTTGACAATTAATTAAAAGCTTCAAGAAGGCCCTGCCAAGTTTTAAAACTCTTTAGAGGTTGCTACCGATATCCCCGCCACATCCATGAGCCTCAACATAGTTACCTTCTGTTGCTCTATGGCTGAAAATATTAATACGTTGTCATTGTTTAATGTGCTGCTCATTATCGTTAATTTGTTACCAAACAAAACTGACAAGCAAAGCACTGTTAAAATTCTACGAATATCAAGGTTCTTCAAGGTTCCAAGGTCACCAACTAATTGGAACTAATAGGAACACGTGAACTTCATAAACCATTTCCGGCTCGCTGTAAATATCCACTTGGTACTCGAATTTCGCCTTAAGACCTTCTATCAGCGCTTTATCGGCAATAATGCTATTCCCAGAACCCAGATAAGATTGATCAGTTTGAAGTGTGGCGACGGCTAAAGCCATAAACCCATCAATCCAAGTAATCATTGATTTTACAATCCCATCTCAAGGAAACTTTAAGCCCCCCTTGGGGAATCCATAAGGCTAAATCCATCGCCATATCTATGACTCATCTGGTGACTCATGTTATTTTTCGATTTATTGGATCTATAGGTAATACTTGACCACAGGACTTAGTCTAAAATAGGCGGGACAGGAGCAGAACCAGCGCACTGAACAGGATCGTGGCGAAGGACGCTGTCAGGGCGCCACTGTTATTCTCTCTTAAGTGATCCTCAATCCAGTTGATCGTAGGATCGCGATGCTCGTCCAGCCAGTCGAAGTTGGCCTGGATTCGGGAGTCGATGACGGTGTTCAGGTCATCCTGCAGATAGCCAGCACCGTTCGTCTTGACCACATCCACCAGGTTGTTGAGCTAGGGTGAGAATTAGGTCGTTATAAGAGATTCTAGCTAAACCTCGTGACCACCTACCCTTGTCTTCTGCTTCTCGCTGACCACATAGGTGGCGATGCCCCGCAGAGCCGTGTCCAGGGGCTTAGCGGTCTCCGAAAGGTTGCCGTACGCCTCCCAATGGGTCTCGAGGAACACCAGACTGGCGGTCAGGCCGTCCTCGCTCCTAGAGTAGGCTGAATTGAGCAGGGAGGTGCGCTCCGAGTAGCTCAAGCTGTTGGCGATGTCCAGGGAAAGGGCGAGGAACTCGGCCAGCTGGTCCTCCTTGTGGGAGCAGCCCAGCGACGAGATGAACAGGCTGCGGTCCGTGGCGTCCGTGGAGGACAGCAGGTCCGACTTGACCCGGCCGAAGATCTCCGACGAGGGGGATCGCAGACCGGCGCAGTAGGCCTGCGTCCTCAGAGTGGGCTCAATGGCGGTGCCGTTGAAGAGGAACTCGGAGAGCTTCTTCGCCGACCGGGTGTAGCAGTCCACATAGCCCACCTGGCAGCCCAGGCTGACCGTGATGATGCGCAGGTAGTTGTTCAGGTAATGCTCGCCGGGAATCTCGTTCACGCCGATCCTGTCGAAGACGGGCTCGATCTGTCGCTGCACGAAGCTCTTGAAGTTGTAGTAGGAGTCGTCGCCGCGCAGATAGCGGTCGAAGACGGTCAGGATGGTGTTGGCGTTGGACCAGGGGGCGTAGGCCTCCTCGTTCTTGAGGTAGGAGAGCAGGTTCCACAGGATGCTGTGGCTCAGGCGACCCGTGGTCACGAAGATGTAGGCGTCGTAGAGCAGCTGTGCGCGATTCCTGTGGTGGATCAGCCAGGGCTCCGAGTTGAGGACGTCGGCCAGGAGCAGGTAGTTCTGCTCGTCGTACAGGGTGCGAAGGTAGAAGGCGTTCTGCTTGTTGGCCAGCAGCCAACCGTCGGCGGACACCTGGACGTCCGTGATCGTGGTCTCCGTCACATTGAGCAGGTAGTGCGAGGCGCTCGTGTTCCGGTAGTCCGGGTTGGAGGCCGTGGCGAAGTTGAGGGGCGTGTACCAGGTGGCAGTGTTGCCGCTATTCCTGTCCGCCAAGTACCGCTCCTGCCTCACGGTGATGGCGCCCGTAATGTAGTTGCGGGTCACGGTCACCAGGGGATAGCCCGCCTGCTGGGACCAGCTGCTGAAGATGTTGTCGATGGACGTCGGCAGGGCTAGGTTCTGCTCGTTGGCAGCCTCTTGGAAGGCGGCAAACAGATCCCACTCGTCGCAGGAGGTGTATTGGCTGGTTGCGAGAGAGGATTGGGCTTAGTAAGGCACCTCCTCAGGAACAGGCAAAGAAGGATACTCACTTCTTGGTCAGGTACTTGTTCAGACCGGAGCGGAAGACCTTGTCCGACCACGCGTTCTTGAACATGTAGAGAACGCTGGCGGGCTTGGCGTAGGAGAAGGTGTTGTACCTGCCGGAGATCTCGCTGGGCGTCTGCACGTAGTGCGTCATGGGCACGGCACTCGTCAGGGCGTCGTTCAGCAGGGCACTGTTGTAGTCCTGGACGTGGTAGATCTGGTAGGTGTCCCACTCGGGGAAGGCGATGTCGTTGGACTCGTAGGAGAAGAGCGTGGCGAAGCCCTCCTTGAGCCACAGGTAGGTCCACCACTGCACGGACACCAGATCGCCGAACCACATGTGCGCGAACTCGTGCCCGATGATGTTGGCAATGCTCGTTTTCAGGTTAATCGTTGAGTTCTCCTTGGTCCACCACATGTACTGCTCGCGGTAGGTGGCCAGGCCCCAGTTCTCCATCGCACCGGCTGAGAAGTCGGGAATGCCGGCCTGATCCAGCTTGGGCAGGGCAAAGGGCACTCCAAAGTAGCCGGCCAGACTGTTTTCCACCACAAGGCCAGACCACAGAGCCCACTCCTGCTGGTCCTGCTTGCCCTTTCGCGAGAAGACTCGCTGGCGCAGGCCATTGAGCTCGCCGGTTGTGGACTCAAAATCGGACACAATGAAGGCTATCAGGTAGGTGGACATCTTGGGAGTGGTCTGGAAGGCGGTGACTCCAGTGCTGAGGGAGGAAGAGCATTCATTAAATTTATTTATGGTCAACGCTGCGTATGATTAATTTTATTGCTCATACGTAATGTTGTACCAAGCAAAGTGTGGATAAATTCAATACCAACCTGGACTTTGTGTCATTCACCGGCATATTGCTGACCGCCGTGTAGCTGGCATCGTGGTGGATGGTGATGTTGAAGGTGGCTCTCCTGGCGGGCTCATCGTAGCAGGGGAAGGCGTGGCGGGCATTGGTGCTCTCGAACTGCGTGGTGCCCAGGAAGCTGGAGGGAAACAATTAATCAATACTAAAAACGAGTAACACCTAATGGAACATCGTAAAGATAACCCTCATTGTGGGTGCCGATAAGAAATTAAACCTAATAAAGTACAAGTTCGATAAGAACTAAGAACTAGGTACAATTTAGGTTCAGGTGAGTACGCCTTGAAATAATCTTCGTTCCTTCCGAATGATCCCACTTACTGCTGCGTGCCGTCGTCGTCCGTATAGCTGGAGATATAGAAGCCGCCCATATCGGTGCGCAGGATGCCCGTATAGTTGATGGTCAGCGTCCAGTTGGTGTTTTGTTCAAAGGACACAGCCGTGTTCACCGGCGTGAAGGTGAGGAACTCGCGCAAGGTCTCGTTGGTCCAGGAGAGCGGAATCGCCACTGGGTTGGCCAGGTCGCGGCTGATGATCTCGGCCGTGAAGTTCCAGGTCTGGCGGTAGTGCAGCTTGATCTCCGTGGACGCCTCGAGCACCTGAAGGTCGATCTTGACGGTGCCGTTGAACTCCCTAATCCCGCTGTGCACATTTGTCCAGAGCTCCACGTCGTAGGCCTCCGGGGCCGTGTTGTTCGGCAGCCGGTAGTTGCCGACACTATTGTCGTCCACGCGGGGACTAATGGCGTTGGGGAGGGCCTCGACTCCAGCTCCCTTGGTCTCCAGCTGGACACCGTCGATGTCCAGGGACTGCGGCAGGATCAGGCGCGCCTGCAGGCTGCCCACTGCCAGGAGCAGCAGGACACACGAGTTCAGCAGCCACCTTGCCATGTTGGCTGCTACGTACAAGTCACTTGGTTAATGAATGGCCGCCGAGCTGCGCCGGCTTATTTATGGACTAGCCCGTATCTAATCCTGAGCGGCTCGATCGCCATAAAGATTGTTGCGCAACACTCGATAAATTGGCCAAGAGTGCACTGGGCCAGGCCGAACGTAATGGCTAATTAGGCCGTAAAACGCGTTCATTTATCGGCCAGTCTGCCCGAGGTTCGTAAAGAAGGCCCTCTCGTCTCAAGAGGCTTCAAGTGGGCCAAGATCTCAATATGTAGTAAGAGGGGAATCACTATTCAAATGATTCGGTAGCAATCGGCACATCCTTATCGCCAGGATAACGCTTGCTATTCTTTTTCTATTAATACGGTCTAAACTTAATTACGCCGTAAATTGCCCAGTTATCGGTTTGTCTGAGACATGTATGGCTGATTATTAAGACGGCATTGGAAAAGTGCAAGTTGTTAGGGCCATAAAAGTGGAAAACACACACATCAGCCATAAATTACCCATAACTTATAGTATAACCAGTTAAGTATGCCGCATTAAGTGATGAGTAGTTCGATTGTAATACATTGCTTTAGTTTATTAACACAGCTGGAGAGACACCCCTAAGCCATAACACATTTACCCTCCAAGAAAACATTTGGGCCATAAAAATACCTCACAGATCAGATGACCGTTTACTGCCAATGACTTTTATTTCTGGAGGGTGGAATCGATAAGATTCCTCCCGATCGTCTGTGGCCATATCGGCTCCCCTTATCGTTCATCCGAGGAGTCGTTCCCATTGATAAAGCCGCCTGACTCGAGTGTTCTTGTTCCATGGGAATTAATTTATTTAGATTTATAATTGAGCTTGTACTTATGTCTGCTAGTTCCTAAGACTAAACGGCAATCATCTGTAGTGGGATGGATCTATGGAGCGCAAGGCACTCCGCACCACCCGAGTGGCATCCTTCAGGATGCCCTGTGGCCGGCTGGAGCCATTCGAGACGCTGAGTGAGGCGGCCAGAATGGCATCGCTTTTGGCGGCCTCCAAGGGAACCTCGCTGGTGAGCCAGTTGTGAATCTGCTGCTCGAACTTGTCCAGGAAGGTCTCACTGATCCGCACCTTCTTGCCCACCAGGGGCGAGTCGGACGCGATGAGCTGCTCGCTGGGCTTGAGACCCTTCAGCTCCATGTGGCTGGCAATGGCCTGGCGAAGCCTCACAAACTGAAAGGGATTCATTACTTATTTTTGATTATTAAATTAATTCAGACTTTGACTCACGTGAGGCCTCTGCTGCCTGGGCACGAACTCGGCTATCTGGTTGAAGTGCTCCACGAAGCTGGGCGACCGGCAGAGCAGCTTGTAGTTGCGATCGATGAACTGCCAGATGACCGGCCTCGCCGCCAGATTGGATTTGTAGACATAGAACAGATACATCATGGCCTCCGGATCGCTGAGTATGAGGTGCGTGGAGTTCCAGCCCAGCAGCACGTCCAGGTAGTAGAGCAGATGCCGGTGGCTCTGGGTGCAGCGCATGGCGTAGGTCATGTCGTCGTAGTACACCGAGTTCCGGTCGACGGCCTGCATCATGTCGATGACCGCATGGAAGTCCGGGTCGCTCAGGTAGCGGACGCCCATGCACAGCACCGTGTCGTAGGTGTTATAATAATCATACTCGTTGTTCGTGAGGTTGATCTTCTTGAAGATGTACTCCTTGGTCAGCCGGCGGGTGAAGTCCAGGCACTCCTGCAGATCGGACCGGCAGGCCAATTCGAGGATCACATGGCCCACGTCCAGGGTTCTACTCGAGACGCGTTCCGTGGCCGGATCGAGGAACAGGCGCCGGAAGATGGGCGTGACCAGGCGGCGCACGAACTCCTTGAACAGACTCTCGGACGAGGTGCCGAACAGGTTGCGATACAGGAAGTCGATAGTGTCGGACACCTGTTCCCAGGGCAGCAAGTCCTCCTCGAACTCCAAGTACCGGAGCATCTCGAAGAGCACGTCCACCTGCTCGATCTCGTTGTGCTCGGTGAGGGACTTGAGGTCCCGGAACAGGGCGGCCCTGTTCACCGGATGGATGAGCGTGTGGTTCGTCTGCAGCTGGCGGGCAATGGCCCTCAGGTTGTCCGTGTCGTAGTGGACGTGGTAGAAGCCCGTCTGCTGCTTGTTCACTATGATCCAGTCCCGGCCGCCCAGCTGCAGCTTCAGATCCTCCAGCCTCACCGAGTACTGCGACTGCGGCGGCATGAACAGGTCCGCCTGCGTGTCCTCGAAGCTGGGCGCCTGGGCGGTGGCAAAGTTGAGGGGTATCCACCAGAGCTCGTCCTTGGAGTGGATCGACTGCTGGCTGAAGGTGATGGAGTTATTCTCGTAGTTCCTTGTGACCAGCACTATGGGCATCCACTCGCTGTGCGTCCAGGACAGCATGATGTCCCGTATCCTGGCGGCCCACTGCTGCTGCGAGAAGTACTCGTCCTCCTGCAGCTCCGCCTGCAGCGAGTCGAAGAGGTTCAGCTCGTTGGCCGCGCTGTAACGACTGTCCAGAGAGAGCGGGGAAAGAGCGAAGGACCTTAGCCCATGAGTTCCAATTGACCAGTTCGAGGGAGGCGTCACCACTACTTACTATTTCTCCAGGAAGCGGCTGATCGCACGCACGAAGGTCTTCGGACGGAAGGCGTGGTGGAACATCTTGATCACGCAGGCCGCCCGCTTGTAGGTGATGATGTCGAAGACCGCCATGATGTCCTTCTCCTTCTCCACGTACGAGGACATGGGGCGGACGTCGAAGAAGCTGTTGTAGCTGTAGGCGTGGTCCGCCTCATCGGACACGAAAATGTCCATCACCTTGTCCTCGGGATAGAGCTAATAATAAATAGTTTAAATTGAGCAACAGCCTTAAAATATGCAACAATAAATATGTTTCTAAATAATCAGGAATTCTATTTTAATTTAATTATTAAATATACTTACCAAATCCGTAATCACATAGCTAAAGTAGGTGGCAAAACCCTCGTTCATCCAGGCATAAGTCCACCACTCGGGCGAGACCAGGTTGCCGAACCACTGGTGGGCGATCTCGTGGTTCGTGGTGATCTTGTCCTTCACCCGCTTGCGCACATCCTCCGCGTCCGCCTGCAGCAGATTGGCCTCCTTGAAGGTGATCAGTCCCCAGTTCTCCATCGCAGCCCCGTAGTTCTTCTTCAGCGCCACATGGTCCAGCTTCTGCAGCGGATAGCATATCCCAAAGTAATCCTCGAAGGCAGCCACCGTTCGCACCGCATTCTTCAGGGCACTCTGGCCCTTCTCCTTGGTACTGGGCGAGGAATAGATGCTCTGAGTGACTCCCCTGAAGGTCTCCGAAATACTTTCGAAATTGGAGATGACAAAGGCCACGAGGTAAGTGGACATGGGCGGTGTGGTGTGGAACAGTGTCGTTGTCAAGTCGCTGTAAAAATAAAGGCTTACTAATAAAATTTTAATTAAAAATAGAGGTTTAATGGTTACCCGTGAGACTGCACTTCCTTCACTGGCATATTGGAAATGGCCGAGTGGCTGCTGCCATATGTTAGCTTTATGCTGAAGTTGGACTTAAAGCCGGGCTCATCGTAGCAGGGAAAGATCAGGCGGGCATAGGTGGGCTCCGATTGTGTGGCGGCTACGTATCTGTGGGATTAAGATTTAAATTAAAGGAATTATATAGGTGAGCAAAATAATGTTTATAATTCTCTGGAGTCTGTGCTTATCTGCAACCTTGTATTTGAAAGGAAAATAATTTAAATTCATTAAGAATTTAGTAAGTCTAACTTACTTTCAGGTAATTGAGAGCAAAAACAGGCTGGAATTATTTATTTGCCATTTTTGTGATAAGCTTTTCTCAGTAAAAATGTTTCTCAAAATATATATTTCCCAGTAAATTAATAAAATTGAATTAATTCCGCGCAATAAATAGTATAATTCTTTTATTTTTCGATTAGGATTTATGCTATTTCATATATATATATATATATATATATTTATTAAATGCCTAGTTCCCCTGTACCTATTAATGAATGAAAATAAATATTACCCACACTTCCTTGTGTTCCTAATCAGCCAGACTTATCAAATTAATTCTCACAGATCACTACTTGTGTTACCAAGTGTACTCGGCGTCTGCCGAAATCTGTCTATGAATAATATATAATTAAACAAAATCATTGCGGGCCGAAAACCCCAAAATCCCAATTCCCAGATCGTTGAACGCTAAGCAAAAATAATGAGAAGAAAAAAACCAGTTACAGCCTGCGGCTGCCGGAATGATCAATCACGACGAGAACCAGCTCCATCTCTCGGTTCCGAGGAACAATCGGGGATTATTTTGGCTTATATATTCTCTCAAAAGCATGGGTCATGCGAATCGGTTGCCCCATCGAAATGAAAACAAACCCGGGCTCTCGCTTACGCACAAAGTTAAATAAAAATAATTAGGAAAGCTACAGTCGAGTGTGACCGACTGCGAAATACCCGGTAGCTATTGTGGGTGAAATTCAATAGCACATGAACATGGAAACAAGATATTGACAAATAAAGACAAATGTTGCTAGGAACATGTTGAGCAACACCCAAAAAAATCAAATGTTGCTTGGAACATGTTGAGCAACACGCATCTTGAACATCTACTCTACTGTAGGTTTCAATTATTGATAATTGTTCATAAAAATATCACATTAACGTTAGCGATCGTTTCATCATTTAATTAGTAATACTTGTGGCCTTCGACGATAATTAAAACAAGTAGGAAAGCTACAGTCGAGTGTGACCACAGATTTCAATCTTGTCACCAAATTTGGTAACTCTAGGTCTTGTAGTCTCTGACGGACAGACGGACATGGCTAAATCAACTCGGCTGGTGACGCTGATCAAGAATATATAAAGTTTATGGGGTCAGAGACTTCTCCTTCTGCCTGTTACATACATTCTCGGTTGGCACTTACTTATAATACTCTTGTACCCCATGGGAACCGGGTATAATAACAAAGTAAATACGCTGCTGAGGTTTTCCATCTACCGGAGGAAGTGATAAGCGGGGTCTGCCAAGTGTGGACACAGTCATGCCCCCTTATAAAGAAGTCCCCTTCATTCAGAACTCTCACTCACCAATGTCGCATTGTTTACATCGTCACCCCGGTGACGCGCTCGTTGCCCGATCCCGATTCCGATTCCATATGCCATATGGGGTACTATATACTATATAGAGAGTACTATGCCGCCGCCTGATAGCGATAAAGACCCAGGGCTCTGTCTACGGCAGCAAAGTAATTAAAAAGCAAAGCCAAACAAATGGGAATAATAACAGAAAGTAAAAAGTGAAATAACAAAATAAAAGTGAGAGGGAGCGTAGGCAAAGTGATTCTACGAGTATCTCCTCCTAGTTATGTAAGGGAGAACGAACTTGGAGCGCGTGCCTGTCTTGGTTTAACCCATCAATCAGGAAAGGTGCCTCTTATTTAATTATTATGCGGGCTATCGCTCAAAATGCTAATTAAACTCTTTCTTTTTTTGATTAAAGCACTTGGCGCATGAATAACTCAAGCTATTCGTAAGATATTATTAAGACATTCATCGTAATCCCTCTCGAATACAATCATAAATCAATCTCTGGCTTCTCACCTAATCTCCCCCGATCCCTAGACGTAATACTCACACGGTGCGGTTGCTCTGCTCATCGCTGTAATCCATATAGTAGAGCCCCATGGGTTTCGACTTCATAATAGCCGTGTAGAGGATCTCCAGGCGGTAGCGCTGGCCCGCCTCGAAGGCCTGGTAGTTCTCCCGCGGATGGATGATGAGGAAGGCCGCCTCCTGGTTCGTGGTGTGGGTCAGGTCGTCCACGACCAGCGATCCCCCGTCGTCGGTCAGCTGCCACACCGTAATCTGGAAGTCCGTTAGGTTCTTGGCGTGCAGCACTATCTCGTTCGTCGACTGCCGAATGGCTACGTCAATGGTGGCATTTCCGCTGAAGAGCAGCACGCCCTGGTGGATGTCGCTGGAGATGTGTAGCCGGTAGAGCAGCGGATAGGTCTCGTTAGGCAGGCGCAGAGATGGACGATCCCGCGCTGGCAGGGATCCCCCGACCAGCGCTACCGGGGCCAGCAGGGTCGCCAGCAGGAAAAAAGCACCCGAAAGCATGGTGATACCGAAAAAAGGCGAATGTGAACGCGGTCCGAGCGGATCGTATCGGATCGGATCGAAGGCAGTGTCTGTTCGCGCCCTGGCAACCGCAACTCGACTGAGCGGCGTCGACGAGTGGCCACACGGCTATATCTGTAGCTAAAGCCCCCGCCTGTCCCGATAAGATAAGCCGCGCGCGGCTGGCTGCGCTGATCGATGAGCTCGTCGGGTTTGAGTATAAGAGTAAGCACGAGCACTCACTGGCACTCACCCGTACTCATTCGACAACACTCGAGGCAGCAGCGTTGAGCAGGTCACGGTGCAGTCCTTGGCACACTAACGACTCGCACTCCGATGCGGGTTGGCCCTCCATCCGCCCAAAACGCACTCTTTTCCGAATGGTAGCAGGTGCCTTCCATCACTAGGGGTATGCCAGCACTTGTGTTTTGTTCGAGCAGGAATAACATCCCCTAAAACAGGGGAAAAGTGTCGATCATAAACCTGTTTGTAACTAAGGGATAACTAATAGGGGTATTCCTTCAGCTGCATTTAATTAGCTTATATACATAAGTAAATAAATATTTAAATTAATTTTAGCTTTGTGCTTAGCCATGTTCCGGATTTATAGTCTTACCTGTTTAGGAATAAATAAGGCTACTTAGACTGCCCTTATAAGCAGCCATTTGCAGCCCGAATGGTTCAGTAAAGGATTTTCATAGCCAGACTAAAGATGTCGATTAGGCCTACGATCGTCCTACTGGGACTTTTTCTGTGTATCCTGAGTCTTCCAGCAGCTTTTTCCAACGATGAGAGTGCCGTTCCCATACCTCCGAAGGAAGACGAAGGAATCGCCGATGAGGCGCCATTAGAAACACAGGATTCTGGAGTCCTCGCTGATGCTGGGCCATCAGTCAGCAGCCCTCTCCCTGGACTAAGTGGTAAACCCATCAGGGTGCATGATAGGCCATTAGTCACACTTGATCTAGCTGGGCTAGGAAGTCCACCTTTCCGCGTATTTGATTCCCCAAGATGCAGGGGTCGAGGAATACCGGTAAGATCTCTCCTGTTCCCGGTACAAGTTTGACCACCTTTCACTCTCCTCTCCAATTTCCAGTGTCTCGATAACGCACAATGCTGCGGTGGCTCCTGCCACTCCTACGCCCACAGGTGTGTCGCCTAAGGAAATTGGGACCATTTATCTAACCAAGCACATTGCAATCTGAAGTTCCTTCCAGAATATATAAATGCTTTACTACAAATTAATCTCTGCAAAATGCAATAAAGATATTAATCAATTCAGCATCTAACTTGGTTTTTAAAAAGGTTTACTAAGAGATATGGGAACGGAAAGCTACTCCAATTTTAATTAGTAATATTTTTCCGGCTACTGTTAACTGTTCTAAAAATAAATATTGATATTATTTTTGACTACGTGCTTGCGCATAATTTGGACATATTGATTCCCGAGAAATACCTGTGAATGGGAATGAATAAGTCTAATTAGGCGGTAGCAGATAGTCGAAATGATACCGCGGAGCTATTAGTCATCTTGTTTTCGCTCTTTTTACGCCGTTCTCGTATGAGAGATCGCTTATAAGTTGCAATCCACAATCCGAATGCTTCAGTTCGGTCTTCACTACGCCAGCGTCAAGATGTCGATCGTGAAACTGGGTCTTTTACTGTGTATCCTGGGTCTTGTGGCCGCTCGCCAGGATGTTGGCAGTCGCAGCTGTCAGGAGATCGGAGAGCGTGTAAGAGACATACCCAATATATCATAGATTCCATGACGTAACACTCCTTCACGCGACAGTGTCAAACCCACGAAGAGTGCTGCTCTCACAAGTGCATGACCTACCTCAGTACCTGTGCCAAGAAGATAAGCGATCGCATTCCCATTCCCCAAACACCTGGCTTCAATGGAATCTTCGATATTGTAAGGAAGCCTGCAGTCGATCAGGTGCAAGTCGTGGGACTTTCTAATCTGCCAGATCCTTCAAAGGAGATGTATGATATTGAGCCTCAGGTTAAAGCTGCGGGGTCTCAAGCACAGGCACCACAGTGCCAGAATGTTGGAGGACCGGTAAGGATTCTCGTAAGGTATCCCTTTTACCTGACCCACTTTCACTCTCCCCCTTTTATTTTCAGTGTAACAGCAGCTTTGAATGCTGTAACTTGCGCTGTCACTTCTACTCGCACAAATGTGTCACCTGAGGGAAATGCAGGGTACAATAAGAAAATGTGACTAACCAGCTGATTACCAAATTGCAAAGTATTGTTCAAACTTGAATTAGTTACAGAATAAAATTAGACTTTCTTTATTTTATATTGTTTTAATTGTATCTATATTTTATGGTACTGGAGAATTTTCCTTGTTAGAAAATTTATAAATGTAAAAAAGAAATAAGAAATCGGATGATAAGTATGCTTTAAAAATAATAAACAGTAATCAAATACTATAAACAAATACAAGCATTTCTGTATATCCTATATATTTATGTATATAGTATATATTTATTATTATCTTTATTATATATAGAGATGTTGACATAGCCTTCTCTTGACATTGTAAGTAATAAAATTGATATGGCAAGTGCGGGTTTTTGCAACAAGCTCAAAGTGATATGCAATAACTGAGCAAAATGTAAAAAACCCAACATGTGCTTGACCTGATAAGCAAATTTGCTGTATTTGTTATATCTTATATATGTATATATATTTTGTTATATGCTGAGATAACAAAGAAATGTCTAAAGGTTTGGGGGTAAAGTACGTTCTAGATTATCGTAAGTTCGACGAAAAGTACGGCCAACAAATACAAAAAAATATACATTTAAATAAATAAAGATTGTGCTTTAATTTTTGTTTGTATATACATTTAAATAAAAAAAGATTGTGCTTTAATTTTTGTTTGTATATTTAATATAATTATAATAATATTAAGTTTTATAAAGTATATCAGATAGTAAATCTTCAGTCCGAGAATAAATCGTATATACTCTTATGTATGTACGTCTCGACATATTATTAATATTTCAATAAAGCATATAATCGGCCACCTGGGACCTTTGCTGTGCCCAGGCATATTTTAAATATATATTTTTATACCCGGTACCCATAGGGTACAAGGGTATTATTAGTTTGTGCCAACCGAGAATGTATGTAACAGGCAGAAGGAGGCATCTCCGACCCCATTAAGTATATATATTCTTGATCAGTATCACCAGCCGAGTCGATTTAGCCATGTCCGTCTGTCCGTCTGTCCGTCAGTGTGAAACAACAGATCTCAGAGACTATAAGAGCTAGAGTTACCAAATTTGGTGACAACATTGGAATCTGTTGCACGCAGATCAAGTTTGTTTTAAAATTTGGCCACGCCCACTTCCGCCCTCAAAAATCATAAAAAACCTTAAATAAGCTATACTCGTTTTTTGTCGGGTAAAAGTTAATAAATACAAAAAATTAATACAATAAAGCGGACGTTTCCTGAAAATTTCAGTAAAATCGGATGATAAACATGGGAGATATTAGCAATAAGGTTAGAATTTTAACACATATCCTGAGTCTTCCAGCGGTTTTTTCCATTGAAAATGTTTACATACCTACCGTTGAACGGGGTTTTGATGCTATCAGGCCATCAGGCCCCATTGCCCCTGTTCCTTTTTAGTAATACTTCTTCGACTTCTGTAAACTATTCCAATAATAAATATTGATATTATTTTTGACTACGTGTTTACGCAAATCGTAAACATATTGGGATTGAATAAGACTAATTAGGCGGTAGCAGATAGTCGAGCTATTAGTCACCTTGGCAGTCACTCTTCCCTCTGAGAATAAACCCTATATAGGAATCGACACGCAGTCGAAGCTTCACTTTCAAACATCGTTAATAATTCAATAATGCATATAATCTGCCAGCTGGGACTTTTTCTGTGTCTCCTCGGATTCACGGCTGCTTGCCAGGCCAATGAAGGATATGTAAGTTCGAGTTATAGAGAGCATAGATCTAAATATTAAATCTCTTTTTATCCGCCAGTGTCAGACCCATTGGGATTGCTGCTCTAGGAAGTGTATGACGTACAGCAATAAGTGTGCCACAAAAATGTCTTAATTCAGTTTTTCCTTTTATCAATATTAAAGACAAACTGGTTTTTAAACCAAAGTTAAATTTATAAGTTGACTATTTCTAAACATTTCGGATCTTTGAGAAGATTGCTAATCCACCAAAACCATGGCCAATATCTGAAACCGTAACCAAAAGCGTAACGGAATCTTTTGAACGGTATAATGATGCTACCTGATGTTATCCATTTCCCATTTACTTTTCAGTGTACCGGGAGCTCTGATTGCTACCATTCTACTGGTCGAGACGATTGATTCAAACCGAGAAAGTAATGTTGATAAGAATAAATATTAAACAACAAACAGATATATTATTTTTAAATAATTTCTTTATCAATTACAAAAATTAATAATTATTTTTGAAAATAATATACATATTTATGCGAATTCAACGAAATCAAAAATGCTTTCAAAGAACAAATCGTATTTAATCACAATCCGCAGTATAACGCCTCAGTTGAAGCTCCGCTTTCGCATCCCAAATATGTCAATTATTCTTAAGATCGATTTTCTTGTACTTTTACTGTGTCTCCTTGGGTCCACGACTGCTTGTTCGGATAATGAAGGATACGTAAGCTTGTAAATACGTCAAAGAGATCCTAGATTTATTTCTAAAATCACCTTTTAACTGCCAGTGTCAAACCCATTGGGATTGCTGCTCGGGGAAGTGTATGACGTACCTCAATAGGTGTGCCCTAAAAATGGATGACTCTCGATATCTACATCGCCAAGGACCCGGATCTAACAGAGTTCACTATTCTGGACCAGTTAATCGTGTCGATGATACGTAATCTACGGAAAAACCATATATGACCGTGGATATCATCACTAGGGTCAATTAACTGCTTGGGAATGTAAAAAACCCAACTGATGCCTAACTTGATGATTGTATCGATTGAAAATATAATCTGTAATCTAGACTATAACTTAGTCTATAATAAAATCTATTAAATCATGATGGCAAATAAGAGTTTTTACAATGCATCGTACTTTAAAAGACCTTAAGAAAAATGTATGGTGCTACAGGTCTCAAAAAAATTGATGTGTTGGGTATTAGAATTAAGCCCCATATTTTATCAACCAAATGAGTTTTCATTAAATATACATTATTTAAATTCGTATTTTCAATTTAATTTGTAGTATTACAGAGTCATTAAAACTACAACTACAAGGAACCAACGGATCCCAAGAGTCAGAACAATCGAATGATATTTGCTATTGACCCTAGGTTTTCCAAGGCATAGAACAATAAGCACATTAACAGATGGTAATGCGAAAAAAATAATGACTCGCAATCATATAAAACCCAATTTGGTTTTCTAAAGAAAGCCAATTAATAAAATATGGGGAGTGCAACGCCAAGAAAAGACACCACTTAACCGTGCCGACCTTGACCCATTAAAATCAAGAGGCGTGCCACCCAGTGGCCTTAAAAGGCTGATTACTCAAATATTACGTGTTCCCGCTTTCGGTTTCTATATCTGCGACAGGTACCGTATCTGAGGCATTGGCATTAAATATTGACAGTGGCAATTCCCAAGTATCTCGAGCGTCTTGACACAAATGTAGCCCGATTCTCGACTTAAACAAACAGGGTACAACAAGCCATAGGCGTTGCAACTTCCAATTAATTAATGTCTCTGGGTCAGTGAGTCAATAATGATGGGGTTTAAAAGCCAAGTTGAGACCTGAGTTGGTTCTCAGTTCTCTGTGCGTTAGACACCGATTTGAAATCACTATGTTGGCCCTCGTATTGGTTTTGCTAGTCGTGGCTGTAAGTGAAGGTTTACATAAAATCTTAGTTAAGATATCAGACTTATTTAATATTCAATACTTGCCACTCTATTTTTACTATACTCTTAACTATTTCCCCATGGGTAGGCCCAAATTCAAGCTCTGCCTGCCGGCATTGACTCCGGTGCCAAGGATGCCAAATTGCCTGGGATTTCGAAGCCACCGATACAGCAGCAGTTGAATCCACTAAATCCGGATGAGGTCACCCTGTTCACCAACATGTTCCTCAGCTTATTCCGTGGAGTGGCTGACTACAGAAATCTGGTGGCCGCCGATTCTGTCCAAAGCGTTTGGCAGAGTCCGCCAGTTGTCGACTTCAGTCACCGACTCTTTGCCACCTAGATAATATTGTCATTCGATCCGAAGCTGTTTTTGCGCCAACCAAACTGTAATTGCAATGATAATAAACAAATTCTGGTTTCTTTTAAATTGCTAACACCAAAAAGGGGTATATAAGAGGGAAACCAATAGAGCCTTAGTTAGCAGTCCACGATGAGGTTCCTTGCCATAATTCTAATAGCTGTCCTTACATTATTTCTTCATGAATCTTCCACTGCTTTACGATCCCAAATTAATAGAGTACCATACGGAATGGCGGAATTTGGAACGTTTCGTGGTAAAGACCTTTCAATGGTGATGCCCCTAAATAAAAATCTAACTCAGGTAACTATTATATTTTTGATTTCTAAATTGATTTATGTTTCAGTATATATATTCCCCAGATGGAACGTCTGAATTGGGCCGATAAATGTAGGCCGTTTAGACGCAGATGCACTATGGCCGAGCATTGTTGCAGCATGAAATGCCTTGTTTATATGAAACGCTGCAACGCCTAACACATGTATTTAAATAAAATTGTGTTTACAACTTGTGCGATATAATGAATACTGCGATTATATAATATTTAATTCATATAATATTAGTATAAACTTCAAAATGGCTATTCTGTGGCATTTTTGGCTATATTTGTTCAAAGTGTGAACGCACAAAACCGGGGATGATTACTAACTATAATCGAATATGTATCGAGTATTTGGTTCGCAGCACTAAAAACGAAAACTTCAACCAGGACAGCGTCAAAGTAAAAGCATGTCGTGCACAATCAAAATGGAGAAAACTGAAGATCCGAACGAGAATCAAGAGAGACTCCGCATCCAAATTGATTGCGACGCTATAACTGAAAATGTCCACCGGGCTGTGAATAGATTTCTCGCGACTCCATCGGCCGAGCAGAAGCGTAATCTGGTTAAGATAGAATCAAAGGCGCTGCCTTATAAGCCAAAGCCAACAATGACGACAAGGCCAATCGCTAAAATCTCTATGATGAAAATAAAATGCGACGATGTAAATGAGGTTATCGAAAAAACTATCAGCGAGTTTTTTAACTCTCCACCGCCGGCACAGCCGAATCGCAAGCTAGTGAAACCAGAACCCAGCACGGTGCCGAAAATGCCAACACAGATGGAAAAGCATAATGAGCAGAAACGCAAAAACCCGTTTCTGGAAGGATCTTTGGAGGTGCTGAAGCGTATTAAGGACGAGAAGCAGGAGAACCCGTAAAATCTGATTCAAGAGGACCACTTGGAGGAACGAAAAAAAAGCGGCTGAAGCAGAGGAGGAACCTTTTTCTACGATTTCCAAATCACATAATACACCAGGCCTTTAAGGGCTTTGCATTCCGAAAAAAGCATTATATAATTTTCTGTCAATTTTCCAAGTACTTTGAGAATCCTTACACTTAAAATACATTTCCATTACTTTTGAAAACTCGAATATGTAAACTGAAGTAATCTCAAATACACAAGTCATCTACATATGTATGTAAAAATTCACATAATTGAATAATTCTGTTAATAAATTCATATAAAATAAAGAAAATCTGCATTCCAGAAAATATTGTTCTCTCTCTTTTTCTCTCTATCCTTATCTATGTACAGATGTATGAAGTATGTATGTATCAAACTAACGATATCTTCATGCAGCCATTACTGAAGGTAGTCTCGTCGCAGTGTTGCCAGAGTCGCTTTTTTCCCGTCAAATTAAGCTTTTTTTTAAGCCCATTTGTTAGAAATATTTACACACGGCGGGCAGCGGGAATTCTGGCTTTTTATTTTTGATAAATGCTTTTTTCCGATTTTTTTTGGGTATGCTTAAATAACAAAATGTATGCTCAAAAGAATGATACAATTATTAGTGATACTGTACTAGGACTTAAGACATGGTTGTATTATGATTAAGATCAGACGAAAATGGTAAAATAAATTTGGGAATACAAAAATTATATTTTACGAATATATTTGAGGATTAAGAACTTTATCAAAAGAATTTAAACAAAAGCAACGCCTCTTTTCAAACTTAAAATTATTAAAAATGCAATTATAAGAAAAACTTCAATTCATTAATTAGGCCAGAAATGAGAAAAACTTGAATATCTCAAAAACTGTCGATAAGATCGGATTAAACTCTAAACCGAAATTCATGATAATTTTTCCCCTTTGTTTAAGATACCGTGCATGTTGGCTCATCCTCTGTGAGAGTTTCAAGAATAATTTAAAAGTTTGCGTCGAATCGGTATTGTTAAACATCGAAAGGGACAAATTGCTATCGGTTCCCCAACGCATGGTATAATTTCCTTATATTTGCCAAATTACCAATGACTTAATGCTATGTTCTCAAAATCTGTCGATACGTTTATAATGAAGCTTTCACCAAATATTTTTAATTCGATCCCGAATACGCCTCTAATCCGTGCATATTGGCTCATCCTCTGAGAGACAAGTTTTATGACATTGAATATTTTCCAATCCAATCGATATTTAAGGTGCCTGCGGTTGCCAAATCTGCCCAAACCCAATATAAAACATTAGTAAATGTATTATTATAACATGTTGGAACTTTATTTTGTTCGATTTAATGGTTTATAACGAAATAATTCAAAAATAAAAAACCCCTTCATGTTCCATTTTCCACCATTCCGTTTCGATGCTAAAGCCTAGTACTCAGATCGACGAAAAGTGTTTCTAAGCAGTGCGAGAGGGTCACCTATTCACCTCTCGTTTTGACTCAATGCTTAGTCACACTTTTCGTCGATCTGAGTACTAGCCTTAAGGGTTCAGATAGAGTGCGCGCTGAGACGAAGACGAAAAACTGAACAGAACTATTTGTATGAATTCAGGCGAAACTGTTAATAATGCTTCCGAAGAAGACTATATAAAACGCAAGCAAATCGTCTTCAGCTTCGTCTTCAGCTTCAGCGCGCACTCTGTTTGCACCCTAAAGCTACGTACTTAGACACGCAAAAAGTGTTCCTAGGCATTGAGTCAAAACGAGAGGTCAGTAGTTACCCTCTCGCTCTATCGCACGGCTTAGGAACACTTTTCGCGAGTCGGAGTCGTAGTTCACCGACGCTAATTTGACGCAAAAAGTGTTCCTAGGCATTGAGTCAAAACGAGAGGTCAGTAGTTACCCTCTCGCTCTATCGCACGGCTTAGGAACACTTTTCGCGAGTCGGAGTCGTAGCTCACCGACGCTAATTTGACGAACATAGTATTTTTGGCTATATTTGTTCAAAGTGTGAACGCAGAAAACAAGCGATGATTACAAACTATAATCGAATATGTATCGAAAATTTGGTTCGCATCACTAAAAACGGAAACTTCAGCCAGGAAGCACGTTTCGAGCACAATCGAAATGGAGAAAACTGAAAATCCCAACGAGAAGCAAGAGGCACGCCACATCCAAATTGATTGCGGCGTATTGAGTAATATGGTAAAGGTAGAACGCAGTTCGGTGCCTAAAAAGCCAACCAAGATGGCGCAGCCAAAAAATCCGCTTAAAATCAAAATGATGACAATGGAATGCGACGCTATAAATGAGGATGTCGAGAAAGTTATCCACCGTTTTTTTGACTCTCCACCGCCGGCAAAGCCGAATCGCGTGCTTGTGAAACAGGAACCCAGCACGGTGCCTAAAATGCCAACACAGATGGCCAAGCAAAATGAGCAGAAAGTGCCGAACGAGATGAAACGCAAGAAACCACTTCTGGACGGATCTTTGCAGGAGCAGAGACGTATAAAGGTCGAGATGAATCGCATGCTAGTGAAACCGGAACCCAGCACGGTGCCTGAAATGCCAACACAGATGGCCAAGGAAAATGAGCAGACGGTGCCGAACGAGATGAAACCCGAGAACTCTCTTCTGGAAGGATCTTTGGATGAGCTGAAGCGTATAAAGGAGGAGAAGCAGGAGATCCCGTAGAATCCGATTCAGAAGGAGCATTTCGAGGAGCAAAAAAAAGCGGCAGAAGCAGAGAAGGAAACTTTTTCAACGATTTCCAACACACATAATACCCCAGGCCTATAAGGGCTTTTCATTCCGAAAATGCATTATATAATTTTCTGTCAATTTTCCAAGTACTTTGAGAATCCTTACACTTAAAATACATTTCCATTACTTTTGAAAACTCGAATCGAATATGTAAACTGAAGTAATTTCAAATACACAAATCATATACATACGTATAAATACACATGATTGAAAAATTCTGTTAACAAATTCATATAAAAATAAAGAAAATCTGCATTTGAGAAAATATTGTTCTCCCTCTCTCTCTTTCCTCATCTATCTGCATATGTACATGTGTATGTATGTGTCAAAATAACGGCATCTTCCTGCGCCATTTGTTTTGTTGTACCAAAACTTTAATCAGCTGTTGGACGCTAACAGACCCCATCCATTTTCTCTGTATGAACAGAGGCAGTGCTGCCGATATTTCTGATGGAAAAACGCTACTTCTAGCTTGGAGTTGCCAATGACATGTACCTTATTTTTAAATTGGCGAATTTAATGTAATGTATATAAATGTATATAGTTTCTCTATTAAAAAAAATATAATTGGAATAAATAATAACTAATCATTCGTGCAACTTAATAATAAATTACGGGATATTATAATTCTTAGCGGGAAACAAGCTGTCCGCCAGCGATCTGGCAACTCGCTGCCCACAAAAGAAAAACAAACCAAGGCAAGAAAAAAAGACAAACGCAAATTGCGTCTCACAACGAGAATAAAAGGAATTTGTGCGAAAATGTCGGAGATCAAGGCGTTGGAGCACGCCACGCTCAAGGTGCCATACGAGATGCTGAACAAGCGCTTCCGCTCCGCGCAGAAGATCATCGACCGCGAGGTGGACCAGGTGACCAACGTATCGCGTCAGGTGGAGAAGGCCTTGGAGTGCGAGGGCCCCATCCTGTCGGACGTGACCAAGCTGATGGGCAACGTGGCCCAGAAGCTGCAGGTGCTCAAGCGCAAGGCGGAGGAGAGCATCAACGACGAGCTGAGCGTCACCCAGATCTGCAAGCGCAAGTTGGAGCATCTCAAGGGCATCACACCGCCGAACAGTGTGACGGGAGACTTGTGGCAGGGATCGGTGGACCAGTGGAAGCGCATCCGGCTGGACAGACTGGTCATCGAACATCTGCTGCGCATGGGCTACTACGAGACCGCCGAGGAGCTGGCCGCCAGGTCGGATGTGCGCCATTTGACCAACCTGGACATCTTTCAGACGTCGCGCGAGGTGGAGGACGACCTGGCCAGCCACAGCACCACCAAGTGCGTGCTCTGGTGCATCGACAACAAGTCAAAGCTGCGCAAGATCAACTCGACGATTGAGTTCAGCCTGCGGGTGCAGGAGTTCATCGAGCTGGTGCGCCAGAACCAGCGCTTCGAGGCAGTGAAGCACTCGCGGCGCTACTTCCCCGCCTACGAGAAGACGCAGCTGAACGAGATCTGCCACGTGATGGCCCTGCTGGCCTATCCCTCAGATGCAGAGGCGGAGCACTACCGCAAGTACATGGACCCGCAGCGCTGGCAGCAGCTGGTGCTGGACTTCCGTCACGAGAACTATCGCCTCTTCCAGCTGTCCAGCACTTCCGTGTTCTCGGCGGCCGTCCAGGCGGGTCTTTCGGCTTTGAAGACACCCCACTGCTACGCCCAGACCTGCCGCAACCTCAATTGCCCGGTCTGCCAGGAGGATCTCAACCGCATCGCCCTCAAGTTGCCATACTCGCACTGCGTGCAGAGCCGCCTCATCTGCCGGGTGACGGGGCTGCCGCTCAACGAGCACAACCAGCCGATGATGCTGCCCAACGGCCAGATCTTTGGCCAGATGGCTCTGCCGGACATCACCAAAGACGACGGCACCGTGACCTGTCCGGTGACCAATACCAAGTTCTCCAACCCCAAGATCGAAAAGGTCTTTGTGATGTAAGCGGCGGGAGATCTCCCGGCGGTCTCCCTCTCTTCCTCCTCCCCTTCCCATCAGCACTAAGTTAAGCAAGGAACGACTCTATTTTTGAACATGTAACTCCAAAACTATTGTGTACACCTATGTCTAATATTATTATTACTATTGATAAGCGACTTGGAGCGCTGGCGAACGCCCTCGATTTGAATTCCGATTACGATACATCGGCGGTCGAAGCTGAAGCTGCTGCTGCTGCTGCGCATGCGCAGGTCTATTGATTAGTCGATTCCGCAACGCGTCCACGGATTGGCAGAGCAGAGCAGTCAGTGCGTCGAGGTTGATTCACGCGAACGGCGTAATTCGACGACCCTCCTCGAAAGTGGCACACTATGCACACACACCTAACACCACTTATACATATATTACATTAAAATAAAAATCAAAATCAAATAAAGGTTAAATCGTACGAAACCAGTCAACGGCCGTCACTTGTCAATTAAACGTGAAGTTCCCAGCTTTTCGCCACCGGATTTGTTATTGTTGAACGCGCGCACGGCGGCGCCTTCCCTCGCGTCCCTCGCTTCCCTCGGGGGAAATTGTGAAAATTTACACCAGAAATCTGTGTGACGCCGTTGCAACTCTAGGAGGAACAGCTGCGAGCAACAACAAACCACCAGGCCGAGGCCGAGCCAGCGGATACATAAACAAGAGCCCGCTGCAACCCCTCGGAACCAGAGCCAGAGCCAAAGCCAAAGCCAGAACCAAACCACCACCACTTGTACCCCATCACCACCAACAAAACAACAAGACCTCCGTCTCTGCCTCCGCCTCTGTTTTCGCTCTGCTGTTAATATTAATATCAACTATCAGGATCCACGGGCTCCGGCAATATGGCACTGGACTTTGTGGCCACCTATAAAGTTCTGGTGCTGGGCGACTCCAATGTGGGCAAGACCTGCATCGTGCACAGATACTGCGATGAGAAGTACTACGACACATACATCTCCACCATAGGTAAGACCCAGTCAGAAGCTGGAGACAGCTGCAGCCGAAATAGTAGAACTTTATTCTAGATTCTGTGGAATTAGAGAAGGCATACATTTGGTAAAACGATTCCGATTAAAAATGTATATTTACATATACATTCATCATTAGTCCCCGAAATTTGTAAACTCGTAAACTCCTATTTTATTTAATATTTTCTTCGATTCTAAGAATATAAAATAAACAACAAAGAAAGCTAGCTTCGGTAAGCCGAAGTTTGCATACCCTTGCAGTCTGCCAGTGGATCACTGAAAATCGATTCATTTTGGTAAAATGGAAAAAATATCGAAGTTTGTACATTTTTATAACATTTACCTACACATTTTACATTTTACATGTTCTCCGATCTTAACAATATTAAAACCGTAGTTCTAAAACCGTAAAAAACAGCTGTATCTCAAAATTTATAGAAATACGTTGAAAAACAGAGAAGTTATAATTTTTTGCACATTAATTTCGCCATCATTCCTATGGCAGCTATTGGATATAGTGGTCCGATTTCAACCTTTTTGCCTTACATATATACTGCTTGCAAAAGAATTAAGAATTGGCTGTTGATGCTGATCAAGAATATATATACTTTATGGGGTCGGAGATGCCTCCTTCACTGCATTGCAAATATCATGGCAAAATTATAATACCCTCTGCAAGGGTATAATGAATATTTTCATAGAATTTGACAGTTTATTATGAAGTCACATTAATTTCCAAGAATATCAAATACATAAGTTAGATGTTTCCAAGTTCTATTGGCTTAACCGCTGCTGTTAGCACACATATGTACACACTGTCACATCCTTTTATCCCATCTCATCTTCCCCCCCAGGTATAGACTTCAAGCAAAAGCTGATTAACCTCGATGGCGTGCCCATAAAGCTGCAAATCTGGGACACGGCCGGGCAGGAGCGATTCCGAACGCTGACCACGGCGTACTATCGCGGTGCCATGGGCATCCTGCTCATGTACGATGTTACCAATCTGGAGAGCTACAATAACTTGTCCTACTGGTTGCGCAACATCCAGGAGAACGCCTCGCCCGATGTGGTCAAGGTGCTGGCGGGCAACAAATGCGAATGCTCGGCCACCCAGCGCATGGTGGACAAGGAGAGAGGCGAAAAGGTGGGTTTATAATCCAACCACGTTGGGATTGGGGGCGGCAATTGACACTTTGAATAATTTCCAGATTGCCGAGAACTTTGACATGCCCTTCTTCGAGGTGTCGTGCAAGTCGAACATAAATATCGAGGATGCCTTCCTGTCGCTGGCTCGCAAAATTCGCGAACAAAGAGAGCGTCGGGTGAGTAACTCACGCATTTCCACAATGTGAGAGATATATAATACGATATCTAATACTCGATTTTGTAGGGCGACAACTTTGACAACGACGAGAGCAAAGACAAGAAATCACCCGGCTCCAACGGCCTCGGCACCTTTAGTCTCGGCAGTCTTTCCGGCGAGAATCGCTGCACTTGCTAAGTACTCATCGATGGATTACGATGCGATCGCAAAACCGCAAAACAGCAAACCGCAAAACCTGAGAACCAGTTGTCCAAAGCTATTGAGCGTTGAGTAGCATTGTAGCCAAGTTCGTGCCCTGCATTGCAATGCCCACGAGAAGCGTTCAGATTGTGCATTTTAAGGTACACATAGTCCAAGAGAAGAGATAGCATAAATATTTTAGCATATTCCTGCAAATACATAAACGGTCGATTATACATGCATATTGTCTCGATTCCAATAATTATAATCTAATGCTAAATACATTTATACTCGTAAGAAACTGAATCTGTGTTTTACTGAGGGATTTTTAGATGCGAACTGAAGGTTAACGATGTGACCCGACCCCCTTTCCAATTAACATTGATTATTCCGAATCGTGGCTCTGCAAATATCGCTCTCATTTCCAATCCAATTGCTTATGATAATGTCCCCCGGCCCCGGGCTGTCCAATTATCACTGATAACGTTTGACGGACATGTCCCACAAGCCCATTCCCCCAGGTCGCCTGGCAACCAATATGGCCACAACTCCGGCTCGAGCATGGACAATATTATACAATAGACAGGACACGGAGCCAAAGTCGTTGGTTGTGGCCGCCGCTCTCGAAGGAGATGAAGAAGTTCCGCGCCAAGGCGAGCTCCCTGCCCATTTTCAACGGTAGGATAACGGACGCCACCACACTGACCACCACCTCGCTGCAGTTGCCACTGGGACAGGTGCCGCCGCGGAAGAAATCCACCTGCTCCCGGGTTCTGCCTACGGTTTTCACCATAACGGACGGCACTACCGGAGCAGCCAGTACCTCCCTGGCGGAGGCCATGTCCAGTAGCAAGGCTCAGGGACCTGCAGCCCGACAGGACCAGCTCCTGCAGCTCAGCGTTCCCCGGGAGGCGGCGGCACTGGTTGTGGCTGGTCCGGAGTTGGCCAACTACGAGAAGGTGCGGGTGGTGGGCCAGGGCTCCTTCGGCATCGCCATCCTGTACCGACGCAAGTCCGACGGCCATCAGATCGTCTTCAAGCAGATCAATTTGAGCGAATTGACGCCGCCGGGTCGGGATCTGGCCATGAACGAGGTGGATGTGTTCTCGAAGCTGCATCATCCCAACATAGTCAGCTACCTGGGGAGCTTCATCAAGGACAACACGCTGCTCATTGAGATGGAGTACGCGGATGGCGGAACGCTGGCCCACATCATAGCCGAGCGTCAGGGCAAGCAGCACTTCCCGGAGCGGTACATAATCGCGGTGTTTGAGCAAATCTCCAGCGCCATCAACTACATGCACTCGGAGAATATCCTGCATCGGTGAGAAGGGTTCTGAAGGTTATATAAGATATTGTTATGGGTGTTTCCTATGTCTGCAGGGACCTGAAGACAGCGAATGTGTTCCTGAACAGACGAGGCATTGTCAAGATTGGCGACTTTGGCATTTCGAAGATTATGAACACCAAGATTCACGCCCAGACGGTTCTGGGCACACCCTACTATTTCAGTCCCGAGATGGTAAGGGATCCTATCCCTCTAGAGCCTTCATTCTATTCTTTTTAATACTCCAGTGCGAGGGCAAGGAGTACGACAACAAGAGCGACATTTGGGCTCTGGGCTGCATCCTGGGCGAGATGTGCTGCCTGAAGAAGACCTTCGCCGCCTCCAATCTCTCCGAGCTGGTCACCAAGATCATGGCCGGCAACTACACCCCAGTTCCCTCGGGCTATACCTCGGGATTGCAAAGCCTCATGTCCAATCTGCTGCAGGTGGAGGCCGCCCGGCGACCCACTGCCTCAGAGGTTCTGGTCTATTGGATTCCGCTGATATTCCGCAGCCTGGGAAAGAACAAGGGGTGAGCCGGGAAGCCTTACATTTTCTCTCCTTCAATAACCGATCTGTCTCAGCTACTCCTACGAGGATGATGTGGGTGGCTCCAGTGGCAAACACCTGGCAGCTGTTGTCCCCGCCGCCGGCCACAGCAACGTGTCCATGGAACTGGAGCTGCCCACCGCCCAGACGGAGACCAAACAGCTGATGAGCGCGGAGACGGCAGCGCCGCACGAGATCCTCGAGAAACGGTAAGCAGTTGACTCCCAGTTGGACTCACCACTAACCCCAGTGACCCCTCAGATCCGTGCTCTACCAGCTGAAGGCCTTTGGCACCTGCTTCAGCATGGCTCCGATTCAGCTGCCGCCCAAGGCCGTCATTGTGGGCGTAGCCATGTCGGACTCCCACTTCGTGGTGGTCAACGAGGATGGATCGGCCTACGCCTGGGGCGAGGGCACCCACGGCCAGCTGGGGCTCACCGCGCTGGAGGCCTGGAAGCACTATCCCAGTCGGATGGAGAGCGTGCGCAACTACCATGTGGTGGGCGCCTGTGCCGGCGACGGCTTCACCATTTTGGTCACCCAGGCTGGGAGCCTGCTCAGCTGCGGCAGCAACGCCAATCTGGCTCTGGGGCAGGACGAGCAGCGCAACTACCACACTCCCAAGTTGGTGGGCCGACTGGCGGACGTGAGGGTGGAGCAGGTGGCTGCCGGACTCCACCACGTCCTGGCCCTGAGCCGGGAGGGGGCGGTCTATGTGTGGGGCACCAGTGCCAGCGGAGCCCTCGGGCTGGGTAACTACCAGCATCAGCAGTGAGTTTCTAAATGAAACTTAAACTTTATTCTTTCTTTCTTAAGCAAATCCCTCCTTACTTCCGTCAGGAAATTCCCCCAAAAGATTCTGCTGTCACATGTGAAGACCAAACCCACCAGGATTTACTGTGGTCCTGACACCTCCGCCGTGCTGTTTGCCAACGGAGAGCTTCATGTCTGCGGCAGCAATGATTACAACAAGCTGGGTTTCCAGAGACCAGCAAAGATCACTGCATTTGTAGGTAGCTCTATTTGCATCACTATCCCTACTGCCAACTGTGGCCTTTCAGAAAAAAGTCCAACTGCCGCACAAGGTGATCCAGGCCTGCTTCTCATCCACTCACTCGGTGTTCCTCGTGGAAGGTGGCTATGTGTACACTGTGGGTCGCAATGCGGAGGGTCAGCGGGGGATCCGGCACTGCAACTCGGTGGATCATCCCACCCTGGTGGATGCCATCAAGGCGCGATATATTGTGGTTTGTAGTGCTTTCCAAGGGTACAGGGTTGCCAACTCAAGTTAAAACCTTCCGCAGAAGGCCAACTGCAGCGATCAGTGCACGATTGTGGCCTCGGAGGACAACATCATCACGGTTTGGGGCACCCGCAACGGCCTGCCGGGGATTGGCTCGAGCAGCAGCGGCCTGGGCATGCAGATTTGCACACCCAACACCGAGCTGGAGCTGGGCAACAACACGGCGGCGTTCACAAACTTTCTGGCCTCGGTTTACAAGTCCGAGTTGATACTGGAGCCAGTGGATATATTGGCGTAAGCATCACTTTCCGAAAGAGATTTAATTTAAATAATTAACTTGATATCCTGCAGATTATTTTCGTCCAAGGAGCAGTGCGATCGCGGCTATTACGTGCAGGTTCACGATGTCTATCCCCTGGCTCACAGCGTCCTGGTTTTGGTGGACACAACCACGCCTCTGATTTCCTCCTATGAGGGCGAGTATCCCCAATAAATCCGAGCAATTCGTGGCGATTATTCGCATGTCTGTCATGCTGTTTTATTGATAATACATTTATTTATCCAAATGTAAGTGTAGAAGCTTAAACTACAACTAAAGCGAACTAGAGTAGAAGCAACGCTCCGTGGGCGCTGTGGGAAAGGTCATTCAGTGGGGCGTAGGGTGCTGGTATGGTTGGTTGCCTCTTGTGAAATGCACGTTGCCCGCCGCCTAGTAGCGCGACACCTGTCCGCTGTAGCGATCCTGAGCGGGACGGCTGGCGCCGTATATGCCGCCAGTAGCACCGCCGCCGCCGCCGCCGCTGCTGTTGCCCTGATAGCCGCCGGTTGAGCGATCGTTGTAGCCGCGATCAAAGCGACCCTGAACCGGTCCCTGACGTGGCCAGGTGTTGTCATCCACGGGCGCCGACTTCTGCCACGAATTGTTGCTATGCATATTCGAGGACATGCCGTTGTTGCTGTAGGACTTCATCTGGTTACCGCCGCTACCGCTACCGCCCAGGTGGGAGCTACCGCCACCCGATGAGGGGGCCCAGATGTTGACGTTGTTCGAGCTGCTGCCGTAGCCTCCGCCGCCGGCGGCGCTGGAGTTGTCATAGCGCTTGTTACTGAAATTATTGGAAGGATTATAGTTAGAAGGAAAGTAAATTGATTTAGGAACTTAAAGGTGAATACCAGAACCACAAACAAGTTAACATTTTTAGGTACATGCTTTATTATTCTAATTTGTTAAATAAATATTCATTTAATATAAATAATACTTCGAATGGAAAGCTGCGTTTAACTTACAGGCTCTGCGAATCGTCGCGTCTGTAGTTCGAGGTGTTGTTGCGATCCGAGTCGTTGTAGCGTCCACCGCTACTGCTGGCGTTGTTCTTGTTCACATAGGAGCTGGCGCCCCCGCCCGCGTTGTTCTTGTGCAGATACGAGCTGCTGGAGCCGCCTCCAACGGTGCCAGACAGTGGCAGGTGACGCACCTCCACGTCGCGCTTGTAGTCGTCGCGCTTGCTGGACGAAGTGTAGTCGTGCTTGGAGCTGGACACGCCGTAGTCATTGCCGCTCGAGCGCTTGGTGGGCAGGGACGAGTAGTCGTCGACCGCATTGCGCTTGGAGCCCGACGAGGCCACATAGTCGTTGCGCTTGTTGCCGTAATCCAGGCGCTTGTTGGAGCTCGAATAGTCATCCAGAACGCGTTTGGTGCTCGACGAGGAGCCGTAGTCATCATGCTTCTTGTCATAGGTGCTGTAAGTCAGTAGGTTTCAGGTAAATCAATGGATTTGTTTCAGTTTTTAAGCAGAGAATCTCACCTGCGAGAGCTGACTAGATTGGTATCGAATCTGGGTGGTGGCGGGGCATCAAAGATGGCTGTGCGCTTGCGATCGGTCACGTCTCCGTAGCGGTCATCGGTGCGCTTGCTTACGACACGCTTGACAGGATCCTCGCGAGACTCCATAATCCTGTGCGGGTGAGCGAGAGGAAGAGAGATGGAAGAGACAAGAAGAGTTCGGTTAGCAAGGCTGGCAGTGGCTGGGGAGATGGGGAATGGGGTTGGGAGGTGGAGCTCTCAGACTCGGGGGGGCTTTAGACTAGGATCATCATCATCATCATTTTGAATCAGTTTAGAGTCGAAGAAACAACGTGGAGGAGGCTGGCAGCTGGCAGCAACTTAAGTTAACGCACTAATCTCCGAAAGAGAGTACAAAATAAACATATATAGATAGAGATATATCTGTGTTGTTGTCTCTGCGCTGGCACGAGTGCAACGCGGTACGATTTGTTTTGTTTTTGTTTTGGTTTTTGTTTTTGTTAGCATACTTCATCTGTTGCCGCTTCAGCTCGAGGCGCTCCAGCTCGATTTTCTCGCGCTCCAGCTTCTGGCGCTCCCGCTCCATGCGCAGCAGCTCGGCCTTCTCGCGCTCGAGCCGCTCCCGCTCGACGGCCAGCTTGCGTCGCTCCTCGGCCAGGCGCTCCTCCTCGATGCGCTGCCGCTCGCGTGCCTCCCGGCGACGACGCTCCTCCTCGCGCAGCTCACGCTCCCGCTCTCGGAGGCGCTGGCGCTCACGCTCCTCGCGTATCTTCTGGTAGGAAAGCATTTCGCGTTGGCGGCGCTCACGTTCCCGCTGCCGCTGCGAGATCTCGCGGTCGACATCGCGAGGATTGCGGCCGGGACGATGATCCTGGTTGCCGGCGGACCCCTTGTGGCCTCCAGTGCCAGATCGCTCGCGATCGTGGCGCCTATCCTGGCTGGCGGCCGACTTGCCCCTGTCATCGGTGCGGCGCTGATTGCGCTCCCTGTTGCCGCCGCCACCCTCCTTGCCGCCGTCGCGCTTGGAGTCGCCGCTGTTGCTTGACTTGTTGTCGCCGCTTCCATCGCCGCCGCCCTTCTTGTCGTCGCCACCGCCACCGTTGGTGCTGGAGCCCTTGCCACTTCCGGACTTCTTGCCGCCGTCGTCTTCCTTCTTCTTGTTGGTGTTGCTGTTGGTTCCAGCGTCGCCCTTGCCCTTACCCTCCTTGGAGTTGGTTGAGCTGCCGCCGATCTCGTTCTTGGTGCGTTCCACCGAAATGATGCGTCCATGCAGCTCGGTGCGATGGAGATTCTCGATGCACCGCGATGCATCACCGGAGGAGGACATGGTCACGTAGCCGTAGCAGCGGGTGCCGGGCGTACGCGTGTTGGTGACCACCTTGGCGCCGATCACCTTGCCGAACTTGGAAAAGATCGCCTTGAGGTCGCTGGCACGGGTGAGAGTGGAAAGGCCGGAGACCCAGAGATTGCGCGACAGCGTCGCCTGCTTGTTGTTCGAGGAGTTCGAGGAGTTGGCACCATTGCCAGCACCCGATCCTGGGCCCGAACCGGACTTGCTGCCAGCGGCACTGGATGCTGCGGAGGATGCGGCGGCACCGGCTGCTGCTGCTGTCGATGATTTCTCTGCAAGTTCCATGTAAATAATAATATTGGAAGAGAGTTATGGTCAGAGCTGTGAGTGGCTGTAACTGGTTAACTGTTTTGGTTTATGATACGGTCTTTGGGGGAAGCATGTTGTGAACGCACACATTTTGTAGCTTAGCTGCTGCCGATGTTGGAGTTTAGAGCGCAATCATCGCAAGATTACCGACACAAACGTCACCTAACGGAGCGAAGAGAGTGTGAATTTGATCAGGCTGCTGGCTGCTGGTGGTAGATCGTCGAACGCTGCGGCTGGGTCCAGGATGGAGAGAGGATAGAGAGTAGGGATGTTTGGTCCACAGCCTGCAGCTCAGAAAACTCCAAAAGCCGTCCATATCCTGCGATCCCTCTGAGCTGCCGTGAAGTGTGGAATGCGGGAGTAATCCTTGAGCAGAAGGCCTTTGTCCGTTACTGCAGCTTCCGGCATCAGCAAAGGAATGATTCCTTCCAGTTATCAACTCGATTTCTGTCTGCTACTCAACAGATTTTTGTTCTCCATGTTCTTAGAGACATGTGTTCTGATAGTCTGCCTCTTTCCGCCCTGGAGCATGTCAGGATCGAAGTTTCCGTTGAAGCAAACTGGAACAAAATACGATTAGATTCGACGTAGTGGGTCCAACGCCGCTGCTGCGCCTCCTTGGTGCTTTCCAAGTCCCTTGCTGTCCGTTTCCATGTCCATATCTCCTAACCAAATTCACACTCTCTTGCACAATCTTTGGCACTTGGTCCTTATAAGTACGGCTCAACTTTTGTTGAGATTATCGACCTTAACTGGGGTTCATGCTTGGCCCGAACAATCAATCCCAAACGCAAAACCTTCCGAACATACACACCGAACTTAGCCATGCTAGAACTGTAACTTAAATTACCTTTATCATCCTTTGGGTTTATCGATTTTCCAGACGACTTTTGATCGCTGTTCAGAAAGATTAAATAGTTAGTTCAGTTAGAGAGAACGAGGACTAGTCACTAACCTAGCATCTTTTTTGTCAGAGGATTTGTCATCCTTCTTCTTGGAGCGTGCGCTCTCGTCACTCTTCTTGTCGGCACTCGAGTTGGATTTGTCTGATTTGTTGGCCGGTTTTACTGCAAATTGTACTAGGTAAAGTTAGTCTTTTGGCTCTGGTAGAATAATATTTAGATTCAAAAACAAAAAAGATGCAGAATACCGAAACAGAAAATCTCTCAACAAGTTCAAAATGTTTAACGAGAACTGAAATGTAAATGTATTCGCAGTAAGTTGTGAAACCGGAAAGAGGCGGGGAAAATGAATGTATACAGAAAATCAGTGACGATTCCCCTGAATGTAAAATGTTTCAAGCATCTATAGCACTCACCAGACTTAATAGACTTGTCGTCGGGAGCCTGAACAGAAAACAAATTGGATTAGAATAGGGCAATCTCGGGAACGGAGCTTCTTGTTTACCTCATCGTGCAGCAGCTTCTGCTCATCCTCTCCAATTGTCAGATTGATGGACTCGTCATTGTCCATGTTTACGGTATCACCGGTATTCTCCTCCTCGCCCTGGATTTCATTGCCGGCCTCGGCATCATTCTCGCCATTGTTCTCGGCCCCATCCAAATTATCGCCTTCGGGCTCCTCACCATCTCCGGCCCCATTCTGCTGCTCATCATCATCGTACTCGTCCTCATCATCGTCATCGAGGATCACGCACTCATCGTCCACATCCCCCACCTGGTCAATCTCGTGCCCATCATTGTCCTCGTGATGGGAGAAGTCGTTGCCATTCTCGGCTTCCTGAACCTGCTGCTCCTCATCTACGTCGATGGGTTCATCCTTAACGACCACCTCCCCGGAAAGCGGAATCATGGGCAGCGGAAACGGTTTCTTGGCCTTTGCACCCGGCGTTATCAAGTGGGTGGCCGGGTCTAGTCCCTCCTCCTTAAGTGCCTGGAAAATGTGCACGCACACACGCAAACACACCCAAATATATGTAGACATGAACACACATACAAGCGAACGCAGCAATTGCACAACTGACTGCGCTTCTAACGGTCTTCCCACCCGGACAGGCACCGGAGCGCGCCGGTGGGTGTGCACTCACCTTCTCCAGACGGTCGATGAGCACCGCCTTCGGGCCCACAGTCTCCAGCTCGCGCTGTTCCAGCTGGTCTTTTAGGTCGCATACGCGCAACTCGCAGATTTTCTTGCCTTGCTCGGGCATGTTCACTTGTGCTCGGTCACTGGGTCACTATTCTTATTAAAATTACGACTGGGACGCGCGCTCTAAATCGGAGAACTCAAATTCACAATTACTTTTTCTCGTCTCGAAACGTGTGAAAAGTGAAAAGTGAAAAGCTGTCAAGTGATACACACAAATTCAGCAGCGTTGCCAGACAGACGAAAATTTTGCTTTCCCTAAAAAATCCCAAAGAGTCGATATTTCACCCTAAAAAATCCTGAACAAAAACGTGAAGATCTAGAGATGGGTGAACAAAAACGTGAAGATCTAGAGATGGGTGAACAAAAACGTGAAGATCTAGAGATGGGTGAACAAAAATCTCGGCGATCAGAGTGACCAAGTGCGATGTGTGACTGTTTCAGTGTTACCAGATGAAAATGTTGCTTTCCCCTAAAAAATCTCGAATAGTTCACCCTAAAAAATCCTGAACAAAAACGTGAAGATCTAGAGATGGACTATCACGAAAGAAACGTCGATGCCAGCGATGGTTTGGATGAAACTCGTATTTAGTTTGATATTTTTGCCATTTTAGGTGACTTATAATAAAAATAAACATAAACATAAACCCCCCTATATCTCCTGATCTGGGATTCACAGTGATACACACAAATTCACCAGTGTTGCCCTACAAAATCTCAAATATGCGATATTTCCTCCAAAAATCCCGCCAAATATATATCGATAGTCACCCGAAAATATCGATGGCGCCACTATCCTTGTTTTCACATCGCTAATGAAAAGTGTGACCAGAGAAGACGACAAAGATTTTACCATAAAATTTGGTTATTTTTCTTGTTAGAAACTTTCATAAAAAAAGGTAGCAAAATTGGGAAATCTATTCTAATCTGTCATAAAAGTAGAAAACTTTGATCACACAAAGTGGCAACACCATAAAAAGTCAGCTTAATGTTTCAGCCAACAGGGGTCGCCACTATACTAAAACGTTATTTTCGAATTTCAGTTAAGGGGGGTAGGATTAATTCAGTGCAAAACGGGCCACTTTTTTAAAATTTGTTGTGGCGAAACGGCTTGAGCTAGTTTATTCATTTAAATTGCATATAATAACGTAATGTTTAGAAATTTTTTCTGAACAAGTTTTATTGGAAAATATGTGCAGGTATTGGAGTTATAGGGAATCTCCCGTGGCCTCTCGAAAATAAGTTGATTTGCGGTGTACATCCTAACTGTCCGAGGTATCACCGTAGAGTTTTTTTAATTTCATCTTTTTGATTTTTCATGAAAGACAAAATACAATTTTTGACTAAAACATTTTTTATTTTTAATTGTTAAATATAAAATATAATTAAAATTAAAATTAGGAAAACCTCGACGGTGATACCTGGAGAATTAGTTGCAAAAGCTGTGTTCCAAATTTTAAACCGATTGATCAATTAGATTTTGATCAATGTACACCGACTTTGAATATGGCACTTTTCAGGAGAGCGTTTTACAGTTTTGGCTGCCCATACATCGACCTCTGTTCAACTACCCATTACTTTGTTATTTTTGCCCCGATTCATGTTAAATTTAAACGTTATATTCTTAAGATGTTGGGCATTCATAAAAAAAAAAAAAATTAAAAAGAAAATGGTGAACAAAAATTAATAAGTACCATAAAAAATATGTGGGAACATTTTCCAAAAATAATGCCATATTGTTGATCAGCCAATGAAATACGTAGGTACCAGCAATACAGTTTGCTGTGTAAATAAATAAGCAGAAAGTTTTTCGTCTAGTTAAATTAAAATATATAAAACATTTTAAGCCCCAACCCTAACTTCGAATTTATTAAGTATATGGATAAAAATCCATACGTTCGTAGAATATAAGGAATTGAGGGATTCTCCTGTTTTCTTGTTGTGGGTTTTCCCTGCTTCATAAATAAATGGCAGACAGAGTATTAAATGAAATCATAAATCCCCATATCGCCTATATCATTATTTTTATAGTCAGAAGAAGATTACATTTTTAGCTGTCTTTATGCAAATGTAATTCTCTTGTTACGGCAGGAAAGCCAACTTAGCTTGCACCGATAATAAGAAGCCTCTTGTAGTTATATTATTATTTTTTATTTACGCCCATTAAATTGTACCATATAAATGGCATATCTCTGGTTTATTTTCATTTGCTATTGTTTTTTGTATGCATATCAGCAGTCGGCTGCCTTTTTGCAGTCCAGTGGCCAGCGCTCAAGGAATTACGCCTTCGGCTGTGCTGTGCCTACGCGTGGAAATTTGTCCTGCGAGCAGCGACTTTTCCAGCTCATTGAATTGGCCGGGAGGAGAGGTCAGGTCAAGATTTTGCTATAGTAAGGCGGTGCGAAGGGAGCTCGGCGAGCACGTTTAACAGCAACCACGTGACGGCAGCGTAATCTAAAGCCACATCATCATTAAATATTTACACTACATTATAATTCCCGTTCTTTTCTTGCGCGACTCGTGTCCCACTCACACGTTCACTGGCAGAAAGTGGCTGCGGAAAATAAAATATAAGGAATGTTAAATGAATACTTTGAGAAGAAGAACCAGTATTTTAAATAAAAATATTCTTTAATATCCGTGGTTTTGAAATAAATTAAAATGGTGTCTAAAAGTTTGCAAATAAATATTTAAGCTACAATCCAATTCTAAAATAGCTTTTTTTGTATCATTCTTGGTCACAGCCATCCTTGTATATTTTTGTATTTTGTATTTATACATTTTTAATTTTTCATTATTCTTCATTCAAGTGTTATAATTTGTTCTATTTTGCCAAGTGTACCCAGAGTGAGATAGAGATAGTGAAATGAAACAGGAATGAGCACGAAGAAGGCGCACGACAAAAGGACGAAGAAAGAGTCGGCGCTGGCGACACAACCGCAACATTCAATTAAACGTAATGTGTTGTTTGTTGTCCCTTGAAGGACAGGTTGAGCCTACGCCCCTTTCCCGCTTCCGGAACACCCCCAGCCCCTCCGTTCTTGATAATAAATGTAAACTTTTCACTTGAAAAATTCACGACGCGCATAAAGAAGGAAATAAAATGAGATGTCTACGGATAATACAGAATTGCTCTGGGTCTGGGTCTGGGTCAAGTCAAATATCACAAGAGAAATCCATTAACCTGTGTCTCATCTCCCTTACCCCTGAATAACTTTCGTGTGGGGCTTATCTTTGGGGTTTTCTTAGCTTTGTTTTTTTTTAAGAGCAGTAATAGATGAAGATCTCTTAAAGTAATTTGCCAAGTTTAAGGCCGCTCCGCCTGCAAGCAGGCAACACTTTACTGCCGCTTGACTCAACAACTTGGAAAAAACTCAACAATATATAGCATATGCACAGGCGCACCTATTGTTCACCTGCCAGCACTTGAAACCGGCAACAACAAGGACAAGAACTGCGGTAACAGAGTTTAGTTTTCTATAGGCCGGAAGTTTGCCGGGCATATAAAAGGCTTTCCGCTGCTTTCCTGCGAAATGTTGCATTTCAAGCATGCCCCGGACATGAGCAGCCAACAATATGCACACCCGAGCAGTGCATCAACTGAGGCAGAAGAAGCGTCTGAAGGAGCTCCGGGCACAATGAACTTCAAGAGAATGCTTAATTCCGACAGACGGACACTGACTAGAGAATGTGCAAGGCTAATTTTAAGGGTCATTGTGGGGGGGAAATTAGAAAGGAACTAAATTACTATACAAAATCATGAATCTTATAGAAACTGAACATTTTTTAAATCAAGCTCTCAAAGGATTGTTGCACAAGAAATCCTGTTCTCCTTAGTTTTTCCAGCCTTCAGTTGTCAGGCAGTGAGCAATCATTTGCTAGGCTCTGGTCAGGCACATCGCAGGATCAAGTCCAAAGGACCTGGTGCTGAAAAGTAGGCAGACTGAGGAGGGGCTGTGTGTTCAGCTCAGCACAAAAAGCAGTTGAGAATTGATTTCCCGTTTAGACATTTAGGCCGATTCGGTAACCAATGGGCAAAGTTCAAAGCGAGGACGCAAGCCACCAGGTGGAGCAGGTGGAAAGTGGGTGGTGCGATGCTGGGACAAATGCTGCAGCAGATCAAACGGGCGACGGCCAGCGAGGACCTTGAGTCCCTGGCTTATGATAAAGCGGGTCTGTCCATCTCGGGTTAAGTACATCCCATCCTCATCCCCCTGCACGTTGTCCACTCTAATCTTATTTATTTGTTTGGATTTCCCGGTAAGCTAAAACCCGACCGTTAGCCAAATGAAATCTTTTATTTTTTAACCCTGTATCCGTATTTTCCACCTTCCTTTTTCCTACTTCCTTGTTTTTATTTTTGTTTTTCCTGCTTGTGTGAACAATTTCAATTGATTTTATTTCATTCGCTCTAAGTGGCTGTCTGGCATTAATTTAATGTAATGTAATGGTCAATCCGAAACTTATGCAAATGAAACGGCAATTCAATGAAATTTAACAAGCTGACGGATTTTTTCCTCTCTCGCTGCCCTTAGTTTCCCTTCCCCATTTATTTGTTTTTTATTCAATTATTTTATTGCTGTTTTTACACGTGGCAAGTGCGGTGAGCTAATGAAATGCAGTTCATTCGATGGCATATATCGAGTTATAGGCATTTATCGATGGCCGTCCTGATGAAAGAACACTTAATAAAGTGTATCAAACATATGTTCCGAATGTAAGTACTCTTTTCCATTCTCATTAATTCTGTAATGGCGTAAATAATGCAATCAGCATCTGCAATTATACGTGAACTTTAAAATGAATCATTTACTGGTGACTGTGAAGGTAATACTTGTAAGTATCGAACCTAATAAGCCTGAGTTAATTTAATATTAAAAAAATTGTAAACAAATATAAACCTAATTTAAGAATTATTTTCTATGGCACAGCTTGGAAGCGTTTAAATTTTTCTATAAATACAACTCCAATATCCTGTTAATGCCCTTTACCTCCTGGGCTATCGGGGAATCCGTAATTTTCGAGGCTCCAACCCAAGTTGGCAATTTGCAATAAAACACTGTCAGAAATATTATGTATATTTCGGTGCGCCCATCTGCGCTTTGCTCTTCATTTATTTCATTAACTACAAAGGAGACCAGCAAAGGGGTGGTGGTGGCGGGGGATTTACTCAGGGGATCGGCTGGCTACCTCTCGCACTGCTGAACAAAAACACGCCACAGGCACTTGGCCAAAAAGTGACAAATTGTTTCAATTCAACAAAAGGCAAAGGCAAAGGAGCAAAAACAACGAAATGAGTAAGAAGGCAAAAGCACAAAAACCAAAAAAAAAGAAAAAAACAATAAAGCCTGCACAATAATGGCCTAGACCGAAATGATAAGGGGGTGTGGAGAGGGCGAGTTTGGATGGAACTGAGCTTTATAACCCTTTTCTGGTCTCACCCCTGGCTTTTTAAACACCGAGAAAAAATCGTAACTGGAAATTGATAACAGATTTGGGATAGTTTTTCAACAAATTAAAAGAAAATATAAAATATGTGAGGGGAATGCTTGCCAAAAGGTGCAAGGATAAATCAGCTGTTACCCTTGACATGAACCATTGGGATGAGCGAATACAAGGACGAGTAAATGCGATGGCGTTGAGAGGAGAACGACGAGTAACGACGATGAGCAAACAAGGATCACGGTTAAGAACATCGACCAAGATTCTATTCATATTTTAATACTTTTATATTTTATAAAGACATTTTATTAAATAATTAACAGGTTTAATTTTTTTTGCGTGCAATCATTTTTTGTAATATCCTTTTTCGTTGTTTTCCGCTGTCGTTGTTTTCTTTGTGTCATTAGCCTCCGTGTCCGTGCCTGTGTCCCTGTCCGTGTCCTTTTTATCTGTTGTACATGACATTTTGGCCTTTCTCATAAGTCCCGGACAGGCGAGCAGAAATCCGGACAAAAGGTAGCAGCTTCCAAGAATGATGATGGCAATTTGCGGCTGATCCCTGCTGCTCTTACTCTTACTCTATTTAGTCCTTCCGCCTTTTATCTATCCTTTCACCAGGATGCATAATTATCTTAATTCTCACGAAAAGCAGGCACAGGAATTCGGACAAAAATGCATCGATTCTCATCGTTATTTGGCAATGCAGTTTTGGACACGCTCTGTCAGAAATTCCAAACTGAACAGTGGTTCAATATGATTTAACTTTAAGAGAATAGCTATTGAATGTATATTTAAAAGTTTTTTCACTTGAAAGTGCTGAAAACCCGCTGAAGAGTCAGTTGCAATGGCTGTATGCAAATTTAAAGCGAGTGATAAAAATTGACTCCTGCTCTGCAGTGGAAATGCAGTTTGGCAAAGCAAATATTTCAGCGTAAGTAAACTACATTAGCAACAGCAGCGCACAGACAGACATGGAGCTGAAGGTATGCGAAGGTGGTTACCGAAGGGATCGGACCGACCGAATGGGGCTGAGCTAGTTGGCCCTTGGTGTATTTGCCCGTGCGTCAGGTGCAGTTGAGTTCAGCTCGGTTCAGTTCAGTTCAGTTTGGATTCATCCCAGGCTCGCAGCGAGCAAGCCACCTCAATTTATCCGTATTACCCATCCGCCCCGTGAGCCGGTGCTCCGTTTTCCGTTTTCCGTATTTGTATCTGTGCGGTTGACAGCTCCACAGCCCTCGCTTTCGAGAGAAAGAGTGTCCCGAAATAAAACTGTTTGGCCACAGGGCTAAATTGGAAATTATAGAAAAACTAATGAGACGTTTGTGCATAAGAGATATTCGCTCTAAAAGCTGCAGTAAATAGTTTATAAAGTACTTAATATAAATTAACTATTAACAACTTCAATATTATTAAAATATCAATGAGAAGTAATATGATTTCCTTACCTTTCCCATTACTCTCAACTCAATTATCAAAGATTATAAGTATCCTTCCTGCGCCACTCAAACATTTATGTACATTTTGGATTTCTAAGTTAAATATTGACAAAAGCCAGGAAGCCACTCTCGAGAAATACAAGCGAGAGCGATGACAAACAAATGCGATTAAAACTTTAGTCGAAAGCAAGCAAACAAAAGTTTTAAAGACTTCTGGGGCCGCACCAAGGCAGCCGAGCAACAAATTAATGAAATAGTTTTGATGACTTTTCCCACCATTTTCTCTACTCTTGTACTCTCACATGTGCAATGAGTAGAGCTCTCTCTGTGGGCAATTAATCGAAAGTGTTTGCTGCATAAATCAAGGCGACTTATCCGTGCCACCGAAAAGTATGCAAAGTTATTTGCCAGCCAAGAATGCGGCATGCGCCGTAAGTTATGCAAACTATGCCACAAGGAGCACTTCCTCCGCACCTCTCAGACCTCGGAGGGTGTGTGTGTGTGCGTGTGTGTGCTGGTGGGGTGTTTGATTCGGAGTGTGTGTGTGTGCTCTGTTGGGTAATCAGGCAGCAAGTAGGTCAGCGGCAATCAAAGCCAGAGATCCCACCGAAATGGAAATCAAATTGTATTGTATATTCGTGCCTTAGCTCTGGTCGGGCTGGCGGCGCCTTGAGGAATAATTTCTTCCTTCCAAGCCACTGAATACAAGGTATTTATTGCATTCTTGGAGGGAAATGTATGTAAGGCTCTTAAAAATTACTGTAATCACAAGCCGCCATTCAGCCATTAGAAACCACCAAGAAGCATTAAGAATTTAAGAATTTTAGTAGATAAACTTTGTTTTTACCTACTTATTTTGAAGAAGATATAGATATCTAGAAGAAATTTCTTAATAGACATTTATTTTGATAATTCTTTATGAGGAAATTGAATTGTAATTGTAACATTTTCAAACTTAAGCTTTTACCTAGCCTCAAAAGATTTTTTGTTCCATTCTTTTCTATTCAATTTTAGCAATTTTTAGCTCCGCTTGCTTACCAAAAACCTTCCAGGGGATGAAGTTCTTAGGAAAATTTCGAAATTTTCAATGGATTGTCAATCTTCCTCGCCCCTTCCCCCAGTTGAATGTCTGTTTTATAGGAAATTGCCTTCCCCACCGGAAAATGTTGTACTAAGTTAACCCTAATAACATTTGCTTTTTATAGCTCAGCCACAGCCCTCGCAGCGTCGAAACACGCCCTAATGCCAATTCAATTTGACTGTTCCTAATTACTATAAAATATCGCGGATATTTAGCATTAATGAGGCCAGTGCGATGGGAGACGAACCCAATTCCCATTTCCCCTTCTGCGCCAGGAAGAAGTTCAAGTACAAGTTTTAATTGAAATTTAAGCACTTAATTTTCCCAAAAGTAGGCAGAAGGAAATGTGAGACGCTCATTGATTTGGGCGGGGGCAATGAGGGGAGGGTTATATAAATAGGTTACTCCTGGAGGTGGTGACCCCAAAAGTGAGGGGTCCTTTGGCTGATGATGTCGCGCAATAATTTACACCGGCCATTTCTCTCCTTCTCTTTATTTATGTCCCGCAGATGTCACGTGTTCCCTTTGTTACTTTTGGTCATCGCAATTTTTGGAGCCGCAATGGGGTTGGATTCAGTGTTGCCAGTTTGGTTATCTTTTGGCCAAATCAGGATGTTCTTATTAACTAAAATAACTTTAGTTACATTAGAATTTCTTTAGTTACATCTTTACTTAAATTTAAGAAAGGATTAAAAAAGGGTTAACTAAATATGTAAATGTGAAAATGTAAATGTAGTTGTTAATTCAATATTAAAATATAATTTTGAATAATTTAACTTAAGTTCATATAATTAATTATTAAGCTTTTAAAATATTTATTTGCCAATTTTGGTTAATTATTTAAAGTCAAGAAAAGGACGAACTATTATCAAAAGCAACTCTCATGACTCTAAAGACTTAAAACATTTATTTACCTAAAAATAATCTTGGAAACCCTCATTTATCTAAAGAAAATAAGCACTTACTAGTTGGGAAAGTATCTCGGATTGAGTTTCCTTAATAAAGATGACAACACTGGCGGGCTCCCTGGGCGTGTTCCTTTTGAAATGTTAGCCTTGAGTGAAATATGGCGCAAGTTCATGGGGATACGACATCAGAATGATGATGATGCCTCGGAGTCGGACGGCGGTGACAACATTGTCGACGTCTATTGCAATCAAGAATTTATGTTTTCAGCGCTGAGTTTGCCTTGACGAAGGAAGGTAGGGCCTTCGCACTTGCCCTCGCCTTCGGGACTTCTTGCGGATTTTGAGCCCTTCGGTTCCGGCTGAGAGGGAGGGATTGAGTTTTGGGCTTTTGAATGACTTTAGTTCGTCTGCTCGCTCATGGCTCGAATTTCCGCTCCACTATCGCGTTGCCTTCCTTCACATCTCACTCCTGCCATATATATAGATATCTATATATGGTTATCTTGCCGTGACTTGTAAGCCAAGATGTGCACAAGTCAGTCGTAACAGCATGTGAGTTGGGTATTTGGGTTAGCAGGAATGCGTGGGTCGCAGGTCATCAACTTTTAAGTTGATGTTTGGCCAAAACAAATTTTGATCGAGTTGCATTGCGGGTCCATCAGAAATTGGATGTGAAATATATAAAATTGGTTTCTAACGAGAGACAAGTTAAGTTAAAGTAAAGTTAGTAAGAGATTTTTTTAACATTTTATGACTGAAAGGATTTGTTATTTCTTTTAAAACTCTTTTCTAAATAAATCTTAGCTGAAACACTGTATAAACTTCCTTTTAATTCGCAAACTGTATTCCGAGCTAAGCATTCTCAGAAAGCGCGACCGAGATTATTCATTAGCGGGCTTTCGGTTTCCTGGGAAACCAATTAGTACCAACCAGGAGCAGCTTGGACCTATTTCAAGTCCACGAACCCGTTGCCTTCCGCCTCGAGGTGGCCAGCAGATAATGTGCAGTGGGCTTAGTGGAAGAGTAGACAACGTTTGACTGACATCCGGGCATATTTATAGCCTAGAGTCGGGTGCCCCGCACAAAGGGATGGACTGCCCGGGCATGTCAAGTGCAGTGACTGGTGACTGGAGCCAGGTGAACGTTCCTTCTCCCAAGACGGCAACAACAACGTCAAGAAAATCTTCGGACTCGTGGAATGTCTGATGATAAGAGGCACTTGTCTTGGCTGTAATGGATTATTCGACATTTTTCACGTGTGTGTCTGCCCTGCGGTTAGCGCTTAACACGTCCTGAGAGCCACACGTGGCAAATATTAATTTGTGCCCTCCTTTCGCTTACTCCCCAAGTGCTTTGTCTAAACAAACTCTTTTGAGTCTATTTTCGAGACCTTTACTTATATATAATGTACACTGAGAACACAAAGCTCAAGATATTTTAATATTTAAATATTAATGGGTAAGAGTTACCTTTATTTGCATTTAAAATAAACAAATCATTGTTAAAAGCTAAATGTCAAGCACTCAGACTATTTAATAATATGATAATATTATTTGATATTATTATATTAATATTATTATATAAGAATATCCGTCTCGAAGGACCAAATGTTTGTAGAGGGGTGTCTGAAATCGACATAGGATCCACTACGCGCAGGATATCCCACGAAGAAAAAAGACATTATATAAATATAAATAAATAAACATGATTAATAATACAACATTAAATACTTTAAAAATTACATACATTTTATTTGAAGGAGCTATACAAAATTATAATTAATTATATAATATATATTTAACAATTATAAATTTGTAAAAAATAATTATCTTAATTCTGAATAAACTTTGCTAAAGTTTTGCTCTCAGCGTAGGGGTGCGTTTTGCAGCCGACGATAGTCATGTCAGCTGCCTATAAATAACCCAGTCTTGACATCAAATAATCATGGCGGTGTCAGCTTTGACTACATTTTGGAACGGCACGCCCATGTCCTGTGTAAAATATTACCGCACGCGGTGAACTTGTTTGGTTTAATATGCGTGAACTAATTCGAGAAGTTCCAGGCTGTTTTTTGTCGGGCTTACTTAAGTCGGATCCTGTTACCAAAAATATGGAAAGTCACAACAAAATTTTTGTCCCAGAGAGAGCGTGTGTTAATATTTATTACCTTGTGTGGAGATTAACTTGAAATTCTAATTTTTGAATAATAATAACAGCAGTATACATATAATAATCACTTTGCTCCTTTAAGTGACAGCAAAACTATATAACTCAAGACCCAATCTCATGACACTTCCTCAACTTCTCGGGAACGATAGGAATCTGGAGCGTGGCTCCTCGCTCGCCGCGACGGTTTATAAGCGATAGATCCGTAGAAGGCCCAAAGCACTTTTCCCTCCCCTCAGCAACTTTCTGCTAGGATTCTTTTGTTTGTGTTTGGGCTAACCGAAGAACGAAAAAAGAATTTTGCGATTTCCATGCACGTTTTGCATGGCAAAAGGCAGAGCGGAAAAACAACAGTGACCAAAATGGGAAAATTTCGGGGGAGGCAGCTGAAAATAAAACATCAATTTTTATGCGACAATTTATTGCGTTACCTCCGCTTTTCTTCTGCGTCGTTTTTGGTCGTTCCCTTCCTCTTCAGCTTTCGGCAAGTGGCGAGCGTGTTGGGCACGTGTACTTTGTATTTTGGGCATACCTTTGGGCGTCTGATTACATAACAGAAAATGTCAATGTTTGTCAGCCGGCAGCTATTAGATTAGACAAGGCGGTTACCTCGAACCAGGAACCTCCAACCTGGATCCTGGGACCTGGGACCTGCCCCTGTTTCTGTTTCAACTTCCCTGTTTGAAAGAATTCTATTGAAGCACAGAGAGAAAATGATTCTAGTTACATTTTATGCTTGAATATAAATGTAGATATTACAAATACTATATTTAAAGAACATTTTTATTTTTAACAACATGTTATTCTTTGACTTAGGATTAATTTTTCATAAATTGATCCTGTTTCATTTCTATTTTTTTCGGTGTGTTTATGGGGATTGGTAGATGGAAGATGGTAGATGTCGTTCGTGTTGACTGTGTGCGAATTGTCTGCTAATCTTTACAAATTTCAGGTGCGCATTTGTTTACGAGCTCGCAATGGCGGGGTTTGAGCCATGACCTCTGGCTAAGCTTGGGCTTTTCCCCTGGACAGAAACAAAACCAAACCCAGGAGGCGCGTGAGAATACAAAACCCAATGAAGCAGGGTGCCAGCCGCGTGGCAAACTAATGAAGCAAACGCCCCGTAAGCCACTGGAGTTTCAACCACAAGAAAGCAAACTGGTCAGGACTGCGGTGGGATTGTTTATTTTAGTGGTCAATGGACTTACTTACTTAATTGCTAAATTCAATAAATTTGATATTTGAAATACTGGTAATTTAAATCGAAGATGTAAGTTTGAAAAAATTCCTACATATTATATAAATAACACATTACAGATATTAAAGCAAGAATTTTGTAAGTGATTTATTTCCCCAACTACCTGGGTTATCATAAGAAAATTAAGACTTTTTAGATATTGATTGAAATTCAATCACACCAAATGTCAGTTCTTTTGTAATTCGATCATTAATTGTGTTTACAAATGATATTGTTCCTAGAATTCAGGCAAATTCTATGAACTAACTTATGCAATTCCAACAGTTTTAGGTCTCTGTGATTTATTCCGTATTTGAGTCTGCTTTTCAACCGGTGATTCCTAATTCGGGGCTTTAAAATGTGAACCTCCATTCAACTGAACCGGCAGCTCAATTGAATCGTTCGTCCGTGCTTTCAACCCCGTTCACAATGCACCGCCATCCTTTTCTGGCAATCCGTGACGGCAGCCGGGAATCGGAGAATCCGACAATCCGTTTCCAAGCAGTTAGCCATTGGGGCGCATTAAGAGTCGCTACCCACAACATACCACCACCCACTCGATTCGCTGTCGCCTTCAATGCCAATTCAAAATCGAGTCGAAAACAAAGGCCCATGGCAAGTGGTAAATGGTAAATGAGCAAGTCAGTCAGACGCCTCACAGCAATCAACCAGAGATCGGGTTCGGGCCTATCAGATATGCAATTAATTTGGCCATCAACGAACCACGGGGCGTCGTATTCAAGCTGAAAATTTAATAATGACTTTAATTCTGCCGTGAAATCGCCGAGCAGAGGCAGCAACTAAGTATACTGATTAAATCGTAGATTTATAAAATGCACAAAATACACTAGCAAGTTTAATGCAGTTATAGTTTATTTTAGTTGAAATCATTGGCATCTTACCCTAATGGCAACTTGTATTTAATTTGTACAATAATGAAGTCAGTGCGCTTAGCTATTTGAGTTGAATTATAAATGGTTTCACTTAATTTAAGAGTTTTTAATTTATATTTAAAAGGAAGTTTCCCATGTGTATGCACCGGATGCTTTCCTACCCTTTAAACCGACATTTTCGGGCTGGTTAAACGTTCTGAAATATTTTGCACTCATTATTTAATACGAAATTCCGCAATCGCACGCCAAAGGGAAAATGCCAGGGATTCACCTCACCCTTTCATATATTTTTTTGTATGGGAATTATTAATTTTCTTTGATAACCAAATTTTTGTGGGCGAAGGCGGAGACGAGGTGTAGATATAAAAAATGATTGCAACTTCCTGGCCAAAGCGGGAGCGAAAATTCCGGGCTGCAGGCGCCAATAAATTAAGCTTTATGCGTGGCTAATAGAAAAACCGTTTCCACCTGTGTGTGTGTGGCCCACATATGCAAATTGTTGTGCCACCCGCACCACACACACACGCTCACTCGCACACTCCCTTTTCAAGAATACATAAATTACATGCTTAAGCAACAAAGGGAGAATGGCAGAAAAGGATTCATAAAAATGTATAAAAAAAAGAATAAACTATTTTTCCAACGATTTGCATTGCATGAAAGGAACGCATAAAATGTGGCCAGCAGAGAGGGGATGGGATGGGGATGGCTGGGAAAAGGTTATGTGGATATTGAAATAAAAATGGAGAAATGCATGAAGGAGGCAAATGTCGGCTGCATAAACCTGAAGATCTGTGCGATGACAGGGCGTGTGCGTAATGCAAGTGGCATAAAGGTTGCCCATATTCCTGTAACTAAGGGCACTATCCGCCCTGCCTTTCTGCCAGTCAACTTTTTAACTTTATGAGGCGAGCCGTAAAATATGCGGTCTTCTTAGCAGATCCTTTGACAATGGGTATGCGCACTTTGGCTTATATAAAGAAGAAAGATTTTGCTTAAATCCATCGTATATAAATTATTATCTACACCGCAAATATTAATTTTTATATGCGAAATCATTTTTACCCAGTTTTAAAAAACGTCTAGTTAATATCTAAAGATTGCTTTTTAATTTAAAACCCAAACAATATTAAAACATTTTATTATTTCTTATTCAAAATAGACTTCTTTGATGATCTGCAAGTTTTGTATATCAGACATAAACATCTGGAAACTTTTTCCCATGCTTCCAAGCAATAAGAAACTTTTAGTTAAGAAAGATATTTACTTAGTGCAGAACCAAAGTAAACTTGAACAAGTTTTTCCAATTAGGTAAACTTCGGGGCCCATCTTCAACTTAATCTCTTGATTTTCACCATCACTTAAAAGCTCCTCTTGCATCAATTTCTCTGAAAGCAAATCACTCAACTTTTTTTTACATTTAACTGGCACTTATCGACACTTTAAACGAAGGCAAAAATTGGTGAGAAAAATAGTTGAACAGCGCACTTTAGGTCCACTTCAATTGTTTTGGCTATTATATATATGAAAACTGTTTAATTCGAGTGGCATTGATTCTTGGCGCAGCTTTGGCTGAGAGCCATTGGGGGTATTTCCATTTTTTCATTGTGTTCCCACTTAAAACTATTGAACAATGTTTGTTATTTGATTGATTGAAAACAGTTTGATTTTAGAGTCATTAGTGTTGAAGTAAGGCTTAACAAATTATTTGCAGATGAAAAGCTAAATACATTGCTTGATTGATTTTTGATATACCAACACAAATATCAAAGAGAACAGGAAATGATATATAACATCGATTACTACCTCTGGCTAACTAAATCAATAAAGAGGTAAAAATCGTGTCCATTGTAATTTTTAGAAAAAGGAATAATTTAATAGGTTGGGTGTCTTATTATTATTATATGCATCCCAGAGAAATATTTGCAGAAAAACCTTTTATGGCCAGAAAGTGTTGACCAGCTGCCACTCTGAGCGCTTTGTCATGTGTCCAATTGCATCAGCCATTCGGGAGGAGACGGCTGTCAGCCGCTGCGAGGTGCCACATCCATCATAGCCCGGTGCAGCCAACTGGACTCGAAGAGCCAAGCTGACGGATCCGAAGATGCCCGAAGGAGCGCTGGAGCAGCTGCTGTCATTGTCTATTTGCCAGATTGCATTTTTCAGCAAACTTAATTAATTCTGTAGTCCGTTAGTCCGTTAGTCCGTTAGTCCGTGCCGGTGGTGCCATAATAACAGCAATAATAATAATGGGTTGTGATGAGACAGCACGGCAGCAGCAGTGGCTCATTGAATTGGCAGGGCCATAAATTGCATCGACCGTTTGATTTATGGCCAGCAGCCATGTGCAAGTTCCGATCCCGAGCTGGACCGAGCCTCCTCCTAATTTGGCACTTAAATGCAGCGACGTGCGTGGGCCGCCGAGTCATCGAGCCACCAAGTTCTCCTTAGCCCTTTTCCCTGGGATCCTGATGCTTCTCTCTCGCGCTCGGCATAGGCATATGCACACGTCCTTGCTAGGGATTCCTATCACGCGCCGCAAAATGGCGTTACGTGTTTGCCGCCTCCGATACTCCGGTGACTGGTGTCCTCCACCTCAGAGCCATCTTCCAACTCCCGCGCCAATTGCGCGGCTCAGTGATGCCAACTATCGGAAAAAAGCAGAGGCTTAACACGGAAATTAAATATTAAATCAAAGGAACTCACTTTTTACTTTACAAAATAATACAAATTAATTATAATCTTACTTAATCTATTTTAAAATCCAGATAAAAGAATTAAAAATGTAAATTCTCTTCGTAGAACTACTCCAAAAAGTAGCCAAGCTTACAACCCTGGTGGAGCTCATGACTGCTGCTCCTTTCCAGATCCTTTGGCCCCCTGCAACTCCGGCACTGCTGCTGCCTAGCGGCATATTCAATAATTGGCGCCTCTGGTTGTGTGGGTTGCTCTGGTGGTGAGTAGGCGGGTGTGCGGGAGTGTGTTGGCGTGCGTTGGAGTGTGGGTTGGTGTTCATAGTTTGACGTGCCGCCGGAAAGTATGCAGCATTAAATTCTGCGCGTTTCACATCAGTGCAGGCTCGACAAATTACTGCGAAAATTGATTCGCAGTCGAGGAAAAAAAGAGGAAAACCTAAAAAAAATCATGGATAGTTATGACTGTGTGGTTTTTTCACACGTTCTGTGCGGCGCTTCTCTATCGGTTTTTAGTTGGTGTTTTTGGGTGAATTTGTGCATTTTCCGCTCGTTAAAAATTATTCATTCATTTTTTTTAGAAAACATAAAGGTATTTTTATGGCCTAAATACAGCGACACTTTTACTACTGCTTTCGGCAGTTAGTGTCGATATTACAATTTATAAGGCAAATAAAACTTTAGATATTATAATGGTAATAGTATTAATAACTTCAAGCTTTAACTAATCTATGCAATTTTGTATTTTTCTTGATGGATAATAATTAGTGACATTTCCAACTTAGAGCTGTTTTATCTTTATCAAATTTATTCAAAAATCAATAAAATATTTAATTATGATTTTTATCTGATAAACAATTAATATTACTGACAATATTAATAGACATTGTTTATTATCAAGAAATAAATAGCAAACGTCTGTTTGAAAAACTATAACCTGCATTTAGCAAGGGTAAAAGAATATAGATCATATTATAAATAATGACCCGTTGCTTTATTCCCCTCATTAAAATTGTCAAAGGTAGAAACGGTGACATTTATTATAAATCTTAAATTTAAATTGATCGTATAATTGAGCCAGTTGGTGATTTATTTTCGGTGGCTATGCACCGTTTCTCAATAAAATCAGGTAAATAAATTATTGTGCCATTTTATATGTGATATTGATTGGATCGGTATGGATGTCCTTATTCAATTCCCATCTAGCTAAATATAGAATTTGTAGCCCCCGATTCCAATTGAGCTTCGTAAGCGTTACTTGCACTTTAATGAACTGCCAATTGCGCGTTGTTCACCGTTCACTGTTCACTTCAGCTCCAATTGGATTTTGGCTTTGCCTTTCGAGGTTTTTGTTGTTGCTTTGAGCGCGTTCTCCTCTGCGCTTTTTTGCCTTCACTCTAATTGAATTGTTCGCCGGTGCAATTTAATTTCTGCCCAGCATCGCATTTTCTTTATCGGGCCAAAGGCAAAAACAAAAACAAACTGGGGAAAAGGGTAGAAAGAATGGTATGGAAGTCCGGACCGGTTCGGCAAATCGCAAGGTCACGCCGGGGGCGGCGGGGTGAGCTGCGTCGCCGCCTCTGCGGATGCAGAAGTAACAAGTGTTTTTGGGCTGCCGGCAAAAAGGAAGCAGCGGAGAGAAAAAAAATCGCAAAAGGTAACAGATGCGTGAAACGATCGGTCCACTGGGATGGGAATAAGCAGTGGCGTACCCTAGATTTATTTCAAGAGGGGTGCTTCGAAGAATATATTCAACATTTAGATAATCATTCATATTTAACAAAAGAAGCTTTATTAACTAACTACTCACTAAGATAATAATAAACTTGTTAAACTTGTTGTTATAAATATTAAGAACAAACTTACAATACTTGATCTCTGCTTACATAATACAAGTATGTGAGAGAAAGATAATAATCTCCATATGATATTCAAATGAAAGTAGAAAATAGTAAACGAAAGTATTCCTTTAATAATTTTGTTACTTTGATAAAGTCCCGTTCCTCCAAATCCCCTTTGCCTACGCCTCATTAAGAATTTGAGGGCGGGTACAAAGAGTGGATAAATTTGATTTCGGCAGACGAAGCAATAAAAAACAACTGCAAGAGGGGCATGTATAATATTTTAGGTTGCCCATAAATGTTTACTTTTATTAACGTAAACAATGAGAAGGCTCTCCCCATTAAAATGTTTGGGCATCTCTTAGTACAAGCACCGCCTTGCTCTCTTTTCATATTCTTTCTTGTACACACACTGCAAAAAAGTTAGTAAACTTCAATTCAAAATTTTTTGTTGGTTTTTAAATGAATATTGTGAAGACATCATTTTTAAGTATATAAGATATATACTTCTTAAATAAACTTTGAGCCTTATTTTTTTAATTTATATTTTGGGATAAACAAGCTATGAACGTAAAATATTTTGTAATTAATTTAGTTTATTACTTTCAAGCGTACTTTTTTTCCACTAGTGTAGGCGAAAGGGTTTAGAAGACAACGATGAGAGCGGGCAAAGAATATACATAACAGTGCGAAACAAAACAAAAAGTGAAAAGCAAAGGAGAGGCCAATTGAAGAGATCGAACACCGCAAACGCCGAGAACGCCGTTCGAATGGCATCAGTTAAAATCGAATCGTCGCCGGGAAAGCAACGCACCAAAGAGCCGGGAAAACATCGAATTCGTAGCGTCGTGATCGGGCGAGAAAAACAACAATACGACATTGACATTCAAGCGGGCGCTAATTGATCGAGGAACCCCCTTAACGCCCGGGTCAAGTGCTCTCAATTGGAAGTGTCAGGTGGCAGCATGGGGCAGCTTGGGGTGCCCCTGTTGCTCGCGTTTCTCGGAGCTCTGTGGCCGGTTCTGGCCGGATCCGAATTCGCCTGCGGATCGCTGGAGATCAACGAGATTGCGGACTTCCGAAAGCTTCAGAACTGTACCCACGTGGTGGGGCACGTACGGATCGCCTATCTGGAGGTACCATCGGGAAATTTCAGCCTCCAGACGCTGTCCAGCAACATCTCAGAGATTAGCGATTACCTGATGGTGCACCGATGCAGCGGGCTGAGCAGCCTGCAGGCGATCTTCCCCCGCCTGCGGATCATCCGAGGGCAGGGCCTGCTCTTCGATCAGTACGCACTGGTGGTCTATGAGAATCGGAACCTCAGGGAGCTGGGTCTGGTGGAGCTGCTGCGCATCCAAAGGGGACTTATTCGCATCGAATCGAATCCGATGCTGTGCTTCGTGGAGACCATCGACTGGATTTACCTGATGGGCAATGGGACGCAGCAGCACTACAACTTGAAGGTGGGTTTTATTTTTAATTGTATTTATTTATTTTTAAAGTGCATTTCCCATTCATTCACAGAATAACAAGCCGCCGAGTCAGTGTCCCTCGTGTGGCGGCTTGACCGCCGACTTCAGTTACCGCCAGAACGCCTCCCTGCAGCATTGCTGGAACCTGAACGCGACCCAACTGCGTCCGGGACCGCAGCGCATCAAGGATTGCCCTGAAGCCTGCGCAGGCCTCGGATGCGATAGTGGCGGAAAATGCTGCGATCACAACTGTGTCACCGGATGCTCCTCCCTAAACTGCTCCCTATGTGCAAATTATCAGGGGAAGTGGGGCTGCTCAAATCAGTGCCTCGCTAGTTACGAACTAAACAGGAGGAAGTGCATCAGCAACAGGGAATGCCGGGATCTGGGCAGGATTCCGCTGGTCCGTGGTTCTCGGTGCGTGGAAAAGTGTCCCGGGAACCAGAAGGAAGTCGTGGACGCCAAAGGAATTGTCCATTGCGAAGTAGAGTGCAAGGGCGACTTTCATGTGAAGACTGCGGCGGACTTGGAAGTCCTGCAGGATTGTGTGACAGTTAATGGATCCTTGATAATAGAGCTGACCAATATAAAGGGTGAGTTTACTAAAATACATTACACTCTATACGCCAATATATGTTTTGATTTTTAAATTAAAAATGTTTTGTTTTTTTTATTATTAATTTCAAATTATATTTTTTATATTTCAGAGAAAATTGTGGAAGCCTTGGAAAATACGTTGGTCAGTGTCAAACAAATCACGGGCTACCTGAAAGTCATGCACTCTGCGCAGCTTTTAACGCTGAGCTTTCTCCAGAATTTGGATTTAATTCGAGGGGATACGTTAGTGGAAAACCAGTAAGCTTTAAATTAATGGATAGTAATGCGAATAAAATTTATTAATTTTTTAATATAATAAAAGCTATTCAAATGAAGAGCTTATGGCATAAGTGTATCACGATTAATTTCTTTGAATTCCTCTCCCTTTTAGATACGCTCTCTTCGTTCTCAATAACTATCACCTCGAGCGCATCTGGCCTCCCAATCACCAGGTGATTATTCAGCGCGGTAAGCTCTACTTCCACCTGAATCCCCGCCTCTGCTACGAGAAAATCCACCAGTTGCAGAGCTCGATGAAGAGCGCCGAGAATATATCGGTGGCCGATGTTTCCCCGAACTCGAACGGGGAGCGCATGATTTGTGTCGACGCAGTGCGGATCCTGAATCCAAAGGTTGAAGATATGAACTCCACTGCGGTGCGCATTATCCTGGATTACATGGACAGCGACGGCATGCAGACCCTCATTGGATACACCTACTACTACAAGGAGGCCCCGATACAGAATGTGACCATGTACGATGGCCGGCACGGCTGCGGTCATGACAAGTGCGTTAGGACTCCACTGCCCGCTCTTGAGTTTATCTGTAGTTTTTCCTTTATTGTTTCTTTCCAGCTGGCTCATGGATGTTGCGCCTAGCAGAAGCCGACGTCACGTCATCGGCGGACTGAAACCATACACCCAGTATGCGTATTTCGTGAAGACCCTCACGCGAACCGATTACCACTTGAAGGTGGACGCGTACTCGACCATAGCTTACTTCCAAACGCTGCCGGATAAACCCAGTCCCGTGTTCCGGATCCGTGGCAACTCCGAGATCAGCTCCCAGATAGTGAGTTTCAGTATTAGTTTCAATTTCAATTTAAAATGGTAAAGTGATCCCTTGATAGGTACTCCATTGGTGGCCGCCGCGTCGCCCGAACGGCGCCATCAAAAAATATTGGGTGACCTTTGAGAAGCACAATAGCACCAAGGAGCAAAAGACCCACAACTACTTCAACTCCATGGCTCTGGGTTCAAAAAGTGCGGAATGTGAATGCAATGACGTGGTGCCCTACGACTCGGGTCCTCAGCCGGATGACGAGGATTATTACAACCGAGACGCACTCACCTACGAGGAGGCGCTGCCCAATCTTATTTATGTGTCGTAAGTTTCGGGAATAATACTTCCATCAGAGTTAAGTAATTTATTCCTAACCCTTTTAATTTTCCAGGCGCTATCAAAAAAGCCGACGAAAGGAGTTCGATACGGTAGTCGACTATGCGCATCTCCTGACTATAAACACCACAGAACCTCAAACTCCAACGACTACCACTCCGGCTCCCAGCGGGGTGGATAAGGCAAAGGAACAACTGACCTTAAACTACGAGTTGATTCGCAAGAAAATCGAGAAGCGACAGATGGACTACCAGGATGTGAATATCGACTCCTACAAAATCCGACATGCCATGCCCAGGTGCCAGAGCTCCCACGCCTCCGTCGGAGAGCAGGTGGAGGAGAAGTGCGTCCTCGAGGAGGTGCCGGTTGGTCTCGATCTGCCGGGTAACCAGCACTATTACACTCTTGCACAGCTGGAGCCGGAGACGACATACCGGGTCACCGTACGGGCCTGTGTCGATGGCGTGATCAATGGATGCTCCACGCCCACGGAGGCCTTTGTCAAGACCACTAGTCTGCGGATGGAGCGATTCATGAGGGGTGTTTAAGGGTGATAAATGTCGGTGGCCATGTCATATGGCCGACAAAGTGTAGAACCTGACGCTAGAAATGTGACATTTTCTAAAGCTTCCATTTTACCAGGGTATTTTCTTTTACCTTTTGACGAAAATCAAATTTTTTTATTACTGATTTGACCTTATTTTGAATTTTCTTTATGTTTCATTACAATTGTAACTAATATCATTTAAAATTTACATTCTTAAAAATTATTGAATTACTTCCTTTCTTTATACATTTTTCATTATGCTTTCTATGTGATTATATTTTGATTATACCCTTTAAATATCCTCTAAAATATTTCGCAAGTCACAGCATTAAGCATTAAGATCTCTAAAAATTTATGTTGGATTTTTGTGTACTTTTCGAGACGTGAAATGTTTTTTCAGTGTCATGTTCTTACATAGTCGCCGTGTCATATGGGGCCAACCGAGCTTTGTAAGTGTCTGCTGACTGTAGTTGTGTTCATGTTCCTCGCAATGTATTGTAACATAAATGTGTAAATGCCAAACAAATCCACGACAAGCGACAAAATGTTTTCATCAATCTATGCTAATTTGACTTATCAGCCCGTTGGGCTTAACAGGATGTCGGTACAGGATGTACGGAAACCCGAAACCGCTCGATGTCGCCGGGAAGGGGGAATCCCGCGCTGACAGCAGTGATTTTTGAAATTCTCAACTTGGCCCGGAAGGCGGTTACCCTGCCTGGGATTGGCAGAGGCTTAAGCCTAGTCGGAACTAACAACAGCAGCAGCAACCGTAGCAGCAGCCACCTGAAACTGCCAACGCATGCCACTTAATATGCAAATGTGCCACAAAAGAGCTTTAAACTTTAAAACACTGGCAAAAACTAAAAATAATCCCAGCAACCAGGGCGAGGGTCTGGTTCCTCGAGCCGAGTCAAGTCGAGTCGAGTACGTGTCATGTGTCGCCTTGTTTGTGGCCAACTTTTCGGCGCAGCTGGAAAACTTCCATGAAAACGTGTCCCACTCAATGGGGGAAAGCGCCTTGTGATTGACGCAGGACGCGGCCAGGGGCCGGAAAATCGGGCGGAGGGCTAACCGTGGAAGAGCTTTCTGAGTGCCTGCAGAGGAAAAGGATTTCAATTCTGCCGCTGACACTGACGCGCAATTTAACTACCTTAGACGAAGACGAGGTCGCGAGCAAAGTACTCCAAGGGGTTACCGCCTGACTATGACGGTGTATGCCCATCCGTGCTCTTGAACTTCCACTGGGAGAAAATTAACAGAAACTTGTCCCAAGTAATTCTGAACATATAAATGCTGGTGCATTCATGAAAATAATTAATAAAAATAATCCTTATATCTGTATACCCTAAATATCGGTCTTGCATTTTGCCTGGTACTTTGACTTCAGTGTAGAGTTTAAATTTTGGACTAAGCCAATTAATTTTTCGGAGCTTATGACGGCCGGATTTATCAACTAATCTCCCACTCAATGATTTAAATCAGCTGACAGAACTTAAAGCTTAAGTTGAGCCTGAACTGAAACCCACTTAACCCGTATCCTCCAGCGCTATCTTTAAGTGCCATCCTGTGGGCCCTCAGGGAGCTATAAGGAGCTGTAAGGAGTGTAAAGAGTGTAAAGCAGGAAAGATGTGTGAGGGGTTTAAGGTGTGTAAGGTGTGTGTGTGTGTGTGTATCCTAAACCAATTGTATTTCAATATTTCACTGTCTCCCTTTTGCTTTTACTGTTGCGCCATTTTTCGCGTTACTTCCGTTGTAGTTGCAGACGCAGTCCTTGCCGCGTAGCCTCGTTATCCTTGCACTCGTTTGTTATCTATGCATTTGCCAGGCCAAGCACTTTGGGTGCGGTTCGGCGGTGTCGGTGCGTCAGTATCTCAGCCCTCGTCCGTCAGTCAGTCGGACAATATAGCTGAGTGCTCAACGATTCCAAGCAGTGGTGTGCAAAAGGATAGCCAGGGAAATATGGTTTTAGGATCAATTTAGGTAATTAAATTTTTTTTTTAAATATTTGAATATAAAAATATACGTTTGGTTGAAAAAACAACTTTTTTTCTAATAAGGAATTTCTTAGTAATATAAATAATTTTAAGGGTATGAAAGCCTACGACCTTAGTTGGCTAGAAACCAACTGAGTTGCCAACACACATGGCTGTATCGTAACGTATGTATGTGTGTGCTTCAATTGTCCTTGCCCCGACTGTGGAAACGAAAGTGTCGGCGTCACCTTCGCCATCGACGCATTTAACTCTGGGCTCTCGGATTTGGCTTTGGCCAGGATACGTCTCTGGGTACGGTAATGGTAATGATGTGTACTCGTTCGGTTCGGAGGCATTGATGTATATAGTGTACTCTCGCCTTTAGAGCTTGTGGGAGTGTGCGGCCATAAATCTTTTCCCGAACTAAGAAGAAAACTATTTCAAGGAGATAGTCATAAAATCTCTCTAATAAAATAAATTATATGTGCGAAGAAGGATATTTATCATATATTAAAATGCTTCTTTAACACTTGAAATTATTTTCAAGCATCTTTTATGATTCTAATCCAATTCGAAACCAGAGAGAAGGTCAAGCGCTTGATCTGGAATATGTTTGAAACCTTTCGATAACCTTTCATCGTTTTGACCTCGCTCTTCGGAAAAGCACAACTGTACTCCCACCACATCTTCGGGTCAGCAGTTCGTCAGCTGGGAAATGCACGTCTCGCACACACAATTGTCCTTTTCAATGACCATTGCCATTGCTTTGTTATCCTGTCGTTTTGTCTGGCTTTAGTCACATTACAAATCCAATTGGCAATGCGAGATAAATGCGCCCGGATAATATAGACTGGCGTGTGTGGGAAACGGTCACTTAGCCGACAAGGACATGCACTAAGTGACAGTCAGAAGGATGGCCAGCGGGGCAAAGAGTGGTGGGAGATTGCAAGTAGCTGATTTTAATTTTAGTTAAATCAAAATGTGCTGAGGCAGGATGCCGGGTTTATTGCCCAGTGGCAGTTGGAGCACTCTGCACTGTCTTTTGGATATTCTCAATGCGTTTGGCCATCAACCTTTCTCTTTTGGCATACTGGAATAAATACTTTTAAGGCAATAAATTAATAAATAATTGCAGGAAAGGAAATAGCTTTTAAGGTGACAAATTCTGTTCTTTCTGGTGTAGTTTTTCAAATTTTCCTTCCCCTAATTTGGTTTTATTTTTAGGAGTGCACAGTCCTGACCTCCCTTTACCAGACTTTCGGCCTTACTGCCTGACATGCGTTCGGTTTGCTTTGTTTTCATTAATAATGCAAAGCTCTGGAAATTGTTTTTACCACGGCCCCCCGCCCAGCCCTTTCCCTTGGGCAAAGTTCTATTAAAAGTCGGGCATGGCTGCCATTTAGATGGCAGATAGTTAGTTTTCCACTTAATTGTTCTAGATATAATTTAACCCCGTCAAGCATTTGTCAATTTCTCTTGAATAATTTAGCACGCCATTGACTCCACGACCTGAGTCACCAGAAGCGAGTGTGTATGTGACATAAGTGAATTCAATTTGTCGACATTTTTTCGCTTTTTGGGTCATTATGTATTATTTTGTATGGATAAGCATGCAATTTCCTACAGGTCCTGTGTGGCATTTTTCTCTGTCTGGTTCACCGGATCATGACAATCAGCAGTCATTGCCCCAGTTGTGTGCGCTAACCGATTTTGTGGTATGGGAAATGACAAGTGGAAAATTATGAAGGGAATATTACGAGGCGGAAATAGAGGAGAACCCGCCTATTGATAGGCTGAGTGGCTTGGATATTCGGAAACTCACTTTGCCTTGAGCCTGGTCGAGTGGAGCTGCGTCTAGGAGTCTAGACAGTTGAAATGGGCTGAGAGTCTAGTTGTAATGCTTATGACTTTGCAAAACTTTTAAAAGAGTTTTTTTTTTAATAACAAATTGAATATACAAAATATATTACTTAAATATAAACTTAAAACATTAGACTCTAATTTAATTTAGCGCAGTTACAAACTTCGTTAAGAATTTGTGTAGCTAGATTTAGAGTTTACAACATATGGTAAATATATAAATAGCATAAATAAAAGCTGTTAATGTATCCTTAAGATTAAAATTGACCCTTAACTAACTAGGTCTAGTATCTCCACTTATGGTACCACAATACCTGCCCTACATGTCCCTTATTGCTTGGTTTTCCTCTACCAAAAATTGGAAATTCGGGAAAACGCATTGGAAAAACTTTGCCTTGTCTGCCGCGCGTTCAATATTGAAAATTACACCTTAATTAAGTGCCGTGAGCGCATTGAAAATGTCAATAAACCGCTTTCGCCCAAAAACCAATATCCTTTCGCACTTGTCGTCGCTGGATCCCATCCTCCTGCCTCCCGTGTTTGTCTGCAAATTTGTACAAAAACAGTTTCAATTGTTGCCGCGGCGCCATATTTGTCAGCCATTTGCGACGCTTTCTATCCCGCTCGGGTGGGTGGGATTTCCAGTGGTAAGGGGGAAGGGTGGCTGGCTGGCTGGCGGTGGCCTTTGTTCGATTTCCGTTATGACAGGACGCATTCATTTCTGGAATCATCACGGTTGCATGATGCGTTGGCAAAACGTGTCATCGGCACAACGATTCGTTCCACCTGACAGTTGACAACTCCATCAGAAAGGTAAACTGATGGCCGAGCAGGGAGGCAGGCGGGGGTGGAAATCGAGGTAGACCAGGTTCGGGTATGGGAGCAGCTGCTGTGGAGCGGAACTGGAACCGGATCCTCAGTCGAGGCTGCTCTATAAAATGTCATTTAGTGCTGCTGTACGTGTTAGTGGGAAATACAGTGAATCCTGCAGAGGTAAAATCCATATTGATGAGCTCATAGCAAATGAATTTGAAATTACGCAAGAAAATGTTTATAGACACTTATTAAATTTGAATATTCGCTTAAAGCAAAAGGGAATTGCTGCTTTATTTAAACTAATATTTGTTAATAATAAAGAAAGGTGTGTTTGGCATACAACTTGGCTATGGATATCTTGCTCATAGTCGTATGTTCGTATCTTCTGACAAAGGAACGATAGAACACTTCCGCCATTCTTTAAAATATATATTTTTCTAAGAAAACACACACATAGAAATCTTGAAAAAAATCATTACAGATGTGTACAAACTTCCTTATTTTTTTTGTTTAGGAAAAGTATTTAGCTATTAGTGTTTCCACTGTTGCTAATACGTGTGTGCGGTCGCAATTGGTTGATGGCCGCGCGTAATTGGCTTGTAATTGAAAACTTTGCGGATAATTAATTGCTGAAAGTTGCCTCACGACATTTATATGGTTTTAGCCGAGGTTTGTCCCCGCCATTTGTTCTGACTTCTCCCATTCTCTCTGTGGTACATACTTCCTTTGAGCTCCCTTAGCTGCAATTGTAAGTTAATTAAGCGACAGCTAGAAAGTGGAGTTAAGACTACTTGAAGTTTGCTTGTGTGCGATGGAAGTTTTTAAGACTTGCCAGGATATGGACGCTGAGATTTACGATGACATTAGGTGTACTAAAATAATTAAGTGAATAACTCCGTAAAAAAGAAAGACTTACTTTATAATTAAAAGTGTATTGCATTCGCAAGTCTGAAATAACTAAAACTTCTCACTTTTTATATAATAATTGTTAAAAGCTTAATTAGCATTCCCTTTAGATTGCTCTAAATATGTTCTAGTCCTTAAATCTCATTCACAAAATTATTCAATAAAGTTACTTGTCTGGCTGGGAAGATTTCATTAATTTCAATTTGCCTTTTACTGGAGTCCCTGTCTTTGTTTCAATCAAATAAATATTTCGCCTTTGTTTATGGCCCTATGGAAATCCAAGGCATTAGTCGGGAAAAGACCATTTGAGAGCCCATAAGTCAAAAGTTAATGCCATCTGTATAAAATTAATGCATATTTAAGCAACGGCCATTGACACTGCCCTGACGTACTCGAAGCCCGAGTACTTTCGGCATTGGAACTAATGAATTCCTAATGCGTTTAATAACACATTTCAAAGGGCGCCACACCGGGGGGACTCTTGGGTCGTTAACACCGGGACCGAAAGTAATTTGTCCCCGTTCAATCCACTTTGTCGCCCGTCCTTGGCATATGTTCGTGGCCTCATCAGCTAACGAAACGGACATGCATTGGCCAGGACTATAAACAAAGTTCTTAATTTCCGCGCCGCATAAAACTTATCTTCATTTGCCGTCCACGGCATTGGGTGACTGCGCTCCCCTGCGCTCTTGGGCCATAAAAATCACAACATAAGCTAAAAACTTTATGCTGAATGCAAACTGGCAAATGGCAAACCCAAGTTTCCTTTCGACTTTTTGCCCAATGCATTTCGACAAGGCTGAACAGTGGCCAGAAAGGGATGGAAATGGAAAGGATTTAATATTTAAAATGTAAGATTAATAATAATAGAGTCTCTGAAAGTATATAATATTTAAAATATTTAATTCCTATTTTTTTTAAATTTAAAACATAATATCTTTTCTGTGATTTCGGTGCCACAGTGCCAAGATTGTTGTCCTCCTCTAAGCTAGTTGTAAGCAAAAGTTTTGCGGCTGAGGTCGAAATGCAGAAATACTTAGCCGTAGAGAAGAGGAGAAGGCGTATCGCCGGACCTGGGACTGGTTTCTGCCACCAAGGCTTGCTGCTCATGTTGTTGCATTATCTTAATGTTCATTAGGTTAAGTTTTTGTGCATTTCCTTGCCGGCTGCTAGATGGTGGATGCTGGATACCAGGATGCGGTGGCTGCTCATTTGTGCGCCAATCTCCCGTCGACTTCCGGCGATGCCGTCAATCCAGCAGCGACTTCCACTTCCACTTGTACTTCAACTTCTCCTTCAACTTCTTCTTCATCTGTAAAGGCAGAAAAACACATGGGATGGGAATGGTAGCAATGCTATAAAAGTATATATATAAGAGAGTTATTATAAATAAGAAATATAATACCCTAGCAAACGGAAATTTACTCATATTTAAGTCTTTAAATCTTAACGTAACACATAAACTAGAGATAAGGCAGTCTTTGTACAAGATGCATAATTTTTAAAGTATTTATTGGAATGTGTAATATTATAAACTTTATTTAAACCACTATTTTTAATTAGTATTTTATTTTTTGCCCCAACTGTAGATGCTCCCTGATGAGGATTGGCAAACTTTTGCATTCCGTTTCCTATGCGAACTCGTCACAACTTTTGTGCCCAAGCCTCTATTTCATTCGTTTTTTCCTGGCTTTTTATTTTAGTTGGCCTTGTTCTTTTTTAATTCTAGATAGCTTTGACTATCTGGGGCTCTGCCTTTGGCTTTGTGCTTAGGTTTCCTGCCATGATCGGGACGAATATAAATTTAATTAAACATTTTCACAAAACTTCAAGTCATTTTTCCAATGTTCCATAATGAAAACTTGAATCGAAGTCGCGATGGCTTTTGTGTTTCACTTGGTTCGCTTGTGACAGTTCATTAGTATCTTACATCCTGTCGGATTTGTCGCGATTTGACATTTTTATTATGGCTCGTGCTGGTGGTATAACGGAGAAGGCACGAAATAAACAAAAAGGACCCGTGCATAATAAAAAGCCCACAATAAAAATAGCAAATGAGAGTGGTGGGAAAGTGGATAATTCTGCTTCCTTGGGCTTAGGAGACTCCTTTCGCTTTTTCGCCTTTTTTTTGTGCCTGCTTATCTCCTTTATGTTATAAAATCTGTTGTATTTAAATACCCTTTAAGAGGGCTAGAAGGTATTTTGGGGGTTATGAGATATGTCTCTCTAAAAATAGATTTTATTAATAATTTGAATAAAAAATATAAAATCTTAATATTTATGTAGTAATTTTAGTGAGAATACCAAATCAAACAAATTAGTCAAATTCCTTGAGATTGAGATCGTTAAACTTACGTATTATAAGTACTTAAATTATAGACTTTTGGAAAGTTTGAATTCACTTTAAAAGGTATGCAATAATATGTTTGACGCACTAAATTTAGTGTTAACTAGTTTTGTTTTTACAATTACACATAGTCTTAGGCATTTTTCAGGTGATTTCAAAGCACTTGCTTTATCCGTAGCCCCTTCCGAGAAATATATAAGTATTATAATGCCATAAGAGCGTATTTAAATACCTTAAAAGCTCGTCGACTATACTTTCGTTCACGTTTTTCCAGCTTTTCCTTGGCTTTGGCTTTATAATCAGCCAACCAGTCGACTCACCCGCAATGTGGGATTTATTAAGTTTTTGGTGTTGTTAAGCTTTTGTTGCTGTTGCTGCCGCTCCTCTTTGTTGGTGGCTCTGACTTTGACACTTCTGTGGTAGTTTCTGTACTCCTGCTGCTGATGCTGCTGTTGCTGCCGCTGCCGCGGGCAAAAGTAATTTGTATAAAAGTGCAACCGACTTTTATTTGATGCGACACAATGCAACTCCCCTGACATTCGGCCAGAGATAATTGAATAAATTTCCTCGCGCGGAGAGGCGAAAGGATCTCACCGGAGGGGGACAGGAGCCAAAGCGCTAATTGGTATAAGCAAATGGAAGAACTTCTACGCTCAAAGCGGTGGGTGACGGAATAAAATACAAATAAGAGTTAATAAGAGTGGAACGATTGAAGTAGGTTGTCAGAAACGGGGGTTTCCTTTGAGTAAGTGGGTTAAAGGGAACTAAAAAATTATGTTTCTCTTATTTTTCCAAGAGTATTTTTAATTACCTTTGAGTTAAGTAACTGGGATTGGTCTGTTACAATTGAGCGGGACAATTTCCATAGAATCCCAATGAAAAGGGCACTAGCCGTTGCTTCACGTGCCAGGAACACACACAAATCCCGGAGAAACCGTAGCCCAAAGTAACCGAACATGCAATTGGTTATCGGCCATGGCACAGGAACATATGTAGAACACCAGACACAAAAAGGGGCACACCTCGGTCTGGTTAACCTGGCAACGGGAACAGAGACAGGGAGGATTCAAAGGCAGGAGCCTGTTTGGCATTGTGCTCCTCCGAACTCCGGAGTAACCGACACCCGCACCACATCTGGCTACCGTCGCCTCTGGCTGTACCAATCAACGGCAGTGTCACTAACAGGCCAAGCAGCATTACCATGGCCGAGGCCCGTGGCTAAACGTTGCACTCACAAAAAGCCAAGGGTTATGGTAAAAACAAACTGATTATTATTCTCTCTAAAAAATGTGCAATACTTTTTCTGCGCGTTGATTTCTTGAAGCTCTTCATGTCAGATAAATAAATGAATTTTCCATTGTATACATATATTTCTTGCAGTGCTGGTCAGATCTCGAGCTGCGGAAAAAAGTGGAGAAAACTGCACAAAGGCAATCGGAAACGGAAGTTGCATGTGAAAACGTTCGCAGTGTCCTCCACGGAGCGGTTGCACACTGAGCTGGCTTCGATTTTTCCAGCTCCTGTGCTGTGCTCCTTGTTCCCTGTTGTCCTTGTTGCCCGAGCTCCTTCTATGCTGTCTGGCTGGGACTCTTGAATGGCTAACTGGAATTGACAGGTTTTGCCTTTTTGTGCCAAGTTCTCTCTATCCCACCGCTTCAATGGTCTCTGTCTTTGGCTTGTCAATGTTGGCTGTCAGGTTCTCCCTTTATTTTCCTGGCTATGAAATGAGATTTTCAGCTTTTAGACATGCTGCATAATAGTTTATTCCATATTTCATGGCACTCCACTCCTGCTCCTCCTGCTCGAGGGGATTCATTGTGCCATCGCTGCTGGCCACTTAATTTGTCATTGATGGCTGGCGAAATGCAGTTGCCAAATTAGTTTCCCAAGGGGGATATGGCAACGACCGCTAAACAATTAAATGTTGTCCGGTACGTCGTCGCCTATAAATTGTTGATCGGCTGTTGGGTTGGTAATGTTTTTTGGCTGGTACTCGTGATGTTACTAGCCATGGGAAGAGCCCAGTTCGCCTGGGCTTGCATCGCCCGTCGACTGAATTTTACGCCTCGTTGGATAACCCAATCCTTTGCTCTGTGTCCTCCCCCTCTGCGGTCGCTCCTCCTTCGACAGTCGCCACGCCCAAAGGGTCGTACGCACATTTCAATAATTGTGCAACAACTGGAAGCGATTATGCAATTTCATCAGACCAAGAGAGAGAGACACACAGTGCCGCACTGAGATCGGCTGCAAAAAAAAATCGAGCAAATGGGAACCATGAGACAGCCTCAGCGGAAATAATTCAAGGGAAGGGATATGCGACACGGAAATCCCCTACCTTTTGGTATAACATATTATCTATCTGTATGGGGAATAATAATATAAAACCAAAATAAAACTAAATAGTAAATATTTCTAATATTTATTCTTTCATACCATTTTCCAGGGCATCCCTATTAACTATTTCCTGAATGTTTGCATATTGCAATATGTGGAAATGCTGGAGAACGGGCCGGTGTAGTCGGGCTTTGTTGTTATGCGAGTATTGTATCTTTGCCTATACATCTGCTGAGCTGATATGGCATTTGGGAAACGAGGCTTTATTTCATTTGCGGGCCCCATCCCTCATCCCGACTCCCACTCCATATCCCCATATCGCATTGTGTTCGAGCTGCGAGCTTGGATGGGCGTGTGGTGTGCATGTCTGGCTTTCATTTTGAGGTTATGCAAATTGTTATGCTGATATCATAATTAATTCGTTGGGGAAACAGGCCGGAAACAAATTGGGCTTTGAATGAGTTATTGTATTTTTGCGGTGCGCTGCATTTTTATGCTCTCTCTCTCTCTCTCTTGGTTACGCGATAGTGCAGAGTACTCTTCGCGAGATTTCTTTTATGCCGGCTAACCACCAAGCGACACATTTGGCCCCCGCTTTAGCACTTCACTTTTAATGAGTTTCTCTGCTATTGGTTTTAGTTTCGGTGTTCTCCAGCTTGGCCAGCAACTGGCCAAAAATTATAGTCTGCCATAAAACGAGCCACAAAACTCGGTTCGCTGAGGGGAGCGCCTTCATCAGCGGGCTCTAAAAACGGGATAACTCAACTTGCTCGAGGTTCTCGTCCACAAATTATCAGCACTTTAGTGTCGGGTTTGTTTCTTGTAATGTCCATTGTTTACAGGGTCCATCCTCACCACTCGGATATGGATATGGAAAATCTAGATAGTTCCCACCACCAGCACCGCCACTTTGTTTTTCCTGCCGCTGGGAAAGGGAATGATAAATTAGCTGCATATTATAAATTCCTTTGAGTTGAGTTGAGTTGTCGCACATGCGATGCGACGATGGCTGCTGGAGGGCTCATGGAGCCCATGGAGCTCTATATGAGCTCATGGTTCATGGCTGCCGGCAATTGTCCGTGCATAAGTGTGCGTGTGAGGCGTAAGTAAGCCACATTTACATACGCCAGGGGACGATCAAGAAGTTCCAATGAAAGATGAGAACTCAAGGTGAAGAATTGGAAAGAATTATACAAAAGTGGGCTCGGAATGTTGAGAAAATGTTAAGATGTTAAATGATTATCATATTTATTAATTGTTCCAATTTTTCTTCATTTATCAACTATTTTTACATAGTTTCTATTATAGTTTATTTGCTTAATTTAAAATTACATTGTTTTATTAATACTTCTTGGCCCACCGGCGTGACCGCAACTGTCGCGCGTTCCCGTGTCTCCGAGTCGGGTCGCGTTACGTGGCCTGAGTTGAGTCGAGTTGAGTTGTTTGTTCGTTTGTTTGTAGGTGGATGCTGCTGCTGCCCGACTGCCTGGAGTGTGTTTCATTTTACCACCAAGGCCGTAAATACTCAAGCAACAACAGCAACAATGGCGGACCTGCCACCGCCGCCCCCCTTTGTGGCATAAAGCGAATGTGTCACAGGGCGCAGCAGCATTTGCCTGTTATGTGCGGTTGACGGTGGCGTATACGCAATGTGGCCGACATTTTGCCAAAGTGTTTGTGTAAACAAAGTTGTAGGCCGTCTATTTGTTTGCTGTTTGTTTGCCAGTTTGTTTATTGTCACCAACATACCCAGCCCGCTAAGCGTTTACCGAAGGCATTTCCTCTTTTTTCGGCCAGTGTTTGGCTTACCTTAAACATGCTTTGTACACGGGCTCGTTATGCTTCCGGTTCCTCTTCCGCTTCCGTTTCCGCTCCCGTTGCTTTTTTGGCATTCGTCATTGGAATGATCATTTTGATTGATGGCCAGCGCATTTATATTGGACATTTTGTTTGTCCTCTCTTCTTACATTTACTTTTACTTTCCCTCTGTGGGGCTTGTTCGACGCTTCACGGTTCATTGCCAGCTCCACCTGATTATGCCCCACGGTCCATGTGACATTTATGTAATTGTATTGCTGCCGCTGAGTGAATGAGCGGGTGAGTGATGGCTCCACCTTGCTGGGAACTGTTCCGAGTGAAATAACCGCGCACACACATATCCAGCCAGGGTTGAGGGTATTCAATTACCAAGATATCGCAGGCTCGAAGGGGTTGAGCCAGGTACAAAAGTTAGCAAGGAACGGTGGAAATGTAAGGCGGAAAAATAAATTTCGAAGTAACTCCTTTTGAATAAGTGGAAAATTAACTTGATTAATCGGAAGACCTTTTAAGTACCTATTAACTTTAAAACTTGATACATATCATATGATGAGTTCTTGTATTAAATAAGTGCAGTATGCTTATAAAATAATGTTAATTCCCTTGACATCTTTAACTTTTGGACCTTAATCCTACGACTTCAAGGCCGTTTCTTTTTTCTTGGAATCCAGAGGGCTTTCCATCAATGCCTCTTGCCCTCATGTGTGGGCATCTGCTGGGCCATCTCCTCATCTTTTTTTTGTGGTGTGTCTGTGCCTCGGATGCCCTCATTTTGTTTGGCTTGTTTGATTTCTATTATCCTTGAAAGAAGATGTCCTCTTTGGGCCGAGCTAAATAGATGGCGTCTTTGTTTAGGCACTGGCCGCATTTGTTTGCCTTGTGTCCTGTCTAATTCAATATTTTTTTCTTCCCTTCTTTGTCTTGGCCTAGATTTGCTGGCGGAAAATTAATGTGGCAGGTTTTCGTGTCAGCAAATGGCGGGCGACCAATTTGTTGAGCCTTGAGTCTTGAGCTGTGCGCCTTAAAGGATCAAGGTGCTGCCGGTGCCGCCTCAAGTTCTCTCCATCGCTTTAAGTGGCGGGAAAAGGAAAATGCACTTGGCTTTAACAATTAAGAGCGTCATTTCGCCCCTCGTCTCATCCCCCCTCTCTGGCGACGGCAATTTCAGCTAATTTGCTGGCACTCATAACATTTGAGGAGGTCGTAAAAGGAGGGAGAGCTGACGAGGGGCTGTGAAGCCCCTTCCCGGATATTAGCGCAAACAAAATGCAACACTTGAGCTGAAAAATTACCGTAATGAACGAGCTGCAGAGCTCCTCTTCCTCCCTGCCTTAGTTGCCTCAGTATTTTGCCCTGAAGGGTTGCAGAAATTGTTTAATTACTGCAAATTCTTGGTGCACGGCAAGAAAATATTAGCCCTGTTTGTGGGTAATTCATTTTAATTGGGAAAGTATCACTCGTAATATTTAATAATAATTAATAACTTTAATTAGCTGAGAGCTTAATTTATATATTTTAATCTGTTAGATTATAGCTATTATTCTCTTGGTGTAGCTTTGCCACAAAATTAAGGGAAACATGAAGAGTCAGCGGACATTGGCTTGACACATTTTCCAGTTCTTGCTCCCTGCACCGTTTTTCGGGTTGGCTGATTCTTAGCCTCAACTTTATCCTCTCTCTTTGCTGGGCGGCGGCTCCTCCTCATGCTCCCGCTGCTGCTACTGCTCCCGGCTACTCCCTACATTTCATTAATTTGCTATTAATTTGTATTTTCTTTGCAGTTGTTTCCGCCGGTCTTTTTGCCCCCGCGCCGCATTATTTCAACCCATTTGGGGGCTAATGAACTTGCTGAAGGGTTCTCAGTCACCCAGTTTTTCCCAGTTTTCCGCCAACCATTTTCCAACCAACCGCCCACTCCACTTGATGTGTGCCAGACTGGCTTAGTTTTGTGGCGAAAAACGAAAAGCGCTTTGAAAACGCTTCTTCGAGTGCCTGAAAGTAGGCAATGATAAATTTGCTCGGAGAGCGGCGAAAAGCTGTTTGAGTTTTTCGGTTAATTCGAATGACAAATGTGCCTGGGAATCGGGGCAAAGAGCCCAGACATCGTTGGCCAAATGATTGTTGACTCTACTTGAGTTCACTTTGCTGCAAATTGATTGGGACACACAAGTGGAGACACAAATGGTTTGATGTCTTTGCCATGGGACTTCATTGGAGTTCCGTTTGGAGCGGGAATGTTGGTCCATTTTTCCCCTCTATCGGTGATCTTTGTTGTCTTTGTGATGGTTTCGTTTGTGTTCCTCCTCTACTGATTGTCTTATAAATAATTCATGCATGGGAAAGATAAAAGATTCAGAGTTACTCTTTTAAAACTAAGAAGAAGGTAGAAATGCGAAAATGCTCCGTTTTTCAATGCTAATTAATACTGAAAAGTGAGAAGTAGAACTGGAATTTGCCAGGCTAGTTCAATGAGAACTTAAAATTACTTAAAGCTTAATTAAAGCATATTAAAATGAACCTCAAGTGACCTCGAGAAACCTTGCTTGTTATTATTACTGAATATCTAGTCTGGGCTGGGAATTCCGACGACAGGCAACACGATTAATAATTGTCAGAGCCTGGCCTTAATATTCCAGCGATTCCATCTCATTCCTCTGCTCCTTCCTCGAACCTGCCTCTTAATCTGCCCAGAAATCTCTGAGCTGCGAGAGTGAAAACTGTAATTAATGACAGGGAAGGAGGCTGCGGGGGCAGCAACAAAATTGTCCATTTCACTAATCTGCTGTACAAATATTTTATGAGCACACTAACATGCCCGGCATCCTGACCCCCCTCATATATCTCTATTTATGTATCTGGGTGCTTGCTTAATATTATGAACTGGCTGGCTGGCTGACTCTCCATCGCCACCCAGGGGCAATCATATTCAAATTAATATACCCAATGTGTTGGGCAGTCATAAATTTTAAGGCCCGGCCCGTAAATGACTGCCACTGGTTACAGGCACAACTTGCTGTTGGTTTTTTGTGCCCGGCCTGGGTTCCTGGCACGGCACCTTCACCTTGTAAACAAGATAATTATGGCAGCAACTATGACAGCGAGCTTCCTGTTCCTGGTGTACCGTGTGCCGTCCTCCCGTCCTCTGGCCCCAAAAGTAAATTCATTTCCTGCCAGACAATTTTGACTGCTGCACGAAATGTTGACAATGTCCCGAGTCCGCATCGAGGACTGTGGGCCACTTAATGAGAGTCGCACTGAGGTTTTTGGCCAGGCCAGAAGTTGGGGCCTCTCGCCTCTATTTACTTGGCTTGTTAGCGCGGCATGGGTAAACAGGGCTGGATGCCGGATTGTTGTCCCAACGAATGGAATTTCCGACATTCCTTTATCTTCTGGGATAATGCCAGAGCAGAGCTTTAGCTGGAGGTGTTGGCTGATGGCAAACCATAGTTTTCGCTTCAGATTTGTAACTCTAGCTTTTCGAGTTATCTTTTACTTTTGAATTATGGTTTAGCTACGAGTTGCTATACCAAAAAGGTGTTTTTAAAACGATGACATAATAATAATTATCATGTAATACCATTATGCCAGTTTTAATTATCTACGAAATGTTTACCAAATTTGCTAGGACTCCGCCTCAAATTTATAAGTAATAATAATAATATATACAAATTAAATGGGAAAATGCTATTAATCTTGATTTATTTCATTTGTATTTTTATATAATAAAACATAACATATTTTTGGTTTAATTATATTTAAATGTTAGTTTAGTTTTTCAGTGGTTTATTTCATTTATTTATAATAAAGTCAACTTATTTTATTCGGATTTCTTCCTTTGTACGTAATTATTAAATATATTAAAACAAATAAATACAAAATCTAATGAATAAGAATTTATCTAGTACGCATTTCATTTACTTGTGGCCCTAAAATGGCTTCTTCTCCTTAAGAGATTAATAACGAACTCTCAAATATTTTATTCCGATAAATACCAATCTATAAAATATCAAATTTTTGCTTCTAATTTAAGCCATTTTGTTTTGGTTTTGATCTTGTCTTCGCTGTAAATTCCTTCACCCAGGGCTTAAATCAACTGCTCGGCCGACTTGATGCCTTAATCAAATTGGCCCAATCATATATCAGAGCGCCAAGAAGTTAGCATGAACTGGCCTTGGAGGGGCTCATTGCAAATCATATTCATTTGAGCCTATTATTGGAAAAGTTACTTCGATAAGCTTTTGTTATGATGAGCCACGATGATGACGATGATGCGATGAGCCCTGGGAGATGCAAAGGCGACCGCAGATCTAGCCAAGTGCCCATTAATAAGTGGCATGCCACAGTTTGTTGTTGCGAGTATTATCAACTCTCCAATGGCCAACACGTGGCCCCTCATTCTATCGTCCTCTTGTCCCTAAAAAAAGTCGCAAAACTTTTCTGTATATATTTTTTTCTTTCACATTGATGAAGTTATCGACAGCTTAAGCTCACTCGCTCTTGCTACAAAAAAAATTGGGATAAACAACAACAAAAGTACAAAACCGAAAAGGGAAGTTTAACTAAGCCGATGGATTTATGCTCTTGTTCTTAAGTTTGATAGAAAATTGTGATTTTATAAGAACTTTTTGTTGTCAAAATTCGTAACATTTTGTTCATAAAAGATTTGTTTGTAGAATAAAAATATTCCGAAAATTATAGAAGGACTAACAAGCTCTCGAGTTCTAGTTAAACTAAAGATGTAAATATTTTTATAGAATAATACATTTTAAAATGTACTCATGATCTTTTATTTAAATACAACGAGCTTGATTTAAAGTGTTAACCTGTTTAATTATACGCTTTTTGTTAAATTATATTGCTTTAAGTATATATATAATACCGAAAATCTATAAAAAGGATCCTCAAGGATCTGTTGTCCCCGCGTCAAATGTCTGACCAAAATTAGAATACTCTCCGAGGAGGTGTAAAAAGGAAAAGCAAAAGTTTTTGCACACAGATCCCTGCCCGGAGCTATGAGCACCGCTCCGGTGCTTCGTGGTGCTCCTCCGTACGGTTATCTCCTGGTCCAAATCTCCTGGCCAACTTGCCAGCCACGCCGCACCGCACCGCACGGCACCGAACCGCATCCCCCGCGGAGCATTAGAGCGTAACACGTACGCCAAACTTATTGATTTTCAGTCTGTGGCATGCAGTTTTTGCGGCTTTTGGCTTAGTTAGCGAATTATGAAAATATTTGCGCTGCGCCAACCGGAAGTAGTCCGTGATGAATCACCGGAGCGAGGTGAGCAGTGAGGAGGATTCCCGGAGAGAAATGAGGTATGAGGGATGAGTGGGTGTTGCCTGAGTGTCGGGTGTGTGTGCCGCCAATTCTGAAATCTCTCGTGCGTGCCTCGCGTATCCACACATGTGTCCTTCAACCCGCTCACTTTGCAGGAGATTCGCTTCAATGGCACATAAAATATACAAATAAAATCTGGGCTTTAGGAGAAAGTCAAGGATACGAACGGGAAATACCATTTAAGAACTTTAAGGGAATGAATAAATACAATAACATTCCTGTATTTAATTTAGTTATAATTTATGTAATAATGGTAAATCTTTACTGTGTTGTTAGGTTTATTGATATATCTTAAGCTCTATGTAGGGCCTTGTTTTAATTTATTTTCAAGTAAAGTTATACCTTAATAAATATTTCTTGCTTCAATCAATGGATGATAGATACCTCTTGTCAGCCGTAAATCCGAAACTCCTAAAACAAGTAATCCGAACGTGAAACAACTGTATGTAGTAACATCGTCTATAAAAAAATTGTTTTTCTGCTACCGAAAAAACAAGAAATATCAAAATAAAACGTGGTCATTGAACAGGAGCCATACGAGTTAGACAGTTGGCATAGCACTGGATGGGGTCTCACTATATATATGTAAAATGTGGCGGGGTGAGAATGAGAGGAGACCTGCAGCAGCAGTTGAGCCATTTATGTGTTAAAGTTGCGGCATTAAAACGCAGACCCAACCGGTCGCCAAAGGGTTAAGGCACTGGCCGGGGCCACCATAAAAATTGTTTGTAGTTCGCCTCGTTTTCCATATAAAACGAATTTGATGGATGATGTTATGTTGCTGCGCAACTTGGGGAGCATGTGTTTTGAGACTTTTGCCGGGAGCTAAGCAAATGGTATGCTGTCAAGGATGCGGAGCAGGAGTGGCTGGGAGTGGAGTTGGGCTTCCGTCGAGTCGAATGCCTGGATGCGCTGAGATTGGAGCGAAAGGCTTGGCAGCGACGTGTGGCCAAATGAACTGGAAATTTGGAGCCCCTCACGACTGAACTGTGAAAAACAAACAAGCTGAGAGAGAATTTTTTATAGAAGAAGATTTTTATCAGGACGAAAATATATTTTGAAATTTCAACGTAGAAAGGAAGTAGAGTGTAGATCTTTTTTGTATAATTATAAATCAGCTTTAAATTGTCTAGAAAAAAAATGGAGAAGCTGTACATATATTGAAGTAAAGTCTTTGGGAATTTTTTGATTCACGGAATCATTGAGGTTTTTTAATAAAATAATAACCAAAAATATATATTTTAGGAAATCGTTATAATAGAAAAAGTATCTAGTTTGATTTGCATTGAATAATTGCCATTACTTAAACGCAGATTAAAATCAATCCTGTTTGTGTAGGCTTTCCTTTTTCTTCGGTTTCTTGGCCGAGATATCTGTCCGCCAAGGACTCGCATCGTCACCGGGGATCGAAGACGGGGAATGAAGCGAAAATCCCCGCACAGGACATCGTTGCGACCGTTTCGGGGCCTAAGCTCCGAGTGAATCCCTTGCAAATCCCTGCACATCTCCTAAGTGCGTGGAGGCCTTTCTTGCCAGCTCTTTGCTCTCAGCTCTCAGCGCTCGCAGGACACGGCTGTCAAGTTTTACACCGTTGGGTGCTAAAAATCATAAAATCAATGCGTCATAAAAGGGAACTCGGGCCGTGCGAGGCTAGAAAGAAATTGTTTGAGCTGCGTATTTTTATTTTTATGGCTTTTCAATGCCTGCTCACAGCTCGCACACCAGCACATATGTGTTTATGGCTGCACTGAAAACAATCTTTTGAAAGGCACTTTAATCAGAGATAGTTAAGTGCACGTCTGTGATTTCACACAATTATATCTTTGGCTCGAAAACTAATTTCAGCAATTTCCGTTAAACAATCGGATGCCTGCAAAGGAACAAAAACACGGGCTAGAACAACAGCAGCGAAAATATAACAATAAAGTAAATTGCACAAAGTAAGCGAGAAAGCATCTCAATGACAGAGAGGGGCTTCCCGCTGGGAGTGCGAGTGGAAAGGGGAGTGCGGGCAAGTCTCACTCGGAAATAATTAAATAAATGAAGCAGCTGCAGAAACATTGCTGAATTCCGCATCAGACAGTCAGACAGGCGGACAGGCGCAGACACAGACAAGATAGACATCGAGTCAGTTTCGAGAAGAGTTTCCAGCTAGAGATGGTGCTGGAAGGCACAATCGTGAGGGGTTAATTTCACTGAAAAACTAAACTAAAAACTCATTACAGCTATTTATTAATATCATCTGATATATATTTTCAAAGGCTAACAGAATTTTGCTTAAAGTTTTACGAATTTCATCAAATAAATCATTCTAAGCCAAGTACAAAGTTTTTCATACTTGACGTATACGTAATATTTTCTTTATTCTATTATTTATTGCTAAAGTCTTAGAAAAGTAAGGAAATAGCTGCAGTATATGTATAATTTTCCATTAAATATTATTTAATAAAATAGTTTAAATACACAAATGAAGTAAACCTGGTGGCAATGCCATCGCTAGACTCCAGTGAAGCGTTTGAAACTTTTGCCTGGCGAATGGAGAACATTTTTAAGCGACCGTGTTCCTGCCACCGTTGCCATGTAATTTGATTTGATGTTCCCTGCCGTTCCAGATACTGTACATACTACGTACTGTATTTTTTTTGTCGCTGCCTGGCATCCTACTTTGCGCATTTCTGGCACATTTTGTGTCGCCTAATGAATGACAGCGAGCAACAGCCGCCGCCGGCGTCTTTGTAGGCGTTAGAAGTCGGGCAGTAAGGGTAGATCTGGCGGAATAGGGCAGCATAACTGCCATAATGCTGATGATAATGGGGATGATTTTAAAACGCGCGTGTTTCGCCTGCAATTGCTGTCATTCCGAAGTCATTTGCGGGCTGCCTCTGCTCGTCTGCGTGCCGGAAAGTGTTGCCTACTTATTTGGATAGTGGCTTGGGAGGTCTGGGGAGAAATTGGACGAGAAGGTAAACGCAGAAAGGAGCTAAATGATAACTTTGAGGGCAACAATTTAATGGAATTTAAATTTTTTAGAGAGTGATTTATATAATTCTCAAAATTCATACATAAAAGGTAACAATGGTTAAGCCAAAGAAACTTAAAAAATGAGATATTTGATAAAAATAAAATTATATGTATTTTTAGGAATGATTTACTTAAATATTTCTGTATATAATTAAGCCATAATTGCTTAAAAATTAAAGAATAAAATGAGATATACTCTTAAGACTTATTTACTTAAGATCTATAACAATATTAAATGTCCAGCATGGACCATCGAAAACAAATGCATTATAAATCACTTGTGTGGCTTAAGTTTTCACAAAACTGTATTCAAATAATTAATACGAGCTTAATAAACAACATGCACCATGCAATTCAATTTGTTTTGTCCACCAAACAAAGTTCTTGATCGATTGCAGACATTGTTTGTTTTTCATGCGAGTATTCAGTAATAAAGTCACCAATTTTCCCCTGTGCTAAGTCGAACGAGTCATATGCTCTCGGCCCCGGCCATTATTTAAACAAAATAATTCAACAGAATCGACAGTGGCGAGTTCGGAGAGTGCTAAGCCCTGCTGCACTCCAAACTGCGAGCCCCGAACCCCGAACCAACACCGACACGTTTGGCACTTGAATAAATGCAAACAAATAATAAAATGGTTATAAATGCACTTTATACAAATATTTTACATGCCAACACAACAAGCAAACTTCCAGGCCAGAATCTGCCCTACTCACCGCAGAACAAACCAGACCAGCACAAGCAAAACATCATCATAAAAACCATAGCAGAAACAGGAGAGCCACCGGCAGCAAATAATAAAAAAAACAACAAACAAATAAAGTATAGAAAATATAGAAAAAATCATGAAGCAATAAAAAGGGGAGAGGTCTGCAGCAAATGCCATGACAGGCGGATCCATAAAAAGTTATGAAAACGTGTAAAAGCGAACCGCTCTGACGGGTATTGAATGCATACTGGAGGTGGAAAGGGCAAAACCGAACCGCAGAGAAGGGGGTCATACTCGAGATGGCAAATAGATACATTCTGAAATGCATTCCAAGGGGGGAATCCAGGTGGGAAAAACACAAAAGACCCGTGTGCTCAGAGTTTGCAGTTATAGTTGGCCCAAACCGCATTTACATTCGTTGTTTAGTCAGGAAAAAAAAGAAAAACAATTATTAACGGCATCGTGAGGATGAAGTTAGACGCAGAAGTCAATGGAAGGCAAGAATTAAAATAATATGTCCTTAAATAATATTAAATGCAAATATACATTCAAAGAAATTAATATAAGGTGTTTTAAGGAGAGTCAATAAATTAATTATAACTTTACCAGGGTAATTTTCAACAATAAAATGTGACTTATTACCAATATGCGTTTTAATTCATAAGCTCTTATCGATATAATGTCATAAGCTATGACAATGTATTCTTTTTTTTAAATATGGCTTTTGCTAAATCAAATATACTTCATAAATAAAACTCGCTATCGCTCACTAATCCGTAATCACAATCCGTTTATTGTTGCATTTCCCCTTTCTTATTTCACCGATAATTCTGGTCAATTAGGATGCCTAATGGAGCTTATTATTTATTGACATTTAATGTTGAATTAATTCCGATTGCAGAACGCAGAAGGCTTAAGTGCCACACCGACTTCCTTTTCAAATCAAACAATTTAATTTAATCTCGACAGCAGTTCCCTTTTTTCGCCGCTTTAAGAACATAAGCTCAATTCCACCCAGCCGTATGAGAAATTGCCCACCCAAACTTTGCCTTTGTTTGGCTCTGTTTTTGTTTCTGTTTCTGCTTCTGTTTATTTTGCATTATTTGTGTATTTCTGCTGGCAAACAAAGTTTCCTGCTGGCTTTTTTCTTTCTTACTTTTTGCCAGCAGTGAGTGTGCTTCTGTTTTTCTACGCCTAGCGACAGAAATGAATTTATTTCGAATTGTTTTCAGAACTTAAACACTCTTAATTTAAGCGCAGTGCAAAGCATACATAGTCCTCATATTTGTTGCTGAAATTAGCGCAAAAGTTGAGGGTTTATTGTACTTACGTGCCTTCGGAGGCGAACACTGAAGTCAGTCCTGCGAGAAAAGCCAGACTTCGAGAAGTCCTGGGAGTCACAAGTTTAGTTAAGACACAACTTTTCTTACACTTTTCTGGAGAAAATGTTGCATGTGAAAATGTATTGTTTTGTGTGCAAATAATTTGGATTAAGTTCAAATGCAAAATGTATTTTTTCTTTGCTGTTTATATAAAACAATTGACAGTGGACAACTTTTAGCTTATTTTAAGATGAAGATATAACTACAAATCATTAAAAAATCAAGAAAACTAATTCAACTACATTAGTAGTTAATTCTCCTATGACTTAAGGGTTAACCATTTCAACATATGTCAAGTTAGTAACCGATCAATACACATTAAGAGCCCGCAAATCTCAACCAAGACAATACTCTCCCACCTCGGGTATAAAAATGTCTCAAGTAACTTGGCTGGCTTTGAGTTAAGTTGTCAGAAATCTCTTGGCAGACACTTGCCAGTCTGAGCCAGGACATTTCCACAGACAGTCTGCTACAATTGAACTTATTTGCCGTTGTCGGCGTCATTAGCCGCATTTGTGTGAAATTAAGTTGAGTTTATGACAAAGACAAGAACAAGAAAGAGAAAAAAAGAACAAAAATAAGCGACGACCAAAACCAGGGCGACAATAGAATTTTCTTTTCATTTGGCTTGCCTTTTTGCTCGGGCTGCACCATTATGGTTTTTATTATCATCAATATCGCATGTTACTCGTATCCTGTATCTATATATTGTGTGCCATGTGGAGCAATTAATTTGGTTTGTGTTTTTATTTGTTCTCGTTTTAAGTGTTTTTTCTTGTGTCTCTCTGCTCGGATGTCCCCGTCGTCTATATATTATATTCCTCCTCCCCCCAGGACCATCGTTTTTCATGGTTCTGGCATTATGACAGCGACAGCTTGAGACAAATAAAGGATGTACGATTGTATCGCCAAATACCCGCGTTCATTAGGTTTTTGGTAACTAAGTCCAAGTGCCGACTTTGCGCACTTTGTTCTTGCGGTCGCTTGAACTTTATGACAAAATAATGCGGCTCATTAAAAGGCTTCGGCTCGGCTGAGTCCGCAAGTAAACAGGACTCGCTGCTTAATGGTTTGTTTAAGGACTTTTGGTGCGTGTACTTGGCTCCCTGATTGATTCACTGATTGTGATTGGATTGGTGTTGGAAACTTTGAAGTATAATATTTGTCTTGCTTGTTGACGATTATCTCTAAGGTCTGACTCATCGCCATTAATGGAATTGTGCACTGTAACTAAATAACCAACTTGTTAATAGTCTTTAAATATTTAATATTTAACTAACAAACGGCAACATGCCATATGTCTTGGCATAAATATAAATGTACTTGCAAGGCAAACAAGCATCGAAAAGGCGATTCCACTTCCGTCTGCCGTAATGACAAGCGACAAGTGTACTGTACCGCAGGATGCCGCCAAGGACCCTCTGAGAATGTGTGCGTGTTTATTGGCTACATCCTCAGAAATACAAGAAAGAAAAGTAGTTTGAAAAAATATGTCAACTATCACTGACTTGCAAGCAAAAATATGGATTAGGGGTACACACTTAAAATCAGGAAAGAAACACTACTGAGATAGTTACACCTCAGATATCTCAGATATTATCTCAAAATCTTAAATAATAAATAACATAAAGAATTAAACATTTTATTAGATATATATATTTCTGGTAATTAAACTTTGGTATATAAATTGTTTAAAGAATAGGTTTTTTAGGAAAAACAGGTACCTAAACTTAGTTATGTAGTTTATAATTTCCAGATTCTTACACAAGGAATTAAATTACATTTACCAAGGCGAGTACAGCTCATTTCCTATAGTTTCCACATATTACATATATTTTTTTCCATTTAACGAATGAAAATCGATGGCGGCAACGTTTGTCTTGTCTGCTGCTGTCTTCTTGGTGTTCTTCCCCTTGTTTGTATTTGCTTTCCGCCAGAAAATGAAAAATAAACAAATTTCCTAATGACAATTCCTGGCATCGCATCGCATCGCATCGTAACGGGAGAAAGTAAATTGATATTGATGCCGAGTGTTGGACCGAATCCAAGGGGCGTGAACTTTCTACTGTTCGAGTGCCTTAAAGTTCGAGCTGCATGAGTTGAAGTGGAAAATTAAATTTTTAAGTTGTCCTCTTTTCACTTTTATCTCCGGCGGGGTGTGGCCTCCTTTAGAACTTCCTTCCTGTTGAGCTCGGCTTATCTCTTCCGATGTGGCCAACTCTCTGGACAGCTTTCTTAGCCAATCAGGTCCTTCCTGTCTGGCCTAGAAAACTTATTACCCAACCCGTCCACTAGAGCCGCACTCTCTTACCTCACTCACCTTTCGGAGGAGGCAGTATATATATATGCTATATAATCGCATTTGCATATTGTTTTGTTTTTCAACGCTGCTGCTCCTGGTTCTGTGGGAAATGAGTAGAGGCAACTTTTGCTTTATTTCCATTTCCATTTATATTTCCATTTAATTTTCCTGTTTTTGGTTTTTTGGCGGCCTTCTTCGCCTATCACAGATCACACACACATCTGGGCCTTGCCAACTCTTTAAATGGAATTCCCAGAAATATACTTCCCGCTCTGCATACGTTCGTTTGGGCAAATATTGTATAATATGCATAAATCACACAGACAATTAAATGTGTTGTTTTTTGTTTTCTTATACATTTCATATGTAAATGAAAGGGAAACGAATTGTTATGGGGCCACCTTCAGTCAGTTGCTCCAAGTCTGCATCCGTCTGGCGTTGGGTCCTTCTGTCACAGACTCACAGGCAAGTGCGTGACAGAAGGCCCGAAAAGGAAAAGAAAGCACCGTGGAAATTGGAAAATTTTATGACAACGAAGTTAAAATGCACTACCTAAATATTAAATAATAAATATAATATAATATTAGTTAATCACTGTGGACGGCAGTTCAAGTAGTGACGATGAGCACCGAGACTGTGGTGCGCAAGGAGACTACTATATACAGCCGTAGAATTGAAAATCTGCTACGATAGTCCGATCGGAACCATTTACATCTTGATCGAAAGGTATTGTTAACCTCTTTGAAACAGGATACTAAGATTTTCAAAATCGGATTAGTTCAGGAGAAATTGAAGTGAAAGTGCGAAATTGATCATTTTCAATATTGGAGCTGTTGGGGCCGGTGGAGCAAAACTCAACAAATTTTTAATGTTGTTGTGATCTAGCTTCAATACGCGTCGAATGACACCTCAATCATCCCGGTCCAATACTCCGTTCAAAAGATATTCAATAAACAAGATTTTAACGGCCTTTCCGAAATGAGAACGTTTGTCCTGTTGTTTGTCTGTTATTGTATTGTTATTGTATTTATTAACTTTAACCCGAAAATAACGAGTATAGCTTATTTTACGTTTTTTATGATTTTTGAGGGCGGAAGTGGGCGTGGCCAAATTTGAAAACAAACTTGATCTGCGTGCAACAGATTCCAATGTTGTCACCAAATTTGGTAACTCTAGCTCTTATAGTCTCTGAGATATGTTGTTTCACACGGACGGACCGACGGACAGACGGACATGGCTAAATCGACTCGGCTGGTGATGCTGATCAAGAATATATATACTTTATGGGGTCGGAGATGCCTCCTTCGGCCTGTTACATACATTCTCGATTGGCACTAACCCATAATACCCGTGTACCCTATGGGTACCGGGTATAAAAATTAAAACCATGTTAAAGTAGAGGAAAATAAGTTGCTCACTCACTCACCGACAAACAAACATACATATAAATCACATAAATCTTTTTATTTGTCACTTTTATTGGTTTTTATTATTGTACCTTTTTGCGCTGTGTGTGTGCGATTGCCAAGGAGTGTGTGTAATGGATGTGTCTGTGTGTGGGTGTCTGAGTCGTCGGCAGTTGACACATGCGTGCCAGATAATGTCGCGAAATATTCGCTTGTTCGCTTGGCTCTGTCAGACACTCAGACGGCAGCTAAAAGCAAAAAAAGCGAAAAGAAGCAAATTCGTACTACAATTGAGGTTTCAAAAAAAAAAAAAAAAAAAAAAAAAACAGAAGTGTGTGTGCGAGTGAACAACTACATTTTCGCAAAACGCCAGAAATATTAAATAGCAATAAAAGCAAAATATATGTTTGTGTGTAAATGTATTTATGTGTTTTGCCATTTCGTTTTTACTTTTATGGTGCGCACACCTCCATATTTGTATCTGTGTGACGGGGGTGTATCTGTATCTTGTATCTGTATCTGTGCGATTCTAATCAGCGGCCAGAACTAGTACACAGAGAAAATGTATCTCAAATTAAATTCCAAAAGGCTTAGGAGAAATTTAACTTAATTTTATTAACTGTGTTTCATTGATTATTCTTGAACAAATATGGCCTTAAGAATATAATGAAGGTAAATTTCATAGACAGATTAAATGTATAATTTCCTTTTTAATATATATTCTAAGTTCATAAACTTAATTTATATATTATATACTTTATCTATATATGTATTGTATTATATATTTTGTATATATTATATATTTTATATTCTGGCAACCAGTTTAAATAAAATGTTTATTTTTTCGGTGCACAATGACAGCAAACAGAGACAAGCCGACAAATAAACAAACAAAACGCACGAATAGGCAAAAGAGCTTTCCTCCTTTGTGCGACCTTCTGACCCCCGGCTGGCTCCCCGTTCGATTTTGGCCAAGACCCCAAGACCCCAAAGTCCATGGCCAATGCCAGACAGCAGTTTTTCTTTTTCGCCTTTTCATGCAACACAAAACTTGACAAATATACAAGTCCCATGCCCCCCTTTGGCTTGCCCCGCTTGCCACTGCTCGTGTGGCAGTCTCAGATGGTGGCGTCGTTTGGTCTTTTGTCGGCGGTTCTGTTGTCAAAGCGTTTTTAATTTGTGCGGCCACCGAAATTGAAAACTGTCAAAACTGTTAACGTGGCCTCTTTGTGTGTGCCCCCTGATTATAGTTATTTATTGTTAATCCTTCTGCCAGGCAAACAGGGAGCTTAAAATGATGTGCGACGAAATTTCCGAATGGACAGGCATCAGATGTATTTTAAGGCCACATTTTCCGGCTCAAACTGACCTCTTTGGGTTTCTATAATAATGTAAGGAAATCTGTTTATTTAGCTGAAATTAAATTCCTAAAATGCTTTATGAAAAGCTCTAAAAACCTACAACATATTTTTGAATTTGCAAAAACATTAGCTGCAATAAATAAAATTGCTGATCCCTTTATTCAGATAATCCCAACTATTTATATCGCCAGGGTTTAATAATAAACATAAATTGCTCGCTGTGCCCGCTGTTTTAATTAAAAAATTCAAATTTTCTGCCCACGAAGACTTGAACAAAAAACGCCCTACTCATCATTGTGCCACAAATTAATCAATCAGTAAAATCTTGTTTAATATTTTCCCCAACGAAGCAGATTAAAACCAGGAGGAGGGCGCTGAATGTTTTTAAGCTGCAGTAAAATTTAATATTTATAAAGGGGAGGGAAAAAAGTAGGGACTGCCACGAGGGGAGCTGGCAGCGAGTTGGAAAAAAGAGGCGGAACGCAATTTTGCTGAAAGGCGTATGCCATTTTTACCGATAACTGGCAATAGTTCGAGCTTAAGCGCATATGTAAATGTGGTTGTACGTGTGCTTGCTCGCCTGTATGAGTGCGAGTGTGCGTGCGTGTGTGTGTCTAACGGTAACGGTGTGAAATGGCGCATACGTAAGCAGCGGCACCATGGATTTATGGGCTTTTACCCAGGAATTATAGACGGTTGAGCTTTGGGCCTTCATTTCTTGTTCGTTGTCCGTGGTCCGTCGACTGTTGTGCGTCGTCTGTTGTCCGTTGGTCCGGTGTCCGTTGTCTGTTGTCCGTTGTCTGTTTTCGGTGGCTTAAAATCCAATCGACACACAAGATACGCACACGGGCATATCCTTCGAGTCCTTGTTGGCATTGGCGAAGGCGTGCGTGTTATTTACTGACCGGAATTACCACTTTCAGCGGAATAATAGATTACACGCATCCATACAAAACTTGTAATTGCTTTTGCCTGTTAACGTGCGAATACAGATGACCGAATGGGGCGCGGCACGGCCCGCCCACGCCCACAACACTTGTGCATAGCTAATGGGTGCTTTACACCAAGGAAATGCAATTTGCTAAAGTTTATACCCAAGATGTAAAATCGAATAAATTTCAATTAGTTTGGAAAAGATTTTATTACAAATTTCAATATCTCCAGTTATTTTCCATTATTTTGTTACTGTCTGTAACATAGATTTTAATGCTTACCTTGTCTGAAAACTAATTACTTCACAGGTACTCCTGAAAACTAAAAAACGGCAGCCTTTAAAACAATTTAAGGCAGAGTAAAATAATGTAATTTAATCAAATTTAGAGTAATTTAAAATAATAATTAAGTGTGATAAAGTTAAGATTGGTCGGTACTGTGCAAATTTAATATACGTTCTTAATCTTCCTTTTATTCGAACAAAGCAACAGTGGATAACAATATATTTTAATGTTCCTTATTGGGTTCAATTAAATTAAAATTGCTGAAACTCTTTGAAGAAAATTGAAAATAGTTGCTATTGTACATAAAATATAAATTGTAGTAATAGAAATTATTTACAGTGCCTGGCCTAAATTTGAGGCTTTTCATGTTGGCTATCATTAGTCCAATATCGTGCCAATACCTTACAAATTCAGTTGGACTTTTGTTAGGTTCATGGCTCATTTAAAATGCGAATTTCTTTGGGCTCACTGCCTCTCATTCACTCACCGAAAATTGATGACCCAAGGCAATAGCTATGACAGCCGCATTCAAGTCGGATTTCATTTATGTAATCGTGAAAATTGCACATTCCGCACAAAGAACGTTCCGCTGCAACGATGATGAGAGCAGCGACAGCAGCTGCAGAGCATTAAGTGATAATTTCCAGAGAATACACAGACATCGGGATACTTGTTATGGCTGAGCAAATATCCAGATGAACTTGTAAGGAAAAAAGGGAGAGGCAAAGAAAGAAATTTTCCTTTGAAAGTGGGTGCGAAGTGGGGGGACTTCGAATTAGACATGAAATTACATCAAGATTAATGGTGTAATTTCTGGAATTTATGAAGAAATTTTAACTTTTGATCTGATGATTCAATTGAACATTATGTAGAACATGCACGATTCGATAAATAATGGTATTATAATCTTGGTAAATAATTTGTATACTGTTTAAATTGTATTCTATTACATTAAAATTATTTATTAGATTGCCTCAAATGTAAGCTTTAACTATTTTAATTGAATTACAAATTAATAACGATTAATTATAAAAAACCCCAATCCACACAGATCATAATTAATTGCACTTCAACACCATTTTGCTGATAACTGTACCAATTACAGATTGACTTACTGATATCATTATTTTGTACATCGGACTCGAGCTGAGAACACTTTAAAGCATTCATTCTGTCACGCCCCGTGGCCAACCCTTCGATGGGCCATCATTCATTATTTACGCGCATTATGCCGAGTAATCTTTCATTAAGCCCAAACTTTTAACAACAATTTCCAATCGCCCAGTTCCCCCAACCCTTAGAGTATCTACCAGTTTAATTTTCACATTGGCCGCAGCACGCGCCCGGAGAGTCAATAATCTCGACTGTCAGCACATTCAGCAGGGCCATAAACAAAAACAAACAGACAGGCCTGCGAAAGGGGGGAGGAGATGGGGCGGCGTTTACCTATTTTTTTAATTACCATAAACAAAAACAACCAGCGAAAAAAATAAAAACTTTTATCATTTATCAAGTGAGCGCTGCATTGTTGTTGTTTGCTATCGATAAATGCAATAAATCAAAGCGGGGCGACGCCACGTAAACAATCAAGGAACAACCGCGGGCCAAGGATGATCCAGGACTTGCCATCCGAAGGGGGGAAAAGAGCCTGCGAGGGCCGGGCTCCCTCCACTTCACTCCATGCCCTCGTGCTCAAAGTTTTCATTAATTTTCAAGGCTATGCAGGGCTACCTTGCATCTTTCCCGATTTTCGCAACTTTTATTCGTGCATATAGTATATTCGTTTATTATTTTTTGTACTTCAAACTTGAAGAGCTTTCAGCATCGCCTCAATTACTTCTCAGACTTTTTTTTTATTTTTTTGGCTTCAGCTACAAAAAATAAAGAAAGTAATTTCGTCTAGGTTGAAGGGAATCACGAATGAGAGGGTGCATTGACTTGGTAGGTTGAGTTTAAATTTATTTAAGTTAACTTTTATTCAGAAATAGCATGAGGAAACTGCTTGAGATTAATGATGATTCTGGCTAGTTGATAATTAATATTTTATGCACATTTTTGGAACTTTTAGTTTTGAAAAATAATTGTTATTAAAAATATAATGCTGTACCACTACTTATATAAAGGTATTTGCAATCCATTTTGGTAAAATACACAACTTTTATTGCTCTCTCACCCTGCTACCTTTTTTTTCAGTTAACTCAGCTTAATTTTCGCGAAAAGCACACCGCCCCTCTGCAATTTCAATAAAAAGTAAGCTTTAATTACTTGTAATTTGTTTTAATGCCACTTGGCGAGTCAAGTGCCGTCCGCCGAAGCGTTGCAGATTAAGGATGTAGGAGTTGCAGGTACCGGCTTTTGGTGCAGTTAGCCATTTGATTTGATTTAATGGAAAAGTTACTGAAAGTTTACCGGCTTGCTAACAGATAACTGAGTTATGAAACAATCTGGGACACATACACCTTCGAGTTTACGAGTATGTGCTCTAGAACGGCGATCATTACACATTAAAATCGAACTACAATTCCGGGTGTCCGAGAGGGAAGTCTTACTTAGTTCCCAGTCCCGGATTTCCCTTTATTTCCCAAAACACAACCGCAGAGGCCACAAGGATAATTTCGTCTGAAACTCATTTCGTTTAATGGCGTTCAGGTTTATGCGTCAAACAGAAGCGGCCAAGGGGACAGGAAACGGACGCCATTCCGATGATGTCGCGCATTCAAATGGCGGATTGACAAACTTTTCCCTGCATGTGTGCAGTGTGTGTGGGAGCGAGTGGACGTGAGTGTCCCTCCGCTGGAAAGAGAGGTAAGAACAGAGCGGAAGAAGCAGAGGCAGCGACAATTGCGCCATGTCCTTGCTCTTTGGATAACAGTAAGCACCGTATTCAGGGATCGGATATGGTGTTTTTCGATCAATGTGTAAACTACCATTAATGGAATTTTTAATAAAGAGACCCCAGAATACTGGGCTTTCAATGCATAGAAACCATTTCATACTTTCAGGCTCGGCTCTTCTTTAGTACTGACTAATAAAAATCGATTAATCACATCCTATATCGTGCTCTAAACTTGAAAGAACACTTCTTTAAAAAACATAAAAATTAAAATAGGGAACATATTAATTTATTACATTATTATTATTAAATATGCGTTACTCTACCTTTTTCCTTATATTGAAAAACTTGGTAATTCAGTTAATTGCTTATACCAATCCAAATCACGGCATCTCCTTTGCGATATTTAAGTATCCTAGACACAAGTGCGGGGGTGCAATCAAGTAGAGCCATTAGTTCGCGGCAGGCAATCACCACTGTGGCCGTGTGATGTGAGCAGAAGCAATTAAAATGCGGCAAACGACGCAGTAAATGAAGCAAATGCTACAAATGCGTTCGCCAAAAGCATTCGGGCCCTGCACATGTGTGGGTGCGAATATATGCGAGTGTGTGCGTGCGGTTTTGGGAACTAAATTACCAAAGCAGCAACAACAATGCCAGAGCCAGCTACCAATAGCCAAAAGCCAGCAACTTGCGCCATGTAACTTTGGACAATGAATGACGACGACTGTGTCGGAAAGAGAGGACATCACTCGATGGTGAGAGAGAGGTGACTGGCGAAGGGCGAAAAAGGGGATAGAAATGTTAAGTTTGGGCGCTGACGATAATGGTTAACAGGGAGATATTGGGCACTTGGACAGCCACACGGACACACGCGGCCACACACGGAGGAGACTTCTCCACGTCTCCATTTACACTCACTACCAACGCTGGGGTGCATCACGGAGAAATCAGAATGTAAAATTATTGATAAATTAAGTTCATATTTTTGTTTTCATATAAATGAAAATAATTAGACCCAAATATTATAATGTTAAAGATGAATTCCAAGCTATAGTCAAGGCATCCTATCATAAAAAATTCAAATGTTATATTTGTAAAGAGTACTTCTCATTATAAACTTATATTTATGCTAAAGCCAAAAATATATCAAAATATTCTCATATTACCTACTATAAGGAACCACCCTACTGTGTGTATTGGCAGCCACCGCAGTGTAGCAAAAGGATTCAACTGCAAAATTACTCAAATTGAGTTGGGATTTGAAATTGCGTGAAAAGACGGCAGCAACTTGCCATTACCATTCCATTCCAGCTAGTCGAGCGGCAATCATAAAAGTCAAGCGAAATCTGCTGGCCCCGACCCTCGGATCCATCCGCTTTGAAGTGCGGAAGTCCTTGGAGCAGTGAGTTAACAGGACCAGAACCAGGACCAGGACCAGGACTAGGACCTCCCATCACCAACAACCCACCAACCCGCCATGGCAATCACTTTCACTTTGCCATTGTGCATAGTTGATGTCCCGTTTCCTGCCCCCGCTCAGGTCCTTCCGCCCGCCTTTGTTTTGGCGTTTTAATTAAGTTCTCGCACTTGTAATAAACGACATCGCTTGATTTGCTCAGTGCCGGAGCCTTGACTACCGCCACTGCCCCCCGCTGTCGCCCCTTGGCATTATTATGGTAATTGGGGGAACAAATTTGACAGTCAGAACTGATTGAGCCCGGGCCCGAGCCATCGCCCTTGGCTGGCTGACAATTTGCGCTGATCAGACTTATTTTTATTTATACCCCCCTGATGGGAAGCGAGCACGCACTAAGGAAAAGTGTGAAGGATAATAGGGGAATGCGAGGGCCCTTAGTGAAGGCAAAGGTGAAAGGGGAATCGAAGGGGATGGCATCGAGAAGATCTTTAAAGGTTTCCTCGCAGCACTCGCAGCTGGCAATTAATTAAAGTCCTGAGTAATATTTCTGAATAGAATATTTTATAGCGTTATTGTATTTGCTTATTTAAAATCATGTAAAAGCAGAATAAAAGGCAAATAATAGGTTCTTTATTTGTTTATGATTTGCAGTCACTAAGCAAACATGAAATATGTTTATGATAATCCAATTCCTACAGTTGATGGCATTGTTCTATTTTAGAATGCAACCGCTTTCATGGACAATATGAAAATGAATATTTCATAGCCTCATTTTGTGCTCTAAATGCAGGGCGGAAGGGAACAAACAAAATGAAGCCGTTTTGGGGTCACTTATCATACTTTACGAGCGACCTCCAAGGTCGGACATGGCTGAGGAGGAGAATCAGGCGATGTTAATGCTTCCTTATCGAGCAGCAGACACAAGCACAGGCCCAGGCCCAGGCCAACCCGTGATTTGTGGCCATTAAAAACCCACCCAAAAAAGAGTAAACTGCCTTTGATTTATTTTCTGGCTTAAACACAAAAAAGTGCCAAAAACGAAGCCACTCAGACATGCAATATTAAAATTATAGTAAACTTTGTTGGCATGATTACATGTTTATTTTGAAACTGAATGGGCGCAGGCATAAATAAATAAATGTAAATATGTGTCCCTTGATCAGTTTCCAAGAAATCCCATTTGCAGAAGCCTCCCCAATTTGCATTAATGAATATTGATGAATTTCATTAAAGGAAAATCAATTTCACAGAATGTGATATTCACTGGAAAATTGAAGCTCATGGAGATGCTCTTAATTGAAAGCATACATTACGTATTACGGGTCTTGAAAAATTCAATATAATCGTATCAATCAGGGCATTCCGAGACATTTTATTAAATTGTAAACAACCTTTGTGCCAGCCACAAGTGACACATATTCAGCATTCGATTCAGCATTCCATCAGCCCACTTTCCGGTCTATAATTAACGTAGTATCGTCGCCCCGGTCCCGGCCGAACTTGATTATGGTCGCATTACTGTCATTTGATTAACCCAAAACCCCTTTGCCGCGACTGTACGCGAGCAGCCACAGCTGTGAAGGTTACTTTAATTTGCTTCGTTTAATGCCAGTGCGCTCACTTGCTTTTTTTTTTCTGTTAACTCGGCTTTTTTTGTTTGCCAATAAGTTTTATTGAAATTTTAATTTATTCATATGCTGCGACATTTACATGTGCCTCGAGGCCTTCGCCGCACACACACACGGAGTGAAATTTAATCCACGTAGAGTAAATAATGGAATAACAAGAAAAAATTGTTAAGCAAACAAGAGGTAGAAATTAAAATATTTCCCCGATATTTGCTGTATGTGAGTGGCATGCATGCCAGACGCTGAGCAGGGGCAGGAAAACTCGATGACCGACCAGTGATACTTAACGGATTGCCCGGATGGATTTATTTAACCGTTGCCGGTATTCATACACAAAATGTTGTCAACTATGGCAAATTATTCAAATTGTTTATTCAGATCTTAAATGGTAAAGCGAATGGTATGGTCTGAAAAGTTGTTGTAACAATTTATTCGCATTTAAATTAAAATGGAACACCCATCTATTTATTTGTACCGTATTTATTTTAAGTATTCTTACTAAAAATTAGTTTAGTTTAATCTTAAATCTTTAATACTAAAGAAAAATCCTTGGTGTAAGTTTTAATAACCGATTTCGATACATTAAATTAATCAATTTAATTACAATTCACATTGCAACCGCCCCTGTAGCGTTTAAAATCTAACCCTAAAACTAAAAATCAATAAAAATAAGGACAACTACACTCAGTCGTCCCCGGGGATATATGACGAACCCTTGGCCTCAATTACGGCTAGCGGATGCACCTCAATGCACTTGTCCCGGCCACAAGTTAATTGCCATGTAAAACAGAATGACATTAAAATACACAACATACACATGTACGGCGAACAATCCTTGGGAGTTGGCGGTGCGAAAAAAAATTGATCAAATGATAATTAAAAACGAGAGCAGGCCAATAAAAAATGGGCGCTTAATGACATAATAACAGATGACAAATAATAAACTGTGCGCCGAACGAGGCGGCCGAACTGCGCAAATTATGGCGCCAAACACACGCAATGCGAGGAGCGACGGGATCTGAATTCCGGCAAAGTAACAGTTGCCGGGTTCCTTGTGAATTATTGCAGTAATTAATACACAGAGGCAGTGTTCATTATTTTCGAACCAAAGGAAGGGGACCCTCTCCCGGTCCCGGCCATGGCAAGGTATTATGATTACCATTAAGCATTAAGGCCGAGGACCCGATTCCTAGATATACAAGCCAGATATATGGCAAGAGCGTCATTAACATAAGTATCAACATAATCTCATGTTGAACACAACAGCCCAACAGCGAGCCCCAAAAAAATATGTGTACCATGCAATGAACTATGGCTCACTCAGGGCTTTCTCTCCGCTTCGACATCCTTTGAGAGGGTATTGTGACTTTTGTCAGATGTTTGTAACGTTTAGAAATAGATATTTATTAAATATAATAATAATATCTCCGTTAATTTTTATTAAATTAAATAAAGAAAGCAAATAAACTTTAGTTTCAATACGTAAGAGAACAGAAATGATAAATTTGATGGTAATTAGGGATGTTCTCAGAATTTATTTTATTTTTAATAGAGTGTAGCACTAAGGTCGTCCTGCCCATATTTAGCATCCTTACTCGCCGCCTTTCGCCACCACCTTGTCCTTGGGGTGGTTACCTGTTCGCCGGCATAACTTAATTATGACGAACGCAGTGAAACGGAGCGAATCTCGTGGCTGGTAAGCCGGCAGGCGGCGACGCTGGTTCCTGCTGCCTGGACGAGCAAGAAAAAGTGTAATAATAACTATTTGCATTTTATGTGGCGCTTATTTTAGCATAAATTTTGTAGCTTATGAAAATTATTCGTGTATCCAGCCAGCCTTCACCTTTGTGCCGCCGATTGCCAGTTGGCTGCGCCCCCAAAAGTCACAAGGCGAGGCAAAGTAATGACCCGACCGGTCACACGGTGCGTATGGGTAATTGTGAAAAACGCATAAAATAGTTGTAATCGTGTACAGGTTGTGCTTCTCCTGGTTACTTATTTAAATTTAAAAATACAGGTATGCATAGGAATTGGATGAAAGTTTTCCTCATGAGAATGGGTAAGTTTAGGCAATTATGCAAAAGAGGCAAAGCACGAATTGGGTTAACTATTTTAATTAGGTTGCCAAAAGGTGTAAATGTTTAAAATTTCCGAATTTTTAGTACTAGACACATCTGTTAATTTTTTTAATAATGATTAAGTTGCTCTCGCTTTTTGGCCAATGAGAAAATCAAAAATTGACAGGTCTTAATGTAGACTCTTGTAGTTTGTTGATATATTTAAATCCGGAATATTTTACTAATTAATTTCACACAGAAATTGACTTTTTCAAAACGCGTGAAGAGGTTTACAATTCCACAGAATACAAAATACATCAAGAAATATAATACTGTACAAAGAAAAATAATCTTAGTAAGAAATTTAGATTTTATATCATTGTGGACATTTTAGGCTGATTGCTCTCGCTCTTTTGTGGCATTGTGAGAATTTATTTTCCCCTCGCGGCCACTTGATTCTCCAATTTGAATATGTTGCCGGGCACTTTATATCAATCGGATTCAATCAGCACTTACCAGTGCCAGGCTGCCTCTATATTCCATATATACTCGTATTCTCAACTCAAGGTCAATTACAGTCGTTGGCCCTAAGTGATGCCATTCAGTCGGCGACGCGCTAAAAGCCTGGCCAACAATCCAATCATTAGCCACTCTGGCCATATTCAAAACGCATTTTATAATGGGCCCATAGGCTTTGGCCTAAGCCCACTTGACAATGGGACAATTCCCCAGAGAATAAAGGATCCAGCGCTTCGGAGGCATCGATTCTGATCATGAATTTCCCAGAAGCCCACTTTTTTCACGATTTTTCAAAGACACTTTACTGCGGCCAGGACCTTAACACAATCAAGATAAATCGACGACAATTGTGGCCATGTGGAAGGGGCGCAAGTGGCGAGTTCAGTTTATTGGCAAGACGCCGCTGTGGCGCAGTTATTGATTTTGTTATTATTTCAAAAATGCCGGAATCAGAGAAATGCAAAATAAATAAATTTAAATAAAGTACTTGGCTCCGAAGCCGGCCATTGCGTGTATAATTTCATTTGCCCTGGCTTTCGAGAGTGTGTTGTCTGCGTTAACCAATATTTACCGAAATTGTGGGCGCATAAAAACTGCAAAAATATTTTTGTTTCCGTTTGCCGCTGTTATTCTTGGTTTTTATTTTATTTTCTTACTTCGGCAGGCGCGTGTGTTTCACATATTTAAATATTTAATTAGCCCCCAGGAAGCCGACATCCGACAGCCGCCAGCTTTAAGCCGCCAGCATGCAGCCTCCTCGCAAAAAGGTCAACTTGAGTGTGGGCCAGATTCTTTAAGCAAAAACCAATTAATTAAGAAGGTCAATATTTGTGCCTACGGGGGCGCAGGGAAAAGCTTTTTGAACAGGAGCCATGAAATATTTAAAAATCTTGAAGCATTTGCCAAGAAATTTGAGCAATCGACGGGCCCGAAAGGGAAACAGAAATTAATGAATAAACCAATTTGGGCAGAGGCGTGAAGTAAACAATAATTAAGTTCGGAAGGCCCAGGACAGAACAGAACAGGTTTTCAATGCGGACTTTGAAGTATTTGTCAATATAAAGTTTGAATTATTAAAAAGCATTAGCATTTGGAAGTCATCCTTTAAGGCTTTATCTTAAAATGATGACTCGGACTTCTTGCTTTAAGCAAAAACCATTTAGAATGAGATTAAAACAATTACTTCAGCCCACTTTAGTCTTCCTAATTTCTCCTTCCATGGAACGCTGTGTGTCATATTCTCCGAATTTATGTTTATATAATTGCTCGCCCAAAATGTAATTTCTGAAAAATATTACGAAATAATAACGCCGAAACGGAAATGTTTCACATAATGAAAGCAAAGCAAAAGCGAAAACCCAGTGCCCGGCGGGCAAGGATAGTCCATCCCGAGCTAAACACGAAAAAATCCAAGGGAGAATCGTATTAAAAATGTGAGTTTCCACGCAGACAAGGAAGTTGCCCGCTGTTGGCACATCAGAGAATGTTAATTAAACGCAATTGTAGTGGCGAACAAGTGCGGGCACAGTTGGCCCGCTCTGGTTTCAGCTGCCCACGCAAGATGTCAGGAAAATGTTTTCATTTGTCATTAACAAAACGGCCTAACAGACCGTTAAGGAGCCAAAGCGGAACGAGACGGCACGACAGGACGCAGGACACGGCACGGCTCGGCAGCGAAAGGTCGTGCTCTCGGCCATAAAAGCAATTCAGAATGTAATTACGCCACGAAGGCATGAATAATGCTGTCTGGCCGGGATGTGTAAGTGAACTTATTATAATGTGCCGTGCACGCGACTCCGACGGGCGACAATTGATACTGTCAGCGGTGCGGCTTTGAAGGGTTCCCCCGCGTCACTGGCACGCTGGCAGGAGGAGGACCTGATCCTGGCCACCGGCCAACTACTGCATCTGCCCAAGTGGTTAAATTCAGATGAGCAGCGCGACCGGACTGGACTTAATGGCGGCCATAAAGTCGGCGAAAGTCGTGCGAGATTTAATTGCAGTTCCAACACACAAAGGAAAACATATGAAGGTAAACGCAATTAATATAATTAAAACTCTTATCATTTTACTCTTAAAATTGCATAAATTATGAAAGGGTTTTATTACTTACTTAACATCCTAACGAACTAAATCACAATTACATTATTTTAGTTCATATTACCTTAGATACATTTCCTTGAATAATTCATAAAATAATTATCTATACCCATTCTCAAGTAATTCTATTAAAAAATACTAAGCAATAGTTTTTCTCCCTGTGCATGCACACACACATTCATTCGGTTTTAGCCTCAAAATGAAACAATTAAAATGCTCCGCGACGAGGACTTTTGCGTGCTGCCCCCCAAACAAGCAAAAAACCAATTTGAATAACTCAATTAATGACAAGGCCAACGGGGCCACAAGTGGAGTCCTCGAACACTGCCAAGAGAAGAACGGAGAAAAAGTGCTGAAAAAAATCATCCAATTTTGATTTCAATTATTAAATTTTCTGGGGGAGAAAATAAAAGACAGCCCGACAGGACTGAGAAAGTTATATTAAATATTCATTATAATAATCTACAGGCGGGAATAAGTCAGCGCAAAAGTTGGCATTTGGTTTTTCTGGGCTTTTCACCCAGAGACAGTCAGACAGCAAGTCAGCCCCCATAATTCAAGGGACTTTCACTTTGCCTAGAAAAAGACGAGGGAAAAGTTTGCCCCGAAGGGAGAGGCGAGGACCAGCGCACATCTTATATGCCGGCAAACATATTGAATTCCAATTTTGCGCTTCAAAGTTAACGTGCTGCCATTACATTAAACGTGATGAGAATTAACAGCCCCCGATTCATTCGGCTTGTGTTTCTGTTTATTTCCCATCCCTATCGAATATGTCCATGTGTGTGTGTGCAGAGGCGGATGTCCTTCTGATTGAGGGCGTGGTCATAGGCAATAGCAACGCCTGACCTTTTGCCAGCACTAAATTAAATTTGATGGCCCACAAATAATGCTGAGTGTCTAATTATTTTCCTGCTCATCCCCCACAAAGGGATGACTCTTCAAGTATCCTCGGCACACGCTGCGTATACGCAATTAGCTCATGAACGTCATTGGGGAAAATGTATGGGAATATGCAAAATATTTACTCAGCACGTTAACTGCAGACATTTGCACTTGAAGGCAAGCCCACACACACACGAAATATCATATATCAATGCATACTAAGCGACTGAAACAATTTGGTTTCATTAAATCTGGGAGATGAAGGCAGATGACAGCATTCCTGGCTTGTTCTCAGAACGGTTCTGAAACTACGAGTGGAGTTGGCATTTTCAGGGATAAACCGAGTTCAAGTAGCTGAGTTTGGTTTCTATGTGCGGTTTAATTATTACCTAATACCATATTGTATCTAATCAGGCTCACGGACAAGTTAAGTTATTATTTGTTAATGGAAATAGGATAAACTAAGATAGTTTTTATCAATCAATGTTTGCTTATATAAATTATCTATATTACATAAATTGGCAATAAATGCTTTGTTTAATTATCATATCAATCCAAATCCGTTTACGATTCCACCCAGACTTCCGTTGAGGTAAGCAGGGGGCAGAAGTCCCTGGACAAAGTCCACAAAGTGACTGATTGAACAATTTGCTGTATCCAGGCCCCACAACTAATACGCTTTTAATTACAATTTGCGGTTAAATGGCATAAAATGCTGCACAAATACTCAATGGGGGCACCACCGATCGGATGCTGCACAACAGAGTCAAACAAAAATTGTGCAACTAATTTGAATATTTGATGAAATTGTCAGTCGCACACAGCCGCTCCAATCAAACTAAACTAATTTAAATCAAATTTGCCAATACTCCAAACAAGATCAATGGCAAAAAAGGCACCATAATGAGCGCCAATAAATGCACAAAAGGGAATCCCCGCACTCAGATAGTATTAAAAGCACTGAAGGGGGGTGATACAATTACGTGTGAACACAAGGGTAAGTTGGGAAAAGTTTCACCCCCTTTTTTTTTTGCCATATAACTTATTTAGCAATTTGTCATTCCAGTTTACGTATGCACTTTTTTTTGTCCACCACAAAGTCAATAAAACAAAGTTCAACGGGGGGTAAAAGGGCAAAAACGAGAAATCAAAACCCAAATCAGTTTGTGCCATGCAGGAAAAGCCAAGGAAAATCGAATACCAAGCGTTCAAGTAGCCAATGGAGTATGGTGCAATCAGATGCATTTTCTCTGGCAACCTAACGAGGGACAAACTCCGATTCATTGTCTCGCAAATTGATATTGTCCCAGCAGTGGCGAGGACTCGAATCGACAGCCAAATATACATACGTATAGCTGGCGAAAGTTGTCAAAGATTCGGGGAGGAATTGGCCCAGTTTGTTAGGCAACAATTCGTTTACATGATAACAATAAAACTGTTTTTGCGGCTGGCCCTCCATTTTCTTTAAATATTTGCCAGATTTATTAGCCTGCCAGATGCACACAAAACTTTGCGGCCATGCTGCATTTTCGTATATATTTTTTCCATTTTAAGTTCTTCTATATTTCTGCCCCCCTATATGTTTTTGGTCTATTTTTTCCATCCCGTACACACACACACATATTGCTTTTGTTGGACTCGCCGTTGCCGTTGGTAGTGAGAGCTCGTGGAATATAAATTGCAAGCCGCACAGCGGAATGCGCAATTACAGTGGCGAGAGTTGCTAAAAAACGATGAGCCCATATGAGTTAGTTCAGGCGGCAAAGGTTTCAAAAATAAATTCTAAAGGGGGTTTATAATAAATTAAATTAAATAGGAAATATTAAAAGTAATGAAATATAGTATAATAGTTCAGAAATCTTTTAAAATTGAGAAAGGAACTTTCAAAGGACGAGGAGCACATTTTAAAAGGTAGAGTCATGAAATAACTATGTATAAACACATTTCTGCTCGTTAAAGCTCCAAATAAAATAAGTAACTTTTGAAACTTAAATATAAATAGACCTCAAATACTAGACTACAGTTCGCTTATTCTGTGAGTTTCGGTAAATTGCAAGTAAGGAAAAACTAAGCTTTGTATTCGGATATTTTTTGGAATCTTTAGTCAAGAGAAATACTAAAGAATACATTACAAATAATAAGGTCTCATATTTATATCTGTAATTAAAAATGTAAAGATATCTTCTCCACATAAAATCACTGTTCAAACCCCAAGGAGTTTGTGAACTTAAGCTTTGATTTTGTCGGTTGGTTGGCTGATGAGACTCGACAGCACAACACCCGACACACAAATGCTTTGTGTGTGTGTATATGCATAGGTACACACATCCGCCTAAGTGTGTGGGTATCCATCCTGGCGTGTATCTACGCGAGGGCGGCGGGGGAAACTGTTATTACAAAGTAAAATTTGCAGTTGGTGTTTTCTTTAGCATTTTTTGTATATTTACCATCGGGCGAGGAAGAAACTCGAGCTTTTGTGCCGGCAGCTCGCTCTCTCTAGCCCCCTGACCCTCTCGGTCTCTCGTGCTAGCCTCATTTATAGCGCTTGTTGTGAGGTTAACTGCTTGATGAAAGCAACATTCTGTAAACCAAGGCTTAAAGCCGTTCGAGTTGTACGCGGTACACACGGAGAAATTATATATAAAATCAAAATAAAGTCGTGAAGTTGGCTGGCAAGATCAGGGTATTATTTTATGAGTGTAAATAAGTCAATAATCATTTATTAGAGGTCAGAGACAGTAACTAAATAATCCATAAAGAAATCAGTTAGAGAATATTATTAGTTTTAATTTTAATACTAAACTCTTTTCTCAAATAGCTTTAAGGAATGTAAGCATGCTTTATTTTAATACTAAAAACAATAAAAGCAACCTTATTTCTATGAGGCTTCTGATTTTTTTTTTGCCTGTGCCAGAGTATGTACGTGTGCTAACGAGTTTATAACAATTGTGGCCTGGTCCTGGCAATCTGGCACTGTAATTACAGCCATCTACCGGCGAGGATTCGCATTAGCAGCCATCAAGGTATATAGCACCTATGCGTATGGAATCCACGTAGCCCGGAGTTTCACCGCCTGAACATTTTGGACACGCGCGTGATTTTTATGATTATCAATAATACTTAGCCCCGCCAGGTAGCCCGGCAGCCTGGCAGGCAGGTGTACAAATTTCAGTGGATTTGGCAGCGAGAATTTATGACCTTGGCGGGCAATAAAAATGCATGATGCGTACGTGTTAAGAGGGCTTTAGCCAAAGGCCAAGGCTAATACGGGCATGTACGAGTATGTGTGGCGGCTCTCAGTGGAATACAAGTGCTTTTGAGTATCTTCCGGTGCTTATGATTGACATTTTTATTTGAGCGACATATTTTTCAATTACTTTCGACCCTGTTCATCTTAATTGCATTCTGTCACTTACCACATGTAAATGCGAAATACGAGTATGAAATATGACACATCTTTCACATTTTATTCTCCCTTTTTTGCGGTTTCATCTGTCACTAGACGAGTAAGATTTTCCAATCATTAACATGCCGTCAGCATAAAAGTCTGCTCCTGATACCGACTTCATGGCTTTGTTTGGCCGGACATTTTTGTGGTTTTATTAAAAAGTTGTTCGTAAATATTTTCATGGACTCTGGGCCCTGGGCGATGCTCCTTCAGTTCCTTGATTACTTGCCATCGTTAATAGTTAGATTTTATAGTGCTGTAAAATTGTGGCATTAATTGCTTTTGCAAAGGCTCCTAAACTTTTTACGATATCCCGGCACTCTCGAGATGATGAGCTGAGCTGAGCTGAGTCAGCGGTGAATCAGAGTTGGCCCGAGTTAATTGCATTCGGAGGAAGAGTTGAAATATGTGAAAGGTTGCCCTTTTCCCAGAGCCAATGGGTGATAGATGTGATGGGTATATATTTATAGACCTCTTCAGCTTCTAGTGATAGCAAAAATGTGATCGAAAATATATTGAGACAATGGAATCACACAAGGCTAGGTGACAGTGTTCTCGATCGATGAAACAATTTAATTTAATTTAATGTCTGGATATGAGAAATAGCGACATCAGTCTAATACCCGCATCCGCTCCCGGCAAGTTCTTCAATCCTACACGTAGTCAGGCCATACGGAGGCCAGCCTATGACACGGCCAACCTCACCACAGGCTCATCGGTGCTGGGCATTCGCTACAACTGCGGGGTCATGGTCGCTGCGGACACCTGCGTGACCTACGGCAACATGAGGTTGTTCCAGGAGAAACAGCGAGTGTTTAGACTCAACGAGAATATTCTGTTGGGCGGCAGCGGTGACTTTCCCGACTTCGAGGCCATTAGGCACAGAATTGACGCCAAGATCATCCGGGACCAGGCTTTTTGCCAAAGCAACCAGCTGAAGCCCAGGATGCTGGCCCAATGGATGACCAACGAGGTCTACGGCCGGCGGACGCTCACAAATCCCCTGCATGTGGATGTGGTGGTGGGCGGGATCGAGCATGACGGAAGCCCATACCTGATAGCCGTGGACCGGCTTGGAGCCGCCGTGGAGGAGTTCGTGGTGGCCACCGGGCCGGCCGTGAGGCTGTCCATGCCGCTGGTTCGGAGTGCCAAGCCGCCCGACAGGGACTACACCGCCGAGGAGGCCTCCCAGCTGATCCAGAAGTGCATGGAGGTGCTGTACTACAGGTTCAACTGGAGCATCAACCAGTACCTGGTGGGGGTGTGCAGCCCCAGCAAGTGCAGCGTGGAGGGGCCCTTTGCGGTCAACGAGAGCTGGAGCTTTGCCCGCAACATCTCCGGATACTGATCTCCAAGTTATTTATTTGTTTTAGTTGCTAAAAGTGTTTGAAATGCTTGCTTTAAGATTTTTTATTTCAAAGAAAACATTTAAAAGTTCCCAACATGTTTTCCACACATTTCCCACATCCTTGCAGGCAAGCAAGCAGAGCTTCATTAATCCCTGGTAAGGGAAAATTCCTGTTGTTTCTTCCTTCATTAGCTCCACTCCTTGCCAGTGGTCCGAGTTAGTATGCAAATTATGATGCGCAAATACATTACATGACTTGCCTTAAACGCTCCCATTACCGTATCAGAGCCATCAAATCAGCCGCAGAGTCCTGACCCATGAATATATCCATCCATAGCCATCTATATCCATCTATCTGAATGCCTGACTGCCGTTGATCCCACGCGTGTGTCGTGGAAATGTCAGAAATAATAACGCGAGATAAACAAGCGCAATTGACATGCAAATACAATTTTCGCATCGGCATTGGGGGCGGGCCAAGGGGGTTTTTGGAATGAAAAAATCACGGCGCCAGGATAGGAAAACGCTGGCTGAATTTCAGCTGAGCTCAGTGGGTTCCCTTCCTCTCGGGCTGCCACTTGGCAGGGAATATCTTGCAATACATTTGTTTTCAGCTGCCAGCCAGCCAGCCAGCCAGCCGCATTTGGCTACGAAACAAATATAAAATATTTGCCCTGCCCGATTCCATTTATTGTCACAAGAAATCAGAGTCTGTCTGGGCCCCAGCTTGAATATCAACCTGCGGCCATTTTTAGAGACAAACAAACCAAATTGGAGACGTCAGCTTAACGTTCCTGCTTCTTCGTATATAAAATACAGATACACAAAGCAAAAAGCCATCCTTGATTTTTTAGTAAATAATATTCACAGCCATTAAGATTAAATTCAAATGGAGCAATATTCTTTCAGGGAACATATATCTTATTAATTATGTATTGCTTAGTAACACGTATTTAACCCAGTTTTCTCAGTGCACTTCTCTCATATATATATATATATATATATATATATATATACTTGTATATAGACATTCATAGAGATACAAATATGTTGGGGCACACGCACGGGTAAACAAGTTCAATTAGCATAAATATTTCGGGCATAGAAATTCGCATTTATTGCCAACGTTTGCGTTTTTATGTTTATGTTATTATCCTCCTCCATGCTTTGTTGACAGTGAGCGGAAATGGCAAAGCTAATTTACTAATTGTTTTCATTAATTAGCGGGGGATATGTGCAAGTGGCTTATATGCTTAGTGACTATTTGATTGTTGCCCAGAGAGACGGAGACGGATACGGAGCTGGGTGTGGGGTTGGGCAGGCGGAACATATGCCACTTCTCTCCGGGAGGAAGTTGAGCAGGCTGAAGCTGCTGGGGAGGATGTGGGGCTCTGCTCAATGACCCACTTGGAGAGCGGAAGAGGAGGAACCATGGAGAGCCCACTTACTGCCACACTCTGCCGTTTTGCCATTGCAAACCAAATAAATAATCAAAAAGGAGCCATGCCGAATGGGTCGAAGGACAACGAAGTGCAGATGCTCTCAGGGAAAAATTATATTTAACATTTGAATTTTTGAAATAATTTAGAATATTTTCCTTTAAATTTCTAAGTAGATGTTTATTGCATTGAACTATCTACATATTTAAGTAAATAAGAAACCAAATCTATTAATTTCCCTAGAAGGTAAATAATAAAAGGAAACGAAAGGATTAACCTGATTGAATTAATTTTAAATTTGTTAATATTAAACATTACAAATACATATTAAATAAAATATTTCTTTAACCTGAAAATGCTTCTACACAATTTTTGTACCTTAAACCACCAGATGCTGCCAAAGCTCAGGCAGCTTGGGTTTCTACTTCGTTAGCCCCTCAGCAGAAATGCACTTGATCAAAAATGGCGGGCTGTGGAAGCGTACCAAGAAATAATAAAGAAAAAATAAAAGTCAAGCCGAGAATGTGGCCAAGTGAGGTCCTGGACGAGTAGAATCCACACGTCTGTTGCCATTGAGTGCAGTCGACCCATTTCGACTAGAAACCGATTTGAGGGCAGCCGCCGCCAAGCGAGTTCGTGAGTCAGCCGGCCAAAAAGTGGACAGCCATACTCGAAGTCGAGTCCTGAGTCCGGAGTCCAGAGTCCTGATGCCTTCCGCTTCCGCCCGGCTAGGTATTGCTCCTAATTGCAAAAGTTCAATGCCTGCGGCCACATATGCACACGATTTTGCGAAATTGCGAAAGGAGTTGGCAGGACACATAAGTTGGCACATCATTTCGAGCCCAAGTACGGCGTAACTTGCTGACCAGCCCCCCAGGCGACATGCATCATTAGGTGGTGGCCAAGCTGGAGTCAACTGTGTGCAGTTGATTAACTTTGTTAGGGGGGCTATTGGAAATTAGATCACAGGAAGTATCCAAATAATTCCGAGTCTTACCCTTACTCAAGTTGGTTTCCCATTTCCCTCTTTTATAAAATGTACAGATAGCTGTAAGACTTTTTAAAACATTTTTATAGTTTCTAGTTTAATAAGAAGAACTGCAGCATTGGGAAATTAAGGTTTTGTCTTACCTTCAATTAAACTATATTAGAATTAATATGAATTAATGCATTTTAAACTAAAATCAATAAAAAAAAAATGTTTTTGCTTAGCTGCCAGCAAAGCAAAATCAAAGTAAATGTAGAAGAAAAGCCACATTTTGTATGGACCATTAATCTTCATAATTTGTCTGGCTGCGACTTTCATGGTATTCATTATTACCTTTAGTGCGTAAGGAAAATAAAACCTCCGAGCCTATCCCAACAATTTCCCGTTTCAGGGAAACTTGGCAAAGATTTGAGCCAAGGCTTATTAAAATTCAGACGTGTCGACATGCACTGAGGCCAACTGCCACTTAGGGACACTCTAAGGCTAAGTAAATATGCAGCCTGACTTTGGCATTACTCATACGCCGTGGGGCAGGCTGGGAAAAAGTTGCCGCCTCACATGCACGCGAAAAATCAATTATTTAAATGGAAATACTCCTCGGCGCTGCGGCCTTGCTGGCCCTTTGCTGTGCGAGAAAAATTCGAAATGCATATTTGGCCAGGCCAGGCGGGTGGTTAACTAAAAATATTAGAGCAACTTTGGCAACATTTTTAATCAATTTGCCCGAGCGGCGGGAAAGCCCCCCGAGCTGTAAAATGAAAATGACACAGAGCGGCGTAAGCTGCCCCATGCAGTTCACATTGTTTGAACCGCCTGGAAGCGAGGAAAAACATCATAAAGCATACACCAGCACAAAAAAATAATAATAATAAAATATGTGCAAAGAAAAACTTATTGCATAGTCGCAGGCGCGACACGTTTTCGGTCTGTGTGTGTTAGAGGCGGCTAATTTAATTGCAAGCGCTAAAAGTTTTGCGGCACGCATGGAATTTCTGAAAAGTTTCCAGTCTTCTGTATTTTTTTTTCACAGCATTTCTGAAAAATTACGCCTCCCACGATATGAGGGCTATATTAAGGGGGAACAGACCTGTACAGTAATAACAAACCTCCTACACACGTGTGTCATTGCTGGTCGCTTCGGGCTAATTGAACTGAGCCCACAAAGACATGCCATACATATTTTAATTAATTTAACAGTGGGTGAAGTATGCCGGCAACATGTAATCAAAACAAAAATAATATCGCAGTCGATGTAATTTAAATTAAATTTTCACTAACCTAACTGCATGGTACTTTGAAACTGGCAAATTGTTTTTAGGTTTGCACTGGTGCCCGAAAGTTAAGTGTCCTACAAAGTAGGGGAAAAGTCAACTTTTCCAACATATTCATTGCATTCCATTTAAACATTTTCGGTTAAATTATTCTATGAATACTAGTTTATTTGCTAGTTAATTTTTTTCAATTAAAAATCTAAAATATGTATGTACGTAGCAATTAATTTTCTTTTTTTTAAAGTTAAGTTATAGAATATTTCCTAGACCCTGAGCTTGCTGCCCAGTGCTCATCGAGGAATATGAAGGCTATGTAATGGCATTTGCCAAGTAGACAAAAGTCGCTCAGTAATTATCTTATATACGATTAGTTTTGGTAATTGCCAGGCTGTAAGCAGCCTTCTGTCTGTTTGCAGACGAAGCACTCGGCCGGCACATGCATAAATCATGAAATTATCTAATAAGGCCGCCGCATGACTTATTAAGCACTGCTCTCGGCGGATTTGATGGATATATATCTGGCTCCGTGCGCGTGTGTGGGTTGCTAAATAAATAAAAGCTTTAAGCATATTTTCGACTAATTTACTAAAATTTGTTTGAGCAGCAGCACCCGAAACGATTTCACTTTCCCATGAAGCCATTTAACTTATTGGTTATCGCAGCTGCGGGTTGAGTTGCTGTTGCTTCTTTATCGTTTGATGTTGGCTGTAAGAAAGTTTTAAGCTGCTTTTCTGGCTAACCACTTGCTCTTAGCAAATAAAGAGTATTTTTGGGGTTCCGAACTCATTAAAGGATGTTCTGTTGACCAGCGAGGGAAAATCAGAATAAGTTCGCATTATTTATGGTTATTTTTGGAACAAAGCCAAATTTTACTTTTACCATTAATCTTCATAATTTTTATTGCTTTTGCTTTAGAAGTTATTTTATCCGTTTTGCTTTCCTTTTCAGTTTAAAGTTCCTATGAAGCCAGGAAAACTTTTAATATGAAAAGATTTTAATAGGAATTATTTAGTAAAATAATCTTCTATGAAATATATTCTCTCCTATTAATTTAATTTTAAAAAAACCTACTTTTGTCGAAGTCTACACTTTTCCATCCAACTATTATCCTTTTGTTATGTGTCTACCATTTTATTTCTTCGATTCAGTACGGTTCGACCAAAACCACAACCATAATTGACTTGTTAGCCAAACGAATGCTCGTGGCCGGGCTCGAATGGAATTGGAATTGGCTTAGCAATGGGTGAAGCCATTAAAGTTAATTTAAAGTGGCTCGACAGCGACAGTGCCGGCTCTCTGGCTAAATTAATAATGGTTTATAGCCACAGAGGGAGATGGCCGTACTACTGTAGATTCGTGCACATGTGGCGTATGCGCAATGTTTGCTTGTCGGCTTGCAGTTATTAAAATGCAGCAAGCAGCGGCAGTGGCAGCAGCAGCAGCATCGGCAGCAGAAATAGTGGTGGCAGCTGTTGTTAGTGCGCTAATTTCGCTAAACATGCAAATCACATGTACGACTCGCTGCCAATGGTCGTTGTGCCCCCTAACCCTCTTTCCAGCCCCAAACCAACAGCAAACAACACACACCCTAATGCAAAATGCACCCTAACTGAGTTCAAGCACTTGAGTTGATGTCGCGGCCCTGGCACGCGATGTGCGATGCTCTCGCCTGCCGTAGGCATTTTGCCTTGCAGGTTGTCATTACGATGAAAATTGTGCGCACAAGTACTTAATAACAAGTGCCGCACAATGTGGCACACACGCACACACCAAGAGCACAAATCCGTGTGTGTTAGAGCCAACACGGAGCAAAATAAAGGAATTTGGTCGAAGTTTCGTGATAGTTTTCGGGTTAAGTTAACAAATATAGCAAGCCTCCATTTTTAATATTTTAAATATCATTATTACACCCTTAAATACATATAATACTTCGCTACATATTTTAGAATATTTATTAATATAATATAATATATTTATTTTCCTCCCTGTGGATATTTATACAAGTACTCCGTTTGGGCCACAACAAAGTGTTGCCAGCGAGACAACGTGTCGCATTAGCAATGTGTTGAATTTTCAATGATTTGTAAGTGCTAGAGCTCAGCAGCATCTCCCACTTCAAAGTAACTGCGCCATATACGGCGTATACGCAACATTGTTGTCCGCTCCTTGCAATGACAGCTGTTGCCTCAAGTCACCACCGCCTCCTGCCACGCCCCCTTGCAATTGCATAAATTGCCAATAGTGCTCAATGTATTTTCAACTCTTTTGCATAATAGTTCCACCAGCAGCTGTTAGACAAAAAAAAGAAGAAACACCAACAAGTTTAGAGAAACTTTTCTGTGGAATTTAATTTGTTGCATTTCCCGCTGCGGTCAGAGAGCGGCTCCGTCCAATGGCTTTGATTAATAAAGAATTCATCTGAGTCTCAGCATTGAGCTCTGACTGGAAGCAAAGTTCACTTCGAAGCACATCAAGTTTAGCATTTGTGATGTTTGCATTCTTGAAATTCGTGGCTCCTGGTTGCCTGATTGCTGTCTTGCCAGCCGCAGCAGCAGTTGCATGTTCATCTGTCTGGCTAGGGACAAACATCATCAAGCAGCAGATGCTCCTGCTGGGAACCCTCCCTCCCTTTATCTTCCCGCCCCCAACGATTTTCCCCGGAGGCTGTTTCTGTTGCGGTAAGAAAATTCTGAAGCTCCCAACATCGCTCTGGGCTGTGGGCTTCACCCTCACACGTCTCTGATTTCCCGCTGTGCTCGTCGTAAAAAGAAAATTAAATAAAAACAACTACAGGCGAGAGCATCCCGTTGTTGCAAATTTAAAACAAAATTCCCTCGCTACACTCGGTAGTGTCTGAGGGAGTCCTTGCAGTTCATGTAACAGGGAGAAGGTCTCGAAATCCTTTAGGGAATACAGACCTTGACTTCATGATGCCGCACACTGAGTTATATCTGTTACTTCGGATGGATAAGTTTTTAATTTAGATTTATTTTCTTCAGGGTGTGAATACGACTCAGTAATGGGTATCCCCTTGTCGAGGCACATCCTCAGTTATTTCTTTATTCCACCAGAGTGTTGACTAGTTTTAGGCGCCGCCTCGGGCCAAAAAATTCTCGCGTTTTTATTTCCAGCAATTTACATGCGTCCTCGGCAGTAATTTGTAACCAGAGAAGGCACGAGAACACTCCGCCCATCAAATGCAGCGCTCCTTGAAGGCACTGCCACTTTTTTCGTTTCACTTTTAAACGTGAGTTTATATTCAATTTATTTGATTGTTTGCCGTTCGCCAGTTTCGTACAACAAAAGCGGCGAATTCGCTTAGTTTTGTGGAATTTGCATGCGACGTCACTCGACGTCGGTTTGAATTCCATTTCACTTCCCATTCAATTTCGCTGGGCTTTAACTTTGTGCCATGAATGATAATTGAGTTTTACTTGCCCTTTGTTATGTGTTCCCTTAGTGTTGTTTTGGTTTGTCATTGTTTGCCGATGGCCGAGAGACCAATAAAAATGGGCCACAAAAAATATATAAATGGATATATATTGTTTAGGCCACAGACTGCAACTCTATCGAGGATTTTTTCGATCTATAAAGGTCAAACTGAAGCACGTAAATATAGTTTATCCCTGGGAGGAATTTCGAAATATATTGACATTTAAGAAAGGCAGACTTAAAATGAATATAAATTCGTTTTGCTGTATGAAGAATTTTAAAAATAATATTATGAAATTATTTTCAAAAATCACACAACAATCCACCGTTTTTTTCAGAGCACAAATTTATTTGTTAACATTATTTCGATGCTGGAATTTGATAAATGCATCTAATCAATCTCACTTCAAACGACGAAATCTCTCATAAATGCATCGATAAATGTGAACAATGCCGCCAATCGCTTTGGCTAAAATCCCCAGCCTAATCATCCCCCTTTTGGCCATTGAGTTATGCAATCAATAAATGTGGCAAGCCGATTGTTCGCTTGTCGGGCATTTTCAAAAATGTTTCGGTCTAGTTTTTAGTCCGGTTAGACCGCGAGCCTGTTCGGCTGGGAGAGTATTTCAATTATTTTAATTAGAGTTGGCAAGCTGTAAGTTCGGTTGCTATACGCAATTATTTGCCAATTGCTGTTGTCACCACTGCCATCTCCCCCCGACCGTCCATCAATTTGTATGGCAATTAATTTTACATAATTTTCGCGATGCTCTTACCCGTGTTTGTTTGTGCGGTCTGCCGCTCAGGTTTTCGGCTAACTTTCAGCCCAAGTGCGAATGAAAATCAGTCAAAATGTTGCAGCAGCGGTGCGCGTAATGAATGTGTGAATAATTTACGAGTTGCCTGAGTGCCTGAGCTGCGATGGTGTTATAAAAGCGACAAAAGCCGTGCGAGGCAGTCAGGGAGTTTGAAAAAGGGGTGGCCATAGCCTCGGGGCTCCTACAATATTTATGCAGAGAGAAAAATGGATGGCGACCTGTAAGCTGGAAATGATTTTTGATGGTTGAAAGTATATATTGGTTTAAAATTCATGAAATTCTATACAAAATAATTTCCATGTAACTTTCTTTGAAACAAGCCATAAAAATAAAAAATCTAATAAACTTACTTAAGCTTGCAGCATATCAATAATATTCATTTTAAAGATAAATATTTATTTAATTATTCTAGCTATATTTTGTGCTAGCTATATTCTTTACGTGCATCAGACAGCTTCCAAGTGAGTTTCCCAGTGAATCTCCGAGCAGTCTGCTTGCGGTTCTCTTTTGATTGTCCCTCGCCGGCCGGCAATCAATCAGGCCGTCTGCTCGAGGCGTTCTGGTCGAGACTCCGGCTAAAAGCAGCCACAACTCCAGGCAGCAGCAGCGGCAGCGGCACCTGCTGCCCCGTCGGGCAACTTCTTCTTGGCCAGAGACTACTGGAGGTGCGCCAACTCCGGCCCCAAAACGCATGAAATGCATTAGGACTGCTTAATAATTCAGCAGCTGCTATAAGCCACTGCAGCTCAGCTCTGCTCAGCTAATTTCGAAGAGCTCTCCGACATCTACAACTCCGCAGAATGAGATGTGGTGGCGAAATGCAAATGCTGTGCTGGGGAAAAAGCAAGGAAAATGGAAAATAATCGCTTAGCTTAACGAAAAGTGTTTCCAGGCGCTGGGCGGAGGAGTTCCATTGAAAAGATTTTGCAGAGAGCGCCGCATACCGAGCTTAGACCACGGACAATAAGATCAGTCAGGGGTTAGCCAAACAAGCTGGGAAAAAAAGAAAAGGAAAATTCCTGAAGGATGGGAAATGATTTAATTGAATCATTGACACAAACTGACAAAATGTTCAAGGAAGTAACCAAGCAATCCCATTTTTAGCCAGTTTTATCTCTGGTATTTTTACTATTATTATTACCATTAAATGTTTAAGAAATATTTTCCACTTATAAGCTACTATTTAATGCCCTCGACTTTTGACATCGTTTCTAAATCACAAGGCCAGCCTCTGGGCAACTCTTGTTCACTTTTCGTCAGCTTAATTAAGTGCTCACTATTTTTTGCTCACTTACTTTTTGTAGCGAAAGAGGAAACGCCATAATTACAGGGCGCGCTCTCCAGCGCTGGCTACTATTTATATTGGTAATGAGCGCACTTTTCCCTTTCCTCGGTTCATAAGGAATGCGTTACTAATTATTTGTAATTTGCTTTGATTTGTGCTACTGCTGCAAGTTGGCAGTCAAAGTGCCGCTTAAGCACATTTACGTGCTGTCCATTAATTGGAAATATTTAAGGCATTCGAGTGGCTCAAATTCCCTCTGGGCTGCATTCTTTTTTCGCCCCGTTAAATCATTTATGTTCGTCCAATTAAAAGTTAACGTCTAATTATTACACACACACAGCCACACGCGTGCAGCTAACCCGGGGCTGTGTAATTTGGCCCATGCGGCGTATGAGTAATTCGGAGGAAATGGTGCGAGGGCGAACATTCCCTGGCCTTCGCCGATATGCAAACTATTTTCGCGTGCAAAATGCAAATTAAATAGATACTTAGGCTGCTGAAACCAGCGTTTGAAATTCCTTTTTGGTGGCCAGGCCGTTTTCCTCTAATTTTTGGTTGGTTTCTGGTCGGCAAGGTGGCCAACAATGCATGACGTGGATTGGCTGGCTGCGTGTTTCCGAAACTAGGCTTAGTTTTTAGGGTACCAAGCCGCGCGGTCATTGCACACATGAGAAAAGCTGGTTCGGGTCGAATTTAAGAAGATTTAAATATTTAATACTTATTCAAAAGCAACTGCAGGCATTTTATCTTACATATTTCGTTTTCTATTTAAATATTTTGCCTTGCATTGAATTTCCATCGCTATTTCATGCTGATTTCTGATAAAAGTAAAATACAGAGTTTTTTTTTTTTACTTTTCCCCAAAGCCTTAACCATATTTAAATAAATAAAATTCCCGGGAATCTAAAGAGACTTTTACGTTGAGTTTCCGTCACACTTTTTTGCGGCCGAGTGTAGCCAATGTTAATTTCTGGCAGCGATAAAAGGAATTTCTCCTTTTTTGGCTGGCCAGCTGCCTGCTGTTGTCGCTTATCTCGCGCAACACAAACAGCTAAATAAACAGGTACACAGGACCACACTCGCATACTCGCACACACGCGGACACAAGCTGCAGCTGCAACAACAAGGACTTGCCACACATCGTTGCACGTTACAGAAATCCAACAGAATGGGATTAAAACTTATTTAGCTCCGTGCAGCGTTTACTTTTTTGCCCCCGTCTCCACGCGGGCTTCTATAAATTTATGACACGCTTCGGTGTCCTTCCGCCGCCCACACATCTCCCCCCTTTTATCACCTAGAATACCACCATTTTATCCTCAAGTCCGCGTCTCAAATTCGAAATACGCAAATAAACTGGGCAGCATTGCACAGCTGCATGTTTGCCGTTTTGCTTTATGCCATGCTTTATCTGCCTTTCAAGGTGTACCATCCCCATCCCCCTGGAAAAAAACCGCCCTCCTGGAAAGATAAATGTGATAAATGCGGGCAAGCGGGCAAATAGCGTTATAAGCTGACCACAAGCTCTCCGATGATATAGTTGTTGCTTCCTAAACATGGCTAATATGCAGCTTTATGCGGCGGTCCGAGACCACAAGGACCAAAAATAAAGAATACGAAGCTCCTCACAAATTAATTTTTGGGAAATGTTTTCGTACGCCACAACAGTTGATTCTTTTTCGCTTTCAATGTCAGGCGTGGTAAATGAAAACCTTTTGCCAGCGGCACACTTGATATCTTCGGGGCGAGTTTGCATATTCAAAATATTTGCCAGGCAACCGCAACGTTTTCACCTTTTTTGGCACTGTTTGTAGCTTTTGAACTCAGCAAACAATTTTTGCTTCTATGCAAATTAAAGAAACACATAGACTCTTGCATACAAACTGGTATGATTTCTTTTCCGTAGCGGTGGGTATTCTAATTTTATACTCATTTAGGTAAGGTTTGGAAATATACTTGCTAGTTGTTAATTTTGTGCAAAATAGTTTACCTCTTTTCTATAAATATATATATTTCTATAAAAGCTTTTTGAAAAAGAGAGCTGAAGCAGTAGTATACTAAAAGCCTGCTGCCTCTCGATCAATCGACTAGTAAAACTAATCTATGCTGTACAAATTAATCTTATAAAGAAGCCATCTTTAAATATATTTCTGTGATACTCTCTAGGTTAGGGTATCTTAACCCATTTCTCTTGTTTAATTTTTGATTTTCTCTTTTTCGCGCACTGGAAATGAGGACCGCATGGTGAAGGAATTTTCGCAGTGCCTCACACGTGGCTGAAGCTGTGGCATTCGGTGCACTTTTGTTTGCATTGCGGCGAGGCGAATGCTTGTCCCCTATTCACCTAACCCCCCGTGCCCCCATGCCCCCATGCCCCCGTTCTCGGTTGTATTTAATTAAAAGTGCACATTTTTACATATTCGCCAAGTTTTTAATTTCCATAATTAGCGTTTCCAGCGCTAATGTTGTTGTCAACCGCCAGCAGTAACAACAAGAACTACGGCCAAATGACAATTTCGAGTATGTTGTGACACCAGGGCTCACACACACTCGCACACATGCAGGGCAGCCTGAGCTGTTTTCGTTTTCGTTTTCGTTGCCTACTTATCTGGGCCGCAGTGTCACATGTAAGCAGCTGCCAAAGTGCTCCACTCACAGCGGCGTGAGTCTGGTCATGTGGGTATCCCTGGGTGTGGGTGTGGGTGCAACTGGGCCTGTGTGAGTGTGTGTTGTGCAACATTGTGAAGAGTGCTTGCCGCATGTTGTTGCTTTTGATGCCCCCTGATGATGCTGTGCTGTGTTTTTGGCGTTGATTTTGTCGTCGCAGCTTTGATGTAAGTCTTGCAGAGAGAAAAAATTTCCCCAAAACCTATAATTCTTATTGGAAAGAATGGGAACGTATTTAATGTTTTGCTCTCAATTAATTAATTAATTAGCCATCTAATTCAACTGCCAAAATTTGTGCCTTCATTTAAAATGTTCAATTCAGATTAAACTCTCTCGTTTAGTGTAAATGCTGCTAAACAGACTTATGCTTATTTGTATAAATGTGCAAGGACTTCGAAGTGGGTTCGCTGAATTTGACGCGGAATCCTGAGAGTACATGAACGCGTCTTCCTACAGTTTGATTACCCCCTTCAGCCATCTGAGACTTGAATTCAGTCAGCTTGGTCTTGGCCGCATTATTAACTTGTCTTTGGCCTGTCTGCGGTAATTTGTGCACTGCCAACAAGCCATTTCTGCGGTTCACTCAGAGCACGTGTATGGCCTGCGGAGTGACTTAACGTGTCCTTCGCCAATCGGAGTGACAGCGACAGTCCTGCAAATCAACTTGTCATCGCCCCAAGCGATAGTAATTACATTCAATTTCGGTGCCAAAAACGGCAAAAAGACGGAGTAATTATCTAGTCTGGCGAATGCAGACAAATATAAGATTTTAGGTCAAGGCAAAGGCAGCTGGTGGCTCCTTTCCGAACTGGAGTACGACTTAGAGTCTAATTTCATTGCAAAACAATTTTCGAACAATGGGGGTGGCAGAAGGAACCTAATAACAACTTCCAAATGTGTTGTTTACCCACTCATTTTGGTTTTCGGGACAACAAAGCAGCTCTGAGCGTAAAAGGGGAGTGGCTCCCTCTAATGCAAATTGGCTAAAGCTCCACAAGGCGATCGCAGGAGTTGTTCCGCTGTGCTGTGTGTGTGGGGGTGTGTGGGTGTGCATTCAGTTAGCCACAAAAGCCGGAAATAACAGCATGACCTAGATTTGCATGGCGCACACACACAACTACTGCTCGAAGGGTCCTATCCGTGTTTACATAAACACCCACCTTCACCTGCTGCTGCTTGACTGGCTCTTGCTGAAATTTAAAGTGCAAGCTGCGTTTGACATTTTGCCATTTAAGTTGGCCAAGAGGCCACGAGAAAAGAATGCATAATTGATTTTTCAGACGGAATTTTTATATTTTTGGTAAAATAAATACCAGCTAAGAAGACCTAGGCAGATTTATCTAAATAACTCTTCGATAAATAAACACTTTGAATTATTTTATACGAATACAGACTGCATAAATTGTTGCATTTTGCTACTCAATTAGCTAATAGTACTCCGTATAGTCCGTCTAAGCACCGCACCCGCTATTCCCAACACTAATTTACTATAGTTGAGCCCTCGCTTTGTATTTGCATACTATATCCCCATAAATTTAGCAGCATTCATCGGCCAAACAAACTTCTTATCTCTTAATATACTCATTAACTTTTGCCCATATCAAAACAATCATCGCTTTGCCGCCGCATGGAACATTTTCCGCCACATGGATTATTTTTGTTTTCCCAACATAAACAACACACACACACGCCCTCAGACCCAAATGCTGAGTTGGGTAAAATTAGTTTGTATAATTTGTAAAAGAGCGAACAATAAACGGGCTCAGCAGGTCACAGCCCTCGAACCCGTCGGTACCCGCTTGCATACTTTATTATTTTGGAGCGCTAAATTAATAATAAAAAGTTGGAAATTTCCAGCAGTATTGCGCGTTTATATTGTGGCTTGGACAGAGGAGGACCTAATGCGCAGCATACGCAGTCGGGTCGAGGTTGATTATTAAAAAACAAAAGTAATTAGGAGCCGAGAATGTGTGGAAGCTAAACTACTATTTGCTCCAAACGGATTGAAAACTGTGCACAGCTCGACATATTTAGCCGTACTCGACTCTATTTAATAATAAAACAACAGTCCGCCCCGAAACTGATATGCATAATGTATGCGAAAGTTTTGTTGCCTCAAAAAGCGCTGGATGATGGGGCTTTCGGTTGAAATTGCCTCCGACAAAAGTTGATGAGCGGAGGCGGAGTGGCATAAATCTGCAAAAAATGGAACCGGAGGACAGCTTGGCAGCCATTTCGCGGCGGCCTGCCACCCCGAGATACCTACATGCATGTCCTGTGCGAGTGTGTTGCAGACTTAAGGCGCGGCAGAAAGTTGCCAAGATTTCCGCACGCACTTGTGCGTGCACTTTGCCCTTTCGGAGTCACTTCCGTCGTGAGTCTGCAGAGTCTGAGTTTCGAAAGTCAGAGTGCAAAATTTGGGCAAACAGGAAGTGCATTTGCAGATGTCGCGCACGCAATTTAAACAATAACGAAGCCCCAGCCCGAGGGTAATTTACAAAATCAACTTTAATTCCATCAGGCAAGTGCGCGGCATTGCAAATTGACTTTGGGGGCCAGTTGGACGATGAGTTGGTGAGTTGCCGGGCTGCCGGCTTGGAGACTTGGCCAACGTGTTGACAGGACAACTGGGCGAGCCGAGTGTCTCTGACCTCGTCACCGAATTCAATTATTCAGCAGCTGCAATCCTGAAAATGTGTAACTGTTGCCTGTTGGCAAGCCCTAAAATATTAATTAGAATGGCGCAGCCAGACGGACCGGAGCAGGGCGGACAAGGAGGCAGAAGGAAATTCCTTTAGATGTTGCGCCAAATGAGGGCGTGGCACTGTCGGAGAACGCCTTTTTAATTATGTTGTTTGCTGGGAGTCGGCCAGCCAGGCTCCCTGTTTTGTTTTACATGGACAAAAACAGAAATAACTTGAATATTTTTAATCAATTACGGAGCTTGAGCACTAAATTAGCGTTCTTTTCATCCATATCCTATTTATTCCTTAAGAGAAAAAGTATTTCAAGTTAATTGAGAAAAATTATGGGTATTAATATAATTTGGTTTAGTAAGAGTATGCCTAAATTCTACTATTGAGTGTACTTTGACTTTGTGAAGACACCTTTAAGTAAATTTTTATTAAGCATTAATTCCATTACAAATTTATCTATGATATATAAAGAAAATCCTTAGTTAACAAGTCGACAATTTTCCCTGTGTATTTATGCCTGATTAGAATGCAGCATTACAAACCGAATGGAATGGCAGAGCAAAGATACTTGGCGAGAGAGAGGGCGGCACTTGCAACCATTTGCCTTTGAGCGGAAACGCAATAGAGGACGCTTCACCCGGGCCATTATGCATAAGTTGTTGCTCCGCACTTGTTGCTGTCCTAATGGTCCGTGCTCCTGCCTCCGGCAACCAGGAGTGTCCACCCCTTTGCCACGCCGCACTATCCGGTGGACAAGGTCACGCGCTGTAATGCTTTTAATTAAGCACAGCAGCTCGCCTCGCCATGTTTTTGTTTTTCATTTGCGCAATCTAAGTGGGACAATGGCAATTTGGTGGAGAGCTCCTCGAATTCCACTAAGGGGCCAGCATATTTCAAGCAGAGAAAAGTGAGGAATTATCTAGAATAATTATAAAAAAATTCTTAGCTGAGTAAGAATTTGCTATCCTTAGTCTTATTTTCAACAAGTATTAATTAAAGCAACTTTGCAGACTATACATCGCGTAAATAAATACAATTTACTGCTTTTCCAAGAATAAACATATAAAAGTTTCCCGACTGCCTGACTGTATTTAAATTTGCCTGATTTTTACATTGCATTAATATTTAATTTTTTGCAAATATAGGCTGCCAGAGACTCACTCCAATTATCCAATAGTCACTCACATTCACGGCCGATCACACTAGGAGGGAACTCAAACAAGCCGTGAATATTTCACACTTGAATCGTTATTGTATTGAATTTAACTTCTCATACATTTATTTACACGGTATTCTTTTAATTTCGTTCCAAACAAATAATTGAAATTAATTTCAGAAATTCCTTTGCAGCAATTTACTGGCAAACGTCGCAATCATTTCCATTGAAATACTTTCCCCCAACTTTTTATTGAGTCATTTGCAGTGTGTGTGTGTGTGTGCACTGCGACGTATACGCAATATGGCTCTGCAATAGGCGGGCCAGAAGAGAAAAAAAAGTCAGACAGATGATTTGCCGAAAAACACTTTATGAAGTGTATTAAATTCACCCGCCTCGACAAATTTATGTACAATTTTTTTCGCCTGCCCATGAAAAGTGCATAAATTTGCATTTATTTTTTCATCTCTTTCAATTTTCTGCCGAAGCTCGCTCTCGTTGTAAAAATAAGTAAGAACGAAGGGGATGCGCCTGTGCCTCCGCCTGTGCCTATGATTAATGAGTGCACAATTTAATAGGTGCTCGGGAAACTCCAGTTCCTGTTCCCATTTCCATGCTCGTCTCCGCTGCTCCCGGCTTGTATGCATTTCCCGGGCATTTCCACATGATTGCACTTAATTCATATATACACACATATATGCCATATATGTATGTGTATCCTATATTCATACACGCCTTATCCTTTTTTTTTTTTGCTCGCTGTAAAGCTGTAGCCCCGAAAAAGTTTTCGCCCTGCTTTTTCTCGTCCCGTTGTGATTTATTACTTCAATTGTGTAGTCGCGGAAAATGCATTTTGCGCATTGCATTTCATAGCCGGCAGCGTTTGTTTTTCCCCTCCCCACAAGCCCCACAATCCCCCCGAAAATCCGCACTGGCAGCCCCTGCCTGCAGTCGGTGAGGTGTGAAGTCGGTTTCACACACAGCACACACGCATGTTTGCGGCCGCTCTACCATGTATGGGCGCCCAAATACAAATATACCAATTTTTGCGGGGTTAGCTTAACCATCTGAGGTTTTCGGCACTGGGCCACACTCGGCTGGCGGAGCGGATGGAAATGAGTCTAATTTTGCATTTGTTTGACAAGAAATAAAGGGCTGATGGAGTTCTGGAGCTTAACTGGTAAGCGAAAGTCAGTCTTTTGTGGTTTCCTTCACTTAAATTAATAATTAATAATTCATTCCATAAGTTTATTAAAAACACAGCATTCTAAACTTTGCAATTAGGAAGGCCATTTAAGGGAAACAACATATTCTTAACTTAAGCCCTATTTTAGGTATTTTAAATGTGTGGAAAATAATTTTATCTGTTTTACTTTGTTTTGAAACATCCCTCGATTTCTTTGGCATCTCCCATATTTATGAGTAATTAATCATATTAATAAAAAGAGCATTTCCCCAGTCTACTAGAGACCGCTGTCTGCCATGTGCAGTGCATTCTTTGTCTTGCATTCACTCGGCATCTATTCATTTCATTTCGGGGCTGGGATTTTTGCCTGCCCGTCGCGTAAATCACACAAATGTCGGGGTGGCTATAAAATCGTGGTCGTAGTTGCATGCTTTGCAGTCCTCTCTCTCTGGGGTGCATGTAATATAATTTGTTGGCACTTGGCTGCAATTTCCCTCTTCCCCCTCTGTAGAGTTGGTCTAAGGCCCTCTGCCGTATATTTAATTACACCCATTGCTCAATACTTAAGTAGACCGAGGCTCCCAGCTGGCGCACTCAAGGATGCCCCCGGAAGTCACTTAAATTATGCAACAGCTGCCTGAGCTTGTGTGTAATCGTGGCGGCGATTCATGAATTCCGATGATTATGCCGATCAGGCCGGCGAGTGTGAACTCAATTTGTATGGCATTCCATCATCGACACCGCACAAATCGGCACGATATCGGCATCGCTTTGAGCGTCAGCTGCATCTGCACGACTTCCCTGGCGGAATTAGTTTTTCATGTAAATTTTAGCCAACTATATGTGGTGGACCCTGGCCTGTTCCCCATGTGCGTTTATTATAATTTATGTAGCAATATATCATCCCGAACCCCATCGTCCCAAGTCCCCTCCCGAATTCCATGGCTAATGACCAATGACCGGCGGCAGCAGCAACAAAGGCAAAGTTGTCCATAATATCCATGAGCCGCTCCGAATTTTCAATTAGAAATTGGGCAATGTGTGTCCAGGCTTGGGGAATACGAGTGCGAGTGCGCCTGACGAGTGCATACATTTTTAATAAATTCTATTGAAATACCAGGGGAGGGGACCAGGGGAGTCTGCGTAATTTACCTGAAATGCAAAGGGCTGCGCAGGTCAGGGGCAGAGTCACTTTTGGCTAAACTTTTAACAGCCTGAAATTTGTGGAGGTAATTTACACATGCCTTAAAACCTTCCACTTGGAAGAGCATTGTTCGGAAATTAAGAGTGATTGATCCTAAAAAAAAGGGCTTGAACTTAAATTAAATATCAAGCAAGAAATTATATTATTTTTTACTTGCGCCAACATTTGGCGTACACATTTTTTATTTATCACATCGACGCTCTCTGAAGAGTTCTTTTATAAGGCCTAGTGACGTTGGCTCTAGACTCGGAATCACCCAAAAAATAACGAACTATTTTTTCTCGATAAGAATCGCTATGGGAAAAAAAGGGGAAAGGGGAATTAATTGAAATCAACTCCCTAGGGAATATTGATAGGCCTCATAGGGCCATAAAAAATTGCCTCATCTGTTGATTCTCAAGAAAGCCGCTCTAAAAAAAAAAGCTATATATTCTCGTGCACCAAGCTAAATATGAATTAGTCGAGAATATGGCTCCGTCGGTTGCGTTCCTAGGCCTGATGCAGCCTTAGCTTACACTTTTCAATAGAGTTCATGTGTTTTTAATCCTGCAAACAAGGAAGGCGGAACTTCCAGGCTGCCATTTCCTATGAACTATGGCTATCTCGTTTAGTCAGAGGCTCCCAAATGGTTCACACCTATACTAGGGCCTCGAAGTTCCTCTTCACTTGACTGGAGACGGAGAGGAGAAATTTGACGACTGTGAAGAGTCGCTTGCGGGGATGTGTCTGCCAGCTAAAGTCCTGTATCTGGTTCTGCTGCCGCTTCAAGGATAAGTAACCCTAGAGGAGGACCTGGATCGGATCAATCCCTATCTGAATGTGACCTTCTTGAATGGTTTCTTGCTCAGGGGGAACTTGCTCAAGGATTTTATCGCATTAAAGACAAATGCAGCCCGAGGATGATTGGTTCGAAGATGAGTATACATTGTATGAGGTCCTTCGTTCAATATTTCCTTTGTTTTCCAGTCTAAATTGAGCTTCTTAGATGACACTAAAGTCACTGCGCATTTAGGAGGTATTACTGTTTTCAACTAAACCAGTTCTTCATATAGAAATTTATTGTGACCACCTAATGCAACCAGGAAACAAACTGGGTAAGAATAAATACTTAAAGTACATCTCGTCATTTTTTCTGAATCTATGCTTTCAGAACATTTCTTGACTCTCACGATCGCAGTGCATCTATAAACAAAAAAGCTCAAAAAAATGTGCGAAAATTTACGACGCTGTTATATATATTTTTACCCTGTACCTTTAACGGAGATGTACTCATCCTCTATCAACACGCCACACAGTTCCACTTAAGGCATGATAAAATCCTTGAGTAAGTTCCTCTTGATGATGGAATCTCGCAGGAAGGAATTGCTCCAATCCGGCTTCTTCTTAGATTGCATATCAATGAAGCGGCAGCAGAACCAGATGCAGGGCTTCAGCTGGCAGACACATCCCCGCAAGCGACTCTTCACAGAAATTTATTTATACTTTTATTTCTTTCCTAAACCCGCTTTATGAAGTCATATTTACCAGAGTAACTTCTAGGCCCTGGAATAAGTATGAACCATTTCGAAGCCTCTGACTGGACGAGATAGTATCGAAGTTGCTTTCAGAAATGTCCGCCTTCGATGCTGGCCGGAAAAATAGCATAAGAAAGGTTCCAACAAACTTAGAGTGAAGCTGCATTATGCCTAGGAACACAACCGACGGAAACTAATTCTTGACTAATTTCAAATAAAGCTCGAAAATAAATATTGTGTTGAAAAATGAATTTAATATTACTATAGCGCAAAAAAAAAAATATATTGTTAAAATTAATTAAATTTTTAAAAATATGCATAAGCAGAATACTATCCTTGAAACTGTTTAATAAAAAGTACACCCTGGACTTTTCCTTATGCTAGCTTCACTTTTTTACAAAATACTAACCAAATTACTGGTACAGCGTGGTCCAAAATGATTAAATTACGAAATTAATTACAATGGCATTAGACATGTATCATAAACTGGTCTACATAATCTGACATTGGATTATGCAAATGGCATTCTAATTGTGGCTTTATGTACCGAACGCATTTGATGCCAGTATAAGTTATCTCATAACACGACCACACTAAAATGGAATCGATATTATATTTTCTTTGTATGTAATTATGCAGGCCATAACTGACTCGATTCCCTAGAAGGGGCAGCTCTTAAATGGCTGGGAATATGGCAAGTGGCAAACGGTAAATGGCAAATGGCAAATGGTAACTGGTAAATGGTGAATGGCCGACCAGCTCGGCAGACGTACAACAATAAACAAAGGCGGCGGACGCGAAGTGACGACGGCATTAGACAACATCGCATATCAATGCAATCGCCATCGCAATCGCAGTCGCAATCGCATTCGTACTCGCAATCCGCTTTGGCACTAGATTTATGGACACTGCAACCCAGCAGCAGGCCAACTTGGCAAGTTGGCTTACAGTAAATATAAAATGGCTGAGACTGGGAAATCAGCAATTCAAGGGGATTTGCGTGTGCAATCTGGCGACAGTCGACGACACTCTCAGTCCCGGGAAAAGCCGGAAAAGCGTCAAGGCTCGAGTCTGGGAAAATGCCGAAGGAGCCGGCGAGGACATCGAAAGGAGTGGCAGAGCAGAGCAAAGGAGTCGGTCGTCCTCCTGGCTCAAGTTGTGTGCCATTGCAGTGTCAATACAATCTGGCAATGGTTCAATAGTTGGCAAAATGTTTGCCTAACCGCGTGTGCACTCACAATGCACAGCGGACATTGTTTTCGGTCGGGGTGGGCGTCGGTCTCAGATGGGGCGTGCCCAGCACACACAGTGCCGATACCACGGTCCACACGGACAACCCTGACCATGTGCCATGTGCACGCCTGGCCAAGCATACAATTGGCATGGGTCGCGCCACCGCAACAAATGAGGGGCAATCAAAGCTGCCGGAGACACAGACTGAACTCAGCTGAAAGCTGAGCTCTGCACATGAAACTGAACGCCGAGCACCGAACACTGAACACCGAACACTGAACACTGAACACTGAACACTGAAAGCTGACAGCTGAAAGCCGCCACGATTCATTTGGCTCCTCGGCCGCTCTATTAAGCGGATAATGGTATCTAATGACAACGAAAAATAATTGAAAATTGACAGTCTCCTCCAGTGTTTACCAAACAGTGTATTTTCATTTTGATTTAGGCGTTTAACAGGCAAATATCTTAAAAAATAATAAAAAAGAAACCAAATGGTAAAGTTTACGGCTGCAAGCGACACTACAGATAAATAGGATTTTAATGGGATATTCGGTAATGCTTAAAAGTAGTTGAAAGTTTTGTTTAAATTTAACATTTATTTGAAATTTAATTCCTTATATGTATGTATGTCCTCCCTTAAATTAATAATATCAAGACGCATTAAGTCTCCGAAATTCTTGGCACCTTCTGCGGCTGACTGCCATTCGGCCGTATTTAATTTTGCGTTAAGGATCCACAAATGTTGTGAAATCCATATAGAAATATCCTGCTTTAGTTTCGCCAGGAGCGCTCCCAGGTGCTTTCAATGGAATGGGGGGATGCGCACACGGATGGAGGGGCGTGGCAGCCGGATCCGGATTGTTTGTTGGCTGCAAGCGACAGTGGAAGCGGCAGGCACTGGAACGGCAGTAGGAGCAGGAGCAGGAGCAGAATCAGCCGAGGCGCTGATGCTCCGTCATCCTGCTGCTGGCTGTTCCATATGCTATATGTATGTAGCTGCGGCAAGCCAAACACGACAAGAATTTAATTAAAATCTGAAATTACTGCCATCGGCAAGCATTTCGCAATGGCCAGGATTTTGAGAATTTTTAGATGTGAGCATTTTTTTTGCCGGTGCGACAGGTTGTAGTCACGGACTTTCACTTTAAATGCGCCACAGATGTCTCAGCGATATTGACAGAGGAAAATATGGCATTTTCTTAATGAAAACTGAAGTTTTCTCTTGAAGTTTTCACGCCAGCGACTGAATTTAAGTATATTAACTCAGCCGTCGAGGCAACGGGCAGCAGCCCAGGATAATTATTTATTGTCCTGTGGCACACATTCTCCTAGATATTGCCCGCTGTATGCCTGACAGATTAAGTTGAATGTCGTTTCATTCGATTGGACAGACCAAATAAGGGAATTATTCCAGATGCACGGCGTATTAAATGCGTTGCATTTTCAATTTTAATAGGATAAATGAGCCGGCCTGCGCCTGTGTGTGTGTGTATCTGCTCAATTGTGACGTAGATTGAATTATTCGAAAAATATGGCCATCATCGAACAATGCCTCACGAGGCGAGCCTTTCCGATGATGCCGTGGAGCCGCAGAATGTAATGCCCTAGGTCGACTTTTTTCAAATTTGTTGATAGGTTAGTAAGTAGTTTACTTCAAGCAGTTCATCAACTTTAACTTTTAGGTTGCTATAGTTGAATTTGTAAGCAAATATGCAACAAAAATTTAAAGATAAAGACAAAGTGGTTTTTAGCTGTTAAAATTAAATTATTCATTTCCGAATCATTAAAATTAATAAGAAACATTTAAGAACCTTATCCAGAATTAATAAAATATTACTAGAAATATAAAAAATGATTTTCGGAACTTTACAAGATTTTAAAAGTATTTTTATTTGTCTTTAATATGACTTATAGTATAAGCTTTAATTTCTGTATAGAGTATTTACAGCGTCCATATTTTCCCCAATGCTTCCATTTTAATATCAATACATTTAAATACGACATATCAAAGGACATGCAGTGTTACTATAAATATATGTACATGTGTAGTTGTTGAGGACATCTGCTACCGGGTTTGTCAAACATTTCCGCCTTGGATTTTTGAACTACCGCTCACACGGCGTATGCTTAATTCGAAGCCGCAAACAATTATAAATTTAATTATAAAATTAATGCGAAATGGGTGGCGATGTGAGTGCTGTGGCAGCAAGTGCATATGTGTGTGGTAGAGTGCTGTTTTGGGCTTAGCAAAACATTGCCAGGGCGCCACACCCACACACCGGCAGAGACATTTACATCCCCTTGCAAACGTGACAAGTTAGTGCAAATTTACACGATAAATTCATTAAAAAGGTACACAAAATGCTGCAAATAGTTTACCGATTTGTTGTTGCCTGGGCCCTTGTTGTTGTTACTGCAATTGTCAGTGTTGGCATTGCATGTTCAGTTGATTCAATTTAATTGTTTTGCAACATGCACAGCGGCAGCCGGGTGGCGGGGCGGCATCATTTGCCATTTGTATTGCCTGATTTCCGCTCTCACAATAGATTTGCGGCAAGTGTGGAGGTGGGAATATTTTATAACAAGCGAAAAGAAACATTTTGCGGCATACGCATAAATTATTAGTTGCACCGATTCGCCCTCGCCCCATGTCCGCTCTCGGCATTGCCATTGTTTTGCCAATTCTTACTCATTTTAATTTAAAATCTTTCTGCCGCAACAACAATCAGCGAAATGCGGTGCTAAAAGCCAAACTTTAATGCACATAAACACAGGCACGGAATGCGAAATCAACATTTTGTAGCTTGTTGCGTATGCAAATTGAGACCCGAAAACAAATTGGCTCTGCGAAGCACAACGACTAAATAAATATAAATATTTGTAGCCATGCCAGAATCAAAGAAATTACGCGAGTTTCACAAATATTTTATGCGAGCACCCATTGAAAATGTAATACGCAGAGGTGACAGTATATTTTATTCAGCTCTAAACAATTCGACAATACATTTATGGCTTAAAAATTGAAAACGCTTAAAGAGCTGATAAAAGAGAACATAAAAAATATTGTAAAAGGTTAAGCTTGGAAATACAGCTGCCGCCGAAAAAGTAGTAAGCAATTTTAACTTTTTACAATTTGTTAATATTTTCTGAAATGATAAAAGTGAATGGAGTTTTTTTTAGAGAAATGTAATATCTAAATTCTAGTAGGGAATGGCATTTAAAAAAATATAGCCACATATGCTATTATTATTTCCCCGACTATGTATTTTTCTGTCCCAAACGAAGACTTTCCCCATATGTTTAGCCAGAGTCTAGCCTCTGAAAACCATAGTAGCGCCCAGCTGGGTTTGGAAAAACAGATCTTGTCCTAAGAAAACATTCCTAGAGCCTAGCGGGAACATAAACCGAAAGCACTCAAAGTAAAATCAAATGGAAACGCACTTAAACGAGTCCTTTTTGCCAGCATTTATGACTGCAGTATGCGAGAGTGGCGTGATTTGTAGCAATTTACTCATAATTCCAGCCTGCAGAAAAAAAAACAAAAACGCTGGCCCACAACAAGGAAATGGAGGGGAAAAAGTTGCTAAAGCAACACACCATTATTATAAATATTTCATTAAGTTTTAAGTGCCTCCACGCAGCAGCACAACAATAAAAATGGGCCACGGCACGCGGGAACATTACTCATACGCAGCGTGGGACTTTTGATGCGTGGCTAACGTCGCCAGTCAATGAGTGCCCACTGTTGTGCCGGTCCCGGTCCCGGTCCCGGTGCCTGTGCCACCTTCCGTGGACTCAATAATTTTAATTGCGTCTCCGAGAGTGTGTGGCGAAAAAAACTGGCGGTACAAGCTTTTGTTGGTCGTTTTCATGCTCCACTGCGTCTGGCTCCGACGTTTTGGCTCTACAATATAAATTAATTTATACGCCCGCAAGTGGACCACCCGCAGATGTTAAGTGTTTTCACTGGCTGCTCAAGCTTTTAGCATAATTGAGTGGTCGGAATTATTTTATTGACAATTAGAAGTGTCAATAAATCTGATTTTTATATCCATCCGTTCCCCATGGCCGATCTGTGATTGGCTTGCATAAAATTTTAGTAGAGATGGAAATATGGAAGAAATCTGATAAGCATATTAAATTTAATGATTAGTGAAGAGTAATTAATTAACACATTCTTGGGGACTATCAAGGGCGTATAAATAAGTTATATTCTTGTTCTGACATTGGTTTTTTTTTTATTTGAGACTTTTAATCCCGCATTGTCCTCGACAGGCATGACAGATAATTTGAGGGACTTCTGTTCGTTGCCGCTTAAAGTTAACATCTGTTAATTAACTGTTTTGTTTTCCTCTGACATTTTCGATCAGTCTGTTAAAGAATTTGACTTCTTAAATCATTTTATAAGCCCTTTAAGGAAGGACGTAACTGTATAATAACTGTATTCAAGTAATATTTTTCATACTTGCCGTAAATATTTTGTGGGCGTTCTTCTCATCGAAAATATCTCAACAGAATGACTGGCGATTGAACAACATCCTGAAGCAATTATTTGTATATTTATTGAAATTACCTCAGTGCCATTTCGAGCCCTGGATGTGTCCTTATTTTTGTTCGGCCTTCTTATTTTTCATATTGGTTTATTTATTTTGGGTGATTTTCCTCACTGGTTTATTGTGTGGACCGGGGCTGTTAAATTATAAGGGCAGCACGGGCGAGGCGGCAGAAGACATTCGTTGGCAAACACATCTCATCAGGACTCTTTTGATTTCTTTGCCACACTTCAATACGCATTCGTGGCGGGAAAATAAAAACAGAGCGGAAAAAAAGGAAAAACCACTGGGACAGAGGCGAGAGGGGCGAGCAAAGGAAAGAAATGAAAATGCTGCAGCAACAAAAAGGAAACGAATGACGAATGAATAAACGCATGGCAGCCTGACACACTGCCCTCCTGTCACGCCCTCTGCCCTCGTCCGCTTCTTCAGTCTGACACTGGAAAAATTGGTGTTAGATAAGAAGATATGATCTTAATCATAGATAATGTCATGGGATTAAAGCTTATAACAACCTATCTGACGTTATTTTATATTTTTAATATAATTTACTCTCGACTTTATGTAAATAATATATTTCGTGATTTATTTTAACTTTTCCCCCAGTGACGGGAGGCGGAAGAAAAAAGTGCTTTGCCCGACACGTTTGACTGACATGAATGACAAGAAAATCGTTATGCGCTCTCGCTGACATTAATTGAGACTGGTACATAAAGAGTAATACATAATAATAATAATAATAAAGGCATACGTGAGTGTGTGTTTGTGTTTGTGCCAAGGGATTTCCCTTCCCAACCCGCCCAGCTGGAGCCAGGTCAAAAGACTCGTTTAAGGTACTGAAGCGCATTCTAGGACTGCAGCTGCATTCCTTCGGTTTCCGGTTTGCCAGCTCTCTGGATCTAAAGATCTCTGGCTTTCTGGCTTTCTGGCTTTTTGGATTTCTGGTTCTCTGGCAAAATGAAGTGCTCCGGTGGTAATGGTAATGTTATGCAGATTGCGCTGCAATGCCAATGCGAGGTGATGAGGCTGGGACCGCAGCCGGAGTGATTAGGAATGGCGGAGTGAATGGAACGCGAGACTGCCATCAAGTCGACTGTGGCTTGATTTAACCTTTTCAGGCTGCGAGCGAACAGCGCCGGTGGAATTCTGTGGGATTTTGTGGGAGTTTGTGGTCGTATTTGGGTTAACGCCCGGCCCCATAAATATTTAACGTTACGTGACTCAGCCGGTTTGCCAAAGCGAAAGAGCAAACAGCAACTCAGGACAGCCAGGATACCAAGCAAAATGTAATCGCGCATGTAATACAAATCTGACATTCTACTTAAAGTCGCGAATTACATACTTTAGAAATGGTTATCCCTTTATTACAGCAGATTATTATTTAGCCAAAGAAACTAATAACAACCGAGAAATAATGTTGAAATTATAGCCAAGGGATATTAGGAAAGTTTTCTAGTACTTTAGCTTTAAATGAATTCAAAGAATCGCTTTGATTTGGCCTCCAAAGAACCGCAATTAATTATACGCTGGCTTTCCTCTGATGTATCTCATGTAGACTTCTTGGAAGGCGGTACCAGGTAATTTCCATAAAAACTATTTGGGAAACCGAATTTATTTCCTCGCCCAGGTGAACCCACACGCACACATACGAGAATACTTCTGAACTCAGATGAGGACGCCAAGGTTCAATCACTTGAAAAAGTTTCTCCGCACACGAAAGCGGCGTCTGCTAAAAATAAAACGAGTAAGCGAGCCCAGCCACGAACGAAAATAAAACCCAATCGGCTTGCTGATGGCCACTTTGTAGTGTGTAATTACGGATTGAAATTAAAATTGGTTCGATCGACAGACCCATGCCTACGAAATGTTAAAAATAACGAATATTAAGCGAAGGCTTCCTCCCCAGCTTGACATGCCGAATCGCATCGAATCGAATCGAATGACCCTCCAACCAAGGCGCGGCACTTGGCTTAAACTTAATATATTCCCAGGAGCCGGGGCAGCAAAAAAACAAACAGTGAAACAGGCAGTGAAATTAAAAATTCAATATCCTGTACAAGCAAAGGAAAATTATAAATAAGTATTTATTGTAATTATTGCATTTTATGTCTCTCTGGCCGACATTTGCGCGATAAGCAGGCCAAGGAAGCAAGGAACCGGCGCACCTGCTGGTCCCAGTAATTTCTTCCCGGCTTTTCCGGGTACTGGACCTACTTTACCTTCGCTTTATTCATGGCTACGCTTTGTTTTCCCAAGTGTTAAATTTTTTACGTTTATTGTGCCAGATTTTCCATCTCTGGCCGCAGCTGCAGTGGCAGACTCCGTCGTCGGTGTACTTGAAATTAATTTTTAACTTCCGTCTATATTTCTCGGTCGTTTTTTCGGACTCCCTCATTTGTTTTGCTTTGTTTTGTATTTCTTTTGCTTTCTTATCGCTCATTTTACTCTGCCTGTTATTTTAGCCCGACTTTTTCTTCCCTTGTTTGCTGCCGGCACGTCATCTTTGGCTCATTTGCCACACGCCATTTGGCTGCCTTCCGGCCTAATGACGAACATGCATCAAAATTAGTTGCCAGCCAGGCGTCATAAACATAAAAATGAGCCCCCATTTTTAAGGCCCGGGAAACTAAAATAAATAAATAAATAATTATGATAAGCCATGATCCAGGCTGGCTTCCCTTCGCTGCGGTGGCACGGACTTATCAAGGATTTCTGGATTGTGGGGGAAAATTTACTTTTCGGATTGCCAAGATTTACGCTGAATAAATTCACAAAATAAATATGTTGGCTCATAATTACTATTAAAATATTTACGATTATTAACATGCGTTCCAACGTTTTTATCAGTTAATTAACTAGCTATTATTCACAAGGAAAATATTGAGTCTTGGTAAATAGGCGTAATTCGAATTCTGTTAAATTATTCACATATTTTATTATCCTAAAAGGGGTTCTAGTTTTATTTACTGTTAATGTGGATATGATTGCTTAACAATTAACATAAGTTTTAAAGAAAATCATTATACTGATTTTGTTCTAATAATTGTTTCCTGCCTAACTATTTAAATAACACTAAATAAAAATGTAAGAAAAATTTTATTCATGTCGAATAGCCTTAAAAAATCGCTCCTGCTGCTAGCAATTTTCGTTGCACTTCCGTTTAAACCTGACCACACTTAACATTTTGGAGAACTTTCAGAAATTCGGCCACATTTATGGCTGCCAGTGTTTTTGTTTTTATGCCCCGGACTTGTGGTGAGCAGATGAAGGATGCGGATGCGGATGGGGAAGGGGAAGGGGATAGGTCCTGGGGGTTGGCTAACTATAAAACTCGGCAATGCGTGAAAAGTACCGTACAAATGCCACTCCCACACACCTACGCCCACGCCGTTTGTGGCTCGTACCCACATATGAATACTCGTGGAATTTTCCTGAGCCCCTCGCCACGCTCTCCCGCTTTTCCAGGCGTGGCATGAAATTTTTAATCCTTTTGCCGGAGCAATAATATAGTTTTGTAGCCCGCCTCGGTGTGCGAATATATAAATTAAACAGGAGGCCCATACACACGCACACACGGACACTGGAATAGGAAAAGTTTTTGGCCAAATCCTTTATGAAAAGTTTCGCCTTTTATGGCTTTTCACAGACAACTGTGTGTGGGCCCTTTATTGCAAAAGCTAATTAAGTCATTATCAATTGCCCGACTGAGCTGTGGGATAAAGTTTGGCCCGCCTACTCGGGGATTTTGTCTTTGTGATTCCCGGGCCCGGAACGGCTCACCTGGTTATGGTAACTAACATAATTTCTTCTCATATTTCCCCCATTTTTCCGCTTATTCCCTTGTATTTTCCTCGCCCGCTTCCCCTGGCCATATTAATCAATTAGTGACCTTCGCTGCGGCCCACTTCCCACGACTCTTGGCGTAGCATACTTTCGAGAGCGGGCCAGGCAAAAGGTTAAAAGTACCAGGCAACATTGTCGTAGTTGTCGATGGCCATGTCGCTGATTACGACCCAAAAGAGAGCGGGAAACGGAAACGGAGCGAGAGCCGGAGAAACTCGGAAGCACTGAGAGAGCTTTTTCGAGAATCGCCCTGGAAGTTCGAATCGCGAAAGAGAGAGAGAGTGAGAGACCTCCCATGGCTAAGAGAGCTTTGTGTGGGAAAGTTCTCTTGCTAGCTGGCTGGCTTGCTGGCTGGCTGGCTTTGTTTGCCTTACAGACGTCAGAATTAGAAATTATAATTGCCGCACATTATTCAAATCGTATACATGACCTACACCCACCGTACATACACACGGAGGTGAGCTTTAGCCGAAACGCACTCGGATCGAATTGAATTTTAAATATCCTTCCTCCTGATTGTTGCTCCATTGATTTGGAAACTGCAGCGAGCAGGTACATATATAAACCTGGGCCCAACACAATAGTTTGGGGACTTTTTTACATTTTTATATGCTTTGTAATTAAAGAGTTAGTTAATTAGTTTTTCTAAAGACGGAAAAACTCGTTTTAAACAAAAAGATACTAGGACCTTGCATTATACATTTTAATTGCTGATTAAATTAAATGATTTTGCTACTAACGAATATTCCGTATTACTATTATTTTATTTATTTCAAATTGAAGGAAATATTTTAAAATATTTATATTTTCATGGCCACCAACGTGCTTTCATCTAGACCAATGAAACGCATAGTACTTGGTATTTAGTCCCACGCCCACTGACATTGTTCGATTGCACTTGACAACCGCATCGAGGTTGCCAGCCTGCCTGCATATTTTAGCACTTGACCTTCGCCCCAGCAACGGGAGAAGCTGTTGGAGCAGCAGCACGAGCAGGAGCAGGAAAAGTTAGTTTTCCACTCCTCCACATTTGCATTTCCACTTTTTAGGGCCGGCTTTAAATGATGTTTCCCTGAAAAACTTTAAATGCTGAAATCCAAAGGGTTAGACAGCTGTCAGTTGGCTTTCATTTGTTAGCTGGTTTATTTTTCCACCTGCCAACCGGCGGTGGCAGCTTGAAATGTGAGCGTTCCTGGAAGTGAGTGATAAACACAGAATTTAGCTGACATCTACTGCATTCTGAGAAAATATTACCAGTATTATTTTTACATTTCAAATTTTTGAAGACAAAATATAGGCAAATATATTATTAAAAAATTAATTGGAAACAAAACGAAACGATCACGACCTTAATGATTTTACAGACATTTTCCTTGTATATAAAATGGCAAATTATCCGAAAATATATGTCCAAAGATTATTATTTAACATTTGCTTTTATCCTGATAACATTTTTATGTAATTTTTGCCTTTTCGATATTTGTGACAGTGAACTAGGCCATCAGTCCTCACTTCTATGCCCAACCCGAAATAAACCCTAGCCAGGGTCTATTTATGATAATTAAAGCCATTAAGGAAAATTTATCATAAGCCATAAAGCAGACTATTTTTCCATCTCCCTCCGCTGCGACACTTATTAACGATCTCTCCGAGTCTCTTAATGCCGAATGCGAACTCTCTGCGGGATGGTTCTTCATCTTTGCGAGCAAACTTTTGCCAGCCAGCCTTGGCCATCAAAGTTTGGCACATCAAACACATCTTAAATCATGCATGTGAGCTGTGGGTTATTCCCAGTGGCCCGACTTGGATGCAGACCATGTTGGATGTGGGTAAACTAATCAACACTGGTTGTGCCCCCGGCCCCTTAACCCTTCGCCTTTGCCTTCGCCTTGGGGCCAAGTTTAACACTAAAAATCTTAAGTGAAAGTTTAAAAAGTTTCCACCCCTTTGTGTGTCGTCCTGCTGCTCCTGCCACTCTGGCGGTTTTTTCGGTGACTCTCCCGTATAAGTGGAAAACTCATTAGGGAATTTCAAGCAGCAGTATTCCCGACATATTTCAAATACAGAGCCGCCCACAGTCCACAGTCCATACCTTCTCATCCACACACATGTGACCGCAAAAATGAGGCGTCAACCGCAAATGCTGCGCCGGCATGCAAATTATGCGTAGTTAATGTGCCGCACCCCTCGCTGCCCGCTTAACCTGCTCAGTCCTCAGTCCTCCGCCCTTTAACCCTTCGCCCTCAGGCGTTTGGTTAATTTCCATCTTTAAGACACTCAATGCTGCGGTCAAGGCTGGTCCGGGGGCCCTTTGAGCGAATCAGAAGCCGGTGGAACGCAGGGCCCAAAGGCATTCCATCTGGCCGAACCACACCAACCACAAAATGCCTTCAGTCTCCGGGACGTTACCCACATCCCCATTCATCCGCATCCACATCCACATCCAGTGCAGCTGCCAGTTCATTCAGTCGGTCAGTTGCTCAGTTGGCTGGTGTGGAAATATTTTCCACACACAGAAAGACACAGAGAGAATCAGACATTCCTCCTGGGGAAATGAGCAAAAAAGGGGATTTAAAGCGAGAGCCGCTCAAGTGCTTAAATATGCAAAGGAAAATAATGAATGAGCTGAGGGCAATGCTGGCCCAAAACCAATATTCAAATAAGCATTAACCATTAGATTTTGGGGAATGCAATTGTGCCAAACGGTTTTCCTCGACCATGGCCAATATTTATTTGTAAGTGTTTCCATTGAGCACGCAAGACTATCATAAAATTCAAAAGGTAAGTAAGACCAAGTAAAAGTTATAAAAAGTAACACGTCTAGACCAAGAGGTCAGGCTTGTATTTTTTTAAGGAAGAAAAAGTCATTACATATTTTTCCAGAAACCCAATATGGTGATTCTATTATACTATTATTATTTTTTATTCTTAGTTCCCCAATTGCCCACTCAAAATCAATGCCAATTTTCTTGGGGCATCTCAAATTTAATTCCCAGAAAACCAATCGCAGTCCATGTGGGTGTTCAATGCGGTGCCATCGAAATATTCCATTAAGCTGAAATCTGAATTGGAGCACTCAAATCAGTTCACTTTTGTGCGGTTCAAGTGTCTGGCGCACATAAAACTGTAAAATGATAATCAAAATTGAGCAGTTTAATATTTTTTATTGTAAATTAAAACAATAAACATTCAAAACTTTGGCTCCCACAAAGGAACACACACAGCTCCTGTTGTTCTGGCCGTATCAATGGCCCATCTGTTTTCATTGTTATAGGGCGGACGCACAGTGGGGTATTGGACCCGAAAAGTGGCGATTAATTCAAAAAATTATTTTTGCGTTCGATACATTTGATTATATTTTTTTGTTAATACATAAAATTCTGCATTTAACCGTATATGAGTTTTTCTCCTCAACCTAACAGAGGCTGAGGAATCGGTTGTCAAAGTTGCAATATATTTTCGGTGTCTTTAAAAAAGTAAAAAAAATCCCTTTCTTTGAGCATTTTGAAAAAAGAAAATTGTTTCTTAAACGAAAATATACGTCAAAAAAGTTATGCAATCTCTAAGATAATATATTTAACTATTTTTTAAATATTTTTTTAACAATATAAATTTCAATTTTATAAATAAAATTATTACAAATACAAAAAATTAGCTAAAAATTTCACATTTTTTAACTTTAGGTAGACAAAAAGTAATGCGCCACGCGGTCCCACGCGATATTTTAAATGAGGTGTTATTCCCTAGATATTCAGCTTAACCGCCTCATTCACACAATTTTGCACAAATTTGCACAAATTTGTTCAAATTCAATTTTAGTGGATATACTGATAGCGCGCACACTACAAGCGCGGGCGTTGCGCTGCCAGCTGAGTTTCTAAAACCCGCCGAGATCAGTACTGGCGCCCATGAGACATCTTCAACAAATAGAGACTCATCTAGCGAAGATTGAACAAACAAAGATTTCCAAAAAAACGAAATTAAATAAATAAATAAAATGTTATATAAAAATAAAATATTTTTTATTTATTTATGGGTTTGACTAAAAATACCAAATAAAGAACAGTTTTTATTTTTTTTAGTATTTTTTCGTAACATTTTTTGAGTTTTAAAAAAAACTAGTTGTTAAATGTTGAACAAATTTTGTAAGATTATTAAGTCAATAATAATACATAATAACAAATAATTTTTTTTTTAAACTTGGTATTTTTAGTAAAAAATTAAATAAATTAAACTATTTTTTATATGGCAGCTATAAGATATAGTAGTCCGATTCTGATAAAATTTGTCCTTAAAATCTGGAATATTTTGAGACTTCTTATGTAAAAATTTGGTTACAAAATTCTTAAAAACAACAAAAAAATTCATACTAAAACAAATTTGGAAAAATTAATTTTAATTTTAAAAATAAAAAAAATAATTTAAATTAAAAACGAACAACTTTTTTTACTAAGATTTGTCATATCTAACAGGAAAAAAAAAGTCTCCATCCAAAATATGCCCACCTGATTTGATCGCCACTTTTCGGGTCCAATACCCCACTGTGGGACGCACGCACGCATCCAAGGACGAAGACAATTCACCCTGATGCAGGACCTCCTGCCGTCGGTGAGGTGTCGGGCGGTCGAAAGGGCAAAGGGCCGTTCCGAGGGCGAGGAGACAGACATATCAAATCGCTTTACGTTTGTCAAATTTAATTTGATTTTGTGTGAAGTTTATTGGTAAAACGTTTTGGCCTAGAAATGGGGGAAGGGGTTATACGTGCGACATGGCTACGTGGACGCTCTGTCGTATGTGTTTACACCCACACTCTGGCAGCTGTCAGTTGATAAATGCCAGTTTCGTTTTGCAATTGAACTTTGGCCAAATGAAATTAATTCAAGAGCTTTAATTTGGCGTCAAAAAGTCTGGGCTAATTGCAATCAAATATTTATGGCAACAGTTTTGTTGATTTATGGGTCAATTTTACATAATTTGTGCCATATTTGCTTAACCCATTAGCTGAAATTTTAGCTAATATTTAATTAACAGTGTCTGCCTACTAGAAAATGCACACAAAATGGAAGTGATCTCCAAGTCCGAGTACAAAAAGTAAACAAACCAAAAAAAAAAAATTATATAAAAATGTTATACAAATTAACATTAAAAAAAATTATATAATAATAAAGCTTAAAAAAAATTATTTTAAGGCAAACCAAGATCCGAATCATCCTTCTGAAAGAATTTTCTTTATATGCGGACAATCGCTTCCCGTTTCCATTGAGATGAAAACTATGGCAGGAGAAAGTTGGCTGGAGAAAAGTTTTCCGTCTGCTGATTGCCTACCAGCAATGACGGATGCTGGAGAAAATGGAAAAGCCGGGGAGGGAAATGCAATTAAAGTCTTTGAGCTTTTAAGTTCGCTCCATGGACACTCTGGCCAGCTCATTGAATTTATTGGCGGATGTTGGGGCAGCGCGGATGAGCGCCATAAAATGTACAATAGCTGAGTCCAAATAAAACGCAGCAAACGCTCGAAATTTTATTTATTTTCTTTCAGCTATGTCCCACCTCTCCACCGATCCCGCTCAGGATATATATAGATGTATGTATGTCTTGTGTGGGTTAAGCACGCCTCGGCTACAAATTAAAAATTTGTCGTTCCCAGCGAATTTCGGCACAAGAGCCAGCAGGAAGTCACTCAGGCAGCCACCTCGTGTCCTTGTAAATAAAAAAAGATAACAAAACAAAATCCACTGAAAAACTATTTAAGAGTTCTTTAATATCATAACATTAGATTGGTGGAAATTTATAGACGGCTATATCCCTACTTCAGTTACATCCAAAATTTAAAATTCAATTATATTAATATTCCTAAATACTTAATAATAGTGGGATTACATTTATTTATTACAATTAATTAATTATTAATTATTCTTTCTTTCTTAAATAAGAGAAGGCAGAACTAAAAATAGTTGGTAGAACAGTTTAATTTTGGTTTTTCACATTTTTTCTCTATGTCCTTCAGCTGGCATAAAAAGGCGGTGACCAGTCCATCGAAGCAAGCATATAAGGAAACTTCTCCGCCGATGTTGATGTTGCCCTTTTCAGTTTGTTTGTTTTGGTTTTTTTTTTTTTTTGCTTTCACTTCTCCGTTCTTCTTGCTCATTTAGGCTCTTTTGTGTTGATGTTGCCAGTGAATCGAGGGGAGCAGCGTGTATAAATTCAGTAAAAAATTAATACAACGCGCAATTATGACCAACAGCGGCGGCGAGTGCCTCTGGTGGCCACTGGAGCTGTCAGGAGCAACATGGGCGCGAGAATCGTCAATTACCGCCGACAGGAGTGTGGCCACAGGAGGGGCGGGAAGTGCGAGCGGGGAAGGGCGGAAAATGGGAAAACGAGAAAATGGCGAGCATGTGTTTGGCGACGGAAGAGGGGCCAACACATTCGGGAAATTCATTTTATCGCTGCTTAAGAGTTCAATGGGTGATGAACACATTTTCGGCGTAAATTTTCAACAAATTTAATATCAGTAAGATAACATTTTCACGAAATTAAAATAGGACATTTAAGATGGACGACAAGTCTCAATATCAGACAAGCAACACGAAGAAACTGAAGTCATCTTTCTCGGATCTACGGCGGCTAAAACCCGAAGGTAATATTACATGCCGTTGAAAAATACCGCAGACAATGACAATGACAACACGACACGTGTTCCGATTGGAGAAACAAAAAAAAATAAGCAAGTAAAAAATGATTACATAAGCAAAGAAAATAATCTTAAAAAAAAATATACAAAAAAAGATAAAACAATAACCAAAATTAAATTATAATTAAAATAAAAAATGAAAAGAAAATAAAATAAATTCAGAGGTCGTCTTGACCCGGCGTCAGTTACAGACTGAACATTTTCCTAATAACAACTGGGCTCTACGAATGCTGCTTTCTGTCAAAGAATGTTTTATTGAAAAACAGAAAAAGACAAATATATATGGCGCTTGTTTGAGATTATTTTCGGTTATAGTGGTGCGGTCACACTTGATTTTTGTTTTCATCGATTAAGGTCGATAAAAATTTAAATACAACTTGGGCATATTTATTTTTAGCTCTAAAATAGAAGTTTAGCGGGTTTTGTAGTACATCAAATAATTTAATATAAGTTCTTGAAATAATTTCAAGAAATCTGCTTCGCATAAACACAGTTTATATGTAACTCTACATAGCCGCCGAAGAATCAGTTTTCAAATAAATATGTTGACCAAAGCCTTTTTAAAAATAAAAATTAAATAGCCGTAAACTTAATACTTTTGTTGAATGCTTTAAGTTTCGTTTTGGGGACATTCCGGAGTTCAAAGCACTTGGCACTGCGTGCGGCACTTTTCACATATCAACAGACCATCTGAAAGTGTCCTGTCCTCCTTTTGTGCTGCCCCGTTGTTATTGGCATTTTGGCTTCGCATTTTGGCACATTGTTTGTTGGAAAAGGACATTTATTTAATTGCCCGATGCTTCGGGGGGGTCATTACAGGAAGTACCCAACCGAAGGGGGCAGAAACTGGCTGGTCAGACCGAAAACAGGACCTGAACGTGAAAGGATACTGCAAAAAAAAGAAACCAACACAAGCATATTAAATGCGACAATGGCGCCGACCGGAAGTAAAAATTATGTTGAAAGTTTGTGTGTGTGTGAGTGAGTACGGGTATGTTTGAATGGTTGTGTGTGGTCATGATGATGCTGCCAGGACTTTGTTTCGGGCTTCTCCTCCGGCCTGCGGTTCATAAAAAGTCAATAAAGCGAGTTTATTTCGCTGGAGTATGTCAACATCATTTCTGCTGACAAGTCATTAAATCAAGCTAAGACCGGAGTGAGCTCCCAGCTCCGCCAGTCAACATATTAAATTAAAAAATAAAATATAAAAAAACCTATATTGTTTAAAATTGGTTTGAGAGCTAGTTTGGTTGCGTTGCTAATGGTCGAATCCTCTAAAAAAAGGTGCCAGGCCAGTGAGGTCATCCAATTTTATTTCCCTGTGTACGGAACAACATACTCGTGGCAGGCTTTTTCGATTTAATGTCATATAAATTTTACATATATATATTTGGCAAACTTTTGATGCTGTCGCCTGCCAATTTTTATTTGCAAATTAATTCCGAGGCGATGCCAACATCGATTTGCTTACCAGGAATTGTCTCTCTCAATGGGGAAAGGAGCGGCAGCAACAGCGGCCGTAAGGAAGACATAAATTTCGCGCACAAATATAAAGTAAGATGCCAAAAGGCGAAGACACTTAGCAATTTCAAAGTGAAATAAATCTGCGCAACTCTCTGCGACTTGTTAAACTTGCATATGCGATGTGCCTGCCATTTTTCGCTTTTCGCCCCTGCCTCCGCTTTGCATTGTGTAAATTGTAGCGCAAAAGTTTCTGGCTCTCTGAGAAATGGCGGCATTATTAAAGTCAGAGCTATACAACTGCACTGGAATTGCCAGCAACATGCTAGGTTTTCTTTTAGCATATTTTTCATATTTTTCTGGCTGTTTTGGATATTTTTCTTGGGTCCTGTTTTTTGTTGTCCATTAGCAATTTAGAATCCGCTTTCGGAGGTTACACAGGTGCACAGTTCAGCAAGTGGATTTTTTGTGCTGGAAAATGCGAACCATTTTTTAAGTACACAACAAGAAAAGTATATTTAATGATCTTAATCAATAACAAATAAATATATGTACTTTAAGCTGTTGGTATTTCAGTAACTGGTATCTGGTGGTTAGTTATTAAAATTTTGTATTAAATTAATTTTTTCCACTCTTCAGTTATTAATATTCAGTTTTTAAAGTTTAATAATTCTTTATGATTTTCTTGACCAGAAAATGCTAACTTTTAGTCCAATTGTTAATATAATAACTTACTGAAAACAATGTTATATTTGAATAAATATTAATTTAATATATTTAAGTTAATTTTCACGGGTTTTGATGGTTCTAAAACACATTAAATTCATTAAACTGAATAGACTACAATAAACAAACAAAATTGTAGACATCTGTATTGAACTTTCACTAGTTTAGCCCGAGTTAGCACCATTTTTTTTTTGTGCAGGCGAAGCGGCTTTGCCGGCGGCTCAATTGAGGGGGAAAAGTAGTGCAAGGATCCTTTCCCTTGGCCAATGCGCCTGTCTGCATGCAAATATTTATGCATAAAGTTGGCTCTGTGCTCATTTTTGCCCACTATTTTTGCGCCGCCTCGTCTGGGCCATGTTTGTGGCTTTTGGCATTGTTTGCCGGCTGACAACAGTCAGCAAAAGTTTACGGTGCCAGCGGTCGACTGCAACTCTGGCTCTGCTGCCTCGGATTCAGTTTCAGCTTTCGCTTGGCACATAAATCATCTTTCCCCCCCTCTTCCGCCCGCACTTTGCGGCCAACTTAGTTAACGTGCCGCCGACTGCAAGCTTAGACAACTCTTGCGTTTCGGCCATCCTAGCATCCCGTCAGCCTGCCATCCTGCCAGCCTGCGCCCCTTCTGCGCCAAAATGCAATGCATGCAAATGTAAAACTGATTTGTTGTGACGCAGCACCAGCAGCACCAGATATACGAGTCCCGAAATCCCCTGATGACACCCACCGGGCTCCCCATCAAATAATGCCACACAATGGCCAACCTACAGCCTGCAGCCTGCAGCCATTCCAGCAAACATTTGCGAAATTTTGTCAATTTGTGTCCGACAGTTAACCCGCTGAGGATTTGGGTTGAAGTTGTCGCAGAACAACGTTATCTGTCCTGGGAGCCAAGCAATGATTATTCTTCTTAAATACGTTTTAGGGGATATTTATAATGAGTGCCTTTAGAACTAAATATATATTTTTTTTAAATTCTAGATCAATTTGAACTTCTGCTTTAATTTATTGCTTTGATAATAACTTGACCTTTGGGATTTATTAATAGAAATTGAGCTAAAATCTTCAATGTTTTTCTTTCAGGTTTAAATAAAAGTAATTACTAAATAAATAAGAAGGTATAAAATTGATCGGTAAATACTGTTGCATTCATTTGAATTTATTTTGTTTTTTCGCAATCTTTGCTGATTTCTTTACAGAATTAATGAAAATGCGCTGCCCGACCGACTCCTTCAAGTTCAACCATCATCAACGTTGCATCTCTATTTCAATCAATTTCCCGCTTACCATAAACATCAAATGTTTGCAGCTTAACCCAATAGTGCGCACTTCAGTGTCGAGGGTTAAGCCATAGCCGTGAGTGTCAGCAACTTGTTACCAGGGCCAAGAGCTCTATGTGGGGTTAGGGTCTGAGTGCGGGTGGTGTGTGTGTGTGTGTGTGGGGTTTGGTGTATGCGACCCATGTGCGATTATCATCACGTAGCAGTGGCATTGCGTTCATTTCACATGCCTTGCTGTGTGGCACTCGCCTCACAAATTGCTGCTGTTGCTGTGCTACAGTTGCTGCAGCAGCTCCTTCACTGCGTTTTCGTCCCTCACAATTGACAGTTGCTCCTGCGTCCTGCGAATACAGAATCCTGCTCACGAAACACACATGAAATATGCAAATATGTTTGGTGACTTTAAAAACTATTAAATGTGTCTAAAAATGGTGAAATTCTGCCTGCCAAAGATTAAGCTTTGATTTAAGTGAATTATCATCACTTAAATGATTTTTTCCGCAAACTTCGCTATATTCCGCTTATTCAATACATTGCCAGCGAGTTCGAAAAGAGTTTATTAAGTGCATTGGACGTTCTGTTTGTTTTATCCGAGGAAAATTCCTTTTTAATTTCGATAAAATGAAATTTAATGAAATTGCCCGCTCGCTTGTCCGCTCGGTCGCTCGCTGGGCAAATAAAGAACTGTAGAGCCACTGCTAAAAAGGAGATAAATAAAAACATAAGCGGAAAGAAAACCGTTTGGAAATACATTTTCGCAGGCGAAAAATACGAAATATCGGATTGAAGTGGGGGCCAGGCCAGCAGGGAGAATGCCCAATTCCCAGCACCGTCGAGCTGAGTTTCGCAACAGATTTGAAAATAGCGAGTGGCTACGCCGGCAAAGACATTAAACCAATTCGAAAAAGCTCACTAAAACAAACAAATCGCCGGCAATATTTTTATTCTGCGCATTTATCGTTTTTCCAGTTCGTGGCTCAACTTGATGCTTTTTCCACTGATGTTTGCGCCATGGGAATCCAATTGTTGCTGCAGTTTCATTTTTTGCTACCACTGCTGGCTTTTAACGCCGTGGCAAGTCAACAAATTTCGCTTAAAGCTGTCACTTATTTGACAGTTTTGTCGTTATCAGAAATACAAAATTTAAGACGTTAAAGTTTTCAATTTTTGACTCGCAGATATGGCAAGGAATAATTAATATTTAATTAATTAAGACAAATAGGCAACTATAATATAAGGAATTGTAATTATCTGAGTTTTTATTCAATTAAAATAATTCTGCGAATAAATGTTCGCCAAATACTGTGGTAACCTTTAATTCAGCGTTAACAATAAAAAAATATAATTAAATAGATTCTTTTAATACCGAAAATAACCTCCAAAAATTAGTCAAGCGGTTCGTGTAACAAGGAATAGTCGAAAGAAAAAAAAAAAAACGGACCCCGCCGCAGACATTGTCAGCAAATTACGCAGTCCAAATATTTGCTTTGAACAGATGAAAAGTTTCCTGGCCACGGCCCTGGCAAATTGACACTCGGCCAAAAAGCCAAAGTGCAGGCCAAAAACTTTTCGCTGCAATTTGCGGAGCTCCTCAGGAAACTCTGGCAGGGCAAGGGGCGACAGGATCTGCTCCTAAGTGCAGTGTTTAGCCCGAAATTTGCTTAAACAAATAGAGTTATAGACAGCGGCCATGGATACACTGGGCTTGGCTGGTTGGCTGCCTGGCCATATGGCCACACTTCGTAAGAATTCCAAAGCGGAAAACTTTTTGGCGTATTTTGATTGACTTGACAGTTCCACCCCCAGCACCCCCAGCAATTTTCCATCGCCCCCCGTCCGACATTTTCCGCCGCTTTGCCATTCGCAGCCGCTGGCATGTCGCTGGAATTTCGACGCTACGCCCCAAAAGCAACAAGCGAGAAATGCTGATAAAAATATTTTACTTTGTCGTATAATAAAAATTTCATTACGATTTTTGCGGTGTGCGGAGTTTTTCCTCCTTCGGGTCTCCGTCGCCGTCTTTTAAGTAAAAATGTAAAATGTGCAATGCATAATAAGCTCGATGGCGGCAAAGCGGAAGTGGAGCGGGGTGAGCGGCGAGCTGCGAGCGGAGAACATGGCGCAGCGGAAGCAAAACAAAGGCAAAAAGATGCGCCGCCATTGGCAACAGAATGTGGCCAAACCAAGGGGGACGGCCGAGGAGGAAGAGGAGCGAAAGAAAAACTCGGCTAAAGTAAAAGCTGCAGGGAATTTGCATATTAGCTGCACGAAACCATCGTTAAAGCAGTGTGCAGGACAACCCGATTGATGGCAGGACTGGGGATCGGGGATCGGAGGCCGGGGACCAAGACCGGGGACCGGGTATCCTAGATCCGGGATCGGGGACTGTTCCTGGAAGCCGTTTTGCATCGACAAAAAATAAAAATGGAGAATGGTAGGAATGAAGATGTAGGAGTTGCGCCCGTTAGCTGCCATCCAATTAGATGCAAATATATGGCCATTCCGGTCCCCTCGACAACTGTCAAAAGGCGATGGAATTATTCCAAATATTGTCAATGGATAGGAAACTCAGACTTGCTAATGCAGAAGAGTGTACAGAAAATATCTAAGGACATGCAGTCATCAGATGATGTCATAAAATGATTGAAAAGACAACAGACTCTTGAGATGGCTGCGGAGATAAAAAAGAAATTATCCTCAACCCCCCTAAATACCCTTTTTATATATTAAAAGAAAATATACCAACTTAACGGAATACCCAACCCTTTTCAGATAGATCCTCAAGTGGGAAATCAATATCGCTCCGCGAACCACACGGCGTATACGTAACCAGTTCACAGACATAATCAGACACCGATTCAGGCTCTTCAACGTCCTCTCTGGAGGCGTCCTCCCTCCGTGTGGCACTCTGCAATGCGCTTAGAGCATAATTTGTTTCCAATTGCGACGTCTCGACAACGGCTCCCACCCCCGGGTGTTCCATCAAACTGCAGTGCCATCGCTCCTTGTGCTCCCCGCCCCCAGGGCGACCCATAAACCAATCAGCGAGGGGATGAGCAGTGAGAGAGGAGGAGCAGGTGACCCGGGACGAGTCCTGAGAGAGAACGAGTGCAGCCAGCACACATCATAGACACCGTCGCCGTCGCCATCGCCATCGCCATCGCCGTCGCATTCGTCGTCTTCGTCATTCATCATTATGCAAAACGTGCTCCCTGGCTGGCATGCTTTTAGCCCCCTACCGCCTCTGGCTCTCTCGCTTTCTCTCTCTCGGAGTCCCGCTGCTGGTAACCAGAAATTGTAGCAACATTTGGTTTTTATTGTTGTGGGCCAGCCATCTCGCCCCAACTATGCATATCCCGAGCATTCCCAACTGCGGCCACTGCGGTGGCAAACTTTACGCCCAGCATTATTTTACTTAGTTGATAAACTTTTATGCTCGTTTCGTTCGTTCCCGGCCTGCTTCTGACCCCAGTTCTCGGATCTCCCAGCTCTCAGTTCCCAGCTTCTAGTTCCCAGATCCCAGTTCCCACGTCTAATGTCCCAGCTTCGTTTCTGCACAGAGAAAAACTGTGGCTAAACAAATATGAAAATATATAACATGTCACATATTTTGAATAACTATTATAAAATAGTTATTATTTATAAGGATATTATACTACCCTCTACAAGCTTAGAGACGTTACTATATTTTCTTCCTGTGCACTTCCGTTCCTGGATTGCATTGTGTGGCGCGGCTTGGCGCTCTGTTCGGGGACCGTTCGCTGGTAGTTTTGCCTGCGTTCCACTTTTTTTCGGGTTTTCCAATTTGTCACTTGCCTTTGTGCCTCGCTGGCTTTTTGTTTATATTTTTGCCAACTGCTTTGTGACAGTTTGACGCTCGCAATTGAAGTTTTTCTTTCCGTTCCGCTGCGTTTCGTTTGCATTTGTCATGGCCCAGCCGAAAAACCGCAACAATGTGCCTAGTTGCTGCGGAGGGAAATCATAATTTTAATTATGCAGGCCGGGAAATAAATTTGCCATTGATTTTCCGGACAGACTGGCTTCACATGGCTTCCGGATTGATGAATGCCAATGTTTGCAAAAACTATGCCAACATTTTTGGCAAATCCTAGGGAAAATAAATATTCCCATGGTATATTCACTAAAATGTACGCACACAATACAAATAAATCTATATATTTGTATTGTGTGCGTACATTTTAGTGAATATAACTGATACACGAATATTGAAAACAAATGGATAAATGTTAGGTTTTCTGTAAAAATGTATTTAAAAAAAAATGTTCATAGTTCATAGGTATTTCCAATTAAAACTAAAAACCTTGCTGTCAGCAAATTTCCTAGTTTAATACAAATTTTAACTAGATTATTAAATAAAAGTAACCAACAATATTAGCCTACATTTTGTGATGAAGGCAAGAAGGTTTTTTTATCTCATTAATTTTGGGCTATTATTTTAGACTCAAGTCTCGTATGATTTTTTCCTTATATTTTTTTCGTAGGCCTGGATAAATTAGTGCACTTTTAAATGCAAGACAGCTGTGCCAAAAGTAAAGTTTCCCAGCGGTGTGATCAATATCTCCCCCTGTCTTAATCCGGGGTCCCCCTTTATAAATTTTAAAGAACCTGAGGCCGTAGTCAGTCAGTCAGTCACTCAGTCAGTAAGTAACTTACTGCGATTATAGTCGGCAGTCCGCTTCTACTCCTCTCCTGCCACATCTCGCTCCGGGTGAAAAGTTTCCTTAGCCATAAGGACGAGGGCGATGGCTGGCTTCCTTATTGCTGCTTTTGTTGCCATAACTGCTGCGGCTGCCTTTGCCTTCTGCAACCTGCGGCAAATAAATTGAAATTCGTAATTATTCCCAACAGCATGGAAATTTATTCCGTTTTAATTGAGTTTTCTTTTGTGTGTGTGTAAATTTTTGGATTCGATGCAAAAGTGAGAAAAACCTCAGGGCAGACCAACTGGAATATAAATTGAAATGGAATCTGCATTATTATGAAATAAAGATTGAGTGGGATGAGCAAGGGCAGGAGGAGAAGGCTGTGCCTCAACGGGTCAGTGTTTGGGGTTTCTCGGCGTTTTCGGAAAGGTTTCCGTATAAATTAGCTCAGTCGAATTCGGGAGATTTAATTTGCAAATTATATTAAATTATTTTCGTTTCTACGAATTAAGTTATGGCTGGAAGTGACTCTTTAGAAATTAAATCATAGGGTTCTAAGCAAACGGTTGCAATATTCTTTTCATTAACATCTTTTGTGTTGCACGTGCGCTGACCAGATAGCTCAAACGTTGCCAGAATACGAACAATTATTTTCAGCAAAGGTTGGCATGTTTTGGTCTAAAATAAAATAGTCATCTTGATATTCTGTCGGACATTTTCCCACCAGTTTCATTGCATTTTGCCAGCCAAAGATGGGAAGAGAAATACAAAATGTGGCTCGATCCGGCAAATGTTAAATGATTTCAATGGTTGCTCCGTTATCGTTTTGTTTGCCTTTCATTTGAATAAGCTTTTCCGAGCTCCCTCCGAGCACGTACCGACATAACCGGACCTAAACTAGATCTTATGCAACACAAATTGCAAGCTGTCCTGCGTGTGTGTGCGTGCCGGGGCTTCATCTCGTTTTGTCTTTTATTTAACGTTTTCATAAACTGCCAGGGAGCCGCCCTCTCACCCCGCAACGATTGTTGTATTATTTGCCTGGCAACTTTTGCCAGAATATCATCAATCAGCAAACGAGCTGCATTCCCCGATCCCATATTCCTGCTCCGACTTTGAGCTGTAATCTTACATAGAGTAAACGAACTGAACACGGAGAATAAATGTGCTTTAATATGAAAAACGATGAGTATATATTAAAAGTTATGTATGCAACACATATTCTTAATAATGAACATTGATTTCCAAATTGATTTCCTTACAAATTTTACAAAGGAGAAAATTCTTTCTTTGCTTATAGTTTCCGCAATATTTTAATCTTTTGATATTATATACATATTTGTTTGACTTTTTTAAAAAAAATTATTAAAAAATATGTAATTTTTTAATCCTACATTTAGACATTTTTATTTTGAGTGCAAATAAGAATTTCCTTCCTTCGCTTTTGTGGCTGCAGCAGATTTTCAGCATCTCCCCGGGCAACCTATTATTTATGGATGCATGTCTGTTTACTAATGACCATGGGTTAGTAGTTAATTTAAAATAAATTAACACAGACCAACGCAGCATATGCAAAATTAGTTTGCAGTGAACGCAACGAGCTCGAAAGATTAAATAAAGAATTTAATTGCCATGTAAGGGGGTACATTTCCTCCGCTTTTCACCGATTTGCAGAAGCATCTTTCCAATACATAAAATTTCTGCCTAATTGATCAATATATTTAACTGTTACTTCCTTCCTTCCGCTGCTTTGTGCGTGTGTTTGTTTGCCATTTGAATAACAAATACCAGAGAAAGGGTTTTCCGCGCCATAAAAAAACCATAAAGCAGCATCAAGTATACGCAGGGTTGGATGCTTGCATATTTAAGCTTTTGTACGAAGATTAACCAAGAGTTGTGCATGAATTTGATGTAGTTACTTGAAATAATTAACTATTATAATAGGTAGCATTTTAAAATAATGAAAAAGGCTACTTGCGATTAATTTAAAAAAATATTAATTGAACTATTGAGATAGGAAAAATATACTTTTGTGAATATATTCTGGCCAAGCTCCGCTGCCATCCCTGGTTATCTGGTACGTGCAACCTCTGACCTGCCGCTGTGTTTTCTACCAATTTTCCATCTGCTGGCTTCACGAAGAAAGAGAGACAGCACAGAAATAAAAGAATTCGCCGAAATCGCGATTTGTAGCCGCTTTCAGTGAAGCGAGTCTTGGCACGCCAAAAGACGTTCACTTATTTTTATTTACTCACCGGATTATGCTAATTTTTAAAGTGATTTAGTGTAGCCAATGCGAAACCAAGGAAACCAAAGCCAAAGGCAGATGGCCGAGAGAAGAAGGAAACTCTGCGCACTTGAGAGCAAATAAAAATAAAGCGAAAATAAAATAAAGTAAAATCTAACTGGCTGCCACGCCCCACTCTCTCTCCGCTCCCCTTCAATTGCGTGTGCTGCAAAATTCCCGTTGACGCACTTCCTGGCCAGAAAGGGGATTCCCGTTCGCCTTCTTTAAGGCAAATCAACGTAATTCTTCAAGTTTGATTTCGTGTGTTTAGCTGCGTGTTTGAGTTGGCTTACTTAACCAAAAGCTGGCTGGAAAAAACGGAGAAAAATATATCGCAGGGAGAGAAAAACGAAAACAATAACAATGAATGTGCGATAATTTTACATTTTATCAAGTTTCGAAGGCTCTCTCTCTGCGCCCGTTCGCCATTCGTTGTCGTCGCCATTTTTTATGCGAGCATTAAGCGGCTTTGGCTCTAAAGCCCTGCCACTTCACTTTGCCAGGACCAGGACCAGGACCCCTCACACACACACACACCCTCAGCAGCAGCAAGCGTACGTGTAATATATAAAAAGTAACAAAATGTTGCGTATACGCCCCAGCGGCCAAAGGCAAATGTCACACACTGAGCAAAGAAACCCCCCGCCTTCCGTTAACCGTAAGCAGCTTAGTGGTGTCGTCGAAGGAGCGACCTATGTATGTATGGAGCATTGCTGCGGTTATATAAGTAATTCGATTATATGAAATTTACCAAAAAAAAGAAAAGGAAAAAAGGAGCCAAAAGTGAGCAGAGAAGCCGCACGCATGGCGTTCATTTATAATTAATTAGTAGAAATTTTCGTTAATGGGCATCAAAATTAAACAAATGGGCGCATGCCTTTAGGCGTTTAGAGCCCAGCTGAGTGCTTGGGCTGAAATATTTTCAAGGGCTCACGAAAAATTCATTAGCCGGTAAATCACAGGGAACTGTGATCAAAGGTCAAAGCGAAATGTGGGAAAAATGTAATCTTTATTTAATGTGTTGCAATTAAATAATCACACTGATAATTACCTAAGAGTTTATTGCATTTGACAAACTATATTGCTAAGTATTGCAAAATAAACCCTTAAAAAAAAAAATACAAATTTAATATTGAAATTTATGAATTTTTTTTAATAGTATCTAAAGCTGTTCCGATGTAAACATATCTTGAGATACATTAGCTTTATTAAACTGTGGGATGGATGCATTAGCAACAAAAAGCAGCATTTAATTTGAAAAAGCATTATATATTATCCCCAGTTTTACGCCTCTTCATAAAGTTGTGTTTTTTGTGTGAAACGACACGTTTGTGCCAGCTCTTAACCCACTCGACAAGTGAGTTTTTTCGGGATTTTAATTTGTTCCATTTTGTTTCGTTTCGTCACTAGGATAAAAGTGAAGCCAGGGGACAGGAGATGGAAAATTTCATTTTGAGTTGCTTGTTGTTGCTTGTTATGTTTTTGTTTGTTCTTTTTCGCTTGGCATATGCATGGGCGGCGGCCGAAGGGGGTAACAAAAGTGCAGCCAACGTGTCAGCATGACCCGTTGCCACCATGAAACTGTTAAAGTTTTAATGACGGCCGCTCGCATGCGGAAATGCACTGCAAGAAACGATCTCTTAAAGATATTTATTAAGATAAAAAAATCCAAATAACTTATAATAAATAATATTTTAAAATAATATGAAGTATACTTTAGGGTCTCAATACCATCCATGTCAAGCCATTTGAAAGATAAATTGATGAGCACCATTAGGATTCAGGTTGTATTTGAACTTAAGAAGCGCCCTTCAACTTATTTACGTATTGTTCATTTTGTTTATTTTGTACGATTGTTTTGTATTTTAATTGTTGTCTAAAAATCTCACTTTTACTTAATTAAAAATCTCAAGTTCCCAGATTTTTCTCGGTGTACGCGTGAGGGACAGGTCTTTGGGCTGTCAGCAGTTAGAATGACATTAACAATAGTTGACAATGCGGCAAAAGCAATTTTGTGCAATGAAATGAAAGGGCAAGTCAGCGACAGACAGAGACGGCGAAAAGGGACGAGCCAAAGAGGGCGGCAGTAGGGGAATAATAATAGACAGAGAAGGACAGTTGAGGTGTACTGTCAGTTGCTAAATGTCATGTGGCCGCCAGATCGCTTTTTTTTTACCGTCGAGTTGATGTCCCTCGAATTCTTGTCGGACTTCTTCTAATTGCAGCAAGTTGCAGGTTACTGACTACGAGTTGCAAGTTGCTGCTGCAATTAAGCAGCACCACGTCCGTGCAACCTCACGATTTAGCAATAAACAGGCCCCACTCTGCATACAAATAGGTAAACACCGGGACTAGAAAACTTTGAGGAAAAGTGCTCTGACTTGGGAGATCTTACAAGTGAATATATTACCATAATCAAACTTTAGTCATTAAGCTAACTAACTAATTTTACTTAAATTTATCTCTAAATATTTAATTTATAATTATAACACAATAATCAAAGCTAAGTTAACCTAATTTCTTCGAGTCAGATAAGGATTTTCTGTTGATTTTTTTCTCTGCATACTTGTTTTAGCAGGAAAGCTGCTCACAACGTTAAATCAACTGCAATGGCAAAATCGTTTCCTCTAATTTGCTGATGTGCATACAGATTAGAAAGAAAAGCGAGCGAAAGTCGCCGAAAATGGGCGACTTTGTCTGCGGTTTGGGGTCTTCCTCGGTTCGCCACTTATGGTAAATCAATTTAAAACCAATTTTCCGCAATGAGTGAAAAGTGAAAGAAGAAACTCCCTGCGGTTGCCGAGCAAATGAGAAAGGAAAACGAGGAAGCTTTGTTTCTCGCCCGTATTAAATATTCATTACTCTAAGCTACTTCGTTGGAGCTCTTAGGACTGCAGTTGCCGTAAAAACGGAGACTTTCCCTTGTCTCCTTTTTTTTATTTATTTTTTTTATTGTGAAAACCTTTTCTTCTGGTTCTCCTTTGGTGAAAAAGCTGTTTTTAAAGACATCGAATTCCAATTTCCTTTTACCGGGCTACACGTTTTGCCATTTTGCCGAACGTGATGCGAATTTACACACATAAAGCATATGCAACTAGAGACGAGGCCAAGACGTTAAAACCTGTACTTGGAAATCGCCATATGTAAGCACATCTCGAAATATGGCGGAGTGTGAACTTAAGAACAATTTGTTTTGCCAAAAATTAACCTGAAAATAACACACACTGAGCATGTACCAGCCTCCGGTAATTATTAATTTATGCTCTTTGTCTAGCAGACATTCACATTTGCAATTAAAATTAAGCTAAAGCCTCCTAATTGCATTTTACTGAAGCTAAAATATTCCGTTTTAATATTTAAAGGAGTATTTTTATACAAGAAATTCGTTAATTGTGCGGAACTAACTTTAAATATAATAAATTAATGAAAGGTTTGATAAATTTTTATAAAATCGACGGCAGTTAAGTACAAGACTTTACCTAATTGAATTTCCCTTACAGTGGAAGAAAGAAAAGCCACCGAACTTATTTCTGGGTAGCAATTTATTTTATTTATTTATGCATCCCCCAATAAAACGCAAACTAAAGGAGAGCAGAAAATTACTTGACAGACAGCTCATCTGGGAATCAAGTATGGCTTGAGTTGGGTAACGAGGCGTGGGTTTATTTTTGTAGTATATGCCAAATTAAATTTGCATAAGCCCAAAAAAAAAAGGTGGCAAAGGAAACACTAGCGAATATCGGCAGACTAAACTAATTAAACTCGATGTAGCTAGCTGGGTTCTTAGCAAATGAATCAAAAACAAATAGGGGATTAAATTGCAGACAAAGTGGAAAACTTTGGGGGAAATAGAGAAGCCGTTTGCCATGGGCAAAGAGTTAAACGAGTTTATCGATGCCAAGCTGGAGTCCATCTGTCTCCGGCAATGTTTGTGTGTCTCATCTCGTGTCTACGATTATGCCAAGTGTATTTAATTCCAGCCTGCAATTGCTTCCAAGGCAAACAAAGCGATCCGCAGATGGGTTTGCTCTGGGCCCACACTGCGTATGCACAATGTATTAACGTTTGCCAGCTCTCTTATCTCTCGCACATGTGCACGCTTCGATGAACCAAAAAACGTTAGATGGAATTACAAAATTAGCAAAACACTTGGATAAAAATTTGAATCAATTTGAGTGTGTTCTAGCATGAATGCCAGCCAGGCTGCCCCTCAACTAGATGCACACGTACTATAAGTTGGTAATTCAAGATAAGTTATGTATTGCCAAGTTAATCAGCTTATGGAAAATTAGGAGGAGCATATAACAGACGAACCCAACAGTGTTTAATTTTTAAACGTAAATGTGATTTAATTATTCTTTTGTTAGCTTTTATTATGGTGAAGTTGCAAAGAGTAAAGTCTGAAACAAACGACATATTAATAAAGTTTGTCTTAATATATATATTTGTTTTTTAGTTTTTGAATAATTTTCTGTGAGAGCTGTACTATTTTAAGTTTTTAATATATCAAAATATTTAATTTTCTTTCATCCCAGTGTTGATGCATATTTTTAGCGCTGGCCTTCAATCACAACCCTTTTCTGCCAGTCAGTCAGTCGACTAGATGACTGGCTCATTAACCTGGCTGCGTCAACACTCGACGAATGATATATGTCGCATAATTCGCGCTGCTCAGGTAAGCACTCGTACGCTTCACGGCGACTTGAGCTATTTAACTACATCTATCTCTGTTTGCACTGGAACTCGCACGGGCTCACCTGCTTGTCTGGTCCAAGTGCGTTGAATAAATATTTATTTGTGCGTCACACAAGCGGAGGAAATGCAGCCCCGGAATTTCCACGCTTTCCCCAGCCAGTGTATGCAACATTTCTTCGCGGATGCCATTAGAGGCATCACTGTTGCGTCATATTTCAGCGACACATGCGAAGCTAAATGACGTCAGGAGGAAGATTTCTATCTGCAATCTGACGGGGAGAAAAGCCACTTGCTCATTCCTTCTGCACACTCAAATAAGTACAGAGAGAGAAATATGAATACAAATAATAATTCTATAAGCTAATTACATAATATTAAAATATTTTTGAAGAGTACAGTATTTAATTCAAAAGAACTTTCTTTAAAATAAGCCTTAAAATGTAATCCCTAAACAATAATTTCAATCCAGTCATTTGTCATTAGCTATAAATTCAATCTATTTTTGGAATATCACAAATGCATAACCATAATTTATTTCTTTCTGCATATAAATGTAATTTACTTGCGCTCTGCACTCTGGGGTCTGATTTGGCACCGTGGCCGTGCTTTATTGTTCGCTTGGCACTTCGACTTGTTTTTGTTTGAGCAGCCGGAGTCGGAGCTGGAGCCGGAGCCAACTCCCCAAGTCTCCTGCTTATTACAGCCAAGCACACGTGCTCGAGCTGGGATCGGCTGGGGGCGTAGTCCCGCCCAGTGTGTACTATACGTAGTACGTACTTTATGTAAATCTCAGCACTATTGTCTGCGAAATCTCGAGCAAGCAACAAGATGAACGGGTATGCAAACTCGTCTCTCGGGCACGCTTAAGGCAAGCTTAATTTTTCATGCTGTTGGCAATAACTAGCCGACTCTTCACACTTTCCCTCCGCTTTTTGGCTCCTTTATCAATTTGATTTTGATCTTGCTGGCGTTGGTTGGCGTGCAAATATTTGAAGTTATTCGGAACATTGGCATGAGCAATGGGCGCAGCGTCGAAAAGGGGCAGGTTAAGCAGTTCGTTTTTGTTACAGTTTTTTTTGGTTTAATTAAAAATTAGATAACTTTAGCAATGCAAATATTTACAAGCTGTAGAGGGAATTCATATGATAAGAACTTATTTTTATTTTAAAATTTGTTTACCTAGCTGATACTTAGTTTGGGAATCCATCAATTTAGCGCACTTAACCACAGCTTTGCTTTTTTTTATATTTTATTCTTATTTCTTCAAATCTAATATTAGCTTGATTACCAATAAATAAGAACGACGAAAATATTTTATATGCTCTGGGACTGTGGTTTTTTCATTGCCACCGCCTGATTCAATTAATTGCGAACCCTTTCCGGTATATCATGAATCAACCCACTTATTGCCAGCCACGACGCGCACATTACTCATCCGCCACGTGCACCGATCCCACACCCGCCGCCCTGTCACTCCGTTACAAGCTGACGTGCAATTTCAATGGTCAATCAGAGCGTTCAAAGCAGCTTCCTCGCTCCGTTTTTTATGGTCATGACAATGGCAAGTGAAATTGCGCCAAGCCCCGAACGAAATTGCCGGCATCGATCGCAGGCGCCGGACCAGGAGCAGGAACAGGAGGAGGAGGAGGAACTGCAGCAGAAACAGGAGAGAGAGAGCAGGAGCAGGGGCAGAGGGAGCCGGCTCAGAGGGCGTGGCAGCGCGGCAAATCAATGATGCGAACGGAGCGTGGCTGTCTGGCAATGGGAATGAAATGAAGCAGCTGCTGCTGCTGCCGTTGCCACAATAAGTTTATGGCACTCCATCTGTAACTGTATCTCCTGTATGCGGCCCCCGATACGGATGAGTATCTGTATCTGCAAGATGCATCGGCAACGGCAAAGGCAACTGCACTGCATCACCTGCATTACCTGCCGAATGCGTGGCTCGTATTCGTTTATCACATGCTCCAGTTGTAAGCCGAGTAAGTAGAATAATTTCCAAATTTGACAGCAGACATATGAGAAGCCGTTTCGTCCTGAGTTTCTCCTTCCCCGTGTCCCGTACTCACGGGCTCACCTGGCTGAAATGCCGCCGGAAACTGCTCTACGGTGTGGTAACGTATGCCAAACGGAAACTCGAACGGAAACATTCAGATTCAGATTCGGATTTGGACTCAGAGGTGGGTGGATTCCGCCGAGTGACGAGGTCGAGGCGGGCACACTAGGGCATTCAATGACGAAAAGCCCCGGTCGTCTATTCAGTTTCTTTTTTTATCATTCCCGTGGAGATGCAAATGTATGCATGGCTGGGATAGTCAATGGCATAAAAAGGAGGATATCGTAAAACATATAGCCAGAACGGGCTTCCGTATCCTATTAAGTGTGGAAATTACTTTCATATGCACATTTTGATTTCCTAGTTGCATCGCGGCTCGTGGCTCCCATGGCTGATGCGGCCATTTTCCACGGGGAAATGGCTAGAAAGGTAAGCGACAGGCTTAAAGGGTTAGTTGGCGTATAAAGCTTCAGTCACTGTATTTTTCCTGTGTCCCTAAATATTACGGCATCGGTTTTAGGAAAATGTCAGGAGAAAAGGAAATTGAAAATAAAAATTACTTATTTTTAACACCATTGTAAACACTTCAGAATTAATAGCTAGAAATATTATATTCAATGATTTAGTTCTCATTTCCAATATAATAATATATATTAAATACTAAACATTTAAATATTTATAGAGTGCCATCTTGTTAAAGTAGGAAAAAAGAAGTGCCAGGTTTGCAATGTCGAAACATAATATTTTTTTTTATACAAATTGATTTATGTCAACCGTTGTCACAGCAAAAAATTCATTTAAATATTGCCATAAATTATTACCGAAATACGCACAAAATAAACTCGGCACAGCTATTTAATTAAATTTAATTGTTTCAATAATACAATTGTTAACTGCAATACAATGGCCTTCTGATTTGCAATAAGAGACATGCTTACATGAGCAGATAGACAGCAAAAAACTTGTTAACATTTGAAAAGGGAAAAAGAACGTATTGCTGTTATTGTTCCTTCTTCATAATTAAATTGCTATTAGTTTGGCTCTCCGCCATGTCCTGCATTTAACTCTAATTAATTACTCGAGGACGGCAGCAAATAATTTGGAATTATGGAAATATTCGCCATTGCCCAGTGAGTACATGCAGGCTCTGCCTTTCTTATTTTCGGCTGCTACTGATTTATCGCAAACAAATCTATAAATTTGCGTGTTTCAATTTAAATATAAACATTGGCTGGGGTTCATAACTTATCGGCGGGCATTTCAATAAATCAGCAAAACCAATGATGTTTAAAATTAGCAGCAACCGGGGAAAATAACCGAAATAGAAGGGGGTTGGCAAAACAAATAATAATAAACCTTGTTACCGTGACCATATAGGCCAAATGAAATATGACACAAGGGCAAAAACGAAAACGAATCGGAAAAGCGAAAGCTAAATAACACGTAGAGCAAAACAATAATAATAAAACTAAGGGAGACGGGTCCACGGCCAAAAAAAGCCATCGATGATAGGCTAAAGGAGGGGTAAATCGAAATTTAGGATTTTCAGAATCAACGATGTCTATTATACACTTTAATAACAGAACAATAACAATGATTTCACTTGAAATATTTTAATTTATTTATTAGATATATCTAAAATAAGTAATAAATAGATTGGGGGAGCGGATATGTAATTTTTAAAATTCTTTGAAAGTAAGTAAAGTTAAATAAACAATTGATGTGACAAGTATTTGGATCAAATATAGATAAAAACTTATTATGTACTATTCAGTTTATCAGCTAATAAATTACGTTTTCGGTTAGTACTATCAATCATCTCTCATATTCGTGGAAACCCTTCGATTAGAGTATGTAAACAACAAGGAACAAGCAGCGTGGCCTGCGTTTTCTTCAAGCGATAAACCTTTACACTTCATTAGGCTTTGGAAATTTCATGCTCCAACAGCTTGGACGCTGCAGCCATGGCATCAATGGGTTAGGGCCCCAGTAGGTTGAAGGCTCTCTGGGAAAAAAAAGGAAACCGTTCTGTGTTTAATCAATGAATCAGATGATTCAGTCGATTCAGCGCCAGTGTCCATCAGTCAACAGCATGCAAAGAGCGAAGGATGGTAGAGATCTCTCGACGATTGCCACGAGAGGTTTTCTGCCCTGTGGACCATTCAGGTTTTTCTTCTACTTTTTATTTTACTTTTTGTCTCTCTCGAGTGTTTTGATGTTTGCGAAAGTTGTTTGTGCATTTCACTTACGCACTGTTTTCCTAGAGAAAAAGGCTCAAGTTGATGACATTGTGTTGACATTCAAGATGCCATGGCCAGCGTTGCGTATACGCAATATTGTAAAATATTCGCCCAAAAACAGAAGGAGCACCTGAATGGTGTTGCACAGTTGCATTGCAAAATAAATACAACGAAATATATATTGCAATCGGATGGGAAATATTTTTATGTGCGTACGAACGTGAGAGTGTGTGCGAGAGGTGAAAATAATTGCACGTAAAAGTTTTTTAATTAAAAACTACGCGTGACTTGTGTCAAATGTGCGTGAAAGGTGGCAAAATAAATGAAAACATAATGGAAAACTCTGATAAAACTGCCGTGCAACGGAAGGACTTTAAGATATTCGGCGAACAACATATGGGTGCCGGCTTAAACCCGGGAAACCAATCAGGCACGGGCGTACAGTCAAATGCAGACAACTGTCGGCTGACAAAGCCGAGGAGAACACCTCCGTAATGGAGAGGTTACGCAAGCCATCCGCACACATTTTCCGAATGGCGGGAGGGCACACTAGACGTTATTAATTTTAAGCGCCCGCTGAGCTAGGCCCACGACCAGCAGGTGGCCAGAACGAAGCTCAAGATGCTCGGGAAATTGGGTGGGAAAATTCTGAGGGGGGCAAGCGGAGCGTCGGAAATCTCTGGAGGCTGACGCTTTGTATTCAGGCGCTCATTCATAAATTTTGTGTCATAAGCGCGTGAAAATGGTACAAGTATTTGAATTTAATTATGAACTGTGTCACTGGGAAAGACAATGTGACCGGGACCGGGACTGGGGCTGGGACGGCGACTCTAAAGTCGCTGTGATAAATGGCACACACAGAGCCCTCGAAAGGGACAGGGCAATGCAGAGAAGCAGAGAAAAGGAGAAAGAGAGCAAGGGAGAAAGAGAGAGGGAAAGAGTCGGAGAAGGGAAAGCGAGAGTTGGCCTGGGTTGCCACTGTCGTCCAAAGCATGCTAAAAATGCTTTTGCTGCATTTCATTTTTATCTTGTTTGCAGCGCTGCCTCCGCAAGAGTACAGTCCCAGTGGAAATAATAGCAGTAGAATGACAATTAATTTAATTTAAACAAAAGAAAGCATATTGCATATTTTAAACTCTGAAGAAATTATAATAATAAATAAATAAAGCCTCAAACTAAAGGCACAGCTCTATTGTATATTTTTAAATGCGCTCTCTTTTTTACACACTAACATTCTGCTCTCTGTCATATGCATGGCTACTGCACTCACCTATGCACATTTCCATTTTTATAAGAATATTATTTACCTGCATGCTGGCCCATTACTCTCTGCTCCCCGCCAATTCCCAGCCATCACAGGACAGCGTGCTGCGCGCAAAGGAAACGCCTCACTGCATGCAACAATGTGCAAGTCAACGGGAATGGGATGCTTTCAAGGGTTAAGGGATGCCACGGCCATGGGGACGTGGGTTAAGCATCAACCAAAGTCTGCTTTTCGCCAGTGTGTGCAAAGTGTGACCCTGTGCAACGGGAAAAAGAACAACTCGACTTTACGCCTTATTGCAATTTACTGCAAAATTGCACACACTGCTGCCTGCTGGCTCCTGGCTGCCCTTCTGCCCAGTTCCGTTTACTTTGGCCGCACTTTGGCTTCTTTTTTTTCGGGTGGGCTGACATACACAGTTGTGCACTTTTGATTGGCAAAGGCAACCGCCGGGAACGCAGTCAGGAGTCAGGAGCTGCGTCAGCACTCCGAAATGCGTTAAGTGTTGAGCAAACATTCGGATTAAGGGGAGTTTTCCAGGATCTGAAACAGATTTTTCCATGCATGGCCTGGCACATACATATTTATCATTTTCCTTAAATACCATTCAATTTCTGCAAGGCAGAAGAGCAGCTCTCTGCTCTCAGCATCGTGCTCTCATGGGTCTTATTAAGAAACTATAAATGTGATTTAAACCAATTTTTTAACTTTTGAACTAGTTAGTTTATTCTTCCTTTATTCTATTAAAATCTGTATCTCCCATAACAATAGGAAGAATTATTTTTTTAATTATTTTTCATTGATTATTATTAGTAAGCCGTAAGATATGTTATATTAGATTAAAGATACACTCGATACTCAAAATATTTACTGTAAATCTGGTACGAAGCTTAACTCTAAACTTCACGCATATATGATAAATATTAAAAATTAACGTCACATCGTAAAGTGGCCGCACCTAATGTATCCATTAACGCTGCGAAAAACGTTAACATTATTTTTATAAAAGGCTTTCAGGGCCCACGGCGGGATGACTTTCATAATCTTAAAGCGATAAGGAATTACGTAATTCCATTCCCTCGCTATCCAATCAGAAGGCAACTGGGAAAACATATGGGACAGCGCAACACACACGCACATGAGAGAGTGGCATCCTGGCTCCTGGCTCCTGGCACAGGTTATGCCATTAAATTGCAATTCCTTTCGATTTGTGCTGCACTGCTCGGCCATTTATCTCTCCCCACCGGGTTCCACTTCTTCTGCCCTTCTTGCAAACACTGCAGGAAAAATGAGTGAATATTCATTGTAATATTTCATTTTAATTGGAAATATATTCATTAATCTGTGTTGTTGAAATGGTTAGATAAATAACAAGTTTGCTTTAAAATAATATAACATAAAATGTTGCATGATGAAAATTATAGTATTGTAAGGAAATCTGAGGAAAAGATATTACTTTAATTTAATTTTAATATCTTTTTTCTCTTTTCTGAGAAATAGTTTCTTCACCCTAATAAAATAAAATAATAAAAAAAAATAATATTAACGCATAAGAAAGTTGTCTTTTCTTTTCGATTTCCATATACAAAACCTGTGTTTGGGCCCCATTTTTTCCTGAGTGTACATGTGTGCTAGTATCTGTACCTTATGCCATCTTCCCGGGCCGTAGCCTTTAATCTGCGTCGTGTACTTGACACAAATGCCGCATAAAAACAAAAACAAAAGCAGCTAAAGTTTTATGCAAAACACACTCCCATACACACACATGCGAGGGCAAGCCGTTGCACTTTGCATAAACGTGGAGCGTAAAAAGGCAACGGCATGAACTTACCCATATGCAGCAGCCAACCGGAGTTGCTTGTGCATAAATCCCGGCGCTGAAATGTATGCAACACATTTATATACGATACAGCCCCGATTTGCATGTGTGCGCGCGCCTTGGCCAAGACAATAGAAGGTGAATTCAACTGCTGCTGCCGCTGCTGCTGGCGACAGCAAAAAAGGGCAGGAAGAAATAATAGCCAAGGGAGTAGCGGGGGAAGAGGCGCCGCCTTTATTAATTCTAAATCAGAGCAAGCAGCAAAAAGACCGGATTCCCGCATTATACTGAACACTCCTCGCAGCGAAAAAGAAAAGGGAACAACTGAGAATGCACTTAAGCTCTCCGCACCTGATGAAGTGCACTCGCTGGTGTGGCTGGTGTTGCATTTGTTGCCATTAACGGGTGAATGGCGGGTGATTGGCACCCTGCACCCGACACCTGGCACCTGGAGGGTTCAACGAGTTCAGTAAACAGCCGGAAAGCCGGAAGCGTTAGGAGACCACGCCTAATTCTCGACCCGAATGAGCCCTTCGTCCGCCTTCTGCCATCCATCGCCTTACATTTCGCATGCCGCATCACGTTCGCGGCACAGAGTGAGAACTCTTGAAAACAAAATGTATTCAAGGCACACAGAGGAAAAATAGAGATCAGTCTTTGCCACAAAGTCACCACTGTTGAAAAAAATATATAATTTATAAAAATACGAATCATTTTGAGGAACAAATTGCAAAATATTAAGATTTGACTTTTAGAATAAAAACCTTTCTCTGTTGGTTATTTTTTCTCAGTGTCAGCGACACCAGAAGCCATGCAGCGGCATTAATAGGCTTGGGAGAAAGAGAAAAAAATGCAAAATGCTTAGACGTGCCTGCCCCAACACACTCTGGCCGGCAGCTACAATGCCTTTGTGTGCCATGACCAACGTTGCGTATGAGTAATGTGCGGCTTGCCAAGCAATCGTCGTTGCTTTTCTTGTTTTTGTTGCTGCCGCCGCTGCTGTTGGTGTCTATCTGTCTTTGTTAGGCGTGTATGGGTGTGGACTGGAAAGTAGTTTTCAATTAGCTCAGACGTGGTAGCAAAAACCCATTGAGCAGCACTGAGTGCTTTGTTTTCCGACTTACTTCCCGCAAGGGCTTTGTGTATTTGCGAATCGGTTGAGGCATCAAATCGGCAAATGAGTCAATGAAATATATATGAGAAATGAAAATACAAGCTCATTAACCTGATATTATAACGATTCTTTCAAGTTAAAGTTAAAAATTACTTCTAAATTAAATTAGATCTTAAGATGCCTAATGAATATATCCACTTTAAGTTTAAAGCTACTAATAATGAAAATATAGGTTACGAAAAATCTTAAATGAAATATTTCAGTAAAAGCATTTTACATACATTATACTTGATACATTTCCTATTTTTAGGAATATATTTCTAATAAAAATAATACATTCAGGGTATTGAACCTTCGCTCACGATTGCCATTCCAATTTATCCCGCTTGGTGCTGCTGGCCAAGTTGAGTTTCTGTCGGCCAAAGCAACTGTGTAGACAGAATCAGTTGCTGGGAGCCAATTCCGAACCGGTTGAGTGGCCAATAGGTGGGGATAGAAAAAGGAAGGGAAGGAGGACGGCGGACTGCGGACTGCGGCACATTTGTTTTCATCGGCAATTGGCAAGTGAAAGCTTTTAGCGCGAATTGTGCATGGCAATCACTTCGAGTGGAGAAGAAGCCAGGACCGAAAGCTGCTTCCCGGAATCTTCGTCCGTACTTTTTTTTTGCCATCTATCTCTACCGCGGGTTGCTGGTAAATTTGCTGCAGGGTTTCTGATATTCAAAGGAGGGTAGTATAGTTTTTTCATAGAGTCTGAAAGTTGTAGAGGTAAAGAATGAGATCAGATAAAAGTATCTTGAAAGCCAATGGGATCTACAGCTTGAAAAAAGTAAGGTTTAATATAATTTTGATTAGATTATTTTTCACTTCGAAATTGTTTTAACAATTACATTTCTTTAAAAAAGATCTGTAATGATGAAGCTTAAAATATTATTAGGATTTTAAGGTTCATAAATTAACAAACTACATTATCACATATTAAGTTGTATACAAAATTCATACAATGGAGATTATAATTCGTTTCCTTCGGCACAACAAGAAGAGCATCCCCTCTTCACCAATAATATCCTTGCCACTCCTTAGCCTTTAGCCACCTGTTTAGACTGGTCGAATAATTTCCCGCAAAATGCTAAGCAGATTACTTTTAATGCCTCGAGCGTAACGACTGCGGCAGTTAAATTTTGTGTTCGCCGCCGGATCCTTGTGTAATGCAGTAGTAAATTTTTTAATGGTCTTTATGCCCTGATTCCGCACGTTAAATCAAATTCCGGCTTACCCAATCAGGCCATCAATTTTTCCCTTTTGCCTTGGTGCTTTGCTGTTTTCCTGCTTTCCTGCTGCTGTTGTTGCTGTTGGCGGTGCTGTGATTATTTGAGCATTGACTTCAATTGACTGCAGGTCACCAGGGGGGCCAGTGTCCTGGCAACGCCTTGATTAATAAAGCTGCGGGCCCATCGTCGAATTTGTTTTATTCATAAATTTATAACCATCGGCCGTAACGAATGGCGGCCGTTTGGCAAATGTTTTATTGCGTACATAAATTGCAATTAGTCCCGGCTCCCGTCGGGATAAATGTGTGCACACGCATGTCCCTGTCGCCAGGGAGTCGCTGCCACTCAAATGACGAACTGCCTGGCCAGCTGGCCGGCTCCCTAGCCACCCTCGGTGGGTTAACAAAACATCAATTGACTTATTAATGTTTGCTGTGCTTGCCGGCGGCAAGAGCTGGCAAACCAAGAAAAAGGAAAAACTGCCGCCAAGAAGCGGTCGCCTCAATTGGGTTCATGTGGCGCCCGTTGGGACATTTCGGTGGTCCGCTTCTCGCCGCAGTCACGTCTGCATTTAATGTGAAATTATGACTTTAATGGCCATACAAATATATACTAGAAAGAATTGGGTATACACCCGAATTGCTTAATTTTTTATGCATTCAAGGGGTCTCGGGTCCCTTTAATTGCCGGCAAAAGGTCAATGTGCTCTAAGGGGAAAAGGAACCTGAAATTACGAAAATATCACAGACACTGCTCGTATTTTTCCTAATTAGCTCTCGGCGTCTCTTTGGGTATATATATATAGTCAGGGTATAAAAAGACAACCTGAAAGGTATACATCAGCGTTCAAGCTTACTTTAATAATAATGCTTGTCTAGCTAAAGGAAGCTTTGAGTCCTTTGAGTCCGAATCACCGAAAATATATAGAAAATTGTAAGTGGAATATTAATAACAATATTACCTTTTCATGGCCAGCACCCCACACCGATCAAAAACACCACAAGAGTCCACTGACACTTGCAGCTCTCGAGAGTCTCGTGCGCTGGAAAATCCTGAAAAAGTGCTAACCAAAGTCCAGTAAATGTTGAATGCCAATTTGATTGATTGACTTCGCCAATACGTGTGTGTTTGCCCCGCGTCTGTGTGCATAAGTGTGCTTTGGTGAGCTACACTTTTTAGCTCGCTTGGCTGCTAGTGTGTGTGTGTTTGCGTCTGTGTGATTGGGCTGTGGCTTTCTTTCATGCTGTAGGCAAACGCAGTGTAAAAACATTTAAGGTTTCAATTAAGTGAAATCCCAAACGGCTAAAAAAATAAATGGCCGAAAAAAGGCCAGGACTCCGAATGACTGAAGATGCCCGGGAATGAGGCTGAAATTTTTCAAGCAATCAATTTGGGCTTTCGAGACCAAAGAAAGGGAAAAAGTAAATATATATATACATCTTTTTTTAGGGATGTGAGCGCCGGACCGGGCCCAAGTGTTTTGCGCTTTAAGCTGGACCCTCCTGGAGCTTATGTGCAGCATGACAAACGATGGCTGCAGGTCCCTAAAAAGGCAGAGGACCAACCCTTCCATCAAATGTCAGAGTTCGGACTGTAACAGTCACTTGAGTTATATTGAGATTTATTAGAGGGAAAAGTGCCGGCCCCCATCATTAATTATGATCGACCGGCTGGCAGCGATTTTATTTGTTTTCCCCCTGAATTTCACACGGCCGCCGGACTGCAATTTATGCGCCAGCCTGCATTTCAATTCAGTTTTCACTTGCAGTTTTTCATGAACTGCCCCGAAAGTTGGCGGCAAAAAGTGACTCTTGGCCATTGGCCAACTCTGTTTTTGTGGGCGACTCCGTACTCGGAGGTGGGTGAGTGACCCTGTTTCCTCCTTTGTTTGCACTGGCTTAAGAAATCAACAACTTACACTTTCTTTGGCTGAAGGCAGCCTCCCAGCCAGTTGTTTTGACACTTTTGGGCCAAGCAAAAGTTTCTCCTGCCAGAAAGGAGGCTTCTTTCCGATACGAAAATTTCCGGGTAGCGTTTCTTGAGTACTTCTGCCAAGAAAGGAATAAGAGAAATTTACCCGAAGAGTTTGAAGTAATAAAATTCAAATTAAAGGCCATAAATGATAGTCAAAGGTATATTTACACAAGTTATATTTTTAATCAATAAAGAATTTTAGAAATTTTATTTTTCTATGACAAATATTATTAAATTCTTGAAAATATCGGCTTACTTATGATTCATAAACTACAAATGTAAAACTGCTTTAAGTTACCTAATTGTGGCCACCTTTTTTCTCAGTATGAGAGCCCATTGTGGCATATGACTCTGTTTTCTTTCTGTTTGTGTGTGTTTGTGGGCCTGATTAAAGAGCTGCACAACTTTCGGCACCCATTGGCCCTCCTTCGCTTTTTTGGCGTTTTATCTGGCCGTCGATGCTTGTGGCCCTCCAGTGTTGCTTAACCCAGTTGCCTGGGTTGCTTTACCAGTTCCCATTTCGCCGGCAATTTTATAATCAGCATTCTCGAAATAAGGAAAACTTTGCTATGTAAATTAAATGCCGAAGCCCGCAACTTTGTCCTGACATTTCTCGCTGCTAACCCAGCGGAAAAAAATAAACAAAAAATATATATAAAAACGAGAGGCGGCGAAACAAAAAATGCACGTTTATATGTACGTAGGTTGGTACACTTTTTTTATTGTCGCCGTCAAATAAATGTGGTTTAAACATGACAAGTCGCCGTGGGCTGCCAGCTCGTTATCACCAAATATTTTTGCACACGAAATGAGTGAATAAATAAGCCAGGGAAAAAAGCTGGAGCAAGTCGGAGGAGGCACCATAGCCACGACCAAGGCGGTTGGGCCGCCGTTTATGGTCGTCACTTTTTTGGCCGCTTGTTTGACAAATAAAACGTGAAATGTCAGCCAGCCACCAAGCCAGCCAGCCAGCCGGACCGAAAGCCAAACAAAAAGAGTAACCAATAAAAGCTTAATTAACTGTTTATGGCCATGGCATGTTAACAGGAACGTGCCGAAATTCGTCCTCAGCCATTAATCTCGAGTGGACAGGGAGTCATCGCCCCCAAGCCGCAAAATGGGAAATACCCAGGCCAAATACCAAAGGTTTAATGAGCAAACAGTCTCGGAAATTATTGATCCCCACTGTTTAATTTATTTAATATTTAATATTTAATAATATTTTTAAATAGTTTCTGATTTATTCTAACCTACCTTTCATACAGTTGCCCGTCAGTTTGCATTCGGAACATTTCAAAACCAGATCACAACGTATACCAGATCTAGGAACATAAATAAGTAAAACCCTTGTTTGTATCTTTATAGTTTTGTACATCTTTTGGATAGCAATCGGTGCACTTTTGTTGCAACGGAAAATCATGTCAGTGGCAGACGGGTTCATCAGGGAAGAGTTCGAGATCTCAGCAGCAACGCCGAACGTAAGTCACACGTCGCTCGGAAACGAGCTGAAAATAGAGCCGGAAAAGCGAACGGAGGCTGAGGAGCAGAATGAGCCAGGGGAAACTGCTGAAAGGCCAGAGAAAGTAGTGGAAGCCAAGGACTACTTGCCAACTCTGCAGGAGCTTGAGAGGAACGAGCAGCTCAAACACGATCCTGAGGAAAGCCGCGAGGATCTCAAGCGGCCTGAAGAGTTGAGGGCTCAGTCAGAGGCCGATCTTTCTGTGGAGGAGTCTCAAGGTATCGAAACCAGTGGTGATACGGAGGTGCAGACCTTCAGTTCGTCCTTCTTGAACCACCCCGAGCTGAAGCCTCAGTGGAAGTTCGATCCTTTGGAGGAACCCTCTGAATCGGATGAAGAGTTCCGAATTCAGGAGGGCAGTGGTGATACGGAGGATCTGAGTTACTGTTCGTCCTTAATTTCCTGTCACTCCTATAAGAAACTTCGGGAATCGATTCTCAAAAGAGACCGCCGCGCATCCACCTTGAGCTTGAACAGCGTCCTTGATCTGGAGTACTTGACGGACCCCAGCCAAAAATCGGAGGATCCGGATAGAATATCCTACGGCAAGAGCCTGCCCTGCTATTCCTCCTCCGTTAGCATCGTAATGAAGGGCAGATCCCTCAGCCAAACCCACAACCCCAGCCAAATCGGCTTTGAAGGCAACAACAACTCCTGGCCCTATTTCAATCGCTCCGACATAGACGGCGCCCTCTCGGTCTTTAAGCAAGTGGATCAGGATAAAAATGGGTATTTGTCGCTGTGCGAGCTGAAGAGATTCCTGGAGATCCTGGAGATACCCCAGACCCACCTAAAGGCCAAGAAGATGATGGGCCATGTTGTGGGTGGCTCGGAGGACCGCCTGAACTTCGGCGAGGTGCTGCTCATCTACGGATCTCTGAAGAATCGCCTGGTGCCGCTCAAGTGGAGAATGAATCAGCGCCAGAGAAGCCAATTGGACGATAACAATGAGGTGGACGTCTCCCAGGTGGGCGTGAGTGGGGCCAAACGGTTCTTCGAGGCCAAGATCGCTCTGCAAACTCCCAGCTGCCCGAGGGAGCAGTTCAAGTCCGATGCTGCGGTTTCCAAGAGACTCGACAGCGAACCCTGATCCGTTGCGTCCAAATTTTAAGTTGAATCCTCGCAAAATTTACCGTTTACTTAAGGACTGACCTTGGGTCTAACACATAACTTCCCATAAATCAGTTGCCAATAAAACACGATCCAGGAACGCGAACTTGGCTTAAGTGACCAATCAAAGGTAATTGGCGGGCGGCAGAAACAAAGCCTCCTCCGCTGATACTCGGCCACTTTTCAATTTTATTTTCCCTTTTGTTATTTCCCCACAGGCAGTGCAGGTAGCTCAGCGTTTTTAAGGCCAATCTGGCTTTTTTCTTAAGTAATACGGAATGTTCCTCCGAAAAATCCAGCACCACTGGCAGCTCTTAGCCGCTTTCCGATTCCTGTTGGCTGGGGCAACGACTCCCCGAGGAGCGAAATGGGCGCCACACACGCCAAGTGGCAAGTTGCGCGACTTTTCCGGAAGTTGCCCGCCGGCCTCCAGCCTTGGGGGCCATATAGAAATATTTTCGTGCAAATAATTTGCGCGCTTAACTACGCCGGGCATTCGGATACGTATTTGCATGCCCTAAGGGTCGCCAGGCCAGTCCGAGCGCAGCCGATCTTTTGCACAGGATATCAAAAAGTTGGCTAGCCAAAAAAAGAGCTGGCACGCCATATAATTATGCTACCATTACGGTTGCGGCAGGCTGTGTGCTAATATTTATAACTGATTTGGATTCAGCCCCCTAACAGAACCGATCCGGCTACTTGGCACACGCCATATACAAATTAAAACGAAAGCGACTGCGTATACGCAATATCCCGGCGAATTGTGTAATAAAAATCCAACTAAAGCCATGCGAAAATAATGAGGCTGGGCAGAGGGCGAAGCGTCTCCGCTGGGACGAGGGAAATAGTTTTCAAATTAAAATAAATGCCGCCGCTGAAACAACTTTTATGCGCCCACAACGGGGTCGCTCTCAGCCAGCCAAAATGCCATGAAAGTAAATTCACTAGAAAATTAATTATGAACAACGATGGCGATGGCGATGGCAGCAGGGCTGCTGGTGACGTCGTAAGTGAAACCAATGCAGCGTTTAGCGGAAAGCCAAGGGTCGAACGGCGGGCGAAGGGGGCGTGGCTCCCGGGAAAGGCATGGCCAGCCATACCTTTTAATGGCATTGCCATCAATTTCGCTCAATTGCGCGCACAATCGCATCTAATCACGTTGGAACGACCCCCGAAAAGGAAAAACTAACTAAGGGAAGTTGGCCCCGTTGCTGGCGAAAAGAATACCTCTTTGCTGGGAAAGTATATTGCAAAATAAGAGCCACATTTTAACGGTAAAATGAATAATTTCTTAGAGTTTGTAGCCTTGGAATATTAATAAATTAAATGAAATATAAATTTGTCGATATAAATAAGTAAGGAATATAATCCACCTCGATTGTTCGTTAAGTAAGCTAAGATATGTATTGTAAAATTATTCTCTGTTAATTTTAAATGCCAAACATTTCTGTTATATATTTATTAAATATTCGAGAGTAATGCCCGGAAAATCGCTGATAAAAATCCAAATATGCCTCTTGGTCTGGCTGTTGTACCCTTGCCATTTCGAGATGCACTGCAATGAGGAGGGACAACTCCTGGATACCCTTACAAAATGTTTATGGTTATTGCTTTATGACTGCCTCGGCCTGTAAGTGTGTCTTTGTGCGTGTGCGTGCATGAGAGTGCGCGTGTGTGTGTTTCCTCATGGAGGATGTGAAAAGGGAAAAGGGTCACGTGTCAGATGTCATTGACATGGTTTGCCTTGCCTTTAAGCGCTCGCAAACAAGCCAACACAAACACACACGCGGCTGAGAGGGCGAAGGCATCAGCCTCAGCATCAGAAGGACGGGCGCCGAAAAGTATGCCACGGTTTTTGCCTCATTTGCGCTCAACTTTTTCTGGGTCCCGAGGAATCCTGCAGGCACCCACCTCCACTCCACTCCACTGCCAATTGCAATTAGTTGATGTAATAATTTTTGGCAGCTGCGCTGCGTAGGATCCCCAGGATCCTCAGGCCCCTTTCTCCTTCCTTCAGTCATAATTGACACGAGCCGAGAGGCACAGGCCAGTTCTCAGGGGATAGCAAGGGCCGGCGGGAAAATGAATAAATAAGCACATGTCAGAGCTGTCGGCATGCCTTAAATTCAATGTCACCCAGGGCACGATGTCTTTTCCTGTGTCCAGTAACTCTAGTCCTGTGTGCTTTGCATACACCGAAAACTTTGGGTTTGTAAGTCCTTGAAAACACGAACTTCTGAAAGAGTATGACATTTTTTCTCATATGATTTTATAAATTTTCACATGTGTAGATTAATTTTAAATATTTAATATAGCATAAACATGGCAATGGAAATTTGTTTGTGTGCAGAAACTTTTAAAATACAGCTTGGCAACTGACCGAAATTGTATATTTAATTCTCTCCTCGTGCCATACCCTTTTCACTAAGTTGTCTCCCGAAAGATCCCAGGAGGGCCTAGAGCTGAAACCATATCGTATTCCCCCACGTGCGTGAGTTCGGCCACAAACTGCTCACATTTCTATTTTAGAGCTAGAGCCCAGGTCAACGGCCGAGTCAAGCGACAGCACTTAATTTTATTGAGAACCTACATTCAGCCACGTGTCCAGCTAATTATAAATTGATACAATGTAAAGTGGGAAATTCGACATTTGCTGGCAATTAAACTTTATTATTAAGTGGATTACCTGACCAAATTAATAACACAAATAACAAATTTTCCTTATTTCATTCGAAAATACCGCCAGGACCTATGCCCTTGAAAATAACATTTTACCGAACTTAGTGCTAGTAGACCAACTTTTATTTCCAGTTAATTATTACCTTTTAGCTTTTAGCTAGTGCTAGTAGACCAAATTTAAAAACACTTAAAAATAAATCAAGTGTGACCGCATCCCCTAACCGAAAATAATCTCAAACAAGCTTCAAATATTTTCGTCTTTTTCTGCCTTTCAATGAAACCTCCACTGACAGAAAGCAGCATTCGTAGAGCCCAATTGTCATCAGAAAAATATTCAGTACGTCAATTGACTCCGAGGCAATATGACCTCTGCATTGATTTAATTCTTTTCATTTTTTAATTTTTTTTATAATTTATTTTGATATTTTATTTTTGGTCAATTTTTCGGGCGCATCACGTGTTCGAGCTTGGTTTCGCACACGCTGTACATTTCTTCATTTAGTTTTATATAGTTTAGTTTCTTGACTTTTTATTTTTTTCTTTGCTTTCTTTGTTTGTTTTAAGGAGCTTTCTAGAGGTTTCTTATTAGAGTAATAATGGTCATTCCAACAGCGCTTGTCCTGTTGGGTGAATACGAATACTTAATTTCTCATCATGAACCAGATTCAAGGAAACAACATTAAATGATATAATGGCCCACTTTTCATAGCTGGAGTTGCGTCCTCGAACACCTTAATTAGCGTTCTTTAGCTGAAATGGTCGACAGCTTTACCTTTTAGGTCGACAATTTATTTGGAAACTTCCTTAATTTATTTTTTATTGATTTATTATTTAATGATCCTAAAAATTTAAAGCATAAGCTTTATATAGGAGCTTCATTTTGTTGGAATTTTTTTAAATTTGTTTTAATTAACTAATTATTTATCTTTATTTTCATTGGCTTTACTTGAGGTTTTTTCAAGCCTCAAAGTATTCCTCACTTGTGGTTGGCCAATGGAGCAGCCTGCTTCTTCGAGCTAATCAAAGGCTTGAGAGGCGGTGTGCCTTTCTGAAGTTGCTCCTTTTGCACAGATGGAACGGGTTTGTTTCCGGCTAGGATGGAGCTCGAGGTGCAGGTTTCGTCGTTTTCACTGAAAAGCATCATCAATGCAATATTTGACTTTTTTAAACACCGAACCGGGGACTTGATCTGCGGGGGCTGGTCGTCTATTTTCGCGTGAGTCAGCCGAAACTCTTTTCAATTCTAAGGCATCTCCCTATAAATGTGAGAAACCTGGCTGATTATAATTATCTATCCAGAGCTCGAAGGGATAGATTTGCTCTAAGCAAATCAAGTTCATATTTAATTTCTTTGCACATAAGTCCTAGTTTTCGAACTGCCAGAAGTGAAGTGCAAGTACGGCAAAAAATTGAAAAATTCGAGCTTTAAAGCTGTAGGTAGTCCATTATGGATACTATTAGGTACAAAATAACAGCTGCAAAAGCAAACAATAAATTGTTGCTCAAATAGTTCGGGCGGAGTATTAAAAAAATTGCATTCCACTGAGAGTAGCTGGAAAAATGGTAGAGGGATTCTAATAAAGTTGCAGAACACGGAACAAATTTAATTTTCTCTTTTATTATTTTAAAAGCAAAGTTTACACGCCAGCTATTTGCCAGATAAACTAAATAACTAGTTAAACGGAAGCTTCTGGTTTAGCAGGGCCCTCTATTTTTAGAATTTAAATTCAATTTGAGTATGAAGACTTTTAACTAGAAACCCAAAAACAGTGCAGCCGAATGAAAAAAAATTTAAAGAAAAGGAGGGTAAACATCCATTGAAGGGGGAACTAAAACCAATCGTTTGCGTTCCCCAACACCCCAAATCCTGCGAGGCTCCTCCACCCAGCTCCGTCTTACATTTGCCTAGTTGATGTTTTTCTTAACTTTATGGCAAGAGTATTTTTGTTAGCTCGCAGCTCCGGCAAACTGCAACAAGAACCCAGCTTTTCGATTCAATTTCCGTGTTCACAATGCGCTTGTTGCTATTTTGCATACTCAGGCAGGAGCAGGGATTGGGTTGTGGAAGAGGAGATTTAGATGGGGATGGGGCTTGGGATTGAGTGGGAGTATTGAAAACATTGGCAGCTCCTGGCGTAGGCGTGACTGGGTTCCTTGTTCCTTCGCTGAAAAGTTTCTTTCGCCCTAAGTAATTCGCTAACATTGCAAGATTTATGCACTCGAAACGGGCAAAAACTTGAGCTGTAGTTGCATTTCGCAATGCGAGTGGGAATTAAGTGGGCTTTGAACCCCTGCTTGCTGGGAAATATCCGCATATTGAACTTGAGTAACTAGATTTACAGGTGAAGGTATTCAATTCTATGTGATCAGGCTTTAATCGTATAAAAATTACATTACATTAATAGTTTCTTTAGGTAGCTAAATTATAATATAACTTAAGGTTTTAATCTTCCAGTTATCTTAAAAAAATATTTAAGCTATGTTGAAGCTAAAAATCATACTGAACCTACCAAGAAACACTCCTATGGCTTACAAAGTCGGATCCGCTTTATTCTTTGGCTGGTGCTCCGCAAGAAAACAGAAACTTCCGGCTGCATATCAATAACGAAATAAACTTGTTACATGCCAAAGCTTCGTGGAGAGAAAATCTGGTAAAAAAAAGTTGGCCGAGATTGAAATGCATCGTTAAGCTGAACTTTAATCCTCCGAAAGGAAGCTGCGGCGATGTGGGATCAGGTTGGCGCGAAGCAAACAGACAACTTAAATGAAATTAAGTGTAAAATTATCAAAGAATCCCGCTGGCTTACAAATGTCAGGATGGCAAACCGAATAAAAGAAGCAAACATGATGGAAGTTAAGGAACAAAGCAAAACTCCGCGCCGCCAATCTATGCAACATTCATTTTTCTTTTGTCATACATAGAAGCCGAACGACCGGGCTTGATGTTGAAAAATTGAAAAAACGAGAGTCAACTTCTGAGCAGGACCAGAAAAAAAATTGAAGAAAATAGGGAAATGGGTGGAGGAGATGGAAAGTCTTCGCCTCACGACGCGCTTAACCCTTTGCCCTCGAGTCCTTTTTTGCTCCCATTCCTTCGGATGATACTGAAAGGCAAGTTTCATAATGATAATAATTTTGTGCATGATTTATGAATGAACAAGTTTTATGGCCCCAAAACGAACCAGGCCAGGCCAGGCCGTGCCGGGCCGGACCATCGTCTTAGCCGTAAACCCAGTGCAAACGTTAATTTCCAGGGAGTGGGCCTGACCAGAGGTCCTTGGTCCTCCTTATTGCACTTTAATATTTATTTCGACTTTGGAGCACAGTAAATTTGCATCTTTCAGCGTTCAAATTTCCACGAGACCAGGTGGAGCAGGCGGAAAACTGGGTGCGAGTCCAAGTTTGAGTGTGTGTGTGTGTGTGTGTGTAAAAACCCTTTGAAAATCATTTCGGTGTAAAATTGTGTCCGCACCGGGAGGGGAGAGGCAGAGGGTCGAAAGAGAGAGAGAGAGAGTGAGCACGTGAGCTCATTGAAAATGCGCGCTAGTAAAAGTTTCCCTGCCCGAGAAGTGAAAAGCTGGCTGGGAAAAAGTCGGGGGCCGGAGGGGAGAGCACAGGGCCGAAGGTAATGCTCTGGTACTTGCTTTGGCCCCGGCTCCAATTCGAGTCCGGCTCTGTTTTCGCATTAAATCGAGGTCCCAGAAGTACGCTAGACTTTACCCATTTCTTTCCCAGTTTTGCACACTAGGTAGCCGCAGATTAGGTGGGTATATTGGGTCTATAGGGGTGATTGCCACCTACACAGCACAATTAATTAATGATTAAATCGTGGTCGATTAGGGAAATTTACCCAGAGCAATTACAAATTATTTACGCTTAATTAGAAGGTTTTTTTATTGAGGTTTCTCTATTAAATCATATTAAAAAAAAAATAAAGTCCCAATGGTTTCACATAATTTAATTTATAATCCTTTGCTTTCGCCTAGTTTTTTACTAGCAATCGGTAGATTACAGTCGAAAATCCCCAATTTCTTAGATACATTTTTTGAGATACTTTTTTTGGTGCTGCCACAAAGGCCATAAGTTGCGCTCGGGTCTCGCGTTTTATAGCCGCTGGGCCACTGATAATATGAAATTAATGTCCGGCGCCCCTGTCCCCGTCTCCCCACTTTGCTGACCCCAGCCAGACGGTGCAGTAAGTCCGAGTTCGAGTCCGTGTCCGAATCCGAAAGTTACCCAGAGAGTTGCTAGGATTTACGGGGCATGCAATCGATGACCAGTTGTGCAGCATGTTGCATGCCGGCAATTAGGCGCAACAAACCCAGCAAGCCCCCGAAATTATGCACAGCCCAGAAGGTCAGAGTGTGCCGGTTTGTGTGTCATAAATGGAACTCGGCAGTCCAGTGTGTGTGCTGTGTGTTTGGGAAAATTTTCTTTGCAAGTTGGGTTTTGACGGTTAGGCGGCGTTGCCTTTCAGCCGAAATTCGCACGCAAATCATGGAAGCCCAAATTGTGCACGTGGCCAAGTTCCGAAAAATAATATCTTTTGCAAAATGTAACAGTATATAGAATATCCTTTTGATAAATATAAAAATTCGTTTTTCTATTCTAAGAAATACCTTATTTTTTCCTGCCCTTAAAATCAGTTAACCAGAAAATTCCTTGCTCTTTAACAAGTAAATAAAAACTCATAAGCTCGAGAATAGAAAACCTTTTATAGAAACATGAAAATGATGAAAACAACTGATAGGCAAGGGTAAAGGAGATGTTGTTACTTCGTACTTGGTCATAAATTTGATTCTGTTCGTGATATAACTGAAAGAGAAACCGTTTTTGGCAACACATCAAAACTCCATTTTTGGTTGCTTATTATCACGAATATGTATGGGTGTATAGGCCACACTTGCACACACTGGCACACACAGCGCACTTGAGGGCGCCATCGTGTATTTTCAAATAAATTCCCCAAATGTGACAAGGACATTTGCATAGAAATTCTAATACCACACCACAGAAGCACACACACGCGCAGTCCGAAAGGGAAAAAGGATCAGAGAAGACGAGGAAGGGCGCAGGGTATGAGCGGAGAAGGATAACCAGGTGGGCTGTGGACACTCGAGTGATGAGTTCTCGGCAAATGTTTGTTGCAGTTTATTTGCACATGTAATTGAGGTCGTAAGCAACACAAGACAACCAAGCAAATAGCAGGAAAATCGGGGGAAAGGGCCAGGACGACGTCACATCACCTCACAAAAACGGGGGGAACAGGACACACATGAAACAAACACCGAGTGTATTCCCTTGTTATCCCCCAAAACAGGGGCACATATCAGCCGGGATTCCGATGGGAGTCGGAATTCATCGACATGAATTCCCATCAATTGTTGTTTGACATGCAATTAATTCGCTTCACTCTCCACAATGCGCAGTAATGTCAGTTTAATATCGAGCAATTGTGGCAAATTTAATTGACTAAAATACAGGTTGCCTAGCCTACGGCACAGCCATCTAGCTTTTGTAACCGCTTTTGTTGCTGCAAAAAAATACAAAATTAAAGCATAAATCATATAAGACAAAGTCATCGTAGAGTGAACAATTAATAAACATAGAAAATCTTAGTCTTAATTTTTATTAATTCATTAATATAAACTTTGCTTTGGTCTGAAGGTATAGTTTCATTTTTTAATCAGATACTTTTATAAAGAAGAGCTTTATTACTTTTCACAAATTTTTAAAGTCCTTGACAAAGTAAAATCCTTCAATTATTTAACATATAGAGTATAGCGAAAGTCCAAACACTTGCATTATATTTTTTAAAGCTCTTCCAGCAGGCCCATAGATTCCCGCACATCCATAAAGTAACACATTTTCCATAATGAGTTCTTATTGCTTGTCATTTTAATTGAATATTGAATTGAAAATTACATTCACTCCATTTTTTATCGCTTCGTTTTTTGTGCCGGTTGCCATTTAATTATATAGCGGAAATGAACAATTTAATTAATTTATAGCATGTGACAAAAACCATCCGCTGTGTAATTATCACTAAAACAACAAAACGGAATAACCATCAAACTAAGCGAAGGCCTCAAGTTTTGCATACGTTAATTTTAGCTATTAGTTATGCAGCGTCAAGTGGAAATTGATGGAAAGTTATGAAAAAAATGGAGGGAAAAATAGGAAGAGGAGAGTTGAAACTTATACACTCTCCGTCTGAAAATAATTAATTAATTCCTTGGGTATACATATTTTTCCAACCATTTTAATATATTCAAACAAACTAAACATTGTCAGACAAAATCTATTGAGAAATAAATTTATAATTTGACACATCACCAAGCCTTCCAAACAGCTCAACCTGAGCATACTTCCCCCTGGCAGGGACTGAACATTTTATTTAAACTCCGTCTGGATTTGGGCTTAACTTTCCAGACAGCCGCTAATTGGGTCCATCGCTTTATGGCTTACTGGACGCCAGGACGTCTGCTCTTAAATGGCTTAGATAAGGATCATACACACACACTCGGGGTCGTCGTAGAAGCCGCTAATCACTTGACAACACGCGAGCTTACAGCAATCGCTCTCAGGCCCTCGAGCGGCTCAAGCGTAAACCAATAAAACAGTCACACCAGCCATTTAATATGCATGCACAGGACCCAATTGAAATGAATGGCAGAAGGAGCGGAAAAACCCGATGGCATGTGTGGGCAATTCATTTATTTTAATGAAAAGTAAATTTCGTATTTACATACTGAGCAGGTAAATAGGCCCCGAGCACAAGAGACAAGCAAACAGGCGACAGAAATATGTATTTTTCGAATGGAAATGTACTCCTAATTGGGTAAGAGGCCATCGCGTGTGTGAGGTCTCATTAAAGTGATTGAGAAATAACGACAGATTTCACATTTGACATCCATCATGCGGAGAGCACACAAGTAATGGCTTTAAAACTATAGACAAACAGTATTTTATAATTTATTTATTTTGCCGAGATTGTATTACACATTTGTATTTATAAGGCAGAGGAAATGGAATGTTAAGTGATTGAAATAATATAAATTAAATCCCCTAAGTCATTAAAAATTTTAATAGCAGAAATTACGAAGGTGAAAATAGAAGCCAATGCTCTTTGCATGCCTGGCAGAAATACTTACTGCTTTGCAATTCTCTGAAATTTATAGTCTCCTTTTTTTGTCTCATATCCCACTTTTAGACGCACCTTAAACTCTTGGCATAAATGCCATTCCCCTCGGCCGGGTTTAATTAAAGCGCAGCTGGTGGCAGGATTATGCCATTCTCACACACTCGAGCACTCAAAAATGCGCACAACAAATGTGAGTGTCACAGCTCTGGCATTGATTTATTTAACGCGACTTTGCGCGCGGCCAAACTCGCGCCGAAGTCGCGTGGCAGTCGCCCTGCAACCGCCTGATAATCAAATGTCATTCCTGGCGCCCCACCCGAAATACTCGCGACAAGTGCTTAATTTATTTTGCATTAAAGCCTCATTTATCTTTTCTTATCGCCTGTGCAACAACATTGAAGATTTACTCAGCCAGCCGGCAAGCACGCCCCTCCAAATGAAAGAGGCAAGAGGCGGGTGAGTGTGTGCACTTAAAAGGATAATTGAACTTTTTCTAGATTAACTAACATTTACCCTTTCTATTTATATTCTATATATAAGTTTAATAATAATTTTCAAGGGCATCCCAATTAAAAGTACTTAATATTACTTTACATTTTATATGTAATTCGAATGGTTGTTTTAGCCACTATCTTCAGTGTATTTGTGCGGCCGTGCTTGTTTGTTGCGCCGCCCGACACGCCCCTAATTTATGTGCCTTCAGTTGCAAGCAAGTCTATGGTCAACGCCTTCTTTCCGCAATTTTTTTGTGGCTCCTGCCTCGTTGCTTTTTGCGGCAATCGTCTGGACAAGCTGCAAGTTGTTACTCCTTGTTGTTGCCGTGTCAATGTCCTGTGTCCTTCCACCCGCCTACATGTGTGTGTCTCCCTGTGTCTCTTTGTGTGTGTGGTTGCGGCCTTTATTAATTGCAACGCCTCAACAAAAATTGTTTGGCTTTCTCGTTTTATGTTTGGTCGTACAAAAAAATTGTTTCCCTTTCAGCTGACAACTGCAAAAATGGAAATAGGCAGCAGTGAGCGGCGGGAAAAAAATGGACAGACAACGCCTGCGGTTACGCTTTAAATTGTTGCCAATTTTTTGTGTCTAGGCACTGTCGCTTGCGGCCATTATTGAATTAGGCTTTGTGGTTCACCCGGAAAAAAAATGTGGAAGAATAAACCCAAACATGACAAAAGAGTGGGAAATAAAAATGGGGAAAAGTGAGTATAACTGATTAAACGTGGAAGCGGGCCAACGAAAAATCTTCCTGACAAATTCCATCAAAAGTTTTCGAGCCTCAGAATGGAAATCGAATTTACATTTGGGGTTACCCTCAAATTTCGAAATAAAATATATCAGACAAGTGGCTAAAATTTATTTCATGTACATACATGTCAGGGAAATATTCGATTGTAGCTAAATCGGAACTAGTTTATCCAGGATATAGAATGAGAATTTGGTTTGTAGAAAACACATTAAATAATTAATTAATTATTGTTATTAAAGTTTTTTTTTTCCCCTAAATTTAAAGGTCACTCTTAAAGCTTTGCTTTTGATTCGATTAATTTTTTATACCAACCCATCCGAACTGAACCTATGTAAATAATAACAATGTAACATAAATCCAAAAATGAGGGAAGAGATGGGGCAAAACATCCATATTGTTTCAGGTTTTATGGTTTCGTGCTTTGATTTATGGCAGAGAGAAGTCAAGGAGGGAGAGAAATCAGAGGCAATATTCAAGAAATGTTTACAGTCATAAGTTAATTACATTTGCTGGCTGCTTCCGCAATTAATTTTTGGCTTCGGATTCGTTCACCTGATTCCTAGATTTTCTTTATGGCCCCCACACCTGCAAGCACAGCACAAAGTTTTCCTGCTTTCCCGCTTAGTGGGTCAATGTAATAATTTGCACAACAGCAGAAACCAAACGATAACAACGCAAACGTGCAAAAAGCTTGAGTGAAAGTGCACAGAGAAAGTGCCGGCAAACAAAAACAGCCATCGAGCATCGACAAGGAAGCCCTTCGTCCTTTTTCCCTTTCCGTGCCTGTAGTGGTACTTTCTGTTTTAGTGTTTCATCGTTTGCTAAACGGAAATCGATGGCAACTCCGTGTTCGAACTCGCTCGCACAATGTGTGGCTTATCGCCGGGAAAAGCGTTCCCAGTTATCGTTATGCGAATCGCTTTCCCGCTTTTCCCCACAAGTTTTTCGCCTCAGCTCACTCTGGCTACGATTGAGTGATAGAACAGGTCTGCAACGAATCCTTTGAAGAATTAAAAGGATAAGGGGTGCATTAATCACAGCTTGATCTTTCAAGGTTTAATTGGATTCAAAATAATTTAGCTATTTGTGATAGACATTTAATATATAAAATACAAAGATAACTATTGATATATTTATTTTATTATATTTTGTTCAGATCGGCTTTCTCTGAACTTTAATTAAAACCACATTGACCTGTGGAGAGCCCCTCTTAAATAAGCGCAGAGTAAACATTTTTACGAAATAGCAGCGAACAGCATTTGCGGAATGGCAGTACAAACACATTTGGGAGAGGCGAGGATTTTATGCATTAGCATTTAGCGGCCAACAAACTGCATTTCTGAGCGAAGAGCGAAGAGCGAAACGAGGAGCGCCTGTGAGCTGCCTTGACCATTGTTGTGGGTTCTGTTCTGGGGGGCCGTATGGCCGGATGCCTTTGGAAGCCATAACACGCATAATTACATGCCAAGCAACAGTTTAGATGCCAGCCATTAAAAATTAACTGCCAGCAGCGCAGTAAAAGGCAAACTCGGGAGCGGCAGATGGGGGCGAGAGGCGAGCATAAATGAAAACTAATTTCGAGTTTTTTCAATCTGGGTTAAAAGGGTCGCTCCGCCAGACCATCCGATTGCCCTGATGTTGCAGCTGGCACTCGCAATTTTTAATCAGAAGGCACAACCCTTTGAGCCCCGAGAGCAGCCAAAGGATCCAATGGAGCAGCCATTCAGCGAGTCCTGCCCGCTCCACTCTGGTTACCAAGTGTATGGCTCTGTGTGTGTGTGTGTGTTGGTAATTGTAAACTGCTGGCTGATGTTTTTACAAATCATTTGCAATTCATTTGCCAGCCACTTATAAAACGTTTAAAAGCGAGTTTTTAATTACGCCCAGCTTGCAGATACAGTATCCTTGTACGAGTGTATCTTTGTATCTGTACCCCGAGTGGTGAGTAGTGTCTGTGGCGCTAGTACCTGTAACTGAGTCAACGACTCGGCTTAGCTGCACAGAAAAATAAGCAACTAGATTAAATAAAATAAAAAAAAAGATTAGTCAAGATCAACAATCATGTGCTAGTGTGAAAATCGAGTTCGCTTTGTTTGCTTTAAAAACCATTTATCTTTATTTATTCTTCTGACAGACTCTGCAAACAAATTTGATTTAAAACAAATAAATTCAAGTGTAGGCACTCGTAGGAACGAGCTCATCAGCCAGGTCGGAGTATTTGTTTCCTTTTAACGAAATCAGCCGTATTCAAGCGCTGATGCTCCAGTGCTCCAGTCCCAGCCCGAGATCCTAACCACCTGAGCTCTCTTTTGCCTTGAAAGCGGCTTACTAGCCAGTCGTCGGCAGCTGGAGTATGCATCCCAGTTGCATCCCGATGATGGGGATGCCGTTGCCCCCGTAATCAATGTGGGCAACTGGGGAACTGGGCAAGAACTCGGCAAATGGGGGGATCGGATACTGCCTACAGGCTGCATTTAGATGAGCCGATGGATTTGTGCAGATTGTGGGCCAGCACTCTGGGGCAGCCGAAAGTCCTTTAAAGCGCTGGGAATCCCACTCAACAGCCATCCACCTTTGGCCACTTGGCAGCGACTCAAACAGTCGTTCTTCGGCCATCTTGCGACTCGGCAATCAGCGGCCATTGTGGAGGCAAAAGCTGGGCTAAGAGGGAAAATCATGGCGACGGAAGCGGGAAGCAGGAAGGAGTCTGAGCCACTCCAGTAAGTACCTCGGTGCATTGGCCAAGTCCGGCATCGATGGCTGCTGCTCTTTCCCTTCCTTTCCCCATTCTGCACCAGCGGTTTTCCAACTGGCGGCTGCCACTCAGCTTCCACTGCTGACAACGTCATGCATGAGGCACGCACTTAGCAAAAAATCAACCAACTTGCAATTAAAACTTAGAATAATTTTTTTATTATATGATATTTCTTTCTGGATAATTCATTAAATTATATAACTACTGTTTCATAAAATCCTCACTAATTTAAAACCCCAATCTGCACGTTTTATTCACCGTGTGGACTGAGCAAAAAAAAAACAGGACGACTGGAAGGCCCGCTCCTTGTTTGCTTACGTCTCCCTTGCCAGGCAGTTGGTTATTTATCCTGCCCGATCTAGAGCCAGATCCCGAGCCATGGAGCCATAGTTTGAGCCCTGCCTCGGCTGTGTTTGTTTGCTTTTTAAAGTTGCAATCATTCTACACATTACACCATGGCAAACATGACCCATTTCACTGGCAGTCCTCGACGCCCGGCTATTGACTTAAAAAATTCATTTCGCTAGATTTTTTTCATTAATTGCAAAATAGGCAGCCCAAGCCCCAAGCAGCTCTATTCAATATTTCATGGCTGTACTAGGGAGAATTGCTGACTCCTTTGGAATACCAATCGGAGAGGCCATTCCCCCTGTCAGGACGGACTGAAAATGGCAGTGTTCGGGTCCTTTAATAATAAATATATTCCAAGCAAGTGCAGATGATAACTACGACATTCATGTCTTCAGTTGGCATGGCTTGTGTTTGGCTCTTACTCTAGCCAAAAAATTTTTCCGGGGTATACTGGTGAGTTAAGTTACAAATAATGTCTGAAAAAATATGGATAATTCAAAAATAAGTACAAATTAGGGTAACAATTATGGAAAAATTAATTAATAAATAAGGAATTCAAAGTATGTTTAATGAATTATTTTAAAAGTTCTTACATTTATGTCTAAATTCTGCTTGAATTATTTTTCCTTTGACCCTTTTGCCAGTTTGCAATTAAATGGGTGACAACCAGTCGCAACCTTTCCGCCTTCTGTGTGTGAAAATTCCTTTTTCGTGCCGCTCGCATTGTTGCCATTATTTTGGCCGTCATTCCTCGAGCTCTCTGTCTGCATTTCCGTTCGCTGCAGTTTTGTTTTGTTGCCGTCTCCACGACATCTTCGTCGTCGTCGGTGGCTGTGCATATTTATATATGGCCAGGCGAGATTCCTAGACGCCTCCGCCGCCTCCCTTCGGCGTTCCGTCGCCATGCGTCAACAATGAATTTTATGGCTGGCCTTGTGCGTGAGCTCGTACTGATTTTCCCCATTTTCCTGCTATTTTCTTCTTTCTTTTTTCTTGCAGCACGCTCTTCCGTTTCTGGCCGTTCGTGTTCGCCCATTTTTATGTAGATTTAAGTTAGTGCCGAGCACTTGAAATTGATTGGACAACTATTGGCTTCAAAAAATTAGAGCGCAACGCTCACATAAAACTCAACTTTTCAGCTCCCATGCGTGGGAGTGTGTATGAGCGGGGCCGAATGCAAACATAAAAGTCTAAAACGGAAATGGGAAATGGCCGCAGTGGCACGGAGAATAAGAAGAAGTGCCTCCCAAAGTGAGTTGCTACAATATGAACAGTTTGTGGCCAATTTGTGCCGGGCAGCAATTGTTTGCGAAATGTTTTCAAAGTCCTTAAGTGGGGAGAACAAGTACCAGGTCTGAAAATTTTGTATGCAGTGTTATGGAAATCTCATATATATATAATATTTACTGATGATTCTACGGAAAATTATTCTAGTTCAGTTAAATTAGTCTTCGCATTAATAGCTATAATAATTGAATAGCAAAGCTGGCCGCTCAAGCTGAAAATATATAGTATATCTTTGGTAAAACAATTTGTTAATTTAATTTATTTATTAAAAATATTTTTATTTTAGATTTAGTGTCTAAAATCGGCCGGCAACAGTCAACTCGTTTTAAATGTAACAAATTGATTTTTTCCAGTTAATCCGCGAGTCCTTTGACCTTTTGCCAGAAGAATAAACAAAAATAAAGAGAAAGCTAGCTAATGGCAGACTGGCAACAAATCTGCATCCGAAGTGGGTTAATAAACCACAAAATGCCAGCCAACGAGAAAATCCGGCAGAAATGCCGGGATATAAAAGGCAAAGGGGCCAGAAACTCCTCCGGATGGCAATCAGGGCAATACGATAATGGAAATTGAAATAATTTGCCCGCTTTTGAGCAGGCCCGAAAGAATGTCAGGCTGGGCTGTGTAAAATTCCAGTTGGCCTGCCGCATAAATCACAAATGTGCGGCCAACTTGACAGAGTCGACATCGGCAGCGGCTTTGGAGGAGGACTGGCCAACTTTAACGCTCAACAGCCACGCAAGCTGAAAAGTATGCTACACGGAGCTAGTAAATACAGCGAACAAACTCCAGGACACACACACCACACATACACACATGGAAATGTGGCGCATATAATAATAACTTCATGGCTGCCGCTCACAACAAACAACGAAGAATATTGTTGCCTACTTGCAGGCGCAGCGCGGAAGGCAGCAAAAGTTTTTTAGCCGACGACGTCCTTTGGAGCGCACGCAAAAGTCTTGCACTGAAAACTAAGGACCTTGGGAAAAAGGCTACCTTATTTTTCGCTTTAAAGAATTTTTAAAATTATAATTAGGCCAACATTTAATAATATATGTAGCTTCTTAAAAATGCTTTTGAGTATCTTATTTATATTTTTGTTTATAAAGCTTTCAGAACAGATTAAGTAGCATATTAACTTATATAAAACATACCAATGGACATTTTTGAAATATATATCTTATAAAATATTCCAGGTTATTAAAATCAACTGATTTTAAAGAATGTATAAAATACTCCTCGCATTTTTAAACACGATTCAATATAATAATGTTGTTGATTTTTATTTATTTTTGGCTGTATCCTTCTTCACCTTAAAATAATTTGCAAATGCAAAAATAACCTAGCTAAAAATCGATTAAGGCTGCTTTTAAACCCCACTTAAAATTTTAAATAATTATTATAGTTTAAAATTAATTTTAAAGGGGGTGCCTTTCACTAACACTTAAAAAGTCTTCGAGTTCCAAATTATTAGCTCAGTGCATCCTTCGCCTAGCTCCTTCTGCCTCGCAGATTTTTTATGGGGCAACAAAGGAGCTAATGTTAAATTTACTGAAAACGTTTGTTTCAAGTGCTTTATTATTATTTTCTCCTCGATTTTCCTCATTTTTTCCCCGTCCTTTGTTTTGTTTGCATTATACACGCTGTAGACGGAGGGTAAAGGCCACAAAAAGAGCCAAGGGGGAGAGGCGGGCAGGATCAACCGCCGGGAGAATGCCTTTCAATGCATGTTCAGCCGATGGTGCAGCCTTTAAGACCGAAACGATTATGCGACAAATGCTAGGTAAATGAGTCCAGGACATTGAGGGGAGTGCGCAAGGGGAGGCTATAAAGCGGAGTATTAAGAGTCTCACAAGGGGTAAAGTTAAGGAGGTGAGTGGCCAGACAGGTAGAGGCACAAAGCGTTGTAAATCATCTTGGGAATGGGAGGGGCTACCCCGAAGAATTCCAAAGAGGAAAAATGGGGGAAAAATGTCGGAGCTGGACATCCTGCATACTGTTTATTTTTCATCTAACACGGGCTGTGGGCTGTGGGCTGTGGCAGGGGTTTAGGGGCTGGCTGATGGTCGGTGAAAGGCGTTGCGGGAGGTTTGAGGCAGGTGGGCGGTGGGCGAACACCTGCAATGTGCCAACGTCATGTTCACCTTTCAACCGCAACGGACACTTGTGCATAAACAAAACGAAGAAGGCAACTGGAAACGAGATCCTCCAGTTCGGGTTTCCATCCACCCACTGCCTGCCAGGCGGAGTCTCGAGCATGAAAAACATTTTGCATGCATACCCATGCAGCTAGCCAAAATGACGAAATCGAGAGGACACTGGGGAAAATTAACCTTTTACTCTAAACTACTATATTTTATATTGTAAATATTTTTATAACAAAAATAACCTTGATAGAAATTAATTCACAATCTTTTCTTTTAACTAACCTAATCGTTACTATAATCCCTGAAGGAAACCTTAAAACTTATCTCGGTGTATGAGTCTGCCTCGAAGAAACTAAGCAATCCATGCTATGCCAGGCCACAAGGGCGACACCCACAACAGAGAGAATGCAAAAATGGGCGGTGGGGACTAGCAGGACAATTACGCAGACAGAGACAGAGCTCCGCATATAAATGGGCGACGTGCACCGGAGGCAGGAGGCAGGAGGAGAAAAAAATGAAAGGAAAATGTGAGGAGAGTCGCCCCATTGGGCAAGCATTTAATTTGTATTTTATGCGATTTATGTTTACTTTAGTTGGCACTCATTTTGCATTTTTATTAGCGTCCATAAAAATGGCCCAGAGACGATGACATTCGCAGGGTGCAACAAATGTTGCAATCAAGCCGCACAAAAGGTCGCCCGCAAAATGTTTGCCATTTATGGTTTTCCCGCTCCTCTCTCTCTTTTATTTTAGAAAACCAGGAAAACTATTTCTGGCTGGCACAATACTGAGGTTATTAAATGTGAGCACAAGCATTTGTGGCTAGTTAAGCACTAGCCAAAAATTCAAAGGACAAAGGACAGTCTAGAGAAAGATTTTAAATCACTTTAATTGGAGTTTTAACTGGAAAAGGACTTAATTCAAACTGAAAGGAACTCTTCTGTGATTATTTTAATTATTATTTAAGCTAATAACATTTTTAAACATTTTAGTTAATTTTTCTTAGACATTATTTAGAGAACCCTTTCAATCTTGAGGAGAACGCCATTCAAAGACAGTCAGATAAAATCTTCTGTTTGCTCGATGACCAATTACGTTCATAAGCTCTTCTTGACCGCCTCCGTGCTCTTGTAACTTTGCTGCGAATTCTCCATAATCACGATAAATTTGCCTCACAATTTTTAAGTGGCCAGGAGGAGGAGGGGGCATTGATCAGCTGCTGCTCGGCGAAGAATCCAAGACTTTGCAGCTATCAGTTTTTCGTTTTCCACTTGGGGCCAGAGGCACTCATAGTTTACGAGAACCGCCCAACCGAACCCAACCGCTGCCCCTTTTTCCGCAGCCATTTTCCATTTTGCCGGGACTGAAAAGCCATTAGCAGGCGGGCAGACGTTTTGTATTTAAGTGGAGCAGAGCAGCAAACGGCGAAAGGCAAAAGCGAGCGGCTGCTGCAGAAAAAATGTATCTAAAATAAAAATAAATTGTTAAACAACTTTAGCGCAGAGAGCCAGGGAAAGGAAATATAAACAAGCTGGCTCGGGCATTGAATGTCCTCTGCAGAATAAAGTTATTAAAATTTTTACTACGACCAAGGCGCTCCCTCGCCAAGACGCTGATGATGATGATGGCATTCGTCAGCCCGGCTTATTGATAGGCACAACATTCCGGCTCTGGCCGGAGACCGGAGACCGGAGCCCTCGACGACCTGACGAGCAATTGCCTCCCAATTGGCCAGGATGGGCCCCTTTCTTGACCTTTCGGCTGACTTAAATCCACTTTACGCTCTCGGCCAGGCATTAATTGGTGGCAACAGCCAACACAACCCAATCCCCCGGAAAACTGCTGCTCAAATATTATTTGTTTAGGCAAGCAATTAAAAGTGGATGGCCACAATATGAGTTGCTGAAGAGCCCGACGGCAATGATTGTTAAAATGTTGGCAAATTGGATTTCTGCCAGCCAGCCACCGGCGGCTGAGGAGGAATTCGGCGAAGCTCCGACCAGGTCAGTTGGTCACTTGGTGGCGTCCCGCTCCCCGATAATGGGGCTCTCGTCCGGCAAAATAGGCGTAAAATGAAACTTTTAAGTACTTTATGGCCAACACTATAAAAAAAAAATAACAAAAAATAACAAAAAGAAACAAGTAAAGGCAACAACAGCCAACCAAACACATCTGCCATGTGGCGCTGCTACCAACTTTTGCCGCCCATCCGCCCACGCCTGAAACTAAAAACAAAAATCCAGCAGAAGCAGCAGCGTCCGAGATATATACGTTGTGGCCATGGCAAACTTTCCCTGAAAACAGAAACGATGAAGCAACTTTTGGTCATATTCTAAATATCACACCGGTTGTAAAATGATTATAAAACATAATGTTCGAGCTGCTCTAGCCAGTGGGAGGGGTTTGAGCTCAAGTAACTGAGGTAAAGCTGTTTGCAGACCGAGGATTATCGTACGCATCAGGGCGATGAGGAGGTTGAACGATTCGAAAAGAGTTCAGTTTGAATAAAGAAAATATAAGATATTTGCTTATTAAATAAAAATATGATTTACCAAAGATTAAACCCGCTGTCTCTGACTTTTTCAGGCCTAATAAATTCCAGAACTTATATTTTCCTTAATTTATGGACCACCCCTCGCACAGTTCGGTTAATGTAGGTCCGCCAGCAAGAATGAAGTTTTTTTCCCAGAAAAACCCTGCACATCAGGCATAACAGAAAACTATAAAATTTCGATAAAATTTCATTATCATTTCCGGCAGGCATCCTTCCACCGGCAGCTCTGGTATTTAGTGGTCCGACCCCTGTGTGTAGGTGTGTAAGTGTGTATGTGTGCGTGGGTCGGTCGGTGTGAAAAACAGCACTGACATTTCATGCACGTGCGTGCGGAAAGGTGGCGGGATGGGCGCAAATGCTTTGCATAGTTCCAGGCGCGTGCCGAGATCAAAGACAGTCTCCGCTGACGATAAAATGACAGAGCAATAACGGAGGACAACGGCACGGGCACGGCCGTGGCAGCTACAAACAAAAGCGTGACACAGGCGTCAGCCGTTGACAATTGAAGGTTTTGCTTGGCGCTCGCATTTCGACAAAAGGGTCCACGGGGCGTATGCGCAATGCGAGACCAATGCGAGCCAGTCGAAGGCCGATTGACAAGAGGAAAGGTCAGGCATCAAAAGCAATAAAAGTCGCCTCCAACAGCAGCAGCGGCAGCCATAAAGTAAATTCTAGGCATAATCATAAGGATTCCTTTCCCAATAAATTGTTAACGAAGTTCAATTGCGCTATTGCTGGAAATGAAGAAACAAAAGTGGACGAATATGTATTTTTATTGAATGCTATCTAGAAATATATAGAAATTATATTTCTAAACTATTATTTAGCTTAAGGCAATGGAAGCATTACTTTATTTCCTTTTATAGTACATTTACATTCCAAAAATTATTGAGAAACAAATAAAAAACAAAACAAAAAACATCTTACCATCAGGAATTCTGAAATCCGGTTTATGTATTTACCATACACGAGTTCAACTGCCATAAAACTAATTCCCTCTATCGATTTGCAATGCAAAACATTCATAGACCGTTTCACCAGCTTCAAATTGCCCCGGCAAGAGTATTTAAACTTTTGTTGTCCCCTGGAAAAATCTCGGAATATACATGTGTATGTACGGATTGAAATGTATTTCAAAATGGCAATTTACGCACTGTTTGGGACAGTTCAAAAAAAGATTCAGCTGCAGGCCAGGCGCCCAGCGCGTGTCCCTTCTCGGCCGAAAACATTTGCCATGGCCACCGCGGGGCAGGATGCGGGGTAGGATGAAGGAAGGATGTGGGACAGTGGCGTGGGCGGATCGGATCGGAAGGATGGACCCAATCCAACCCAATCCAGCCCAACCCAACCCCTCGGGCACATTGATGCGCATACATATCTCTTACTGATTGCCGATTTGATTACGTCAGTGGTGCGGGCTCGAGTCCGAGTCCCCTGGCGTGGACAAAATTATGCCAAGTATTTGCTTATTAGTTTTTTTTTCCACCCCACACCAAATAAATTGACATTTGCTATTAGAAAAAGGTTTGGCCTGAAAGTGCAAAAATGCGAAAAACTTTGCCAATGTCTCTGGCCATGGGGATATATCTTCGATTCGCACAGACACTCACACGTATTCGATGCGATATGGGCATGGGCAGTCGTTGAACGTTTCAGCATTTACAGATCGAGTGCCGAGGACATTTGACGTTTGTATTGAGTTGTGCGATGGCTTCTGGGAGGGTCACTCACAGCTTATGGCAAATGGGAGTTGGCCTGCAGAAAAAAACGAAAGAACTTTCTTGTTTGGCAACAGTTTATCGGGTCCGGCATGGAACGTTGGGTATTTCACAAAGTTTGGCACTTTATAAAATTTCGCATTTTGGGTTACAAGGAAAATAACCACAATTGCTTGGACTTTTTATAATAATTTACACTTGGCTAAAAATATGCAATAGTAATAAAAGAACGAATGAAATAACACAAAAAAAATCCACACATATTTATAAATTTATTTTCTTTGAATATCCCAAGATCACAGTCTTACCATTATATCGATCCATTATTTCCCATTAAAGTTGCCTACCAAATTCGCATTTTATTCCCGATAGGCCTACCTCTCCTTAATTGTACTGGGGAAAATGTTAACTCACTGCGAACCCAGAGCTTTTCCTTGGCTTAAATGCACCTACTTTAGTGGCAATTCAATTGGAACCTGGGCAATAGCAGCAGCATCTTGATAAACACCGAGAGTTCGGGGAAAAGCCAGAGCCGATGAAATGGGCGCCATGCCAGAGCCAGAGTCAGATCCTAAAAATGCCGCCCAATAAGCGGCTCAACGTGAAATAATCTTACGGCAGTAAGTACTTCCAAAGCACTCACCCACCGCCACCCCGGAAAATCTGCTACTGCTCAGGAAACTGCTGCACAGAGAAAAAATAAATAAGCCTCGTTTTGCCACTAAATTTTACGACATAAGCTTCGATGCATGTTTTATGCTCTACTTTCTCTCAGTGTGCTTCTGCTGCTCGCTGTCGTTATTCCCAGGACGCAAATTATGCATTAAGCTGTAGAAAAATGCCGCATAATGTTATCAGCGGAGACGACAACGCCGCCGCTGAGTGTGTATTGCTGGCAGAGGCAGAGGCAAGGTGATTCCCCTTCAGATCCCATCTCCATGGAGCTCCAGTTGGCCGCAATCAAAATGTGTAAATTAGCACTGACAGGCAACAAATCCTCATCGCCGCCATGATGTCCAGGCAATATCCTGACGTTACAAGGATCTTGAACACGGCAGTCGGCAGGCGGCTGGCGGCAATTGCAATTTCCACTTTAATCTCCGCTGCCCGGCCGCAGCTTATAATTTCGTTTATAATTACGCACAAGCCAAGTCTACAGTTCCAGTTGATGTTGCAATCGCGCGCCAACGGGACAGGACTACAGGCCAAAAAGGACAACAGGACTGCAGGACTGCAATGTTGTCAACGCTGCAAAAGTGCCGTCCCGAAAAACCTGGCGGCAACACTTTCCCTAATTAGCGCAAAACTCGGCGGATGTGAACCGAAGCGAGGGGAATGACCAGAGCTCATCTGCACTGAACTGAATTGAAGGGAACAGCCGAACTTAACCCGTTGAGCTGCTGAATTTCCACGGGAATGTGGCATACGGCATTTGGCATCTGGCGTGTGGCATTTGGAATTTCGAATTTCGAATTTGGCCAGCGGCGAATCGGAGCCGAGGGCAAACAATGGCAGTTTAGGCCAATCAATTATGCACGTCCTGGGACCCTAAGACATGGCCATAAGGCCAGACAGGGGATTTTTGCACTGTTTAAGTAATTTAATTTGTAGAATTACTTTTGGTATATTTTCCTATCAATTAAAAGTTGGCAAGGCTAATCGAATTATCACAACAATTGGGGTAAATGCTGGCTGGCTTATTTCGTAAAACAAGTTGAATTCATATCCATTTATTTCACTTTCCTACTATTTTAATAAATTAATTGATTAAAAAAAGTTTTTTGTTTATTGAAATAGGCAAAAATTGCATTAAATGTCGCTTTGAAGTACTTAGGAAATATTTGCCTGGAAGCAAATATATTTTAAATTATTTAAAGAAATTTAAAACAGTTAATTTTTTATATTTTAACGTTCATGTATAAATCTACCCATCCCTAAGCTGTCAAGTTGGATGTTTACTTACTATACTAAACACATAACCCAACTTGGATTCAGTGCTGGCACACAAAGTAAAATTCTCCAAAATTCTAAATAAAAATTTACTTTTTTCCAAATACCATGCCATCGAAAGTATCTATCGACACAATCTACGAGGCGGTTGAAAACATCTTACAGAACTCGCCGGAGAAGAGCCCCGACTGCCCTGAAAATGTGGAACTCCACATTGGACTCGATAGCTACAATCCCGAAAAAGACAAGCGTTTCTATGGAAGTGTCCTTTTAAATCACATCGCAGTGCCCCAACTGAAGGTGTGCGTGTTCGGGGATCAACCGCATTGTGAAGAGGCCAAGGCCCTGGGTGTTGACTACCTAGATGTGGAGGCCGTCAGGAAAATTAACAAGGACCAGAAGTTTGTGAAGAAATTGGCCAGAACTTTTGATGCCTTCCTGGCTTCCGAGGCGCTGATCAAACAGATCCCGAACCTGCTGGGTCCCGGACTAACCAACGCGGGAAAGTTTCCCACTCCGCTGTCCCACAGGGAATCGATGAAGACCAAGATCAGGATATTGGCCACCAAAAAGGCAAGAATGAAGAAGATTGAGACCCTCTCCGTGAACGTGGGACACGTCGGCATGCATCGGCAAGAACTGACTCATAACCTAAGCATTTCGATTAACTTTCTGGTCTCCCTGCTGAAGAAGAACTGGCAAAATGTGCGCTCACTTCATGTGAAATCGTCCACGGGCATGCCCCAAAGAATCTATTAGATGTTACCCAAATTGTAAATGCTAATAGAATGTATTATGTAAATGAAGTAATGTCAATGTGAAATTAAATTACTGTACGATTTGCGTTAGTCCCAGTTAATAGAATTTTCTTTAATTTAAATTTACAAGAAATCGTGGGTTTGCTTTAATAATAAATGACGATTAATTAAGATTTCTTAGCACACTTTCCTTTGATAAAATTGCAAATAGTTTCAAAAATAACTTCAATAAAAAGAGAAACATCTTTTTGGCCACTTTAAATTTCAATTAAATACCATTAAAAGCAAAAGCCTACTCTTTTTTATCTAGTTGCTCTGTCATCCTTTTTTCCCCTCAACAAAATCCCAGTAAGCTGTGACATAATTTCTCTTGGCCCCACCCATTCCGCCACTCTTAGTTCGGCCTACGGGGCGTATGAGCAATCCCTTTGTTAGCTCAACGATACATTATAAATTTCTTCTCGAGTTTTTCGTGGATCGGGAAGGGGAAGCGGGGCTTGGCCTAAGCCAAGCCAAAGGAGATAAGACAAGTTCACGGCACATGCTGAGCAGGCTAATCAGGATGGCAGCTCCAGCAAAGGGGCAACAAATGTGCTGCGCCTGACTTATCCTCAATAATTATGGCTGTTTGGTTGCTGCGTCGATAAGAATGTTGAAATAATTACGGCCTAAGCGAAAACTTTGGCCCGGATGAGTAACCGCCGCCAGAAGGGCGCCTCTGAAGAATTGGAAATCGGAGAGTAGGAGCCTTTCAAATGCATAAATGCAGAGAAAATAACAGAATAATGTTTAAACAATAATTTATTTTGGTTAATTTCGCTGAAAAATATATGATTTACTTAAATAAATATTTGCTGAGCAATCTTAAACAATTACCATAATAAATTTACATATTATCTATATTTTCTTTTGGAATACTTGGATGAAAAGTCTTTTATTTTATCATTCTCGAAAAATGTTTTGAATTCTTCAAACTTTATTAGGTAACATGTACGAAGTTACTCCAATTTCCCTCCTTTTTTATCGTGTACCAAGAGCTACGAGTGGAAAAACGCCTCAGCTTGAGTCAAAGTTGCTAATGTCTTATTCAAATTGAATATGAGCGGCTGCGTCAGCCCTGGGAGCCATGGAAAACATATCGGGAAACTCAATTACGAATTCATTTCGCTTGTCAACTCTGACAGCCAGACAGACAAAGTCGAAGAAGCGGAGACACAGATATGAGGATATGGCAAACTCTCTGTTGCTAATTTCAGCTTGTAAACATATTTTAACAAAGATGTCAACAACGTGTGATACTCGTGCGTACGTCGTACGCACACAGGCGAAGCAGATGAGGGCCCAATTCCAACAATTCCATCTGGCCAAGTGATATATGTCTTTCATATAGGAATACCATAAACAATGTCATTTGACATGCAAATTTATTTATGAAAATAACAGACGAACGGAGCGAAATACAGAAACAAAGCGTTGCCCGAAAAAACAAAGACCAGAAATCTCACACACACCCACCATCTAGCTCGATGGGAAATGAGCTGCTGAGCTAAGGAAAAACCGGCCGAGGAAAAGGGAAAACTCAGGAGCGGCAAAAGGCAAAAGGCAAACGAAACAGGCCGAGGAAAAACCAAAAAAGGCTAAGGGAAGCGCCAACAAAAAGAAATTCAAGCGTAAAGCAAAAGTAACTTAAGCAGCGGCAAACTGCGCAAATAAAATGGGGTATCTATAAGGCGGGAAGGTCGTTTGGTGGGCGGCGAAATGCGTGGCAAGACGGGTGGCGTTGAACCCGGAAAACAGAGTGAAAGTTACGGCACACACACACATTGTGAAAAATTCAACAGAATGCGGTGGCGTACCAGATAATTTTTTTGTATCGCTTCCCATCGCTTTATCTCTCCCACTGTTCCTCTGTTCTTCCCAAGTGTCTTCATATTCTTGGAAAAAGGTTATTGGCTTCATCTAAAAAATACAACAATATAAACAATATTACTAATATTTGATAAATAAATAATAAAAACATTTGTTAAGAGTTTTAATTTGTTCAATGGTTTTATTTACTGAGAGTGCTTTCTTAAGCATTTCAATAAATTAAATCCAAGCTCTAAATTATAGCAGAAAACTCTATGCCAAGACTTGGTTCAGCATTTCAGCTGTTTCTTTGGAAAATTGATATTTTTAGAACAATAAATTAAAAAAAAAAAAAAAAAATGCTCTTATTAAATCCATATTTTTTATTACACTAAGCTATAATAATGTTTATAAAATTTCTCGATAACAAATGCTTTTAGAAATATATAAATAAAAAAAAAATAACATAAAATCCTTGCAAAATATTTCCCGTTTTATTATAAGTCGTCAGTAAATCAAAAGTAAAAGACAAAAAAAGCATACATGTTATATTTGGGTTCCTTCCGCTGATTTGTGTGCTCAACAAAATATAAACATAAAACTCTGGTTCTCCAAGAGCATCTAATTTTCGCCTAGTTCCCCTCCCTTTTGAACTTTTGCTTTGTTTTTGGCTTTGTTGGCCGATGACAAACAGGGATGGGAGTGGAGCTTTAGGGGTCTATGGGTCAGGGTCTCAAACTCTCCAATTGACCCAGCTCCGATATCTTTATGCTGGATGCAGACAGCCGGGCAAAACAATATGTGTATGGCCAATATTTTGATAAGTGTAAGCAAAAACAAACAAGCCGTGAAGAGCAGGTCCTTTAGGAAAAAATATAGCATCCGAGAGCCAGAAGAAAAACCAAAAGTTGTGCAATCGTGAGGCGAAAACAAATGGAAAGTCGAGCTGAAGTAAATAGGGAAAACTGATTTTCCTTCCGCCCCCTCCTCCGAAACTCACTTTGGGGAATCTGGGGGACATTGACCATTGTTGGGGAAAGTTTCCGACTACCAAATAGTTTTTTATGCGTAAGTCTGCATGCGAGTGAAAGTCCCTAGGTGCAGAATATGGCTTTTTGAGTGAACAACTTTACTTCGGACTAACTAACTTCATGGGAATAGTGACGCAGGAGAGCAAAAACAAAAGGGAATTTAAAATATTTCCATCCTTGAAATATATAACATTCCTTTTCCATTATATTCCTCCCCACTATTATTATTCAGCATTCAGAGCGCCGCAATTGATATTCCATGTCCGAGTTATTATTTGGCCAGCTTAAGAGGCTGCAATATAAGCCCCATTCTTCCTCGAATTAGGAGCAAACCAACTGTAATTAGACGTTTGCCTTATTTGTTTCAATCCGCGGCGACTAATATTATTATGCCGAATGGCACTCGAGGCCGTCGGCCGCTCTTGGACAGGCCAATAACCACAGTTAATTTATTTAATACTCCAGCGACATGACCCAAACTTGCGACCCAGAATTATGACTGCTTCGCATGTGTACAGCCCTATTAAATATATCACGTGATTCTGATATTAAACCGAGCAGCCTTAAATGCAAATTGGAATGTAATCAAAAAGCATTTCGCTTGAATTAGCAAACCACAGGGAAGCACTTGGAAACCAACAGGAAAATCGCACAAGACATTAACATTTACACATCAATAATGAGAATGTTAAATTTTAAGTCAAGGACATTGCTAAAAATATGAAGACATCCGTATTGATTTTCCCATTTACCCTATTTAGCAACCAGTTAGTCAGCCAAAGAGTTTTGCCACCCTTCTTGACAAAGCCATATGCGTTATATTTACATAAAAAATACAGAAAAATACGAAGAACCAACGACAATGTTGATGTCTGAGTCGAATGATGATTGCGACGCCTGCTCTTCAGGTCCCAATTCCCCTCGAATACATATCAGACCTCACAGCACAGCTCCCTCCTTGAATGCAAACCTCAAACCGAAAGGATTTTGTGGCTCAAGAGTCTTAGACCAGGGACTTGTTGATAGGGGTTGACCAAGGCGGCCAGCTCCTCGCCATTCTCCTCCAGACAACCCAAATCGATTCGGATTTAAATGTATATTTTCCACAGATAAGCCAGCAATGTTCCAGCAGCTTCCCAAGCTCCATCGCACACAGACCAAATTATATATAATGCACTTAAATGGGCGAATCTGATTCTGATCGATGTGCGTCAATAAGGGGAACGTGTACAGGCGATTTCACTTCTGTTGAACTCGGCAATTGAGCAATCATCACATCGCATAGCCAAAAACTCATAAAAACTGTTTTGCGAATCGAAAACTTGATGTTCGCGTATTAGTTGGCAACGGAAACAATACATTGTAAGAAATTTGTAGTACTATATTTCTAAGAATATTTTAAATATTTAATAATAAGAGAAAATATAAAGTATATCTTCAAAGTATACATATATGACCCCAAATATAATAAACTAAGTCCAAACATAGTAGACACAGTCTAAAATCCAGAATAGAACACAGAATATAATTTATATAATTATATATATAATTATAATATAATTTAAATTAGAATTGAGCAAAACTCTGAACATTATTTATTTATAACTTTATTTGGCTTGGCAAAATCAATAAAAGCAGCATAAACCATATAGTCTTTAATGGTAGCAATTCGCATTTGGAGCACGAGCACTATTAAATCCAAATAAATCAACGCATTAAGTACTAAAGTCTCCCCCCTGCTTTTATGCATTTCGTTTCCAAATCACTTTACTATATATTTTATTATTTCTAAATGGACTTTCCCAGTGTAGCCGCCTACAAATAGCGTGGCATAAATTGCGGTGCCATTGTTTGAAGTGGCTGCAGAGTCAAACTCCGACGGAGAGTGGACCCGTGACCCACTGATGGCGAAATTCATGAGCCGCAAATTGTAGTTCCGCAGTGCCCTGCCACTGCCACTGCCTCAACAGGGAATGGACATAGCCGCCCATACATTGGCTCTTTGAATATTTAGCATTATGTCGCATGAACTCATAAATGTTTCACCACCTCCCATTGCCATCTCTGGGTCATCATTGTCGCTGGCTGGGATATATGGCCATGGCTGCTGCCGGTGACAATGATGGAATACTGTTTGATGTTTGATTGGTTTGCCATTCCGATGGCGACATTGATATGAGTTCCTTTGTTGGAAAAGGGGGCGGAATATAAATGATAAATATAAATAGACGCCGAACCGTGCTGGCGTTTTTGGGGGCGGTGGTCTGATAAGTAGTTAATGATTGAATGATATATTCCGGGTATTATGGGTTGTGTTGACTACAGAAATAGACCATCCCATAGGTTTATTTTAGAGTTTTTCTATGGAATAGCTCGTGTCAGTAAATGCTAGTTAATTATTTATGTATTTAACCAGGAGAAGCCCTTAAATAAATAGTTCGTTTCTCTCACACAGAAGTTATATTTCAGCTATAATTATCCCCTAATTTATGTAGACCAATTATAGCTGCTTGTAAATCTTAAATAAATGTTAATTACCTTGCAAAAGATATAAAATATGGGCTGACAACAATTTTGGGAAAGTATTGATTTTTTTCAGCAGCTTAAAGGGGCTTTGGCCGAACATTCATAATGATTAGAGGAGTTTATGAACTGCTGGCGGAGGCACAGGCCCCTGAATGCCCCGGATCCTCGAACTATTTCACGCTAAATCCAAAGTTAAACCAAAATGCACATAAATCACTGGCCGAAACTTTTGTTTTCAGTTATCACTAGACACCCAGACACTGGCTGGATGGGTGTGCAAGTGCATGTGTGTGTGTGTGACAAAACAGTTAGTTAGTTGATGTTGCCTTCTAAGCATTTTCAGCCAGCAGAACACAAACAAAACAAACGTAAATCAACAGCAGCCGCAGCAGCTCATCATAAAACTCATTTGGTTCAGTCAAACCCTTTGCCCAGCCCACCGCCCACTTGACCGAGCGGGGGAGGAAGGGCGGGAGATAGTGAAAAAGAGAGAAAACACTCATTGTCCTTTTTATGCCCCCTCTTTTTTTTTTTTTTTTGCTTCCTGACCACAAAAATGCTTTTCACACACATACACAGAAATTATACAACTATGGCATTCCAAGTATTTAACTTTGACAATATTAACTAGTCTTCTTTAAAAATTCCTTTTTTTAATTTAATTCTTAAGGACTTTACAAAAAATCATTTAATCCCTGAACAATGAAAAATACTCCTCTTTTTCCTGTGCATGTCAAAACGAATGGTACCCAAATTAAGTACAACAAATGAGTTCGTTCGCCATAGGGCAGGGACAGGGCGGCGCAGGCAGGTCAATCCCAGTGCCAAGGAAAACAAGGCTGGCAAAATAAATTTCAGTAATTGATGTTGCTAATTTGTCATTTGCCAGGGCCATATCTCAGACACATTTACAGGTGGCCCTGAGCCCCCGTCACTCAGTCAGTGCGGAATCAGGGCCTATAGCCTGGCGGTACAGGATCCTGGCCAGGAGCCGAGGCTACCAAGTGCCACCGCGAGTTCCTCACGCGCGATGAGGTTCTGATTTAAAAGCCGAGACACGCGTCGCCCACCGTTGACAGGAAAAAAGAATATCATAAAGACAGCAAAAAGTATGGTGCGAGAGCGATGAAATTTAATCGCTTGCGCCAAATTAAACATCAAGAAAATAAAATATGACAAAATAAAATATTGAAAAAGGCAAGTTAATGTGTGCTTGCCACCAAGTCGAAGTGGGAAATACTCTTGGAAATACCATTAAATCTGTTAATTTAAGGGAAACTAATGAAAATTTCTTGGAATTATATTGAATGGGTTCCAATTTCATTTCAGATAAATGGAAAGGAGAAAGTTCACTATTTAATAAAGTTAAGTGTGAAGTGAATTTACTATAATATTAAAGTCATGTTTAAGCTTTAAATTTAAATATAAAACATAAGCTTTACAATACTCTTAGATTTATAAAATATTTCCCATAAATTAGAATTAAATCGACGCAATCTACTCAACAAAAATTCAATAAAACCCAATAAATTCAACGCAAATGAATAAACTTTTATATTAATTTGATTTCAATAAAAAAACACGAAAGAAGAAAAAGAACTCTTGAAGTTTAACATATTCATTTCGCACTGCCAAATAGATCATTACTCAGTCATCATGGGCTTGCAACTACGCCAAAGTTAATAATTGCGCTGCATGGAAATTTCTTAAGTAAATTTTCGTAGCAACTTTTTCGCTGCTTGGCATTTTTACATTTTTTTTATTTTTGTTTTTCGCTCTTCCACGCAGCGTCTCAGCCGGAAAAGCCCAGGGAAGCGGAAATGCGGCGGCACAATTAAGAGGCACACCCCACCCCACCGGAAAAGCGGTCGGGGTTTTGGGGGGTAAAGAGTTGTCTTAGCTGGGCTGTCGTTGAGTGTAATTAATTCGCTCTTCTCAAACATTTTACGCACTGTTTGCTTGTCTTTTGTCTTTGGTGTAAGCACTCGAAAAGATCCTCGCTGACAACTTTAAGGCGAAAGTTGGCCCCCGAAAAAATGGGATTGGGTTTGGGCTTGGTCTTGGGATTGAAATTGGAAAAACAATGCTGTCGAAAGCCCAACTCAATCAGTGAAAACTTAATGCCCAAGTCTTGCCCACAAAGTTATCTTTCGCCGGAAAGTGCCGCCCCAAACAAAGCATAAATAAACTAATTTAAGTTTTCCTCTCTTTGCCGCCAAAAGTGATGTCCGCTGCTTATTTTTTGTATTTTCATTCTTTTTTAAAGCGCACTTTCTGGGCCCAGACTTTCGCGAGCCCCGACTTGGCCAATTTGGCACGCAAAAGAGATTTCGCCCATTCAAGGGTGTTAGTTGTCGGCCAGACTCGTCATCAGCAAAATGGGCAAACCGGATGCCAAACATAAATTTAAGAAAATAAGAAACCTCTGTTGGCACTGAAAAAAATGAGATCCCGTTAGATCTGTCCTACTGAGACACTTCGTTGGTAATAGAAAAATCCTCTTTAGTTTTGGCTTGGCTATAAAACTTTAAACTTAAAAAATTAATAGAATATAATATTTACATTAAAAGTACACCTCACACTGCTTAGAAAAAAAACCGGATGATGCTTCTTATTTTTCCTCCCATTTGCCATGACAATTTTGCCAGTGAATATCCATTTTTTATGCGTGTCTTCCACATTTGGGCCACTTCTTTTTGTTTCGGTCTCTTATTCGGGGCAGGGTGATGCCAACTTCGGCGCATTAACGTCGGCAAAGTCAAGACCCGGTTCAAAGTTCAACATTCCATCCGAGCTAAGGATTCTCGACTTTCCTGTCCGAGGCACAAATTTGCATATTTGCGGTTGCGGTGTCCGACGCATGTGAACTTTTTTTTTTTCTCCCTCATCCTGTGCCTCCTCCTTGTCCTTGCCCACGTCCTTATTCTGACTTTTTTCCTGCCTCTCATGTTTCGTTTGGGTTGCGTGTGTTAGTGTGAAATTTAGCGCCAGTTTTTGTCGCATTTTTGCCCTGGCAACATTTTTCGGCCCTAATAGACTCTGCATAGAAAATGAGACCGGTAATTTGATGGCACCACATTGTAGCCAAATATAGGCAACCTGCGGTGTGTGTGCGAGAGTGTGTGTGTGAACGGGTGTGTGCGTGTGTGGCCAGCATTCGTGCGGTGAAATCCGTAGATAACATTTCAAGGATGTTTGCCGAGGGTAGAGTCTTTATAGTTCATGGCTCATTCTGTGGCAGGCCCCAAAACAAATAAGATGGACAACTTAACCATGGGGAATATGCATGTCTTTTTTAGCTATTTAAAAGGTCGGCTTAAATAAGGTATCTGAAAGCAATTTTGTTGAGTCTTTTAAGTGATTACTAAATTAAGGTACACTTTTTTAAATAAACTATAAATACGGCGAGCAATTAATTAGTCTAAGATATATTTTTGGGTAAGTTGTGGGACTTGTTTTCTTTAATTCATAAGAAAACAATGACGTTGAACAAGTTAAAATATTATCTAAAATAAACTAAAATAAATTTAATAATCAAATATCAAAATATCATAATTTTTCAGTGGCTTTTATAGAAACTTTTCCACCAGTAATGTAACTATTATTTTTATTTGAAAAGCTGAAACAATAAAAGCTTTCCTGTGTATTAGCCCACCACCTCTCTCTCTCTTTTATCACCATCTATAAAATATGTTCATCATACTCTACAGAGTTTGTTTTGTGTTTGCCAGAATTGTATTTACATTTAAGTGGCTTAAACAGCCGAGAGGAGCTTTTGGCAGCGCACAAGAACAGGTAAACTCCCGCCTCGTAGACCCCCTCGTGCAAGCCACGCACTTACACAAAGTTCGCGCTCAATCAACCCTGTCTTGAGCCCACTTAACACGCCGGCACCCTTGCACTCGGTGCTCGCAACGCGCTTTGATTTATTTGCCACTCCCCCCGAAATTGCCAGGACGGCCTTGCTTTCGACAATTGGCTTTGCGGCTACTTTAGACCTACACTTGGGCACTGAGAGAAAAAATTACATCGGTTGAGGATGTGCTTAAAAAGCTTGCTATATATTAGAGAGGTTTCTGGAAGACTGTGATTAAATAATTATTTTATTATGAAAATGTTAAGCAAAAGCATCAGTGTTACCTTCTAATAAGAATAATAGATTGTGATTTTTTTCAAGTGCACTTGTAATGCCAATCCGAAGTGTATATGTGTTTGTGGGCGCGTGTCAACATTTTGGCAAAATGTCCAGCACTGCGTATACTCAATATGCCGTGGAGTTGCTTGTATGTATTTAAGCCTAAATTATTAACCGAACGGCAGCAGGAGCAAACAATATTGCTTTGCCATAAACGAGCACTTGAAACTAACACACACACAGCCACACAAATTACAAACACAGGCGCGTACCATATACTCACACGAACAGAGAGGGGAAAATGGGTCGCAGCGGCAATTTCATGAGTCATTTAACCGAGTTGTGCGAGTCGAGCAACTGAAAAGAAATGCGAGGACGAAAGGAGGATCGATGAATGTTTTTTGGGCTGCCGCTGCCGTTCCCGATGTCGTTGCCGTTGTCGTCGTCGTTGTCGTACGGCACATGATTATGTTTATGAAACCGGGGCAGTGTGTGTGTTCGCCCGGCTGCTGGGTGTTTGGTGTGTGTTATTGGACATTCATGCCGTTGAAGTGCGCACAAAAACATAAACACAAAATCGAAAAAAATAAAAGCTTGCAACGGATGCGAGTGGCCAGTCTGGGTTATTCCTCTTAGAAGCGGCAACACAGAGAGAAAAAAGGGTAAGATAAACGAGATAAATGGAAAATATGAGGCTTTTACCAGAAACTTTCTAGCAATAAATGAAAAAACTACTAACACATTCAAATTCAAATATTTATTTTTTGAACCTGAAATTAATTTGAATAATAATAAAAATATTCCGAGTCTTAAATAATCTTCACTACTTAGATTTAAATCTAAAAAATGACAAAATATAAACATTTTGATAGGGATTAAGTTTTAGCATCGACTCGGAATGTTAGATTTAAAATAAAGAAATAATTTCGATTACTTTAATATGGAAGGTATAATAAATTCCACACACAATAACTTAAATATTAAATATATTTTTCAGTGCCAGAATACCAGTGTGTGTTGTGTGTGCCCGGGTCTGCTCATAAATACAAACAAGAGGCAAAAGAAAAATAGGAGCGAGGGGCGTGCAAAACGGAAACACGCAACATTCACATCCGCATTTGCCTTTAATCCGAACCTCATTTCGACATGGCTGCTGAAATGGGGAATCGAGATGCACGGGGATCCCGGGACTGACCCAAAAGTGCGGAAATTAAAACATATGTATTTATAGCCGCACACTTGGGCTGTAGTCTCGTATCTGTATCTCGAAGTCTAAATCTAACTGCAGTGGGTGAACAAGTGAACAAGAGTGCTCGCCTCCAGCTTAAAACTGACCCCCATTTAAGGGAAAAACCTTTATGCCAGCTACAATATCTACAGAGAAAAAGTAAAGAAACAAAAAAGGCAACAATATATGCTACAGAGTGGAGGGTGAATAAAATAAAAACCTGCAGAAAGCACCGAAGATTAATCTGAAATCTGATGTCTTTAATTCAAAATAAAAGTCATAGGAGAATATTACAAAGGTTTTGGCGAAATAATATATAAAATAATGAGAATATTTGCCTAACTTTTACCGAATTTCTACAATTATTGAATACAGAAGAGTATTGCCATTTCGAAGTTCATTAATTTTGGCCGACAACATTTGGGCTCTCAGCTGCACTTAAACTTTCCACATCCATATGATCAAGTTGGTCCTACTCCCGGCCACCTCCACATAGTCCTTTTCCCAGCGGGTTGCAAAAAGTTTTCGCCTAGAAAATAAAAACCAGAAAGGAAATATTGAAACGATTGCACTTGGGCTGGAAAACCAGGCGAAGGCCCAACTGCTGGTCAAGCCAAGACCGCTTTGGTCTGATCTGCTGTTCTTGTTGCTGCCGGCAATAATCCGCTTTGCCACGCCTCCAAAGCCGAAGGCGGGGCTAAGAAGAGGAAGCAGCAGCTGCTGTCCGGCCAGAGTTAAGTGCTTGTAAAATTACAGTTTGTGGATTTCGAACAAAAAAATTAATTTGGTCTGCGAGAAAGAGATATTAAAAAATATTAAGAAGGAAATCCTTAAAGCGGGCATAATCTATGTTCTTTAGCAAATATTTGCATTTCATCAAAAATTCTGCAAAGCCAGAAAACTTATAAATAATAAAGCCAAAGAAATTTAAGAAAAATATTATGAGTAACAATAAGAACTACGAATTTCTTACGAATACTTAACCATTCCATTTTTTTTTTTAAATCAATTTCCCTATCTTGTTAACGTAAGTTCCAATGCACACTTTCCGCTTGTTAATTTGGTTTTCCTTCGCTTACTTGCAAGTCACTTCAGCACTCGGCGGCTAATCCGAAAAACAGCTCAGCGCGTTAAGTATACGACGTGTTGGGGGCCAGTGACCGCCGCAAAGCGTATTTAGCTCTTTGTGTGTGTAGTGGTGCAGTTCCTGCTCTATAATTTCATTTTAATAGGAGAAGGAATTTCTCTGGACTCTGGCTGCTCCTTTTCCCTTATTCTCCCCCTCTATTCTGTGCTGGCTGCAACTGCTGGCCAAACTTTTAATTTAATTATAGTTCCATTTGTGGGCAGTGCACATATGCCGGGTGGGGGTTAAGGGGGTGCAGCAGCAGGACCGGAGAGATAGAACAGACACGCATAAGACTTTGCGGATTATGGGGCGTAATAAATGTCTGTACACACGTAAGCAAGTGAGCAGGCCTTTGTGTTTACACACACACACAGACACTCACACACACCCGCACAGGGGGGCACTTAAACCAATAAGAGTTGAACGTTGCAGTTTTCATGGTGCAATGAGATCCGGCAAATATACATAGAGCTGCAGTGAAAATAATACCGCCAGAAATGGTACCCCTAACATCTTAGCCTTATTTCGTACTTTATAGTTAGATCTATAAATCCTCTATTTATTTATCCATTACGTTTTTACAAAGAGATATTAAATGTAAGAGACTAAATGTAAATTTATAATCAATAATATTGAATTTCCTTTTTATACAATGAAAAAATATCTTTTCAATGGATTTTCTTATATCTATAGACCCGCTTCAAGACATAATAAGTTTAAAATTATAATCAAATTAAGCATTAGGCATCTAAACATTTACCTTTATTGATTAATATCCATTCTTTTTACAAGGAATCATTTAATAAATGAAACTCTAACTGTAATTTCTACAGTGCTCAACATAAGCGTAAGTACATACACATGTGTAGCTACAACTTTTCCTATTGCATCTATAGTACATATATTTAATGCTGATTATCTTGGAGCTGCTCAGCTGGGCGAGAAATCTAATAAAATACTTGCCGTGTGGGCAGATTGTGTTTTTTGGCCAGATGCAGAGCGCCCTCAGCTCTCTCGGCCTTAATTAAGCAATGGCTTCGTCCCCGGCCCGGAATCAATCTGCTGAGTGATGGCCTTTCTGGCAGAGCGCTCTCATGAGCATACATACATATTTATGGTAAATTAAATAAACCGCACGGCTCTCGGTCTCCATTTATTAACGCACAGATTTGGCCGGCCGCCTTGTCATTGATTTATCACAAGTGGCTGCTGTAACAATTCAATAACTTTTCGGCCGAAAAAAGCCGCAAATAACTGAGAAAGACAACAGTGAAGAGCACGGGGACGTAGTGCTCGGCCGGAATGTATTACGGCCATAAACTGCAGCAGCCAGGATAGCCGACAACAAGTTTACATCCATATGCGGCAGCTGGTTGTTATACCCTGTATTTGGATAGGGGAAAAGGGTATACAGTCTTTCAATAAAAATAAAAAATGTAAGTGATTTATGCCTTTTTTTTCTGTAATTTTTACAGTATTTTAAATTATAAAATAAAACAACTCAATTTTTATTCCATGTTTATTCATTACAAAAGTGCCGGGTATTTCATGGTCTGCGCACTGCAATATTGCTACCTTTCTGTTTTTTTTTTGGCATGGCCTATTTGGCCAACTGACTGATGATGGGATGCTGAGTGAGGACCCTCGAATTCATTGGCCACCTCTCCACAATATAAAAAGCTTTCGTTTTCTTGTATTAACATATGGTTTTTCGACGGTGTGCTGGCTGGAAAATAAACTACTGGGAAGGTCCCTGTGAAAATGCAGTTATGTCAGCATAAAATGCAGAGGGGAATGGCAATAAAACATCAAAACAATTTTTTAAATTTCCGTATAATGCAGGACCTTAAATTGAGTATATTAAATTATTATGTTTATTTATATTAATATTATACAGGTAATGTTGTTGTGTTTTCAAAGATTACTCTTTAAGCATCATAGCCAAGACTTATAAAAAGAACTCATTAATTCTTCTTTGTATCCCTGACAATGTAATTTTGTAATTTTAATATTTAAATTTAATTTATAATAGGATTTTTATTTAATATAAGACACCAAAAACTTAAATTTTCCAGATAAACAAATTTAAGACTCTCCTAATTTCAATGCCTTTCGTATTTGGAATTCGCCTAACGTGATTTCCTCTCTGATTATTTCCACCAATTCCGCATTGACTAATTACCAATTTAGATCCTGGCCCAACCAATCAAATTGTTGCCATCTGTTTGATGGATCCATCACTCGTTTGCTTCCGAAATCCAGCTCCCAACACGGCGGGTGGCGGACACTAATCCAACTCAAAACCCCATATTCTAGACCGCATTCCGTCGGTTTGACTGGCGCAGGATTCGCACATTGCGCAACATCCATAAACAGGCTATTAACACCTACAGCCCCATACAGCTGCTGTATTATATTGCGGGCCCCCAGCCCACTTCTCATGTCCCGTTCCACTGCATCCAATTGCATTTTGTAGTTGCAGGATTCCAAAGTGCCATATTACACATGGTTAGGGGACAAGTGGCGACCAGAAGAGCCTAAGGGGGCAGAGTCATGCATACGGTAGAGGAAATTATATGGCTGGACATAATATATGAAACATTATGGTGATGTTGCTGGCGCGGCTCTGCCATCTTGATGCGGCTTACAGATGGAAACATTATAATAAATACAAATATATGAAAACTATCTATCAGTTCTTCAACTTACCATACATATTTGTTTAAAAAAAACTTAACGAAAGTCAAAAATGTTCTTAAAAAATTAGCCCAAAAATGCCTTTAAAGTTTAAATAATCTCTACGCTTTGTAGTGCATTTTTTCTCTCTCTGTAAACACACTGGAAAAGCGGAAACTTTTGTCGACATAAAACAATAAAAGTTTTTCGCTTATTGCCCACTTGTCCTTGAGTGGTTTTGCATGAAGTCCGACCCACTGTTGCCCCTCTTTTCGCTTTTCCGCGAAAAACTTTTCGTCAATAAAATATTTGTGTATGTAGCATATTTTGCAGCGTCCATTAGGGAAACGCGAGGTGTGCGGCGCTCGGTATATGTACACATATTGATTTTCCATCAGGGCTCGCTCAACTGTTTAACTATGTGCTAATATTTATTAAAAGCGAGCGACGTAAGGCCGCTCGTAACGTAATGGCACGTAACGGCGTAAGGGCTCTAGGAGGGGCCGAGCCCAACATCATGTTAACCCGGCAAATGTGTGTGTAATGTGCTGCAAGGACTCGGCATTCATTATGCCTCCCCCTGGGCTAGAAGGCTGGCTGGTTGGCTGGTTGGCTGGCTGGCTGGCCTACATGTCGTATGATTAATCCCGTTTCATTACATTATCGCTTATGCCACATCCCCCGTCGCAGCTTGCTCCTCGTGGCCTCGTCCTTTGTTCGGGGCATGAAAAATGGGTTTCCCCTTTGTTGTGCCAGCATTTAGTTGTAGACTCAAGAGTCTCACTTTTACTTACGCATAATTTATTACACATTTGTTGGGCCATTAACCCTCTCTCCTCCCTGCCGTCCAACTCTTGACCATTAAAACAACTCAATTAACAGTTGACATAATATGCTTTAGTTTCTTTTAGTTTTCTTTTTTCAGTTTATCCTTCTTTTATTTTCTCAGGTTTTGCACATTTTAAATTCTTACACTTTAAAAAGATTTCTGTTTTATTTCAGTTTCTCTTCGTTTATCGTATGTCTGTGTGGCTCATATTTAATTGAAGGTTACTTTTAAATGTTACGTTTTTTAGCTTTAATAACATTGTTGATTCGGGTTTTTTTTTTTTTTGAGGGGGGGGGGGGCTTTTGTTAAATAAACTAGGTTTCTTTAATGTATATATATAGCATTTCTTTAATTTTATAATTTTATAAATACACATTTACATATATAATATTTACTTCAGTTTTATGCGGTCTTTTAGTTTTCATTTCATGTTTTTCTTCTTTTTTTTATTCGTTTTTGCTTAGATTTTAAGTATCTTAAGAACTTGCCTGATGAAAGTGGAAATGTAGACAGAATTTTATTGAGCAGAGTGATTGGAAAACACCTTAAATATTTCACTAGACACAAAAAACCTTGTGTGAGTGAGTGTTTGATCGTTTGACAACATTTTGCAATAAATATGGAATAACCATGAAACGCCTCATCAAACACGATGGGAATTCTAATTTGAATTCCATTTTTTTCGCCGTTGCAGCCTTCACAATTTAAATAGAATTTACTCGCATGAAATTTCATTTGAATAGATATGGAATGTTTATTTGCCTTTGTTGATATTTTACATGGTAATTGGAAAAAAGCTAATGAAAAACATGTCGTCGGGGTTGGATCTGCTTTGATTTAGCCTCTGAATACTCAATAGCTTTTTTTTTGTCTGTTATCTTTGTTTAGTTTTATTTTTGCTTAATGCTTAGCTTGATTAATGAAACTTTTCCCTTTTACTTTAGTTTTTATCAATACATTTTTGTATGCTTTATTTTCGTGTAACGTTTGGATTTTATTTTGTTTTCCCTTTTATATATTCGGTTAGCTTTATGTGCTCTATGGCAAAGTTTGGTGTGATGACGGAAATTAGCAAGACAAACGATTTCAGTTGAGTGGAAAGGGAAAATGGAAAATAAATAGTTGAAATTTGAATAGAAAAAATACTTGAAAACCCATCAGAATAATTATAGAAAATGGAACACTTTAGTTATATGGAAAATACTCTTTACCCATAGCTCTTTTTGGTATTCCTTAATGTATTTCTTTTTGTTTGTTTCGTTTAACACTTGACTAATTTTTGCTCGCATTGAGTAACAACAAATAAATGTATGAAATGTGCAACAATTTTCCGTCCTTGCCGATTGTATCCTAATTTCAAACCGTTCTCTGCACGTTGGGTAGTAATACTTATGTTTATTCAATTTGTACATTACACAAGAACGAAACGAAACAACTTATCCGAGGGTGGCTCTTTTCAAATACTTTATGACTTAATTTCTAACCATTCAGATGCAGCCAAAAGAAAAATTCTCCCTCGACGAGGTCTGCTCCGCCTCCCTCCGTTTTATTTTGCTTTAACTTGTAGCTAGATTTTCCTTCCTTTCGGTTTAGTTTCCTTTTTATATTTTACAAAGTGTTTTTCTTTCGTTTTAATTTCTGTTCTTTTTTTTTTCGTTTTTGCTTTAGCCTGTACTTGAAGTTGAATGATTTTTAGTTTGCGTTTTGCTAATTGCCTTTCGGTTGAATATTTATCTGTCTATTAGGATTTCGCAGAATGCAAATGAGAATGTTTCGCTTTGCCTTCGAGGGAATAGTCACAAAGTGGCAGTCGAGAAGCGTTTCCTGTTCTGGTTTTAGCTGTTGGTTTTTCGCTTACTTTGAAGGTTACTTTTTGGGGGTAAACGTTCAGCTATAAAATAGTATCGAAGGTTGGAAAGAGTCGATTGAAAAAGCGCCTCTAGGTATGCTATGCAGCCTATTTACACAATTTCCAAATCTAGGGGAACACGGGAACACAAAACCAAGGACTTAGATAGCTTCATTGTATGATACAAAGTCGTACATAAAAAAGGCGACAACTTGGCTTGATTTCGATCTTGACTTTATCTCTAGTATAGGTATTTCATATTCTTACGTTTCCTTTCGCTTTTTGTTTTTGTGCTAAATATTACGTATACGTCGCTGATTCATAGAAAAACGCAGTAGCCAGTAAAGTTATGTTATATGTTATGTATACGCTTTATAGTTATTATAGTTACAGCTTACGGTTGAGTTGAGAGTGGCCTTGAGAGCGGGACAGCCAGGAGTGGCCCAGAGCGAGTTCACCTGATGTCCGTCTCAAAGAGTTGCCTACACGTTGCCGCCTCCGTTCTTGATTGTAGTTTCAGTTGCTGCCGGGACAGGCGAAGGTCCTCCTGCTCCTGCCGCGTCCACTGTGGTATCCGTGGTGTCCGTGGCCAGTGCCAGCGGAGCTGCCAGAGCTGGCACCTCAAAAGGCCAACGAGGATGTGTCGCAGCTGGTGTCCTCCTGACGCTCCTGCTCCTGCTTCTCCCTGTTGGCCGCTCCTTCTCCGCTTGGCGGAGAGCCGAGAGCCGAGGGCTGGGAGCGGGGGCGTGGCCAGAGCGGCGCCCAGCAGCGCAGCGATCCACCGGCAAGCGCCCAGCTGAAGAAGCACACACACAGGTACACAAACAGACAGCGAGTGGGCGAGGGGCGAGGATGCGCTGGTGCCGCGTGCTGCATTGCTGCTGGGAACTCCCCTGGAAACGGAGTGGGAAACACCTGTTTAATTTACATCTTTATTGCTGTCCTCATACTCAGACATTTGGGGGCAACTGAAAAGTCGTTAAGTAGTGTCTTGCGAGGGGAAAATGGCAGTGACTGTAATTGGTGACTGTGTGTGTGTAAGGAGGGGGTAAGTCCCACCGAAATTGGCAAGGACTCGCAAATAAAATTGATGAAAATGAAAGAGAGACGTAAAAATCAGCTAACAGTTCTTAAATTCGTCTCTTTATATCCTAAAACTTAAGTTAATCACTTAATAACCATTAATGATATTTATTTAATTTTAAAAGAATGCATAAACAGGGCTTTAAAATATTTGATTCGGTTAATAATAAAAAATATTTAAATAAACACATTTAACGTCCTGAATATTTATTCCCCTGCATGTATCAAGTGTCCTTGGAAAGTTCACTTCAAAAAGGGGAAACGGAATGGCTCCCCCTATATATCCTATGTCCTTAATACCGCATAATCCCCCCACACACTAACCGGATTACCAACCTCTCCCCGCAAAGAGGGAGCCGAGCCGGTGGTGATAACCAAAGAGCTGTCAAACAATAAAACTGAACAGATAAACAGAAAGCTGAAAACAATACAAAGATTGTCGCAAAAGTCAAAACAACAGGCCAACAAACAAACAGCCAAACAAACTAACAAAAAGAATCCTCCGCTCTGCGGCCCGGAATAAAGGCGACAAAGGCACACAAAACCAGCCAGTGAAACCGTCGACTGTTTACAACTTACTGGGTTCTGATACAACTACAGGTGCAAGCGAGCTGCGGATGCACCTGCGAGCAGAAAGTGAAAATCACCCAGCGTTGCGAGAAGGATTTATACAGAAAGTATTTTTAACAAGGCTTTACTTGGGGTCAAAAGTCGTATTGTGAAATGGTGTTTAGGTCTCGCAAATAACACTGACTTTGGATGGTAAGAGAATATCAAGATAATACTTAAATTTCCTTAAATATGGAAAAAAAAATTTAGTTGTCTCTAATATTTAGTTATTTCTTGCTTTAATGTTAACCTAACAACCCCAAAGAAATAACAGCTCCTCCCCTCAAAGGATTTTGTTATTTCCATTAATATGAACTTAATATCTTTTGTTTCTAAAATGTCAACAAAGCAATTTCGAGGCATTTGACTGGAGGTGCAGGTGCAGGACTCAACTTGCACTTAAGGTCCTTCGTCGTGAAAGTCTGAGAGCCCGAGCGAAAATTCCAAAGATCCCAAAGATGTCGGCGATTCGGCGATTCGGCGGGCAACAAGAAAACAATTTCCTATATATACACAGTACAGGTAACAATAAACAATAAAAGCAAGGTAATGCCTAAAAGTAAGCACAAGTTAGAAAAGCGAGAGGGAAAAACTTGGGACTGCAACGCAGCGGCGATGATGGTGGCAACAAAAGCCGAATGGCAGACACAGCAGCGTTGACGGGCGCATAATAATAGTAATAACAAACAAAACAAAGCAAAACAAAACAAATGTAACGGCAAACAACAATGGCGAAAGTAGCAGAACAAGAGACAAAACATAATAATAATCAGAAACAAGTGTGCCAAAGCAGTTAACGGAAACAACGCGCATTGCATGCGCAATATGCTGACAGGGATGAGTGCCCCTCACGCACACCCCTAAAACCCTCTTTGCACTGAGCGAAAAAATATATGATACTTGAAATAATTGGTACATTTAAGTTTATAATGTAAAAAAATTCTTGGTTGACATTCTGGCTCTAAATTATGCATCGAATTTGTGTTTAATGCACTTCTGCTAAACTAATTTTTATTGGATTAAAATTAGTAAAAAAAATACTGTGCATTTTATAACTTGGCTTAATACGTGTATGTACATAAATATTGATTATGTATTTTTAGGCTATTATCAGTTTATAATTTATCAACAAGTAATATAAATTCATCATTAGCCTCTCGAACTGAAGTCTTTGTTATTGATTTAAAGTAAAGAACGTTTCTAGTGTTTTTTTTTTTTTATTTATAGTCATCTGTATTTTGTATTTGTTGTTGAATAATTAACAAGAATTTCTCCCGGTGCACACATAATTGTGTGTGTGCTCTGGGAAAAGACAACGCCGTGTGACATTATCTAGCAGACACGGTTGCTGCGACAACGACGACAACTTGACATTAGTGAAAGTCGCAAAGGAAGTGGCGTGCAGCAACTGCTGCTGCTGCTTTTGCTTTTCCCACTCTTCCTGCTGCTGGTGCTACTGCTGCGACTGAGTTTTCCTATCCACTCAGTGGTGGTAGGCGGGGAGGCGTAACATAAACATAATTTTCATGTGGCACGCGTGCCAGATACGGCGGGGCAGGAGGCCGAGACCTCAAAAGTGTTCGCACCAAGTCGAGTGCATTTATATACTCTACTTTTGACCAAGTTGGGATTACATATGATTTTTAGTAAAAGCTTTTTAAAATCGTTAACTAATTACGGTTTCTAAAATATATATTTTATATTATTAAATAATATTCGATTATGGTTTGTTCAATTTATGATAATTTAGATTGAAAGTTTAAGATATATTATGACGAACTAAATTATTAATATTTGAAATATTTATTTTTGATTAAAATTCCTTAATAAGGTTATACTTTCTAGTTTCTTAAATATGAACTTAGTTGTAGCAAATCCATATCCTAACCTAGCCAGCAAACTGCTCGAAAGTTAATACATTCCCTGCATTTCATTTTACCCCCTCTGGCCAGATTCCTTGGCAAACGTTGATGGCTGCCGGAGTGGTTTGCTACAGACACGGCAGATGGGGATAAATATATAAGGGGCTCTGTGGATAATGATTATACGGTTGGATAGGGAGGGGCGGTTGGGTAAAAGAAGGGGCGGAATGACGACAAACTGTCTCTTCATTTCCCATAATTTTCACGTGCCACTCTTAGCAGTTTTCACTTAGCTGAACTCTCGTCTGGCTTAGGATATACGTGGAAATATTGAAATAGATACCGACACCGATCCCCCGATGTATCCCCCTCGTATAATCAATATTTGCTCATTGGTTTCTGAATCGATTCCCCTGAACTCTTATTTTACTCTCTTGTTGATGTTTGGACGTAGTTTCGACGTAGTTTTGCCGTAGTTTCGTCGCAGTTTCGACGAGTTTAAACAACACTTTGTCGGACAGTTATTTGTCACCTCTTCTGCCGCCGCCCCTTCGATTATCTGTGCCACTATTTAGCACCCCGCTGTGTTGGACTCTTTCTTTTCATGCTGGCCTGGATCTTTCCGTGCTTCTGTGTCACTTCTTGGGCTGCCCCGAGGAGCTTTAGCAGCTGCAATTTCTATGGCTGCCATCGGACAGATTTTAAGCCATTGATACGCTGACTCAGGCCTGGTGGCAAGTATTAGCCGCTCCAAGGGGGATTGGGATCTTCTTCGTTCTGAGACAGAAATTCTTTAGGGAATTTTCTGTATTTAACTTTCAGTGCTCACAAATGAAAGGGGTATTTTCTTCGTAAATGAGTATCGGCAGACACTCCTTGGGCTACAGTAATCTTTTAATTCTCTTAAATTTACTCAATGGCTACTAAGGAAGTCCTTGAGTTATTCTTTCGGAACTTGAAACGGTCTGTACTATAATAATAATAAGGAGAACGAAAATAGTGAGCAATATTTACAGAAAAAAAACACATTTAAGCCTGTACTTGCTGTTCTTAATCCACATTTTAATTTAAAATTCAACTACTGTTCATTTAATGTTCGATTTCGTATTATCCCCGTTTTTTACACAATCTAATCCGATTTGAAACATTTTTTCTGCATCATTATACGACTTCCTTTCGGTTTTATGTTCCCCCTTTTTGTCTGTGTCCCCTTAACCTATTACATATTTTTTTTGCTGCCTGCCGTCGCGTTTACCCATTAGCATTCCCATTGTTTTATTCACTTTTTTGTGTGCAGTTCCGTTTTGAATTTCCCTATTTTTTTTAGGCCCGTCATTGTTTTATTTCCCAATGTCCTGTGGCGGCGGGTGATTGTCGTTGTGTGTGTGTGTGAGTTGTCGTTGATTTTACTTACCATTGAGCACATGTACGGTAACGCTTTTGGGCTTTGCATTTGATGGATTACACTGATAATGCCCGGAGTCCGAGGGACGCGCCGATTTAATTAGAAGGAACGACGTGGTCGTATCGCCCTTATTGGTGACCACTGACACGCCGCCGCGCGGCGAGTCATAGTTGATAATCTGCGGATGAGATGGAAACTTCCGAAAGTCATAAAGTATTTTTCTACAAATTGGCCCGGCAGCGGATGGTCATAACATTTTCTAGCCCATAAAACCGAGCCCAGATTACGCATACGCACTGTTGCACACTTGGCAAATTAAAATCAGTGGGCGGAGATAAGACGCAAGACGGAAGAGAACGGAAGGGCCAGGAAGGCTGGCGAAAATATGCTAAGTAAGGGAAGAGCGAGATTGCAAATAAAACCGAAGCAAAACAATAAAATTAAATCTGTCGAGGGCACAAGTAAGAAAAGAAGAGCCCCCGCCCGCACTAATGGCAATATTTTTTTCCCCTTTTCTATAGAAAACCCATAACAATGGCTGGCGCCCGTCAACCCTTGTGGCATTGTCGAGCTGGGCGAATCCCTGTACAATAAGCCATCCATGAAGTGTGAGGAAAACACCTAAAGTGGAAACTAAAACGTGGCTCAGACCAAACAAAATCGAAATCCATTTAAAGCCCAAACCAGAACCCTTTTCCTTGAAGCCCCTCCGTGCCAACTTCCTTTCTTAAATGGCATTTCCTTATAAGAAAAATAAAGAAAGAAAGACGAAAGGCGAAAGAAGGAAAGTTTTTGCCCGGCAAAGCTAATTTAAAAGTTACTAAATTGAACACTAAAGGGTGCCCAGACTTTGGTGGCTGGGAAGCGATAATGATGCCCCAAAGTAATTGGGTGTCCCGGCAAATGGCATTGGCTTTCGGTCGGTCACAGGGCTCAGACTCACAGCATTATTATGATTCCAGAAGATATAGGCCGGCGGCTCCGGGGAATTGAGTATGACACAGGTGAGATTTATAGTTGAACCGCTTTCTATATACAAATCGGGCGCCCCGATAATTTCCGTTGAAGGTTCTGCAAAAGAAAGCAATAAACAAATACCCAACCAATTTAAACGAGTGTAATTAAAGTGATTTTATTCGGAATTCAGCTGGAATAAAATAACAATTAGCCAAGAGGGAGGTTCGCCTTCGGGGCACTCGAGTGGGAATTTCAAAGCAAGTTCAAGTCAGGGGAGAAATGATTTCCATCCTTTTGGAACGAAGCCATTGAAATGCGCGAAAAAAGAGATGGAACAATTTCGCACTTACACTTCGTTCTTCTGTTTCTTAATTCAATGATAATTTAATGTATAAAGTTTGCCGTCTCAGGAGAATGAAAGGGAAATCTTTCATTTACATTTCCATTGAACTTTAAAAAGTAATTATATTTCTGTGAAAAGTTATTACTTACCAACAACATTCAGATGAATGTAGTGACTCATGTGGGGAGTGGTCGACACCTGGCACTCGTAGATGCCGGAGTCGCGATGTTGCGGGTACTTGATCTGCAGCATCCAGTCTTCGGTTTGCGGCTGATGAATGGCCCGAAAGCGCTGATCCGACGTGTACGTGTACCGGCCCACAGTCAGCAAGTGGATGTCCCTGTGCCGCACCCAGGACACCTGAAGCAACATCTAAAATAAACCAAGAGAGAGGGGAGAGAGAGTTTAGGCAAAAATCTTAAGATTTTCAGATTTCATTTGTTTGGCAAACAGTTTACAAAGTCAATTTCATACGCAGCTGCTTGAATGAGCCGCACACTGAGGGGTGGTTTTGCCTCTTGTGTCAGGCACACACACACACGTGTAAAATGCAAATTTATTTTGAAATATTTTATATGATTTTTTCACATTTTTTCTTGCTGAAGGAAACTTTGAAGGGACAAAGGCTGGGGTGAAATGTGCAGAGTCCTTTGCCAGACAACCTGGCCCGACAAATTGAATGTAACACACACGACAACACACATGCTTGTACTGTGAAAAAAAAAGGAAATTAATTGAAATTATACCATAAATTTATAGCTATATTTTAAGTGAAAAAAATTAATTATAAAAATATTAGGGATCCAAAAACTTTTCTTTGACTCAGTATTCTGCTCCCTAAAACCTATAAAAGTTGTTTGCTATTATTTTACCTAGGAATAAAGCCTAAATATATCAGAAGTTCTGACAAAAATACTCTTTTATTAAAAGTGGAGTTTAAAACATTTACAAAATATTATATACCGGATTAATTATGACTTCTAAATGTAGGAAAAGCAGCGGAGAGTAATAAGGTTAAATAATTACTTCTGCAAGGATTTCCCAAAGGCCTACTTTTCTTCGAAATATAAGCTGTAATGAATTTTTTTCGGTGTGCTCATGTGACCACGCCTGTAACGCTTTTGAAAACCACCTGCTGTTTAATGCTCAAGTTTTCCCTGTCCAGGAGGCGCAACACTTTTAAGTGACGCTGATTTAGGGGTTGCCTCAGGCAGGTGCCAGGGGGTTGTAGCTGCGCGGAAAGGTAAGTGAGGGAGGCGGCGGGGACACGCCCGACTGTGTTGCGTGTCATACGTCAGCTGTGAGCATTTTCAATTTCAATGACAACAGCTTAGCAACATCCTGCCTAACGATGAGCGACGAGGACGCCCAGACGAGGACGACTTTTGGCAAAGTTAATGGCCAAGAAACTCTGGGGCAGGAAGGAAGGAAGGTGAAGGGGGGGCAATGAGCGATGATAGGTAGGTAGGTCCCTGGACCAGGTGTTAGTTGCCAGACACAAAGGTAAACTTCGGCAGCTGCTTAAGCAAAGTTGCTTGTAATTAACACCAAAAGTCCTCGAGCATAAATACCCAAGGAGTGAGTAACTTTTTCTCCTCTCTCAACCTGTGCACAAATTTCCACCGATTTTTCCCCCTCTTAGATTTTTTTATGTGCGCATTACGCTTGTTTACAGTATCGTAAAATTTTTAGCATATCAATATTTTCTTTCATTTTCTCGCTGCTCTGCAAACGAACATCAAAATCTGAAAAATTCTTTTACAGCTCAATTTGTGAAGTCGCGTCAAGGTACATAAATCGTGGGCACCTTTGGGTGGCTGGGTTGAAGGTGTAAATGACTGGCATGTTTATGGGTAATTTTGCGGGGACCTTGAAAAATATTCAAGCATCATTAGAAATGTATATTTAAATAAAATATGAAATATTTGTAAAATTAATTGTTAAGGGTTATGGAATTAAATAAAATCGAAGGGTTTGGAATTTTTATTCAAGCGAATATATTATATAAAATGAAACCCTACAAATATGTACGAATACAGCTATAATATATTTCCTACTAATATATATTTTTAAATTTAATACGTTAGCAGTGCTATTCAAGCCCTCCTAGGGATATTATGACCTTTAAATGAAACCAATAACCGCTCTATTTGTGTCCTTGTCAAGCGAGTAAAAGGAAAAACTACATAAAATACCTTTTGAGAACATAAATAAAGCACTATCTTTTTTGTGAGCCACCCCCACACAGCTCCATTAAATGGTTTTCTTTATTTCCATAGAATTATAAGAAAAATGGCGAGGCGAGGTATGTGTGTGTGTGTTTGGGGCTGGCATTAAAACATAAAGCTTTCCCCGAGCAAAGCGCAAATGAAAAACGTCATTAATAATGCAGAGACCATCAACATCCGTTCGCTGTTTATCATTATAGACGGTGTGAAGCAAAGAGCACACGTATACGAGTATATACGAGCATAAAACAGAAGGATTTCTCTTTATCTTTTTTCCTTCTTGGCAGTTCAGCATCGCAGCAGCTTAGCTCTCGCCCAGATGCTGCCAAATCTCAGCAGCAATGATGTATTACCTCAGTCTGGGCTGGGGAGGGGGAGAAACTGAAGCTGAAGGGCGGAAGTGGGTGGCATTTTGTGGGGCGGGCTTGTGGCTCCCCTTGTGGCGTGCCACAGAACTGAAAGCTAATTAGATTTTAAGCTGCCGCACGAAGGTAATGAATATATTTTACAGGTTGCCTAATGCCTCTCGGTTTTTCTTTTATTTTTTTAAGGCAGCTGATGAGCCCGAAATGGATACTTTCTAAAGCTGTCTGGCAAAATAGAATTATATTTTGCTCTGCGCTAAGAATAAGCCTTTAGGTTACAAAATAAAAACGAGTATATTCTCATAAAGTATCATTTGCTATAGAAAAATAATTCTGAGAACTTGTTGAATAATTTTTCTTTATTTTTTTTTATACAAATATTCCCCTGAAACCTTGTCTTTTACTGACATTAATTATAACATGCTTTTGCATTCAAACATCCAACTTAACATTTATTTGCCAAGTCCAATTTCCTTCCTTTTCCGCAAAAATTTCCCAACCAACAAACTTTTTAGAAAATTTCAAGAGGTCTCATATTAATTAACTCACGCTCGAGGAAACATATAGACCCCGAGATCGATGAAGTTATCCCACTTAGCACATCTAATGAAGTTATCCCCGGGAAGACCCGACCTGCCCCACATTGTCGTGGTGCAAAAAACTTTAACTTTGTCCTGTGGCAAGGTGAAAAGCCTTCAGCTTTCAGCCTCCCAGCTCCGCCTCCCTAATTGAGGTTGCCTGCGCTTCGACCCATTCTCCGGAATTTAATAATCACGCAAATTAGTTTTCGAAACCGCAACTCTAACAAGCCCGAACCCCGAGCTAATCACAGGCTGCCAGAAAAGTTCGGTGCAAAATAGGAGCAGCAGCGGGAAACGGGTGAGGAATGCCGGGACATGTAACATATTATTATCGGAAAAACGGCCAGGGACCTTCTCCGGTCGGTGGCGACGCCGCCGGAAGTGACGGAAGCCGAATGACTACGGAACCCCACTCACCCCCTAGCACCGGACTCCTGCGGAGCCAGAATAGCCAGAAAAACAAAACGAAAGGCGTTTTCGGGGCCTTTTTCCCTCATTTGAATAGTTTTTTCTGCCGACACCGCTCAGGTGGATGAAGGCCCTCCGGCCGGAAGTGGAAATGGTAGCGGTGGTTCTGGAGATTGTGTTTGTGAAATGTTTGCGGCACTTCCTTCCGCTCACGACGAAAAGTTGAATAAAGTAAAATCTGTTTCCTGTTTGGGTATAATTAATCATTTTGTTCTCTGGCAAGCGGAACAATTAGCCAGCCCCCAGTAGGGGGCCTACAAAAAATAAAACGCATGTGGGCGCAGTCAACGTGCTAATTAGCCCCCCAAAAAAATCGGTGAAATCTAACAGTGGGGCAGGAACTCAGCCACAGAGGCACAAATCGCATTTTAATGGCAATGACAGAGAAATTACACGATAATTACGAGGGAAATTGTCAAGTGATTGGCACATCATTTTGCAATATTTATGTACTAGAAAAAACTCAAAAGATCTCCTTCAAATCAGAATAATTATGAAGCCTAGTCTTTTTGTAGGTTACTTACTATATTAAAGCATTTATTACATATTCATTTAGTTTGGGCTTTTCTAGAAAATCCTTTTAAAACCTTTCCAGCTTTAAATTAACCGCATTTCCTTCAGATTAAAAAGAAAGTGTAGCTCGTATATTTCACTCACCGTCTTGTTGCCCAGGTTCTTGACGCGACAGTTCAAATAGGCCGTCTTGCCCAGCAGGGCGGTGACGTTCTTGGAGAAGGCCTGGTCGAAGTAGGGACCCGCATTGCGGGCCTCCTCCAGCAGATCGATGCTGTTGCGATTGATGCCGGATGCCATCTGCGAGGGGAACGTGTTGCTGCCGAAGCTGCTGCTGCTGCTGGCCTTGTGCAGGCTGCTGCTGGGAATGCCAACGATGGTGGTCGAGCTGCCGATGGAACTCCTGCTGGCATCGGTTGTCATAGCACTCGATTCGGAGGAGGCGGATGCGGATGCGGCTGATGAGGCTGATCCAGCGGCTGCGTGGCCATTTTTGTTATTTCCGGTGGCATTGTTGCTGCTTCCGCTTCCGGCGACACCAGTGGGAGCGGCCGCCTGCTCGGCAGATCCTCCAGCCTCGGTGTTTGGTATGGCATTGTTACTGCTGCTCATGTCCTTCGATTTGTACGAGTCACGCTGAGCGGCGTAAACTGGAAGAAAAAGGGGGGAAATAAGCAGTGGTTCCATTAACCAATTGGAAAGAAATATCCATAATAATACTTTAGTATCTTAATATCCCAAATATCCTTTTCAAATCCTAAGATGTAATTAGATAAAATTTTATAACTAATTTGCATCCCAAATACCTAAGTATCCCCAATCCAAGTTACGCAAAAAACAACCCAATCAGCCTAATCAACTATTATTATCAAAACGTTCATTGACAACAATTCCGAAAGGCAAACAATTCCGAAAAGCAAACAGCCAGCTTGCTGATAAAACCAAATTGCCTCTGCAATAAAGATTAAAAACAAATCAAAGAAGCTTAGTTAAACTAATTACGGACACTCGGAAAGCTATGGTCCGAGTTATTTCACGAATTTTGGCAATGATTAAATGATTTGTTGAATGCATTTTACGATATTATTACATAATAATAATATTAAATAATTATATTTTAATATCATATGTTAATAAGAAGTCAGGGATTGAGTTATTTGCAACTCGCTGATAAAAGATAGCTAAAAATATGACTGTAAAGAGAAAAACATGGGACTTGGCGAGACTGGGACATGGCGATAAGACTGGCGAAAAAATAGTTGGCCCAAGCGCAGCCAGTCCAATGTACAGCGAACCCACTAATCATGCTCACGATTGGCGGACATGACTCCCAAAATAACTCGAACAGAATAACCCATAAAGACTCGGGCGATCTGGGCAGTGTTGGCTTTTCTAGCCATTTCTATCTACTTTTAGCCGTTTTCTGGCTATTTGTGGCCATTTACAGGGTTAACAAGCCAGAAAAAACATCGGAAGTGCCCGCCATAAATTACATTTAAGCCAACTATGTATTACTAATACAAGTATAACTATAATAATTTAATAAAATAAATGTTTGATTCTAGACCTTGATTACTTTAATACTTTTATTTAATTTTTTAAACTAGTAAATAATGTTAGCTAATTCGCCATATCTATGCAGCATTAATTGATTTTCTATGGTTATTTTACATTTTTCAGCCATTAACCTTACATGAATTCAATGGATATCCATTTCTTCATATGTCGTCACTCCTTCTTCATAAATATTTATAATAAAATATTAATAATTTAAGCCACATTATTGCAAATTATAAGCTGTATTTCAAATAATCAACACTGGCAAGAGCGAACCATTGAGTTCGCCCGATAAGATTAACCGGTTCCCGGCCAATAAGGGCCACTCTCCGGGGCGGAGTATAAAAGCCGCCAAGTCCGAGGCTGTGGAAGTCATTAGCTCATTGAAGAATCGGGAATCGACATGGACTTGGCAATGGCGAAGAATTCTTGGCGGCTTCTTCTTCTGGGCCTCGTACTGGGGCTATTGCCTGGCATGAGTCAGCAGGTGCGTGGAAAGATTTGGGGGTTTCCAGTCTCTAGGTTCCAGGTTCCAGGTTCACGGTGACCGGCACCCGATAAGCCTCGCTAATCGGACATTAATTGTTTGTTTATTAGTCTGATTAGCTTTCCACGTTCTCCGGCTTTCCAGGCGGCGCTGCCCGAGTCGGATTACTACACGGCCGGGGTGGTGGAGTTCCGTCCGTCGGTGCTCAGTTTGACGGACAACGTGCAGACCTATGTGGAGATCATTCTCTCCGAGAACGCCAGCGCCACGGACATCATTGTCTTTCCGGAGAGCACTCTCAATGGCTCGGGCTCCACGACATTTGTGCCGAATCCCGAGGACGAAATCTCGCCCTGCCAGAGCGATCCCAATGCCACACTGTATGCGGACTTCCTGGTGACCATATCCTGTGCGGCCCGCAATGCCAGCAAGTATGTGGTGATCAATCTCACCGAGAAGCAGAAGTGCGAGGATGTGCCGGAGGACACGAGACCCTGTGCCTCGAATGGCTTGAATACCTACAACACCAACGTGGCCTTCGATCGCCAGGGCGTGGTGGTGTCCCGCTACCGGAAGTGGCACCTGTACGGCGAGAACAAGAACAGCACCATCCTGCCGGAGCTGAGCACCTTCGAGACGGACTTCGGGGTCACCTTCGGCCACTTTATCTGCTTCGACATCCTCTTCTACACGCCGGCCCACCAGCTCGTCGTGGAGCACGGAGTCACGGACTTTGTCTACCCGGCCATGTGGTTCTCCCAGCTGCCCTTCCTCACAGGTGAGACAGACACTTAGATACTCAGACAACCAGGTTGATAAGGAGGCGGAGGCGGAGGTGGGTTCATTGACACATGTCGCTTATCTCGGCCGATCGATTGCTAATTGATGGCTCTCGCCTAGCCCTCGAGATGGAGTGCCCTGAACCGATTATGCACAGGGAAAAATACTGGCCTATTAAGTGGTGGTAATCTGGTACTAACTAATCCTTTTCTCCCCGCCAGCTGTTCAAACCCAAGAGGGCTGGGCCTACTCCAACGATGTGAACCTACTGGCAGCCGGAGCCAGTCGTCCTTTGGTTGGCAACAGTGGCTCCGGCATCTATCACGGACGCAGCGGTGTCCTGACCAGCGTGATGAATCAGGGCTCCGGAGAGCGTGCCCTCTACGTGGCCCAGGTGCCCAAGTACGCGCCGAGGTCCGTCCAGAAGCGAGCCAAGAGGGACACGGGCCTGGAGGCGAGGACACCGCGTCAGGCGGCCACCAGCTCGAGTTACTTCATGAAACGCGACTACCTGCAGAACTACGAGTCCGAGGTGCTTGAGCTTGGCGAGGGAGCCACTGGTAATCTTAGCAGGACTCTTTGCCAGGGCAGCTTCTGCTGTCACTTCGACATCGCCTGGAGATCCCTGGTGGCCGAGAATGGCAGCTACTACAGCTACCGACTGGGCACCTACGATGGCTGGCGCAATGAGCAGCGTGTGGACGCCAACTACATTCGCAACTGTGCGCTGTTCGCCTGCTCTGGTCCCTCTATTGATGATTGCGGCCAGCTGCTCTCCGTCGAGGAAGCGGAGCAGCAGGCCCGCGTTGCCTTCACCCGGCTGGCGATCGAGGTGACCTACCCGGAATCGCGGGAGTTTCTGCTTAGCCCCAGCACCCTCTTGAACGACCTGCTGCCCCTGGAGCCCAGCCAGTTCGAGTGGTCTCAGCAGCAGCCCTCTGAGGACAGGTGAGAGTCCGTTGCTTGGTCTAAGATCTCTTTTGATTCGAAATCTCTTCCTGGCACAGTTTCCAGCTGGAAGTTCGCTTTGCCTTGCGCGAGTCCTTGGAGGTGAGCAATCTGCTGACCTTCGGCATTTACGGCAACTACTATGACAACGAGTGCACCTTTGGCGTGGGCGATGAGGAGAAGCAGCGGGCCTGCGGCTACAGGAGCGGCTCCAGTCGCCTGGCGATCCTTGGAGGTTGGCTAACGATGCCCCTGGCTATCCTGCTGCTCGCCTGGTCAAGGACTTAAGGCAGTGTTTCTTAAGCCAAAGGATCGGAGTTCAATCTTATATTCCATTGATTGAATATGTATTTTCTTTATGCGGTGTTGGGATCAAATACAAGTCTGCTCTTTTCCATATTTAACCACACCTATTGCTCGATATTACCAGTATTTTTACCAATAAAGTCTTTGCCTTCAAGCTTAATTAATTCAGAGTTCTTCAAAACTTTAAAAATATTTAATAAAAACAAACACATCCTGTGAGTACGTATAAAGTTCAACGAAAACTGTTGCCCTTCTTCGAGAATTCATATTTTTACAAGCTACAAAACTGAACAAGCCATTAATCACGTAGACCAATAGCAGGGCCAGGTAATTCCCAAAGTTCCGCTTAGTTTTCGCAAATGTTTCAAATGCAAAAACCATGCCATAAAGTCCTTCAATCGATGGCCACAACAACAGCCAACTGGCTGCTCGAATGGGGGAAACCTTGTAACTCGTTCGGGTTGAACTTTTAACAGCCACCATGCCATGCCACCTTTTGTGGCAACCATTTAGGTAATTAGCGAATTACGCACACAGCCAAACAGGAGCACACGTTTCCGAACTTTTGGTTTTTTTTTTTTGGTTTTAGGGACGGCAACCAAAGTTTTTGCTGGCTTGGAGGTAAATCCAACTTTTTGTTTGTTCTCCCTCAAATTTTTCCGCATTTTTTTTTTTTTGCTGTTTGTTCGCAATTTTTCGTTTATCAAATTTTCATGTTTTTTCCGGGGCACAGCCCTGCGGCGCGTGTGTGTGTGTGCAAACTGGTTGTTGTCGTAGTTACGAGCAATTTTTATCCGGCATTTATCCATCACTTAGCTGGCGAGGACGCCACGGCGTCTGGGCCAAAAACTAAGCTCCACTCGCAGCTAAGCGCCGACAAATAGACCCACCAGCTCCCAGTCCGGACCCACGCACATATCCCGGCTATATCTCGGGGCACTTGATACGCTTATTACGCCGCAGCTAACGTCTTTTTATGACACTCTCCTCTCAGCCAGTTTTATGGGGCCTAGAGCCCGCCAAGGTCCGGGCAAGACTGGCTAGCGACTTTATTAGATTAAACATGTTGTGCACGTCGCCTCACTGCCCGGAGTCGCAGACGTCGAACGGGGCCAGCAGCTACTGGCTGTGATGCTGTGATGCTGCCAGTGACTGGGTCACCGTGACACACACACGGTCACTGGGCAGAAAAAAGAATGATTTATTTATAATTTGCATTATTTTCTTACAAAGCTTGCAGATAAAGATTATAATAACTTGGAAACAAACTAAAATTAAATATTAAGATAATATTTCTTAAGAAAACGAATGTTCTTGATCTCAATTTTTACGGGTAAATATTTTCAAAAAATATGACACCATCAGCAATGTTACTTTCAGCAAGTTTGATATTTTTCATATCGAATTGATCTTCTGAATTATTTATATTTATTTATTGGTAACCAAGAAAATAAATTAACAAATTAACTAGAATACTTTAGAGAATTTCCCGACTCTTTTTCATATTTTAAATATTATAATGCTGCCAAAAATATGTTTGTATATTTAAATCAGCCGAGGAGATCTAGTCACGACTTAGCTCATTGCCCTTGGGAAGACACATGCACATATCCCACTTGCTGCTCCCAAAGCTGTCTCTCGCTTTTTCGCTTTCTCTGGTGTATGTTACTATCCCTATCTACCGCAACCCCTCCAGTTTATTACCCAAACTATTAGCTGAGCATCAGCTTTAGCCCGTTGGCCATGTTCCTGCCAGATAAGTCGAATATCCTTCATCATCTGCTCCAGCTTCAAATGCTCGAGCTGCTCCGAGCTCCGGTTTTCGTCTTTCCTTCCTTACCTCAGAACAAAGAGGGAGCTTTACTCGCCTCACTCGCTTTTCCTGCTGATTTTCCACCCCTTTTTCTCCATCCGCTCCACTTTCCCGAAGCCAAACTGCTATTGACAGGCAAAGCAAAGCGTTTCGCAGTAGTTTGGCTCTGCCGGCTGCCTTCAATTGGCAAGACCCAAACAATGTTGCTAATAACTTGACTCCACCCCTTGTCTGTTGTGTGGGCGCAGCGGCGGATGGGCGGTACGGGGGGGCAAACATGATAATAAATAAAACGCCTCTGGCTAGAAATTAAAATAAATTGACTGCCTGGGACAAAAGACCGCAACGTCAACTGTTGGCTGCCAAACATAAATTAGACCACCAACGAAAATATTTCTTTTTTCTTTTCTTCATTTTCTTTATATTTTGTACCCTTGTGGAGGGTACACCAATTTACACAAGAATTAGATTAGCTTTGCTGTTTGTTAAGCAACATTTTATATCATATTTGGTTCACAGATGAAAACAAATAGGAATTTTGTAATGTTTTGACTAAAATTATGATCTGTACGTTTAACAAAAATAAAATAAAAAACGATTAAAAATTATATTTATGAGTAAACCTCTTGGCTTGTAATTTGCTCAGAAATTGTGGCTTGTAGAATTTTTTTAGAATATTAATTTTAATAACCGTAAATATTTAGAGTCATTTAATTTCTATAAAAAGTTAAGCCATAAAAACAAACTTCAGTGTCTCTTAAAAACAGAACAAACCTAAGCTGCCAAATTTAACAAAATAAGAAATTTACTATTTAAAGGGTATCCCAAAATTCATTGCTTTGAAATTGCCCTCCGAATTTCTGTTTTATTCTCGTTTTCATTTCGGTTGTGGCTTAAAAGCGCCCTGCAGAAATCAGAAAGTCATGTGCCAGGGTCGCTGTTCCAGTGGCAGTTGTTGCCGTGTTCATGTCTCATGTCCCGGGTCTTATGTCCTGCATCCTCCGTCCTTCGTCCGCCATCCTGTGTGTCCTGTGTGCCTTGCGTCCTATGTCTTGTGTCCGGGTTTGTTACGTCGACGTCAACGTCAGCAACTTGAACGCAAGTAGACCGCAGGGCATGATGTTCCTGTTGCTCATCCGAAGCTTCGTCCTTGTCCTGTGCCAGGTCCCTGTCTCCTGTTTCTCCCACCCAGTCCCAGTCACTGTCTCTTTTTCCTGACTCCTGTGGCTTGCTCAAATTTTACGCCCACACAGTTATTATTAACGGCGGAGGGGACCAACTGCGGTTGTTGTTGTCAGAAACATTTGAAATGTCAAAACTTTTAGCTCCCCCTCTCGTTCGCGTGGCGTTTGTCTGTCTGTTCTCTAAGGTGAGCTGGCAATAACATCAGCGGGAACAAAACACAAAAAAGAACGCTTAAATTTTTAAATTCACTTAAAAAATTAAAAATCATTTGAGTGCCCCTCGCCGGGTCACAAAGGAATTTTACATACACTTTTTTTTAAATATTTAAAGGCTTCCATTTCTCATGGAACTTTGAGCATTTTTTGTGTGGCTTTACCGTGACTTCGTCTTGGATAAAAGTTGAGCACGGAATTAAATCGAGAATTCCCTGGGATGCTCGGCGGCGTCTTGTTCACCTTTGTTCATTTTGGGCAGGTGATTTTTCTCTTCAATTGTCTGCAGGACTTCTAGGAATCGGCAAACGGTAATTTGAGCCGCAAGTTAATATGGTTTGTTGGCCTTGCTCAAGCCTCAATGGCCGCGGGATAATTTTTTTTTTTCTACTTTATGAAGCAAAAAAAAACATTGGTTATTTTGGCTGAATTACAAATGAACTTAATACAAGCGCAGGCCAGTTTATTCAAGCCTAAGGGCATTTTCAAGGAGTTTATTAGACTTGTTGGTTCTTTGAAGGTTTAAGACTCATGAGAGGTAGGTGTTACTACCAGAAAAATATAGAAAACTAGGAATTAAGTACCTCAAGGAATAATATGAAATATATTCTAAGCGATAAGTGTAAATTAAAGCACATATATTTATAAAAAGGTTCTCCTTTTAGCTAAAAATCCTTTCGTATTACTGTTAGTATTATTTTCTCAAGACTAATTCATAGACTTTATATTCTCAGAACTTATTCATAGTTTTTTTTTTGTTAATTAGAAAAGGAAAAAATATATTACACAAATCGGAGAATATGGCATGTTTAGTCCTGGATAATCATCCATAAATCAAATCACGGCTGTGCCGAATTTTCACGAAAAAAGAGTTAATTTGAATTAGCAAACCAATGGCATGTTCTTTATCTGCGAATCTGGCGCTCAATGCCCATGACTGGCCGCTTCATTAGGACCTAATGACGATTCAACTCGTTGCCGTTGCGCCAATCCTCTCTGGTGGCACTCCGACTCCAATTCCGAACTCCGACCCAGAGGCGGGCCGTCATTAAGTCGGAGCACGGCATATGAAAAATGAAAGTCAAATAAAGGCAGGTGGAAACAACACACACTCACGTTGGTGGTGTAAGGAGGCTCACACCCACAAAACGTAACCCACAAGGAGTGGAGGCATCCAACATCGCCTGGGAGTTGCTCCTGGCTCCTGGCCTGGCCTGGCCTGGCCTGGCCAAAACATTGATTTCCCAAGACTTTTCAGGCACACAAAATTAATTACCTAACCTAAAAACGCAGCCCAGAAGGCTGGCAACAACAATCACAACACAGAGAGAGGAAAATGAAAAAATAAGAAAAATGAAAGGCAAGGAAAATTATGTAAGCCAAGAGGCGGCCGGCTCCTGCTACTCGATGCTGATAGATTTTCCCTCTCGACTCTCGGGCTCGCTTTGATTTGGCTCGGCTCGGCGTTTCTGCTGACTCATTTGGGCATGACAACGGGCCAAAATGAATGATATCGAAAATCGAAATCAATAAATGAAATTGGTCAAATCAATTTGGCAACAATTGCAATTTTCTTGTATGCGGCACGGCGGGGGGCAAAGGCACACAGCAAAAAAGGAAACTGGAGCACACAAATTTGATTAAAGTTCTCGTTTTTCCCTGTTTGTTGGTCCTGTGCCCCGGCCATAAAAAAAGTGATTGAAATGGAAAATGAGCTTGGCCTGTGGAAAAAGCCAAAAATAGTTGCCGAAATTAAGGCGGAGGCAAAAACTATGTAGAATGCAGTTCCCCGGTTCGAGAGAAAATCGAGGGAAAACTTTTTAAATCAGTGGCCAGGCTGAGGCTTATATTAATTTTGGAAGAAGCTTCAAGGCTACTGTTTTTATTTGGCCTCATTTATAAAATCCAATCAAAATGAATTCGATTATAAATAAGAACTAGGCCAATCTTTTTTTTATAAGACGTTAGCAGTACGATTTCTTTTTAAATAATAATACTAAATAAGAAATTAAAGTTTCTTTGGTGAATAAACTACTTAATTTCTGCTTTATTTCCCTGGACGTAGATTACTATTTTCGAAATTATTTAATTCAATTTTGTATTTTTTTTATTTAATTGGTATTTTGTGATTTATTATGTTACTTTCTAATTTATAAGTACTTGATTTAAATAAATAAAATGTTATCTTTTTGACTTGTTTTATTAGTTTTTTATATAATAACTTTTTTTAGATCGTCTTCACTATGATGTATATTTTCAAACTACAATCACTGACGGTATTAATTATTAATTTATTTTTAATCATAAAAAGGTGACACACTTAGAAATTTAATGTTTATATTTCGAAAAGTAGAATATTTTTGATTTCTGTCCAGAACACTCCCTGGTAAAGCCCACCTAAAAGTAGCCAATACTTAGGCAACTTCAAGGATCAAGTGCAGGTTTTATTTACTTATTGTTCAAGTTCTTTTTTTTATATACTTTTCAAAGTTTTTATTTCAGTGCAGCACTCACCTCCATTGCCGGATATCAGGGCGATGACAACGACGAGCATGCTGAGCATTATCAGCGTCCTTTGGCAGCCGCTGCAGTCCACGTGAGCGCCAACGTTGCTGCCGCTGGGTCCGCTGGTGTTGCCAGTGCTGCTGCTGCTGCCGGTGGTGAGTGGATTGCCTCCAGTTCCGGCCGAGGAGCTGGGGCAGCTGCCTGGCCAGAGCCTGGTGCAGTGTGCGCTGATTTCTGGTGGGTCCGAGGGCGCCAGCTCTCGTTGTTGTCGTTGCCGCCTAACTTTGCATGTGGCTCGTTGCTTTAAATTCGTTCGTTGCTTTTGCTTTTGCTGCTGCTGCTGGCGCATTTCCATTTGAAAAGTTGCCATAATATTTCACTGGCGAGCGAGTGGGCGTGGCTGCTACCCCTGGCCCTTGTGCTCCTTTGGGTTTTTTCTCCACGGAAACCTATTTGAAAATGTGTTTGCGGAATAACTGGGGGGCGTGGCTGGTGGCGGCCTGATTAGCGCCTGCCATCATCATCATCATCCTGCCGCGATGCGTGAAATTGCCGCCCAATAACACAACTAAAGAAGAGAGGTCCTTGTAGTTGTCCCTTTCCCTAGTGTCGCTGTAGTTTCCCGCCGACTAACTACTTTGCAGCGGTTCCGCTCGAAGGATGCTGACAAATCGCCGCCATTTTTCCAGCGATTTATATTCTATTTAATTTCGACTCGAACACAATTCCGGCAGGCTATCACTTCATCTTCATTAGCCGATGTCCGCCATCCGGGATTGCAGGATGGCTGCCAGGATTTAGCCTGTGGAGGAAAACAGTTTTGGGGCGTTAAAAATGTTTGGAATTTCATTAAAAATTCAAACGTCAAAGTCAAAATAAATGGAAATTTGTGCGTTTGTGTTTGTGTTTGTGCGCCTCGCTCGTCGGCACGTGCTGTTGTCCTTGCTACAAAAAACCCTCCCTCACCACCTGAAACAGGGACGTACATATATATTCCCTTCCTATATATATTATATTATCTGGGTGCGCGTGGCTCGTCTGTCCTGCCGGATTGGCTCTGTTTGCTTTATGAATGTGTTTCAGTAACTGGCGACAACAGTTTTTGCCCTGGCTTCCTTTTTTTTCGTTTTTGGAGCAGCAGAAATTCGGGCTGCGTTGGCAATATCGTAATGTGATTTTTATTAAAGACAACAAATAATATATTAAATGCGCCCCGAAGCAGAGTTGCGGAATTTCTAATTTGCGCAGCCAACGAAATGCGTTAGGGGGACTCAGTTGTCCAGCTAGGAATTTCGCTTTGGAAATTCTTTAGGTGATTAGAACAAGGGAGACTTGCTAAAGATATTTATCTAATTTGAGGGGAGCGCATTTGTGTAATTATCTCTTTAATATAATTGCCTTTTTAAGCGAAAAATAGTTTAGAATTAGCGGTTTCTTAGCAATATTTAACAAGAACATGAACTCAAGTTAATTTCAATTAAACAAGTAAAAAGGTAAATATTCCACCGACAAAAAATAATAACATAAACATTATTTTCCAAAAATAAATTATTTAGAAATGTCTAACATTTATTTTTTACCCTTTCAGTGCCTAAACCAAACAAACCCTCCTTCATTTACCACAAAATGTGGAAAAATATTTTTAAAAGTTATAAATTATATTAAAAGTTTTGGGCACATTAATCCTAGCCCGGCTGAAAACTTTTCCCATAAATCCTTTCAATTTTCACGATCAGAAAGAGAGCAGGTCCTCTCCATCGTAATCGCGTAATTCCCAGATAACTTTTCACTCGATTCGGCATTCATTTTAAAGACGACCCTGGAGAGCACTTTCATTCCATTTTCCGACAAAAACTTTCCGCTAATGTCTCCCAGCGCTGATCGTATTATGCCTATTTACAACTTTCATTATTCATTTTTGCAACAAACGGCAACACAGCGCCACAGCGAGTGCGAGTGCTGGCAATGGCACAGAGACGAGATATAAAATAATGGGGCACAAAGCGTTAAACAAAAGGAGAGAAACGGGCAAAAATAAAAAATTGGACGAAACAAAACCCAGAGAATCGTCGTCAGAGTATAAGTTACAGGCGAAAGTTTCATTTAAAACTGTCGAGCTCCGAGTCCTGCGAGTCCCGAACTGAAAGTTTTCAACCTACCACCACCACCACCCAAGGCACTTTAAAAGTTGCGAAAAAATGTGTCCATCAGGGGCAGAGAGATCGCAGGTCCACGGGGTAGAAAAGTCATCAAGTGCAATGTCAGAGCTTGACAAAATATGCAGTACAGCCTCCGCTCCTCCATCCCTCCATCCCTCTGCCGCGTCCTGAGTGTCAATGCGTGGCAAATCCGAGGGAAATGTGCCACAAAACTTTGGCCGGCCAACAATGGATGATGGCGGGCAGGACGAGAACGAGAACGAGAACGAGGTACTGTCGAAAAGTGGCATAGGAAAAGCTCCTGGCTTCAAGGTGATGCCTGCCCCGTACTTTTTCCCTTTTTCTCAAGCCTTTTTTTGTTTGGCTGCTGCCGGTGGTTAGTTTTAATTAGTGCCAAGGTCCGTCGAGGGTTAAGCACGTCACGCTGATGGCCGGGCATTAAGTTGTAAGTGCCAGGGCGTGACCGGCTAACCCAACGCCCACTAACATCTCTAACACCTAACTTGCACAACAAAATAAATTATACTTTACTATTTAACCTGTTATAACATTATATTCATTTCTAGAATAGTGGTACAATATTTATAAGATTTTGTTCCCTTAAAAAACATATTTTTGAAAAAGATCTAAAGTAGATCGAAAAATATTATTTCCGTTTATATTTATTCTATTTGTAATATTTTTGTCTATGTTTCATATTTTTAAAAAGTAAAAAATGGAAAAAGACTCTAAAATAGATCTTTCAGCGATAAGTGTACTTGAAAAATTGTATAAAATATTATTTTCCTATGTTTTTAATCGATTTTTAATGCTTTCTCTTGAAGAATGCCATTTTAAAAAGTAAAAAATGATTAAGTACTAAATAAATCCTTAACCGAGAGTATTACTCACAAAATCCAACAAAAATATTAATTCCTCTTGCCCTATTTATTTATATTTTTTCTCTATTATTTATACATATGAAAAGTAAAGAATAGATCGAGAATTTTACTTACTAAATCCTTAAAATTATTATTTCCATTTTCTGTATTCGCAACGGCTTAGAAAAAGAGGATCTTTAGAAAATCTCTATATTTTTAAGCTTAAAACCTTGAAACAACCAAATTCCTATCGAAAATATTTGTATATTAAATATAAAGCCCATATTCAATCGAGTTAAATATTTTCCAGTGCACCCAGCGAGCCCAAGTCCAAGTGCATGCATAATTAAAGCTCGACGTCTCATTATAATTTCCATTAAAAAGTGAGTAGCCGCCACCCAAACAACACAGCCCGGGGCCCGAGGATGAGTTTATCCCCTGGCAAGGCCTATTGAGGCATTGGCTCTACCTTTGATGGGCCATCGATGCGATGCGTTGACATTTAAAGTGACAGCTGTCGCGTCAAACAAAAGTGGGACACGATCGGGGCAGGAGCTCCGTTTAATAAAATATGCATGACCAGAGTAATTATGTTTGATTAACACCCATATATGCGTATATATCTGTGTTTTAATTATGTCTTTGCTCTATTTGAACTGCAATTGCGATTCACCTCTATTATTATTTTTGCGCTTAACAATTTGCTTCTTTTGTTTGCTTTTGATTTCCTGCAATTTGTTAAATATTTGCATAATATTTCATTCATTCAAAGTTGTGGGTTCGTATTTTCGTAAAAATTGAAATTGAATAAATATGTCAATGCTAAAGAAGGGACAATAAAGGCTTTGTGTGGCATTTGCATTAAATATTCAAGTTTATTGTTGAAGGTAGAATTCATAAAATTAATATTTGGCAAGCTGATTAAACTGGAAATAAGTGCAAAGAGCTATTTGGGGTCAAAGAGACCTCAATATATGTTAAGCTGCAATATTTAATCGAGCAAAAACCATTTTCAACTTAATGCAAAACAAGCCAAGAGGAAAAAAAAGATTTTCCATCATCATTAGAATGCTAATATAATCATAATAATTATTTTGAATGCATAAACGGTTATTTAAAATATTTTATACATTTTTTATGGATACCATTCAATATGGAAATAAAAGAAAGAAAATTAAGCTCTTTTATTTATCAACTTTGCCAGACTGTCGCTAAAATATTCCTGCGCTTATATTTGAGTTTATTTGCTCTTTGGCTTTAGGTTTATAAAGTTTAAAATACATATATTGAAGGGGCTTTTGTTTGCGACCTACTTTATTACATTTTTTGCAACTTGCCGCAATTGGGTTGCTCACACACACATTTTACAAATATATACGTTCCATATATATGTGAAACTCGCATGTTAAAGTAAGCTTATGAATTTTTGGGGGGGACTTAAGCTGATTTGGGGAAAGTCAAGGCAGCAAAAAAGGTTAAGTACAATAAAAATAATTTATGTATTTGGGCAACTTTCTGGAGCAGAAAGTTCAATTTTCCAGCCGTAAGACATGGCCTTGTGAAAGCAAGAGGTAAATGAAATCTTCTTTTTTTATATTTGTGGGAAAAAAATGCTTTGCATAAGAGAACAGCCCCATTTAACTTGTCAGAAAATCAGATTCTTTTTTATGCTACAAATAAAGGTGACGGCAAACTGGGCAAAGGTGTCTAAACATATTTTCTAAAGCAATCTAAATAATGGATCTGAATGGCGAATGAGAGAAGGTAGAGGCATTCCACAGGGTATATATTCTGTGGCAGGCCAGTATGATAAGATCATGTAATCCTTTTAGCTGAGAGAGTACAGAATATGAGAAGAAAGGGTTATTTTCTTAAGCTAATTTATTGTATTAATAGTTTAAAAATAATATATAACTAAAAATGTGTCGTATTGATCATGAATTCAATATAATCCATCAATTAAAAATAAAAACCGTTCAAGGAAACCACCAGTTTAGAAGATCTTGCGAGCGTTAGTATAGTTATTCCATTAAGGGAGTATATTACCCACAAAGACGCCAAGACTATTTAAACAGTGGCTACTTCCATATGCTTCTCCTTCTATAGATTTTCTGTCTTTAATATATAATTATTCAATTCCCTCTTACCCCTACACCTCATTATCATTCAATGCCACCCTGAAAATATATTTATCGTTCCCTGTCCATCATTGACTCTGATTAGCAAGACTCGGCACTTTCATTAGCGTAATCCAAAAATAAATGAATCTCAATCCTTCCACTACACGCCTGTCAATAAGTTGATTGAGGCGACGCCCACCTGTATGTTTAGGCACGTGTGTCCATCCCCAGAGCAATTCTTGGAATTTTCATAATTAAATTGAGTTGGCAATCCGAGGCCCATCCCCACCGAAAGCCATCACTTTCGCTGACCAACCGCTGACCACAACAAAGTGGAACAACAAAAATAAAACAATAAACAAATACATCAGGGGCCACCCGTTGCTTTCACTGCTCTGCCAACCACCACCGGAAAACCATCGCACCACCCACTCAAACCGCCCAAACCACTCAATTTCCCCCGGCCGAACAATGACACAATTTTGTGGATTTTTCCTGCCCTTTCGCCCGGGTGTTATTTGGGGGCATTACACGATTATCGGCGTTAACTAGACAATAAAATAAGAAATTATCGGATAATTAGCTCATAAAATTAATCGGGCTTACCTTTCCGCGCCGTCCTTTTTGTCCTTTTGTGGTTTTGTTGCTTTGTCGATTGATTGAATTTTAACTGAATTTAAGTTTAATCAAAAGTTTTGGGTTTCCAGCTTTGAGAGCCTTTCAATTTTTTCTCTTTTGCCCTTCACACAATTTTTGTTTTATCTGCCAAAAAAGGGTCTTTAATATAACGCTTATCTGCCACGAAAAAGTCTGTATAAATAATTTTATTTCGCCCTTTTTGAACGTGTATTGTGGATATCTCAGCCGTGTGATTCCCGTATTTAAGCCATTTCTTGCCTTCCCCTTTTTTTATGCAAATATTTCTGGCTAAGCAGAATGCGACCCTAATTTATGGGCCCAAAGGGAGCTACGAAGGGCAACAGAAAAAAGTTCAAAAGGGAAAAATTGCAACATTTTCCGCGAAATTTAAAAAGGAAACGCAAATATTTCCATAATTATTTCTTAAATTCGTATTCCCAGTTAAAGATATATTCCAGGGCGACCTTCGCGACCCAAAAGAGAAACTTGGAGAAAAACAAAGTTGAATAATATTTTTGTGCACTAAGATAGTTAAAGTATCACAAAATACAGAAGCTTGACTTAGAACCATTTTATCTAAATTCAAGAGAACTATCTTAGGAGTCAAATATTTATATATATATTTTTATTCACTAAAAAAAGGAGGTCTGGCTTTCAATAAAACTATTATTTTTGTATCTTGAGCAAGTTTTTATTTATATTTTATTCCTGTGGGTATGTTTTGTATTATGTTTCGCATATGTTATATATTCCACATCCGCCGTGTGGCCTTGACAGGTGAGAATTGAGCCGAAGGATCAGCTGACGCAGATGCACTTGGGTCCTTTCATTAATTCTCATTCAGTATTTTAGTTTGGTATTTAAATATTCAAGGATCGCTGTCACTTTGTCACACTTTCTTCGGTTATTCTATATTTCACTGGAGTTTTGCATATTTGATTTTGCATCCTGGCACGCATGGCTACATTTTCCGTATATTTTTTCTCTTTCTTTTTTTCCTTTTCTTTTTTCACATTGCGTGCGTATATCTCACATTGGCTCATTTATTATTTACCGTTATTGCACATTGAACAACTTTTACTTTCGACTACCGCACCCGTTCGTGCGTGTGTGCGATGGCCGTGAGGGTGTGTGTGTGGTATATTGAGGTTGTCCTCCGAACAGGACTTTCCGCCGCTTTCCACCGTGCAAACGAACCGAACGAGACGACTGCGCTGAATACACTGAAAGCCACACGAACGGAATCGGACGGAAAGGCGAGCTCCAAAGCCAAAGCTCTCGTTTTCCCCTTTCTCTCGCCGCCAGAGAGCGAGCTTTGTCGCCTAGCACAGTGGGGCCAAATGCATTCGTCCTGCGAGCACGCTTCCAGTCGCCACTCTCCCTCTCTCTCGCTCTCTCTGCCTCGTGGAGTTCAATTTCGAACTTCCCGAGAGTTAGTAGGTCCTCTCTTTAAAATGCCGCTCTCTTAAGTACAGAATTCGACGACCATTTGTTGACATCCTTTTAAGAATTCCTATCTCGTAGAATAACACTTTAAATGTAATTTAAAAACTTTCTATTAGAAGATTATCACATTATATTCCTTATCAGATGCTAAAAATAGCATAAGGTTTTGAAGTATTTCCTAAAACTATATATCCTTTTCAAGCAGTCTAATCATTATTTTATAACAATAAGAGAAGATAAACTTACCTAAAAAGTGCCATCAGATTTTTATTTTAATTTCTGATATTAGGATATTAAAATTTTAAAATAATAAAATTCTTTCCTCTAAGCCATCACTTAAAAATTCAAAATTTAATGTCTGACTCTTAATTACCCAAATCAGTCTTTCCTGACTAACAAGACCTGCATATTTCTTGCAAACAACTAAACCAAAAGCTACCCATAGACAGACACTTTTCAAAATGTCGGCTAATTTAATCGGATACTTTAAATGCCATTCTTTATTTTGGTAACCCTTTGAGGAAAGGTAAGAAAAGTTTTAGACAGCCATTTGTCAAGTCCGGATTTAAATCCTATTTTAAGAAGTTCAATTTTGTTCTAAATTTAACCATGCCTATAAACAGGAAGGAGCATAAGCTTAAGTCTAAATGGAAAATAAATAAGACAGGGTCTGAAAAAAGAGTAAGGTGTGTGGGTTAGCCTTTGCTTAAATTCATATGGTGGGTATTCTATTTTTCAGACTATGGCATTACGTTTAAGATATATGTATAGTATGTATATTTAAAAATGATATTTTCTTTAATTTGGTTGAGTTAAAAGTAAGATCTTTTTTATAAATGTTCCAAAAGACTCTCAATTATTACAAAATTGCACACCATCCTTTTATATAGACTCCATTTATGTTAAAGTGATAAAATAATATTATTTTTCCTATCTTTAATTCAGTGCCATTAACATTGAATAAACCCCTATCCTTCTAAGAACCTGGCAACCGTTCTGCGGAGCTTCTGGTTAGGTGGGTGGTTCTATGAAAAAAGGAGAAAGGAAAAGGAGCGGAGTGAGACACGGTTCAGGCATAGGCAGCTCCAGACACTCGGCTGCTTAAGCACTTAGTGCACATTAAGTGCCTGGGATTTGGATTGTATGCTGGCCGACTGCCCAATCCATTCCAGGGCCGCCTTTCTTGAGCGTCCAAAAGTCCCATCCTCCCATCTTCAACTGCTCCTTCATCTGTCTGCGAAGTTAACTGACACTTACACTTGCACTTCGGTAAAATCAAATGCATTCGTTTCGGGCTTGGGTCTTCTTTTTATTCAAGAGGCCGGAAAAAGGCTTTCCCAGCTAACTGGCATTGAACGATTGGCATTAAACGTCTCCCATCTATTTGAGGGGGGGGGCTGTGAGGGTGGAACTATAAAATAAATGCCGATAAATGGTAACTGAATTAAAAAGCAAAGAAGATTGAGGATTATTCGACATCAAATTGAAATGCAATGGAACAAAAACATTTGAGCCTTTTTCCTTACAAAATGGAGCATGGAAAGCAAGCAGTTTTCTAAAGGAAACTATACTGCAAGCTGTTATGGCTTGGAAATATCTATTAAAACCTCTGTTTTACTTAACCAAAATTACCATACTTCACTCATTAAAAGATTCCATTTCAGTAAGCAGTATTTTTTATTGCCACTCCCAGTCCTCGCAGCCCTCTGTCCCATCTAACACTTATACATATATCGAATCTTGGCCCAATCCCCCTCAGAGGGTCCTCGCACCTGGCCCATTTCCCTTTCCACGGTCTCACCGTTGATTAAAGCCCGAATAGTTGGCTTGGAGGGGTCCTTGGCAAAGGCGTTCTTCGAATAGTGCATGACGCTCTCATAGTCGTAGGGCACATTGAATGTGGTGGTCCGATCCTGGGCCATGAACTGTGACCAGTACTTTCTCGGAATGTTGTCATAGTCGATGACCACATACTCATCGCGATCGGGACGACTTTGTTCGTGGTAGAGTCCCATCAGGTGGAGGGTTTCGTGCTGGATTACAGCCGGCATGGTGAGGCATCGCTCGTTCAAGAAGACATCGTGGGAGCCAAAGGATAGGGGCTGATAGCCCACACGGGTGCCGCACATATTCGGTGACTTCTTGAACGTCACATATCGCTTGCCTGCGGGCGGAGAGCCCTCGAACTCCTCGAACTCCACACAGGTTTGTTCTCCAAAACTCGCCATAGCCGTCCGGACATTGGCCACCTCCTGGTCGCTGTAGCCCTCCGAGATGCGGTAGTATATCTTGTTACCCGGCCAGCGTTGGAGCGGTGATTGCAATGCATTTCGGGTCTTGGCCTCTGCCTGATCGTCGTCCACATGGATCTCGTTGTAGTAGTTCTCGTAGGACTCGATGCCCTGGGAAGCCACCAGGAGGAGTCCCAAAACCGCCAAGAGAAATGGGAAGGCAAGCGCTTGAAGTAACATTTCTGCAGCTTATGACCCAGGTTGTGCAGGAAACTCCCTTTTTATACTCTTTCGATTTAAATGTAGTTATCAGTTTTATTTCTGTCCCGAAAGTGTTTCTTTAAATTAAGGTTTTACATACAAACATACGTACACAATCAGAATCAGACATATATATATATAAACATTCTCCTGCGTGAACCTAAAACACTGTGCAACAAAAACCACTTTGTTAGGCTTCTGTTTCAATTTTATTAAATAAAATACAAAACTCTTTCGTAGGTATTAGCTAAGCTCGAATAATGGAAGCTGGCAAAAGCTCGAGGTATTGTCGGTAAAACTGATCGTTTGCAGATTTAAAACTAAGGACTCTTTTTTGAAATGTTATTAAAAATTTATAACTAACACTACATGTTTGTTTCCACATTTTCGAAAGCTGTTTGTTGCACAATGTTTGTTAGCCAAACACACACATTTTGGATTAAAGCCTGCTCTCCATGGACGAGTGCCGAGTGCCCATGGAGCCAAATTCGACTTTATCCGCTCGCTAAGACTTATATGGCTAAGGTTGCAACTTCAGCATTTGCATAGCTTAACATAGATAGACCATAATTAGACGTTTGCATTGGGTGTATTGTCGAACTGCATTTCATTACACTTTGTTGGCTAGAAAAAGAGTTAATGACTTGGTTTTGCTGCATTAATTCCAGTACCCATCCTAGATATTATTATACTCCTGTGATTAATGAATATATTCAGCTGTTCTAGAGCTAAAGTAGGTGAGTTCAAGTCGTCCAATTTACTAATAAGTCCTTGATGAGTGAGAATTAATGCGAACACCAAAGAAAGAATACGTTTTGTGAAGCAATATAAAGTTTTAAATAAAGTTAATATTTTTCTAGTGTAAACACCTCATTTTGTATAATGTTTTCGATAATAGTCCTAACGTATAGAATTAAGCTAGATTTTTAAGAAAAGAATATACGGTCAGTTTGGTTTGGCAAAAAGAGCGATCGACACTTTTCGGATCGAGAAAAAGGAAGTTATAAAAATAAAAGCCAGCCGCCGTTATTATTTTGAAATAAAAGCCTTGGAGTTTATATAAAGTTTCAGCTAAAGTTACTCTTTTTCTAGGTTTTTTGTCTTTAAAATTCTTCTTTAAATAATATTCAAACCAATTCTTAAAGCCCTAGCATTTTGTACACAATATTTTCAGCATCTGTTTACTTTTTCTAGCCATCAGTGTAATTTTTCGAATAATTCAAAGCTTCATCTACAAAAATATCCACGCATTCCATAGGAGTTTCGCATAAAACCAATTAGTTCGTTCATGTTAATTACAGTTTGTATATTTCCAAAACTTAGTTTTTTCGTTTATAATCAAAACGCATCACTCATGTGTGTGTGTTTGTGAGTAGTTATGCTTCGTTTTTTAGTTATTTTTGGTTTTCCTCCGCTTGGGCGTGAACGCTGCAGCTTTGAGGAGATGCCGGCATGGTGGACCGGATAATTATATTTAAGCTGCTCGAACACGCCCAGGCTTATGGTCATTTATATATATTATATGTACATTCAGTATTATTTTTAATCATAAGTCATATAAAATAGCAAAGTAGCAAGAACACATAATTACAAGAACAAAGTTTGCAACACATTTTGCAAAGCAAAATCCAAAGACAGTAAAGGGTATCTCTTCTAGAAATTTTCATTGCATCGATTCTTTGTTTGTTGCCTGATTTGCTTCATTTTAGTGGCTTCTGTTTTGTTATCGTTGTCAGTGGTTTGACGCTCGTCGTCGTCGCCTGATCCGTCCGTCCGTCGATTCAGATTCAGATTCAGGCACTTCGCTTGCTAACATCACAAATCAGTTTCCAGTTTCCAGTCCGTTTCCACTTTCATTCAGCATAGTTTCGAACTCTCTCTCCATCTCTAAATGTACAGTTTAGTAGTAGTTTAGGTATTATTTAATGGATGGCGGGCGGGCAGGCTCCAGCGAGGGATCCAGTGAGCGATTGAGTGAATTGAGTGCTTGACTCTCGTCCAGTCCTCGGTCCCGATCCTGGCCTCTAGTGTAGCTCGATGAACTCGTGCAGGGTGGCTGGCACCGTTCCCTCGTAGCGTATGTCATGCTTCTTGATCGTCCTTGCCGCCAGACACGCCAGCGTCGTATACTTCATGGGATCGATGATCTTGTGCATCGGCGTGGGGGCCAGCAAACTCTCAAATGTCTCGCCAGCATGGTTTTTGGTGTCCTGAAAATAAAAGCAATATTTCAGTATGCTTTTATCAATATTAGTTCACAATACTCACCAAATGCGCTCCGCCCTCGAGCAGAATGTGGGACAGGGGCTCCACATAGGGCTGCATGGTGGCCAGGTGCAGTGGCGTGTTGCCCGCATCGTCGATGGCATTCGGATCCGCTCCGACCTCGAGCAGGGCCTTGGCCAGCGTCACGGAGGGGAACTGGCAGGAGGGATAGCGGCCGGCCAGCGTGCCCTCCCGGTAGCAGGCGTAGTGCAGGGCCGTTCGGTCGAAGCGAACGCGCACCTTCAAGCGGTTCAGGCGGTAGAGCGCTCCCATCACCTGGCGACGCATCTCCGGTGTGAGGGTCTCGGTGTCCAGCAGCGAGCTCAGCAGACAACCTATGTGAATGGCACTTATCATGGTGCGACTCAGGGCGTTCGGGTCGTGATTGCAATCGTGCTGATGCGCCGAAAGCAGCGTCGTCGACGAGGAAGCAGATGCTGAGGAGGAAGAGGATGCCGAACAGGACGGCGACTTGTCAGCGGTCGGCAGCTGCTTGTGCGGCTGCTGCTGGTCCTTCTGCTGCTCCAGCGTGAAGGCCTGACCCCGCTCCACCTCCTTGACTGCCTTGTAGAAGATCGTCAGCATACCGTCCGCCTCGATGGGCGGAACGACTCGACCCCTGGGCAGCAGGCGACCGGCCTCGACCAGCATGAAGCTGAAGAGTTCGGCGAAGGACAGCAGCGAGGATTGCGTCATCGGACTGAGCGGCTGGAGGATCTTCTGCTGCATGGTGAGGGCATACGACCAGAGCTCAATGCAGCGGTCGAAGCGTCCAGCATCCGCATAGTGGGCACCCCTGGAAAAGGGAAATTAATCAGTAAATAGCACTTATTGAGCTCATCGCATACCCACCTGAAACGGATGTAGTAGCTGGTGTCCGGATGCGTGGGTCCCAGGATGCGCTGCCTTATGACAAGGGCCTGCATCCGCATCTCGTCCGGGTCGAGGACCATTTCCTCCAGCTCCTCCACGTTGGTCACCTCGCAAACCATCTCGTATGCTGGCACTGCCTCCTGGACCTTCTTAACCAGCGGCGGCTCCACAGCCCGTTCCTCAAGCGCTCGACGCCACAAGCTCAGGGCCGCAGCCATGTCCCGCTTCCTGTCCACATACGTGGCCCCCAGCAGCTCCAGAGCATGGATCCTTGACTCCCTGCTCACGCAGGGCAGCGTTATGAGGTGCTCCACGATGGGCATGTGACCGGTGACACTGGCCGCCAGCAGCGGAGTCATCCCATAGTAGTCCACGTCCATGGTGGCACCGTGCTTGAGGAGCAGCTGCAGGATTTGAAGGGAGCCAGATTCTGCGCAATCGTGCAGCGCCGTGTTGCCCTTCACGCTGCACCGGTTGACGTCCGCGTTGAGGGAGAGCAGATACTGGGCGATGCGGAAGTGGCCCTTGTAGCAGGCGATCATCAGGCAGGTGTGGCCGTGCCGGTTCGCCACCTCAAAGTCTGCAAGGGATCGAGAAATTTCTAACTATTTACAGAATGTATCTTTGAGCCATGCTTACCCGCTCCATGGTGCACCAGATACTTGACGATCTCGTAGTGTCCGTCGAAGCAGGCGGCCCTCAGCGGCGTGGAATTTGTCCTCGTGGTGCTATTGACATTCGCCCCCCGACGGACGAGCATCTTGACTATGCCCAGGTGGCCGGCGGCCGCTGCGCACCACAGCGGTGGGGCATCCTCGATGGGCTCGCCGTCAAAGCTGACGGAGCCCACCTGCTCCACGTTGGCCCGACACTTTGTCAATAGATATTCTACAATGTCATAGTGTCCGTTGCGGCATGAGATGACCAACGGGGTGGCTCCGTTCACTTTGGCCGAGATCAGGCTGCCCACTTCGCTGGCACTTTTGTTGTACAGTGTGGCCTGAAAAAACAGAGAGAAAAATACGAATCTGGGTTAGTTTTATAGGCCATATGCAGCATTTCCTAATCGGTAATCCTTATCTGGTAATCCATTCATTTATCTATAGGGAAAATCACAAACTAAAGTGCCACAAAGGCATTATTTTCAAGCTGTTGCCTGAAGAGATAACATTCGAATTATGTAGAATTGAATTTCCTTGAACTTCATGCAGATAAGAAATTTTATTGGATTACTAAAAGTTTAATGATGATTTTTATTTGGATCCTGAGCTCTTACGAACTGGAATTTAATTTTAGAAAAATATAGTATGTCAAATATGATAGGTTCTAGGAACTTTTTCTTAACCTATAGCCTTTAAAATGATTTTATTATCAAAATAACAAGTATTCGGGGCTTTCCAATTACTGTGATTCATATTCAAAAAAACATTCTAAGCTCGATTCTAAAATTCCGCTACCAACTGTCATTTGTTGATTGTTTCGTCATTGGTATTTCGCTTTTTTAAACACGGCGAAAATTGTTTATACATTTTTATCAATGTCATAAGGGCCTTATCACTTTATTATCAATGGCTTTGCCTTTCTAATTGCCATATATTCCCTTGATACCGATTTAGATCACATAACAATTCCAATTAGTTGCTTTTTTTTTATTTAATCAATGCAAAAAACAAAATGATAATAATTTATAATTGCTTTCAAACAAAGTGATGACGAACAAAGCGAGTCGCTGGCTGACATAGAGAGGGAAAAAACTCAGGCCACCTGAATGAGAGATAACAAATGGGGCGGGGAAGGCACATGCGGAGATATAGCACGAGCAGCAGAGAATCGGAGAGATATATTGCCAGCAATCAGCTGCGAAATACGTAAAGCGTGCGGTGCCTCCTCCTCTCCTCTCAGCTGTCTAGCAAACTAATAATTTGTATTTTTACATAGTTGTCTCTCTGCCGCCTCCCAGGCCGATATGAAATTGAAATTCATTTATGTCAAACGTGTCTCATTTCTGCCTTATGCTAATTATGTTGTTTGCCAGCGCGTGCAAAGGGGGTTGTGGGTGCCTCGGGGCTGGTCGCCGGATAGGCTACAGAGAATAGATTAAAGCCACAAAGGAATCAACAACAATTTAAATACAATTTTTTTATATATTATAAAATCATTTCCATATTTCTACACAGAGAAACAAGACATTTTAATACTTTTTTAGATCTCTGCTATACTTTTTATCTCAAAAAGAAATTAATAATACAGAACTTTTAAAAAATGTCAAATAAATAAATAACTTATACACATTTTAAAACACTTAATCGGAGTTCACTCAGCTTGTATTTTTTATTTATACTTAACTCTTGTAAAAATGTATACATTTATTTACCTTTTATCACTTTTAGCAATTTATAGCTTCTATAATACTTTCAAGTTTCTTTTACTAAAGAAACCTCTAGAAAAGTTAATCATAAATCACAAGATGTCCGCAAATTCATATTTTTTCTGTCAGTGCCATCTTTGTTCTCACTTTTAACAGTAATTAAAGGCGCGTTTTCAATTCATATTTTCCTTGTAGAAAAGTTTTCGATATATGCATAAACTTTAAGGAAATAATACATTCGAGGAGAAAACCTTGACTAGTGGCAAATCAGCTCGCTGAGACAAAAACATTGTCAACCCATCAAACTCAATTAGAGCATTCGTCAATACATGTGTGAGTGTCACCTAAGTCACCCAAGAATCAATAGCCGAAGCACCCCTCCCAGCCACCGCCCCTGACTGCTGAGAACCAGAAACGAGATAAACGCAAAAAAGAGAAGCAGAAATAAAAGATGCGAGCCAAAAAAAATTGGGGGATTTGGGGAGAAACAAAAGACCTTGTGAATGCCGCACGGCTTTTTTCGCTACAGTCCGGCCAGCTAAGTTCGACAATCTTTGGTACAACAAAAGATTATAACTGGAAATTATATCTTTTTATTTCTCAGGAATTACGTAATTCAACGTTTTGTTATTTATTTAATTTTATAAAGGCAAGAACATTAATCAAAGTAAATGTGATTATCATTTAAATATTTATTCATGTGCTTCCTGTTATAAAAGAGGGAACTGTTCTGCAAAATTCAGGCATTTAAATATAATTTTCATTTGCAAAGAAAGAAATACAAGTTATTCAGCTTCGAATCTATGTTTGAGCATGATTTTATAATCATTTAATTTGATTTATTTAGCTTTATAATTTTTGCACATGTTGAGGCTCTGTTTGAAAATAGGTTCAATAACTCTATTTATTTAACCCAATTAAGTTGGACTGTATTCTTATTATTTATTTTGTTTGTCCCTCTGTCTAGCCATACTCTTATTTGCTCATTTTTATTATTTAAGAGAAGGCCTTCTAGATTGCTTCCTACTTTCTGCGAAGAGAATTTTCTTTTGGCCATTCGCTTTGTCTCGATATTATTGCTTTCGTCACCCGACGGCGGAATTCTTTGCCTTAACCCCTTAGAGCCACCTCGCCCCGCCAATCAGCGCCTCGTGCGCGTGACAAGAAAAAAAAAAGCATTAAAACCAAAACAAAAGAAAGCAGTCAAAATAAAATGAAAAGAAAACATTTTTGGCAACGACTATTAAGCAGAAAACGTATTTTTTTCGAAAACGCCGATTATTGAGCTATATTCGCGGCGCAACAACAAGTGCAATGCGCAAGCGAGGCGAACAATGAAAATTACGCATTAATTTTGCGAAAGCAAAAGCACAAAATATGTTTACAGCGTCGCGTCACTTCGCCCCAATCCACTTTATTGACTGCTGAACTTTTCGCTTTCGAACCCCCGAGGCAAAATTGATCATCCGCAGCTGTTCACCCCTTTTCCGCCTTGCGAGCCATTCATTATGATTTTTATTTTATGATTTGACAGCAATGAATCAGCTGCTTGTTTGTGTATCACTAAGATTAAAGTGAGCAAATAACGGAAGAGGAATTATAAAGTTACATACAAATATTGTAGTAATGGAATAACTTGAAATTATACAAAGGGTTTTTGGAAAACCATTTATTATATCAATTTAAAAAATGTTTTTAAGCTTAGGAAGTTTTATATGTTTTTGATTTTATTTAAAACTCATTCCACATTAAACATTACTAGTAAAAGTAAGGCTATACTTTATTTGCAATTTTAAAGACCCGAAGCAATATAACTAATGCTTATGTTAACACCATAAAAACGACGCTATAATCATAGTATTTGAGTCGATAAATTACATTATTTTAGCCCAGTGCCATGTGGGCTTCACTCAGTTCTCTGTGCACCCTCCATTCCCTGCATCTTTCGCTCTTTTGGCCATCATTTAACCTTGTTACTCAGAGCCGAAGCCGAAAAAGCTTCAAACGAAATGAAAAGTCAATCTGACAATGGGGAAGGGGCAGGCCGTGTGGCACAGAAAGCTACCGGCACGTGAATTGTGGGCGAAACTGAAGGGGTGGGGGCGTGGCAGGGGGTTACGAGGGTCAGGGGGCGGAACGGGCTGTAGCGGATGTGCCAGGCGGCGGGGAAAATCAATCAATTGTGTTCAGGTTGCTCGGCATTATGCTATAATAGATGTGACCCGCCGATATTGGTTCAGTGGCCTTATTGGCTGCCTAAAAAATAAAGAAAAACCCTGGAATTCAATAAAGAAATTGAGCCTAATTATGGGAAAGTCTTCACTTGCTAAATGTTTTCCCTAATTTAATTATGCTAAGTAGGCAAAGGTTGCTGTGGAATAACAGTGGGAAAGCCCCAAAATGATTCTCAAAAGGAATTGTTAGATTGTTAACATTTTTGAAATTATAATTAAAAGTAAATAAAAAGGCAGTATATCCATTAAATCCTCGCCATATTTGCTATGCAAACTGTGTGTACTTAATGCATTTTATACACGATCAATACTCACAGCCATTCTCTGCATTTTGATGCGCAGTCAAGGAATGTTCTAATATTTATTTTAGCCATAATCCGAAAGCATGTTGTATCTTCCGACACTTCGTTGTAATTTCTATTCAAACTAGATTTACATTGGGTAAACATTACTTAAAGTTTAGAATATTTACATTTGCTTTTCTACTTCAACAAATATTGCCAATGTCTTCGTAACCACAAAAGCGCATTTTCCCCATAAATTCTTGTTTATTTTCCCTCAACATTTTGTGAAATTCACGCCAGCAGACACACTCACAGGAAATCCCCGAAAACGGAAAAGATCCCCGCAGAGAATATGAATATTTCAACAAAAATTGCCAAGAGAAAATGCAGCAGCTAGTCAAGTTAATTTATTTTCACAATTCCTATATTTCACCTAGCACCAGAATCGCAAAAAATGAGAAATTTCACTTCCACAAAAAGTGGAAATAAATTTCTTTTTAATTTGTTGTCTGTTCCTAGGTTGTTTGGCAAATTGGGGAAATGTGAAAACAACAGAAAACAACGATAAACAACGATTTCACAAGGTAATTGTTTGTGTTTTTCAGCATTTCACATATTTGTTCTCGAAATTCAAAAAGGAGAGTGGCAACACCTTGAACACATTATTACCGCTATGCACAAATGTCAAGCTAAAACGGCCTAAACACAGCTATTAAATAAAGGCAGCCGCACGAACAAACAAACAGCAAAAAAATATTATTCGTTTCCGTGTAATAAACAATCAACAACTTTCCATTGTTGTTGTTGCTATTGTTGTTGTTAGCCACTGAAGTTGGCTTTGTGTGTGAATTGTTAGTTGGTCGTTTCGCTTTGTGATCAATTTTCTGCTTTGACCGATTTGAATATATCCCCGAAACACTTTTAAAAAATCTTTATACTATTTTTAAATAGAACAAACAATTTAAATATTTTAAAATAATTTTTATGCCGGAGTTACTCTTGATTTTCTTTGAATAATTTAAGGAGAATGTTATGGAATTTTCTTACAACAAAACACTGACAAATATATATTCTAGGAAAGAATTACATAGGTAGAATCAATGATACATTTTTCTTTATACTCTATTACTATGTGAACAATTTATGAGTTCCTTTTTAAGATCTCAAACAAATTAAAAGGAAAATTTCTTTGAGTGTTTTGTGCCACTCGTACCGCACACGCATAATTTATTATAATTTTGACATTGAACGAGTTCAATGTCGATGATATGCAAGTAGACAACGCTCGAGAGCCTCAAGTTCAGCCGACTTCAGTCTTGGTCATCCAACTCCGATATAATTCAATTTGGGATGCCGTTCGACCGATCGACCATTCAACTGAGCACTGACCATGTGCGGTGCGAAATCCGGGGTTCGACTGTAGGGGACCGGGGCTCGCTATTCAAATCAGTCAAGCCGCGTCTGGCTCAAATTATTTGGTTTATTTATTAGCTTTAGCCACAGCCGCGTCTGTGCAGCCGGCTCAAGGGTGACAGAAGCCGAAGTTTTCGGTTAAAAGGCGGGGGAGCAGAGCCCTAACAGAAGCCCAAAAAAAATATTAAAAATAGCTGGAGATAAATCACATCACTTGGCATAATATAGGGCACACAGCAGCCCAATGTGTACATATTTATCGAGTTAAAACTATTTAATTTCGAAGCAAATGAGACTGTACTATTTATTATACAATTATCACTTTTTGTAGCAGCTTGAGAAGGCGAAAAGAAAGCGGGAAAAACTATATATACAGCTTTTTTTTACTTGCTGCACATTATATTATGAAACTACTTTCACTATTACTACATTAAATTGTGAATATTGTACACAAAGTATTTATACTTTTTATTAATCCATTTTATGAGCCCAATCGATGTACCATTTCTGTCAGTGCAGCAGCAACCGCACAACGTCAATATCAGACTGCGCAGACGCAGCATCTCAGTCAAATTTTGAGGTCAACGGTGCTTTTAACGGAGCATCTCTGAGGTGAGACTACCAAAACTGGTTCATTGAAAGGGTTCACATTAGAGCCCCACCGCGCTTCAGTGTCAAGGTCAAGGCTGTTTGAATGCCTTTTGGTGGTGCTTTTGGACACATGGAAAAATACTAATTCATTAAATGAAGCGTGGAAAATTTGGCCAATATCTAGCTGTCATCAGTGCAGGCGCACTCGTATATCGATGGGAATATTATTGTTTAGCCTTTTGCGAAAAGATAAGAGTTTCATAAGGCAGCTCGCATAACGCTGAGCAAACATAAACAGCGATAGCAGAAGGGATTGAAATTCAGGAGATAAGTCCACTTCTACACACACAACTCTTTCTCATCTCTGACGTCGGCTTTCTTCTTATTTCCCCTTGGATTTATGATTATATTTCACGAACACTTTACGAGCCCCACACGACTTTTGCCTCCGTTTTGTTGTTTTAGTTAATCGTGCAATGAACTTGAGAACTTGGATCGTAGAACAAAGTAAAAGAGCAAATGGAAACGAACAAAATAAAGGGGGGTCAAAAACATCGATACCCTTACTGATTTATGAGGGAAAATCTATAATTAATTACAGAATAGAATAAAGAATTCGTTCCCCATTAAAAAAGTAAAAATTTAACTAAAATAAATCATTGTCGTGTTTAGCGAAAAAAGAACAGCGCCTGCTTCCCCTTTGTCTTTCGTTCTCCTTGTAGAGTCCGTTGGCATCGTAAATAGTTAAGATGGGCGATAAAAATGCACTGAACGAAACCATAATTGCCCAGTAGTACGTCCGTGTCTCTAGGTTACTCAATTTATAGTCATGGTTAATTACGCGGGTTGTTAAACCTCAAATCCGGATGTCACCTTCACGAAATTATTATTATTGCTGTTTGAATGATTTACTGGCTGGCTGTGTTTGGCCAAAAGAGGTCACCGAATTTTACGACACTTAAAACAGCTGGCTGGTCTGCATTAACCACTGTGAATACTTCCTATTAGATAGTTTGAGAATTCAGATTAAATTTGTTTTACCAACTTTACTACCTCTAGTCGCGAGTTGTTTATTTACTTGAGCAATTGTTAAGCTTCTGTTACGAATGAATTACCTTTCAAATGTTCTCTACTTTTTGAAAGCTATAACGAACCGAACGATGGTGCAACAACTGTTTCAACTAAAAAATCTATTAAGAAAAAAATCCGTTAAGAGCCGGCCAAATGTTTAGCTTCATTAAGAGGTTCTGCTTGGGTATTTGGCAACTTGTTTTAGCACTTCCTACCGCCAAGCTTCACTCCATATAGCGATTGCATAATTTCCCAAAAAGCTCGCAAAAACTTGCGAAACTATTCTATACGTTTGTGGGGCAAATATGGTAAGACGGGTCGAAACGGTCTCTCGATTGCCACACAATAAATGCAGGAATTCTAAATGATTTTTGTTTAGTTTTTTCCGCAGTGCAGAGACCAAAACAAAAGCGTCTCAAATTCAATTCAAGAGTGGAGGGGGTCAAAGAAGACTTCAGGAATCTCCAATGGCAAACAAAACGCTTGGAGATAAAGCCAATGAACGCTATCATTATATACATACACGTATAAACACAGAACACGCACCGCGTTCAAACTGGGTTTTGTATCTATATATCTCTATGTGTTTTTCTCGCTCTTCGGCTTCAATTGTTTCGTTATCTTTGTTGCTGTTAATTGCCCTTCCTCGTTCGCCTGATGTTGCTGTTCTTGTTGGCTTCCTCTCTTGGCTACAGATGCTTGGGCTCTATATTTCTTACTATGTGAACAAAATTTAAACTTACAGCAGCGGTCAAGGTTTAAGGGAAATGTTACAAAAAAAAAATACAAATTGAAAAATACAATTCTTTTCATTTCAACATAAAATATTATCTGTTATTTCGAATCAGCTCAGACAAAATGTAAGTAATTTTATACTCATGGTACTAAGAAATTATAAATAAATATATATTTAAATTTTTCTAATACACCCTAAATAAAGGGAATATATGCGAAGTATTTTTCTAAATACTAAACAGGATACGGCGTCACCAGTGCTATTGACCGCAATTGTTAACGACTCTCGTTGTTGTGGGTAAATATTCTCGACTTACTGCGACCAATGGCCACAGAGCCAGCGAATGACAAAGACCACATCGACATCCACATCCACATTCACATCCACGGAGAATTGGAGTCAAAGTAAACCAGCAAGATTGGCTCTGACCTTACACACACCATTGGAAACTAATAATCAAGAAGCAGTTAAATGCCAAGAGCCAGTAGAAAATGAAAACATTAAGAGTAAAAACAAAAATAAGGAGAAGCAGGTCCCAAGCTCAAACTCAAACAAAATCGAAGTAAAAACCAAAATACAAATACATAAAAAAATGAAGAAAACATTTTTGCATTTTGAGGTTACTTCAACAAACCTCTAGCGGCTAACGACTAAATTGCAAGGCACAAGAATCAACCTCAACCCCAAAAATAAAAAAAACGAAACAGCTGTTGACCAACTCAAAATTCACTGTTCGGTTTTTAGGTTTTTTGCATAAAGCCCAAAAAACACAAGAAATAAACGAAAAACGAACAGCGAATGAGAAAAACCAATAACTAAATGTACATCGAATTATCTTTAATGTTATGCCTTGGCAAATGTTTTCAAAACGCTCGAGAAACGTTGCCTGATTGAAGTGTGTTTCGCTGAGAAAACGTTTTCTTGAACTGGAATGGTCTTTTCGAAGTTTGGCTTTGTGTGTAATTAAAATCATCAAGAGTTGTTTCCACTACAAATTTAATGAGTTTAAAGTGAGATTAATTAATCAGTGTTGGTAAATTGCTTATCGTTACAAGGTTAATCAATAATAAGCAATTTTAATTAAATGTTTGGAAAAAGTACTTCAAAGTAAGCAAGCTGGTGCTTTCAACTATGTAATCACAATTTAAAGATAATAACGAAAATAATTATAAAGGATTAAATGTTTTTTTTAGACACAATTGTTTTTGTCTGTAAAATAATAGCTAGCTGGCAAGTAGCACGAGTTATCTCCCAACGAAAAATGTATACTATTAATTGTTTCGTTGTTCTCTTTAACAGGCAGCTAAAGAATCCAGATCATTGAACCCAGAAAACCTAGGGTTAACCGTAATTAATTTAATTGAAACCTGTTATGGTAGAAATTAGTCGTTGAACCTTTGATTCGTTCGTGATTATCAACTTGCCAAGGGTTAAAGCTTTTCAGCCTCATGAAATGTAAAGTATTTAACAATTACAATGAAAAAGCTTTAGAATTGTAGTTTGTATGCAATTTGTATATCAATTAAACCCACACGTGCGGTGTAACTTGTAAAATTTATACAATATAAATCGTGTTCTGATGAAAACCTTCGATAATATAAAATACATTAAATAAATATTGATAAATATAAGTTATGGAAATATTACCTAAAATATATATTTTTCTTCCCTGGGAATTGGTCTAGCAAAAGTAAAAATTTTTACCTGCTCTGCCAGACAAAGTTTCTACAAAGTTTCTATTGAGTTATCAAGAGATCAGAGTTGGTCTAGTTCCCCGTAGCCACCCGCAAGACCATCAATCATTCGATCTGGCCCCATATCACGTAGCGCAAAGACGATATCCCAAACGAAGTGGGGAGAAACAAAGAGGAAGAAGCAGTAGAAGTGGAGGAAGAACGCAGAAATATTTCGTTGTGTGTACTCAACTTTAAGTGGCACTTCAACTTCGTGTACAGCGTCCAACTCTTCGGTAAGGTGTTTTTTGTTGTTCTCCTCTCAGTTAAGAGGAGGCAACGAGGTGACGAGGGGGTTTTTTTCTTCTTATTTTTGGAACAAACATAAACAACGGCGAGCCAGAAAAACCAGTTCTATGAGGCGAAGGCTAGAACATGTTGCACGTCGAACCGCCGAGCAGGTTGCCTCGCTCCCTCTAGCATTTGGAGCATTGAATGCAGCAGCCCATACACAAAAAAAAAGCTATTTCGGGGCACTCGTATATATATATTTTATATTTACTTATTCCATTTGTAGGGGGACAAGCACTCGGTCGCCTCCCTTCGATCGGCCACCGAAACTCACACCCCTTAAATGACACATTTCCAGGGTCGAGCCCCGGGTAAGTCAGGAAGTTGGACGAAACGAAACCAACAATACGTACACATAACCGAGAACCGAGAAGGAACAGGAATTTCCAGCTCGGAGGTGCAGTCAGGAAAAAAGCGGGAGCTCTTAATCGAACGTTAAAGCCCGATTAAGTAATTGTGAAGTATCTTAAGGTTTTAATAAGACTTGGCAATATCCAATCCAACTGGAAATCAGTCTATAATAAAAGTGTACCCTTGAGCATTCACCTTATCTAATCCGAAGTACTCTTCAAGTTCAAGTTCGAGTTTTATGATTCCGCTTGTAGAATTAGTTTTATTAGATCTGGTTTTCAAACATGTTTTTAAAGCATTAAATAATTATTTTCATTCACATATAAACTAGTTTCTTTATTAATAAGATAAATAACTAATAAAATATGATTCATTAAAATTGATAAAAAAAAAGTCAAAATTGATTCCGGGTTCCTAATAAGAAAAATATAAATATACAGGAGTTCAGAATGGGCTCAGACTATTATTTCTTTCCGTGCAAAGCGTCGAGCCTTCCAAATTGGTGTGATTGAACGCTTTCAAGGATAATTTTCAACAGCAGCGCGACTGCCGAAGGAAGCCAAGCTGAGAGGCGAGAGACAAAAGCCCAGCGCAATGGCTCTTTGTTCCCAGCGATCGGCATAATAATCATTTCAATAAGCAAAGTGCGTTCGTTTGTAGGCGTTTCTGGGGGCAGAATCGGAAGGGAGAAAGAGAGGGTTGTATGGGGCGAACGGCTCGGCAAGTGACAATCGCGGAAGTAAACTCCCGGCGCTGCTGACGACGTGATTTCAGCTGTTAAAATTCGCTGGCGGTTATTAACGTGTTCCACGACACAACGTGGCCCCAGGCCAACAACAACAATCAAATAAAATGCTTAAAAATACTTGCTACGCATTTGGAGCACTCATCGGTAACAGAAACAACAAATAAAAGCACAAAAATAACAAAAAACCAGACGCTGAGCTGATAAGATAAAGCCCTCAAAGGAAATGAATCAAACGTTGTGGAAAATGTGAAAAGCAGGGAACAGACAAGCCAAGAAAATGCAAGCAAAGGCTTTGGGAAAAATTCGTCTAATTAGCTTAAAGCATTTTCCAGGCTTTTAGCTGAAATAATAATATATTAAGAGCTTTTATGTGACACAATATTTTGTAGCCTGGGTTTGAAGTCTTGGAGATAACTTTGTTTTTATTTTAGTGAAATAAATTCTTCATATTGATATCTTAAACAGGTAATACCTCTACCCGATAGCAAAATATACCATTGATTGATTGATATATTTTACGTGCGATATTATGTATAGTTCCTGGATTATTTATAAGACCCTTAACTGTGAAAAACTGCTTGACTACAATAACTTTAATTTAGTTTAAAATATTTTTATAAGAGCAGAAAAGGCTGTTTCTAATCAGAAAAAATCCAAATTCCCAAATTCCTTTGTTAATTTCCTTAAATTTGTTATTCCAAATTATTTTAAATCGGAGTTAAAGCAAATATCATGTCAGAACTTAGTTTTTTCAAGTCACGAATTACTTGAGCTCATTTAGAAATATCTTGGGGAGCACCTTTCCATATTACTTTGTTTATATTTGTAATACTTTTTAAATTATAATTTTTTATAGCTCATTTGCAATTCGCTCGGCCGAACCAATTTCCATTTCACGTTTCATTTGTGGAAATGCCAGGCACGGGTCGGGCGCACACACAAACAATGGCTTGGCTAAACTGAGAACCAAACACACATACTAATGAGCGCTTACACAATCGTACTAACTAATAAACACCCACAAAGTGCGGCACAACAACAAAAAAAGATGGAAAAATATAAAACAATAACTAAAGTGGGGGCCAAAGCGAAGCCATCGTCAATGCAACAGCGCCAATTGCAGCCAGTTTGTGTTTCTACTTAGTTTGCCAATGTCAAGCCGCCTCCGTGTGGCAGCCAGGCCCCAAAGCTTGGGCCAAACTTAAGAACTTTTGTTATGCAAAGAGCGAAGTGTGCGAGAGTCTTGCAGTCGCAGGCTAAAGTTTCGCCTCCGAAACGCCCACTCGAGTTTATGTTATTGTTATTGTTTGCCTGAAAGCAAGGCATTTGGCGGGTTTCGCAGATAATAAAAAACTATTTAAAAATTTTACGAAACTTAGAAGAAAAAAACTTTATGTTAAACCTTAAAATAAGTAAGTTTAAATACATTTACATATTCTGCAATCGTGATGTCGAAATGTCATTTGTTTTGATATATTGCTGAGTAAAAGTTTACAAAAGGAATACACATAACATTTTCAAGTATATATTGTCATAATTTCAGTTATTCAGGCTAAAACAAATCCTCTATTTTATTTTTAGTTTTTAAAATGACAACTCGTTCCCAGGTAACTTTTTATAAAAGAATATAAAGGCATTCCACATTTTTCCAACACTACTACTACAACTTTTAAAAAATACCCATGGGTCCTCCTCTATGTTCTCCCATCATTTAGCTTTTTTCTGGCCACATTTGCATATTTCGACCAACACTGCTGCAGAACATGCGCGTGTACGGCTTAGCGGGGAGAGAGAGACAGCGAGAGAGCTTGTTGCGTGACTGTATGTGTGTGTGCTATGAGCGTTTGTGTGTGTGTGTTTGTGCTGAGAGAATTTTATTGATTAGTCACAAGGCTAAAAAAACACTGTCTCAGCAACAGCAGCTGAGATTTCTAAACAGGAATAACAACAAAAACACCGAAATCTTACCTTCAATTGGGGCAAATTATTATCCCGCGCAGCGTTGAAAACAATGAATTTGTAATCCATTTTGTGGTTTAATCCGTTAGCATAAATGCAGCAAAAGCTCTCTCGCTAAGAATTTATTTATTCCTTTTATTGTTTTGGCAGCAAAGAAGATTTATTTTGTTGTTTCCTTTCCTTCTTTCTCCGCCTTTGTCAAGAGGGACTAAGAGAGCGCACGCGAGAGAGAGCAGCAGAGCGAGATTCTTGAGGATGCTGTTTTTGTTGTTGCTGCTGCTGTTGGTCGGGTGTTCTTTTCTTTTTATTTCAAGTAATTTATTTTTTGATGTGTGGTAGACTTCTTGCACAAAAGACGAGATATATAATATATAACAATTGCGTTTTCGCCGAACTTTTTATTGCCTCGCTTCCGTATTTTCCTCGCCTTTATTTCGTATGTCGCACTTTTCTTTAGCCTTTTCGCCGTCGTTGTTTGAGGAAGACGAAAATTTTCAGCTGCTCGCTATGCCTTTTCCGATTTCTAGCGATTCCAGGTCGTTTTAATTCTTTCAACTGTAACTGTGGCTCTCTAAAAATCGCTAAACTAGACGCCAAAAAACGCACAAAAACACTTGCCACGCTTTTCGATTCCACATTCAACACAAAATCAGATTCCCCGAGTTTTTCGAAAAACACACGTCCGACAGCCAGGAAATTTGCTTTTTCAAATTGAACCGAAAACAGCGCGCGAATTTGTTTTGCTTTGTTTCCAGTTACGACTTTTCCGTTTTCCGCGACGGAGCGGCACGGACGTCAATCGCTGATTAATATAACTTTTCTTGGATTATTGCTTGTTTCTTGGCAGTGTTGCCAAATCAGCTTTTTTCCCGTCATTTTCAGCGGGAAGCGGGAATTCTAGCTGTTTCTAATGTGAAATCAGCTTTTTTTATATCGATAGTCTGTCACAGCAGATTGTCTTTTATCGATCCTAACCGTCTTCGAGAGTGTCATCTTTATGAGCAAGTGCACTTTTAAACATATTTGTGACAAAATGCCGAAAGTTTTTAAACAAAAATGTCGAGATGCTTGGCTTCAGCATCCTGATTTTAAGACATGGCTTCGCAAAGACGATACTGATGCCTCCAGAGTCTTCTGCAGTTATTGTAAGTGCACACTAACTGCATAAGGTAGGCGACAATTTGATATAAACTTAATTATAAAATGATAAAACTTATAATTCGTCTGATTACAAATATGGGTTGCGAAGGCACAAAAAATGTTGCGTAGACTACAACGTCCCCTTAGGTTTTATGAAGCTTATAGGCACAATAGAGGCCTATGACAAAGATATAAAGGATGATACGGTTGATGTTGAAGATGATATATTAAATATATTATAATTAATTAATTATTAAGTAGAACTTAATATAAATACTCATTAATATTAAAAAAAAAACATTTGTTATGCGCTTTTTTTTTAGCTTTTTGTCGAAAAATACAGATATATTTCTTTTGTTTAATAGATATATAGATAAATAAATAAAAATCGTTGCGTTTTTTTTTCAGCTCTTTTTGGAAAAAAATACAGTTTTTTTCCACACTTGTCCCGCCGAAAACAGCTTTTTTTTTCTCAGCAATAAGTGGCAACACTGCTGACACTCCATTTTGATGAAACATTGGGAATGAATTCGACAGTTCGTGGATGAGGGGGGAGAAGCTCTCTGAGAGCAGTATGACCGAAGCTCTTCGGTCGTAAAAAAAGCTTAAAAGCTTTTGAAAAAAAGCTATAATAAGTAACAGAGTTGTGAAGATAGCTAAAAACGCTAGCTAGCTAAATACATCGGCGATATTTTCAGTACTTTAGTTTTTTAATCATTAGGGTTGTACAAATATGTGCAAGTATCTCTTAATAATCATCATTAAAAAAAATTTATTTTAAATTAAGTATTTATATATCGAGTATATTTGATATTTTTTAACTTCAAGATTTTTATTTTTAGTCCTCAATAAAATTTCATTCAATGCATTATCATATTTAGTAAGAGTAGAGCATTGGAGGCAACAACAGACAATTAATAATGAAATTTTAACTTTTTAATTTTTATTTTATTTAAACTGATTAAATCTATGTAACATGAATGTAGGAAAACTTAAGTCCGTTGACCTGAAAATTAAAGTGTACTAATATATTATTTTATTTGCCGGTTTTTTATCTTTTTATTTGTTTTCGTATTTTCTTTGTATTACAAGCTATAATTATGGCACACAACGAAAGTAATTGTTAGTAATCTTAATTTCAGTTTAATAATAATAATTAATACAATTTTGGGTGGAAATTGGCTGTAGTTCCCCCTAGCCGCTCTTTGACAATTTATTCCGAGTTTGCCGTTTGAAAAGCGCTAGATCTAGTGGGAAATAGCTGAATTGAAGAGCAACTTGATGCGGGAGATTTTAAATTGAATTAATGATTTCCGCTAATCAATAAATTAAACTATTAATAAAACACCTCCCAATATAAAGAAACTGCTCATCGTGTTTATCTTTATTTTACTTTGGTTTATTTATTGAATTTATTCCATACAATTTCATATGCATTTTGTATTTGTTGTTTTTGTTTTTCGGTTTTAGTTTTCTCATTAAATCATAAACAGTTACATTGTTTTACATTGTACATTTGAATATGTTTTACTTAATATGTATTACTAATTTTAGTTCATATTCTTGTATATTTCTTGTATATATCATATGGTTATGTTTATTATGCATATGTGTGTTTGCTTGCTTCAACGGAATATTTAAACAAAATGAAAACAATTGGTTATCGATTAGTTTACTCTCAACGGATTATCCTCTACTTGTAATAATATAATTAGTTAAAGCTACAACTTAGTGCGCATTCTTGTACTCTTCGCCAACAACTACAACAAAAGGTATGACACATAAACAATAACAAAAAGGTTTATCGTACTTCTTAATTTGCTTTTAACAACAGAGAACATACATTTAAATAAATCCAGTTAAAACGTAAGTAAAGTTGTTTACTTTCAATAATTAATTAATATTTTTTTGTTTTGTTTTTACCTTTTTTTACTCATTTTGTTTTTATATCACAAGTTAAAATTTTGATTATTGTTTGGTCAATTGTATAATAATATTTAATAGTACTTGTATATGTGTATGTATATTATATATGGGTATGTGTGTAAATTATGTACATAAGAAAATATACTAATTGCATAATTTAATAAACATATTTCCGTTAGTTTCTCACATAAATTGGTCTAGATAATCAAGTCATGGCGTTTCATGTTGGTTTCTTGGGTTTCTCGGGTTCGGATTGGGGAATTTTGGTATACAGAGAGCAGTACTAACGGTTCGAGAGTGATATATATGTATGCGTGTATATATAGTTAAAAATAGTTGATTTTTTTATAGGAGATTACATAGAAATTCGAGTTAGTTGCATGCGTTAAGTTTGAGTTTTTGTTTTTAATATTTATAAATCGATTTTAATAAGTTTAAGAAAGATATTTTTATAGAAGACCTTAGCGATGTGGCGTCTTTGTGATATAGATAAGGATATATTTGGATATGGTCATTGGGAAAGTATTGAGCTATCGGGATTTGCTTTCCACGCAGATTCTGTCTAGATCTTGACTAAGGATGCCCAACCAGGCTGTAAACTAAGTTAAACTTGGGTCTCATCCCCCTGAAATCCTTTACTATTCTTTCCACAAGACTTTGCGATATGTAGATCTCTATATACACCTCCCACCACACCGCCCAGGATCTCCTCGTTTGAGCTTCTGCATTCCAGGGTCGATATTAGTGTCGCAGGCGAGGGGATCAAGCGAGGCTCAGACCATCGACTCTCTGACGCGGCCCTTTACCTGTAAAGTGGTTTCGAGAGACGTTCTTGGTTAGGATATTAGTTTAAATATATAAAGAGGAGGCAGGACTCGATGCACATCTAGACGTAGGTGGTGTAAGGGGATTTACACATGGAGAGACGAGCGTGCGATATGTCGGGACTGTTGGACTGGCTGCTGTCTGGGACTTCCTCGCTAGATCCGCCGCTGGCCTGCATCTCTGTGGGTTATGGCGAGAACACTCGCAGCGATCTCAGCAGCGTGGCCAGCACGTTGGCCAGACACTCGGCTTGGAGGGCCAACTGGCCGGCGCCAATGGGCCCAATCTCCACGCCCACCAGCTCCCTGAAGCTGCTGGCCACATCGTGGACCTTGAGCACTATGTTCCGCGTCTGCAGCGGAGCCGACGTGTGCCTGGTCATGTCCTGGGCCAGCTCGGTGATCCTCCGGATGGCCGTCAGGCAGGAGGTGAGGTGCTCGGGCAGCGTGATCAGGGTCATGTCCGACATGGAGGCCACCAGAAACTTGCTGGCCGTCACCAGGGCGAGCGTCTGCTCGGTGAGCTCGTTCCGCGCCCGCTGGAACTTCTCCTCGTCGATGGAGGTGCCGCCGCCGGCCGCCTGGGCCGCCGAGCACTGGGCCGCCACTTGGTCCAGCTTGATGAGCAGGCCCGACATGGCCACGTCCGTCTTAGCCAGCAGCGCCTCGCCGTCGATGAGGTGGCCATTCTTGAGGAACAGCTTCTCGCCGTGCAGCTGCTGCGGCTTCTTGGGGAGCATGGGCAGGGTTCCGCCTCCACCATTGGCGTGGTTCAAGTGGGGCAGTCGGACGGTGGCCGGTATGGGTGGTGAGTAGTGGGCGGGTGGTGACGGTTGTGCAGTGGCATTCCCAGGTGACGAAGGATTGGTCGGTGGATTCACTCCGTTCAGAGGACGCGGGCGGTTGGCGATAGGCGGCAACGGGGGCTTCTTGGGACCACCACTCACCAGGACATTGCTACTTTGATTTCCCTCCAGCGTCGGGCTTCCGCGAGGCGGCAGTTGAGGCGGACACAGGTCCATTCGCTCCTGCGGCTGCATCTGCACGGGACTGGCCGCGATCCTCACCTGCTTCTTGGGCGAATAGCGCTGCAGGAGTTCCGCACTCTTCGGTGGCCTGGCCGGCGGCGGTGAGAGCTGCTCCGAGGTGGGCGTCCTGGGCGGCGGCTGCAGGTCCTCCGGCTCCGGCAGCTCCTCCTTCTTGCTGGTGGGACAGCAGCTGAACTTGCTCTTCCGCTCCACGGTGGCGTACTCAATGACATGGGGAGAGGGGCCACTGCTGCTGCCGCCGTTCCTGGCCGTGCCATTGGCCACCGACTGGAAGAACTCCCGCTTGGCCTGCACCGAGTTGCTGTAGAGGCACTCGGTTTCCGCTGGCTGAGCCACCGCCTGTGGCTGAGGCTGCTGCTGCTCCAAGTTCGACGGCGGCGGCGGTATGATGAAGGACATAATCTCCTCGGGCGTGAGCTCCTTGGCAGGCGTGGCCTTTTGCGTGGGCGGTGCCACCATTATCTGCTGCAGGAAACTGTCCAGCTCCTCGGCCTTGCCCTCGAAGCCCTTGGGCGGAGCGGCATTCATCAGGGAGAGCGAGTCCAATTCGTCGGGCGTCTGGGGTGGCGGAATGGCACGTAGATCGATGAGATCCGTATCGGTCTCGATGAAGGTGTCCTCCCTCACTTCGAAGCCGTAAATCTCGGACAGCTGGCGGGCAGCCACATCGGTGTCCGCCGAGGCCGCATTGCTGATCTCCTTCAGCTGCAGCAGATACTCCCGCAGGTTGTAGTCCTTGGTCTCGGCTCCGAAATGGGTCCCATCCGGACTGTGCAGGCCAAAGCTGCTCCTCTGCGACAGTGGCTGCTTGCCGGCTGCTCCTGCTCCGGCTCCTGCCGCTCCGGCTGCCTGGATCAGCATTATCTGCGGCCTCCTGGCTGTCGGGGACTGAGCCGGCGAGGCCACGGACTCCGAGTCGCTCTCACTCTGCGAGAAGTCGGTGCCCAGGGCCTGCAGGTCGCTCAGCAGCTGACTGAATCCGTTGAGCTTCCGCTGGGGCCTGGGGCTGGAGGTGCTGCACAGGCTGGGCTTCCGCTTGGGCGTGGCTGGCGTGGCGGGGGCCGAGGAGGAGACTGGCGCCGTCTCTGGAATGGCATTCAGTCCCTGGGCAATGCCGCTCAGTTCGTGGTTGATGGTCTCCGCCAGCAGGGTCAACGAGTCGCTGTGCTTCAGCGGATGTCCTGGCGGAATGGAGCCCAGAACGCCTCCCTGCGACTCCTCCGTCGAGGAGACCTTGCTGCTGTTGAGACTGTCGCAGTCCGAGTCGAACTCCAGCATGGCCACGCCTCCTCCTCCGCCACCCTGCTCCTGCTCACTCAGATACTGCTCGGAGGTCTGGACTAGGTGCTGCAGCTCCTGAACCCTCCTCAGAACCTGCTCGTTCTTCGCCTCCAGCTGGTGGCTGCCTGAGTGGCTGCGTCCCTCGCAGTAGTTGCTGCCGCTGCTATCACTCAGTCCCGAATCCTTGGCCGCCTCCTCCAGCAGCTCGGTGGCCATCACGCTGTGCAGGTCCAGGTCCATGGCGTAGGGCAGCGAGGGTGGAGCCTGCACCGATGACTGCTGCTGGAGCTGACCCCGCTGCACCAGTGGATGGTAGGGCGGCGCCATCAGGAAGTTGACGCTGTGGGCTCGCGTATGGAAGGGCAGCAGGTAGCTCCAGCCCGCCGGGAGCACTGTGTGCTGCGACAGGAACCCAGGCGCATTGTCCTCGTCGTGCGGCTCCCGTTCACGCAGAATATTCAGCATGTTGCCTTTAGGGTTAAAATATATAAATATTTTAAATATTCCTAGTAAGTAAATAGAGGAGTCTCTAACCTGTTAGCAGTCGATAGTAGCCCCCCAGGACCAGGCTAAATTCACAGGCATCGCGGTCCTCCATGATGAACTTCACCGCCCGATCGCCGAGCATGAAGATGGACACGCTGCAGGTGACATCGTCCTCGCGATTCACCACCACATGAGTGAAGTCCTCGATGGCGGATATGGGCTGTGGCTAGCCAAGAGCATAGATAGGTCAGTTGATGTTATTTAAAGAAGGCTCCCGAGGCCAGAACTCACCACCGAATTCCGGGCACTGGATATCTGGCTGAGTCCAAAGCGCGGACTCACCAGCAGGACGCGCTCGACGCCCTCTCTTTGGTTTGTGCTGAAACATTTGGCTCCATAGCTGGGTAGGCTAGCGATAATATCTAGATAATGGAGTTTGGCCTGGAATTTAGGGAATTTTAGGTAATATTTTTAAGGATTATTTAAAGATTTAAAGATTTCCCTGAGGTGAATGCCCCTTTGCCTAGACATAACATTATTATTCAAATTTGATTACGCTTCTCTTCCTTCAGTTACAATTTCCTTCTGCTAACCACATTTTCTCTAAACTCACCTGCAACTGTGTAAGGACCTTGCTGGAGGATCCCGTCATCTCCGCGTTGAGCTTCAGGAAGTGTGAAATCAGGCGGCGCAGCTCCTTCCGCTTCATGCCCTCGAACAGGCTCACTGGGACGAAGCGCTCCAGCCCGAACTCGCGTCTGCAGATAAAGAGGAAACAGTAATTGTAAATAAAGGAGCAGCAGGGCGAGGACTCAAGGCTCTGTGTACTCACTCCACCAGCTTGACGGTGAGCTTCGAGGGCGCAAAGTTGTTGGCCAGGGCGTGCTGGTGCATGTGCAAGGCGGCCAATCGGAGGGCCAATTCCGGCTGTAGCTCCGGCGCAAATCTCTCTTGGTTCACATCGTTGCAGCACTGCAAGTACAGGTAGTCCAGGGCATGGAGATCCCGCTGGGCCAGCTCTGCGGCCGAAATGGGCACGAAGGTGATCCTGAAGAGGCACCTCAGCTTGTGGGCACCCGGGCGAGCGGCAATCTTTTGGGAAATATTAATAATAAGTATTTATTTAATATTTATTTTAAATAACGCAAAGGCCTACCCTCGCCAGCGACTCCTGTGGATCCAGGAGGGTGAGCTTGTTCCGCTTGAGACTCTTCACATGCTCCAGGACCAGGCTGAATAGCTCGCCACAGCAAAGGCAGAGCTTGTCCAGCAGCGAGCTGACCACATCCTGCACCGTTGTGGTGGCATCGTACTTGAAGGACTTGGTCTGGCCATTCTCGAGGAATACCTTCAGCACATTGGCCATCGGGGGCACACAGATGTCGCCCAGGGAGAAGGCAGAGGGCTGATAACCAAATTATTTCAGTTCCTTCATAAATAAAGACGATTTAATACCGAAACTCACCGGAAACAGAGGCGCCCCATTGACGCACACGCTCTCCGCAAACCTTACTCGACTGGGACGCGATCGCAGCTTGGCTCGCTTACCCGCGGACAGAAGAGTGGATTTTCTGCCCGGCAAGATGCAGTGCGCCATCGGTTGGCAGACAAAGAGATTCACCTGAGACTCGCAGGCTCGCACCAGCTGAATGACATGATCCCGTGGCGCATCCTTCACATCCTCCCCGTTCACGGCCAGGATCTGATCGCCAGGCTGCAGCTTACCAATGCTGGGACCGCCTTCTGTGACGAATCTCACAATCACGGGTCGCTCACTGCCAGCCACAAAGCCGAAGCCCAGGCTGGCGTTCCGCTGGAGCTGCACCATTCGTGGCTCTGGAGGATGCTCATCCCAGCGTATGCATTCGGGGGCCTCGTAAGTGGTCGTCTTGTTGAGGTGGCTAATTGGGATAGTAAGGGTTTTGTAAGGCTTTATATTGGGAAATTTCCAGAGCTACTTACTTGATGTAGTAGGAACGACCCTTGGAGTCTATGGCACGCTCCCAGCCATAGGAGAGCTCCTCGTGTTTGCTCCAGTCCTCGCAGGCAGGCAGCCAGCCGGCGGATTGAGTCATGTGGCTGCAAATATTTCAATTAAATGGGTTTAAAAAAAGGGAGGTACTGAACTTGAATATAAGTAAACTATGTTATATATTTCTTTTAAATAGCTTTAAACCTCATTCAAATATTGATTTTAAAATAGAAATGAGTCAATGTTACATTGCTCAGTCAGCTGTCAAAGGCAATTTGTAATCCAATACCCTGAAAACCGCAGAAAAATGCAATCATTGGCGGACTAGCAAGTAGTCAGCAGAGACACATAATAAATAGGAACTCATTGTCGAGTCTTATTTATAAGTATTCTATCCAATCTAGCTACAATGTATCATAGTTTATGTAGGAGACAGAAATCAACCTTGAATTCCTCTTTTACAAATTATACAAACCAATTTCATATTGGATAATAAACCAGGCTTTTAAATAATTGAAGATATCTTTTGGGCCGCACATTTGTGGCTCTACTAATTGTGTTTGCAATTGCAACAGACATCAGTGGCTGCCATTAATTTATAAATTTCCAGCTGCACATTCCCTTTGACCCTGAACTTGTGGTCAACTCTTTTGGGGCTTCCCATTCCCCTGATCTGGCAGAGATCTGTTTAAGCTGGAAATGCATTTCAATTGACATTAATCAACGCTAATTGGGTTATTTGCTCGACTATGCAATAAACAGCAAACCCATAATCGGGGGACCCAGAACTAGAGGCAAGACTAGCCCCAATCGAAGCCAGCTACAGTGGAGCTTATTTGGGGAGAACAAAACGAAAAGTCACTAAATGAAACAAGGAGTTTAAATGAGATTAAATTCCATAAACCAAGCAATTTTAACCAGATTTTATGAACCATAGAATAAAGAAGAAAATAATGAAAAAGGAATCACTATGAAGTTGAACTGTAGCTCGATACCGAACACCAGAGCCAATCCCCTTGCAAATCCGATTGCAGCCCCCACATCTGGGGGCCACCTTGGTGGCTTCCGTTGCTGTCTTTCTTCATTTCCTGGCTGCACACAATTGTGATAATTAGTTTTGCACTTTTGCACACTCTCGGCGAGCGAGGAGGAGCGGCAAACAGACCGAGTCCGGGTCCGGGTCCGGGTCCGGGCACGGATCCCAACCAGAGCTGCTCACTCATTCAGTCTATCGCCCCGGTGGCAGACCCACAGACCCACAGACCCAAGGCCAGCCCCCACTGCCAGACCCCTTTTATGCGCCACGCCCCGCCCTTGGTTATGGCATTCTCTGCGCTTTCAGTTTGATGTGCAACAAAGTGTAAAATTATTTAATAGAATTTCGTGCATAATCAATTTATGTGCAGCAGCCAGAGAGCCCGGCATTCAGTCAGTCAGAGCCCGCCCATTCACGCTCTCCGCCAGCCTCAGCCGCAGCCATCCAATCTAACCGGGCCAGGACACAGTCCGTCGGCCATTCATTCCCTCTTTCCGTCAGTCCGTCAGTCCGTCGGTCCTTCACTGGGCCAAATGCCATGGAAATGCTTAAAACTTTGCCCACGCTAATGGGTACAAAAACGAGGGACTTTTGCTGCCTAGTTAAATATTCTTTCTGGTGCGTGGCAAAACTCAAAGAAGTGGTGAGCTTATTAAAAAATAAAAGAGGTTTTGCTATCAAAATAAATGTCAAAAATACTTGAACTATTTAAATTTTAGACTTCTGTTGCTGGTTTTCTTTTAATTTGCTTTCTTTTTTCTTCTTTTAATCGGAAAATTTCATTTTAGAAAAGGAAATTGATATCAAAATAGTTCCATAACTTCTCAATTAAAAGTTTAGCTAAAATAATACAATTTCTTTAGTTTAGCCACCGAAATAACTAGCAAAAATGTTCCATATACTAAAATTCAATTCCATTTAGCTAGCTAAATCTCCAAAATATATATTCCTAAATAAGTTTAACACTATGCTTTGTCTTTGGCACAAAGGATTCCTAATTGGCCAGGACCATAAATCATTTTAAATTTCTCAAAAGCCCCGGAAAAAGTTTCCTAATTGGCAATGAAAATAAATCTATTTAGTTTCAGGAAATTCTGTGCAACCGAGATTTGAAAAATGCCTACAACTTTTTCCGTTTTAATTATAAGAATTTAAGAACCGAAATGTATTTAGTACATATCTAGTAGCTGAAGTTAATAGTTCGGAATATGAAACTCACTTGCAATAGTAGAGCCTGCCCTCCTTGCCCGCATGAACACTCCAGCCGGGCTTGAGCTTCTCCTGTATGGCCTCCAAGTGTCCATCAATTTCTGGCCAATTTCCGGCCATGCCAGCCATGGCACTCCCATGACTTTGACCCAGTATCGGGCCATAGATCCCGGTGCCGCAGTTGGTTCCGCTTCCATTATTCCCAGCCCCACTCCCACTCCCATTCCCAGTGACCAGTTCTGTTGCCTGGGTCGCCTCTGCTCCGAGAGGCGGTATCGCTGGGATTCCGGGCAGGGACTGCGGACATCCGTTGGAGCGGGTGGGCGTGGCATGGCCATGTGAATGGGCGATGGAGCCATTTGTTGTCGGCAGCGTTGTTGTCAATTGCGGCGATGATGTTCGTGTCAGTAGCAAGGGCTTGGATGCGGCTCCTCCTGCTCCTCCTGTGCCAGTGGTCGTCGGAGTGGCTGTTGTGTTGGCGGCATTTTGCAGCGGATAGACATCACTATTCGAACGCCCCGAAGGCAGTAACATCATTGAAACACATTCGCTGCAAGGAGAAGAAAGGAAAGGAGAGGTGGGACATAAGTCAAGTCGTTGCCGGGCCATTTTCACACATTGTCCATGCCACAAATCACATTCCACGTCCCAAGACCGAGACAAAGTCGACCCACTTTGGCTCAAAACAGGCTCCCATAATTCAACATCCCGGCTAGCAGACTAAATACAGACCATTGGCATTGCCTTTTCAGCTCTCGGGGTCTGGACACAGAAAAAAAAAATGAAAGAAAAACAGGTCCCCCATAACAGACATCCCCACTACCATGATCATGATCAGCATCATGATCATTGCTGGCGGTGGGATAGGTTCAGGTTTTAGGCCAACTTGTTTTTAATGTTATGACACAATTTTCGATTTGCTTTTACTGTTCGGTTTCGTTCTCCTTCTCTCTCTCTTTTTGCATATGTTTTCATTCCTTTATTTGGCAATCGTGTAAACATGGATTGGCCAAGGCGATGGGGAACTGGTTCCGAAATGGGCGCAAATAGTTGGCATTGTTTTTGGCAAAGTAGAGCACTCTGGGGTGACAGGATCAAAGCGATGGGGACTTGGGACTTAAGAGAAATATTAATAGAGGTTTACAGAACAGGATCAAAGAGAAAAAAGTGAATATATAAAGGATCTTAGCTTGTAATCTCATAAATATATCAAATAAGAATGTGCTCGACTATGAGATAGCCAGTACTAAAAGCATTCTGTGTTAAATTAAAAATATAAGTACATAAATCTAGCATGGTGGAATGCTTAAGAACATGTTTATAGATAAATGTTGCTATTAAAATATGTTGACAAAGGGCTAGAAACATATTAAGCAAGCTCAATAAATTAACTCCTTAATAAATTCCATGTTTACCATCCCATTTTACTAAGACTGGAAAATACCACTAAAACCCAAATAATCTGTAAATAAAATATGTAATTTTATGTAAAATTAATCTGTAGCAAACGGTTACATACATAAAACATATCAAAGATACAGACTAAAAGCAAACATGACCAAAACCATGCTGCTGCCAAAGAAAGTATAACAAAATTTCAACCAATTCGTTCTCTTTTGGGCAAATCCATTCAGGCATTGCCACAGAATTGATCAATCCCGCCCACAATGTTTACACTGTCCAAACTCTTCAATAATATCAAAGAGCATTTGCATAATGTTTAGATTTCAACGCCCGCCGCCACCACTACCAGCACCATCGACAGCAGTTCGACTTTCGCCTCTGACATGGTTCAGTAAATGGCTTGCAAAAAGATTTTTGTAAAATTTATTCCGCAGCGGAAAAGGCGGCGGGCTGAAGTGCAGGGATGAGCCACGAGTGTGGGCGGGAGCGAGTGCCAATGGCCGATAGTGCGGCTAGTTGGATGGTTCCAAACAAAACCCAACAACAGCAGCAGGAGGGTCCAAAATGGATGTGTTTGTTTGCTTGCGCAATTTCATCGTGGAGAGCTCCGAGCAGCCGGAGGAGGAATCGGAGGAATCGGATGATGGCGGAGTGTGGCATACGGGATAGATGCGGCTTCAAAAAACGAGATACGACAGAACCGAGCCAAACAAAGAGACATCCATTAGGCGAGGAGTCGAGTCGAGTTGCGGCCAAGATGGAAATGGAAAAGGAGATGCCAAAGAGCTCGCTCATCATGCTCTATGATATATAGCGCGGGGAGGAGTGGATGGATTCTACACAGAACAAATAAAGGTTCTTATTAATAGGTTCCTTAAATTATTGATCTTCAAATTCTAATAAAAGATTCAAGATTATTTTGGGTATTTATTTACAGGAAAAGATGTTTAGGCTTCTTATTGTTTAAAGAACTTTATGTAAAATGCAAATTGTTTGGGGATTTTACTTAAGTCACTTCTGCAATATTTTATATTTTTTATTAGAAAACCTTCACAGAGCTATTTATATTTATTCTCAGTGCACAGACTAGCAAGTAACGGCTTGGCAAACAACGGCGAACCAGCAACCAGCGACATGGTCAAGTTCCTTTTCGTCTTCGTGTGTATTTTCCACCAAGACTCTTCCCCTGTATGTGTGGTTCAAAAAGTTTTATAAACAACTTCACAGACACATGCTCTCTTACAGTAAAAACTGGAACACTTGAACAATGTTTTGAATTACATATTTTCTTTGTTTGGGAGTGGACCAAATAGACAAGTGCAAAAATGTTCATAAAGTTGTTCGCTAGCTCGTTCGTTGGCTGGTTTTTTCTTTATTTTTCTCGCTTTTCTCTTAGCTGGGTTAGAAATTCTTGGCTGCGGAATGTTGATTTGTCTCGGGACAGGAACTTGCCATGCTTGGCCAAAGGATATTTGGCAAATATTTCCTTTTAAATTAGGAAATATTCCTCAGATACTTGGTTTCAAATTGAGAAGAAATATGAGATAAATTCGCGAGGGGTTTGAAAGTTAAATATATTCAGCTATTTTGATTAAGAAAGAATAGAGCTATGTTTAAGGGATAATAGGATTTGCATTGCCTCAGATTATATAAATATTGTTGAAAAATATTTCAGTAATTAAAGTTGCAAAAATATAAGATACAGATTATTTTCTCTTTTTGGTAGAATTAAACTCGAGACTAGAATATTTCTAATTTAAGTAAAGGTAATAAATTATAGATTTTTATGAGTATAAAACATATACGAAGTACTTTTAAGTAATATTTATTGAATATGTTTTGAATCTGCTTATATGCAAATCGAACTTTTAAGGAAGAATGTTATTATTTAGTGGGAAGATTGATATATTTCAGGCCCTAAGCCAGAATTTCTTTATTCTGTTACATATTGTGAAACACTTTTTAAGGATTTGAATGTAACATTTTTGTCTTCATTTACTTTATGAACGCTTCTATATCCTAACTAGATCTTTATTATATCAGCAGGAACTGCAGACTCCAAATTCCGATTAAAGGCCTTCAAAATAAGAACACACTCTCCATCTCCCCCGTTAAAATTTAACAGTTTTCAGTTACCGCTGTCCGGAACTCTTAGCTGTTCAAACATTTTCGCTATCGTCCAAAGCTCTTCAAGAATCCGTCCAGCCCCAAGTCCCCAAGTGTAAGCGATACGAAGTACGAAAGCGGTTCGAACTCTTCGACTTTTTCATGCATTTGGACACCAAGACCAAACAAAAAAGTTGTCAAGATGGGATGTCGGCAGGGAGGAGGGAGGAGGGAATGGGGACAGGAAGAGGGGGCCTAGTGGAAACGGGAGCGACACTTCCAGCGAATGATTTGTGTCAACAGAGAGAAATGGCAGCTGAGAAATGTTTATGCACGTGCGTTTGTGTGTGCGCGAGCGTATCTATGTGTGTGTGTACGGGAGGTGGATGACGTCGGGGCAATGACAGAGATCAGTAAATGGAAACCACACATAAGATACATACAGTGCCAGTCATAGAGATAGGAGCATAGACCTCATCACAATATTTCCTCTGCTTGCTACCAATTCGAAATAGTGAAAACTTAAAAGAAAACTAGTTTCTCCATCGATTTTTAAATAATATAAATATAATTTTTAACCCAAAATGACATAAATTTTCAGTTTAAATAATACACAAAAATATTACCAAGATTTGTATATGTTCAAAGTTAATTTTATGATATTTACTACGTTTTAAACATAAAACATTTCAAATTAATATCTTATTTATTTTAAGTTAAGCTAAATTCAAACTTAGTTTATTGATATTTACTACGTTAGAGATAATAAACCGTAAAACAATTCAAAATAATATCTTATTCATTTTAAATTAAATAAAATTTTAACTTAGTTTCAATTATTAAATAATAAAAATCCTTAAAAGCTCTTCATTGAAAAACCAAACTCAACTCAACTCCCCAAAGGGAAAGCTTTAGTATAGCCAAGGCTTTTAGCTATCAAAATACTTGTAAAAGTCCACTTAGAGTTGTAATTCCCACATATAATTCCATAAATGTACGGATAAGATCTCCATTGCTATTATTTTGTCAGAGACTGTCTGTCAGTGCCATGGACAATTGTAAAATGTCACTGCGGAAATTGTGCGAAGCAATGAAAAGAAATGAAATGAAAAGACAGCAAAAGTCTGATGATGGGGCGATAACAAAAAGAGCAGAGCGGACCGAGAACGAAAATGTTGACCAACTGTAACAAATAAAAAAGTTAAAAAACAGAAAAAAAATAAATTGCAAACAAACAAACACACTGAGAAACAAAGTTAAGCTCTGCAAATTGTCCCAGTTCCGAGAGCTTAAATGAAAGGTGAATTGTTATTGCTATTTCCCCTCGCAACTCCACCCACTTGGAAGGAGGAAATTCTCCTTTGTCAGAGAAATTAAATACAATTTGTGAATGCATTTATGGTTTGTATTAAAGACTTCAGCAATTTGTGGCTCTTACAGTACCCTCGTTTTTGCCACCGCGCCCCGCCTCCTCTCTCCTTTTGGCTTGGCTACTTTTGCTTTTACCAATTTCGCTCCGTTTCGTTATTGTTAATTGAAAAGAAATTACGGCGGCACAATGAAATAAAATTGCTTGACGTTATTTATTTTGTCGCCGCCGCTCATTTCAATTACATGTAACACAAAGTAAAAGCAATATAAATGTGCCTGTGCATATTAAGAAAAAACATTAAAAGAAAGTCATATTATACAGCAGGGCATAAAATATTAGTATTGAAGGAAATGAAAAAAAAAAAATTCAAAATATATACACATATTTTTAGATTAGCCAGGACTTGAATCCACGAGTCTCGGTTTGGAAAGAGTGTCAGTGCGAGCGAGATGTATATCAAGTTTAAACTTTATTGTCTTATAACTTCCATGTTTGTAATATAATGTTACTGAAACTTTAGAAAAACGTTCACAAAAGACAAAATATTATATATAAATTTAATTTCCCTAGATATTCAAGGATTTAACTTTACTATGCTTTTTGTATGATCTGTAAGGACGGTATATAGATCAAACAAGATCCGTTAAAATCTGTACCTCTTATGGTCTCTGAGATCTAGAAGTTCATTCCGACAGAAGGACATGGCTAAATCGACTCGCCTGGTGATGCTGATCCAGATTATAAACCCTTTACAGGGTCAGAAACGTTTAAGAAAAAAATAATACAACTTAAGCAAATTTTTTATATTTTAAAAACTACAATTTCTGAAAACATTAACTTGTCACTTTCCTAGAAGCCTCCATTAAGAACTACTATAATTTTGAGAGCCACTGTAGTGCGAATCGATAAAATTAAAGCAAAAACTTGAAGCGAAACAGCAACCTTAACACCCCATAGGAATAACCATGTGCCAGCCATTTAGTTAGATCGTTATAAAAATAAGCACACATTCGACTGCGGTGCGGTTGTGTGCGTGGCCATAGCCAGAGCCATACCCGTATCCATATCCATATAGACACGGCACCCATAACTACCCAAGCATCGATATATCGGGATATCGCTGCCGTCGCTTGCGGTCGAACGTGATTCTCAAAATGTCACGCACACACACGGCAAAATGAAATGGAGGAAAAGCGGCAGCGGTATATCAATTTGTTTTATTTTACTTTTTTTTTCGAGAGCGGGTTGGTAGGTAGGTAGGGCGGTGGATTCAGTGAAATGCTTTCGCTTGAGACAGCCAGCGATAACATCCATTCATAAAACCCGACAACAGCCCGGGGAGTAACCTCTGTCATGGCAACGTTGAACTGATAGAGCGCCAACACATCTAGATAAGTTTAATATAAAATCCAACTATGCAAAGCGTGCCAAACCTTACTGATCGCCTACGTGTGATTGCAAAAAAAAATATAGAGAGTCTACCCAGCTTACAGGTAATGCCTTGTTAACTTAATTAAATATTTTAGTAATTATTTAATGGTATGAAAACAAGAAACTCGTAAAGATACATTGTTCAGACGATCCATTCCATTATACAATTGAATCTGAAAGCTATTCAATAGTTAAATGAACTTAATTGATTTGAGTTGTATAATTACACGTAACAAGTTCATTTATCGGTTATATATTGTTATTACATTAATAAAATGAGCTCAAAATGTTATTAAACGATTTAATTAATGAAAACAATATATTAATACTACAAAATTCCAGAATGAATATAAATAAGAACTTGTAATAAAGATTATGTAAGCCAAAATCCTCTCAATTTCAATTAACCAAAACCTGTAACAAACATTTACCTTTCCGACCCCTTTAAGAAACGTTAAACTTTGTCCATTTGTTGCCAAATTAGCTACATCACTTAAACGCACATTTAATCCAACTAATTCGGCCAGTCATTAACGGCCTAATTTCACACTTTGTGCGGGGATAACCCAACAAAAGCCCCCGACGACATCAGATGAATCGGAAAACAAAGCGAAAACAATGTTACAGCAGCAGCAGCAGCAGATTCCTTTTCCGAAGCATCAGACTCATTAGCAGAATCACTGGGGCACGCCCAAAAGCAGGCTACACACACACAGACAAACAGAGCCAGTGCGAAAACCATTTGCAGATACAACTGCAGATACTGAGATACATTTGCCAGATACAAAAAACTCAGTCAGCAGATTACGACTTAAGGCAAAACTTTTTTAATTGATATACGATACACATACCAGCACGAACCACAAACAACACCTAAAAGAGCCAAGGGAAAAAATATAAGAACAGTGCAACCTCGATATCGAAATATATACTGCATAGAAATTTTATTAAAAGTATAAAAAATGCATGAAACGAGCTTTAAGAATATATTTAAATTATTAAAACTCATTAAGCAATGATCCAATACAAATATGGTTCCCTTGTTGGAGTTGGTACTGTTCTTTGACTTATGGCAGCCGAATAATGAGTTTTTCACAAGTTCACAGAGACGAAAGGGAATCCATAATAAGGAAAAAGGAGAGAGTTTATTAAGTGCCTGACGGGCAAGTCTCTTCTTTGCTTCTCTTTCTCTTTTCTTCCATTTTAATAAATATACAACAGCGAAATGTCAAATGCAACACGGCCCAGCGGAAGATGACAGCTCATAGCCCGAACGAGCACCTTGGCTTCCACCGAAAGTAACCCCGGCCCTCATCCCACCTGACATAACGTGACGTGAAGTCTTCTTTTTTGTCCTCCCGTTGGACGGGGGAGGTGAAGAGGGCAAATGAAATGCAATTTTCACGTACTCAAGTCACATATCATGGGCCAATCGTGAGCCAGAGACTGTGGAGCAGGCAAGGGGAATGGAGGAGTGCCTTGCTTTTTGGCTAACCTGATTGATTTCAACATATTCATCAGGTCCCCTCAGTGTCCCAGCATTTTCTTCCTCGCCTCCGCCCCGAGATTCGCCCGACTCACTTATTCATTCACTTATTGCTATGCTCACACTCTGCTATGGCATGTGGATCCCGTTTGTTTTCAAAAAACAGCACGTGTCTACAGTGGAAAAAAATTATAAGTTCTAATATTTTTATTAAAAATATCATTATAAAATTTTAAGAAGACCTTGTACATTAAGTTCAACCTGTATACTCATCCGCTTCCTCTCATAAGACTAAATAAAAGAAATCGTAATAGGAGAGAAAAACTAAGAAAAAAACTCTCTAATTCGCTGCTTTGCTTGTACATTGCAGACAAAGTGAGGAAGAGAGCAAGAGGGAGATAGGGCACATTAATACTTTACAAACCGTGTAAGAGAAAGCAAGAGAGAGATAGGGTACATACATCATACATTTGCAAGAGAACATTCCGAAAAGCAAGCGGTCTCCCTTATACTTAAATATATTTTTAACGATCTTAACAAATTAATTTTTTTTTGTTGAAGATTTGCCAAATTATTACTTATTTTTATCAGACCTTGGAAAGGTTTTTCCCTCAGTGCCCTGTGTCACCCTCTTACTCTCTATTTTGTAAGCATTTTCTAATGCCATTGAGCAGCAGTCACGAAACAGGCAGCTAGCCATGTTATATGAAATTTGAAGGCTTATTGAGGCGATGTCTCAGTTTCGTAGTTCTCTTTGCCTTCTGCCGCAACCAGACCTGTGGCTTTTGAGGGCGGAACGATAGGATGATGATGGTCGATGGGTCGGGATGGCGATGCTACAAATGTGTTAACAGCCCAGATGTTGTTGCTCCTGCCCTCCTGCTGGATCGGACGAAGGAAGGAACGAACGAACGCATGGATGGATGAGGGATTATCAAATTGGCCCGGGGATTGTCTTGATTGAGGGGCAGCATCTGGTTAGGCAAATGTCGCCAACTTTTGCGGTTGTCGAAAATTTGCACAAGGAGTTTCCAACATTTTCCACTTGGCAAACTTTGCTGATGAAATGGTTTACCATGGGATGTACACATATCTCTCTGTATATATACTTAGTAAGGCTTCGCCACAAAGGCATTTAAGATATTGAAATCCCATTTAATACCAGAGATTTAATTTATAATTATGTGGGTGCCAAAAATATATTATTCATACGTCCTGTGAAAATTCCATTTATTATTTGCATGAACAGGCTTTGGAAAATTACCAATTTTATCACATTATTTTATGCAAATCAAGCGTAACGTTTACCCGCAAAGCTCGCTTGCTTTGTGATTTATAGAAGCCAATTATAATGTTGCTAATTGAATGCTAAATAGGTAAAATGAAAAACAAATATATCTATAAAATGTATACGACTCTGTTAAGTGAATAAACGGCGATAAATTATGTTGATAATCGTAATACAAGTTGTACTATTTGCTGGGATTCTGAAAGGTTTTTCGAATTTGATTTAATTGCATTTCAATTGGATATTACTCATACGACCTGTGGCATTTTTATAGAGAAAATTGAACCCTTCACAGGGTTTACATTTATCTACATTTATTTTATGCTAATGACAGTCTACATTTATCGCTTCAACAAATTTGAATGTTAATATACATAAATCAATTATATATTATCAAGGAATTAAATGTAATTTACGATAAATATTCTTGGGATTGATAAATATTAAACAAAATTTATTTAGGGTTATATGAATTTATTAAAGTAATACTTGCTTAAAGTATTACATAATTTACCTAAAATATAAATCTCCAAAAAGATTGCAAATCGTACAACGATGCCTGCTCCTCAGTCAACGTCTTCTTCTTTAATTAATAACATAAATAAATCAAATATATTTGTGAATAATGGCCAAGCCAAATCCGATTTGTCGTTGCCAACCAAATCATTTTCAATTATCCACTTAAGCATCGGTTTAGCCGAGACTCTATTTCTCGGTCTGTTACCCAATCGACAACAGACACAAGCCAGGGATTATGTTTCCCCATCCAAACTGCGTGTAATCATTTAGGATAAATGGCCTTTGGGGCAGGGGGGTGTGTGTGCCACTGAGTAGAATGTAAATTTTTACGAAATAGCAGAGAGACACTTGTATCATTAACAGCTGTTTCACATGACACATGACAGGGCAAGGCGGGGTGGCTGGCAAGGCTGTTCCACGTTGATGATGATGAACAGTGGGTGGTAGATTTTAACAAACTCACGCCCTCCGTCGCTAATGACTGCGAATGAACCTCCTTGACACAATTATGAAAGGAAGATTCTCCCAAGATAGAGGATGAGGTGATTTTCAGGGGGCGGAGGACCTGGCACTGGCACTGAAGGCAGCTTAAAATAATGGAAATAAATTGCAAAATTGTTTAATGTTCGTGGCGCGTTTGGCAATTTGTCGTCCTTCATTGGTCACTGAAGTACCCAGCCACCCCCTAGCACACACACACACAGAGAGAAGGAGACATAGCGAGAAATGGAAACCGGATGTAGGACACAATTGGCGGAAACGTTCGGCCGGGGAGTTATTGATTTTCGAATTTAACGGCTTTATGCTTTATTGGCCAAGTCAATTGTTAGCCATTTGTTTTTTGCCGCCGGCATGGCTTCGACTTCTGCTTTTTGCTCTGTCCTTTGTCTTAGTCTCGGACTCTTTCTCGTTCTCCCCCAGCTGGCTTAGTTTCCTGTGGATAAAGTAGACGCTTGGAAAAGAGCTTGGGTCTTGTGGCTTGAGATTCATGTTTCAAGGGGAAATGTTAAATTATGATTAGTAATTAATTATCCAGAAATATATATAATATAATCATGAATGATAATTAGCTTTTAGAATTTGTTTTACCAATAAAATTATCAACTGAAACTAGCTCGAATAGGTTTGAGTTGGGTCAGTAATCTGCCTGCTGCAAGATCTTTGATTTATTTTATATTAGTTATTTGTTCTTTTTTCCTATAACATTTTAATTTAATCCTTTTTTTTAGAATAAATAATATAATATAATACAAGAAGCTACCTAGTATTCCCTTTCCGCGTTACCACTGTACCTGCGCTCTGGTTCTGGTTGGCCTGCCCTGAAATTGGCGTCTCCCTTTCTTCCCTTTTTCACTTAAACCGAAATGTCGTTTCGATTTGGTTTCTTACAAATGGCCTTTCAGGTCGGTCCACTCCCCACCATAGCCACCTCTCTGGCCGCCCCAGCCCGCCTCGTCAATTTGTTTGCCGCTTGTGTTTTGGCGAATTAGCCGTTTAGCCACAGGCAAAAGGGAGGATAAAAATAGGGAACACGGACTGGATTGCGAGAGGCTTTCAAGGTGTACGTGTGCGCGAGTCCAAGGCGAAGCAAAATTTATTGCATACGTCGTGGGGCAAAAATGTGTGTCCTGCTCACTGGGGCGGCTATTGAGGGGCTTAGGGTTATCAATGAGGCGTTTGAACTTAGCCTTATCGGGATCGCCAAATAGGCGATGCCCCCGATAAGCAAGATGTCCGACAACTTTACCCTCCTGCCGCATTCGTACGGAAAAGGAACTTGACTTTGCTAAAGTTGGCGCATTCCGTTGCAGAGAGACAGACGGAACGAAAAGTTGGCAAATATTTCCCCCCAAAAAACACACACAAAAGTTGGTCCCCAAAAGAAGGAAGGAGGAAGATTGTCTATGGTCCTTGGGGATTTATCTATGCGCCCCGAAAGGTTGATTCAATTTCCGTTGAAATGCGATTATCTGGAATGTGCAAAATTCATGTTTTGTCAAAGTTAATTGGAAAATTGAGCATAAGAAATTTTCAGACGGGGGGAAGAGCGGGAAATTCGATAAATATTTTCAGCAGGAACTTGGCAGATGGGCAGCGACATTATATTAATAAATGAAGTTAAGTACTTGTTTCTTTAAAGAATTTAATTAATAGTAATTTATTAATTTCAGCTGTGTTCCTTATTATTTGCGTCCTTGTTCCTTCGTTAATGATTAGAAATAAATATATTTATGTTCGAAACAAATTCCAATAAATACAGAAAAATCCACCAATACATTAATTATTTGTTTTAATACTCAGATAATCTTCTATCTGTATCAATGTTGAAAATATTCATTTGAATTTAGTCAGAACCTAATTAATTTAATCTAGACAACTTAAGAAGATTTAATAACGGCTTAAAGATTTATTTACACATGAACTTCCATTGAATATCACAGAAACTTAATTAATTTCAATTCCCAGCCATGTCCAGGGGCTATCTGGTCCTTTGGCCGTGTAGAAATGACTCAAATATTTATTTTCACAAATCCCAATTAGAGAAGATTGACATTTCTCATTAATTCAATTTTCAAGGACCTAAACTGTCAGCGCTCGGGGGCTATTTCAATTTAAGAGCGAGCACCGACCAATGCCTGGAACTTTCACAATTTAAATTAAGAATTCTCGAATCGTGTTCAATCGAGGAATGCCATCGCTCTATCCATGGATTCATTAGGCACCGCGTCAGGTGACTTCGCCGGCACCGGGCCCCCCTTGGATGTTCCGTCGCCTTTGCTCACTTTTTTGTTTGCCACTCGAGTGCAGGCAAAGGTCCTCCTGTGTGCACTTGCTATAAATAAACAGACACACAGACACGTAGCAGGACATCCTAGTCGGCGGAGGGGACGCACACACACACAGCGAGGAAACGCCCCCAAGGCGTGCATTAATTACAACTTCCGGTCGGGGCTCGCCCGTCAAGGAAAAAGCGGGAAAAGGAAGCGAGCAACGTCAGATAACAAAGGAGAGAACGCCATTAAACTGATTGAATGACAGCCTGATCAACTGAGCGAATGAATGACTGGGGAGCCGTTAGGGTTTGACTTGAAATGTCACGTTTCATTGAAGGGCCAACAGAAAAAAGCACTCTCGGGAGGTAAGACAAAGGGATTTCCCCTCTAAATAATGTCTGAGGTAAGCGATATTTGTAAGATAGGAATATATAGACTTACAATTCAATATTTTAGCATAAATAAATTCCTATAAGAAAATGTGCCTTTTGTTCTAATTTTCAGCGTACCCCTGGCTAAAGATTTTTTTATTAATACTTTAAAGGCTTATTTCTAGTCGAAAGTCTTAAAAGAACACCTCTTAGGTGAAGATAGGAATGGGGTCTCCTAGTACCACTGAGAAAATATTGTTTTTATATTAGAAAAATACTGTTGAAATTTATTTTAGTCCAAAAACATACCTCAAAAGTCTCAAAACTTGTAATGGTTAATGTTTATGCGAATACGAGTGTATAAAAAATCTACTTCCAGCTGAAATCAAAGAATCTATAAACCCATTTAACGATGTCAATCTCAAGATTTTTACAGTCCCAATCTCATGATTTTGCCGCAGTGAACGAGCAGCTCTAAAAGCAAGAATGAGGAAACCAAATCATGCAATCAATAAACAATGATACGGACGAAGCAATTCCATTCCATTCTATTCTTCGTATCCCCCCTTTTGTTTACACGAAAAATTTGTTAACAAGTGTGAAGTGAAAAGCCGAAGATGGGGAAATTAGTACAGAGGTGGATATATTTCCAAATGCCATCGAGAGAGTGGGTGAGCACAAAGGGATTATTGACTTGGGGCAAGTTTATTTTACGCCAAATGAGCTCAACCGCAAAATATCGATTTAAATCAATGTCCATCCATCTCACCCTGGTTTTTTTTTCCCTGCTACGGACTGGTCTGTTCTGCTCTGCCAAGTGGATTTGTCTACATCGAAGAAGGAGGAGGAGGAGGAACAGCAGGAGGGTATGGAGCTGGGGAATTTGGGGAGGACTGAGGCAGGTCACGGTGCCTGCCTCCATGAATGGGAGCGCGTGCACATGGCTAAAACATGGAACCCGTTGGGCCAGCAGCCAGCAGCTAGCAGCCAATAGCTTCTGTGTGCTGGCTGCGTCTTTTTATTTTTAGACATATCGACGTCTCAGCTATAAATATTATTTCTATTTTATTACACATTTTATTCGAAGCGATGTTTTCGTTCCTCTCCCAGGTTTTTTCAAACTCGAGAGTCGAGAGCCGAGAGCTCCTCTTAGATTCTGCGTATCCCTCTCTGGGCTAGGGCAACATCTGGCCGCAGCACGTGCCAATCCATTTGGAAATCCCCTCAGTCTGGGTCTGGTCCATAACAAAAAAATAAATTATATTACATCGTTACAATCAAAATAGAAAGAGCGGCGACATGGGACACAGCGGCGAGTCGAGAGTGTGCATTAATGTATGCACAGCATTGGGTTTATGCTCCGAAGAAAGCCATCAGGAAAGTCGAAGACCAAATTTGATTTGTTCAGTTTTAATAAAGTTGTCACAAAACAAAGAAACAAAACAGTGTTTAAGGTATCCCAGATATATCAGATCTCAGACAACGATTTGGTTTTGGCTGAATACAAAATTTGTGCTTTGCCTGAGAAAAGTCTGACGCTGTCTTTCATTGGAACAGTATTGAGATAAGCCTTCACGATATTTATGAAGATGCTGGAAGAATTCCCTTGGAAATGCAATTAAAAACCTTTTTTATGTGAGACATGTGGCAAAGATTCTAAAGATTGATATTAAATATACGGTAAATACTTGTAATTTTTATGACATTCTGGTTATTGGTAAATGGAAATTAGCTTTATATAGAGGAACTTCTTTGAGTTTTAATAAGAATTGATTAACTTCTAAGAAGAGTATGCTTTTTAAAATATAAAATAAATGCATATTAATATATTTTCATATCTGCCGTCATTTATAAATCTTTATTTTGTATATAATTATAAAAGCTAACCAATATAAACTTTAATTAAATGGTACTAACATTTATTTGTTTAAATCAATATATGAATGACCTAAATTATTTTCTAGAATTATTCCCACTCCCATATCTCTGAATCTCAAGCATCTCCTTTCATAATCCATCAAGATCTCTTACTACAAGAGACTCGTCAGAGTAAATCATAGGACATGCGGGCAAAAAACGAGATCACTTGTCTATGAAAATGAAAACAAGGCAATGTCGGCGAGTTGAAGACCCCAGAAGACCCTTAGACCCGCAAATAGACGAATCCAAGCCAAAAGGGAAAGGCGGTGGTGGGATGCGATCTGATGGGATGGGCCACGGGTGAAGAGGCGTTGGCATTGCGTTGACGACCACGTTATATGACTGACTGAATGACTAAGTGAGTGAATGAGTGACTGACTGAGTGAGTGAGTGACGGGCCCTACACGCTATAGCACATAGGTCTTCGTTCGTCCGACCGAACCCACTGAAAAAATGAGATCTTGACAAGAAAACGAAAGAGAAAAAACAGAAAAAAACAAAAATCAACCCAAATGCAAGATATCAAGATCAAGCCGATTCAACGGAATTCCATTTAGTGCTGGGCAAATAACAAATAACAAATAAACCAGGAACTACATACAAGTGAGGTAAATGGAGGAGAAACAAGTTCAAGACAAAATTAAGGTGAAATTCTGTTCTGCAGTAACGGAAAGTCGCCTCTCGCGACTTGAGTCCCAAAATGCCAGAACAGTCATAAAAAATCAATGTTTGAACTCGGTCTTTTATTGCTCGATTCTGTTTGGGCTGATTGGAGGGGCGGAGGAGGAGGAGGATGGCTGGGAAAATCTGTGCTGTGCAGCGGTTACACTTTGGTCGTTATCAACATTTGTCCAGCCGCGCAATAAACTCCAATCTATTGTGCTTGGACCAGGTCATTACTCGGCTCGCAATGGCCGGAATATAATGCGATATGGTGGCATTAGATAGTATATATATCGTTTATATTTTTTATATCCCCATACTTAATGGAAAAAGATGGCAAAGTCTTTAAAAATGTCACAAAGGAAATTAAAGTGCAAGTTGTAATGAGGATACTAGAAACTAGAATAAAAGGAAAGTACATTTTTTTTTTTATTAAATACATTTATTTAAATATTTAAAGAACAGTATATTATCATTCAGATATTGACCCAAAATAATAAGAACAAGTGGATACCAAATACAAAATACACAATTATTAAAACAATTAATACCCTATATCAATAAATATCCTTCCTATTTGCCATTCACCTCTCCCCAAGCACTCCAATAAAATCTGGCAAATAAATCAAAACGTATCGCATAAACTTGAGAATCAATCCTTGTAACAAGCCCCTCTTCAAACAACTTAACCCTCTATCTAAATATGCTTGCTCGCATCGAACACTTGACGGGCAGCCGACACAGTTTCCAGCCATCTCAGACCACCCATAGCCCACCCCCAAAAGTGCCTTGACCCTTTTGGCCGACCGAGCAAAAAAGATTATAATAATAATCGTATATTGCCGCAATGCCATAAAAGTTGACCAACTTGGGGGGATTCCAGCTTGAGCCTCGAGATATTCCATACATATAAATGAACTAATTTGGTTTACGCTTTTTGGGCGATTTTATGGACCGCAGTGCCGGGCAGCAGCAGTAGCAGCAGAAGCCCTGGGAATTTCTCATAGTGTAGGAGGAGGCTTGCGGGGCAAAAACAATTGTACTAAAACATAAATTTACTTTATTAAATAAAGAAAATACAGCCATAATTCTTTGGCTTCCATTTCGTCTTCTCTACTGACGTTGTCTCTGCCCTCGTATATACTTATGTTTCTTTTTTTTTTGGGCTTTTGGCTGGCGTCATTGTGGGCGTCTTGACAACCACGCGGACGGCCAACAGACGCTGAATTCTGGCCTTACTTAACCAAAAATAATTATGTGGGATACCTCCGCCACACACACATTGGGCACGACTAAATTAAGCATATTTTAGCTATTTTTATGAAAGAAAAAATTATAATTTGGCCGCTTCTTGCCATTTGTTAATGGCTTTGAAATGAGCAGAAAGTCAGAAAGAGCAACCACAGAAATATTTTCAATAAAAATATATGAAGATTTATGCCACTCATCGAAGACGGGTGTACACTCTTAATACATATTTGGGAGCTAGACAAATTCTTAAAACTGCAGTTAAAATGACATAAATAAAATAACTAAGTGCTCACATAAATAAAATAAATGTTTATAAAGTTTATGAATTTTCTCCCAACTGGAATTAATTGGAAATATAACTAGTAAACTTAAGCACATTAAAAAAGCAAAATTATAACAAATCTGTGTAGTTATATAAAGTGTCATTATTTAACGCCTTAATTTCCTACGAAATATTATAATAAAATACTTTATTTACCCAGACTTCGAGCCAAGGTCGCCAAATACTAACCGAATACTTTATTTCATTTTATACTTACACTCTTAATTAAATTAAAGTAAACACAAAATAATAAACCCAATCTTAATCGCCAAGGTAAATTCGGGTTATTCCACTCATTTCCATTGGGGGTCTTCAACCTCCGCTGAAGATCGTAATACCCATTATATCCCCCACAGTATCGACAATGGTGGAAACTCTTTCGCAAGACGCCAACGACGATAACAGCTTCCACCTGCATGCCCCACAAAAAAAAAAATAAATAAAGAAGACAACAAATAAAAAGTGAAGACGAGGCGTTGTCTTCGGCGTGCTTTTTTTCCACGACTTCTCCCCAACTATTTCACCGGCGTTTGTGTCTCGTTTTTTTGTTGTTTTTTTTTTTCTGTAATTTATTTATAAAATCTTCCCCCTACACAGGCCAGACCAAAAGTTGAGCAGAAGACGCACCGAAAAAAATACATACACCGGAAGTTGTGGCTGCCTCATCTCGTCTTCTCGCATTCTGCATCTTTCGGAAGCCAGACAAATGCTTTAGAGACAAATTACTTGATTTGCATATATATGTAGATTGAGAGCATTTTCTCTCACCCGAAAAACCTCTCAACATTGTCAATTTTTTTGTGCTTCTACACGCTCTTTTCGCTTGATTCTTTTTTTATGGAAATTTATCAAAATTTGGGTAAAGGGAGGCGAGCGAGGAGGTTTGAGCGCAAATTTGACGCGCAACCAAGCGCAGCAACCAGAATAAGAAAGAAAAACCCCCAAAAGGGGTGGGTAAGCTGGGAGTTTTTCTCTCCGCCCTTCGCAGCGATTTTCCCAGCTGCTCTCCACTGTCAGTTGGACAAGCCGGCTTTGCCTAAGACGGGTTCCATTCATTCATTAATGCCCAAAAGCAGAAGCGACGCGGGAGATATCCCAGAGATACTTTTTATTACACGACGACGACTCCCGCCCCTCGCCTCCGGCAAAGACATTGCACCAGCGTAATCCCAATAAGACGATGATTCGGGCTGACTGACTAGATGCCATTGCTATGGCAGCGATTACAGAGGAGGCACCAGCCACCAGCCACCAGCTACCAGGCACCAGGCACCAGTAGCATTCGTAGCAGCCAAAAACAAAAGTTTAAGCCAAGTTCCAGTCCCGGCTGCACAGTGGTCCAAGGTCGTTGGGGAAAATGATAATGCCGACAGATTTAGTGTGAATGAATCAACAGATGGTTTATATACATTGGTAATCGGTGGAAGTGAAATGTTTATGGAGTGGAGGACAGAGAACGCAGATCATTGATGAGTGTTTAATGGGGGGATCGTCATATGAAGAGATCATTGAATTGGTTTTTTTTTCGGGTCATAAAATTATTAAGCCTAACTATAGCTTTTGACTTTACACATCTCATCGATTTATCTTTAATTTACTTGATTTGTTATTTATATTTTTTTTATAAATTATATAAAACACTTGGTCAGCCTGGGATACTGTTAAGAAAGAGGTTGTTTCTTTGTAAAACAGCTGTCTAAAGGTCTTTGTTTTTTTTTTTTAATACAGAAAGGTAAACTTTGGAATACCTTCCCCCTATCAAAAAGTGTCAAGGAAATCTTCTCCAGCACTTTCCAGCTACACACTCAACAAAGAACATTTATAGTTAAATAAATACAAGTAAATAGGCATATAAACCCAGAATAATTAATATAAACTAGTTTGACAGATTATGCATAATCTCAATGTGATGCTCCGCTGATGCCCTTTACCGATAGAAATATATATATATACATTTTTATGGATTATGATGGATGGATGGCGCCGCAGAGCTGACTAAGCAAGCAATAAATTTTCCAGCCCCAATCTCTATCAGCAGATGATGATGATCAGGTGTAATTCGATCGTTTATAAATAGTCTGGTGCAACATCGAAAACAATCTGCGCTGTTCGATGCCCTTAATCAGGCGGCGACACCAACCGGATTATGAGCGGGGCAGAGCCCCTTATGGCATCCCATTACTCAATCACAGGCCCTCTAATGAGGGGAAGAAATCAAGCAAATTAATTTCAGATCATTTTTCCACCAGTGTGCAGGCGACGGCGGCTGCTTCCCAAAGCTCTCGTGCAATCGCGAAAATGTAGGGAATTAAGTCAGTCAGTGACTGTGTGTAACAGTTAACTGAATTTGCTCTCCGAGTTGCACAATCGTAGGGGAAAAAGCGGTGGAAAATCGGTGGCAAATCGAGGGGGAGGCGGGCCAAAGCGGCGGAAAAGGGGATCAGACGAAAGTCTTACTCAATCCGAGTCGCTGCAGCAGTCGGAGGCAAAAAGTAAAACTCAGTTTGAATGCAGCGCAACTAATTAGTTTTGAGGCTGCCTTTCTTGCTGCTGCTGCTGCTGCTGTAATCGCAGTGGGCCACAAGACAGCGACAATTTTCCCACTGAATTTTCACTTTTTCCTTACCCGGTTTTCTTTCCTTCGCTCGCTGCTACGTGCCCGGCAAAAGAAATCAAAGAAAAACGAGTCGAACAAAAGAATTTATGAGCTACGAAAAACTTTTGGCCTCGCACTCGCTGGGAAATAAAGGGAAGTGGTCTTGATGGTGGAGGGAGTGGGAGTGGCAGTGGCAGCGTTTCTATCTTTGTTATTTTTCCCATCGGCATTCGTTGTTCTTCCCAAATAAAATTTCCATAAAAAGAAATCCGTAATTTAAAAATATTTAAATTGCTTTTTCGGGGCCGGATAAAGCTAAGTCTCTATATAAATCCAGCGGGTATATAAACAGATATATTTTCATTCAACTCTGTCTGCAAGGTCCCAATTAATTCATTCTTGGCATTCCAAATAAATGATTTACGCTACGGAGCTACAGAGCGTAGTTGGTCCAAGAGAGACTCGTAAGATTTATGCTTTGATAAATGAACTATGGCTCTGGTAGTGCGAGTTTAGTTCAAGACTTGTTCTGCCAAATAAAACCAAGAGAATGCAGCTGAAAAAATTCTTTTGATTGATAGAAATTAATGGTCTCTAAAGTAACTGAATACTAGCTTACAACTTATATTTTTTAGCTAAATACAATCAAATTGTTGGGTTTCTTTATTGGGTACCAAGAAAGGGGAATATTTAATTTAATTGTCATGCATTTACATTTGTTCTCTTGGGAAAAATAATTATACTTCCTTGGGAAAATGTAAATATATTCTTATTAAAGTGGAAAATATGATAATTTAAGAAAGGTTCTACAGTTACAAACATAATTGTATCTTTAAATATAGAAATCCATTTATTTATCAACAGCCTAATCTTTACGAACCAATTAGCTGATTAATTAACTTTCTTTTTAATGGTTCCCATAAAGTGAGCTTCTAAATGATCGGTAATTAAACTAACTAAAGTTACAACCTTCTTATGACATCATTATGATGTTTAAACAGTTACATTGCTTTGCCAAGAAACTAAATTAACTTGGTTAGATCAGGAAATCGAGCTGCAGAAATAACAAAATCAAAGTAATCAATGACCCTATCACAAGGGTATCGAATGGATGCCAAGTGCTTTTTACGATTATATTTTATTTAGATTTTATTTGTGGATTTCTTTGCCACTGCCTTTTGCATGCTTGAATTCAAAATCATGGCCATGGCTCCTAGCATGCGATTTCACGTTTTCAGACTTTTTTTATATTTTTTCTTTTCGATTTTCGGTCTTTTAGCCACACACACAGCGAACGAGAGACACGCAAATAAATAAATAAACATGGCTGAATAAATGAATATTAAATGGCCAAAAGCTTTGACCGAAAGCCAAAAAAATAAACACTGGTAATAATGGAACGAGAATAAACAAATGAATGCTCCCCAAAAAGTGATATTCGATACGCAAATGGTAGAAAATGTTTAAATGTTTGCCTGTTTGTTTGCCTTATCAATTTGCCACGATAGTGTGTGAGTGTGGGTTTCGTTGGCATTTTATTTTGTTTATTTTGTCGGAGGGGCAACGATATTAAAGTCTAAGCCTGCAACAAGCGACAGTGCCAGAAGAAATTTGAATGACGGCCACAAAATTTGAGTTGAATTAAAGCAGAAGATTGAAATACACTTGCAGTAAAGATATTTCTAAAAAAACGAGTATCTCTGTGTGATCTTTCTTCTAACAATTAATGACAAGTATCTCTAAAGATGGCAGTACAGATCTTTTGATAATAATCAGTAAACAAAATAATATTACAGGAAAAGATTATATATAAGAGATAAATTAGTACGAATAGAATTATTTATATACATTCCAACGCTGTAATGATGAGCCGGAATATAAATAAATCAATAGCTCGCAGGTATACCCTCTTAAAGGGTAACCAGAAATAAAATAAAAAAGTCTCAGCCGACGTCATTCAGCAAATATTTTAAAGCTTGAATTGAAACTTGAGGCTTGAGGTTTATTTTTCTAATACTGTTGCCGCCCACGTACAGCAAACAGCAACAACAACACTCAAAGATACATCAGCTAAGAGATACTTTTACAGACACACAGACGACGCTCACACACACACACAAGCGGACAGTGAGAGCGGCGAAACCGCGAGAGCGGAAGCAACAACTTTGACAGCATAGAAGTGTGCGAGGGAGAGGAGGCGATCGGTGGAGCTGCTGGAGGGGGCGGTAGGGCGAAAAGGAGGAAGCGACAAAGAGGGGAGTGACAAGCTTTTGCGGTTTTTAGTTACACCAACCTCAGCTTGTTTGCCGGCACAGTGGGCCGAATTATAAGAATTTCTAATAAGAATATAAAATTAATAAATGAAATATTTCGATTTATAAAGTGCTGAGAAGTGATAAGAATTGCTTTTTGCGAAATAAACTTATTGTACAAGGTTTTTGATTAAAACCGATATAATACAATTAAGGACAGTCTGTGGGAAGTGTTTATTGGCGATTATTAACTATTATAATGAATAATAATTCTTAAATACCATCTATTTATCGGGGCACTTAAATTTAAAAATTGTTGATGGGATAACAGAAGCCGTAAATCATAAAAATCGATATTTATAGATAAGAAGCGTCAGAAATTATGACCCACTGTGCCCTCAGCGATGACGGTGTCTTTTGCCTTGCGCTATTGTCATTTACTTTGTGGCAAGCAATTACATGCGACAAGCCAAGCGGCAGTTGTGCGTTGTTCTTGTTGTTTTAGCTGTTGCTGCCGTTGATATTTGATGTTTGCAGCTTATGGGTTTTCTGTAGGCGTGGCCCAGTTTATTGTTGGCGTCGTAGTTTGCCACATTTGGCCGGGACAATTTATGTCAAGCCGACTTCTTTTTTCTATTTTGTTGTTGTTGTTTTGTTTGGCCTCTGCGCGAAAACATGCGTAAAAGTAGCTGCGAAAAGACAGCCCACTGTCCTGCTCCTTCTCCTTCTTCGCCCCCAAAACCCTTCACCCTATTTCTAACGCTTGCTGAAATTAAAATGCCAGCCAACAAACATGCACAAACTTTTATTTTCTTTTTTTGGTACGCCAAAGGGGTGTGTGTTAGGGTGGCTCGAAACGTACATGAGGCAATGTTTAAAACGTAAAAACAACAAGTAAAAACAACAAGTAACTCGTACTTTTAATGTAAAACTAGAAGGTGTAGTTAACAAAAGGACGATCATCATGGACGTTGATTACCTCATAAAAGTCAGCATGAAGAGCTGATTCTTAATCTGTGCTAGTAACTTTTACTATCACTTAAAGTTAATAGAAAAACCACTTGTAGTTTATGCTCTAAGTACACTACCAAATTTTGACTTAAGCACGTTCTTGCTAATACATAAAACATAGCATTACATGGTATAATTACAGTATTAAATCTAGGGGAACCTGAGGTATAACTTTTTGAGTGCTATAGCCCTTGACGCTAATAAATTTCAACCTATATGGCTAAATACTTTTTCTGTAGTTTTAAAAGATCATAATATCCTATCTTTAAATACCAAAACCATTCTGATTGTAATTTAGAATCTTAAAATACATATATGTATGTTTTTTTGGTTCTATAAAGACATGTATTACTTCCCTTACTTCCAGTATAGAAAGAATATTAATAATTATGATCTGATAAAAATGTAAATTATATAAAAAAATAATTTGCTAACTCAAATATTTTTACTAATTTAAACCATTATAAGCAAATGAAGAGCCTGTGGTCCACTCAAACTGTACCACCCTATTTTATGTGGGCGTGAGCACAGTGGTGGGGGGTCTGGGTGGAGAAGACGGAGCAAAAGAGAGAGATGGCCTGCGTTTAACAGCAGCGTTGACAGCCGCATTGAGCGCTTGGCATCTGTCAAACGTGTCATACGCAAAATAGCTTAACTGTCATAAAAACAACAAGTGCGTCAGGCAGCGGAGATCGTAAAACGCTTTATTGCGAACCCCTGATGGGCGGCGCGGAGCGGTAGGGTAATGGGGCGAAGGGGTGTTACACATGGCAAATGTGCGGCGGCGTTTATGTCTCACAAATGGGAGCAAACGAGACGGACGACTGGGAGAGCGAAAGGTAAACACTCGAAAATCCCATTGAGGAGAAATTCCTTGGGCGCTGTGTTTTGATTTCCATAATGTTTATGTTTTATGTTCTAACCGATTTATTTGATTTATTTATTAACTGGAACGTCTCTTTTACAGGGAAGCATCTGAAACTGGAGTTTTCTAAGCAGATTCGTTCATGAAGTATATTACGATTTTTAAAAATTTCCAATCCCTTACTATTTTTATGGCATCCCTGATTAGGTTCAAAAATGTATTATATAGAATATTAGGAAGAAATTTCAGTTTTTATGTCAATACAATATTTGATATATCACGAAGATCATAAATATTTATGTGCAAGTTTTAAAACATGTTATAAGTTTTACTTGAAATACTGAAATATTTTAGGTTATGGTCTTAGAACATTTCTTAGAAATATCAAACTTTCACCAGTCGTTTGGTAGTATGATATATTTTGATATATCACGAAGATCATAAATATTTATGTGCAAGTTTTAAAACATGTTATAAGTTTTACTTGAAATACTGAAATATTTTAGGATATGGTCTTAGAACATTTCTTAGAAATATCAAACTTTCACCAATCGTTTGGTAGTATGATATATTTTGATATATCACGAAGATCATAAATATTTATGTGCAAGTTTTAAAACATGTTATAAGTTTTACTTGAAATACTGAAATATTTTAGGTTATGGCCTTAGAACATTTCTTAGAAATATCAAACTTTCACCAATCGTTTGGTAGTATGATATATTTTGATATATCACGAAGATCATAAATATTTATGTGCAAGTTTTAAAACATGTTCTAAGTTTTACTTGAAATACTGAAATATTTTAGGTTATGGTCTTAGAAAATTTCTTAGAAATATCAAACTTTCACCAATCGTTTGGTAGTATGTATTTTTGGTATTTGGTATTAGAGTGAGGTATATCCTTTAATTGAAGAAACTTCCAAAATAAGAGCTCTGTAGATTCGGGCTTCGGATTTAGTTTTTCGACTTCCTGTTGGCTTCTACATATGATTTCCCTAATGTTTATGCATTATGTTTTATCTGATTTATTTATTAACTATCCTTAGCCGCTCTCCCACTCCATTTTTCTCTCTATCTATCCCCCACTCTCGTTCGTTCTCTCACTCCTTTCCCCCACTTCTTCCTCTTCCTCGGCTTCTGTTCTGGTCAAAACGCCAACGCCTCGCACACATACACACACTCGCATAGTTTTTGCCCCATTCACATGCATGGGTGTGTTCTGGGGTTTTAATAATAGCACACACACACATTATAAAAGCTCCCGCTGGAGCAGAGAAATGTTGCAGTAAAAACTTCAACGCCCGCACTTCTGGCAAATATCAAAAAACAGCAAGCAGAAATCACAAAAGCAAATACAAAACTTTCTTACCAACACAGGCACACACATTCCCTTTGCCCGAGAGGGCGCATACGGCGGGTGGGAGAAAGAGAGAGTGGGAGGAACTGCCACAATAATACTCTTGTTGTCTGCGGCAACAGTTATGAGCGGTGCGGGAAAGAGATGGAGATGCAAAAAAATAACAGGAAGTTTGTTTATTTTTTCCTTCTTTTCAATTAACACAAGCGACAGCGGGAATGAGAAAGACAGAGTGGGAGAGCGAGGAGACGCGAAGAGAACACCTCTCTGCTGGGGAAATTCTACAATTTATGAGTTTTTTGCAGGGCATATAAACAAATGCTTATACAACAGCGCAATTTTTGTTTATTAAAGATAATTTTTGCATTTACATTGTTTTTGCGGTGTTGCTTTTCTCCGGCTTTTCTTTTATACATTTCTTTGAATTTGTATACGCTAGTTTATCACATAAAAATCACATAAAATATAATTTACTTTTATTTTTTTGAATAAATATTTGCAAATTAAACTTTTATATAAAAACAAAATATATATTCGAAAATAAATATATTTAAGTTTTATTTTGAAACTTTAAATGATTTTTAAATTTTGCTATCATTTTCACTTCGATTCAGTTATTCATATTTAATTTTTTGCTCATGTGTATACATTATTAATAATATAAAATTGTTGTATATTTTTCCCTGCCAATTGTTTATTTATTTTTGCACGATAAAAAAGTTGAAACCACAACAGAAAAGCCAACAAAACACTCGCACGCATATGCAATTCACACGCACACCAATTCATATTTACCGTACCTCTCACAACAACAATTAGTTTTTCACCAAAATGCACTGGACGTCGCTGCCGCTGCCGCCGCTTTGCTGCGTCGCTGCTGCTGCGCTGCTCACTTTTGTTGCTTTTGTATTTGCAAACGCACAAAAACACACACACTCACGTTCACCGGCGCCGCCGCTCGCCTTATTCTTTTTTCAAACAAACTCAAAACTCCGCAAACACACATACACATACAGTAGATGCCGCGCCACAACCGCCTTCGTCGTATTTTGTTTTTCTTTTTTTTTTCTTATATATTTAAGAATGTCCCGCTAGACCGTCGCGCTCGAAAATTTCCGAAAAAATAACGTTTGTCGCTGGTATTTATAGGCTTTTCGACCAGGGCTTCGACCAGTGCTGCCAACATTAGCTTGAAAAAAGCAGCTTTTAACAGGAAAAACGATTAAATAAGCCAAACAAATTTGTTTAAAAGGTCATCCAAAAGCCAGTTTTTCAAAACGTTATTTGATAGTTTTATTTTGACGAGAGGAAAAGAGTTGACATGCTTGATTTTCAAACTATTTTTACGTATACGTAATATGCGTATACGTAATTTAAAAGCTAAGCGCCACTCGCAGTTTCATTCAAGCAGTGCAACTCTCTCTTGGTTTAGCGCTGTCTTACGAGAGATGCGACGAATACCAAAACGGTTATGCATCATGGGGACGAATTGTATAGCGGTTATAATCAAGGGGATGAATTTCATTGCGGCTATACATTCTGGGGATGAATTCCATTGCGGTTATATAGATGTGCAATTCAGAGAGAGAGTTAAAGAAAATAGTCTTATCTAGTGGGAAAACGGCTAAATTGGCAACACTGGGGCTGACTCCGTCGATAACGATAAATTATACCGTCAGTAAAATACTGCAATATACTAACACGACCAGATGGCGTATTGCTGGGTTGGTTCCTAGCTAAGAATCTAGTGCTGACACAAACCATTCGAAAATGTTGGTAATCCCCCGAATTTATTAATTAAGATTAATAAAATATTAAAATTTCAAGCAAAACGTTTCATTACGAATTAGGAACAGGATTCTTGCTTCTTTATTAAACAATTAATAGAGAGTCAGTAGCACTTCTTATTGCACCAGTCCCAAATGCAACCATCGTTCGGATTGCAGCCGAATTCACCTGGATAGATGCCGCAGAAGTCCTGGGTATCCATAAAGCCACAAAAGCCATTGGGACAGAAATAGTTGTAGCAGCCGGGCGAGCACTTGTCCCGAAGATTGTCCTTGCAGCCGGAACAATCCAGTACTTCTGCAGAGAGATATGTATATTGGTGTTAACTAGAGTTCAATTGTTAACTTAAGTCGAACTCACCGCTCTCCTCGCAGCTCGGCGTGCTGCAGGCCAGCAGCGGCGGATTTGGGGGCATCACCACCATTATTCGATTCTGGTACTGGCTCTGAACGATCTGCGGCGGTTTGAGGTAAATCACACTTGACGTACAGACCCGTGGATCGCATAGCTTCTGGTCCTTGTTGGAGCACACCCAGTTGGGGGCGTAGTTGATGCAGATGCGAGGACTCTTTACCAGACAGCAGCCCGGCGGGGGATTGCGGCCAGGAAACGCGTCATTTCCTCGCTTCGTGGTTGTGGGATATATCCACGGTCGTAGCGTGCTCGGGCTAACAATATTATCCACGGGAATCGAGGGTGGAGTGCCCTCGTAGCTCTTGTCCGTATCCGGATTGTAGGGAGCGGGTGTAACGTACTCCACCCGGTTTATATTCTCGCTGGTTACGTTGTATTTGTGCTCGGTGTGGATCACATTGCCAATCTCCAGGATCGTGGTAATGTAGCCCGGCTCTTGGCACCGTCTTCCATGCCACACGGTTCCCGGCGGGCAGGCCGGCGAAATGCAGCGTCCCGCGTAATATTCGCCTTCGGAACAAATGATTTTCCGGCACTGCTCCTCGAAGAAAATCGAATCCGGCGGACAGCGGACGTATTCGACAGGAGGCGGAATAGGAATTTCCTCAGTGGTTGTCGTTGTTGCTTCTGTTGTTGTACTTGTTGTAGTTGGTATTGTAGTAGTTGTTGTTGTAGTGGGCTCTGTTGTTGTTGTTGTTGTTGTTGTTGTTGTAGTGGGCTCTGTAGTAGTTGTTGTTGTAGTGGGCTCTGTAGTTGTTGTTGTAGTAGTGGGCTCTGTTGTTGTTGTTGTGGGCTCTGTTGTTGTAGTTGTAGAAATTGTTGGTATTGTTGGTGGAATTGCAGTAGTAGTTGTAGTTGTCGAAGCGAAAGGACATGGCACTGGATGCGTCGGATGGCACTTTCCATCAGTGTTTAGGAAATATTCTGAATATTAGAAGAGCAAATATAATATATTTTTGTAAAAATTGTATAAAGGATATCTCCTTAGTCCTTACCATCGGCACACTTTATAGTTGTCTGCGGATAGCAATTTCCATTCGTGTGCAGAAACTGGCCTAAACAAAAAACAAAACGTATTATTAATTTTAATTGGGCGCGTTGTAACTTAAAATCCTTACCAGACTGACACCGAGCATAACAATTTCCGTCCTCATTTAAGTTGTAACCTTAAAAATATAAAATATATAATATTATCCTAAATTTTTTTAAATAAATAAAAAACGTTGCTAGTAACGCCTAGGAAATGCCTTTGACAAGTCAAAGGTTAATTTTGACTTGTAAGCTTACCTGCGGGACATCGATTAGTCTGAGGATAACAATTGCCATCTGTGTTCAAGAAGTACCCTAGAAAGTAATAAGTTACAGTAGCAACGTTAATAATATGCATATATGTATGTTTCTTCGGCGCTTCATTAAAAAGTGAATTTAATTGCTTCCAATAAATAACTCATGCTCTAAGTGCGTATTAAAGTATCAGCGATTGGCCTTAAGTTTTTATTGCAATGAATAAACATCAGTGATAAGAGTAACACCTAATATTTACCCTTTTATCAAACTTATACCGTGTATTTGTTTTTATGAATCAGATTAAAAGGCGGTAAATTTATAGACCTGAAACTTAAAAGATAAATTCAGCTAAAATGAGCACATGGAAGTGTTAAATAAGGTAAACAAAGGTGAATTATTTTAATCTCTCATAAGAGAAGAAGAAATATATAGAAGTAATTAAAATAATTATCTTTTAATTTTATATATATTTAAAATTAAATTGACAAATTATTATTATTATACTTTTACAAAGTGAACTTTGGCCATGTATTTGTTATAGTTTCGCCGAATTATGTATTATTTCTTATCGTTCCTTAAGTTTTCTCTAATAACAAAGAACACAAGTTTTCATTCTTAAGTCAGCAGTTGAAAATATCACTTTTTAAAGCTCCCGTATAAACATTTTTGTATTTGTAAAACAATAAACAAATTAAAATCAATTATACACATAACCTTTCTGATAATCTTGGACACTACTGCGTATGCATAATTATTTTTAGAACCCCGAGTTTAATAATTACTGTTTATAAGATTCAAAGATTCTTACCCGAGGGACAACTGGGAAAGCTTTCGCACCGGCCATTGGCAAACTGATAACCCGGCGGACAGGATGGCTCCTACGGGAATTGGGACTCAGGATTAGGGATCAGGACTTTTTTGACTATATTTTACCACAATATCTGCCAAGGCGATTTCACAGATCACAAGGCCGAACAGCCAGACGAGGAGAGCTGATCTCATACTGCTTGATTTCCGGAACAAGATCTCCAGGATCGGCTCAGCGGCAGAGATTCGCGATGCACGGCCGTTCGCACGCGGAGAGAGACTAATCGATGTGCCGATCCGGAGATGAGCTCACTGAGATGCCTCTGAATGGCAAGCATAATTGCTGGCGCCGCGATAACCTCCTCCTCCGGATCCCGATAACGGCTAAGGTCGCACGGGCGACAGCTTCTGGTTTGGGGTGTTTGGCTGGGCTGTTCCTCATCCGTGATCAGTGTGTGCCGAGCTCCGTTCCAATCGGCATGTCGGATCGCAAAGTGCCTACCTGGTGGTCGTTCCTGCTGCCGCTGCTAATCTGCATAGCCGGATTCCCAGCGGAGTCTTTAGCCAATACAGTTCAGGGTCCCTGCCCAGCCGGTGAGTTCTTTTCGGTGCACTCAAGAAAGTGAACCTGATTATCCTGATCATTGCTGCTTGCAGGCCAGGTCTACTTCAATGGCGTTTGCTTGGCGTCGGCGTCGGCTCCGGCTCCGGGCCCGGACTCTTCTACCGATTTACCAACTTCTCTGTGTCCCAATGCGCCCATAAATCCCACTGTGGTAACACCTAGTCCTCCATCTACCGAATTACCAAGTACTCTGTGTCCTAATGCGCCCATAAATCCCATTGTGGTACCTCCTAGTCCTCCGAGTCCTTCACCTTGTCCCAACGCTCCTTTAAATCCGATTATAGTGGCTCCTATTGTTCCCACTCCGGTTTGGCCGGCAACTTGCACCACAACTTGCATCACTAACTGTGTCTCGAACTGTTCTACACCGTGCCAAAATTCGGGTAATTGCTTTTCGAATAACTGTGTTCAAAGCCCGCAATGTCCTCCTCCTTCGTGTAATAATAATTGTGGTACTCCGAGTGGCAATCCTCCTTGTGCCAATAGTCCCTGTGCCAATTCTCCTTGCCCCAATAATCCTTGTCAGAGCAATCCTTGTTCCAATCCTCCTTGTGGCAATTCTCCAGGTGCCAACAATCCTAGCCCCAACAATCCTTACCCCAACAATCCTAATCCCAATAATCCTTGTGGCAACAGTCCTAATCCCAACAATCCTTATCCCAATAATCCTAGTCCCAATAATCCTTGTCCCAATAATCCTAATCCCAACAATCCCAACCCAAACAATCCTTGTCCCAGCAATCCTTGCCCCAACAATCCTTCACAGAGCAATCCTTGTCCCAATCCCATTGCTCCACCGATTCCCACTCCGAATACCACTCTCCCGCCTTATCCCCTGCCAACACCGCCACCTTATCCGCCCACTTATACGCCCCTTCCGACACCACCAACTCCCACTCCGAATACCACTCTGCCGCCTTATCCCTTTCCGACACCGCCCACATATCCACCCCTTACGGCCCCGCCAACTCCCACTCCGAATACCACTCCCCCGCCTTATCCGTCACCGACCACTCCTCCACCGGCCAACATTACCGAGATCCGTTGTCCGGCAGGAAGTATCCTGGTGAAGAACCGCTGTCGCCTTCTCTACTGCGGCGGATACGGAGTCTATGCCGGCGGCCGCTGCATACAGAGTCGCTGCCCGCCAGGATACGTTTGGACAGGTCTCAGTTGCTCCGTACCCCAGCCCACGGACCTGGGCCACATCCACCTGGAGAACACCATTCACCAAGAGGCCGGCACTCTGCCTCATTTGGTCACGAACAATGTGAACAATGTCCAGGTCAACGCCTCCATAGCCATTCAAGGACAAACCTCTGAGGAGGAGGAAGAGGGCGAGGAAGTGGTGGTGCCGCTGCCACCATCGGGATCCTGCTGCCAAGTAGTGGCTCCCCGAACCTGCACCGCCCAGGTGGATATGAGCTACAGGTGCTTCAGCCGGAGCCAGCAGCAGTGCGGCTCCTTCTGCAGTGCCAACCGCGTGGTGCTCGCTCCGACGGCCGTCTACACTTGGACGACGCAGGCCAACAGCCAGATGATGGTCATCCCGCCCAACCTGTGCCAGTCCAACGGAGGAAACTGCCAGCAGGCGAACAGTAAGTGATCACAATCAAGTCTCCAGGGAATTGATCTAATTTTTCCGATTTTTCTTTCAGACTTTTATGATTGCAGCGGCTGTGCGGCGGGCGACTTCTCCACCTGTTCCTCGTACTGCTACTCCTATAAGTGCAGCAGCCACAACTGCGCCTATTATGACCGGGCCCAATACTGCGCCCAATATCCTGGCCAGGTTGGATGCCGTGCCTCGGAAGGATGGTTCCCGACAGAGTGATCAAATATTTGCAAAACAAAATAAAATCTTTAAATATGAAACTAGATTTGAGCTATTGGATTTTAATTTCTGTATTTAGAACATTTTTAAAGAGTTTTTCAATAGGTTTAAAAAGACCCTTTGATATTTAAATTATACAGTTTTGAATACAATACAATTTCTCCAATACATAATTCAATGAAGATCTTTCTTTCACTCTCTCTAAGGATATCGCCTAAATAAGATCCCTTTCGAATTGGATAAGTTGAGATAAACTGTTTAGGCCACGAAAACCACACAAAATAATATTGTGAGATTGGCTTATAAATTATAGTTTTAAATCAAAATATCATTATGATTCCACGTGAAATTCTCTAACAGGAAGTGATAGAAATTTGACTAACAGATTATAAATTTAAATTGGAAACATAATCTTAAAAAAACAAATCTTAATATCTTATCTTTTTGAGGTCCCTACTTCAAGTTTCTTTTGTAACTCTTATATTAACTCGGTTAAACAAACAAATCACAAAAAATTATAATTTGTACAGCTTAAGCTTGAATTTCAACAAAATATAAGCTTAAACGTAATGTTCTTGGCTTCTCAACCTTCTTAGGGCTGAGACAGCAAACTGTTTACTTTTTGAAAGCCAATATCACCCAAGTGGTAATAGTTTTTTACGTCACAGGGCAATGTGCTGATACAAGATAGTGGATCATTTTCGAACATTTCCTAGATACCGCAATTTGAGCTCAAAATTCAATAAAGCGGAAGCTCTCATTTATTTTAAACTTTTATTTCCATGGATTCCCCTGTATTTTGTCTGCCAAATTGACATCAAATCTATAAACAGACTTAGTGCAAAAATTCTTATCGGAGGTGAACTTAAGTGTGGCGATAATCATTGTACCAATAATTGATGCAGCCATGTTGAACTGTGAGGCTTCGAGTGACTCGCTTTCCTGTTGAGTGAAAGCTTCGCCAATAATCAATTCTTTGATAGTGCTATCGGGCGTTATCTTCAAGGGTAGGTGGAGGGTTTGTGGGTGGCGATACCACGAAAGCATTGCAGTTGAGACTCCACTTTTCGCACCAGCGGACGTTCCATAAAACCGAGGCGAAGCCAAGAACCGCCAAAGCCGCCAAACACTCGATAATGCCGCATTCCGGGGTGAGTAATGTGAACAGGCTGGGAGGGATCATCAGTGTCCCGGAATTTGGCGCCGTTTAAATGCTAAAATTGGTCGAAGGCCATCCAAGCATACTTTTGCGATTGGTGCCCGATAGTGGCAAAGCCATTGCCTCAAAAATTCCAAGTCTATTTTTTTATTTGCGATTTCGTTATCAAGCGCTCGTTATGAAATTTGAGTGATTGGGCAGATGGTAGCGAATTTAATGGGCCTATTAATAATGGAGATAACATCACATTCTTCTCGGTTTACGGCATTCCCAAACATATAATAGTGCTAACAAAAATATTTATTAAAAAATAGATTAAACAGTTTATCGAACGGTGGGAGCTGCAAAAATATTTTTGGCAATTTGGGCTAACATTAAAGGTGGGCAGATAGGAAGTATCACCTTTTATCGCTTTTAAGTGGCACAAATACGTATTATAGGAAGTATAACCTCAATTAAAGTTGACACTTTAATTTTATAGATTTTTTAGAGATAGTAAAGCGACTCATTTCGAATTAAAACGATACAATTTTGGTATTAAATAAATTGGAAATATTCTAGTACAAAATACAATAATAAAATAATGAAATTATTTATTATCATAAAACAATCCCATTCCAGGAAATTTAAAAAAGAAAGAACTAAATTTGTGTTTGAATAATCGTATTTAGAGTCTTTGAAAAGCCTTTTGTCTTAAGAGTTGTGAAAATGTAACTGTTAAATATAATTAAATAACTAATGCTTTATTTAATTTAAGAGTTAGTCTTTAATAAAATATATACATATATAAATAGTGTAAAGACCCTAAGAACATACTAATTAGAAAACAAATGCTTTAAGTTGGTTGGTTTAATTAGTTTTCCCACTAAGTAAATGAGTAAATAAATCAAAATATTCCACAATTTATTATTATATTTATTTATATCTAAAACTATATATTGGTTAATTTTCCAGCTTCACTTGCCTGCGGTGGTTGGCCTGTTCCTTCTGCTGACCCTGGGCACCACCACCGCCGTATCAACCGAAACCCAGAACAAAACGATTGTGGTGCAGACGCCGCTCCAGAACTACGATCAGCCCACTATCCGGGACTACGAGGAATGCCAGACGAACAGGGACGAGTGCCTGCAAGTGTGCAGCGATGACGTCGCCTGCATCGAGGAGTGCCCCGTGTGCCCGGAGCTCTACGAGAAGCCCCTGATGGTTCAGGGCGTGAACGACACGGATGTGGTGGCGCCTCCACAGAAACCTGTGAACACCACCAACATAATCAAGCTAACGAACGAGATTAACAACATCATCGAGCACCAGATCCAGAACCGCAACCAGGTCAATGTCCAGGTGCATCAGAACGTGTCCCAGGTGGGCGGACGCTTCGGACTGGGCTACAATGACCAGGGATCCTGCTGCTACGTGGTGCGTCTGGATCGGGAGTGCGAGAAGAAGGGAGGGGAGGGATGTCGCGAGAAGAGCCGCCAGCGGGTTTGCGGCGAGAGGTGCCAGGCGCGAGTGATGTTGGCCAAGCTGGTAGTCCAATGCGAGACTGAGGATCCCGAAAATTGCCGCGAGACCATCGAATATGTGCCCCGCCGGAGGAGAGCTCACTCGAAGAAGCACAGCCAACCGGCGCCCTGCCACTACGTGGGCAACAACTGGCCCTACTTCACCTGTGGCCAAGGCCAGGGACAAGGTCAAGGTGAGGTCTTTGAACCTCCAAGAGTGAAGCGTAGCACCTGCCAGGAGTGTCTTAACATGCCCTACGGTTACATCCTGCAGGGCGGCCTGCCACCTCAGTGTGCAGGATGCTTCCAGGGATTCGGGGCACCCATGATGCCCATGTACAGTTTACCCTACATGTACAATCCCTATATGCCAGCCTTCCCGCCCTATGGTGGCAACTTCCCAGGCAATAGCAATGGCCAAAAGGATGCCAACCAGATAGGAGATGGCAATGATAGCAACGGTGTCACGGGATCAGGAGACGATGGATTTGTGGTCTGCGACGATGATGACATAGAAAAGTGTCTGAATGATAAATATGGTTCGCTGGAAGCGAAGCCCGAAAAGCCTGAGGAGGACAAGGACTATAATGTTGAGGCCCAGCGCCGCAGGAGACGCCAAAGCCGTCACTTTGTGCGTTCGATTTACAGCAAACGAAACCGCAAGGATAATTGATCTGATTCCTGGTATATGTGTACATAGCTACGAACTCTTACGATTTTCTGTGAAATTAGTATTCCTGGCAGGCCCTACTTAAGATACATTTTATTAAACTAACTCTGAACTCGCCATTTGTTTATAGAAGTAATAACCAATAAAGAACTAGCTTCAAACTGTTAAAAGCCGTTTGAACTCCTAAAAGCTTGCTACTCTATTTATTTATGTATGACTGTGTAGGAGAAGGGCAGAGTAACAGCAGTATACCAGAATACACATTATACTTACTATTTAAGAACTCTACCTGATAGAGTTACCTTGCCAAACTATACCCTATATTAGAATGCCAACATTAAAACTATAAAGCCGCCGTTATAAAAGCAGGCAGTGCTTAGCTAAAATAAAAATTTCTCCCCTTATAAACCCGATAACTTATCATTCGCATTAACTACCATTGAATGTACTTTAAATAACGATTTATTTGATAGGCAGGTTGAGGTGGAGCAGGGTTACAGGGCGGGTTACAGGGGAGACCTCGTTCTCCTTATAGACTAAACAACGTTTAATAAAATCTCTCCCTTTCGGGATAATAGTACATAATAGTTTGATTTGATGTGTGTGTGTGAAAACATTTGTTCTGGCATTTTGCAGTTACAGGTAGATAGTTTCGTAGGCTTCCCGATCGCCTCCCCTTGCCCCGTGGCACCCCCCTTCCTCTCTCGATGAACAGTGGTTGGAACAAAGACTACTAGAACTTATGGTAATATTGCGCGTGTGTGTGTTGATTTTAGTTGGTTTTGTTCGCTACAATTTGAAAGGCCTTTCTACTTGATGCCCAGTTCCTTGAGTTCGGTTTCCTCGTCGACAGAGTCCTCATCGTCTGAACCATGCACCGATGGAGCTGGAGTGGTGTGGCCTGGCAATAAAAAAGAATAGTTTTTTATTGGATAATGGTTGTAAAAGTCGGGTGATCGGTCAGTAAGGGTTTCTTTATCTTTATGTGAGTTATACTAGCTTATTTTGTATTTTTTTTTTAATATTAACCTGGTCTAAAAGTGTACAACGAAGTGTTTTCCAGATGCTTATCAGTAATTGCATACAGTATTTACACAGCATTTACTAAAATTAGCTTTAAATGCATCTCAAAATAGAATAAATCATTGCTTACTTTCAGACATCAAACACATTCCCTTTTATTTCCGGAATTAAAACTATTTATAAACATTTTTACAGGGACTTTATATTCTATAAAAACATCTTTGGAATGTCAGGAACTGGATATATTTCAAAATTAAAATGAAATGCCTAATAAAAGATTTAAAAAATTAATCTTTGGAATTATCATTTAGCTAAAATTCGAACTCTAAGAGATTCACTGAGCAATCCCCCTACTCATGATCTTCCTTCCACTTACGCGATGAGGTGGGGCTTGGCGGTTCGCTGTGCGGTCGCGAGAACATCAAGTTGTTGCGCGATCCATACAGTGACAGCTCATCCACATAGTCCGGATAGACGGCCTGCAAGGCCTTAACCCTGGCCTGTCTGTAGTACTGCAAATATCATGAAAAAGTTCAATTAAAATGGCAAAATTAAACATCGAGCTATACTAACAATGCCCAGGGTGCGCCAGTCGAGCAGATCGCTGAGTCGCTCGGTGCGATTGCGCTGGATGATGCGCTGACGGCGATTGAGGCGCGAGAACTCCATCATGAAGCTGGACAGCTGCTGGACGCTGTTCTCCAGTCCAATGTAGCGGCGATCCACGATGTAGATGCCATAGGACTTGGGATCGCTGATGTGCTCCTGCATAAAGCACCCAAAGCCAGACAGATTGGTGGTCACACTGGGAATACCCATTACCGTGCACTCGGCGGGTGTGTATCCCCAGGGCTCGTAGTACGAGGGGAAAACACCCAAGTGGCAGCCACGGACAAACTCCTCGTAGTCAATGCCAAACAGAGGGTTCGTGGAGGTGAGGAACTCCGGATGGAAGACCATTTTCACGCGATCGTGCACCGAGTTGAACAGATGACAGCGTCGGATCGAGGCCAACACGGGATCATTCCAGTCATCGGCCACATTGTGTGTGGTAACCGGTGGCATCGAGTCACGTTGCATGGCGAACATGCAGCGCTTGATCTTCACAAGATCATCCTTCTGCAGCAGATCGTCGGCATTGGGAATACTGCCCTTGAGGCAAGTATCGAACATCCGCTTGCCCACCGCCTGCTGGACGTTGTTGATGGTGTCGCGGAGCTGCTTGATCACCGCATGGCCACGCAGCGAGTCCACATTGAAGTTGTTCGTCTTGGTGGGGAAGATCAGGAAGGCCACCACCGTGGTGTCCGGCTTTTCGTGCTTCAACATGGCATTCAAACGGGCCAGGGACTCGATGAAGATGTCAGCGCCCTTATTGCCAAACTCGTAGCGACCGGCAATGAAGAAGTACAGGGTCTTGTCCAGATCAAAGTCCATGTGGCTACAGGGAAAAGGAAATGCTTTAAATTGGCACATATTCAAAGAAACTATAAACCTAAAACAGTATCTAAAAGATAATCTGGGTATGTACAATAGTTTCCCTTTAATTCTGATAGCACACACCTGTTTACAGGTGTTTCCCTTTTATTCTGATACCACACACCTGCTTACAGGTAATTTTAGCTTGCGAAGAAGTCACAGAATGTAATCAATTTTGCTATAACAAGTCTGGTTGGTAACTTATAATATAAACAAGTAGTTTCCATGCTATTAAATCTCATTCTATGATTGGATTCACTTTAAATTCTAAATCATATAATCATGCCTTTAGATTACAGATTGTCATGTTTTCAATCGATCGATTAACCTTAACTCAAGGGTGAACATTCCACATGGAAGATGCGACCACATTTCCGCATAGGATTTACGTAAGCTGTCCTCTAAGTTCGAAAAATCTATGCTCAAAAAAAGGTGATATGTAACCTCTTTGATTAATGATTTACTCTAACATTTTAAGCATACAAATTGCAGAGGTTAACTCTCCATTTACTCCATAACTCACCCATAGAAATGTCCCCGCACAAACTCGTTGATCTTCTCCTTGGCCACTGCATGCAAATTCTGGAACTCGTGGATGGCCGAGAACTTCTTAACGTTCAGGCCATTGGGCGTGATGATGTCCGGCTTGCGCTTGAGCAGATGCTCCGCCTCGTAGCCCGTAATCTCCGAGACGGTGGTGAAGACATGAGCCAAGTGAGTGGCACCGCGTTCCAGGCAATAGCGATGGTAGATCTGACGCTTGCCCGCCTCCTCGTCCACCGCAAACTTATCCAGATTGTTGTAGAAATCGGTGTTGCCAGCACACAAATAACGTCCCAACAAGGTGGCATGCGTGGTGAACACAGTGGCGATCTCCACCAGGCGAGTGCGAAGAACAATTAAGGCCACGCCCGCTTGCCACTCGTGGAAATGGGCCACAATCCTGGGGGCATTGAGCTCATTGTTTTGGGAATAGGTCACGGCAAAGTTGCGGAACTCCTCCAGGAACTCGGCGATCATGAAGCCCAGGATAATGGCATCGTTAGTCTCGATATCCAAATGAGGTATTCCAATATGGCACTTCTCCCACATCTCCGATTTGAACTGATCCAGCTTCCAGGCGGCGGAGCCAATATCGAAGAGGATGAGCTGCGGATTGCCATCCACCAGCCAGCGACCAGTGTGGATTTTGTAGCCACGTGATCGCATAGAGTTCACCGCGTCCAAGAGGGGATTTCCCCTCGGAAACTCCATCTCCTCCATCTCAGTGCGGGCACAGCTCTCCTTGTAGGGACCCATCATGCACAGCTGCTCGCCCATCTCCTCGGTGGACACATAGGCCTTGGACCGGATAACCGTGTAAATGCCGCCCACCTTGTTGGCCACCTCCCATGCCACCTCAAAGTTCCAGCGATTCTCCCGGGAGGCGATGTCACCCCGGTCGAAGTAATCCTTCAGGTCCGCCCCGGACTCCACTCTCGAAAAGCGACGATTCATCTGTGAAAAAAGGAAGGAAACCGTATAACAATTAGTAAAGTTAAGAGTTTAGTTTGTATTTAATTGACTGATCCCACTTTTAGGGCGTAGGAGGTGCTTTCGTTGTCCTCAAAACGATAGGACTGTTGTCTCCGCATCGGCATGATATGCTGGGGAACTGTTACAATCTAGGCGCCGGCGATCTATAGACTAAACCTCTCCGCTGAGGCTCTCGTTGCGGACTGATAGTGTCAACTAAATTTAGCCACCGGCTTGACCCACATTACAAGCTACGAATTCTTATCAATACACTCTCGTACACAGCCCAAAAAGTGCATAATTTTGCACATTAAAATGATTAGCTTTAAATTCAATGAATGCTTTTAAAAATATACCTTCCTGAGACTTTTGTTTTTTTTTGCTTAAAACATGGATGGGCATTGCTTTTTACAATGGGAGCTGTTTCACGTTCGCTCGATTTCAAATTCTCCAAAATCCCAATCACCAAAACATAACAGAACGAGCTCTAAACCTGAAAGACCCCTTGTTTCTCACAGTGCAACGATTGCTCTTGCTGTTGTAGTTGTTGGACTGGTCATTGTCATCACACGCCGGTTCACTCGTTGCATCACCACGCAGCGAGGTGCGATCGATCCGCTATCAGGCGAATGCAATTGCATCGGTGCAGTTTACGGCCTGATAAGGCCGGAATCCGGAGCTATGCGACAGCACCCGTCCCTGTTCCTGTCCTGTCCCTGACACTCGGTCGCGGGCACATGCATTTATGTACGTGCCGAGCGCCATAAGCCATATGCCATTTGCCATTTGCCATAGCCTATAGATGATCGGACGTTGGTCTGTCCATAAACCATTTTCAGGGTCTATTTTTGGATGTAGGAAATGGCCAACGATGAGTTTGCCAATTTCTTGGCAGGGAAATGTGCCAAATTTTGTTCATTAATAACGTCACAAATTAGGTGGGAAAACTTAACGCTAAATACTAATTTTTCAAAGTTTGGATACAAATTTCGCAAGTTAGAAAGGAACAAAGGAAAGTTTTCTAATGCTTGCTCGTTAATTATGTTTGTTTCAGAAGATAATACTTTTATTTTTATAAGTTTTAAAAGAGATATTTTTATTTCTCTCTGGAATACTTCCTGTTCACATTCACCAAAAAGTATGCAATGTTTTCCCATCCGAATTGTTTGTTGAGACAAACTTAATTAAATTCAAATATTAATAATAGTTTTAGAAGTGAAGAATTTTTCATTTTCCGATGGTAAATGTGTAATTTAGTTTTCAAGCCAATATACATTTATTCTATTTCTATTAATTGAAATTTTAGCACTCATGTGCTGGCCATTTAATTGGCTTTGTTCGGAACGACCTTGACGAAGAACCAATTATGGCCGAGCCTATGTAATATCTGAACACTCAAACAAACAAATAACTCTCACTAAAATCGCCATTTAATGTATTATTTAAGCCAATAACAAGGGGCACACACCCACCAATTATCTTATCTGTGTTCATATCATAAATTTTAGTTGGCTTGACAGTTGCAACTATAACAAGCCCTTTCTAATTTTTCACATCGGTCAGGAATTTGGAAAAATTAAATCAACAACATTTTATCAAGTTTAAGCCTAAAAAATCTTTGGAAGGTTTTTAAATTTAAATTTATTTTCTTTTATTTTTAAAAATATGGGTTTTCTTTAATAAAAACTGGAAATGAATGCATTATTTTCCTATATAAACTTGACATAAAATCTATGTAACATTTTTCACTGATATCAATCAATAATATATTCTATTTGCTCCTCTCTTAACACACCCACTAACTATTAAGCTAATAGTATTAGCTATCTAATCTCTGTTGGCATTAATAAATATTTTTTATTTTAACACTCGTACTTTGATACACTTGCAGCCGCCAGAGGGCGTATTCGGCTGTTAAGAAAAAAAAAAAAAGATCTTTTCGTCATCACTCAAGTGCACTTCTCTCTCACTCCCACACCTTTGACTCGGAACTTTGTTTGAAAACAATTAACGCAGCAATGCAAGAAAAAGTAAAAGTGGTATTTGGCAACTACAGGCGAATTCTCTCACAATTGCCTCATCAATTTCTTCTTACACTTGATAATTCTTAATTGAGGAATGGGAGGTGAAAATTAAGGCTCTGTCGTCCCCTCTCGCTCGCACAAAGACACGCGCTGCTGCAACACAACTCCAACAACAAGAAGCGGCAGCTGAGAGACCTCAAGTGCGCCTGTGTTCGTGTGTGTGTGTGTGTGGCAGAGATATTTTTTCATTGCCAGAGCGGCGGCAGCTAAAAGTCAAATAAAGGTCAGTGGCAGTGCTGCCGCGGCGACGTCGCTGCGAGCAGAACATTAAAAATTATTCACCATTGTTGGTATAGTTTATTCTTGCTCCCCTTTTTGTTATTGTTTTTACTGTTTCAACCCGCTCAACAAGTTTTAAACTTGATAATTTTGTTGCTGCAGTTTCTGAGAGAGAGGGAAGCAATGGAGGAGAGCGCAAGGAATTGGATTTCCTTTTGTTGTAGTTGTGGCGTTTTTTGCAAGCGGCCGGCGCATTGATAAGGCCGCTTATCACCGCTTTTTGTTTATGTTTCACGTTTATCACTTTTCCAGGCAGGTAGTGCAAAATCTATGTTTAAACATGTATGTTTGTGCGTTTCCGTATGGCGTCCGCTTGGCGCCAATTGCAAATTGCAGCAAACAGCCGCTGATAACGCAATTTGTTTATATTTGCCTGTGTGTGTGGGAGTACTTTTCAAGTAAATTGGCACGCGCGCAGCTTTTCATTATATTTCCTAAAATTCACCTTAAAGCTACAGCAGTCGCTGTTGTTGGCAACACGAAACAAAACGAACAACTGAAAAAGAACTTGAAAACAAAAAGAAAATCCATGGGCACCCTGGGAGAGGATGGCCGATGTTGTTGTTGTTGCAGAGTGGGAGTTTGCGCAGAGGGAGAGGAAAGCAGAGAGCAAAGAGGAGAGCGCAAAGGTAGACGGTGTGACCGTCCATCGAGCGGCTTAAAATACTGATTGGAAGTAGATAAAAAGGAACGTAAAATAAGAAAGTAAATAGGTTGCGGGAACTCCCGCCTTTCTTTCATTTCAAATGTTTTGAAAGTAGGCTATCTTTTTAAATAAAATTTAATTTATAAAGCTGCATATTTTTAGAAATACACACAACGGGAACCAATTCTTGACTGATATCCAATGCGCCTGGTGATCGAGAACATTTAGCTTTTTCTAAACTCAACTTGTTTGAAAATTATCAGGGGAGGCAAGGACCCATTAAGCCTGTAGGTATTCGTCAGGGAACTCGATATCACTATTAATAGGGATATTTAATAAATGATATTTATTAAGAATATAAAGTTATTGAATACTCCAGTGGCTTGTGGTTTGATACCAATATTAACGGGGCACCAGCTAGAATTCCCACGGCCATCTCCAAATACCATCTCCGATCGCAAAGGTCACATCTTCCGCCTAGATGCAGCACGCAGCCGCATAGATATCCTTGATAGCCACGCAGCAGATCCCGATGAGGAGCAGAAAGACTAATGAGGATTCCATGGTGAGATGTCAGCAGCAGAGTAATAAGTTTCCTCAGCGCTATTCGAATTTATATCCGCCAATTGAGAATAATTTAGCTGAGATAGTACTTTCTGGGAAAGTTATTGAGAAAAACAATAGCTTTTAGTTCCAATAAATTGTGCAATTGTTCCTCTTGTTCCTCTTACTGCCCATTAAAAATTGTTAAAACACCATTGTATCTTATGGATTTTGGATCTAAGAACATAAATGCAAACAACCACATTGACTGTATAATAATGTCCATAAGGGTGTGTTAAACATTAAAGTACTTTATCTAAAAATAACGACGTATTAACCATGACTTACAGCTAACGTTAAATTAAGCATTTCGACGGAGTCGCCACAGAATTGCAGGGATCTGAACCCCAGGTGAGTTTATAAGCCCAACCCCATTCCGGGTTCCACCCTCCGGACCGGACCTCTTCGTTATTTACACGGAGTGTCAGCGCTAAGGACTTCAGCGTGGACACTTGAAGTGGCCAGCGCGCGTCCAATCACAGAGCAAAACAATAATTGTTTACAAATTGTTAACACGCTCGGCAATAGCGGTATGTGATTGTCACTTTTGACGCGCAACGCCTCTGCCGGGAACGTCTCTGGCAAACAGAAAACCACAAATCACGCTTGGGGCACAATGCACTCCTACACTTTAGAAATTTTGTATAAAAAAATTATGTTGAGCTTTCTCGAGCTTCTTAAACCTAAATCATAAATAAACCAGCTTTATTTATTGGAAATCCTTCTTTACTACTGTTGCCTAAAGTCCTCGTCTTTTTGGCACAAATACTTTTTCTAAGTGTATCTGGTTTGCATATCCTTTGCGGCACAGGACATCCGGTTCGCATATAAAACCGCCAATAGTCGTAAGCGCCTGATTCAGTCGGACGCTACTCTCATTGGCAGCAACGGTGGCCATGTCCAGTATTATTAGTGCCTGCTCCGTGTGCGGCGATCAGAGTTCCGGGAAGCACTACGGCGTGTCCTGCTGCGATGGGTGTTCCTGCTTTTTCAAGCGAAGCGTGAGACGGGGCAGCAGCTACTCCTGCATTGCCCTCGCCGGGAACTGTGTGGTGGACAAGGCGAGAAGGAACTGGTGCCCCTCCTGCCGCTTTCAGCGATGTCTGGCCGTTGGTATGAACGCTGCCGCCGTCCAAGAGGAGCGGGGTCCCCGTAACCAGCAGGTGACCCTCTATCGCGGCACCCGGAGGAATCCTTCGCAGCCCCAGCCCACGACATCCTCTTCGCCGCACTCACAGGCGCTACATTTTCAGATCCTCGCCCAGATTTTGGTCACTTGCCTCCGTCAGGCGAAGGCCAATGAGCAGTTTGCGCTGCTGGAGCGCTGCCAGCAGGATGCTATCCTGCAGGTGGTGTGGAGCGAGGTATTCGTCCTGCGTGCCTCCCACTGGTCGTTAGATATCAGCTCGATGGTCGAGGGATGCGGCGATGACCAGCTGAAGCGGCTTATCTTCGAGGCCCAGCAACTGAGGGCCGACGTGCTGGAACTGAACGTCTTGGAGACGCTCATCCTGTGCCGGAAGGGTAAGGCTATAGGGTTGTGCTAAAAAATATGTACAATTTTTACATTTCTTTCAAGAAATCAAGAAAAATTACACTAAGTTTAGGTTGATTTACCTAGAAACCATCTCTGTTTTCTAGCGTACGTTTCCTTAATCCTAATACTTGTGTGTTTTTCAGAATTGGCTCTCAGTGCGGAATATGCCGTAATTCTGGGAAGTCACTCGAATGCTGCTCTGGTGTCCTTGGCTCGATACACACTGCAGCAGTCAAACTACTTGCGCTTTGGACAGCTTCTTCTAGGCCTGAGACAACTCTGCCTGCGACGCTTCGACTGCGCCTTGTCCTGCATGTTTCGCACCGTGGTTTTCGATTTATTAAAGACACTATGAGCATGTTCCTAATAAATATAATAATATAAAGCAAATAAGGTAAAGTGAAAAATATAGACTTGATCTAAAATTGATTTGTCCTTCACACAAATTTGTTTGATCATGTCATAAAAGCTTTCGTTACCCGAAAGTTACATGCCCAGAAGAGTTATTCTTTATAGTTTTAAAGATCATTTTTAAGCGTTTTTCATTAAATAAAAACTAAACAACAATTTGCGCGAAACGCAACGTCATTGACCAGTTCAAATTAGACATTTACGCCGCCTCCGATTTTTGTCGTTTTTAATGCGCCGTCGCCGAATCACGAAAATATCGGCGCGGTGGCCGCAGAGTTCGGCGCCATAGCATTTCTTGGGTGTTCTTACTGACTAACTATCGCAAAACGACTGAAACTACCGCCGATATATGTATTTAAACGTATACGGAACAACCCAAAAAGATTCGGCTGCTGAATTTGCAAACAGCTGATTAGAACGGCTCTCTGTTTTTGTAAACAATTGGGGGAAAATGCCATTGAAAATCAAGAAAGTAAAAAGGTTTAAGCTGGTAACAACATATCTAAGTAAGAACAAATGTTATTTCAAATCCGTTTTTCCTTAAAAATTCTCTCTGTGTAGGACTCTTTGTGAGGTTCTAGAATGGAGAATCTTCATCTTTTTAACATGTGGAGTGTCCGATAGTCCATAGTCCATCCATAGTTCTAGTTCTAGTTCATAATTCTAGTGATGTCAGTTATAGTTTTCCAAATTTCCATAGTTAAAACACAATATTTTTGTATCAATTTATTTGTATCACAATGGAGATGGCGCTCCTCGAATAAGACAGTAATAAGACACTATGCCAATAAATGGACGAAGTTGTCATCTTGTCAATCTGAACCTAGTAAAAGTTGTAAGCCAAAAAATTTCCCGTTGAACTTTTGTGTACTCGCGCAGTTTCAATTTCTATTTCGATTTTCAGTTATAGTTTTCCAAATTTTCTAAACTATGGAAAACACAATATTTTTGTATCAACAATTTTTATATCACAATGGAGAAAAAATTCTTCTATTTCATTTTATTGGGGTCTTGGGGTGCCTGTTGCAACCACTGTTCTCTTTCTGTTCACTGTTCTTTTTTTCTTCAATTTCTATTGAGATAAATTCCAATTGGGTAATTTTCTATTAAACGGGCCCCTTCAAATAAATTAAAAAAAAAAAAAAAAATATAGGGGGTGCTTCAACTTACATTTGGGTGTAAAAATTATGTTGGGGACGCTCTTAGTTTAGTCACAATAAATCTTTAAAGTTTAGCCTAATTCCCATACAAAATGTGTAGCAAACACGCACACAGACAAATGATGAATACACAAAATTCAAGCGCCTGTCTGTGTATCGTCGCGGTACAGTGGGCTGTGAAGTTTAAAATTTTTGTTAAATTATGCTTAGCGTAAATACTATATACGAGTATGTCGACACTTATTATAAATAAAACAAAAAGTTGACAACCTAAAATACGTAGTAATTAACGACTTTTCAATATTAAGACGTACATTTAAGTATAAAAATTATATATCTTTTATAGTAAAGAGCATACAGTTTGATGAGGTAAGAGAATAATTTTTCTTCCATTATGATAACAGGTATATGTCCCACTTGAAAATAACTTTCTTAATAATTTTGTATTTTTTGGTTTACTTCATGCATGAAAAAAAATTCATGCATGAAAAAAATTCATGCATGAAAAAATTCATGCATGAAAAAAATTCATGCATGAAAAAAAATTCATGCATGAAAAAAATTCGTGCATGAAAAAAAAATCATGCATGAAAAAAAATTCATGCATGAAAAATTTTCATGCATGAAAAAAATTCATGCATGAAAAAAAATTCATGCATGAAAAAAATTCATGCATGAAAAAATTCATGCATGAAAAAAAATTCATGCATGAAAAAAAATGCATGCATGAAAAAAAAATGCATGCATGAAAAAAATGCATGCATGAAAAAATTCATGCATGAAAAAAATTCATGCATGAAAAAAATTCATGCATGAAAAAAATTCATGCATGAAAAAAAATTCATGCATGAAAAAAAATCATGCATGAAAAAAAATTCATGCATGAAAAAAAATTCATGCATGAAAAAAATTCATGCATGAAAAAATTCATGCATGAAAAAATTCATGCATGAAAAAAATTCATGCATGAAAAAAATTCATGTATGAAAAAAAATTCATGCATGAAAAAAATCATGCATGAAAAAAAAATCATGTATGAAAAAAATTCATGTTTGAAAAAAAATTCATGCATGAAAAAAATTCATGCATGAAAAATTTTCATGCATGAAAAAAATTCATGCATGAAAAAAAATTCATGCATGAAAAAAATTCATGCATGAAAAAAATTCATGCATGAAAAAAATTCATGCATGAAAAAAATTCATGCATGAAAAAAATTCATGCATGAAAAAAATTCATGCATGAAAAAAAATTCATGCATGAAAAAAATTCATGCATGAAAAAAAATTCATGCATGAAAATAATTCATGCATGAAAAATAATTCATGCATGAAAAAAATTCATGCATGAAAAAAATTCATGCATGAAAAAAATTCATGCATGAAAAAAAATTCATGCATGAAAAAAATTCATGCATGAAAAAAATTCATGCATGAAAAAATTCATGCATGAAAAAATTCATGCATGAAAAATTTTCATGCATGATTAAAATTCATGCATGAAAAAATTCATGCATGAAAAAAAAATCATGCATGAAAAAAATTCATGCATGAAAAAAAATTCATGCATGAAAAAAATTCATGCATGAAAAAAATTCATGCATGAAAAAAATTAATGCATGAAAAAAATTCATGCATGAAAAAAATTCATGCATGAAAAAAAATTCATGCATGAAAAAAATTCATGCATGAAAAATTTTCATGCATGAAAAAAATTCATGCATGAAAAATTTTCATGCATGAAAATTTTCATGCATGAAAAATTTTCATGCATGAAAAAATTCATGCATGAAAAAATTCATGCATGAAAAAAATCATGCATGAAAAAAAATTCATGCATGAAAAAAATTCATGCATGAAAAAAAATTCATGCATGAAAAAATTCATGCATGAAAAAAATTCATGCATGAAAAAATTCATGCATGAAAAAAATTCATGCATGAAAATTTTCATGCATGAATTTTTTTCATGCATGAATTTTTTTTCATGCATGAAAAATTTTCATGCATGAATTTTTTTCTTGCATGAATTTTTTTCATGCATGAATTTTTTTCATGCATGAAAATTTTTCATCGATGAAAAAAATTTTTATGATGAAAAAATTCATCGATGAAAAAGAATTCATCGATGAAAAATATTCATCGATGCCAAAATTCATCGATGAATTTTTTTCATAAGTGAATATTTTTCACCTGTGAATCCTCAAGGAATCCTCGATCCAGGAATCCTTGAGGAATTCTCAATGAATCCTCAAGGAATCATCGGAGGAATCATCGGAGGAATCATCGGAGGAATCATCGGAGGAATTTCCGAGGAAATTAGTCACTTTTATAGGTCAGCAGTTGCTAGAACCAGTTGGGAATTATAGTATAGTATAGAAAGCAGTATGAGAGATGGAGTGAAAGCGGAGAAATTGAAAGAAAGATGTTTTGGCGGGAGAGAGAGCTGCTGAATGGCAGCTGCAGGGGGGTATAAAAGAGCGAGGCCTTGAGGGTTCCTCGAATCATCGGAGGAATCATCGGAGGAATCATCGGAGGAATCATCGGAGGAATTTCCGAGGAAATTAGTCACTATTATAGGTCAGCAGTTGCTAGAACCAGTTGGGAATTATAGTATAGTATAGAAAGCAGTATGAGAGAGGGAATGAAAGCGGAGAAATTGAGAGAAAGAAGTTTTGGCGGGAGAGAGAGCTGCTGAATGGAAGCTGCAGCTGGGGCAGGTCGTGAGGCGGGGCAGTCTGTTGGGGAGTTTTGTAGCAGTGGCCGCAGAGGCTGCAGCGGCAGTCCAGAAGGCAGCAGAGGAGGAGGGCAGCTGAGGAGGCAGCAGTCCAAGCGGAGCGTAAGCGCGGCGTGATCACCCAGACGGCGTTGGCCGGCGAGTCGGGCGTGCAATAGTTGTTAGAGATAGGGCGTATTGTGCCCCGCTTAGGGCATGAGTGGTGGAAAAGAGGTGAAAGTCCCATTAAAAATATATATTTACATTACTCAAATCTAATCCCCGGAGTTCTTATTTTGGCACAGCGCCAACAAATATAAATTGTTTGCAGCGAGTCCTGAACGAAACTGAGCTGTTCCGCCCCCGCCAAACACAAATATTTAAAATTTGTTTAATTAGTTTCAAAATTGACACGCTGCTTATTTTGCCTTTTTAAATTTTTCAGCTAAGTGCCGATTTTCAAACTAATTAAAAACTTTTTAAATATTTTTGTTTTGCGGGGGCGGAACAGCTCAGTCTCGTCCAGGATTCGCTGCGATTAGTAGTGTAACGGTCTCCCAAATCTATGGAGTTCCGTTCTACAGCATCAACAGCGCAACAGCATAACAGTAGGATCAGCAGGAGCGGCGGCAAACAATTGCTTTAAGCTTATTCTCAGAAGAAAAAATTCTCTTATTTCATTTCAATTGGAATTTATCTCAATAGAAATAGAAGAAAAAAAGAACAGTGAACAGACAGAGAACAGAGGTTGCAACAGGCACCCCAAGACCCCAATAGAATGAAATAGAAGAATTTTTTCTCCATTGTGATATAAAAATTGTTGATACAAAAATATTGTGCTTTCCATAGTTAAGAAAATTTGGAAAACTATAAACTATGAAAATCGAAATTGAAATTGAAACTGCGGCAAACAAGCAGAAGAAATTATTCTATTTCATTTCAATTGGAATTTATCTCAATAGAAATAAAAGATAAAATTCTTCTAATACAAACTACATTTCTTTGCAGAGTTATAAGCGCAAATATTTCGGACACTCCACATAATACAAGTAAAATATATATTCATGATGCAGACTGAAACCTCACAAAGAGTCATACACAGAGAGAATTTTTGAGGAAAAACGGATTTGAAATAAGCAAATTCATGCATGAAAATTTTTCATGCATGAACATTTTTCATGCATGAATTTTTTTCATGCATGAATTTTTTTCATGCATGAATTTTTTTCCATGCATGCATTTTTTCATGCATGAATTTTTTCATGCATGAACATTTTTCATGCATGAATTTTTTTCATGCATTAATTTTTTTCATGCATGAATTTTTTTCATGCATGAATTTTTTTCATGCATGAATTTTTTCATGCATGAATTTTTTTCATGCATGAATTTTTTCATGCATGAATTTTTTTCATGCATGAATTTTTTTTCATGCATGAATTTTTTTCATGCATGAATTTTTTTCATGCATGAATTTTTTTCATGCATGAATTTTTCATGCATGAATTTTTTCATGCATGAATTTTTTTTCATGCATGAATTTTTTCATGCATGAATTTTTTCATGCATGAATTTTTTTCATGCATGAATTTTTTTCATGCATGAATTTTTTTCATGCATGAATTTTTTTCATGCATGAATTTTTTCATGCATGAATTTTTTTCATGCATGAATTTTTTTCATGCATGAATTTTTTCATGCATGAATTTTTTTCATGCATGAATTTTTTCACGCATGAATTTTTTTCATGCATGAATTTTTTTCATGCATGAATTTTTTCACGCATGAATTTTTTCATGCATGAATTTTTTCATGCATAAAAATTTTCATGCATGAATTTTTTTCATGCATGAATTTTTTTTCATGCATGAAAAATTTTCATGCATGCATTTTTTTCTTGCATGAATTTTTTTTCATGCATGAATTTTTTTCATGCATGAAAATTTTTTATCGATGAAAAAAAATTATATGATGAAAAAATTCATCGATGAAAAAGAATTCATCGATGAAAAATATTCATCGATGCCAAAATTCATCGATGAATTTTTTTCATAAGTGAATATTTTTCACCTGTGAATCCTCAAGGAATCCTCGATTCAGGAATCCTTGAGGAATTCTCAATGAATCCTCAAGGAATCATCGGAGGAATTTCCGAGGAAATTAGTCACTTTTATAGGTCAGCAGTTGCTAGAACCAGTTGGGAATTATAGTATAGTATAGAAAGCAGTATGAGAGATGGAGTGAAAGCGGAGAAATTGAAAGAAAGATGTTTTGGCGGGAGAGAGAGCTGCTGAATGGCAGCTGCAGGGGGGTATAAAAGAGCGAGGCCTTGAGGGTTCCTCGAATCATCGGAGAAATCATCGGAGGAATCATCGGAGGAATTTCCGAGGAAATTAGTCACTATTATAGGTCAGCAGTTGCTAGAACCAGTTGGGAATTATAGTATAGTATAGAAAGCAGTATGAGAGAGGGAATGAAAGCGGAAAAATTGAGAGAAAGAAGTTTTGGCGGGAGAGAGAGCTGCTGAATGGCAGCTGCAGGGGGGTATAAAAGAGCGAGGCCTTGAGGGTTCCTCGAATCATCGGAGAAATCATCGGAGAAATCATCGGAGGAATCATCGGAGGAATCATCGGAGGAATCATCGGAGGAATCATCGGAGGAATCATCGGAGGAATCATCGGAGGAATTTCCGAGGAAATTAGTCACTATTATAGGTCAGCAGTTGCTAGAACCAGTTGGGAATTATAGTATAGTATAGAAAGCAGTATGAGAGATGGAGTGAAAGCGGAGAAATTGAAAGAAAGATGTTTTGGCGGGAGAGAGAGCTGCTGAATGGCAGCTGCAGGGGGGTATAAAAGAGCGAGGCCTTGAGGGTTCCTCGAATCATCGGAGAAATCATCGGAGAAATCATCGGAGGAATCATCGGAGGAATCATCGGAGGAATCATCGGAGAAATCATCGGAGAAATCATCGGAGGAATCATCGGAGGAATCATCGGAGGAATCATCGGAGGAATCATCGGAGGAATCATCGGAGGAATCATCGGAGGAATTTCCGAGGAAATTAGTCACTATTATAGGTCAGCAGTTGCTAGAACCAGTTGGGAATTATAGTATAGTATAGAAAGCAGTATGAGAGAGGGAATGAAAGCGGAGAAATTGAGAGAAAGAAGTTTTGGCGGGAGAGAGAGCTGCTGAATGGAAGCTGCAGCAGGGGCAGGTCGTGAGGCGGGGCAGTCTGTTGGGGAGTTTTGTAGCAGTGGCCGCAGAGGCTGCAGCGGCAGTACAGAAGGCAGCAGAGGAGGAGGGCAGCTGAGGAGGCAGCAGTCCAAGCGGAGCGTAAGCGCGGCGTGATCACCCAGACGGCGTTGGCCGGCGAGTCGGGCGTGCAATAGTTGTTAGAGATAGGGCGTATTGTGCCCCGCTTAGGGCATGAGTGGTGGAAAAGAGGTGAAAGTCCCATTAAAAATATATATTTACATTACTCAAATCTAAGCCCCGGAGTTCTTATTTTGGCACAGCGCCAACAAATATAAATTGTTTGCAGCGAGTTCTGAACGAAACTGAGCTGTTCCGCCCCCGCCAAACACAAATATTTAAAATTTTTTTAATTAGTTTCAAAATTGACACGCTGCTTATTTTGCCTTTTTAAATTTTTCAGCTAAGTGCCGATTTTCAAACTAATTAAAAACTTTTTAAATATTTTTGTTTTGCGGGGGCGGAACAGCTCAGTCTCGTCCAGGATTCGCTGCGATTAGTAGTGTAACGGTCTCCCAAATCTATGGAGTTCCGTTCTACAGCATCAACAGCGCAACAGCATAACAGTAGGATCAGCAGGAGCGGCGGCAAACAATTGCTTTAAGCTTATTCTCAGAAGAAAAAATTCTCTTATTTCATTTCAATTGGAATTTATCTCAATAGAAATAGAAGAAAAAAAGAACAGTGAACAGACAGAGAACAGAGGTTGCAACAGGCACCCCAAGACCCCAATAGAATGAAATAGAAGAATTTTTTCTCCATTGTGATATAAAAATTGTTGATACAAAAATATTGTGCTTTCCATAGTTAAGAAAATTTGGAAAACTATAAACTATGAAAATCGAAATTGAAATTGAAACTGCGGCAAACAAGCAGAAGAAATTATTCTATTTCATTTCAATTGGAATTTATCTCAATAGAAATAAAAGATAAAATTCTTCTAATACAAACTACATTTCTTTGCAGAGTTATAAGCGCAAATATTTCGGACACTCCACATAATACAAGTAAAATATATATTCATGATGCAGACTGAAACCTCACAAAGAGTCATACACAGAGAGAATTTTTGAGGAAAAACGGATTTGAAATAAGCAAATTCATGCATGAAAATTTTTCATGCATGAAAATTTTTCATGCATGAATTTTTTTCATGCATGAATTTTTTTTCATGCATGAATTTTTTTTCCATGCATGCATTTTTTTTATGCATGAATTTTCATGCATGAAAAAAAATTCATGCATGAAAAAATTCATGCATGAAAATTTTCATGCATGAAAAAATTCATGCATGAAAAAATTCATGCATGAAAAAAATTCATGCATGAAAAAATTCATGCATGAAAAAAATTCATGCATGAAATAATTCATGCATGAAAAAAAATTCATGCATAAAAAAATTCATGCATGAAAAAATTCATGCATGAAAAAAAATCATGCATGAAAAAAATTCATGCATGAAAAATTTTCATGCATGAAAAAAATTCATGCATGAAAAATTTTCATGCATGAAAAATTTTCATGCATGAAAAAATTCATGCATGAAAAAATGCATGCATGAAAAAAATTCATGCATGAAAAAAATTCATGCATGAAAAAATTCATGCATGAAAAAATTCATGCATGAAAAAAATTCATGCATGAAAAATTTTCATGCATGAAAAAAATTCATGCATGAAAAAATTCATGCATGAAAAAAATTCATGCATGAAAAAAATTCATGCATGAAAAAATTCATGCATGAAAAAAATTCATGCATGAAAAAAATTCATGCATGAAAAAAATTCATGCATGATAAAAATTCATGCATGAAAAAATTCATGCATGAAAAAAATTCATGCATGAAAAAATTCATGCATGAAAAAAATTCATGCATGAAAAATTTTCATGCATGAAAAAAAATTCATGCATGAAAAAAATTCATGCATGAAAAAAATTCATGCATGAAAAAAATTCATGCATGAAAAAAATTCATGCATGAAAAAAATTCATGCATGAAAAAAATTCATGCATGAAAAAATTCATGCATGAAAAAAAATTCATGCATGAAAAAAATTCATGCATGAAAAAAAATTCATGCATGAAAAAAATTCATGCATGAAAAAATTTCATGCATGAAAAAATTCATGCATGAAAAAATTCATGCATGAAAAAAATTCATTCATGAAAAAAATTCATGCATGAAAAAAATTCATGCATGAAAAAAATTCATGCATGAAAAAATTCATGCATGAAAAAAAATTCATGCATGAAAAAAATTCATGCATGAAAATGCATGAAATAATTCATGCATGAAAAAAATTCATGCATGAAAAAATGCATGCATGAAAAAAATTCATGCATGAAAAAAAATTCATGCATGAAAAAAATTCATGCATGAAAAAAATTCATGCATGAAAAAATTCATGCATGAAAAAAATTCATGCATGAAAAAATTCATGCATGAAAAAATTCATGCATGAAAAAAAAATCATGCATGAAAAAAATTCATGCATGAAAAAAATTCATGCATGAAAAAAATTCATGCATGAAAAAAATTCATGCATGAAAAAAATCATGCATGAAAAAAATTCATGCATGAAAAAAATTCATGCATGAAAAAATTCATGCATGAAAAAAATTCATGCATGAAAAAAATTCATGCATGAAAAAATTCATGCATGAAAAAATTCATGCATGAAAAAAATTCATGCATGAAAAAATTCATGCATGAAAAATTTTCATGCATGAAAAAATTCATGCATGAAAAAATTCATGCATGAAAAAAAATTCATGCATGAAAAAAAATTCATGCATGAAAAAAAATTCATGCATGAAAAGTAATTCATGCATGAAAAATAATTCATGCATGAAAAAAATTAATGCATGAAAAAAATTCATGCATGAAAAAAATTCATGCATGAAAAAAAATTCATGCATGAAAAAAAATTCATGCATGAAAAATTTTCATGCATGAAAAAAATTCATGCATGAAAAATTTTCATGCATGAAAAATTTTCATGCATGAAAAAAATTCATGCATGAAAAAATTCATGCATGAAAAAAATTCATGCATGAAAAAAAATTCATGCATGAAAAAATTCATGCATGAAAAAAATTCATGCATGAAAAAATTCATGCATGAAAAAATTCATGCATGAAAAAATTCATGCATGAAAAAATTCATGCATGAAAATTTTTCATGCATGAATTTTTTTCATGCATGAATTTTTTTTTCATGCATGAAAAATTTTCATGCATGATTTTTTTTCTTGCATGAATTTTTTTCATGCATGAATTTTTTTCATGCATGAAAATTTTTCATCGATGAAAAAAATTATATGATGAAAAAATTCATCGATGAAAAGAATTCATCGATGAAAAATATTCATCGATGCCAAAATTCATCGATGAATTTTTTTCATAAGTGAATATTTTTCACCTGTGAATCCTCAAGGAATCCTCGATCCAGGAATCCTTGAGGAATTCTCAATGAATCCTCAAGGAATCATCGGAGGAATCATCGGAGGAATCATCGGAGGAATCATCGGAGGAATCATCGGAGGAATTTCCGAGGAAATTAGTCACTTTTATAGGTCAGCAGTTGCTAGAACCAGTTGGGAATTATAGTATAGTATAGAAAGCAGTATGAGAGAGGGAATGAAAGCGGAGAAATTGAGAGAAAGAAGTTTTGGCGGGAGAGAGAGCTGCTGAATGGCAGCTGCAGGGGGGTATAAAAGAGCGAGGCCTTGAGGGTTCCTCGAATCATCGGAGAAATCATCGGAGAAATCATCGGAGAAATCATCGGAGGAATCATCGGAGGAATCATCGGAGGAATCATCGGAGGAATCATCGGAGGAATCATCGGAGGAATCATCGGAGGAATCATCGGAGGAATCATCGGAGGAATTTCCGAGGAAATTAGTCACTATTATAGGTCAGCAGTTGCTAGAACCAGTTGGGAATTATAGTATAGTATAGAAAGCAGTATGAGAGATGGAGTGAAAGCGGAGAAATTGAAAGAAAGATGTTTTGGCGGGAGAGAGAGCTGCTGAATGGCAGCTGCAGGGGGGTATAAAAGAGCGAGGCCTTGAGGGTTCCTCGAATCATCGGAGAAATCATCGGAGAAATCATCGGAGAAATCATCGGAGGAATCATCGGAGGAATCATCGGAGGAATTTCCGAGGAAATTAGTCACTATTATAGGTCAGCAGTTGCTAGAACCAGTTGGGAATTATAGTATAGTATAGAAAGCAGTATGAGAGAGGGAATGAAAGCGGAGAAATTGAGAGAAAGAAGTTTTGGCGGGAGAGAGAGCTGCTGAATGGCAGCTGCAGGGGGGTATAAAAGAGCGAGGCCTTGAGGGTTCCTCAAATCATCGGAGAAATCATCGGAGAAATCATCGGAGGAATCATCGGAGGAATCATCGGAGGAATCATCGGAGGAATCATCGGAGGAATCATCGGAGGAATCATCGGAGGAATCATCGGAGGAATCATCGGAGGAATCATCGGAAATTAGTCACTATTATAGGTCAGCAGTTGCTAGAACCAGTTGGGAATTATAGTATAGTATAGAAAGCAGTATGAGAGAGGGAATGAAAGCGGAGAAATTGAGAGAAAGAAGTTTTGGCGGGAGAGAGAGCTGCTGAATGGAAGCTGCAGCTGGGGCAGGTCGTGAGGCGGGGCAGTCTGTTGGGGAGTTTTGTAGCAGTGGCCGCAGAGGCTGCAGCGGCAGTCCAGAAGGCAGCAGAGGAGGAGGGCAGCTGAGGAGGCAGCAGTCCAAGCGGAGCGTAAGCGCGGCGTGATCACCCAGACGGCGTTGGCCGGCGAGTCGGGCGTGCAATAGTTGTTAGAGATAGGGCGTATTGTGCCCCGCTTAGGGCATGAGTGGTGGAAAAGAGGTGAAAGTCCCATTAAAAATATATATTTACATTACTCAAATCTAAGCCCCGGAGTTCTTATTTTGGCACAGCGCCAACAAATATAAATTGTTTGCAGCGAGTTCTGAACGAAACTGAGCTGTTCCGCCCCCGCCAAACACAAATATTTAAAATTTTTTTAATTAGTTTCAAAATTGACACGCTGCTTATTTTGCCTTTTAAATTTTTCAGCTAAGTGCCGATTTTCAAACTAATTAAAAACTTTTTAAATATTTTTGTTTTGCGGGGGCGGAACAGCTCAGTCTCGTCCAGGATTCGCTGCGATTAGTAGTGTAACGGTCTCCCAAATCTATGGAGTTCCGTTCTACAGCATCAACAGCGCAACAGCATAACAGTAGGATCAGCAGGAGCGGCGGCAAACAATTGCTTTAAGCTTATTCTCAGAAGAAAAAATTCTCTTATTTCATTTCAATTGGAATTTATCTCAATAGAAATAGAAGAAAAAAAGAACAGTGAACAGACAGAGAACAGAGGTTGCAACAGGCACCCCAAGACCCCAATAGAATGAAATAGAAGAATTTTTTCTCCATTGTGATATAAAAATTGTTGATACAAAAATATTGTGCTTTCCATAGTTAAGAACATTTGGAAAACTATAAACTATGAAAATCGAAATTGAAATTGAAACTGCGGCAAACAAGCAGAAGAAATTATTCTATTTCATTTCAATTGGAATTTATCTCAATAGAAATAAAAGATAAAATTCTTCTAATACAAACTACATTTCTTTGCAGAGTTATAAGCGCAAATATTTCGGACACTCCACATAATACAAGTAAAATATATATTCATGATGCAGACTGAAACCTCACAAAGAGTCATACACAGAGAGAATTTTTGAGGAAAAACGGATTTGAAATAAGCAAATTCATGCATGAAAATTTTTCATGCATGAACATTTTTCATGCATGAATTTTTTTCATGCATGAATTTTTTTTCATGCATGAATTTTTTTTCCATGCATGCATTTTTTTCATGCATTAATTTTTTTCATGCATGAAAATTTTTCATGCATGAATTTTTTTTCATGCATTAATTTTTTTTCATGCATGAAAATTTTTCATGCATGAATTTTTTCATGCATGAATTTTTTCATGCATGAATTTTTTTTTCATGCATGAATTTTTTCATGCATGAATTTTTTTTCATGCATGAATATTTTTCATGCATGAATTTTTTTCATGCATGAATTTTTTCATGCATGAATTTTTTTCATGCATGAAAATTTTTCATGCATGAATTTTTTTCATGCATGAATTTTTTCATGCATGAATTTTTTCATGCATGAATTTTTTTCATGCATGAATTTTTTTCATGCATGAATTTTTTTTCATGCATGAATTTTTTTTCATGCATGAATTTTTTTCATGCATGAATTTTTTTCATGCATGAATTTTTTCATGCATGAATTTTTTTCATGCATGAATTTTTTCACGCATGAATTTTTTCATGCATGAATTTTTTTCATGCATGAATTTTTTCACGCATGAATTTTTTTCATGCATGAATTTTTTTTCATGCATGAAAATTTTTTATCGATGAAAAAAATTATATGATGAAAAAATTCATCGATGAAAAAGAATTCATCGATGAAAAATATTCATCGATGCCAAAATTCATCGATGAATTTTTTTCATAAGTGAATATTTTTCACCTGTGAATCCTCAAGGAATCCTCGATCCAGGAATCCTTGAGGAATTCTCAATGAATCCTCAAGGAATCATCGGAGGAATCATCGGAGGAATTTCCGAGGAAATTAGTCACTTTTATAGGTCAGCAGTTGCTAGAACCAGTTGGGAATTATAGTATAGTATAGAAAGCAGTATGAGAGATGGAGTGAAAGCGGAGAAATTGAAAGAAAGATGTTTTGGCGGGAGAGAGAGCTGCTGAATGTCAGCTGCAGGGGGGTATAAAAGAGCGAGGCCTTGAGGGTTCCTCGAATCATCGGAGAAATCATCGGAGAAATCATCGGAGGAATCATCGGAGGAATCATCGGAGGAATCATCGGAGGAATCATCGGAGGAATTTCCGAGGAAATTAGTCACTATTATAGGTCAGCAGTTGCTAGAACCAGTTGGGAATTATAGTATAGTATAGAAAGCAGTATGAGAGAGGGAATGAAAGCGGAGAAATTGAGAGAAAGAAGTTTTGGCGGGAGAGAGAGCTGCTGAATGGCAGCTGCAGGGGGGGTATAAAAGAGCGAGGCCTTGAGGGTTCCTCGAATCATCGGAGAAATCATCGGAGAAATCATCGGAGAAATCATCGGAGGAATCATCGGAGGAATCATCGGAGGAATCATCGGAGGAATCATCGGAGGAATCATCGGAGGAATCATCGGAGGAATCATCGGAGGAATTTCCGAGGAAATTAGTCACTATTATAGGTCAGCAGTTGCTAGAACCAGTTGGGAATTATAGTATAGTATAGAAAGCAGTATGAGAGAGGGAATGAAAGCGGAGAAATTGAGAGAAAGAAGTTTTGGCGGGAGAGAGAGCTGCTGAATGGAAGCTGCAGCTGGGGCAGGTCGTGAGGCGGGGCAGTCTGTTGGGGAGTTTTGTAGCAGTGGCCGCAGAGGCTGCAGCGGCAGTCCAGAAGGCAGCAGAGGAGGAGGGCAGCTGAGGAGGCAGCAGTCCAAGCGGAGCGTAAGCGCGGCGTGATCACCCAGACGGCGTTGGCCGGCGAGTCGGGCGTGCAATAGTTGTTAGAGATAGGGCGTATTGTGCCCCGCTTAGGGCATGAGTGGTGGAAAAGAGGTGAAAGTCCCATTAAAAATATATATTTACATTACTCAAATCTAAGCCCCGGAGTTCTTATTTTGGCACAGCGCCAACAAATATAAATTGTTTGCAGCGAGTTCTGAACGAAACTGAGCTGTTCCGCCCCCGCCAAACACAAATATTTAAAATTTTTTTAATTAGTTTCAAAATTGACACGCTGCTTATTTTGCCTTTTTAAATTTTTCAGCTAAGTGCCGATTTTCAAACTAATTAAAAACTTTTTAAATATTTTTGTTTTGCGGGGGCGGAACAGCTCAGTCTCGTCCAGGATTCGCTGCGATTAGTAGTGTAACGGTCTCCCAAATCTATGGAGTTCCGTTCTACAGCATCAACAGCGCAACAGCATAACAGTAGGATCAGCAGGAGCGGCGGCAAACAATTGCTTTAAGCTTATTTTCAGAAGAAAAAATTCTCTTATTTCATTTCAATTGGAATTTATCTCAATAGAAATAGAAGAAAAAAAGAACAGTGAACAGACAGAGAACAGAGGTTGCAACAGGCACCCCAAGACCCCAATAGAATGAAATAGAAGAATTTTTTCTCCATTGTGATATAAAAATTGTTGATACAAAAATATTGTGCTTTCCATAGTTAAGAAAATTTGGAAAACTATAAACTATGAAAATCGAAATTGAAATTGAAACTGCGGCAAACAAGCAGAAGAAATTATTCTATTTCATTTCAATTGGAATTTATCTCAATAGAAATAAAAGATAAAATTCTTCTAATACAAACTACATTTCTTTGCAGAGTTATAAGCGCAAATATTTCGGACACTCCACATAATACAAGTAAAATATATATTCATGATGCAGACTGAAACCTCACAAAGAGTCATACACAGAGAGAATTTTTGAGGAAAAACGGATTTGAAATAAGCAAATTCATGCATGAAAATTTTTCATGCATGAATTTTTTTTCATGCATGAATTTTTTTTCCATGCATGCATTTTTTTCATGCATGAATTTTTTTCATGCATGAAAATTTTTCATGCATGAATTTTTTTCATGCATGAAAATTTTTCATGCATGAATTTTTTTCATGCATTAATTTTTTTTCATGCATGAATTTTTTTCATGCATGAATTTTTTCATGCATGAATTTTTTTCATGCATGAATTTTTTTTCATGCATGAATTTTTTTCATGCATTTACATTTACATTTATTTTATTTTGGTACGTGATTTTTGCTGCTTAAATCTAATCTAAATCTACTGTTTATATACAATTTGTATTTAGAGGTGAATGTGTGTTATGTACAGATGTGTTAGTTTGTGTGTTTAGGGGCAGCAGCCCTAAGATAGTTTAGTTAGGGGAGGGTTATGTTGACTGGTTATTGGAGGGTGCGGGACGGCAGTTGCCCGAATGTTGTTCGTTTTAATCTTCTTCTTGTTGTTGATTTGGTAGCTCTCCTTGCAAGGCGGTTGGGGTGAGCTTTAAGGCGGGTTTTGTGGGCCCTTGCCAGCCGATTTATTGTGTCACCGACCATTTCAATTTCAAGATCCTTGTGTATATCTGTGTTTCTGATGTACCATTCAGCTTGAGAGATGTGTCTCAGGAACTTAGCCTGGAAAGCTCTGACCTTGTTGAGATGTGTTTTGGCCGCCACTCCATAAATGGCCAGCCCATAGTGCCAAATTGGCGCCAGTATAGTAGTGTAGATCTTTTTCTTATTTACCAGGCTGAGCTTCGATTTCGCTTTGGTTAGCCAGTGGAGTCTGCGAGCAGCTGCCTCTAGTTTTGAGCGCGTTTTCTTCAAGTGGGACGCAAACGTGAGCCTCCTGTCAAAAGTGACCCCCAAATAGGTATGCTCCCTAAACTGAGGGATCAACTGGCCATGCAGAAATACACCAGGCGAGGAGTCTTTTCTGTTAGCGAAGGTGACTATAGCACATTTTTCGGGATTGATCGAGATGTTCCACCTGCATGCCCAGTTCTCGTACCTTTTCAGCAGCAACTGCAGATCATCGGTGGCCTCATAGATGCAGCTAGACCTGGCCAGAACTGCAGTGTCATCTGCATAGGTAGCTATACATATTTCACTCTGCGCATGACCAGCTTCAAGGGGGGCATCATGAGCAAAGAGGTTGTACAGAATTGGGCCTAGAACACTCCCCTGAGGCACGCCTGCTGCAATAGGTCTGGCTGAGGAGGAGATCCCGTCCTGGACTACCCGAAAGGATCTTTCTCGGAGGAAGCTGGCAATTATCTCCAATAGTTGCGGGTGAAGGATCCTTTTAAGTTTATATAGCAGTCCAGGGTGCCACACTCGATCAAATGCCTGTTGGATGTCTAAGAACGCTGCAACTGTGTACTCTTTCAGCTGGAGGCCATCCAGGATGAATTTACCGACTCTATGCAACTGTTCGGGGGTGCCATGACTCTGTCGGAAGCCAAATTGATGGTCCGGCAACGCCTTCTTCACCTCCAGAGAAGAGAGCATGCGTGAAAGAACACATCTCTCAAGCACTTTTCCAAAAGCAGGCAGCAAGCTAATTGGGCGGAAGCTCTCGGCCATGTGTACCGGTTTACCACTTTTGTGAATCATCACAACATTTGCTTGCTTCCAGATCCTCGGGAAGTGTCCCAGCCTCATAGCAGCGTTCATGAGGAGGATCAGGAAGAGCAGGGCGCGGTCTGGGAGGAGCTTGACTAACCGATTTGTGATTCCATCCGGTCCTGGAGACTTGCGTGCTTTTAAGCCTTTGATTACTGCTTTAGTCTCAGTAATTGTGATAGGGGCGAGCGGCAGTGACATCTGGTGAGGTACATCATTACCAGAGAGAACTTTTGCAACCCTATTCGCAGACGACGTTTTGAAGGGGGTGAAACGCTCCTCAAGGCTTTCAGCAAAAGTCTCGACCCTGTCCTGCGTGGATCTGGCCCAGGTGCCGTCGTTCTTTTTGATTGGGAACTTTGGAGCTGTTTGCCGCTTGTACCTCCTTGTGAGGTTCCACAGAGCATAGTTGGTGTCTGAATTTGGGGTAGCTTCCGACAGTTCCCTATCAAGAGTGTCTTGGCGGTGACGATTTAACAGATTACGAACCCCATTTCCCAGTCTTTTGTGGATTCTGTTTATCGTGGGGTCTTGGGTCCTTGCAAACTCTTTCCTGAGTCGATGTTTCAGCTGGATCAACGCAAGGATCTCACCTGGGATCGGAGCATGAGTGTGGCGCTGATTTTGCCGAGGTCGTCTTGAGTGACTCTGGGCATAGTCAGCGGCTTCCTTAATTTTACTCTCAAGAAGTTGAGCTGCGTCGTCCAAGTCCTCCGAAGAGTTGATCTCCATCTGGAGATGAAGAGATCTTTCAAGAACACTTTTGAAAATGGTAATAGTAATCTCCTTTCTGGAGTAGGGCTTCCAGGGAGACGCAGGTCAATCAGAAGCGGAAGGTGGTCAGAGCTTAGATCAAAGGTCTCCTGTATTGAGAGTCTTGCGTCTTGAATGCCTTTGTAGATCGCAAAATCCAGGCAAGAGGGCATTCCACCATTGCACGGGAAGCAGGTGGGACTTCCTGTGGCAAGGATTTGAGCGTTGGCCTCCTCTATAGCTTCCAGAAGCGCAGCTCCCCTACTGCAGCCTCTGGGACTACCCCAGGCTCTGTGTTTAGCATTGAAGTCACCACCCATGATGAAGCGCTCCCCACAATTTTGTAGAAGAGCCTCAAAATTCTGTGTTGACCAGGCAGGGCGTGGAGGGAGGTAAGCTGCAGAGAAATTGATTTCTCCTTGTTGGGTGCTGAGAGAGATGATTGCTACCTGCACTACACCAAGCGTGATTGGGCGGTGGTGGTAATGGGTGTGTCCTTCCTTCACTAGGATTGCGGCCCCTCCTCTGGCCACATTTCCTGGGAAGTCTGCTCGGTAAATGCTGTATCCTGGAATTCTGCAGTATATTCCAGGGCGCAGGTGGGTTTCGGACAGCAACATAATGTCGATAGAGTGTTGTTGCAAGAAAACCAGAAGTTCCTCCCGGTTGGCAAGGACGCTTCTGGCATTCCATATTCCTATCTTTAACGAGTGCATCATGATCTATGGGAGGGTTTTGAACGAGCGATGTGATCCCTCTGTATGTCCTTCACAATGGTAGCGAGCGTGACCATAGTGGTAGCCAGCTCATCCACAGTTTTTTTGAGATCAGTAAGCATTTTAACAATCTTGGTAATATCCCAAGGATCCTCTGCAGCGTCTGCACTCTGTAGATGAACTGGTCGTTGCTTTGGTCCTCTTCGCGAGTCTTGGATCAAGGGAAAGTCCAGTTCCAGGTTTTGAATTGCTGCGAATGACTTTTGGCTGCTTTCAATATGACGTCGTCCCCCACTCAGCTCCCAGTCTGGTCGGAGGGAATCAGCGTAGGATACTCCTTTACGAAGATATGCTGAAGGGACTGCTGTAGCAAACTTCTTTTGACTTTGCCTACCTTCTCCAAGGGTTGGGATTTTAGGAGCTATTTTCTTTAACTTTGCGGCAAATACGGGGCACTTCCTGTCGTATGCCGCGTGATTATCTCCGCAGTTCGCACAGCAAAGGTCCGCCAGCGTCTTGGCTGTGCATGAATCTGAACCTGTCCAGTGGTTCTCTCCACAACGACCGCAGGAAGGTTGCTTTAGACAGTAGTTTTTAGTATGATCAAATTCGAAGCACCTAAAGCATTGACGCAGCCGGTTCCCATCATGCTTCTTCTCTACCGAAACGCGTTGTCTGCCTAGCTTGGTGATCTCCAGAGCATCCTTGTTGTTAGGTGCCTGTTTAAGGTTCACAAACCAGATATTTTGCTTCCTAATTGGAACTTCCTGCGAGTCATCATTGGGTTTCCTGGAACCCCGTACAGGAGGGTTGTACAGATTTACAACAGTGTGCCCCAGTTTTGCAAGTTCTGCATGGATTTGAGTTTGGGTTGTGGAGGAGGCCAAGTTTCGTATGACAATCCTGAAGCTTCTGTCTTCTTTGAGGCAAAAATGTGTATAAGCGATGTTGTGCTCACTAAGAAGTCTTGTAATTGCACGGTGGTTGTCTGAGTCGCTGGCATATATTCGCAAGTCTCCTGAGATCGCTGTGCGAAATTCGAAGCCTTCTGATGGGATTTTCGTCAAGAGCGTTGCCTCCATTGCAGCAACATTGTTCACATTAGGAACCGTTATTGGTCTGGGTCTTTGTATTGGCTTAGCAGGAGCAATCTGGTCATTAGAGCCATCTACTTCAACGGGGTCTATATTGTTCCCCTCACAGTCCATATCGTCCTCGATTGGGTCGTGGGCCAGAGAGGCAAATCTGTTGGACCCAGATTCATTTGCCTTACCCTTCTTTTGGGTGGTTTCCGCATACACTGCACGTCGTTTGACCGTCGACCTTGACTTTTCTGGAACCGTTTGCCAGCTCAACTGGGGGTTTTGAAATGGTCCCCCAGGAGCGGCTCCTTTCCATTGGGGTAGGGCAATTTCGCGAACATCAGCGACAGCCTGAGCCGCTAGTTCCGCAGGCAGCGTTTTGGCGTGCGTGGCTCCCTTTTTTGGTTGCTGGGTCCGAACTGCACCCTTTATGGTGACCGATTTTTCAGAGATCCCCTGAGACGATTGGACAGAAACTTTATTCGTGCCTAGGGTTGTCTTCTTTGGCGGTTTCCAGGATTCTAGAGTCCTTGGGCCTTGCGGGGCTGCTGGCTCTGTATTTACAATGGCAGATGAGGTAACTCCAATTCTAGGTGTAGTTCTTGTCAGGCCAAATATTGGGGACGAGGATGTCGTTGTTATCGTCGTGGTCGTGCTAGTGGCTGGTGCATAACCAAATTGTTGGGCTACAGCTAAGGCATTTTGGTTATGCTTGAGTGCCGCAAAGTCACCAAGTATCACGGACAGTGAGGGGTCAGCGACACCTTCAGGTGAGGAAGGAGGCGAGTTCATGTCCAAGTCGTCTGAGCAGCTTCCATTCGACATACGGTGATTGCTTGCAGCAGAGAAGGCGGTTTCCTGCGAAGAACACTTCCCGTATTCCCAACAGGTCCACACTAATCGTTGCTGGTAGAGGAAAAGGCAGTTGCGTGGATCGCTGGCAGTGGAAAAGGCGGTTTCCTGCAAGAAATACTTGGCGTATTCCCAGCAGGACCACACAAATCCCTTTCGTTACTTGCTTTATCGTTTCTTGCTTTTTGATGTTTGAAAAAAAAAAATTTTCCAGGAAAATTTCTAGGTTTTTTTTTTTTTTTTTTTTTTCAAGAGCTCAAAATACACACGTCCGATCTGTATGACAGCTAAGTCACAATGATTTTTTTTTTTTTTTTTTTTTTTTCATGCATGAATTTTTTTTCATGCATGAATATTTTTCATGCATGAATTTTTTCATGCATGAATTTTTTCATGCATGAATTTTTTCATGCATGAAAATTTTTCATGCATGAAAATTTTTCATGCATGAATTTTTTTTCATGCATGAATTTTTTCATGCATGAATTTTTTCATGCATGAATTTTTTCATGCATGAATTTTTTCATGCATGAATTTTTTCATGCATGAATTTTTTCATGCATGAATTTTTTTTCATGCATGAATTTTTTCATGCATGAATTTTTTCATGCATGAATTTTTTCATGCATGAAAATTTTTCATGCATGAATTTTTTCATGCATGAATTTTTTTCATGCATGAATTTTTTCATGCATGAATTTTTTTCATGCATGAATTTTTTCATGCATGAATTTTTTTCATGCATGAATTTTTTCATGCATGAAAATTTTTCATGCATGAAAATTTTTCATGCATGAATTTTTTTTCATGCATGAAAATTTTTCATGCATGAATTTTTTTTCATGCATGAATTTTTTTTCATGCATGAATTTTTTTCATGCATGAATTTTTTTCATGCATGAATTTTTTTCATGCATGAAAATTTTTCATGCATGAATTTTTTTTCATGCATGAATTTTTTTCATGCATGAATTTTTTCATGCATGAATTTTTTTCATGCATGAATTTTTTTCATGCATGAATTTTTTCATGCATGAATTTTTTTTCATGCATGAATTTTTTTCATGCATGAATTTTTTTCATGCATGAATTTTTTCATGCATGAATTTTTTCATGCATGAAAATTTTTCATGCATGAATTTTTTCATGCATGAATTTTTTCATGCATGAATTTTTTTCATGCATGAATTTTTTCATGCATGAATTTTTTTTCATGCATGAATTTTCTTCATGCATGAATTTTTTCATGCATGAAAATTTTTCATGCATGAAAATTTTTCATGCATGAATTTTATTTCATGCATGAAAATTTTTCATGCATGAATTTTTTTTCATGCATGAATTTTTTTCATGCATGAATTTTTTTTCATGCATGAATTTTTTCATGCATGAATTTTTTCATGCATGAATTTTTTTCATGCATGAATTTTTTTCATTCATGAATTTTTTTTCATGCATGAATTTTTTTCATGCATGAATTTTTTTCATGCATGAATTTTTTCATGCATGAATTTTTTTCATGCATGAAAATTTTCCATGCATGAATTTTTTCATGCATGAATTTTTTTCATGCATGAATTTTTTTCATGCATGAATTTTTTTCATGCATGAATTTTTTTCATGCATGAATTTTTTTCATGCATGAATTTTTTCATGCATGAATTTTTTCATGCATGAATTTTTTTCATGCATGAATTTTTTTCATGCATGAATTTTTTCATGCATGAATTTTTTCATGCATGAATTTTTTTCATGCATGAATTTTTTTCATGCATGAATTTTTTCATGCATGAATTTTTTTCAAGCATGAATTTTTTTCATGCATGAATTTTTTTCATGCATGAATTTTTTCATGCATGAATTTTTTTTCATGCATGAATTTTTTTCATGCATGAATTTTTTCATGCATGAATTTTTTTCATGCATGAATTTTTTTCATGCATGAATTTTTTTCATGCATGAATTTTTTTTCATGCATGATTTTTTTTTCATGCATGAATTTTTTCATGCATGAATTTTTTTCATGCATGAATTTTTTTCATGCATGAATTTTTTCATGCATGAATTTTTTTCATGCATGAATTTTTTCATGCATGAAAATTTTTCATGCATGAAAATTTTCATGCATGAATTTTTTTCATGCATGAAAATTTTTCATGTATGAATTTTTTTCATGCATGAATTTTTTTCATGCATGAATTTTTTCATGCATGAATTTTTTCATGCATGAATTTTTTTCATGCATGAATTTTTTCATGCATGAATTTTTTTCATGCATGAATTTTTTCATGCATGAATTTTTTCATGCATGAAAATTTTTCATGCATGAAAATTTTTCATGCATGAATTTTTTTCATGCATGAAAATTTTTCATGCATGAATTTTTTTCATGCATGAATTTTTTTCATGCATGAATTTTTTTCATGCATGCATTTTTTCATGCATGAATTTTTTTCATGCATGAATTATTTCATGCATGAATTTTTTCATGCATGAATTTTTTTCATGCATCAATTTTTTTCATGCATGAATTTTTTTCATGCATGAATTTTTTCATGCATGAATTTTTTTTCATGCATGAATTTTTTCATGCATGAATTTTTTTCATGCATGAATTTTTTCATGCATGAATTTTTTTCATGCATGAATTTTTTCATGCATGAAAATTTTTCATGCATGAAAAAATTCATGCATGAAAAATTCATGCATGAAAAATTCATGCATGAAAAAATTCATGCATGATTTTTTTTTCATGCATGAATTTTTTCATGCATGAATTTTTTTCATGCATGAATTTTTTTCATGCATGAATTTTTTTCATGCATGAATTTTTTCATGCATGAAAGTTTTTCATGCATGAAAATTTTTCATGCATGAATTTTTTTCATGCATGAAAATTTTTCATGCATGAATTTTTTTTCATGCATGAATTTTTTTTCATGCATGAATTTTTTCATGCATGAATTTTTTTCATGCATGAATTTTTTTTCATGCATGAAAATTTTTCATGCATGAATTTTTTTTCATGCATGAATTTTTTTCATGCATGAATTTTTTTCATGCATGAATTTTTTCATGCATGAATTTTTTTCATGCATGAATTTTTTTCATGCATGAATTTTTTTCATGCATGAATTTTTTTCATGCATGAATTTTTTCATGCATGAAAATTTTTCATGCATGAAAATTTTTCATGCATGAATTTTTTTCATGCATGAAAATTTTCATGCATGAATTTTTTTCATGCATGAATTTTTTTTCATGCATGAATTTTTTCATGCATGCATTTTTTTCATGCATGAATTTTTTTCATGCATGAATTATTTCATGCATGAATTTTTTCATGCATGAATTTTTTCATGCATCAATTTTTTTCATGCATGAATTTTTTCATGCATGAATTTTTTCATGCATGAATTTTTTTCATGCATGAATTTTTTCATGCATGAATTTTTTTCATGCATGAATTTTTTCATGCATGAATTTTTTTCATGCATGAATTTTTTCATGCATGAAAATTTTTCATGCATGAAAAAATTCATGCATGAAAAAATTCATGCATGAAAAAATTCATGCATGAAAAAATTCATGCATGATTTTTTTTTCATGCATGAATTTTTTCATGCATGAATTTTTTTTCATGCATGAATTTTTTTTCATGCATGAATTTTTTCATGCATGAATTTTTTTCATGCATGAAAGTTTTTCATGCATGAAAATTTTTCATGCATGAATTTTTTTCATGCATGAAAATTTTTCATGCATGAATTTTTTTTCATGCATGAATTTTTTCATGCATGAATTTTTTCATGCATGAATTTTTTCATGCATGAATTTTTTTCATGCATGAATTTTTTCATGCATGAATTTTTTTCATGCATGAATTTTTTTTCATGCATGAATTTTTTCATGCATGAATTTTTTTCATGCATGAATTTTTTTCATGCATGAATTTTTTTCATGAATTTTTTTCATGCATGAATTTTTTCATGCATGAATTTTTTCATGCATGAAAATTTTTCATGCATGAATTTTTTCATGCATGAATTTTTTTCATGCATGAATTTTTTTCATGCATGAATTTTTTCATGCATGAATTTTTTTCATGCATGAATTTTTTCATGCATGAATTTTTTTCATGCATGAATTTTTTCATGCATGAATTTTTTCATGCATGAATTTTTTTCATGCATGAATTTTTTTTCATGCATGAATTTTTTTCATGCATGAATTTTTTTTCATGCATGAATTTTTTTTTCATGCATGAATTTTTTCATGCATGAATTTTTTTCATGCATGAATTTTTTTCATGCATGCATTTTTTCATGCATGAATTTTTTCATGCATGAATTTTTTCATGCATGAAAATTTTTCATGCATGAAAATTTTTCATGCATGAATTTTTTTTCATGCTTGAAAATTTTTCATGCATGAATTTTTTTCATGCATGAATTTTTTTTCATGCATGAATTTTTTTTTCATGCATGAATTTTTTCATGCATGAATTTTTTTTCATGCATGAAAATTTTTCATGCATGAATTTTTTTCATGCATGAATTTTTTTCATGCATGAATTTTTTTCATGCATGAATTTTTTTCATGCATGAATTTTTTCATGCATGAAAATTTTTCATGCATGAATTTTTTCATGCATGAATTTTTTCATGCATGAATTTTTTCATGCATGAAAATTTTTCATGCATGAAAATTTTTCATGCATGAATTTTTTTTCATGCATGAAAATTTTCATGCATGAATTTTTTTCATGCATGAATTTTTTTCATGCATGAATTTTTTCATGCATGAATTTTTTCATGCATGAATTTTTTTCATGCATGAATTTTTTCATGCATGAATTTTTTCATGCATGCATTTTTTTTTCATGCATGAATTTTTTCATGCATGAATTTTTTTTCATGCATGAATTTTTTCATGCATGAATTTTTTCATGCATGAAAATTTTTCATGCATGAAAATTTTTCATGCATGAATTTTTTTCATGCATGAATTTTTTTCATGCATGAATTTTTTTCATGCATGAATTTTTTTCATGCATGAAAATTTTTCATGCATGAATTTTTTTCATGCATGAAAATTTTTCATGCATGAATTTTTTTCATGCATGAATTTTTTTCATGCATGAATTTTTTCATGCATGAATTTTTTTCATGCATGAATTTTTTCATGCATGAATTTTTTTTCATGCATGAATTTTTTCATGCATGAATTTTTTTCATGCATGAATTTTTTCATGCATGAAATTTTTCATGCATGAATTTTTTCATGCATGAAAATTTTTCATGCATGAATTTTTTTCATGCATGAATTTTTTTCATGCATGAATTTTTTCATGCATGAATTTTTTCATGCATGAATTTTTTTCATGCATGAATTTTTTCATGCATGAATTTTTTTCATGCATGAATTTTTTTCATGCATGAATTTTTTTCATGCATGAATTTTTTCATGCATGAATTTTTTTCATGCATGAAAATTTTTCATGCATGAATTTTTTCATGCATGAATTTTTTCATGCATGAATTTTTTTCATGCATGAATTTTTTCATGCATGAATTTTTTTCATGCATGAATTTTTTAATGCATGAATTTTTTCATGCATGAATTTTTTCATGCATGAATTTTTTCATGCATGAATTTTTTTTCATGCATGAATTTTTTTTCATGCATGAATTTTTTTCATGCATGAATTTTTTTCATGCATGAATTTTTTTCATGCATGAATTTTTTTCATGCATGAATTTTTTTTCATGCATGAATTTTTTTCATGCATGCATTTTTTTCATGCATGAATTTTTTTCATGCATGAATTTTTTTCATGCATGAAAATTTTTCATGCATGAATTTTTTTTCATGCTTGAAAATTTTTCATGCATGAATTTTTTTTCATGCATGAATTTTTTTCATGCATGAATTTTTTTCATGCATGAATTTTTTTCATGCATGATTTTTTTTCATGCATGAAAATTTTTCATGCATGAATTTTTTTCATGCATGAATTTTTTTTCATGCATGAATTTTTTTCATGCATGAATTTTTTTCATGCATGAATTTTTTTCATGCATGAAAATTTTTCATGCATGAATTTTTTCATGCATGAATTTTTTTCATGCATGAATTTTTTTCATGCATGAATTTTTTTCATGCATGAATTTTTTTCATGCATGAATTTTTTTCATGCATGAATTTTTTCATGCATGAATTTTTTCATGCATGAAAATTTTCCATGCATGAATTTTTTCATGCATGAATTTTTTTCATGCATGAATTTTTTTTCATGCATGAATTTTTTTCATGCATGAATTTTTTTCATGCATGAATTTTTTCATGCATGAATTTTTTCATGCATGAATTTTTTCATGCATGAATTTTTTCATGCATGAATTTTTTTCATGCATGAATTTTTTTCATGCATGAATTTTTTTCATGCATGAATTTTTTTCATGCATGAATTTTTTCATGCATGAATTTTTTTCATGCATGAATTTTTTTCATGCATGAATTTTTTTCATGCATGAATTTTTTCATGCATGAATTTTTTCATGCATGAAAATTTTCATGCATGAAAATTTTTCATGCATGAAAATTTTTCATGCATGAATTTTTTTCATGCATGAAAATTTTTCATGCATGAATTTTTTTCATGCATGAATTTTTTTCATGCATGAATTTTTTTCATGCATGAATTTTTTCATGCATGAATTTTTTTCATGCATGAATTTTTTTCATGCATGAATTTTTTTTCATGCATGAATTTTTTTCATGCATGAATTTTTTCATGCATGAATTTTTTTCAAGCATTATATTTTTTTTTCATGCATGAATTTTTTTCATGCATGAATTTTTTTTCATGCATGAATTTTTTCATGCATGAATTTTTTCATGCATGAATTTTTTTCATGCATGAATTTTTTCATGCATGAATTTTTTCATGCATGAATTTTTTCATGCATGAATTTTTTTCATGCATGAATTTTTTTCATGCATGAATTTCTTTCATTTTTCATGCATGAAAAAAATTCATGCATGAAAAAATTCATGCATGAAAAAATTCATGCATGAAAAAATTCATGCATGAAAAAATCATGCATGAAAAATTCATGCATGAAAAAATTCATGCATGAAAAATTCATGCATGAAAAAATTCATGCATGAAAAAATTCATGCATGAAAAAAATTCATGCATGAAAAATTCATGCATGAAAAAATGCATGAAAAAATTCATGCATGAAAAATTCATGCATGAAAAAATTCATGCATGAAAAATTCATGCATGAAAAATTCATGCATGAAAAATTTTCATGCATGAAAAAATTCATGCATGAAAAAATTCATGCATGAAAAAATTCATGCATGAAAAAATTCATGCATGAAAAAAATTCATGCATGAAAAATTCATGCATGAAAAATTCATGCATGAAAAAATTCATGCATGAAAAATAAAATTCATGCATGAAAAATTCATGCATGAAAAAATTCATGCATGAAAAATTCATGCATGAAAAAATTCATGCATGAAAAATTCATGCATGAAAAAATTCATGCATGAAAAAATTCATGCATGAAAAAAAAAATTCATGCATGAAAAATTCATGCATGAAAAAATTCATGCATGAAAAATTCATGCATGAAAAAATTCATGCATGAAAAAATTCATGCATGAAAAAATTCATGCATGAAAAAATTCATGCATGAAAAAATGCATGAAAATTCATGCATGAAAAAAAATCATGCATGAAAAATTCATGCATGAAAAATTCATGCATGAAAAAATTCATGCATGAAAAATCATGCATGAAAAAATTCATGCATGAAAAAATTCATGCATGAAAAAATTCATGCATGAAAAATTCATGCATGAAAAATTCATGCATGAAAAAAATTCATGCATGAAAAATTCATGCATGAAAAATTCATGCATGAAAAAATTCATGCATGAAAAAAAATTCATGCATGAAAAATTCATGCATGAAAAAAAATTCATGCATGAAAAAATTCATGCATGAAAAAATTCATGCATGAAAAATTCATGCATGAAAAAATTCATGCATGAAAAAATTCATGCATGAAATCATGCATGAAAAAATTCATGCATGAAAAAAATGAAAAAATTCATGCATGAAAAAATTCATGCATGAAAAAATTCATGCATGAAAAAATCATGCATGAAAAATTCATGCATGAAAAAATCATGCATGAAAAAATTCATGCATGAAAAAAATTCATGCATGAAAAAAATCATGCATGAAAAAATTCATGCATGAAAAAATTCATGCATGAAAAAATTCATGCATGAAAAATTCATGCATGAAAAATTTTCATGCATGAAAAAATTCATGCATGAAAAAATTCATGCATGAAAAATTTTCATGCATGAAAAAATTCATGCATGAAAAAATTCATGCATGAAAAATTTCATGCATGAAAAAATTCATGCATGAAAATTTTTTCATGCATGAATTTTTTCATGCATGAATTTTTTCATGCATGAAAATTTTCATGCATGAATTTTTTTTCATGCATGAAAATTTTCATGCATGAATTTTTTTCATGCATGAATTTTTCATGCATGAATTTTTTTCATGCATGAATTTTTTTCATGCATGAATTTTTTCATGCATGAATTTTTTATGCATGAATTTTTCATGCATGAATTTTTTCATGCATGAATTTTTTCATGCATGAATTTTTTCATGCATGAATTTTTTTCATGCATGAATTTTTTTCATGCATGAATTTTTCATGCATGAATTTTTTTCATGCATGAATTTTTTCATGCATGAATTTTTTCATGCATGAATTTTTTCATGCATGAATTTTTCATGCATGAATTTTTTCATGCATGAATTTTTTCATGCATGAATTTTTTTCATGCATGAATTTTTTTCATGCATGAATTTTTTTCATGCATGAATTTTTTTCATGCATGAATTTTTTCATGCATGAATTTTTTTCATGCATGAATTTTTTTCATGCATGAATTTTTTTCATGCATGAATTTTTTTCATGCATGAATTTTTTTCATGCATGAATTTTTTCATGCATGAATTTTTTTCATGCATGAATTTTTTTCATGCATGAATTTTTTTTCATGCATGAATTTTTTTCATGCATGAATTTTTTTCATGCATGAATTTTTTCATGCATGAATTTTTTCATGCATGAATTTTTTTCATGCATGAATTTTTTTCATGCATGAATTTTTTCATGCATGAATTTTTTTCATGCATGAATTTTTTCATGCATGAATTTTTTCATGCATGAAATTTTTCATGCATGAATTTTTTTTCATGCATGAATTTTTTTTCATGCATGAATTTTTTTCATGCATGAATTTTTTTTCATGCATGAATTTTTTTTCATGCATGAATTTTTTTCATGCATGAATTTTTTTCATGCATGAATTTTTTTTCATGCATGAATTTTTTTTCATGCATGAATTTTTTCATGCATGAATTTTTTTCATGCATGAATTTTTTCATGCATGATTTTTTCATGCATGAATTTTTTCATGCATGAATTTTTTTCATGCATGAATTTTTTTTCATGCATGAATTTTTTCATGCATGAATTTTTTTCATGCATGAATTTTTCATGCATGCATTTTTTTCATGCATGAATTTTTTCATGCATGAATTTTTTTATGCATGAATTTTTTTCATGCATGAATTTGTTTCATGCATAAATTTGTTTCATGCATGAATTTTTTTCATGCATGAATTTTTTCACGCATGAATTTTTTTTCATGCATGAATTTTTTTCATGCATGAATTTTTTCATGCATGAATTTTTTCATGCATGAATTTTTTCATGCATGAAATTTTTCATGCATGAAAATTTTTCATGCATGAAAATTTTTCATGCATGAAATTTTTTTCATGCATGAAAATTTTTCATGCATGAATTTTTTTTCATGCATGAATTTTTTTCATGCATGAATTTTTTTCATGCATGAATTTTTTCATGCATGAATTTTTTCATGCATGAATTTTTTTCATGCATGAATTTTTTCATGCATGAATTTTTTTCATGCATGAATTTTTTCATGCATGAATTTTTTTCATGCATGAATTTCTTTCATGCATGAATTTTTTCATGCATGAATTTTTTTCATGCATGAATTTTTTTCATGCATGAATTTTTTTCATGCATGAATTTTTTCATGCATGAAAAATTTTTCATGAAAAAAATTCATCGATGAAAAAGAATTCATCGATGAAAAATATTCATCGATGCCAAAATTCATCACTTTTATAGGTCAGCAGTTGCTAGAACCAGTTGGGAATTATAGTATAGTATAGAAAGCAGTATGAGAGATGGAGTGAAAGCGGAGAAATTGAAAGAAAGATGTTTTGGCGGGAGAGAGAGCTGCTGAATGGCAGCTGCAGGGGGGTATAAAAGAGCGAGGCCTTGAGGGTTCCTCGAATCATCGGAGAAATCATCGGAGGAATCATCGGAGGAATCATCGGAGGAATCATCGGAGGAATCATCGGAGGAATTTCCGAGGAAATTAGTCACTATTATAGGTCAGCAGTTGCTAGAACCAGTTGGGAATTATAGTATAGTATAGAAAGCAGTATGAGAGAGGGAATGAAAGCGGAGAAATTGAGAGAAAGAAGTTTTGGCGGGAGAGAGAGCTGCTGAATGGCAGCTGCAGGGGGGTATAAAAGAGCGAGGCCTTGAGGGTTCCTCGAATCATCGGAGAAATCATCGGAGGAATCATCGGAGGAATCATCGGAGGAATCATCGGAGGAATCATCGGAGGAATCATCGGAGGAATCATCGGAGGAATCATCGGAGGAATCATCGGAGGAATCATCGGAGGAATTTCCGAGGAAATTAGTCACTATTATAGGTCAGCAGTTGCTAGAACCAGTTGGGAATTATAGTATAGTATAGAAAGCAGTATGAGAGAGGGAATGAAAGCGGAGAAATTGAGAGAAAGAAGTTTTGGCGGGAGAGAGAGCTGCTGAATGGAAGCTGCAGCTGGGGCAGGTCGTGAGGCGGGGCAGTCTGTTGGGGAGTTTTGTAGCAGTGGCCGCAGAGGCTGCAGCGGCAGTCCAGAAGGCAGCAGAGGAGGAGGGCAGCTGAGGAGGCAGCAGTCCAAGCGGAGCGTAAGCGCGGCGTGATCACCCAGACGGCGTTGGCCGGCGAGTCGGGCGTGCAATAGTTGTTAGAGATAGGGCGTATTGTGCCCCGCTTAGGGCATGAGTGGTGGAAAAGAGGTGAAAGTCCCATTAAAAATATTTATTTACATTACTCAAATCTAAGCCCCGGAGTTCTTATTTTGGCACAGCGCCAACAAATATAAATTGTTTGCAGCGAGTCCTGAACGAAACTGAGCTGTTCCGCCCCCGCCAAACACAAATATTTAAAATTTTTTTAATTAGTTTCAAAATTGACACGCTGCTTATTTTGCCTTTTTAAATTTTTCAGCTATGTGCCGATTTTCAAACTAATTAAAAACTTTTTAAATATTTTTGTTTTGCGGGGGCGGAACAGCTCAGTCTCGTCCAGGATTCGCTGCGATTAGTAGTGTAACGGTCTCCCAAATCTATGGAGTTCCGTTCTACAGCATCAACAGCGCAACAGCATAACAGTAGGATCAGCAGGAGCGGCGGCAAACAATTGCTTTAAGCTTATTCTCAGAAGAAAAAATTCTCTTATTTCATTTCAATTGGAATTTATCTCAATAGAAATAGAAGAAAAAAAGAACAGTGAACAGACAGAGAACAGAGGTTGCAACAGGCACCCCAAGACCCCAATAGAATGAAATAGAAGAATTTTTTCTCCATTGTGATATAAAAATTGTTGATACAAAAATATTGTGCTTTCCATAGTTAAGAAAATTTGGAAAACTATAAACTATGAAAATCGAAATTGAAATTGAAACTGCGGCAAACAAGCAGAAGAAATTATTCTATTTCATTTCAATTGGAATTTATCTCAATAGAAATAAAAGATAAAATTCTTCTAATACAAACTACATTTCTTTGCAGAGTTATAAGCGCAAATATTTCGGACACTCCACATAATACAAGTAAAATATATATTCATGATGCAGACTGAAACCTCACAAAGAGTCATACACAGAGAGAATTTTTGAGGAAAAACGGATTTGAAATAAGCAAATACGTACTTAAATAACTACCGTGAAAATTTGTTCTTACTTAGACTTACTCAGATCAAGTGAAATTTTGAAGAATAAAAATACTAATATTAAAATTTAATAAAATATAGGGTACAAATTTAAAATTATAATTTAGATAAAAGCATTTATATTTCAGGGTAAGCATAAAAATAAAATTAAAGAAATGACAAAATCTTAATGGTCCGATTTTTCAATGACAGGCGGTAAATTGTCAATGAGGTAAATTGTTGTTTCGGAGTAGTTTCGGAGTTTCGAATATTACTGACAAATTTTTAACTTGAGCTATTCCCATGAAAAAACAAAAATAGTCAAATGACTGTTCTTACACAAAGACTCTTAAAATTATGAAAAAATAATATTATTAGTAACTAAAACAAAGTGTTTATCTTTTTGTAGATGGTAATAAAGAGAAACAATAAATAAAATAGCTATTTTAATGAAAAATAAGCCTTCAAAAATATTTTGTTGTGATGGTATTTTTGATGATATTTCGTTAAATTGAAATGGTAGTTTTGGTATTTATTGTTGGCCCAAAAAGTATTTTTTATCGTTATCGGCGCGGTCACGCTTCCGCTACACCGCCGCCGACGACCAAGCCATCGGCGTAAGCCTCTAGTTTAAATTTCCATTGATACTATCGCAATAATATCGACAAAATATTGAAGGTACTCCAAATATTAAGTTTTTGTTAACTTACGTGGTTTGGATTACGTACTGGTTCGTTTAGTGGGACCAGCTGCAAAAATAAGCGGAAACCCTGGCGGGCACACTTAAAACCGGTCACGTCGGAAATCGTTACGTTGTTTGTTCACTGATGTCGTAAATTTTCACGTTTTTGTTCACCTACGTTGTTTGATAACGTCCTGGTTCCTTTAGTGTGACCAGCTGGCGTAGAGGCGAAAATCCTCTCATTTTCTGGCGAATAAGTGGATTAAATGGAAATACTAGAACAGTACAAAAACAAAAACAAAAATAAATTCGTCGCGAGCGGTTGTGTCGGTAAAAGGAGCGCGTCTCGGCGAATGACGCAGACCAGAAGAATCTGCACTTTCTGCACTCGAAGATTACCGTTGCTTTCACAAACAACAATAGCAAATACGTTGAGCAGCAGTCGCAGCAACAATACAACAATAGCAGCCGCAGCAACAACGGGAGCCACAGCAACAACAATAGAGAGGGGAAAGGCGTCGCATAAAGGTCGCAATTAGACTCTGAATTCCGAATAGTTTATAATAAACGGTGAGTAAATTGACGCATAAAGAGATATTAAGCGGTCTCACAAAGGGCTCTTACTTACATACATGCGTTACATACATTACATAATGCAGCAGCTGACTTTTATGTGCGAATTTTTGCTGTTTTGGTGGTGGCGGTGGTCCCCGCCTCTATTTCTATTTCCATCTCTGTCTGAGTCTCCTCTTGCTTTGTTTATAAACATTCAGGGAAAAGTGCCGCTGCAGCAGAAGCAGGAATAGCAAAACTGTTTTTATCACCACAAAAGTACAAGGTTATCACAGCAGCAACAACAGCCCCGCAGCCACCCCCAGTTGCTCATTTGTTTTTGTACACACGCCATCGCCATCATTTGCCGACAAAAAAAAAAAATAATAATAAAATGCCGTGCTGAAAACATCAACAAAAGTATTGATACACTTTCCCTATACCCTTCAATTTTAATGATTAATACTGATACAATTTTCAGACATGTTGGAAAAAAACACTAGAATTGAATTATTATATTATTTTGTAATACCAGCTTTTTTTTTAAATTTACGATTATTAATTTATTACTAACAGTTTTGGTTTGATTCATATTTCGAAGCCCATTTAGGTAAAAACGAAAAGGGAAAGTGACTTTAGCAGGATGAATTTTTGTATACCCTTGAAGTTAAGACTATAGTGTCCTTTAAATATTTTATGTTTCGTACAGAAAGGACAACAAAATCAGATGGATTTTATGTTGTACCAGGATTAATAAAATAAAGACTATTTAAGTCGGAACCAAAGTACTCAAAAAGTACATATTTCAATAGCATAAATTGATTTGGAACTAGTGGAAAATAATTTGTAGTGATTCTATTTAAAACGGTGCCCGTGAGCGGATCCAACATGCCGGAGCCCCAGCATACTATTTTTAATAATAATCAATATAAAAACAATTATATCAATTAAGGCACGTTCGTGCTTAACACAGCTAAGGGGTATACCCTGTTCGGATTTGGTTTTAATTATTGCTAAGAGCTTTGGGTATATTTTAGTGTCAAAAAGACCCCTTTGATGGGAATAGGTTTAAATCCACCTATTCAATAAATCATCGTAATCGAAGGGTCAAACAATTTTATTATAACTTATTTGTATTTAAAGATTTTCGACTTTTATACAAAGCATTAAAGAACTTCAAATTAAATAATATTACCTGACTAAATACAGAGCTTAAAAAAAACCTTACACATTGACAAACCCTACATTGTGTTAAAATCGTCCTTGACTTCAGTAAAAATCTCCATGGAAGAGTAACTCAGTCTCGACGTGTCTGGTTGCCCTTTGCTGATTTTGAGTCCTCGAATTCATTCCGTGAACCACCCAGCCAGCAATCCTGCAGCAGCTGTTGTTGCCTCTGCTCCCATTACTCTTGCGTGGGCGCTGTATGGTTGGTGTTTTCTGCGCTGCTGTTATTGAATTTTCTGCTCTCCTCGGCTCTCCCTCGTCTGTCCGCATCCTTTGTTTGCCGGACTCCGATTAGGGGCGGATGGGGGGCGGTGGGTGCAGCCGTGACCGTGACAGACAACCCAGTTACCCCCAAAACACCTACAACATAGTGGACGAGATGTTATTGTTATTGCATACTTTCCCAACTTTCCCAACCGCAGCACTGTGGCTTGCCATACTTGAATATATAAGCTTTAAAATAGTTTTTAGAGCGAAATAATTAGTTGAAAAAATATGTTTTGGTAAATTGGAGTATGGCTTAAAAGCTTCTTCACAATTGCGATACATTTTCATTTAACATAAAGTAAACTTTGGGCAGCGTTGCTATGCCAAAAACATCTTTCCTATATTTAATATTCTGAAAAAAAAAAACCTTTTTAAAGTAAAACTCACTGAAAATGTGACGATATAAGAAAATGTTTTTATTTCAAATTAAATTCCGCCCACAATGGGGATGCGTCCCTAACTCTGCGGTTGCTGCCTGAATTTCGAACGTGCCAAGTCCTTGGCTGAAAGATGAAGACGTATTAGAGAGGGCTTGAGGTGGTCTTGCTGCTACTGCTGCGGTGGCTTTGTTGCTACTGCCTTGGTTATTTTATTTTATATATGTATATGTATTTTTTTCTTTTTAATTTTAATTGCTTTGAGGAACAGTAGAAGCCCCTGGTTGCTTCAAAAACCAATGCCTTCGCCGACGCCGTTGCTGTCGGTTTGCCGAAAATTCCCCAAGCAGCGCCCAACGAGTTGGGAAATGTAAAGCGAAAGCGAAACCGAAGGCAATAAATTCAGAAATGCAAATAAAATGCGAGAGTTGTTGTTCCTCCTGTCCTGTTCCCTGTTCCCTCATGTATTTGATTCTATTTTTTACCCCGGCCAGTTGACAGGGGGCGTGTGCGTGGGCATCCCTGCTGCCAGCTAGGCAACACAACACAATGACCTGGCTGTAAATCCCGACCTTGGCTTTGCATAGCGACCTTTGTGCGGCTCAGTCCTTTTTCCCCCATGGCCACGAATATCCCCGCCGCACCCCCTTACCCAGCGTCAGCGTCGCCTCCGTGTCTGGGGGCCAAGTCGGATTCACTCTCCAGCCAGCTGCTCGGACTTTCGCAAGGAGGCACGGTCCTGGGATAATTATGACAAATTAATACTTGTGAATAAGATGGTGAATCACTGTGCCATGGCAACGAAATGCTGGGAAATGAAAAAATGATTGGCAAAAGAATCGCGGCAACTTAGAGCCAACTATCTATTTATCTGCTTACAGCAGCTGTTGGAAATGGCGAGTAAATAAATGTGGCTGATTGTTTAGCCATTATCCCATTATAATGCAGTACAGCATCGTGCTGGCAATGAAATTATATTAATTATTCATTTAATTGCTAAGGAAAATATAGCCCTTTCTATTCACTAATTACAATAAACCTCTTCTGTAAAAATGTCCCAACAACTGATAATATTTCCAATTTCCGACAGAAGAATATCATAGATTATCATTGAGTTAATTTCCTTTCGCTAAACAAGCGATAGAGTTGGAAATCAAAAAGCCAAAGTTAAAAATAAACCCGATTAGCATTTAGCTGTTGAAAACACTCAATAACAAGTCATCATATCACACAGTGTGTGTGTTTTCCAACAAAACGTGATTTATTTCTGAAGCTGGCAAGATTGAAAGTAAAGAAACAAATTAAAAAATATATTTTGTTATTACTCAAAATAGTGATAAAGGTGGGGCTCGAAAACAAATTTTAATTCTTAAACTATAGCGATTAGCATGCTGCTAAAATAGAAACAAAACTAAAAACACCCGAAAACAAGGCAATTTAAAGAGCCTGCAAAAGGCGTATCAAACACTTTGCGTGTAGTCCGTTCCGCAACTCGGGCCAAGGAAAGATCACTCGTCTATGCTTTTGATTGGGACCGGCGGGCAGATATGGAGAGTGCGTATATTTGCCCACAGAAAATTATGTATACGCAGCGTTTCCTCATTGAGCGGTCGGACGCTGAGCTGCTGACGCAAAATAAATGAAACGATTTTAAAATAAAAGCAACTCATCTTTTCCACCATCGCCATCGATGTGGCCGTTGTCGCTTCTGCGTTGTCCATTCTATGCTATTTCTGTTTTGTTTTCTAGCTTCTTTGCCTTATTGTTGCCTTTTCCCCGGGCCTGCCTGCCTGCCAATTGATGAATTTAGTACGGACCGCTTTCGTCAATTGGCTTGGTTTGGCTGGAGCTCGCGCTGCACTTGCACTGACGTCACGTCGGCCAGGAGGCCGAGTGCCCCTAACTCACTTAACACATCGGCGGTCTGATTGGCATCGGCGTGGCGACGGTTCCACTATACGAGTATATCGACTAAATATATTCAATTCGGACCTGCGGAGCATGCAGGGGCTGTAAAATGTCTCAATAACCGATAATAGGCGCTGCCAAATGTTATCTTTGTGAAGGTGAGGGGGAGCAAGGGGGCCTGGATGCGACCACTTGGTGCGTCAGTGGGGAACCAAACCTCGGCGGTGATAAGGAGCGCTCAGCGGGGACTACCGTGACCATGATTTACGATAGCCAGCGAGTTCGAACCGGTTGAGCCTGCCCCTTGTGAAACTGCCATTAGCACTAGTTTACAAAGTCAAGTTTCTTACAGAGTTACCTTTTCGAAAATTAAAGTACAAAATGTAATATATTTATACCATTCATATCTGTCTATCTGTCAGTCTGTCTGTCTTCCGTTTGAGCACCTGCCTCTGGGGTTCTTGGAGAGCTAAAGCTACCCACTTTAATTTCTACACATTTCACATTTACTTTGGCATCCAAAAATATAAAGAAAAACATATTTTTTAGATCAAGCCTGCTAGCCTGGCATTGTTCAGCTAAGGAAGTTATTTAACGATTAGGAATCGCAGTTTTTGATAGCTAAAAAATAATACAAAATAAACAGAAACTCTGAGAGCAATATAAAGTTAAATCTGCGATGTCAGATAAAAGTAATTACCATACCAACACTAAGCTTAAGTTGTTTCAGGCATTGCATTTGAAATTCTCAAGTACGAATTCAGAGAATATGTGGTTGAGGTTGCACCAGTCAGAAAAATGAGTACTTCTTGGCTGGAAACTGAAATATATATATGCATTTTAAAAATCTAGACCTCGAATCAGAAAGAAGCTCACTTAAAAGTAATATGTTACATTTGTGATATTTAATAATTTCCCTAATAAATTCAATAAAGATATTTTAACTCAGTAGAAAGTATCTTTAAGTCGATAAAATCTACTATTTCTTATTTAAATTTATTATTTTGCACACTTTACCTTAACAATAATATTTTCTTATGTTTAATTAGTGATACTCTTTAAGAACATTAACTATTCAAAGTTTAAAGCTAATATGAAAGATCTTTTGGGCTGGCTGCTGTTATTTAATATAGGTTCCTATTTTTATAATTCATAAAGAAAATAGACTTGAATTTTCCAATTTCACATAATTTAAGCGGAATTAAAGGAGGAAAAGCACCTTCACTCCCATAAAGCCAACGAAAACAATGTAAACTAGTTTGTTCCCCCTTGCAAAGGACAAACGCTTACTGACTTTCGGCAACATATGTCGGCGATGGGCTGCTCTTAATATAAATCGCTTTTGCATAGCCAAGTTGGCCAAAACTATTTTGGTGTCAAAGCGCTGACAAGACGGGCTCACACACAGATACAGATGTACAGATGTACACAGTTGCGAGTGACAGGCGACAACAAAGGGGCTGGGTCTGAGTCTAGGGGCGAGTGAAAGGAAAAACTCCTCGGAAAATCGCCCAAGGACTTTGAGTGATAACAATCCAATTTGTGAAAGTTGCAGTGGGGCCTGTAGGGGTGCGAGGGCTGAACTTTGACAAGTCGGAGGTCGCAACAAAATTTTACAATTTCCAGTCGAAGGCCAGTCCGAAATGGCTGCCCCAAAAATTTGGTAGGCAGAAATCATTTCTCATATTCACTTGCTGCTGAAATTCTGTTTAGCCAAAACCTATTTGTGGTGTGTGCCCAGCGGTGTGTGATTGATTTAATTAACAGTTCATGCCTGGAAGTGTCGGGTAATTACGAAAACCTGACATTGTCATGCAATGCCAAAGGTAAATTCAGCCAGCTCAGTAAATTCCCCTGGGCTCACCGCATCTCTACGTAGAGTAGGGAAGAGTATGGGGGCGGGTGTGTGGGATGCTGGGACTGCGAGGTGGGATGCTAATATCCAACCAGAGGTCGCAATATCAACAGTATCAACTATGGCTGATATAGCCGTGCCTTGTGACTGGTTAGGAGCTGGTAGGGGGTGGTCAGTGAATAACGGGATTACGTTTAATGAGCCCACAAAACAAACCCACACACAGCAGTTCTTTCAGAGTTCCCTATTGAATTAGTGAGAGAGCAATCTGTACTTACAGAGGCGCCCGGAGCAAAGCGCAACAAAAAGGCAAATTAAGGTTTATTTCGAACGGAAAAAACCGGGTAACTTTTAGCATAATTAATCCCTCTATTGAGTTATGTTGCGGCTTTTGGGAAGGTGGGAATCTCCAGTTTATATTTAACTTTTTGGCAATACAACTAATAACTTCTTGATATAGTTATTATAATTTCATGCGAGTGTTAAGCATTAGATCATTGTGCTAAAGCTAAGCCACTTTGCATTTGAAAAACCCGCAAATCAGTGTCATTTGTTCTATCAAGCGTTGCTCCCCCGCACTAGCCCAACTCCACCTTTGGCCTGTGACCTTTGGCAGTAATTATATCTAGCCAAAGCAGCAGGCGTGCTGAAAGCGGATTCGCCTCTTCATCCGAAGCTCAATTACAGAGGGCTGTGAGCGTGTACAGGATACATTCAGGTGCATCCACACGATAGGTTTACTTAAATTTCTGGTGTGTGTGCTGTGCGTCTTATATTTCCCAGAAATTACTGAGCCTGCACTTGGAACACAATGAGCGATAAGCTAGATCTGAGCAAGGGAAAGTTCCAAACTAATTTGGAATCAATTTATTTCGCTCCCAGAGCTTCCTAGAACTGAGCAAAGGCTAAAGTTTCCCACATGCACACACACACCATGACTTGGCATTCCCACACAACGTCCAATTTCAGGAAACCCGGGACCTCTTGACCTTTTGTCGCTGCCTTAAAGGGAATCCGGTTGCAGCGACGTGTGACATGTGGCTACCGAAGAGACGCCACTTGCAGGCTTGCAGGTTTGCGCCACTCAAATAAGTATGAGGGCAGCCAGCATCCACAACAACCGCAAGGCTTTGGAATAACAAAGCACCGCGACAAACAGCCCTCGAGCGTTTTAATTAAATTCCCAGCAGCGGCAATACATCAATCGCAAATATCCCAGTTGAGGAAAAGTTGGGAAACTGCAGCGGAAAATCAAATTAATCTCTCCCCTCGTGCTATTTGCATATTCGCATTGCAACTGCAGCTGTAATGGAACCTGGATTTGCCTTTTGTCACGAAATCGAGACGATAATGTAAATAAGGCCACAAAAACTGATTAACTCGTGGCTCACATTTGTATTCACACTCACATGCGAGATCAATTTTATGCGGGGTGTTCGTATTTGAATTCAATTACAGTTTGTCAGTTGAAGGGAGGACTAAGGGGATTTTCTGGGAAGGACTGATATAAAATGAATGCTTCCATGATTTCCAGGAATATTAAGAATTAAGCAGATTTCCAAAGGCCAAGGTTTATAAAAACAACATTTTTATTTACTTTTCTTGTTTACACTTTCTCAAACATGGTCAAAGCATACTTAATATGACAATTGCCGCTCATTATATCATGATGGGTAGTTGCAGTTTATTAGGGAACTTTTGTATTATTAAAGAATAATATTTATAAAATAAAATGTGTACACTTCTTATACACTTAAGTTAATTTAATTCTCTTTGCTTTTATAGTGCAGAATGTTAAATGTATTAAATTTTCTTCCTATTACACATAAGAACTTAAAGAAGATGCCTTGGAGGTGGCACACATGCAGGCCACTTATGGCCAAGTCTGCAAAGTCTCTCAGGGCGGAATGAGGAGCAGGATGGATGGCTGAATGAATGGATATATGGATGGCTAGATGGTTGGGTGCTACGCTGGGAGGATGGCGGGTTTCCCAGGGCGGGCGACGACCACTTGATATAATGATGACAGCAATTATGAATGAGCGAAGGTCGCTGGCTAACGACCGGCAGGCAATTCATCATCGTGTCGAAGCCACGGCAGTACCACCGCCCTCGATTTTAGGGGGCGGGCCCAAGATAGCTACTTTTGTCTAGTTTTAAAGTGCGCTCGGCCAGTTTTCTTAGGCTTTTTCCCCCCGCATGGTTTGCGGATTGCGTGCAGGTTCAATGACGTCACATTTTGCGATTTGCATGCCAGCAGCTCGTTTATGCTGACTTGCAGTTGCCCGCGTCCTCGTGCTCCCCAGATAGGGATCAAGACCCTCAGCAAACAAAGTGCAAACGTCATGAACGAGTTCCCCTTCGATATTTTCCCTACATTTTCCCCCTTTCCCTCCACACAGACACCGTGCGAAGCACAAAAGTAACAATTGTGTGGGTGTGTCGCTCCTGCGAGGAAATCAATCATCCGGAAATAGATCAACTCGTCGTTGGGTTCTTTTTTTGGCCTTTGTTTTTATTGTTAGCCACGCTCCTGGCTGCGTTGAGGTGAAAATCAACACAAAGAATATAACAAAAACCCTGGAAATAAAATGGAAAGTGAAATATCCTTTGGCGGAAAGGGGGCGGCGCTCAAGTCGCGTCTGGCATGCTTTAAAACCCAGCACTTGGCCTTGTCAAACCTTTCAAGTGCTTATTCATTTTTCGGAGTACATAAGTTGTGGGTGTGTGTGTTTAAGATGGTTTATCACAAGCAAGGACGTTCCAATTTAATTAAATTAAGAAGCAATTCACTTTGAGCGCGATTTGCGTGATTAAAGTTGATACAAATCTGAAAGAAAACTTTTCATAACTACGGAGAAAATTATAAAAAGTTATGACTACAATTAGGCTAATTGCAAACTAAGAGAGATATTATTTCATGGAACTTTAATCATGATTAAGTATGATTTTATTTTATATACTCTTCTCTTTCGGTCGTTCTGTTGCTCGTCGACATGATTGTACTGTGCTCTCGATGTCTTTACTCGTTGTTCTTCTTACTCGTCCTAATGGTTATTTACCATATTGGCATATTGGGGCAAAACCACTCCAGAAGTATCAAATAATTACTGGTTTTATACACACACTCGAATACACGTATTCATATTGACAGATGAGATGCCAGACATAAAAATTGGAACACTTAGCTGCTTTTTAGACAGAGTTCAGTTGATAGCGCCACATAATTTACTGTTTTAAATTCACAAATTCGCCCTATTTTAAACCCAGTATAAAACTTTATAATTTTAAAGGTCTGGCAACTCATCTGTCAATATGAATACATGTATTCGAGTGTGTGTATAAACCCAGTAAATGTAGGATTGAAATATCAGTAACCTTGGATCAGTGTGTCACTCAATATAGTACATTTGAGTTTAATAAAATACAAGTCCCTTTATTTCCATGCCTCCATTATTCGGTCCACCACCACCAGCTCGTGACGGCTGGACATCCAGGGACTTGGAGGACACAGTAGTGTGTCCTTGAAGCAGTGTATAGGCCAGTAAGGCTACTAACTAGTGATAGTACAATTATATATCTTCATTCCGATCGTGCTTTTTGTATGGTAAGTAAAGTTTGATTTTTTTTGAATCGGATTGGAGTCGTTTAGCCATCAGCGGGGGGTGCTCCGGCATCCGCAAAGAGGTGACCATCCCTGGCATCAGTCCGCACAACGCTTTCGTGCGGTCAAGATGCAAAGCTAGAACTATAACTCTACTCTCTTATCATTTATCCCCAGTGGCTTGTTATCTTTCTCGTTGTCTTGATCTTCAGTTGCTCTCGTCGTCCTTACTCGGTTTTCTGCTTATTAGTAATATGTTATTACAGACCCCAATAATTTAACATAACCCAATTCTTATCTTTACATTTACGTTCTTAAATAATAAAGAAAAGCCCTGTAAAATGATAAAAAATACAAGTATGTAAAATCCTAGCCCAAAGTCTAATTAAAATCCATAAAAAAAATGTTTATCCAAACTTTGGCCCTAATGTATGCACATAATTTTAATTAATGAATTCTAGGCAAACATTCTCACATCTCCATGCGCCATTTCCAAACCAAAACCCGTAAAAACTTTTGCAAATCTCTCGCCAAAAACCTAGGCCAATTTTGTCTGCCCAAAGGCGAAGCAAATAACCATTTGCATTTAGCCATTAGAAAGGGGAAGGAGCTCACTTTCGTGGGGGTAAACGGCATATAATTAACTCACTGCATATTGCTGATTCATGGGCGGCAATAAACGTCTAAGAGAAATTCTATTTTTATAGCATACTAATGGGGGGCGCCCCAACCGTTGGCGCAATTATTATTAAAATAAAACCTACGGCCGCGACGGGTTCCCGGGAATGGGTTGCCGTGTTGGTCACAGGTGCGAAAGCCGAAACACGTCACTGTTCCTGCTCTAATGACGCCAGCAACGTGGCGCCAGTAGTGCCTCACCAATTCATTCATTCACAAAAAAATTCGCCACTATTAATCAGCCGTCTGGCGCTTTCCCTCCACTTCCTTGGGGCCTAACAATAAAATCAAGAGCAGTTGTGAATCAACAGTGCGTCACCATCGGATCGGATTCTCCCCTTTCTCCTCGTAGACCTATTGATTAGCTTCACGTGTCGATACTTAAGTCCCCGACTCCTGGAGACCCACTTCCCTGTCCACTCTCACTCCTTTCCCGCACTTCAGACACGTCTGTAGTTTTGTCGAAGGACTCTCTCTCTGTGCAAGGAGCAAGCCATTTTTATTGTCCTAGCGTGGCGCTCGAAAATTTGCTATAAACGTGTTACGTAAACAACCGACACTGTTTACCCACAACACCCTCGGGCCTTGTGCACTTGCCGGGGTTAGTCGGGGCAAAGTGTGGAAGGGAATTAATTTGCAAGCGCTGTTTACCAATTTTCTTTATTTTTTGAGAAATATTCGGTGCTGAGGGCTGGCCAACTGACAGTTCTAATTTTGGAAAATGTCACGGACTTGTTGAGTCCAATTACTGTAAAATTCAGGCTTTTCATTCTTTAATTATAGACCGTATGGTGATATTCTTTTTTTATTTGTTACTAAAATAACCGGTTTAGCAGGAGTTGAGTTGGCACAGGAGTATCCGACCTTTAAAGCGTGCTAATTGTATTAATTAATCAGAAAATACCCTTTTAATTAGTCGGGCTTTTTAATTAAACTTGAAATGCTTAGCAGGTCAGTTTTAAAAAATGCTTTTTAGCCATTTTTTTGTAGTATTATCGAAGGCTGTAAGGTACCGTTTACGGTTACGACCTTTTTAAGTATATTTATAAAGATAAAGAGATGTCCCATTGACTTAAAGCGTTTTCAATAGTTTTTAAATAATCAGAAGGTCAAGTTATAGTAATTAAAATTAAAATTTCGATTTAAAACCTTTTTATTAAACCCGGAAAACTTAAAAAAATAATAAATAAATCCCTATTTTATTTTTTAGCCAACCATGTCTGACACCGCCAAGTCCAACAACAATGCGTCCGCCGCTCCCCCCGATCCGGACGCTTCTCCCGCCGACGCAGGATCTGGCGAGGCCAGCGATGCCGCTTCACCAGCAACACCGCGCGGCGGCAATCACAACAACAACAACAGCGGCAGCACCAACACCAAGAGCCACAAACTGAAGTCAACACAGAATAGCAGCGGCGGCGGGAGCATAGACAAACTGTCGCCGGACCAGGACATCTTCATCAATGCCGCCGACGGCCTGCCCAGCCAGCATCCGTCGCTGCCGCTGGAAACAACCGTGGACAGCGACACGGAGCCGGAGGTGGACGCCGACTCGTTCGACGACCTGCCCACCTCGATAATCGTGACCAACATCCATTCGGAGGTCTTTGCCAATCCAGAGCTGAAGCACGCAATGGAGGAGCTCTTCCGCACATTCAGCGAATCGGCCACGTTCCAGTGGCTAAGGAGCTTCCGGCGGCTGCGGGTCAACTACGACAACGCGATCGCGGCGGCCAATGCGCGGATCAAGCTGCACCAGTACGAGTTCAATAAGCGGACCGTGATCACCTGCTACTTCGCCCAGCCGGTGACACCGGTGAGCAACAAGAACCTGCAGCCGCCGGCGCCGGTCAAACAGTTCCTTATCTCGCCGCCCGCCTCGCCGCCAGCCGGCTGGGAGCCGCGCGAGGAGGGTGAGCCGCTGGTCAATCACGATCTGCTGGCCGCCCTGGCCAGCCTCACGCCCGGCGAGTCGCATGAGTTGCATCCACAGAGCGAGGACCAGCCGGCGATCATTGTGCACACGGCAATGCTGCCCGAAGGAGCTGGCGGTCCGGGACTTGTCCCGGCCAAGGCGCCGATTGTCCAGACCAAGTGTCCGGAGCGGGCATAATCCGGGACGTGGAGATCTGACGAAGCAGCTTGATGGAAGCTGAATATCGAAACCTGAGTTGTACATCCAAACGAAGGGGGACATAAAGGGTTGGGACTTGCGACCGTTCCGTTCCATTCCTGTTCGGCGGTTTGATTGAGTATTTTTTGTAAATATTTTCCGATTCAATTGTGATTAATTTACACATACATTGATACATAAATTTAGCTACGTTCGCGAATGTTTGTATTATTAGGCACTCGAACTCCTTTCCCTGACCCTCCAAGTGTAGCATTTATCCCCAAATTGGCTTTTGAGTTCATGAGTTCGTGAGTTAGTTGTTCTTGGCAACCGCATCTAGATGTGTTTTATCTCTCGATATTGAGTGTGTCTATGTGTAAAGAATATCGCCTGGGAATCCACCTGCTAACTACCGACATGCATATGTATATCTCTATATCTCCGTGTACCTTCGATGGGAAATCGCTGTTAGAGAGAGGCGCTATCGATCCGAAACCCCCCATATAAAGCTACTCTATATCTTCTCTATGTACATGTTAATGTAATTCTAAGCCAGCGAAAGTGGTGTACGCGATATCGCATCAGATGTCGCAATACATACAGACATACGTATATAAATGTATAATGCCTACGTGTAGTTAAAATTTAAATTGATAAATATATTCAAATTCGAAATGAATGTTCTCAAATGTACCAAAAACAAAAAAATATGGAAAAAAAACGAAATACCAAAAAAGTGAAACAAAAACAAACAAAAACCGAAACAAACAACTCTTTCAATCTAACTTTAATTGTCGAATGGAATGGGGTGGTTGGATTTGGCATTGAAATTCCAGGTGATTCGATAGTGCAATTGAGTGGAAATTACTGAAAAAAAGTTACCAATGCCAGCGCAATTTGAAGCTGAATAAAGGAGGGGTGAGGAGCTCGACTTTAATTAAGCGAAAGTTGGCAAAAACATTGTAGGTTTCTCGTGGAGCCTTGTTCCAGAGAAGATAGTATCTGTTATAAGATAATCCAGGACAGTAATCATATTGGACTTATTTTTACACGAATTGCATCACTCAATATTGGATAGATGAGAAACAAGTAAGAAAGCTACAGTGAAGTGTGACCGACTGTGATATACCCGGTACCCGAAGCCCATGTACATGGCTAGTTTACTTTGTCAAAATGTGGTCAAGTTTATGATAATCTTAAATAAAGCAGGCCGGCTACCTGAATAAATCCTTGCAGATAGTATTCTATCTATTCCCAATAGCATATAAGTTGGAACGGACCAGTTTAGACGACATTTCTGAGGCAAATTACTCTATTTTCGCCGTTTTTAAAGACATCAGATTAAAACGTAAAATAATATATAATAATTTTATTTAATGATAGAAATATACTTTAAATTTCATCCAAATCGGACCACTATTTCTTATAGCTGCCATCGAAGCGAACGGCCCAAACTTTTTTTAAATATCAGATTAAACCTTTAATTTTATTAATGAATCGCAGAAGAATCGCGGGAGAGTCGCGGAAGATTCGCCGGCGAATCGTGGAAGAGTCGCCGGAGAATCGCGAAAGAGTCGCCCGAGAATCGCGAAAGAGTCGCCCGAGAATCGCGGAAGAGTCGCCCGAGAATCGCGGAAGAATCGCCAGAGAATCGCGGAAGAGTCGCCCGAGAATCGCGGAAGACTCGCCCGAGAATCGCGGAAGAGTCGCCAGAGAATCGCGGAAGAGTCGCCCGAGAATCCCGGGCGAATCGCGGGAGAGTCGCGGAAGAGTCGCCCGACAATCGCGGCAGAGTCGTCCGAGAATCGCGGAAGAGTCGCCCGAGAATCGCGGGAGAGTCGCCGGAGAATCGCGGAAGAGTCGCCCGACAATCGCGGAAGAGTCGTCCGAGAATCGCGGAAGAGTCGCCGGAGAATCGCGGAAGAGTCGCCCGACAATCGCGGAAGAGTCGTCCGAGAATCGCGGAAGAGTCGCCGGAGAATCGCGGAAGAGTCGCCCGAGAATCGCGGAAGAGTCGCTCGAGAATCGCGGAAGAGTCGCCCGACAATCGCGGAAGAGTCGCCGGCGTATCGCGGAAGAGTCGCCCGAGAATCGCGGGCGATTCGCGGAAGAGTCGCCGGAGAATCGCGGAAGAGTCGCCCGACAATAGCGGAAGAGTCGTCCGAGAATCGCGGAAGAGTCGCCTGAGAATCGCGGGCGAATCGCGGGAGATTCGCGGAAGAGTCGCCCGACAATCGCGGAAGAGTAGCTCGAGAATTGCGGAAGAGTCGCTCGAGAATTGCGGAAGAGTCGCCGGAGATTCGCGGAAGAGTCGCCCGAGAATCGCGGAAGAGTCGCCGGAGAATCGCGGAATCGCGGGAGCAAGTGAAAGCATCGTTTACGAGTACTTATGCCCAAAAGTAGGCCATGCTTTTGGGGCTAGTGTTTTATTACAAATTTAGAATTTGGTGATTGATAATTTCCTGATTCTGGAATTTGTAATAGATGATTAGTGAATTGGTGATTGGTGAATTGATGACTACAAATAATTTCACAGAGACTCACAGACCGGTAGGAATACCCTACACTGCAACTTTTTATTCACAAAATAGATGGAATGGATGAATTCTTAACAACAAAAAACAGGGATATAACAGGGAGTTTGAACTGGATTTTTGGAACTTAAGACAATCAATCGTCTTTGGTTTTTGGCCTCACTTCCTCTCGATATTCTTGAGCGGCACCATCTGCTCGGGATCATCGGGATAGACACTGTTCTGGCGCTGCTTGCGACCGGCGCACTGACTGAACCAAGTGTCGCCCTTGCCAAAGTTCTCACCATCCTCGATGGACTCGGGCATGGGCTGGTTCATTGTCTCTGGCAAGAACATCACCCAGAATCCTGAGATCAGAGCCACCACCCCAAAGAGCACGGCGGGAATCTTCGGGTCGAACGAGTCCAGCAGCGAGATGAGCGGCGTGAGGGCTCCGGACAGACGGGCACACATGGAGCCCAGGCCCATGGCCGAGTTCCGGACGACGGTGGGGAACAGCTCCGCCGAGTAGTTGTAGATCACGGCAAAGGAGCCGGCGATGAGGAGCTTTCCCGCCATCACCACCGCCGTCGAAGTGGTGCTGCCCTGGGCGATAAAGGCGGCCACAATGCAGCACAGGCCGCCGCCCAGCATCAGGGTGGAGGTGATCGAGCGACGACCCAGGCGATCGAGAACGAACACAATGGTTATGTAGCTGGGGAACTCCACCAGGCCCATGATGAACAGAATCAGGTAGGGATTGCCGTACAGCTTGCCGGCACTCAGCGAGAGTCCGTAGTAGACGAGGGAGTTGGCGAACCAGCAGAGGCACACGTTCAGGGTCTTCATCCGGAGATTGGGCGTTCGGAACAGGTCGCTCAGTCCGGCACTGCTCTTCTCCTGCGCCGCCGCCTGCTGCTTGGCCTTCTGGACGTAGTACTCCTTGTCCACCGGTATGCCCGATCCATTGATCCTCAAGCCCTTCGCCACGATGTCCACTGCCTCGGCAGCACGACCCTGCATCCACAGCCAGCGAGGAGATTCATCGAGCCACCACCAGTGGCCCAGGAACAGGCAGCCGTGCAGGCCGTAGATCACCTGGAGCAACTGTCGGTCGTGGATAATGGCTCCCCAGCCGGCCACCAGCATGATGCCGCCAGCAAAGACAGCCTGGAAGGGATTAGGAAAGATTATTCACGTACTAATTGCAGTTGAAGATATCTCCCCCTCTCACCTGGAAGGTAATGCCGCAAACCGTCCGCTTACTGGGTCCCACCAGCTCCATGGTCAGCACGAATCCACAGATGTAGGCACCCGCAGATCCCACAATGCCCAGCAGGTAGCGTGCCACCATGAATGAGAAGTACTCCGGAATGAAGGCCACTCCCACGCCGATGATCAGTTGGAAGAGAGCCGACCAGCAGAACACGGTTTTGCGACCCACTTTATCGGCCAGTCCGCCGAGGGTGACGGCGCCGGTGAACACGCCCAGCATGAACACGGTCTGGACAATGGCCCCCATCCACCGCCGGTCGCACACAAAGTTCCAGTCGATGGTGCGTGAGGTTTTGTAGTACGTCGTGTCGTATACGTAACTTGTGCAGGCCACGGTGGCATTTGAGCCCGGTGAGCTCGGATCGTACATGTGGCAGGAGTCCAGCTCACCGTTGGGCTTCAGCGGAATGGCAGCCAGTATGGCACTCGAGTTCCATGGCGCCATGGACAAGCTGCTATTGTCCACGTTCTCGATGAAGCAACGGTGCTCAGGAACGGCAGCCACGGTGACCAGCGAGAGCATGTGCATGCCAGCGGTCAGGCCGGAGAGCACCTGCAGGAAGAACTGCAGGAATTGGTACTTGCCAAATTCCCCTGGAAAAGGAAAGGAAAGAATTATTGATTTAATCTAGATTTCAGTTACTAAATTGGACTTCAACTGGATTTAAATTAGGAACTTCGAGTTAGGAGCTTTTGGAACTGTTTATAAAGACTTTGCGGAAGCTCGCTTAATTGAATTTTCAGAGAGAGAGCAATAAAAGAACAGATAGAGGAAGAACTTTTCTCAATAAAATAATAATAATAATAATATTTAATAAATAGTCATAATTTAAGCCATTTTTAAGGCTTCTGTCCTGTCTTTCCTTTCCAGTTTTCAAGCTTTTCGCGAAAGAGATCTATCTGGAATCAATTATTCCCACTATCTTAGTATGATTTGATCTTTTCTGGCTTTATTCATAAAATATAATATAATAATATAAGCAATTATAAAAGCTCCTATTTTCGATCAATACCCCAAAAAACACCCGACTTCTATGTATATAGATGGCACATTTTATGGGGTGTCTTTCTGGCATTGTCGTCACTCGAAAGGCTATGCAATTAAATCAAGCGGAATTTATTCGATTCGATTTCAATTGAAAGGCACACAACTGCCCCTCAAATATTTGCCAACACTTTGGCTTTGGTTTAGTTTCAGAGACTTGGATGTCTTGGCGCAGAATGAGAATGCATTGAATCGATTATGACTTTGCCTGTGCGATCGCGTTGAAAGAGGGCACCGGAGGGGCTGTGTAAATTTCTAGCGGCTTGGTCGGTCAGTGTGTAGCCTAGATACACGCGGTTTTGACACATGAGCAGCGGTCCAATGTTCAATCAGCCATTTCAATTGATTTGTGGGTTACGTTTATTGATCATTTAGACGATGATGGGATGCTTTCGCCTTCAAACAGAAAGTTACGTTCACCCGAGAGTTGCGTTACGTTACACACTCGTCTGAGAATTTTTAAGTTTTCATAATTGAAATAATTGCCCAGAGTGTAAAATTATGTCATCGAAAATGTAAAGCAGAGGAGGCATGTCTTAATTAATCTCAATTCCTCAAAGTTTGCCACAATCTTTAATTAAATTCAATTACACCCCCAATAGGCATAATCAGCGCGTAATTGCCGAGCACAAGTTTTGCAATCGATACGGAGAAATCATGATGATAACACCACAAAACCCGGAATAGTAAGTTCTCATATCAACAAATCATAACGGATTATCAGCGACCACTAAAGGCTATATATTATATATATCAGCACTATTGTTTTGGGGTCGAATTTATTGCATCTAGGCTTATTATGGTTGCCAAGTGCCTCTTCAATGTGACATTTGTTTTGTGGGTTCATTCATTGTTTGCACTGGTTTGATAATGATATTATAAGCACAGCTTTAGTATACCTTCTAAAATAATAATAGTAATATAGGAAAGGCTCTGGGCGTAGAATAGGTGATAAGTGATTCTGATAAGGCGATATATTGTTGCAAATGCCGCCCATAATCATAAAAAATAGGGTTTTTGATAAGATTTTGTTTAATTAAATAATAAACAGTTTAAGAATCCCTCAAGCTAAACCAGATTTTAATATCCCTCAATAAAGTCCATAAATTCTTCTATAAATGATATTCTATTTCGTATTTCAAATCACTTTAATTAAGTTATATCAGCAAAAGCATTTGCTATTTCTCTATAAAAATCCAATGTAGTTTTTGTTGAGGTAGATCGGGGTTTTACTACTAGCTTAGTGGGTCTTCCTCAAACTTTAACAACATACATACAACCAACATTTTCACTTCCATCGTATACATAAAATGGTATATTGAAGGCCGGTTTAGTCTTGTTCTGAGCACACATGTGGAAGTACTTTGAAAGTCATTGCAAGTTGCTGCTTATAAATACATATATGGTAACCTTCTTTCGGCCAGAAAGTCATGAATTCAGCACTATAACACGCCTCCAAATTCGAAGTAATTAGAGCTACTTGCCCGCCAAAGAGGCCTTCAACAAAAGTAAATACACCTGAGAGAGCGACAGGTGAACTTTGAGGGACTGACAGACTGAGGCAAAGGGGGGCTTTTCGAGTGGAGCTGAGCAACAAACCAGTTTGAGTTTTTTGCATTTCACAGACACAGATATGTGTTTGCAAACGAATGTATAAATAAATAATACGATTAATATGATTTTAAAAAAAGGCGCCTAATGCGTTTTTTACTCCCTCTCTTTCACTTTCCAGCCAGCACACTTTACGCTTTGTAGGCTGCTAAACGAAAAAACCAGTTTCAGATCGTTTCCCGTGAAAAGTGTTTGCACAAATTGTTGTTCTACAACTCGGGTGAAAGAAGATGTAGGAGAAGCTCGACGACAGGTTAGATGAAGAGTTTTTAATTATGGAATTTTTTGTCAGTCTAATCTCTGACAGCTAAACGTTAAACAGTAGCCCAGAGATAAAAGCTTAATGTAAACATTAAGAAAGATTGTATAAGAATGGCTATATATATTAGGTTTATATATGGGAGTTTGTGCTAACTCGAGGTTTAATCCAAATAAATCCAGACTCACAGTAGCACACACAGATCTTTGATCGGTCAAAATATTAGCGTGTCCCCCAATTCGTACTTGGGAATTTCAAGTACACTCTTTTCAACATAATTAAGCCCAATGTAAAAGCTCTAGAGGGAGAATTTCTCGACTTTTTCTCTGGCCCTACAGTCGAGTCTCGATTTATGTGCATATAAAAAATATAGGTCGCAAAAATATAGTTGAGGCGAGTGAAGCTGTCCGCCCACTTTGCTTTCACTGCATTCCCACAATTGTTATTAACTGTTTTACATAAAGTTATAAACACGACTTATTCTATGCCGTCTCCCACAAGCTAACAGCAGTGCATTATAAACCGCAGAGCTCTACTGCACCGTAAATTACGTGGAAGTGCCCCCAGGGATCCCAAGATCTTTATGAGTCTTGTGACAAAAGCAATCTGCAATCCCAGGTCCCTCCCCTATTTCATCCATGTTTGCTCGCTTGTTAGCCACGCTCGTTTTAGCGTCACTGTGCTAAAGTCGGCCAAGAAGGTTCAACAAGTGTCAGACAGTCGCCAGCTCAAAAAATAAAATAAAACTAAGCTGTTTCCCCACGCGAACACAGTGCAGCTCAACGGAATAGGTTTGGGATGTAAAATAAAGATAACTATACAATTAAAAAGTTAGAATCTACAAAATAAATTGGCCTTCATAAATTATTAAGTGATTATAGAAGTGTCTTAAACACGCATACTTTTTGCTATAAGATAATGGGTTTAAGAGGCAAGTCTACCAAAGAAAAGTGAAAAGGTACAACATAAATTATTCTAAATATTAAATCCAATTTTCCTTGTCATCCTTGTATATATTTTGATAGTCGAAAACTAAAATGTAACCCAGTTTTAAACAGTAATTATCATAAAAGAGAATAAACCTTAAGTGCTAGCCACCTAATAACCTACTTAGCCATATGTCTTAGAATACCGACTTAAAGCCAAACCGATTCTAAATAAATGTAGTATTTATGAGTCGTAGACTCTATCAAGCTGTCATAGATGTCTATCACTTGGCGCGGCCTTGGGGAATTATTAAATCGAAAAAAAAAATACGTGCAATAACAAAAAGTAAAAATAGTTGCAATTAAAACTGTATTAGAGGCGGTGGCGGCTTCCTTTGAGTGCGTGACAGACAGGCGGAGATTAAGAAAAAATTTAATTAGGAAATTTGAATGCAGAACAGAACGGACGTTCGTAAGTCCGTCCGTCACACCCACTGGCGGCTAAATCAAATTTTCAAGCGAATTATCCATTATCCGCCCCACGGCAGCTGCAGGGGCCTGGGACAAGTTTGTGCCGCTGATAAGGCCTCTCAAAATGATAAGCGGAACCCGGGCGCCTTATCAGCGCGGGATGGAGACGCCTGGCAACGTAACGTAACAGCTGACCTCCCGAAAGTCTCAGGTTCACCCAACAACTCACCCAGTTTGCCCATCAGGTCCTCCAGCACATAATCCACAGCCATGGTTTATTTGTTTATTCTTGACCGATATTCGAGGATGATAAATGGAAGAAGTTCTTGCGGCGAAGCTTGTGCCTTCAACAAATTCTCATCTTCCGCAGAAGTGGAGTAAACATGGACAGAGCACTGATAGTTGCGAATCGCGAAGAGTTCGAGACGGAGACGGATCCGGGACAGACAACGTGCTCGAAAGGAAAAACCGCGGACGCAGCGCTCGATCAGCTCTCAACTCTTCCCGCCGCCGGCAGCATTTGAACTGGCAAAAAGCTAACTGCGAACTGTGCCGCTCGACGCTCGGCGAGAAATCGAATCGAATGGTGGTCCCATGGAGCTCTGGAACTCACACACACTCGCGTCCAAATGGCGATAAGGTCGCCGCTCCAAGCGCACATGTGGAGAGAGCTTCTCTGAGGCTTGTGGATCGCGGGTTTGAGTGGGCCGGGCCACCTATGTTGATGAATAAAGAGCCAACTGTCTGTTGAGTACTCCACATTGGCTCCAGCTTAAGCCTAACATTAACAGTGGAGCTTTCTTACCAGAATTGTTAGTAAGAGTTTTTAGATCTTAGCAATATTTATAAATATTTTTAAGCACATGATTTATGTAAGTCATGAACAACAGGAGTATCCTAATGGGTTACGACTCAGCATAAGACTAATAACAAAAAAAAATACCATAAATTTAATTACCTTTCTCAAAATTAAAATAAAATACCTAACCGCCTAGTGATTTATAGACTTTATAGTTTTTAATAACAAATTCATATATGTTATATGCGGCTTATTAGAAACCCTTTTTAATTAACAAAATTTTAGTAGCTAAAAAGATCGTATTGATTCTTCATATTACATTTATCTTAAAGAAAATATATTCCCAGCTTTATTTTTATTTATATAACACTTTTATTTTATAATTGAACAATGATATCAATGGAAAAGGAACCAATATAAATTCCATACAAATCTGAATACCAAGTAAGCTTCGAGCTTTCCCACACCTAGCATAAGCAAAATTAAAATAAATTAGTGAAATATTCTAGAATAATACCCAAGTGAATTGCTAAATTATGTGTGAACCAAACACGTCACCCGATCCAATGTCCTTCCTGCACCTAGACATGCTGGCCGACCTTTTAATGCGAGATTTGCAGGAATTGGAGTCGGACTTCAACAACAAGGTTCAGTTTTGCAAAGAACAGGAGCAAAAGCTCTTGGAGAATGAGAAGAATGTTAGCTTCGATCGAGTACAATGTAACTTTTATGCTAATATCCCTTTCAATCAGCTCCATACAGTGGACCAGGTCGTGGGCTCCCTTAAAAGCTGCATGCTCGGGCTGGAAATGGAACTGAATCAGAACGAGACCAACCTGATAGAGGCGGAGAAGGCTGTCTCCCGTCTAGAGCGGAATTGCCAAAGAGCCGAACCTGGCCCAACGTCTCGAATTTATCCTCTGGCTCGGGCCACCTACGAGGACCTTCTCGAACAGCTCTTGGCCACTGAAAAGACTGCTGTTCAGTGCAACAATGTAAGGGCCGAGATCGAGGCGTTCCACCAGGAGGCAGTAGAGAAACTAACACCCAGGAATGTGGTATGAAATAAGAAACCATATCGTAAGAAGAAAACATTAAACCAATGCCACCGCAGATTACCAAGATCATCAATTATCACTCAAGCACCCTGGAATCGATGGAGAAACACATAAATCAGCTGGAGTCCCAAGTAAGGCAAGTGCAGAGTGAGTATGAAAAGCTGAAGGAGGATAATGAAGCCCAGAAATCCGCCGCCAAGTACAGATGCAAACTCCCCCCGGGTGTTAAACCAATGGACATCGACATCTTTGAGATATAACTTTAGGCATGTAATCTCTGACAACTGGTAACACAATATCCAAATATTCTAAATGCATACAATGCTGCAAGTTCAACTTTGTGCTTAAGATTAGGTTTGGTCTTCTGACAGGAGTCTATCCTAGTTGTTGGCATCGCGGAAGAAGAGCACATCGTCGGCAATGATGCTCGTGCTGGTCTTCTGATTGCCCTGCTGGTCGGTGATCTCTCCGTAGGTGATCTTTCCCTGCACCATGGTGCGCTGTCCCTTCTTCAGGTATTCCAGGACGGTGTCGCGCAGGTTGGGCTTGAACACCACCACGCGATGCCAGTCCGTCCGCTGGGCCCAGTCGCCATTCTCGTATCTGAAAGCGGATACAAAGTGAGTTAGTAATGTAGCTTATCTTGGATAATAAATAAATTGATTAGTTATAAATTTAATAATGACCACGACTGTGTTGCACTTTAATTTTAACACTTTATTTTGACTTTTGTTTCTCCTTGGAGAGTTTGAGCTCTATTACCAATCTTTTGACCGCGACTGTGTTGCCTTGGAAACTTTGATGATCTTAGCTTTATAACTCCGCGTGGCTATAGCTTTGACCGCGACTGTGTTGCTGCGGAGACTTTGTTCCGAATTCAATGACTATAGTTTTGACCGCGACTGTGTGGCCTCCTTGGAGATTTCGTTTCAAGATCAACTGCAAAAACACATGCTGCGACGCACACACACATACTCACTTGTAATTGGTGTGTGTGGCGACCGAGAACGTGACCACCGGATGCTCCTGGGAGCCGCGCAGCTGGGGATCGGCCCCAACCCTCCCCAAAATGGTAACCGTGTTGACCGCTGCGTGGATTAAGGTAAGCATACAATAGTAAATCCAAAGTTAACAGCAACGCACACTGAACTACGCACTTTTTTCAATTTTGGCGGGCGCCGCCGCCGTCGTGGTGGTTGCACTGCGTGCCGGCAAGTTTCGCAGGCCGCTCAACAGGGGTAGCAGCTGAATTTCACAAAGATTTATTAATACGACTTTTTAAACAGATTAAAATACGATTAATTACCATTCGCTTGGAGTGTTGCATCATTATTTTAAAAACTGTTTTTCCGGCAGCAACAATTCTTGATAAAACTTTCGAACAGCTGATTAGAGTGACCAAAAATGCTAAAGGGCGGGTTTTCCCTCCACCGCAACTGGTCACACCGTATGAAACAAGACGTAGTCCAACTCCGTAAGTGAACAAAACGTAACGGCTTAAAACGTAAGTAATTTAGCTATTTTCTAGCCAGATTTGGCTAGCTGGCCACACGAGTTTTCTTTGCTGGGTTGTTTCCTAGCTAAGAATCTAGTGCTGACACAAACCTAAAATTTCGTGGCGACGGTTTATCGGAAAATTTGGTGTTTTTATAAAAATTCAAAAATAGCGCCCCTAGCGTGTAAAATTAAAAAGGTGTGTATTTTACACACACATTTTTATACATATTCGGTACAACAACCAGTAGGTGGAGGTGGAGTTTCGTATTCCAAACATTGTTTATTGAGATGGCGCCACTGAAAATTATTTACATTTTTTAAAATTTTTATAAAGTTTAATTTGAGTTTTTTTGATTATTGATATTTATTACATTTCCTAAGTAAAGCGTATTTGTTTTCCTCGGGAGGATTAGTTAAGTGGAAGATATACTCAAACTTTGAAAATGAAATCTAGAGAAAGATGATGAAATCGCTTTTTATATTATTTAAAATAATAATTTCAATCATTTTATTCAGAAATTAAGGCTATGAACTTACACTAATCGTTTTTTAATTAATAAACCAAAGCAATATAAGATGGTTTTCTGTTTGAAATGTAAAACCTGGTTTAAGATTAATGCCTTGAACCTCCTCACTCAAGCTTAAATAATTTAATAAACCATTTGACATACTTAATAAACTATTAAATTGATAGTAATACCAATGTAACAAACGAAACCTATAAGCAAAGAGATTGGGGGAAACGAAAGGAAAACGGGCAGCACAGAGTCGCAACCGGCTAATGCATTGCACAGAGATTACAATTTTACAACCTCAAACAGGATGTGAGCCCGACGACTGGCACTCGCTTCGTAGTAAGCCGAAGTTGCCGGCCACGAGTACCCATCATCTCAGCTCTTTTTCGAAAATTTGTTACCGGCAGGCGGCATTGTTTTTAAGTTTGAACGGCCAAGTGTCCGTTAGACGGGGGCTAATAAAAAGCTAGACACCCGAAGAGGCGTACCCGAAACGGAGCGGAAGAACAGAATCACCCATTTTTATTATTCATTCATTGCTCTGGAGCCGATGCTGCAATAGCAACGCAACTGAAACTGCAGCAATAGCAACAGCAGCAGCAACAACAAGAGCATCCCCGCAACTCTCGACTTTGCATTGAAATTCAGTTCGGGCGATGACGACAGTCGTCCGCAGAGTCTGAGTCTCGGAACTGAGATGTTCGTCATCTGCATCGAGCGATTCTGGGTAGTCGATATGGCAGCCAGCTCAGCCAGTTCCGATTTATTACGCTTTATCTAAGTATTGCCAGCGAATTTTGTACGATTTTTAAGTACAATTATAATTATAATATAATAATTAACTGACCAATTAAAAAGATTTGAGAACGTACCCCCTTTATGCTATTTTAAGTAAGAATCTATGTGTTATTTGTATCACTGTAAGGTCGCTTTTCTCGATGTCCGGTTAAAGCTTAACTATGAAGTTTTTCTAGTATCTCTTTAAATTTATTTATAAATTGTTTTGTTGATAATTTAATCTGTTCATATCTTCATTTAACTTTTAGTACTAATAGATAATATTAATCCTAAAGTATCACTAAAGTTAAAACTCTTGAAATATAAACATCTATCATTCAAAAGTCATTGCTTTAAGAAATAATTACAGAATATATTTAATTCTCTCATTTCTAAAGTTTGAGCTTTTATTGATACTTCATATATATATTTATTTATGAATATTACCTCGGAGATCCTTCTTTAACCTTCCTAAAACCCCACTCCTCTTGCAAGATAACATCGCCCTTCATCACCTAATATTTTAATTTCAATGCTTCCTGAAAGCCCAGTCAGTCTTCTTCAAAAAACACCCCCAAAACCTTTTGGCCTTCCCCAAAAGATCTTCTTGCCAAGCAGCCAGCCCATTCGCCCGTCCGTCCATCCATCCGTATCTATATCTGCAGCCGTAGCCGTAGTGGAGCATTGTGATTCCGTCGATGAATCCAGTGCGCGTGTTGCTGCGACTCTATATAAATATACAAGTCGTATATATGTTGCTGGCCTGGCACAGTATCTGAAACCGAGTGTGTGTGTGCCCCTCGTATCTGTATCTGTATCTGTATCTGCTGTATGGGGCTCCGCAGCGATACTAACAAACGAACCCAGCGAACGAACGTCCCAAATGTCGACGTTGCTGCTGCTGCTGGTGCTGGTGCTGCTTTTTCTATATTTTCAGATTGTATGGCGAACGAATGGCGCGACGCTAGCGAGGCGGAGGAACTGAAGTGGTTGCTGTTGCTGCTGATGATGTTGCCTGTTGTTGGCCTGGCCTGGCCTGGCCTGGCTGACTGGGCTTGTCGAGGACGTTCGCTAGCTGGCCGGGTTCGTGGGATGGCTGCTTGGTGCTTGGTGCTCGGTGCTGTGTGCGATTGCGTGCCAAAAAGCGAGCGATGGAAAGAAATATTCATATGTGCGCCACGCCGCCTTATAGTGAAACTATAAACGGCAGCGGCATTCCCGCAACTTGCAATGTGGCGAGACTGCGCAAAAGGAGACCAGCTCGGTCTTGGCAAAGGACTATCCTTCCTAAAAGACATCCTCAAAAGGGTTCCTTATTAAAAGAAAGGTTACCTTATAAGCATAATTATAATATATGGGTTGGAAGTTAAGCTTAGGGATCTCCTTACTTTCATTTAGTTAAACTAAAGTGTTTTTTATTTGCTTGCATACAAATCCTTAAAATATAACCATTAAGTTTAGCAACAGCTTTCTTCTTAAAAGACCATTTTTTAATGCCAAGTTTAATTTTTCTCTGTGTGAATGCCTTGCGATATATTAAGTAGTACTGAGTATAAAGTGAACATTAGTCCTAACCGCATATTGAGAAAACTGTCCTTAGGGATGAAGGATAACTTTTACTTTAAAAACTGTAAGTACCCTTAACAAAAAGAAAATCAAAAAATCCATATTAAACTAAAGTTAAAGTCCTCTTAGCTTTCGCAATGTTGTCGTTAATGTTTCTAAAATAAGTTAACTGGCAGTTAATAAAAAATACTGAAAGACTCTTAATAAAAGAGGTTAATCTTTCGTATAAAACAACATTAAACCAAGGTTTAATTAAACTGACCACTTAGGGTAGCATTTTTAATGTTACTGTTAATATTTCTCAAAAAAGTTAACTGGCAGTTAAAAAATACTGGAAACCGGATATTTAAATAACTGATATGTAACTACCACTTGACTTAACTTTGACTTACAGATAAGAACCTGAAACTTTAACTAGACCCTGTGAAACAAGTCGATTGCCAAAATTAAAGGTTAGAAATCAAAGTTAAATAATGACTCTCTAAATGTAACTCTCTATGTAGGTATCCCATTCACCAACTCCTTGAGTAACCTACCATTCTTTAACCCCCTCGAGCCAGGATCCATCGAGCCCCCACCAAGTGGGCCCATTTTAAACCGGCAGCCCCTGGAGCAACCCCAAAGCGCGTCACCGCCTCGAACTGCATCGCGAGCTGACTGCGCACAAAATTTAACCAGAAAATTTAACAGAGCAGCAGAAACTGAGACCCCAAAACCGAACGAATGGCTCGCATTAAAGTTTATTTCGAAACCGAGTCGCAGGCAGCGCAGAAAGCAGCGCACAGAAAGGAAAACACACACCGACACACACACACACACTCGCCCGGCAAAAAGAAAAAGAAAATGAACAAAAAAAAAAAAAAAAAAAAAACCAAGTAAAATTACGACAAGGCAAAGAGCCAAGAGATGGGAATGGGGAATGAGTCGGGGCCGTGGGGATGGCTGGTGGACGGATGGTGGCTGTTGGAAGGGGGAAACGCTGAAAGAAAACAAGAAACTCCAGCAAGCAGCAGCAGCAGCAGCAGCAGAGAGTGTGGAGGGGAGGGGGAACCACACCAACTGGCGGTGTGTGCGTGTGTATCTGTGAGTGTGCGGCGGGGCGAAGGTGAAGCATGCGATGGCGTTGGTTGGCCTGGCTCGACTCGACTCGACTCGCCTCGCCTCGGCTTGGCTTGGCTTGGATTGCTTCCATAGCTTGGCTGACTTGGCTGGCTTGGCTCCGCACCACAGGCAAGACGGCGACGCCGATGGAAAATAAGAAGAAAAACAAGAAACAATGAGGTAGGGGAAGGTGGCGACCCGCAGATACCTTGTAATCCATGAGATACTGGCTTAGTTAGTTAGTTTTAAGGTTTTCTTATAAATAAAATGGGATTCAAATACATTTTTTTTAAGTACTGTAAAATATTTTAATATAATATTGAGTACTGCCATTTATTTATAATATATTTTGCTTACTTACAAGGCATTTGCTTGACTTAATTAAAAAAATAATTAAGCTTTCTAGCTTTCTTCAAGAAATGTTCTTCAATTGCAACTATATAAAATCAAGATAGATTTAGCTTTTATAGTTCCCAAGATCCTCATTTTTTATAGGGAGTGTAAGCTTGAATGCATGAATGCCATATACCCTGTTATTCCTCGAATGACGGGTATAAAAATATATATAACCAGCAAATGAATGAACCAACGAACCAGCGGCAGTCCCAACAAAAATACTGCATAAAAGCACCAGCACCAGCAACAACAACGAGGACGACGCTGGCAATGGCGATGGCGACTCTTGCAACTGCAACCAGGCGGCGGGCAACATCAGCAGCCACCAGGCACTCTAGGCACTGGGGGCACCAGGCACCAGACCTGGCCAAGAACGAGAATTTTCGGATCCACCTTAAAACACACCGATGGGAGAATGCACTTGTTGAGCGATCGATAAAAGGATCGTGTAGAGGGGATTATTTAATAAAAATAATATAATATTTTATTTGATGGAATATTTACCTTATGGGAAATAATCTCTAAATTCGATCGATAGAAGGATCGTGTAGAGGGGCTTATTTAATAAAAATAATATAATATTTTATTTGAAGAAATATTTACCTTATAGGAAATAATCTCTAAATTCGATCGATAAAAGGATCGCGTAGAGGGGATTATTTAAAGAAAATGATATAATATTTTATTTTAAGGAATATTTAGCTTATAGGAAATAATCTCTAAATTCGATCGATGGAAGGATCGCGTAGAGGGGATTATTTAATAAAAATAATATAATATTTTATTTGAAGAAATATTTACCTTATAGGAAATAATCTCTAAATGTATAATTTACTTAGTTATAAAGATATACCTATAGAACATTCTATGTAAAGTGCAACTTAATATAAAACTGTTTTTAGAATAAAAATTTCAGGATAAATTTGAAGTGAGGGAAACAAGTGCTTATTTTTAATGAATTCCCTATAAAATAGGGATAAATATGATATATTTATTACATAAAAATTAAAAAAATATTCTAGTATATATTTTGAACCCCCCCTTCACCTCTAGAGTATTCCAAGCAACAGAAACCAAACAGAACATCGCCAGAGTCATCGGCAGGGTTCGCTTTCGGTCGCTGCTTAGAGCTCGAGTCAGAGACACCGTCATCATCGTCGCCGCACCGACTGCTCCTAAGGTCTCAGCTCGCACGGAGACCGGACCCAGAACGAGAACGAGACCAGAGACCCGAGACCGGGACTGAGAACAGAGCCCAGAGTCACCAGCAAAGCCGAACAACGAGCAACGAACGACGACCAAGCCAACCGACCCGACCCAGCATTAAAGTTAAAGTAAAGTTGGAATTTGTGTGCCTCAACCGGCGCTCTGTCCCTCCCCCCACATTTCCACCCGGGCACCCCCAAGCCCTAGTTCTCCCTACCTTCTTCCATCCCATCCTTCCTTTCCCCCCGACGCCGCCTTTTGTAATCAGAATAAACGAAAATTCGCTTAAGCCTTGGCACAGTGGTACTAAACAGGGAGCTGAGGAATAAATATATACAAAATTATCAAATCTATGATAAATATTATAAATAAAAATAATAATATATATGGTAAACTTCTTTAATATTAGAATAAGTTATTTATTTATATTAAAACATATATTGAAACCTAAATGTATTGAATTTCTTCTTCAATTTAAAATAAAAGGGAATTTAAATTAATAATATTTCTATTTAACATTCTTCAATTTAAAATAAAGGGAAATTTAAATTAATAATATTTGTAAAAATATTAAATTATTAATAATATTTGTAAATTTTGTTAAAAAAATGGTTATTTAAACCATAAAGTTTATAATCTTCATCAGCATCAATATAAATGATATAGACTCTTCTTCCTGTTCCTCTCTTCGAATTTCTGTCTCTGTTTTGGCACAAAGAGCTCCTGGAGCTAAGAGACCCACTAAGTGCCCATCTGTGACTTGGTGATTTAATTACCAAAATAACGTAATACATTTATATTTTAAGCTTGGTTTAATTTACTTAAGAATTCTAAGCATAGGCTAACCGTAAAAAAAAATAAACAGGAAAATTCAAAGCTGAGCTTAGATGACCGCATCCTAGCCCCAATTGGCCGGCATTCGTTATCCGTAAACCGCATCGTCCCACTGTCCCCTCTTTTTTTGTGAGGACAATTTGGGGTAGGGGGCGGGATGGTGTGGTGTTGTTGGTGGTGCTGCTGAGGGCAGAGGCAAAACGCAAATGTCAAGACAAGCGAACGAATGAGCGAAAGAGCGAACGAAACGAAACGAAACGAAACGAAACGTTAAGGAGTGGGCGGTGGGCGAAGCAAAGTGCTGAGAGCCTCAGCCTTTGAGAGTGCGAGTGGAGACCTAAAATATTCCCACCGCACCTGCTCCCTCCCCCCGGGTTGCCACCATTCATTCTCGGGGCGATAAAGGAAATACCACACCACTGTGACAACGCATTTCCCGCTGCATTGCCACCCAACCCCACCACCCCCTGAAGCCTCTTAAGCCCCTGTTCCAAGATCGAAGTCGGTGTCTCCACTTCCACTACTGAGTCAGAGCCTGCAAGTGCAAAACAATAATAATAACAACAATTAAAATGGTTAGAGATGCGGAGATCGAAGACTTGGATACCCTGGAAGATCGTAATGAAATATATTATATAGAAATATTTATGATACTATTACCTATGTTTGGATTTGAGAAACCCCATATTTTCTACCTTAAGTTCTATTACAAGATCTTTATTAATAGCCGCTAAGGTTTCTCATAAATTCCCTGATGATAAACGTTAAATCGAAAATAAGCTTCCTTAAATCCTGTGTCAAAAGTATGGTCACATTGTTCAGTATAAAACACTGTTAAGCACGAAGATTAAGTCTCCTTTGATAGACAATAACATGCTGGGAATTTTACCTAGAATTAGAATTCAAGCTAGGCTTATACTGTAAAACGAAATGTGTCTATGTTAAGAAGTGTTTTTAAATCATAAAGTGTTAATTTTTTTCAGCTGTTTAAGAAAAGAATGCTCGTTTTACCCTTTAAAGAAAATACTCCAAAAATATAATTTAAATATTGCCATATACTACAAAATATAAGTCAAAGAAGTATTATTTTTTCATAAGAAGAACTGATTTCATTCAAGATCATGAGTTTTAAAATATATTTATTTGTGTGTAGAGTTGCCTTGTTCCCATTTAGAGTACCGGCCGTCTTCGGCTGCTGTTCCGTACTCAAACCCAGCTTTAGATTCAAACTTCAGACTCTGACGCTGGCTGCGCCTGACTTCGGTTCTGGTTCTCAGGCCAGCAGAAATGGCTACGCCGATGACGATGACGATGACGACCACTTGCCATTTGCGCAACGCAACCGAAATAACAAAACCAGCAGCGGCAATAGCAACAACAACACAACACAACACAACACAACACACTCCCCACACACACTCAGCAACGTGAACCATCGATCCGCCAGAAATAGTAGCGGACTCAGCCGCAGCGGATAAGCGAGTGGGTGGTGGGCATGGAGAGAGCCGAGGGAGGGAGGCCAGTCCGGAGGAGAGTGCTCTCCTCTATCGATTGCTCTCAATTCAAGATGGGTTAATTAAAATTGAAGGGGTTAAGCAGGATCAGGAATAGCACAGAAATAACTTTTGATTGAAGGAGAAATCAATAAGGATATGAGGTTCGATCGAGGTATAGGTAATTATAAATAGGTTTAGGTTGTAATAAAAATGTTGTTTACGAGTACATGCGAATAATATAAACCTAGTATTTATTACAATAAAATGTGCGGGGATATTAACACTAGTAATTCTTTAATCTCAAAAATATATAATATCTTAAAATGATAAGGTAAATATTTTATTGAACTATGAATTTGATCTTTGATTTTAGGCTCAAACTTATCTTGTTTAAAATCAAGTTATATATTGGTAAATAGAAAATAGATATGATAAAAATTCGACAAAATCGAAAGAATCGATAAAAAGTTAAATAGAAAGTAAAACATTCAAAAACAAAGCAACCAAAATCCAAACAAAAATTAATTGCTTATTTAAAAACTAATTAAATATTTAAAATATAAAATGGATATAATAGACATTTTAGATGATTTTTTTTAAATCAAAATTATATAATATGTTTGTACCTAAAAGGATCCGATCATATCGCTACTTAAAACACTACTACACAATATGTTATCGACATATTTATAATTTAATATCGAAAATCTGTGCAACAATAATATGAAAATATGTAATACATCATCATGCTATTTTATTTTCGACAAACATAAAGATGGCATATTTATTTGGTTCTAATACATATTACTCAACTTTATTTTACTCGAAACCCATTAGATAATAAATACGAGAAATACCCCTCGCTCTCGCATCGCCCTCGATCATTATTTGAGATGACAAAGCGATACTTGGCGATCCCTAACAAGCCAATAAATCATCGACTAAAATCGATTACTTGCGATTGTTTGATTTTATTTGATTGCAACTTTGCACTCCAATCGATTACAAAATCGATAAATCATCGGAGTACTACCATGCATTACAGTTAAGGCAACCAACTATACATGTGAGTGTGAGCTTGCGGCTGTGTGTGTTGTATGTGCCCCACTTAGGTCCGCTTCAATGGGGCCTAGCCCCTTCGCTCGTTGTTGTTGTTGTTTGCCGTTGCTGGAGCTATTGTTGTTGCTGTTGAACCAATGCCAAGTCAACTGCGTGTAGTACTGCCATGAGATATTTTTTTGGGACGTTCCCAGAGTTCAGGCTCGGTTCGGTTCGGTTTGGTTTGGTTTGGTTCGTCACTCGGCAGGCAAACAACGCAGCGCGAAAAAATGTTCAGCTTTTTTTCAGCTTTTTCATCGTTTCAGCGTTTTTATATATTTCTTTTTTTTTGCGCTTTTTTGAGAAAGAGAAACACAACCGATAAAAACCTGAAAGTGTTGGCGATGCGTCATGCGATGCGATGCGATGCGATGCCCTCTTCCCAGCGGCGAACTTGAGCCGATGGCTCAATCAAGGCTGCGCAGTATGCGATCCTTGGGGACCGTTTTTGCGCCGCCGTCGCTGCTCCTGCTGTTCCTGCTACGTAAGCCCGTCGAAATCCTTCAGCAGGGACCAAAGACCCAACCTCTAGCTGGATTTCAAGCCGTTGGCGCACACAGATATCGCCCCGAACCACTTTCGACCCACTGCCCATCAGATCCACGGCCCTACCACCGCCATCTCCCCGAAAAACTCGCCTCATTCATTTAGTTTTCGTACAGCCAAAGCAACAATAGTTCCTCCGGATGGGAGGGTATTCGGGGGAGCAGTCCTTGCTGTTAGGTAGATTGCGCCCTGTTTCCCTTACCGCCCTTGCTCAGTTCTCCTTCCCGCTCGGGCGAATGCATAAAAAGCCAGGGGAGATTATAAAGGGTGATCCTTGGCCAAAAAAGTGGCTTAAAGTGGAAAGTTTTTTGAGTTATTTTTATGAATCTGAGTGCTTGTTCCAGACTCGAGATTTACTTTAATAAAATATATTCGAATACACTAAAGAAAGCATACAAAGGGTCTCTGCAGTGTACTTGCATGGCACTAGAATTCCCAACCACTCGGTTGGCGACCAACTGGAGATATTTACGCATCGGTTACTGATGAAAAAGTGGTGACTCCCTTATGAAACAAGCTCTCTATCGAAGTCTGTATACTAGAATATATTTTTCTGTATACTAATATCAATAAAAATGTGTTTAATAATTTTAATATTTAGTTTATAGACATTTATGACGTAGCAAGTGGCCTTCAGTAAATGTTAAATATATATATTTAAAATATTTCGGAAATGACTTAGCTTAAAATTTATATTTATTTATATGTTTATTGTTTATTTACAAAATAAATTGTATATACTTATTTATTTATATATATATTAATTATAAAGATAATCTCAATTTTTTTATTTTTTAAATCCAAGAAACCCGGATTTCAAATAGGTTATCTCGAAGAAAACACCCTGTTTAGCGGCACACATTTCAGGCTCGGTTCGCCTGTCAGTCGGTCGCTCACTTTGCTATTCAACAGCCCAGGGCAGGGCAGGAGGCAATGTGCAGGGGTAGCCGAAGGGGAAGGCGCACGGTTGAGGGTGAATGCCAGTCGCTTGTCCTCCCCCAGCGCTGCCAGCACAGCCAGCAGAGCTCAGCCAGCCTCCCTGGCCGCCCCCCCGCCCGTCGTTTGTTTGTCACAATAGGGCAAAAGTTTCACTGTAACCGTTATGCGACCCACAGACACCACCGTACTCCCCTCACCGCCTCCCCGCCGTCGTTGGAGGGCGACAGCCCAAATGTCTGACAGGCAAGAGCAACGCATCGCCCGCCACCCGGCACCCACCACCACCCACTGCCAGGCCATGCCATGCCATACCGTACCATCATAGCCATCACCACGGCCACCCAATCAAGCCGGCAACCCAACCACCCAACAATCCACCTAGCCAAGCAGCCGCACCACCCAACCACCCAGCCACCCACCCACCACACGGGCTACGTTGTCGGCATAACGAACCCCAGCACAGGATGGGAGGTGGAAACTGGGTATAGCCGAAAAGGATTGTGCCCTAAGAGTTCGATAGGATATTAGAAATATGTGCTCTGCCTTACTTAGCAATTGTTTAAGTAAGTAATATATGTTTTAACGGAGGAGCTATATTATATTAAATAAATAATTAGAAATATATATTCTACCTTAGTTCTAAAAGCTTTTTTAAGTAAACAAGTTTATAAGATTTATTAAGTTTTAATTTCGTTTAGTATATTTTCATTATTTTTTAGGCACTTTACAATAATTCAATACATGTTCAAAGGGAGTAGTTTTATTATAATAATTAAAGACCGAGGAAATCTAAGGTCTTAAGACAGAAGTCTCTAAGAGCGTAAATAGGCCTTAAAAATGCCTGCAGTCTTTTAAAATCAGAGATTTAAAATCTCTTTAGTAAGAATTGCGTAAAAATCTAAAATTAACCATATCTAGCTCTTCCAGTCTCCTCGTCTCGTTCTTTATCTAAATTTCGCTCTCTCAAATATGTCTCCAGCTGAAAAATGGCTTGCATATTGCAATACATATGTATGGTGCACTGCGTGAGCAGCTCTGATCTGTCAAAAATTATTTAACCCTATAGGGTTTTAATTATTTAAAAAAAAAAAACGTATTCAAAATTAGAATAGTACGAATTTGAGTACGCGGATTCTCAATTTCCGGATCCCATAATTCCCTCTGTGTAGCTAAGCCCGATCTTTTGATTATCTGATTAAACCAAATTCGATTTCAGATCGGCTATAGCCTCCCTGGCGATTTCATGGTTATAGAGTAAATGAAACTTGCTCTGAAATACGATGGGCTAAACATATACACACTCCTGCACGCATACATACACACGAACAGCAGCATACAGCGACAAAGCATTAAGCTTTCATGTGAGTGTGTTTGTGTCTGTGGGATGCATGGGTGTGTGTGTGTGTGTGTGTGTGTACGAAACTTTTATTGTCAGCACAAACAGACACAAACATACAAACACAGAAGCACACACACAGGGACCGAGAGCCATGCTTGAGCGAAGGATAAAATGCTGCAAATTCACGGCAACAACAAGGAAAGCGGCAGCAGCAGCAGCAGTCTGAACGTGGCCCACGGTACGTATACGTATCCATCAGATAGAAAAGGCATCGAGCAGCCGCATGCTGAAATAATGAAGCAGCAAGGACTCGACTCGACTCGACTCAGCAAGGCAAGGCAAGGCAAGGATGGAACGGCGAACGACGAACGGCAAACGGCAAGGATACGAGGATACAAGGATAGCCAGGCAGAGGAAGACTTGGCCAGAATGAAAACGAAAATGGAAAATGTGTACGGTCCTGTGTGTCGGCGTCTGTCTCACTGGCTGCGCCTGTCTCTGTGTGTGTGTGTGCTCCTCTGAAAGGACGACAAGGATATTGCGCACGAGGACAGGATGGCTGCCTGACTGCCTTGCCTTGCCGTGCCGTGCCGTCCTGTGCTGTGCCGGGCCTTGCCTTGCCTTGCCTTGGTGTTGATGATGATTACAGAGATGCGCAGAGATAGAAGCGAGCTGAACTGAAGCTGATTCTGAAGCTGAAGCGCCGAGGCTCTGAGGTCGAGAACACACGGCGAAAAAATTGAGTTAACAGGGAAACTAACCATTTTTAACAATAAGTAAATTAACATCATTCTCTTGACTATATTAAGTTGTTTTTTTAGCCACTAAACTTTACTTATAATTCAAAAAAGATCTTATCAAATAAAAATACATTTTTGTTAGTTTCTTTCATTTTATTCATAAGATTTATACAGGGATACTTCAGATATTCCTGGAGTTTTTAAATCCCTTAAAAAGGTGTATAAAACTGTAATAAAAAAGAAGGTACACTGAATTTGTTTCCTAACACATTTTATTGCATACTTTTAGACACCTTTTGAAGCGATTACAAACCCCTAGTGATTTCTTTAAGTTCTGTGAATTCTGTAACTCTCCAATATCTTTTGTATTTATATTCTAAAATAACTATCAACAACTTGTAACTTATTTTATTTACTTAAAGATTGAACATTTTAAATAATGTTTGCAAACTTATCTCTGAATCTTTATCCTTATTTCTTTCTTGTTGTTTAAATAAAAATAATAATAAAATAAAAAACATTTTATATATAAATATATCATTTATATTCACTATTATTTTGTATTTTTTAAGGATGACGACACTGGCCATGTCATAAGTAGCTCTTTAACGATCCTGTTTTTGATATGACCATTGTGTGCTTTTGACAAGGAGTTTATGTTACGATTTTCTTTAAAATAAATTAACGTCAGAATCAGTTGCAGAAAAATATTCTTTAAAAAATCGAATTCCACTCTATAATTTTCTCAGTGCAAACCAAAAACCAGCAGGAGCAGAGCTTCGTCCTTTGCTCCGTTCGTTTCATTTCGAAGCGAATTGCTTGTTGTTGCTGGGGAAAAGTCTAACACGCCAAGAATTCGCATTGTTCTTGTTGTTGTTGCCGTGGCTGGTTGGTGTTGTCGTAATGCTGCTCTAGCCCCACTCCGGTGCTGTCCTGGCCTCCTTGTTTTTATACAAACAGCAGGAGCAGGAGCAGGAGCCGGAGCAGGAGCAGGAGCAGGAGCCGGAGCAGCAACTGAAGAAGTGGAGGCAGGAGCAAGCAGCAGTAGAAGGAATTGATGTTAGGTTGGTTCCTGGGTGGGGGGAAAATGGAATGGCAAGGCAAGGAAAGCAAGGACCTGAGCTGAGCTGGATTGGAGGACGAGGACTCTTGCTGGTAGCAGGCAACAGCAACACAGAGCAGCACACAGAGCCCGAAAATATATTCCTCGAGAATTGTTTATTAAATTTCTGGCATTTAAGCTGCGAGCTGTCGTTGGAATTGGTAAAACCAAAGCTTCGGACAGAGGAAAACACAGAAGAAGGAACGAAATCAAATTGCAATCTAGCAGAAAGAAAGAGTCTAACATTTTTAATGAGGTGGGGGAGGGGCTTAGCGATCTTGAGAAATGGTTTTAGCTTCGCCATATTGTGGCAAATAATAATTATAAATATGCCTATTCTTTATCTTTAATGTTTGCTAGAAAAATAGAAATACCTCTTTTTTTACACGATTTTATCTTTGGTTTTATTCTAAATAATTTAAACGGATTCGTTTTGAATAATTTAACATTGTTATTTGTATTTATTTATATATATTTATCAGAACTAAAGTCTTTATTCTTTATATATTTTTTATGTTATTTATACATTTATATTTTCTTTTTTTTTCTATATTTTCTTTCTTATTATTCTCTTATTATCTTTATATATTTATTCATCTGGTCTTTGATCTATGATTTTCCCCCTTTTTTTGTGTTATTTTCCTAATGGAAAATTTCATTTTGTAATGTCAACAGCTGTGCCACAGATCGGTATATAAGGAGATAACTATCACATCTGTTCCCTGGCCATCGATGATGACTGTTTGGTGACATTGCAAAAATATAGAAAACCTCTTACAAAAATCATTTGAAATCTTTAGCGTGGGGTTTAGCAATGTTTATTGTTGTTTTTTGTAATGATTAAGGAATCTTTAAGATATCTCAGTTATTATAATATTTATTAGGTATTTTTTGATGCAATGATTAAGGAGTTATTAAGATGCCCAAGTCATTATAATATTTTTAAGTTATTATATTATGTAATGATTAGGGTTTATTTTATATTAAGTAATGATTAGGGCACCTTAACCTTAGTAACTTTTTTTATTTAATAATTGAGGCTTTTTTTAACCATTCTTTTGTATTTGAACTACTATATATCCTTGGATCTACTTCCATAACTCATTGTATTTTAGTTCCTTGAGTTATTTCTCCTTAAAATCACTTGGTTCTATTTATCTGTCAATTACCTGAAATAGATACAGATACAGAAAGAACTAATGACTGTATTTTAAATGTGTGTGTGTTTCCGGCTAGCCCCCTGCCCTCCCGCATATCAATATTTATAGTCGGATTGCAGCGTTGAGCATTCGGCAACATGACCCACTAATTGGTTTGTGCAGAAAGCGACGAACTGGCGACTTGACCTGGTAAAAGTTTTCGGCAGCGGCTGCAGGTGGGCAGGCGAGCAGGTGAGCAGGTGAGCAGGTGAGCAGGTGAGATGTGATGTGATGACACCTCGGAAGGCTGTGTGATGGTTTCCTCCCCCCTTCCAGCTGACACCGCCCGCTGTGCGAAAGGTCAGCCAAGGCAACCGCAGGCTGCGGTGCAATTTGGCCGAGAACCAGCCGTGTCCTGCTGCTCCTGCCGCCACCTCCTTGTTTGGCGGCGGCGGCTGTCTGTGGCCCCCGTGCGCGTATCCATGTGACCCAAATACATACAAACAAACAGGACGCACAGAGCACAGGCCCACAGGACGAGGCACAAGCCCCGGCACCAACGCACAATGACTGTGTTCATTCATATGAGCCAAACACTTGGCCTGCCACATGTCAAAGTGCGTCGAGGAGTTATGCAAATGCATGAAGTGTAGGCGCCGCCATCCGCCATCTACTCCACGCAGTTCGTGTCGGCTGCTCCTGGACTCCTTTGGCTCACCCCCGTCGGTGCAGCATCACTTTCACGCCCGGATATCTCCCACCCGGCCTGCACCTCATCCTCGTGAGTCTGGCTAACCGCAGCAGCAGAGGCCCAAGCCGAGAACAACAACAACAATGGGCAACGAGACTGCAGACGGTGACGACTCCTTGCGGCGCTTAATCAGCGGGGTGGCAATGGGGGCAGGGCATTCTCGCCATTCTCCCCAGGAGCAGGAGCAGGAGCGGGAGCAGGAGTCGGAGGTCCCATCCTGCACATCTTTGAGCTTATATACTGCGCAAAAAAGTTGTTCCAATATAAAGAATTTATGGCTTGTCACTGAGGTCTCTGGAGATTTGCATATCCAGAAAGCGTTTCAATGAGATGTTACATTATTCTGACCCTTTTGAAGGTGATATTTTCATAGTTTTAGATGGGGTTTAGTTGTTTTAAAGAAAATTAAAGCATTTATTCAGGGGTTCTGGATTGTAATCATTATAATATTAATATTTTATACAAAGCTTTCCTAACATTTTCGAAATGTATTCCGAAATAGGTTTGAATATATGTACATATGTCTAAGATATATTCCTCAATTAGCTCTTAAATGAAGTTAGATAAATTTCCATAAGCTAAACCGATTAGAAAGATTAATTGTTTTAAGTTCCCTGGATTTAGCGAGAGCTTTTCCCATATTAATGGTTGTTTAAATGGCGACATTTAATCGATTTTAAATCGATACATATTGTTTTTTTTATAAGTTTCAAAAGGAACATCAAATATTTGAATATTTTTTAGGAATTCATATCCAACAAATCTTAAGTTAAGGTAATAATTCTATATTTAATTTAAATTGAATTCAAATTCAGAACCCAAACTTTTTTTAAATAAAACATCTATCTAAACGAACTAGAGTCAAATAATAATTATTATAATTAAAGATTTCGATGTTTATAATGTTCATAAATCAATTTTTAATGAATAGATTAAATGCTTTTTCATATCTCATTGGAAGATATAGTTGCTCTTTATCGTAATGACTTTATACCTTATTTTTTGTCAAATTTAGATAAAAGAATGGTTTTATATTTGGCAAATGAGATTTTATTTTGAGGAAAGATTAACTTTTAATAAGAAAACTCCATCGGATTGTGAGTGCTAGACTAATATAACTTAAACTTGATATAGCCTTAAGATTAAACTATGTTTAGGATGTTCTGTTCTGTTCTTGATTCTGCTTTTGTTATAAATAATATGTTTAACATGTGCTAAACTCCTTTTTCCTTGGTGTAATATCCCGTCGCTGCCCCCTTTTTAAGCGAAAGTTTCTTCTGCCGCCACTTCTTTCTTGGCAGGCAGCAATTTCGGTTTTTATTATTTTTTATTTGTTTTTTTTTTGTTTTTTTCTTTGCGCCGCCGTGAAAAGTGAAAAACTTTAGCCAACCCCTTTAAGCGCTTGCGGCGCAGCCAGCGTCGGCGGAGGCAGAATCAGCGGCGTCAGCATCGAAGGCAGAGCGTATTTTCAATTTATGGTTTTGTATGCAGACTCAGACTCAGACTCCGGGAAAAGCCGCACGCTCGTGTGTGGAAAATGCAGCCCGTCGGCAGGGGGTGGCTTATGTTTTGAGGGGGTGGTTGCTGGTGCGTTTGCCTTTAAATACATTTTTCCAGCTGTTTGGCGCTGCTAAACTAAAGCTTCTATGTCTGCGGGGGTAGTAGGGGTGGTGGGGCAACCCCCCCTCAGAGCAGAGGGGCTCGCCGGCACACTCGCATGTGAATTATGACAGACTTTTGTTGTCGCTGCCAAAGCCGGAGTCAGCGTCAGCGTCAGCGTCAACAGCGCTGCCTCGGTCGACGTAGACGTTTGTTTTGCATTTTTCATGCTCGAAAGCAGCAGACAAGCGGCGACCTTGAACAATTTACTGCCTCCCCGCAAAACTCCCGCGGCCGCCGCCGCCGCCTTTGTGCTTGCTGCTCCTTTGGCTGCTTTTTTATTTATTTATTTATTTATGGGTGTTGCTGCTTCGTAATGTATGCAGGCGGCAAGTGGGGAATGGGCAAGGTGACGCGGAACAACGAACGGCGAACGGCGAACGGCGAACCTGTCACTCAAAACCATCCACATCAAGCCACCGAAAAGCATCCAGCAACACAGCCATCCATCCAGCCATTCAGCCTTTCATCCATCTATCATTAGTCAATGTTGCTGCTGCCGCTGTTGCTGCTGCTACGTCATCAGCGAAAGTGTTACGTTCAATGCTCTTTCGGCCACTTTGACTTTGGCGCTTTCCCAAAACGATAACAGCGAGCGCGAAAAAAAAAACAGAAACAGAAATGAGAGCCCAAAAGTAACAAGTGGTTCCGTACCTTTTTTTTAAGGGGGGAGGAGGGCCAAAACGGAAATCAGGTTTGTCTTAGCCCACAGCAACAGCAACTCGCTTTAAGCGGAATTATTCTGGCCAGTAATTAGGCGTGGAAATTTCTCAATGAATTTGGAATGAAGGGTGCTTGTTGGTGTTTCAGGGGAAGTCCCTATAAATCTGTCTAAATGGAAAGGAATAAAAGAAAATGTGACTTAAGTCTAAGAAGTTATAACCATTAATGTGGAAAGCCTTGGAAAACAACTTAATTTAATAATAATAATTTTTAAGTAGATATAAACTTTAAATTCTATAAAAATAAAGATTTGTTAGGTTTTCAGCCATTTTTATTCCAGCTCTTATAAAAGCTATCTCTCATATTTTAAACATTTAAAGATTAAGGAAAAACAGAAGTTCTAAGCTTAAGAATTATTCCTTTTAGAGAATCTAGAATATAAATAAATTATTATATAAAAAAATACAAGATTTATCATTACACATTGTAAGTCTTGTATTTATTTATATAATCATTTAACTTTTAACTTTGTTATATTTTTATTCACAAACTGTATTATCTAAGCTCTGCTAAAAGTTACCTTTAGATTCAAGCCTGTATATATTTCAAAATTAAAGGATTACAAAAAATGATAAGATCCAAGCTTAAAAATCATTTCCTATAGCAAATCCCGAAAAGAACATGATTTATATATTTTTCCCTCAAATCTTATTCACCTTAAATTTCAATTTAAGCCTAAAACAAGAAATACCACATTTCACAGCCTGATATTACAGCTGCCTAATAAGTTCCCCTAATTTCCATCAAGACACCTCATTATTTCCAATTTGTAACATGGAATGTCCCAATATTAATTTAGTTTAATTCATCAAAATATTTCAATATATATATATATTTCTCCAATCCAACCGAAGCAAGCAAGCCAATTTTAAGCTGCGACAAAGCTGCTAGATTCAAGCTTGAACTCTTTTGAGCATTCTTCGGCCCCTATTGTTCCAAGAAACACCGAAAATGCATAACCAGAGCGTTGCCATGGCAAGGACTCCAATCGGGTTTGATCCAGGCTCTCAGTTCTCGAAAAGAGACGATGGCCGGAGAGCATGCCGCCCGCAAAACTTAATGTCCGAGTTCCCTTATGCAGCGGTCAGTATTTCATATGCACGTGGCAATGTCCATGTTTATGAGTATCCGATTCCTCTGCCTGTATCTGCGTCTGTGTATCTCTGTATTTGCATTTGAGTCTGCCCACACACACCATCGTTGGAGTCTACAGTACGTATACGTAATATGCAACAATTTCATCCCGAGACCCTTCACTGCAAGCCAAGCCGAAATGTTGTTCATCCTCTCATAATACCCATCGTCCTCTTAGACGAGAAAGTCCTGGGACCGACCACTGGTGACCATTGGCCAAATGCAGCAGCAGCAGCAGCAGCAGGAGCAGCAGCAGGACGAGCACATCCCCACATGGCATTCTATTTAGTTTCGGGGCCCCGACGAGTTCAGCTCAACCCATTTCCAACTCAGCGCTCGCTCAGCTGCCCCAGCAATCAGTGAACTGCTGCCCAAAGCTCTTACTGCAACGGCGACGGCGACGACTCCTACTCTGCCCTCCAGTTCCGATTCCACACCGAGTGGAGTGCACCGCCCGTTCTCGTTTCCGACCGCCGCCTCTACGGCAAAGTTATCCTTTAACCAGAGCGCTGGTTTTGTTGCATTGTTGCTTCATTGTTGTCGCCATGGCAATAGATGAATAAACACTGAGCGAAAGCTGCTTAAATTGGACACTGACTTCCACTGTATATACTTAAAATACATTTATTATTCAAAATAATAATGGAAAGGAAATTTTTAAATAGAATGTTCCTTAAAATAAATCTTACTAAGGCAACTATGAATTAACAAACTTTTTCATTTCAAAAACAAAATAAATAAGGACCGCTTATTTTATAAAAGTTATTATTAAAGGTAGGTATATAAGAACGGTTTCTTTCCATAAATATATACCTTGTTCAATTGTTGAAGCTCTAGAAATTTTTAAAATTGTACTCAATGATTCTAAATACACTAAATAAGATAATTGCATTTTAACTGTTATTTATTATAGTCTTTATTTTGCTCCTTAAGCGAAAATTGCTATAACGGAACTCTTCAATTACGGCACTATTTTGAACTACCGCCTAAAATTATTCGCTAGAATGCCTGGAAAACTTTCTATATAGAGATATACAGAATAATTGATCATTATACGACTTTTCGTTTGCGGCCCAGTTTTGTGGAACCTATCTAGGCCATAAAGCGAGGTATGGCTGCATAACAAGAATTTCTTTGGGTGATTTATGTGTCTGTAATAAATATTATTACTATTATTCTTATTATAATTATTTGATTACAGCAAACTATTATGGGATGACGAAAAACCTCTTAAATTTCATTTGCGTTAATGATGAACATGGCAACCCTGGCCAGAAGAATCATCTTCAAGAACTCAAGCCTTGTTATGTCCCATCTAGCTTTATGCCAGGGTTCACCCTATCTTCACTTCAGCATTCCTAATAAGTGCAGTGCTGTGGCAACTCTGGCTAAGCTTTGAAACTAACCAAGAATAAGAGTAAGAAGAACTTTAGATTGTACCATCCTCTCAAGAGGCGCTCTTTCCTCTTGCCTGATAGCTAAGCACCCACTTTCAGCATCCCTAATGAACTCAGTGCTGCGAAGAGTGGCAACTCTGGCCTAAGCTCTCTACATAGAAGTTCGCGAAATGGAGAGTCATGAATTTATTCCCTTTCCGGCTGGCTGGGGAGGGAAATCCTTTTGTGCTTTTCCAACACTATGCACTATGAGTTACACTCTGTTTTTAGGACCGCCCCCCCTCTCACTACACCCCCCTTTATCACTTTCCAGCCGCCCCCCGAACTCGGCTTACTGACAGTTCAATTGTGGCGCCGTCGTAGTTGTCGGCATACACAATGCCACACAGAGGCAACTAGACGAACGAAATTTATGCGGCTCCAGCACAGCCCCAAAAAGCAGCAGTCCAATCCAATCCAAGCCGGAGAACCAGCCAGAACCGGAGTCAGACCCAGAGCCAGAGACCGAGCTAGGGACCGAGCCAGAGCCAGAGCCAGAGACCAGCGCCCAGTGCTGTTAGCTGTTAGCTATAGTCAAACCGAAGCGAAACGAGCCATTCCCAGTCTCAGATCCGTCCCATTTCGATTCCCAACTCCCAACTGGTGCCCTAGCATCGTGTCATTGCTCATGGAGAAGCAGCGGAGGCAGCAGAGGCGGCGGCAACCACCCAACAACAGCAGCAGCAGCAGCAGCAGCAAAAACAGCACCCAGTCCCATTCCCAGACCCATTCCCATTTTCATTCGTAGTCCCTGGCCCATCGTACACCCCATTGCCATTTCGTTATTTGTACGGATCGTCGGCGTTGTCGAACCCGCCAACTGACGCTCTCGCCCGGCAACCCACCCACTCACTCACTCGCTCGCCCACTGACTCGACTCACTCGCTAAGCCGACGGACGACTCTCTCCACGTACTTTTTGGGTGGGTTTTCTGTTTCTGTTTCCCTCTGCACAGTGTACTTTGTACGTTGTACGGTGTTCGGTGCTCGGTGTGTACGGTGTGTGTGTGTGTGTGAGTGAGTGTGTATTTGGCTGATGTCGTAGTCAGATAGATTAAATCGATGGAAATGTAGGACTGTATACACGCACACACGAGCACACAACACTCGCACACACACAACACACGTACAAGTGGAGATACAGAAACACACACACAGAGCAAGTCATCTAACGAACGAAACGAATGCTCGTTGTTGTTGTTGTTGCTGCGGCAAAATACAGGCAAAGCCAACAGCAACAACAAGGACAGGCAACGCATCACAGCAGCAACAGCAACACCAGAGGCGTCCTCTTCAAAAATGGGGGTTTTCTTAATAGTGCTTATAATAGCTATAATAGTCAGGGGTGTACAGGCGTAGCACCCAGGCACCGACCGAAGACTGACCGAAGTTAGGAGAGAGAGAAAACGAATCTCTTCATGAAATCCCCTTTCTTTAAAAGATATGAAAAGATAGAAATGTTATTAGAAGCGAGTGATCACTTCTATAAAACCAAGGGGGAATAGCAGATACCATGGGGACATAGCACATTCAAGTGCTTTCCAGTTCGCTCTAAAGTATGCAACGATTTTAGGTCAGACCCCTCTATAGTTGGGACACTTAACTATTCATTTTTCTTTTATTATTTATTAATTATTTAAAACTCTTTGGAAAGTGAAAAGTGCACTTCCAGCTGTTAATCCTTGACTTATTTTCTACTGACTGATTAAAAGCCATTACAATAAATAAATAAATTATTAGGTCTTCATTTAAAGTACAATTCTCATCATTTGCCTTAAAACTTCTCGAATATAAAATTATAATAGCGGATTATAGAGGCCCCTTTCCAGTTGCCATCAATTGCCATTGCGCCCCCGTTGAAGCCCACACCCCTGGCTTTCCGCATTTTCAGTTTTGTTTGCCTTCACATGCTTACTTATAGATGTGTGTATATATGCCCGGAGTGTATGTGTTTGTTTGTGTGTGTCTCTGTGCTCATATAGATGCATATGTATTTGAGTATATCATGCATGTATATAGAGGCCAGGCACTTGTGTGCGTAAGCCCAAGGCACATACAGTGAAAGCCCTGGCTAACGATTTCTCTCAGTCCGAAATCCTTTCCCAAGATCCCCCAGTAAATAAACGTGAATCATGGAACCAAAGAGAGATATTCCTCCGTCCGCAGGGTCATTCATTTATGCCGAACCGAGGGTGACTCCCAAACTGAATATCCACTGTGCCAGTGTGGGGTGGATAAGCCTCGAAAACAAAATCATCAAAGCGAGCACTCAACCCCCAAGCCAGACTACATGGGATGTGCACGGTGTGGACACGGCTCGAGTCGGGCATGAGAAGCGCGTAGAAAGGCCTGTGGCAGAAATGAAATATCAATAAATGATTAACATTTCGGGCAATCAAGAGAATTTTATTAGAAACACAGAATTATTAAAGCCTTCCCTAGGCAAAGTTGGTTAAGTCTTTAATGAGGGCACATTAAACTCTCTTCTAGAAGAAGTTTGGAGGCTCAGTAGTGTAATGGGGGGATACGAGGGATTAGGGAAAAATAAAGAGTGACCAGATCAGTTGAACAAATTGGTGTAGTGCTAAAATTAGGGCTTTGGAAAATTTTTATATTTATTCTAAGTAAAATGATGACCTAAAAATAGAAGTTTCGAATGGTTATAAGCCTGATCTTGTCGTATTATTCATAATCTATGACAAATAATATATTTTTTAATTGTTAAAACATGCTTTAATATTATTTTAAGATTTAAGATTAATTATTTATCATTAAAATACTGTTCAATATACAAAAAAATAGTAGTATCATCTTCATTTTTGGTATAACCCAAATTCTAGCAAGCTACTTCATAATCTATCCAACTATTTCTCATTAAACTGACTATGTTGTGTTATCTATCGGAGATCTATCCTTGAACACCTGACTGAGACCTAGAGCTAGTTCCCCTCGCCCCGCCGCCATTGATGGGCCAAATCTAGTTAGCCAGAGATCCCTGCCTCTCCTCATATTAGCCCTCCCCATAGCCCAAGGCAATGCATATTTGAACTCTTTTCTTTTCTCTTTTTTTCTTTTTTTGCCAAATCGGACAATGCCAAAGGCGACTGATGCCACGGCTGGACTCTCCCGCCTACCCCCAACCCCTGGCCCCTTAGACTTGGACGGGAAATGCGACGAAGACAGACCACAGACTCCGTCTTCGACCTTTCGTAGACAAAGCAGAGCCGCAACTGGCGGCAATAACCACGCGACAACAACGGCGCTCGTCGACGGTGACGCCGCTGTCGCTGCTGAGTCTCGTTAATGTTGCTGATACTCGACTCGTACCATAGGTTGCTATTGCCATTTGCCTCTTGCCACTGCTCTTGTTCCCGTTGTTGTTGTTGCTCTTGTTGCCGCTGCCAGTGCTGGTGCTTTGGATTCTGTTCCTCGGCTGGTGCCGCCGCCACTGCGATGTTGTAAAAGTTTTGCGCACAAATCAGCAGCACAGGCCAGCCAAAGGATACGTAAAGTGTATGGAATAACAGCGGCCAAGGCGGGCCAACAACAGCAGCAGGACACTGCCCAAAAAATATGTCATCGAGCAGCAGAAATATACTTGGAAGTGTATTTTGTTTCTAATTATAATATAATAAACTGATTATAGCAGAAAAAGTAATTAAAGGTGCTTCCCTTTTAACATTGTATTTTATTTAGAGTCTAAAAGTATTGGAAAAAGTCCCTTAACTTTTGTAAGCTTGGTATAATTCGTGTTTATTTGAATCATAATGATTATACCTAATGTAAATGATGGTGTATATTTTTAATGATTCTTTATTTCTTATTTTCTGGCGCGTCTGTCTCTTGTGCTTCTTCTTTATAAAGTGAAGTTGGCTGCGCCTCCTTTCTATATTTATATTATATTATACTTACTACAGAACTATCGAATACATACAATATTATATTCTATAACAAGATGTTCACACTTAATGCTACTTACATAAATCATAACAACATGGTCACACTTAATAATACTTAATATATATATGTTTACACTAAACATTAAATCAAAACGCCACGTAATCCCCAAAACACATCAAAATCTTGATTAAAACATAGAGCTGACTTGGCCATACAGCTGATTCAGAAGAAAGCCGACATCAGTTTTAATACTTTGTGTTAAAGATTTATTAAAATTGCGAATCTTGCTTTTCTAAAATTTAGCTTGAAATAATATTAAATTATAAAAAATTATAAAAGGTAAGCATCCGCCTCTACTATTTGAACTTATTTCGCAAAAAGCATTGCCATCTTTTTGGCGGCTGCGTGGGCAGCATTGAACTTTCTAACGCAACTATAATGTCTTTAGCATAGTTAATACCAGTCATACCAGTTAATACCAAATAATACCAAACTACAAAGGAAAACGTTCTTTCCCAAATAAAAAATCTCCAACCTTAAAAGTTATTTGCCCCACATTCAGTGACTAATTTTTTTCCCCAGTGCAGCCTAGCAACAACAGCAAATGGCATTTTCAGTGCTTGGCGCTCGAAGGCGAACAATGAATGCCGCAGCCACCAGAGCGGCCAACATCGTTAGAGCTTTAACCGAGCCCCCATACCGAAGTCCCCCTGCTGCTGCCCCGTCCATTACCACTTCGCTGAAGCCCCCCTTCCAATGCCCCCCTATTTGCCATTTTCGAGGCTGCGCTGCGTCGCACAATTTTCAATGCGCTCTTGCCTCGAAATGGTGGAAAATGCGCGTCCGTTGTTAGTCGGAAAACGTCGTCATCCGTCGACGGTTGTTTTGGCTGGCTTTGGACCAGGAGTTCCTCTGCCAGCGGCGGAGGCAGCTACAGCAGCAGCAGCGGCAGAGTCAGCAATCTAGCTTTGGCTTTTGCCTTGCAAAACCAACAACAACGGCAGCAAGGCGAACTCAAGCACGAAGCTTCCGTCGGCACTTCGGCTCTCACTTCGTCAGCCGAGGGCGAGAGAGATGGTCTGACGGAGATGGGTGGCTGTGGGAGAGCCCACTCTCTCCCCCCCTCACACCCACCACACTCCCACTCCAACTCCAACCGAATGTATGTGTGCTTGTGTGCGTGCGTGTGTGCAACGGAGCAGGCAAAGCAATCAGCAGTCAGCGACGGGGTCATGGGAAAGGGAGAACGGGAGAATGGGAGAATTTGGGGGGAATTGCTCTCATCGAGAGCCAGCCAGCTAGCCAGCGAGCGAGTGAGTAAGTCTGTGCGAGAGCGAGCAAGAAGGATGGCCTGCCTAAGCCGATGCCGCCTCGCTACCAAAACCACCCGAAAGCCGCCCCGAAGCCACCCACTTTTATCAGTCAGCAAAAGGTCGTTCGGCTCTGCGGTCGCTCTGCTCCAAAAGCACCTGACTCGCTGGCGACGCTGATAAGAATCGCAAGATCAGGTGCGACGTCATCCAGCTCTCGTAATCAGTACAAATAAAATGAATAAACTTGTGTGGTCACAAGCGCTTGCTTTGAACTGATTTTATTGTTATTATTATTAACTATCATTGAATTCTTCGAAACTTTTTATCAAAAAAATACTTTTTTTATAGTTTATAAATTGGAGATATTATGGTTCGGGTTTCAGGGATCACTTCCTAGTGATATTTATAATTTCTTGTTAGTTTAAATATATTAAACTTAATGGATCTAATATAATAATCTATTTTAATAGCTTTAAAGATCATAAATTAAAAGAAGAAGAATAACATTCTTTCATTGCATTAATCTATGTATATCAGAGATGGGCACGTAAAGGTTCCTTCGGCTCTCGGAGATCTTTTCCTTATTTTTGTTGCTGAACCAGTTTACAAAAACAAAAAATAATAAAAAAAATATATTTTCTCTTCACAAGATTTTGCCCATCTACAGTGTAGATTCTACACCCAAAAAAAAAACAAGAGTTTAACCTTTCTACGCGTTGTCTTAAAAGTATACTCAAGTAGTATAACGGGTATAGTATATATTTTATCCTTCAAAATATCAAATATATACTACAAAGTATAATTTGTATACTCCAAAGATTCAATTGTGTATTTTCGAGTATTAATTTTATACGAACCTACATCGAAAATTCGATAACATATCGCGTTAGCTGGAATTTAGTGCTTTTCTGTTTGTCGCGTTAGTGATTATTCTGAAGTCTTGGTGCAGATGAGTATAAATAGTATCAAATTAATAGGCATCTTATTAGAATTCATGTAACAATAGTATAGTTTCTATGACAATTTTTTTTTTTGGGTGTATGATCAACATATTACCCATACGCAGCGTGGACTTACTTCATATATTACTCATACGCAGTGTAGTCTTTATACGTTATACAGAACTTACAGTCTGCTAGGACTTTTTAGCATTATTTCATATTTTCTTTTATAATCAAGTTGAGCACGTTAAGTTCAAGACTTTTACTTATATTTTTTATACTAATCAAATAATTAATTAATTAGTTATACGATAATCGGAAAGATATACATAGAACATATTTTCCCCAAAAACCGATTATAGTGATCTTTGAAGCTCATTCCCTTTCCAGCAGCCAAGAATCGATCTCCCCGATTGGCAATTGCGATGCAAAAGTATCGATACAACCGCTCGGCATCGATTAGAAACCGTTAGGCGCCAATCACAATTATCGACTTTATCAAAACGAAGAAAGCGACCAAACCAAACCAAAGCAAAGCAAACGCAACCAAACTCTGGCCAGGCCAGGCCAATCCGAGCCGAATCGAACCGAGCCAAGTCGAGTTGCCTTTGTTTGTTTGTCTCTTGGTCTCGGGCCCACTAAAATAGTTCAGGAAATGGTGGAGAAAGAGAAGGAGTTCGAGTAGTAGGGAGCATTGTGGGGCCGGGAACTGGAACTGGGGACTGGGGACTGGGGACTGGGATTGGGATTGGGATTGTGGCTTGTGCGCCCGTTTCTGTACCAGCCTGGCGGCTGGCTTTCCACGGCGCAACTGAAAATACGAAAATGCGAGGCGGAAAAGCTGGCAACAACAATGCGCTGTGTGTGCGCATGTGGCAGGGTTGCCGACGCGCACCGAGTTTTTGCCACACGGCCCGACAGAACGGTGGCAACCCTGGCCGACTGACTGCCTAACTGCCCGGCGCTGTCGCCTGTGTTGTTGGCCTGGCCAAAAGCAGCGCTCAGTACGAACTCTGCACTTCGCACAACAAGACGCCAAGCGACCAGCGACGACGACGCCAAAGGCGCTCGGCCAAAGCCACAGAGCCCGAGCAAAAACTACGTAAATTTTCCACAAGCCATTTTCCATTTTCCCATTCGAACAGAGGCGGCACAGCAAAAACTGTGTGTGCTTGTGTGTATGCCAGTGAGTGTGGTGCCGTTTGTTGTGTGTAGTGTGTGCAATTGTTAATTGTTCTTCACCGGCGATCGCTACTTAAAATAAAATTCAAAAAAATATAATAAAAATAAAGAAAAACCCGGCAAAAATGAGGAGCTGCGGCTAAGAGCAAACCGAACCCACAACCAAAGCGACAAGCGACTCGTGAAAAAGGCGCCAAAACTAAGATAACCGCCAGCCGAGATTACCTCCTCTCAAGATCCTGCGGCAAACGATGAAAATGTGGACCGAAGCTAAGGTGAGTAGATCGAGATAGGATGTGGGTGGGTTTATAATAAAGGCTTTTTATTTAACTTTTATTTCACAACACACTTCCTTCAAGTAAACAGCCCTTGGATCATGTTCTATATGATATAGGAAAGGGATTTGTGATAAACTTTTAACTGAATCCTATTTAATTGGGATCTATATTTAATATTTTTTTTATAATTTTTTTTTTTTTTCTTATTTATTTTAAATATTATTTGGCAAGTTTTAAGATTAAAATAGCTTGAATTTTTTGTTATTATAATAATATAAACTGTTTACAAATTTTGTATAATTTTTTGGATTAATTATGGAACCTTTGATACTGCTATAATTGATAATAAATAAATTGAGTGTTGATAACTAAATTCTTTCAGTTCCCAGTTTGATTTTAGCTCTCTAGGTTTAAATTAATTGCAAATTAAATCATTTACTACCCTTAAAAATATAAACTGTTTACAAATTTATAATTTGTTATAATTTTTTGGATTCATAATGGAAACCTCTAATATTAATATTGATCATAAATAAATTGAGTTTTGATAACTAAGTTCTTTCAGTTCCCAGTTTGATTAAAGCTCTCTAGGTTTAAATTACTTACAAATTTAATCATTTACTACCCTTAAAATTTAGTTTTACTTAAGAAATAATATTAAAAATGGATTTTAATAAAATCTTTCCAAATTAAAAGCGAAGATAAGGTAATATCAAACGGCCATACATTTGATTTCCAATATGGAAGCTATATTTCTATCGTAATATCTTAGTAATTGGGATATAATTTTCTTTGATCCCTAATTATAATTAAATGAATATAAGTAAATGAATTAATCAAAATAATCTCTAAGAACCAAAGACAATCTCTATAGAAAATCCAAATATATCTCATTTTTATACCTTTCATGCATAATAACCTTCAAGTGGCCAAATATTTCTCGATGTGTAGGAGGATGGCATATGACGAGCACATGTTCCACCTGCAAATCTTCAATGCATTCGCTATCTTTGTTTTGATTCTTGAGTTTCCTCTATCGGCCTTTATGTTTTGTGCGCGTGCTTCTTTTGCCGTTTACCGGCGAAACCAATTGAAAAGCCATTTGGCTACGGCTGTGAAATGCTCAATGGATTGGTCAGGGCTGGAGCACAGAGGGGGCGGGCATGGGTGCAATGGGGGGGGGCTGGCTGCTCCCAGCGGAGAAGCACGCATATGTACATACATCCTATCCATGTGGGGCATTCGTAGTAGGCACGCACAGCACGCAGCACGCGTCGTAGTCGTCAGTTATCCATTTTCCCCGCTCGATTCCCCGATTTCGATTCGATTTCCATTCCCAAGTTGAGGTCTCAGCAGACCCCCGACAACCCACACGCCCTACGCCCCTGGCACAATCGAAGCAAAGTAAACAAAAGGCAACAACAACAATTGCGAAATGTTTTTTCTCTCTCTGTCTCTCTTTTCTTTCCCTACTTCCACCGCCTGCAGCAATTAAATGAAAGTTTTTGTGATGATGGAAATTGAGGGAGGAGGGGGTGGGGAGGGTGTCGGGGTTTGGGCGTAGAAGCCGGCGAGCAAAACAAAAACTGCAAAAGTGTCATATATGCGTCAAGGGTGGGGGGGCAGGGGAGCTGCCTTCTTCGGTTTTTGGGGGCGTGTAAAGTGCATTGGCATTCAAGATCCGTTGCATGCATCCCAGTTCAAGTTTTTCCCCACAAATAAAACACAAAAAGGGGAATGCAATTTATCGAAATAAACTTGACCCACAATTGGCCAAAAAAGTGTGTTCTGCTGTCAGCAAATATTTAGGCACTCTTTTTTGGGTGCAACGCTTTATATGGTTCCTTTTGTTATTTTTGCAACGGGAAAACAAAAACAGAAACAGCTATAGATTTAAAGGCGTACAAGGGTAAGAAAAAAAAATTATATTGGGTTTATTTCCGACTGTTACTAAAATTTAATACTTTGTAGCATGCTTTTGGGGACCGTTTTAATTGATTTCAAGTTCACAGCGATTTCTGTAACACTCTGTAGCACTAACATAACGAGAATCGAAGTTGGTATACCCTTGCAGTCTGCAATTGGATCATTGAAAATCGAACCATTTTAGTAATGTTGAAAAAATATCGAATTTTGTAAATTTTACATTTTCATATAAATCGACCGATCGCTTCTATGGCAGCTATATGATGTAGTGGTCTGATCTTAATGAAATTAAAACCGTAATTCTAGAAGCATAAAAAACTGCTATATCTCAAAATTTATAGAAATACGTTGAAAAACAGAGAAGCTAAAATTTTTTTTGACATTAATTTCGCCATCATTCCTATGGCAGCTATAGGATATGGTAGTCCGATTTCGGCCGTTCCGACATACATATATACTGCGATAGCTCAAAAACTGAGAGACTAGTTCGCGTAGAAACCAACAGACGGACAGACGGACAGACGGACATGGCTAGATCGACTCGGCTGGTGATGCTGATCAAGAATATACATACTTTATGGGGTCGGAGATGCCTCCTTCTCTGCGTTGCAAACATCTGGTCAAAATTATAATACCCTCTGCAAGGGTATAGTAAGACCGTGACAATGGTAAAGTTTTTTACAGCGCTTTCTTGAATAAAAAATAAATCGGTTTCTATTAACTTGATAAAACCTTTGTTTATATTTCTGTAATTACTTTTGCCACCAAATGCAAGCATTTCTATAAGCAAAAAATGTAATTTAACATTTTAATTTTGAAACCAAAATTCAGAAGGTTTTTTTAGTTTTAAGGTTTTAAGTTAAGAAGTTTTTGAACCCAATTTATCAAGTTGGATATTATAATTATCTTAATAATTCGAAGTTCTGTGAAGTTAAAGTTAAAGCAAATATTAACTTACCACCAAATTCAATCCTCCGAGGAAAGTCTGCTGTTAAAAAGTCAACAGATTCGTTCGCTCTCCGGCTCCATGTTAATGATTAACCGCAGCAGAGGTCGTAAAACGGTAAATCAACAATAAATACGCTTGCCAACTTACGCACACACACTCTTACACCCATGCAGGAGTCCACTTGTCCTTGACACAGTGACGTACCAAAGTCCGACCGTTGTATAATAATAGCATCATGACTTGCGCCTGTCCCGTTCCTCGGACGGAACGGGGGTGGTGGCGGGTATGTGATGGCCGGGGACGCCCCATTCGCAACTCATTTTCATTATCGGTCCCATGCAAATGCCCGTCGCATACCTTAGGTCAGTTTCCGTACCATAAAAAAGCACAAACACACTCAAACACACATACACTCGGTCGAGGGGGAGGGAGCAGCAGATACCGGCGGACAAACCCTTTTTTCCAGTCTATAAATACAGGCCAACATCTCTAATTTGAACAAGCGGCAAAAGAGGATTTGGAATTATTGAATATTCATTATTAATAATAAGATAAATAATAGATTTATTTACATTCTTATATCATGTGCTTTTATTTAATTAAATATATAATTTATTTAATATATACAATTTAAATATAAATATTTAATATCTGTCTCAATAAATAAGATATATAGTGCGAGCATATTGGACCATTATATCCATTTAAAAATGTTCACATTTTGTTGAGGTTTAACTTAGAATCGTAGTATTATAATCTTTTACTAATTTGATTTGATTTATAATCTCGATTTATCGATATTGTATTTATTTAAAGTCGAACTTGTATAACTCTTTAAGCTGCTAGAGGTCTTTCCTTTATTCTTTTCGTCGCGCTTAGGCCAAAAAGGGAGCGCTCGGAATTACACTAACAAAACTTACGCTCCTCTGATGCGTATACTCGTACGTATTCTGTCAGACTATAAGGGTGGGTGGTATTGTTGATTTTTATTGTACACTCATACAAATTTCTTCCTATATTTTAGAAATCTCGCCTTTGAATCGGCCAACCTTTGAAAATAAATACAAATTCTTGTTTTTTTTTTTAAATCGCCTTTAAATATAGCAATCTTTTCTTAACACAAAATTTTAAGAAAGAATTTTTCTTGAAAATAGAAAAATGAAAATTGTTCTTGATTTTATTGCTGTCGTAGCCAAAACATTTTCTACGTTCTTAACGGCGAAAATCGCCCTGAAATTCAAGAAAGAAAATGCCTGTGAGAACAGAATTTAATTTTTTGTTTGGCGCATATAATTCCCAACTGGTTCTAACATCTAACATCGAAGTTTTTCGATAATTTCATAAAAACATCGATGTTTCATCGATTTTAATAAATTAAATTTCTTAAAAATCAAGTAATAAATCGCCATTAAAAACAAAATCTCATTTCTTGTTTTCAGAAATATTTTTTCTTAATTTAAATAACATTTCTTGAACCAAGAAAGAAATCACCATTGAAACAAGACAGTTGTTTTCTTAATACAAAGGTGGGGTCGCCTTTGGCTAAAATTCAAGAAAGATATTCTGAGTTTTTTTTTATGAGTGTAGGGCTCCGAACTTGACATTCATTAAAAGTTTACTAGACTTATTTCTTCAATTATAACATCTAGATTGTTTTATAGAAAGTAAAAGCAAGCAAAAATCGACTATTAGAAGTTTTAGAAGATTATTCAAAATGTCCAGCTCTAGAAGAATTGGAGGATTTTTGCTCCGTAAGCAGAATTTCCCGTTAGCTAGGATGTACCGTATAACGGTTTTATGTGTATTTACCATTTACGCTTTCAATGGGCAATAATAATGGGCTGTGCTTGCTCCTCTGCCGTTGCCGCCTCCTCTTCTTACTCTTTTGCTCTTGCTCTTGCTGGTCATAATTTATTGGCCACTTGTTTCTAAGCGATGGCAACGGCAACCTGCCGTCATGAATGAATGGAGAAATGAGCGAGTGAGTAAGTGAGTGAGTGAATGCCACTCGCTAATAAGCATCAAGAGCAGACACAAAAGGGCAAAGGCAGAGTCAACCATAACAGCAATAACAACAACTACTGCTAGACTAGCAAGAAAGAGGACAGACAGAAGAAGAGACTTTATGGTATTTTTCGAAGCCAAAACCGAGTGAAAAATATTTTCTTTTAAGCTCCGTACTCAGACACACGAAAAGTGTTTGTAAGCAGTACGATAGAGCGAGAGAGTGAGTATTGACCTCTCGTTTTAGCTCAATGCTTGGGAACACTTTTCGCGTGTCTGAGTACGGAGCTTTACGGTATATACTGGGTATTTACGATCAATCTCATGGTATTTAGTGGTATTTTTTGATCTGGTCACTTTTGGAGATCTCAAGCAAGTCGAAACAAGTGCAATCGGTCAAAATGAGCAAGCAAAAGTACAAAAAAGACTGGGAAAACTGCACTCATGGCTAGAAATTTGCAATACAACAGGCAAGGCCTATTGCAAAGTGTGTCAATGCACGGTCCCGAGCAGGATTACAAAATCTTACAATTTGTTTTACTTTTAAGAATAGTTTGGCCACATCCCAACTTAAATTAGTTCAAAAGTTATAGCGATTTATAGTGAGCGCTTTTGCACTAGCATACTCCTGAAATGTTTGTTTCATTTCATCATTCATCTCGAAACTAAGTTTTTAGAACTGGCGTCATAAAAATCTAGTAAACTATCAGGCCTATTTCTCTGAAATTTTAACTGAATACTCTTAGATACATTATGTAGCGTATGGGTTTTGCGATTACTCAATTAGTTTTTTATTTATTGACTTTTTTGTTGAAAAATTTCTGTGAAAAATGAAAAGTTAACGTTTTCACAACAAAAATAGTCAAATGAAAGACTCTTAAAATATGAAAAATAAATATTATTAGGAACTAAAACAAAGTGTTTATCTTTTTGTAGATGGTAATAAGGAGAAACAATAAATCAAATTGTTATTTTAATTAAAAATAAGCCTTAAAAAATAGTTTTTTGCGGTGGTATTTTGTATCATATTTCGTGAAATTAAAATGGTAGTTTTTCGTATTTATTGTTGGGCCAAAAAGTTTTTTTTAGCGTTATCGGCGCGGTTACGCTGAATGCAACACAGGCGGCGCGGCCATTTCTAAAATGTCAAAAAGTTCTCGATTTAGCTCCGTACTCAGACACGCGAAAAGTGTTCCTAAGCATTGAGCCACCCTCTCGCTCTATCGCACTGCTTAGAAACACTTTTCGTGTATCTGAGTACGGAGCTTTCCGAAAGAAAAATTACTGTCAGCTGTTGAATCTAAATCAGAGCTCTGGAGATGGAAAAAAATGGAGAATAAAGAGCTGATCGTCGATATGAGGAGCGGGAAAGTTACCCTCAGGACTCCGGCCTTCCAGTCGGCAGCAGGATCTCCAGCAAAGGGAGCATAATCGGCAGCAGGATCTCCTGCAGACGAAGACCTGGAAAGGCTTCTGCTGGAGCAATGCTCCGACGTAAGCTGCTGTGCCGGTTCCTCAGGGCGGTGGACACTGGCGTGGTGGCGAGAAGCATGCAGGCAGTGATGATCCTGGAGGCCGGCGTCTCTTCGATCCGTTTTGGCAGGGAATTTGCCAAAACCTCAAAGGCAGATGCAAAGGCAAAGTCAACCATAACAGCAATAACAACAACTAATGCTAGAAGATCAAGAGAGAGGACAGACAGAAGGAGAGCCGGAGGCGGAGGCAGAGAGAGGAAAGAGGCCGGTCAGGCGAAAAAAGAGCCGCAGCACGTGCTAAGCACATTTAACGACAACTACAACAAAGAGCGGCCACAAAAACGATTAAATTAAAAACCAAAACAAACTAAAGAAACGAGGCAGCGCAGTGCCGTCGACGGCGACGTCGACGCCAACGCAAGGAGAGAGATACAAAAACAATGTTGAGTACACAAAGCGCACACACACTCACACAAAATAAAAGAAAAATAATAAAAAAGGCAGCGAAGGCAACGGCAACGGCGGCAGCAGCGCATAATAAACGTCAATTTAAAAATGCTAAAAGCTCGCGACGCCAGCTGCGACGTTGACAGCGACGCAGGCAGCGCAGTCGGCCCAAGCCGGCGACAATAATAATAAAAACAACAAAAAATAACAAGGGAATCGCCGAAAGTTAAGAAGTAAACACACACACACATAGCGATACACGGCGAATGTGCAGAGAGCAATAAAAAATAACCCTTTTTCCGGTTTTTGTTTTGCTTTGCAGTTTCTAATCAAGAGAAAATACATGAAAACGAGAAAAAAGGCCGCTACTTTTTTTTTTTTTTTTTCGGTGGAATGGGTAGCGAGATTCTCTTTTTTGACATTTAACAGCGGGGGAATCCCCGTCAATCCTTTTTATGTTGTGCAAAGCAGCGGAACCAAAGGGAAATACATCAAATGAAAAAAACAAAGCAAACTGCTGGGCCTATAAGGTTCTCGAGTTAAGGAAAATGCGTTGGTTAATTTGTTTAGTTTAAAAGTAAGACAGTTAAGTTACGCTATTTAGTTAAAACAAGTAAGAAAGCTACAGTCGACTGTGCTCGACTGTGAGATACCCGGTACCTAAACGTTTGCGCTTTACACTAAAAGGCAATTTAAAATTGTACATACATTATAATAGTCCACTTTGATACTTCTTAAAATAAATCGCCTCTCGAATTAGCTCCCGACCTAAAATATTTAATGTCATACTTAAATATGAGTGATACATTTTATAGGAACACATAAAAACCCGCTCGATCGGCGTCAAAAAATTAATTATGTTATTTTTTGTCATTTCTTGCTATATTCTTTTGTCATTTCTTCTGCTGCTGGCGCCATTATATCGCACGGCCAAGGCTCGAATGGGCCACCTGTCGGCAATAGCTTGCAACAGCAGTGCCTTAGGGCGGTGTGTTAAAATTATAACCTTATTGCTAATATCTCCCATGTTTATCATCCGATTTTACTGAAATTTTCAGGAAACGTTCGCTCTATTTTATTCATTTTTTGTATTAATTAACTTTAACCCGAAAAAAACGAGTATAGCTTATTTAACGTTTTTTATGATTTTTGAGGGCGGAAGTGGGCGTCGCCAAATTTTAAAACAAACTTGATCTGCGTACAACAGATTTCAATGTTGTCACCAAATTTGGTAACTCTAGCTCTTATAGTCTCTGAGATTTGTTGTTTAACACGGACGGACCCATAATACCCTTGTACCCTATCAGATAAACAGAAGACCGAATGAGAAAATCTTACACTAAAAAGCATTTGAGATTAGATCAGCTGTTTGTGGTGGCATTCATTGAGCATTTTTTTTTAAGCCAAAACCAAATATTTACTACGAGCCGTCTCACACAAAACACCGACGGCACGCGATATATTTCACTATCAAAAACTCAACCCACGCCGGCGATTATTCCGTGGCAATATAAAAACAATAAAAATCATCTCGCCGCCCGCCATTTACATAACGATCAAAACAAAGCCCCACCGCCGAACAGCTGGGTTGGGGTAGGGTCGAATTCGAATTCGAATTCGGAATCGGAATCGGACTCACACTCGATGCCGGGTGTCATAAATAATTTCGATTTGACTTATATTATTAGCTAAATAAATAAAACAAAAAAACAAGGCAGAGTTGAGAGCAGACGGAAGCAAACAAACAATCAGCGGGCATGAAAATTGAATGAATGAATGAGTGAGTGAGTGTGTGAGTGTGTGTGAGTGGAATAAAAGACAAAGCGGCGCCGACGACGACGACGCCAACTGCGCTGCCTTAGCGTGAGAAAACCCATTGAAATTGTCAAACACACAAATGTCTACGTAATGATCGCCCCTAATAAATGACAATCGAATTGGAATTGGTATCGGAATGAATGAAACTGGCGGCGGGTGTCTGGGTCTGACTGAACTATGGAGAGCGAAAGTGCGATTCCAATTACGAAACAAAGGGAGAGATCGCAGGGGAATTGCAAAACGAGTGCAAGAATGCATAATACGGGGTGACTAATGGGGAATCCCCAAATACCAAATGGTGTAATGAACTGAGGTAAAAACTACTTTGTTCCTCTAGTATTTTTAACGAAATTTGTATTCGATTAAGTAACTAAGCTAGTGGCTTTACTTTGTAATCCTTACCGATATATTTCTTCCGAAATACTCACAAAGGCTTGGAATGAACACCCTTTGGGTTAATATACTGGGGTAAAACTAAAGTACTTTAGGAATTTTTAAACGAAATCTTTGTTTCGATTTGAAAGGAAAGGCTTTTTGATCCATTTTTATACCCTTGCAGAGGGTATTATAATTTGGACCAGATGTTTGCAACGCAGTGAAGGAGGCATCTCCGACCCCATAAAGTATATATATTCTTGATCAGCATCACCAGCCGAGTCGATCTAGCCATGTCCGTCTGTCCGTCTGTCCGTCTGTTGGTTTCTACGCGAACTAGTCTCTCAGTTTTTGAGCTATCGATCTGAAATTTTCAGCATAGTCTTATTTCTTTAGCACGCAGTATATATGTCGGAACGACCGAAATCGGGCTACTATATCCTATAGCTGCCATAGGAATGATGGCGAAATTAATGTAAAAAAAATTGTAACTTCTCTGTTTTTCAACGTATTTCTATAAATTTTGAGATATAGCAGTTTTTTATGCTTCTAGAATTACGATTTTAATTTCAATAAGATCGGACCACTATATCACATGGCTGCCATAGAAGCGATCGGTCGATTTATATGAAAATGTAAAATTCTACATGTAAAATGTAAAATATACAAAATTTGATATTTTTTCAACATTACCAAAATGTTCCGATTTTCAATGATCCAATTGCAGACTGCAAGGGTATACAAACTTCGGTTTACCGAAGTTAGCTTTATTTCTCGTTAAGAGTTTTCATTTTAGCACCCTTTCCAATTGATCCTTAACTTTTATGCGCTCCAAAATTGACATAATCCGCGAAAGATTTATGGCACACCGGAACTAATTTGACAACTGCTAATCAACTGCCACAGCTCTGTTAATGTTAATGTGAATGTTAATGTTAATATCTAACGGGCTATCTCTCCATCTCTGGCCATCTCCGTCTGTCACGAGGCCCAACACATGCAGCCTCCTCCTCCCACTCTATTCTCGCATCACTGCACCCGTCTGCCTCCCACTGGCGGTGACATATCCCGAAAGTCTCTGACGTACACATGTTGTGTTTGTGCTTTTGTGTTGGCCTCTCCACAAGGAGTTGCAATAAAAGTAACAACAACAACTTGCTTTACTCTCCATTCTCCACCACTCCGCACTCTGCAACCCTTTGCTAGCACGAAGTGCCGTATCAAAACAAAAAAGTTGACGGCGACAGGCGCTTCACGTTCTGAGCACAATTAATAAATTATAGACGGCAGAGGCAGAGCCAAAGGCCGGACGGAGACCAACAGCAGCGCTGCGGCAGAGAGCCAAGAGTCACGTGTAGCGCGGCGAAGCAAGTGATCAAAACAGAAACCGAAAAAATAAAAACGAATTTATCATTACAACAAGCAATAAAATTAATCAGCAATTCAAAAACTGCAAGTGGCTGTCGTACGGGGGTTGTTGTTGTTTTTGTTGTTTGCCGTCTGAGTTGTTTTGCGGTTGGTTTAATAACCCGAAAATAATCGCGGGCGAGCGACAGAGATGCCAATAGTTGGTTCCAAAGGAAAAGGCAGAGATTGGAAGCAGCGCCTCCGGCAGCGACGTTGGCAGAGAAACAGATGAAGTAGAGCAGACGTCGTCGCCGTCGCCGTCGTTGGCGGCGTCATTAAAACAACATAAAAAGTAATAAATAAATATGAGAGTGTACGTACGACCGAGAGTGTGTGTGTGTTGGTGTGAGTGTGACAGGGAGAACGAACGACCTTCAACTTCCGGCCCCGCAATACCCCCCTTGGCCGCTGAGATAGACAGATAAACCCGCACACACAGTGGTCGCTCGCAAATTAGAAGCTCTTTGGTCCGGGTTCAAGTGCTTCGCAGATTGCCAAAACAAAAACTTCTTCGATGCGAAGGTCGGTCTCCATTTGGCTTCAGTGAGCCTGAAAATGAATTGAAGACTATTTAAGCCATATATTTTTGCACGTTTATACCCCTTACATAATAAATAGAATAAAGTTTAATGAAGTTAAAATTATGGTCATTAGAAAAGTTTTCGCCACAGTTATATAGAAAATTCCATAATATTAGAAACAATCATAGTTCCTAGGAATAAATAACTTGTTTTTACCAATGGTACACCCAAAAAACTAGAGTTTAACCTTTCTACGCGTTGTCTTAAAAGTATACTCAAGCCGTATAACGAGTTTAGTATAGTTTTATACTTCAAAATATCGAATGTATACTCCAAAGTTTAGTTTTTATACTCTTTAGTTTCAATTGTGTATTTTTGAGTATTATTTTTATACAAACCTACAACGAAATTTCGATAACATATCGCGTTAGCTGGAATTTAGTGCTTTTCTGTTTGTCGCGTTAGTGATTATTATGAAATATTGGTGGAGATGAGTATGAAATGTATATTTTCGTAGTATTAAATTGATAAGCAATCTTATTAAGAAATTTTTCATACTCAAGAGTATAGAATTCATGTAACAATCGTATAGGTTCTATGATGATTTTTTTTTGGCTGTAGTTATTCCATCAATATCCAAAAAAGGGTAGATATTTGCTAAAGTAAAAGTAAAATCTAGGCTAGCTAATGGTTTTATTTGTAGGCCATTAATTTGGATTATTGTTTATTGTTTTAATACTATCCCAATTTCGAAAACTTTTAAGCAAAAGTTCTAATTGGCGAGCGAGCACTGTAGTTTAGGCGAGTGTGTTATGCGAGTGGCGCTACCTGTCCGCCTGTCTGTCAAGCGATGACATTGATAGCTTTAACTGTAAACGCAGAGCTGCACGGAGGCCACAGCGAGTCGCCGGCGAGCGAGTGAGATGGCATATGGACTGGACGGGGACTGGGACTGCTAGCGAGCGCACAATCGGCATAAATTAAAGTCGAACCCGAATATGCAACATGTGAGTCTCGGTTCTCAGTCTCCAAATTTTTGGCTACGCTTTTGCTCTGCACGGCGCTGCCAAGTGCTTTGCATATATGCAAATCCCATTTTGAATTGTCGGGATTGGGGCACATGCCCGCACCTTGCAACGCCGCGAATTCGAACTTGTTTGAAGTCGCCTCGAACAGTCGCCGAAGAACTTCAAAGCCAGCAGCATGTTGCATGCCATAAGCGCACAAAAAGGAAAAAGATTAAATAAAAACACACGAACAATAACCGCAAAGGCAGCAGCATCCCAGCATCCCAGCAGCCAGCTTTCAGCATCCGCCGTGGCAGCGGCAAATTAAGCTAATAAGCGTTGCAGAAACGGCGAACAAAGTGCTGCACTGCAACTGCGACGTCAACGCCAACGCCGCTGCCGATGCTAACGCTGACGTCGCGGCCGGAGTGCAACTCTCGGACTGTCGAAATCCATTATAACCTCAATCGGCAATCGCATTTCTTCCTTCGAGTGGCACGGTCGTGGAGCTGCAATCGAGCCTCCCTCCAGGCCACGTCTCTATTCTCCATTCCCCTTTGCCAACTACACTCGAAAAAAAAAAGAAGTGTGCAGTCTGTTATAATCAGGGGTGCCTCAAGAGTTGCTTTTGACTTGAAATAAACTGAAGAGGTGTCAATAAGTATGCTACTAAAAATACGAAGATTGCAAACTATCGAACACATTTAAATTGATTTCAAGCTCTTAAGTTGTGGGATATTTATTATAGAACTCACTTCGCCAGAAAATACCACTATAGGGGTTTTATAGACTTTGGACAAAGACTAGAAATGATCAATTTGAGTGCACCCAAAAAAAATCATCATAGAACCTATACGATTGTTACATGAATTCTATACTCTTCAGTATGAAAAATTTCTTAATAAGATGCTTATTAATTTGATATAGGGTTGTCGAAAATATATCAAAATATCAAAATATCGATATATTTGCCAAAAAAATAAATATTTTTATCATGATATTTTTAAGCTGTAATATCGATATATAAATATTTTTTTTTGATATTTTCTGATATTTTGTTTTCGGTCAGCCCCTACGAAAACGAGTTCCACTTATATATTTCTTTGCCAAATAGTAATTGGGAAGCTGACCCAACACAGTACTGAACTTCGCAACAGCAGACCATGCAACATTTGTCTAAGTAAGCACTACGCTATCTGATAATACCAGGTAGCTCGGTATCCTCAGAAAGGATGGCTTCGGCAATTAAATGTGTAGTGTGCGACTCACGCAGCCGTATGACTGATCGGCACGTAACAAATCGTGTATTTTTAAAGTCACTGGCGAAACAATATTGGAAATAACTTTAACTTTAACTTACAGTATTTTCCATTGCTTTAAGTAATAAAAGCTTAATATGAAGTATTTGTGTTGTTAGTTTTGTTTGAATGAATTCATGTGGATCATTAGGATCAATAGAGAGGTAATGTATACGAATAATGAGATAGAAAGAAAGAGATTTCTAAAGGCTTTCTGATCCTAAAAAAAAAAAAATGTTAAATATCATAAATACTCGATATATCGATATTTTTTCTTGATATTTAAAAAAATCATTTTGATATTTTTCAAAAATGGCAATATCATTGATACGATATTTTTTAAATATCATGCAACCCTAATTTGATACTACGAAAGTATACATTTTATACTCATCTGCACCAATATTTCATAATAATCACTAACGCGACAAACAGAAAAGCACTAAATTCCAGCTAATGCGATATGTTATCGAATTTTCGATGTAGGTTCGTATAAAAATAATACTCAAAAATACACAATTGAAACTATAGAGTATAAAAACTAAACTTTGGAGTATACATTTGATAGTTTGAAGTATAAAATTTATACTAAACTCGTTATACTGCTTGAGTATACTTTTAAGACAACGCGTAGAAAGGTTAAACTCTTGTTTTTTTTTTGGGTGTGCCTTAAATGATATAGCGTTACGCATCCTATTCTTTTTCTTGATTTGAACTAAATTGAATAGGTGTCCAAATATATACAATATAATATTAAGATCCCCACATTTTAAGAGTAATTTGTTATTGAACAATTTATTTTTTTGTAGCCTACTTTTGGACAGCATTTTAAATTGATTTCAAATCACGGGCAGTTACTGTGGCACTTCTAATAGTATAGATCTTAAGTGCTAATGAAAGGGGGATAAAAGTACACTTTTTTATAACCTAAACCGACTTATTTTCACATGTAAAAACTATCTAAAAATTCTTGCATCAGAATAACCCGTATCTAAGTACATAGAAAATACTTTCCAGTGTTTATATCATAAAAGTGGAGTTGCATCGATGCTCTAAGCGTACCCTTTCAACACACTCCTCTTCCTGGCACCAAGAACCGATGGGAACTGAACTGAACGTAACCAGCTTTTGGCCCTGGCCAAAACTCTAATCCGACAGGGACAACTCGGACGGGCGATGTGAATTGGCAAGGGCTAGTGAAATGCGGAATGGAGGGAAGAGCTAGATAGTTGGATATCAGGGGGACTGGCGGGAAAAGAAGGGGATGAGAATCCGGCTAGGTGGGTGGCTGCAATGCGAGCTTTCGGAAATTGAAACTGGCATTAGAAGAGTGGCAATGAAAGGGAGCCAATAAACAGACTCGTGGCATTCCCAGAACAAACTGAATATAAAAAGGGGCTTAAAGACCATGCTTTTACGGCTCAGCTTTTCCAGAAATAAAACAAAGATCATGTAATACTATTAATTTTAGATTCTAATCGATTAATTGCATAAGGTCTTATCTGTATTATTTTATTAGTGATACTGATTCGATCCCAAGTAAACTGTTTGCAATCTATTCCATATAGAGATACTTCGTATAACGATCTATTTTCGTGATGACCCAAAAACCAAATGAAAGAACACTTAAGCTCATAAAGGAACGTTTCCAGCGCCCAATCATGCAATGGGAAACCCCAATATTAGCCAATGCAGGCCATCTCAATTCCTGGCTGCACCTGATCTCAGTTATCATCAATGGTGGTGGTGCGCGGCCTAAGTCCACGATTATTTCCACAGTCGCAATTCAAGTCGATCGGGCAAAAATAGCCAGCGCCGCCGAACACAAACATTATTAATGCCTTTGTTGTTGTTTGGATAAGTTTTACTCAATCGCATCGAGTCATCATCCAGTCCACATACACGGAGGCGAGGCAACGGAGAGAGCGAGACTCGAGTCTCCAAAAATAATGCCAGCCAGCCAGCCAGCCAGCCAGCAACGCCGCGCCGAGCACAAGGCCAACAGCTGGTCGCTTTAGTCTTGGGGCCCGAATCTGAATCTGCGTCTTCATCGGCATCGGCATCGGCATCAGCATCCAACATCTCCGTGTCTGTCTCCGTTCCCGCCACCACGTCTCCATCTCGGTCCCGTCCCTGGCTGGCATCGCACCCATTCCGTTCGCTCTGTTTCGACTCGGCGTTCCACATTCACATCGACGTCCACACGGCCACAAAGCCCCACTGAAATTCGCAAATAAAAAAACCTGCAGCACTCTTTACCCTAACCCTGTAGGTTCGCAATTTTAACCAGAGATTAGCCAAACTTCAAATGGTTTATATCTAGGAAATAATAGTGATTTATTTTTAACGGTAGCGAATTCGTGGGTTAAATTTTAACCGAAGGTTTGCCACTTATGATCAAATTAGAGCTCGTTCACCATCATTGCTTTATATTTCAGAATCTTTGAAATATCAAGGATATAGGGACATACCCTATGATTATAAAAGTATTCTTTAGCTTAACTTTGGGTTAATATTAACTTTAGGATAAGTTATAGATTGAGTATGAGAAGAGGATTATTGTTAAGATGATGCGAAAATTTGTGCATGGGTGAATGACGTTTTTAAGGATACTGTACACTTTTCAGATTTTCAACCTATTACTGAAAGTATCTGAAGATCTATTTGTAGAAACATGTAAGACTAATGAAAATTGAAGCTTACTAGAAGACTTGTAATACATATTCCATGAACTTAAGGTTAATTTAAAGTTAGTTATGTAATGTAAGGTATCTCAAGGAAGTGGTTTGCCCAAAATCTTAAAGTTCCTGAGTTTATCGACCGGTTTCTTAATGTATAGTTAACATTTATTGGGAAAATAAACTTTCGGTTAACCAAAATACGCATTGCCAATAGCTTATATTGAAGTTAAATCAATTTGATACAAGGAACTGTGTGATTTTGCGCTTTTCACCCTCTGATTTGACCTCTAGTTGTTTTTGACTTACGGTTAACTAACTGAAACCTAAACTGAGTATTAAGAATCCTTGCTACGGAGACCGCAGGGGCTTGTAAAATGTACAAATCACAATAAAATGACAGATCCCCCTTGTAACCCTTGTCAGGATCCATAAATGTGATGAAACACCGCCACAGATCCTGTCTACCAAAATGGAATCTTTGTGTACCGTTCGCCAGGGTATTCAAGCCTTCGGTCCCATCGGGTGAACCTCCTCCTTTTTTCTGCTGATATTTCGAGTAACTAGCACAGGCAACAACAACAACAACAACGACATCGGCCACCAGCGCACCGAACATGTTCAAAGTTTCTCGGATGCGACGGCGACAAAAACAAAAAAGAAGCAAGAAAAAAACCAGCCGCCTCCGCCGCCGCACACTCGCATCAAATTTTAATACAAAAATGCTGCCCAAACATTTGCCCACCCCCGCAGCAGCAGCAGCGCCGGTGGCAGCGGCCGAGGCAGAGGCAGCGACCGAAGCAGAGACCCATTACGCAGAGGCCTCTTTCTTTCTTTCCTTCCATCCTGGCACTCAACTCAGCTCAACTCGCCTCGCCGTTCAGCAATTTCATTTCAACATGTTTCTAGCAGAGCCGCGCTTGCCTCGGTTGCAAACAGATCTTGGTTCGCTCCAGCTCAGCAAAAGCATCTTAAATTTTTTTCTGTTCGCCTCCGCCTCCACATCCCCCTCGTTTCGTAACCTCCCCTCGCCTTCGTCGTTGTCGTACTTTATAGTCGTACTTTGTTGGTTTTCTACCCACAAGTCTTTCTCTTTTTCGTTGTCGCTGTACCCAGAGCCGGGAGCTGGGGAAGAAGCAGCAGCAGCACAGCACAAGCAGGGGCAAAAAACCGAGGGAAAAAGAATTTTTTTATAGGTATTATTTCGTTCCCACATACGACGACGCGCCGAGGCGAACGACAGTCAGTCTTTTTGTCGGTTGTTTCGTCGTTCAGTCCCACAGTTCGACGTCGAACGAAACGAGAATGAGTGGATGAAGCAGCGACGGGGGTGGGGGTATGAAAGGAGGCAACAACGGATGAACGAGGGAGGAAAAAGGAAGGGAAGCGGGCTGAGGCCGTGACAGCGTCAGCGCATGTACATATAAAACCCGATACTACGTCAGCCAGGGTTGCCAGGGTTGCTGAAAAGGCAAAGGAAACACATTAGTGCACTTCATTCTAGGTTGATGCATATACGGAATAACACAAAATAAATATTATGAAATAGTTCCAACTAGACAACAAAATGTATGAAAACATATTTAGTATTTTATGAATCTAAAAGATTCCACGTATTTATCGAATTTTTAATGATACTTGTAGTAGATATATTAACCTTTGGGTTACATTAAAACTTCAACTTATATAAGATTTTGTTGTACAAACGCTCGATTAAATTCTATTATATTTCAGTAGCTAGATTGTCGATTTTTCGAAAATAAATTATATAATACCGGACCCAAGCCATTGCAATCAGATTTAAAGTTCCGCGAATCTCGTTATAAAATACCCGCAATCTAGACTCTATGAGACCCCGGGTTCAATGCCGTTTCGTATAGTCGAACCGCCTGGCCTGGCAACCCTGTGCACTTGTGTTGCTGCTTTTGCTGCTCTGCCTCTGCTGATGTTATGCCGCCTGTCTGCCAACCAGCCTGCAATGTCCCGCTACCCGCTCTCTCTGCACCACTCCGCTCCCGCCACCGCCCCCGCCCTTACTCCGAGTGTACGGCCATCAAGCCATTTGCCTCTGACAGCGCACACGATGCGCCGCACAAATATCGCAGAGCAGAGCACATACAGACATACAGATATGTACTGGCTGTAGCTATATATTTTTGTAGGTTATGTGTATATAGCAGGCGGTCGGCGAAGCGGTGTGAGTCAAGTATTGCGATTGTGGGAGAGAACGACCGACGAAGCAGTGAACAACGAACGAACTTCGTCAGCAACGGAACGAAAACGAGCTTTGGTCGTCAGCCCTCGCTCTCTTATCCTATGTAAGTATGCGGCGTTTGTGTGTGGGGGAGTGTATAAATACAGTGAACACTGGCAGGACAACGCTGGCGAAAGCACTTAACGACGATTCTGAAACATTAAAGAGTTCGAAAAGTATGATTTGTTACCTTGTTCCATTTATAAATTTGAGCACACTTAGATTAAATAAATTGTTTATGTAGACCTATCAAGTTTCGAAATTTAGAAAATAAATCCAGTTTGCGAATGCAAATTTGAATTAAATTAAATTAAGGTCCTAGAATCAATTGGATATTTTAAAATATACATACAGCTATTAATATTACACATTACGTACATTACAAGTATAGATGGTTCATAGTCTATATTTAATATCTATATATGTATCTTGTTTTTGGCAAATTGGTTTTAAAAATGTGGCTTTAATAAGAATGTAAATTTATTTAAATCGAAGGATTCTAAAAATGTTGATCCTACAATTCCGGATTGCCGCTTTTAATATTTATACCAATAAATATAAATATACCAATTTAAGAAGTTTACAAGCAACAGCAGCATTGCATGGAGCTCTTAGCGAGTACTGCCTGTGCTCGCACTGTACATAAAATGTTAAAACTCTGATTATGACGATGACGTTGGGCTGCGGGACGGGTGGTGGGCGGCTGGGGGGAGGTGGTGCTGTTGGGACGGCTGTTGGGAATCGGGGATGAGCAACGGACAGCACAACAACAGAGAAGAGCGCTCTGCACACACAAAATAAAGCAGCAGAAGAAGAAGAGGCAGCAGCAGCAGAGGCAGAAGAGGGAAAAAAGTTTCAAATGGAAATTTTGAATTAATGAACGAAACGAAACGAAATGAACTAAACTGGTTTCATTTGTGCTCTGAGCTCAGAGTTGTTTTTGCCTGAGCCGTTCCACACCACTCTTCCTCTGTCACTCGCCTCGCTCTCTCTCTCTCTCTCTTTTCTGCCTCTTCTCTTGTTGTTATTGCTGTTGTGCCGCTTTCTTGGCGGTCGTTTCTGTGCGTTTCTCATTTGAAAATATTTTCGCCCCGAACGAAAGAGGCTAATTAAGCCAAAGGAATTTCTCTGCAATTTTCAGCCAGCGGCAGCACCAGCACCAGCAACAACAACATCGTCAATTGAGTTTTGAAAACTTGTCGTCAGCTGAGTTTTGTAGTTGGCAAGAGGAAGAGCAGGAAGTGAATGAGAAGAACTCTCTTTTTGCGGCGAACCGATCGGCAGCGAACTTCGATTTCGCCGCGAACTGATCTTTTTCAGGTTGTTTTTGTTTATTCGCTGCGACTTTGCTTTTGCCCGCTTTTCAAGGCAATCAGGTGCAATAGTTTCTCGCTTCGCTCGGCGGTTCCGAATGGGCGCTTTTGTGGCAAACAGCGCCGTTTGCTGTTACTATTGTTGCTGTTGTTCCTGCTGCGAAGCAATAACAAAACTCTGCCAAAGCGGAAATGAATGGATCGGATCGCCCGATGACGATGACGATAGCTGACGCGAGCAGGCGAGCGAACAAGTGCAGACATGTTTTCTTTGGGTTCAAAACCAGGACGTTTTCTGTACAAAAAAGTTCGATTTAAGAAAGCTAAGGACTGAAACTTTTTATTTCAATCTGCTCTGATCTGTAGTCTACATTTTAAAGATTGAATTTGCATAAATTTAAAATAATCAAATGTTATTTGAGCTTACTCACCTGTAAAGTAAACTTGTCGAAAAAGTAAATCAACGCCTGTAATTTATCTGCACTAGAAAAAATACCAGAGTGCTGTTCAGCATAGAATTGTGCTATAGCATTTCTAGACGAAAAAGTCGTAACAGGGATTTATAACAAACGATTGTTGATTTATTAATTTTTTTTTTTGTAGTACAATATCATAGATTTAACTACTTACAATATATTTAACTACTTACAATACTTACAATAGTACAATATCTTAGCTTTAACTACTAACTTATCTAGTGGGTACTCTTAGCACTTGAATATTTTATATAAACCTAGTACACTTTCTTAATTTGTCTCTCCTTTAAGCTCCGTACTCAGACACACGAAAAGTGTTTTTAAGCAGTACGATAGAGCGAGAGGGTGAGTATTGACCTGTCGTTTTGGCTCAATGCTTAGGAACACTTTTCGCGTGTCTGAGTACGGAGCTTTACTTGGACTACTATTCCTTTTTTGTCGCAGTGAAGGTTAGTTGTCTGCAGCTCGCTGTGGCATGTTATTGTTCCGCGGGTGCTTCCTGTTCGAATGCTTTCTTATCAGCGCCTCCTACGTCCGATGCAATCGGTATCGGTCAGGGTCGTTGGTCCTGTTCCTGCCTCTCGCTCCCGCTCCTGTTCCTGTTCCCTGCCTCCTGCTCCTGTTGACAGATTGTATAATTGGCATGGAATTAATTCGATTACTGAACGTCGCTCGCTCGGCTGGCTTTTATTTTGTTTTTGCTTTTTTTTTAATGTGTGACTGCGTTGCCATATGAGCGGTGCATGTTGCAAGCAGTAATTAGGTAATGAATCCTTTAAGAAAAATCTGAATGGAAAGAGAATAATTAAAATGTGACGAAAGCAACAATTTACTGGCGGAGGAATTGCGAAGCGATTCAAAAAGCGAACGTAAGGTCGAGAAAATGAGAAGCCGTATATATAACTTCTCAACTAAATGTTACTTAACTTTTCTCATCAGTTGGCCGACCAAAAAAACAAACTTCGGGTTTTGGACAACTTAATTAATAACTATAAAAAGACAGAAGTCAGTGGGTAAAAAAGTTTGATGCATTTTCCAATTATTAAATATTGCTTTCATATAACAATAACATACTAAAGGTGATTGAAGTAGTTCAGTCCATCATTATCGAATTTATTAACTTATCAGCAAAGTAGTTTGCCAAATTTTGGCCAAGATAAGGGCCGACCTACTTTTAATGACAGGTAATACTATAAATTATTAAACGGTTTTGGCAATACCTTTTATACATTATAATTCAATTAGTAATTGTAGGTAATTTGTATTATTATTTGTATTTTAAGTATTATAAACAATCCCTGGATAGAGGATCCAATATGTTTTGATAAGCGGAGTTTTTCGATTAGAAATACAAAAAACAAAACCTACACCCAAAAAAAAAAAAACAAGAGTTTAACCTTTCTACGCGTTGTCTTCAAAATATAATCAAGCAGTATAACGATTTTAGTATACATTTTATACTTAAAGATATCAAATATATACTACAAAGTATAATTTGTATACTCCAAAGATTCAATTGTGTATTTTCTAGTATTATTTTTATATGAACCTACATCGAAAATTCGATAACAAATCGCGTTAGCTGGAATTTAGTGCTTTTCTGTTTGTCGCGTTAGTGATTATTATGAAATATTGGTGGAGATGAGTATAAAATGTATACTTTCGTAGTATCAAATTAATAAGCATCTTATTAAGAAATTTTTCATCCTCAAGAGTATAGAATTCATGTCACAATCGTATAGGTTCTATGATGACTTTTTTTTGGGTGTACACATTGTCCGTGATCAGCAGGATTGATTTTTGGTGTCGCGCCACCAGCTTGACATTCGGTGCCCACCCCTGCTTCTTATATCGATAACTAGAAATTGCAGAAACATTCTTATGACTTGAAATTCCCAATAAACATAAACAATCTCCCAAAATTGTGCCTGCTTCCCCATTGACCATGTCCGGGAGCTAACCAGGCAGTGGAAGTCAAATCAACTCAACTGCGGATGCCAGACTATGCAAAGCGGCTAGCCGCCACCTGTTTTTGCAACACGATCGCTAGCTATTGTTGCCGCCGTAGATGTTGCAGGTGTATGATTGTGTGCATGCAAATGTTGCTGGTGGCGGCACAAAGGTGGTGTCCTCCTCCTGCGCCATTCAACCATTTATTTGGCAGCATTCAAAACTCGTCTAAATCTAAAGCGAAGCAACATGTGTGTTGTTTTGCGAGTTGCGAGTGAGTGCCGGCAAAAAGCGGACACGTTTTGGGATTTCGAGGGTGCGAGGCGGGCGGCGATTGGTGGCACTCAACCGGGGGTGGCGCAGCCTCTGGGTCGTGTGTGTGTGAATAGCGAATATGCTGGCAAAATATTTGCACGACGCAGCCTCGCCACACACACACACACACTAACACACACAGCTAACGGCAGGCGCAGCGCGTGTGGGCGGTTGCGCAACGCCGCTGCTGTCGTCGACTGCGGCGCCGCGTTGCGTTGCTTGCATTGAACTCGGAAGTAGACGCAATAGAAATAGAGAATCAAATAAAACCAGTTGGCGACGCAAGGGGCAGCCGCAGCATGCCACAACAACAACCATCATCGGCATCATAACATATTCAAATCGCCGAGCAGCATTGCGTCGCAGCAGCAGCGACGCTGGCAGTGCAGCATTCGGAGCTTTTACTCTCACGTGAAAAGCGATTTTTTATCACCGCCGCCGTCGCCGCCGCTGTTGTTTTGATTTATTTGCTGCTCTGCATCGCGTCACGAATTAAACTAAACAAGCAGCACGGAAAAAACGGAACTCTCGACGCTGTGACTACTCAGGGAATGGGGAAATGGAATGGAATCGTTCCATTTCTGCATTCCAAATTATGCAATTCAGCGGCGATTGAGATCAAAAGGATTCTGAATAAAGGAATTCTCAAAAACCAAGAAATACTCATTTTTCTGGTTGGCATTACCTCCATTTCGATGTAAAAGTCTCTCGACACCTCTTTGTGATCCCAAATCACAGTGTCAGGAGCACAATCGAATTTGTCTATGCTTATGGAATATGGGAATAGAATAGGGCTTAGAGATTGATTTATTTCGTTCCACTCCTGCATTCCCAAATAATTTTGTGGTGGTCACTGATCACTGATCAACTAATAATATCCTTTTAGCTAAAATTAATATATGTGGAACAGAAAAAATTGTATAAGGGTTTTATTGAAGTAATCGTGATTTCCGGACATTGAGAAAATGGACCTAAGTAATTAAAATATACTTATTTTGCATGTAAATTACTAAATGAACCAACATACATACAATCAAATCTTATTGAAATTTTGTATCTGAAGTTATATTATATGAAATCATGTAAAAGGTGATCATTGATTAACATTTTATAACCACTTAGAATAACTTTAAGCATCTACCAGCTCGAATTAACTAACAATAAGATCCTTCCGAGGTTACGAGATCTAATAAAGTTTTTAAAACAAATCCCTGGTACAGTCAGCACGTCCCCTACAAAAAGCATGCCGATAACAGCGAACCCAGCTATCGATAGCACACTCCGACCAGTTGCATGTCCGTGCCATCAGCTGGAACGGAACTTGGGACACACTACCTTTGTACCCCGTTCGATTTGGAATAAAAAAAAATGTATAAAGCTCATTTCTCGCAAGTGAAGTAATGACATCAGCGACAGAGGCGGCTACGACAGGCAGAGCTAGCGGCAGAGACGGAAGCGGCAGCAGCGAAGCCAGGATACGGCAAAATATGCGGCACGGCGTAAAATTCGTTGGGGGACTTTGGTTTCGGCTGTAGGTTGCCTTTGTTGTAGTTGGGGTTGGGGGCTGTGGGACCGTGGGGCCGTGGGTTGGGGGATTGGCGATTGGGGTTTCTGTTTCGGTTTGGTGCCATTGCCATTCCATTCCCGAGCCAAGCCAAGCCAAGCCAAGCGCGCCCCGGCCAAACTTGAAAACAATCAGTCAGCGCTGGTCCGCAGCCTGCGACGGACTGTTGCTGTTGCGGTTCCTGTTCCTTTTCCTGTCCTGCGCTGCGCTGCCTCCGCCTGACCTTCGAAAATCTGGCAAATTAGAATTTGGCGCGCTGTTCGCTTTTGGGGCCAAAATAAGAGAGATAAGCGAGCGAATAGCAAAGCAACAAAAATAATAATGTTTCAAGGCGAAATTCGCACAGCGGCAATCTTGGCGGTATAAAATAGCACAGAGCTAAAGCAACAACAGAGCAGCTAGAGCTACAGCGACAGCGGCAGCGGTACGGGTACGAGCCATGAGCTCGAAAGCAAAAAGTACCTGGCAGATACAGATACGACGGCGACGGCGACGGCGAGTGTGCGAAGCGAACCAGTCAGCCAACATCTGAGATACAGATACGACGAGCGCAGCGCTGAAATAAACAAAAATGTTCCAACAAAGCACCAGGCACCGAACGGGGATAGGAGAGGGAGAGGGAGTGGAGAGGAGAGGAGAGAGCGGCAGCAGCAGGCACTCGGGTTCAGTTTTAGTCTTCGCCGCATACCACACACACACACACACTCCTCTATATGCAGCGTGTGGAAATGTACCTTTATATAAAAGAAACGAAACGAAAACGAACGATGCGATACGATTCGAAACGAAACGAAGCGAAATCCCAACTGACAAGCGCACACAGATACACAGACACTCGCACGTCGAGAGATACTCGCTCGCTGGTATTGGTGTAGACTGTTAGTCAGCATTTGTCCGCCACAGCGTTGCCATATGTCGGCAATCGAGTCACCAGAGGGGATTACTAATCTGAGCAATCTGGGAAACTTAACTGGGCTGATCTTGGGGTTTTATTTTTGTATTTTAAAATTAGAATTCACACCATATTAATCTATAAATGGAATACTTATTTTATTTATTGGCACTTACTAAATATTATAATGCTAGAAATGCATAAGTATCTATTTTAGCTCTCTTTGAGTTTAATTTTTTAGCTTATACGTTTGGATTTCAAAATGATTAAAACAAAAATGTCTAAGAAAACTATGTCTCATAGCTATACTTGATTTTCTCATGGAATTTTTTAAATTTAATTTAATCATAGAAATCAACTTTAAGTAAATAAAGAAAAAGACAGCATAACATCACATAACATCACATTTCTTTAATACATAAAGACATACATTATATTATTATTATTATTATTATTGTACCTTTAATATCTTTCAATTCCATGTGAATATTATATTGAATCTACTACAATTTCTATCGACTATAACCAACTACGTTTGAAAAACCTACTGAACTTTATTCCTAATGCCAGTAGAAGCCCAATTCACCTTCTAAATCGAACTCGGAACTCTGGCAACCCCGCGACGGTTGGTTGGTTGCTTGGGTATCTTTTGAATACCCGCTCCCACAATCGAACCGATCCAAACCGGCGGGCTAAGGCGCCTGGTTTTGGTTTGGTTTGCTTTTCGTTTGCACAACGTTTCGCTTCGTAGTTCGTTATTTCGTTGTTGGGATTTCTGCCTTGCCTTCCGTTGCTGGGGCTGAAACTCGCAACTGGCAACGCCGACTCGCCTCGCACACAGCTGGCAATGCCACTGCCATTGTGTGTGCTCTCGCTCTCCCTCTCTCTCTCTGTCTCTCTCTCTATATCTCCCGTTCACTCTCTCAGCCCCGCTGTGCTGCCCAGAAACTCGTTCAGTTTCAATGCTTTTTACATAAGTGCGCGTCGTTAGAGCGAGCCAGCCATATATGTGGCTCTCGCTCTCGCCCTCGCTCCGGGCCCGTGCTTCGTACAGGGGTGCATTTACTAGCGGCGGTGAGTGAGTGAGTGAGTGTGTGTGTGTGTGTGCTGGCTGGCGTTTCGTTTGGCAGCCTGCTGCCTGCTTCTTGAGCGCCGAGCGTTTTATTTGTGATTTTAACACGGCGTAGCGAGGTCCACGTCGCTAAATCGCTCCGTCAGCTCCAATTCGAAAACGACGTAAACGCCAGCGCGCGTAATTCAAAGTTATCAAAATTCCAGTTGCCCCGTTCTCGTGCTCGTTCCCGGAAAAGTGCTGAGAGTGCGAAAAATACCCAATTTAAATTAAAATTAAAAGAAAAAAAAATATAATACAAATCTGGCTTAGTACCAGAAAGTGAACAGCAAACAGAGATAGTAGTGCCAGTATGTCATCCCAGTGCTGTGATGCCGCTTTGGGCCGCTCCTACGCCTGCTCGTCCCGCTTCCCTTCGGGACACCTGCTGGCCGCCCTCTGATCCGCCACCACCCAGTGACTGACTGACAGGGATCTCCATCCTGAACATAAGCGAGATCCTGAACATACAAAACTCCTTCAACGCGAAACATTTTTTTTCGTTCATCCATATCTTTTTGGATAATAAACGTTGTGAAACTGAGAACGGCCCAGCCGAAAATGTGCACAGAGGTGAGTCCCGAAAGTCCTATCCTGATATCTATAGTTGTAATTATGGATTTTACAGAGGGATCTATTTAGTATATTATTGGATATTTCAGTAGCTAAAGTCTTGAGAATAGGAAATGTATTGGGTTTTTTGTTAATTCTTTCAGGGAAACTGGTCTAGAGTTCTTTGTCGTTTTGTTTAAAGCTCCGTACTCAGATACGCGAAAAGTGTTCCTAAGCATTGAGCCAAAACGAGAGGTCAATACTCTCGCTCTATCGTACTGCTTAGAAACACTTTTCGTGTGTCTGGGTACGGAGCTTAAGATAGGTTCATTGAAAATAATTATAATACAACGTATTTAAGCAGTACGTTGTTAGGTTTTGTAAGGTATTTTGGGAAAGTTATAGTATCATTTCTTAGGAGTAACACTTAGGAGAAACTAGAGATCTACAGAGAATCTTAAACCTTATGTATGTTAGTATCTTGAAGTTCCTGACATTTTGAATACTTAGTAAAATCATGATAATGTTACTTTTACATTTTGAATTCCACAGAACCTTTTAGGTTCTCAATTCCTCTGAATTTGTATCATGAAATACTAATCAAAATAACTGCAAGTAACAGTTAAATATAAATGGGATACCAAGAATCTACCTTATCAGCGACTTGAACTTTAACGCGAGTTCTGTTCATCTGACGTCTTTTGGGGTTTGATAAGCCGGCTTTAGGGGGGCCAATTGGTGAATCACTCAGGTGGCATGGCCCGCACCTGCAGCATCATCAGCATCATCAGCATCATCAGCATCTTGCGAATTGCGCGTTGCCTCAACATGTGGTTTGTGCCCAAGCTTATTGGCAAAATGCGTGGCATTGCCATGACATGCAAACTTAGAGGGAGGTTAATGCGAGCACAGGGAAGGTTATCAACAACAACAAAGGCAACATGGCAAGGGAAGAACAGCAACAATGCCACCTCTCCGCTGGCTGCTGCCATTCGGAGCAATGTAAACAATGCAAAAGTTGCACGTGCAGCCAGCAGGCTGCTGGCCAGTGCCCCCGTAGTAACCTAACCTCCTCCGTACACCGTCACCAAAAATAAGGCACTGGGAGAAATGAGAGGAGTTGTGCTTGGAATGTGATATTATTTAGGGTTTATTTGTGATTATTACTCTTAAGGAAGCTTAACTTTTACCCTTATTAAATATTTTACACCTAAGAAGCCTTAAGTATAATTTCTAGTCATAAATTCAAATCTTTCGATTGATTTCACAGTGCAGAGAATAACGGTCTAGGCTAGGAGCCGCCTTTCTCGCTCACACCTTGTGACCGGGACCGAGAGCATCATGCAGCGCCATCTATTGGCACACATTCGCACAATATGCTAAATAGCCGCAGCCTGCGTCGCAGTCGCGTCGCTGTCGCCGGCTAAGCCGCTGCGCTGCGTCGTCTAATGCAACGCAACAATTGGACAGCCGCAGCAGCAGCAGCAGCAGCAGCAGCAGCAGCAGCAGCAGCGACGGCAGACAGCTGACTTTTGGGGCCGTTTAATTAATTACATGCAAAACGCTCTTTTTCGGCTCTCCCTCATGCTCGTTAGTTCGCTCGCTTTGCTCTCTCTCTCTTTGGCCACCCGCCGTCGCGCCCCCTTCCTGTCGACATCTTGCGCCCCCGCAGAAAAACAGCAACAAACTTTTTGGCGTCGCCGTTGGCGTCAACGTCAACGTCAGCGCCACCGTCCCTGCTCTGTTTACGTTTTCTCTTTCGTTGGCGGCAGCGCGGAGCAGTTTGTATTAATTTCTTAGTTCTTCCGACAGTAAAGAAAAGTTGTACAATGCGTTCAGGTCATGGGGAATACGGCGGTCAGTCTGTTGGGAAGTTTAGAAACTCCAAAAAGCTAGAAAGCGGTGGAAAATACACAATTACATTGCAGTTAATTCAGGAATTTGGTTTTAGCTAGGTTTAATTTTTGTAAAATATAACTACCAGATAATTTTATTGTTCAGGCATATAGTTGTATTAAAATGTAAATACATTTTCAGTTAACAGTTTTTATACACCATTATTTTTGTTTCTGCAGAATGATTTAGCGATATTAATTTAATTTCATGTTATATTTAAGGCTTGGAATAGTTTAAACAAATTTTATCATAGCTTCGTTAAGTTGAAATGAAAACTTGGACTCCACATCAATTCCTTTTATAATGTAAGGAGGGCTTAAGATATATAGTGGTCCGCACCAACATTGCATTTGTATGAGTGAAAAATGAACACTCTAAGGCTAGATATGAGAAAAAAAAAGCTAAGATATCTTGTAATATGGCAAAATAATAGCTATAACTTAAAAACTAGGTATTTAACGCTAAAAAAGAAAAAATCTAGCCACACAATTACAATTTGTCTGCACTGATTCTTCTGTTCTTCTTCTCTTTTGTGCATCCTATCCCACAGGATAGGGCCGTGCCGACCGCTGCTTTACTCACATAATGCTCAATACTTGGCCACACTAACCCCAAAACTGAAGTGCTTTATATTTGAGTTGGGATCTGTAATGATTTTGTTTGTAAAGTTTCAAGTTTGCTATTATTAAACCCACTAGTAACCTTTCTCTGATTTAATAATATATAACGATACCTTTCCAATCATATTTTACCTTTTCCCCAATTCCCTAAAAAGAAGGGCACTTGCAATTCGTTGCAGCCTTTGATATTCTTTTGCGCCTTATCTTTATATTCCTTGCTTGTTCTGCTTTTTTAATTGTTCTTTATGGTTATGTGCCGCTACTGTTGTTGTTTTCGTTCCTCTTCGTTGTGGGTTCTTTTATTTTGCTTTTTTTTTTTTTTTTTTTTTTGGGGTGGTGCAAATTCCGGCACGAGACTTAATTCACTTAATTGAGCAGGCAGCGCAGCCAGCAGTGGCTGCGGCAGAGGAGCTGGCCGCGTGGCCTGGCAAATAATAGTTTGAAGTTGGCGCCGGACCCGGCATGGCACGGATATATGTACAACGCCTGCCTGCCTTTTGGTGATTTCACTTTCAGATACATTAACACAAGTGCGCTGAAATGCGCGCGCCTTTTGAGTTATTGGCAGCAGCGACGTGGCAGCGCAGCCTCCTTCGCTGCCTTCGCTGCCATCGCTGCCCATTTTCCTTGGCTCTTCGATTTTATGAATGAAAATCGCGACTTGGTTGGCTTGGTTTTGGTTACGCTTTGCTTGCATCCTCTGCCAGCCGCCACTTGCCATTTGCATGTGTGTGAGCGAAGGATACGTACGCACACACATGGACACGCGTCGGCTGCTCTTGCCATAAAATAAATGCCTTTAGGGGGCAGGAACCTCGCTGCCTCTCTCTCTGTGTGTGCGTGTGTGTGTGTGCTCCATTAATACCATTATCCTTGGGATGCTGGTGGCTTCGCTTAATTTGCCGCTCGCTCGGTCTTCGGTCTTAACTTGTTGCCGGCTCCTTGGGTCAAGTGCAACACGAAAACGCAAATTGCTCAATGAAGAATGTATAATCAAATAAGAAAAAAAAAAAGGGGGGGAAGAGAAGAGGAGTTGCTGTTTTTTGTTTGTTCTTCTAAAAAACGTAAACAAAAGCCTCTGAGCACAAAGAGGGAATTGGTGGCAGCCACCACGACGAATGAGCAATTTGCTTCCCAGTCACGACTTTTGTCCCACAAAGAATGCTACCTTTCAGAGCAGAAGGAGTAGCGAATGGAGTTGAAATAGAAAAGGGAACTTGTATCATTGATCTTTTATCAATATTTTTAATTTCTTGACTTATATACTTAAAGTATTTTCAAGCATGTTCTTTACATATAATTTTTAATACCCAATAACTATTTTCTAAACTTAATTTCTAAATTATTCTAAATATATTTCCTTTGATCCCTTTCGATACAATTTATATCTCTAGCTTGATAACAAACTAATCACTAATCACACACTTTCCATATCTATCCATCGGTACACCCAAAAAAAATCATCATATAACCTATACGATTGTTACACGAATTCTATACTCTTGAGTATGAAAAATTTCTTAATAAGATGCTTATCAAATTAATACTACAAAAGTATAAATTTTATACTCAGCTGCACCAATATTTCATAATAATCACTAACGCGACAAACAGAAAAGCACTAAATTCCAGCTAACGCGATTTGTTATCGAATTTTCGATGTAGGTTCGTATAAAAATAATACTCAAAAATACACAATTGAAACTATAGAGTACAAAACTTAAAACTTTGGAGTATACATTTGATATTTTGAAGTATAAAATCTATACTAAACTCGTTATACTGCTTAAGTATACTTTTAAGACAACGCGTAGAAAGGTTAAACTCTTGTTTTTTTTTTGGTGTACTTTCTAAACTTAATTTCAAAATTATTCTAAATATATTTCCTTTGATCCCTTTCAATACAATTAATATCTCTAGCTTAATAACAAACTAATCACTATTAAACTGCTGTATCATTGCACACTTTCCATATCTATCCACCGGTAGGTAGTCAATCAATTACTTTACTATACAAGCCGTGTGCTGTATTAGCCTCTATAAAACCCAGCCCCCTTGTTAATGACATTCAATTGGCGGCCAGAGGGTTAAGTTCCAGAGCCCAAGATAAGAGTTCGAGTTCAACAAACCTGAAGGTGGCTAGTTTGGGGATTTCGAAGGTGGGAGGATCGCCTCAAGAACCCTCGTGCTTATCGCTGATGACACTGCAGGTTTGTTTGTGCCAAACAAACAGCTGTTTTGACCACAACAGAGAGAGAGAGAGAGAGAGAGAGCGGTGTCCATATTGGAGCAGCGATTGAAAGATTTGCTCACGCTTAACGCTCTCGCGTTGCAGCTTATATGGCAGAAGCAGCAGCGCGGCCTTAACTTGGCTTAATGTATGCCCACACGTAGTAGTGGCAGCACGAAATCTTATCAATGAATGCGCATCACTTGCACTTGTTTGCACCACCTAAGGCATGCCATGGCATGCTTGGTGGGATGCGGATGGCTATGGCTATGGCTATGGCTATGGCTATGGGTTCGGGGAATTACCACCGGCTGGCGACGACGTAAATGGTTCGACCAGCGATGACGACGTCAGTGTCGATGTGATGATGACGTGACTCACAGACGCTCCATAAGCAACAACTACTACATCTAGACTCGGATGCACTCGAACCCGCACTGGCTCTGTGGCACACGCACACCATTAGCATTATTAAATCGCCAGCCGCAAATTTGCGGTTGCGTCACCTACTTAACACGCGGACCCATGGACATGGCCAGCAGCTGGCCGAGAATGTGGGGGAGGACGAGGACGGCCACGAGGACGAGCACGAGAGAGAGAGACACGGGAGCCCAGCATCCGTGAGTTTGCTTAAGGATAACAGGCCCCAACAAGAGCGGCGGCAAAAATTTCCATTAAGCCAAATTAAAGTTATCGTGAGCAGAACAGCGGCAGAGGCGCCGAGGCACACCACATCAGCTTCAGCCCAATTCACCACCCACTCGGTGACACTGGGAAAAAAAATGTGGTTTAGGTTCATAGGTTCAAACAATAAGAAAGCAGATATAAACGAGAAAGAAAGCTAACTTCGGTAAACCGAAGTTGGTATAGCCTTGCAGTTCTGCAATTGGATTATTGAAAATCGAACCATTTTAGTAATGTTGAAAAAACATCGAAATTTGTACATTTTACATTTTCATATAAATCGATCGATCGCTTCTATGGCAGCTATATGATATAGTTGTCCGATCTTAATGAAATTAAAACCGTAAATCTAGAAGCATAAAAAACTGCTATATCTCAAAATTTAAAGAAATACGTTAAAAAACAGAGAAGTTAAAATTGTTTTTACATTAATTTCGCCATCATTCCTATGGCAGCTATAGGATATAGTAGTCCGATTTCGGTCGTTCCGACATATGTACTGCGTGCTAAAGAAATAAGACTATGCTGAAAATTTCAGCTCGATAGCTCAAAATCTGAGAGACTAGTTCGCGTAGAAACCGACAGACGGACAGACGGACATGGCTAGATCGACTCGGCTGATGATGCTGCTCAAGAATATATATAATTTATGGGGTCGGAGATGCCTCCTTCACTGCGTTGCAAACATCTGGTCAAAATTGAAGAAATTGAAGTATCATAGATCACTTTAGGGTTTCAAACCCATTTTAACTCAGTAACCTCTACCATTTAAATAAAAAAAAAGCCTTTAGATTTACTTCATACAAGTATATCATACTTCATTTATCAATCATATATCAAAATATATATTTTATATTATTTGCAATATCAGTTTCTAAAAATTTTCAAGTTTCAAGACTTAATGGTGAGCCTTCAAATCTCTAGATATCTCAAGAGGACCTTATATTACACCATTTCACCATATTCAACATTATTTTCCTCTATGTACTGTTGTTGTTCGTCCTGCCCTCGCCTGTCCAATCTTCCATTTTCATTTCTCTCATTGCTGTTCTCTCTGACAACAGCCGCCCAACCACCCACACAACAACAGCAACAATAGCAATAAGGGCTGGGGAGGTAGAAAGCATGCTTTTTCTCTTTCGCTCTCCGTATTACTCAGACCTCGGAGTGGTGTACGTGCAATTGGAAAAGTGGTTTTCATACTATTGGATGTGGATGTCCCAAAACCACCACCACCACCATCAGCGCCGACAGCCCAGCAGCACCACCAGAGCACCATCATATCAATCCACCGATCCACCCATATAACCCAGCACAACCTCGTATTCCTCGTCCTGTGCTCGGTAGGCTTTATTATGTCAGGACCTCGGGGGGGGAGGTATACGATGGGTGGGTGGCATAGCATTTCACCCAATTTCATTATATTTGCCAACGTTTTTAGCTTTTATACGTCACACGGCATATCTCACCACACCCAACACGGGGCGGCGGAGGAATATCCATCCAGAGTGGGTGGTTGGGTTGGCTCTTTTTATAAGAGGGATATCGGAGTGCGGAGAGGGTCGTACGATAGAGAAAAGCCGGCTCGACTTTACTGCGCAGGGTCGCCAACTCGACTCGACTCGGGAGAGGGGTGAGAGGAAGGGTGGGTGGCTGTATGGGTGGTGGCTGGTATACGACTGTAGGTGGTTTTCGGCTGCCAGTGCTGCCAACCCATTATTATAAGGAATATAATATTATAATAATGTCAGGCATAAAGTGCCAAAGAGAGATGGAAAAACCAGAGAGAGAGCGAGATGGGAAGCGGTGGAAGAGGAAGCACCCAACCCCGTGGGCGCTGATGGAGCTTACACACACACACACACACACCCTGGCACACCAATGGCCTGTGTATATGTACAAAATAAGGTTATTTTATAAACAGTTCAGGGTGTTATAAAGGGGGTTCGGGGCCTGGCATCGGAGGGTTGTCTGTGCTGTTGTGTGTGTGTGGGTGTCCGTATCGAGGCAGAGCCGGAATAAACGAGTACGGGGGGAGTACGGGCAGTCCGGGAGTCGGCGTCATAGTCACGGCTGGGCGCTCGTGGGCGGACATGGGTTAAAGCGACAGCCAGCCCTTAAAGAGGAGCATTAACCATGGAACCGTTAAGGAAAGGACACGCAGATTGCGGATATTGCGACGCAGCTTAAGTTTTCAGATCAACAGAGATGGTACATTGAGTTATGGAAGCGAAGAATTGGGTTTTAATAGGGATTACTAGATAGGATCAACTCTGAAGTATATCTTTACTTCGAAGAACCAAAACTATTAATATTCTAGATTCCCTATATCATCTATTTATAGATAAAACCTTATCGTAGGACTTTAAAGTGATCGCTGCTTGACGGAAGATCAACGATCAACATTCCTTAACTTAAAAATAGTACAATATCTTAAACATTACGTATTCGGTAATACATTTGACTTGGAACAACTTGCATAACCTAAATAACTATCAATACCAAGAACAATCCTCCAGATTGTCCATAAAATTCCTTTATCATTCCACGCGACTACGAAACACTCTTTTTTTTCTCGTTCCGTTAGCCTCTTGCTGTGCACAATAGGCCATTGGAAAATGCCAGGGGCCAACCTTGGTCCGATCCGTTCGCTTTGCTGCTCGAATTCATGTCCAAATCCAAAAGCCGATTCAAACTACGTGAATTTGCGCGCGCTCCGCTGCAGCCGTTGTCCAACATCTCCAACATCCGTTATATCCCACCACGCCAGCGCCAGCAAAAGCGGCAACCTTCGCTAAATCGAGCGTGCGAGGCCGAGCGCCGTATTTACCACTCACCACACTACGCCGCTAAAAACAGAGCTCGGGGTTGACTCTGGGGGTTTTTGGCTCTTGGTTGGGGGTGGTGGATTCATCGTCTCCTTTGAGATTTTCGTATTTTTGCCATTCTAAGCGAAACGCACTAGAAAAGCGCGGTCGCTGTCAGCCTCATCTTCTTCTTCTTCGTCTGTGTTCCCCCTTCCCATCATCCCACTCTTCTTCTTCAGCTCTTCGAGTGTTTTCGAAACGCAAAAAGGAAACCAAAATATTTTCAACAAAAATCGGAACGCAACACTGCCAAGTCAGTCGTCGTCGCCGTTGTTGCCGCCATCATTTATTTTTCGTCGTTTCTTTTTTTCTGCTTTGAACAAAATTAAACTCGAGTCTCGGAACGAACGAACGTTCGCTTGGAACGGCAAAAGTTGCGATATCAACAGCACAGGCAGCGGCAGCGGCAGCAACAACAACCACAGCGGCAACAGCGATGGCAGCTCACGAACGAAACGATTTTAATACATGAAATTTTAGTATACACACACACACACAGACGCATACATATGTACATCATCATTATTTGTTGTTTTACCCTCGCTCGCTCGCTCACTCTCTTTGCCTGCCGCCTGGCAGCTCTCTTTCCACCGCCCTCGCCCGTTGCTGCGGCCCACACTTTATTTTTACTGTGCGACTGTACTGCTCTCGCCTCGTCGGCTTTGCGCATTGCCGTTCGTTCGGATCATCATCGTTGTTGTATTTTTATATGGCTGTATGTATGTATGCAGTGAGTCGAGTCAGCACCACTGCACTGTGGTCGAGATAACCACTTTTCTTGGCAAAAACTAATAACTTGCTCAATTTAATAAAAAATATCAATATGAAAATTTACCAATCGTCATTTTAAACTTTAAAAATTAAAAAACTTTTTTAAAAATCCGAATCAGGCAACTATATCCTATAGCTGCCATAGGAATGTTTGGGAAACTTTAAAGATAAATGCAAAAAACTTTGAAAAGTCGAAATTTGCTTAGTATTTTACATAACTTTTATGGTCACACTGTTTCTGATACAAGATCAAAATCATGTTATTTGACAAGTTCTTAAAAATTGTGTTTTGGACGGAAAAGTGGTCGGCTGGACCATAGTGCATTCGATGTGGATGTGGAAACTGTTTGTGGAGTGGAGTCTTTGTTGGTTGGGGCTGTGTATATTTCGGTATGTAGCCAGGGCTACATATATACCGACAGTTTTTTCCATAGTATTTTTTTGTAATTTTGTGTTTACCAAGCGGTTTGGTGAACGTACGTACGCCTTGATAGCTGCTGTTGTTTCCTACACTGCGCGACACCTCTCTCTCTCTCGTCTCTCTTGTCTTATCAGCTGGGCTCGTGATAAGACCAGACCAGCCGCAGGGCAGAAATTTCGCATGCAAGGCCCATCCACATCGTGATGATCATCGGTTATCTGTCAGTTGGCGGCTGTCAGCTGGGCGCGGTAAGTGGAACAGTTAGTTCCGGGAAACGATCAAGGGGATCCCCAATATCATCCACACAGCAAGGAACAGAAGGTTATAAGAAGTCCAGTGCTAGAGATTGCTGATAGTAGCAGTAGTAGTAGCAGTATGGTATGATATGATAGTAACAGATATGATATGATATTCGAAATAGAATTCAAAAGAAACTTGGGATGGGTTTTCTCTAAAGAGGTAGAATTATTTGTTACATAAGAGATTGAAGAGTTTTAAGATTATAGATATTGGTTCTATAACAGATAATTAGTCATATATATTAATGATTGTTAGGTTAGGAATACTTTAAATGCATAGGAAAAACTTAAATTTAATATACACCCAAAAAAAAAAATCATAGAACCTATACGATTGTTACATGAATTCTATACTCTTGAGTATGAAAAATTTCTTAATAAGATGCTTTTCAATTTAATACTACGAAACTATACATTTTATACTCATCTGCACCAATATTTCATAATAATCACTAACGCGACAAACAGAAAAGCACTAAATTCCAGCTAACGCGAAAAATATCGAATTATCGATGTAGGTTCGTATAAAAATAAGACTCAAAAATACACAATTGAAACTATAGAGTATAAAAACGAAACTTTGGAGTATACATTTGATATTTTGAAGTATAAAATCTATACTAAACTCGTTATACTGCTTGAGTATACTTTTAAGATAACGCGTAGAAAGGTTAAACTCTTTTATTTTCTTTTTATTTTTGGGTGTGCCTTGAAAATCTTTAAAATGTTCTCCAAATTGATCTGAAAATATTTTCATACTTTGATAACTTATTTTTGCAAAAAATACCTCTCTCATAAGAATATTTTCTATGTTATTCTCAATTTATTCTACAATTCGAAGAATTCTTATTAGCTGGGCTATCAATAAACCAACAGGTTGATTTCCACGCAATTGCATTCCCATTCCGTGTTCTCCCCCCGCCACTTGGTAAAGCGGTTCAATCACAGACTCATTCGTCCTTAGAGTCCCGACGCTCGCAATGACATATTGATGGATCGGCTGGGATGGTCAGGTAGAAAGCGAGTGCTAGAGAAACCAAAACCGAATCCGAAACCCCGAGTCCTCGAAACCGTACGCACTGGCGTGCCTAATGCGCTGCATCCTTTTTGAGGATTACGACCTTAGGTAGACGGCCTTTGGGCGACTAACAAAGCAATGGGATGGATGGGATGGATGATATGGGATGTGTTTTTGGGAAATGGAAAGGTATTGGGATTTTGTGAGGGTCTACGGGACGACTCACGTTTCACGAGAGCCGAACAGCACAGCTGATTTGCCTTGTCCTTTTTCGGCGGAGAAGGAGGCTTGGGAGTCGCGGTTCATTGACCAAAAGTCACCATTCTTAACCGGGAGTTCCCCCCCAAACTGGAGCATGTGTGTAATGTATGCTCTCAGCTGTTTTTCCCCCCATTCATACACAAACACACACGTACGCAAAGCACAGGGGGGGGAGTGCGAGAGATGCTCCATCCGTGCCTTGCAAATTTTCAATGTCACCAATTGCGATGCCAACTTCGCTGCCGGCGTCGTCGCTGCTTATAAATCTTCGACGTGAAGCACGAAAAACGGCAAACAAGCACAGAGGCAGAGGCACAGGCGAAAAAAAAAGAAACCAAAACAGCAAATTGCTCTAATTCGCCAAAAACAGCTGATTTGGTCGACGTCGCCGTGCCGTGCCATGGCTTCCTGCTCTGCTCTGGCTCTGCTGCCAATCCCCACCCCCTCCCAACCCCATCGACACGGGGACTCGGACTCGAACTCGGGAATCGGACGCGGACTCGCAACTCTGAATCGAAATCGGGGGTTTTGCGGCTGTCAGTCGTGCGGCGCACTCCGTGGTGCGGCAACATAAAATGCCCGACGCTGAATATGCTCCCATCAAAAAGCATCAAAGCCATCACCACCCACCCGTTTCTCCTTGAGTTTGAACACAAAAAAAACCCAGAAAGCAGCCTTATATTATGGGAAACACTGTCAGGTGTGGTTAGTTGGAATATATCTGAAGTATTTTGAACTAAGAAACTAAACTATGCAGTCTTTAATTGATAAATATTCATATTATACTCTAGGAAATAGTTACAAACCCTAGAATTTTCAGCTAAAAGCTCAAGAAACTAACCTATAGAAAAATATTTATTTAATAAACCCAAAGGCCCTCTTTGGGTTTATTAAATAAATATTTTTTAATAGGGTAACCTACTACCCTACTGAAACCCTACCCTACAACTGAAAAACAAATACTTATATTAGGGGATAAACATAATTCTTAATAAACTATTGTATTATATTCTGGGAAATAGTCACAGACCTTAGAATTTTCAGCTGAAACTAAGCTATACGTAAATATTATTTATTTAATTTGGCTTTATAAACCCAAAGAGAGTTTCTATACAACCAAAAAACAAATACTTTTATTAGGGGATAAATATAATACTACAAACTGATTCTGCCCTATAAATAATATCTGAAATAAGTTCAATTATACAACCAAAAAACAAATACTTTTATTAGGGGATAAATAGAATACTACAAACTGATTCTGCCCTATAAATAATATCTCTTAAATAAGTTCAATTAATAAAAAAGAGACTTCTAGGATCATAGCTTTAATATCACTCGAAAATATTCAAACAAACCAAAGATTCCTACTTCATAAATATCTATAATTAAACTCATAGAACTTCAACTGTGGCGGGAAGACCGGGTCTGGCTATCTTTCTCAATTCCCACCAACATCAAGTGCCGCTATAAGAGGAAAATATGCATGTAGCTGGCCGCCCCGCTCCTCCATTTCTTCCCATCTAATACTACATATAACCAGCGCTCTGTTATTGTTGTGGGTGTTTTGGCGTTCCAGGTTTTCACCAGTCGGGGGAGGGAAAAATAACTGAGCCAGCATGGGAAACACCGAGAGACAAGCCACTGAAGCCACCATATCGGCGTCGTCATCTCGAGCGCTTCCCAGCTAAAAGAGAGCTGCAGGAAGAAAGAGCGAGCGGCGGGTGCGTCTTCGTCTTCGTCTTCGTCTCTGGCTCGTCTTCAATTCAATTCATTTTTATTATGATGAGCGAACCGCTGTCTTCTGTGCTGCTTCTTCGTTGAACTCCGGAGCTGGCTTGTAATTTTTTTGTCTTTCTTATATTTCTTTTTTGTTTTTTATTATGCCCCGTCTTCTTGGCTCGGCTCGGCGCGCTCTTTTTTATGTTTCCAAAGTTTCTTCTTCCTCTTTGGCTCGTACACCTAAATTGCTTTGGCTGCGGAGATCGCGGCTAAAACTCAAACCCAGCTCGAAAACCGAAACTCGGCTTTTTGCTTCTACTTGTTATTTTTTCCTCTTTTTTTTTATTTTTTTCGTTCGTTTTGACGTCTTTTCTGTGTGCGGCTCGGGCTGCTATCGGCCGAAGAATTCAAAGTGGGGCCCCAAGACCCGCGAGACTCGAGGCCCGAGACTTCAAAACTCGAGACTCGAGACCAGACCTGAGCCAGAGCGTACCCGATCCGACCAGAGTGGATCGGAGCCAGCACAGTCAGAGCCAGAGCCAAAGCCCACGGCCCAGAGTTATAGCCAGAGTCGGAGGCACTGGAGGGAGCGACAGCGACAGCGACAACGACGACATCGTCGACCGACTTAAATGCTTGGAAGTTGGCTCTTAAGCGAACACAGTGGAGCGGAATTGGGATTTATATTTTGAAAATATATATAGAAATCCCTAAAGTCATATCTAAGCCTTAGATTCTATAGAATATATCTTAAAAAATATTAATAGAAGAAAAAGAAGTTCCTGAAATGATACATAATATCTTTCAATGCTAGATTTTAACAAAAATGATTAAAAAAATGTATTCGTATTACTACTAATCACTTCATAGACCAAAGCCTTTCCTAAATAGGTTTTAGGTTTCTTGAAGATGATCTTAATATTAATTCTATATATTTCAAGTAAAATCTTGTAAAATGTTTAATGAAATGTATTTTTTTATAATATAAAATATTAATAGAAGAAAAAGAAGTTCCTGAAATGATACATAATATCTTTCAATGCTAGATTTTAACGAAAAAGATTTAACTAATCACTTCATAGACCAAAGCCTTTCCTAAATAGGTTTTAGGTTTCTTGAAGAAGATCTTAATATTAATTCTATATATTTGAAGTAAAATCTTGTAAAATGTTTAATGAAATTGATTTTATTATGAACTAATGCAAGGAAAATCTGAAGGATTTTACGCCCTACTTTTAGAAGATATATTCTCCCAAAAAAAAAAGGTTTTTACTATTTTTAATGTAAAATACTTCAAAATTCATCATAAAAATAAAAATGTTAAAAATGTTTAGAGGCAATAAACCCCAAAATGATTGTACATTCTAGGAGAAATCTATACAAAAAATATGTTAAGCTTAGCTTTGAAGAAAGCTTTGATTATTTTTAAAAATTTTAAGTTGTTTTCCCTTAATTTATAATCAAGCCCCTTTGAACTTAAATTTCGACCACAGTGCCTCCATAGCGGACGACGACGTTTCGTTTTGTGGCCGTTGTCGTCCCGGGCTCTGGCTCTGGCTCTTGGCTCTTGGCTCTGGCTTTCGGGCAAACATTTCGTGTTGCTGTGGTGTTGCTGCTGTTGTTGCCTCTGACGATGACTGGCTCCGGCTCTCAGGTTGGGTTGCTTTCTGCTGGCTGGCTGGCTGGCTGGCTGACTGGCTCCGGCTGCTTGGTTGGCTCATAACCTGAAACTTGAATATTGTGGAATTTGAAGGTAGCGACGACGATGTTGCTGTTGTTACTGCAGCAGCAACAGCAGCGGCAGCAGCAGCAGCAGCACTAGCAGCAACTGCAGCGACGCTGCGTGCGAGCTTTAGACTCGGCCCGTCAATTTGGAGCCAGTCCCAGTCCCAGTCCCAGTCCCGCTCACCGCCAAACCTCGCGACTGCTTTTCAGTCCGCAGCTGAAAACGAGTTGCTGGCGAAGCGTAAAATGCTGCTGTTGCTGTTGCTGTTGCTTTTTGATGTTGCTGGTGGGTAAAAAGCAACGAACGCTTGACGGGGGACTGGCTTTTGTGTTGCTGCTGCTGCTCCGGCCAGAGTGATGTTGGTGTGGCAATAAAATTCAACTTCCAGCAACATCAAGCTGGCGAACGCAGCTCGAAAAATCATCATCATCAGGCACAGTTCGTACCAAGATGATGGCCAGCATTGTATAAATGCTGCTGTTGCCGCTGCGGCGGCTTATAATGATGGCAGCGCAACAACAACTGTGAGCATTTCTCCATTCGAACGAAAATTAGCGTAGAAAGTTTTCTTTTTATTTTGTTTTGTTTTGTTTTGAGTTGAGTTTGAGGTTCGGCTTGGTTTTCCCGTTGCTATTTGATTTTGAGCGAGCTTTTTTCGCTGATTGGATGTTTTTAGCGCAGCTTTTAAGCCCGCGCGCGCACACACGGCGTATGCGCAACGAGCTTCGGCCGCATTACACATACGACCAGTTGTCGCCAGCAGCAGAACAATGAGCAATGAGCCTTTAAAGCAAACAGCCCGCAATGATGATAAGAATGACTCAGCCAGGGTATGGGTATGGGTATGGGTATGGCTTTGGGCATGGACATGAAGCAACCAAGCGATAATTCCGAGAAGGGAAACAACAACTTTCGTTTCGGGGGATTCTCGCAAAGACGTCGCTCGTCGCTCCGTTCCATTCCGTTCCCAAAAGGGCGAAATCCGTACGGCCAGCATGTCTAGACTCGCTCCAGCCCCTATACCAAAAATAACACCGAAAATACAGCTGCAGACGCGCGAACCAAAAACGAGGGATGAAATGCGATGATGAGAAGACATGCGGCAGCGGCAGAGGCAGACAGGCTGAGGCAAACAAGGGACAGGCCACTGGCAGGGACGGGGGTAGAAAAATGCGAAACACATGCGACTCCACGACGACGACGACGACGACGACGACGACGACCTCGATGACGATAACAGCGGACGGGAGCGAAAACTCACCCTCTTCGGTTCGGGTTCCGAGACCCTGCTTGGCTCATGTTCCTACTGCGAGTATATTTTCCCCCATCAAATGCTGAACTGCAGCGGCAACAGCAGCAGCAGCACCGGCAAACAGAAAATATGCGAGCATATGGCAACCCTTATGGATATGGGATATGACAAAGGCCGTTCGCCGTTCGCCGTTCGTCGGTCTCGACCGCCGCTCGCACAGATGTTCAAAACGCAATAGGGAAAGTGTGAGTGCCGGCAATTGCGGGGTGGCAACACTGAAAAAGGGGAAAACTCAAAAGAGATGTGGGTTTTAGATCCCAAACATGATTCAGCGATCGATAGGCCAGAGGAGATTACATCAATTTTTATTAGAAGGATTTTTTATGATGAAATGCATGTTACAAAAATCAGCAAACTTAATTATACATCAAGTTTTATTTATATAGATATAGATGAATTTTATGAGCAACTAAGGTCTCTACTTAAGATCTTTATACAGACTACTTACAGAAATTTAAAATAAATAACATAAAATCAATAATATTTAGCTTAGCTAAAGTTGTTGCTAGAAATTCCCAAGTACGAATTCGGTGGCACGTTAGAACATAATTTCGCAAATGTTGAGGTCCAAATGAGAACTTTGCACATTCGAACTTTAAATAATAATAAATATTTAAATAAATAAATATATAACTAAATAAAAACATAAATAATAATACAAAAATATATAATATAGTAATATCAATTAAAGATATAGTAAAATCAATCACATATATTCTACTAACTTAACGAATTACAAATGATTTATTTGTCTTGAAAAGTTATTTTCAATTGTTCTACAATTGTTCTAACTTTATAATTTTCAATACTTCCCATCTCGCTTTTTATGATGGAAAACATTGCCTTTCCGGAGAATTCTTCCCTGCCATTGTTCCGTGTTCCTTCCCATGTTGATCCAAAATCATGGCTGGAGCAGAACTCGAAAAACCAAAAATAGTTTCGAAAAAGAAAAATAACAGAAGAAACCAAAGAAAGACAGAAAGAAACGGAGAAAAGTCCCACAATAAATGTGGCGGAAGTTGGCTGGGCAAGAGCCCGAGCGAGCGGCAGCCCCGAAGAAGAGCAATCGTCGCGCTGCCCACACAGTTTTTCAGTGCGTTTTATTTTAAGAAGATTTCGAGCAGCGTCGATGAGCAATGCCAGCAGTGGCGGGAGGCGGGAGGCGGGAGCCAGGAGGGGGACGTGGCTGCGTCGAGTGGGTGGCGGGGAATGGGGTGGGAGGGTGACTGACTGACGGCCGGACAGCCTCGACTTGGCCCGGCTTGACTGCCGCTCTTGTGCGTTGTTCTTGCTGCCTTTGCTGGCATTTTCCATTTCATTTTCATTTTCATGGCTCGAGTGGGCGGAAGGAATCGGTCGGGGGTTGCCGGGCGAAAAAGGAAAATAGGGAGAGTTCAAGTCTGCCGCCTGCCCTGCCTGACTTCCATTTTCTTGATAAGTTTTTCAGCTGCCTGTGTGTGTGTGCTGTGTGTATGTCCTTTGTTGGGGTTGTGCGGGAACTGGGTGCAGATTTATGAGGCACAGAGGGAAAAGGGGACAGCGATCTAGGGATACAAGTTGAGGATTTCCAAAGGGTTACTAAAGATCTAGAGTTTAATATGTTATTAGGTATTTTTATGACAAGAAATGTATTTAAAAATGAAATTAAACTCAAATCAATTTAAATAAAGCCCAAAAGTATGCCACAATGAATTTTTAACTCCAAATATTTCCTATTGCATACTTTTAGACACTTTATTTTATTGATTTCAAAACCAAAACTCTTTTTATCAGAATTTCAATCAAAGGTTTCTTATTTCATCTTCTTTATTATATTTTCCAACACCCAAATTCCCAGTTTTTCCTTCAGTGTAGGATCCTTTTCCCTGGAAACTTTTTAAACTCCTTTGTATTTCCCTGTTTTTTTTGGCGGCAAATCACTAAATAAATTGTATTTTTTCTTGCGATTTGCAGGTGAACTCCGCGATGGGTCTTCAAGCAACAGCCGCCACGAAGCGGAAGCATGAGCTGACCTTCGATAGCAAGGATGCCAACACCACCTACACGGGCACCTGTGCCCCGCCCCCCGTCAAGGCCAACAAGTGGGCCATTAGCAACAACAACTACCTGGAATCGCTCGAGGAGCAGCAGCAGCAGCAGCAGCAGCAGCAGTCGCCAGCGGAGCCAGCTGCAGCGGCCATCATCGAGTCCAACAACAACCATATTGTGGTGGATGCATCCATGGATATGGACATGGATATGGATGCCATGAAGCCAACGGAGCCAAGTATTAGCAATGGTCATGAAGTTACTACCAACGTGGTCACCGCCCTAAAGAGTCAAGCGGAGGTGCCGCTGCCACCGACGGCGAGTGCAGCCATTCCGGAGGATAGCATTGCCAAGCTGGAAGTGGTGACATCCGCGGTGCCCTGTGAACCCTGGACAGGCAGTCCAACGCCCTCGGCGGTGGCTGGAGGCGCCACTGCATCCTCGGAGCCGGTGGATTGCATCTCCAAGCTGCAGGCCGTGGCCGTGCCCAGTGATCCCTGGGGCAGTATTGCCACGCGCTCCACGCTGGCCACGACGCTGCTGAGCGCCGATGAGCTGGACGACGACGATGATGATTTCGAGGACGATTACGAGGAGGAGGAGAGCATCATACCCACCTACTGTCCCATGCGATACCATCCCTTTGTGCCGCATCCGCACCCGCACCCGCACTCGCATCCGCACCAGCTCCCGCCGCATCCTCTCCAGCAGCAGCAGCAGCAGCAGCAGGGGCATCCCCAGCAGCAGCAACAGCAGCTCTCCCAGCAGCAGCAGCAGGCACATCCCCAGCAGCAGCCCCAGCATCCGCAGCAACAGCAGCAGAGGAGCTATGCCCCCGGCTATGGCAGCCGACAGCCCAACTATTACTCGGAGCCCTTCCCGCAGCAGAACTGCTCGCGGACCGGAGGACCGCAGCACATGACCCAGGCGCCGCCGACGCCGCAGCAGGCGCGCGGATTCGCGCCACCTCAGTGGGCGACGGCGGGTGCGGGCGGCAGTCCGGCCAATCCCGCGGCCGGAGCCCAGCAGTTCTATGAGACGGCAAACGGAGGCGGAGGAGGAGGAGGACCCTATGCCCAACCGGCGGCGCCGCCACAGCAGACGATCCGTTGTGCCGAGAATGGCAAGTCCTACTTGGATCTGGGCTGCAGCAGTGGCTTGCCCACAGCCGCCGCTGGAGGTGGAGGATCGCCCAGCAGTCCGCCGCCCTCGGCGGCTCCCGTTCCCGTTCCCTTTGCCGGCCTGCCGCTGCACGGTCTGCCCCTGAAGCGATGCTGTGATGGCCGGGCCGGCGGCTGGTGCAGTGCCAACAGGAGTTGCTACAAGGACACCCGCCTGAAGATACGCAATCTGTCCATGTTCAAGCTCTCCCGCTTCCGCCAGGTCTCGGAGCAGTCGCTGTACCGCTCCGTGCTCATCTGCAATACTCTGAAGAGGATCGATCGCGAGATCGAGGCGGAGGCCAAGGAGCTGCATCAGGCGGCGCAGCAGCATCACCAGCAGGCGGCGGCAGCAGCAGCCGCAGCAGCAGCGGCGGCCGCCCAGGCAGCGCAATACCATCCAGCCTATCAGCAGCAGCAGCAGCAGCAACAGCAGCAATCCCCGCCAGCGCCACTGCATCCGCATCCCCAGCAGCAACAGCAACAGCAGCAGATGGATTATGCACCCGTTTTGAACTGTGCCCGCTTGGCCAACATGGATCACTACCAGCAACTGAGTTTCCAGCCCCAGCAGCAGCAGCAGCAGCAGCAACAGCAGCAGCAACATGGCTACCATGAGCGGCTGGAGAGCCAGCCCGCCTACAGAGGAGTGGCAGCGGGAGCCAGTGGCTTTGCCACGCAGCCCAGCAACTGTGATACATCCCCCAATGGCAACAACACCAACAACTCGTCGCCAGCGACGGCGGCCAGCAGTAGTCTGCATCCGTACGATCACTATCCCTTCCGGGAGTCGCAGTCTGGCCGAGCCACGCCCTTTCCCGCCTGCCCCACAACCACAGCTGCCGCAGCGGCAGCAGCTTCGGCGGCAGCAGCAGTGGCAGCCTCAGCCGCCCCGAGCAACTGCATCACCAGCAGCAGCAGCAGCCCCAGCGCCAGTTCCCCCGCCATCAGCAGCAGCAGCAGCGGGAGTAGCAACACCAGTTCCTCGACCGCCATGAGCAGCAGCAGCAGCACCAGCAGCAGTGGCAGTAACTCCTCCAGCGTCAGTGGGAACAATCCTTCAGTTGCCTCGATAGTCAGCAGCAGCAGCAACAACTGCGATACCAGCGACTCTGGCTATGCGGACGACGATTCCACGCGCTCCATCAACTGGAGTTCGGTGCTCAGCCTGAGCTCCCAGTCGGCGCTGGATCCGCTGAACAACAACGATCTGTTCAGCATACTCCCGGCGGCGGCGACGCCCACAGCAGTGCCGGTCTCAGTGCCGGCCAGCAGTGCCAGCTCCTCCTCGTCCTCCACACTGGCGTTCAGCGGCAGCTTCACCACGGTTCAGGCAAACAGTGGGAACAGCAGCAGCAGCAGCAGCAGCGGCAGTGGGAGTTCGAGCTCCACCACGGCCACCTTCACGACTCTGTCCACCATCTCCTCCGCCACGCACTCGCTGACCTCGTCGTATGTGAGCAGCATCAGCTCGAATGTGTCGGCGGGGGCCAATACCTGGGAGTACGGATTCCTGGATATGGAGTTTGGACTGGGGTCAGAGTTCACGGAACTGGTGCCCAGCTGCAAGCTCAGCTCGGAGGATCTGTTCAAGAGCGGATTGGGTGGTCAGGTGGTGGCCGCCTCGCGCCTTCACGACAACGAGCTGGAGCAGCCTGCCCACATCATGGTCGGCAGTTAGTATCAGTTGTAGACGACGACGATAAGGACGAGGACGACGTGCTCCTCGGCGGACAGCGGCGGCGTGCTGGTCGCGCCGCCAGCTGGCGCCCACTAGCAATTCCAAGCAGTATTGAAATGAGAGAAGGAAAGAAGGGGAGGAGAACGGAGAGGGGATTCTCGATCGTAATTGCTAATTATGCTCAGGTTGTGAACGTGCATGTAACCCTTATCCTAGGTCCTACGGCATCCTCAGCTCCGCTCCTCCACACAAGCAATCGATGGCACACAAATTAATTGCAATTTATAAAGAAAGAAAAATCGTAACTAAGTGAGAAACAGTGAGAAAATACGAAGAAAACACAATGATTATGACAAATGAGCAAGCAAAAACTATTAGCAAATTTTTGATAAGTGTAAATATTGTGAGTTAAGTAAGTTAAAAGGCAGAGCAGCGAACTCCTAGGCTTAAGTCAGTTCGATGAAACGGATGCGAAACGGAAAATTCTATATATTAGCGTAACTCTAGCTTTGTTAGTTGCAATTGTTGCAGTTTTTCGATTCCACAACACACCAACACACAACAACAACAATGTCAAAACGAACAACAAACAGCAGTTTGGCGAATTTTTCAACAACAACCAGATCAATTAACAAAATTATGTTTTGGCTACAAAAGATTAAGCAGAAGCCGATGAAAAATCGAAAAACGTTTACTATATATTACTAGCCATAAGTATTATTATTTATATACAAGAACCGCAAGAAAACAACAAACAAACAACAAAAGAACAACTTAAAACAAAGTTTTATAAAAGAAAAACAAAGAAAAAGAAAAAACAACAAAAAAGAACAAAAAAAAATTAAAATGCAAGCAAATATAAAGAATTTGTTAAAAAAAAATTAAACACAATCTTTTGACTTTTCCGGGTATTGGTCTATTTTTTTCAGATGGAAAACAGGCGACAAATTCAACAATAATAGCCTTGGAAATACTAGCTTAATTTATTTATTTAAACAATTATACATTTTTAAATATAATCGTAGTTCTCAAAGTGGCAGCTAGAAAAATGTTTAGCAAGCAGTTCAAAATGGTTTGAAAATCTAATGGCCACCAGTTTTAAGGAAGCAGTTCAACTGCACTCAGAGTTCCAAACAATTTTGTACTGCTTACTAAGCTTTATTGCACTGCTTGCTACATCCAAGTTTTAAACCTTTCAAGCGCAACTTTGACCTAAGGTTTTCCTCAGTCTGGCAACGCCAATGTCATAAATATGTCCTGACCGTTCCTTAGAGTTTTCCGCAGTTTTTCCGAGGAAAAGCACATTTCCCGTATGCCCCCCAGAGCTTCTAGGGATTTAATCGCGGAAAATGCTTGAGGACCTCGACATTCGTCGCATTGGCAAGGCCAATGTTTTGAGTGTGACCAGTTGCCAGAAAAGGGAAAATCCGATCCTTTTCGGCCGATTATGAAGTATTAAGATCGGCAAATCTGGCGGGCACACGTGCGTCTTTAAAAGATGAAGAATCTAAAACTTAATCAAAGAAGCCTAAATGGCATTAATATTGATTTACTATTAGTATTCATTTATAAGCAATTTTAATCGGTCAAAGTAACGTTTAATGATTGAATAGCTACCAATGGCTTTCCTCCAATCTTAAATAATATGCCACAATATTTGTTTATAACTTTATTAGGTAAATAAATACATACAAAAACAAAGTTTTATTTTCTTAGTACTTATGGAAGACTCATAGGGCTTATTCTTCTTTGTTATTTCTCTTCGTTACATTTTCTTTTTTTGGTTTATTGAAATTCTTCATGCATTCTTGGGTTTCAGTTTTGTTTTAACAAAAAAAAAAAAAAAAAAAAAAATAATGAAAACATATTAAATATTTTGGAATAAAAAAAACAAACAAAAAATGTCGCCTTCCTTTGGAATGGCTTGTGTAAGTGCCGAAAAAAAATTACAGAAACGGTTGTAGTTTCCTCGCTTCCTTGCTCCTCGTTCAAGTTGTGTCACTTCCCCTACGAGGACTTCCTAGGGCGCTTGGGAGCCCCATCGCAATTGGGCAGATGACGCTGTAGGTAGCCCTGAAAGGTGAACTTGCGGCCGCAACGATCGCAGACAACCTGGCGCTGCTCTGGACGCTCTGCCTCCTCACTGGTGTACTTGTCACGACAGGCATCGCAGGCATAGCGACGCTTCGCCTGGCCAACGTCAAAGACGACCGTAAAGTTCTGAGTGCAAAAGGAGCACCTGTACTCCTTGACCACCACCGGCTTGCCGCCTTGTTGTTCGCCCAGCTCTCGCGCCTGGGCCTTCAGCTGGTCGTCCCGCTTGTGAGATTCCATGTGGGTCTTATACTTGCTCTCCTCGTAGAACTTTCGAGTGCAGCGGTCGCATCTGATCGACTTGACGCCAGAATGGCGGATCATGTGCTGCTTAAGGTAGTTAACCGAACGGAAGATCTTGCCGCACACCGTGCACTGGCGATCGTCGTAGGACTCCGCGGTGGCCTGGCGTGCACAGGCGCGCATGTGCATAATCAAAGATCCGCTTGTGCGAAACCCGTTGCTGCAATGGGGACAGTAGGAGGTTTTGTTACGGGAAGACGGATTCCGGACGGCATTGTGATTGCGAGTGCCCAGAGTCACAGTTGAAGCGGTCACAATCTGCAGAACAGAGTGGGAGCCGTTGCCCTGCACCTCGACGGTGCTGTTCCCCACTCCTAGCTGCTGCAGGGTGCCAGGGGCTCCGTTTTGAGCACCGACCAGAACCTCTGGCGCTCTTAGCGTCTCTGGTTTACCGACGTGGTTGCCGATGGAGTACGGATACGGGTATTGGATGGCGGGCACAACGTCCTCCTTTCCGGGCGAATGCTTGACTCGCTTGGCGTCCATTCTAGCTGGTTTTTTCTAGAAAAAAATGGCGGAATTTCTCGATTAAAGTTTGGCGATCGATTTTTGGCAGCATTTTCTTAGTTTTAGGTGGTTACCCCTCCTGCCCTTCGCCAACAACTTACTGGTCTCCACTTGTCCCACTGCTCGCCGCTGTGCTCCGCACCTGATACCTGCTGCTCCTCGTGGATTAAGATTCGTTGCGTGTGCTAGCTTTTGGCGGGTACAAAAAGAGATTGCTAGTCTGGTCCTAATCGATAATCCTAATCGATTGCGAAGCCAATATTCTATCGAGTAACAGATCGCAGCGATAGCATGATCGAGTATCGGTTTCGATAGATCGAACAATCGGCACGTGCGGGGGGAATTATCAAATTTAAAATTAGCATAATAGAGCGGAAAATTTAAAAGTCGAAACTAGCAGAGAAATCTACGAGTGCGCAGAGCAACGAAATAAGCTGGACCTGACTTTAGCTTTATTAAATTAAATTAACCTACAAAGACGCAAATGCAGATATTCCATTGACCTATTAAAATACTTGTTGCAGAGCACTTTCCTCTACTTGATACCAAGATTGAAAAAATCAATGAAAAGATTTCTGACGACAAGGCACACTACACTTGTTTGGTCGCGAAATTAAAGTACTGCCAGTGGGATCAAATTTCGCAGCCATGAATGATAATCATAAAAACGAGGAAAGGCAAACAGTTGAAGTGCCTTTTGATAAACCATTAAATAAAACTCAATACCGCAAGAACAACAATAACAGCTAAATATTGTGAGATGTTCTAGGGGTGATGGGCATTTGGAAGTCAAACAAGAAACTGTCGCATTTAATTGAAAACGTCCATTCATCATAAAGAGAGAGCGAGGGCATTCCACCCTCCCCTCGAAATGTTATTTAATACCTGCTCCTGCTCCCATTCAAGGGTAATCGCATCAGCAGAAGAAGCTAACAAAATTAGCGACAACAGCGATCCGCGACGATTTGCTTGCGGACGCGTGTGCCTGCCACAAGCATCATTATACACTAATTACCCGAGTATTATCGGAGGGCATTCAATCGAAATGGAATAACGAGTAGCAGTTCCTGCTAGGCCTTTCGATTCCGATCCCACCGCACTCCTGAATTGGTTACTCACATATATCTGACCGCAAAAGAGCCCAGTCCAGCCCAGCTCTTTCCCTTTCGAGCCATCCTTGGCATTGTTGGCTTGACTTTTCAGCGCCCGCGGCACTAAGAGCCACTGAATTGGCAATAAAAAGATTATATAGCCCGAAGGTGTGAAGTGTAGCGGAGGAATCGAGCGGTGCGCAGGAAAAAAACACCCCCAACGGCGAACATGTGCTGCTCGGAATGAGTTCCCAACCAGCATCCCAGCGGCATCTCACTCGGTTCGAGTGAGACTTTGCGAGTGAGTGCGCAGCCATATTGCTTGTGTCTTGGCCATCCTCCAATCAGCGCCGAAGAGGCTTCTTTGTGCCCTCGGTCAGCCAATGGCAGGGCCTGAGCAATCCCACGCTTCATATGGGTCACAATCTTGGTATTTAGGGCTCTTTAAGTTGTGTCTGGGGAATCTTAATGATTACTGGAAGTTTTTTAAGAGCTTATGTACTGATTTATTTAAAGATTTGTGTGATGGTTCATATTTCTGATAGTATATAACTTGTATATGTATTAAAGTTTACATTAAATTGATTCAAATATCAAGTCCTTAAAATTTACTAGATTTTTAAGGGATCTTAGATCTTTCATGCAATGTAATACAAAATTAAACAATATATCAGCAAAAAAGCAAAAAGAAGGTAAGGCAATGATGAGTGTTCTGGCCAAATACTAATAATTTATTGAATATAATAATAAACTAACTAAAATGTTTAAATATAAAAAATATTACAAATATTCATCTAGATCGAACAGAGTTATAATGCTGATTGATATGTGTAGTTTATGGTGTTCGAAAAGCTTCTGTTGTCCATTTATATATACAAACATAAATAAACCTACTAATGAGAAGGACTTTACACTACACACTTGTACAGGAATTCTTTTTAAAATTATTTCTGAAATTAAATAAAATCTTTAGAAAAATATAGGTATAAGTATAAATATACAAACTAAAGCTGTTAAATGTACATATGTAGATACATAGGATTCTCCTAGAGTTTACAAAATATTTATTTAGTTAAAGAAATGATTAACCTTTAAAATTAGGCCCTTATTAAGTACTTATTTAGTAAAATAAATGATTAACTTTTAGGATGAAGGTCTTAGTAGCTAATGCCATAATCCTAATAATTACCATTTATATAGATTACCTCAAAATGTTTCTTATATATGTATATTTTATGATAATTGAGAATATAAACATAATTTCTAAAGATTTCCTGTCATATTCCAATAACAATTTAAGTAACGAAAAATATAAAAAGGGATTGTAGAAATATCGAAAATGTATCATGTTTAGACTTCGTCTAACAATCCTAATTTATTCCATTACCCAACTAACCTACTTACGGATACCTTTTCCGATTTCTACCAAATGATTTAAATTCTAAACAAATCGATAAGCTAAACAAATCATTCGGGATCCGTTCCCTTCCTCACTTGTGGCATCACTTGGGCGAAGACTGTACCAAAGACGTAAGATTTTAGGAATAAAAAAAAAATTGGGAACACTCTAGTAAGCAGTTCCATAAACAATAAACAGGATGCATGCACTCCTGGGAAACTAAGGCGCACTATATACACATAAGAGAGGCTATGCCCGTAACCATTTTACGGCCCAAAAATTCTTGTTTACACACTTGAGAGGAAACTCAAAGGCTCTCTGGGCACCAGCAACCACCAATGGAAGGAACCGAATACGGTTCCACCCCCACTTGAGTACGGCGCACATTTCCACTCCGTGAATTCCGAGTGGATTCTCGCCGGGGATCTCGGCAGCTATTTAAAGACAGCCCGGAGCGTCCAGCTCAAGCACATTCGTTGCGCAGCCCTCGAGACGTGAAGATCCGCAAAAACAGATACGAAAGATTTCCCGGAGTGAGAACAAGTGCCGGAAAATAGAAAACTACTTCTAGTAAAATTCGAAAGAAAGAGAAAAGCAAAATAAAATGCTGAATATGGAAAGTGCTAGTGTAGGCGGTGCAATGGCGGGTCTGAGCAAATCGCTAACAACGCCCTTCTCCATCAACGACATCCTGACGCGCAGCAATCCGGAGGCGCGTCGTGTGTCCAGCGTGGACTCCGAACCGGAGCCGGACAAGCTCCGGCCCTCCGATCGATCCGAGCGCTCCGCCTCGAAGTCGCCGCCACTCTGCTGTCGCGATCTCAGCCTGTATAAGTTCTCGCAGGCCAAGGAGATGCCACCGAATCCGAATCCCAGGCAGCAGCAGCAGCAGCAACAGCAACAGCCCGCCAACTATCTGCAGTATTATGCGGCGGCGTTGGAAAACAATAATCATCATCACCAGGCAACCATCCAAAGTCCATCAAACTCCAGTGCCGCGGACTATATGCAGCGCAAATTGGCCTATTTTGGATCCACCCTCGCCGCCCCACTGGACATGAGGCGCTGCACCAGCAACGATTCCGGTAAGTTATCCCCCAAAGTTGACTCCATTCAAAAGGAGCTAATGGCTTTCGCTTAGCGGCTTTTGTGTTTCCTTTGTGCCTTGCTAATTTTCCGTAATTTTCCTGCTTTCCCTCAACAGACTGCGACTCACCGCCGCCGCTGAGCAGTTCGCCCTCCGAGTCGCCGCTTTCCCACGACGGCAACGGCCTGAGCCGGAAGAAGCGTTCGCGGGCCGCCTTCAGCCACGCCCAGGTGTTCGAGCTGGAGCGCCGGTTCGCCCAACAGCGATACCTCTCCGGTCCGGAGCGCAGCGAGATGGCCAAGAGCCTCCGGCTGACCGAGACGCAGGTGAAGATCTGGTTCCAGAATCGCCGCTACAAGACCAAGCGCAAGCAGATCCAGCAGCATGAGGCGGCTCTCCTGGGCGCCAGCAAGAGGGTACCCGTCCAGGTGCTGGTCCGGGAGGATGGCAGCACCACCTACGCTCACATGGCTGCTCCGGGGGCTGGACATGGACTGGATCCCGCCCTGATCAACATCTATCGCCATCAGCTGCAGTTGGCCTACGGCGGACTCCCGCTGCCCCAGATGCAGATGCCGTTCCCGTACTTTTATCCGCAGCCCAAGGTACCGCAACCCATACCACCGCCCACCACCCAATCCTCGAACTTTGTGACCGGATCTTCGGCTTCCTCCTCGCCCATTCCCATCCCGGGAGCAGTGCGTCCTCAGCGCACTCCTTGCCCCAGTCCCAACGGCCAAGTGATGAGCGTGGAGAGCGGGGCCGATCACTCGGGGGCGGAGGATATCGATGAGAATGTGGAAATTGACTAAGTGGAAAGCGGGAGCGGAGGATTCGCCCATATTCCGGAGGCACGACGTTTTTGTGATAGCCTTAGAAGTTGTGTTTTAGTCTCTATGTGTAACCAATAGATAGCCAATAGCTTTAGTAGTGTTAAGTTTTAGTTGTAATTTGAAAGCTAAATAAAATCGCCTATGAAAAAATATTTAAAGGTGTTTCTTTTAATTTAGAAAATGGACTAATTCCTCGATATATATTTTATATATTTGTATACTTACCGAAGCTTAAAGCTTATACTAAAATGGAATTAATAAAGAAAGTAACTTAAACTCGTAAAATAATTACTTGTGTTTACTTAAAGGAAAACAAAATGCTTTAGATTTAACAAAAAAGGATCAGTAGCAGAGGCCTGGCAAGTGTATTCAAAAGAAATATTCCTGTCCTTAAATTATGTGCAAATGTGGCTAGGATTGCCTCGAATATAAGGTTTAAATACGTTTTATTTCAGTTTCAAAATTTAAATAAAATATTTTGAAGTGGTAAAAACCTAATTGTTTCAGCTTTTTAATAACATTAAAATGAATCCCAGATTACAAAATCAACCACAGCTCCTCGAACATCTAAAAAATAAATGAAAGACTGATTTTCTTAATACTCCCCGCCTTTTGTATAATTAAACCGATACCACATGACCTCAATTTCGCATCAAGAGCCGGGAGAGGCTTCTCTCAGACCCTTCAAGAATGACAGCGATCGGGGCGCTGCAGGGCCTCGAGATCCGTTCCACTGAAGTGGCCATGCGTGTGGCCGGACCCGAAGCCTTGCGAATAACTGGAGACAGAAATGATGATTACCGACTATGACGAGCCCACTCAATGTCGACATAGAAGTGCTTCAATGTGTCAGAAGAGTCGGCATAGACGTCTGTGACCCACAAACCACTGACTTACATTACGATTCCCTCGATTACGACAGGCGCTTTTGCACAAGATCAGAAATTCGGGAAAAGGGAGAGGGAGAGGGAAAGGGAACAGGAACATAGACATGTCCTTAGCGCGCACAGTTGGTGGCTGACGACAACAAGGACACGCCTCAAGTGGCGCCTGGCGGCGACAGTTTTAACGGCCCGGGTAGGCGATTGTTTATAAACAAACAAACAAATAGAATCACAAGCTGACGCTGCCCAGGATCTGTATCCGGAAAAAGGACATGGCCCAGTGGAGAATTAAAGCAACTGATCATTGGACTAAATATCCACTTCAAATAGGAGCAGGAGCGACTGGCAGCAATGCTGTTCCTTTTTCCAATTAGCACTCAGAAAAAATAGGATTCTAATTAAGGCTTATAATAATTCTTATTAAAAACTTCTATTCGCTTTATTCCTTATCATTAAATACCAGCTTATAATTCAGTAACATTTATTAAAATGTAAATGAAAGGAGATTTTGAAATAATATTCTTCCATTAAATTTTTTTCGAAGTGCCGAATATGGGGTTACAATTGGGGCATTGAACGTGGCACTCTGCTGACTGCCAACTGAAACAACAATTTTTTGGACTGAGCGATCTTTAAGTACATATAACGCTCGGCGGGCACATTCTTTGGCTAAAAGCCCGCAGGCAGCAGCATTTGACAAATTTGGGACACTAAAATCGATTGACAGTTGTAATTACTTGTGTCAATAGAAGGGGTTTTAGCTATTTTGTATCTTGCGGCCTCTCTCCTTGTCATAATTTTACTTTTAAGCAAACATTTAATAATAGGAAGCTTGTTATTCAGCCAATAAAAATAATACAGAAGATCAAGGGATAGCTAGGAAAGAATAATAATAATAATAATATAGAATACAAGCAAAACAAAAATTAAACATTAATTGGAATATAATTTTTATTATTTCTTATTTATATTAAACTTAAATAAATATTGCCAGGAATATATAAGCTTTGATTTAAGTATTAAATCTGCCAAAAATAAGGGCATAGTAAAGAGTAAAGCTAATAATACTAAATAACAAAATATAGATTACAAAAATGTTAAAGATATTGAAGGGCATATATATTTAAATATATTCGTTAAAATCTTTAAGATCTGAGAAGACTATTGAAGGTTATTTAAAAAATGTTTACTAAAGAAGAAGAAGTCTTACTTCTGAAACATCCTTATATCCAAGCTTTCACCAGACTTTAACAAGATCTTTGTGTATTTTTGGCATAAAGTTGCGTTTTAAGACCAGCTTGACCTAGACTTATTCAAAATATTTATCTTAACGTTATATAATAATTTTGTTGTAAGAAATGAATATACTTTTGAGTGAGAATCCCGTTTTAGTGGTTCCCCTTGAATGTGAGTGCATTTACTGAAACCCACCCCTCTGTGAATACCGCTCATCTGCGGCAATTCATGCTCACTTTGACTTTGAGTTTCGGCTTTATGGCATGCTCTGGATTACGGACTTCACATTACGGCGCTGAAGGGTTGACTAAGTCACACACACCCCCACACCCACCCACACACACGCTGCATGTGGTCTTGGAGTGAAATCCATTCGTCCTGCTTGGCTACTAATTTGTTTATACTGCGCCGCCTCCGGATTTGTTTATGCAACCTTTTTTAATGACACACACACATGCCCCTGCCGGTGCTGCGAACTGTCAGCTACTTGACGGCAATCCTTTTAAAAGAGGCCGCCGCCGCCACCGCCGATATTTGACTTGTAATTAATATGGAAATTGGTCGTGACTCGGTTCCAAGTGGCGTATGCGCGATCTCCGCAACTGCAATTAGTCGTCGTCGCCTGTCTCCGGACATCCTTGATGGTAAACAATTTTAGCGCTTTTCCCTATTTGTTTAAACATTATCCAGGGGGTGACGGGGGGGCTGGGGTGCATTCTTAAGCAGAGAGTGCATTTAATGGCGAAAATGCGAAATTCAAAAGAAACGGTTGCGCGGACAGCTTAAAGTGTAAACAAAATGCCCGAAATGTTCACTTATTATAAAATGCACTGCATTCTTGTTTTGGCCCATTTCGATGCACTTTGCTTTAGCGTTTTGGCGTTGCCTTCCCATGCCGGCTCCTGATCCCCTCCTCGATCTTGATCCGATCGGATTCGACGTCGTCTGCTGCACACATGTGCGCCATAAAAGGAGGCCCAGGCACCGGAGGCATAGTCCGGAGGATGAGCATCTTCGACTGCGACTGACACTTCGATTTGCTATTGCTATTGTTGTTGTTGGTGCACGTGTTCCTCTGCCGGCTCGGTTTGTTTATGCAACAGTCCCGTGGTCCTATCGGTTCTTGGTAGGAATAACTTCACAACAAATTCATCAACTAAACTCTAAAAACTCTAAAGTTGTATACTCTAGACATTAGCGGGGTATGTTTGCGAGTTTGCTCCTTAAATATATTAAATCTTGAATTAAGTTGAGTTGGGTATTTATTTCTGGGTTGATATGAGAGGGTTATTATCTATACTTAAATTTTTTTTTAATTAATTTTTTTCTTAATTTAGTCAACAACATTTTTAAGCAAAGTTAAATCGTCGTAACAATCTTTCAAATCTAATAAGAAATATGTGGTAATGACACAGGACTTTGTGGTGTAATAGTTTTGGACTGGTCTTTTTTAAAGGGTTTTTTAAAAATATTCTTACTATTATTTAATTATTGCTTCATTAACAAATAGAATCTAAAATTGTTAGTCTTAATTTTAAAAATTCTTACACATAAAGGGTTATGTCACTGGGCTTTAGGATGTTTAGACTTAATCGTTTTTAAAGGTTGATTGGTGATTAATTTACTTACAAGTAATTAAGTACAGAATGTAAAGTCTTAATTTTTAATTCTAACAATTCTAACAAATAAGTTGTTGGGCACTTGACTTAAAAGTTTAGAGCCCTCTTACTATTATTTAACAGTTTCTTTGGTGGCAATTGCTTATAAACAATTATACATCTTAGATTTATAGATTATCTTAGATTTTTTATTTAAGTATTTTACCTTTCACTCATTTAATTTTTTAATTATATTTTTGTAGAGTATTTCCCCATCGATCAATAAAATTTCCAACTCGTTGTTGTTATTGAAGTTGTGCTCTTTGTTTAATGGTATAGGCCGGGTCCAAAGAGAGGAGCGATTCCAAATAGGGATTAGAGCCAGCGACATTGCCTAATTGCTCTGGTGCCAGGGACTCGATGGGGTGATGGGGTTTCTACTGGAGCTGGGGGCTGTTGTATTCCCTCGGTTTCTATAGGTGAATCGTTCCTTTCCACTCCCCCCCCGCGACCGAACATGGATTGCCGTAAACAAACACGAAAACAAAGTACAAATGATGCCCCGGCCTATTTATGTTTATTTTGTTTTGAAAATTGTGCGTTTAATTTATAGTTAATTGTTTTTCAGCTTTTCATTAGCCAACCAAAACCGGAGCGGTGACTGTGTGCGGTCCCCGACAAAAATTCATGGGAATCCAGCCCACATAACCGAGCCGAACGGATGAAATTATATGGAGGAGGAGGCCAATTGTTTCGTGATGATGGTGCTATTTGCGCAAGTTGATGGTGCCCGCCCCGGTCTGAGGCCTCAGTCCAACAAAATGGCCACCCACCTCAATTTCGAATTTCGAATTCAATTTCCAACTCAATCTCCATCCCCGTCCAACGGCAGCTGTTGAGTAAATCTTGCGCAATGCTAATTCCAAATCGGATGCTAAATCCAACCACCCCGCTCTCGGCGGCCACTCCTTTGCTTATTTGGCTTCAAATAAAAAATCATTTAAATGATTTCGGGAACGGCAGCAGCAGCGGCAGCAGCATGAAATTGAATGATAAATGTTTTGGCTTTTGTGATTTTGTTTATTGTTCAAATTTCGGGTAAAAAATTTCAAATTTTTACCGCATGCATAAAACGATTTTCGGTTTCTTCTCTATATCTTTTTTTTTGCTTTCTTACTTTATCGCGTTTTATAGGCGGCCATTCAAATCGCAACTAGCACTAGATGGATGGTTTGTTTTTCGCGAGCTGTTTAGATGGAAATGTTGTGGTATAGCAGACTGAGAGGAATAAGACTGGCACTGGCACTGGCACACATGTGCCCTGTCCAACTTCCAGTGGGGCAACTTAATTAACATTTTTAATGGACCTGCCGACTCGTAATGTCGGACAATTAAAGTCGCAATAGGCGTTTTGGTTCGGTCTATGCGCGATGCAGGCGTTAGTGAGTGGGTGAGATGTTGTATCCCCCCAGAATTTCCCAATGGATCGGGGTCGGTTCGGGTCTTATCAGCTGCCTGAGGAGCGCCTCTAATAGCGTTACCAGGCGGAAGGCACTTGAAGATCCATTGATAAACAGTCACTTGGTATGGGATCTGTTTTTCCCGTCCGTTCTGGCCTTTGGCACCGAAAAGTGCTTCGGATCGCGAGAAGCAAACAAATCTGAATGGTGTCGTATTATGGATAAACACTTTAATGAATCAGTTTCCTGGGTGGAAAAGTTTGCTCCGCTAGAGGAATATTTTTCGGCTGAGCACCTGCAACTTAATTGGCTCGTTTATCTTTTGTTTTCACATATTTATTTCGAACAACATAAAGGTGCTTAAAGCCTGTTTAAGTGCCCATTGCTTAGTGTAAACAGCCTTTGACTGAGTCAGCTGAAGGAGTGGGGGCTTCGAGAACTTACAGTGGACTCTCTGCAATATATAAAAATAAATAAATTTTTTGATATATTTATTATTAGGAAAATATATTATTTGTAAAGAATAACTAAGTCTAATTCCAACCAAGAGTGTTTTTGAGTTTGAATACATTTATTTGTCGTTTCAGTTTATCCAATAAATGCGGAAAAAATATAAATTTGTTAGATTTAATAAGTAAAGGTCGAAAAGTGCTTCGTTAAAAAAATGAACGGCTATGACACTATGTTAACTTTTTTAATTAGATTTTTCATTAGAGACTTTAAAGGTTTCAAACTAAAGTTATTATAAGTCGCTTTTAAGTATTTATTGAAAATTCCAATTAATGACATTTTTAATACAGTGTCATAGCCATATAATAACTTAATTTGTATATATATAATCTAGATATTTTTTATTTAAATATGTTTATTTTCCAGATTTATTATTAACTAGAATATAAATGAAACCATAAATTAGTTTTTTAGTATGAATTCAACTCTAGTTATATATTTTAAATACCGTGTCATAGCTAGATTTCATTTGTAAAATTGCCAGATTTATTGTAAATGTATATAAAATTTATATACATATGTATTTAATAAGCTCCTTTATTTTTAATACAATGCACCCATCCAAATAAGTTAACAGATCTCTCGGGAGCCTAATTGGCCTTTTCTCATTCGAATTACCTTGAATTTTCTGCAATGCATAAATCAACATCCATTTTCTGGAATAAAGAGCAGTTTAATGCCTCGTTAGCTTTCGTCACTAAGCTGAGCAATTTTGGTTTCAAATGAATTCCACCTACTTTTTCTTAGTGGCCTCTCTCTTTATCTTTTCATTCCGGGCGTATTTCTTCTCTATTTTTCCTTCCTTTTTTTTCCATAATGATTATAAGAAGAATTTCTTTTTGGATTCTGCCACCCAAATAACGCCTATCGGCCACACCCACTCCAATGACGACGGCAGCTATTAGCAGCAATTTTCAATTTCCTTTCTGATGAAGCACATGGCAAGAGAGCAAATTACATGGCGCACAAGATGGGACATTCACTTTTCCTTTGCTTTTCTTATTTTTCTCCTTTTTTTTTCGTCCTGGCGCACACGTCCGCAATTGTCCTGAGCGCTCCTTCTGCGACTTCGATTCGAAAAGAACATTTTCTTGCCATTTCTGCCCTGGCTGGGTGGCTGGGTGGCTGAGTGGGTCGAAAGTAAGGCCCAGACGACAACGATGGGCGCAAATGAACGGCCATTATGTTTATCCGAAGTGAAAGCGACGGCTGAAGTGAATTTTTAACGAGGCGGAGGAAGCCCGTCGAGAAGTTGCTCAGCAGTGCGTTGCAGTGAGTTAGTGAGTTATCCTGCTGGCCAAGGACATGCTTCAATAGAATAAGAAGAAAATTACACTTAAACGCTGCGGCGTGTCGACAGCTTCTGCTGCTTCTGGTTCTTCCCTGTCTTGGGTGGTCAGCTTTTTATACCTAGCCAGAGGTTACTTTTATTATGCTTAAATGTTGGTAACGTTAAAGAGATTGTTTTATTATAGGTATCATTTATTCTTTGGGTTTTATATTAACAAAACCCTTAAATATTAGACTGAAGCTAAAAATAATTCTCTTGTGTTTTGCTTGTACATTTCAGGCAAAGCGTGGAAGAGCAAGCGAGAATAAGGCAGAGACAAAATATATACGTTATTTTTTAACCAAATCGGACCTGTGACATTTATAAAATATTAAAGATCAAATATAGGGATTTATATTGTGATCTTTGCTCTTAATCGAATTAAATAAATCAAATCAAGTAAAACAGCTTATATTTGACCAATATCAAATTTAACTTAAAGAACATAAAGATTTCGGCTTGCCAAAGATAGCTTTTATCCTCCTTTTCCGTTTTCTCCGGGTGGGTAACCAACTTTGATTGCGCTGCATTCATTCAAAAGGTGACTATCTCCTAAATTGGCGGTCAATTAACCATTTCATCCAGAAACTCTCATTCCTCATTAACCTGTCTTCATCGTCTCTCGTCGGCAAATGCCTATTGCCCATTGCCAGTGGAGGATTTCAAGTTTATTTGCCCAAGCCGTTGACAGACAAACAGCTTCGGATCACCCTTTCCGCACGCAGCAGGCACGCAGCACTCATACGCCGTGTGCGCCATCTGCATTAACATATCATTAGGGCGTGCGTGTGTTTGTCTGTTTATCGGCGCTTTTGTTTACAATAAAGCGTAATCATGTGTTACAAATACCAATAATAATTCGAATGGGCAATGTAACCCTAGCTAGCTAGCATCCAGTATCCAGCATCCAGCCTCCAACTTGGGGCGTCGCACCCACTTCAATGTCAGTCCGTGAATGCATAATGAGCCCGGGTATATAGAGGCCTGCTCCTCGGTTCGTGTCTCCGCACTCTCGCCTCAAGTGCACTTGCCGGAGACGGAGACCCCGCCCGGAGTCGATGTAAACATCCCATTTGTGTCCAACATCCAAATGGCGCTGAATCTGGCGCTTTCATTGCAGGAAGCAACTGTCTTTTGGATCAATTTGTTTATGCGATTTTTCAATGTTCAGCCGAAAGGCGATTTATATACTTATGTGCTTCAAGTATGTAAATAAGAATTTGTAATTAATAATTTATTGAACATAAGCTCTACATTTTATCTTTAGACTTTACAAAATTGATAAATAATTTGTTGGGGGAAGTAATATTTATAGTTAAATAAAATATAAAAAATTATTACTTAAATGCTTAATACTTAAACCATATTAATTATTTTCATAAATCCTTCTAATTTAAGCTAATCCTTTGACTACAACTATTTAAATGGAAAAACTCCATAACATATTTTGAAAGCCGATGATTTGGAAAGCGTTCACTTCAGTGGAATGGATATAATCATTTTGGGCAATATATAATGATCATGTTGAAATCCCATTAAATCCATGATGAGTAAGCTACTCTAAAAAGAAATAATCTTTTTTTGGCTTTATGACTTTTGAATTTTTTGCTCAATTCCTAAAGAACACTTGGCCTGGCACTCAGGCGCCTTAAGTTGTATTGTACGGGCCATACCATTTGGATTCATAAAATACTTAAGTAGAAGCTCAAGTGCCAAAGCTTAAGTGTACGGGGTTATTATTGCAAAAAAAAAATATATATGTATATATAAGAAGCAAACAAAGGGCAGGTCAAGTTTTTATAAGCGTATGTGGAAATCTTGAAATGCTATTTTGAAACGAAATAAATATTAAATATTTATTAGAGCAAGTATATGGATTCTCAATTACAATATTTTGTAAAATATATGAGGCTTTTAAATAATTATAAGAATACAAGATAGGTGCTTATAGCTACATTAAAGTTCTCTAGTCAATACATTTTGGCCATTTTATCAATAAAGTTTATGGCAAATCTGATCATATATAAATATATATAATATTTACTAAATCAATAAATATAATACTAGCAGAAATAATTATAAAATGTTTGAAAAAACACGGCTAATTCTTTTGCTAATTCTCCTTCATATAATTTCCTTTACATAATTTCTCCTTATTTTTTCTACTATTGATTCTTTTTTAAATTCGAAATTCGCTGCGAAACTTTAAGCCTTCGACAAATGGCATAAGAAGTTATAAATGTTAATAAAACAATGGATAAAATAATAGCAATCACATCTAGTAGATAAAACTGGTACCAGGGAAGGTGCACACCTGCTGCCACCAAATGCGGGGCTCCTCGATGCTCGATGACATAATCCATCCAGTACATGGCCGTGTCCATAGCCCCAAGTGGACGATCGCGAAAGATCTTTGAGGCCCGATCCATATTGGCTTTATATTTGGGATTTGTCAGCAGCTCCGTCAGAGCCAACTCAAGTTGTTCCTCCGATATGTGGCGATAGTCCAATCCAAGGGCATAGCCAGCAGCGACGCCCGCCTGTATGTTGGTGTTCTGGTCAAAGTAGAAGGGCATGCCGAGCACCGGAACCGCATGATGCACTGCCTCCTGCATGCCAAAGAGTCCGCCATGGGCGATGAACACCTTGACCTTGGGATGGGCCAAAATGTCAGCTTGTGGCAGCCACTTCTCCACCTTGACATTGGCGGGAAGATGGGGCAACTTGTCGTCCTCGAATTTCCACAAAACGCGTTGTTTCAACTTGGCAAAGACGGCCAGGAATATTTGTAGCTTTTCGGCCGGCATGTCAGCACTGCGCACTTGGGATCCTAGAAGATATTGGATTATTAATAACTTATATTATTTGTAATTAAATATAATTACCCAGACTAAAGTAGATAGCTCCATGCTCGGCTTCATCGAGAAACGTTTGAATATATCCTGGCAACGTTTTGGGTGGCAGGATATGCAGTCCTCCCACCGAGATCATATTAAAGGTTAAGGGCTTCGAAGAGGTCAGCGGCATATAGCTATTCAAGAATATGGCCGAGATATTTCTCTCCAATTCCTTAACCGTCGGCACCTCAGGCAGTAAACTTCCGAAATACTTCCTGATAATGGCATCCTGTTCCGGATAGTAAAATATTTCCCGATGCAAATCCTCTGTGGCCCCAATTAACACATTCTCCAGCCTCTGCCACAGGGTCATTCTATCGGTGCAGGATAGAAAAACATTCGGAACATAAGACAATGGAGTTATGAAGCCAAAGATCTGGCTAAAATAGTTGGCATAGGCAAAAGTGGCAATGCTAATGATCGGCACTTGGTAGAGATGGCCGAGCATTAAAGCTCCTTCGTTGTAAAACTGTTCCACCAACAGGAGGTCATATTTTCCCACTTTGTCCTGGGCGTGGATCAGTTTCTGAACTTCGGGCTGGGCCAGAGCAAAATCCGTCGATTTAATGCCAATGTGTTGAGCCAATTTCATGGATGTCAGTTTTGGGACATCAACCATGTCCAGTGCCGAATTGGTCTTCATTATTTCCGTAACTGTTAATTAATTATTATATTGTTATATTTGTTGGCAAATCCCTACAAGTTTAAACATTACTATCGTCCCAGGTGTTATAAAGCGGCAAAAGAACCTCCTTATAGTTGGCTCCCAGGTTTTCCTGGGCCAGGGAGAATGGTGTAATAAAGGTAACCTCATGTCCCCGTTGCACCAGCTTCCGTATAATGGCATTCGTCATCATAAAGTGACTCTTTACGGGCAGAAAGAATGGTGCCAGAATTCTGGCTCCTTCGCCATGTCCCAATATGAGTAATAGCATTAACTTTAAAATAGTTAAATGTTGCTTAAAAAAAGAAGAGGAGAAAATAGTTTACATTAATATTATATCTAATATATAACGAATGTAATGTTAATTTACTAATTTAAATCCGTTGAAGATGCTATTTATTTGTCGATTTTAAGTTACAGATATCACTAAAGGAAGCAAACATCTTTTCATTTAAATTTTATGTTAAACAATCACTGAAATTAATTTATAAATATGATTTATATGTTTGTGTTACTTCAAACACTTTACTAACCATTTTTAGGGATAAAATTCTACTCCTCTTAGGTCTTGATCACTCGCAAGCCACCGGCATACTGATCCGGGTAACATTTTGGATTGCTGGTGCTTTTGCCCTGAGAATCGGTATATTATTGCCCATTGTCATTCCAAGATCACAGCTTGACTTCGATAAGAAAGGTGGCATTTTCATGGTTATCTTGAAAGTATGTCGGTTAAAAGGGATTTCGGTAATCTTTTCTGGTAAACCAGAATTCGTTTAGCTGACTTTATCAGCCGCCCCGGGCTATTCACCTTGCGGGCCTACGATAAGGTTGTCAAAAATAGACATTGTCTTTATATGGCTAATAATATCTCATATCTTCCGTACATAAATATCTTCTATTATTACGGTGGCTTTAAAAATTCAGACTTTAAGATATATTTTTGCATATCATTTAAGTGATCTCAATGGAATAGTAGGTTTTCCATTCAAAAACTTTCCTCTTCAAGTTAATGCTGTGCACTTCCCAAAGCGATCAAGCTAAACGATGGGAAATCGTAAATAAATCATAGGCTAAAAATCATTTGACTAAATTAAATATTTGTGTGCCGGTGCCACCCACACACCCGCACGAATAGTGTGGTAAAAGATCCTAAACTGAACGAGCTGCCGGGTCTTACTTCCCATGTAAACGATCGCCGGGTTCCCGGTCTCCAGCCATAGCTACTGTACACAGTAAACAATCGGTACGATTATAAATGGTTAAATTGCAATAAAACTCAACGCGCCAATTTGTAGGCAATTAAATTTTATATACGATCAGGAATTTTGATGGTGGATTGGCTGTGACGTCCGCTCCGGACTTCGTGGCGGACTCCGGAGATCAGCGAAGGGAATGAGGCATCGATCATTCAATTTGGCGTTGCAGACTTATTATTGTTTACTTTGTCATATTTTGCCAATGTGTTTTTATTGTTGTTCGCGCCGCATTCGTACTCGTATTTAGATTGCCTCTATTTGTTGCTGCATGCCAGCCAGCAGTGATACTTTGTTTATTGTCTCGTCCAGGCCAAATAAATGCAACGACTTTTCTGCGGTAATTTTGGCTTCTACTTCTGTGTTTCGACTTGGCCATAAACCTTGATCAGTCATTTCCAGCTGTGGGCATCTCAGGGCACAGCACACGCATTTGGAAAGGGGGCTCAAGTGGATAAAGTTATTGCGAATTCCCTAATCTAGGCGGATCCACTTTGGAGAATGCCCCATGCAATAGCCTCAAACAGCCGCCAAATGCAGCCATAAATGCCTCGCCCCGAAGGCCCAAGTGTTCTTCCATCAAAATCAAAGCTTTTAAGCCGCTGCCTGAAGTGTTTCGCTTGCGTTCTAATTTGTGGCGTTGGCATCGAATGTGCAATTAGCCGCTATTACATTAATAATACGCGTACTTGTGTCTTCGACAGACCCGGCCCAATGGTAATTGAAAATTGAAAATTCCGATATTTCGAATATATGGAAAATTGAAAAATAAATTCAATTGAAAAGCGCACATTTGGCCAAAGTGAATCGTTTGTACTTAAGAGCTTAAAAGTGCGCATCTTGCCCCATTGCATCTGTATCTTTATCTGTGTCGTAGGCTCTGCGTATATTTGTGTCTTTGCATTGAGAGAAAATGTCTCTCGAAGGTAAGGGAAATATTAATAGAATGGCGAGTTGTAATGGAATTTCTGGCTAAGTCTAGCCATTTTAGACTTAAATAGCTATATTATAGTTGAAGGTATTTTATATGCAATATTAAAAAAAAATTGTTAGCTATTTTTTTCTTAAATATAGACACTTTGTTTTTTTTTTACTCATGCAAATGCAATTCTAATATGCCAATTGCCTTGCCATGACTGGTTTATAGTAAAAGGGCGGAATATTAATTAAATTACTTCAAATTGAAATTAAAATTATTTTACAATTACTACAAGTCAATTAATATAATAATACTTGTATAATGTTTAAATTATATTCCCTAAGATTCTATTTTATATTTCTTACGCATATATCTCTTCAAAAATTAATTTAACAATTATAACATCCCCTTAGAGTTTTCCCTCAGTGGTGTCCCAACCTTCGGTGTCACGGCTCACATGCAATTGGAAACCGTCGCCGTCGTGGTTTTCCCCCGCTTGAGGATGCACTGGCTCCGCGATCATGTAATCATGCGTGTGCCTTTGTTTACAAATCACGCCTTGTCGCCGCCTCCGGCCAGACAGGACACTCTTGAGGATGTCGGCGGATGGACGAACGGTGAAATATGTGTGAACGCCGATCCCGTGTGTGTGTGGTCACAGTGGCTAATTGGGATCGCCACTCGAGTTCTGTCTAGACAGCTGTTCTGCGGTGGTCCTGGGCCAAGTAGCTTGTTTGGATTGCCACCGCGGGACATTTGCGACACATTAGCTGACCACTGTTTGGAAACAACATGTCGGGGAAAGGCAGCGCGGAAAAGCAAGGCGGAAAAGCCAGAAGGGGCGGAGACCACACAACGCTCCAAAATAACACAGAACCGTACTCCAAATAAGCAAAGCGCAGTAGCAACAAACAAAGCTACACAGAGGCGAAAGTTTCAATTCAAATCATTGAAATGAAATTATTTTTAAAAAGATAATTGTCTTTATTGCAATGGAATTTAATTTTGCTTTCAAATAATCCTTTTTATAAATAGAGAATTAAATAAATTAATTTAAAAGGCTTTCTTCTCCATACATCTTAGAAGTATATATCAGACTTTATTCATTGAATTTGTTAAAATAAAATATAAACAATATTTTCTGGTTAATCGAAGAATTTAGGGAAATATTAATTTAAAAATACAATATATGTATTCCCAGTGCACATTGTTGTTGGGGGAATGCATTTAATGTACTGGTGGAACTCCTCAGCCCATCCATCCATTCATTCATTTATCCTCGTCCATCCATCAGGGCCATCAGGTGTGTGGTGGCGTTGGCTTGGTGGATGTGAATGTGGATGTGGATGTAGATGTGAATATGGGTGTTCCACTGCCGCCGCCGCTGCTGCCGCCGTTAGAAGCGCAATTTGTTTATGCTACTTCGTGAGCAATAAAAGCACAGACGGCCATGTGGGTGGTCGTGGTGGTTCCACCTTCGGGTCTTTGGGATTTTATGCAGTCGCTAGTTATGATGTACCATCCCATACATACGGATGTACATATGCCGGAGGGGATGGATGTGCCCGTGTGCTAATCATCAGCGGCTCTTCGGAGCTGTTCATGTGGAATTAATCAAAGCATTGTGTTTGGACGGACCAGGATGGTGCCGGTGCCGTAATCCCTGTGAGAATTAAATTGAGTTATAATTGAATTGATTTCCCGCGAAGGGGAAAGCGGCCACTTGCATGTCTTGGATCGATAGCTTGGATCGAGTGTCCATTAGCGGGAGAACGCGCACTCCAAAGAACTCCAAGGCAGCCCAAGAATTCTGGAGAATTACAGAGAATTTCGGAGCAGCTCCGAGAGCCCGAACGGGGAATTCTGTTGAGCGAAGCAGAAACTGGCCAAGGAAAACGCCGCTTGCCGCTTCTCTCTTACCTGACATTACGATTTCCAGCCAGTTGGCGCTGATTCGTTTATACGCAACCAGTATGCGAAGTTATAAGTGTTTCGAAGCTTGAGTTGCATGTTGCAAGCGTCTGTTTTGTTTACATCTCTGGGGGTGATAATATAATAGGGCCGTAATATTTTGGAATATAGGAATTACAAGAAAACCTGTTATTTTCGGATAGTTAGATTCACGACTGTAACTTTTTTAAATTTTTAATCGTATTTATGGTAAATATCGTATTTTTAAACTTGCAGTTGACAATTCAAACTTGCAGTTGGCCCTTTTTACTTTACATTGTATAAATATCGTATTTGTATATTTATTTATTGTAAATTACAAAACGCCTCCTAGCGGAATTTAAAAGTAAAGTGTGCTACTACTGTACGATAAACATCGGTATGACAGAGATCGACAGAGATCTCAGATCGCGGCAATCATCACTAACATAGAAAAAATCATCTCTAATAATCTCATTTCGGCGGCAAGACTTGACTTGACGGCAACCATTTAAAAGAATATGCCAGCAAACAAGGTAAAGTTGCGCATTTTATCATATACAAAAGTTAAAAATTGGCATTTTTCCCTTTCTTTTCATTGCAGATTATGATCTTTCAACCAGGCCATGGCGGTGGCAAGCGTGGTGGCTTCGGGGGGGCGTGGCGGCGGTGGCAAGCGTGGCGGCTTCGGGGGGCGTGGCGTCGGCGGGGGCCGTGGCGACGGCGACGCCGGTGGAAAGGGGTTTATGGGCTTGACCCGTAAACAGCAAGTTGGGGTGGCGGACTTGCTTAGTCACTCACTTCCACTCACGCCGGACCAGAAGGAACTCGTGAAAAAGTTGCTTGGGCCAGCAGCTTCCCGTCCAGCCGTGCCCGCCGCCGAGGCAGTAGCGGAGCAGCCACCACAACAACTCGTGACTATGCACCTTGGGCCAGCAGCTTCCCGTCCAGCCGTGCCCGCCGCCGAGGCAGTAGCGGAGCCACCACAACAAGAGGCTGAGCAGGATCGTCAAGCGGCTGAGCGGCAGCAGCGCCTACTCAGGCGTATGAAACAGCAGCGCCTATACAGGCGTATGAAAGCTGAGCGGCAGCATCAGCAGCGCCTACTCAGCGCTGCCGTAAAGCGTGGAATTAAAGAAGGCATGTTGGCCATAAGCCAACAGGGGCAGCAAGAGCGCGATAACGTGGACGAAGACGACGACGACGAGGAACAGGAAGGACAGCAAAAAAAAGATGAAATACAATGAAAAAGGAAAAAAATATATAAATAAATATAAATAATTAAAATAAAAAAAATTGTCCATATTTTTGTGTTTATTGTGTATTCGAAAGGGATGGGAATTGTTTTTTTTTTACAGAGGAGCGACTCCAGCGCCAGCTCAGTCTTCTCCAGCCTCGCCTTGTTGTTCTCCGCTGCTTTTGCTTTCCAGGAGCCTAAGCTGAAAAATTTAAAAAGACAAAATAGGCAGCGTGCCGATTTTGAATCTAATTAAAAACTTTTTAAATATTTTTGTTTAAATAACTATTAATCGTCACAAAATTTGATATCAGAAATTTTTTGAGTTGAGTGTGCCATCGTCACTTTAATCTAACCTCGTTAAGAGGTGTTTTTGTTTGATATCAGAAGTTTCAAAAATGACATACGTAGGTCTCCCATTGTTAGTATTAACTAGTATACCTCAATACCATGACCAGAGGTCTTTCCTATATGAGCTAGCTATTAAAAAACTAAAACACATAGTTATGACCCCTGATCTTAGCTGAACGCCGCCTGACATTGTACAGGCACTGTAGCGTCATTACCAGTCGGCACCCCCGTGGAGGGTTCAGTACGAGGATTTTTGCCAACCAAAAATGTAATTTGTTACTTTTCTTCTATAAATTATACAAATTTTAAATAATAAATGCTTCCTTATATATACAATTTACTTCTCAACATAAAAAAGTATATACGCATCTTTGCTATTACGGGGCCAAGAACACTTAGAGATTACGGCATCATTTGCTTTGTAAAATTTTCCGTCTTTTCGTACAACTGAAGTATAATGACCTTCCTGAAATCCATGACCATGGTGAAATATAGCACTTGATAGCCCGTATTTTTTATTCTCAAATTGAAGTTCACTTTGTGAAGTGTAGGCGCTGCTTTTGCTTTCGAAGGCGCCAGCCTCGAGTAGATGCCTCCAGTTGATCGGGTCGTACGCAAAGTTGGCGAAATTCGCAGTCATCTGCTCCTGGGCCTCTAGAAACGGGTGCCAGCCTATTAGAGCTGTAAAAACATTGATAGTAATATCGATAGTATCGATAGTGGGTGGGCTGCGCGATACCTCGATTTTTTTTCCCACCATCGATGTATCGCGTTTATTAAGAGAATTAAGAGCAGTTTTCCAAAGAATTGATTATCTAAACTTGTTATTTTATTTTTTATCAAACGTTTTCTTTGTTTAATTCGTAATCAACAACAATTCCCGTTGCGCGAACAGGCGATAGTTGATATTGTTTTGTGTCGCATCTCTAGTCACCGAGTAACTGGGAACTGTTTATCAAAACTGTAACTATAAAAAAATAAATATAAGTAGTAGTAAATAAAAATTACACATTTATAAAATACCGAAAAACTATAATAAATAATAATGTTTTAATAACAAATTCATATCTCAGATTGGTTTTTGTTTTACTTTTGTAACTTTAATAATCGTTTTCTTTACGAATTGCAAAATGTTCTGATTTGCTTCATAGCTTATGTTACAAATGTACAATATAAAATATAAATATTCAAATAAGTAAATATAAAATATAAAGCCAAAGATGTTGAAAAATATCGATTTATTCCCGTTTTTAAAAACATCGATACATTCGATAGTGACATCGATGTTTTTGCATCCCTATCACTGAGAAATTGTCACCTCTATTATAGCAAGCACCGAGAGTGAAGTTCGAAGTTTAAACCGAAGTGAAAGAAAAGAATATAAATAATGCCAATAAGTAGTGCGGTGACAAAGCTGTTTGGCGCTTTGGCGCAGATGTTTGCTGTCACAGCAGAACTAGCTGAAGGCGGAGAGGTAAGATTTTCACCCATGGCAATTACAATTATTACTGAAGGTAGTGTCGTCGGCAAAATCTCGTCTCTACAATGAGTGCGAGTGAGAGGGACACGTAAAAATTTTCTATGATGTCTTGATCAGAGAACGGCAGCGACCGTAACAACAAGACCACCGGATAAATACCGAGTGTTTTTGACACCCGAGTTATTTTTCGGCAACTGGGATAGGATGCGAGTAAACACTCGACAATAATTCTCCGGTGCTCCGACACACAAGCGAAGATCGTCTGCAGGTCATTTTTTGATTGTGTGTATGAATTGAAGTTGCGTAAAAAATGCACACAAAAGAAGTGCGTAGAAAAGAGACCGCAATACTGGAGCCGAAAAAAACACTCGGTGGCTAGAGGTTCTCGCTTCTTCTTGTGAGTGCTTTTCTTATCGTTGTCTTTTGGAGTACAAGGGCTAGTGTCTCCAAAACACCCGAGTATTTTTTGTGTGCTTTGTCCACTCGTTCGTTTCACATTTGGTTTTTTTTGTACTAGTTGCAGTTCATCAGTTATGAGTGCGAGTGCAACCGGCACCGGTAAACGAAAAGTGCCGAGTGCCAGATACACAAGAACAATCACTCAATGTGTGATCGGGTGCTCAATGGACATGTAACTCGTTATACCGTTACAAGTTTATGTGTGTGCGATTGCTTCACTTCCCAGCAAGCAATTTGAGTGTTTTCTGACGGTTTTCTGATGCTTTTTTCTGAGCATTTACACTCATAAAGTGTGCAAAAAAGTGTCCGGAAAGAGTGTTTTTTTTTTTGAAAACGGTCGCACTTTAAGAGGCCGATTTCGGAGTCCGATCTGACTCTTTTCTGACACAGAAATAAGTGCTTTCACCCTCCGATGGAAGCATAGAAAACCCTCAGAAAAGGCACAAAAAGTACCCTTTTTAGGCCATTAAACTTCTACGAAAAAGACTCTTTTCAGTGTCTGAAAAGAGTCTTTTCAGAGTCTGAAAAGAGTATTTTTCAGAGTCTGAAAAGAGTCTTTTTCAGAGTCTGAAAAGAGTCTTTTTCGTTTGAACAAGAATTGAAAAAATATAAATTTTTACACTTTTTATAATTTATAATATTTATTTTACTCAAAAACTAACAAGATACTTAGCAATAAAAATTAAAAAAAAAAACCATGTTCAAGATGATAAAATAAGATTAAATGTCGAATTCACAGTGACATGTTTTGAATTATGAAATATAGGAAACTTAAACATTAATTTTTAAATTTAACATTAAACATTAAACATTAATTCTTAAATTTTTATATATATTGTTTTACTTTTTTTCTGTTTTCTTATAATATTTAATTCTGTCATTGGCAGTTTGAAACCATTTGCTGCAAATTAATGAGAATTGCTTCTCGTCGACAGCAAATTTTTGATTGAAAGCACCTATAAAAGAGTAATAAAATAAAGAATTAAATAAAAAATATTAAAATTGATTAAAGTCAAAATTTTAAAATGTAATAATTACTTCTAACTGCTGTTGTAATTGCCAAGCTTAGGACACAGATTTTGGTGTTGGTCCCCTTCCACGAATACTTGGTGGCAATTTCACCCGTAAAATTTTTTTTCCAGATTGTTCGCAGAAATTTAGCAGGATCGGAAATGTTGTAGTTTATCATTTCTGTCTCCTACAAAATAAAAATAGATTGCATTATTTTATTGAAAATTTAACCACAATTTTAATTAGTCTTACCAGTTGTTCACACAATTCAGCTGAATTGTTTAGGTCCTCTTCAAATTTTTGAAGGTCTTCTATTTTATCAAAGGGCTTAGGGGGTAGCAGCATTCGAGCCTTGTTTCCGTGTACAAGCTTTCGTTGTGCTATCACTTCCGTTAGTAGGCGAGTTTGAATTTTTGTGTTTTCATCTTCCAATTTAATTAAGCGTTCCTTAAGACCTATAAAAATATAACTTGGTGATGTTCGTTTGATAAGTAATTATTATATACCTTCTACATTTTTATTCAATGTTTGCATCTGGTTGAAAATTAACTGCAACATAGCTGAAAAAATACAAATTTACTTTATAATCTTTGAAAATAACTTTTTATAATTATACTTACTTGAGTTAGAAGGATATTCATAGTTAGAAGTTAAGGAAACGTTGGTGTAGGAAACGGCTTCATTCGTCGAAGTTGTCGTTTTCTCTGATTCCGTTTCGTTTCCGTTTAAAAATTGCTCGGTAAAGTTATTCATTGTGAGTGATGGGAATGACAACTATACAATCTGGAGACGAAATATTAAAAATAATGGCCTTTTGGGTAACGTCTGTTACTTTATGAACTGTCGGTATGTCGTTCAGAACAAGGGCTTGCGAATATTTTATGCCTAAAAGGCTTGATTTTAAAGGCAAAGTGAACAGATCTTCGTTCAATAAAATTTCATTTGATTTCACAATCACTTCATTGTTTTCTTCAAGAAATCGATCAATTTTAAAAACTCTGGAATCCACAATGTAAATATGGTCTGGAGCATTTATGGACATATATATGTATTTATTTCTTATTGACAGAATGTTTCCTCTTTGACATCTTTTTACAATTTTTGTAGCGCTCTCTCGAATTGATATTGTATTGATGCTTTGCTCAACAAGGCGATTATATATTTGCGTAGCAACTTGAGATCCTTTTCTTACCATTTGCTTTACTTTGAATAAATAACTTTCATATTTAAAAGCACTAATGGAATGTAGATTGTCTTGGTAAAATATACATTCTTCTGCCAAATGCGACAGGCAATGAAAATTATATTTCAGAAATGTTTCGTCATAAAGCTCTGGTAATTTTCTTATAAAACTACAAATTAGTTCTTTAGCACATACATTTTTAGTCAAGCAATATTTGTGACTTAGGAGAATTCTAATTGCAATGCTTAGTTGAAGAAAGTGTTCATATCTGCTTTCTGTTAAGACTCCTCTCAAAACTACTGGTCCTGTATACAGTAGGAATTGCCTAAATTCAACGGCTTTCCACCTATCCATATCAAAAATACTCCTCGGTTTTCTGGCAAACTCCTTACAAATATCTGCCTTTAAAGACATAAACTTGTTATTTAAATAATAAATTTTTTCTCTTGATAAGGAGTAATCCTTTCCTTTTATTTTAATCCATCCTTTCAGCATACTTTTCATAACTCCTAAGCAAACTGTATGCATATAATCAAATGGGAATTGACGCACTATATCTAATGGAAGCTCTTCAATTTTAATTGGAGAAAGAATATTGTGATGCTCGACCTGTGCTCTATTTCTAAATTGTTCGTCTGTTCTTGGTAAACTGTCTTGAAGTTTGTATATTATCCTTCTTTCAAAGTTCTCACCGCGTTGATGGCACTTGAGGCAAGCAAAATAGGCGCTGTGACTTTTAATTCCAAGAACAAAAGCTCTTGCAGGCAAGTCGCAAATAAAGGCTCTAACTTTTATATCAAAATGAAATCAAAATACAAAAAACCAGTGGAAATAAGAGAACGAAGCTCAGTAATAAATAAATTAAGATATTCGTTAACATCTTTCGGTTTGCTGTCTCCACAAAAAACGCCAGCTAACAATACAGGAGAAGTTTTATAAATATTTATTAATATCGGCCATGCCTGCATATTAGAGCTTTTAAATAATGGCAGGCCATCAATATTTATATTAATATATATTGTCTTTTCTTTAAAAGTATATTTTTCAAAAAAATCTGTCAGGCAATCAGCGATTCCATAATGTATATACTCGCCGCCATCCATTGGGACACAATAACCATCTTTAGGTGTTCTCTTTAAAGTTCTGGAATCGCATGGCAAATCAGGTGAAATTCGGCGCAGGATGTGCAGAAGCTCATTTAAAGCAGAGCACGATATATTAAATGCAACTGCCCAGTTTGACAATTCCTCGCGCAGCGATTTGATCTCATGCTCTTCGGAGTCTTCAAAAAGGTTACTTTCATCACTTCCATCCTCCACTCCATCGTTTTCAATATGGTTTTGCTCCAAATAAGGCCCTGAATCCACTATTGGTTCATCCACTTCGCCGAGCTCCGGTGGCAGATTACTGGTCTTCAGCGCACTTAATATTTTCTTAGATTCATGACGACTTGATCTTTGCACACTCATAATTTATAATTTATCAAATTTAAAATGAAGTTTACACACTTTTTTTCGTACTTGTACTTGGCTTGTATACGAAGCCAGCAGTTATCTTCATTTCAGCAGAAGATAATATGCAAAGTTTTTCTTCTTCGACCATGTATTTGCAGGCAGTCACCAGCGCGCCACCACCAGCGTCACCACCACCAGCGCCAGCACCAGCACCAGCGCCAGCGCCAGCACCAGCGCCAGCTGACTTGCGTGCTTGCGCCACTTCCGTGGCAATGCAAGTCGGCAAGCTGGTTGGCAAAGACCTGCAAGGGGCATTCGCAAATGAAATTGCGAATGCCTTACCCGAAAGCCATAGAGATCATACCAAGAAGGTAATCTTGGACAAAATGGGTGGTCTATCGGAGGTCCAGGAGGAAAAGCAAACTTCCCCTGAAGTAAACGCAGCGATGTCAGCGTTCATGGCTGAAGCTGACCTGCAAGGAGCATTCGCAAATGAAATTGCGAATGCCTTACCCGAAAGCCATAGAGATCATACCAAGAAGGTAATCTTGGACAAAATGGGTGGTCTATCGGAGGTCCAGGAGGAAAAGCAAACTTCCCCTGAAGTAAACGCAGCGATGTCAGCGTTCATGGCTGAAGCTGATTTAGATGCAGCCGATCTGCAGGAGCTGCTGAAAGCCGTCCCTAGGACTTCATTCAACACAGTTGTGGCTGCGTTTACAGCTGCAGCTGGTGGTGGCAGAAGAATGTATATTTTACCAAGACAATCTACATTCCATTAGTGCTTTTAAATATGAAAGTTATTTATTCAAAGTAAAGCAAATGGTAAGAAAAGGATCTCAAGTTGCTACGCAAATATATAATCGCCTTGTTGAGCAAAGCATCAATACAATATCAATTCGAGAGAGCGCTACAAAAATTGTAAAAAGATGTCAAAGAGGAAACATTCTGTCAATAAGAAATAAATACATATATATGTCCATAAATGCTCCAGACCATATTTACATTGTGGATTCCAGAGTTTTTAAAATTGATCGATTTCTTGAAGAAAACAATGAAGTGATTGTGAAATCAAATGAAATTTTATTGAACGAAGATCTGTTCACTTTGCCTTTAAAATCAAGCCTTTTAGGCATAAAATATTCGCAAGCCCTTGTTCTGAACGACATACCGACAGTTCATAAAGTAACAGACGTTACCCAAAAGGCCATTATTTTTAATATTTCGTCTCCAGATTGTATAGTTGTCATTCCCATCACTCACAATGAATAACTTTACCGAGCAATTTTTAAACGGAAACGAAACGGAATCAGAGAAAACGACAACTTCGACGAATGAAGCCGTTTCCTACACCAACGTTTCCTTAACTTCTAACTATGAATATCCTTCTAACTCAAGTAAGTATAATTATAAAAAGTTATTTTCAAAGATTATAAAGTAAATTTGTATTTTTTCAGCTATGTTGCAGTTAATTTTCAACCAGATGCAAACATTGAATAAAAATGTAGAAGGTATATAATAATTACTTATCAATTTACGAACATCACCAAGTTATATTTTTATAGGTCTTAAGGAACGCTTAATTAAATTGGAAGATGAAAACACAAAAATTCAAACTCGCCTACTAACGGAAGTGATAGCACAACGAAAGCTTGTACACGGAAATAAGGCTCGAATGCTGCTACCCCCTAAGCCCTTTGATAAAATAGAAGACCTTCAAAAATTTGAAGAGGACCTAAACAATTCAGCTGAATTGTGTGAACAACTGGTAAGACTAATTAAAATTGTGGTTAAATTTTCAATAAAATAATGCAATCTATTTTTATTTTGTAGGAGACAGAAATGATAAACTACAACATTTCCGATCCTGCTAAATTTCTGCGAACAATCTGGAAAAAAAATTTTACGGGTGAAATTGCCACCAAGTATTCGTGGAAGGGGACCAACACCAAAATCTGTGTCCTAAGCTTGGCAATTACAACAGCAGTTAGAAGTAATTATTACATTTTAAAATTTTGACTTTAATCAATTTTAATATTTTTTATTTAATTCTTTATTTTATTACTCTTTTATAGGTGCTTTCAATCAAAAATTTGCTGTCGACGAGAAGCAATTCTCATTAATTTGCAGCAAATGGTTTCAAACTGCCAATGACAGAATTAAATATTATAAGAAAACAGAAAAAAAGTAAAACAATATATATAAAAATTTAAGAATTAATGTTTAATGTTTAATGTTAAATTTAAAAATTAATGTTTAAGTTTCCTATATTTCATAATTCAAAACATGTCACTGTGAATTCGACATTTAATCTTATTTTATCATCTTGAACATGGTTTTTTTTTTAATTTTTATTGCTAAGTATCTTGTTAGTTTTTGAGTAAAATAAATATTATAAATTATAAAAAGTGTAAAAATTTATATTTTTTCAATTCTTGTTCAAACGAAAAAGACTCTTTTCAGACTCTGAAAAAGACTCTTTTCAGACTCTGAAAAATACTCTTTTCAGACTCTGAAAAAGACTCTTTTCAGACACTGAAAAGAGTCTTTTTCGTAGAAGTTTAATGGCCTAAAAAGGGTACTTTTTTGTGCCTTTTCTGAGGGTTTTCTATGCTTCCATCGGAGGGTGAAAGCACTTATTTCTGTGTCAGAAAAGAGTCAGATCGGACTCCGAAATCGGCCTCTTAAAGTGCGACCGTTTTCAAAGAAAAAAACACTCTTTCCGGACACTTTTTTGCACACTTTATGAGTGTAAATGCTCAGAAAAAAGCATCAGAAAACCGTCAGAAAACACTCAAATTGCTTGCTGGGAAGTGAAGCAATCGCACACACATAAACTTGTAACGGTATAACGAGTTACATGTCCATTGAGCACCCGATCACACATTGAGTGATTGTTCTTGTGTATCTGGCACTCGGCACTTTTCGTTTACCGGTGCCGGTTGCACTCGCACTCATAACTGATGAACTGCAACTAGTACAAAAAAAAACCAAATGTGAAACGAACGAGTGGACAAAGCACACAAAAAATACTCGGGTGTTTTGGAGACACTAGCCCTTGTACTCCAAAAGACAACGATAAGAAAAGCACTCACAAGAAGAAGCGAGAACCTCTAGCCACCGAGTGTTTTTTTCGGCTCCAGTATTGCGGTCTCTTTTCTACGCACTTCTTTTGTGTGCATTTTTTACGCAACTTCAATTCATACACACAATCAAAAAATGACCTGCAGACGATCTTCGCTTGTGTGTCGGAGCACCGGAGAATTATTGTCGAGTGTTTACTCGCATCCTATCCCAGTTGCCGAAAAATAACTCGGGTGTCAAAAACACTCGGTATTTATCCGGTGGTCTTGTTGTTACGGTCGCTGCCGTTCTCTGATCAAGACATCATAGAAAATTTTTACGTGTCCCTCTCACTCGCACTCATTGTAGAGACGAGATTTTGCCGACGACACTACCTTCAGTAATAATTGTAATTGCCATGGGTGAAAATCTTACCTCTCCGCCTTCAGCTAGTTCTGCTGTGACAGCAAACATCTGCGCCAAAGCGCCAAACAGCTTTGTCACCGCACTACTTATTGGCATTATTTATATTCTTTTCTTTCACTTCGGTTTAAACTTCGAACTTCACTCTCGGTGCTTGCTATAATAGAGGTGACAATTTCTCAGTGATAGGGATGCAAAAACATCGATGTCACTATCGAATGTATCGATGTTTTTAAAAACGGGAATAAATCGATATTTTTCAACATCTTTGGCTTTATATTTTATATTTACTTATTTGAATATTTATATTTTATATTGTACATTTGTAACATAAGCTATGAAGCAAATCAGAACATTTTGCAATTCGTAAAGAAAACGATTATTAAAGTTACAAAAGTAAAACAAAAACCAATCTGAGATATGAATTTGTTATTAAAACATTATTATTTATTATAGTTTTTCGGTATTTTATAAATGTGTAATTTTTATTTACTACTACTTATATTTATTTTTTTATAGTTACAGTTTTGATAAACAGTTCCCAGTTACTCGGTGACTAGAGATGCGACACAAAACAATATCAACTATCGCCTGTTCGCGCAACGGGAATTGTTGTTGATTACGAATTAAACAAAGAAAACGTTTGATAAAAAATAAAATAACAAGTTTAGATAATCAATTCTTTGGAAAACTGCTCTTAATTCTCTTAATAAACGCGATACATCGATGGTGGGAAAAAAAATCGAGGTATCGCGCAGCCCACCCACTATCGATACTATCGATATTACTATCAATGTTTTTACAGCTCTAATAGGCTGGCACCCGTTTCTAGAGGCCCAGGAGCAGATGACTGCGAATTTCGCCAACTTTGCGTACGACCCGATCAACTGGAGGCATCTACTCGAGGCTGGCGCCTTCGAAAGCAAAAGCAGCGCCTACACTTCACAAAGTGAACTTCAATTTGAGAATAAAAAATACGGGCTATCAAGTGCTATATTTCACCATGGTCATGGATTTCAGGAAGGTCATTATACTTCAGTTGTACGAAAAGACGGAAAATTTTACAAAGCAAATGATGCCGTAATCTCTAAGTGTTCTTGGCCCCGTAATAGCAAAGATGCGTATATACTTTTTTATGTTGAGAAGTAAATTGTATATATAAGGAAGCATTTATTATTTAAAATTTGTATAATTTATAGAAGAAAAGTAACAAATTACATTTTTGGTTGGCAAAAATCCTCGTACTGAACCCTCCACGGGGGTGCCGACTGGTAATGACGCTACAGTGCCTGTACAATGTCAGGCGGCGTTCAGCTAAGATCAGGGGTCATAACTATGTGTTTTAGTTTTTTAATAGCTAGCTCATATAGGAAAGACCTCTGGTCATGGTATTGAGGTATACTAGTTAATACTAACAATGGGAGACCTACGTATGTCATTTTTGAAACTTCTGATATCAAACAAAAACACCTCTTAACGAGGTTAGATTAAAGTGACGATGGCACACTCAACTCAAAAAATTTCTGATATCAAATTTTGTGACGATTAATAGTTATTTAAACAAAAATATTTAAAAAGTTTTTAATTAGATTCAAAATCGGCACGCTGCCTATTTTGTCTTTTTAAATTTTTCAGCTTAGGCTCCTGGAAAGCAAAAGCAGCGGAGAACAACAAGGCGAGGCTGGAGAAGACTGAGCTGGCGCTGGAGTCGCTCCTCTGTAAAAAAAAAACAATTCCCATCCCTTTCGAATACACAATAAACACAAAAATATGGACAATTTTTTTTTTTTTAATTATTTATATTTATTTATATATTTTTTTCCTTTTTTCATTGTATTTCATCTTTTTTTTGCTGTCCTTCCTGTTCCTCGTCGTCGTCGTCTTCGTCCACGTTATCGCGCTCTTGCTGCCCCTGTTGGCTTATGGCCAACATGCCTTCTTTAATTCCACGCTTTACGGCAGCGCTGAGTAGGCGCTGCTGATGCTGCCGCTCAGCTTTCATACGCCTGTATAGGCGCTGCTGTTTCATACGCCTGAGTAGGCGCTGCTGCCGCTCAGCCGCTTGACGATCCTGCTCAGCCTCTTGTTGTGGTGGCTCCGCTACTGCCTCGGCGGCGGGCACGGCTGGACGGGAAGCTGCTGGCCCAAGGTGCATAGTCACGAGTTGTTGTGGTGGCTGCTCCGCTACTGCCTCGGCGGCGGGCACGGCTGGACGGGAAGCTGCTGGCCCAAGCAACTTTTTCACGAGTTCCTTCTGGTCCGGCGTGAGTGGAAGTGAGTGACTAAGCAAGTCCGCCACCCCAACTTGCTGTTTACGGGTCAAGCCCATAAACCCCTTTCCACCGGCGTCGCCGTCGCCACGGCCCCCGCCGACGCCACGCCCCCCGAAGCCGCCACGCTTGCCACCGCCGCCACGCCCCCCGAAGCCACCACGCTTGCCACCGCCATGGCCTGGTTGAAAGATCATAATCTGCAATGAAAAGAAAGGGAAAAATGCCAATTTTTAACTTTTGTATATGATAAAATGCGCAACTTTACCTTGTTTGCTGGCATATTCTTTTAAATGGTTGCCGTCAAGTCAAGTCTTGCCGCCGAAATGAGATTATTAGAGATGATTTTTTCTATGTTAGTGATGATTGCCGCGATCTGAGATCTCTGTCGATCTCTGTCATACCGATGTTTATCGTACAGTAGTAGCACACTTTACTTTTAAATTCCGCTAGGAGGCGTTTTGTAATTTACAATAAATAAATATACAAATACGATATTTATACAATGTAAAGTAAAAAGGGCCAACTGCAAGTTTGAATTGTCAACTGCAAGTTTAAAAATACGATATTTACCATAAATACGATTAAAAATTTAAAAAAGTTACAGTCGTGAATCTAACTATCCGAAAATAACAGGTTTTCTTGTAATTCCTATATTCCAAAATATTACGGCCCTATTATATTATCACCCCCAGAGATGTAAACAAAACAGACGCTTGCAACATGCAACTCAAGCTTCGAAACACTTATAACTTCGCATACTGGTTGCGTATAAACGAATCAGCGCCAACTGGCTGGAAATCGTAATGTCAGGTAAGAGAGAAGCGGCAAGCGGCGTTTTCCTTGGCCAGTTTCTGCTTCGCTCAACAGAATTCCCCGTTCGGGCTCTCGGAGCTGCTCCGAAATTCTCTGTAATTCTCCAGAATTCTTGGGCTGCCTTGGAGTTCTTCTTTCCCAAGCTAGCTGTAAGTCTGAAGTGGCTGCCGAATAATTTGACATAATGGTTCTTAATGAAGCGCCTGCTATCTTCTGAGTCTGAGAAAGGGTGCAGCTACTCAAGTCAAGTACTGAGCTCTCGTTGAACTCTAATGGGGTTTTGGGGAGTTTATTGACCCGAAGATATACTATAGCTCCCACTGTCCGGAGTGTCGAATTGTTACGCCTTCCTTCTTTATAAATAACAAAATTAATAATTGAAGAAGTTTTTAAAAACTTTAAGAATGTTTAGCCATCTTAAAACATTGATATTAAAAAAAATATATATTTCATTTATACAAATGTTAGGTTAGTCAGAGGTAATACTTTTATTTATATTAAATAAATATATAAACATAAACTAGTCAGGCTATTGAGTTGTTCTTGTTATTATCCCGATCATTATACACAAATTATAGTTACATGAGTTCCGAAATCTCAAATCTAATCAAGATTTACGTGGAGTCAATCTACACATGAAATCGTTGCAGTGCTTATCTGATGGAGTAGCTATACCTATAAAAACTCCATCAAAAGCCAATGCCGTCCATTCGGGAGTTAACAAAGTTTTGTAATATGGTTCGAAGGCCGCACTTGATATGGCAAATTCTTATCCTGCTGAAATCGGTGTACCTTACGGTTGAAATTCAGTATGAATTGGAATTTGAGGACGACCAGTTATTTACCAAATGTCTCGATAACCCGGACGGGTTTCAGGATATTACCGGATTGTTTGATTTTACAAATTTCACCATAGAACTGGGCGAAGATGGTATCAGCGTACGTGGAAATTTAACCACTGTGTGGGATGTAGAGACCACGGATCGCATCGAGGTGACTATACTCCGAAAACAGACAAGGACTAGACAATTAACAAGACATTTTTAGTCACATATGAGCATATTACATTTGGAACGTGGTATTTGGCAACCGACTATACTCAATGTCCTTATAAAAGACTACTGCAAAGTAATGTACGACAAGAATCAACTTTGGTACAAAACTGTGACTCATCATGTGATCAACGTTGACGAAGTTCAGAGCAAATGTCTCAAATATAAGGGAGTAAGTAAGTTGCTTCTCGAAGGATTGGTAATCTGATTAAAAGCTTTAAACTTCCAGACGATGTTGGTGTTTGAGCCGTATTTGCTGAAGGCCTATTTTGGCTTTGGGATGGTGCTTCCTCCTGGACGAAACCGGGTAATAATTTCTATGATTGCGATAGATTCGAATTCGGATCCACGGCCGAATGGAATATGCTTTGAATTTCGCGGTGAATTTTTTAAAGTCAAGAATTAAATTTAAATATTGCTTCTGTTGCAATAAAATGTATCACGTCAAAAAAGAACAATTCAGGTTTAAAATGAAATAAACATGAACATTTAGTTTTTGTGTGTTTTTACGTCTGGTTCAATATAGGGCAATAAAATAAACGCAATGCAGACCCTTGGTTCAATTAATAATCTTTAATAATGCCACTGAAGTACATATTTCCAATCAGATAATGTAAGAAATTAAGTAAATTTACACCAACATACAAATATTGATTTGATTGATTTTCCCAATAGCCTTAAAGTGCTACGATTGATCAAGCTTATAGCTAATGGCTCGAAATTTTTGTAGATTTTTTTTATTCCGTTTTAACAATGTTACTGAAATTTATTGTGTAGTAAATAAAATTAGAAGTCTTTCTTTAATTTTACATTAAATACTAGCGCCGAAAGTGGCCATCAAATAAAATAATAATAAACTTTTTTTTAATTCGAACATGAAAATATATATTAAGCAATATTTAAAAAAACCATCATTATTCAAAAACAAAGAAAATAACTTTGTAAGCAGTGCAATGGAACTGCTTTCTCACATAAATACCCTCATTGCCGACCTGTGCACTGCTTTGCCGTGTGGCGACCTCTGTGGGATGAATACATGAACTTCACATATTTTCAATGTGAAATGTAAATTTTGAAAATGTAATGTAAATGTTAATTTTACATTAACAAATTTTAAAGCGCCTCCTGGCGACGTATAGAGAACCTTGCCATCCTGGACGGCAGTCCACGTAGTGACGATGAGCACCGAAACGTGGTGCGCAGTAAAATAGAAGCTAAATCGATGGAAATTTAATTAATAATTTATTAATTAATGATGCCCTAGAATAGTAATAGAGAAATATATTAATCTGTGAAGTACCCGTCAACTATGCTAAATTAAGAAACTTCTTAAAATTAACGTGCTTAGAATTCTCTACACGGTCTAGCTACAAACTGATGGTAAACACGCTAAATGTTAAGGACAGGCAGCAATCGGGCACTGGGAACCACTGAACATCCTTCAGGCCTTCTGCTTGTCTTTGAAAAGATCCGTTTTGGAGCATTTTTCATAATACGAACAATTGGTTGGCAAACTGCAAGAGTATCTTATAGCACCTATAGATCAGTTAGACTATTTTCTTACGGAGAGATATTTACTGGAAATATGATTTTAAATTATAAATATCACAGCCTGGTGTGTTTTCTTCATAAACCAAATGGGAACTAATTAACCAAACTGTTTATATTTATTCCAAGTATAAAACGTACCCTTTTTAATATTTTTTTTATCATCAAACAGTTTGTTAATTCATTTAACTCAAATTAGACGTGAAACAGACATCTTATTTGTGTTTAGCTGCTCAATATACAGAAAGGAAAATGTTATTTGGTCCCCGAAAGCCGACTTTTTGATGATCTTTTAAATACTTTAGGCAATTCCATAGTTTTATATTAGACAAAATCCAAAATCCTTCAAAAGTCCGATGCTGCCATTGAGCTTTAAGTTTTAATATTGAAACTATTAATTTTTTGTCTTCACCATATAGGATATGGCTCTTTACTAGGATATACAGATAATATTACACATAGTTGACTTAAGCTCAATACAAGTTAAAGTACATAGCATTTATTTACTATTAAATTGTGGTTGAATGTGCAGTGCGTTTCATACATTGGATCAAGAATAAAATAAGAAATGTAATACTTTAATTAGGAAAATCAAGAGAAGATTGTGTTTTTCTTCTTATTATTATTATTCTTTATCGTTTTTTTTTGTTTGGATAACTGAATGAGAATTAGACCGTTGAATAATTTACAAAATAAGCTAATCAATGCGTTGCATGTGTGGAAGTGGCAAATTTGGTGCTGATGTTGCTGGCGGTTGCGGATATAGCAACTTGCCATCGGAGTAACGCATCAGAGTCATTAGCTTCAGCATTCTCAGCTCCTCCTTGTCCTTGTCCTTGTCGCGATCCTTATCCGTTCCGATACTGCTGCTATGCGTCTGTGGGTGGCGCAAGCGATTGCGATCTGCTGACTGGTCGGGTCTTTAAAATACTCAAGTCATTAACGTTCTCTAAAAAGCTATTGTTCGCTGACAGTTTCACGCTTTGCACGTCCTTTTTCAGTTCCTCCATGTCGCGCTTGAGTTTGGCACGTCGGTTTTGGAACCAAGTAATGACCTGTGGATTGAGAAAGTGTTATTAAAAGGATACTTGAATAAAGGCCGTTCTAATAGTCGAGTTCTTATAAAACATATACATATGTATGTATTTATGAGAAATTGGAATTTGGCTAAGAGAATATAAGCCTTTTTTTTTATCTAATATGGAAAGCTTTATATTTTAAATTGAGTGAATATGTCTCAGGTTGCGCATTTCAGAAAATATAATCAGTTGGGTTCAGATTTATACTACCGTAAATTAAATAATCTTTAATTGTTTTTCAAAAATATTATGCTCAGAATAGGTGCAAAAATATCTATAAGTGTTGCGAGTTTCAGCTTCATAGTAACTATATTGTGTATATACTTCTATTATACTTTAATTTATTTTACTAAACTGATTTTTGATATTATTTAATTCCCTGCTTATCACCCAGACAGACATTACTATACTCACCTGAGCATTGGACAGGCCCAGACCGCCGGCAATCTCATCTCGATCCGCTGGCGAGAGATATTTTTGGTATAGGAATCGCTTCTCGAGTTCGAAGATCTGCTGATTGGTAAATGCAGTGCGGGACTTGCGTTTCTTCTTTGGATTGGATCGCGTGGCGAATATATTCAGTGTGGCGGGATCTGCAAATGCAACAAACATCATTGAAATCATTATACGAGTGCTACATCGGAATTGTGTCGAAAAGGTGTGATGGCATCGTAAATTATTCAGCGATCAGTCAACTTTTTATGCTTCACACGGCATCATCTGCCGATGATCGTAAAAACGGAAAAGTTTATGGGGCTTTTGGCTCTTTTTCCGCCGTAGAATTTGACCTTTCTCTGGGAGAGCCGAGGATGCTTTAATGATCACTTTTATTTACCTTTATGGCCCGATCTCTACGCAGTCACTGGCACTTTCAATTCAATCAGTGAAATGCTTGTGGTTAAAACAATTTCAATGGAATTCATAATAGACAATCCGACAACAACAAATCTGCGGTCATAAAGGCCGGCCAGGGGATTCTCTCTAGGTGCTCGGATTTTTATACCCTCGAATTTTATTGGCCACGCCGCGTTGAATGATTTCCTCTGTGTGTGCGAGAGCGTTGTGGCTGTTGTTTTCTTAAGCGATTCGATTGGGATTTGATTCGATGTAGATTTTGATGGTCGGTATTTGTTTTTGGCATGTTTAAAGGTAATACGGCGGCTGATTGATGTTTATTCCTCTTTTTCTATTTTTTCGAAAGCATTCCGCGGCGGAAATGGCTTTCAACCCAGTTTTGAGCTCAGGCCCAACCCAACCAAACCCCATTAGGTATTGTTTATTTATTGCAGGCAAATCAATTTTTGCGCCTTGCGATCAAGTTTTTTTTTACTTTTTTATTAATGCCCGATATTTACATACCAGGGGAATGATCCCGGCGAATAGCCTACATTATCAACGGAAATAGCTGTTGCTTCGTTTTCTTAAGGGGTTGAATATGCAGAGAAAGACATAAAGTTGAGTGTAGGGAGCTCTTGAGGGAAGGTTTCTACAAGGGAAGGCTGGCGGTGAAAATGGCAGCAGCTGCTGTCGAGCAGCAACTTTGTTGTTACTAAACATGTCGGACAATTAACAATTAAGACGCCCGAATTTAGTCCTTGAACAAGGGAAGATGGGAAACTAGGGTTGATACAATTCCCCTTCTTTTTATGGCATTTGTGGTTGAAGTTAATGTTCGGACCCAAAGCCATTTTGACACTGTCCTGATGTGTTATCTAATCTTCTGTTTTGTAAACGCCTATCGAGGGCTGCAACTATCATTGGTATAAATATAGGATTTTTTTCAAGGAGTTAATCTTATTTATTTATTTATTTCACAAATTAAATCTAGTATACAATACCAAACCTAATGAATTTTTATGAGTACTAGCTAGTGGGGCCTTCGACTCGAAATTTGTATGTTTTAATTTATATAATTAAATGAGCTAGTTTGACAAATTTGTTAATATTTAAAATATATTCAGAAGAGGGGTTTTTTAAAAAATCTGTTGTTCGATGTCTACCAAATGTTAATCTAATTTTTACGTATAATTTAGGCAATTAAAATGAGTTAGAATACATTTCTACTTCATGCTTTCGGTAGCGAGTTCTTGGTTTAATTTATTGTATTTTTTTCTGTTAAAACAAATGTATTCATTTTAGATCTTATAACATTTTAAAATAATATGTAATCATATAAACCTTACATACAACTTGCTTTTAGTTACTTAATTAAATATTTCCCATTGATTTTCTTGATTTAACTTATCCTATAATCAAACACCGTTATCTAAGCTAAAATCGATTCATTAACCAGTTTAATCTGACCCCAGTTGCCATCAATAGGCATTCCTGGCCACAGATTGGCCATGTAAGTTGGCCACGCCTCTAATTAAAAGCCCTGGCAAGCCTTCACTTGGCCAAAAAGTGGTCAGGCCTGGTGGTGGGTGTGTTTTAGACCGTTTGTTGCGCTTTATTAATTAAAAAACAAGAAAAACTCCACTCGGGGCTGGACCAATTCGGAGCCTGGTTAATGTCTTACCCCTCACATGGAGTTTGAGGCCAAAACTGGAATTACGACTCGCACCCACACCTCAACGTCCACCAAACAATGTCATCAGCATAACTAATCATTGTGACAGCCGGCACAGAGAGAGAGATGCCGGGTGACACCGAACCACAAGGGGACATTTAACACAATGATTCCAAGGAGCTGCTCCTGTTGTCTGGAAAAGTAAGCATAACTTATGCCTCCTGGCAGCGTTGCTAATTGAGACACAAACAAAATGACGCATTTTTTCCTTGCATAAATAGATCGACTCTGGGTGTGCTTCTATAGAAAAGGAAGGGTACACTGTACAAAATACAAGGATTCTTGTATTTATGAAAAGAAAACTTAACTTAAATTGGATTTGATCAAGCGCAGATATATGTATAAAATAAATGTTTATGTAAATAATATTTCCTTCTTTCTGAAGGTAAGTGATTAAACAAATGTTAATTTTATTATTTACTTATTACTACATTTTGGAAGTATTTATAAAACCTTACAACCTGACATCCTTGTACTTTAAGACAAGGGTAGCCCACAGCCCTGACTCACGAGTCAGCAAGTATCTCTGCACGGCCTCTGCCGTCACACGTAAAGTATGAAATGTAACTTTGTGGCTAACTCAAGCCTTTTTAAAGAGCTTTTAATAATGATCTTTACAACAAATGTTAGCTTTTTTTTCTCATATCTAGCCACTTTTTTCTATATCTAACAAGTGAATGTATTATATTTAATTTACCTGATAATGTCACCTATTTGATTTTAGCTTCAACATTTCTCCCAGTGCACACGAGAAGCATGGCGTGCCTTATCGACTCTGAATCTGAAACGCAGACTTGGAGTGCTTGGCTAATGGTGTTGGCTGGTAATTAGGCAAATTAGCTGGACTCTACTGGCTACTGGGAGGCACATAAATTAACAGCAATTAATTAAATACTCGCTGCTTAATGCCGGATCACAACCCGCTCTTCCGCTCTATTGGAAAATGAGCGGCTTTAATATGGGCCGATGGTGCCGCAGGGAAACAATTCAATTAAAGCCAACTCCAAATCAATCAGCCGAGATCAGCGAGCAGTAATGGTAATCTCTCCAGGGATGCACCGAGCCACAAAAAGGGAACATCATAATAAAAGCCAGCCAACCAGGCAGAGATCGCAATCTCAAGAAAGTCGGACTGTGTCGAGCTGAGTGTGTGTGCTACCAAGATGCGTATCCCTTAGCTAATGCCCAGGGAGTAATCACCACAAGGTGCCTGCTGTTCACACGCTCTTCAAATGCCTGGCATCGCTTCGGACCCTTTGAAAGATGAGTATTTGAGTAGGTAGCCAGGCGGATTCCTATTTGGATCCACATCCAGAACCAGGCCAAAAGCATGACATGTGGAATGTGATTTGGGGCTGCCGACGGAAGACTCAATTAGAAGCCTGGACTTTCGGGGGCTTTCGGATTTATGACCACAAGGAATTTCACATTCTCAGGGTCTGGCTAAATACCTGCCAATAGCTTTACAAGTCTGCCGCCACCGCAGAATTATGACAAACCGGCCAGGGCTAGCGACAAAGGCGACCTTCGGGATGCAAAAGAGTTGCCGCCGGCTGAAGGAGTTTGGCTAAAAGCGCTAATTATGGCCAGAACGGAGAGCAGCAAAGAGCTGCAGCGGCAGCGGCAGACCACAAATTGCGTTGTCCAGAAGCTCGAACGCGTAATCAAAAACTAATTTTAATCCTGTTTGGGGGATCACTCCCGCTTCGCTTCAGCCTCAGTCTCGGCTTCACCCAAATCCCGGGCTCAGTCCCAAAATGAAAATGAAAACGAAATGGAGGAGGAGGAGGAGGTGCAGGAGACCCGATCGGATCAGAGATCTTTTTAGCGGTAGGTCCCAGTTAATTTATTCTAAATGGCTTTTTGAAATCCCCGAAACATCTCGAGAAATTTACTTATGACGTTGCCGGCGTCTTTCTCCCCTGTGAAAAAAAAAGAAACAAAAACTAAACCGCAGGACACACGGAAAAAAATTAATAGGATATTGTGAGATAAATATGTCATTAATAATAATTTGTTATCATTGTCTGAGGAATAAGAAAGATCAATATAAAATTATACAATTTATTATTAAAGTAAAAATTATCTTATTAAAGTACAAAATATACAAAATATATTAGATCTAACCCTTTCAGTAGAAAAGTGGTCGATTTTCTTGATTCAGGAAAGTGACAGAACGTTTTTTATTATCAGAATCTATTTGTTTCACCTTGAAGGTAAGTTAATTCTGTGCCATGGATATTCAATGGTCTCATATTTTTTTGTCAGTGCCTTAACTCTGTGATCTGAGATCCGAAACGATGATTCAGACCGGATCAAAGTCGATGGCGGTCCCTGCATATTTTTCTCACTTCGGCGTGTCTGCGTGTTGTTAGCAATGAAATTGATGAGTTCGAGCAGGTTATAAAACCCGATACCTTTTGGCTACCTTTGTTTGCTGCCTCTTTTATTATTACTATAACTGCCTCTGAGTTGTTTTTGTTGTTGGCCGGAGCCTACGAAAAGCTGAAATACAATAACACAAATTAATATAAGAAGATGAGACAAATTTAGCCGCCGACAAAGAGAGCTGGCTTCGAAGAGCTGGAACGCTGGATCGCAGGGGCGCAGCGCAGCTCTCAATAACGAGAAAGTTATAAATTTTGGTATTTTCTTTTCGGATATGGCTGGCGACTTGTCGACTGGTGGGGTCTCCACATTTTACTCCGAACTGCGATACAGTCATTGTTGGCTGCTTGTTTACACGCTCGTAATGCGCCCAATAACTTTTTGTATTTTGTTGTCATTTGTATGCCGCCCCAGAGATCTTTAAGGTCTGGAGATCTGGCTGGGGATTCAGGTAACCGAACACGTCGCTGTGGAGTTATTTTAAGCCGCAAAATATAAGTTATTCGGGAGCAACGATGGCTCCCATTGGTGGTTGTTGAAGTCTGTGAGGCACTTAATATATCAAAGAGATCAACATCCCCAACATTGTTTCATATTTCCCTGTCTCTTCTTTGGGTTTAAGCCTTAAAATCTTTTGTTTTTATCTCCATTATTGCTCTATAAAATCGAATTCCTGAACACTCTTGAAGGATCTAAAACGGACTTTCTCTCTCCCAAATTCTCTTTAATTGAATTTTTTTCTCATAAGTTCCGAGGCAAAGCGTCACTTTTCGGCGTAAAGTTTTCATGTTCATGTTGGCCCGCAGCTATTTTGATTGCGATATTACCATCTTGTAAACATTAATATGGCCAATAATTTCCGAGAGGTGCCCCGTCAATTTGCAGAGCCGCAAAAACATGTCAACGGTACCTGGGGGCAGTAATCAAATGTGCTGTCGAGTCGAGGGTTAATTTCTTCATACATGTTCCAAAAGCGATCGGAGGAGAGTCGGACGCTTTCTTTTGTAGGGGCCCTCGGGGTCTCGTACTCGCACTCTGGAGCATAAACATAAACAGGTAAACCAACAAACAGTTTGCGCACGATGTTCACTCACTTTATATGGACCCAAAAATTACACATGCACTGGAGAAAAAATTATACTTGGTTGGGATTAAGAATTACTTGTATATTCTTTAATTGAATGATTTTATCGTATTCTGAACTGATGGGGACTGCGGATAAATGAAATCTTAAGTAATTTAAATGTTTGAAATCTAAGAGATGGAGAATTATCTTATCTTATTATTAAATGATTGTTTAAATATTTAAACAGTATATACTTATACTTATAATTAGTTAATGCCATGGATACTACTTTATACCTTTTTCTAATTAGTTTGAATATTATACTAAATATGAAAATAAAACAGAGATTTTATTTGTGTTCCCTGTTATCATCTCACAACCACCTATATATTTCATCTATACAATTTTCAAGCTAATAAAGTAAGCCAATCAATGGGAGCATTTTTCTGGGTTTTCTCTTAGGCAGTTCAACGATTCATTAGCTCAAAGCCGGCGACTTTCACTTGTAATTGCTAGTGGAGGCCTCGGAGGACCCCTTGACTTTATATTTTGATTGATTTTAATGGCTGCCAAATCAATTGCAACTCCGACGCAGCGAAACAAAGCGCCGAAAACGTGGTCATCCTTAATTCAATAATGAATACGTAAGGCCCAGACGAGAATCGATGCCACAGCGGCCACACACCGATCCTCCTCTGTCCGATCTATCCATCCAAGCATCCATCCATGCAAGCATCCAAGCATCCATCGCTGGCCCCATCCTTAGCAGCATCCGCCACATGATTCACGATCGGAGCGTTCAGCATGCGCTACGCAAGAGCTTTCGATGGCCGGCGGAGTGGAGGACGCGTCGGCTCCGGAACAAAGCATCGGCTCCCTTTGATCAGCACATATAAAATACTATGGCCACGCCCTCTAAAAGGCAGATTAAACGAGATGGCGCTCGGGCAGTGGGCAAACGTATACTTAAACTTAACGTAACGTAAAGAGCAATGAAGTCAGTCAGTGTAAGAGTCGCTCGGACACGAAGAAGCAGACTGGCAGGCTGGGAAACGGGATCGGGGATCGGAAATCGGGGATCCGGAGGGAGATGGAGATGGTGGTGGCGGGTCTCCAGACGGCGACGGCGGCGATGTCTGCAAGAGCCATGTTTGGCCACCACCCCAGGCGCATGGGTACTGCAGTTCCAGACGACAGTGGGTCAAGACTTTAGGGCTTTATTATATGTTTTATTTTTAGTATATTGAAAAATGCTTAGGAGGCTGAAAATATGATTTAAAAAAATCTGTAAGGTATACACATATTTTCTTATTTATTTAAAGGTATTTTCTAATTTATTCTTTCTCTTTTTTTTTTGAGAGTAATAAAAACTGAGAAGGAAACTCTCCCTTGCACAATGGTATTTTAATTTAAGAACACTTTGTTAACCTATTTATTCTTTTTCCTTTTCCTACTTTTAAACAAAACATAATTGAAATATATTTTGTTATCGCTTAATGAGGCAAGTTCCCAAAGTTTCAAACTTTATGATGGACTATAAAGGACCTTGGACCACTGTGTGAGCTCGGGTTTGGTGTGTGCGAGACAATAAAAATTACGTAGCATTGCAATTTGGACGCTGAGCACCCGATGAAGCTGCTCCAGCCTCTTCCCTCTCGATATGCCCCGATTTGCTTTATGTTTGCATGCACTTTAAGCTCAACTGGCGATCTTTGGCGGCGGTTGTTAAGTGAAAATCTGGGCTTGCAATCGCTAACATCAGCTAACAATGGTCATCATCATTAAAATGCGATCAAAGAAGAGGCGGCGGCATCCTTGCTCTGATTGAGTGACCTTCCCTCCCTCCCCAACTCCAGATCGCTCGACTTCGATGTGGGCCAGAGTCGGCGGGATGAGTTAGCCGGCTTAATGTCTTTATAAGTAGCATGTATTCTATGTTAGTAGGGGATGGCCAAGAAATATGCGGTGTAATCAAAACCGTTTAAAAAACTACACACTAATTGAGTTAGAAGTTCGTTGGGGGCTTTGAACTGGCCGACGGATCAAAGGCGCCGCCGCTTTATTGGTGGCACAACAAAGAGCGTTGACAACGGCCTGTAAAGCCAACAATGCCCCAAGCAGCCACTAGATGAATGGGACGGATCCATCCCCGGATCTCCCCATACACAGTTCCCGCTGATGATGATGATGGCCCGGTGATTGGATCGGCGAGCAAGCCGCTAAACTTGCCCCAGAGACATTGTACGATAGTTTTGACAACTCAGCGAAACCAAGGCGGCAAACAAGAAGAAAAAAGCAGGCTTATTAATGAGCCCACACTAGCAAAAAAAGCCATAAAGAAATATTAATTTTGGTTATGAATAATCAATGAATAAAGAGAGGCTTACACTGGGAGTTAAGTAAGGGAATATTTATGGTATACTTTTTTCCCCAGTGTTCGCCTGGCCCAGGACTCGGCTAAGATATCGTTGATATTATGACAAGCTGTCATAAATTACAAATTAATGTAATGATGCCCAGAATGCCAGAATACAGAAGAGAGTTAGGAGTCGGAGCCGGAACCGAGCCAGGACCAGGGGCAATCTAACCCGCTGCAGGTAGCAGCCGGGTCGTGCAATCGATCGCTGCCTGGATCGCATCGGATCGTGAAGATCTCGATCTCGCTCTCGAACTCCGACTCCGACTCCGACTCCGACTCGGACTCGGACTCGGTCCGATGCTCATCGATTGCCTGTGGTTCTTCTGGATGTTCAGGTGCCGGCATTGCCACCGCATTGACTTGCCTACCTTACACCTCGCAGAGGCGAAGATCAAAGACGGCGGTGCCGACTTAATAACATAAATTAATCTTCTCATTGTTGGGCCCAGCGAGTGAAAAGGGAGAGCGGGAAGAGCGGGGCGCGTTAGAGGAAGCGGGATGCACATGCGTGCCAAAAATGATACAGTAACAACACGCTATGCTAATCCGTTCGGTTGCCTAACCAGGCTCTGTTAACGCACAATGCCAAAACGGCATTTAATTTGTTTTTAGCTCCGATTCGAGACTTCGACTTCCACTTCATTCATTATTTCGAGACGAGAGAGAGAGAGAGCGTTAGCGAGCAAAGATTTTGTTGCTCCTAAGCGGAGATCAAAGCTAACATGCCGCCGTCTGATACGACGAAAAGGAGACGGACTAGAGGAATACACTTGGAAAATAATCAATATAATAATGAATTTAGTTGGTATAAGAAAATATGAACTCTCAAAATTGTTTTGAAAGCTTGAATTCCTTGGGAAAAATACGAATACATTCAAGAAAAGGTTTTTTAGGGGATATAGAAATTTGTGTGGCTTTGAAATCAATTGAAGAGGCATCTAAAAGTAGGCAATACAATTTTTTTATATTTAAAAATTTATTGTATTGTAAAATTTTTTATTGTATATCTTCCTTTTTTTAAATATTTTTAATGGAATTTATAGTTGATATTTTCAACTCAATATGTTCTGCTGCCTGAAAGTATGCAATGATTTGAAGACAGGCTTTTATTGTCAGGTCTAGTAAAAACCTTATTTTGTTTATAAATTTCTGATGACATATTTAATTACTTTCAAACCCACACATTTCCTCCAAGGCAGTCGCATTTAATATTAATATATGTAAGTTCAGAAATAAAACCAATGTAACGTAAAAAAGAAGGCAATGATTCGAGGACCGGTTATTTTATGGTCTTTTTTTTTTTTGAGACTAAGAATATATTATATTTAAAAAAATCCTCATATTGAAATTATTTCTAAGAGGTTTTTTTTCGAGTATTCTCTTCGTTTTTTCTATATTAAAAAATGTTCTTAAACCTGAACAATTATTTTGTACAGTGTAAAATAACCCTGGCACAAACGTGGAAAATATACTGTGAACGGTTTTGATCGAACGACGGCAATGACGATGAAAATCAGCCAACAAGCATTTAGTATTTGAAATGAGCTGCCGAGCATGAGTGGAAAATGAAACGAGCGCAGCAAATTAGCTAATCAACGCCCATTAGTAGTAAGGTATTGGAATTTATGATAAATTTCCGTTAATGTTCAACCGGCCGTTTGGCAGATTGCGTCCTGAGCAGAGCCCACAACTTAGGAATAAGTTAATTTTCCAAAGGAGGAGGAGAAGGAGGAGGATACCCCTGATCTTCGATCCCTGCGATCTGGGGTCCCTTGGTGATAAAGCAGGCTTTTTATAACGCTGCCAAGGCACAGCAGGACGACAAACAAGTGCATCTCTCATCGCAGTGTGCGCCTCTGCGCTAATAATACATAATTTTCTTGTAAAACAACAAACTGCTGCGCATCGTTATCGTTATCGTTATCATTATGGTGGATTTTTATGTGCGCCTGCATGTTGGCCGGCCGTTTCTTAAAAAGGCGTTGGCACGGCGGCCCGCTTGCAATTCACAGTTGGCAATGGCCAGTTGCCGGTCGTCGCCGGTCGACAATATCGCCTAATTTATGTTTATCGATATAGCTGGCCAGATAAGCGGCTTTAAGCAGGAGCAGTGGGCCGCGCTCGTAGGTTTTGTTTTTAGTGAGCGCCATAAAATGAAAGTCCACAGCCGATTGCCGTTGGAGGAGGTGGAAAAATGTCACTTGGCTACCAGCTGAGCGGCACCTGAGTGCGATTCGAATTTAGATAGCATTGGCACCTTGGGCTCAGCTTTGAATAAGTTTTAATAGGTGTTGCAGACATCATTTGATAATATTTAATTACCATAATCAAGAGTGTAATTTATTTTGGAATTTGCGCAATAATAAAGTGTCAAAAGAGTGACTGAGATTAAAAGAAAAATATTTTAGACTATTTTCTCAGTTATTTTGAATGCCATTTAGTTTCTATAGTATAGGGAAGATTAGATAACCAAATTCTAAACTACTGACTTACTTTTTCAAGAACTAAAGCCTCAATCTTCTCTTTTCAAACTTTTAATTTCTATTCTACTTATTGATTTAAGATTATATAAAATTCGAAATGGTTTTATCTTTAACTTAATATTTCAGGCTGTTCTTTTAAACATTTTCATACTTCCAACACCAACGTAGCTCAAATGATCTTGTCTTAGATTTAATTCCACCAATTTTAAAACATTGCTAAGCCATTCGAATAACTCCAATTAAGTCAGAGCCATAATAAGTGCCAAGTCAGCTCAATATGCATATATTTTTCGCCTTCAATAACAGATTCTTGCATCCTCTATTGACTTGTCGGCAGAACTCGTTCTGTTTCATGACCGATCCAAGCCATTAGCCATAACAAGCGACCATTTGCATGGCGCTCTTGATGTGCGTTCGTGTTTCGAGGGCCATAAAAAATGTGTTGCATGTTGCACCAAAAAAAAAAAAAAAAAAAAAAAACTAGTTACGGTTATGTGTATAATTACTGCGACAGCATGTTGGCATGACAAATAAACTGCGAGAGAGACCATAAATTAAAGTATCAGAATGCGTGTGGGGTGTGGTGTGTGTGCTGAAGAATGGAGGAGAACGGGATTGGGACTCGGTAGGACGAGGACGGCTTAACGGCAATGGCCACCTGACGACAAGTCTGAGCCAATTGTTAAGCCGTTGATATATGCCTGATTTCTGAATGTGAGTGCGTGTTGGCCGTAGACTCAACTTTCGGGCTGTTGCGGTGTGGTGGGCGTGTCGCACTTTTCGCCTTCGTAATTGCAAGGCTCGTCGTATGACAAGCTAAATAAATTAACAATAAATAATTGTGCAAATACAAAACTGCAAAGATCATTGTCTACACTGGGCCAAACAAATGAGATATTTATTAAAAGTATTTTAAATCCTACATTTTTATCCAAGGTAGAAATTCTTTACTTAAATTATAATACTTGCCCGTGTAATGTTTATTTTTGTAGACTTATTTTTTAAACCCTATTAACATCTTCAAAGAAAAGTGTATAGTAGAGGCTGGAAACAATGCCAAGATTTATTTAATTATAGTTGGCGCACATGGACACACACACATTGGCTCAGTTATAACGCCAATTTACGCACAAATATGCACAGAGAAAAAAAAAATAAGAAAGACTAACGACAAGGCCGCAGGCGTCGCTCTCTGAATTTATTTAATTAAATCTACGCCCCGTTGGCAGCCAGTTGCCCCTTTCAGCTCCGATCTTGGCTTTTCTCCGTTTGGCCAAAATGTGAATAAATTCCACACTTTATGCATTGGCTCTGCGGCAGCCGCCGGCGCAGTTGCAGTTGTCTAATCGGCCATTACGCACAAAAAAACTAAAAATAATAAAATCCGATGACACTTTCTTTGGAGGTTACAAATGTGCCTGCCGCCCCGGGGGATCCACAGCGGTTCTTGGCAATTGAATTGACATAAAAATGCAGTCAGCTTGGCCATCTGGCCAGGATGGAAGCAGCTTTTAATGGGACACTTTTCGATAATAGTTCTAGTTATAACGAGGTGTATTGGGAAATATATTATTGCTTAAGCAATTAATTAATTAATTAATTAAATAAATAAATAAATATAAATATATTACATTAATAAGATTAATAAAACCCAGCTCCTTATCCAAATGTAGGGTATTCCTGGGCCTGTAGAGACCGCTTACTTAACTTATTCAGCTCGTGAGTCCCACACCTCGTTGCAAAAGGAGTATTTATGAAGAATTCATGTTATTTCCTACGTATTTCACTTCTGAACTCGCACAAGTCGATTCGATACAGTCATATGAATGGTTATCCCCCCATATTTTAGGTGCGTTTGTATCTGTAGAAACTTGTTACGTGGGCTGGCGCTTTTTTGGCCAAGACTGAAGGCTCGTGGCTGGCTGCAAATTGGGTCAACGATTGATCTCTTGCTACTGATCAGTATGCCCTTGTAAAGGGTATTTATTATATCAAAATTCTTGAATAAAGTTACAGAAAATATATTTAAGACATTATAGAATATCGAATATTAGAAGAAACCCCTACCCATTAAGGTCAAAAACTAAATCAGTTCCTATTTGCTTATGAGAAAATCAAGGGTATCCATATATGGAATGTCGAAGAAGAGGAGCAAACGAATTGTGGGCTCCTTTGTTAGCCAGCAGCTGCTGGTAGACTCCTGCCTCCGCAGCCTTAAGTGGCCTGGCCATTGTCGGAGACTCTCTTAACAACATCCACACCAGTAACTACAGTAACAACTACAACTGCAGACATGGCTGCGCTGACTGGCTGAACAAAGGCGCATAGTTAAGCATAATTTAATAGATACGCGGCTGGGGCTTTGGCAATCTCTTTATGGTTGACACTATTGTCTAGGCCAAGTTTGTACGCGGGGCTGTCATAAAGTGATGAATGCATTATTATTATTGTTATTGTGGCTGCCGTACGTTGTATAGTATTCGCTGGCAGTGCCTTTTGTTGAAAAGCGTTAATTGAGTGTTGCGAATGTGCAGCGGCAATTGAAATTGTTTATGACTTGCAGTTCGTAGCTGCGCAGCTCCACAGCTCCCATACCTCACGTTCAATAATGTAATGCAATTTGGGACTGCTAATGGAGGCCTCTATCCCCACTTGGCTAATCAGCTAATCAGCGGCAATATCAGACTAATATATTCTGGGCACCAAAGGATACCGCCGCGGCTCTGCTCCTTGACAAGACACTTTGGGCCTTCCATTTGGAAGCGGGGTAATTATGCTTTATTAAGATGCAATTTTCATTACGGGAATCCGAGCCACTTGAACCCAAGCCCTGGCTGGCTGCCACTTGACGGCGACGGGCATAGAGAATTTCGTTCGTTTCTTTCTTGTACTCGTATTTAGTGGTTTTTAATTGCCGTAATTAGCGAGAACTGGGAGCCGCGAGAGGCTGAAATTCAAGTGCATTCTGAAGTGACGTCTGGCGGCTCGATATATATTTCTCCTCCAGCGGATTCCCAGTTCCATCATGGCCGCCGAAAAGACGGAAGCAATTGATTCCCGAGACTGGGCCATAAAGATACGCCATAAATTAACACCAAACCGATTAATGAAAAGTGGCGATCCATATCGTGTGCACATGTTTTGTGTTCAGTAGATGATCCCGTCAGGATATTGGCACATTAAATTCAATTAACCAGGCCCCGATTTTGATGGATAATGGTGGGCCTCGAACTGGAACTGGATCTGTAACTGTAACTGGCACAGATCTCGCGCCCGGCATCTTAATGAGTCCGTTTTGCCTGATTGTCAGCCGGATTATTTGGTTGACGCCGTGCCATAAAAACTTTACGGCCATTTAAATGCCGACTTGTAATTTGTAAAGGTGTCGGCCGGCCGCGATCTCCGGCTAAGCGCTTCATTACGTCCAGTTTTGCATTTTAAATGATTCTACACAGGTGGAAAAAAAGGGCCTCCAGATTAAGTCGATATGTGCTGACCCGCTTAAGTTTTTTACTTTTTACTATAAAAGTGATGAAAACTTGAAGCTTTAAGGGGCAGTGGATTACTGATGGAGGGTTTGCGAGTTTAAAGAAAACACTTACAAGAAATTAGTAGGAAAATCTTTAAAGGTTTAATAAAATCCTTTCAAAAAACTCTTAGTTTAAAAGGATGTTTAATAATATTTTGGGTTACATGCCTTGAAATCTTAATGATTTAAGATAAATCAATGGAATAATGTTGAAGTTTACTAAAATATTGAAAAAACTATAAAATAATTATATTAAAAATTCAATTTTTCTGCTTACATCTTTTATTTATTCGTATGTTGTGACTGTTGAAGGCAACCCCTATTTGATCAGTTCTGCTCACTATCATAACACCTTAAACTCAACATTTAAATGGATTTGAACTTGAATGGCTGACTGGCTTGGCTGGCAGTCAATTAATTAATCGACAAAACTGCCGAAATTCCAAAGCTGTCAGCCCCGTAGACATGTCCGTGAAATGATAAACTCCCAAGCCCAGAAAACCGTCGGCCGATCCCCCAGTCTGGGCTGCCACTTGAGCAACCCTTGTGCACCTCCTTTATTTTGTATTTTTTATTCATTGTATTTTTTTGGTTGACTGTGTCTTCTATATATTCGTTATTTGCCCACTGGCCCCTGGCATTTATGCTTAACACTTTAATTGTGATTACAAGCTGCAATCAAACTGGCTGGCTGGGCACAAAATACACCAAAGGTTGGTGTCGAGCCGCTGAGTCTGAGCCTGAGTCTGAGTGACTAACTGACTGGCACTCGAGCCAACGGCGGTGGTTCCTCTTACTCTTAACTTGGCTTATGCATGTTTAAGCAGCAACTGCAGCAACACCTTTTGGCAACAACAACGCGCCATGTCGCTGGCTTTATTAAATTACTTGTCAAAAGTGCATACACGAGCTGGAGTTAAAGTTAAAGCCCAAGCCGCGCAAGTCCCAGGGAGCGGGGCGTTGCAATGTCGGCGGACATGAAACAGCCCCCGACAACTTTGGTTATATATATCTACACTAGTATTAATTTTTATATATTTTTTCGATGAGTATTTATTCAGCGAGATATGTAAATTAGATGGGCCAAAGATCAGCCATTTCCCAGGGTATCAAACTACAGCCTTACTTCGAATCAATTATTCTGTATATATATAGCGAAACATTTTCGGCGAGGGATGGATGTAGTTTTTTAACTTTTTCTATTATCAAAATAAATATGTTTAAAATGTTTTTTTTTCGGTGTAGTAAACCTCATCTGCATACTCGAATAACTTGGAACACAAGGCCTTTCGTTGGCATAACAAGACTTGTCATAACAATTCTGCAGTGCAAAAAGGGAAAAGCAATGCAAGTCCAAATGAAAATGAAAAGAAATGCAATGGAAATGGAAAAGAAAATCAATTAAGGCATTCATTTTCATTTTCGTTTCGTACAGTATTCCCCCCACACAGCTGTGCAGGCGGGGGATTAATTAATCTTGTCAACGATTGCAAGTCATTTGCCGTAGAAACAGCGGCAAGCATCTCGGATAGTCAAATTAATTTTCTTCACACTTTAATAAACGATTACACAAACATACACACCAGCTAGCCAGCACATGGGGTTGCTTCTGGTGTTTGATGAAGGTGTTAAATGCTTTGTTGACATTGCCACTGTGCCCTCAGTAGCTGCTATATAGTACTATATATACACACAGCATTGTCGGGAAGAGAGGAAGCATTTCGGGGGAAGCAAACATTTTTCACAGCTTCCTTCGATTTTAGCGTGAAGTTTGTCGTTCTCCGCCTTTATTGCGGTGATTGTTGGTGGTTGATTTTGATTCTTCAGACGCTGCGTTGCGTGTAAATAGCAACTTTAACACCAAAACATACACAAGGCGATCTAGGGCTTGTTTTTTGGTTTTAGATTTGTTATGCTTTTCATTCCGCTATAGTTTAGAATGAAGTTTAGAATGTGTTTAAATGCCGAACATCCCCTTTGATGTAAGGGGAAATGGCTTTCGGAAGGGGAAGGCGTGAAAATGACTTAAGACACTAATTAGAGTAAGTCAATCGTCGGGAAGGAACAGATTTTAGGCATTGAAATATATTGAGCAAATAAGTGAAGGCAATAAAATAATTAATAATGATTTCTAGAGAATAAGATTCCCACGAAACTATTATTGATTTAGGAAGACATTAAGACTTTTATTAAATAAATTCGATTTTTTTTTGCTTAATTTATAGAAAGAATGATTTGAGAAATAAACTAGCAATATGTAAATACTTTTAATTACTTTATTATTAAGATTAATTATTTGTAAGGGGAACTAGTAATTATTTAAGAAAGAGGATAAGGAAGTGTGAAGTTTATTTGCTTAATTTATAGAAATAATTAATTTGGAAAAAGCTAACAATATGTACATTATTATAATTACTTAAGCTTTTCTTATTATCTTTAAAAAATATATTTAAATATCTTTCTGGAATTACCATTAACCTAATTTATCCATTTTACTTGTGAAAAGTCCTTTCAATATCAATTATATATGCTCTCCCTTAGGCATTATCTTATCAAGATGGTTAACACTCTAAATTATAAAAGACTGACCTGAAAAGATTCGCTATGCCACAATTTTGAAACACCTTTTGAAGCAGTATGACGAGGCCTGTTATTTTACAATGTATCAAACGGTACGCGGAGCTCGTCAGAACTGAAGTGCAGACATCTCTTGATGGCCTGATATGGATATGGATCGGAGTCTGCACCTGTCCGGCGCAGCGAATGGCCGAGAAAAAAAAAAGAAGACACCTTGCCGATCGCTGACGCTGGAAGTGGAACCACCAACCGATGGATCAGGATACTTGGGGAGGAAGTCTGCATCTGGGTTCCATCATTCGCATTAATGTCGCCTCAGCCGTAGCTGTGAATAATTTCCCCATCCGCTTCGTTAGACACCGCTATATCCTCCGATGTCTCCTCGTTTGTTCGGCATCGCTGCTAATGACTTCAATGCCTTAATTTATGCTGCTTTTTCCACATTTATCATCAAAGACTTTGGGCTGCAGAGGCGAGCGTATAAATATGATTTGTCGCCGGGAATTATCATAGGTTCATTCCCTTTCCGTATTTAATTTCCAAATCTGGATTTAGCACTACTTATAATAATAATGTAAAGTAGGGTTTGTTTTCATCTTAATACCATTTTGGCTTAGTGTAGCCTGGCATCTCCCTGTCCCGAGCACAATAGGCAACACCTCTAGGATGGATAAACTGGTTTTCGCCAGGCCAGGCGCGGCGCCAACTGACCCATATAAATTGCAGTTGGAAAAGCCGCGAGGAAATGCGTGTTTTCCCTCGAAGCCCCCTCAACCCGTCCCATTCCCGGCAGCAGTAGTTCGGTGGGCTGTCTGTGAACGCATCAATCTCGCGCTCTGCACTGCACTTCCTGGCCAAGACCATGGACTGCAGTTAGCCATGGCCCCGCGGGGTCAGAGAGGTGTGTTTTTTGTGTTTCGGGGGGCATGGGCCAGGCAGAAAATGCGTTTTTAAATGGCTTTTTATGCGTGGCGCGGGCTTTTGATGTTCGACACATGCCGAAAATTCACAGCTCGGGCGGTCCCAGCTCCTCACTCGGAGCGGAGTGATTAATGTTTGGCAAAAACGCGAATGCGAATGCGAATGGCAGTGGGAATGGGCAGTGGGATTGCGAATGCGTTTTTAAGAACTTTGACAAGGTCCTGACTTGAATGCCGCATTCCTGTACCGTTTTCAGGGTACATTTGTTACACGGAAAGAAATAATGAAAATTAAAGAGCTTACTGTAATAAAAGCTTATTTTTTTAATCCCTTAAATATACAGTTTAGCAATAAAATTATATTATTTCCAATAACTTAAAGACATATTATAATTATATCAAAAAGATGATTTTCAAATTTCACTCAACTGCTTCCTATGCTTTCTCTAAAACTTAATTTATTTCTAATGTTTAATTTTAACGACAATTTCTGATAACTTTTCTCCTCCGTGTAGCCTTCCCTTTTAGCATTTGGCAACAGTTGGGCTCCCCCATATGGCCCTGATAGAGTTATTACCAAAATGTATCGCTCCTTGGCCCATTCTCGTTCTCACCTCTATCGCTCGGCGGCCTGTCTCGCTGTCTCCGGCCGGCTAATTCTCTCATTTGCTGTCTCTTGTGCAACTGTCGATGCTTGATTTTCGCTTGTCTTTATGATCGGCCTGCTGGCTTTGATCTTGACGCCGATTCAGTCCCCCCTCCGTCACCCGAATCGCGGGTAATGGGCAGAGAAGAAAAATGCAACTTGAGCTCAATTAGTGCTCATCAAAAGCGTGCAGGTAACACCTTCAGTGCGTTTCTTTCGCACACCTCAGCGCCGAGTATCTGCGTTTGTATCTGTATCTGTTCGTGGTGTATCTGTGCCTTTGAGATTGTATCTGTGCATCTGTGTATCTCCTGGCCAGGCGTCACTTGTTCTTGTTCTGACTTTGGCTCTAACCGGACGACGAGCCAAGGTATGCAATTTGCTCGAGGGGTGCCTTATGATGATGGACCACCCGAGTGCTTTTGGTATGGTACACGGACAGAAATAATATCTTTTTATATTTTTATTGGATATTTAATTAGAAAAGAATTTTATAATTAAGCTCGCTCTCTGATGGAAATTATAAATAATAATGAGAGCAATTTTAAAAGGTCAGAAATAGTAAAGTAAAGCAGAAATGGATACAGTTTTTTTTATAAGGTGTCGTCATAGAAAATTAGCTTCTCTTAGTATTTTCTTTTTATTTTTAAATAAAATACAAATACGAAAATTTATTTTCTCAACAACTCTTTCTAGTTTCATAAAGAACTTAAATTTTGTACATATATAAATGTTACTAATAAATCCATTTAAGAACAATTACAATTATTTTGAGTGCGGCATAGTTAAGGTGTGCGGTCCGAAAAGGGCTTCCGATAGTGAAAGCAAATCGGGCAGTTAACCATTTTTGAAAGCCGACCAACCACGCAAGTCTCCAATTTTGTTATTCCCCTGGGCTGGTATTAATGCTAATGCTTTATGGTTAGGCCGCACGCAAACTCATATTTCTCTGCCACTTTTACTACATGCTACTAGTGGCGAATTATAATTTTTAATAAAATATTTGAGGCGCAACCGTTAATTAGAGAATTTATGCCGAACAGCGTCGGCTTGTCAACTTGTTTCGGCTTCTCCGAAGGCAATTTCGCAATATTTCATGCATATTTTTACGCGACGCTAGAACAGTTTGGCGCCCGCGGACATTTTCTTGGTTTTATTGAGGCAAACGAGTCTCGCCTTACAGCATTTGATTAAATACATGCGAATATACGTTTTTTCTTTATTTATAGTATAGTATTTGCCGCTGTTTTTAGTGTCATTAACGAATATCGTTGAAACGATGTGCAGCTATTAATCATTTGGAATGAATTTTTGATTTACACTTTACTCTTTATGTTAGCTTTTTGCTTGATTTATGGTATGACTTTTATAAGGGAATTTCAGCTTTTCGTGGGAAGTATTTAAAATTAATGAAATGCAATTGCAATTCAAAGATTTTAGCAATTGCCTCAAGTTGCTTCCGAAGATATATATTGATTTTCTGGAATTTGAATCTATAGTATTAAAAGATTAACTTAGAATCTAGCACAACTTGCTGGCAATTATCCAAATACTTATGTGCTAAATTGTTTATGGACTTCACTGCACTTCCATTTGGTTTATCGGGGAACTAGATTTTTAGTACCCAACGATCTCGAGGCAAATATTTGAACAATTACTGGGCAAGTGGTCACTAATGCGAGAGATACAAATCTATCTAGCGCAGCAGATATATTTAATAGTAGAGAGGGGCCCAGATATTCAAGGCACGCCATTGAAAATGTCACGTTATTCGGAAAGCAGAACCTCAATTAGCCATTTACCCACCCACAGATATACATATTAATGGTGGTGGACCGGTTATGGATCGGCTGATTTGACGGGGATCCATTTGCATGGTAGTTAGCACACGACTCGCTCGGATTTCCAATTATAACTTATAATTTATGCCCAATTCGCCACTTATTTACATTCATATTCTTCGACTTTGCTCCCATTCGAAATTAAGTATACGTCTAGTTGAACTAATTAGTTTTCACTCGCCTCGCCTCGCACCCGGGAGAGTACATACTTTATATTACTTTGCCCCGACCCGCATGTTGTAAAATGTTTACACTGCTATCTGTCAAATCAACTGTCAACCCGAAGTGCCATCATCATTGTGGCCGCCATCCGCCATCCGCCATCCGCCGTTCGTATCTGTGTGAGTTTTCGGGGAGTTTGTGTGCCCCTCTTGGTGAGTCTGTGTTTGTGTATCTGTTTGTGGTGCGTTTGTGGTTCATGCTCCGTTGGGTCGCAGTCTTCAACTGCCATTGCGCCGCCGCCTTTTGTCAAGTGGGAAAAGTTTAGTAATTAAATTGTAATTAGGGATGCATCCGCCGCTACTTTGTGCCGTTTGTGCGTTCGCCGTGCGTCCAATAATGCGGCTGTCTGTGCCAATTGTCTTGGCGTTTCATCAAGCCAACATTTTAACAGCGGCAGCCCGTGCTGATCGCCCCTCGAATGGGGCTTTCTTAGGGCTCATTTTGCCTCCCTTTTGGTCCATTGCAATTATGGGTTTACCCTTTCCAAGGGGAGTCATGGGAATTGTGATCAAAAATATTTAATTTCGTAAGAAATGGTTTCTACAAAATGTTGGTATATAAAACCAAAGTTTTATATAAAACATGAATGAAAACATTTATAGAAAATGTGTTTACAAAGAGGGTGGGAATAAGTCTTTATTTAAAATAGTATATTTATTGGGAGTGAATTGAAGGGTTTTCACTAAGTGAATAAGAAATAATTTTAAAATATTTTAATTTGTGGCTATCGGCAATTGATTCCTGTTTGAATATTGAATCTATTTATAATTAATTAATTAAAAGGGAGTGCATTTTTGTTTTAAAGATGTGAAGACTGAAAACAGGCTGAAAGTATAACTCTTTTCATGCAGATAAGCTTCTAAATAATCAGTCCTGCGTCAGGCATTCCATGTTAGTTTTATTCAATTTTGAATATCTTTTTCCCTCTAAAGTGTACTCAATCTTCGGTGACAACAGGTCTCTCCTACTCGTAATTGACGACACCTAACGACAGGTTCATTGTTCAAATGGCTGCAACTTTTCAGCCATTTCCATTGTAATTATTTTGTATGTGGCTCTGCTCTGAGCTTTATCTGCTGGCAATCGTCATGAGCAGTGAGCAGTCGTCATGGGAGTTGTCCCTACTCCTAATTACCAGCCGGAAGTGCCTCATACTATATCCTTTCCTCAACTGGCCAACATTTCTCGAGTCAAGGGCAATGGCCAAAGGAAGGGCGATCGTCCCCCCACCGGATGCTGTCTTGGGAAAATACAATTTTCGCAAAGCCCGGCGCCCAGCTCTGCTCTGCTGCATCTGTGTGATAATCATAATCATCTCGGGCGGACTGACACTCAATGCCAGTAGCAGTTGATCAACCGATCAACTCGGCTGATGCTGATTAGATGGCTCTGTGGCAATGCGGTGGCTCCCGGAGTGGAGCACGAACCAATTGCCAATTGTACGTGCGCCGCGTAAATTCAATTTCAGTAGCAGATGAACAAAAGGCGCAGGCCATGCCTGGTCTGCTGATGGATTACTGGCTGATGCACTCGGGAAAAAATCTTGTATCTTCTTTGAAAACTTAATAATACTTTCTTTTTTGAATTTATGATAATAAGAAATCTTTCGTTTTGTCTAAGATATTTATGAAATGCATTTCAGGAGTTATTACCAAGATATATAAATGTATAATGAGTGTTGTGTCTATTTATAAAATATTTCATTGAAAAATTAGTAACTTTAGCGTAATATATTCCATAATAAGCAATGAAAGTGTTCTCATAAATAAAGGGGATATCTTGAATATATTTATTTAAACTGGTAAACTTCCCATATATTTGTTTCGAGTGTTGAATGAATCGGTTCGCGTCTGCGACTTAACGAGAAATCAACGCCGCTAAGCAAATTATGCCGAACGATACGCATGCGCCGGAGCCATCAGCCAGATCGCGAGCATCCAACATCCAGCATCCAGCGCCCAGTATCGCATCGCGTTTGGGTCTGGGAAAGGCAATCGCCCATCAAAGGCGATGCCGAGAGCGAGCTGAGCAGCCGGCCGGGGCCTGAAATTGATTTAGCCACCTCGGCCGGCCCGGCCCGACTGACCTCACTACTGTTTTTACGCCTTAAGCAGAATCTCATCAAGACGTAATGACAACAATTGATCAATCGCTGGACGGGCTAATGGTTATGATGGGTCTCGTTGGGAAATCAGTTTATATTAAAATGTAATTTGCTTGCGGTTGGCTTGTGGGGTGAAAAATGAGAGGGGCTGGAGAGGCTCGAGAGGTAGGTGCTCAGAGCTTGTAATTCACAATTATTATGATCGTGTAAGCGGGAAATAACCCAATTCAAGAATTATCTGCACATTATTCAGTACATATTTTAATAGCCGCTGATTGCTTTTAGAATTATTGTTGAAACAGCACTCAATGAGCTTTGTAATAAGTACTATAAATAGTTTATAATAACTCAGGTGAAATAAAAGCGAACAAATAATACAAAAATATAAAAATATTAAAGGGGAATTTATATAAGTCAGGGTTGGGCACTGAATGTCAAGCTGGGAGCCCAAAAAATAAATATTAACAACAAATCAAGAGGCAGACTCGTAATCTAAACCTTATCACCGACGATATGTAGGTTTTGTTTTCGTATTTCTGGCTTAAAGCTGGTTAAGCAAATTCCCTATTTTTTTACTCACCCTGCTCCTCGTCAAAGTTCTTGGTGGACAACTGGAATAGAGCATCGAGCGGGGTATCTCCCGGCGGTGGTCCACCTCCCGCGGCCGGCGCCTCCTCCGCCTTCTTGTGAACTCTTTCCCGATCTCCCTCCGGAGCTGGTGGCTTCTCCGCCTGGCCGGGACTGCAGCAATCGATGCTGCCGATGCTGCTGCTGCTACTGCTGGAACGCTGCGATCGCTCGGAGCTGCCCCCGTCCTCGGAGGCAATGATCAGCGCGGGATTCAGGTGGCTCATGTGGCGCAGCAGGTGCGCCGCCTGGGCCTGCGCATGGAAGTGCTCCTGCAGCTGGCGCTGGTAGTCCCAGGCCAGGCGCTGCTCGTAGCTGTGCAGCAGGGCGGGCGACAGGAAGGGATGCAGTGCAGCAGCAGCAGCAGGAGCAGGCGGTGCAGGAGCAGCAGTAGCTGTAGGAACAGGAGCCGCAACTCCCATCGGCGGAGCTGTATCCGACTCCTCATCCCTGCCACGTCCCAGGATATCGGCTATGGAAAAGCTCTTGATGCGAGCCGGCGATGACTTGGGCGCGGGACTCCTCAGAAGCCTCAAGCGCTTCATGCTCAAGGATCTCATCATCATGGGCGGCGGACTGGGCGAGCCCACCGAGATCTCGGACTCCGCGGGACTGGGCGTTCGCTGCGGCATCTTCAGGCGGCTCTGGCCTCCGGCTCCTAGCGCATCCTTAAGAGCCACGTTCCTGGGAGAAGCGATTAAAAACGCGTCGGCAAAACGCGCGGCAGCCACACGGAAAACGTCGGCACAACGTGCAACACAAACACCAACAACGAAAATGGCTCGTGGCCGAAATTCGCTGCCATTCGCCGCTCTCTCTGCCACTCTCTCGCTGGGGCTCTCTGGCGCTGCCTCTCCCGACCGGTTTGGGGGCCCCTAACTGGTTTCGGTGACGTCACTAGTCGCGCAGCTGCGCAGCTTGTCTAATTGGAAATGCCGCCTCGCTCTGACAAAGAGGTGTGGCGGCCAGAGAGAAAGACAGCGAGCGAGCAACGGCTGCGGACCAATGGCAGTTGGCCAATACCTTTGAGGCCCCCTCCCCAACCCCCTTGCAGTCGCTGTCAACGTGTGCGAACGTCATCAATTTGTACAATTTGACATGCGCTCTTGCTCACCACCCCTGACTCTCTCTCTCTGTCTAACTCTCGCTGGTCTCTCTCGTGTTTCCAGGCGGCTGACTGCGTTAATTATCGTAATTGTTGACTCTCTCCGGCTGCTTCGCAGCTCTCTTTTGGCCCACTCAATTGTCATCAATAATGATGTCTCGTTGTACCGTTGTTGGCTCCTCATCTATTTTCCAATGAATTCGACTTTTCGAGACCTCTCAGCACTGGCAGAAAAGAGGGAATGGGTCCCAGAATGAGGCAGCAGTGTTCTAGTTTTAATTTACTATCGAGTTTTTGGATTTTTTGTTATACCCGGTACCCATAGGGTACAAGGGTATTATAAGTTAGTGCCAACCGAGAATGTATGTAACAGGCAGAAGGAGAAATCTCCGACCCTATAAAGTATATGTATTCTTGATCAGCGTCACCAGCCGAGTCGATTTAGCCATGTCCGTCAGTCCGTCTGTCTGTCCGTGTGAAACAACAGATCTCAGAGACTATAAGAGCTAGAGTTACCAAATTTAGGGACAACATTGGAATCTGTTGCACGCAGATCAAGTTTGTTTTAAAATTTGGCCACGCCCACTTCCGCCCCTGAAAATCATAAAAACGTTATATTAGCTATATGCGTGATTTTCGGTTAAAAGTTAATAGATACAATAAATTAATAAAATAGAGACGGACGTTTCCTGAAAACTTCAATAAAATCGGATTATAAACATGGGAGATATTAGCAATAAGGTTTGAATTTTAACACACCGCCCTAAGGCACTGCTGTTGCAAGCTGTAGCCGACAGGTGGCGCATTCGAGCCTTGGCCGTGCGATATAATGGCACCAATGTATGTATATACAATGAATGTATGTACCATTTTAATTTGCCTTTTAGTGTGAAGCAAACGTTTAGGTACCGGGTATCTCACAGTCGAGCACAGTCGACTGTAGCTTTCTTACTTGTTTAAATTTGATTGTGTTATATAAAGATAGTGAAAGAAATCCCTCCTCAAGACGTTCAACATTAAGCATAATAAAAGTTGTTGCATAAAGTGCATCTGTAATTCCCAAGTACGGATTAGGTGACACGCTAGTACAGAAAACCGCGGAAATTTTGGAGACCAATCACCTGTACATAATTATAAGTATATTTGTACTTTTATCTTTAGGAAAATGAACTTTAAATAAATTAAATTAAATTAAATTAGTTGTGAAGAGATCGAATTTTATAGATTTGCAGGCTTTGCTGCTTGTTTCGGACAAAATATATATTATTAACATAAAATATTTATACAACATCAACTCTGACCTCGTGTTTACCAACCCAAAAGCATATAAACTACATATAAACTACATATTACATATATAATAATTATTTCATCTTTGAATTTAAATACATTAACTAATTAATTTTATATTTAAGCTAAAACTATGTTTAAACTTCATTAATGAAAATTTAAAGCCAATATTTTTGTAATAGGTGATTTTCTTAGTGCTTTCTCTTGGCACACATTCGTTTGTCTTGCCATTTCCACCATTTCCCACTCTCTAAATTACCTCAATGCATTTCCAAATTGATTGCAACTCTGGTCCGCTTGTTGTATCACGTATCCGCCCTGTATGCGCCACGCCGTGCCGCGCCGCGCTTCGTTTGTTTGTCAGTGTCAGCTTTTTATTCAATTTCGCTCCGCTGTTTGTCCTGGTTTTCTTTTTATTTCTCGCTTTTTTCCTAGCATTTTGCATGCAAATGTCTATTTAACTGCAATGCGCCCTTTGCTGGCGGGAATGTGAGTGAGGAGGAGCCCCGGCTAAGTGAAATGATGTAACTGCTGGGCCGTAATCGATAATAGGGTCCGTTGCTCTCTAAAAAAAAGGGTATAATTTGTTTTATATAAATAATGTTCGTAATACAAGAATATAAAATAAATCTTAGCTAAAACTGAATAAAGGATATATTTATTTATTACTACTACTAGCGTAGATAATGTAAACAAAATGTTTAACTTAGCTTTAAATCTCTATAGAAATCTGTTGAAAGGGTATTACTAGTACGGGTGTTTCTTCGGCTGTCCCCTGCCAAAGCTGTTGGCATTTGCATGAGAACCCCTTGGCATTCCCCTCCCTTTTGGTTGCAAGATGGCCGCGTTGTTTGATTAATGCCTGCACTTGACTGACTTGACGGACGCGAATGTGCCTCGATGTTGCTTTTTTGCGCCTTTCGTTTCAGGGAAATTGGCCTCCCTTTAGAGGCGCTCGCTATCGCTATCGTTGCGATCGCATTCGTATTTAAAATCAATTATGAAATGACTCTTAATTGGGCGCCTCAATCGGACGCGACACGCCCTGTCAATCACAATTAGCCATCGCCCCTAGGAAACCCCTTGGACCCGCAAACCGACACAGACACTCTTATTCACAGAGACCCTCAAACGATTCGGCACGCCTCTAATTCTGCAAATTCATAAGCCAAATGTATCGGCTCTGTATCCTTTCATCAGCCGGGGCCAGGCAAGATGGCGATCGGATCGCCGCTGTTCATTAAAACCTCATAAATAGCTAAAGTGTTTATTGTCGCATCTGGCAAGCCCAAATCCCCGGAGAGGGCTCTTCCACCACGCTCCTCGAACTCGTATTTTGTATACACATTCAGTGCGGGGTGCAGGAGCAGGAGCAGGAGCTGGAGTCAGTTGGTAATAAAGTCATTGCTGTGTGTTGTGTCAAATTTGTCACGCCCCTTCGGCGGGCTCGAAACTGGCTGCTGGCAATGCATTAATGTCGCCTTTTGTCTCGTCGAGTTCCTCTGCCTGTGACGATGATGAAGTTGTGCCAGCCAGTTGTCAACAATCAACGCTCCCAAAAACTGAGCCCAACTGCATGCCAATTAAAGCCAGCTCGCAGCTATCCGATCCTCAACTTCAACCTCAACCTTTCAGCTGCACCCCGAAAAACTGAATTCTGTGACGAATGCGCTTATGACTGCAGGCTGCGATGGGCAAAAGCGATCCTCGCCTTATCATCGAATAATCTTCGACACTTCGGACAGCTGTCAGCGTTTTGCCAACTCATTATGCAGATTTCGACCACAAATGCGACACGAAAATGTCGAAAACAATTTACTGAACGCAAAGAACAGAAATTGTCAATGCGGATCGGATGCGTCTATTAAGACGGGAGATCGTTCAAACATAAGTAGTCCGGTCAAGCCGCAAGGCAACACTGTTAGAAATAAAATAAATATCCTTGGAGGATATTATAATTTGCAGCATAAAAATCTAGGCATGTTTATCTGATTGCCTGTAAGTTTGCTCCAAAAGAAATATATAGATATAAGCAAAATTCAGCAAAAGATACATTTAATGTTCCCGATTTAGGTTAAATGCGTTTCCTTTGTCCTGTTTAATTTATTTTTTCGATGTGCAGACACAATGGAAACATGGAATGACACCAAGCAGCCGAATTTCGAGCTACCGCATACAAATTATGGTCTCGAATGAAATACCCCAGCGTTTATCCACAAGATACACACACTCAAAAAGTGCCGCGCCCTGCGGCAAGATACAGAATGGACCTCAAGATTGGAGCAGTGGCAATTTGTATATCTTTGTGATAAATCAAAACATTATCAATAATAAAATCGGTAGCCGTTTGCCACTTGGAAGCGTTTGGGGCGAAATTTGTCGGCTTTTTGTTGTGGTCAGAAAACCAAAAGACCGAAAGGCCGAAACCCGAAACCCGAATACCGATCACCGAATAACGAATAACGAAACTCCCAAAAGCATTTTCTGAGTGCTAGTGCTCGTGTGTAATTTGTATGCTAATTCAGCATCGAGTTGAATGTCTGATGAAGCTTAATGTCAGCCAAAGGTAGAGTGTGGTTGGGGGAAGAGATCCAACTAAAGTGACATCCATTAACACTTTTCTCGGTGGCTTGTAGGAGCTGTGAATCTTTTGATTTCCCAAATTTCTGTCCACTGCCTTATCGATGATATAGCGGTACAGCCGCGGCTGGCGTCAACCCATTGCCATCAAACGAATTAAGTGGACAACAACAACCGTCTTTGTCCGCGAACGTGTCCGGCGAATTCCCTGAACCTGCTGCTGGAGGCGCCTACGTGTGTGTTCTCCGCCAGTTGAGGCTAAGTGGCTGATTGTGATGGCCCTCGGGATCGATCGCCGATCAGTGATGGGAATGTGATGGGACTCTCTGGCGGCGGCTCTGCGCGTGTGATCTTATCGTGATATAAATTAGCCGCTACCAGATTGAGGAATTACCATATCTGGTCCTAATGCAACTGGAAGATTTGGGTTTTGAATATTTTTTTTTGGGATATTAGAATAGTGTAAGAGGGATTTTTCAGCCCCTAAAAGAATATATTTATCTGTGCAAAAAAATATTAAATATTTAATATTTAAAACAATACCTGTTATTTCTTATTCAAACTCTTTGTTTAATGAAAACAATAAAATTAATGGTTTTCTGTTCTTTTTTCTCGGTGGCCCTTCAGCTTGTTTTGGGTAATGTTGCTTTTCATAATTTACAACTTCATTAACGCCTGTAAGGGGTATCCGCCACGAATCATAAACCTTCATTCATGAATCGGAAAATATGTATAGTATTTCTCTCCCCTTTTTTATGTATTTTTTTGATTCTTTGATCGAAATATGCCGCATCACGATCAAGGTGCTGGGGATGAATGAATCAGATTCAGAAACAGAAATCAGAGACGAGGAAGCGCAGTAAACAGAAACAAATTGCTATCAGTTGGTACTCAGTCGGTCGCAGTTCTCCCCTTTTGTGCTGCATCATTTCCATGCGGCCAAGGCTTTATCCTGGCCCGGCCCGAGGTGTCGGCTGTAAGCTAATTGGAAGCGTGTTCAAAGGTGCCGCCAACAAATTAAGTATGAGTTACCAATTTAGCTTTTATATCTCTATCGCACACGCACACATGCCCAACCAGCCGCACATAGATACGCGCGGCAGGAAGAGAGATGCGGATGTTATGGGCCTCTTGGGGGGGCAAAAAGCCACAGAGAGAGAGAGAGAGTGAGCCGGCTTCTGCTCCAAACTGGTTTCGGAGCCTCTCGCAGCTAAGTTGTAATTTCAGTCCTTTGATTGCATTTGTGTGCCAAGCTGAATTGTTTACATTTATCATAATCAGCACTCGAGTCGTTTGTAACCGCCGCGAGGGCCACATTTCATCTTTTGGCAACGCGGCGCCAGTTAAACTGGAAGTCCAAGTCCCAGTCCCAGTCCCACTTGTGGCACTCCGTCCGCATCCCTGAGATGCATCTGCATCCGAGACTGGCACTTGATGTAGGTCGCCCCGACTGTGAGAGCGGCAAGCACTTGATCACCTGACAGGGGAAACGTTGAGTAATTGCTGACAATATGGCTGAGCAGGGCAGGCAACACATTTAGTTAAGAATCAGGCAGCCGAAAAAGGAAGAACTTGGGGTCCCGGTCCCTAAAAGCAAATGTTTACAAACTTTTTGTGGCTGCTCTGACGTTATTATTATCATAAACAATCCAGAAAGAGCCTAATCCTTGGGAGGGGGATCTTAAATTTATTTATATAATTTATCTAAAATTAAAGGGAATCAATAAATAGAACATTGCTAAATAGTTCTCAAAAAAAAAAAAACATTTAAAAATTAAAAAGCATTTATGGTCACCAAGTTTGAGTGGCTCCTACACAACAAAACAAAAACTACCCTTAATGACACGAGTCTGTAATTTAGGGAATTCTTCGTAAGTTCGGCTCTGGCACAAGTACTCATTGTATTATGTTAATGTAAGCTTTCGTGCAGAGATCACTTTGGCATCACAAAAGGGAAAAGGCTCTTGGAGCCGACAAAACTGCTACGTGCCCATCACTGGTTTAAAACTAATAAAGCCGAAAAGTATGAGTTTCAGGTACTTTTATATTAAACTTAACAACTTAGTTCCCATCTATTTTTGGTAAGAAAATATAATATCTAAGGACCATTAAATAAATCATTAGGTTCACAAACAGTTAAGTTCATTTTTGATACGGGTATGACATTGTATATTATTATTTTTTTTAACTGTGTCATAGCCGTATACAAAAGTGAACATTAAAAGATAGACTTAAAGATACAGATAAACTCGGCTGTTATTGCTGTAAAAAAATAGATGAATAAGGAAAGCTTTCATCTTCCTTCCTTTCAATACTCCCTATATTACCCAATTTTTGTTGTTTCAAAAGTAAACTATTTATTCTATTAAGGGGTCGACGAGTTCCCAACTTGCTTACAACAGAGCAATCAAGGCAACAGCGACTTTACTCACATCTGGCCTCATTAGGCCCGCTTAAAAGGCTCATGAGGCACTTCCACTCATCGTGCGGTAGGTTCATTAGTCATTTTTAGTTGATTCTATTAATGGGTTTCGACATTTACGCATTTCTGTTTGCCTTTTCACGGAAGTGCTGAGAGATTTTCCCATAATTAGAGCCGGCGCACACAGTTTACCTCGATTTGCCGGCGAATTTTCTCAGCTACTAAACCCAAGTGGTACCGGTAATGGCTCCCCTAATCGGTACTACAACTCAATTTCAATTAAATGCTGTGCGTTCGGTGATACTACTTTCCCCGGACTACTTTCCAAGCTCACTAATAACACCCAGGGCCCCAGATGGAGGTTTTTGTGGGCACTAAAAGTTTCTTTATCGCGGCGCATGCGTTGCATTGTCACACATTTGGAAATGAAAATAAATTGGCTTTAACTGAGCCTCGGATCTGGATCGTCGTCGATATGCATCTCATCCATATGCACGAGGCTTTTCCCGTCTAGTTTACGAACTGTGAGAGATCGAGAGTTCGGACGGAGCGGACCAGTTGGTCGGATCGGTATCGGGCATCATTAGCAGCGGAATTGATAGCTTGATTATTCAAATGATTAACAAACGATCGGCTGCTGGCCAAGTTCGTCGGGTTGGCTTGAGAGAGGGTCTCGCAGCGAGATCGAGATTGATGGAGCACTTCAGTTGCGGAGAGCTCGCAGGTCATCTTCTCGGCTTCCCAGCCTCGCAGCCTCTCAACTTCTCAGCTTCTCAGCTTTGGAGTTCGGGAGTGAAAAATGTGTGAGCCGCTGGCGACGATGGGCCACCTTTGAACTTTGCCGCGAACGGTAGCCAGAAAGCAGCCGGCTTCCAGTTGGAAATTTATGAAAATGATCATCGCTTCGAAAATTAATAAATATCGAAATAATTTCGAGTGAATTTCGTATGCAAATTGGCGCCGTGCACAAATCTGCAAAGCGAGTCACAGCAACGCTCGGCTTTAGACACTTGGGTTTTGTTTGATTGTTGTTTTTGCGCTCTGGACTTTTTGCCCCAACTCGTTTTCGTTCGTGGCAAGTGATTAAATTAATAATTAATTAGTTTGAATTTATGAATAACGGTTGTAAATAATCATTAATAAAAATTAAAAAAGATTTCTTTTATTTTAAGACTGCGCCACTCAGCATCAGCATCAGCATCAGCTTCAGCTTCAACAAAATACGTAGCAACATCATTAAGATCGATCGAAGCAAAATATTCAAATTCGAGTTCGTATAGATACACAAATTTTTGAATTGAACTCACCGACCGACACAAGCCGAGTGGAAGCTCTGCTCTCGACTCCGAGCATTGTTTGCTTAAATATGCTTAAATTTATTGACCAGAATTTGCGGTCTTTTGTATTTCCCTTTGTTTGCCTCAAATTATTAATTGGAGTGAAACAGATTTAGATTTTGAACGCTAATTGGTTGGGGAATTAAACAATGACACAATTCAAATTTGTTCAGATGAGAAGGGAATGAAGCCAAAGTAAAATCGAGAACTTAAGAGCTCGAATTTTGGTATAATTTAATTAATAAAGGTGTATTAAAAATATAATGAATAATGCTTTGACTATCTCAGCTTTAATTCGCAAAATGTTATATATACAATTTTATAGAGAAATAAAGTTTTATATAAAACAATACAAATTGTTCAAAAAGATAATAATTAAAGTCCTTAGCTAAGAAGATGTTTGTGCAAATTTCTGATATGTCCAACTTTATATTTTTCTGTATTTTCTGGACTTTTTAAAAGTATGCACACCTCTTAATTAATACAGAACCTTTTACTTTTAACAATGTAACCATCCGATTTGGTAGATTTACAATATAAAAGAGCATTTTTCCTCTTATTACCGGTTGATTTCTATACCACAGTGCACTTTAATTTTGCTTAAAAATGTGTAAGTCATTAATAGAGCCATTCGGCACTCTAAAATATAGAATGCTTAATTTTGATTTATTAAAATTGATCAGCATCACCAAGATTGACAGGACTCTCCGACAATCTGGACTTTTGTATTCTTCTCTGCGACATTTACTCAGAGCTCTTATTAAGCTTAAATAATATCGACTGAAAACCTTTTGAGTTATCGAATGTATTAATATATTATTCTTAGGAAGTATTTACGAATTCAATAAGTACTATAAGCTTTAGCAAACATATAAGGCCAACTTTACTCGCCCAAATTAAATTCTGTTAACTGGAAAAACCCCCAACCATATTCTCTCACTGATTATTAAATATAAAAATGCAAAGCACTAATAATCGGTGCCAATTTAAAATCATTTAAAATTGTGTCTAAAAGTATGCTGCAATTTAACTCATTACGCATTTTTTCTTTAATATTTTAATTTTTCTGAATAAATTTCAAAATCTCTTTGTGAAAATATTTGGTGGCTCTGAAAAGAGCCGATTTAGGATGATTCGAATCGTTGTGATCCGGGCTTCGATGCCGGATTCTAGTTCTGGCTGGTTCCATTTCCACTTCCGTTTCCGTTTCCGGCTGTGATTGTTCTGGCTTGTTCACTGGCCCACACAAGGGCCTTGGTCCTGGCTGAGTTTCTGGATTTATCTCCAATCGGGGCTGGCTTAGAGTGTTGCCTTTGCCCCCCATGTCCTGGCCTCGGACACCGCTTGGTGTGGGGGTGTCCTGGCACTTCCTTTGGCCGTCCAGTGCTCGGGGAAATCCGTTGGGGGATAGCAGCGCTCCCAACTCCCGCGGCACTCGACTCAAAATTAAACAAAATACTCGTCTCCTCATTGCTCACTTTCTGTACCAATCATTAGGTTGCCTTGGCGGTTCGGTGCGCACCTGGCCACGCCCTCATTTGGGCGGCGCTCCGCCCATGGGGCCAGATCCCGATACGGGGACCACCATGCCGGCAGCAGCGGCCGCAGCGGCCAGGCCCACCATATCGGCCTCGTGCATGGGTTTTTTCTTTAAAATGCTCAAGTCATTGACATTTTCCAAGAAGGACTTGTGAGCAGAGAAGACCTTCACGCTATCAAAATCCTTCTTCAGTTCCTCGATGTCGCGCTTCTGCTTGGCCCTGCGATTCTGGAACCAGGTGATCACCTGGGCATTGGACAGGCCCAGGGAGGCGGCGATCTCGTCGCGATCCGCTGGCGACAGGTACTTCTGGTAGAGGAAGCGCTTCTCCAGCTCAAAGATCTGGTGATTGGTGAAGGCGGTGCGCGATTTGCGCTTCTTTTTCGGCTGCGGACGGTTCGAGAAGATGTCCAAGTGGGATTTATCTGGAAATAGGGAAGGGAAAGGAAGGTTTTTAAACATGTATATTAACTTTAATTTAACATAGTCAAATAATGAAATATAAACTCCCATTAGTACTCAAAATCCGCTTGGATTAAAGCTCTGAATTCCCAGATTCTTGGCATTCGCCGAACCGGTTGCTAACAAGCGGCTTTGCCTTTGGTTTTAATTGCCGGGCCAGGCCAGGCCGCGTGTTGATTCAAATGCCATGAATGATACTTTTGATGAATGCAATTGCAAACGCAGCTGCAGTTTCTCTGCTCTGAGCCGAGCTCCGACTTGAAGTCTATAATTTCGCGTTGATTGATTGCGCGAGTTGTGGGCGTTCATTGGGTTTGTGGCGGTCTAATGACGAGCTTTCTCGGGCCTTATGCAAGGCAGCCGGGCGGCGGCTCATTTGTCTCGTTTGCAGTGTGATTTATATTAATTATTGACACCTACAAATCAGTTTTAAGTGGCACCCCGCTTGATTAACGAGCCACTGACCCGTACTTAGAGCTTTGATTGTGTTTGCATAACGTTTCCTGGCTCGAAGCTCAGAGCCAGATGCGGTGGCAATCAAAGCGATGATCGCGGGACCATCAGCATAAATATTTGTATTTATTGAATATTGAATATTGATTGCTGAATATGGGCTAACCGGTCCAGCTTCACACCCATTCCGATTGCTTGTCAAACAAACTAGATCGACATTAAAAACTAATTAAATGCCCTCCAACCGAATGCAAACGAAGTCGAACGGAGCCGGAGTCCGGGCTAAGAGTGTGGGTATACCCGTTTTACATATATTCGAAATGCAAACGCATAATTTGGTCATTTGTTATCTCGAGCACGTTTTGTAACCCAAAACCCATTAGGCACTTGACTGCACGCCCTCTTTCTCCGGAGCCTTTCTCCCCTACGCTCTGCCCTCTGCCTTTTGTATTTGTTTTTTATCGGGAGACTCATTAAGTAATTTCCCCGACTTATCTATGAAGCGAAAGAGAAATGGGCAGGCCACTTGGGTATCCTTTTCTCCTCTCAGGTGTCCACTTACAGGGCATAAATCTGGTCCTTAGTTAGGAGGAGTTTTGTTGTGATGTCTGAGCAAGGGAAACCCGATCGATTTTCGAGGAACCAGCAACAGTTGGCCCCTGGGAGTTTTATGTTTTAATTTGGCGAGAATACTGGGAATTGCAATTGGGATTGGTTTGCAGCCAAGGCGACACAGCGTCTGGCCAGAAACCAGTTGGTAAATAACCACAAGAGTGAGCCTTCAAGGAATAGGTTACTTTGGAGGGTAATTATATCTGCACCAGAGTGTGAGAGATGCTAATGGGCACAGCTGCCTATCGCCGGGTCTCCTAAACTGCTGATAGACAAACGATGACACCGCCTCCCTAAGTTGAAACTTGGATGCGTCGTAAATATTTCGTCTGCGGCTTATACAATCCATGATAAACAGTAATATGTGTATATTTTGTCAACTCAATATCCCGCCGAAAAGATACAGATATTATACAACGGACGAGTGTCGTCGCTAATCGCCCGTTCAGTGTATTTTAAAACATGTTTACGACCGGAGGAGCCCCAGCTAGAGTTGGCCCCGGCCATTAGCTTTGAGTAGCAACAAATGGAAACGGCATGTTAATTGTTCGAAACTCGATTAGGTAATGCACCGCTTGGCTAATTGTGGCTAATCGCTGCAGAATCGACACGACTACACAGATATACTAAAGCGGGGACAGTTGGAGGTACTAACCATTAATTGCTCGGAGTTCGGGGAGTACTAGCACTAAAACGCCCACTAAATGAGCTTGGAAGAGCACTAGGGTTTCAGAGGGTATTCGGGGGGTAGCTTGACCTACCGCCGCTGCTGATTATATATCCAAAGTCTGAAAAGCAAAGTTCCCTTGTCTTATAATGTATCTCGATCAGTGGCAAGTGGCGCATGCTGCCAATTAATTAAAAGCGAAAATATTGAGTCGGTTTTTAAGGAAATTTACATAACAAAAGATCCAAAATTACGGAGGGAAAGAGAGGGGAATGAGACCATTTATTTCAATTAATCGAAATTCGAATTTGCTGATTGATAAATGGCAAAGCAGCATCATAATAAGCTGAATATTCAGATGCTGCTGCTCTTTCAATTCAAACAAATTGGAAGCTTTTATTCCAATTAAGAAATCGCGTAAATCCATTAAGGAAATTGAGACATTTGTCAAACGAAGTCCCAAAAGGGGTCTTGAGTTAATCAAAAGCTAATCCTAAACCCTTTCTTATTCCCAAAGAAACCCACTTTAGGATGCTTACCTTGCGACTCGTCAAAGTCCTTGGTGGTCATCTGGAACAGGGCATCCAGCGGTGTGCCATTGGCCTTGGCCTTGGCCACGGCAGCGGCATTGTTGGCACTCGCCGCTCCGGCTGCTCCTCCCTGCGAGGGACTCGCTGCACTGTTGGATCCACTGGCTCCTGCCTGCGCCGACGACTGGGGACTGTGGCTGTGCCGGGCAGCGGCCGCTGAAGCGGCAGCCACGGCGGCCGCCGAGTCCCGGGCAATCTCGGGCGAACAGCAGTCGCTGGCCGCCGAACTGGAGCGGTCCGAGCCGCTCTCCGAGGGAATGATGTCCATGCCCATGTGCCGCAGCAGCTGGGCCTGGGCGTTGAAGTGCTCCTGCAGCTGGCGATGGTAGTCCAGGGCCAGGCGCTGCTCGTAGTGCAGCAGGGCCGAGGGGATGAAGGGGCGGACGGGCATGGCCGGTCCCAGCAGGTGATCCCATGGCCGGACAATCTGTCCGCTGGGCAGCAGCATGGCAGCCGCCGCCGCCGGATGCACATCCAAGGGTTCCGTTCGCGGCTGCAAGAGTCCGCCGGAAGTGGCACCAGGACGGGTGGCGGGCGGGGCCAGGAGATTGGAGCTGGGCGGCGGCGAGACGGACTCCTCGCGCTGCTTCTCCGAGTGACCCAGTATGTCCGCAATGGAGAAGCTCTTGACGCCCTCGATGGCCGACTTGGTATTGGTATTGGTCTGTCCGGCGGACTGCGGCTCCGGAACGGCGGCCGGCGGACTGGGCGTGTGCTCCCTGGGCTCCGACGAGGACGAGGACATGCGCAGACGCTTCAGCGGCTGGAAGTAATCCTCCGGCAGACCGCCGACGGCACTCCGGCTGAGTCCGGCGGCTGCTGCAGCGGCGGCAGCGGCCGCAGCGGCTGCGGCGGCATGTTGCTGCATCAGCAGCTGCTGCTGCTGCAACAGATCAATGGTGCTGGCACGCGGATGGTGCAGCGGATGCGGATGCTGGTGCTGGTGCGGATGCGGATGCTGCGTGGGCAGCGGGCTGGGGGCTCCGCCCACGGAGATCTCGGATTCGGCGGGACTGGCCGGACGCATGGTTGGAGGGCAGAGCATTTAGCTTCGAAATATAGCACTTGGATGGATTCTCTGGGAGTTCTTCCTTCACACACTAAACTCGGTTTGTTCACTGAATTCTCGCTGAGATTTCTTTCGGTGATTAGTCAACACTAACTAAGGTATCATCGGCACGACGACTCAACGCTGGTCCAACGGTATAGGACCTTTCAACTCGACGCTTCGCAGTCAACTGTTCGAAACTAGATTGAAGATTGGTTTGCTAACTAGACACGTCGATATTTCTTCAGTTCTTTTGCTGCCGCCGCTGCTGCCTGCTGCTGCCTGCTGCTTGCTCTCTGCTCTGCCGCCGCCGCCGCCGCTCCCTCTCTACGTCTCTGTCTCACCCTCTCCCGCTCTCGCTCGCGCTCTCTCGTGTCTCGTTTGTCGGTGGTTAAACCCTCGGCCTCGGCAATCAAATCATAACTGCACAACGAGCTGCGTCGACGCTGGCGTCGCAGCCCCAGTCGCTTTCTCTCTTGCTCTCTTCAGAGAGCGCTAAAACCTGTTTCTTGCCAGAGCGAGAGCCAGCGATGCCTCTTGCCGCTTGCCATCTCGCTCTACGCAGCTCTTAGCACCAATCGGCTACAGCAACAAAAAATAGCAATGGTGGCGTATACGTAACGGTAATTATGGCGTTCATCATGCGCCCTGGTGTGCAAGCGAGATGGCGCTGGCGGGGCCTGAGAGCGAGATGGAGCAGGCGACGCTCCTCAGATTGTAACGAGACTGTATTTAGTATTTTTGGTCCGCAGCAAAGTTTTCACAACTTCAAATGACGTCGGCAGCGGCGCTGGCAGCGGCGGAATCAGCTCCCCCAAAGCACCTCCCCCTCACACAGTTAGCATTAATGACGATGACCCCCGAAGGCAGCCCGCGTTTAATTGTCAAGCGTTTGCAATTAATTTGCTGTAAGAAAAACGAACAATTAATTTGGGAGAAAAAAGGAAAAACAAAAAAGAAATAGCAAAACTAGGGAAGCTAGGGAGACCGTGGGTAAGGGAAATAAAAAATGCGCATAAATTTGCTGGCATTTGGAAATTAATTCGAGTCTGAGAATGAAAATGAAGCCAGTTTCGGTTGGTTGAGTTGGAGGAGAATATTCCCCATTTTTCACGGAATATTGGCTAGGTGCCACTATGCTTAATTGAAACTTATTGTTTGGATTACTTGTCGCATTCTCAGTTGTTAATTTAGTGTCATAATAAAGATATTGTTTTCGCATCGCATTTAAGGCCAATGGATTCGAGGGATGTGGCTACCCCCGACGGCTTTTGCACTGGATAAAAGTTCGCTGTAGGACATTATTAACTAACAAAAATCAAAGATAACTAATTGGATTTTAAAATTGTATTCTAATAATAAGTTTATTTGAACTTGTAACGTTAGAAAACTCAAATATTATGTAAATAACACACTTATTAATTTATTCCACTTTCCTTTAAATTAATCTATGAGTTTGAGCTTTTTTCTTTTATAATATGATATGAATTCTACTTTATTTTAATAAGGGAAAATTAATATGTTACTATATTTTGAATTTCATTTTTGTCGCAGTCTTGTCCCACATTTTCAATAAAAAATTACCACATATAAATAAATTCAAAGATATATTATTTTGCAAGTTGCTATTTATTATTAATGTTTATTATTTTGCTCTCCTCTAAGTCGAAGGAACAAACGTAATAACAAATTTATTTATTTATAGTTCTTTTTTTCGATTTCAGTATTTATGTGTAACAAATATTTATTTAACTTGAATTTTTGTTTTATAAAATTCACTATCTCCCTTAGGATTGATATGCTTAAAATCTGGAGTACATTAACCTTAAAAATCAGGCTATTTTATAACTATATCATTTTATGATCTCGGCAGTACATTTTGAACATTCCGAAATTATACATCCTATTGGAATCTTAAATACCGTACGGTTTTACCATTGATATTTTAAAGATAATCGATTTTGACAGTCATAATATATTAACTTTAAGATTCCGATTGAAGACTTTAAATTTTAATAAAATCGGATTACTAAATCTTCTAGTAACAAATTTATGATCTAATTTATTTGGATATAACATAAAAGGGTTATACATTTTAGCTTCTCGATAACTAAGCTCTTTGGAGCGATCGTGCCAATATATATAACTCTAAGGTATGTACTTCGTCTTCGAATTGCATTCCTTCCCATTTTCCCTAATTATAACTCGAGCTGTATGATCCCTGCCGCTGGGCTGATGTCAGCCAATTTACAATTGTCCACACGTTTTAGCCAACTTGCAGGCAAATGCTGACACCTCCAGGCCCAACAAACAACTCCAAATCCTTTTAATTGAAACAAATGTGAATTGCAGCAACAGTCAGCGGAGAACAAAAGAGTGGCTGAGGCGGTGGCAGTGGCAGCAACTGAAGATGAAAAGACGGCGGCACAAAGGCGTCAAGGCGTCTGAAGACAAAGGGGCCAGAGGTCTATTAAGGAAGAATCGAAATTCGAAAATCGAAACCAATTGCCGTCGCAGCAGGATGCTAAACGAGAAAGGAATCGACGGCGGCGGCGGCTGTGACCACCGCAGGCTCAGCGCCCGACTTTAGCCGCAGTGGGTCCCGATCCCGGACCTTTTCCGAGACCCCGAGAATAATACCAACTACCTGATGCTTCCAGCCAGCGGCTGTTGATAAGGACTAATCACACAAATATTTGAGCATTCGGTTTTGTGATTGAGTCTCGCCGCGAGGAGCGCGGTCCGGGCGGCCCGTTTGATTTGCCGCGTTTAGCGCTTCTGTATTTTTTATAATTCTAATTTCTCCTGCCCATTTCCGTCTTTGTTCTCGGCGGCTATTAGTGTATCTATTAGATACACACACGGCGGCGGCCGCGTGGGAAAAGCCGCGGCGATAATTATGCCAGGTCCTTGAGTCTGGAAATCCTTTGCGGGGAAAGACAATTTACACCTTACACCTGTGACTGCCAGCGGTGTGTGTGGCTTCATTCACACGCTGATAAACTCCTGCAGTGAAAGTGCAGGGAAAGGGTTCATTAATATTCAAATTTAAATGCAGGGCGACGATATCATTGATTTATCGATTCAACGGCAGCTGCCGATGATAATAGTGGCCCAGCCAGCAGCCGGAGCAGCTGACTACCGCCGGAAACGTTGAATTTTCTATAATTAAGTTTATCTTCTATCGGTTTTAAGATATATTTGGAACCATTTACCACTTAATGTCCAAGTATTTACCAAGCTAACTACACCCAGTTTTAGTTGGCATAAAGTTTCCCAATTATTTTTTTTTATTTTTATATAAAAGTGTATATCTTCCAATTTTTTCAATATATTTTGTAGCCTACTACGGCTAAAGCTGGGCTAAATAAACACCAACCATTCAAATAATTTTGGGTCATCGAACACACCCACCCAAGTCAAGCGGACAAAGTAAAGGCGGACAAAGTAAGTGCATAATTATCGTTTAGCCATCGGTAAGTAATATAATTTTCGACATGCTACCAAACAGCCAGTCGACTCTGATCTTGGAGTTTTTCCTTTTTATCGGCCGCTCAACATCAAGTGGCAGTGACAGGCATGTGTCAATGCTGCGTGGGTCGAATGTTGGCTGCTGGCTGGAAATGTGAACCGAAAGTCACTCCACGGCGCATATGCAAATTGCTCCGGGCAACGGCGAGGAAAAAAATTCAAAATAAATACCTTTATGGAAGCTGTGGCTACGAGTTGGGCCTGCCGTTGAAAGCTTGCTAATTGACAATTACAGTCAAGTCGTTGTATTACCATTTGGGGGTCTGTATGTCACAGGTTGTGGTGTCTAGGAAATGTTTGTAGGGGAGGCAACTGGAAATAAATAATAAATTTTAAATATATCTTAGCTTTAAGTAATGGAAAAATGGTTAGTCAATATCCGTCACTTGAACTTTACTCCTTATAATATAAATAATTTAAGTAACCATAACCATTTCTTAATTAATTTAGGTAACCATAAAATTGATATATTTATTTGATTTATATTTTAAATTGTTCGACCATATTTTTAGCTTAAATCTTGATTAGCCAAGTTTCAGTCATTAGATCATTGTTTAGATGGCAGAAATTTCCGCCTTTGACTAGAGAATCAAAGAGAAAGTCCTCCGACTTGATTGCTTTTATTATTGTTTTTTTTTTTTTTTTTTTTGCGGAAAAAGAAAACTCATCAAAGAGAAAAGTAGTTAGACACAAAAGTCACTTGAGCTGGGGCGACCATTAAACATTGCCAATTTCACAGTAATCATCGCCATGGCCAAGAAAACCCCGGCCGAACAAAAGGTGGCCCAGAGGAAAAAGTAGCAGAGCGAACTAAGCCGTTTAGGGGCCACCCACAAAGCTAATGCTCCCATCTTGGACTCGGACTTGGACCCACGACGACTCGGAGGCAAAGACCAGGCCAAGAGACCACGCTTTCGGGGCCAAGCTGGGCAGCCTCCGTTGGCCACGCTAATCAAGCCAGGCCAAGAGCCAGCAACGAAATGCGAGGCAACAAATCAAACGCTCGATGGAAAGCACAAAAACGGAAAACGGAAAACAATGAACAAGCGCATGCTAATTAAAGCGAAGATGCTCAAATTGAAATATTTAACTTTTTCATCTTCGTTTCTATTTTCGGGTTCGTGCTTTTGTCCCACACTGCTGCTTCCTTTTACTCCGACTCTGACTCTGGCTGGCGGAGACTGTGAGAGGGCCAGGCGAACCGCAGCGGAGCAGTTCGATCTGGGCCAGCGCAGGCGTACACTGAGGGAATTGTTGAATTTTGCCTTTACCAGAATATTTTATTTATAAAATGTAATATACATTTGTGTTTCGGTTAAGGAATTTATTATATATCCATTGATTAGTGATAAATAGCTCAACATGAGACAAAATTATTACAAATTATTAACGTGTATGCTTTGTTTTATTAAGTTTTAAGTTTTCTTATTAAACTTGTAGCGCTGGGATGTACATATTAAATAAATTAAAATTAAATTAAATAAATCTAAGCACATTGTGCTTGTCCTCGACGAAATCGGTTCTGTTTTTGTTATTTTTCTCCAGACACGTGCAGTTCTTCTCCGAAAATGATAATTAATAAAATAATATTACATAATAAATGTTATGAATAAAAGCCTTAATTTCTCTTGATACAAAATCAAGGAACTATTTTATATCAGATTCTTCCATCCAAACATTTCTCTAAGTGCACAGTGCTCCTCTCACTCTCTGTCTCCCCATGTAAGCGACGTGACACACGGCGTATACGCAACCAGGGCTGCCTTGTCAATAAGGGCCCCCATCCGCTTCACCACCTCGGATTCTGTAAGGGCCAGCGGCATTCTGTTATTTACATGCCATAGAGAACACTGTTTGGATACTTTTTCGACTGAATGCCGGACACAAATATTTGTGCGTTGGCTTCTTAATTGAGTTAATAGAGTTGGACGAGAGTGCGCGTGGCCGGCGTTGATTTTGACCGACGTGTGATAATTACAGCGCTGCCCCAGCTGCGGCGGCTTTGATGAGACTGTCGATGCCACCGACTGGTCCACAAAAACCAAAAACAAAAACAAAAATATACAGAAAAAAAGAAAAAAGTGGCAGCAGCGGTGGCGATGGCGGTGGCGGCCTCTTTGTCTTTGACTTTTGCGTTGGCCGTGCTCAAACAAACGGTTCAGTGGTTCATTTGGACTGCACTTTTTTCGGGGGCCTCTGCTTGTTTAAATATTGAGACTTGTGTTTAACATAATTAAGGCGAGTGGAAATTACAGAAGCGCCCGTATCCCACTCGGCTTGAGGAAATAATGTATTATTTTTGCACTGCTGTTGGTCTTCTTTGCAGAGCAAATATAATCACAATTTGCATGCAAAAAAAAGGTAATTATATGGCCGCCACTGACCATTGACGATGATGGGGTTATACTTTCACGTAGTGTACGGTCAGTTGGCTATGGAACAGGATAAGTCTTATGGACTTAGTAAATAAATGTAAAATTGTATAATGTACAATTGCTGGGAATTACTGAAGCAATTAAGTAAATAAATATATAAATAAATATTTATTAAAATTAATAAACCTATAAATATATTGCTTATATATTTGCTAATTTAATTATTGCACCAAGTAGGGTTAGATTTTACTTCAAGGATCCCTAGGTAGGGTATTCCCCCAAAACCCCGATAAGTACCTACTATGCCAGCATCCGCTGCTAAAAAGGCCGACAGACGATGGCACAATTACACTGGCAAGGGCTGGCGCACGTATGAATAAAAAGCACAATTCAAACACCTCCGAGTCGCACTCGCACTCGCATTCGCTCGTTTGGTGGTCCAGAACGCCCCAAGAGCATTAAGACCTGGCCAAGAGAGCCCCAGCTGAAGCGGAAGAAGAGGAAGGAGGAGCGGGGTCAGACCACATTGCTTGATTGCCGTGCGCCTCCCGAGATGACGTTGCATTTGCGATGCTGCCCGGAGGAGATCGGCTTCGAGCCACAAGCACAATCGGGAGACGTTGGCAGGAAGCGAGGAAGGGTTTTTCTTATTATGTTCTCGGGATCTTCTTTTCTTTTTTTTTTGACTTTGCGAAACCCATATGTGGAAGCAGCGATTCCTGTTCTCTGCAGCGCGATCTGAACTCGCTTCGGGTTTTGGCCTCATCACGATGAGGTGGTTCTGGTTCTGGTTCTGGCCAAGAAGACCCCGAGATGCAACAAAGAACTTGCAAGCTGGAATCTATTGCTCCACTCCGCTCTCTGCAGCATCTTTAGCTCGGATCTGTGTGAGTGTGTGTGTGGAACCGAGCGCCATCTCGTTTAATGCCTTTAAGGCGTGACCATAGTATTTTATAATATGAACTGATCAAAGGATGCCGACGCGTTTCAAGTTAGCCGCTAAAGCTGCGGCGACTCCAGATTTGCGCGCTTCGTTCTTTGCCGGCTATCTGGCAAAAAGGTTTCTTGGCCAGCTACATGGCAAACAATTTGTGTCAATTGGTAGGACAAAATCTTAAGGTTGTCATTTAATATTTAATTTTAGGAAGTCCATAAGTAATATTATAAAAGTAAGAGATTTTAGAGTAATAATTCCTAGGATATATTTAAAAACCTACAATTTTTGTACGCTTTAAAACATTTTTATTTTCATTTTAAGTACTTAGTTAAGTTCCAACTTAAATAACTTTTAGAAACCTTGGAAATTTCCTTTCCTAGTTAACTATTTATAATTTATATTAAATAATAAATCTCCCTACTTTATGGACATATTTGAAATATTTAAAAATTATGTTATAAATAGTAGTAAGCTTCATTTTCCTCCGTGTGGCTTAAAGAAGAGTAAAGGCAACCGGCAAAAGGCGAGTGCAACAATAACAAATTGACCAAATCGATTTCTTGGCCGCTCTGTCGCTGTCGCCGTCGCCACGCTGCCTTTTCTTGTTGGCTTTTCCTCTTGTGGCATTTTCATTTAATTCTATTGCTCATTAGGCGCATGAGTGTGAAAATGGCGAGTGCCGTCGCGACACTGGCAATAAGGCTGCTGACTAACGTATCTGGGAGATACTCGTACTAGTACACCGGAAAAGGGCTCTTTTTCGCTCTTGGCGCATGCGAGATGAATGGCCAATACTAGGGGGGGCTGTGCCCCGGATTTATGTGATTTTAATGCAAACAAATTAAATCGCGCCACTCGAGTGGAAAAGGACGCAAAAAAGGGTTCCCAAATTCGGGCCGTGACGAATGCGGCGTATACGTGATATCGTGATGGGGTGGCATCCGCGCACAGCAGAGCAACAATGCCAGTGTCACACTTAATTGAAAACTCATTAGAGCCTCGAGGGCTCTGCGGGCAGGATACACAATAAATACAAGGGAGACAATGAGCCAGGAAGTCACAGGAAGGCAAAATCATTGCCAGCGTGAAATCGCCAGCAAATGCAGCTGGGCGACGGAAATTTGCAGTTGATATTTATGACTCTATTAAATTCATGAGTACTCTGCCGCGGAGGGGTGAGAATTCGATATAGTTTGCCAATTGGAGGGCTCTGCTCGGAGTTGATTGGCAGCGTGTCCAAATCGCAGGATAAGGATGGAGAGTTCCGATGAAATTAACAAATAATAGATCGCACATTTACCAAAACTGCAACCTCACAGCATCACAAAAGATTTAATTAAGCCCCATTAATATGTTTATTGCAGGGAAATTTTCTAGAAAAGTAACTAGGTCTGTTCACCAAAGTAAAAGCTATTTTCGCTTTTCTGTATATCTTTTCACATTAACATTTTTCGTTTTCCAAACACCAACACTACAGTCCTTCATCCGCCAAGAGCTCAGTGTATATTTTTACCCACTCGGACGTGGCTGCCATGCTTTTTGCATTTATTAATTGCCTGACATGTCCATTAATTTAAATCAATGATATTTTCGCGCTCGGGTGCATGAAAACCTGAAGTGTTGGCCACCACAGCCACCCTCCGTCGTCCACTTGGCTGCAATTAACATAATTTTACGCAAATTGCAGCATAAATCTCATCTTCGTTTTTATTTAGTGCCATTCGCTTATTTCAGGCAATTAAATATGAGCGAAATTAAATGTTTGGCACTGTGTTGGCGAGATTTCGCAGTATAGGCGGTAATAGCTGAAAAGTAAAATTAAAACTGACTAGGAAAATATTGAAATTGGGGAATTAAATAACTTAATTTGTATAAAAGGTAACCTATTTATATTATTTATTAGGTAAAATATTTTTTGCTATCTTAGAGATGATTTTACAGGGTATATTTATTAGATTGCCAGCATTGTATTGTTTTTATTTATCCCTAATATATATTATTGTTGAAAAACTATTTCTATTTATTTCTATTTATTTCCTAAGTATCCTAGTTGTTAATTTATTATTTTGTATTTAATACATTTAATGTGTCTTCCCTCTAATTTATTTTTTATAGCGTATATATACTATACACTAGTGTACACTGTCGTCAAACCACCTCTCTTATTTTTCACATCCCATATACTCGTATAGTTGATGACTTATTTACGATATTTCATTGCAAATTTATTTGTTGTCAGCACACGGCTGGCAGTAGTTCATGCAAATTTGCTGTCCATTTGGCTTTTGGCTGAACTAATAAACTGTGATTAGTTCCATATGGTCAGCCATTGGTCGGATGGCACGACTAATGTCTATTGTTATTTTGAATTTATTATGGCCAAGATTCGCTTTCGGCTCTCGGCGGCATTTCTGTCTTTCAAAGGTAAATAATTAATTAATTTGATTAGCGAGCGGCAAGATGCCTTAATTTATTTTAATTTAATTTAAAATGCTGCTTTGCCGTCATGAATATTCATGGCCGTCAGCGAAACAGAAGAATTTATCCGCGTAAACATTTTCATTTACAGCCAAGTTGTGGCTCTTGCGATTAATTTTTGGTGATTAGCCCGTAATTTATTTGCCCATGGCCCTACATCCGACACGATGACCACGATGATCATGATGTATGGCCGAATTTTGTCGAGCAGATGCAGGTCTGAGAGCCATCGATCAAGCGGCCACAATCTGATGATATTCGATGATGATCGCGATGGGGCAGGTATTCGCGCGTGTGTGGCACTGCGATTGATTCCCATCAACGCCCTGGCCCCGGAACAAATTCACAAATTAACATTTTTGTGTGCTTTAATTAGCACAGAAGCCTGGGCCACTCGGTCACTCGGGCACCCGGTATATGGATATGGTCCAGGGCCAGTGAAAAAATACTAATTCCCGCCTTCTGGGAAGGCCTGCTCCCCGGGTCAGAATTGGCTTCAAAAGCGCCGTCGTGGCTGTTGCCCTCGTGTTTTTCCACGAAAAGTCCGCTTTGTTAATGAAAATATTGTACATAAAACGGATAGAGAGCGATGCCGCTCGAAATCAATGCAAACAAAATACAATACGGATCCCCGAATGCCGCCTAACTAGCTACCGTTTAATTTTTATTACGCCCCCAAGAGGTGAGTGTGAAATCGTCGGCGTTTTTACGATTCCCGAATCCCTGGCTGAATCCCTTTGATTCTCTCAACTCTTCTCAGTGTCTCCTGCCCAGAGAGTATTCCCCTGTTTGACGATTCTATTCACACGCCTTTGACAAGTGCCCCTGGACCTGGTCAAGGAGCTCGATCTCATCTCTGTGGCGGTGGAAAGAACACTTCTGTTCTTTTTTTTTTTGTTTTTTGTGGCCATAAAATATCGTAAGGGATCTTGACTTTTGCCTATTTTGACGTTTATAAATATCCCTCAATTTGTTGTTCTTTCCCTGTCCCTCTGACGTAATGCTGATGGAGAAAGGTTTCCGCTGTGGGAATCGAACATGTGTCGTCCGCCGGATCGTCTTTGATTGCTTTATTTGTTGTTTTAGGCCTCTCTCTGAGCTGAGGGTGAGTGTGAGGGCGTTGCAAGTGTGTTTTGATTGTGCAACATTGTAGCTGTTGCTATGTCTGCGTAATTGCGCTGGATTTTCCACGCTTCCTTGGTGGCACTTGCTTGTCCGGCAGCCGTCAGGATGTTCCTCATTTTGGCCACTCGGCGGCAGCGGCGGCAACGGCGTTTAAAGTCAGGAAGTGCAGCCTGGGAACGATGTCCTAAAAATGTAGAAAAATATTAAGAGAAATCATCATTAAATGGTAGGGTTTCATGCAGGAAAATTATGTTTAGTTTTGAATTTAAGTGCTTCTGAAATTAATAAAGTAATTAGAAATATCATGAAAAATATGAGGTGAACATTTAATAAGGGCATGTTTTCTGTAAATAAATATTGACAACGTTCCTCAGACTTAAAACAATAATTATCATCAATATATTATAATATGTGGGTATATTTGTGGTTATTTTTTTGGGACTTTAATAGGATGCCAAAAATGGGTATGATAAACTTTTTATCAGGACTTTGCTAGTTACAATAATATGTCCAAGTTGGTTTTCTATGCATTTTAAGTATTAGAAAGTCTTAATTATTTTATGTTATATTTTTAAATAAAAGGGAATCACTTTATTCCAGTTTGAACTTAAGTAAGATCTAAATTTTATATTAAATATTGATCAGGTTTATTGACTTTGAATTAAAGTAGATATTTTTAGAGGCTTAATAAAATTAATTCCTATTATTCTGTGAGATATTTGTTTGTATTTTTTCCTTGTTTCTTACTATCATATTCCCCTAAATTTTACTCATAATCTTCCCTCAGCTAAGTGCCGGACTGAACGCTTCTGGTTTTAATGTTTACCGCGAATTTATTTAGCTGATATTTGTCTGCTTGGCAGCGGTGCGTGTCTGAGAAAACAGACGCCTTTGATGTAGTCCCTCTTTAGGGGCCTTTGACAGTTATGCTAATGACACTTGGGAGGGGATACGGTTTCGGAGACAATGCCCCGAATGACTGACTTTAATTTGACAGAATTTTGCATGTCACTTTTGTCGCATTTCGCCAGTGAAAGATGAAATATATACCCGATCCACCCAAATCGTGGCGGCGTCTTGAAACGCCACTCATTTTGCCACTTCCGCTGGCGTTTTGCTGCCGCCGAACGATCTGGCAGAATGTCATGGGAATGTGAAAATATCACATTTGGTGTCTCTGGTCTCTGGTCTCCGCAGGAAGAGGGCTTTTTGCTGGCTGCGTTTATTTGTTTGGTGGTGGCATTGGCTTTGGCATCGGCATCTCGGCATCTCGGCATTGGCATGTCATTTGGTCGGATGCCGCGCACAGCTACCTGCCAATTATTCTAGCCGAGGACTGCGGCTCGAAAGCCCAGAGCGACCACCAAGCTAGCCGCTTCTAACAGCCTTCGCGGCTTTGATCTTGCGCCGCCGACTGGCCAATGGCCAGGCAATGTGATTAAGCCTGCTTTGGCTCTCACACACACGCACTGCATCTCTCGGATACACAAGATGCACACACACACCTTGAGATACTGAGATACACACACTGCGAAGCTCGTTACTCGGCCTGTTTTCGCTCGTTATTCTCCACTTTGTACGCCTGTCTGGCCATTTATCAAAGCTGGCCAAGACGGCGGGCCTCTCGCTCGCACGGTATCCATTGGATGCGTTAAGCGGCTCATATCTTCCGCCTGACTTTGAAGTTCGGCGCGGCTGCGTGATTGGCCAAAGTCGCTTAACTCTCCGGCATTCTCCAGACTTCTTTAGGCTGCTGCTGATGCTGCTGGTTCATTAGAAAAATGACGGCTTTGTCTTTTTTATGGCTTACTTTAACGCTTCGCTTTGGGCCCGTGTTGTTCTTGTTGGCTTAACTCATTTGCCCGCCAGGCCTTTTACCCATTAGCCATAATGGCCACATTGCCACCTGTGTTGCTCACGCACACACACACGCGCGCCGGGGTTGAGTGGCCCCTAAATTGCAGCATAACTTCGGGCGTTTCATCTGTACACTGCAAGAAAATATGAAATAATTACCCAAGAGTATTTTATATTTAATTTAAAAAGTTCCTTAATTAACTGATATATCATAGCTGTGTTATTTATGACTCTGTGTCTTGACAGAGCTTGATATAAGATATATTTATGCTAGATCTTTTCTCTCTCTGCACCATTTCCCTTCGCTTGTGCCCCATCATTTTGTGACACCAAAGTTGGCTAATCTCTCTCCGTTTTCTTTCAATTTTCGCCCTGGGAATCGTATTTGGCAAATCTTGGGAAAGTTTCGGTTCGGTTTTCCTCAGCGCTGTGGGAATCCGACTACGTAGCTTCCGCCTTTCGGCGCCAAATTCAGACTAATCATGCCAATAATTTATTGTCACTCCCCGAGCAAAGCCAGAAAGCTGCGCAACGAATCAAGAAACCCCCAGAAGGAAGCCGAAACCACCCTCAAGTAACCCCTCAAGTAAACACAAGAGTCCAGAGTCAACAACAAATCGAAGTCGATGATACATGCGAGTGGGCAAAAACTAATGGATTGATTTATGTGTTATCACCTGGAGTGAAGAAATATATTACGACCCGGGGCAATAAATCACGGCGACACTTCTGTGTGGGCGAAACACACACAGAGAGCAAGAGATATATACGGGGAAAGTTAGTTGAAATTGAAAAGGGATAAGAATTCGCCACACTCTATTTTTTTCGGGGAAGGGAGAGTTTGGCGACTGCGATTTGAGTAATTAATGGCCCCCAGCGGCATTTTTGCGATGCAATACAAATATGTTGTTTTCCGATTTGTTTATCCCTGGCTCGTCCCCCACTTTGTGTGGGTGCCTGGAAATTAATTGCTATCATTAACATTTAACATTTTCGGAGAGTCGGGGAGAGTGAGAAAATCCCGCACAGGATGTTAACGAAAAGTAATTTGAGATTTTATTGCTTCCGCGTTGAAAGCAGTTGAATGATTTTATTTTCCTGGCACCAGGATGCCGGGTTCCTTTTCTTTTTGGGGGTCCCATCCCGCGGCTAATGGAGATTAATTTTTGGGGCGTGATTTCGGGAGGAGGCAGCTGATGCAGATAGGTTTGGGTGCAATGACTGGGCATGGGCAGCAATTAACACAGTGACGCCACATTTTTCGCTCCGCTCCGCTCCTCCCGGATTGTTGTAGGGAAATGTGTAAATTAGCTTAAAATTTCGACAGCAAATACAGCAACGCCCTCGACTGGGAATTGGAATCGAAATGGGTTTCCAGATTCCAGATTCCAGACTGGGTCGCGATCGATATCGATCGCGTTCTCATGAAATTTTGAGTGCCGGATTTTAACACAATTATAAATCTCTCTCTACGCCGTATTAACGTCTAATTGTGGCCGGGCCCGCACGGCACCTGTGTGTGCGTCGGCGCTGATCAAAGGTGCGAAGGTCCGAAGGACGATCGGCAGGACTCGTTTACGATTCTCCACGCTCAGCGGATGGAAGGTGTGAAAGGCATTGACCAAAACTAAAGTGCTCTCGGAGTCCCGGAGTCCTCAGTCTATTAGCCACCAGCCAAGCCGAGGATGAAGAAGGACTCGGAGTCGTACTCGTTCTCGGGGTCCTTGCGCTAACTACGTGTGCCTAATGCGAGTCCTTTGTGCCGAGCTGTGGATTATCACACGCTCCGTAATGAGTTTTTCCAGACCTGCTGGCAAACCTGTGCCAATTCCCTTTGTGCAGGACATTTGCTACGCATCCCCGAACAAAGGAGCTTCACACCTGAAATCCCGATCCAGGACTCTTCGGCTCGTAAGGTGCGTCAACAAAGGCTGCGAAGAAAAAGTAAATTAAACTAAATCGAATTAAGTGGACTCAACGCATTATTCTTGTGCATCAGAATGGACGGCTCGGGAATGGATTTGATGTTTTGAAAAATTGAATTTTAATTTGCCACCCAAGATGCTGGCCTAAAAGGTTTCCACTCTCGGCCATTTTCGATAAGCGTGATATGCGACCAATCGGAGAAATTAATTTGGTCGAGATGGTTCCCGGGAGTGCGTGTGGCGATCCTCGGTTTCGGATTCGATTCGAGGGTCAGATCAGAGGGCCTTCAAGTGGGCGCTACATCGGTCAGCTACTATTTCAGATTACTAAATGACTTCGGGGCTTTCTAATTAGTCGATTGTCCAAATCAATTTGGCCCTAAAGAATATAGAGAAAACGGACTGCGAGTTAATTGAGCTTCATGGTTTATTTGTAACTTACGTATTTAAAGTATTTCATATTATCTATTTTAACATATTTTATTGGTAAACTTAAAATCATAACTAATAGTTCATTATTCAATCAAAATATAATTACTCTATTATTTTGCCTTATTTCAAGTATACGAAATAGGAATTAGCATTTGCCAGAGCCTAAAAAAGTGAACTTGACAAATAAAACTATTTAATTTGTAAGTATGGTTAACTAAAAATATAATCAATAAATATAACATGAAATCTAAATGTAACAACAAACACAAAACTCAAAAACAGTATTTAAACTTACAAATTAAATGCCGAAGGACCCTTTTTACAATGTCCAGTTAATATATTATTATATTTAAATTACACATAATTATAATTAACTTTCTATTTAAATGAGAGATTTAAAAAATATAATTTTACTTGTTGAAATATGTAAAGTTTTCGAAATTTTCCAAAAAGAAATGAAACTATTAAAAACATCTAATATAACCTAATTTTCGAGGCGACACTTTGACATATTACTTTGGAAATAAAAGACAGAATAAATATTCATGTATTTAAAGTAAACTGAATGGACTTTGGGCCAGCTGACAACATATTTTTTATTTATGTAATATTTGGCTGCAAGAGTCTTCATAAATTATGTTGCACATAAACTTCTAAGCACTTTTAAAATTGATTTTAAATGTTATTTAATAAACAACTACTTGAATTATTTATATATTTTCTAAAAAAGAAATACTTATATTAGTTATACATTTTTTTAAAGGAATTAATCCTTAAAAGTAAACCAAAATAAGTTTACAAGTTCTACCAACCTCGGGCAACAACAATATCGAACATGTTGCAAGTAAGCCGCAACATAGACCCAACAGCAACTCCAACAGCCAAGTAGCAGCAGCAGCAACAAAGAGGCATTCGCTCTCTCCCTCAGAGCTCTTGCTATCTCTCTCCGGTGCAGGCGTGTCTTTAGTGCCACTTGCAACAGTGACGTCACCGAGGCAGGCAGCCAATCAGCGGCGGCGAAGCGGAGTCGGCGCAAACGTAGCACGGGATACACAGAGCGGAGAGCCCAACATTTAGCCAAATTAATTGCAGGATAATAACTTACGTCCTGACACGGCCGCCGCCCCCGGACCCTCGTTCCATCCACGTAATTGGATTTTTTCCGTCCCCGTTTCTTGTTCTCCTGGAGGGGAGTCGGCCACAACCGCCTCCACATCATCTTCCATTTCCATTGGAAGTGCCACTTCCACCAGAAACCCAATGCCAAAATTCTGGCGGCCATTATGCCGAATGAGAACGCTATCTCGATGCCATCTGCATTTCATTTCCCTCGTAATTGGACGTAATTCAATTTTAAAATAATTGTGGCTATAATTTCAGTGTAATTTCGTGCTGTTGCTGGCGTACCTCCTGCCATGTGCCAGCCGAGTCGAGTCGACTCATAAATAAGTTAATGAAGTCAGTTCACATGGGAGACGACGAACGAATGTCATTGTGACATTTCGTCGCCGTTTCCTCATTTCAATATCAATACCACAGAGAGTGGAGCCCGAGGCTAAGGTATAATTTGGCCAGGCTAAAAAATTACATGCAGAGAGAGCCCCAGACATATAAATTTACCTAACTTATAATGTCATATTATTAACGATAATGGCGCATTTGGCTTTCAGCTTTCAGCTTTTAGCTGATCGAGCAAATCCATCACGGCTCCGGTCTACGGAGTGCGGAGAGGCCCCATTCGAGGCCCATTGTCCAATTAATTAGCCCGGCTCTCGGACAGTCACAAATTAATTAGCAGAGCCGACGAACGAGTACATGGGCATTGTACTCCATTAGGCTTTATGACTCGGCACGGGGGAATGGGAAAAATAAATGATTTTCGGGCTTATTCTGGGATGCATTGGAAAAAGCCGAAAACGCACTTGACAAAACCTTAAAAATGAAAAAATGTTTAATTAAATTTGAGAGAAGATTTATTATTTTTCAATTTTGGCGCTCTCAACTCAAATCTGTCGCTTGCAGAAATGTGGCTTGCATATTGCAAGTCGAATGTATGGCCGTTCGGCATCTTAGTGATTATATTATTCTTTGGTTTAGCCATATTCAGGACTTAATGCTTCCAAATTCCCATACCTCATAAAAGGGCAACCTTATTTTGTTTTTCCCCAATTGTTACCTCCTCAAGCTCCTAGCTTCTCCCAGTGCACTCACACATTCGTCATTTGGGACGGCACAAAACAATCATTCTCTATTCATAATTGAAAAAGTAACGTTCCACTACCGTTTGACAGACCCGTGTCTATATATGAGCTCATATACTCCCCATCCTCCACTAATTGCCGCCAGTTAATGGCGCAATTTGATTTTCAAATAGCGGCCAACATCATCAATGACAGCTTTTGTCAGCAGCTTTTCAATTGAGCGTAAAGTCGCTCCTCCGGGTCCCGAAGTGGAGACTGGGGATCGGGGTCTTATGTTCTGGTTTTCGGGTTCGAGTGAAATCTGTCAGAGGGAGAGAGAGATGCGGTCAAAGAGTTTAACACGAATAAAATTCCTCAATTAAGGCTAATTGTAAGGCGACCACAAAGTCCCCCCCCGAACCATTAACATTTCATACCGATCTGGTACGGCGAGAGTACGTGTCGATAATAATATTTCAAACTAATTGCTTCTACAATTTCAAAGTGCTGCCGATTCGATCGGACATCGATCGGTAGCCGCAGAAGTGACATGCAGCTGACAGCTGAGTTATGATGAAGGGCCCCGGGTCCAGGTTCCAGTCCCCAATATCGGGCTACTTATATCCCAAATTTGGGGTTATGTGCAACTTTGCAGCCGGCGGCCATGTTTGGCCAAGGGAAGTGCGTATAAATTTGCTGCGAAGCTTTCACCGGCACAACAAGATCCGATCCCCAACGAGGCCAGGTTCCTTTATCAACGAGAGAAGGCCCAACAAAGACCCCTTCTCCGCTAAAAAGCTCTGTTTTGAACGCATCTCTCGGATCGCATCGCATCGCATCGGTCGCATCGAGGCGAGCATATACATATACGTCCAAAGTGAGGCATAATTACCACCTTTAAGAAGATGATGGTGGTTTTTCGCGAGCTTTGATCTTGTGCCGCGGCCAAGGCAAGTCCGCGACCCGATCTCCAGGGAAGCCCAAGACGTCGCCGCATCGCGGAGAGACCACAGTGAAGACGAGGCCCGCGTCGGTAGTTGCCAGTGCCCAATCCATCTATCGATTTTTAACGCGAGCCTGACGTTAATGGGGTCCCGGATCGGAACTGCGCGTTGAGAGTCTCGGCCTGCACTCAGGAAAATTATCAACCGAAATGTTTTGAAATTCCTTTAAAAAATATTAATATTGGGGAAAGATTTAAAATATAAAAATATAATCTCTTAAGATGTTATTTTATTTGTTTTGTTTTTTCAAAGGGAGTTTTAAAGATTTTTCTTAGATTTTTCCCTGTGTTCCCGCTCGGGTAATGAGAATGCCATTGCCTTTTCTCGACCACAGTGCTGGGCATGCGAATAGGAACGGGAATGGAGAGGTGCCCTGCGTTCCAGCCCTTGCTTCTATGCAATTTTCGTGTCCACAGCAATTACGCGCATGCGTCATGCCATCCTCGCTCCTGACAGACCCACTGCCATGCCGCTGCCCTCTTACTTCGCCTATAATTATGGCGTACTCTCATTTTCCAAGGCAAAAGGCTGCAATTAAACTTTCTCGCTATTTTGTCTGCTGATTGCATTGCCATAATATGCATCGTTGGTCCTTATTAATGGCTCATGAATGTGTGGGTGGAGAGAGACTATTTATTTGTTTATTTTTTTATTTATTTTTGTATTTATTTATTTATTTATTTATTTATTTATTAATTAATTAATTTATTTATTTATTTATTTATTTATTTATTTGTTTATTTATTTATTTATTTATTTATTCATTTATTAATTTAAATTTAAATAAATTAAATTATTTATTTATTTATTTATTCATTTAGTGTCTCAGTATCCCAATATTTAATAAAATGTATTACTTTTTATTTAAATTATTAATTTCAATAAGAACTAGAATAGGATAAATGTTAAATATAAAATAATTTGAGCTTAAAAAGATATAACTGTGCCACGACCATGGAATATCCGGTCTCTATATTCTTGCATACTTTGTAATGTCTCAAATATTAGGTACTAGCGATTATTTTGTAAAATGAACTAAGTTGTAGACGACAATTGTATAAATGAATAAATAAATAAACTATGTTAATTTCTAAGTTCAAGTCGCTAGTACCTTATTAATCTGGCCAAACCGTACTTCATTTTCAGTCCCGGCACGTTCATAAATCACTTGACTTTCTAATTTCACAAAATCAGCTGAGGGGAAAAAGTGTCCGTACATGGTAATAAATGTTGAAAATTTCAAGTTCATTAAGTTGTGCTAATAAAAATAAAGTCACTTGACTGCCTTAAATCGCATTGGACACGCGCACTTGTACGCCGAGTCCAGATTCCGGATTCCAGGCCACCACCACCACCATCACCCATATAGAGACACAACCCTCCGACCTCTCCGGAGGACGTAAAAACTTACAACTGCTAAAGTTTCGCTACGCATGCCCAACACCACAGCAGGATAATGAATGCAGGTGCAAATGGGAAGCGGAAATACGTCACGCTTTTTATGCCAGAACGGGGAAAGGGCACCGGGCACCAAGCACCGGGGACATGTCACATCGTCATGGCTTTGATGACTATGAGGAATTTTCAATTTCAAGAGGATGATACCAAGGCTGGCTCTTGGCTGTGGGGAGTGGATGTTTTTCTCGTCAAGTGCGAGTTACCAGTTAGGCAATCATGTGCCTGTCATTTGAGGTGAGGCGTCATAATGTGCCCGGCCGAGTCCTGCTCCGTTTTATGATGCCGCCGCCGCCCTCAGAGGCTCAGAGGGGGAGTGTCGCTTAATGAACATTTCCAAGTGAATGGACACATTCATTTCAATTTGTCAATCTCGCTTTCGGCCCCCCTTTTCGCTCGCTCCCTGGGCGGCCCTGGCTGTGGGTGTGGCCCCGCTTTTAATTCCACTAAATGGCCAGCCATTGTCATATAAAATATGCATGACAGACTTTCTCGGTTTCATTATAAGCAGCAAGGCAAAAAAAGCACAGAAAAAATATAATACCGCGCAGGGCGCTCTCTTCCACTCTCTGACTCATTCTCTTTCATTCACTGGCTGATTGATGTTGGCATCGATATCGTTGGGGATCGATTCAATCGCTGCTGTAGGTCGCTCTGGGGCATTCAGCTGATGTCGATCGCGCTGCGCCATAATTTAAGCGATTTATCTATGAAATAAAATCACCGTTCTCTTACTTTCTTGCTATGGCGGTCTTACACAGCCAGAAATGGTTCTAGAAGTAATCGAGAATCATTCTTGAAGTCAAGAAAAAATGTACCAAGGTACTAAGGTATATAAAACCATCTTTAGAGAATTTAATAAGTTAGAAAATAACAATTATTATATTACGATTCATTTTTTGTTTATTTTTGATTTTTTTAATATTTTTACAAACCTATTTTAATATATATTTCAGTGTAATCTCCTATTCCCCTTCAAAAAATACTATTGGGTCTGTGATGAACCAGCAAACTTTATTTTCAGCTCCAGTTGCAATTAGAAACAGAGACGAGATTTGTCTGTAATTGCCGCCACACCTTCCAGAGCCATCTCCCCCCCTCAAGCAGTTGCCTCTTTTGGGCATAATGTCTCAATATTTCTCAATTATGCGCAACGCATATAATTTGTTGTTATTCGCGCCACACAATCAACGTGCCCCACCGCCGATCGCGGGGCCAACAAAGCGGCAGAATCAGCACCATCAGCAGCAGCAGCAGATGGCCCAAAGTCCAGAGTCTTGGCTCCAAAGAGCCAGAGCCAAAGTAAGAGCCCCAGTACCAAAGCCAGTGCCGTGGCAATCGTACAAATAACTCCATCGTTGACTCCAATCAACTTTCGGGCTGCACACGGCGTCCGCTGCGATCCGCCAGACTGGGAGGTCTCCGCTCTGCCTCGGAGCCAGTCGGTCTCCATCCTGGTCGGAGATCGTGCGCCGAATGCAGCGCTTCACATTATTAGATGCGGATTACCACTTTGGTGCAAAGATCAAATCACTTTGTGGCCCCACACACAGCCTGGTAGGCCGTTTGGTAGATACGAGTGTTGCCCAGTTAGCTTTTTTTCGGACTTGATCGTTTTCTGATAAATAAAAAGGTTGGGATTTCATTTTATTCTATTTTTACAAAGCCTTTTTGGGAATAAAATAACGAAGTTTACAGATAAAGTCACCAATCTTTGCTGGCTTAAATAATAAGGTTTAAGTATGTTTCCAAGGGGTTTTAAGGCGAATTGTTCCCTTAAAAAGATAGGTACTGATGACGATCATTATTTAGGAATCTTTAGCTCCAATAATAATATTAATATTTATTATTAAAAGTCCGCTTGAATTAAAAAATTGGGATTTTATTTTATCATATTTTTACAACGACTTTTTTAGGCCTAATATAACTAAGTTCAAGGATAGAGCCACCAATCTTTGCTCGCTTAAATAATTAGATTTTAGTGTGATTTCCAAAAGGTTTTTAGGCGAATTGTTCCCTTAAAAAGATAGGTTCCAATGACGATCATTATTTGGGAATATAGCTACACAATTAATTAATATTAATATTAATTATTAAAAGTCCGCTTGAATTAAAAAATTGGGATTTTATTTTATCTTATTTTTACAACGACTTTTTTAGGCCTAAAAGAACTAAGCTCAAGGATAGAGTCACCAATTGGGTTTCAGTATGCTTTCCAAGGGGTTTTAAGGCGAATTGTTCCCTTAAAAAGATAGGTACTGATGACAATCAATATTTAGGAATCTTTAGCTACACATAATAATATTAATATTAATTATAAAAAATCCACTTGAATCCAAAAATAGCAATATAATAATTTTTTAAGATTCCTTTAAATTTGAATTTATAAACAAAGATCAAACAAACCAAAGATGTGCCATCTCTGGTGGACCGACCACAAGGTGCCTGGCAGATTGGCGGTTCCAGCGGGGCATCGGCTGGAGCTGGGGGAGTGCCGACCTGGTGGCGTCAGCTTGAGGTGGCTCCAATCACGTTTCGCTGTTGGTTGTTGTTTTTTGTGTGCTTTTTTTCGCGCACTGCTTGCCTTTTACGATTTGTTTGATTTGGCCAAATGAATTGCGCCGTTTCAATTTCGAATTACGATATGATGGAAGTGGATCTGCGGCCACATGCTGGTCGCACAATTGCGATTGAAATGTCATTTGTCAAAATAAATTTAACGGCCTTTCAAGCCGCCGCCGCAACGCCCTCCGCAGCGAAAGGAAAACCGCACCCAGGACCCGCTCGTATCCAATCGCCTTAGCCGCAGTCCCACAATGGCGTGCGTGTTCAACACGTGTGCTAATCTCATCAAAACAACCGACCAGGTACAAAGGCCCAGAGAGTCCAAGACCAAGGACCAAGACCGAGCCACTAAATGCAACAAATCAACCTTCAATCAAGACAACCGCTCACCGGTGTGTCGGGGCGTCGTCGTTGGCCAGGCCATCCTGGTGCGGCATCATCAAACTGGCATAAATCTTTAATGGAATTCATTCATTATGGGGCCCTCGCTGTTCTGGCTGTTCCTGTATCCTTGCGGGCATTGTAAATTCGCCTTTGTATTTGAGGTTCCCAAAGGTTGCAATTATGTGAGTGTTGCCGCCAAGCGAAAAAGGCGATCCTTTTCGGGCCTTTGTTGCGATTGTCAGTGATAAAGCGAAGGCGCTAAAGGATAACACCTTCTTAACACCTACCAGACGTATTGTGTGTCTTGGGCGGCGGTAAAGGGACTGTGCAAAATAAAAAATAAAACAATTTAAAGTCATTGATGAAAAGCATTAGGTCACGTTGAATTGAGCAAAAGGGATCAAACGGGAATTTAATTATATAACAATTTGTTTGATTGAATTTGTTTTAATTGAATGAAGAACAGAAATTTGGGAGTGGGTTGAACAGAAAGCCTTTGAGATATCCTTTTGGATAATGTATATTTCTAATTATTAAAAGTTTGGAAGTTCTCGATTATTAAAATATTTATGGGGAATATAGGTAATAGGTAATGTAGGTATACGTAAATTTTGTAAATAATTCAATAATATAACTATTTAATATAAATAAGTTATCATTGATATATTTTTATTTATTTTATTCCCATTATTATGCACCATAATATGTGATTACCTTTTATTATAACCGATGTTGTATATTTGAGTTCAGTTAATAATCAAAACGGAAAATTCACTGTTGAAAAGTTTATAAATAATTTTAGCTTCTAAAAGTAGGATCATTTTGATTAGGATTATTTGTATCACTAAACAATAAGATTCAAGACTAAAGTGTCGACAAGAAAAGACAAACGTGAAAATTGGAAAGGTGTGTTTCTTAATCTAATTTCGTTTTTCGATCCGGATAATAACCATACATCAACCGGTAAAACCTCAACAGCCGACATTACTAAATACTAAATATTTTGTATAAACATTATTATAGTATTGTTTTAAAACACTTATTTGTTTAAATATTTATTCCCTTTAAAGATCTCTAACTAGCAAAGGCCCCGTGTCTTTCCTATAAACCTCCATATTGGTCGATAGTGGTCTCCCTAATGGTACTCCCAACCCCTTCCCAAGTGCATTACTCACTACTATCATCAACTTCCTACCGATCCCACAGCCCGAGTGCCACACAGTATGTTGGAAACACCCCCAAATCGTAATTAAGCCGTTGCCTTCAATCGCCGATCTCGAAGCGCATCCCGTAGGCCTTGCAGCCTGCCCGCCTGACAGCCCTTTTACCCCCGCCTCTAATCCTGGCTGGCTGTTGTGATTTCGAGGCGTGAAATAAATTGATAATTTCGGCTTTATTGGATTCTCCCGTCTGGGCATACCTCAGCATGCCTCACATACCTCCGAATACACACAAATAAATATGTGTGTGCTGCCTGCTTCGATGCGCTGCTGTAGGTCTCCATTTCTCCTCCATCTCGGTTCTCAACTCCACGCCAGCCGAACCCATCCCATGCCAGCCCCTACCATCCTTCATCTGCTTGTGGGCAATTAATCTGGGCGAGCGTGCGCGGCTGGCAAGGATTAAATCGATTTTATGTAGCCGCAACTCGGTCATGATTTTCGTTTGTTCCCCAAAACCATGAATTCGTGTGCTGGAATCGGTTGTTTTTGGGGGGGAAAACCACCGAGTTGGAGATCGGGATCGGAAACATCTTTTGGCTTATGAAAATTACCAATGCTCGGAGCACTGGAGCTCCACAAACGGTAGCCACCGGCCACAAGCCATCGGCCAAGAACCAAGAAGCCGAGGAAACCAATCAAAACCCACAGCAGCCGCAACAGTTTAGCGCATTTTGTTGTCCGCTCTGGGTTTATGGGGCTCCCAAATTCTGTTTATTGATGGCCACAACGACTAAGCGGATCTACATGTGCATAAATTGCCGCAACTCTGTCGGAGACTCTTAAAAATCAATAAATTTCCAGACAAATTTTCGTCGGAGACTGTGGGCCCCAAAAAGCGCACGTTAAAATGCCATAAACAACTTTGTCATAATTTTGGTAATTAAAATTGGCCATGCCTAGAGTTGGGCATGGCTGCGTGAGTCATTAAGTAAAGTATTTAAAATATTTATAAAAGAATATTACATCCCTAGTCTTATAAAGTCCTAACAAATTTTGATTATTATTACATATTTTCTGGCTTCACCCTCCTCCGATTCCATCACGCTCACACCTCTAAGCGCGACGATGGATTCTCTCTGTCTGATTTATCTCACCGCCGTGAGGTGTGACTGTGACTTTGTTGTGCGGTTTTATGGGGTCTCCGCCAGCCTACTTACTGTGGGCAGTTGGACAGTTGGGCTGGCTGTTCATTTAAGGGCACTTTACAGGCCTTAATGACGGCTTTTACAGTTAATTGAATTACTTACCAAAAGTCCATCTTTATGGCCGATTGATGAGTAACAAAAAGCCACTCGGAGGCAAAAGCTTTTGATTTACCATATCTCATATATAACGTATATGTATTTATGGCCGGCGGCAGATATATTTCAACAGAAGAATAAGCAGCAATTGATTAGCATCTGTGACGAACGCTTTGGACCGGCTGAGTTTACCCGCGTCGTTGTGGATTAGCACATCCTTCAACTGGTACCAGTTGATCTAAACATAGATAATTGCCGAGCATCAGTCCCTCTAATTGATGCCAATCAAAGACGCCACGACACTGGTGGTGGGACTACCTACACGTGAAAGAAAATAATATTAGATTAAGAAGCAATGTAGGTTGGATTTTGAGACTTAAACAAAACAGATCCTTGAGGGGAAAATCATTCCAACAGAACCTGTTCTGGAAGTCCTATTATGAGTAGTGGCTAGCCAAAAAGTAGGCAATGTTTTGTGACAGCTAAAAGTAGGGTTATTTTATTTAAGTTAAAAATGCAACTATCTTTCAGAGTTCCAACTGTTTTGATACCTATATAAGATCCTATAGGGATATCATTTATTTTTGCTTAGACATTTCCAATCGATCTTAATTAAGAATCCCTTTTTTCGCCGTGTAGCCATAGCCTCCTATCCCTAGCAGTTGTTGGATCGACTGGCCCAAAAAATTTGTCGGGGACGGAACCACAAGTCGGGAGATTAACTCATTCCGAGCGGTTGGCAACACACAACAGTTGGCCGGGACGGATTCGTGGCCAAATAGAAAGCGGCTGGGGCTGGGGCTGGGGCTGCATTAGGAGCATAAACAATTTAAAAACCATTTGGCAAAACAATTTTCTAATGACGCTCATATGCTCGCCCTGGCCGTGTGCATTTTCGTTGCGGTTTGCGAGCGGCAATTTACTCGAGCCACGGGCAATTAGACCAATGAAATCCTTTATCAAAACAAAGGTCTGGCCGGCCAACAAAGGGTTTCCTTGCCACAGCCAAACAGCCGAAAAAATAGAAAAGATGGAAGAATGAAAGGAAGATGGAAAGGGCGCACTAATAGATACAATGCCTAATAGATACATTTTACAATGCCAGCGGAGCGTGCTCAATGGCCATCAAACACTGGCACTCAAACAAACAATAAAAAATTTATTAAAGAAAGGCAGGGAAAATTACGAAACGCACAAATTAAAAACACTGCCGCGCCGCACACAATGAAGCGAAGAAAGTGGCATGTCATATGGCCAATGGAACACCCAGAAGTAAGTTCCAGCCCCAGAAAAGCGGAGAAAAAGAAGGCTAGCTGATGAAGTCGCGGGGGAAATGTATCAATTTGGATTCGGGCTTGATTGGTGCGCTTAGGGCTCGCAACGGAATCATTTAGGAAATTGATATGGCTTTGGTTAAATATAGCCGTTCTGGGGCTCTACCACTACCACTACCACTGCCACCACACGCCAACGGCGATTATAAACAAATTTCCGCTTTTGACGCGCGCTGCCAGCAAATTGGTGGGGTGATGACCTGAGAAAGTCCACCATGGGACTGTTCAAAAACGAATTTGAGCAATTAACGCCACCAGCACACCAGCAAAGAAATGAAATATGGATTTATATAGGGAAACATTCGTTCGCAGCGCGTGCACCATTTATTAATTATACGCCACGTTGGGCCGAGCTTGCGGCAACGCCCTACAAATAAAGGGCGACCACACAGAGAGAGTTTCGGACCCTTCCTAGCCCCATTTGGCATCCATTTTGTTTACTTTAGGTGCTTACTTGCTGTTTTCTAAGCCACCCACCATCGAATCCATCGAATAAAGTCTTAAATAATTCGGTCTCCTCATCTAGCAACCAGATTCACCCCAGAATTATGCTCCCCAAACCTGGGGACCCCCAAGACCCTTCATTAAAAGCATTATTTGAGGCTTTATTAAGGGCCAACATCGACGCTATTGTGCTACGTATGCTTAGACAAGCGAAAGCGATTTGCCTGTAATTAGATTTTAATATAGGCAACTCGCAAGGCAAAGGCGCTGGTAAATGATCTTTACATAATGAGTTGCCTATGCGATTACATCATCATTAGAGGCCAAGGAAACTTTGCATACCAGTAATTACGCGAATCGTTTAGGGGCTCAAATAGCTCCCCATGTGTGTTGTTGTGTGTTGTGTGCTGTGTGTGTGTAACATGAGTCAGGCCCATTCCATTCCCTCGGTTTCAGAAACAATGCCACGTGCCGCGCCCAGCGGAAATTCAAAACTCAGCATGTGGCGGCAAATTAAAACAAATAAGTTGGCAGCGAAAAAAATTGAACCAATTTAATGATTCGATTGGATTCGATCGATAAATATGGCGAATGTCAGACACACACATATATGTGTGTGTGTTTTACCGCTTAAAGCCTCTTTAAGCTATTTTCAAGCCGCCTGTTAAATCATCCACCACCAGCCGAGGACCAGGCCCAAGCCCAGGCACAAAGGGGTGGCTCGGCCTTCGCTTCGGACCCGGGGTTCGTTGGATTTTTCCATTAGTGTCCAGTGAGGCGATTGATGCGATGATGGGACCGAGGACCGGGAATCGCTCCTGACGCCATTATGTTCGGCCAGGACCTGACTTGCATATAAATAACCGGCGAAAGCAAACGAAAATATTTTCGGATCTCGCATCTGGTAAACAACCACAAAGACAGATAAAGTTAAACTCATTTTACGGTGTGCGAAATTGTAAATATTTACGTTCACGCCGCTAACGTGTCCAGTAACCGAAGTTGACACAGTGGTACTTCAAAATGGGATACTTGAAGTAGGGCAAGGTTAGGGCTAAAAAATGTGATTTAAAAAATAAGTGAACTCCTATTTTACGAATTTTCCAAATACTTACTAATTTGTTTTAGGAACATAAAATTATACTAGCATAGGGTTCTAATAGTAAGCCAATTAATCTATGAATTAAAATGAAATGTGCAGCAATTAACTAATTTTTATATATGTATATGCTAAATCTTAAATGATTTGAAAACATCCTTACGCTTTAATTTCTCTTTTTATATGTAATTTCTCTCCAAACAAATTCAATTATTATTAAATTTGAAATAATTAAAGAAACATTTTATGACTTAAATCTTAATATATAACGATTATTGTTTTAGATGAGTTTTTCACGGACTTGAGGTCTAGTCCTCTGATTTAATCCACCTAAAACGACATGAGACAATTATGGCAGAGCACAAAATCTAGTTCGAAGACAAGCACCAGGCTTATAGTATACAATTCAAACTTCCTTATGATTTTTTCTTCTTTAACTTTAACACACATTTATTTTTTAACCCACAAACTTGCTATGTTGCCCCACTGTGTTCGATTCGGCGCCATGTTTGTTCCGTTGTTGCCACTCTTATTATTGTCATAGTCATTGTTGGTGTTGCCGCTGTGCGCTGTTGTTATCCTTACGCATCACAACACTTAATGCGGATAAATGGTCTGACAATTACGTTTATGTCAACAATAAAAATTAAATTAAATCGCTTTACAGAATGCCCTCCTGGCCCTGCCTCCCCTCATTGCCACCCCGACAGATGTTGGAAATAGATTGAGGTGACGGTGCCAGCGAAACACAAACCAATCAGAACGAGCGGGCAAGGATGTGTGGGTAGGGGAAGCGAGAGGGGGGTGTGAGTGCACCGGGAAAATATTATTATTTTTGGTAAAATAGGAATATATGTAACATGTTTGACTCAACTGCTTTATTCTCCAAGGACGTATCAGGGATTTCCCACAGGAGAGGGGCTAGATTCTTTTAAGGAAGCGTGTTTTAGTTAATTGTAAGGCTTTACTTAATGATTTATTTATTTTTTAATTTTAAATTAAAATTTAAAAAATTTTATTTGCTTTAAAAGGGATAAGGACCTCCGAGGGGTGGGAGTTCTCACTATAATCTCTAGCTAAAGTACATAAATTGACATCAAACAAATGTAATAACAGACAGGACTATTGCTATTTCGGCAAATAACCCATATTCCTCAGACTTGTAGCACTTATTTTTCCAGTGTATTGGAGTTGCAATGTTTCGGGTGCGTCGGAATATTATGAAAAATCAGCGAACGTGTGAAGAGTGTCATGCCGCCATGCAAACTGTCAACCGGCATGTCAGGCAAGTGTCAACGTTTGGCGGCCCATTCGGGCGAAGGCGACACTTCAAAGTGCCACCGCTCCTGCCACGCCCCGCCTCCCTCTGCGGCAGCCACCCCCTCCATCTAGGATCCATCATCTTGCGGCGGGATGAACGCACAACATGCGTGACAATTTAATGAGCACTCTCTGCTGGCCCCCGGCAAGGCAATGTTTTAATCAAAATTACGCATAATGGATTTTGATTTTATTAAATGCGACTTAAATGAGTTGGGACCCCAGATATGGGGGAGATGGCGGCGCGGGGGGATGGGATTATGGGGCTACAGACTAATTAAGCAGACTGCAGGCCATGCCACATCAGCAGCAGCGCCGCCCGTGTTTACGGGGGTGTGCGAGTGTATCCGTAGCGGCATCTGTAGGATACCCCGAGTATCTGCGGGGTCGGGCCTTCGGTGGGGCACTGCCGATTTGCTTGAGATCCATTCGGCGCTAATTGCGTTTATATCCTTCAGTTAATGGCACTTAATTAACAACTGGGCCGCGGCACTGAGGCGTGGGTCAAAATGGTTTTTCGGCTAAGAACACGAGGGAAAGCTATGCATTTTAGATGATTTGCCAAGGGGTGCTAGAAAAGGCATTAATTTAAATATAATGTATACATATTTATACATATTTATTGGTCTCCTTACAGTAGCAATCAATAGATCTCATATAATATTGTATTTATTGCTAAAACTTGTGCAGACGATACCAAACATTGTGAGTAATTAAATTTACACGGGAATGAATGGTAATTTGTTATAATTTGTTTCAATTTAGACATTTAACACATTTGTATTTAATATTCCTTACGAATAATTAATTGTTTAAATAATTAAATACCTACAATTATTTATTTTAATATTTAATTTAATGTTTCAAAGTGGAGTATGAATCAATTTTAGTAGAATTCTGTATTTTAACAAAGGAAGAAACTCTTTTAATGCTTTAATAATTAAAATAAAGTAACAATAAATTAATATTTATTAAAATTAATATTTCTTTTAATTACAAATAAGACTTAAACATTTATTATTTCAAAAACGTCAATTATAACATAAAATTAACGAAACCAGTCTCCATAACTCTTTACACATTGTGCGTTCGCATTAGATTCTCCGAGTGGAGGCAAGCCAATTAACAGGTTAAGGTAACTGGAATCTTCTAGCTGGTGCCCAGTTTCTGGCAGTGTAATTTGGTATCTGCCCGTCCATCGCCATCTGAGTGGGCCTTTTCCCGTATTTGGTCAACGCTAACCAAAGTGAAATTTATGCCAGTTAAATGCGGCAACCAAAAGCAACTCTAAACTGACAGTCCAATTAGCAGAGTCAGGCGCGGAGACGACACAAATTCGGAACTGTACATGTGTGTATAGCTCATATATGGATATATCCATTTCCATATCTGGGCCGGATGTCATGAATTGCCCCCCAAACCAGCCGAGGAGAGAATATTTTTATTCATGAATATTAAGTGCTGCGGATGGGAGATGGGATCCCATCCAGGGCGATTCCCAGGCCCCCAGCCAAGCAGAAAGCCTGTGGAAGTCACGCCCCCGTCTGCGGAAAGAGTCTGCTCATTGCACGCACCACTGCCGAATTCTTAGGAATTATACGAGACGTTGGGTTTTATTAAGCGCTCATCAATTATTTTGAATAAAACTGAAATAAATAGCGCGGCCAAGCGGGTACAGTTGGCGCCAAAAGTCAGTCATTGGGTTATGATTTCTAGTTACCTCAAATATTGTTTGATGAATATTAATGCTAATTGGCCCCCGCTGACTGTCGTCTGTGTCTGTTGCCAGGGCTCAGGCTCAGGCTCAAGTATGACTATTGTTTCGGCTTAATTGTTTAGCTTGATTATGGCCGGGCTGCTAATGAAACTCATATGAGAGCATAAAAACAAGTGACTCGGAGTTTCGGGGGGCCCTCTAATTGAGGAATGCTGTCTCAGGCCCCGGTCTGGGTTTGGGGCCTGAGCCGAGTCTGGGCCTGATTGGGGCGTGATTTGCGCAACGCTAAAATGGGTTCAAGTGGGTTTTAACTAATTTTGATTAGCGGCTTTTTGTGGACGCGTAGCGGCGATGTGTTATTTCTTAAATAAAATGTGCGAATTAAAGTCATATACGAACGGTATGGTCGACTATTAATACTAATGCAAACACAATCCGTATACCCGCTGCGATATCGAAATTACCATAAACAAAATGTGCTAATTGGTGAAACTTAAAACAAATTAATTTACGTAGTCGCCACAAAAATAGTCGGCGACTAATTAGCCAGCTAGCCAGCCAGCCATTAGGCTAACACCAAAAGCAAATCAATGGCCAACTCAAGTCCAAACAAAGTCGATCTAATTGATTTATTTTCGTGTTTGTCTGTCTCCACAAAATGGTTGTTTCACCCAAAATCGGGCAGCTGACTCAACGTCCAGCTACCCGTTGGCTATTAGCTTCTCGATCACGAGCATTACGAGATGCTTTGGGAACTGAACTTCGATCCTAAGAAGTTGAAAGCTGGTGGCCAGCAGCACATGACAAACCCACTTGATAATTACGACAGGCCCATATGCGTAGACACACATGATCAAATTAGCACTTTGATTTAGATTCGCTTTAAGTTAACATGGCAGCAGAACCAGGCGAAATGCAATTAAGACAATCAAGCCGAGAATGGAGCCTCCGGCTGTTTGCGGTTAAGCTAATAATGCACTTGGGAAAATAAGTGGGAATCAGGCACAAAAGGCTGTAATCAAGGTATTCCGGTGATAAAGGAAGTCTTTTAATGATTAAATATAATATGAATGGTTTGGCTAAGTCAGCAAATTAAAGATAAATGATTTCTTGAATATTAAAATGTATTATTTTTTTTAATTTAAATAAGTCTTTCCTTTTTTTTGCTATTGCATTTCTCTGATTCCACAAAACATGGCGACATGGCCAATGCAGGGGGGGCAATAAACGAATTTCCAGCTAAGCCTTTCGGGCCGCGCTTTCAAGCCAAGGCAATGGCCGCCTGCCCAGAGCTGGCTGACCAATCAAAGCGTCCAATTTCCAGTTTACCTTCATGCCACACTTGCAGCGCCTGCTGGCCAACTTGCTGGATCTCTTCGAATGCAGCAGATTTTTCGGTCTGGAACCGAACCGAGTCTGGGCAGGACTTGACTGATGGCTGTTGTGTTCGTGTCTGGGGAAGAACCATTTGCATAGCACCGAACGTAGAACGCCGAACGTCGTGGCCTGAGACATTATGTCATTATTATATCGTTGCAACGTGTAATTGGAGGAAAACTTTTGCCGACAAATGACAAATTCATGCGCCAAAACGGACGAAAACATCAAAAAGACGCCGTCGAGCTTATGAATTACAAATAACCAGGCGAACAGGCAATGAAATGGCCTCAGGTGGGCGTGGCAACCAAATCTGCATACACGTATCCACAGTTCGAGTCCAGGGCGAGGGAAGCTCCTCTTGGTGAGGAGTACACTGGGAAGAAAAGAAGTATTTCATGGAAAAATATATTTTAAATTCTTGAATAAATAAATCATTTAGTTGATCTTTTTTAGACAGTATTCATAAGTCTTTAATAACAGTATTTTAAATTTATTTTAATATTATTTCTAATTCAAAGAAATTCCTTTGAGGAATAGAGCTGTAGCCAGTGTAATATATCTTCACAGGAATCCAAGTAAATTTAAAGCATTTCATACAGGACCCTGGATTTTTAATCCAATATAATAATAATAATAATAATAATAATAGCAAGCCAATATCATTAGCTTAGTTTTAAGTTAACCTTGTTGCATCCGTAATTTTAGAAACTCACAATAATAAATAACTGGTTGAGAGGGAAAGTAAAACTGTGATTATTTATTCAGTTCATTATGGCCTAATCTAGATAAGGCGGTCAAAACATGAACATTCTAGATTAGTTAATGAAACCTGTTTAAAATGAAATAAAAACATCCAAAAATTCCATTTCTATCTATCCATTTCTTAAGATATTTCCGAAGCTAATTAATTAGGACGGGTAAATATTTTTCTCGCAGTGACTGCCATCCGTCATGGTGGCTCGTCTCGTTCAGGTTGCGGCTGCACAAAGTGCAAGCCAAGGAAATACATTTAGCCAGCTAATGCGCCAATTTAAATGCAGCAAACAGACAAAATATTTAAGTTAAATGCCAGTTGGGGCTGAATTGGGAATGGAAATGGAATTGGCATCGGCATCGACACCGGCATAGGGGGATGGCAATGGAAATGGAGCTGGCTTTTTACTCAGCGTGTGTAATTTGGAAAATGAGATACTTTTGTGACTTGCCAGGGTCTATAATTAATTCGAATACAACTGAACCGACACCACCACCACCGCCACTAGCCACATTTGCTGGCACAATTTCAAATATGGCGGCGGCAACGTCAACGCTGTCATTATATTTATCTTTCATTATTGTTACCACTTTGTTGCCATTGTTGTTGCGGGTGTTGTTTTGGCCATTTCTGCTGCTGGCCCGGCCTGGCCCGGTTCGTCGTTGTTTTAGCGCTCTTGAATTAATTGCATTTCACATGGCTCTTGCACATTCGGCCTTTTTGGTATTTTGCATGAAAATTAATTGCCGTTATTATTTATGTGATTTTCAAAATGACATTGGGCAACCACTTCGCATTTTGCAATTCAACGCTGCAATGCGGCAACAAATAAATAAATCCGAAATTAAGAGATGATCACTGGCTCGATGGCAATCGTTAGAAATTGGTTTGTGGGTCTCTGAACAAGTAAATTAAGGTCTTAATTACTCTATTATTAGAAGGTAAATTAGTCAGATGGTTCGTTTGATATGATTGTATATGCATGTAAAAAGTAAACTATATATAATCTCATAAAATAGCAGAAGCAAGCAAACAACTAAAGAAATAGTTTATTCATTTAAATCAAAGGTAATACTTGCCTGAAATTAAGAGTGGCTGTATGAACACGGAAATATATATGAAAATGTTTACAAAATGTAATTATGTAAAAAAAAATTTTGTGTGTTATACTTGGCTTTTTTTGGTTTTTAATATTAATAAATAAAACAACTTACACAAGAAAATTTCCACTCGCTGCTAAGTACGTGTGACACAATCGGGCCATAACGATGATGAGCTTGATGGCCAAAACAAACTCATCGATTTGGCCCGTCTTCGCTGAACGCATCGGTGGGCCAACAACAAAGTAGACAAGTGCAGCTCCTCAGGCGTGTCTCTCTTAACCCGTAATTACGTGTATAGTACGGCGGCATCGTGAGCAAAGCGGAGCATTGAAGTGTCACGCAAGTGGCTTTACGAGCTGCTTAGAGCACCGGCATTAATAAGCAGCTATACATGAAAATTCAACAACAAAAAAGTAACAAATTAAAGAGCCAAGTCACAATTACGTGCTGGCCATTTGAGGGGGCCTGCAGTTTAATGACCAACGAACGCCTTCTCATTAAACGCTAAATTGCACGGGCGCATGACACGAATTTTCGGGAGAACACGCTGACAAAACAGCAAAAAACGCCTAAATTTACTAAGTATTGTAACTACGACAACATTGTAAGCGCGTTGCATGCAACACTCAACCTCAACTATGGCATTTAAGCCCAGAATGTTAACGAACAAACAAAGCCGATGCTGGGACCTGGACAGCAGGAAGGTAAGGAAAGGCAAGGGGTTTTGGTCAGAGTTTCGTTAGCTTGTTTAAAATAGCTCATAGCATGCAAGAAAAGTGCACTGCGAACGATATTTCATTGGTAAAATTATAATATTTAAAGTAAGTATTTTTTCGAACTATACAAATATGTGTAAGATCTAAAAATATGTCGTTTTCGCTTGTGAGCTTCAACGCTTGTTTAAATTGAGGTTAGTTTTATTAGTGTTTAAGATCATCTATTCAACATTTTCTACAGATTTATTATTTTTCCTTTTAAACTAGAGAATCTATGATTCTATATTTATAATATAGTTCATTTTTTATTGGGAAGTAAATACAATAGATTTTAATTGTCAAAATTTACAAGATAGTGAAAAGTATATCAAAATCCAAACAAACATAAATACTTTGATTAATGTATCTTAAAGCAGTTCTTTGTATTTTTATCAATAACCCGCAGGTAATTTTGTTTTACAAATTGTATCTTTAAGTACCTAATCTTGCAATATTTTTTCATTGTGCACCACCTTATTTACATATATGCCCCTAGGATTATAACGCAGTATAGCCCGCAGCCAATTTCGTAGACTAAAGGGCCGCCCGACAGAGTGAGGTGGGGCGGACGGGACCAGACGGAGACGGGAGCTCCGACGCATGCAAAAATCAGGCTAATAGACGCTTGACGTTTTGACGTTTACTGCACCGCCCGTCAGCTCTATCATTAGGCACCGGGGAACGGGGAACGGGGAATGGGTACCGGGAACGGGAACTGGAACCGGGTGTGGGGTTTTTAGGGGGCCTACTAAGGGTGAGATGTGGGGGACTAACATGCAATATGGTGATTTCTGATTTGCATGTCGGCTCCAACTGACTTGGCGCTGTTGCAACAAACGAAGCAGGCAACTCCGGAGCAACGATGTTGCGAGCCAGCTAATTGCCACATTGCAGCAGCGGCAAAGGGAACAACACCAACGCCAGCACCAGCACCAGCAAATTGTAACTCGTAGTTAGCCGTAGTAATATGCTAAATTAATTGGACGATATGAAGTGCGTGATATTGACTGCTAATTAAGCTAAGTTATAGACAAGTTAGTAGCGCTTAAGCACGCGCACGATTTTTACTAGCGACTTAAAAAGCTGCAACATTTTAGCCTTCCTCTAGTTTCATGGCTCTCATGTATGAGTGATTTATTAAAAATATTTCCTGATGTATTTACCTAACAATTTTGAAATCTCAAAGATTTTAGTAATTTAAAATGTTATTCCTACAATTGCAGAGAAACATTTTGGTATTGTATTAGGCACAGATGTTTTCACTTAGAAAATCTACCTTTAAAAACTTCAGAAATTATGCACAACCTCTTTAAATTTATACAAAATCTAAGACATAAATTATAATTTTAGTATAATATTCCTCAAACCAAGGAAAATGGTCTGAGTTATTAATTAAATCGACCTAAAATAACATATACATTTATGAATCTAAATAAACAATCTTTAAAACAGTAAAAAATATAAAAATATTATTAAGTGACAGCATAGCTCGAAAAATATAAAATAAATAAAAAATAAGGAATTAGAAATTAGAAATGCATGCCAAAGTTATAAATTTCAACTTTAAGAGATACAGAGCTCCTTACAAATTTCCTGGAATAATATAGTATTATTTAAATGCAAATTATATAACTTTACACGATTTCATTTTGTTCCGAAATGCACTTGTGTCTCGTGCGGATTGTCCTGCTCCTATTTTTCACCCAGCTGCCAGAACAGCCACTCCCCCGCATATTAGACGAGCAAACAGGCGGCTTTCATTGATCGCTCCGATCGGAAGGAGAACCCAGCCAGGAGAGCCCAGCAGGTAACTCGGTAGCCCGGCCTTCTAGGAAGGATCAACGATCAAGGGCAGCGGGGCAGTGCATTTGGTATAAATTGCATATAATTATGCAACGGCCACAGTTTTTGAGAGTTCACACCTACCGCCGCCGAGCTCTGCGTGCTCTCCAGGCATAAGCACATCCTGTTGGCCTGTGCCTGTGCTGGCCGTGTCCAATTTCCAGGCTAACGCTAAGAGGGCGCAGCCCCGGCTCGAACTGTCTCTTTCGGCGCCCATTAAAGCTGTCGGTCAATTTGATGCCCTGGACGCCATTAGAGTCGATAGTCATCAAGCCGTGGATGGCCATCCCATCGGCTTGCATGGCAGATCGCACTTAGAGGAGAGCGAGAGCGGCTCGATTAGCCCATGACAACAGGTGCGGCACGTATTCGTATGCAAAAGGATTGGCCACAGGATAATCGATTTGAGCATCGACTGGGCGACGGCGCCTGCAGCTGCCTGGTAATCTGATGAAGGGTTGATGTGAGAGATGGCTATTGCCTTTATAATGAAATTGTGTTGACCAATTTGTTATTTAATTTTGTTGATTCACAGCGGCGCATCCTTTTCGGGTTTGTTGGTGCCTGTGAAAGTGTGAAGTGTTCGTGGCTCGGCATGGGGCGTGTCCCTGACTCGGGAGTATCTGGTCCCTGCAGGTGCTGGGCAAACAAACTCGATAAAGTCACGAAGGTACGAGCTGGCCAATAAACTTTGAGTGCAATTTTTAACAACTCAGCTAAGGAAAGAATATGATTCATTTTTAATTTGGCAAATTAAATTACAGTCATATTTCAATTAAAAGAAAATGTCCAGGCTAGAAAAAAGTTCTTTAAATACCATAAGCCATAAAGCATTTTATTTTCTAATGATTTTTCCTGAACTTCAATCTTTCTAATAGAACTAACTTTCCACCAACAACCAACACAGAGTGCTGGCTAATAAACGAAATGTTTTATTGCCCGGCAACAAACGGGGGAAACAAACATGGCAGCCCAGATAATTGGCAGCCATTTTGAACTGCATTTGGCTTCGCTTTGTGTTTTTTAGTTTGTTTGTTTGTTTGTCTCTTGGCGACACGCGCCGCTGAACCCGGAGACCTGGAAACCGGCTAAGTGCCACTGCAGCTCCAACTGCAGCCACTGCGGCAGACAAATTGCTGAAATGTTGATTACCAACTGGCGCAGCTGTCGCCAAGACATCGTAACCGGCACCGCAAATCCAGGCCCATTTCCGCCCGAGGTCCCCAGCACTTAGTTTTAATAAGTGCTAATGAGTTGCACAAGCCACAAATGCACTGGCCATTTACGAGCAGAACATGGATCCTTCAACAGCCCTAGAACGAAGGGCACTGAAGACGCATTTCATATAAAACCAGCTAAAAGTTAAACCCATATTCTCATGGAATAAGAACGAGAGTGTCTGAAACCCCTCACGCACCCATCTCCGGTCGAAAGCACTTTGCATAAACGGCTCTGGCCCTGTTTCCAGGCTGGCTGCTTCCGCTCCAGCGGAGAAGGCAACTTTGTATGGAAAGTAAGTGCTCGTTATGCTCTTAACCGCAAATAACGCGGAGATAAGTCGGGAAGGAATATTGGCCAACCGCAAGCCTGGCCTGGCCGATCGGCATCAGTGCCTCATAAGTCATGACATTTATGTTGGCCATGTCGGGCAGGCAATCGGCAATAATCTCTGACTCATCACATCTGCATATAGGATGTTGTGGCTGTATCTAAGTATATATATGTGTATATAGCCGTGGATATCTGGTCATTAGGCTCATTAGTACGGCGGCCAATTAATAAACAAAAATAAATAATTGCACAATTCATTTGGTAATTAGACATGGCTCATAAAGCTGAATTAGGCAAAAGGCATGCCTATATGGCCTACAGATATCCCACAGATAGCACACACACACACGTGCAGAGAGGGACCCGAACAGACTGAGCAGGAGACGGAGACGGAGAACTTCATGCAAATGAAATGAAATTGACTAGAGAGCCAACAAATTGAGTGTGTCTCGTGTACCCGAGTGTATGTATTTCTGTACTTCCCCCGCTCACAGTGGCTGCCAGCATTGCACAGCCAGTGCCGCCAGCCCCGCCCTCTGGCCCTGCACCTGCACCATAGCCACTACAAGCTCACGTACCCCCATGTAAGTGAACAATTCATTTGTCACACTAAATTTGTTTCAATTCATTTGCTCGAAATGACAAATAATGCGATATAATTACATTTCAGAGCGTTGTTTGCTCGTGCTTTTTATCGGGGTATCTATAGTAGTTCCCTTCCTTCGCCCTCCGATTCCGATCCACGGTCAGTGATCATTAGGCTCTGCCAGTGGAGATTTCTAAAAGAGATTGCTTCTCTATTTATGTATGTTTTTCCCATTAACTTGGTCCAGTGTGTGTGACTGTTCTAGTAATCATTTCCCCTCACCATCGGCAGGGTTGCTAAACTTAAGCTAGTCCTCGCCTGACACTGGATTTGTGCTTAGATTGGCTATTTTCAAAGGACAAAGGACTCTAAACAAAAAATCTTCAAAAATTAATAATGAATATTATATGGTATATTATATGGATATTATATTCATTGACTCCATTCCTCAGCATTAAAATAAAATAAAACTAATCTTAGAGCATGCTTAAAACCCATAAAGCATTATTCAGTTCTATCCTATTATTAGCTATAATGAGCATTGCATATAAATCCCCCCTTCATAATGATCAAGTAATTTTCATATGCAAAAACATAAGAAGAGACATGACAGCATTCGTTGGAAGCGCCTAATTTAAGACAATCACAACATCTACTTCAGAAATATCGCAAAGTACTCGCAGAATCAGTCAGTGTGGGCGCCTAATTACGAACTGGTGACATTAAATGGGGCTTGACGATGGCATGGCCACGGTGCTTTATATCCGTTTCCGGAACGGTTGGGCCACTATATATTTTAAAGATTAAACAAAATATGATTTTATTTAAATTTGCAAAGTCTCAATGTTTTTTTAAAACGAAGGAAAGATTCCGAATTTGATGCTAAAGTTACTATTTACATAATTTGTTTGCTTAGTATGATAGCTCCTGAAGCCGTCCCGAATTAAATAATAAGGAATGTATTTACATTTAAATATTTTTGGGCTTTTTTTTTAAATTACTTTAGATTTTTATTTATATTGATAATGAATCACGATTAGTGCCATGGGGCGCCCTTTTTTTAGCAGTGTGTTTGCTTGGCATTATCAACCAGACCTGTCAACTCGGTTGGTTGGTCTTCTAGGCTTAAGTCTTGGCTAAATATATCAAAGTTCCGAACCTACTAAAATAACAGTATCCGAAATTCCCGGTAGAGGGCGCTTCCTGCCCGATAACCGATCACATTCATTATCGTTATCGTTTGTCAAAACCTTTCCAGTGTGACCGTTGGTGGCAAACTAAAAAAAACCGAATAATTTTTAATTGTTTTTTTGGGGATTTTCATTGAAAAGGTGTTGGGTCCTATTAAAAACAAATCAAAACAAAAAGCAAAAATGCGATCAAATCGCTTTGATTAAACGTTATCACTATCGTTAATCGCGCTGATTAAGAGTATCACACATCTGCGCTACCATGGACAACGATTGGCTCGACGATGAGGAGCTGGTGGCGGCCTTGGCGGTGCATGAACAGCAGGAAATCCAGGTAATCACTTGCATCTTCAAAAGGGAAAGCCCCACTTTTACGATCGTTTCTTTTCTCAGGAAAATAATGAGGTTCAAGCGACGGATGAGGCCTGCGAAGGCTTCGATATGGCCACCGGACACAATTGGATTTATCCCAAAAATCTGCCCCTTCGAACCTACCAGCAAAGTATAGTCCACTCGGCGCTCTACAAGAACACCCTGGTGGTTCTTCCCACAGGATTGGGCAAGACCTTCATAGCGGCGGTGGTGATGTACAACTTCTATCGGTGGTATCCGCGGGGAAAGATCGTCTTCATGGCCCCCACCAGACCCTTGGTGGCCCAGCAGATCAATGCCTCCCAGAAGATAATGCCATTTGCAGCAGCCGATACAGTGCAACTCACAGGTGAAGATTTCACTAGATTACAGTAAAGTTATAGTGTTACTATATCCTTTTTCCTTTGACAGGACAGCTCCCGCGACCCAAACGAGCTCAGCTGTGGGCCACCAAGCGCGTCTTCTTCGCCACGCCCCAGGTGGTGCACTCGGACATGCTGGAGGCCGATGGATCCTCTACGTTTCCCTTCAACGCCATCAAATTGATTGTGGTGGATGAGGCGCATCGGGCCAAGGGTCGCTATGCCTACACCCAGGTGGCCGACTGCCTAATGGCGCACAACCGCAACTTTCGGGTGCTCGCCCTGTCCGCCACGCCGGGCAGGACCATGGAGGATGTGGCGTCCGTGTGCCAGAACCTGTACATATCGAGCCTCCAGGTGCGATGGGACAACTCAATCGATGTGCAGCCCTACATACACAGGCGGACCATTCGAACCATAGTCGTGTCCCTGAAGGACAGGATTAAGGAGCCCAGGGAGAAGTTGCTCCAGATAATCGAGCCGTATCTTCGCCAGCTCATCGAGGCGGACATTCTGCGGGGAAACAAGGGAAGCATGAGCAAGAACAGCCTGCTCTACGAACAGAAAGTCTTCACTGAACGCTCCTCGGCGCAGGGCCAGCGGCATCCGGACCACAACATCATAATGGGCAACTTTGCCATGTGCATCAGCATGTACCACTCGCTGGAGCTGATGGAGCGGCATGGCCTGCGCGTGTTCGTCAATAACTTCGACGCCGACGAGGACGGACGCGAGAAGTTTGTCTTGGCCAGAGATCGCGATCTGAGGGATTTGGTGGAGCAGGTGCGGCAGGAGCTGGGCGCCAATCCGCTGGACTACACCACGGAAAAGATGACAAATGGCGAAGTGGCGCCGTTGCCAGCGGATCTGGACTTTGGGCATGCCAAGTATGAACAGTTGCGACAAGTGTTGGTGCAGCATTTCGAGGCCCATGCCGACTCCCGTGCCATTGTCTTCTGCGAGTACCGAGAGTCGGTGATGCTGATCCACCGCCTACTCCTCCAGCACAGGCCCTTGCTGCGTCCGCGCTGCTTCGTGGGCCAAGGCAACACGGTGGGTGCAAGCTACGCCCTCACCCAGAAGCAGCAGCTGCAGATTATGGCCGACTTTCGGTCCGGCACCAGCAACGTTCTGGTGGCCACCTCGATCGGCGAGGAAGGCATCGATGTGGGCGAGGTGGAGATGATCGTGTGCTTCGACATCTGCAGCTCCAACCCCACTCGGTTTGTGCAGCGGATCGGTCGTACGGGGCGCAAGAAGAACGGCGAGGTGGTGATGCTGGTGACCGAGGGACGGGAACAGCAGGTGCTCAAGGATGTGCTGGCCCACAAGGATCAGATGAACAAGAAGCTCTTGAACTCGTCAGTCGTAAAGATGTCTCTCTACGAGCAGAATCCGCGAATGGTACCGGCACAATTTCAGCCAAAGTGCGAGGAGAAGCTCATGGAGCAGGCGGCTGTTGAGGAGAAACCACTTGTTGGCCAAAAGAAGGCACCTGGCAAGGCAAAGGAGCCCAGGAAGCGCAAGGAACCGATTGCTAAGACCTGCACTCTAAGGCGATTTTTCAAGGAAACCCCTGTCCCAGAGAGCCATGCGGGAATCCTGCAGGGAATGCAGCCCTACCAGATGAGCGAGGCCTCCCAGCAGATGGTCAAGCAGGAAGTGGCCCGGCGCAGTGTGCCCATGAAGAGCTTCTTCGCGGAGACCCAGGCACCCCCACAGACTATAACCAGCAGCCAGGAAGAAGTCCAACGCCTGCGAAAACTCACCCGCTTCCTGCAGTCGAACAAGCCTGTCATGGCCGACTCTCAAGCAGACCTTATTTGCCATCTGCAGGATCAGCAATTGCCGCGACCCTTGAAGCTCTATCTGCTGCAAAGCAATCCCATCTTCCTCAGAGAAACCCATTCGAAGATGCAGCTTCAAAGCCAGCTGGAGATCGCCGATGAGCGCCTGAACAATCGACAGCAGCGGACCAGGAATAACTATAAGCTCCTTGTGGACATATGCGGCGGAACCGACAAGTTGGAGGAACTTCTGCAGACGGAGCAGCAATCACTGGCAGAGATCACCTTCAAGGAGTTGGAGAATCCCCTGGATGAGCGGAGAGAAAGGGAATTCAAGGCCACCTGTGATCGGATCTTTGAGGGTCTCGACGAGCAAGGCTTAAACACTGATAATTACGAACTGAAGCAAGAGCTACTGGAGAAGCTGGATCTGCGAAATCTGGAGGCCACGGTGAACGAGCAGCTGGGTGGAATTCCGGAGACATCGTGGTCGGAAGACGAATGGGAAGAGCAGCCAGCCGAAGATGTGAAATGTGATTCCATGTACCTGAGCCAGCAGTTGAATTTCTCAGCTGTGGATGCAGTGCAGCACAGCTCCACGCCTCTTAGGGTAAAACCTTTGAGCAAACTTAAGTTCGAGCCATTGCCAGAGGAGAAGGAGGAGGAGGACACCGATTTGGGTGACAATTTGGGGCGCTTGAACTGCCTGATGAATGGCAGCGAATCGCTTTTAAAGACTGAAGCTGTGGAGATATCTGTTTCTGAACCAGAATCCACGAGAGAAGAGAATCCTGCAGCACCTGCAGCGGAAAGTGAGATATACCACATAAGCCCAGAGGAGAGTGAGGAAAAGCCAGAGCCCAGTGCAGAGCCGAAATCCGCTCCAGATGATTTCGAGATCGATCTGAATGATTTCCTTGAGCCAATGGAGGAGGAAATCAAGTTGACCCAACAGAAAAAGGATGCGGAGATGCTAAACCAAGAAGAGTTGCAGGATTTCCTAGAACCCATGGCCGAAGAACTGGAGCTGATGAGCCAGAATCGTGCCATAGAAACGAAGGAGAACGAACCTCTGCCGGCATCCCAATCGCGTAATATTTCGCCGGATATCTTTGCATCTGACTCGCTGTCACCTTGGAAGCCAGCAGGGAAAAGCCTCGCCACCAAGCTGGCAGCCAAGGCAGCAGCAGCAGCCAAAGCTTCGTCGCGTACTCCCCCACTTGCTGACAACATCCAGTCGCCAGAAAGCCGTAAGAAAACAAATCCACAGGCGCAGGATAAATCCCCCAGCATTTTCGATCTCTACCTGAATCGAATGCGAGGACGCGGCCGTTTGGCCAGGGCTGCAGAGTCCCTGCATCGGCTAACCTCGACAAACGCCTCGGTCAAGGAGGAGGAGAAGGAGGACTCGCCCATTGTGCGTCGCCCATCGAAGCGCAAGATAGTCATAAGCTCCGATGATGAGGACGAGCAGAAGAAGCCCCTGGTGGCCGATTACGACTCCGATGACTATGAGCAGATTCCTTGCACGCAAATGGTAAATATAGTTATGCTTTATTTGTAATATATTAAATTAATTATATATTCTAGCCGGAAACACCGACGCCGCCGCCAAAGCCCCGCCAAAAGCGCACTAAGTTCAATTCGTTTATTGTCGATGAGGCCGATAAAAGCGGCTCAGATCACGAGGAGGAGGCCGAGACTACGATTGGCACATATCTGAAGGATTCTGTGATAGTTTCAAGCGATGATGACGATGATCCCAATGACACCAATGTGCATGCCATGTACCTGCAAGCAATGAGGTGAGCAATGAGTAACTTACACTTATTTCCAAGTCAACTAAGGTCTTGATATTTTTAGGAGTCCGATACAAAGGCCAGGTGCCTTCAAAATGCCCGCTCCCAAAGTGTATCGCGATGAATCGCACATTTTCTCTCAGCCCGTTGAGGAGGAATCTTCCCAGTATCTCCCGTGCTCCTTTATCGCTGACGACGACAGCTCCACCATTCAAGATGTTTCTGAATGTCCTCTGGAGAAGGCCGAACGCATCCTTAAGGAGCGACGCCGGCAGCGTCGATTGGGCAATCTACTTCCAGTAGTTCCTGCCAACAAGCGACGTCGAGTCCAAACCATGAGCACCTCAAGTGATGAAGACGATGTATGCTTTGTTGAATGACGAGCATTCCAGTTCAAAGTGTCTTTCAGTAAAATAAGAGTTTGTTTATTACGTGTTTGCCATTTTATATTGTTTCGTTATTTCAATAATGTAAATATGTACGTCATAAGAATCCCTAAGATATGTTCCTTTAATTTCCTGTTGCAAAGAAATTTCCCATTCCAAGCTGGTTCAACAGGGTTCACCTATAGTTTTGTAGTCATATTCAGTTGTAATATAAATTTAAATAAATGTTGTAATGGTTTTTATTTGTGATTTGAAGTGATCTTATTACAGAGAGGGACCTACCTTATTTTATTTAAAACTACATAATACATAGACCGGCTTTATGTCGGTATTATTTGGTTATAGAAAGGAAGTTCCTTGCGGAGTTACAAGATGTTCCACGATCCCTATGGACCCCTGTATGAGTTAAAGGAAGAAATAAAATCTGTCCTTACCTTTAAATTATGACCTTTATTTTCTGTAGAATAAACAAATTTAAAACCATTTTAATAATTTTTTTTTATATTTGTTAAAAACAAGGGCATTAATTTCATTGAAAAGGTGTTAGGTCTTATTAAAAAACCGCCAGATTCCAGCAGGCAGACTGCAAAAATCTGAGTAAGTTTGTAAAATGCATTATAACTAAAAAACGAGGGTCCCCCTATTTGATATTCTTGTTTAATATTGAAGTAGAAAGGACAAAGCTTTTTTTAAGCCTAATACCAGCTCTGGGCTACGTAAGGTTTGGGAGTTATTAGGTCGCGATTTTTTCAAAATTTGTGCGTGATGGAAACTTTTCAGTTTCGGACTAGTAATGTACCGGTTCTGATCTATCAGTATCAATGGCTTTTATTCGCTGGGTCGGAAAAAGTTCGATTTTTGTCGACCAGTGTTATTATATCCCATTTTTTAAATATTAATTACTTTTTTTGTTTAATTAAAAAATAATATTTATTACATAAAAGAGCAAATGATTCAAAATTCAAAATTCAGAAAGTTATTTAGCTAATTTATCTAATATTCTTAATTATTGAATTTTGATACTAATCTATTATTAATTGATTGCCACAGAAGAGCTGCACGCCTTTTGTACCTTTTTGCACGTACCTTTTGTACCTCCCACTTCCCCTTATGGCAATCGAAAAACGAATTTCTTTAAATTTTAGTGACAATCTACAGACTTAAAAAAAAAAAATTTAACTTAACGATTAAAAGCAGCACACGAACCCCACAAAGACATTAAGTTTCTTTATTTTTACCTATTTATTTTCTACCTCGAAAATAGTAAGCCAGACTTCTTTCAACGCCCCTCATTTCTTGCCCTACGTATCCCTCAATTATATAAACTATGTAATAGATAAAGAAATCAAATAATTATATTGAAATTATCAAATATTACTTAATTTTTGTGGATTCAAATACAGTGCAAGTATTTGCGAGTAAGGAAGCATTTAATTGATTTCTGCTAGATCCTATAAAAAATACCAATACTTATAGTCGCAAAGCTATGCCTAATTCAAAGCATATGCACATAAATATATGTTAGTTAATGATTTAAAAGGTACATGATCAAATGACATCCAATTTCGTGTATACCAACATTTTTCCCCTGCTGTACTGCGGCATAATCAATAATTTTTAATTTAACAACAATCGCACAATCGTTTCAGCGTAATAACCATTATTATATTTTCAACAATAACAGGCACCACAGCAATAGCAACAGCAACAAAAAGTCAATTCAATTTTAATGGAGTAGCAATAAAACAGAAAAAGCGCAAAAAATTGATATAGCCATGCGGCTGGCGAGCCGTAAGCCAAAACGCAGTCTGGCATGGCAAAGCCAAAGCCAGAGCCAGAGCCAGCCAGAGACGGAGACTGAGAATGAGCTACGGCTAAATGTGTACCCAGTCGGGGCAATACAATTTTGCAATTGCAATAAAATAATTTAAAATCGTTTTCATCAACATCAGCTCAAAGAGTTTTCGTTCGCCGGTCGAAATGCAAAAGTGATTTTGCGGCAATCAGCGATTCGCTCTCTGAGGATGATGATGACGTTGACTTGTTGATGATACGATGAATGCTATTTGAAATTGATTCGCTGTCTCCGTCTCCGTCTTGGCCCTCTTCTTCGAAGACAGTCGCCATGATGGCCAGAGTCCAAGCCAATTGCAACCCCGAAAGTCTTTACGGCCCCGACGATTTCCCTAATACGAAACGTGCCTGCCTGATGCGCCGTGTCCAATTTTGTAGTTCGTTCTTTGTGCAGCCATGGCTATGATGCTAAATCGCTCTCGGATCCGTTCCCGTTCAGAGTTCTCAGAGTTTCACTTTGAGCCGAGTCGAGGCTCTCCGTGGCTCATAAACGGTCGGCCCCTTAGGGGCTGGGCTATCGCTTTGCCCGATTTGCGGTTTAAATTGTCTTGCGAAACAAAACCAATTTCAATTTCAAACAAAACGTTTTGCGAAAATTACGCAGGGTGTACGCCGGACGTGCTGATGCAAGGCAGGCCAAGCCAAGCCAAGCCAAGCCAAGGCAAGGCAAGGTATCTTAAAAACTGCAATAAACGGTCTACAATCGGAGCTGATCTCATCGGAAGTATTTTCGCTGATTGCCATTGCCTCAAAAGGTCGGACTCGGTTCACGGAAATGATCACTGCAAATGATTGGTAATGAAGAGCGAAACAGAACAGACACTCGGAGAAAACCCACATCTTTTAGTTCAAGTTGATTGAAAAGGTTATATTTGCTGAGCTTATACTTTATATTGCTTTATATAGGCAGCTAATGAACTTTAACAGGACGCTCCATAGTTCTATAATTCTGACTTTAGATGAAAATATTACCTTCTGCTATTCATACTCGAAACCCTCATTTAGTTCCATCAAAAGTATGTAGGTCCGGGTATTCTATTGTCGGGACACTCAACTATAGACTTCTTTCTTGATAACTAATAACAATTATTTTACCGTGCACACCATATGCCCAATTCCTTCTCAATGACAAATCGATTTCAAATTGCTCCCCTGAACATTTGGTAACAATGGAAACGCCCACCAACGAGGCCAACGAGGTTCCCGCCATTGCCTCTATCATATCTCCTGACAAATTGATATTGTCTAAGCCATTTTCGATATGCATATTTATGTTCTCGATAGGTTTCTTTGTTTGTCTCACGACTGTGTGCTTTGTTGGGCTTTATCGTTTTATAATTTTTCTTGGCTTTCATTCACGGAGCTGAGCTCTTGAACTCTTGTCAACACTCTGGCTTAGGCAGACGAAGGGCTCCATAATGAAACACTGAAAATTATTTTTATTTACTTATTAAGAAAGAAGAATTGCTAATATTTTACCTTATTACATTTTGAAAGGTTAGGAAGCTAAACAAAATTATTGGAGTATAGGAAATATTTATACTTGGAAATTTTATATATTTATTAAAAATGTAATTACCATTTTTTAATGTCTAGTTTTTGTGGCAGTTAAATTACTTTGGAAATTCATCCTAAATGTTAAGAAGCTGTACACAAAATATAGTTTTTTCTCTTACTCTTCCTCACAAATAAGTAAGCTCATCTTTTTGGCGGACAATTTGTATGGTCGGGAAGCTCGACCACAGAGTTCTTACTCCCTTTCTCTTAGTTGCTGTTTGAGTGAATGAAAAAGGGCCTCGGCATGGCCGACGAGGCGCATCCACATCCACATCCGGTCCGGGGGTCTCTGCTTTGTTGCCTCCCTGATAAGTTTCTGATGCGCCGTTGACTTGTCTTGTCATATTATCGTGTTAGCTTGTCCGAAGCGCCAGGCAATTATGGACTGGACTTGTGTGGGCCCGGACTGAAGACTCTATGGACTGTATGGATGTAACATATATTTATGAGGCTTTATGGCCGCCGTCTTTGATTAATGTATGACAGGCTGGCAGACGCTGGCCGAATGAATACTAAACTTTGTTGCCCCGCCATATAAAGGCGACATCAATTAGCTCTCCGGCATAAATACATTACCACAAATCGCCGAGCATTTTGGAGTGCCAGCTCCAGTCCCAGTCACAGGCCCGGTCCCCGTCCAAGAACGATCCATTCGACGCTTATCGCCGCTTGTAAATGTCTCAACTATTTGTTAAATGCTAAAGCGACATGGTCATAATGGAAATGACAACTTAACAGCAACGTAGCGGATGGTATGGCAAAAATGTTAAAAGGCTCGGTCTCCGGAGCGGTCACCTGGGGCCTCCGCGAGCCTGGCCTGGCCTGGCCGTGATAACTGTATTGAGAGTGTCATTAACATTTTGATTTGGCTGCAGCAGTCGTCGAGGAGTCAGTCGTCGTCGCCATGCCATCGCCGCGCCACTTCAACTCTATTATGAGCTCCAACTGCATTTCGCCGGCTACTTATCGGCACCCCAGACATGCACATCATTTGTTAAATAAAATATACTGAGGAAAAAGTCGGGGTACAAGGTCAGGAAGGAAGGATTAGAAATCTGGGGGTGTTGAAATAATTATAAGGATTTTCTATAGAGAATTCTTACCCAAACTTTTACCTAATTTAATATGATCAAAGCAGTTTAGTTTAAATTTTGATGCACAAATAATAATGCTCTATTTTGTAGAGTGATTTGAGGAACGGGTATACTCTGCTCAAACAGTTAATTGTATTCCGATTTACAAAAATTCTTCCCCTGATTTGTGAACCACTTTTTATGGCTGTGTAGTGTCACCGTCCAGCCTCAAGTCCTCTTGCCCCCTCGATTGTGCGAGGCAATTAATCAGGTCGATGTTTCCGAATGCAAAATGAAAACACCTTTTTAAAGGCATCAGCAGGAGCAGCAGCAGGAGCACGCGGAGCAGCGAGAACAACCGCAACGATGCCATCAATCAGCTGAAACCCTTGGATACCGGGATGCTGGGGATGGCGGGTGTGCGGATCCGTGTGGCGCTTTCCGTTTCAAGAGGTGTGGGTGCAGGGCGAAATTAAAAAGCGTCAATTTGTCACACATGGTCGGTCAGCTTGGGTCCTGTCCCGTGTCCACCTCCTGCTCCTTGCCGTGTGCCTCTGCTGTCATTAACAACGGTTTTGCGGCTGAGTTTTTAATTGCCGCCGTGTTTGGTCTGAGAATCCGATTTGGATTAGCCAGTGTCAGTTACCAAGTTGGCACACTTTTATTGCCCTCTCTCGGAGAGTTATTAGCTGCGCTTGCGATCCATTAAGTCAGCAATTGGAGGACGGTGACAGCGGAATCGGAATTGGAATCGGAATCGGACGGAGTGTGGGTGTAATGGAAGCTGGCCAATGAGCGAGGTTTGGCGACGACGGAAATTGTCAGATGGGGTAGGCTGCAAGGGGGAATTCTCGATGGCGTCGTCTTATGGCTGTAGAGACATACATCAAGCTTTGTAACTGTTTGAGTAGGTACTAAGTTCTTATAATTTTTAAAAGAAACATTAATCTTTTATTTATGATTAAGCTCTTATCGAGTTCCTAGAGAGTCCAAGTTTTTAAGGAGATGTTTTCAAGTAAATTGTCAAGATTATTACTAGTAGTATATTTAAATATTTTGCATTTTGCAAGAAACTTACGGAATAATTTCTGATAGGTCTTAAAAGGCTTAGCAAAAGGTTTCTTAGCAATTGTAAGAAGTAATGGAAATAAATTATACAAATTTAGATTTTATGATTTATAAAAGAAGCAAATCTCTGCCAAGTTGCAATGAAAATAATTCTTTTCAACAAATTAATCTTCTTTATTATTTAAAATATAAATGCATCAAGTTTGCCTTTAAAATTGAGATTCGCTGTACAACCAATTCCCACGCGTATTTGGAAACATTCAAAGTCGATGTTCATCATTCTTCCGCTAATGACAGGGCGGCCATTTTAAAATATTCAAGAGGCCGGGCTCAACCCCGATGTTGTTCTATCACCATTAGCTGCAGTCTCCCACTCGACGCTGTTCGTCGCTGTAACTCCCACTTGTCAGAGCTTTGGGACTCGGACTCGGACTCGGAGGCGGCCCTCCTCTTCAACGACAGCCGGCGGCGGCGGAGGAGCAAACAAGTTTCATTTGTCAGTTGGCCAAGGCAATTTTCTGGCTCCAGGCCGCTGGATGCATTTCCCAACACCTGGACGAGGCCAGGCTTCCAGGCTGACACCGGCTCGAGGCCATTTGAAATTAATGAACTGTGATTCACGGCCCTCTCTCCGCTTTCCGCTTTCACCATAGACCGGAAAGGCTTTTTCATTTTCACTAAAGTGCATTTCGCATGATGAACGAGGCGGCAATGGAGCCCAATCCCCTGGCAACCTTTTTGCCATTTTTAATTGTTTTGGGAACAGACGGCCAGGAAGGATGAATTCTTTCATTTGTTATAAGAGCGAAAAAAAGAATGATAGGTGTATGGGGGTAATAAATGGAAAACGCTAATTTCAATAGCCATTTGAAAAATGATTTCTGATTTTGATTTCAGTTTCAGCTGCACACTCATTTGTTACTTTGCATTGGGGCAATTTTTCAGCTTGCTTCCAAGGGAAATTAAATATGAAACACCTCAGCCAGAAACTCCTCGAGAAATAAACACATTTTAATTAGCATTTTAAATGCGTTTTAAGCAAAAAGCTTTTAAGAAACGGCGCCATAACAATAATCATAACAAAAGCACAAAACAAAGTCGCTCACAGATCGATGCATCAAAATATGAGCGGGAAGGGGTAAGGCTGCGGAATGGCATCCACTCCAGGGGAATCTCGACCTGAAGATGCTCGAAATGGTGCACTGAAAAAATTTAAACAGAGTTAGTAGGGGTAATAATGCCTAAAAATGGTAAAGGTAGCAGATCTCAAAAAATAAAAATGACTCTAGAAAGTATGCAATGATTTAAGAGTCACTCGGGTAAAGACTTCCTTCTATTTATATTAAAATATCATTGATTTTAATGCTTGTACAGAACAAACGTGTTATTTTATATAATCAACTAAAAATTTTAATCTCGATAATTATACCTCAAAAATCGTGGGATTTGCTAATTTACTAATATTTTAAAATAAATGTAATTTAATTTTCCCGAGTGCAGCTTCAGCTTCAGCTCGTTCATTAACAAGCGCGTCAAAGTGATAAGAGCGCCAGAGTAAGCAGTAAGCTGGGCGAAGAGGGCAGGTGGGAACAGGGGACCGGGAACCGGGATCGAGAGGGAGAGGTGTGGGGAGCGGCAGAGAAACAGGTCACAATGCTAATTGATTGCAGCGACGTCGCCGTCAACGTGGCCGTCATACCAATAAAATTATTGAAGCCACCGCCAGAAGACACGCATTTCTCGAGTCGTTTTCGGAGTGTCGATAAGCAAATTGCATCCCAAAAAGATCGAATGTGACTCATGCCTAGTAGGGGTTCGCCATATACTCTATATAGAGGCACTATACAGGCACGAGGTCTTCGGTGAGTGTCAGGTAGGGAATCCATAAAAATGACCTCTCTAATGCCCTATGGGTACGAAATCAGTCTGGGCGGTGCGTCTCAACAAATTAAGCAATTAACTTGGGTAGTTGAGATAAGTGCTTTATAGCGCGGAAGAGGGTGGAGGTGTCTGTTTAATATTTGTAACCCGATCGAGGCGATTAAAATGCATTTAGCCAATTTGTATATGCAAATCACAGTCCGAACGGGTTATAGAAACTTTGATTCGAGCCAGGAATGGCACGCCAAGACAGACACTTTTACGATCCGCATTTTAATGCCACTTAAATGTTATAATTTGCTTTCAAAAATATCTAATGTCTGTCCGAGATCTGTGATGTCGCTGGAGGCATTTGTTTAGTCATTTTATGGCGGCTCGAGCTAAAAACGTTAAACGAAAGCTTCGTTCGGGGACTGTGTTGTTTGTTTTGTTTAAGCTTTTACGAGCGTGTCTTATTTAATTATTTTTATGTGGCAAAAAGGTAGTAAAAACTGGTATTTGCTCTAAGAGAGTTATATAAATTAGTTTAAGAAATTGGATTAAAGATTACATCAAAATACTCAAGTTCCCTGTTGGGCCTAAAATAAGTCTCAGAGACTGGCAGTTTATGACCCACATATCATTCCAACCACCCCTATTGCAGTTACTCTCCCTCACAATTCCCTCTCCGTCCAAAAGCCACTGGAAACAATAAGAATCATGACTCCCTCAATGCAGGGTATGATCCATAAATTTTCAAGCTAATCGCACACTCTCCCAGCGAAACGGCGAAACAGTGCGGAAATTGTTTGTAATCATACGAAAATGGCCTACAAATGAACTGCTTAACGGCGTGTCGCACATTCAGACAATCGCAATCAGGGAGTCCCCCTAACACCCCCACCAAAAAACCCAGGCAATCAGCGTCAAGTTCCCCGCAGAAAACCCATTTAAACCGGCCCCGAAAATTGTGCCAAATTTTCCGTTTCCCGACTGGAATTGTGCGCAAGCATATTTAATTTATAAAACAGCTAAAACGGCACCCGCCCTGAAGAGGTGAATGGGTGAAAATACAGGGGTGAATACGGAATAATACAGACGCCAGCGAGAAGTGCGTGAAAAAAATCAGTTACTTATTAAAAATGCCCATATACATGCAACAAACATGAGCCCAAGTCTTTGTGTATGGTTACATTAGCGTCCATAAGGGCCTGAGGGTGCAGCATAAAAATCAGTAGCTCCATCTTGGCAATGGGAGTGGGTGCGAAATTAATTAGAAGCACCCTTCAGGTTCTACCGACGGAAAATTCTTCCTGCTAAGCCTGCTTCTGGGAAATCAACTGAATGGAAATTTCCAATCAAAGGAGATTGCTAATTGAATTCGGCTATTAAACTCATTGAGCGTCGGACGTCCGGCTATTTATGGTTTCCATAATTTTTAATATTCTATTAAGAGTGCTTTTGCTTGAATAAAGTCTTGTAATATTTAATAAATTAGTTAAGAAATATTCTAAGCATATTTAAATTGATTCATTTGGCTTTCTGAAACCCAAGATTTGCTTTCGAGCCTTCTTTTAATACCGTTTTTAGCCAATAAAGAAATCGCAGCTGCTGACTTGTAAGCTTCGGTTTGAGCCAGATTAGCGGAGACGTGGTGGGGCGCCATTCTCTTTTCACTTTTCGCCTGGAAAGTGGCTGAAACATCTTAAGCACACTCTCTCACTCGGCCACAGGCCTGATCAATAATGGATGCGCTAATTTATCGCTTGGCAAATTGTGTGGCCAATTGGCCAACACAAAAACACACGCATTCGACCGAGTCAAGGCATTTCGGGCAGCCTAGCAGCCCCTTAATCGAAGTCAAGTGTGGACAGACGGATTGAGTTTCGGAAAACAATCACGACGGCCTTGGTCTAGGTAGGGAATCCGAGTTGGAAGCACTGCCTCACTCCCACTCACATCCTGTGCTGGGGGAAATCACTTAAATGAACACAGAGACTGGGTTTTCAGTGGTGGAAAAAGAGAGCTCGGAGTACGTACACTAACTGAAAGTACTTGTACCTTGTTTTCACAATCACAAAAGGGATTATAAAATAAGTTATACTTTTACGACACCTGGTAAAAGGTTAAAGGCTTTAACATAACATGTTGTATCTGCTTAAATAACTCTTAGATAAACTTATCGAATTAAACCTAGTAAACTATACAGGATCCTTTCACTCTATATATTAAGCTCTAGATATATTTATTATTTCCTCAAGTATTCCCTGACATGTTTGTGCCCTTAAATGGGCCTCGCATAAAGCTAAAACTGTCACTAATAATAGCCATGCCCTGACCGCACATAAAGTCCTTGCTGCGACATCCTGAGAAAGAGTGAGATAGCCAGCTGAATGCGACAGCGAGAGGGGGGTCGCCATAATCAGTATTGGCATTTTAAGTGACACTTGGGCTGTCCTGCGCTGCTCCCCGAAATTCCCACTGCCACTTCCGCCGCCAATCTGGATTGCAGCCCCGCCATCGAACTCAACTCGCGTCATGCTCCGCCATTTGTATATGAGCCAAATAAAAATGCATAGCAAATGAAGCTGGTGGCAAAGCTGACAGAAATCCAAGGAGCAGTAGTTGGGGCAGGAGCTGGAGCTGCTCCGGAGGCGGCATTATTCGGAGGCACTTGCGCCAAACTTTGCTGCTGAATATTCCATGAAGTTGCCAATAAAGTCAAGTGGCAAGTCCTGGCTACGTTGGCGGCAGGGACACTTATACAGCCGAAACTGAGGCGGAGACATGCACCAGTTACAGTGCATACACGGGAAGAAATTTATAATTTGATAAGGAAAATACAACTCTTATTAAGCTACTAATTACAGTTTATTTATTTTTGAAATTACCCATTAATTTGAAATAACACCTAATTTTTAATGATTATGTGTTATCCGTAATATTGAAATATAGGTAAAGTAAAACTAATATTCTTTCTTGTGTCAGATTTCCAATTAACCAAAATCCTATTACAATATTATAATATTTTTACAAATTGTTAATGGTGTTAATTGTCGTATTACTCAACTATATCATATTTAATTGATTTATTAATCTTTTTCATTTTTAAAATAATTATTTAAGGAACAAACCCACATCCAAACACCCGTTGCAATATCAGCTATATGATTTCTTCCTGTGCACCTATGGATACACTTAACCTAAGTTCTGTTCTGGTTGCTGTTGTTTCTGCTGCTGCTGCTGCTGCTGGTGTGCCTGCCTTCCAACTGCAGTGCGCTGCTGCATACTAATTTTCCACCACCCTGCCACCGCCCACTGCCATCTCGTCCTCCTTCTTCTCCTCCTGCTCCGCCTCCTGCAGCCCCCATCCAGCCCCATTTTCGGACCAGAATCAAGCAACTCCTACCCCGAGTCCCCGCCTGCCGAGACCCAGCATGGCGATGTGGTGGTCTTGGCATCATTTCGTATTCATACCAAGCACCAATTTCTCGTTGTTGCCGCTGCTGAGGCTGCTGCAGTTATTGTTGTTGCCTGCTATTAAGTGAAATAAAAGTAAAAATGCAATAAAAAATGTTGGCCGCCTCTCTCGTTTTGCATTAAAATTGCATTACAATTGCCATGGATGGTCGTCGTCTTTGTCGTTGTTGTTGTTGCTTTTATTATGGCAATTGTTTCGCCGTTGTTGTTGCTCAAATGAAATCCAATTAGCCGACTACAAGGCCTACCAGCAGCAGCAGCAGCAGCAACAATGACACTGCGAGGCAAGGAGAAATTCTCATCCGTTCGCATCGTGACTCTGCCAGAGTCCTTTTCTCCTGTGCTTGTGCGTGAGTGTGTGGGTGTATCTGTGAGTATTTTAATGTCCAAGTGCGCGTGGGCCTTTCAATATGCAGTAATTGTCCGCTGCTGCTGCCTTTCTTAATTTTTTTGGCCATGATTTGTTCGTGTCTGACACAAAAACATGGCCAGTTAAGTGCTAAAATGAATATTTACAACCGCTATGTCTAGGATCAGTGTCAGTTATTATTATGATAAGTGAACGGTATTTTATTGGAGTTTGTACTTTAAACACTGTGAACTATTTTGGTTTCTCGAGCCGGAGAGTCTGGTCCTTTGAATCATCTAAGACGAGCCCCGGCTGGGGATTACTTTGACCAAATAAATCACACCTTCAAATTTAAATTAATATGAATTAATTTGAATTTATAAATGAGTTCTAAGCTACTCATTCTCTTTCAGCTGGTTGAAGCTTTCCACTTAACTTTTCTTCTGTTGATGGTTTTGGCTAATCGGAAGGGTTCCAAGTATATAAATATGTATACTTGGTCCTTGGGTTACTTTCTGTCTAAGAACTTCTTAAAAGGGAAAATAGAGTAATTCAGAGGTCGTACTAAAAAGGTTTTTGTTAAGCGATGACCAAGTGAGTGAGTAGTTATACATTTTAATAGACTTTAACATTGAAAAACTATCTACTCTCTTTGGAACATTACAAGATCAAATGGAATTTATTCTCGATTTTATTGAAATTGAAGGAATTATAAGTTTCCTCTCTAAAGCCAGTCTTCTCCCTTCTTTCAACTCGGATTCTTTCTGGTAAATAAAGGAGAGATACCCTAAAAGCGAGCACTATTAATATACATCACTAGCACAAGCTTATCAGGCGAAAATGAAGCTCAAATTTAACTTCAAAGCAGAGCAATGTCTAAAGTACACAGAGGGTCTGCCAGGCCCCGAGATTAAGCCTAATTTGGCAGCAGAATTTCTTGTCATTGTCTGATTTGCCTCTGTGGAGTGATGGGTAGTGTGCTGGACTGTGAATCTGATGGTCCCGAGTTCGAGTCCGAGTCGTTGCAATTGTGTTTAGAAATGTGAGTATTCTTAATAGAATTTATATATAATAAATGCATCCATTTAACTTTAAAATAAAATGTGATACTAAAAAATTATACAATTGTGCTAATGCTTTGTCATGTAATATTTTATCTTCTCTAATAGAGAATTTTGGAATATTATGAATCTCAGATCCTTGAGGCCAGGTATTATATGGCTTCTGTGGAAGCTACAGAATGTAGCCTCTGTGAAACTGTGAAGGGCCTTTACCTGCCTCTTGAGTAGTGAAGAAGGGGCATGCAACACACACACGCGCATTCCGGGCATTCGCATTCAAATTCCGACAACACCTGAGCTCCGCTCCTGAGCGGCTGAAAGGAACTTGGCTCGTGCCCAAATTGCCGGGGAAAACTGTCAATTAACCCACAAGGTGAACTTGGGGAAAATGCCAGAGATGCAGCCTGCATCCGCCGAAGATGCAATTTCCATTTGCATCTTGCCACCAGGTACGGCCAAGGCAAATGGATTGGATTCGTGTGGTTTTGGCCAGAAGAGTTCCTTCTTCTTATCGCAATCGCCGCCTGCCAAACGCCAAACGCCAAACGCTGAATGCCAAGTGCCAGGCGATAGAGCGGCCAACGCTTGGCGCTAATAAAGATCTCGCGTAGTCAGGGACATTAGGAAGTGGTGGCCAAGGAACCCACCCCGGTGCCTGCCCTCCCTCTCCCGTGCCCTTCCGAAATCCGCTGCTTTGTGAACTCAAGCTGACAGAACGCTATTTCCAATTGTGCTATTAATCTGCCACATTTGCACTTCCACGGAAGAGAGCTAGCTCGCCCGCTCGCTCCCTGCAGCCAGGCCGAAGCGGAGCAAGCGAGATGCCAGGCCAGAGTGAGAGGCAGCGAGCGGTGGGTGGGAAAGGGGGGAAGGCCGCGCTTGGCTAACCCGAAAATAGAAACAATCAAAATAAAAATACATTCTCTTCATGCGCTCTCGTCTAATAAAAAACCCCAAAAGCAAAACGTTTTCCATTTAAAATGTCGTCGCAAATGCCTGAAACTCCCGCAGAGCTCCCCCCTTTCCGGCAGCCAATGGCAGCAGGGCCAGGACACGCCCCCAGCCTCAATTGCCGGCCAGTGCTGCCCATCGCCGGGCAGAGCCAAACCTGTTCTGCCCAGAGCGAGAGGCCCGCACGGGCGAGGCGCATGTGCCGCGAGCGAGCGAGACGGCGACGACTCTGGGGCGGAGCGGACCAACCAGAAGAGGAAGGCTCGAGTGCTGGGCGCAGGGCGAGGGCGGGTGGTGGTGGTATTATGGTAGGTTAGGTTCAAACAAGGTGGCAAACTGGCTCGTTAACCGAAATAGGAAGGAAGTCGACGCCGGCGTCGCCGTTGCCGTCGCTGCTCGCTGCTCGCTGCCGTCGCTGCTCGTCGCACAGCAGGGCAACTGGTTAGACTCGTTTCCGGCGCGCGGTGACTCTCACTCCAACCTCCTGGCAGCACCAGCAAGCAGCGCCGAAGCAGCGACTCTGGCAGCGCCTCGTCCGTCGGCACAATTTGATTGCATTTATGAAAAGCGTTTTCGCCCGCTAGCACGCGCCCGCTCCCAGCTTCCCAGTTCGCAGATCGCAGATCGCAGATCGCACAGTTCGCCAGTCGGAATCCGTGGTCCAGTTCGCCGTTCTATGAGTCGCCCTTAATCGCGAAAATCAATTTGAAATTAATTAAACATTTCCAGTGTGTGTGAAATATATACAATTTAAACAATAAAAACAATTAATAAAGAGAGTGCCGTGTTGAAAAGTGTGAAATTGTTGCTTAGGGCAGTGAGAGGAACTCCCAAATTGGCGCCACTAGTTGCCACTATGTCCAGCCACGAGGAGGATGACCACGAGCACGAGAACGAGCACGGCGACGATGTGAAGGAGCAGGAGATTCACGTGGATGTGGACTCCGATTCCCGCATGTCCTGCGGCAGTGGATCCGATGTGGATATGGACGGTGGCAGTTGCTACGATGAGTCCGAAACGCCATTGAGGTAAGTATCCCATTAGGGATCATTGAAGAAGGGAAGCTTTAAGTCCTTAGGAAGTATGCTTAAAGGGAGTCTGGGAAATACATAAATGAAGTCTGTTCTTCTTCAAGTTTCATCAATTACTGAAGAATTACCTTTAACTTAATTAAAATTCTTAATAATTATTTTAAAGCTCGAATTATATAGTTTTCTCTCTCGATTTAAACTGATCTTACAGTTTTTATAGCACAGAATGTTTATTAGCTCACTTAATATTATTAAACATCTGTAAAAAATCTAATAAATACCTTTGGAAGAAGAATATATTATATATTATACCATTTGTTCAGTTTAGAAACCCCATCAATATATTCCTTACCATTTTTGGCCTGATTTTAATAATGGAAAGTTTATTAAACCTCGTTCACAATTTAAATAATTGATTTTTTCGTTTTAATTTTGCCAAAATATGTGAAAGGAAATCGGTAATTTACTTAATGGTTCGCTGCCCCACAAATTTCAATTGTTTATAATTATTCAGAGCCGTACTTATATGATTTGAATAAGTGTACTTACTTACCTAGAAAAAATAATATTTCAGTTATTAAACTCACTGCAAATATCATATATTTTCCATAAAAAAAAAAACTAAAAAAATGTTAACTTGCTTATTTAAAAACAGTTTTCAGTTTGGGAAACTTCGAACTTCGAAATTTAACTTTAGTCCGATTTTATAGCCCCATAAATGGTCAAAATAGTATTCAGGCAGAGAAAAGCTATTTACATTTATTATTATGTGTTCATAACTCCCACTGTTTTATTGTCAAACGTGGTATTTTAACTCACAATGCTCACAAAATCATATTATTCGGATCAAATTCTTCGGCTTAACGCCATTAAAATGCCCGGACAAAGTTTCCATTGTCCATGGACTGGACAAAGGTAGATTTTTCCACCGACAAAAGCGGCTAACAAGCTGCCAGAATGTCGAGCAGGCCAACTGCTAACTGCTCCCTCCCATTCAGGCCCAAGATTCACCGATGAAGAACGGTGTGAACAAACCTCTTAAACGCTAATGAATTGACCACAATGCCACCAAAAGAATCAAGTCGAAAATGTCTCATAAAGTCCCAAAGAAACTCCCTGAATTTACATAGGGCTCCGGGGGAAAGAGTTTCGAATGGATGGCGACGATAAAACGCACATTAGTAAGGCGCCAAAAACGCGCCGTGATAAGGCTTTGGGACTTCTTTTGGGCCCAAATGGGTTCGATCTGGGGCCCAAAAGCGAGACAAAGACGAAATCGTTTGCCGGATTAACATTTTAATAGAGATCGCCATAAAAATGCTATAAAACTCGCGTTCCAGCGAATGTAGAGCACCAGATAGGCAACGAAAATATGTTTACTTATAACTTTTGGGTTTTTTGGAAAGCTTGCTTAAAAATCATTGTTCCGATTCAATTCCAATCCTGTTCCAAATGGATTTTGATTTTTTTTTTTAGGTTTTTAAATTAAATGCCGTGCGTGACTTGTTTTTGGTGCGTCAATTGATGGCATTCGATGATTTATAGGCGCGTATTAAAGGCCTCTAACGGCCGTCAGCATTTGCATAATTACTTCATTTTCAGCCACATTGCGTATACGCAGCGGTGGCCACTCGCGTTCTGCACGCCGTCGTCGGCTCCGCTTATCCGCTCGCGTGGGCTTCGAGACTGGTCTGGCCCGAGCTGCAGGCAGCCTTAATTATAACCGATGTTCTCAGGCTTTTCCGCTTATCAGGCGACACTTTTTAATGAGCCCGCACCTTACAGTCAGTCGTCTATATACATATGTGTTTCTTCTCCTCCCCAGCGAGTCCCTGCAGTCCGAGCAGACGCGCTCCTCGTCCAGCGAGAATCTGCCCTTCAGCATATCACGCCTGCTATCCAAGCCCTTCGAGACCAGTCACCACCATCATCACCACAACAACAACAACAACACCCAGCACAGCAGCAGCAGCCCGGGCTCCAGTCACAACAACAATCACGGCGAGAAGGGCGAGGAGAAGGAGCTGCTGCAGCAGCAGGAGGACCAGGACCTGGCCGCCTATAAGCTGGCCACCAGCATTGCCAACTCGACGTACGGAAGCGCCGCCGCTCTATACTCGTATCCGCATCTGTATCCCTCGGCGGCGGCGGCGGCCGCCGGCCATGTGCTGCGTGTGCCGCCCCAGCGGACGCCGCTCACCTGGGCGCTGCCGCCGCTGCATCATGCGGCGCTGGCCCATCAGGCGGTCAAGGATCGGCTGGCAGGTGAGTGAAGAAAGGAGATGTCGGAGGTAGAGGGTAGTGATGTCCGAGTCGAAGGCCCCATGTCGCGGCGGGCCATGTTCGCCTCGATCTCTCGCTCCCCCAATGATCGACCCGCGGTGGCAATTGCTACTGTTCCCCAAATAAGCGCGATCAGAGAAGTCTTTTAAGGCAACAGGCCTATCGGCATATCATTGCTGGCCGAACGTACAGGTTCACAGTGGGAAAATATGGGATAAAGTGCAGATTTGACTTAGGAAATCATTAAAATCATATTTAAAGAGAAAGCAAAAAATTCAAAAAAGTTTTTCTGTGTACTGTTTGAGAATATATGGCTATAAGAATTTCTATAATACCCCTGAATGTCTTAATCCACCGCCTTTTCTCGCAGTGCACACACACACGAGAGCCCGGGACGCTAAAGTATAAAAACATGTTTGCCTTCAAATGCGCAATCGCAGCTTAAGTTAAAAACTTAACTCGGAGCCACCGCCCAGAAGCGACACAGGAATGGGATGTGCCTTCTTATTTGCATATGCGCATGCGCGCCAGTATTTGTATCTGTATCTATACGGATCCGCATCTGTATCTGCATATCCCCATGCATCTGTATCTCTCGCTGCCTGTGCGTGGATCCTGTGGCTCCCTTTTTGTTAATTTGTTTACATTATGAGCTTCACTTGTAGCTACAAGCGGCTGGCACAGCGCGAGCCCTTTGAAATAATGAGACGGCGTTGATTTTATTACGCCTCGGTAGCCAGCCGATCCCAATACCAATCCCGATCGCGATCACGTCCTGCATTGGGTTCCCTTCGCCCCTATAACTCATAATATTTGGGCCTTTTTTCGGTCATGTGGAAAAGCTGCTTAGGCCCCGCACTGCGGCAATCTGATGGGGCTTTTATGGCCAACATCCGCCCAGTGGCAGGGCTCCTTTTACTCTCCTTTTTTAGTTATTTTAATGAGCTGGTTTACATGACTTTTTAATTTCGCGCTGGGCCCGAAAGGGAATTAATTACGCATTGGGCGGTCGCAGGGCTCAGCGAGAGAGTTTGCTGTCCGCGCCGACTCGGCTTATTTATCGCCGCATACCGCACTTCACATTTGAGTCCAACTGACATGGTCAGCTTTTAATTAGCCAGTCGAATGCCAGCGGTCCATGCCTAAATGCAAACGGAGGAGGGGCCCGGGATCCACCTGAGAGGCACACTTATGAGCCCTGGCCGCCGGCCGGGTGATCCAAGCACTCTGGATCCGTTCCATTCGCCGCGTCTCGTTTCGTTGCGTTTTGTCAACATCTTCGGCTGCTCCCAGCAACTCTTCGTCATCGTCAGCCTCGTCGTCGTCGTCTGTGTCTCAGTCTCGTTGTGTTTATTGTGTCGCTTGCCTTGTGCTGATAAGCTGGCGCCTTGGCTTTTTTCATTAACAAGACAAACGAGCGTCCAGCCCCGATCCGATCCCCTTTCAAAGTGGTCACCTCCTCCTCCTCTTTCCTGTAGGCAGGCGAGGGCTCTTAGCGCCATATGATTAATAACCATTGCATGTTAATATTCGTTATTTTTTGGACACAGCGTCGCAGCAGGCGCCAATTACTTTTCGGCCATGCAGACCGACCCCTAATGCAATTTCAAAGCAGCCAGAATATTCCAAATGTTCGTTGGGCTTTTGTCACGACAGTTGCCCACACGAATGTCGAGCAGAATGAGATGAGGAGTTTGGATAATAATAAATAGGAGCTAAGGTTATTTTATAGGAAGTTCGTAGTCCTTTCCAAGTTTCTAACTGTTCTAATATTCCTAGATTATTGACAAGAATCTTTCCTGCAAAATAGTGCTAATCGAAATCACTAGCAAAGGTCAAAGTGGGGGTGCTCCTTAAAAAGCCTCAAAATGGCGGAGTGTGGGTGGCAGAACCAGGCCGAGCCACAGGCCGCCATCAATAATGCATGCTAAAAGCTTTTTGCATTATTTTACGTATTTCTGGCAAGGCATCTTAGCCGCAACCGCACACACACACATATCTTTAAGATACACTTATGTGCGCTTGCCCCAAAACATCATAAATAAGCGTGGCGGAGCAGGAGCAGGCCTGGAAAGCTATAAAATTATGCTTATGCTCCATCCCTCTAAGCCAGCATCCTTAAAGGATACACAAGCTCAAGCTGGGGAAAATCCCGAGGCTGCTGCTGCTTATGTGGTGCGATAAATGGCTTTTTATTGAAATTGATATTGCCTGAAATATTCAAATGATCGGGGGCTACCCTCACGACCTGAGCTCCCTGGGAAATTTACGCCGAGCACGCTCGAAAAGGGTTATCGGGAAAATTCGCAATAAGAAGCATGATTTGTCAGCTTAACACCCGCCATACATTCGGTGGCCTTTGATGGCTTCCGACAGCCCAGAGCCATTTTCCTATGGCTTTCCAGCACGACCCAACTCGGGCTGAATCAAATCGATGAGTTATATTTACATTGAAGAGGTTTTCATACTTCAGAAAGTTTTTTAGGGTACATCTATTGGGGGTAATATAAGACATAGCTGTGCATTATTTAACACTTTTCACTCCAGTAAGTGGCTTGGGGTTTCTACCAAGTAAGGTGAGCTTTATACATTTTATAGATACCATTTAAATGGGAAATATACTGATACACAAGATTCAAGAAACAAGCTCTTAGAAACAAATTTTTAAAGACAGAAATAACTGACTCGATTACTTTAACATGTGTTGTTCTAATTCCTACCCATATATTGCCTTAATTTGTCAACAGATAACTAGACAACTACTTAAATGGGAGGAATTTGTTCCCACTTTAAAGTGAATTCAAATTAATATCATTCCATCAGTTGAATGAATAATTTAATTGCAATTAATATCGTCTAATATTATTTACCCATCGGCTGACGTGTCTCTCCTATATATTTGAATAATTTATCAATTAGTCTCGCTGTCTTGGCCTCAAATCACCTCAAATGACACGGCTGCTGGCCAGGCAATTTCTCCGCGAAATTGGCAAAGCCCAGTCCCCGATTGACCTCATCTGCGAAGTCGGCCGGAGTAAGCCGGTTTCTGATCGATCGCCTTAACGTTTTGTTGCGCACTGTGCCCGCCTTATCGCACCCAATAAACAACAAAGCACACACTGCGGCGGCTGGCAGGAATTTTAAAAGGTTCAGCGCCAGAGCCACCGTTTCTCGCCCAGATCCAGACTGGGACGGGACGGGACTCCTACTTCGGAGTCGGACACTGGGTCACTTACGCGCGTCCTACGAACGCGACTTTATGACTCAACCCGAATGGAAATTGATGTCGCGTGCTTTGTCTACAAGGCGCTGCGATAAGGGTTCCTGCTAGACCGCCGCCAGAAACAGAAACAGAAACCGAAACCGAAACCTCAATCCCTGGCAATTAGGCAGCGAGTCAGCGGCCTCCAAATTGATTTCACAGCGGGAGGGGTGGCCCGAGTGCCTAGGTATACGACTCCGGCGCAGGTAACAGGTAAGCGCTAAGTACTCGCAGCCTCGCAGGCGCACAGGTGTCGCCGCTTAACTCCGGAAGCGGCTTTCGGAAATGGCCAGTTATCTAGGAATTTATTGTTTGCTAATTGCCCGCCAGGACACACACCGCACTCAGGGGCAGTAGGGGGAAATGCCGAGTGCAGCACCTTATATAATCTAGTAAATTGTTGCAACATTCCCTAGGAAATAAAAGTATTATCCTTGCCCGGTACTTACTCAAATCCCTTGTTACAGCTGCCTTCCCCATCGCCCGACGGATCGGACATCCCTACCAGAACCGCACGCCGCCGAAGCGAAAAAAGCCGCGCACATCCTTCACGCGCATCCAGGTGGCGGAGCTGGAGAAGCGCTTCCACAAGCAGAAGTATCTGGCATCCGCCGAGCGAGCGGCCTTGGCGCGCGGCCTCAAGATGACCGATGCCCAGGTGAAGACGTGGTTCCAGAACCGACGCACCAAGTGGAGGTGAGTTCTGTTCTGTTCTGTTCTGTTCCCCCCATGCCCAACGGAGCCCCCGCTGGGCTGGAGGCAAAAAATCAATACCCATCCCCATACCCATTCCTCAGTGTTTTGGAAGTGCTGACAGCTTGACACTTACCCTCTTCTATGCGCTCCCCGCTTTTCGGTTTTTTATGTGCCGTTTTAAACTATAATATGCACAAAAGGCTTTTGTTAAAAAGAAGGAATATTAAAAAGGCAGGAGCAGGGATAACCGAAGAAGGAGTACTCTACAAGTGCTGCTCTGGTGGTTAACTGAAAGAAAAGGAAACAAAATGATAGAAATGTATGTGGTTGTATAGAAAGTACCTTTGTAATTTAATAGTTTCGAAATATATGAAGTTGTTAACCATTAAGAAATAAGAAAAAACAATTTCGAAAATGAAATCTTTCTTATTTATTCTTAAGTACATTATTTTTGTCTAGTGCTCGTATAAAATTCATCGTTTTAGTCCCAGCAAAATCTCAAATATAAAATAATTCCAGCACTTGGTTGCCACAAAGGATGTGCTAATTTCGATATACCCCAACTAGGAAATAGGGCCACATGGACCGACGTGCATAAGCGGGGAGTAAATGGCTTATACAATATTCATGAGCACATTAAACGAGCAACACACAATAAGCAGCCCCCAGGATAAGGGGAGTGTGTACTTACAAGGCTTACTGGGGGGTAGTTGCATTTTGTAACCACAACAAGCTAATTGGAAAGGCTTTGTTTATATAGTATTAACATTTCCGAGCTAACCATTGGTATGAAAGTCACAGAGTTATAACATTAATAAGTAGCTGAAATAACATTAAATAAAAAGCAGATAGAAGGGGGATAAAAGAAATGTAAATTAACTATTTAAAATATTTAAAAAATTACGTTATCTACAGTTTTTTCAAATAGGTTCTGTATTCCAGGCCCTATTTTAATTAGTTTAAATCTAACCTAAATTCGTACTATGTTAGTGACTTATTTATTTCTTTAAGTTTATCATTAAACATAGTTTACTGCCTCTATTAATATAACTAGTTTAGTATAGCCTGCCAGTTAGACAGAAGTTTAGTCAGAAGCTTTCACTTAGCACGCCAATGTAACTAGCTGTCATATGGCAATTATAATTCTGATTTATGTTCCCGAAATGTACCCACATTCGGCATGCAAATGACAATTTATTTGGAACCAAAACTCATATGTATATTACCAATTATCCGAGGCATTGATGCGTGGAGGGCTAGATTGCGTGCAGCTAATTGTTTTCTACTTTATTACTCCCAACTAAAAGTATTTGAATATGAAATAATTTGAGCCGGCGCATTTGGATAGTCTTTCTATTCATAAGCGATTACCGACGACCGACGATGATGGCAAATGGCGGCTAAATGGACAAAGTTTCCAACATTTCCCAGCGGAGCAGAGGCAGAGGCGGTGGGAAAGCAGGAGGGACGTCGCTTAAGACGCGTTAATTGCCGCTTAGCAGGCGGCGGCGGCATTTTTAGAGCCCGGCAACGCAGCAGTCCTCCACTCAGTCCTCTCGGCTTATCAGCCATTTTGGGCCTATTCCAGATCGTAAAAATTAATGATGTAAAACGCAATTTTGTTAACGGCAACTGCCTCTCGGCCACGGCTCGTTTGCGGTTAAGTGAAATGGCAATGGCACATTATGCCATGATTACGAGTCAGCATAACTCGTAAATATCCAGGCTATGTGTAATGTGCTCACATAATTGCCTTAATGCACACGGCGCTGCATTTGCCGGTAATTTGAATAATTAGCCCTGTCCAACATGGCGTATGTGCTATGTGCTAGGCGCCCATTACCCAACGTATAAAGATTGCATAAAAGTAGTTTCCCTGGCAATTCCCAATAAATAGTAACTCGTTTGCGACAACAGAAATTATGTATCGTATATCTTTGTCTACCGAGGGGAGTTTATCTAAATGTTTTCTGCAACTTAATTTGGTTTTTATTTTCCTACTTAGGGGTGGAAAGTTATTTCCCAATTTGTATGCACACTTAGAACAATGTCTGCCATTGAAGTTGTTAACAAAAACGGGGCATCCATAATTAATAACGAATTGCGCGGCCAAATGAATGAACTCTTGTTCCCTGTCACTGTCTGACAATGTGCTTAGCAAAAAAATATAATAAAAGAGAAGCAATCAACAAACGCAGATACAGACAGAAAGCAGATACAGATACAGAGAAGAGAAAAGAAAAGAAAAATCGCCGGCGATTTGCTGCATACTTCCGGGCGTTGGGTCCCCGTGGCACTGTTTTTTTGGGTCCGGAAAAACAAATGGAGAAGTCTGACTTTTGTCTGGGTCTCTTCGCCTCCTCGCCGGGTACATAATTCAATTAGTTTCGCAGCCATAAATCAAGCTGCCGCTAAACCCTTTTTAATTACACGCCCATTCATCATCCCAGGACCCACATCTTTTCTTGGGGAGTACGAGGAGTACTTCATATTAATTGCCTGGCATATGCAAAACTTTTCCGGCTGCCGAAAGCTGACTAATTAAAAATTCACACACACACGCCAGGAAAAACTTTGACCGCAGAGCAAAAATCAATTTGACTGAAAGCAAAGTTTTTGCGGGCGAGAGTCGAAAAATCAAATAAAATTAATTACAATGGCGAGAGCCATTTGTAAATTAACTTGTAATCTTGCTCGGTCCGTCCGTCCGTCGGCACGTGTCTTGAGAAGTTTGGGGCCAGTCCCTGGCCCATCTCTTGGGATCTTGGCCAAAAAGCTCCTTGAGCACTCAATTAATGGCCTGGCTAAATTGTTATGTCTTGAGAGATAATTACCACAGGACCTTTTTGGGGCTGGTCGTTTGCGTGTAGTGTGTGAAATGATTTTAATTACCAGGACATAGCCTTAAACAGCAGCTGCATCGAGTTGGCGACAGTTTGAGCCTGGTCGGGGGGAGCTTGGGAAATTTATGGGCCGCGCTTTAATAAGCATTTTAGGCTAATGCCCGGCCATTACTTATCGGGGGATGGCAACAGAAACTTTCCACATCAACGCGATGGCGCCAAGAGACCAACATTTAACATTTGTAAAGCGTTTGTTACATTCCCCCCCGCTCCGTGACTGAAGATAAATTACAATCGTGTCTCCCAGTCCCCGAAAGCGAATTAAGCCAACACACACTTGGACTCGCGGCGAGGCCACTTTCGTTTGCCTTGCCGTTTTGGAGTTTTTAATCAATTTTCGTTGAATTTTTTATGCGGTTGGTAGCTGGTAAAAATGTTGCCCGATAAAGCCGACTTGATGGCGCAAAGGTGAAAAAGTAAAAGCAATGTGCTTGGCGTATAATAACTCACTTCCCGGCCAAAACAGACAATTGAATTGTTAAACAAGCTGTGGAGGAGCAGGAAAGCAATGAATTGGATATATATATCACTCCTAGACCATATTAATTCATGAATTCAATTTGGAGATGAGAAATTGGTGCTTGATTATTTAAATGAAACAATATTAAGCCCTGAAACAATTATAGAATTATGTGTATTAATCTAATTGAGAAACTCTTATCTTAAATTTAATTATATTCTTGAATAAAGCAGAATCTGTGTAATTCTTTATTCTCCGCTGACTCTTTATGTATATATTTTATACAATTTCCCTCATTGATTACTAAAAACCGTTTCTCATAATTCTATATATGGTTCATCCTTCACTGGAACCCTAGTCCACACCCACATTAGTTATTCCAATTTGTGGGCCCAAAACTTTGAACTAAATACCCCGGCTAATGCATTTTTAATAGGCGCCCCCGACTAGTTATGGAACTCTAGTTTGAACGATGACATTGCTGATGAAAACCGTAATGAAAGCATGTTAAGCAATAATTACGATATATGTGTGTCTGCCATGTGCCGGCCCTAGTTGTGGCCATAATGCGAGCAACTCTTTAGCCGGCAACATAAGAACTTCATTAGCTCATGAAATATTCAAGATGGCGCACAAGCCAACCAACCCCTAGTCCTGGCGGGGGTGGATGGAGCTGGCAATGGAACCGGAACTCATGGTGGTGGCAGAGTCCATGCCACAATTAGAGCAAAATGCTGCGCAAACGCGGGACAGGGATGACATGCAACTGCAGTGCGATTTCCGACTGAATTATTTATCAGATGCCAGGGCCGGAGTCAGCAGAAGGACTGGGGGTTTTGGGGGGTTTGGTTGGGGCAAACAAATCCCTTTTAAGCGCCAAACATTTAAAATGCAATTTCACGCAGCTCCAGCTCGCCACGAAATTAATTTTCCACAAAAGCACACGGGCACAATCGCACAATCGATCGGCGTGTGTGTGCAGTCAGCATATTTGATTTGATTAGTTTTAAATGGTCTTAATAGCCCGCCCACATAATGACTTGATGAGCTTCTGTATATTCGGTACCCAACCCCAACCCGACTCGAAATGAGTTTCTGGCAAATTGGTTTTCCATAATGAATATGTACATTAAGCGATACTATTTGCTAGATAAGGTTAAATGTCATCATCCTCATCGATTAGGGTGTGATTGGTCTCGTTACTCGATGGGTTTATTAAAGAAGTTACTCAAAAAAGATATTCAGTCAGTGGTGTCTTTAATGAAAGTTAAGGGAGAGGGTGTACTTTGATCCTTCAACTTCACAGAGTAACTTCCTTTTTCCCTACCAAATAATACCAAATTAAACCTCAAAATTAATTTAGATGAGTTTAAAGTTATCATACTTTTAAATATAACTTTAGTAAGATCTCATATAAAATAAATATAATAATTAGCATCTACATCTAATTATATATATTTATAATAATTATTTTTATACAAACTTACTTATTAAATCTATTTCTCTTTTAATTTTCCAGACGCCAAACAGCCGAGGAGCGCGAAGCGGAGCGGCAGGCGGCCAACCGGCTGATGCTCTCCCTGCAGGCGGAGGCCATCAGCAAGGGCTTCGCACCCCCAGCGCCGCCCCTGAGCTCGCAGGGGGGCGTGAATGGAGCGCCTCTGGCGGCTCTGCATGGCCTACAGCCCTGGGCAGAGGCGTCGCATGCGGCGGGCTGCTAATCGGACCGCCAAGTGCAGCTAGAGCTAGAGCGAGAGCGAGCCATCGGCGGCTGTTGGTTTATTTGTGATACACTTCGCTTTGTACATAGTTCGAGGGCACGGACAGTGGACGCTCGGACAGAAGACTATTCGCACTGTACATAGGTTGGAATGAATGAAGGGGGCAGTCGAGGCAGACCCCACTGTAAATACCTAGCTTTACTCTGTAGAGACGCTTGCCCAACGGATGCCAGGACGTGGCGATGCACCTGGATCGGCGCTTTAAGTTCGTGTAGAATTGCGAATCTCCGTTTTGTGTTTCGTAGCGCTGCATTTAGAATATATTAGTTGTTGTTCGACAGTTGGACCGAAGGCAGAACGCATCTCAAGGTGTCGCAGTGAGCTTGGAAGCCACGCCTAGTAATAATATATTTAATACGCAAAATTATATACGGATTGTAATGTATTGTAATTGTAATATGTATCTGTCTCTAGGCTTAAGTCAAATTGCATTACCTAGTATTATAAATTATGAACCCTAAATACATGTATGATCATTGGAAAGTAAACAGAAAGAGCAATGGAAATAAACACATTACGAAATCAAAGAATATAAATCGAAAGTGAGCGTTTTTACTAACAAGGTTTTCAACAATTATTTGAAAACTTTTAAGAAAGTTTTTGAAATGGGGATTAAGGTATTTATATTTTTTAATTAAACAGAATTAGGTTTTAACGTTAAGTGTGCCTGATTTCTGATATCAAGTCAATAATAACATTAAAGAACGATGTTGGGCAACAAGAGAGTTACATATTCCCTCTTATGATCATTTATATCATCAGTGTTTCTCACAAAATTAATTCCATAAGCTAAATACCCTGGAAATACTCAATTATATTATAAATTTTTCAAAATATTTTACTACAAGGCCCTTCTTCTTTATTTTCATAACTCAAACTAAGTCCTTTATAACACGAAAACTCCCCCAAAACAAAGGAAATCTGATGTGAGGGGTGTTTCCTTTGTCTATTCGGTTGAGATCCGCTATTAAATGGTAAGGTTACAACCCTTAACTATTAGAAACCATCCACTGAAGATGATTTATAGGCGGTTATTGACAGGTACAGGGGGGGTTAGATAGCGTAGACCAGTTCTAATAGGAACCTGCAGCCTTGGCCGGATACCTTGTGACGTGCTAATGATGGGGCTACCCAAAAATAAAAAACACAACAAAAATCAGCCATATGCTCGACCCACGAAAAACTAACAACAATTAGCTGGCGAATATCCCGGGGCCGTTCATTATAAATATATTACGTGTTTTGCGTTGAAAGCAAAACAAACAGGCGCCGCCGAACAGGTAGCCCAATGGTTAGGGCCATCTTCCTCCGGGCCGCCTCCAAAGTGTTGCCGCTGTCACATTAGCACCGAGCCCCGTCCCGACGCGGACCTTCCTGACTCCTACATGTTGGCCGTTGGTGGTCGCTGCTCTCGACCCGCCTCGCCTGTGCGGAAGTAAACGATTTTCGGCCAAAAGAGTTGAAAGCCGGCGCCCCAACAAAGTTGCAGACCAGACGCCGGCGATCAAAGGCTGTTTATTTGAACTTCAGCAGAGACACCTTTTTAATTTGCAGTTTTGCCGCTGCCGGGCTTGCGGATGGGGATGCACCTGAAAAAAAGAATGGCAAACTTGAATTTATATATTAATTCCAGATGGTTTTTTAAGATTTTACTTACTTTAGTGCTCGGAAAATATAAAAAGCCACAATTATAACTGACAGACACTGGCATCGATAAATAAAGATAATTCTTAAAACAGAGGGATTTTATAGAATAGTTCTCTTAGCTAAATCTTATTTTAAATAAAAATCGATATAAATTCTTGCATCTAAACTTTAATTTAACCTGATTTTGTTCGAGTGTGTGCTCTCAATCTAAAACTGAAACTGGGCTACTTGGAAATCCGTATAAGTTGCGTTTAATTGGACAATCTCGAGTTTATTTCTTTGTGGCCAGCGGCCAGCGCCTACGAATGAATCAAAATCCGTATGTAATGAGGATGATTGTCCCCAACCCCAGCTCCGAGTCCTCCTCCTGCCCCAGCTCCAGTTTGAATCCTTGGCCCCATCGATTCTGTGGCATTGCATGTGGGTTAGCCTCTAATTGGCTACCCGGGGTTCCAGGTCTCGGGTTCCAGTCTCCAAGTCGCAGGTTTGATTGATTATTGAGCAAACTTGCGGACAGATATTGGACGGAGGCCGAACAACAATCTATTTGTGTCCACTTAGTGTAATACAACATGAAACGACTTCGAGCCTCCGGCGGAAATGGGGTCGAGTCCTGGATTCCTGGATAACTGGATAACTGGACACAATGGCAGGCCGAAGTGCAGCCAAAGTTTTCGGTCGAAAATCCCCCGAAAAAGAAAAACCAAATTGGAAGTGACCGGGGGCTGGCCGGGCGTGTGTCAGTCAAAAAGTGGATGCGAGTATGAAAAATACAAACGAACAGTCCGAACAGAATGCGGTTGGTCAACAAGACAGGCGCCAGCTCCGGCTCCGGATACAGATACTACGGATGCGAGTGCCAGGACTCCGGGTGAAGGCCTTATGCTACGGCTGCACATGTACGTGTCAATTTGGATTATGGCAAGATTGAAAAGGATTTAAGCCCGCCGACGGATGGACTGAGGCGACCATTACAGCTCCGAAGCACAGCCCCAAAGCTAAGCACATTTTTCAAATTGGTTTTTCATCATTTCCGCCATTGCTCTTGTTATAGCAATTTTCGAGTTAAGGCCACAAAAGAGTTGACAACAAGTTGGACAGTTCGCTGCCTGTCATTCCGTCAGCTATTCAGCTAGTTTTTAGATGCACAATGCTCTTAGTGACAGCAAATAATTAGTGGCCATCGGGGAGACACTTAAATTAAATATGAGTCGCTATCGCCAACTACAGGTACACACATAGCCGAGTATGTGTTCCGCGGGGGTTCCCTAATTATGGCTATCCCCTGCCAAAACTGTCAGCCTGCACACGGCAGTCGTAAAAACGTCATAAAGAAAGCAATTTCGGCTAACGTACGAGCTTGTTTGCCGCAATATGAGCGCGGTTATAAAGGTAGAAAAAAAAAGAAAAACAGAAACTGGGCGGCCATTGTTCTGCTGTTGGCAAACAAAGGCGGCCAACTGTCATTAGCCGTCTCCCTTTCGCTCCCTCTCTCTGTACGGCCGCTATTAAAAACGGTGCACTAAATGAGTTTAAAAATGGAGTAAATGGAGTGCGCTAATCACTCTGCCTTGCCGCTGAACCCCCGTTTTCACCGCATGAAACAACTGAGGTCATAACAATGGCACTGAAACCGACTTATGCCAAAGGAAGTAACTTCATTATATATTTAGTATATGTTTTTGCAAGATATTACAAGCCAATTAAGGAGTAAAGGCCAGCAAAGGAGAGATAATTTGCCCTGTTCAAAGAAATATAAAATATCAAAATAAAATAAATAAATAAATGGAAATATGTACGCTCATCTTTAATGGTAGCTTGCAAATAAATAGGTTTATTACTTTTTCTTATCAAATGCTATTAATATTCAAATCAAACATTTAGTTTACACTTTTAAGGGGAAATGGGTAAATTAAGTTATATGCGCCACCGAAATGTATCCTAAAATATTACATAAATAATTATAATCTAAATTGTGACTTGTTTGTAAAAAAAAATTGTGAGGAAACCCCTATTTTTATATAGCAATTTATATTTAATCCAAGTCAAACTTTCAGTCTGTCTAAATCATAATTCTTTTCATTCTGAAGTAAGTTTTGGATCAAATTTGATAAATATCGAGCTTTTACCTTCTGTATAGTCTGTATAATTTTAATGTTAATTTTAATTTAATATGCTTTCAATTGATCTTTACTTTTGTTGCTATTATGGTTACCATAGTTGTGTAAAGTAGAGAACTAACAGCACTCTAATGGCTGCCTCCCGTTCATTTGCGTTGAAAACTAATGATTAAACTTGTCATTAGCTTGTCCAGTTCAGAGGCCGTACTCCTCAGTTTCTTTTTGTTATAGAAGGGTCACATATCGATTTAGATGGTATCATAATTGGTTGGGAATCTTTTAAATTAAAGTAGAAATCCCTATCAAAATACATCTGAGGCTGTAGTCAGAAATAATTTCTGGTTTAAATCTTACAAACAATATGCTAAAGCCAAGTTATGTTAGCTGTCATTTCAGATGGTATCCCAACCCTTATCAACGACCGAATTAGCGGGCTGTGACATTAGCAAAAGGGGGAAAAAGTTGAAAAGAACTTACACAGTTTTTAAATCACGTAATTTTTTATTACAAGCTATAAGCGTAGTTAAGGGGATGAGAGGAATAATAGAATTTAGGAAATGTCTCAACGTTTTCAAAGTGTAAATTAAGGTCAAAGAATATGGAAAAGAATTGATAAGGAAAGTATACTTTTTAAAGTTATAATACTCCTATTAGTAACAACCACTCAAACACACAGAATCAATAGCGATGACAGTAACAGATCATCCGCACTTCAAGAGACTGATGACTTTTCAGTAAAAAGTCAATGTTCGAGGAGTGGTAAGTCATGTTACCGTTTTCCCATGCAATTTTACATGAAAGTTTAATCGAGTTTCTTTTCAATTGAGTGCAAAATCACATCAACAGCAAATAAAAACTGTGTAAAGTGCCAGGACCGAGCTCTCGACTCGGTGGTCAGCATTGAATCGCATTCGGGGTGGTTCTGATCCCTTTTTTTATTACAACACTCACCTGCCCAACCCACAAGTGTCAACAGTATGGTTGGACCTGGCTACCTAAGGACGGCTCTGGTAAAATTATTTTGGTATTTATTGGCGAACACACAAATTTATAACCGACCAATGAAGCGCTATAAAAACGAAAAACAAACCCCTCTGACTTTGACGTGCTGCCAGGGCTCGACTCCGGTCGAAAACATTTCAATTTTATGGCCACGCTCCGTCCAAAAAGGCTAATAAAATATTGAAAAGTCTGGAAAATTTATGTTGAATTCCATTAGAGTTATGGCGTGAAAATTGCCCCGCTTGTCGTTTATTGTGCGCCGGAAATCAATGGCGAGCATTAATTACTCGCTCGGTCCTAGAAAGTGTCAGACTGGAAGGCAGGATGAAGATGGTCGGTGAACACCAATTAAGCTAGGTCAAAGGTATACCAATGTCAGGTCTCCAGCGTCCGTTTAAGGCGGCTCCTCCTCCTCGTCCTCCTTTTCCTTTCAGGTATTCAAATTGCTCAAGCTTGCCACTTACATAACTCGACTCTCATTTCATTTGCTGACCAACTTAGAAACTCGCCTCGTTTCGAGCCCAGTTCCCAGTTGTCCATTTCACAGGCATAGCATTTGCATATTATATTGGCCAAAGGACACACTGACAATCAAGGATATATTGTTTTAAGGCGCAACATTATTTTAATGTATTTTGTTATTCAAGTAAATACTTACTCATATATAAATTTAATTTCAAATAGTTTTATGGTAATTTTGAAGCAATTTTCATTTAGGAAAAATTTGTTTAAATAAAAGCTAAGATATTCTCAAATTGAGAATTTCTTTCACTGATTTCTTTCTCTGTGCCGGAAACTTCTCTTTTTTTATCATTTTGGGCCTCAGGGCCCTTGGCAATTGAATCATTCTATTCAGACTCGCACTCGGACTCGGACTCGGGCCCTCTGTAAGTGGTCTTCGGGGTAAGTTTTGATTTCTGCGTAATTTTTCTTCCGCCTGTCCGGAGCCAGTCAAAACTCGGAGCTGCCACATAAATAATGCAAAGGAAACTGGACAGCATTGTAGCAATCACTTCAACAGGCTGACGGACTGGGCCTCAAATGTTCACGCATTTTTGAGGGAAATCCGCTGGCAAATTGAAATAAAAAGAACCTCATTTGGATGGCCTGAACCGGCCAAATTTCCCCCAAATGCATATTAAAATATCTAAACCTCAGGGCCGGGTGCCCTGAATATCCACTGATTTCTCTGGCCAAACAAATGTCTGGCCGTAAAAGTAAACGACAAACGAATGGGGGCGGCAATAAAAAGAGCTGAACCCACCGACAAATGTATGTAGAAAGGAGGCATTGTACGACATCTCGCAGGGCGGACGTGAAAACGGGCGTTCTGGGGGGTGGCAGGTTCACGGCGTTGACTAATGCCGAACGCGCACAACTTGTCCTTGTTGTTGATGTTGTTTATGAGCCTGCCTCCGCCGCCTATTCAAATCCCTGCGGCCTCGAGAGATCCCCGAACCCGCCGGCAAATGACGCGCGTGCCTTCGAGTCACGCGTTTGGCAACATTTCAAATTGATGAAGTCGTGTCCTGAACGCCAGGACTCCCGGGGAAGGGGCACTCAACCACCGCCACCCCACGACTGGTGTCAATTGTATAATTGCCGAATGTTGTTTTCAAATATTTAATTGAAAGGGTGTTTTGTCGCTGTTGTTGCGATTGCTGCTGCTCGGCGACGACTCTCGGCTTCGCGGTTACACGCGTATCCTGTTACAAATCCTGTGTCGAATGTTGTTTTGCCTGCTGTTTAATATAATTGTTATCCGCTTGTATCGGCGTTGAGTGTGTTTGACCGGAAGAAGGGGGTTGGGTTGGGCGCTGGTAAGGTGGCTCCTGTTCCCTTCCAGCTGGTGGCAAGTGCCGATACTTTCTCAGGAGATAACACTTGATCCCAGGAGTGATTCGGATCGGCAGATGCTACTCAAATAAAAGCGATACAAATGCTATGGGAAAGCCCTGGGAAAAGGTTTTCCAGGGGCTGCTATTGACCGTGAGGATTTTGGTAATAAAATGTGTACTACAATTAAAGTTTATTTATTGTAGAATAGTTTTGTTTAATTTTCCTTTTAGAAAGTGTGTTTCTTTAGTACAAAAAAGATAAAATTACCTACACTTATAACAATAAAAAGGCTTAAAGTGATCTATCCAACATAGAATATAAAATTCTTTAGTTATTTTCTTAACCTTCAAAGTATTTTAATTGAGCAGGACAATAAATTCCCTTAGCTCTCCAAAACTGTCTCTTAATGTGTCCTCGGTCACTCGCCTCAATCGTAAGGAATTGGGAAATGCGTTGAAGGCAGCTTTCAATACAGTTTACGCAGCTCCTGGGAGGTAGGGACAGGTAGGATGCCGATGACACCTACACTCGAGGGCACTCATCGAGCCGGAGGACAAGGCAACTGGCAGGCGAGAGTGGCCTGGGAAAAGTCGGAATCGGCGGTCGACCGGCAATTCGAATTGCATTTTAATGCAATTACAAGGACGTCAGTCAGAGCGCATCCACCCCATGTGGCAGGACTCACTTCACCGCCACCCCCGAAGGCCCACTTGACATTGACAATAAACAGTGCCTGGCTGCAGTCAGATCCGGCTTTGCCGCTTTGTTGAAATATGTCCTGCGTCCTTAATTTCACTTTTATTTTTGCCAGGGACCAGACACCAGGAACCATAGAGCAGAGAGCAGGGAACAAGGAGGAGGATGCAGGGCGTAGCAGTCATTGCTCCTGTCGCAGATTAAAAGATATAAATTCATATTCCCCAAGCACCCGGCAGCAGGACCTCGGAGCGCGTGTCCTGGTCCGCGCCCGGCCTCTCCATCCCCGAGGATCGATTAGCTTGTTTGCAATTCAATTTGAAGCACAGCACTTGCCGTATTTCCTGCGTGACTGTGTCATATATCTTTTTTATGAATGGATTGCGTGAATGATGAGCAGGCTTAGCTTTATGGCAGGGCGTTTGATTTGCCTTTACGCTGCGCCTGACTGTCCGATTCCGTGCAAGACAGCCGTCTTCCGGGGCGGCAGGTGCAGGACATCAGCCCACTAGCAACTATCGGCCGGGCCACTTACAGTAATTAACTGCGAGATGCTGAGCGCCGCTCGTCAGCATCTCAGCCGTGGCCTCGTCCGCGTGTCGTGCCTTCATCCCTGCCCGGATAAGCGGAGTTCAAAAGGAGCGAGAGTCTGTCCATAAAAACGTGTCTACATCGTTTTCACATCAAGCCGCACAACATTTGTCATAAATGCGCAACGCCAGCCCCGCCTTTCCTCTATCTAATTTATTAGACCCGGATCTGCATATCTCTCAAATTGATTTGTATATCTTTAACGCTCTTTACTTTATTAAAAGACTATTTTTACCCCGCACAAATTTCTTGGGAATGCGGCCGATGAAATATGATTTTTGCAAAACATCTTGTAATGGTCTCAAGGACTTGCCATCGATTTTTCATTCTCACCAAAATGGTGGCTTCAACCCGTTTAACGAGTTCCTTTAGCCTCCATCCATCCGCAGACTATGCCGGGAAAGCATTGATTGATGATAATGATTCAAGTTCATAAATAAACGATTACGTCGTTATTATCACAGCCACTTGATTTCCCATCTCTGACGCTGTTATTTTGGGAGAGTAGTTCAAAATATCAGCGATGGAAGCTTATTGAAAATCTATGCCGTTATGCAGGATATTACAATTTTTATCGAGTCAAGATACCTTGCTTGAAGGATTTAAAAAAAATTATAGACCCAGCATATCGGAAATATTCCATTTCGGCCGTTGTAATTGATTGGAACAAAAAAGACTACATTGCAAATATGTTATTTAACGGACCCATTAATTAATAAGAGCCCATTTTAATTTTCTTTTTGTTCTTCTCAAAGCTTGGATTGAACAGACCATTATTATTACACAGTCAAGTTTATTATAAACTTTCTAATATTCTTAAAAAAAAAAGTATAGGCCTTGCTTTACTAAAAAGCCTTAAATGCTAATGAACATGACTAGATCAACTCGTCTGATAATTCTGTTCGAGAAAGTATATATTTTCTGCGATTGGAAAGGCAGTTTTACTGCGTTGCATACCTTTTAAAATTAAGTCTAATGCACAGAAAGAGGTTGATACCAAACTATCAACAGCGAATACATATGTATATATATAAAAATCTTGAAATATTTTAATTATTAAAAAATATAACTATACTTTTTCACTCCACACGATTTTGATGCCGATCTAGATCGAGAATATATAGCGTTTACACAATTGTGTAAAGGAGAATTTACACATACTTACATTGTTTTTACATGTATACTTGGATGTATAAATGGGCGTTTGACACGGTCTCGCGTACCTTACACATGTAGATACAATTACAAAAACGGTTTCCACTTTGCCACCTTTCCATCCAAGTTATTCACCTTTTTTATGAGCGACTTAAGTGTGACCAGCTGCCGATATTACCGAAAAGGAAACTTTAGATTGGGCCGGATGGTATTTTGAATCGTTATTGTTGCGGTCACACTGGACACCGTCAGCTGTTTACATCTCGAAAGGAAAAATTGTGCCTCAACAAAAGATGCTCAATATAAAAGTATTAAAATAAGTGTAATGTTGCAAAGAAAATAAACCAAAAATAAGGGCCAGCATGGAGGTGTTTCAGACGGATTCGCATTACATATTCGTGAAGCGGGACAAGAGTTTGTGGTGGCATCGCAAGACTTCAGAGTTCGCAATAAAAGCAGGTAAGAATTGTGAATTCCAAAACAATGTAATTAAGTGAATCATTTTGAGTGAAAGCTTTGTTCAATTAATATCTGGCCTTGATAGGTTCAACGAACTTATTCACAGAATGATTCATCTGTGAAATTAGCTGAAAATTGACCTTTAAAGGGTCTGAAATAGAAGGAGTCATTTGTGGGTGTACTTGTGGTTGCTGTGTGTATTTCAAGGATTCTGAATCTTAGATGAATGATTAATGCATGATGATTAACCCCCCAAACAAGTTTCCTGCAAATTAAGCAGTTGAATCATTAATTCAGTTCCTCGTGAGCAAGGTCACAGTTTCTAACGACTTATCTTATGGATATTGCGCATTAGGTTTACATTGCATCTACAGCGGATATACTCGTACTTCAGAATTTATTAGATTCATGTTCATAGAGGTATTGTATACTTCAAATTGTTTAGATAGAAATGTTTGGATGCGTAAAAATCGATATAGCATGCAGGATATTTATGTGAATTCTTCAATCAATTCAAATAATTTATTTCATTTACAAATAACAATAGACAAGGTATCCCTACCATTAAAGTTCATGAAACCGAGGCGTTAGTAAAGTAATATCACCTATTTAATTGATAGCCTGGGGGCTCTATAAATACCGTCAGTAAAATAAACTACAAGCAATCAACAAGGACTCGCCACCGCTAATTGCTTGTTTACTGAGGGGGAGCAATTAAATGTTGATCCATTTCCCAGGCACGCAACGTGACGCCTTTAAATGTAATCGGACATTTACACTAGTTCCGATTCCATAGGAATCTTGTATTCTATTCCGTGACTCATCCGCCGTGTGACCCCTGACCCCTGTGCGCAGCCCATAAATCTTTGCCCAAGGTCATCGCAGCTGCTGCCGCCCATCAATATTTGTATTTCGTTCGCACAATGCAAAGCTGTTGACTAATTTTTAAGGGGCTAACACATTATTATCGATTTTACAGCCAACGGAAGCTAGCCATATATTTTCTAGCCCGGTTAGGTTGTTATCTTCCACAGATAAACCCGACAGTCTGAGGAGATAAGGGCAGAAGAGTCGCAGCTGCACAATTTAAAGAGTTTAAAGCAACTTTGAAATCGTGCCGCCGTCGACGAGCTCTCATGTGCATGTAAAAGGATTCCCAAGGATGCACGTAAGAAGGTGGCACGTAAAGTGCCATTTCACATAGCGGGTTTTAGGTGGCATTTAGGTAGAGAGTGGGGTGGACGTTGGGTGGTCCCTAATGAGCGGCAGTAAACCCGAGTGAGCACACGCAACGGTATCCAGCTGCAAATATGTAACCTGAAATTACAGACCTGAAAGGCAACCATCGTTAGTCGGCGGTCAATATTAATGGCTATTTGCGCCACTTATTTGCTTGCTGGCCAGTGATTGTCTGATTCAGGGGGCGTAATGCTAATCAAATAAAGGCCAATAATTACAGAGAAAGGTATCATTGAAAATAGAAGTTAATTATCTAGTATCCTGAATAATACAGCTTAATTCTAAATCTATATAAATCTCTTATTTTCCAGGCTGGGACCTTAGCTCCGTGGACGACATCGAATGCATTGGCGTCACGCACGGAATTGTGGGCGTTATCTCCTTACCCAATGTCTATGAGCCCCATTTGGTGGTGGTGAAGGAGGCCACCCCAGTAGGTGTACTATATCCACCCCACTTGGTGTACAAGATCAAGTCCATATGCATACTGAGTGCCGAGGAGCCGGACACCGAGTTGTCCAACTGCACCAAGCACACCAAGTGAGTTTAATAATTTACTATATTCCTTTAATAATGATTTTAACTTGTTCAAAACCAGGAGCAACCAGTCCACGCCCACTCACAGCGCCTCCATCTCGAACAACAACAATGCCAGCGCTTCATCAGGCGGTGGCGGCGGCGGCGGTGGGGGGTCCTCAAAAAGCACAAAACTGTTCGAGGGCATGAACAAGACTTGGGGCGCCGTCAAGTTTGCCGGGAACACCATCAAGAACACCACCCAGCAGGCGGCCAATCTGGCCACCAAGCAGGTCAAGTCCTCGGTGGGCATAAGAGAACCCAAACACATCGAGCGTCGCATCACGGAGGAACTGCACAAGATATTCGACGAGACGGACAGCTTCTACTTTAGTTTCGATTGCGATATAACCAACAATCTGCAGCGCCATGTGGCCAAGTTGGAGGAGAACCAGCAGCAGCAGCAGCCGGATGAGAGATTCTTTTGGAACAAGCACATGATACGGGACATACTTCAGATGAATGTGAGTGGCTCTAAATTAAAATCCTTTAATAAAGATATTAATAATATTATTTGGCAGGACAAAACCTGGATATTGCCCGTCATTCAAGGATTTGTGCAGGTCGAGCCTTGTGTCATTGGCAACGAGTGCTTTACCCTGGCCTTGGTCTCGCGAAGATCGCGGCATAGAGCGGGGACTCGGTACTAATTATTAACTTATTAATTTTTCATAAATTATAACATTTTCTTTAATTTATTTTCCCAGCTATAAGCGACGTGGCGTGGACGAGAAGGGTAACTGCGCCAACTATGTGGAGACGGAGCAAATCCTCTCCTTCCGCCACCACCAATTGTCCTTCACTCAGGTGCGTGGCTCGGTTCCCATCTATTGGAGCCAACCGGGCTATAAGTACCGCCCCCCCCCACGTCTCGATCGCGGAGTGGCTGAAACGCAGCAGGCCTTTGAGCTGCACTTCACCAAGGAACTTGAGATTTACGAGCGCGTGTGCATTGTCAATCTGGTGGAGCAGAGCGGGAAGGAGAAGCTGATTGGAGACACCTATGCTGATCATGTGATCAAGTACAACAACGAGCTGATAATATACGTAACCTTTGATTTTCACGATTACTGGTAAGGAGTTACTAAGTTTTAAATAATGTTTCCCATTCAATACTTGCTCCTTTTATTATAACAGTCGCGGCATGCGCTTCGAGAACGTCTCCGCCTTGATTGATGCCGTGGGTCCTGAAGCGGGCGCCATGGGTTTCCACTGGCGGGATCAGCGGGGCATGATCTGCAATCAAAAGTCAGTGTTTCGGGTGAACTGCATGGACTGCCTGGATCGTACCAATGTCGTTCAAACGGCCATTGGCAAGGCGGTGCTGGAATCTCAGCTCGTTAAATTGGGCCTCTCGCCGCCATACAGTCCCATTCCCGAGCAACTAAAGTCCCCGTTCATGGCTCTGTGGGCCAACAATGGGGATATCATTAGCAGACAGTATGCTGGCACCAATGCCTTGAAGGTACTGTGTAAAAAAATCTATAAAGAAATAGGATTAATAACTTAATTTCTACAATTTACAGGGAGACTATACCAGAACTGGCGAACGCAAAATCAGCGGCATGATGAAGGACGGCATGAACTCGGCCAATCGGTTAGTCAAAACATTTGTTTACCTTTTTGCCGCCCGTTGGTGTCATTTCCATTGCCATTATCTTGATTGACCTTCTAATCACTTTCCAATTTCGATTTAATCCCTAATTAAGCATTTTTGTGTGCCCCTCAAATGATATCAGAGACTTCTTGGCCATCAATCTCCTGCACATTTGCCTCACCAGCTGTTATTTTAATCAAATAATTACCAAAAATTGCCTTAGACTCACTTTTATTCGTTTATTTAACTAATAATGCATGGCTTCCATCTAAACTATCCAAACTTTTAAGCTAAAACTGAGGGGTTACCTACCAAGACCTAACAAAAATTCAGAACCATTTTTTACAACTTAATCCGGTTGCACTTGATCCTAATGATCCTAATTCCCTGCCGACCTTCTTCGTAGCTTTTTCATACAAAACTTTGCCGACTCGATTCGCCAGTGCATCATCGATCTGATGCAGGGTCAGTTGCTGACGGCCGATGAGCTGCACGAGGACGAGGTCCTGGACACCATACTCCAGATCCTAACGCCCGACACACGGCCACCGATACGTGGCTATTACAATCCCGGTGTGCTCGGGCCCGAGCTCCAGTTGCTCGAGTCCATCGTCGCTACCAGGTGGGCAGTTGATGGAGTCGATGGCCAAGCAAACGAAGTCAGACACTTACGGTTTTTAGTTGCTCCGATTGTTGCATACCCTTTGATTCTTATTTCGCAAAAGGTACCCTTTATCTCATACTTATTTAAGCCTTATTCTTTCGGATCATTCGCACATCTGCTTATTTATCGCTTGACGGGGATGTGGTGGATGATAATTAATGGTTTCTGAACTCTTTCAGTTATTATTTGGCGCGCTTTAAGGACTCTTATCGCCAAGCCACCATTGATCTGATGCTGGGCAACCAGGTCTCCTCCGAGTCCCTGAGTGCTTTGGGTGGGCAGGCGGGCACGGACGAGAGCGATGCCACTGAGAATGCTGAGCATGCCAAGCTGCTGGTGGAGGATTGCCGACGTCTGCTGCTGGGATCCGCTCAGTATCCGGTTGGAGCTTGGGGACTCATCGATGCGGACCCGAGGTAAGTTAACTACGATCTACACAGATATCCCCTCTAGCTTTGGTATCCTAGCTCCGGCGATGCCAACGAAACTGAGGTGGACTCCATACTCCTCCTAACCGACGACTGCTACATTGTGGCCGAGTACGACTCGCATCTGGACAAGATTGTGCGCTTCGAGAAGGTACAGCTGCCGCAGGTGCGTCTCATAGAGCTGGGCATGTATCAGCAGACGAAGATGTTCCAGGGTCCTGCCACCGCGCATCTCTGCCTGCGGCTCAACTACAGCGTGGACGACCAGGAGGGCTACTTCCACATGTTCCGCTCGGCCCACTTGCGCTTCTTCAACAACATGGCGTATGTGATCAAGACGCAGGAGGAGCTGGCCGAGTCCCTGACCTCCATCGTTGAGATGTTCCGCATTGCCCTGGACAATGTCGGGAATACGGACGTAAGATACATTACGGGCGGCGTGTTGCAGCGAAGGAAGAGCAAGGTGCCCCTGCTGGATGTGCCCAAGGGCATGCCGCGCAACCTCTCCGAATCTCAGCTGGTGCAGTTCAGCTCCAAGGCTCTCTCGAACGTGGCCGGGCAGTTCTCGAAGCTGGGTCAGACCTTCAAGAAGCCGAGCTCAAGGTCCGCAGAGCAGCAGCAGCAGGCACATCCCAGCAACCTGGCGGCCACCATTAATCCCCAGGTGATGCGTCAGACGGGTGGCCAAGGTAACCATATCGATGTCGATGCTGGCCAGGAGGCGGAGAAGGCCGTCTTCACGCTGGGCCGCAAGCAGCGCAACTCGAATAGCGCCAGCAGCTCGGACACCGACGAGCACGACAACAGCCTGTACGAGCCCGAGGTGGACTCGGATGTGGAGATTGCCCTGGACAACAACAAGTCGAACTACAATGAGAACGCCTTCTTGCCCTCGGTGGGCATTGTCATGGGCAGCCAGAAGGAGGAGCAGTCGCCCAGCTCCTCGGATGAAATACGGCAGCTGGAGCAGAAGGACAGCATGTTCAAGACAAGCGAGGATGTGCTAACCATTTCCATTACCTCGGTGACAGATCACGTGGGCCTGCCGACGGGTCTGCTGGAGAATGCCCCGACCCTGCGACCGATCACGCCCAATCCCCAGATCTGCGTGCAGGCGCAGGAGGCTTACGCGGCTGAGGAGGAAGAGGGAGTCAAAGCCGTGTCCAGGTCGGTATTCTACAAGTGATCTTTGTTTGTAGATATCCAAGTATTTCGCTTTCAGTCTTATGTGTTTTTAATTAGCCAATCTGTTTATTTGTAGAGTTTGTAAATGTGTTTATCCGATTTAAGGTGACAGCAAGTATTATTATCCCTCATTTAGCTTACTTTCTGTGTGTTCTTTATCTTAATAAAATACCTAAGATTAGCATGTATTATTGTACAAAAACGAGAAATACCTGTGCCTGCTCTATATACCACATACACTCGGGCTGTTTCTGGCTCAAAAAACAAAGAAAAACGCTCAAAATAAATCCATTAAGTAGAAATCTATGCCGTGTTTTGAATTTGAAATTGTAACTATCGTTTTCAGTGGCCTGGGCAGAGATCTCAACTTGCCCTTGGGTCAGCCGGAGGCCAATAAGCTCAAGCAGCTCACCAGTCCGCTCTCCAAGCTGGCCAAGAACATAGGCCTCAACCTGGATCCGCGCAAGATAGCCACCAAGGTGAGCTCTTTGAGGGATACACATATATTCCTTATCAATACTATATGTCTCTTTTCCAGACCGGCGTCCTCTCTCCCACCAGTCTCTCCGGCGAGAATACCCCGCCCGAGCGCGGTCCCAGCTCGCGGGATCATCTGCTGGAACTGTGGGAGTCGGAGAAGTGCAAGACCAAGTTGATAGCCCTTTAAGCAATACTTATTGATAAATTAGTGCAAGTGATATATTTATTTATTTATTACCACAAAGGGAACGAAGCTGAACTAACACTTCCATTGATGTCACATTAGGAAACCAAAAAATATACACTAAATCTTATCGTTTTAATGGTTCTAATAATGTAGAGGATATATATACGCCGTATTTTGTGATTGTTATAGCACCAAGTTGTAGGGAGTTGAAAAGTTTTTGTGCATCTAGAACGTAGTCTTATATTTAATCGAAAAGTATATGCTTTGTGTACTCAAGTATTTGTATTTAGATTAGAGTTAAATTCGGCACTTGGCTTATGAAAGGAAATAATTATACGTACATCGGATTGCCTGCCAATTTTTACACACGCCACACTCGAAAAAAAAACAAAAAGATATTAATTTTTGGCTATAAACTAAACCAAATACAGTAATTATGTATGGAGAACTGAGAGGACTTCAGAAATGTCAACGAATATTCGAATATTGGTTATGTATACCCTGCGTAGTGTGTTTGTAAATAGCGGAATATTTTATGTGTAAACAATACAATTAATTAGAACTATGTATGCGCCACCGATTATATGAAATATAGTACATACTTATGTGTTAAAATGCTTAAAATGTGATTTGTACTTCCTGCATCCCATCAGAGCTCAACATGTCAGTGTCAAGTGGTGTCCCGCTGCTAGATGGGGCCTGTTTACATAAGCGATAAACAAGGAAGCGAAAAAATGACAGTCCAACCACCACCCGGCATCAGCATCAACCCTGTGCCAAGTGGAAATCAAAAATCCATTAAAACACCACGGACACGGACCCGGGCCCTGTAATGCTGTCAATCAGCTTACACATACACACAAGTGCCTCTATATTGATATTGGACTTTATTTATGCGAACTTTGGACCCACCAACTCCGCCGGAACTTTTGGTCAGCCAGCCAGGCAGCCAGCTAGCTGATAAGGGCCACACGCTCCTCATCTGATGACGTCCAGGCGTCCAATATCATGCTAATGTGTACGCACAGTTGCATCAATTGTTTTTCAATCAAAGTGCCATCAATCTTATTGGCTGTTTGTTTAATTAACGCACGCATTGTCTACCTATGGGAATGGAGGATGAGAGAAATACGCAAGGATATTCCATGCCAATCCATTTGACCCCCGAGTCACGCCTGATTGCCACGCACCAAGGATGCACTGGCTCCCTTCCCTCGGTATCCCTGGCATTTTTCTTTCGCATTTCACTTCTTAACTTTGTCCATGTCTTTTGCGTCCATTAAGTGTGTCTGTGCTAAGACTTGGAAATTGTCTTTTGAATGTTTCAATTACACGCCTTCTTAAGCACAGCTTCCCTTTCAAATTGAACCAACGCCACTCTCTCCGTCCGGCTTCCATGGTCGGATGGGCGGACTTCAGACGGACGGAGACTGATCTGGGTTGCCGGGTTGCCTTTCCTTTTGCCATCCTCCGGTATTCGTTTCGGTTTGCTTCGGTTTTTATGCGCCAATAAAGTGAAATGCAGAGATAGTCGCAGGATTTACTGCCTCTGGAGTAGGCTACATGGTATATGTACTCTCGTATACGAGTATGGTGTGGCTCCCATCCCCCGGCCAATTTCGTTAAACACTTTTGCCTTAAACCATTAATTTCCTATATGTTCGACTTGTACGTGCTGCCAGTCACTCCCTGCATCCATCCCGGGCCCCCATGGAAAGTTAATTTTATTGCTAAAAGCGGGTTAAGTGCTCGGTGCACAGCTGAGTGCCTCTATTCTGTGGCCCGGAGGGTGTCGGCTGCTCCCCGATAGAAATCAAATTTGCTTTATGGTATGTATGCTAATTTGGTGTCTGGCTGGTGAGTCCTATTCCGGCCAGGCTCTAGTCGATGCCTTGGATCCACGCTGCACTTGATGGGCTTTTAATTTCGGCCTGAGCCCGATGGTGAGATAGTAACTTATTATATTATTCATTTGGAAGTAACTGCGGGCATAATGGATAGTCGAGATTTCAAAGATAAGTTCCAGGCATAACATTTTATGTGTTTTACTCTCGAATTTGCTTTCTTTAATATCTAAACGATAACACTGGGACCTTAGAAAATGTCCTTGGGAATGATATTATATACTCTAACTAGATATGGGTACAATAAGCTCTAGTTTGCTTAAGGGCCTTTTTTTCAGGGACTTTTAACCCTATTTTCTATAACCTTTTTTTATGTTCTGTATATAATTTTATCATGGCCCTACTCAAAAAGAATTTGACCAGAATCAAACTTCCACCTTGATTCCAAAAAATATTCAATGGATATATTATTACAAAACCTTTGACCAATTTTAAGACACACCGCCATCGAATATTACGTCAAATATCAGTAACTTTGGAATCTCATCATATCACAAAGCTCATTGTACTTCGGTACTCCCAGCTGTACGGAGCTGTGAATTGTTGGCTATACAATAGAGTAAATAATTTAAATAATTTAATAATTATTAACAACTTACTGTGCTTGATATTTTATTAATTTATTGTTTCGCCGGCAGCCAATCCCTAGAGCTTCCCAGCTGTGTAGCCATGTCTTCTCAGAACACACCAAAGGTAAAGAAGAACCCCAGCAACGAGCTGTGCCTGCCCCCGGTGAACGGGATCATTCGGGCGCCGATAGTTCCGCCCAACAATAGGCCAGGGCGCCGGACCAATGTGATGGATGAACTTAAGACCGTGGTGAATGCCCTCCTGCGGAATCACTGCTCCTACCACTTCCGCAAGCCCCTGGGCTCCAACCCCATGGATGTGCCCAACTATCACATGTTGATCAAGCGGCCAATGGACCTGAGTACGATCCTGAGGCGCCTGAACAACAACTACTACTGGCAGGCCAAGGAGGCGATTGAGGATGTGAAGCTCATCTTCGAGAACTGCAGGCTGTTCAACGAGGAGGGCTCCAGGATCCGCAAGGCAGGCGATGAGCTGAGAAGCGTCTTCTACAGATACGTGGAAACGATAGATTTGAACAGAGAGAAGGAGGTGAGGGAGGGGAGGGAGGCGTTCGGAAGAGGAAGGCGTCTATGGAGGCGTCGTCGCCCCTCCCGTAGCGCCTCTCTTCCCTAAACTTGATCTTCACAGTCTTGCCTTTGGGCCTGACACCCTGGCGAGTCCCCCTCACTTGGGTAATAATAATACCTGGCACCTGACGTCATTGCAATAATTTTGGAAAATCTTATTTTTAAAATTTCTTGGATGCTGAAATTAGCTAGATGTTAAATATTCAAGATGCCAGATAGAATTTTCAAGAAGAGAAGAAAGAAAGATTGTCTACATTTTGTAAAGTAATATGCCAAAAATAAATTGTTCCAATTCTAATAGAAATTACTAAATAGAAATTAAATAATAAATATTCTTTGACAAATGTAAATACTTAAATTATGATATGCCTTGTTGTTCTTTATTTCAGGAATGGGGAAATCTCAATAAATAAGTACCCTTAATTATAATAGCCCCTAATATGTTACAATTATAGCTCTTTTGCTGCCTTTAATTGTTATGGGTTCACCTTGAACCTCGGCGAGCTGTTAAGCCGATTAAAATAAATGCTTGCCATTTTCACACCGAAATAAATATATGTATACAAAATTTATGGAATGGTAATGCGAATAAATCAATCGAAATAGCCGCAAAATCAAATGATGCATAAATAAAATCCAAAACCACTCGGCGTTCCAAACAATATTTGCAGATGCGAATCACCTCGAGGTCAGGGAGTGCACACGCATATGCCCGGTGTCCGTGTCCGTGTCCGTGTCGGGGGTAATATGACCTATGACCAGCCAGAAACCGCCATGACACTTGAAAGCAAATTAAATAGAAAATTGAGTTTTTGCGAAAGTCATCCCAGAAAATGGTTGTGAAATTTTATACATAATTGAATTTTTGGTCAAGCAGAACACACACTCCCTTAGACCGAAAATCTGTGCATACAATTACCTAAAACCTGAACAACACATAGACAGCTGAGGTCAGAGGTCAGCGGCAGGCGGGGCTGGGCGTGGCGTGGCCTGTGGCTATTGCACCACACGCCAAACAATCGGCAACCGAATGTCATCTTCAATTTCAAATTCAATTATAAAACAAATTGGTTTGAGAGCAAATAAGCACTCGCACACACACACACACACAGGACGAGAGATAGACTCCGGCAGGACGAGGATGAGTCCTCGCTCTTGGCGACATCAAACGACAAATCCATTCATCCACTTTGCAATTGTGTCCGGTGGAATAAATGTAATGAAATGTTAACAAATGACAACAGGCTGGCAAACACACAAGTAACAAAAACCGCAAGGGTGGCTGCTCCAGCACCGAAGCACTCTTCCCTGCTTCGGCCAGGACTACGTATCGAATTAGTTTGATGAGATTTATTGGCTCAAGTCCCACTTGACCAGCGGCCAGACAATTATGGATTAGTGCCATTTGTTCAGGCATTGCCGGGACAAACTCCACATGGTCGCATGACATTGATGATGCCGATGCCGATGCCGATGCCGATGCCAGCCAACGATGATTATGCGGCATAATGTGGCACCGATTTTCAACGCCTTTGATTGCGGCATCTCTCGATTATCTAAAAGGCATCCGATTACCCCCCAATCCCTCCGATTCCAACCCTCCCACACTGGCGAGTCCTTGGCCAACCCACGCACGTCATCGCCAGGAGCAGGGCCCATGTCACTGGTCCTGGTCCTTGGGGGAAATTTGTCAGGGCATCAGCGGCGTTAAGGTGCCAATTAAGGGCTTTTTAGTATCAATTACAAAATCGCACGTTTCCACACCTTTATCAATGTGGGTGTATGTGTGTGGGCGTTATCCTTGGGGTCCTTCGATGGGGCGGTGCTCGAATTACGTTAACGCCACTGACATGCTGGTCAGCATGCGGATGAACGTGGGAGCGCTGTCCTCTCTGCCTCCATTGCGAAATTGTTTTGTGGCATTGTTTTTATCGTCCTGTTTGCTGGTTCACTCTTCCTTTTGTTTTTGTTTCCTGCTTTTTTTGCAGCTCCCAGTTTCTCCTTGTCACTCGGTCTTTGACAGCGTGATTTCGCCAGTGATTTATTGTCCTGTCGGTGGTAAATTGGGTTTGTCATTAAAGTTGCTGGATTTGGCAATGGCATAATCGAGTGATTTCCAACTGCATGTCAAAGGAAGCTATATCCGATACTTGGCTTGGTTTTCCTGCTGTTTTTTATGAGAGCGAGGTCATGGCAATCGATGGACACTATTAGGTGGCAGAAAAGTGCTAAGACTTGACTTGTTGTTATTAAATTATTAACTTAATCTGCCTTTCTCTGTGTTTTTAAGAATTTATGGATGCTTTTGAAGACACTCAAAGAACCCTAGTTCGCATAGTTTTATTTATGAGACATTACCCCCAACCCAAAGCCGGACCAGGTCCTCCTCCTTCTGCTTGGGATTTTCTCAGGCAACGGCTTTAGTCACACTTTCACACATGTGTCTGCGGTTTGATCCGCTCCGCTCCCGAGACTGACTCCGAGCCCTCCACTCCAGGTGGCACTTTCAACGCGTCACGTCGCCGTCTAAGCTGGGAGCTATTCGGCAATAGTTGGGTGTAATCCACACCCGAATTGCATGGCAGCGTGTCTAAGTTACACCCAATTTCGACTCGTATTACAAATTAAAATGTGCCGAAACCCACACACTTTTCCCGGAGACCCATTTCCACATTTCCAGGGCCAAAAGGAGGGAGCGAAAGGAGGGCGAGGACGGAGTGACAGCGTTTTAAACTGATTAGCTCCTTTCTCCTCCTGCTGCGGCTGCCACGGGTCAATGAGATGCTAAGCATATCCCTAAAGCATGACAGCCACTGAAAGGGTGTCGTTGCAGCAGCAGCAGCCTTCAAGGATTGTTTAATTTTTAAGCAGCCGAAAAAGAGAGCTCTTCAATGGGATGCCAGTTGTGGCTTTGTCATTTCGGGGGATGGGATGGATTTGATGGATTTTTTCTCGGCTGTGCTCTCAGTGAGCATATCCTGGCTGCCATTGATTTATTTGCCTTCGATTCCGAAGTAGTAGTTTTTTAAAGTTTCAGCTAAACGCTGGAAAACTGTCAACGGGGCCGAGGCTGTCGGACTTATGATTAATCGCTGGTAATTATATTGATTAATTGCCTTATTAGAAGAGCCGTTGGCTCAAGGCGTGAGAAACCAAATCCGGCGGCTGCCATGGATCATAATTCTTCCGCTGATAATGCCGGGGGAGCGTGCTGAGATTTTCGGGGGCACTGTTTTAAAATAGAACAGCATCGTTCCGTCTTATGCCAGGGCGGGTCCCCTCTTTAATTACCACAAAAACCATTTGGCGCAAATGTTTTTCTTTGTTTCGCCCATCCGCCGGGCAAACAGTTCCTGCTCCCGTTCCTGGTCAAGCAATAATATTTCATTACACGCTGCGCTTTTCAGCTTCTCCTGGGCACTTAAAATTAAGCGTGCCCAAATCCCCAAAGACCACAAGCCCAACATAAACAAACTAACCGAATGAATGCAGCTCCTTCCCCAGGGGATTGGCCAGGAGCTGAGGAAAGAAGCGGGCCGCCGCAATCATAAAAATAATAACCACATTATTGTGTTTAATAATGAAAAATATCATTTTCGGCATAACTTTTGGCTTTTGTTTGAGCAGCCACAGCCCTCAGCCACACCCCTGCGGACCTGCTGAGGACTGCTCCTGGATGCCGGCATCCTCCAAGGGATGCCCGCATTTTGGTTGGTTCGCAGCCAAGCGAGCGAGCAACCCTTAAAACTCGCCTAAGCATATTTTCTAAATTATTGCTGGTCGGAGGGGAGTCGAGTGCCTTTTGCTTAATTTGTGGGTGCACTCCTACTCCTGCCACCCACTTGCCATCGTTCTTGGCTGGCATCAAAAAGGGGTGCGTCTTGAGTACCTGCCATTCCGGATGGAGCCACCCTCCTGCGGGGTACTTTGTTGTTTTTATTGGCATGTTGACTTTGGAAATTAGTTTTTAATATGCGCAAATACTTTTGCATATTCGGCTCAAGGGCCTCGATAAAAAATGCGCCATGTGCCGTTATCAGATAAATATGTGTACGAGAGAGCACCCATAAAAAGTGTAAATATTTGTAAACAACCGAAAATGCAATCCACAAAATTGTTTACCCCGCTCCCTCGCGCCACAGGCGGCCTCACGGCGCACAGGGTGAAAAATCCCTGCATATTGACATCAATTAAAGGGAATCAAGTCGACACTCGCACAAACAACGTAATTCACAACAAATGTGTTTGAAAATTGGTCGATCCGACAACAGGAACTATTCATTAGCCAACCCCCGGAGGCAGACAGGCGGCACAAAAAAAGGTTCAGTTCAGCAACGGCCAAGCCACAGCATCCCAGTCGGGGGTACAAGGATCTCTTTCACTCTCTCCCTCTCGTGCTCAGCAACCCTTGTTCCCAAAAAACTTCATGTGGCCAAGAACAGGAGCAGGAAAAGGACGAAGTGCTCGCAGGACAAAGGGCCATAGGCGACAGGCGGCCACATTCGAGTGCGTTGATTTGCGCCTTGAGCTGTTTTCTGGGCGGCCCGTAGAGGTCAACGGGAATAGTTCTATAATGAACAAAACACATTGTAAATTGTCCTGCCGGCATGGTAAATGGGAGCAAGTGTTCAAGGGACCAGAGAATGGGTGCACTCGGAGAAATTATAAGGGAAAGGTGATAGAAAGATTTGGTATTTTAGGTAAATATATAGGCCTAAAGTCTTTATACTTTAACCATACAACATTTTCAATAGCTTTTGTTATAGACAATTCTTTATAACAAATTATTATGATAACCAAATTTTTATTATAATTAAAATTATTATTATAATTAAAATAATTGTAGATTGTAGATCAATAAAAAGATATTATACAATTTCCCTGCCTGGCCTCTGCCGTCTCACCCCTTTTTGAGAGGTAAAGATCACATTTGTGTAGTCTTACCTATTTTTTATTCAATATTACAAAAAATGCTATTTCCCTCTCCTATCTAGAAACTTTGTTTTAATTCCTTATTTACACAAAGGAAATTATAAAATTTTGTTTTATAATTAAATTAGATTATAAAAAATGTATATAAGTTTTAATAGTATTTGCTGAATAATACAAGACGTAAAACTTAAATTGATTTCAGCATGAAGTTCATAAAAATATGTGTACAGATTTTATGGTTTCCGAAATTTACACAAAGGCTGACAGAGGGACATGGCTAGATCGCTTGGGCTGTTGATGGTGAACAAGACTGACTTAAGCCTTGGTATACTCGTATGCTTGCTTTTAAGTGTTTCAGCAATACATTTTTAGTTTTATTATAGTCTAAAAATTTAATTTAACTATTATTATTTATACTATTTATTTATCTTCCTATTTACTCACACTTTGTCGCTGTGCATCTCGTAGCACCCACTTAGGCATGCAAACAAAGTGTAAAACAATGTCTTCTTCCCTCACATTCGGCTCAGTGTAGCTTGGGTCGTTCAACGTAAAAGGCAAATTAGCAGAAACCAGCCCGGCAATTTAAAATAAAATGTTCTGGGGCGACAACACAGACTCGGGCAATTCTCAACTGCCTTCGACTCTATTAGAAACTTGTCCCCAGACAATTCAATTTAACTACCCGAAGGCGACGGGTGAAAGGCGAAAGGCAGCTAGCTCCCTAAGTGCAGGCCCTCACAAATCACTGCGCCAGAGTCCTGTCCTGTTTCGATCCAGAGAGCCGGAGAACCACCACCGGGCGGTACATGCAAAACTGCTGCCACAGCTAATTTAATAATTTATCATTTGGCTGCAAGGCAGCAACAAAAGATTATTTAAATTCGCGTGTTACACGGATCGCAGCGGATCGCCTGAGAGGAGGAGGAGGATGGGTCGAAGGGTTCGGGCGAGTCCTTCGGGGTGGGCACTGCAATAAATGACGTGTCGAGCCGCTGGCAAGGCAGCGCAATAATTTACAAATTTCCAAGGGCAAGGGGTGTTGCTAAATTATTTAAAATTAAATGATGTGGCAGAATTCAAATTTCTCAACTCGCCCGGCACTATTCTAATTGGCGCAGCTAATGGCGAATGCAGCGAATTGTAAAGCAAATCGCCAACAAAGGATCCGGATCGGCGAATATGGGAAACCCTTTGCCGCCGCTCTCGAAACAAATTTGTTTACGGTGCTTTCGGAAATATTTTGATTTATATAGACAGGCTCTCGAAATCTAGAAATGGAGAGGAGCGGTGGAGAGCCCGGGCCCGTCCTGGTCGCATGTGTAATCCTTTCGTGCCCATTTCAATTGTTCGATTTGACAAATTGATTTTCACTTTTACCCGTTCGCCTCGACTCGGCTCGCTCTGATTGCTTTCGGCTTTGGTTTGTTTGCTTTGGAAATTGCCATTTTTCGTTGTTGGCCGCTGCCACTCCTGCACCGCCCGACTGCTGTGTCTATTTCACATTTTTTGGCCACATGTGCGTAAATATTTATTTAGTTTTTGGCCACACCACACCGGTTTAGCTTCGCTACGGGCCTGCGCCACTGTCGCCCCATCATTTAAATGCATGCAAATTGTTGGCTTACCAGCGAGTAAGGAAAAGGATTCTCCACTACTCCGCTCCTTTCGAGTACATGCGCCTTGACTCGATTACGAGACGCTAACAGGGCCACGACAACTTTGTTGAAATTTATGTGCCATTGGGCAATGGCCGGCCAAAGGAGCAAAAACAAAAAGAATATTAATTGCTTTTGCAAATGGAGTGCGCTGCCGCCGAAAATGGCGCTGACCAGCTATTCCGCACACAGTAACTTGGCCTTTTGTTATGGCCATAAGTGGAGAACACTTTTTTGTGGCCTTTTGGCTGCTGAGTACACTGAAAGATGAGAGGGATTTGGAGAGAGTATTAAACATCATGAAATTTAAAATTATTAGACTATTTATTTAGGCTCTGGGACTGTATCATAAATCTTTCCTAAACACATTTAATGTAACACAAAGATCTAAGGACTAAATCTATACTTTTTTAGAGCTAAATAAATTTTAAAATATATCCTTAACTTCTTGTAACCTTTACTCCCTTTATTAAATTCTAATTTATTTAATAAAGTCCGAAAAAATCCATTCTCATCACCTCGAACTTCTCTCAGTGCAGTAATTGAGCTTTGCATATAGAATCATATTTTTTCGGAGCTGGCCGTGTCACTAAACCGGCCATTGTTCTCGTAAACTAAACCCAGCAATCGCCGGCTGGCTCCCTCTACCAATTCCGCTGGCCAGCCCCATCCTTTGGCCCCCCTTTCCTTTAGGCCAGCAACCCCTTTTGGGCGCGTTGGCGAATATAAATTGCGGCTTTATCAAAGCGCACGTCAAATCTCGTTTAAATTAATGAGTTTGAGCACTTTTTTTTGGTGTTTTGCTGTTTGCCCCGGCTGACGACGCTTCTAGTTTGAAATTCAGTTTATTTATGCGTCATAAATTGCAAGAAAAAACGGTGTTGCGGCTGCAACATCATTCGGGGGCATGGGGGCAGGGAGCAAGGAAACAGGAAGCACTGCCGCCAGGCAAAGCGTTAAAATTATGAAACATTGTTTGGCACTTTGCGATGAAAGCTGAAATCGATTACGGGGGATGGCATGGCGCTGGCTCGACTCCCCATCGCCGAGGCAAGTGTGAAATGAGCAGCGGTTAAGTAGTCATAAACTTCCAGGGAAAGGAGACGAAAACGGAGCTCAGACTTGCCAGTTAATTAAAATGTTTAGCCCGCCGAAGTGTTGATAATGACAGTATCTGTACAGATACAGCGAAGTCGGGTCTCTCGCCTGCAAAGTTATTAAAGTCATTCTGGCGTGTAATTAGCTGACGAGCTGTCAACAATATAAGAGCCCTGCGCCCGGAGGCTTCCGCCGGATGGATGGATCATTTTACGGGCTTTCGCTTTGTTTGCACGCCAAATAGTCGACTGATAAATCAATTGCTGGCGGGGTGAGACGGCGAGATGGTGAGATATGGCGCCTGGGGGAGGGAAATCCTTGCCAGTTATTTGTTTAATTGACTTGCGACGAGCATCGTTTGCCTGCCAGGCCATAGCTAATTTTATAATTAGGCATGCTGCGGCGTGAATTACGGCTCCTATTACGAAGCGCCACCGCCGCGACGTATCGGGGATGTGCCAGGATGCCAGGATGCGGCAGGATGCGGCAGGATGCGGAGGATGGCGTGGCGAATGATGGGGCAATTATGGCATACAGTCGGCAGCGGCATTTCTTTTATCATCCGATTTAGTGCGCTTCCGTTTAGTGCAAAGAAAACATAAAATCGGATTGTATTACAAGCAGAACTAATTTTTATTTGTCCTGCTTAATTCTCTTGATATTAGTTTCGTTGCATCATATAACAGGGAGGAGAAGGGCATTTTTCTCAATCCTATAATGCAGTGAGTATGTTAGAATTGTTTTTGAATATAAGAAAAATTAGCTAACGTTTATGAAAATATTGCCTTAGAAATTGCTTGACTAATAAATAAATACTTAAATCTAAAAAAGACATAATTAAGTACCAATATTTCAATTCAACCACACTCGTGCATTGTGTTTACTGTCCGTGTGCTGGTGGAGGCCGGGCAGAGAAATTTTCTGACTCACGAGTCAGGGCTTTGGGCATCCGTGCTATACAGAATATATTTTCTATATTTAATATTTCCTCTCTTTCTTCTTATAGAGATTATATGCAGTCTCTTCCCTTAGAAAATATAGAATATATCCTTACTTTCCCACTCTGCACTCTGAACACCTTAAGTCTGCAATTGTTTTTCGTATTAATTAATTTAATTTGTTGACGGCGGAGAAACTTTGGCAGGGCTAATTGAAAAATGCGCCTAAGCTGATAATTAGCATATCCTGATGAGGGGAATGGGATTCAATTACTCATACTTGGGGCGTGAATGGAAAAGTTTCGGACAGTCGGCTGAAACTTTGGCCTGTCCTTCAAGTGACCGCTGCAACAATCTAATTGGGCACAAAACACACACACACACACACACACGAGCACATTGCAAATTGTTTTAGCACAATTTGGGGCATCCTTTTATTCCAGGGTTGCCATCCCCTTTCCCCTTTTTGGCCACACACTCAATTAAAACTCAAGACCCATCATAATGCTGGCGCCTTTTAGTCTTGATGTTTCAACCTTTCCACTAGAGTTTTTTTTTCCAACGTCTGCGGAAAAAAGGATTTACTTTGATTTTTTTTGTCAGGCAGAGCAGAAATTGTGTCCTTTTTTTTCGGGGGAACAGCAAGGTGGACGGACGTCTGAAAAGTGTGTAAAGTTTAAAGAGCCTTAAGGGATTAAGCGCACAAATGTGTTGAAATTCGGGTCTTAATGATAGACCAAGTGGCCGAGGCAAGCTAACCAGAAAAAAAGTAAGTGTCCGAGAGCAAAAAAAAAGGACACAAAAAGGACAAGTATTTCGGGCCGTGGCTTATGGCCATTTATAGATAAGAAGGTGGTCCGGAAAATGGCAAAGCCCGGCCAGTTGGCCCGATTGACTGGCTGCTTATTAGTGTCCTGCCAACTGTGTCCCGACTCCAGCTGCGACAGGGATAAGTGGCCCTAAGCCCGCCGAGAATTCCCTCAGTTTGGCCACATTTCACCGAAATTTCTGGAGGGATTTCCGGGGCAGGGGAGAGATCTGAGAGCAACAACTAATTTTCATTTAATTTTTTCGTAATTCCACATTATTTACATTTATTTGTTTGCTCAGCATTGACTCGCTGACATTCGTTGTTCCCCCTGCGATGTTTGCCTCAATCTCTGTTTTCTGTTTGTTGTGTCCTGCCGAAATCTGTCAACTTCTCGGCTCGAGTGGCTCGCGGGTCGCGTGTCCAAATATTGTTATTTGTTCAGCCTTTTCGGGGACAGATTGCGGGCCAGAGAGGGAGAAGTCATTTGTCACAAGGGGAAGGACCAATCTAATTCAAGTATGACTGAAATATTACAAGATATGCCTCGACAATCGGATGATGAAGTCGCCAGCAGAGTTTGGGCCAAACAAACAAATACTTTGAGAGTTCAAGGGTTCGTAAACCACTTTGTAATGTCGGAAATAATATTTAGAGGCTACTAAAAACTATAAATAAGTTTGAGTTAATTATTGTTATTTCAAATACTTATTCTGTAATCATCAAATATCCAAGGCATGCCTTTGATATCAAGGATTTCAATCACATAACCGATGACTTAGATAATACCTTAATAGCTTATCAGATCCGATTTCCCATTAAATATATATTGTACAAAACTATCTACTTTCCCAAGAACACTTTCCTTAGTTTCTCAACATCTCGTTACTGTAATTTTCGCCACATTCGGTTTCCTTTTGGAAAATGTTGCCCACCGAAGATGCTACAATGTGCCCAAGCACTTGCCAGTGTAAAATTCCTTTGGGTCCCAGCGAGAGATACCCATCCCGCAGGCTTTCCCGCCCATTACGGGCAACAACACTGGCAAACTGGCAAAACAAAAGGCAATCAAAAAAGGCGCAATGCTTAAAAAAAAAGTAAAATAAAAAAAAACAAAAGGAAGCGGGAGAAAAGGAAATACTTGCAGCTAAGTTTCCACTTTTTATTGTGCCGAGGAGGGTAAATTATACTATGTGAGTGCACATGGTGAATTTCCCAAACTCTACTTAGTGCCCCGGTTTTGGGACGCCTCTCTCATCAGCCAAGGTGGCGGGGATGAGAGTGGTGGGCGATGGTGTCGGTGGTGATGATGGTGCGTTACCGGAATCAAATGTAAAATACATTTAAAAAAGTAAACTTGTAGGTATTAAGCAGAAAATGCACAGAGCAAACGGCACCGAAATACGGAATAGCTGCACATTAAAAAAAAACTTTACAAAGGTATTTTCAGTAATTTTTAATTTATAAATATTAAGAGAGGAAGAGTATTAATTGGAATATTATCTCTAAAATTTCGGAATAAAAAAGCCTTAACCAAACATAAGTGTTATAAAGATTCAGAGGCATTAAACATTTCCTAGAATGTTTTCTGTTAAAATATAAATTCCCTAGTTTAACTCCCGATATGAATACATAATAAATATTAGCCTAAAATAAGAACTAAGGTTTTCTTTATGATATTTTTGTGCAAACCTTTATAAATATTAACTTTTCTATATTAAAAATGTGAAAAAAGATTAACAGTCCTTAAAGTTAATTCCAAATGTATTTAATAACATAACAAGTACCTTAGCTTAGTTATTTTCTCTGTGTATAAGAATCAGAATCGAAGAGACAAGGCTAAGTGGGTAAAAAAGGGAAGCAGGAGGCTTCCAAAGGCGACACTAAGTAGCAAATGCAACTGACTCTGTGGCAAGTGGCTTACACTTACATTGCTTTCGGAGCCGGAGCCGTAGCCGGAGCCCGGCTATGTTAATTTGGTTGCCACACAAATCGAGATTGATTTCGGTATCCGCACCCTTGACTTGAGTCGATTTAAAATTTTGCCACCACAACAGCATGAAATATTCAAATGGAATTCAGTCGCCTCGCCCACACACACACACACAGTTCGATTTGTTTTCGAGTGCGTTTCCAGATTCCAGTATCCCAGGATCCGGATACGGACTCGGGTCCGGATACGGCTCAGGGCCCAAAGGACGGCATCGCCTGGCCCTCTTAAGTGCGGTTGCAAATGTCAATTGGGCGTTCGGCCAAAATCGAGCCGGTAACCGATTGCATTTTAATTTTCCACTTCCACTTCTCCAAGAGAGATTGGCAAACTCTCTGGCCCTGCTCTGGCATCGATCTCGTTTTCTTATTTACATTAAAAGCTGTTTGCATTCACTTAAAAGGATAAGCAATGTCCTTTTAATGGGTTTCAAATTGAATAAAGGATTAAGTTGTTAGTTTAAAATTGAATTGCGTGCGCTCGTCTGAAAGAACTTCGACTTGCCCGAAAAGGGTTAGTTTGCCTTGCTTCCCTTTATATTTTTTTTTGTGAGTCTCATCCCAATCCCATTTCACGCTGCTGCCCGAAAATCGAACACCGAACAATGGCTGGGAAATATGTGGAGGAAAACTCAATAGATATAACGACCTAGGACCGCGGACTCATTCGCTAATTAGCAACGCTCCTGGCAACCAGCAAAATCGAGCACGAGCACAGGATCAGGATCTGTCAGCAGTGTTGTTGCCACGAAAAAAATCTGAGTTTAGTTTAAATAAAATAGCTAAAGGGAAAAATAAATTAAGAGAGATATATTAAGGGTAAAGTATGATATAAATATTTAAATCTAAGGCGTTAATATTAAAAACATTCATACCTCGCTTTGCGGCATTGAAAGGCAAAGCGAAAAGTATAATGAATCAAAGAAGTATAATGACTCAAATATTCTCCAGATAAACCTTATTAGAAATTCAATTTCTCATAATTTATGAATACTTATATCCATTCCAACTTTCTTTTTTAATTATTTAAGTAAGATTTACCTTTTTCTAAGCTGATGTATCCTAACTGATGTATCCATCAGCTTAGAAAAACCCCTGGTTGGCTAGAAACCAGCTGAGGTCGCAACCCCATTGACCAGCCGTGTCTGCGATAATTATTTGGCAATTTTGGCACATCCAATTGATGCGCTGCATTGTCATAACGACCAGATGCGAGTATTCCAGCCAGTTCCAGCCAGTAATCCTGCAGGTGTCGCATCTTTTTGCTCACTTCCTGCCAGCGGAAAACTTTAACGAGCACATTAGCAGAGCGTCCCCTGCGAGGCAGTGAGGCTGCCAGAGGAGGATTCATTTCATTCATTTTGCGGACTAGCGATTTGTTAAGCTCACCGCCCGCGGGGATACGGGCACGGGATCTGGGATCTGGGATCCGCATCCTGCTCACAATTAGTTGCCGGTCGGGCTGCTCATTTTAAAACTGCCAAGTGAGGCCAGACCGGGCGCTTAGTTGCAGTCCGTTCTTATTAAAACAAATCTACTCATTACGCCCGGCAAGGCAGAAAACCAAAGCAATTTGCAAATGTCCTCCTTTGTTAGCCGAGTTTATTCGAGAGCATTTTTGGGGCCGTTGCCACCGCAGATGTGTCTGGACTAGTTTCCCTTTTTCTCCGTTGCCAGTCCCAGTCCCCTGGGGATCCGTATGTGATTGAGAAAAATCTAGCGCAACAAATGAAAGCGACTTGCCGAATAGAAAGGTGCTAGCAGCAATCTGTGATTTGGTCCGCAATTGAGTTCTGCTGCCTCGGTCCGTCGCTCGTTCGGCTATAACGAATAAATTAAATAAATTGACGGAAGATGGCTCACCCTGATGGGGCCCGGAGCCCGGCTGCTGGAAAGTCTCAGGATGGCTGGGACATTTGTTCTGCGGAAATGCAAATAAATTAATCTTTGTAAGCTCAACATCAAAAGATACTTGGTCCTTGCTCCTTTGTGGCTGCTTAGTTCCGCCGCAATTCGCGTATTATAATTGCTATAGTTTGTTGTCTGCCAGGACTTTCTCCCTTTCTCCAGCACAGACAGAGAAAATCTAGTGAAAATGTTAATATCTATTAATATTAGTTTATTTTAAGAAGAACCAATTAGTTTCCAAACCGAAATCTCCTTTTCCCTCAGTGTCTAACTTCCTTCCTTGCTCGAGTTCATAGAGTGGTCTTAACAAGACCCTGGCAGCTCCTTTAATTATGTGCCGGCTTTGTTTGCATTTGCCTGTAATGTCACACTTAAGCGGATTTCGCCAAGGAAGCTCGGCTAAAGGGTAGCAATGACATAAATAATCAACCAGCTCGGCGGCAACTTCTGGCCACTCGGAACGCTGATAGTTTTATGTTTGCAGCTGACAAAGATGGGTTAAAGGGTGGCCATCGCCATCCTCGACACTTGCCCAAAACTCGTGAACAATGCTCTTGGTCGCGTGGCATTTTGCGGCTCGAACAATGGAAACAACAATAACTGTAACTGATTTGCCAGCGGCGTCCCCAGCAGTGTTGCCCGCCATTGATTACCAAAAAAATAGCTAGATTCAGAAATTTTAAATAGCTTAGCCTTAAAAATAAAGCCGAAAAGTGATTAGAAAATGGAAATCTTAATTCTACATTTTTAAAACATCGAATTCATTTGTTAAATTTTTTTTGTTAAATAATCTGCACTAGAAATCCATACGATATTTAGCTAATTAGCTGAATTCATAAATTTTTAATAGCTTAGCTTTAAAAATAAGGACAAAAAGTGTTCTGAAAAAAGGGAAACTTTTATTTTAATTGTATAAAATATATTTACCTTGCTCACCAACTAGAGTTAGTTAAGAATTCTTATCTGAAAATCTAACATCAAAGTACACTTTTGAAAAAATGTAACTGTATCCAAAAAAAAAAAAAAATATTTATATGTAAGATCAGGATTCCGCCAAACCCATTTGCCTTGCATTCTTGCATTCCTGCTCTTCCATCCCAGGAAATTTAGTTAATTCATTAAATTTTCTTGAACTCCAGAAACCACAATGCTGAAGACATCGGAGTCCAGTAAGAAATCCCATCTCCATGCGCGCTTCTTTCCATATTTCGAGGACAGCAACCACGCCATGGACTCCGACACGAGCACCCTGCCCAGCAACTCCAAGCAGGTGGTGGTCGGGATCTGTGCGATGGCCAAGAAGACGCAGTCGAAGCCCATGAAGGAGATACTAACACGGCTCGCCGAGTTCAAGCTCATCAAGCTGGTGACATTCGAGGAGAGTGTGATCCTGCGAGAGCCCGTCCAGAATTGGCCCCACTGTGACTGCCTGATCTCGTTCCACTCGAAGGGCTTCCCGCTGGACAAGGCCATCAAGTATGCCGAGCAGCGGAATCCGTTTGTGCTGAACAACCTGGACATGCAGTACGATATCCAGGACCGCAGGCGGGTCTATGCCATTCTGGAGAAGGAGGGCATCGAGATTCCGCGCTATGCCGTCCTCGATCGGGACTCGCCGGATCCGAAGCGTGAGTATATGGGAAATAATCGAGTGTATAGGAAATAATCTTCCCGCACAGGTCGCGAACTGATCGAGTCCGAGGACCATGTGGAGGTCAATGGCATCACCTTTAACAAGCCGTTTGTGGAGAAGCCCGTGTCGGCGGAGGACCACAACGTCTACATTTACTATCCCACGTCGGCGGGCGGCGGTAGCCAGCGGCTGTTCCGAAAGATTGCCAGCCGGAGCAGCGTGTACTCGCCGGAGTCGGGAGTGCGCAAGACGGGCTCCTTCATCTACGAGGACTTCATGGCCACCGATGGTATGGAATTTACTCTCTGTTTCATGCAGTTAAAGGCACTTAATGTACCCCTCAGGCACGGACGTCAAGGTGTACACCGTCGGTCCGGACTATGCCCACGCGGAGGGCCGCAAGAGTCCGGCGCTCGATGGCAAGGTGGAGCGCGATAGCGAGGGCAAGGAGATCCGCTACCCGGTCATCCTCAAGCACTCCGAGAAGCTCATCTCGCGCAAGGTGTGCCTGGCCTTCAAGCAAACGGTCTGCGGCTTCGATCTCCTGCGTGCCAACGGCAAGAGCTACGTCTGCGATGTCAATGGCTTTAGCTTCGTGAAGAATTCGAACAAGTACTACGACGACTGTGCCAAGATCCTGGGCAACATGATCCTGCGCGAGCTGACCACCACACGCCACCTGCCCTGGTCCGTGCCCTTCCAGCTGGATGATCCTCCGACCATGCCCACCCTCTTCGGGAAGATGATGGAGTTGCGCTGCGTGGTGGCCGTCATCCGGCACGGCGATCGCACGCCCAAGCAGAAGATGAAGGTGGAGGTGAGCCATCCCAAGTGAGTGGCTTTCGGTCTAATTAATTATTTTTAGAAGTTCAATTGAGTTCCTTAGATTCTTTGAGGTATTTGCCAAGTACAATGGCCCCAAGCTGGGCCACATCAAGCTCAAGAAGCCGAAGCAGCTGCAGGAGATCCTGGACATTGCCCGCTTCCTGCTCAGCGAGATTCACTCGAAGGCCCAGGCCGAGATCGCGGAGAAGGAGGGCAAGCTGGAGCAGATGAAGAACGTCCTGGAGATGCACGGCCACTTTTCGGGCATCAATCGCAAGGTGCAGATGAAGTATCAGTCGAAGGGCCGCCCGTGTCCTTGCAAAATCGATGAAGGTAAGTAAGGTTCAATGATGATCCCCATTCATTCCAAGTACATCCGATCTAGCCACCGTTCAGCCAGCGGAGCCATCGCTCATCCTCATCCTCAAGTGGGGCGGCGAACTAACGCCCGCGGGTCGCGTCCAGGCGGAGGAGCTGGGCCGCATCTTTCGGTGCATGTATCCGCGCGGACAGGGCAGAGCTGACTACTCGGGCTCCCAGGGATTGGGTCTTCTGAGGTGACTAAAAAGGGTTATCTTCGTTTTTTTTAATCTTTTACCTGAAACTCTGCAGGCTGCACTCCACTTTCCGTCACGACCTGAAGATCTATGCCTCGGACGAGGGTCGTGTCCAAATGACCGCCGCCGCCTTTGCCAAGGGTCTGTTGGCCCTGGAGGGGGAACTAACCCCCATTCTGGTGCAGATGGTGAAGAGTGCCAATACGAATGGACTGCTGGACAATGATGGCGATGCCAACAAGTATCAGAATCTGTGAGTAATCTTGGGAAACTAAAGTTTAGCTTATTCCTCTGATTTATCCCAGGGCCAAGGATCGCCTGTACGAGCTCATGCAGAATGATCGGGAGCTCACCAAGCTGGATCGCGAGCTAATCAATCCCTGCGACTCCCAATCCATCACACAGGCCCTGGACTTTGTCAAAAACCCGGTGGACTGCTGCCACCATGTCCTTTTCCTCATTCGCCAGCTGCTCCACAATATCAGTGTCAAAAAGGATGATCCAAAGACCAAGGATGCTGTCCTCTATCACGATGAGACCTGGGACCTCATGCGCTGTCGCTGGGAGAAGATCGTGAAGGACTTTAGCAGCAACTCGAAGCTCTTCGACATCTCCAAGATACCCGACATCTATGACTGCATCAAGTACGACCTGCAGCACAACCAGCACACGCTGCAGTACGACCAAGCGGAGGAGCTGTACATCTACTCGAAGAACCTGGCGGACATAGTGGTGCCGCAGGAGTACGGACTGACCCGGCAGGAGAAGCTGGCCATTGCCCATGGCATCTGTTCGCCGCTGCTGCGGAAGATCAAGGCCGATCTCCAGCACAACATCGACCAGGTGGAGGACGAGTTTATGAATCGCTTGAATCCGCACTATAGCCACGGCGTGGCCAGTCCCCAGCGGCATGTGCGGACGCGCCTGTACTTCACCAGCGAATCCCACATCCACTCGCTGCTCACGGTCCTCCGCTATGGCGAGCTGCTGGATGTCCTCAGCGACAAGCAGTGGAGCCACGCCATGGACTACCTCTCAACGGTGTCCGAGCTGAACTACATGTCCCAGTTCGTCATCATGCTGTATGAGGATCCCACCAAGGAGGCCACCTCCGAGGAGCGCTTCCACGTCGAGGTCCACTTCAGTCCCGGCGTCAATTGCTGCGTCCAGAAGAGTCTGCCACCGGGTCCCGGACTCCGGCTGCGTTCACACGACGAGAGTGGCTATAATGAGGGCTTGAAGTCATCGGAGGAGTCATTGAGTCCCGAACGCAGCAAGGAGGAGCTTGACTCTAGCTCTGGCAGGAAACCTTCGGTGAGTGTTTGTCGGGAGAGGTTAATGTATCTTATGGATAATGATTATTTGGCAGACTGTTAGTGGGTATCGCTTCTCACCGACCCTTGGCTTCAAGCGCCTGGAGCCGCGGTCCAAGCCGTCCAAGGTCTATCACACGGTCAGCGGTCTCCAGGCAATGGACTTGGCCAAGCGGCTCAACAAGGAGCTTGCCTCGCAGCAGCAGCAGCTGCGACCGGTCAGTCCAGACACCCGGGCGGTGAGTCTCGTTTGTGAGCCAAGATCCCGCAGCCTAGAGCGGCGATCCTCGACGGTGGTCTTTTCCGATCTGCCAGGTACGAAAAATGTAGTTTCCTTCAAACTAAAATATTCTTGTTGAATTTAATACCAGCATTTATGTGTTAACAAATATTTTGTTTATTAATATATGGCACCTCCAGAAATTTTCTAAGCCAAATTAGTTTTTCAAAATTTTCTTATTCTTTCAAACTAAAATATTCTTGTAGAATTTAATACCAGCATTTATGTGTTAAAAAATATGTTGTTTATTAATATATAGCACATCTAGGAGTTTTCTAAGTTAATTTTTGAAAATTTTCCTTTTCTTAGGTTTCGGCGATGTGCCTCCCATTCGACCCCTGGAAACGCTGCACAATGCTCTGTCGCTCCGCCAGTTCGATTGTTTCCTGCAGGACATGATCCTCACGCAGTTTTTCATGTCGCCAAGGGGCCTGCCGGTTGCCAGAAACATACCGTCAGAGCCCTCGATAACCATGTCGGATACCAACGCCGGAGGACACACCCAGCGTCGGCTGTCGTCGCCAGGATTCGCCCAGGGAGGCAGTGAATCGGGATCCACGATTGAGGCATTGCAGGCTCACTACTCACAATATAGGTCTGGTCATAAGTGCAGCAGGCAGACGTGATGCTTCTCACTGCTCTTCCCATAGTCCTCCTCTGGATGTGAATATATATATTTATTTTATTTTTCCTGCCTATTTGTTTTATTTGTTGAGTTTAAAGAAAAATAAAATGTAACTATGTTTTTTAAAGATTCTCTGAATTAATGTATCAACATTCAAGGGCTTAACATCTTCGGCTCCCTTAAGTAAGCTTCCTTTCTTCCTTGCTTTTGAAGTACTGACTCCGACTGGAAAATCGCCAGGATGTCAGTACTGACTCCAAGAGGGGAACGATCCCCAGTTGACCGGGCGCACGCCCGCAGTATAAACAACTCAATTTGAATGCATTTAACCGCGTAATTGAGCCACGCGCCGGACGGCTATGCGTGCGCTATTTGCGGCCAACCCCCGCTGCTCCCACTTAGTCCCAACTACACACCCACACCCGCACCCACACCCACACCCTTTCCTACCACCTCCACACACCCCTGCTAAGCGCGGCAAATTGCAAACCAATTGGCATGCAACTGGTTTTGGTCGCCGGCGTAATGGGCAGGGGTGGCCGGCCCAGTCAATGCCCAGAAATTAGTGCGTAAATGTTTTCTCACCAAATAAAAACGACGTAAAGAGCCGAGAGCCAAGCCGAGTTGCGTAGCGCGCTGCGCGCGGGCTTTGTGCCTCATTTCGCCACGCTTGCCGGGAAATTAACTGCGAATTATTTGGCCAGACGCGAGGGGCACACGTTCAATTTTCCTGGATTTTCCATGCCCTTCACTGGCCGAACTTCACCACAGCCGCCGCCTGACAGGTGAGCCCAAACGGGATGATGATGAATTGGCGCCGCGTGCAATGCCTAAATGTCACTCGAATAGGTCGAGGAAATGTGGGAATCGTTATCCAATATTTTCTATAAAAAAATTACTTTTTTTTCTATAGCTAAGGGATGAATAATCAAACTATTATGCAGTTAATCTATGTATAACTATAAAATAGGGCATACTTTTTACTGGCAAAAATCTGAAATAATTCTAAACTCCATACTAGGGTGGAATTCTTCTTATAGTCTATGCCAAACTATATAAAAATGCGATTTGTTCGTTTTGTAAATCTTTTTTTCTGCATTTCGAAGTTCATTTTAGAGTCTGCTTATAAGGCCTTCCTAGTGTTATTATAAAATGAATAAAAAACAAGCTTTACAATTATTATTTCTACACAGAGAGATTTATGGCATCCGAAAACTGAGAATCCGCGCTCTCAAATACGTACTATTCTTATTTTGATAACAGATTTTTAAAAACATTTTAGTTTAAGTATTTGTTTCTTACTTAGAGACCAAAATAAATCCAAAATGAATACAAAAGTACTCACACTAAAATTGAGAACAAATATTGTTGAATTTAAATGGTTTTATCCATAAAGTACTCAATTTAGAGATGAAACCATTTAAATTCAAGAATATCTGTACTCTGTACTTAAATTTGATCTCGGTCGTCATTTGAGTACGTAATTTCTTATTTTAAATCAATTTTTTCTGTGTAGGATTTGGAATTCCCACAGTAGTAACCAAACGTAGTGACCTGTGGATGTAAGGGGCCAGTGCCAGTTCATCATTTATGGAATCGAAAATATCCAAATAGCCTCAACGATGACTGCGCGCGACTTTTGCCGAAGGCTGTGCCTGATGAACTGGAAGAACTTGAAGCTGCAGGTAGGCAGCCCGTTGCAGTTGGGGTTCATCCTCCTGTGCCCGCCGGTATTCGCATTTATCGCTGTGCTCATGAGGTTCAACACACCGATGAAGTTGCGCACGGACAAAATCTACGACGCCATCGATCTGACCAGGATCTGGATGGAGATGGTGGAGAATCTGCAGGCAAGGCGCCAACTGGCCGACAGCCACAACGTTACGCGGAACCCCTACGCGCCCCACCTGGTCATCGGCTGGGCCCCGCAGAGCTTCAGTATCTATCGAGAGGTGATGAACCAGGCCCTGGAGCAGCTTCAGCCAATGACCTTGAGGCCTTTCGATGACTGCGACGCGTTGCGCGGTAAGATAGTAAATGACTCTCTGTTTGCGGGCATTTGCTTCGATGGTAAGAATTTCGAGGACTTTCCGAAGATCGATGAGAACTACGTGCCCGATGCGAACACCCCAAAGGTCCTCAACTACTCCATCATCTTTCCCAGTGAACTGCGGCAGAATAAGGGCAACTTTCGCCAATCCAACTGGTTGACCCTGTACACGGACGATCCGCAGGCCGTGATCCTTCATCGCTTGAACTTGCCGTATGAGGGCGGATTTGTGGGCTATGTTCGCGAGGGATTCATCCTGATGCAGAAGGCCGTCACCGAGTCTTACCTGAAATTGATCAGTCAGAAAGACCTGCCGGAGATCGCGCTACGCCGCTTCCCGGTCTTGGCGTACAAGGAGGATGAGCTGGTGTTCGAGATAGACACCGGTCTGGCCTTGATCCTCCTGTTCGGCTATCTCTTTCCGGCCCAGCTCTTCATTTGGGTAGGTCATGGCCCCAACTTATACTTGCTCTTTTGAACATTTTCGCTTACATTTAATCTCTTGTTTGCTTTCTCTTTCTCCTATTTAGCAAATAGTTAAGGAAAAGGAGTCTCAGCTGCGCCTATTCTTGATCAATATGAACATTGGCAATCTCATCCAATTTGTTTCTTGGTTCATCACGTGCATGGTCTGTACGACATTAAGCACTCTGCTCATTGTAATCTTCTTGAAGGTAAGAAACATTTACATTTTATTGCTTATCTATTGAAATCTATTAAAATACATATTTAATATTTTAAATATACATATACATAGTATGAAATATAATATATACATAGTGTAAAATATCAGATCTCACAGAGCTTGAGCTAATTACAATCGGTTGATAAACTTGGAAGTTATTAGACAATTATTTTTTTCTATCTCCATCTTTTTTGCTCTCCCACTCACCTCAACTAAGTCGAGTCTTGAACCGTGGTTTTCAACTGGGGTTTTCACAAGTTTAACTTTTTATGTGTATGGTTAAGAGTGCGTTCTTTTTAGAACTCTTATTTTTTAAGGGCCGCTTTCTACCCACACCGTCAAAGTTCCTGATGTCTATCTGTCCGAAAAAGGTACTCTCATAAAAAAAAACATCAGAATATCTTTAAAATCTAGAAATATCTTATTATAATCACCAGGTAAACAAATAGTAAAGCAAATGGGTTTTCTGCTCTCCTAAAATGTATCTGAACAGGAAAGACTAACATAGTGCTGTAAAATATCGATATTTGCTGCACAGTACCAACTTGTGCTGTAAGGCGCAACCAAATGGTAGCTCTCACATTTACCCGGTAGATTGGAGTTATCTTTTCGCAGAGTCTTGGGATGATGCGCCATTATTATTATTTAATGCACAAAGCTTTGGGCTCCCGGCTACCTCATAGTTTTTGCAAAATATTCTCTTAAACCTATATACATATATCAACATACATCACTATATATCCATAGGTGTGATACATTATTTTTTTACTGTTTAGATGCCCTGGGACCTAAACGACGCGGTGCTGGCGCAGACGCCCTGGTACATCCTCCTAATAGTTCTGATCACCTATAACGCCGCAGCGACCTCGTTCGTGTGCATGGTGGCATCGTTTTTCACCAACTCCCTGACCGCCGTTCGAGTGCTGACGATCCTCTGGGTGGCCACCTACCTGCCCAACGTGGTGCTGTGGAACAACCTGGAGAAGGACGTCATGGCCATCCGCTACATAGCCTACTTCATGTCCAATGTGGTGCTGGGCATGGTTTTTGAGGGCCTTGTCGACCGCGAGTCGATCACGCACACCGGCTGGGAGAGCTACAACTATGACTTCACCTATCGGCCCAGACCCATATCGGTGGTAACCAGTACCTGGACTTTTCTGATCAGTGCCTTGATTTGCTGCTCCATCGGCATCTACATGGAAATTTGGCGACTGGGCGACCGATCGGCGAAGAGAGCGGACCGGGAAGACGCTAAGGCAAGCAATGCACCCGAGGACCCGTTTCGCGATTGGACGGAGAGCGTCAGCCAACAGGTGCGGAGCACCGACGTTAACTCCACAAAGATCTACGAGGTTGAGCCCTCGAATCGGCGCTTCAAGCTGAAGATCAAGAAGCTCTGCAAGCGCTTCGGGCCCAAGGATCGGCCGGCCCTGAATCTCTTCACGTGGAACGTGTACGAGAACGAGGTGACCGTTCTGATGGGCCACAATGGCTGTGGCAAGTCCACGCTCCTCAAGATACTGGCCGGTCTGATGGAGCCCTCCCAGGGCAGTGTCACGGTCTCCAACTACAATATACAGACCGAGCGGAAGGCGGCCTGCATGGAGCTGGGCATCGCGCTGGGCAACCAATTGCTACTCACCAGCCTGACCGTCTACGATCAATTGCGCTTCATATGCCAGGTGAAGGGCATGCAAGATATTACGGAGATCGCCGGAAACATTATCTACTTCATGCAAGCCCTGCAAATCAATCATCTGAAGCACAAGCGCCTGAACAAGCTCAAGGCCAGCGACCTGACTCTGGTCAACATTTGCTGCGCCTTCGTGGGCAACAGCCGCATCGTCCTGATAGACGACATATACTCGGATCTGGACAAGCAGGCCAAGGCCCTGATCTGGGCCCTGCTCAACGAGGAGAAGTCGCACCGCACCATCATCGTGGTGGTCAATACGACGAACCTCGCCGAGACCATTGCCGATCGCATGGCCATCATGTCGAACGGGGAACTCAAGTGCACCGGCACTAAGCCCTTCCTGAAGAATATGTACGGACATGGCTTTCGATTGGTGAGGAATTAATATGTATACTTTTACTATATACTACAACCAGAAAGAATAAATTCCGAAAAAGAAATTTTTATGCAATGATGGCCTCAAAAATGGGTCATATTGCCAAAATGCCATATTTTTAGGCCATACATTTTACATTTTACATTTAGGAAAACCATTCCATTTTTAGGCCATTGGTTACCTAAATTTTAGGCAATAGGATGCCTAAAAATTTAATCTCGCGTGTGTGCATTCAATTCCCAATTCCTACTCTTATATACTGGTATGTTTGTGCTACAGAAGTAACAAGTCTCTACTGCAACAGTAAAAAAAAATACTGTATGCATTTTGGAATACACATTTATTATATTAAATAGTTGTATTAAAACAAAATCAATATTATAGTTCAAGTAAAGCTGTTTAGAGGAATACTATAAATATTACCTTAATTTTAGGCCATAACGTAAATTTTGTAGGTCACATATTATTTAAAAAAAATGTATTTGGACAATCATTGCCTGAAATTTGGTCTTCCAGTGGCTAAAAATGAAGTTTTAGGCATTGTAATGCCTCAAAATATAAAAAAAAAACTTTCATTTTGGACAAGTATTTCCTAAAATTTAGGCCTGTTTCTATTGCCTAAAAATATGGCATTTTTAACAAAAATTGCTTAAAATTTAGGCAAGTTTCCATTACCTAAAAGGCCGTTTTAGGTCAAGTGGGCTAAAATTTTAGGCAAATTGGCAGCTTTTTAGTCCATGAATTTTTTTTGGGTGTATATATATATATATTTTCAGATCTGCGTGAAGGGCAAGAACGTCAACATGCCAGAGCTGTATGCTTTGATGAGCAAGTACATGCCGACCCTGGGTGTCGAGACGAACATCGGCTTCAAGGTGAACTTTGTGTTGGAGAACAAGGATGAGGACCAGTTTCCGATGCTGATCGACGAACTGGAGGAGAACATGGAGCGCCTGGATGTGCTCAGCTTCCGCATGCGGGACACCTCCATGGAGGAGATCTTCTTGCGCTTTGGCTGCGACAAGGACGACCAGATGGGCGGCGCCCTGGGCTGGAACGGGAACCCCAATCTCTTTATCGATCAGTACTTTGAGACCCTGGCCGCCGCCGATAAAAATAAACAGCGGAGTGGCTGCAGACTGTGGCTCCTGCATCTCAGGTAAGAGATCCTGGAGGATCTCCTCCTACGGAGTTTATTATTTCCTCAACCTCCCCTTAGGGCCGTTTTTTACAAGCGTTGGACTGCTGGCTTCAGGCATTGGATCGTCGTGTTACTGGAGGCTCTGACATTTCTGATTGCCGCGCTTTGCACCTTCTCTGGCGCCTTCATCCACGGCAAGGGGTATGAGCTGGACCCTTTGACCTACAATCTCAGCCAGCTGCAGAATGTTCGCGCTTTCGCGGAGCTCTTCTCCGATGAGGAGAACGTGAAGGACATGCTCGCCTACTACTCGGAGCTGCTCCACTGGTACGATGCGGAAGTGACGGTGCTGGCCAAGCGGCACGACGAGAAGTACGCCCTGCAGCACGCCTCGGACTTCTCCCGCAACGTCAACCTTCGCTACATGCTCGGGGCCACGTTCGACAAGGCGATGGTCACCGCCTGGTTCAACACCATTCCCCTGCACATAGCGCCCTATGCCCTCAGCGCCGTCCACAACGCGGTGGCCAGGTGAGCGCGCTCCTTGAAGCTTATCCTGTCGCTAAGGATGTCGATATCCTATTAAAGGCACTTGTTTAACGAGGAGGCCAACATCGATGTGACCCTGGAGGCGCTGCCGTTTCAGACGAGCATCAACCTGATGCCGCCGAGGAACCAATTCTTTGGCGACTCCCTTGCCATGAGCGGAGGCCTCCTGCTTAGCCTCATCTTTCCGGCGATCAGCCTCTTCCTCATCCGTGAGCGCGCCAGCTGCATGAAGAAGCAGCAGCTCTTGGCCGGAGCCCGGTCCTGCGGCTTTTGGACATTCACGGCGCTGTACGATGTCCTCTTCATGGTTGCCTACGCTCTTTGCGTGTCCATCTTGGTGGCCGGTTACCACCATCCCGACCACAATCCGATGCTCTACCGTGAGTCTATCCATCCATCCATCCGTCCATCCATCCGACACTTTCTGACACCCCAATGCCATCTCTGCATCCACAGTTTTGTTGTTTATCGTCCTGCTGATGGGCGGGACATTGATGCTACTCGTAACGTACTTGGTATCGAGTCTTTGCCGGAGTCCCCTCTACGGATACATGTTTATCTGCTTCATCAACTGCATAGGAATTATAGTCTTCGGAAACCAGTATGTAGAAGGTTTCGAGGAGCGACCCAAGTATCCGTATATTTTTCACCAGTACTTGATCGCAACAATGATTTCCAAGATCTTCCTCTTCTACGAGTACGACCTCATCTGCGAGGATCCGCTGGTGGAGTTCGCCTCCACAAAGATCTTCAAGTGCAAGAGCTCGCCCGACTGTTGCCGTTGAGTTCTGAATCCATAAATCGCACTCGAGGAGAGATATTTATAGTTTTTATCTTTTATTATTTTTCCTATTCTATTCTAATTTAATTTTTAAGACTCACATTTCCATTTAATTTGATTGAGAATGCTGCTTGCGAAACTTAACTTTAAAATATTTGTTGTAAAATTTAATTAATATTACGTATGCGCAAGGATTATTTACAATCCTCTGAAACCACAAAATATTTCTTCCCGGGTACACACCTCTTTCTCAAATATATAATCCATTTTTGCTAATAATGATCCAAATCCAAATCCAGAAAAAAAACACTATACAATGCCTTTGGTGGGCGATGAATTCATTGTATTGGTGACGTGGCACATTATACTCGGCCTTCTGCTATTCCTTGTGGAGTTTCGTAGGATCGTGGGCTTCGCTGCCTTCCGCGGCGCTCCGAAGGAAACCGATCAGCCGAATGCCGATCTCAGGCTTAGCAGCACTCGGATTCCTAGCCAGATGTCCGACGATCCCTCGGTCGACATCCAACGCCAGGGCCCCAGTGATTTGACGCCGGAGGAGCGCAGCCAGCAAGCCGTTGTGGCCGTGCGCCTGGTCACCCAGCATGGCAAGGTGCAGGTGCTCAAGAATGTCAACTTTACCCTGGCCAAGTGAGTCCATATATGGCCTAATGCCAGATCAAAGACCTTTTAATAATAAGATGCATAACGTCCATACATTTGAATTGCAATATGCCAGCAATTTTGTAGCTGGAGAGACGGAGAGTGTAAAAATCTTGAAAAATATGCGCTTTAAGCAAGTGCAAGTGATGAAATTAACATTGTCATGTCCTAGGCTGTCATAAGTGACAGATTCATCGATGATTCATCCACTTTTCACCGATAATTCATTAACAAAGTCTGTGTTTTGTCCTCAACATTTAAGGTCAAAAATACATCCATGATTAATGAACCTATTTCATCGATGATTCATCAACATATTTCAATGATAATTCATCAACAATTTTTGGCCAAAAATTCATCAACCTTTCATCGAACTCTGGCGCCAAGTCCTTCTCAGTGATAACTCTCAATGTGCGCCACCGAATGGCTCTTTCTATGAGTCCTTACTGAAAGAGCCTAACCGAAAACCCTTAACAGAGACTGATTCAAATTCTCATTCCTTTCCAGGGGCGAGTGCATGAACATCGGCGGCTCAAACAATTCGGGCAAGTCAACGCTGCTGAAGCTCATCGTGTACGAGACGAAGCTGAAGAGTGGCCAGATATGGGTCCACGGCTACCCGGTGCACCGCCACCGGATGAGGTGCTACCGCATGGTGGGCTACTGTCCGCAGTACGACAACCTGCCCGCCGAGTTCACGCCCCGCCAGCTGCTCTACATCCAGGCCCTGTTCCAGGGCCATGGCAAGCATGACGCCCGGATCGTGACCGATGCACTGCTCCGGATGCTGGGCCTATACCAGTGCTGCGACCGATCCGTGCACGTCTGCACCTCCGGCGAGGAGCGTCGCATTTTCTACGCCTTCGCCGTGCTCAGTAGCCCGCGGCTCGTCTGCGTGGATGGCGTGCCCGCGGGCCTGGACCCCATTGCGAAGCGTATCATCCTCACGGTGACCACCATTATGCAGTCGATGGGCTCCAGCTTCCTCTACACCAGCCTCAATGGCCTGGATATGGAGCGACTGTGTGTGCGGACACCCGTCCTGTTCGAGGGCGAACTGTGGATGATCGGCTCCATTGAGAAGGGTAACGAGAACTACAAGAGTGGCTACCAGCTGGAGATTCGGTTCAAGCGCAAGGTCAATCCCAATGTGAGCATGTCCCGGGCCACCTGGAACCGCATTAACCACCTGCCCCTGTCGCCGCACAAGAAGTTTACCGCCTTCATGGAGATCAAGTTCCCCAGCGCCGTGCTCAGGTGAGGCTCTAAAATTACTTTAAGTTAAAGAACTAACTTTATATCCTTGTTAGTAGTAGAAGAGGTGGGAGATTGTTTTGATAACTATCGTTATAAATATTGATCTATAAATGCTTACTTACTAAATTTAGTTAAATTTTGGACACTTCTGGTTTTTAGTTTTTATTGTAGATAATTCACTTCGATCTCTTAATTATTTTTATATTTATGTATACAATCAAAGAGTTTTATTTTTTTTTTTCAGAAGAGAGGATGAAACTACAATGGTTTTTGATATGGAATTGGGGGCGACCACATTCTCCACGATCTTCTTGACTCTTCGGAAAGATGCATTCGAAATGAACATTGAGGATTACTTCATCACACGTAATATGCGCATTTCACACTCCGCAGAGAGATGAAGCTAAGATATTCTATTCCAAAAGCAAAAAGCAAATTCAAATTCAGTGTTGCCTGTTGATTTTTTTTTAACGATTTAGTTACAAAACGAAGCTTTAAATAAATAAATTTCCCTTATGAAAATAGGAAAATATAAACTCTAAAGAGTAACTTCTGACCCAGGGTTTGTATTACAATAAGTATTAACTTATGTCCCTTTAAGAAATTTATAGCTTTTCCATGCACTTGCCAAATGTGATTTAGTTACTAAACGAAGCTTAAAATATATAAATTTCCCTTATTAAAATGCGAGAATATAAACTCGAAAGAGTAACTTCTGACCCAGGTTTGGATATTAATATTATATTTAAACTATTTCAACCTAAGTCCTTTAAAGGAATTTATAGCTTTTCCATGCACTTGCCAAATGCGACACATTTGTATGAAATAATGTGGCCTGGTTATCTTCCCGCCCCCGTTAATCGACCATAAGAACATCAAATATAATTTCGAGCACAAAGGCGTTTTACAATTTTATTGCCCATGCGCAATTTCAAATATTAATAGCCCGGGAGAGCAGAGACAAACCGAACCAGTTAACCAGTTCGCGCAAACAATGCCGGAAAATGCGTTACACTTACTGTTAGAGCGGGACTGGCTTCAATATTACATGAGCACAAATTGCAATTTAATCCACAGATGTCAGCATTACGATCAGTGTCTCTGGGACGACACAGCCCTTTTGCACGTGCCTCGTGGTGGGGCAGGAACGCTGAAGTTGAAAAATGGCATTAAAGTCACATTGACAATCATCAAAATGTGATTCGGCTGGAAAACAACAAAGGGACGAATGCACAACCCACCCCTTGGCCGAGACACATGTGCCCACCGCTCCCTGGTGACACTTTAGCGTATCCTTCGTGCTTCCTGCTTCGTTCGCCACCACCCCCTCCTGGTTGTTCTTCATCAAAATGCTCTGCGCAAATCTGTCATATAACTTTGGCAAAAGGACTCTTGGGAGCTTGTTTATGTCAACTTCAGGCCATAATTTATTTGAGTCGCGCGCATATGTACAAATACGTATATATATTCCTGGGGGCGTGGCCCACTTATTAAGTTTTAATTGCAGGCAGACAAGCAGATGGATGCCTTGGCAAATGGCAAACTAAATGAACTAAACTAAGTCGCAACCTTATCTACCACTCACTCATTAGACTTACTCCTCGGCGTCAAGTTGTAGGAGTAGTTCCCCCGATCCTGATCCGTATTTATCTCTGCTCCGGCAGGGTACTTGGAGCGCACTCACACGCGAAATTGTCGCAGCAATCCAAATTCAATTAAACAAACACAATAAGTTTCGATAAAGCCGCGCCGATAACGAAGACAAACTAAATATTCGCATAAAATTTACTAGCAAACCCACCAGCCAGGGGAGGGTTTCTCCCTAGAAGAGAAGTCAATGGTGCAGATTAAATGTTGCTCTCACATACACACTTCCCAGGACGAGGACGAGGACGAGGACTACGGCTAGGACGAGTGTGATGTATGCGTAATCTGGAGCAATTCAGGCGCATAAGAAGGCCCTCGTGAAAAGCGTGACTAAAAAAAAATATAACCCCGAGCCCAAAATCGAATTCAAATTCTCGGAAACCCAGTCCAGATTAATGGAAAATGGTGGGGGCGGAAAACAACTTAATTGTGTGAGTGTCGCGTTTTGATTCTGCGGAAAACCCAAGGAGAGTGACACTGAAAGTTCCACGGCTTCCGGTAAGGTGGCTCTGTGGCTCTGTGACAAACTGGATTGAAAAGCAATTGTCTTGGATTTGCGTCAAGGCGTTGGGCCTCGTTAAGGGTAGCTTAACGCCGCTGGCTGGGGCGGCGTTAATTTATCGTTTCACTGACTTGCAAGGGGATCTGTGTCAGGCCTAATTTGCACCCCCGAAAATATATACATTACAAGTCGAAATGCGCCGCCAAGAGCCTGCGTTTAAAGTAAGTTTTATTAACACCAACGGGGATTAGCTGAGGAAGTGCCTTAATATTGTTTTTATGTATTTAGTACTGGCCTAATTAAGCGAGTCTTAATTTTTTTTGTAATTCTAGTCCACTTAGAACTTTATTATTATATAAATTAAATTAGCTCGGTCTTATACTATTTTATTTTTCTGCTCCTTAAAATACTTTATAATTTTTATAATATACATTTTTTATCTATACATTTTTTATAATATAAAAATAATAAAGTATTTTAGGAAGCAGAAAAATCGGATTTATTTTCCAAATTGTCAAGAGCAGGAAATTCACTTACAACTTTGCCATGAAAACATATTTAGTCTAATTAGCTCGTACATATTTTTAAATTTTAACTTTTTAGAGAGCAGAAAAATCGTATTTCCTCTTCAAGTAGTCAACAGAATAGTAAGTAGTAGAAAATGAAGGCGCCAACTTGACAAAACTTTGCTAGATAATTTAAATTCACTCATAATTCATGTCTTGAGAATATATTTATTATATTTACATTTAAATAGAGTAAAAAAGCGTTGAGGAAACTTTTCAGGATATGTATAAAAAAAATCCAAAATTAATGGAAAATAAAACAAATAATATATAGAGTTGACAATAAGAGTGGTTTAAGGCTCGATGATGCATTTAAGTATAGTAATTTGTAATAAAACATTTATAAAACTATTTTTAATCCTATTTGTTGGTACCTAATCACCTCTATCATTTTATACATAATTATAATAGGCAGTTTATCGATTTGATTATTATTGTCGAAAGCCCAAGAGATCTGTATTACACACTCCAACTTAGCTGCACCCTCTCTCCGCCTCCCTTGAAAAGTTTTCGTGGCAACTAAAATTAGCATTTAATTTTATGCAAATTAAACAAGCTCTCCCGCCCCCTCGCTCGCTCTCCCTCTGCAACTCGCTCGTTTCTCGGCTGTTTGAATTTGCTCACATGTCTGCAGCTGAATAATTTAGGGACTTACATTTACAGAAATTAACGCACACCGACAGACGCGAGTCCTTGCACAGTTACATACAGTCAGGCGTCTGTGGGTGTGACGTGCAAATAGGATTTAAGCGACTAATTGCAAAGTACTTAACCAAAGCTTTAAACAAATGCAAGAGCAAAAATTGTTAATCAATTATTTATGCAATTTAAAAAGGAAGGCTACCGAAAAAAAAGAGAATTAAGTACTTCCGTATGCAGAGAGGGGGCTCGAAATAGATACAAAGGGCTCGGGTTCGGCCTCTCCCTTGTTTACTTTTGTGCTCCGCCTCGGCTGTCAGCGGCAGTCGCAGTCAATCCGCATCCGCTTCAGCATCCGGATCCGGATCCGGCCAAAATGACCGGCCATGCATGGATTTCTGTTTCAATTATACGCATCTTGGCCCACACACACCGAGGCGCACACGCACACACTCTGAGGCGATTATAATATCAATGGACGGGAGGTGTGCGCGCGTGAATTTATTCATTTGCTTGTCACTGTTTTGACAACCCCTCGCCGCCCGACTTCACAGGAACAGGAAGATATAGCCGGCCGGAGCAGCCGGGAGCAGCCGGCATTGTATCACCCAAATCGGATTAAGAAATTTCGTATTCGCATCCGTTTGCCACATAATTGAATCACCGGGTGTGTGAGTGCTTGAGCCCCTGATGGCAAATGAGAAGCAAATTTAAAATTTTACACTTGACTTGGCATTGTTGTCCTGTCATTTCACACGGTGTCCTCGTCCCCTCCGCAAAAAATAAGTATCCTTTTCGGGTAGTTTTTAAAATGTTTATTTTTCACTTGACATTTATGCAATTCTCGTTTGCTCCGTTTTGATTTTGATTTTGCTTGCCACTTAAACGCTACAAGTAATTGTATAATTTAATTCTAGATATGGCATTCGAGGCTCTAAGCACTAGCTAGCATAGCATACTTTACAAGAACTATATACAGCGCACGTAAACGAGGGAAATACTAGGACTAGGACTAAACACACACACTTAAAGCAGTTTGACATTTACAATTTATCCTTGGCCGCCTCCGGCTTCCCCCGCCTCTCGAACAGTTGCAACAATCGCTGTTGCATCTTGCAATTTTATGAGTGCGAATGGCTGAGGTGATGGGCGCCCAGGGGGTGGAAGTAGGGTCCGTACGGGGGATAGGGCACAGCGTGTGGATAGAGCAGGCTGCTGGCATAGGCGCCAGGTCCGAAGGAGCCTCCTGCCGGCGGCGGTATGGTGGGGCTGTTCACGTCCATGCCGGGGTTCTGCTTCTTCCACTTGGTCCGGCGATTTTGAAACCAAATTTTCACCTGCCAAAGAGAGAGTGTAATAAAGGGATTTGTTATAGATTTTTCCCAGATATATTTAAGGATTTTCAGCAATAAAATAATAATTAAATACTTAAAATAATAATATCTCACCTGCGTTTCCGTCAGACTCAAGCTGAGGGCCAGGTTCAGCCGCTCGCAGACGCTCAAATACCGCGTAGTCTTGAACTTGTTCTCCAGCGAAACCAACTGTTCGTAGGTGAAGGCTGTCCGGGCTCTCCGTGGCTTAGAGCCACCGCCGCCGCCGCCACCGCTTCCGCCGGACTTGCCATCCCCATTCCGGCTGCCGCCCTTCTTCGAGTCCGTCTCACTGCTGGGATCGTCAATATCGCTGCCGTCGTCGCACATATCATCCTGATCCATGTCGTTCAGATCCTGGGCTGCAAACAAAGAGGGGCGAGAGGAGGGCTCAGTTCGGTGTATCTATTTCCCTTTGCATAAGGGTCGTCGGGTCATCCATCACAGACAAGAGCGGAATTGGCAAACGGAAATCAATCACCACAACCACCGCATCATTGTTGGATTAATTGGAATTTTTCGGCACATGACGCACATGCGGATGCTGAGAATGGTCGGGAGTTGGGTGCAGGGACGACTGGCCATGATTCGACAATCAAAATTCAATTAAGGCTGGCCGCCAACTGGTCAACCGAAGCGGAGCTCTGGGTGGGCCCTTCAGCTGGGTATTAGTTACCATCAGTACCAGTTAACATCAATTAGGTTATATTTAATAAAATCAAACCATTTTCGCATTTATTGAAAGTCAGAAAAAGCGTGGGTAAATTTCAGATAATTGTAAAAATAGTAACAAAGACATCTTTAAATATCAAACTCCAACTTAAGCTCAGTAAACAGAAGGAACCTAGCGTTTTTCAGCACTCTCACAGAAAGTTCTTAAACATGAAAGCGAAAAAAGCTAGGAATGTACAAGGATCCCCTTAAATTCTCTCCACATCAATGGAAACTTAGCTTGTTAACCATTTTCGCTGCCAGCGAAAACCGATTTTGCGGCGGACCCCTTTCAGTGCGGCGGAATCAATTCAGCCAGGCGAAAAAGGGTCGGTTAAGTGTCAACCCTCCGTCAAGGATGCTGTCGCGCTGGTCCCGGTAATTGGCCAACATGATTGGCCGTGTTTGCATGAAATTAGGAGGGAGTGGGCGGCAGATGCGCCTAAAAGCTGCACTGCAGACTGGACGGCAATTAAACCGAAAATTAACGTGAACGCTTCATTTAATATTTAACGAAAATTCGCGACAACCGCAGAGTGGTAATGGGCTGTGGAGTGTTTGCAGCCACTTTGATATGCATTAATGGCACATTAGAGGCCCCGGCCGCCGGCCGTGGCCCCATCAATATCTAACCGATTCGAGTCGACGACTGGCCCTGACCACAATCGGTTTGAGTCAATTGAATTAACAGCCCCCGGAAATCGAAAACGGGAAAACGCATACACCAAAGCCAAGGGGGAAATAGGCTGGTAGGCAGACAGACAAACAGCAGGAAAAATCAAAAGGATGAACTTCTGGCCGGGTTAATAAGCGTTGCAGCCGCAATGCAACCATGGAGGGAGGGAGGGCGAGAGCGAGGGATTGGTGCCTAATTACGCTGGCCATTCAACTGAGAGCTGCAACATGGCAGCTTGCAACTTGGCAACATGAAAAGCGAAAAGCCGTCGGCCCAAGTTCAATATTTGTTCGCCGACTGAGTGAATCGTTTAATTACAGCGAACGGATCAGGCTTATTTAACTAGAGGAAGCATTGGAAAGAGGAAAAATTCGTTCTTACTCAAATTTGTAAACCCGATACGAGACAAGTAAAAAGGTTTTTAAATATATATGTGTTTTCAAACCCTTCAAATATGAATATCTATAATTAGCATCACTTTTAAATTGTTTTTATTAAATAAACTTTTCAAGATACATCTTTATGTCTTGTTTTGTTCAGATTTAATGTGACTCGACTATAAAAAGTTCTATTTTTAGTTAAAACTGTCTTATAAGTTATTCAATTTATTAAGTTTTTAAAACAGTGTCATACCCCTATCAGCATGGAAAACTAAAGAGAGGTAAAGGCTATCAAATATGGTACATTGTAAAGATTATTTCTTCTATTTAAAGATATATTTTATAAAAGTTGTATTTCTTTTAATTTAAAACAAACAAACAAGAAACAAAAAGGATAATACTCATTAAATCTAGTATTTCTAACCTCTTCCCAGGTTCGGCAATCCTTTTAAGTAAGTTTAAGGATAATATTCATTAAATTCAGCATTTCCATTACCATTAAAATTTATCCCTTTGAATAATCCCTAATAATCCCTAATATTATTCTTTAATTTCGATCCCTACAAACTCTTTTAAGAGATCCCCAACATATTTTCAGCCTGATCACCATTAAAAGGCCAAAAATAATTGCCCAATTCGTATCTGTCTGGCATTGGCCATTAACAAAATGGGGCCTCTTAATTATAATTATGGCGAAAGCACTTCATAAGCAATTTTGATGATACAGGCAGGAGACACAGGAGACTGAGACTGGAAAAGAGTGAGCTTACATGCACGAGTGCAATTTGGTAAGGGAAAGCCAAGGGTAGCTGGAATTACAACATACAATTTAAACTTAATTATGAAATCCGAGCGTTAATTACCACAAACTGGCGCAGAAATTACCATGCAGAGACACAACCGCCGAAATAGCTTATAAATTTGAAGTTCTTTGTGCCGGGGCAATCATTGTAATCGCATCCGCCTGGCCAATGCGACCCCGGGGAGCGTTTGTCGTCTCATTTTGCCATTTTCATAAAATAATAAATGAGTTGCTGATGGACGGATATACTCGTTAAAACGAGCCGAGCCGAGCCCAAACTGTCGCTTAACTTGACTTTACAGTGGCTGCAAGGAGGCGAAATGGAGACACACACACACAGGACTCCCCCGAGTCCTTCTACCCACACAAACACACACGCACTCGAGCAAAGAGAGAGAGCGAGCGCGCCAAATTGAGTGCTGAAAAAGAATAAAAGTTTTTCGCAGCCATTTTACATTTTCGTTGGCTCGTTTCGGGGGTGGCTTGTGCTCTGCTCTGTTCTTGCTCCATCCTCCCACATTTAAATGCCGGCCCAAGCACCCCGCTCGGATTTGCCCCTCAGCTTTGGTTATCGCATGTTTTTTCATATGACTTTTGGGGCGCATTTCAGTTGCTTTCCTGGCTATCTGGATTATGCACACAATATGTGGCTTTATTGTTGCAAATGTGTGCGAGTGCTGGTGTGTGCTTGGCCTATGTTAGTTTTATGCTTTGCAATTTAAATGAAATGCAAATTGCTGCGCCTAAAACGCAACGAATGGCGCCTTGGAGAGTTGCACTCGGCAGTCAGCAGCCAGCAGGGCGTATGCGTAATATTTATGAATTATTAACCAGCTTCGGAGATTCGGAGCTTCGAGTTCAGTCAAGGCGGCTTTCGACCATAAAATCTAATTAGTCGCAATGACAAAGGGCCGCATAATTACGCTAATCTAAGCCGAAGCGACAGTGGCATTAACACCTCCACCACCCAATGGCTCATAAAATCGGGGAGATGTGGCCACCTCTTTCGCTGTCTCTCCCTCTGTCTGTGTGTGACAGCGCCATTGAAGCGCCTAATGAATGTGCGGTAATTAAGTACCTTGCTAATTAATGACTACAGCAACACCAACCAACAGTCGTTGAATGCCAGCCCGCAAACAGTGCGTATGCGTGATGCACACACACACCCTTCTCTCAAACTCTGTCTGTCTCTCTGACTGTGTCTGGCCTGCACATCCGGCCTAGGGGTTGCTGTAAACTGCCGGCAACATAATTATTTCCAACATCATTACCCTGGCCAAGTTTCCGCGTCTGCCTGCCTGTCTGTCTGTCTGTGCTGGTGTGTGTGTGTTTGCAACCACTCTCGACTCCACTCACTCTCTCAGCCCCCTTCATGGGGTCGTTGGCGCGGCCATTGAGTCGGTTTTATTAGCAGTTATGTCCGGAGCCACCGCCCCGCCATTGATGAAGTTAATTGTGTTTTATTAACACAAACACAAATGCACAAACAGCAAAGCCGACACAGCCGACACGCAGCCATGGCCGATAATGTGTCGTTGATAATGATGTGGATGTATGTGGGCTTTCCATGCGGTAGCTATAGGAAAACGCCATTTTCCGTGTTTATAATTTCGTACTTAACGAATTGGCCAATAAAAATGGTGTGAGAAAGAGCTCAATTAATTGGCAACAAATAACTAGCCTTGTTTTTAAGATAAGTCAAAGAAAAAACAATATTGCATAAGCGAAACTATCAGGTCTATGAACAAGATAGTAGAAATATCTTAAAACGCATTTATATAATTGCGAAAAAAATGTACTTAAAAACCTTTTTTATGACCAAGCTTTCCCTTTGTAAAATATTTAAGTTCGCATAGAACAGGCTCAATATTTTAAAAATCATTAAATTATATACACAATATCAAAAAACATTTTTAAAAACATTTCTATAAACCGTTAAAGATCACTAGACAATGTTTCTTTGAATTTCAATTTCAACAGGAATAAATAAGTTTTTAATATGGTTTACGATTATTAAAACTTGAAAATGTTTTTAAAAACGAAAAAGTCTATATAAACCATCCTCATAAAAACAAATTCCATGAAATATACATTTACTTTAGTACCTTAGTAATTCCTATTACAAAAGTTCTGCCACCATTCCATAACCGCCAGCCATTTACCAATTAAGTCAACTCGTTTCATAATCAGATCAGGGGCAGCGTTCAAACAACCCAGCCCCGGACTTGGACTTAAGCTCAATCAGAGCCCGCTCCAAACCCCAACCCCAGCTCCCTCTGAGCGTTCTTATTTCTCTGTTTTTTGGCGCTTTGGCAGCGGCTTAGCGTTGGTATCGCCACGTACCCCCGCCCCACAACAACTTCAATCAAATTTGCAAATTTTTATTTGAGCAATTTCTTTGCAACTAGCCAAGCATGAAAATCAATTAATTTCCAGCAAAATTTTAGCCATCCAACGAAAAGGAAAAGGCAGCAAAGGCACCCAAAAAAAAAAAAATCATTGGAAAACCGAAACCTGATCCGCAGCAAGACAAACAGTTGGGAGAGCAAAAAAAAAATAGAAACGAAAATAAGGCAAGAGCGTGCAATAAAAAAAAAGGAAATGTAACTCGCCCAGCTGGCAAAGGCTTTTCCCCAATTAAAACATCAATCAATCAATTAAAAGCAATTCTATTGAAAATCCTTATTGGATATGAGTGCAGCCTTTTTGGTCTAAACAAGTTTGCGTACGAAAATCGAGCTCGGAGATCCTCTTTTTTTTTGGTTTGCTTTGGCATTTGCGCATTTGTTTGCCGATGAACATTCGCAAAATATAAATGCTTTCATGGCCAACATAAACACACCGCCCCCAACACACACACACCCCACACACACACACACTCGAGTCGTACGTGACTTGCGCCTGAAAGCAGGCAGCACAGAAATCGCAGTGCCTTCAAAATGGCAGACGAGGCGGGGGAGTTTCGGAAAAGCAAATTCAAAATCAAAACATACCCAAAAACGATACAAGCAGCATGATAAATATAACATGCGCCGCCAACCACCCACAGGCACTCTGGCGAAAGGAAAAACAGGGTCGGAGACTGAGGCTGAAGCAAACAGTTTGCAGGTGTTCCTCCCCTTTTTATTCTGTCAGGGGAACGTGTTTAGTGGGCGTGCCATGAATTTCCATCGATTTCAATCAAATCAAAATCAGACAGCTAACCATCATTGCGATTTGCAATGTGCGATTCATCGAGTGTTAAGTCAATCCCAGGGGCCCCGGACTCACCAGACATATCCTCGCTCTGATCGTCATCCAATCGCTCCTGCATTTCCTCATCCCTGTCATAGCTCCACTGCCGCGGATGGCCGAAGGCGCCCGCTGGCAGCTTGTTGCCCGTGAACTTGTTGGGATCCAGGATGTTCTCCACCGAGAAGGCCAATCGCTTCGTGGCAGCATCGCGATCACTGGACGCGCTCGTCGAGGCGGAGTTGGGATTTACCGTGGCGCCACTATTCACCGATCGCGTTAGATCAACGGGGCAGACCTGGAAAATATGGAAGTAAATAATTGGAGACATTAGAAAACGATTATTAAGGATTTACTCAAAAAAAGTAAATATTAAATAAGTTTTTAATTTACTTTTATTTTAAATTTGTCTACTCAGATAAATAATATGAATATGAAGCCACAGTTAACACATTAATAATAAGAGAATACAAAGATCATCATTAAATAAATTACATTTAAATGCCATATAAACAACATCTAAACGTACTGTTCTGAATGCTTAAATCTCAGATAAGAGTATTAAATAAATGCCTACTGAATTGTTAATAATAGTAATTTGATCATTTGACACAGAATTATTTATTTGTTATGTAAAGAATAAATAAATACTGATGTAAGATATTATATTAAGATAATCATTGAAAATATTCAATTTAATTATCTTCAGAACAAAATGTAATTTTCAAAATGCCTAAACCTTATTTAAAAGAATGTAAATAAGCATTTTTAAAATAATAGCTTTGAGTCGAATTAATTTCTTTGCAATTATTTTTAAGTTCCTCTTCAAATCAATTGTTTATAATCCATATGAATATTAAACTAAGGCTATTATAATTACAATAATTTGGATGATTCTCTAATAACTTCCATTGAAATTGCTATTTTGTAAGTAATTTTATTTTACTTATTATGTAAAGAAGAATAAATACATTATTATAAGTACATTATCTTAATGCTTTTTGCATGAAAATGTGACATGAAAATATAATTTGTGAAACAGACTTTAATTGACAAACTATATTTTTATTCATATTTCTGTCTCAACTTTATATTTCTTTTATAACAATATAGGTTTAAAAAATAATAAGAAAGCTTAGCAACAATTGCAGTTGGCTTAATCGGATCGATGATCGAATATTTGATCTCTTTGAAGAAAGCAATAACTGATCAGCACCAAATAAGTTAAACATTGAACTGTACATCATAAGTAAATTATTTACAAAAGAAGTGACTTTAAGTATTTGAATAACTAAAAGAAGAAATGTTAAGCCTCTCCATAAAATATGCAAATTCTTTCTAAAATATGCAGAGCTAGAAATCCATCTCCTGCTCCCATTTCCCTCATATTTTAAAGAAGAAACCCCCTCAGACTTACCGACGGCGCACTATGGGATCCATCGTTGCTGTCCTCGTCGTTCCCATCGACGTTTAGCTCCTCGCTGGTGTCGCTCCGCGCATAATTGGCAGCCGCGATTTGCCGCGAAGTGGCCGCCGCAGCAGCCGCCGCTGCCGCCAGGCCGCCCAGCTGTATTCGGAAGCCGTAGTCGCTGAGATCCCGGCCACTGGGCGAGCCGGAGCTGGAGTTGGAGATGGAGTTGCTGGCGTTGGACAGGGAAGCTGAGGCAGTGGCAGAGGCGGCGGCGGAAGTGCTGGGAGCTTGGGCCTGGCCCTGGCCCTGATTGGAGCGAGCTGCCACCGCAGCCACCAGCTTAATCCGCTCGAGATCCATGTCGGGTGGCGCTGCCTGGGAGGAATGTGCCGGATTCTGGGGCGGAGCGATGGGCGAGCTCATCTGCTGGTCGGAATGCATGGCCGGGGAAGTGGGCGGCGACAGGGGCGAGGTGGCTGGCGAGGGCGGGGCGGTGGTGCTGCTGGCGGTGCTGCTGCTGGGCGCCCTCAGGTGAAACACCGCCGCTGCGGGATGCGGATGAGGATGCGGATGCGGCTGCTGGTGCGGATGATGCGGCGGCAATTGGTGATGCGGATGCTGCTGCTGCTGCTGGTGCTGCTGATGATGGTGATGCATGTGCTGCTGGGCGGCGGCCAGGAACTGTGGATTCTGCAGCAGGTGCGGATGCTGCTGCAGCAGGGCCGCATGTGGATGCTGCAGTGGCTCTGGCCGGGCCAGGTGCCTCACGGCACTCAGTTCCAGGAGCTTGCGCTGCTGGGCCGGCGAGGTGAAGCTGCCAGATACTCCGGAAGCAGGAGGAGATTGCGAACGTCGGGGATTGCTGGGCGCCTGGGTATTGTGGTTGGTCAAACTGATATTGTTGTTGTGATTGGGTCTATCCTTGTCGGCGGAGTCCTCCTGCGAGGGACTCAGGCGGCTGAGCAGGCTGCCCGACTCGCTGCTCATCTGCTTGAGGCGTTCCAGGGAGTACCGGAGGTCCTGCTCCTGCTTTCCCGCCACCGCCGAGCCATTGGCACTGATGATGAACTTGGGGATCTTGGCGGCCGGCGGTGTAGCGCCACCCTCAACACTGGCCACCTCCGGCGAGGTGTTGGACTTGGGCGAGTCGGGATTCGAGTTGGGACTCATCAGGCCACCGACGGCGGCGGCCGGCTGGGCCGATGCACTGTCGCTGGCCTTTTGCGCCGGCGATTGCAGCATGACCATGTTCGATATAGTTATTTGGCTTTCACAGATGGAAACTTAGGGTATTGTGTTCACTGGGAGATCACTGCGCGTTGCGTGTCCGTGTCCTGTCACCTGGATGGCAGCCAATCGACTGTCCACTGCTGGCGGCGGGAATCTGCCAATATCCGATGATGCCGAGGCTGCTGCTGCTGCTGCTGCTGCTGCGTTCGATTATCCTGAGCGTAATCCGCGCCCGACGACTCACACGCTCAAGAGCCAGAAGCGTAATGAGGGTTGGTCCGAGGTCTGCGTTCTGAGTTGGTTAATCCAACAGATGTGTGCCTGTGGCAAGTCAACTGCTAAATGGGAGGCAGACAAATCTGCTGCCGCTTCTGCTGATGCTGATGCTGATGCTGCGGTGGTGGCAGTGGTGGTGGTTTCCGCTTTGAGTGACTCTCCTCTCGCTCTCTCGCTGGTCCACACTCCACGCCCCTTGCTGAGTGGTTATTTGAGTGGACTGGCTCCTCCCCGCCAGAGCTCTAATCTCTACTAGCATCTAATGATTTAATTTGCCTTCCACTCGTTAGCAAATGTAATGGTCTGTTGCAAGTCTAAGCCACAGGAGGAGTCCGAGAGCGGGCGAGTCCTGAGTCCTGAGTCCTGTTTTACATAGTTCTTCGCTCAACTGTAATAGCCACCCGACGGAGACAAAGGCGGCGAAACGAGAGGCAGCTTCTGTCGCCTCCCGGAGGATGTGAGTAATTGTCAAATTATTTAGCGCAAAATTCGTTTGTTTATGCGGTCGGTTGCCTGCAAAATGGATCTCAACTTTTGGCACATTCCTTATTTTTTTGTTTATCATATATATAGCTTTGCTCTGCTTGGTTTGGTCTTAGTCATTTATGCATGAATGCCTGGGTTGCTTTCCAAGGCCTAATTGAATTTTATAATATTTTTTCTCGAACTAAAAATAATGTTGCTAATTAGTTTGTATATTTGTTGGCTATTTTAGATTTATTTTCCGTTGGAAAATCATCTTCGTTGACACTTCCTATGTAAAACTCGAAACGAGTGCGAGGGTGACAGCACAACTCTCTCTCACTCACTCTCTAGGTGACTTTCTCTCGGTTCTCTCTCTCTCTCTCTCTTTCTCTTGCGCTTGCTCGCTCTCGGGTAAATTCTTTTAAATTGAACAAAAATTTATATGCGCTTTGGCACAGACGATTTAATATCGCATCCAATTTGCGGTTTATACGCATCGCAGCAGTGGCCTTCAATGGGGCGGAGTGGGGTTGGGTCCTGGGTTGGGTTGGGTTTGTGAGTGGCAAAATGGGGGTCTGCCTGTGGGTCCGAGGGACAATGGGGCGTATAAGTGACATCGTTAAGTGGACGCCGGATGCTGCTTAATGAACTCCGACGAGGGAAAGTTGGGTGTTAGCCGGATCTGAAGGGAATTTCCAGATTTTCCATCTATGTATATCTCTCTCCCATTGCTCCGCCTTCCCCAATAGCTACTCGTTAGCACTGCGCTCCTCCTCGTCGTTCTTCTTTCTATAATTAACCGCAGGGAAGGAAGGGATCGGCAGGGAACTTGGCTGCTTAATGAGCAGCTTGTTATGCCGTTTTTCGTTTTAATTAGTTTTAAGATGCTCGCCACCAACACCAGTGCGTCGGCCACTCATTGTAATTGGCCCATTGATGGAGGGGATTTGCCCGTCTTAATGTACATGGTGGCTACAGGCGAACTTCAATAATGGGAACTTCAATTGGAAATTTGAAAAAATTAAATTATTGTATAAGAAACAAATTGTAAACTAAAAAAGGTCCATATTAAATTTAGTCCTGGAATGGCATGCATAAAAATATATTGAATAAGTATCTCTTATTTATATTTTGCATCTATTTTTCTATTACATCTTATTCTTAAAAAATATCACACATTCGTATTTTTATTTTAATATATAACTTAATTATTAGGCAACAAATATTAACAAAAAACAAAAGTTTTCTTATTTTCTTACGAGCCTACCCAGAGTCATGTCAGGACAAGTATCATGGTGCAGCATTCCGCCATATATTTGATTTGCAGTATGCAGGTACATTTTTGCAAGAAATTAAGATTATAATGTCTTTGGCTTGGCTTTCCTGTTGCTATCCTTTTTTGGCCCTTGTCTTGAAACACGATAGTATCTGCCAATCTTTATTGTTTAAAAAGCTTAATGACAATCAATAATAATTAACTTTAACTTGTAAATATAGCTAATAATAAAATTATGAAGACATATATTTTTTATTCTTTAAAAAATACTCTCCAGTTCAAGTTACCGCATTTCGACTGTAACTACAAATTATCCTGCTCGGTCGGTTGCCCTCGTTCGAGTACGATTTCCTTGCGGAGGCCACCAATTTCTCGCTGTGTAGTAAGTGCTTAACTCTTTTACATGCAAAATTAAATGATGCGCATACGCACGGTAAAACCGCAAATTATTTTAATTGCTTGTCTCGTCATTATTCATTATTTAAGTGCGCTCAAACAGCCGACGTATACGGAATACGGTAGTATGTACATACGGCTTTCCGCCAAAGTGTGTGTGTGGGCGAGTCGCTGGCAGTGTGTGTGAGTGGGCCAGGCAAATTGGCAGTTCGCCAGACACACACACCGCACACACAGTTCACACACAGTTCACACACAGACACTCGAAGGCACACACAAAAGCCGCTGTTTACATAGACATCAAACTTTTTGCGCTGCGGAAAAGCGGAAAATTGCTCTGGCTGCCCCGCATGTGTGTGTGTTCTGGGCTCTCTCTTTTTCTCCGTCTCTGTCGTTGTCTCCCTCTGGCTGATGTACTTACTCTTCCATTTAATTAGTGAAAATAAGTATTAAATGAGCAGCTCTTGTTAAAATAAATAGTGCATGCAATGGCGGCGGCCTCTCCCCCTGGCTTTCAACAGGCTGCGCAAGATTTACAACTAATTAAAAGGCAAATAAAATTGGCACGGCTTTGGTAGGGGGAGGGGAGGTAGTGTGGGAAATCGATAATCGGATCGGATCGGAAAAGCGGAGCCGCTGACCTCGCGACAAATGCAATTAAAATCACAAGTGCGCGGTCATCTGCATAATTATGCGATAATTAAATTATTGCCAACTTATTTATAACATTCCTGTTAATTAGCCGCTGCCGCCGCCGCGCTGCCCTAAACCTTATCCGTTGTATTTGTATATTTAATGAAGTGCGAGGGAGATGGCCTCCATTTCCGTTTCCACATCCCCTCGCCGCCCCCGCTCGCTCTGTTTATTCGGCCATTTTGTTGTTTGCACTCCACTTGCCGTAAGCCCCACGTTAATTTGTTTGACTAATTAAACTAATGAGCGTTCAAAGTTAATACATAAATTAGTCAGCCGGCCAGGCAGCCAACCAGCCAGCCCGTGTAAGCTGCCGAGCTGGGCGAAATGGGGCAGCTGTTGGACTGCCTAAGCTCATCTAATTTGGCCGTTAAATAATTGTTTCATTTAATAAATCACCGGATAGGATTTCACTTGTTCGCTAATAAATGTTTTGCTACGGAAATATGAGTTTTATTTATTGGGGTTTTTCATTGTCAGAAGTTTTACAAGTGTGGCAGTTATAGAATGAGCTAAGTTATGATTAACTGGTTGAAAGTAATCACGATTTATATACTTACATTGAATTGAATATTTATATTTATTTTATATAAGTTTAATGAAGTCTCATTGGTATTTTATTGCATTCATGAATTAACTTCCGTAATTTTTAGGGACTGATCTGGACACCACATCGATAATCGAATAAACTAAATAAGATATTTGAATGTAGCAATAATATTTAAAGCTAACAACCTATTTGCGCAAATGGAAAGAAGGGGACACACAAACGTTAGTTATCTGTATAGTTTGTAAACTTCATATACACTTTCCCTCTAAAATATCTCTTGATTTTTTTAATTTAAGCTTTTATTTCGGTCCTTTGCTAAAACTAAAACTCACGAAATTTTAAATATAAATAGGATAAGACACTTATTTTAGAATCTGATTGCAAGATTGCAATAAGTTTAAATTCATGAGTTAGCTTGCTTAAATTTCTTAAATTAAAATAATTTATTGTGCTCAATGAAAGAAAGACAACATATTGATTAAAATATATGTGTATATTGTTGAATTTTTACCTCTATAACTTGCAGTTATAATTATATAAATATACTTAAGCTTCTGGAATATTTTTAATATTATTATTTTGAAATCTGTGCTCAAGTTTTTTTTTCTGGAATTTTTTTATTTTGCTGAACTTATATATATAATTCAAGCCATATAATCTTATTCCAATTAAACGAATCGAAAATATATTTCCTTATTTGAGTAAATTTAATTTATTGATCGCATTCCGCAAAACAAAATGGCAAATTTTCTTTTTGCCGTCAGCTAATCGAATGTGTGCCTAATCTGTATTAAAAATGTGCACCTAAAAGCCCATTAGCCCATCTTTCTCTGGCCACCGCACCCGCTGGGCATACAAGGAGCCATAGCCGTCGACGGTCGATGTTGTTGCTCCTGCGAATACAAATTAAATATGCTGCGCTAATTCCTCCATCAATTTGCAGCTCATTTCATATGCCAACCCATTTCGCAGGCCATCATCGGGGGCATGGACGTGGAAATCACTGGCATTGGCAGTGGCAATGGCGATGGCGATGGCGATGGCGATCTCTCCATTGCACGTGGGGCACCAGCTCCAAAATGCCGGCGGCCAATCGGCCGGATGAAAAGCGGATGGACTTGGGGAAATGGGGGAAAACTAGTTTGCATTCAGCTTGTGCAGGTAATTAGAAAATTTCCAGCCCATGCTGGGGTGGAGTGGCGCGAAAACAAAAACAGAAACGTGCTAATTGCAAATTAATTATGCACGATATTGAATTTGCACTAAACGCAAAAGCGGAAACGGAAACGGAAATGGGGCCGGAGAGCCGAGAGCCGAAAAAGTTGGTTAAGCGAAAGGGAACGTGATTTGCATAAAGTGCAAGTCGATTTTTCGGTGCCTGCTGCCGCTGCTCTAATGGCCGACACGATTAAGTGTCCGCAACAGCGGCATCAGCATATAAACAGCTAAAGTGTTAATTGCCATAAATGCTTGTCATTGTAGCGGTAAACGTTCGTGTAGATACTGCGCCAGCGCACTCAAGAGAGACAGGCAGCAGCAGCAGCAGCAGCAGCAGCGAGTGAGTGAGCGGCGGCGGCAGCGGAAACGGAAACGGAAGTACAAGCTGCCGGAGGAAGAAGCATTTAGGCAGCGCACATCTCTGAGCACTTGCACTCAAATGAATGAAATGAACTGCTAAATTATGCACGCGATTTAACCCTCATTTTGCCAGCCGCAACTTAGCGCGTCTCCACCCTCCCACCCCACCTTACACACGCACACACACCCGGGATCTCCCTGGCTCCCCTCGCTCGCCGCTCACTGCGCACACTCACTGCAAAATTAGCCGCTCTCTCGCACTCGAAATAAACTGCCGGGCCAGGCCACGCCCTCTCAAGGCAGCCAATCGAGAGAGAGCCACTCAAACGGTTTCAACATGGCCGCCAGCGGAAATACACTCACGAGAACGAGAGAGCGCTAGATCAAGAGAGAGAGGAGACAGGAAAGGCCACTTCCCCATGCAAGGCACTTCGGTCGTTTTTGGTCCTTTTGCCGACTTTTTGCACCTTTTATTTTGTCATTTGTGTGTAATTTCGGAAAATGTTGGCGACATTATGACGCTCGTCGCCGGTTGGGCTGGGGGTCGCACGCTTAAGTGTCCTCCAGGGTACTTACTTCGTTAGCAGAAGTTTCTCGCTTCGTCCTTCGTCCATCGTCCCTGTTCCCAGCTCCCCAGCTCCTTATTGTTGTTATATCTACGTCCTTGTTGTTGCTGTTGCTGCTGCTGAAGCTGCGGTGGCGCACTGTGCTTGTCGTTTTGCGGATATGTCTCTTATTTTCATAACTGTAAATTGCTTTAGATATTAAGTCTGCTGTACTCGCTGTGGATTTTCCTGTGACTCTAAATGTGTGTGTGTGCTTGTGAGTGAGTGTGTGAATGTGAATGGCTCTGAAAGGACGAAAAGGAGGGATGAGTAGGAACACAGGGGAAAATATTAAGTCTTCCAGTCTTAAGACACAAATATTGAGCTTTTATATATAATAATATAATAAATTCTATACATTTAAATACTTTTTGTATGTCCTTATAAAACATTTATTAATGTTACATAGTTTTTAAATTACATAATTTTAAATTCGTTCTGCATATTTTTTAATATAACTTCCATTTTATGCACGTTAATCGGGGAGTACTTAGCCAGCTTCTAACCAGCATCAAAAACCAATAATGATTTAGCCTAGTTCCACCTTAAATCTATACTTGTATCCATTTTTATTTTAAACATCTAAATATATATTTGGTTTATTGTTCTAACTTTAATGTAAAAGAGCTGTTCTCTCTGTGTAATTGGGACGACTTCAAGTGAGCTGGGGAAAGAGCCAAAGCATTCCATTTTGTGGAGCAGGGTCATGTTTTCGAGAAGCTCTTGTTGGCCAGCAGAATAGCAGGATATTTATTTTGTGGCCAGAACAATGTGTCCGCATGAGACGACACTTGGCGAGGCCATTTAAATAGTTTCAAAGCTGCAGTCATTAGAAGCAACAATTGCCTTTCGCCAGCTTCGTAGCAATGTCATTTACTCGAACAATTAAAAAATATATTAAAGGAGATATGGCAGCCAAGGATAATATGAGAGTTGGACAGCCAATTATTGTGGTTTATTAAATAGCAAATGGAATAGATGTATAATTTAAGACATTATTTAACTAAAGAAAATATGCTGGTAGAAGAACTATACAAAATAGAACATTTATAGAGTGAAAGTAACAGTTTACAGTTTTAGAAAAACAATATAACCAATACATTATCAGTAGATCAAGCGTTTTGGGATTATAGAAATTTTTTTAGGTTGAAAGTAATTCCCTGAATCACCCGTTGGCTCTTTGGAACCAGAAAAGCTAAAGTAAGGGGATTTTGTATTTGAAATTGAATATATTAATTTGTTAATGTCGGGGCCCACGCCTATGGCCCTCCATTTTTTATATTTTGTTCAAAGCAATAATCATTAAAAATTATTTTCAACACCCCGCGAACAGAACTTTGACCACATCCCAAAACAAACGCAGAAACTCGCTTCAGAAAATAAAGATTTTAATATGCGCAAAATTGAGACATAAATTAAAGTCACATAATTCTCATTAAAAGGCCGTAAACGAAACGGCGCAGCGAAAGTGAACAGAACAAAGAGAGGAAGGCCAGTAATAAAGATATATACATAAATATCATTATACCTGAAGAAGACCCCGCTAAGACATTTGGCAGCCAGATCAAAGAGCAACGACATTTTGCCCATAATTTAATAGTTTCGAAATACGGGCTGCTTAGGCAAATCAAAATAAACCAGTCGTAACGACCACCAAATCCCACCGAAAATACACACACGCAGATGCTAATTGGCAGCGATCTTATTGGAAGAGCAAGTGGGATGGGGCGAGGACAGAGAGAGACAGCAGCCACCCAGGGCGTTAAGTGGGCGGCGTTTGGCAGCCCGCAAGAGCCAGAGGCCAGAGTGGAAGCCCCTGGTATTTTCGGTTTTTTCGGATTTTCTGTTTTTCGGTTTTTGGCCTGCGCGCGCAATTTAACTTAAAATTTATGCGCAGTGCGACGGGAAGACGCATTAAAAATGGAAAGCAAATGCTCGGCTCAATGTGTTAAACGGCACATGTGATTTAAAACTGTATTTAATGTTTTTATTATTATTTCAGATTTTTGCCCCAACGCATTTTTTGTTTTTGCCATTTGTCTTCGGCGAGGCGTGGAATATTTTTGACATAAAGGAATTTGTTAATATCGCTATTTGCCTTCTGTGCCCGGCGATATATTAATGATTATGAATACATTTATTCAGCGGCACAGGAAAAAAAGGAAAACAAAATCATAAACTACACAATACACCATCGCAGATGTTTGTGCGATTGTGTTTGGCACAATACATGTGCATAAAATATTTAGCAGCGCCTCACACGAGCTTAGATTGCATAATGCATATTTTATGAATGTTTTCGTGTTGGTCCTCGCTCTGCTCCCCCCCTTCCGCTTTGTTTCTTTCTGTGCCAAGTCAGGTCGCACGAAAAAGTGTGGAAAATAAAAATAAAGTGCGCTGTGAAAAGAGAGAGAAAGAGGGAAGGGGGGAAGCAAATTTTAAAGCCACTGCGGCAACAAAGGAGAACAAACAGCCAGCACATGCCACAAAATATAGCCAACTTCCACTTCCTCTGCAACTGCAAAAATCGACGCATCGCCCACAGTGTTCAGCGTTGGAAGAGAATATTGAATTTTTGAGTTTTAGCTGAATCAAGAAACTCGCATGGTTCAAATTTAAAATTAATGTAGGCAAGAAAATAACATAAAAATGCCACAAACGATAGGAAGATACCTGCATCGCCTTGAAACTTTAACAATGTATCAGATGGATCAATGGAATTATATCTTTTAAAGATAAATATTTTTGCTCAGATGTCGAATGAAACTTTGTTCGGAAGTTCAAGAAATTTAGGGCTTAATCAAAGACTAATATCAATCACGAAAATGCCGAACGACCATATATTTAATTTGCAATATGCAGCTACTTTTCTGCTGACGACAAAGAAGCTCTTTCCGCGTAAAATTTAATAAAATAAAATTGGATATACATATCTGCAAGGGAATACAATCTTCAATTTGTGGAATTTGGGCATCTTTTTTGTTTTCTTAAAAATAAAGAGGAGAACTTCTAAGATATCAAAGTAAAGCATTCTTATGCATTTAAATATTAAAAGTTATCCAGTTTTATGTGACAAAAGTAGACTTTAATTATAATTAAGAGTTGGTTAGTTTTAAGCAAATAAAATTAGCATTCGTTTTAAGCAGTCTCCCCAAGAAATCATGTTTTATGCTGCTATAAACATTTATTTTACCATTTTACTTACCATCCCTCGTAATCTCCAGGCTATACTCCATTTCATTTATATTTTCCTTCAAAACCAGCTCTTCATTCCACTGTGCTTGACTGCCATTGTTGCCGCTTGTGGGCCAGGACCTCGGATTTCCAGTTTGGGCCATGTTTGGCTTGCCGGCTACTGGCTGAGTGCACAAACACACACACACACATCGCGTAAGTGTGTGCGAACTGATGTCAATCCATCATTTGCCTTAACACCATGATTTGTTTATTTGACGAGCTGTATTAAGAGAAATGAAACACAATTGCCATTCGAGCTCCACTGCTGCTGATTGCCATAAATAAATGATTTTCAAATCAGACACTGGCCAGATCCTCGAAATGGATGAGTATGTGGTGCCTGCATGCCTGATTAGGCCCTCGATTGTGTGGATAGTTTTGATATGTTTTAATCAAGGCAAACGGGGGAGGATTCTGTATTGTTCCCTATTAATATTAAATCAAAATAAAACATATGCTTAACGGTAAGTGGAAACTCTTGTCACTGACACACCTGAGCTCCTCTCTGCGGGAATTTATAGCCCCGTTTCTTTTTTGGGCTAATAAAACCGAGGGAGAACAACTTCCTTTTTTAATAAGCTCATAAAGTAACAGCCACTTAAAACATGTTGTTGCCAGCAGCAGCAACATCAATAAACGGACTCGAAAGGAGCTGCCAAATAAGCCGTGAACGAGTTCCGCCTCCGATGATGCCACATAAACGTCAGTGCCACATCATCATCATCCTCCGCGTCGTCGTCTCCAAACGCTGCCACCCCTTGACTTCGAGTGACAGTCCCTGTCTGTTTATAGAAATTAAATAACTTCAGACAAAATATGAACACAAGTCAACACTTCCATATTGAACAGAGAGCGACACAATGGGCCCCGGTTTCCCCTTTCTCAAGACCCCATCTCAACCCCCAATTGGGATGCGTATAAATCCCGGGCCACATTTGCGGCCGCTTCCTCTGGCCTCTTAACACTTTCGTCGTTTGCCGCCAAGTTAGCCGAGTTGTTAGCATATTTTTAGTGTGATTTTAAAAATTTAAATTGTCGTAATCGTAAATTAATTTCATGGCACATAAAAATGCAACATGCCATGCCCGACGAAAAGAACACAACGGAACGGATACAATGTTTTTCTGGGCTATGTTTGTTTTCCTGCCACCGAAACGATGCCTCGTTTTATAACGCAATATATTCAAAATACATTTCCCTTTTTTATTGTTTTTTGAGTGTGCTCAGTTGGCAATCGGCGTTTTTACAAGCTTTTCATTTGAATACGAGTGCAGCTGCGTTAATCATAATAATAGTAGCTGTGGGAAATTGTCTACAAAACAGTATATTTAAAAAGCAATTTTAATTTATTTAAAATCTAACAAAAACAACATTTAATTAAGTGAAATAAAAGTGACGATGACATAAATAATAGTTATTACAAATTATGTAAATAGCTGGAGAAAATTGTTGCCTTTAAATTAGGGAGATGATCCTTCCAGATCTAGGCAAAATATACACTAAAATGACTAAAAATATAAATTAAATCAAACCGTTCTTATTATCATTTCCGTAATTAAACTAAATCCCTTTATACAATTTTTACTATTCAGCCAATTAATTCCATGACCCTACATATTAAAGTTTAGTTATAAATTATAAATATTAATAATGATTGTTTTTGCATAACACATGGTATTATTTTAAACACCTCTAAATGTACATGACTTAAATTTAATTGTACTTTTTAGAGGATGCATTAAAGAGTCATAAAAACATTATATTCAACAGTATCTTAATGAGATGTGTAAATTATTTTTGCCACTGACATTCGACTGCACACGAATCGGGCCTGCATGCGATATATGTGTCAGCGCCTCGCAATAATTACGCGAAAACGGCGAAAATGTGTTGCAATGTATAAAGTTATATATAAATGCACATCAAGTGCAATTAGGCAGGAAATGCCGGCATGTGCAATTCGGTAATTGTTTCCTCAATGTGACAAGTCGCTCCAAGGTGTGAAAAATCCCCGCCTAAAGCCTCAAAGATTCTGTGAGAGTATCTATTTATTTGCCCCAGCCATCGCACCATGTATTAATGATGAATTAATGTGGTAAATGCAACTTGTAAATCTGTCACGCGTCTCAGTAAATCATCCTGCATAAGTAATGTGCAGTTTAGCCCAGAGAAGAGAGAAGACACCCAGCCAGTCATCCAGTATCGATACTCCCCTCGAACCACTTTGTCACTCGAGACACTGCAACAGATGCTGCAACAACCAGAGGTCGAGGCGGGGCGGGGGAGTGTGAAATTGTGTGCGTTGCTGCGGCGACTGAAGGCGGTCCGCGGCTAATCTATGACAGAAAACATGAAATCGGAGCGACCAGCCGAAAATAACTTGGTGCCGGGACCTTTGTCTTCATTTGCAGCTCTTTACTTCGCCATATTCCCAAAGGTCTGGCCCTGGCTTGGCCCTAAAGTTCCTTGGGCGGCGATCGTGCGCCCAATTAAAGTCACAATCTGCGTTTTACAACCGAATTTAGTTGTTCGAATTAATTATGGTACACGTGGGAAAAAATTGTAATTCTACTTAATTTTAACTTTACAATAAGGAAAAAAATATACAACAAAATTGTATACCTATAAATTAACAACATTACATCTTGGTATACGAATATCTTAATAATTAACTAAAAAAGAGTGACCAGGTTTATAAATTGTTAACTACATTGGTGCTTTAAAAGCTGCATTTATCTACTGCATGCTTTACATTGCACTGTGGTCACACTGCTTACACATTTAAATTACAAATATCTATTTAATTACCTAAAAATTGTGACCAGGTTTACAAAATATATAATTCTAATAAGCAAATTCGATACAACTTCTAGAAAAGCATATACTCGTATTTAAATTAAATATCCAAAATTATCATTCTTAAAATCGCCAAACCGTTGATGTTCCCTATAAAAATATAGAAAACGAGTACAATATTTAGAGCTATAGACATATTTTCTTTCTGTGCATATTCTGTGTGCTCTCCAGATCCCGTCTGGGGGCGGCACTTTCTTTTTATGACTGCGCTCTGCTGCCGTCGAATAAGTGAAGCGCGAACTAATTGAAATTTGTTGCGCTGACATGTTCTACAAGATCTGCTTGCAGTCGCAGATGCTGCCCTTGTCGATCGTCTCCAGCTCATTAGCCGGCTTCCCGTCGTAGTTATTGTCTAATTTTAATTAATTTATCACAAGCATAAAGTGGCGCAACTTGTGACATTTCCCCCAGCCTGTGTGTGTGCCCCCGCAACAAATCACTCACACGCCTCGGTGACCGCCTGGAAGTCCTATGGGGGAGCCACCGCCGCCTAGGCATAAATATCCACCACAGATTCTTGGCATTGCTCGGACATCAAAATGGAATTTACGACAACTTCGGATCTGGTCTTTTATTTTGACATGCTCGACAAACAGACGAACTCGCAACAGCTCATTTGACAGCGTCATTTGGATGCCGCAACAGGTACATACAAGCTACTATATTCAACATAAAATGTATGAAATATAGGATGGGTGATACTAAAAACTGAACTTCCACTGATTCTTCCAGGTCTCTCGCTTGTAGACGTTCTTGTACGTCTGCACCGAGACTTGGAGCTCCGGACCAAAGGGAGTGTCGGCCTGCACATTTTCCACAGCCAGATTTCGGTTAGTCACTGCGTGAACGATGACCAGGGGCTCGTTTACCTATAGGATTTATTCTTAATTAGTTTACTAATTTAAATTATTAATTAAGATGGTATAAAACACAAAAGCGCAAGGAATAACAAGATAAAAATCGTATGTTCCCGACCACAGAATACCCGGCCCTAAAAGCATTGCATACTTTTGGCGGCAAATCTACTTTTCTATTTTAAGAAGAAACTAGCTAAAGGATAATATCGGATCTTCTCATAAATTTGTTCTAAATCATTAATCAAAATCTAAATTCTTACAAATTTAATTGAATTTTTACAAACTTACCGGAATGATTTTGCCCTCGCTCTCGTAACGCAGATCAGGTTCTTGGTGGGCACAAAAGAAGTGGGTGTGGGAAATGGGCACTGGAGCATATGGACCGCAATTCTAAGGGAAATTGTATTAATTTTACTAATTAATTATTAAGTAAAAAATCAAGCACAAACCTTGTGAGAGACCACGCCCAGTGGCAGCGTCAACTCTCCATTCTTGGTCGTATAACGAGCCGTGTTTACCGGCAGCGAGAGATTCAGCCGCTTGGGTCCGCTAAATAAATACATGGGCTCATCCACCGGATCCATGGCCTGGAGGCGAAACTTCTCGCCGTAGGTCAAACACTGCCCAGAGCGATCCTGCTCATCGGGACTGACAATCCGGAAGCTGCTGCGCACCGTGGGACGTGGCGAGGGGGCCACCGTCAGGTCGCACATCTCATTGATGGTGGTGAACTTGCGGATCAGTCCCTCCTGAGTGATGATCACCGAAAGGGCCAGGTTCTGATCTACCAACTGCTGGCGGCAAATGTTGATCTTAACGGGACGCACTTGGACTGTAACCCCAAAGGCGACCACCTCCCGCGGCGGACCCAGCATGGTGTCCTGATAGAAGCGTTCATAGGCGGCTCGGGTGGTGTCCAGGAGAGTATTGCCACCCTCTTTCATATCTTTTACGCGCATCTTACAGGGGGATAAGAAATATATAAATATAAATGTATGTAAAATCCTTTCTCTGCATATTTTTATGGATTCCAATCACTGAAATATATCTTTATCTTAGGTTTAACCATGCTCACCTCCTCTGCTGTGGCCGTCTCCAGCCAGTTGCCAACTTTAACGCCTGGCCCGTACATCTTTCACCAATGTCTTGAGTATGTCTAGATAAAACGAATTATCTTTCCGACCCTTGTAACCATAGTTACTTCAGCCAGGAAGCTAGTATTTGATGTGTTGTATAACTGCTGGAACATGTGTGTGATTTCCTAGTGACAGCATAGCAACTACCTACTGCTGATTTCTCCCCAAAAACAGATCAAAGATAGTTCCCTGCTTTTGAGAGCCACACACAAAGCCATCGCACCGGCAACTAACCGAGCATTAAATTTGCATGTGGCGCTTGGGAGTCGGCCTCGGCTTTGATCCTGTCAAAGAGGCGAAAATAAATTGCTCAATTATGAAATATTAACTGCACACGATGGCGGCCGAGTAGTGAGTCCCCGGCGCAAGTTAATTACTCATTTGTTTATTGTCGACTGTGGTTAATGAAGTATCCAACTAATTACATTTCGAGACAAGACCGAGAGTGCGCATGTCGTCGGCCGCTCAGCCGCTGGGGCCTCTCCAAGGAATTCCCATTCACATTGAAAAATGCCGCTGCGGAAATTGAAAGTGCCGCCTATGGGCCGCGAGCCTATTTCCACCAGCTGCCGAGGAGTTGGTGCTGAAGCTGGAGCTGACTGACAGCAATTTATTACCTTTCCCTTTGACATCTTGACATGGTGTCGCTGTCCGTCCCTCCTGCGTTTCAAGTAGTTTCGTTAGGGCTCTGGAATTACTCGCATTCATCTTTTGACAGCGGAAAGTCATCGCTTTGGCGACTAATTAGATTATTAGTCAGTTCAGCCGATGATTGCCGATAGTTCCTAGGGAGTTCCTGGTCGGAAAGGGTTGGTATAGGATGCCGGAATTTAGGGAGTCCTTGGAACGGGCTTGTTAACTAAATCTAATTAAATCACTTCAGTTCTTTTGGTTTTAATCAAATATGTTATCGATCATGTGAGAATTTTTTAGATTTAATATGCTAAAACCATTTTATTGGATTAAAATGCTTTAGGTTTGACTGTTATTTTTAGGAAAAATTACAATTTCTCCTTAATTTTATCTTAATTTGACTAAACAATAAAATAGTACAATACATTACACTAAAAAAGAATCTTTTATTACGAACACATCAATAGTTAACAAAGAAAGACTGACCAGTTTATAATATGTTGACTTCGTTGGTGCTTTAAAAGCTGCTTTGGTCACACTGCTTATGGATTTAGGTAGCGGAAATAGATAATTCTTTTGAGTTAACTCAGTAAAACGTATCACAAGATCTGAAAATAGTTTCATCTTTAACCTAAATCACCATCTGAACTAGGATTTTCTTGGGAAGGGAAGTCAAGACGATCTAGCCATTGCACAGCTGAATCGTGAAAGCTGAACTATGAAAGCTATAGCATTAAAATTTGACACACATACTTACTTTCCAAAATAAATCGGTGAAGAGAGTAATTAAAATTTTATAAAAATCCCTTTTGCTCCGAAAAATAACAAGAAAGATATAGAGCCGCTGACATTTATGAATCTCTAAACGCTGAGTTCCTCCCATAATTAAGTTAAATAAAGTTCAAGATTTGTTCTTAAAGTCTTTTATTTGAATTTCCTTTTTATTATATATTTTTGTTGTTGTTTTTTGATTTTTGCTTAAATAAACAGGAAACAATTAACTTAGCATTATATTTATACAATTAGCTTTAATTAGAAATAATAAAAAATATTGAAGCTTTTTGTTTTTGTTGTTTTTTCTCGTTTTCTCGTTTTCGTTTTATGTTCTGTTTACAGTGTGGTTTATATGTATGTATTTAGTTTACAATAATTAGTTTAAATGGTACTGTTTATTCAATTATTATTATATTATGTTCGCATGTAGTATATATATACATTCCGGCAGCGATGAGCGGACTCGACCCACAGCCAAATAATCCTGAATATATATCGCTATATAAGAAGTTGATATTTGGCGTTGTCACATTTCCACTTTTATGTTACAAGAATTTAGTTAATTCGACTACTAAATATAGATCGTTACATAATTGTAGCTTAATGCTGCGCTGCTGCTTTAGTTTATTTTATTTTATTTAAATTTACCTCGTTTAATGTATAATTCCATTAATTGTTTTTACGTTCTCTCTCGATCGCTCTTTGCATCGTTTTAAGTTTACAATTTTCGTTAGAATTTCTGTGTTTTTTTTTCTCATTTTTTTATGTACATAAAAACAAAAGGAACTATATATTTCAGTCTTTTTAGTGTGTGTGTGTGTGTGTTTAGGTGTGTTTGGGTGTGTGTGTGTGTGTATGGGTAATGTATGTATGCGTGTGTCTGTGTGTAGAATATCTATTGTGTTGTTATGCAAATAGCGTATTACATAGTTTAATTAATTTAATTGTTTTTGTTTTAGTTTTTTTGTATTTTTTGTATTTTTTCAATTATTTTTACTTCAGTTTTCAGTGTAAATATCGCTTGCTTCCCAGTTTTGTTTATATAATTAGCCCTAGTTCTTCCTTCTCTTTGTTTATTTTATGTTTTGTTTTTATTATTAAATTAATTCAAGTTATTCTCTGCTCGCTATCACTCCCTGCTCTCCTCCTCATCTCGCTTCTTTCAATGCTTTTTTACAATCTAAGTATTTTGTATAATTCATTTAAATATTTAGTTTCCTTGTTTTTCTGCTTTGCATCTATGTGTATAAAATAAAAACAAATGAACGTTGTTTCTGCTTTTCTATGCTTTCATTTCGTCAGATCTATATATATATTTGCATGTGTTTTTGTATAGTTAAATATATATATATTTTTAATAATATAAAGAGCGAAGGCAAATATCGAATACTTTTGTTGTTGTTTTTCGTTTTAAAATTCCATTTGCTGTAGTTGTTAGTTAATGTTGCTAAAGTCCGGGCTATTGCCTAATGTCCGAGAGAATGTTTGTTGGGTGATTTTGAATGGGATTTCGTCGGGGTCTGCGCTTGGATGAACTGTTCAGGATAGTACACTCAGCAAACATATCACGTTCAGTTCTTCGTAAATGTAGGTGTAAATATATATATGGTAAATGGTAAATGGTAAGTGGTACATGGTATATGGATCATTTGTCTATTGTTTTTCTGTTTCTATTGCTAATTAATTAATTATAAACGAAAATCCGTCCAGTTTCTTGTTCGTATTTGAGTTGTAATGGCGTATGGCAGATTAAGGTGAGTCTATGGAGTTGTTTTCTTTTCGTTTTTAGTTTTGCTTTCATGTATATAGTTAGAGTACATAAAATGCTTTTGCTTTTGCTTTTGCTTTTTCTTTTGTATATATAAAAACGATAGCAGATTGTATACGGTGTTATATTATATGATGCATCAGTTACTTAAGCTCTCAGTTCGAATTACATTATTTTCTTATTTTTCCCCTCTCGAAGCTTGGCTTCAACGCAAAATTAATTTAGAAAAAAGGTTAAGGGGTTTCTTCCGCTCGCCTGAACTTGAACCATTTTTTACCCTACACGATGTACAAATAAATATTACAATTAAGCATAAACGAAAAAAAGAGAAGAAATTATAAGAGAAATTATTATGTGGGTCTCATTATCGCTAGCTAAAAAAAACTCTCTCTGTGTTTTGTAATTTTGTATTGCTTTCCTTTCTGTTTTCTGTAGTTCTGTGTCTGTGCTGGGTTTGGTAGGTTCTAAGTAGAAAAAAAATAACATAATTTATATATTGTATGTACGTAGTAGTTATGAGTTATATACGTTTAGTAATTGGTAGAAATTTGTATGTCTATTTTAAACGGTACTTAGGTTGGTTGGTTGTTGGCTTTTGTACTTTTTGTTATTTGCATGTAGGACTTCTTCTTCTGTTTTGTTTTGTTTTGTTTTGTTTGTTTTTGCTTTAACTAACTCTCTCTGTCTCTCTCTTTTTTCTATTGCGGCAGTTTATTAATATTTATAAACAAACACGAAAAAAAACTGTAGCGTAAATACTAAACGAAATACGTAAACATAAATAGGCTTAATCGAAAAACTAACCCAAGGAGGCGCCATTGAGTAATCTTTGGACAATTTTAGTGGCTTCTTGTCTTTCAAATAAATATTTCTTGGCTTACCATCAAGTTCCACCTTAATAGATCCATAGATTAACTCCCAGCCCTAGTTTTGCAGACCTGCTTAGAGTCCATGTCGAGATTGGGACTCCAGCGACTCCCTACCCCCTCCTTCTCTATATACACTTGCCACCCTACCTCAGTAGAGCGACGGAGGATTGAAGGTATTATTACGCCTCGCGGCCTATGAAGCCATTGGGTGGCGGCGGCCTTGAGGTTCCGCTCGCCGGTCGCAGCCAGCTCTCCTTGAGCAGGTTGGACCTGTTCCCCGCCGCCGTTGTCGTCGTCGTGGCTCCCACTCCAACTCCCGAGTTGGAATTCGTGGGTGACTTCTTCCGCGTTTGACTGACACTGCGACTCCGACTGGCCGGTGGCGCCGTCTTCTGCCTGGGCCTGCTCAGCGGCATGCGCTCCATCTTGATGTGCTCCACGTGCACGTCATCCACATCGTCCTCGTCATCCTCCTCCTCGTCCGCCTCCTCCTCCTCGTCGTTCTCGTCGGAGGAGCTGCTCTGCCGGGTGTTAATGGGCGCCATCATGGGCTGATAGTTCGGATTGTGGCTGATGGTCACCCCGGCCATCTGCACGGGCGGCGGCGTGGGCTCGTTCATGGCCACATAGTTGGGATTATCGGAGGTCACCCCGCCCGGATGATGCGGCTTTGGCGGGTGCATCATCTCGTAGTTGGGATTGGGACTGCTGGTGGTCAGTATGCTGGCCTGCCCATCGCTGACCATCGATGACTCGTCCAGCAGCCGGTAGTTGGGATTGTCGCTGATCGCAATCGGTGTGACCGCCGTGGGCGTGTAGAAACGGGGCGTGCCCGTGTAGCTGCCGGCGGAGCCACTGCCGCCGCTCTCGATCGTGCCCAGGTTGCCCATGGCCACCGGGTGGCTGGTGAGGTTGGAGTTGCTGGTGCTGGTGCTGGGCGCTTGGGAGGCGTTGCTCTTGTGGCTGGCATTGCTCCCGGTGCGCTTGTGATGATTGAACAGATGGCGATTGAGTATGTTGGCGCGATTGCGCAGGGTGTCGGCCACCACGCGCTTGAGGCTGGGATAGCGTCCGGTGTGGGAGCTGGCATTGGAGCTGGCCGCCGAGGCGGTCGATGGCTGCAGGGATCCACCGCCTCCCCCTCCTATGACCTCATCCGGCATGGAGCTGCTCATGATGACCGGCTGCCTGGTCTTCTTCGGCAGCAAGTGCTGCTCTCCACTCAGCTTACCTCCTCCTCCACCGCCTCCGCTGCCACTCCTACTCGTTGGCAACTCGGCAAAGTTGGGACTCGGGTCGTAGATCTCGTATCCCCGATCGTGGTTGTCCGCATCCGGCAGGACATAGGCCGCCGCCGCATCGTCTCCCTGGGAGGCGGGCAGGTTCTGGAAGGCAGACGCCATCACCGTTTGATTGTCCGGCGTGCTGCTCGCTATGAATCCCGACTGCATGCTGAAGGGCGAGTGGGTCTGATGGTCATCTACGGTTAAGGCAATGGGACTCTCCGCGGGCTGATCCAACGAAGAGTTCTGCTTGTAGGTTTGATAGTCTCCCATCCTTAGCGGGGTGGTGGCATCCTCCTGCTGCTCCGCCTCCTGCTGATCCTGATCCAGGGGCACCGCCGCAAACGCATCCAGCTGGCTGCGCTCCTTGCGCTCCTTCTCGCGATGCGTCAGCCCCGCCTCCGAGTCGTAGAAGGAGACCTTCTTGAAGTCCGAGTCGGGACACTGCGGCTCCAAATACGCAATGATGTCGAGGAAACTGGGCCTGGCCGAGGGCCGGTGGTGCCAGCAGCGCTGCATCAGCCGGTGGAGCAGGTCCGGGCAGTTCTCCGGCCTCTCCATCACCCCGCCCTCGATGACGAAGCGCAGGACTTGCTCGTTGGAGAATCCCTGATATGGTTGAGCCGCCAGCGTGGCCATCTCCCAGAGAACCACACCGAAGCTGAACACATCACTGGCGCTGGAGTAGACACCATCCCGCAGGCTCTCCGGCGGCATCCAGCGAACGGGCAGCAGACCCTTGGTGCCCTTCCGGTAGTAGTCCGTTTCGTAGACATCCCGCGTCATGCCAAAGTCGCCGATCTTCACCGTCAGATCCTCGGCCACCATGCAGTTGCGGGCGGCCAGATCGCGATGCACGAACTTCTTGGCCGCCAGGTAGGCCATCCCGTCCGCTATCTCGATGGCCATCTGGTAGATCCTGCTATAGGTCGGCGGCTGCACGTTGCCCGTCACGCCGATCCGGTTCAGATAGGTTATCATGGCCTCATCCCGCTCCTCGGGACGATGGGCCCGGAGATAGGACTTGAGATCCCCCTTCTTCATCAGCTCCATGACCACCAGGGCGGGCTGGCCGCGCGAGCAGACACCCAGCAGCCGGACCACGTGGTGCGTGTCGAACTCCTTCATCACGCTGGCCTCGCTCAGGAAATTGGTCCGCTCCCGGTCCGTGGCATTCTCGTTCACCGTCTTGATGGCACACGCCCGATCCACCACGCCGTTGGTGAACGACTTGATGATGCCCTCGTACACCATGCCAAAGGAGCCCTGGCCCAGCGGCGCCAGCTGGATAATGTTCTCCCGCAGCACCTCCCAGTCGTCGGGGATGTACTGCATGCTGGCATAGAACGGGTTCACCTCCGTGTTCATGTGCAGATCGTTGGGCCGGCGCTTCTTCTGCAAGTAGCGGATGTAGCCCACTAGGAAGGCGAAGGCCATGACAATGGCAATGCCCGAAATGACAGCGATGGCGGTGTAATAGCTCTGCGGCGGCTGTGTTGGTGAAAGGAAAAGATAATAAACTGCTTTAGTATGTATTATAGTTCAATTAATTTAAAAGTAACCTAAAAAAAATTAAAATTCAACATTTAAGACTTATATCAGCCTTAGGATGTAGCCATAGTTATCGATAGCTATAAGCTTTATCCCCTAATCCAAGTCCTTTCAATAACAAGATCCTTAGCGTCCATACTTTTGCATTGCAATATGCGAGCCCTTTTTTAGCTGGCAACAAATTTGCGGCTCTCTAAGCCTTGTACCATAACCAACGCCCTTTTAATAACAAGATGCTTAGCGTCCATACATTTGTTTTGCGATATGCAAGCCCTTTTTTAGCTAACTACATATTTGCGCCCCTCTCGCTAACATAAAGTTAAGAGTAAAAAAAATTTTTTTAACTTGTGACTAGCGCCCTAAATAATAAAAAAAAAAAAATTAAAGAAAAAAAATAAAAGCTTTTATGTTATGTTTACACAAAAGTTGACTAAAATAATAATTAAGTTTATTTGATTTCTTGATTATCCTCAAAAATCATTCTCAGGTGGAGATTTAAGCCTACCCAATTTAGGTTTCACATTATGCTCTAACCAAAGACAAAACTCAAGGGCGTTCATACATTTGTTTTGCAATATACAAGCCCTTTTTTAGCTGGCAACAAATTTGCGCTTCTCTCGCTGGCACAAAGTTAAGAGCAAAAAAAAATCTAATATATTTGTTACTAGCGCCTTTAATAATTAGTATGCTACATGCGTGTAGCCGTGGAAAAAAAAATAAAAAAATAAAATAATAATAATAATACAAGTTTTGCAATATGCAAGCATTTTGTTAGCTTATTAGAAATCACCAACTCACCGGCACATCAATGTAAGTATAGTTCGTAAAGACGCCATATCCGGCCAGTGAATTGGCCCGCACCCGGATGCTATATCTGCCCTCGTTGACGCCCTTGAGGGTATAACCCTCGGTGGCGCTATAATTGGCCGCGGGTATGCACATCATCTCCCCCCGCTGGTCCGGTTTCTGCAGTTGATATTCCAGCGAGTAGGTCACAATTTCGCCATTGGGATCCAGCGGTGGCAGCCAGTAGACTCGCACAGCGGGTCGCGTATTATTAACCACTTCCAGGGCCACGGAGAGATTGAGAGCCAAGTCGATGTCATCTGAAAGACATTTTATTAGTGATTATCCAGATGAAAGTCTGAGCAACAGAATTATAATATCAGAGATAGTTTAAATGTTCTCTGTTGAGGATAATATCCTCTCTTCCTTAAGTATTATTCTGTTTTAAAAAGATTATTATATGACGTAAATTTATCCCCGACTTACCCCTTTTCCTGGTCACTTTAAAGTAGGTTAGGAAGTTGCTGCAGGGCTTCTCCGTGTCATTGGCGATCTGCTCTCTACACACAACGATGTCGATGGTGTACCTTGAGAAGTGGTGTAGATTTTCGAAGGTGTAGTACGTCTGATTGATCGGCACTCGCACAAAGTTATTCTCCAGCTCAACACTATCAGCCAGATTCAGCGTTTTGTTTGAGTTAACAGCCTCATTCTTGGGGTCCTTCGTCGACCGCACGTGACGTAGCAACACACTGCCGAATCGCTCATCCAAGTCGGGCTCCAAGTCGATGGCCTGCCTTCTTTGCCGGGCGGAGGGATGATCTATGGCATTGGAATCGAAGGCTGCACCACTGGCTGCAGCTCCCTTTGGCGGTGAACCCGCACCGGATCTCTCCAGACTATGCTTTCGCGGGACATAGACAAAGTTCTGCACGGTATTCTCAAACTCAATACTTGACTGTATCCGCCGGTTGTCGTAGACGGGCTGGATGTTTCTCGTACCGGCACCCGTGGCATCGCATTTGCAGTCGCCAGAAAGTTGATCCGGCTTCACATCCTGCTTCGGTGCCTCGACCTTGGTATCACTGTCCGTTGTCTTTTTAATGGCTGCCAGATTTAAAGAGATTTAAGTATTAAAAGTATTAAAGTATTAAAAGGATTTTTTTATAATTAAGAGCTTTAACTTACGATCTTCGCAGTAATTTCGATCCTTGGGATTGTTGGAATTGGCATTCCGTTCCGCCTTGATAAGGAAGTGTGACAGCTTGCCGCGAGGTCTAAGCGGGTAATCCCACGTCACGTGCTGTAAAGTGCAGGAAGTTGTGATTAGACTTTCATAATAATCAAGATAATGTAAACCCCAAGGCTTTTATTTTCAAATAATAACGTCGGATTGATTTTATTTCTAATAATTTCGTTTTTTCTCAATTTTTCACGAGCTGATCGTTCTTGTTCGCCAAACCAAAATGACCGTATATTCTTTTCTTAAAAATCTAGCTTAATTCTATGAGTTAGGACTGTTATCGATAACATTATACCAACTGGTCACTAATGTGACCTTGTAATACAAAATGATTAAAAAAAAATAATAATAATAATTTTAATATTACTCACAATTTTCGAGTCGGAGATGGAGGTGAGTGCAACTTTGGTCACCGGATCTGGCATGGCTGGCCTTGTCCTAAAATGCTTCACATCACTCTGGGCATTGGTCAGCTCTGAGAAAATGGCCTTGGTGCGCACGTAGTAGGCGTACTGGGTGTAGGGCACCAGGCCGGTGAAGGAGGTAGTTCCTTTCGTGTCGGCCGAGACAAATGTCCAGGGATTGTCGCAGAGCAGCTCGTTGCTCACGGTGGCATTGCCATATGGATCTATCATGTAGTAGAACTCGTAGCCGATGAAGGCGCGCGGATCCTTGAATATGATGGTGGCATTGCTGGGCCCCGTCGGCTCGCCAATGGCCACCATCGAAGTATCCACCTTCAGCAGGGCCATATTAGCGGCCACAAAGGTGGCCGAGACGTTGAGGGGCAAGGTGCCACCTGTAAGATAAAGATTATAATTTTTATAAAATTAAGAAAGAAGCTTCAATTATCACTCACATGATCCCCGACTTCCATTGGAATCGGTGGCCACCTCGCTGCTGTTAAAGGACTGCGGCTTGGAGGCCAGCATGGGCAGCAGCTTGTTGATCGTGGTCACGCACAGCTTCTGATTGAAATGGAAGAAGACGCCGCCATTCCGTATGTACACCGTCTGGTTGGGTCCCCATATCTCCTCCAAATCGTTGTTCTCCAGCACGTACAGAGCATATTGATTCTTCTCCATCGCCGGGTTGCCGCTAATCTCCGTCAGGGACTTGAAAAACCGCAGAGAGGTCAGACCGAAGGTCAGGTGAACCTTCAAGGAGGTTTTTATGGTGCGAATCTGGCCCAGATAAAGCTCCAGGGTTTCCATTACGTGGGCTGTAATTTATTAATTTATTTAATTTATTCTCAGTGAGGGGGAGAATATAACGTTTACTCACCTTCGCCCTCGCGCTTAATGCTTATGACCAGGGGATCCGTGGAACCTCCTCCAATTATGTTGCAGCCCTGGTAGACCTTGGCCCTGTCCAGGCTCTCGATAATGCCCGGGCTGCACACCCTCTCGCACCTGCCGTCCTTGCACTTAATGCACATGTGACCCTCCATGGAGTAGCCCTGCGGGCAGCGCGTGGTGCACTGGCCCTCAAAGGGGGCCAGGGGCTTGTCGCCGCTATCGAAGCGAGTGCCAATCTGGATGCATTCCTCCGCCGTAATGCAGCGCTTGTCGTACTTTAGGAGAGGAGCAGGTTAGTAGGGGTTCTTAGTTATTAATTTAAGCGATCTCACCTGATACAAGTCCGGCGGACAGGTGTCCACGCAGTTGGTGTTGTTGATCGACAAATTGCGGCAGCTAATGCAGGTTTCGGTGCCACTGGTGTCGCGGGTGCAGCCCATGCAGGCCTTGTTGCAGCAAGTGTGCTCGTCGATGCAGTTGTTCCGACACTCCTTGGGGCAAACTAGATCGAAATAAAGTTATTAAAATATATAAAATGGCAGAGAAGAAAGCCACCTTCAATTACTCACTTGTCTGGCAATTCTTCGAGTCCCAGCAATAGCGCTTGTGATTGGCATACTCCCGACACCCGTGGTTGTGTCCTGGCAAGCTAAGCGCCGTGGAGTCCTGACCCTCGCCACCCACCTTCATCTCCTCCGCACATTTGGGGCAATCTTCGGCCTTGCCATTCAACTGCAACACCACCTCCGACTGGGTGGCATTCTCGGCCATGATGTGCAGCCAGTTTATCGTCTCAACGTAGCATAGTACCGGATTCTTCTCGATCCGCACACCACCGCGTTCCAGCGATCGCAGATTGTGGAGTCCCAAATCCATTAGATCCCGATTCGAATATACAACCAAGGAGTAGCCGTCGAACTGGTTGTTGCCACGGATGATGTTCAGGTTGGGAAATATCTGTGACAGCGAATGCAGCCCACTCACACGGTAGACCAGAACATAGTCGGTGACCTCTTTCAGCAAGGGAAACGAGTGGTTTAGGTAACTGCTCACGTTGCCCATCAATGTGATGAGCAGGAAGCCCTCGATGATGGTGCACTTTTCCAGCTGCTTAAATTGCGACGGAGAGTTCCGAATATCCATCGATTTGCAAGCTTTAAGAGGGTAAAAAAAGAGGGAAAAGGTGATTATTAATGACTAATTCTATTTTTGTATGCCCTTTATATTCTGATAGATATATATATTTGTTAAATAAAATTTGCTTAGTGGTCTAAGGGCTGGATTCTAACCTCACTATCAAAGTGCCCAAGCTATCTGATCCGAAAAGATAATTATCATATAAACTTTCCGTAAAACAAATCGGTTTTCTACCCTCCTCTAATTTAACTGAACGACAGAGATTAACAGCGAGCTGTTAAGCACTGAATTGTGCTGTAAAGCGCAATACATTGACACGGTAGAAATCATGAAATTTAAACAGTGATGACAGAAACCGAACCCTAAGTACTTAAAGTACTTTATTTTCTTCGTTCATACTCACTTGTTTCGTTGCGTGACAATCGAACAACATCGCTCGGTTGACTGATGGCTCGTCGCAATCGCGTGGATTCCACCAACGATTCCAACTTATCGGATATATCATCGTTGTTGTTGTTGTTGTTGTTGTTGTTGAGGAGTTGCTGGTGATGTTGTTGATGAGTTTGGGGATGCAACGTCTGGCCTGCAATGGCTGTGGCTGAGGTGGCATGATTGGCCAGTAAACTGAGGCTTAATAATATCCAAATCAGACTTCGATTCCAGGGATGGTAATTTTTGTGGCTTTTACAGTGTTGCTTTTCCGTTTGATCCTCAACTTTGCGTTGAGTTTGTTGTGGTTTCTGTTGTTGTTCATGCTGATTATGGTGTTGTTGTTGTTGTTGTTGGTTGTAATTGTTACGGCTTGAACTCAGTCTTGTTGCAGTTGCTGTTGTTGTTGTTGTTGTTGTTGTTGTAGTTGCTGCTGCTGCCAGTGTGGCATGCAACAGCAATAGGAATTTTGTATAATTTACAGATTTATCTTGTTGATTTGTCGTCGGCGGCGGCGGCGGCACTGCTGCTAGCTCTTGTCGTCGGCGTCGCTTGTTGAAAATGCCGCAATTTAACATTAACAATAACAACGATTGCAGCGTTCGCAATATATTGTGACAATTGTTGTAGATATTAAAATAATCGCGATGTCGACGATTGTTTTTCGTGGTGCCTTCATCGGTCTCATCGCTCTCGCGATGGCCGTTACTTTTTATTTTACTCGTTTTGCCAGTTGTTGTTTCCAATTTTGAGGGTTTTGTTCGAATTCGAATTATCCATTTGGGCGACTTGGCAGAGTGTTCACTGTCTTCACACCTCCCACTGCTTTCACTGCTTGCTTCAGTCGTGGTGCTGTTAGCGTACGCACTGCTTGTCGTACAGCCGACACTGTTAATACCGACACTGCTTGTCGTACAGCCGGCACTGCTAAAACAATCACTGCTTGTGCTGTGCAAGCTACATGCAGGTTGCTTCGATGCCTCAACTGCTTGCCGGCAGCAACATGTATCTAGCAACATACTTTGCCGGCACAAAACACAAATGTTGCTGGTCATTATTGTTGTCCTTGTTGTTGCTAAGGCATCAGATATTGTTGTTGTTACGTTCTCGCGCTTCAACTTAGTTTTCATCATTTGCCGTTGCATATTGAACATATTCCGGTGTGTGTTTCTCCTTTACTTTAATTAGGTCATTTTTTTTTTAGCAATAAAAAACACCTCAAGTAATCATCTTCCGTCCCGCTCTTTTGCAAGCTGCTCGCGGAAAAACTTAAGTTTATATTTTTATAGTCGTTTGGAATGATTTTTTCTAACTTTTTTTCCGCCTGTTTTCACTGCCACTTTTGCAACTGTAATGAGAGAGAAAGAGAGAGAGCAGAGTGTTAGTTCTCGAGTAACAAGAATAGAAAACTGCAATGCAAGCCGACTTTCGAAAGCCGAAGTTTGTATATCCTTGGATTTAGACGTAATAATATTAAAAATGTGATATATAAAACATAGGAAGTAAATGTATCTTAACTTATATGCGAATACGTGGAAAAATAACGAAGTTATTTCGTTTTATTTATTGTATTATTATTATTCAAATTTTTTATCCAATCTTTTCTATGACATCTTTTTGATATAGTCGTAAAATCAGGATCTGCTGTAGAATGAATACGACTATCTTGATAATTTCATCCAGATAGCTCAAGGAACTGTGTTACGAACGGACGCAGTGACGGACAGACGGACATGGCCAGATCGTCGCGGCTGTTGATTCTGATCAAAAAGTGATATTCTTTATCGGGTCGTAAAATCTCCTTCACAGCATTGCAAACCTTTAACTAAAACTATAAAACCCTCTACGAGGGTATGATAAACTACAATAATTACAGCAGCGTACGTAATTTTATGCGAGAAAGGGCGCCAAGTTCCAGGCACACGTGTCGAGCTGCTTGCTATCGTCACCGGACGAAAGATCACTCAGTTTAATACACTTGACGCTCGCTTCGTTTTCGTTAATTATTGCACCTTAAAAATATGGCTTACGTGGTGAGGCAAAGATAAAGAGCTAAGAGGAGTTGTGTGCGGAAAAGCTTAGTATTTATTATTTATTAGGGGAAATATTGGTGTATTGAATGGGATTTAATCTAAATCTTGAGTAAAGTTTTGACAATTAAAAATTACGCTGTCTTTAAGCACTTTTATTATATTACAAAAATAAAAGGCTGAAATTACCTATTTATTTATTTAATTTGACTAATAGCTATGATATTAAAATCAATTTAAACAGTGTCTATAAGTATGCAACGAAATATGTTAGGTTTCAAATTCATTATAAATTAGAACATTCTAGGTGCAATATTTTGTCTAAACAATTTGTTTAAGAATCTCTTTATCTTAATTTAAATTTTTGTTCCCTTATAACCCAATTTAAAGGAAAGATCTCCCAGTTAAACTCTCCATTACTTGATTAATCTCTCAACTCAACACAATTAAATCACTGTGGACGGCAGTCCACGTAGTGACGATGAGCACCGAGACTGTGGTGCGCAAGGAGACTACTATATACAGCCGTAGAATTGAAAATCTGCTACGATAGTCCGATCAGAACCATTTATATCTTGATCGAAAGGGATTGTAAACCTCTTTGAAACTGCATACTAAGATTTTTCAAAAACGGATTAGTTTAGGAGAAATGGGAGTGAAAGTGCGAAATTGAAAATATTGAAAATTTTAGCTATTGGGGTAATATAACAGTACAAAATTCAACTATGTTAACAATTCTCAATAATTTTCAAATTGGACAAATACATGTATGTAAATACAAAAGCACAACAACAATGAACAGCTGAGAGCCGGCTTGCTACAGTGGCATCTCGCTCCCACTCTCTGAAGACCAACAGGAGAGCGCAGCTTTGCCAAGTTAAGCAAAAAAAAAAAAAACAAAGCAAACAATAAAAATAAATAATTTTATGCGGCAGACAGAAGAATAGAATACCTAGAAAAAAGGCTAGCATACGGAGAGTGAATGTATTTGTATGTAATGTTGTTGCTTTTGGCATTGACGTCGTTTTTTCTTTGTTTTTTTTTCCACAGTCCATACTCAGCGGTTGTGAACCTTTTCTTTCCTTAAGTTTTCTTTTAAATGGTAGATAAACACAAATATAAAATATTTATTTAATTTCTTTAATAGCTTATTTTGGTTACTATTTTTAATTGATTTCTGCTTTTATCCCAAAAAACAAATCGTTGCCATTGAATTCATCATAGTGAGCTTGCACTGTATCTATATTTTCATGACGCGCTATGTTCGATTGACGTCGACAGCGCAGTCGCGTCAGAAAGCGGAGTAAGTAGGAGTAGTAAATAGTAAGTAGTAAGTAGTAAGGTGCGTGTGCAATTTTTTATTTTACTACGCTTGTAATTCATCAAAAGCTGCTCCCGTTTTTTTACAGGGTGGCCTGTGCTGTTTGTAATTTTCGGGGCGTAACATGGGAAAAGGAAAATGCGACTGCGTGGCAAAAAAAAAAAAAAAAACACCAGAGGGGAGCGGAAAGCGGCAAAACACAGAGAGAGAGAGAGCAAAGCGGAGGGAGTAATAAACACCACCCACTCTGCAATGTTGTTGTTGTACAAATTTGCTGCTGCGTAGTTTTTGGAAACGTAGTAGATGTACAATACAAACAAACACACGCAATTTCTTCTTGTTTTGCACATTTTTTTCTAGCTCGCCGACAAAAAACAAAAAAAAAGCGGTTTCTTTCCTCTCTATGCCGCACTGCTTGCTCTCTTTCGCACGCACTCTCACTAAAATGCTGCTGGTTTATTATGCTTGATTTGTTATTGTTGTTGTTGCTTTTATTGCGCAGTAAAAATGTCGCGCTATAAATACATTAAAAAAAAAAAAAGAAACGACAGCAACAACATTAATACAAATGTTCAACTAAATAATTAAAATTGTTAAGAGTCATATAAAATAAAAAGCCCCGGCAAAAACAAAATACGACGAATAAATAAAAAATGAGCACTGCCTTTTTGCTCTCTGCCGCTCTCTTGGCTCTCCTCGGTATTCATTCTCTCCCTGCTAAAATGCCTCTCAAAGCGTGACTCTCAAACGGTGACTCTCAAACTGTTTCATTTGTGTCTGCGCGTGTGTGTGTGTGTGTGACCTAGATTCCTTTAACTGTTTTTGGGTTTTTTTTTCTTTCGTATTTTTCATATCATTCAACTAACTAAAAATAAGAAGACGACAATTCCGGTGAGCAACATTTCCGGACAACACAGACTCAGCACAATATTTTCGAAAGATCTGAGGAGGCCGATATGGCAATGATAATTTTAGTGTTAAAAAGATAGGGCAAGTGTTGGCAAATTTTACAATTAAAAAAAATAAATAAAAAATGGTGCACAGGGAAAATATTATTTAATCAAAAGTAAATAATTATTACAGAATTAATGCAATATACAATATAAGATAAATCATACATCATAAAATAGATAGATTTATTAATTAAAATCAATTACTTTTCGACCATAGGAAAAAAGAGGGGAAATAATTTAATGAATGCAAAAATATACAACAAACTTTTAAACTTCAATTGTGCCATAAAATAACAAAGTTCCCACACACAACATTTTTTAATATTATTTATTTATAAATTGCAAATTTTGTTCACAAAATCTAGCTGTTTTAGATTTTGGTTATTGTTCATTTTTAAGAATTTTATAATCAAATGATGTCTATATATTAAGCATTTTATGGGAACCAATTCAAACTTACAAAAATTATATAAACTTCAATAATTATTGAATTATAATGAAAACAAATTTGCTTTGAAAATTCCTTTTACTTAGTTATTAAATAAAAACATCGAGGTAATCAATGAAAATTCCAATTATTTGTAAAATAATGACCATGAAAATTGTATGGGTACTTGTTTGTTATTTCTTGAGCACCTTAAAAGGGTTAAAGTTTGAAATATGCATTTGCTTAGTTCTGCGCTTATAATAGTAACTAAATATTGTTGGCTTCATTTAAAACAAAGTTTCCCACTTTCAAAAATTGTTTGGATCTTGGAATTAAAGTTGCTACATTGGCAAAAAAAATACTTAAAAAACACGACGACAATGGCAGCGACGATTAGGGCAAGGGAAAGGGGACAGCAGGCGGAACTGGCTTGGCTTATCAGCACACTCATTTACACACATGGAAATTAACAACAGACGCTCCCGCTCCCGCTCCACTCCGCTCCGGTGTGCGGACGCTGGCGAGCGTTTTATTGTTTAATTTCGTTCGGGCGCCACCGTGCACGCGCCTCGTAAAAAAAAGTGTAAAAGTGTAAAGGTGCAATTGCCACGCCTAACTGCCATTTGCGATTGTTTTTTTTTTACATTCATTGCCATAGTTTTGCCTCTTTGGTTTTCCCCTTTTTGAGTGCAAAATGGCAAAACAACTTAAGAGGGGCCTATATTTCTACTTTCGAAGTGGGAAGTACCGCTCTAAATGTGTATTTTCTAAAGGTACATACTGCTTGAGACAGTCATTAATATTTAAAATACAAGAAATACTTAATGTATTACAACACAGTATTATGTCGGAGTTTCTTGCCCCATTGTCAAAGTCCCAGATAGATATGTATCTGTCTAAAGATCAGATAAATCGGTTTTCTCCATCTCTGTAATTTATCAAAACGATAAAGAATAACAGAGTGCTGTTAGGCAACGAACTGTGCTGCAAAGCGCAAGCACAGGGTTGCTTTGATTCGATTCTTAGCAGAAACTTTAATTTTTCCGAGATATTTTTTACTTTCAGACGAGAAAGAGAGTTAAAATGTAATGTTAACAATATTAACATTAAAATATATCTCTTTCGTCTTCACAGAAACCCATTAACTGACCCATAAAATCAAATTAACGCTAAAAATGCTGAGCTGAATAGCGAAAATAATTAATGCAAGTACTTCCAAGAAATTTAAGAAATTCAATGCAACTGCAACGCACACGCGCTGCAATTTTGCATAGCTGTGTTGTTTTCCCCCCATATACAAGCTGACTCATTGGCGGAAAAGGGGGAAAAACAGAGAAAAAACGATCAGACAGAAGTACCACAAAACAACGATAATAATAATAACAATACCCGACGACAATAACGACGACATTGACGCAATAACGGGCAGAAAGAGGCCCACAGAAGACTGGTGTGCGCCTGAAGAGCTAGAGGAGTTCGAAGATTGCAGATCAGAGAAGCGGAGAATCAGAGTCTCTGAGAGGCCGAAGCCAGCCACATTCCGATCCAAAACAAAGTTGACAGACCAGTTAAGAAGAAACAACAAACAAAAACAACGTCGAAGAAGGGAGGAGACCGGACCAGAGTTCGCTTATTGAAATATTTCCTATGCTCCAAATCCAAAGTCTTTTGTTTTCCGACTTTCAAAGCAACCGTCCCGATCCGATCCGATCCGATCCGAACCGAACCGAAGCGAAGCGAGCCGAACAGGAGGAAAACAATAAAATTATCGCATTATGATAAGCTCGGATAGAGATCAGGCCAGACTCACTGGAGATATGAGCAATCAAAAACCTGATCGAGAGCCCGAGCCAGTCAGCCGATCGAAATTCCAGCTCGATATCGATGGGCTAATGATGGTGATCAGATCATCAGGTGCCGCCGCCGAGCTCCCCATTCATAATATCTCAATCTCTCGGTCGATTTGTCACAACTTCTTTCCATTCCCCCTCCTTCAGCGCACATATTTTGTTGTATAATTTACGAAAAAGCTTTGCCTAAGCGCGAGCATTTAAATGGTTAAATAAATAAGTTAAGAGATGAGATGAGAGATGAGGAAGGTGTCTATTTAAGCGGAACTGTGTGGGGATGTACCGAAACTTTGTAATATTTATTTAATTTATTTAAAAACTTTCCCGAGTCTCAGGTAACTTGCTAACTTGCATATTCCAAATAGGAATATTTAGCAATGGAAAATACGTTTAAGTTTTCCTGAAAAACCTTAAGAATTTCTAAGATAAAGATTTCAGATTTTCATTGCCAAATTTTTTTTGATAGATTATTTGTTATAAGATCTGGAATCAACCGTTCTTTAAAATAGTTTCATTTCACCACCTCGTCCAGATATTACAGTCTGATAGGCATATGTCTAACATATTAGCCTAGACTATTCTGCTGGAACCTGTATCTGAAAGCTCCCCTGCATCACCATGACTTACAAGTAAACACCCCGGTCACATGTGGCACTGGCACCTGGCCCTGGGCACCCTCCCTAATCTCGAGTTGTGCCAACTCATGCCCGGAATGTGGATCCACCAATTCGCTGTCCGCGGAAAGCGATCGACTGTCCGTCGACTGAAGGTGACTGCAGGTAACTCTCTGGAGCACTTAAATAGTTCTATTTTTTAGTTGTTGTCTTCGAATAAATATTTCGCCAGGCCTGTGTGGGCCCTGTTGTTTTGCTTGATATGGACGTCGCCGTTGGCTTATAGTGTGCGAGGTGTGAGTTCCAGATAAGCAACGTGACGCCGCCTCACGCGAGATAAATAGCTGGGCCAGTGTGGCCCGAAAGAGATGGCCAGCGGGGCCAGTGCGAGAAAGAGATGACGGCACCTATTCTTTTTTTTGCCAATAAAAAATATGACATTTAAATGCGACTAACTAAAAGGGGGCAATTATCCTGATAGATGTGTGCCCATATATGTACAGTTGCTGATAATGCTATCCGCGGTGGCGGCCCAGCCCCCTAGAATGACATGTGGAATGGTGTTAGTAGGTGGTAAGTATATAGTATCTTTTTTTTCCCTTTCTGATGAAATAACCATGAATAATTTCATATAAGGAAGCTAAAACTGCATCAGAAAAGGAATGGATTTTCCTTAAATTTGAATCAGAAGTTTGTAGCCCATGAAACTACACATTTTCGAGTTAAAAGACTTTTATCATTCGCATTTAAAAAACTGAAAATACATTTGTCAAACATATTTATAATTCCATTCTATAGCTCTGCACATACATAAGAAAAATATGTTAACCAAAAAAATAAAGTTTTGGCAGGCAATGCATTTAAAATTCCCAAGTACGAAATCAGCCAGAAACTGCTGTAAAACCTGACGAGGTTTCTTGGCTAAAAATATTAAAATATATTTACTCTTTGTTAAGAAACTATTCTAAATCAATGTTATTTTCAACTTCCATTGCTATGCATTAAACCCGGCTTTCCGTTTGCCTTATTTTGAGTTCACAAACCAGAATTTGGGAAGTTCTATCCGCATTCGGGGTTTTTCGGTCGACTCACTTTGTAATCTTTGTAAACAAAAAGCTGCCAACCGACACACCAGTTACCAGTTACCAGTTCATTATGTGGAATCGGGCCTTAGTATGCATATCGCCCATTCTACTGACTTTTTACGACAAACGATTGCCCCAAAATAATGGCCGTTAATTTAGAATGAACTCAAGTCGTAAAAGCGGCCTGTGGTATGGGTGGATTCTTTGCCGGTTCTATGCCGAACTCAAGTCTACATGGGAGCTGTGTGCCAGGCGGTGTCTGTTTTTCCGGAGGGCATTTTATCGGGGAAGTTTTCAGAAGCGGCGTTACTTGAAAGGGAACTGAGGGGGAGAAAAAAAAGGAGGGTGGAAAACCTGCGGGTAGGGTTGCTAGGTAGTTAAAAAATAAAACTCGGCATTATGGAAATGTAATTGTTTTAATTAAAAGCAAGATGCATAAAAAGAAACAAGATAATAAAGAAAATAATAACCCTTAAACGTTCAATAGTTACTTTATAAATATCTATAAAAATCCTATTTTAATTTCTTATATGCATATGCGAGTGTCCCTTTTGTAGTCGCCTTAAAGTGGCACTCAAAGTTAACAAGAAAACCGAACAACCACAGAAACCACCCATTAAATTTGCCCCCTTTACACACTCTGGTAAATGTGTAGCGCGGTTTGTTTGTTTGTTTGCACGTTCATTCATAAACTCGTAAAAATTCGAAAACAAACAAAACCGCCAAACCAAAAACCGAAGACCGAAAAATTCCAATAAAATTTTCATTAACACACACAGAGTGAAAAGAAGCCGAAAATACCACGAAATAGAAAACGCAACACGACAACGTTGGGAGATCCGTTTCGAAAAGCAGCGAACATAAAACGTAACGAAGCATACCCTACAACAATCATAAAAAAATAAAAAAAAAACGATTCGAGGCCGAGCCCAACAGGAAAAAAAGAGACCATTACAACAGACACCTGCGAAAATGTTTAAATAATAATGAAATGCCAGTGCGCCGCGCCGGGCCGCCCTACAAGAAATTAACTCCGATACGTGAGCATTCAAAGTAAAACGGCTTTTATACCTCAGAGTACAACACACACATTCCACATTCCATACTCACGCACACACACAGCGAGAAACGGAGGCGGAGACGGAAATTCCACGATCATGACATACTCGTCTCTGGGCGATGACAAACTTTTATCGCCTCGACAAATGCGCTGATATAGCCACAACATAAATAATTTGTTTAACTTTTAAAAACGAGTCATGGCTACCGAGTAATGACTTTCAATGTGCCTCCAAAATGTTTTTAATATGATAAATCATAAATGTAGTAAATTTAGGCGAAACTTTTTGTCATGTTGGCTTATTTAATAGGGAAATTTAGGGGGTAATAGTATGTGAAATTAGGTAAATTCATGGATAAATAAGGCATAGAGAATATACATGTCGGAAAACCAAATCGATTTTCTCCAAACCTGTAACTTAACTGAACAATAAGAAATAACAGAGTGCTGTTAGGCGCTGAATTGTGCTGCAAAGCGCAAACACAGGATTGCTTTGATTATGCATTTCACTTAAAACAGCTGTTTTCTCTTCACTAGATGACTAGTGAACAGCCGAAAAAGATTTAACAGGAAGTCCGGGTGCCGGTAAATGTTAACGCATCGAGAAAACCCAATTTTCTTGGCAGAAACTTTATCTCTCCGAGAAATTTCAACAGTGAGACGAACATTTGCATTTCTTACATTTCGCCAATCATAAAATATATAAAATAATCGCTTTGATCGTTGGTTTTGTCAATAATAAATACGCATATCGCAAAGCTCAGCCGATAACCAACTATTCGAGAACCTAATAAGTCACAAGCCACGCCACAAACAACAAGAACTCGTCAACTGATTAAAACCAAAAATACCGATCTTAGTGCGTGAGCCAAGTCAGCGGCGACCAATCGGAGATGGCCAGCGATAACGATAACGATAGCAGCCAGGACTGTGATTTTATGCATGTTTTCAGTCATAAAAATACACTCGATTGGGTGAGCATAATTGGTAAAATTATAAAACTAATAATCCGCGAGAAATGTCAACAAAAATATTAATAATTAATAAATTGCCCATTGACTTTGTATACTTTAATAAAATAATATTTTCTGTTTCAATATTTTAGCTAAATAAACCGTATAAATCACCTATGTTCCGCTACATAATTACCTAGGAAATATATACATATATACCTTTCACACGACAATCGTTTGCAATCTAGAGCCACGGAAAATACTTTAATTCTACAGCGACCAAAATCTCGTGACTTTCACTAGCAGATAGACCCGAGACTTTGGCCATCAATCACATGGGTAGACCGGTAAAGTAGCCGGGGCCTTGTGACAATCCCAATAAGCCGTCACGTTCGAATCAAAATACATTGTTTATTGCACATTTTCCCGGCTACGCTCTTGCTCATAATGTTCTTTTTTGCCTTTGGCTTTTTATCGGAAACTTCACACACGTCATTGTCGTATCAAATGATGATTACAGGGCGATCCTTGACGTGATGTTATTATTATTATTTTTCCAGTTGCATTCACGGCTCGATTGTCGAGTGTGTTAACTACTACTGCAAACACACTCCTCGGCCTGCTGTTTGTGTGTGTATTTGTTCATAGAATTATTATTCAGGCGACTGGCAGGCATTGAATTTCACAATAACAATAACAAGATAAGGCCGAGCATTACTATAGACCGATTGTTCTACTAAAATTAATGGTACGAACCAAAGTTCATGCAAACAATTTAGCGGTTCAAATAAGATTGTGGAATTTCCAGGAACCTTCGATTGATCACTTAGAAAGCACACCTTTGTGCTGCTGCACTATCACTATCTCAATGGGGGGAATGATTAGACTAAAACTATTATTACATTTTAATAATTTAATTGAAGTATCATTGTGTATACCTTTCTAGTTGGAAACTTTATTAATGAGATTGTTCTTCACCAAATGATTTCTGAAATGAAAAAGAAAATAAAGTTATTAAAATTATATATTACGAGCTTATTTTATAAATAAATATATCAACTCTTAGACTTCACTTGGCTTAACAATTTCCGTAGAAAAAATGTATACCCGGAAGTTGGTAGAGAAAAGCCCCATAATATAAATGCGAGCAATTGTTCGCCTTGGCTGTTATTTACACTCATAATTTGCCACTGATCCAACAGTCAGGTGAGCTATGTTTATGGCCTGCAAGTGATATTTCCAACATTATTGCACATTGTGTGTCAATAATAACAAGAAAGAGCGCTATAGTTGAGTGCCTCGACTAAGAGACACCCGGTACTCAACAGTTATTACACATTTTCTCATTTTCTTGATAGTTAAAATTCATAAATAATATAAATTACAAAATGTAGGCTTTAAATCAGGGTTGAGCAACAAATTTCATGAGGCTGAAACGCTTCCTTCTCACTAGTATACCTTTTTTCTGTACAAGTACCGGGTATTAAAACTCGAGTTAAATGAAAAGCATTCATAGACGATCCCTTTTATTCCTCACTTCCTTGTTTGCACCGATAATGTTGATGTTGTCTATAGTAAATATTGGCATTGTACTACATGGAAGAAGTTATTTATGCCTTACTTCCTGTTGACCTAATATTATACTTTTTTATCAACCCTTTTTTTATTATTAATCATCATCACCAGGCGGGCTTCTAAGCAAACTAGTCTCTAAGTACCTGAGCTATCGGGGAGAAACTTTGATCATAGCCTTATTTCTGCAACAGGTGATATACAAACACTGAAAAGTAATTTGAAATACGACTACAGTGCTTTTCTTTGTACCAATAAAAAGAGGAGACACAAAATCGAATGAGTCATTACATAAATTCTTTTAAGGTAAATTTATGTTCTCAATTTTGACTGAGCTTTGTTCTTTCTAAACTTTTCTTTTAAATTTTTTAAATATTTATCCGCTATCATCTAGAGCAGAGGCTAATATCTACACGTCACGTCGACATTAATTAACTTTAATTAAAATCTGTTAACGCTTGAAATGTTTAAACATGAAAACAAGTTTTGCCTTTCAATTGATTCGTGTGAAAATATATCTCGTGTTTCATAATGTTCAGTAATTAAAGCTTGGGCAATCCCGGCGCTATTCCAACTCCAATAATGATTCAATGATTAATTACTATATAGCTAAAGCAATTGGCTTTAGGTGTACACAAAGGCCTTGAGTTGGACAGTTCCGGTCAGATCACCCAGCCAGACAGCCAGCCCCCTTTTGCCAGATCCTTTTCAGTTTGCTTTTTATTTTTCTCTTTCAATATTGGCTTGCGGTTGACAGGCACAGCACAGCCACACACAACTTTAAATCCGCTTTGGTTAATACCACATTTTTGTGGTTTTGTTATTTATCAGCATGTTAAATAAACAATGGGATACATGGAGGGCAAATACAAATAGGCGTAGGCTTTAGATAGGAAATATCTATATGCTATGTAATACGTGTATAAAATACTATTTATGTTCATAAAGTCTACTTATGTTCATAAAGTGTATTTATGTATTTATGTTAGGATAGAACATTTTGAATTTTCTTTAAGCATGCAAATGTATTAGACCTAATATTATATATTTAATCTTCTGAGAAAAGAAAAAATAATAAATAAATAAAAAATTAAAATTAAATAAAAAAGAAGTGTAACTATATTTTACTAATTGACGTTTTCTCAATATTTGTAGTTTTTCAATACTTTGAGACTGCCTAGAAGTGTTTTTATAAATAAATTGGAATATTTATTATAGGATAAATGTTTTATTTTTGTTTATTTTATAATCTTGCAGTTATTTATTTACTATATTTTTGTGTATTATTTTAAAGTGCAAACTGAGCCCCAGTGTACCTAAGTACCCAAGTATTGTTGAATTGTTGAATATAATGAATGAAAACCCACAACCACTGCTAAAGCAGTAGCCACCACACACTTGCACTGCTTGCTCGCCCTCTATCTCTCTCATGTGTGAATGAACAACAATGACAATGGCAAGCAGAGTGAATGAAATTTTTAGCCCGCTCAGTAATTTTTTTCCGTGTGCAATGACATTTTCAAGCGTTCGTTATTCCAAAGTGTGTGTGCGTGTGTGCCCGGGTGTGTGTGGAATGCAAGTGAGTAAACAACCATAATTGTCAGCCGCAATAACAGAAATAGCATTTCATATAAATTCCGATTTGATAAGCTTTCCTCTCTAATCTAGACAGGCACTTTCCCCTCTCTCCTCGCGTTTGGGTTATATTTTTTATTTATTTATTTTTATTTTTTGTTGGCCAACACACGTTTTCTTTGCTTACTTTTATTATTTATGATACGTTTCCCCTGCGCCGTTGCCCAATTTCTTTTGATGGAATGGAATGCATTGCACAAGGCACCTATTTCTCGGTGCGAGTGTGTGTGAGATTGATTCGGCTTTTTAAAGTTATCAATGAATTCAACACACACACACACACACACACACACACGCACACCGAGAGAGATGGGACTGGGACTGAGGCGTGAGTAGAGTAAATTTGTACTCGTATTATTGGATTTCATTCACAGCCAAGAGACCCCAATTTGGGGTTCGGCGGGGGCTACCCGATTTCCCTCCATATGTACAGTAAACACTTGCAGTTTAACTTGCTTGGGGGAAATGCCACATGATCGCAGATAAAATGTGTACAAATATTTGGCAGTTTTCTGTGAATTTTTGAAATATTTCATAAGGCATTACTTAAATTAAAATTCTTGTTAAATGTAGAATTTGATACCACTTTCAAAACTAGTAGAAACCTATATTTCAGCCATAAAATTTAATCTTAAATAAACATTACATTAAGATATTCTAAAATTTAATCCTTATTTTAGAATTTGTGTTTCAAATAGGAACATTTTTCGAATTTATATTAAAATTAAAGTATAATATTCATATAAACATTATTTTATTTAACAAAAAATGTTTCCTTCATAAAATATTTAAATTGAGGGTTTAATTTGAGCTTTTAGCTAAAAGAAATTTACAAATAGCTTTGGATTTGAAATCATTTGTAAATGGTGTCCAAAAGTATGCTACAAGATGTGAGTTTGGTACTAAAAATATTAAATATTGCCTTACTGGACCAATTTTCAGCTGATTTAAAATTATCTGTGACTCCTTTTTAATTTATAACGTTTATATTATTTATATATTTATATATATATATATATAAGAACGCATTTTATTTAAAATCCGAATACGAAAAGAGTTAAATGAGTTAGATCGAGGCAAGTATCACTGTATTTACCTTCTGAGGGCTGAAATCGGGCTAGATATGTTTAGTTTATCAGTTTTCTTATCTTCCTGAGTCCCTCCAACGAATGTTCCCTATTTTTTTACTTTGTGAATGAATATTTCCCCCGAAGCACAACAAATATTATTACGACAACCGCCCCCAAAGCAATCCAAATGCAATCCATTCCATACCCTTTGGTTCCCCGATCGTTCGTTCGTTCATTCATTTATTTATTTCCCATCCATCGATATCTTTCGGGGTAAATCAGAACTTTGACGGGGCCAGTCGCAAGTCAAGCTAATTAATAACAAGCTGTAGCCAAAAAAAAAAAGAAGAAAAATAAATACCATACTCCTCCCCTCCCCTTATATGTGTATATGTTTTCCTATGTGTTATCAGTTGAGATTCTCGCTCGTGCGCCCCCTCATCTTTTTTTTTCTTTCCTTTTATTTTTTCTCCGCTCTCCGGCTGTCAAATTTGACATTTGCTATTGAACCGTTCATAAAATAGGCGCCAGACTGATTGGGCGCAAGATGATTTTTGCTTGAGTTTTTCTCTGCTGCTTTGTTTTGTTTTGCTTTGCTTTGCCATGCTTTGTTTTCTTGTTATGATTTATTAAACATTTATTTGGCTTAATGAATTAATTTGATTTGATTTCGACAGCGTAACGGAAATGTGTCTGTGCCTGTGATGGGCGCCAAAAAGGCGCCATGCACGACGCAATTGCCGGAGCTGGCGGGGGGGAAAAGTGCATTTCATAATAGAAAGCGAGGAAAATCACAGGGAAAATCCCACAAAGCACTATCTACAGTACCGAATAAATAGTATATATTATTTAATAGCTTAGTAAACTTGAGATTAGAAGAATTTTAGCTTATTTTTCATGTTCGTACACAGGTGCAAGATATATTATTTTCCGGTTGTTGCGAGCATACTTAAGTCAAGATTTTGTTAGAATAAATGGAAGTTAACTCGTTGATTGAATAAATCTTTAGATATTGAGATCATGTTGAATATTAACACTAAACAATTTAATATAAATAAACTAATTTTTTGCTTTAGCATTAAAATGCACGAATAACTCATTTGAGTACCGAGTTTCTCATGGTCTAAGCACTTCTCTTTCTCGGGACCTAACCTAGGGCTTTTAAGAAGAACCACCGCTAGCATCCATTGAAAAATATAGCGCAAAAAAGCTTGCAAGAACTAATTTCACCTAATTTTAATTAAAATAGATGCAGCTATAAAATATATTCTGTCAAGGGAAATTATAGTGCTTTAGATCGTATTTCCAGCTATAGACAAAGGAGAAAAAATCCAAAAGGAAGAAACCAATCATAAAATAAAACGCAATACACTTTTTACAAGTCTCAGAAAAACATAAACAATACACGTAGAGACGTGGAGACAACAACATCATCATCAGCAAAGCTTAAATAGTTGTTAGGCTATTAAGTTCCGCTTAAATTGTTTTCGCATTTACCTTATGCCCGCTCTATTGCTACAAATACAGCTACGGATACAGATGGAAATACATGCAGATACAGATACAGCATACAACCACATAGAAGCCCAAAAGCGCCAGAAGCAAAAAAAAAAAAATTAAAAAAAAACAACTGGCATAAGAAGAACAAGAAAAGCAAAGTGCGAGGCACAAAAGAACCTAATCAAGAGCAAAACGCCGCAAATAAAGCAATAAACAAGACACAATATTGTTTTCTTTTTCCCCTCTTCTCTTCTTCTTCCTCTTCTTCTTTATTTCATGTCTTGCTCATGCCCAAGTAACAACAACAACAACAACAATGAATAATAATAATGCCAACAACAATGCAACGAGAGCGGTTTTCAAATAGCTACCCAAACAGTTCCAGTTTCCAAGTCTCTTCGGAACTCTCGAAGCTTGAATCTAGAAGCTACAGTTCCATGCTTAATAAAAAAAAAAAAGCAAAAAGAAAAATAAAAGACAAAAGCAAAACACCGGTGACGGCAGCAACAACAACAACAGCAGCAGCCAGATCCAGAGGTAAGCGAGTCGAGACGACAAACGCAGACAGAGCTGCAGACAAACACAGCAAGTTGAATGAATATACGAGTATGTGTGCGAGGGGCCGCAGAATAACAACTATGCCAACAACAATTACACGAGGAAAGTGCCAAGGGAATCACAAAATACCTTGGCAGAATATAATATCGTAAAGAACCCTAAAGTTCCCAATCGAACCTATTGAGAAAACCCCACAACTATTATCTTGAACGGCCTACGCCAACATTATTTGCATTTCCGCTTTTAAAGCTGCGACTAATACTCATAGATAGTTGGTATTTATTGGTATTTTTTTTCCTTTCATTTTTTATCTATTTGTAATTAAAGTAATTATGCAAATTAATAGTGACATTGACTCGTCAACTTTAATGGCGGGGAACCACTACCATGCCAAAGCTGTTTGGAATAAGTGCATCTACGCGTTGTCTTGAAAATATACTCAAGCAGTATAACGAGTTTAGTATAAATTTTATGCTTAAAAATATCAAATATATACTGTAAAGTATAATTTTTATACTCCAAAGATTCAATTGTGTATTTTCGAGTATTATAGTATCAAATTAATAAGCATCTTATTAAGAAATTTTTCATACTCAAGAGTATAGAATTCATGTAACAATCGTATGATTTTTTTTTGGGTGTGGGAAAATAGTAAAATGTTGTATCCTTACATATTTAATATCCATTATAAGCTATAACATAAATAAATAAAACTTATCTTGAAGAACTTGAAGGTCTTAGAATAACTTTGATTACGAACTTGGTTTCTTTTATAATTAAAATATCTTTTGAGATCTGGGTGCTCTAGAAAATATGCCATCGAAGCTAGGTCTCTCACTCACATCTACTGAAACCCCCAGTAATGAATGAGTGTTAAGGCGTTTCCCGGCTGGGTTTTTGTGTTCTATATCCCTCTTCTCAAGCGCTATACTATATTTGAATCTAAAGAGAATCACATCTTCGTTTGCTTGATTATCTCGAGCGTCTCTCTCGCACATAGGCTATATAGAAAGATGAGCAACTGCGATGTAATCTTTCCATTTTATGATTGTTTTTGCTTTCCGGATGTTAAAACAATATTTGTATTACAATTAATGCAATACAATTACAATGTGACATTTATGGTAATTTGCTTTTCAATCTCTAAGGACAACGACGTAGAAATATATATAAATTAGACAACAAATAGGCAGCGGTCAACGAAAGAGAAAAAAAAAAACAGCAAAAAAATATACCAAAGACGTTTAAAATTTTACAATACGTAATAGAAAAAACAACTACAAAAACGCTGTAACAGCGGCGGAATTGAATAAACAAATAGGAACAGCAAAAAAAAAAAAAAAACGCGCGATCAACAACAATAGTAAAAATAGAATTATAAAACGAGCACGAGACAAATAGAAGCAGCTAGGAAAAAAACAACTTGAGCAAAATAAAATACAATAAAGGCAGAATAAAAAGTGCAACAACATTTGGAAATCATATTAAAAAATGACAAACTCGATGACTTTATTTTCTAGCTTATAATCTATAGATAATCTTACCCTAAATAAAATATGCATACATATTTCTTTTATAAAACATAGATGGATAGATGATACTAAAAAAAAAATATATATATCTTTATTCTTGTTTTAAAGTTAAAGTTAATAGGCAAAAGGATTAAGTTAAAGGTTTTGTTTTTTGCTGCTAACAAAGTTTCCAGTTTCTGTGCAGACCGAACTCCCGTTTTTTTTTTTTTTTTTTTTTTTTTCTGTATCTTTGGGGTTGTCCGGTGAACCTATCGATGACAAAGGCAAATCCGTAAAGTAGCTCAATGCGTGCTGTAGCACGCACCAAAAACAAAAACAAAGATACGCACGGTAACACAAGCCAGCCGCGAGAATGGTAAGAATCAGCAATGAAGGATGTGAGGAAAAGAGGACAAGTTAGGGAGGAGAGAGAGAATGTATGTGTCCAAAGCCCGGGTTTACAGTTGTTCGATCCCACAAATCAGATTAAAAAAAAAGAGAGAGGGTGCGAGGAACGCCCCTCTTTCTCCCCCTTTCTCGCCGTAGCTGTACGTGGCGTGAAAATAGAACCAAGAGATCAGCAAATGAGGAAAAGCAGCAGCGCTGGCTGGCGTCAGCTGAGCCACAAGATTTACATCGATCACACTTTTTATGTCACATGAAGAGTCAAAGATAGCAGCCAGTAACGAGGGGAAGAGCGCCAGAATGATTGCTGCAATGGCATTTTGGCGCAGACGCTTTTATAGCACACACACAAGACAGACACAGAGCCACAGAGAGTGGACCCTAGCTCATCTGATTCCATGTTTGAGATCTATCTAGTAATAAATAGAAAGTCCCTTGAAAATCTCTCCTAGAATAATGTCAATTTTGATTAAAAATCTCTAGGAAAACTCTCTCAAAGTAATCGCTTTTAATCTGGGCCCAAAATTATGTTTGTCTTCGATACAAAATACTTCAAATACATACAGTTTAATGGGTACTTCATTTAGAGTTTTGCACCTAGATGCATTGTCTTAAATATTTTAACATTTGCATAATTTACAATATTTAGGTAGGAGTCTACATAAAACCATTTCGATCTGAATTCCCGCTATTCTGACCTTGGTTTTACTCAAGAGACTATGCTTTTAAAAGGAAAAAAACGAAGTTTAAGGAATCCAACAACAGCTGAATTCGTAGTTGGGAATTCTAGTGATATGAAATGGGGTAAAGCGGGCTTATGCTCTTGGGAACCTTGTGTGCTTAGAGTTGTTTATTTCCCTAATTACGTTATAACTTTTTGTGTTTAGACGAAAATAAAAAAAAAGCAGTGGCGTATTACATAAAATAATACGAAGCAATTCTATTCTGAAAAGCCTACATTAATGAGACCTAAATATCTAATAGAGATCTGCCTTAGATTTAATAGAAAATTCATAACGTAAAGCCCCATTTGTTCGATTTTAGGTAATACTTTAAGTACTAATAGCCTTCAGATATATATTTTAAATACAAGCTCACTATATCGGACTTGCCCTGTATTTGTGCGGCTGTGAAAATAGCAGGGCAGACGATCAGACACCAAGCGAGCCATCAACATCAGCATCACGCCGGACCAGGGCAGACCAGCCCAGCCCAACCCAACATCGCATCGAATCACGCCGCCGAAACCAATACTGTGGCTGTGTGTGCGGACGAGGCCATTAGATGATCGCCGCGTCTAAATTTAAATGTCTGTGCGTTTAAGTTGCAAGGCAAAAATAAATCTACATAAAACGTAAACAACACACAAAGTTTCATCTTGTCTCGCTTTCGCTTCGTTTTGTTTTGTTTCATTTCGTTTGGTTTCGTTTCGTTCGCCTGTAATGACAGATCACAAGATCTGTGCAGACGGGTTGGATTTTGGGATTTTGGGATTGTAGGACCGGGTTGTTGCCAAGGGGTTGTCTTTTGGGATCCAAGGGTTGTGTGTGCTTGTCGTTGTCTGTCTGTCTGCTCTCTCACATAAATAAATAAATGTAAAATGGATTCTAGCATGACACCAACTCGTTTATGCAGAAAATTAGCATTTTTACAGAGTCTAGATTTGATTACAACGTTGTAAAAATTCAAAAAGGATCGAGAAAACAAAGACACAACAAATAAATAGGGGTTAAAACTTATTGTTGTGTGACAACACATCCTTTGTTAACGAGAAGAGGTTGGGAAAATATCAAATTACTGTAATAATAGCCTCCGTTGAAAATAACTATTGAATGTCATAGACATAGTCATCAAATGTTATTAAAAATAAACACACAGGAATAAATATTCATAAAAATATATATTGAATAATTAGATAATCAATATTTATAGTTTTGGCTTGTTATTTCACATTAAAAGAAATATTTTTCACAAGTTGAAGTTAAGAATTCTTAGCTCGTAATATATTCGTTCAAGTTACAATTTTAAATCTCGTAAAATCTTAAAATTGTCTTCAAAGTCCTTTCACCTTTGGCCCGGTTTTTCCACCCCTCACGAAATGAACTCTCATTTCGAAAATTCTCCCTCTTTTAAGACCGGGCTCCCCCAAGGACTTTGGTCTTTCCCCCCAGCAGGCCAAAGATAATTTCAACTTTTCGTTTATTTTTAAAATGCATTCGCCTTTGGTCGAGGGGCAGACGGAGGAGAAATGGGAGTGAAAATTAAAAATAGCAAAAAGCATTTCTATAAAATAAATAACACGAGACAAGCATACACCCAGGGAGGGGTGTGTGGGATGTGCGTGCTCTGGTGTAAAGGTGCACCTTTTGGTCCCTGCACGTCTGCATTTTCTTAATTTAATTTTCGTGCTGCAGTTCACGATCAATTTCATTCTAATGATTGTAATTAAAAACATTTTCCTATGCCAGACAGAGGGGCGGGAGGGCGAGATGGCGGACGGGAAGAAAGTGGGCGGTTTTGACGCCCACTCACGCGCCGTTGGATAGCGACAAAATTAGCGCTCGGCTGAATGCGAAATGAAAAACAAGCAACCAGATGCTGGGAAATGGTTACAATTTCCTAATGCCCTTTCTCTTTTTAAATTATTAAATATTTCTTTATTTTAATTTAATTATTTTAATTTTTTTTTTTCTTAGAAAGTATATTATATTATTTATCCTAGCCATCTAGCATTTTAATATTAACATTTGTTGACAGTTCTTGCTAAGGATGCACTTGTAATTCCCAAGTACGAAATCGGTGACATGCTAGTATAAAACCAAATAGTTCTGATGGCTGTGTACTATAGACTGTTGTGTTTGTCTACGGACAAAAGATCTGTGTGTGCTCTGGTTTAATAGTCGAGTCTCGATTTTTGTGGATTAATTCAAACGACTAGACCTCGAGTTAGAAAAAACGAACATAGAACAAATACGGGTCGCATAAAATCAGCCAATCAAATAAAATGTATTCTTTGTTTTTAAGCAACACACAAAAACTTCTCCCCTATTGTCATTGAATTACATATTTTCTTATTTCCACCTACCAATAAAGTATTTGAAATCGTAAGAGGCTGGATGTTCTCATAATTTACCTGGAAAGAGCAAGAAATAAGTTGGTATTTAGTACATTTTTATTGGGTAAGTTGGACTCTTAAACTAAGATTCTCTAGCAGCAAAACTTTGGGTAAGAAGAAATAGCTAGCTCTAATCAGGAATATATACCTCTCTGAGTATAAAAATCACTAACTGCAATAATAATAGTGGGAACAGCAACAGCGACGTCAGCAACGAGACAATGAGGCGCAGAGCCAGAGCCCCGTTCCGTGTCTCGCGGATCGTCATCACGATTGGGAGATGATGATGTCGCCTTGCCCTCTTCTCACCTGCTCAGCCTCCCCGAATTTCGTCAGATGAAAAAGCCCAAGCAAAAAATATTCTATTGGTTTAAATATAGCCAGCGAGACGTCCTCGTCTCCACGGTGGCGGCGGCGGCGGCGGAGTCGTCATCTGTTGTGCATTTCAATTTGTAATTGTAATTGCATTTTATATACACATTTGTGAGGCCGATGTTAGTGTGAGTGCAGACTGAATGACTTGCTGCAGAAGTGTGTGTATTCTATAATTTATTTTATTTTATTTTTTGTTCAACGGGTCATTTGTGACACGTTTTCTTCGCTTGATGGGCCTTAAAGCCGATTTAGACCAAGCTAAACATAAGACCTAGTAGGTCATTTATCCAAGATAATTTAAAAAACGACATTCCAAGCATACCGGTCCATTGGATTCCACTGCACACGCGACTTGGCAACCGGAATGAACAGCAGCATCATCATCGTCAGTATTACCGTGTTTTTTAAAGTCTGTAATGGCATTGGTAATCCCCCCTTAACACCGTCATGATCCTCTTCCATGTCTACACTATTATTATCGTCGTTGTCGTCGTCGTATCCCGGATGCGTGAAAATGCAAAATGCTGCAATGTCAAACGGGGAAACGGGCACAATGACTCAAAGCTCGCTGCAGATTGGGGGCTATAAAAAGCGGCCAACTGAGAGCAGCTAAAACTTTCCAAATGCCAATACTCACACACACTCATATGGCATAAAATCACAGTCATTATGCATGGTATGTGTGTGCCTGATATTTATTTTTCAATGAGAGACGACGACGGCTCAGCGACATTTAGCTGAAAATGCAATAAACAACATTCCAATCTGAACTCAACTCCCAAGCACACTAACCCCTCCGCCACACTTAACCCCTTTTCGGCTCAAAGAGAGACAACAACAACAACAAAAAAAGAAGGAAGGCTGTAGCCGAGTGCCACGACTATGAGATACTGAGTACTCAAAAGTAGGATCAAAATTGCTTTCCTGTTTTTGCATAATTTACATGTAACATCATAATTTGCAAAAATTAATTACGAATCGAAAAAAGAATAGGTAATCTTGCAGACCTAAGACTGTGGGTACAAAATCCGATTAAAAAACCTCTAGATCTAGGTATTCCATACAAACAGGGCTGGGATAGTATAGGCTGCTTAAATTCCTAGTAACAAACTAGGTTTTTCCACATGTTGAACTTGTATCGAGTATACCCTTCTTGTCTACAGGCTATACTTAAACAGCAACTACTAGTAGTAAACAGTGCCAGGTCATTATGCGCATGTGTTGCCCATTATAGTAAGCGTTACAAAGCGCTATCCCACTGCAATACTAAAAACTACTATGTGAGTGAGTTCCACTTAAACGGAAACACTTTTAGAAAGCTCAAATGTTTGTATGAAAGGAATACGTAAGATGATTTTGATATTTAGAATCAAAATAGTAAGTAAAAAAGATGAAAACAAGTTCATATCCATTCTGGTGAATATCTATGACCCACTGAGAGGCCTTCTTACCAATTTGATAGTCATATTTTAGCTATAAGACTGAACTAATAATAATTCTAATAACTACCACCCATTTAAACCCCATAGAAATTACCCACAAATAAATTGAGAACTTGTTTTCTTTTGAATGCCCTTTCAGAGGATATCCATAGTTGTATGGGCTATTTAAAAAGCTTAAAATGCGATGATAAATAAGGAAATACTCTATTGAATTGTTCAATGCATTTAGGATTTGATTAGAATTAAAGTAACCCCTAAGATCTACTAAGGGCAAAGTTGAAAATAACATCTTAAGATAAGGTTTATTATAAGTACAATAAAATATTGAATAGTAAAGGATATAAAATAAAAATACTAGGACTAGATATTACCTCTGTTAATAATAAAATTTTTAAAATAAGTACATAACTTATCAAGTTAGGATCCCTTCCAGAGGGTATCCAAGGCCTCGATTGTGTTGTAACCCTACTGCCTGCCTTCCTGGACTTCCTCCCACACCCTCTGGTAGCCCCACTCAGCCTCCGGAATGACATTGTCAATGTCAATACCAAGATCGTTTCTCTCCGTTTCCTCTACAGAAAGAATACAAAAAAGAAACTCATTCTCGTATGTATGCCCAGAACGGACTTGGGGAATATGCGCATATGTTAAGACCTCAAGAAGGTAGACAGGCGGCGATCTTGTTGCATACGCTTAACGGTTTTCTGGCTTTACCTGGTGGCGTTACTTCTTGTGGCGTCTCCGCCATCGCAGCCTCCTGCACTCTCCATGTGATTAATGGGCCCAAACGGACAACAGACCTTGCCTTATACGGGTAAGTTACTTTTGCGTTATATACACTGAGACTTGGATACAAATTTAAAGACTTAGATAGAGTTATTCCCTAATCTATAATAAAATCTATATCTATGCCTAACCTAAAAGTTATACCTATTAAAACTAACAAAAACAAGTAAGAAAGCTACATTCGAGAGTGCTCGACTGTGAGATACCCGGTACCTAAACGTTTGTGCTTTACACTAAAAGCCTATTTAAAATTGTACATACATTATAATACTCTACTTCGATACTTCTTAAAATAAATAGCCTCTCGAATTAGCTCCCGACCTAAACAATTTAATGTCATACTTAAATATGAATGATACATTTTATAAGGACGCCAAAAAATGAATTATGTTATTTTTTGCTCTATTCCTTTGTCATATTTTCTGCAGTTGGCGCCATTATATCGCGCGGCCAAGGCTCGAATGCGCCACCTGTCGGCTACAGCTTGCAACAGCAAGAGCAGTGCCTTAGGGGAATGTGTTAAAATTCTAACCTTATTGCTAATATCTCGCATGTTTATCATCCGATTTTACTGAAATTTTCAGAAAACGTCCGTTACTTAACGTTAATTTATTTTATCTATTAACTTTAACCCGAAAATAACGAGTATAGTATATTTTACGTTTTTTATGATTTTTGAGGGCGGAAGTGGGCGTGGCCAAATTTTAAAACAAACTTGATCTGCGTGCAACAGATTCCAATGTTGTCACCAATTTGGTAACTATAGCTCTTATAGTCTCTGAGATCTGTTGTTTCACACGGACGGACAGACGGACATGGCTAAATCGACTCGGCTGGTGGTGCTGATCAAGAATATATATACTTTATGGGGTCGGAGCTGCCTCCTTCTGCCTGTTACATACATTCTCGGTTGGCACTAACACATAATACCCTTGAACCCTATGGGTACCGGGTATAAAAATGATCTTGTTTCGAAATAACCCAAGAAGCCAATGAGCGAGGATTTTGAAACAATTTTTGTACATTTTTTTGCCGAGTATATTATAACGGGGCGAGTTGAGGGGTAAAAACCCCGGGAACTTTTGTCGACTTTTATGAGCAATTAAAAAACTATTACGGCGACGCCAAATGGCAAGCTGCATTGTTTGCTGTCGGGTTTTATGTGCAACGATGACGTTTTTATGGGCGCCACACGAGTGTGGGTCGAGGTCTCTTACTTCCCTCTCTCTCTCTCTCTCTCTCTCCCTCTACCTGTCTCTCTCTGCGTATGTGTCTCCATCTGTTACTCTTTCCCAGTCGCTGCGCATGCGCCCGCCTCTCGCTTTGCTCCTGCTGACTCCCCAACTGTGGAATGCGGAACAGTTTTATACTCCATATATCTTTGTTTTTGTATTTTCTGTGGGTTTCCTTCATTTTTTTTTTGTTTCTCGGGGCATAACTCAAAATGCACCCTAATGACACACATAAAGTCGGACTTTGGTGCCGACTCTTTCCCGCCTTTGTCCGGGGCTGCTTGAAAATTAATTGATGGCCATTAAACTTGGTTTTATAATGAAAGAGAGTTGTGGGACGACGACTGCAAAAGGGCGGCAACAAATTGTCAAATTTAAAGGGGGTTGTTGCTCTGTTCCTGGCGATCATTCATATGAAAAAGGTAAATAAATTAAATGACAGAAGGAAGTCGCTTATTTATGGCATTATTTGTAATTTATAGCTCTGGTACTTTTTTCGACGTACCATGTGGAGTTTTTTTCTTGATTGGCATTAGGTAATTATTCAAATCATTATGTATTGGAAAAACAGTTAAAAACTGGGAAGGAAATTACACACAAACTAATAATACGTGGGCTGCTATATATATTTCTGGCCTAGGCAACACTAAGTGTTGTTAGGTGGAATCTGACATTTCCATTGAAAAGTTCGACATTTTTAAACATAAACGTACTCAGAACGGTTTGACGTACGACTATCATTTGTGTTGTTTACAGTTACTTAAAAAAATAAATTTCGCAAAAAAATGGAATTAACTCGTGAACATTTTCGTGCGATCATTTTTCACAACTTTCGGCGTGGATTATCACGACAAGAGTGCAGCGATGAACTTAAATCTTTGTATGACTATGAAGCACCATCCTATAGCACTGTGAAAAACTGGTACAACGAATTCAATCGTGGCCGACGCTCCCTCAAAGACGAATTCCGCGAAGGTCGTCCAAAAACAGCCGTTGTGCCAGAAAACATCGATGGCGTACGTGAACTAATAATGCAAGACCGTCATGTGACATACCGTTTAATAGAGGCATCCCTAGGCATTTCTTCCACCAGCATACATTCGATATTGCATGAGCACCTGGCTGTAAAAAAGGTTTGTTCTCGTTGGATCCCGCACAATTTGACAATCGCTCAAAAGAAGGCTCGTGTGGATTGGTGTAAAGAAATGCTGAAAAAATACGATCGCGGTGCTTCAAAAGACGTTTATAAGATCGTCACAGGTGACGAATCATGGATCTATGCGTATGAGCCCGAAACAAAACAGCAATCGACCGTGTGGGTCTTCCAAGACGAGCCAAATCCAACGAAAGTTGTTCGTGGAAGAAGCACTTCGAAGCAAATGGTCGCCTGTTTCTTCGCAAAAACTGGTCATGTGGCTACTGTTCCTCTTGAGCAACGTAGGACGGTCAATTCTGATTGGTACACCACCATTTGTTTGCCTGAAGTCTTCGGTGAAATTCGAAAAACGAACAAGGGAAGACGAATCATTGTGCACCATGACAATGCGAGCTCTCACACATCGGCTCAAACCAGCGCCTTTTTGACTGGCCAAAACGTCGAATTGATGGGTCATCCGCCGTACAGTCCTGACTTGGCACCAAATGACTTCTTTTTATTCCCTCACATCAAGAAGAAAATGCGTGGTCAACGATTTTCGTCGCCAGAAGATGCTGTTGAAGCATTCAAAAACCATGTTTTTGAGGTGTGTCAATCAGAGTGGAAAAAGTGCTTCGAAAATTGGTTTGAGCGCATGCAAAAGTGTGTAAATCCTGATGGAGAATATTTTGAAAAACAATAAAACTATTTTCCTTAATAAATATTCGTATTTTCATTATTAGGCCAGAAATATATGTAGCAGCCCACGTATCTACCTCTTATAGCTTCCAAAGCCTGGGCGGGCAGCTAGTGACATTTTTAGCTCCCGGTGTTCTTTTCGTTATGCTCTTTGGAAGAAATACCGAGCTCTAGATTACAAAAACAAAAGCTACACATCGTCGGGTATAAATTAATTGTTAGGATTACAATAACAAAATACATATGTAAACATTTATTGCACTTTTATACTGTTTAGCTTATGACTTAAGGGAAGAGTGTAGTAGAGAGAAAGCTTTCTAAAGCAAATACTTAAGGAGTACAGTAACAAAAACTACAAGTCTTTGGTGACAAAAAACTCCCGCTAAGGATTACAAACACAAAACACACACATGCCAGAAGACTTAACTGGTGTACTCTACCATCACCCTAAGGGTGGTTTTTGTTATAAGGCTCTGAGCTTAACATTCGATGCCCTACCCTGTTCTATGCAATAACTGAATTATAGCTCTGTTAGCCATTTATTATTATTAACTACTCTATTAACTAGTATAAATTTAATACATTTTGCGTACAGCATTCAATCTGATCGTTAGTATGCAAGTTACTCTTTTAATAAATTTAAGAAAAAAATTCCACGCGAATTGAGTTAATTCTAGAAGCAAAGTCGCACACATTCCGCGACAATTCTCTATCTCTCTCTCTCTCCCTCGGCCATCGTGTCTGCATACTCAGCTCTTTAGCCATCTCTTTCTGTCTCAGCTCTCCCTCTCGCTCGCTCTGTCTCTTTAGCGATTCGAACTCTGGACTTGGACTCATTCACGCGCCGTTCACATAACTCGAAACGTGATTTTTACATGGCGAGACTCTCCTCGGATGAGATGATGCCACGATTAATGCTTCTTATGCTGTTGCTGCTGCTGCTCCTGCGGCTGCTGCTTCCTCCTCCTCATCCTCCTTTCTCTTCCATCTTCGTTGTCTTCTTCATCTCCGGCATTCTTGACTACAAAAGAGGAGAGGAGGATGAGGAGAGAAGCAGCTACAGACATTGGAATGTGGCAGCGCCACTTTACACCCTTCGCATTTCGATTGTCGTCTGCGGCTGCAGCTGTTGCTACTAGTTTATTGGATACAACAAGGGGCTGGGAAAGTACCACCGGGGGGAAGTGAAAATGGTACGGCATGTTAACTGTCTCCGGCATACAGTTGGGAATCCAATGGAATTCACAAGAAAACCAATCAAAATTGTTCATTCAAGAAGATCAACGTCTTAGGATACCCTTAAAGACCAATTTTTTCCAGAAATAATACATTTTTCTGTAGAATTATACATATAATTACAGAGATAATGTTAAAATTCAATAGGTACGATTATAAAGATTTAAAAAATCAAAGTTTAGAATACTTTTAAAGTCAACTTTTTACTATTTAACATACTGAACATCAGGGTTGTCCAAGAATTCGTCGAAGACTTCAAATCAATATGAAATATTTTCCATAAGTCGGCTGAATAATAATAGAACATGTATAAAATATTATAGAAAGAATGAGTTTTAAAACGAGACTTTTTTAACTCTAGAAGAGTGTTGCTCACGTCCCCGAATTGCGAGTCAGCAAATTTCTCTGCTCAGGCTCTGCACGCACACGGACAATGTAAGCATTCCAACAGTGCTTGTCAATGTTAGCTAGATCTGACCTTTTCTAGTGTCCAAAAACTATATTTTATTCATATATGCAGTCATGATGCAGTTTTCTGCAACAATTACTAAGTTATGGAAACCTTAAGGAGGGTTTATATAGTAAATATTATCATTCAAAATGGTATTCATTATCCTGAAAAGCTAAATAAATATACACAAAATTTGAATTCAACCAGTTGAAAGGCTTTTAAATAGTTACAAATAAAAATCGAAGAAATTTAGTTTAAAAACATATTTTCAAAAACTTGCTAAGAACAATATTAAGTGAATTATTAAATAGAAAAAATCAGTACAGCTGAAAGAACAATAAAACAACTTTATTTTTAACTCTTGTTATTTAATAACAACGATTTAGTCTTTATTTTGTATTGTTTATTTGCCTCCTGCTATAAAAAATTAATACCCAAAGCGATTTGTTAAGTGACAGGGAGATTGCCTAATACTAGAGAGCCCGCTTTTATTTTTATGAATTTTTTACTGCCCCATGTTAATCGCGACATTGTTTCGTCTCCTATTCGGCTTTACTTCTGGTTACATCATTTCCCCACAGCAGCAGTCAGCCATCAATCACACGCACAAAACGGAAATAAATATAGAAATAAGGCGGAAAAGCGACAGTGAGAAAGAGAGAGAGACAGAGACAGAGAGAAGGAAATGCAGCGGAAGTGCGTCTAATTGAGCAACTGACAGAATATGCGCGTCTGTGTGGAGATCAGTATGAAACGAGCGAGGGGCACGCCCCAAAACCAAACCAAGATGCTGCGAGACACCGAGACGCCCCTCTCATCTCTGTCCCGACCCCAAGTTCTGGAACAAAGTCTGCGTCTGCTATCTCAATCAACGTCCGAGTGACTGACTGACTCGCTGAGCACACGAGTTGGATGACTGACAGCCAACACGTGCTCTCAACGCAACCAGTTGGCCATTAAAGCCCCCAAAAGCAAAACAAAACAAAGCCAAACCCAAGCTGAAAAAGCCATAAAAACAAAAAAACTGCAACAGGGAATGGATTTTAAAAATCAAGGAGGATATGCTGGTACCCTCCTTAACGCATTTAAAGGCTTCTCCTGAGAGAATAGCCTGGGAATACATCAGTTGCCACACATAATTCCAGCTTAAATGGAGGTAAGCGACGACCCGAAAGTCGTAAACGGTTCATAAATTTGCTACTAAAACGAATGAACTTTTATTGTATTTAAAACTTAATTTGCATTAGGGCAAATGTGGGAATTTTAAAAAATTTGCACAGTTAAAGATTTGAGAAAATTACAAAATTACATCCTGAATTAAACGACTCCGGTTACTACCATTCACTGAATATATAAAATAAAATTACCAGATAAACCTATTGTAAAACAAATCGGTTTTCTGTCCTCCTTAAATTTATCTGAACATGAAAGAATAACATAGTGCTGTTTACTGTGACGTTAACTAGTAAATGTTGCTGTTAAGCAAATAATTGTGCTGTAAGACGCAACTACATGGTGGCTTTGGTTATCGCAACCATTAAAAAATTCGTTTTACTCCCTTGTTAATAAATATTCCCTAAAAGTTCCCTAACTCTGATTATAACTAACATTCCAGATCCCTTGATATAATTTGTAAGTATCTATTTCCATTCCATTTGACACAAATGAGTTCATTAGAGGTTTGTGTTTTTCTTTTTTTTTTCTTTTTTTTGTTCAGCCGGATTCTCATGAATGGAAGCCACTTACGGGCTTTATCAGTGACTGGGGCAGCAGATCTTTCGGCTAGGCTGCCTTTCCAATTGAAACTATTTCCGGCCAGACTCGATTCGAAGGCAACAACAAAAGCAGCAAATACAATGACAGCAACTTGCCAAGAGTATGAAAGGGGAAATACATTAGATCAGAACAACAACAACAGCAACACATGTGCTGGTGCAATTGCAATAACATACCGCATGCCGCATGGTGGCACAGCACACACCAAGACATTCCGCAACCCCTTCATCTCTTCAAGTCGTCAACCGTCCCGACGGTTGTCTCAAGTGCACACACACACACACACACATGGTCTGCTCTGCGGTCTCCACCAAAACTTTGAAAATGCCCAGACGGTGAGTGTGCAATTGAGCGACTGCTGGCTGATGCGGTCGGTTGGCAACCCTGCCACACCACCTCTTCCATGCCTGCCACCTTCGAGGACTGGTCTGAGTACTGTCTGATGAAGACCTTTGCTTTGTAACTAATAGAAAAGATAGAGTGCACCTGAAATTCCCAAGTACAAATTCCGTGACGAGCAAATGTTGAAGACCGATCATCAGGCAATTAAGTATTGAAGGGTCAAAACAATTACATTACCTGAGTACATTGTAAATAGCTCATTTCTAACATGAGGTCTTTTGATATAAGCATATTTAATATCGTTAATTGAAAACTGAAAATCCTGAAACCTTATAAAAACCTCTTATACTATTATTACTATTTATACCTATTAGTTTAAAAAAATACATGTTTAACCTCAAGATTTGTAATATAACATCTATGTATACTTTAGAGTATTTCCAGATTCATGGCGTTGAACTAAACTTTTTCCTAATTCTTTCTCCCCTTTCTCTGCTGGAGCTGACGCCGCCTGCTGCTAAGTTATTATTATTGCAGTTGTTGTTGCGACAGACGCGCCATTTGTTACACATTATTTAGGATCAGCCGCCATTTAGCGCTACCTCCTCTATGCCAACCTCCCCATTTTTCACACCATTTTTCCCTCTTTGTCCCAGCTCTTGGGCTTCAGCCGGAATTTCTCTCGATATTTATTGTTGGCGAGTTATTTAGAACTGGGCCATGCGGAAATAAATACCAAAGTGAAATATATTGGAGCTGGGGTATGATATATCCGGAATTGGAAAAACTACAACCTCGGGGTTCCCCCCACACATATTATCTAGCTTTTTTTTCGGGTCCGGCAGAAGCGCCGTGTTTCTTAGTTGCCATTGACACCCAAATCAGCATAAATTTTCATAGGAAAAATCCAGAAACGTCCCCGACTTCGCTTTAACCTCGGTGGAATGTGACACAAATTAAGCACAGCAGATAGATGGGAGACAAAGTATGTAAATTTAGGGGGACAGTGGAACATCTTTTAATTGTGTTATTTTATGTATTGTATTCAAAGATACATATACATACATATGTATATCTAAGGTAATATGTTGTATCTTAACCTTCTAAAACTGCTCAAATTTTTCTTAAGATAAATTTACAATATGATCTAAGTATAGACCAATATAACGACTAAAATTCCGAACTGCCATATATTTGAATTGCAGTATGCAGCTATTTTTCTGCTAATTCTAAGCAGATTCGAAGGGTTCTGATATAAATAATACTAAGAACATACATTTTATAAAGAAAAACTTTTAGAATATAAATTTATTTAAGACTTACCTTATAGCTCATTATCTCGTCCTTTATTGTTATAAATTTCAAACACGTTTCAATATTATTTTGTTGCCCTGCTGCCGTTGCACTTTCTTTACCGCTTTTGGCGAAAGCTTTTTAGGAATAATAGCATAAGGGAAGCGGAGAAATATTTCAAATTCGGAGTACTCAATATTCGGGGCGAATCGAATTGAAGAGAAATGGGAAATATTGGAGGAGAGAGAAGATCACGAAATGCACTTGGGATCACTTCTTCACAACTATTTACCTCCTCTCTCTCTCTCTGGTTTGGTTGGGTTTTTTTGTTTTCTGACTAGCAATTTGATTTATTTAGGTTATCATTTTTCTTGATTTCCTCGTTGTATCTGTCGCTGCTGCTGTTGTTGCTCTCTTGATCTCTTGTTGGCAAGTATTTGTAGTAGTGGTGGTTGTGGCTGTGCCTGTTGTCACATAGCATTCCTCACTTTTTCTCACATTTTTCACATGATTTTTACTTTCACACCTTGGCGCGGCAGCACTTCGATGATCATTTCACGTGATCTCAATGATGCATTTTGTCGTCGGCGATCTGAAATGGGAGCAATAGAGAAAGGCGAGCGACGGTTAGAAAGGAATTCCATGTATTCGGGAATGAATGGGTCTAAATTGAATTGTTTATTGCGATGAATAACAATATTGACTTTATTACCATCATAAATGTATTAAATTATATAATTTGCCCACAATACAGTTGAACATCTTTACCACGAACTCCCACCACTTGAAGGTATGCAACATTAAACATAAGTTTCAGTTTCTAGCCAAGAAACCACATCACAACTAATTAAGCGAACTACTCCAACCTCAGTTTGTCGCTAAATTCGTACTTGGGAATTTTAGATGCAACGCCTACAACAACTTAAGCTTGATGCTTTTGGCTGAAAGGGTATACATTAGTCGTTTTTAATTTAATTTTAGTTATCTAAGAATTTCTAGAAAGCTGTTAATATTTCCACTAATAAAATGGAAATGTTTCCTTACGTTGGGCCCCCTTTATTTTTTGCAACCCATTAACAGCCAACTCCAGCGCAACCATTATCCAATTAACAAATTCCACAAAATCACTTAAATGCCAGAGCAAAAATGGCATTCGTGCAACTTTTAATCCACCTGAAAAGCCATAATTTTATGCTCGACTCTCACAATTCTTGCAGAAATACCCATTAGGCCCCACCCAGAAAAAATAAAAACAGACAACAATAATACGTTGAACTTTCGCGCCAATTAATGCAACTGAAAAACTGCTCAGCAAAGCGAAAAAATATATATAAATATATAAATAAAGGAGAAAGAAAATCGTTATCAGAGAACAACCTACAACTTATTACAACATCAAAAGTAAAATGTTGTCTTGGCACTCATTGGGACCACGCCTTTTTCAGCAACAACTACAGTATCTCTGTACATATACAAAAATATAAAAAGTGTAGCCGAAAAATAAAGAATAAACCTCCGTAATCCGTAATCTGTAGTGGAAAAAAACCATACCGAAGTCTGGCCTTTTGACTTCTGGATTAACTTCTTTGAAAATAATTAGGATTTAAAATTAAGACGTAATCTAATAATATTTTTCCATATTTCAATTCTTATAAGCTCGTGAAATCAGATTAGGCATTACAATAATAAATACTAATAAAACTGTACCTATATTATGTTTCTGTTGTTAGGTACATTGAATATTATTATTATTAGCTTATTTTCTGTTAAAGTTCAAGTTTTATTTGTTTTTTTTATTAATAAAAATAAGGCTTAATATATTACTTTGCGTTTTTTATTTTTATTTTTTTTATTTATTACTTTGTACCTGAAAACTTATTTTGCAAAATTTTAAAATTCTGCTCCGACAATAGGTAAATAAGGAAAATTTCAATTAGCTAACCCATTTGTTCTTTACTTTTACTTTTTCTCTAAAGCAGAATTTAATGGGTAAAACAAAACACGTAAGAAAGCTACATTCGAGAGTGCTCGACTGTGAGATACCCGGTACCTAAACGTTTGTGCTTTACACTATAAGGCTATTTAAAATTGTACATATATTATCATACTCTACTTCGATACTTCTTAAAATAAATCGCCTCTCGAATTAGCTCCCGACCTTAACAATTGAATGTCATACTTAAATATGAATGATACATTTTATAGGAACACATAAAAACCCGCTCGATTGGCGTCAAAAAATGAATTGTTAATTTTTGTTATTTCTTGCTATATTCTTTTGTCATTTCTTCTGCAGTTGGCGCCATTATATCGCACGGCCAAGGCTTGAATGCGCCACCTGTCGGCTACAGCTTGCAACAGCAGTGCCTTAGGGCGGTGTGTTAAAATTCTAACCTTATTGCTAATATCTCCCATGTTTATCATCCGATTTTACTGAAATTTTCAGGAAACGTCCGCTCTATTTTATTCATTTATTGTATCTATTAACTTTAACCCGAAAATAACGAGTATAGCTTATTTAACGTTTTTTATGATTTTTGAGGGCGGAAGTGGGCGTGGCCAAATTTTAAAACAAACTTGATCTGCGTGCAACAGATTCCAATGTTGTCACCAAATTTGGTAACTCTAGCTCTTATGGTCTCTGAGATCTGTTGTTTCACACGGACGGACAGAGGTTGGCACTAACCCATAATACCCTTGTACCCTATGGGTACCGGGTATAAAAACAACGCCGGCAGGAAAAACAAGCGCAGTTCAAGCATCAAAAAGCTGCCGTCACGCCCCTCTTGAGTGCACTAACCGCCCACCGCCCCACCTCCTTTCCCATCTCCTTTCCAGCCCCCCTTCCATTCATTCCAAAAAACGAGGCCAGACAGACAGACAGCGTCTCTCTCGCTCTGCCGCTCTCGTTACCCCGTAAGTCACGTGGGGTGTTGTGTGCGGCACGCGAAATGCAAGGAAAAGATCAAGGAGAGGGCGGGGTAAGGTGGAAAAGCACTGAACTAAAGCGAAAATAAATAAATAAATTAGTTTGGTTTTCTGCATTTTAATTGTAAGCAGTAAATAATGGCTTCAAATGCCAGTAAAATGGAAAAACAAATTAAAGAAAACTCAACTAATATACTACATTTTTTTTATAATAATTAGCTAAAACAGAGATTCATATAACCGAGTTGATTTAAATGCAAATAATTTTATTTTAATTATTGGCTTTACAATTTTAATGCTAGCTTTTGGCCAACAATTTATTTTGGTCAAGACAACAAATCACACACACACAGACACGAGCGCATACACAGGCAAATAAGAGGCGCGTCGCTGGCCTTAACAAAAATTTGCTGCAGCAGCAAACGACAGAAAGAGAGAGGACTAGAGAGAACGCTTGCACACCGGAGAGAGAGATAAAACACAAAAACGAATCGAAACAAAAAAAAAAACGCCAAGCGTGCAAGAAGCGCAACAGAGGCGTCGACAGCGACGCGGGCAGAAGCAGCAGCAGCAGCGGCGAGCCGGCAACCCTCGAGATGACGTTGACCCCGAAAAATGACGCGAAGCGCAATTTGTGAAAACGAATGCGAATGGGAACGAAAACAAACTGAAATCTAATAACGGCCCGGCGAGAGTGCGAGCGAGAGGTAAACAGTGTCGGCGTCTGCATGCGAAGCTCTCTCCCTCCCACTTCTCTCTCGTTTTGTTGTTTACGTGTTTTGAGGATAGACATACAAAAGCGCAGTGCGTATAAAAACACACAGGACGAAAAGTCGAATAACAACAACAACAACATAGTGTAGAAGCGCAGTTAGGCGGAGGCCAGACAGAAAGAGATGGAACATGGCAGACAGTGAGTAAAAGGCGCGTGAAAACGGAGAAGAGAAATGAGAGACCGTGAGAGCGTAAACAGAGCGCATGTCTGCGATAACAAACAAGAAGCAGCGGGAAGAGCGGGATGCAAAAGGAGGTGGAATGCGTTTATGCGGGGCGAACAAATTTTAGGGATTTTCCTTATAAAGAAGTTATAGGAACAAAATATATACAAAATGGCAAAACAGAATGTTAATTAATAAATCACAATCTACATACTATTACTATTATTAATAATAGTATAATTCTTTCTGCTGTAGTCCCAACAAAAACAAAACAAGGAAACAAAAAGAGCACCATTTACTCCGCGCGTGCATAAATAACAGAAATTTGTTCTCACAGACGGAGGCCGCCCAATATTCACATGTATGGGTATATAAATATATATATATATATTTTTTTTTTTTTGCAGTTTTACGAAGCGCCAGCAGAGGAACAACAACAAAATGCAGTCGCTTATGAATGAAAAAGAAGGCGCACCACTGTCTCGCTCTACTCCACAAGCATGCGTCTGCCAGTGTGTATGTGTGTGAGGGAGAGAGTTTTGCAAGTGTGTGTGAGGAGCGAGGAGAGCGCGGAGTGCAGAAAATGTTGTCGGTGTCGTTGGCCCTTCTTGTCTGGTGTTTTCTTGCTTCTCTTCCTTATTGTTGTTGCGCCGCAATGTGGTACAGTGACTACCAAAAAATACTAGCAGCTCACACAGCTCGTAAAAACGGGGCTTAAAGGGGAAGTCAGGAGGAAAAGGAAGAGAAAGAGGAGAAAGAAGAGGAAGCAACGGAAGCAGTGACGCCGCCTAAATGGGTTGCAATACCAAAGTTACACATGCGGTAGTAAAGTTGTAAAACTGCGGTTGTACGTTACTAGTTCCAGCAGTTGTAGTAGTTTTCGGTTTCGACTAGTAACTAGCGGTTGTAATATAGTATTTTTTAGACTCGCTTTATAATAACTTACAAACTGAAAAGAACTTTTTGTTTTTATCTTTTATGGTGTTGTCTTGCTTACTAATAAAAATTATCAAGTAAAAAATTCTCTACACCCAAAAAAAAAAGCAAAATAATTGTTACATGAATTCTATACTCTTGAGTATGAAAAATTTCTTAATAAGATGCTTATCAATTTAATACTACGAAAGTATAAATTTTATACTCATCTGCACCAATATCTCGTAATAATCACTAAAGCGACAAACAGAAAAGCACTAAATTTAGCTAACGCGATATGTTATAGAATTTTCGATGTAGGTTCGTATTAAAATATTACTCAAAAATACACAATTGAAACTATAGAGTATAAAAACTAAACTTTGGAGTATACATTTGATAGTTTGAAGTATAAAATTTATACTAATTTCGTTATACTACGCGTAGAAAGGTTAAACTCTTGTTTTTTTTTTTTTTTTTTTTTTTTTTTTTGGTTTATAGGTTAATAATATGATTTTCGATTTTTTTGTTTTTTGTATATATATATATATATATAATGGAAAAAATAAAATATTTCTTAAATGATCATCAATTTCTTAAACTAACAAGGTAAAATTTAGGATTTAATTTTGGGACTTTCTTATATTTTAGTTAGTATAATTTTCAAAAATTAATTTTTGTCAGTCATTATTATATTAAATTCAGGTTTCAAATAGCTAAATAATGATATACGAGAATGTCTTATTCGATATGTTGAAGTAATACTGTAAATATACCTAATTATGTGAAGAAATGTCTATGTATTTGTAAATAGATCGTTGTATTGGTAGCACATTTAGTTGGTTGATGCCAATGGGCCACTAATGAGAAAGAAAGGGGTGATTTGGGGTAGAAACACGAAGAAAAACTACATCAAATGGCGCCGCCTAATTAAAAAACCATTAAAATTTAAAGCCACCGCCTATGCATGGGGGGCTAATAAATACATAAATTTTGCAGTCTACAAAAAAAACTAAAAAACAAAAAACGCTTAAATTAATTACCTCACGAAACAAACAAAGCAGCGGGCAGTAGCAGTCACAAAAAATGGGAATAAAATGCAGTCAAAGCACATTGGGTTGAGTTTCGGTTAAATCGAATTAGCAAAAAAAAAAAAAGTACAGCTATCTAATGTAATTGGAACTGATTGTATACATAATTTAGGAAATTAATAATTAATTTGTAAAATATTCAAGGGAATTAAGTTCACAGAAAGTTGTAGGATAAATTGAGAATCAAATATTTATTCGTTAAGCTCCGTACTCAGACACACGAAAAGTGTTTCTAAGCAGTACGATAGAGCGAGAGGGTGAGTATTGACCTCTCGTTTTGGCTCAATGCTTAGGAACACTTTTCGCGTGGCTGAGTACGGAGCTTAAAATAAAATGATCATAAAAATATTAAGGCTTTTGTTAAATCCCAACAATATGTTACATTTTCGAACAATATGCATTTTTTTATTATTTCTTTTACAATATTGTACTAACTAAGATGATACAGATTTTTTTATAATAATAATGGTTTTAAGTAAGCCAAACCAAATTTATCCTCAACAAAGGCGCAACAAAAATAAATAAAAAATTATAAATGCACGTACTTTTATGCCAAAATAAAAATGCTGTCAATCTTATATCCGTCTGAAGATCTACCAAAACTGGTTCTGAAACTAATTATAGACATTTTTAGAGCCAATTAGAAGCAGTCTCAATTAGAGACGCAAAGAGAGGACGACGGAGACGATAATCAAACACAAATGATTTGGATACGGCCGACTGTGGGGATATATTTCTGTGGATTTTGTGAAGACCGCAGCAAACCACAGGATTTGTGGACCGACAGGCGGCGGCAGTTGCCAATCCCTATATGTACGTATGTCCAGTGTCCAACATCCAATGGCCAATGTGCAGCGTCAGCTTGGTAGGCGGACAAAAAACGAGAAAAAAAGCTAACTTCGGTAAACCGAAGTTGGTATACCCTTGAAGTATGCAATTGGATCATTGAAAATCGAACCAAATTAGTAATGTTGAAAAAATATCGAATTTTGTACATTTTACATTTTTACATTTTCATATAAATTGACCGATCGCTTCTATGGCAGCTATATGATATAGTGGTCCGATCTTAATGAAATTAAAACCGTAATTCTAGACTAGAATAGACTAGACTAGAATAAACTGCCATATCTCAAAATTTATAAAAATACGTTGAAAAAGAGTGAAGTTAAATTTTTTTTTACATTAATTTCGCCATCATTTCTATGGCAGCTATAGGATATAGTAGTCCGATTTCGGTCGTTCCGACATATATACTGCGTGCTAAAGAAATAAGACTATGCTGAAAATTTCAGCTCGATAGCTCAAAAACTGAGAGACTAGTTCGCGTAGAAACAGACAGACGGACAGATAGACAGACGGACATGGCTAGATCGACTCGGCTGGTGATGCTGATCAAGAATATATACACTTTATGGGGTCGGAGATGCCTCCTTCACTGCGTTGCAAACATTATATACATCAAAATTATAATACCCTCTGCAAGTGTATAAAAAGCGGAACATCGTGGAATTGTGTCTAAAAATAAACTTGTGCAACAATGTTGAAAAAGCAAACATCAGCAGACAGCCAGTGACACAAAGTGGATGCACCAGGGGCAGACACGGAGGGAAGCTCCAGACACGAGTGGAGCTCTCTTGGCCAGACGGCGGCCTTTATTCTGGCCGTCCGTCCTAGCTCCTCCCCCTCTAGCTCCGCCAGCTTCTTCTGTTGGCCATTTCGCTCGGTCTGTTTGTCTGCCGAGTGCCGCCGCCGTCTCATTGTTTGTGGAACGATTGAGAGGGGGGAACAGGGGTTTGCAGCAGCGACAATGGTTAAAAGGAGCAGCGCCGCAGCTGCAGCCACCGCTATGGGTTGGTTTCTCATAACACCGAAGCTTTAAGTACCCTTGGATAGATTGATTTTAAACAGGGCTGAGGACTTAGTTGGAGAACTAGAGGTGGCTAGGTTCAGTCAGTTCTTAGGGTTTGGTCGGGTTTAATGGCTAATGTAATCCTAAGATACTATGCTTAAATTCCATTTTGTGGGCTAGAAATTCCTAATTATTAGTTTTTAGCTTAAATACTAATCTAAGCTCTTAAGATACGTTTTCTACTTTGTTTTTTCTTCTTTAATTGCTATTATTTTGAGTTGATATTATTTTGAGTTGATTTTTCTTAATTCTAAAGGATTGGTGCGCAAAGTCCTAACTTAAGGGTAGGGGTATTTAATTTTTTTCGCCACTTTTTTGTTATATTTTTTCATATGAATGCCCAACATCTGAAGAACATAAAGTCCAAATTTGACATCGATCGGAGCAAAAATAACGAAGTAATGGTTAGTTGAACGGAGGTCATTCTATGTTAGATGTATGGGCAGTCAAAACTTTAAAGCGCTCCCCTGAAAAGTGCCATTTTCAAAGTAGGTGTACACGATTACTAAAAAAAAAAAATTAAAATAGGAAAAACTCCACGGTGATACTTCCAGCCAATTATTTTTTAACTAATGCATATTTTGGTTTTCATATCGGACGATTCTGGGGACAGTAAGGATGTACACCGCAATTAAACTTTATTTGGAGGGGCCTCAGGAGATTCCCTATAACTCCTATACATTTTTAGAAAAAATGTCTAAATGTTACCTTATTATATGTCATTTAAATAAATAAACTAGCTCCAGCCGTTTCGCCACAACAAATTTTTGAAAAGTGGTCCGTTTTGCACCGAATTAATTAAAAGTCAACAAATTTCTAGGCCCAACCTCTGTCAGCATACTAACAGTAAGCACAGAATGCAAGCAAGGCACCAATGTGGTCAATATAGGCTTTTTTAGAGATAATTAATTCTTAGCTCTATTTCATTCCCCTTGTAAGGAACTCCTTGTTGTAGCAAATACCCTGCACTCTTTTGTGGAACCCTCTATGAAGGGTATATGTGGGTAACACGATGTATGGTATATGGAGTGGCGCGTTGGGCGCGTTAAGCACGCGAAAAGAGACTTGAGGGGCATGCATACATACATACATGTGTACATATGAATGTATGTATGAGGATGAGGATGAGAAGGAGGACACGGATGAGCGGATAAGGAAAAGGTAACCCAGAAGGAGGAAGAGAGGGGTAGGAGGAGGAGGAGGAGGTGTACCAGTGGCCAAGCAAGAAGCGCGCAAGAGCGCCGCGCTAAGAAGAAGAATGGTCAGTGAAGAGCGGTGCGCGACCACTAATCGCTAAATTTACGAGTACAGTTAAAATAAAATCATAAAAATGTCTTCTTCATCGCTTAACTTGTTGTTGTTGTTGTTTCACGGCTTGAGTGGCTGTTGTTGAGGCAGGCAAACAGCAACAGAGACAGAGAGAGAGAGAGAAGAGAGAGAGAGGTAGAGAGCTGGGTTTCGAGTTCAGTTTACAATTTACATGAGATCAGATGATGAAGTAGTTCAAGAAGATGTTGTGTTGTGGCCTGGAATTTCCACGAAAACACTTGGGAACAACAGACAGCAGCAACACAGGCCAAGAGAAAGAATCCCGGGTTTATAGTGTAAAATTTAATGAGCAAAACTCAACGAACGAACGGGGAACGAGGAAGATCATTGGCGAAAAAGGTTTTATTTCAGGTTTCTCGTTCGGTTCGTTCCCTTACTCACTTTTCCACTTCAATGGAAATGAGAAAAACAACAACAACAACAACAACCATAAATAAAGGTGACAACGTGTGAGGTTAAACCGCAGCTGCCGAGCAGCACAAGTATTTCATGAATAAATATTTAAATAGAAATCCCAATAATCCCCAAATGTCCTATTTGGCAGATATCAGGAATTTGTATTATACTATCTAATTTTATTCAGGAAATTATAGTTCCTTTAAGGCCTTGATCAGCATTGTTTAAAAACTAATACAATTTTGCAAAGAAACCAAGATGGATCGATATGTTTTCCAATTACTGTGCTCGTGTCGCAATCTTCGGATCCAAACAAAATAACGGCACAGCCGAAGGTCATTCACGGGCGAGAGCACGCGTCGAAGAAAGAGGCAACGATTAACGGGGCAACATTGTAGACGCCTCGGCGATTAAAAAAGAAAGCTAAACATAATATGATTGCAAAAAGAAACAACAAGAAGAACAGCAACATTAACAATGCGAATGTCGTAAGCGAAGCCGAGAGCCAATCAATAAAAAATAAAACGAGAAAGAAAGCTAACTTCGGTAAACCGAAGTTGGTATACCCTTGCAGTCTGCAATTGGATCATTGAAAATCAAACCATTTTAGTAATGTTGAAAAAACATCGAATTTTGTAAATTTTACATTTTGCATGAATTTGACATTTTCATATAAATCGACCGATCGCTTCTATGGCAGCTATATGATATAGTGGTCCGATCTTAATGAAATTAAAACCGTAATTCTAGAAGCATAAAAAACTGCTATATCTCAAAATTTATAGAAATACGTTGAAAAACAGAGAAGTTAAATTTTTTTTACATTATTTTCGCCATTATTATTAGGATATAGTAGTCCGATTTCGGTCGTTCCGGCATATATACTGCGTGCTAAAGAAATAAGACTATGCTGAAAATTTCAGCTCGATAGCTCAAAAACTGAGAGACTAGTTCGCGTAGAAACCGACAGACGGACAAACGGACAAACGGACAGACGGACAAGGCTAGATCGACTCGGCTGGTGATGCTGATCAAGAATATATACACTTTATGGGGTCGGAGATGCCTCCTTCACTGCGTTGCAAACATCTGGTCAAAATTATAATACCCTCTGCAAGGGTATAAAGATACAAAAATAAAAAATAAGTAAGAGGTAATTTGTCAAACCGAATTTTGGAAACTCCTGCCGTTAATTATAGAATATATTTGTTTTTCTCCCTGTGCAAAAAGAAAACATAGAAAATTGGCAAGGAAAAGCGTGAAAGAATCGGCTCTCGTGCGCAAACACTTAATCTTGGCTTTTGGCACTCTTCGTGCGCTAACTGTGTGAATACCCGAATACCTCAAGGGTTCCTGGGTGCCCTGTGTGGTCAGCTATGCTTTAGCTATTACAAGACCATTAAATAGCAACTTAGCCTCGAAGCGGATAAAGAGTATAGGAAGGCAACGAAAAGTGAGCGGGCGTTCGGCTAATCTCGTAATGTTTATGAATACAGAGGCAGTGAAAAAGCGCAGCCGACCGACCGCCCACCCAGCAGCGACGTTCAAGCGCCACACACACACCCACAACACAAGGCAGGCACTAACACATGTGCCCCATCACATCACCATAAAAAGCACGCACTTTATCAAAAACAAAATAGAAGACCTCTCTCTAATACTCTCCCTTGGGTTCGCTTTCTCTCTCACACTCTCTCTCTCAAGCCCGTAGCGTGTGGGAGTCGGAAAGGGATGGCATTCGTAGAAATGCAACCACGTGTGTTGTTTATTACACCAATACGCTTACACAAACTGCCAACGGAAAATAATAAACGAATGTCAATACGAAAACGGAATCTTTAAAAACAAGAAAAACAAATAACTGCGCAAAGCGAAATGCTGAAAAACCAAAAACAATAAGCAGAGCGAGCCAGACGCAGATAGGAGAGAGAAACACCAGCGAATATAAAAAATTGTCAAGGAGAACGGGCAATAATAACAAATAAGGGGCAGGCATTTGTTGCTTGTTAATATTTTTTTGTATAGTTTAAAAATTGAACAATTTAATTACAACTTTCCAGGAATTTTAACAACATATTTCTGAGGTTGCATTCATATAAATGTCAGCATATTAAGCTTTTAAAAATGATCGTGAATGTGATTTATAAAATATTTGTATGAACAAATGCCCGAAAATTGGGTTTCTTCTGGTTTCTTGCTGGTTAAAATGGGTAATTGTGAGATTTTAATATTATCTCCCGCACAAAAATAAAACTGGATCGTAAAAGGTATTACTGGGTATTAATAAATAAATAAAGGGGAATAGATTTAATCAACACCCAAAAAAAAAATCATCATAGAACCTATACGATTGTTACATGAATTCTATACTCTTGAGTATGACAAATTTCTTAATAAGATGCTTATCAATTTAATACTACGAAAGTATACATTTTATACTCATCTGCCCCAATATTTCATAATAATCACTAACGCGACAAACAGAAAAGCACTAAATTGCAGCTAACGCGATATGTTATCGAATTTTCGATGTAGGTTCGTATAAAAATAATACTCAAAAATACACAATTGAAACTATAGAGTATAAAAACTAAACTTTGGAGTATACATTTGATAGTTTGAAGTATAAAATTTATACTAAACTTGTTATACTGCTTGAGTATACTTTTAAGACAACGCGTAGAAAGGTTAAACTCTTGTTGTTGTTTTTTTTTTTTTTTTTTTTTTGTGTAGCAATCTAATCTAACTAAATAATAAAGTAACTTATAATATTTATAAAATATATATGTTGTTATTGATTCTAAGACCCTAACTTTATGATTCTAAGAAGTTTTTCTCAATTAAACTTAATCCCAGAATCTAAAACATTTAAGATTCCCCGACTAATAATGTCAGCTCATTTTTCTTTGGCATACTATTAGCCAGACAATTAATAAGTTAATAAGAAGTAAAATGAGTGGGTTAATATTGTAAAATGTACATAAATTGAGTAACAAGGGCTCTTGATAAGCTTATAATCCTTAGTCACCATCCGGAGAGATTACCCATAATCTGGAATCAAAGCATCAAAACAAACAACTTGCCATTGGCCAATTGTTGATTCATGTGGGTGTGTACATACATATATTTCGGTTGAGAGTGTGTCGCCAAATAAGATACCGAATAAACACCTCACTTCCACGAGAAGCGATCACAAGATCCCGTATACCATAATATAAACACCACGTCATCGCCTGCCTACGTCCGTCCGTCCGTCCGTCGTCCGTCACCCCCCTTAAGTATCCTCCAGCTTTAGTTTGCCATTTTCACCAGCGTTCTATTGTTGTTGTTGCTGTTGCTGTTGCCATTATACTTTACTTTTCCTAATAATATTTCTGTTATTGCTGTTCTTCAAAATCACATAGTGAAATCCATAGTTCTGCGCAAAGAAATGGCTGGGCACAGCTACGGTTGAAAATGTAGCACTAATGAATTTAGGAAATACATAGTTAGCAAATATTTAAGAATGTCACTGCCCTCATCATTATTATACCTTTGCAGAAGGTATTATAATTTTGACCAGATGTTTGCAACGCAGTGAAGGAGCCATCTCCGACCCCATAAAGTATATATATTCTTGATCAGCATCACCAGCCGAGTCGATCTAGCCATGTCCGTCTGTCCGTCTGTCCGTCTGTCGGTTTCTACGCGAACTAGTCTCTCAGTTGTTGAGCTATCGAGCTGAAATGTTCAGCATAGTCTTATTTCTTTAGCACGCAGTATATATGTCGGAACGACCGAAATCGGACTACTATATCCTATACCTGCCATAGGAATGATGGCGAAATTAATGTAAAAAAAACTTCAACTTCTCTGTTTTTCAACGTATTTCTATAAATTTTGAGATATAGCAGTTTTTTATTGTTCTAGAATTACGGTTTTAATTTCATTAAGGTCGGACCACTATATCATATAGCTGCCATAGAAGCGATCGGTTGATCACTGTGGACGGCAGTCCACGTAGTGACGATGAGCACCGAGACTGTGGTGCGCAAGGAGACTACTATATACAGCCGTAGAATTGAAAATCTGCTACGATAGTCCGATCAGAACCATTTATATCTTGATCGAAAGGTATTGTAAACCTCTTTGAAACTGCATACTAAGATTTTTCAAAAACTGATAACTTTAGGAGAAATGAGAGTGAAAGTGCGAAATTGACAATTTTGAAAATTGGAGCAATTGGGGCCGGTTGAGCAAAAACCCCCAAATTGTTAAGGTTGTTGTGATCTAGCTTTAAATACGCGTCGAATGACACCTCGATCGTCCTGATCCGATACTCCGTTCAAAAGATATTCAATAAACAAGATTTCAACGGCCTTTCCGAAATGAAAACGTTTGTCCTGTTGTTTGTCTGTTTGTTTGTTTGTTTGTTTGTCTGTTTGTTTGTCTGTTTGTCTGTGGTATTTTTTGTTTTAAAGTCCTGGAACCACTTTTGTTTTATTAATCAGCTCGAGCTAAATAATTTTTGTTCTACGACTTTTTGGATTTCCCGCTAGTTTGGCGGGAAAACAGCTAGAAAAGCCAGATTTCCCGCGCCCATAACTTCTAAACGACTAAAGCTACAGAATCGTGCTTTATGTCGTTTGAAAGGTATTTTGAAATGATAATAGCTTTGCCTTGACATAATTTATATAAATATAATATTTAAGAATTTATAATTAAAATTAATTTTTTTTTTTAAGTTTTTGAAGTTTTCTTAAAAATGGCTCTAACGATTTTGATATTCACTCAAGGCCAGATAGCCCTTGACATGGCTCAACTTTTGGTATATAACACATATCTGGGAAAATTCGCTTTCTCGAGATATTACTCATTAAAATTAGTAGCAAAGATCCCATATACCTAACCTTTTACATGCACTATACATACATTTATGTAAAAACTCATGTAGAGTCATTTAGAGACGTGCACAATGCAATAAAATTTAAAGCCATAAAAAAAAATTTAATATCATTTAAATTTAAAAGAAATCGTTTGAATTTTTTTTTTTTTTATTTAATCTAATTTTTGCTTTTTCCACTACTTTGGCGGGAAAACAGGAAATTTCTCGCGCCCATAACTTCTGAACGACTAAAGTTACAGAAACGTGCTATATGTCGTTGGAAAAGTATTTTGATATGATAATTACTTTGCCCTGACAAAAATTTTCTAAATATTATAATTAAGAATTTAGAATAAAAATTATTTTTTTTTAGATTAAAAATTTTTTTTAAATAGCTTTCACGATTTTTATAGTAACTTCCGGCCGTATATCCCTTGAGATATTTCGGGGTACAACACATATCTCCGAAAATTGGCTTTCTCATCAAAATTAGTAGCAATGCTCCCATATAGCTAACTTCTTATATGAATTTTGTTTGTTAATTTTTCCCATTTGAGTTTCAAACAAAAACTTATAAAAACAATGGAAGACCTATGTATGTACATACATAAGTCATTTAAAAAACTTCTGATATCAAATAAAAACACCTCTTAACGAGGTTAGATTAAAGTGACGATGGCACACTCAACACAAAAAATTTCTGATATCAAATTTTGTGACGATTAATAGTTATTTAAACAAAAATATTTAAAAAGTTTTTAATTAGTTTCAAAATCGGCACTTAGCTGAAAAATTTAAAAAGGCAAAATAGGCAGCGTGCCGATTTTGAAACTAATTAAAAACTTTTTAAATATTTTTGTTTAAATAACTATTAATCGTCACAAAATTTGATATCAGAAATTTTTTGTGTTGAGTGTGCCATCGTCACTTTAATCTAACCTCGTTAAGAGGTGTTTTTATTTGATTTATATGAAAATCTAAAATTTACAAAGTTCTATATTTTTTAAACATTACTAAAATGGTTTGATTTTCAATGATTAGCTTTCATATATAACAAAGATATATTTTTAGAACTTAGCAATTGCTTAAGTGAAGGGATTTTAGAACAATACATTTTACAATTTCAATGCCACAAATCTATGTTTTTGTTGTTCTACAAATATTTTTAACCTAAACCCTCCTTCTAAATCACCTACAACCTATTAATTTTTCCGCTACTGTCGGTGTATCTGGTGTGTTTATGCGTAGGCGACTGCAGACGTTGGTGGTGGGGTGGCCAAGTGGGTGGTGTGGGCGGTGTGGTGCGAGGTCTGGCGGAGGGGTGGCAACCTCGTCATACGACCAACTGAAGAACGTCGACGACTATGTCATGTGTTGCGGTGCGTAAGTGTGCGTGTCTTGCTAATATTGTTGTTATTGCCGCTGCCTGGTGCTAGTGCTGGGTATTATTTACGTGGACCTTAGACTCCCCGCTCCCGATAAGATTCGGGAGCAACAGCAACGTACGGGGATGGGTTGAACGGATGATGATGGGCTGATGGCAATGGTGCGCTGCTGTGGTTCAATGGGTGCGCTGCTGTGGATGCGGATGCGCCTGTGAATCATACGTAGCTGTAGCTGTAGCTGTAGCTGTTGTTGCCTCCGCCAACAGTTCTTGGAACACTGAATTCCGATTCATTCGATTTTCCACGAGGCGAATGCAAATAATAAAAAACACAATTAAAGGCGGCTCGACGAAAACAAGTTGACTCATACAGCAAATTCATTGCATTGCGAAATTGGAAACAAAGTAAATGGCAACAACAACAACGTATTGCGTAATTGCTACCAATTTTGGGCTTGTGATCCAAAATGTGGGGAGTCCCCAATACCCATAATATCAATACAAAGAAAAATAGGAAGATGAGATTACAAAGGCTCTAGAAGACGCTAGAATTCCCAAGTTATATCTTAAGGCTAAGGATACTGATGAAGGATGTAAGTGGTCTCCCTTCTGAAAAAGCTGCTTCATTTTAGATTTTTGTAGGTTTCTGTTGAGTCTTCATGTAATTTTTATACCCGGTACCCATAGGGTACAAGGGTATTATGGGTTAGTGCCAACCTCTGTCCGTCCGTGTGAAACAACAGATCTCGGAGACTGTAAGAGTTAGAGTTACCAAATTTGGTGACAACATTGAAATCATAAAATTTGGCCACGCCCACTTTCGCCCTCAAAAATCATAAAAAACGTTAAATAAGCTATACTCGTTATTTTCGGGTTAAAGTTAATAGATACAATAAATGATTAAAATAGAGCGGACGTTTCCTGAAAATTTCAGTAAAATCGGATGATAAACATGGGAGATATTAGCAATAAGGTTAGAATTTTAACACACCGCCCTAAGGCACTGCTGTTGCAAGCTGTAGCCGACAGGTGGCCCATTCGAGCCTTGGCCGTGCGATATAATGGTGCCAATGTATGTATGTACAATGTAATGTATGTACAATTTTAAATTGCCTTTTAGTGTGAAGTGCAAACGTTTAGGTACCGGGTATCTCACAGTCGAGCACAGTCGACTGTAGCTTTCTTACTTGTTGTTATTTAAACCAGACCTCGATGCTTCTAGAAGCTCTAACTAATTTTTTTATCAACGATATAAAAGAATAAATAAAAGGTTGAATATTTACTTTAGTGATTACTTTAGTATTATATTTACGTGTAAATAATTTAAAGTTATTCCAATTTTTACGTATTCGTTGCAGCAAATTATTACAATTAGCTTAAATAGAGGGCCAATGCTTAATGCATAAAAATATTTTTAAAACTTATGGTAATGCTTAATTTAATAACATTATGATTCATTTTCAGACATTCCCCTCTTTAATTACAGAAATTATTGCAAATAACTTTCGCTGTAAAATTCTTGAACAAAAATAGCGATAAAATCTCCGCAAAGAAAGGGCGCTAGGGAAACAAAAACAAAATAACAAAAACAACAATTATAATCAACGGAGCAATAAACTCGCTTATGCGTGTGCGTCCATGCATGTGTGGTGGGGAAGGCAGTGGCAGAAGGGGAGCGGGGAGCGGGGAGATGGAGTGGGGGGCGATTAGAAGACGCGCGTCTAAGTTCAAGGCCAAGCAGTTCACAGCATAAGCAGCAAGAGCAGCAGCAGCAACAAAAAAACAATAACAAGAAACGAACGAAGCCGGCAGTGCGAGAGAGAGAGAGGGAGAGAGGCAAACGCAGCTGAAAAAAAGTGCACACAAAATGGTTTGGCTATATGTGTGCCTGTGTGTGGGTTGTTGTTTTTTTTTGTGCCATCACAGCGAAAAAGGTCAATGACACCTGTCTGTTTGTCTCGCTCGGCTCACTCACTCACACCATCCAACCCACACTCACGCAAGCTCACACACACACACACACACACACACACACGTAGGAGCTTATCACCGGCCACTCTCTTTCAGCAGTCGTGGCCTCTCTTTCTAGCATGCGCGCATGTGGTCAAAGCATTTTGTCGAATTTTCGGTTTAATTTGTTGTATTTTTATACCCTTTTTGGAGAGGGGGGTTCGTCATCTCAGTTTACACTAAGTTCAACTGAATGTAATTTTACTCATTCGATTCATTACTTAACTTATCGTATGCCAATAAAACCTACTACCTATAAAAATGTAAAGCTTTCTGGTTTAAAAATACCTTTTCTTTTTGGATAATTTAATTAAATTATTCTAAAACTATATAGCAAGGGTATAGAAACATCGCTTTCTTTCTTTCCCTTTCTTTTTTGTTTTAATTTTGCTTTTTTTTTATCCCCTGCTTTGGCGTGTTTTTCGTTTCGTTTCGCCGCTGTTAATTAGTGTGGCCAAATTATGCGCCAAAAATTCCCAATGAGTAGAGGATGGTCATACGTCATCAACAATAGCCGGACAAACAATTTCCGGTTTTTGCCTCACACACCATCATAAAAAAAAAAACAAATATCAAAAATAACACACAGAAAAACAACAATAACACCAATAACAACGACAACACCAGCAGAAATCATAAAAATACATAAGAAAAACAACAAACTTGGCCCGGGTTCCGTCATTGCCTCATCCTCCTCTATAGATCTGCTGCTTTTCGTTCTGCTTTATTTTGGTTTTATTTCAACAATTTGTTTTTGCCGCGACTTATTTTTGTCACAAATACACACGGACACAAACAAACACACACACTGTGGCACTTATGGTTGCACACACACTAGCGCACACGCAGGCAAACTCGATTTAAAAATAAATAAATTACGCACAAATACAAATACGTACGTTGGCCAACATTCCGCGGGCCTCGTCAAAAATATAGCATGATTAATACAAAAAAATGCGCAATTTTCGGATAGGTTTTTTTTCTCTTCCTCTCATTTTTTGTTTTGTTTGTTTGTTGTTGTTGTTCTTATTGTACTAACCCCACCTCCCAATGTTTTTTTATGGCATTTTTGCTCTTATTATACAATAATAACGCGAATATAATAAGAGCACAGCAAGTGGGCATGCCCACGAGAAGCAGCACCAACAACAAGCGCAGCGGCATGCCAATTAGTGCTTATGCTTTTTAATTAGCAGACAGACCCATCCCACCTCTCCCAAAAACCGCCTAACCCACTGTATACTATTCCCCAATGAAAGTTATTAGTGTGTAAATGCTTTTCCTATTTCTTACTAAGCACGGTTCCTTGGGGTTAAGCCATCTTTTACAATATACAAAAATGTATGTCATTTATGGCAAAAACAGTTGAAGGAAGATCTTTGTAGAAAACATTTTAGACCTACTTCTGCTTTCACCAGGTACCGACTAGACCCGGTTGGGAATTTTAACGGCAACGATGCACTTGTATAGATGTACATATTTACATATTTTTATATGTAAGGACCTTTATTGTGACAATTATCAACCTTATACCTAACAAACCTTTACTACAGCTACAAATAATTGAATTACATAAAATAATCTGCAGATTATGAATCATTTAATTTGAATGTTGTAAAATGAATTTGGAAAATCAATTGAACTTCGTTTTCCCTTCCCTAAATAGTTTCCACAAATGTTTGACAGATTCTAAGGCCCTATCGAAATAACATACAATTATTCGACATATAAGGACAAATCAATTTATTTGGGAATTCAAAAACTCCACAATTTGGTCACACTAATTAAGAAGACAAACCAAAAGCAGAACGAAAAATGCACTGTCATGACATTTTGACAGCCAATGAAATTATGTGGCGAGCAACTTTGTAGTTAATTAAACACATTAAAATAAGCGTAAACAACATTTTTATCCAACAATAATAAATAAAAAAAAAAAACTGTTCAGCTAAACACCTTGACAAATCAACAGGTGACTAAGCACAAAAAATATTGATGAGAACAATTACTAAAACTATTGCATTGAATTACAGACGGCTGTTAAATTGGGGAGGCAATGAAAATAAAAATGAATAAAGATTTTATGGCGATTAAGATGTAAGAGCTTAGTCTTATCAACTTTAAATAATTTTTAACCAATATAAACATTTTTCCTTGTTAATATAATATTAAAATTACATCAATATTTATGCAACCTAATACAGAATGTATTTAATTGTTAATTTGAATTTAAAAATGGAATCCCATAATGGAAGTCATATTTCAAGACCTCAATAATAATACCGTAATTCGGGGTTTATTTAATTGGTAATTTATCTGAGCCGCAAAATGCGTGCAACAATGAAAACAACAACAACAAAGCAAAACAAAAAAAACCGGCAGCAATCGACATTCTTTTATTTCTCTTTTGCTCTCCCTCTCCTCACGCAGGCGCAAGCATTGCTCTCCGCCCGCGACAGAGAAGAAGAGAGCGAGAGCGCGAGAGTGTGAGAGGGAGTAAGAGCAACCGGGTGCGACCGAGAGGATGAGTGCGAGCGAGAGCCAGCGAATAATGCTGGCTGCGCTGCTCATTCACAAAACGTAAAGCGGTGCAAAGAAGAAGAAGAAGAAGAGGAGGAAACAACAACAGGCCCAAGATATGATAGATATGGAACAACAACAAACGGAACAAGAACAAGAGAGACAGGGCGCGTAAAAGGGGGTGGAGGGAAGGAGACGAGAGCAAAAACAACTTGGCATAAATTGCTGCTGCGTAGTAATTTCAGTCGAGTATTTTTCTAGTTACGTTTCCACTACTATTTGTCGATTTTTTTTTGTTTTTTTTTCTATTTCCTTCCTTTAATTCAGGCTAACTTACCTCTTTGCATCGTGATTGTTTTTGAACATTGTTGTTTTTGTTGTTGTTGCTGTTGTCGCCGTCACTTATTTTTTTTCTACACTTTATTTTGGTATCGATTTCAAAATAGAACGACGCACTTTCCCAGACGCAGGCGTAATTAAAATTTTCTTATGTTTTATTCGCGTGCTTTCTTTTTGCGCCGCAACTTCACAACATGGTCTCTATGTATGTGTATAGATATATATTTATGTGTGCCTGTGTACACAATTTTATTTATTTATTTGCCGTGGATCTCGCACACACTCACACACCAGCACACCTCACACACACACACACACGGATACACTCGGCACTAGCACGAAAAAACGCCCGCACTTGTATTCCGTGGAATTTCATCTATTCCACCGGATTTTCACAAACACATCTCCTGGTATTTTGATAGCTCTCTTCTCATTCATTCAAATGCACTAAATACCGCATCCGATGCTTTCACACTGCCAGTATCAGATAATCGGTAATCCACTGTCACCTTTATTTTGTTTTGTACAAAACGCTGATTTTCCGCAGCAACAAAGTGTTTCCGGCGACCGTAGCGTCCGCGACACGACCGTTCCGTTAGCTATTTTCCCGTCAGATCTGGCTGGTCGAATGGCGGGCAGAATTTAAAATCAGCGGCAAGCGGGAAATCTGGCTTTTTTTAATTTTCCGTTTTCCGGCGGCGGAGCTACGCGACGTGTTCTTGTCGAAATTTCGAATTCGAATGGCACGATTGCACTTGTATTTATAGGTTTATTCGTAGCACGAACGGGCTCTCTCAAAAGCCGAGAGAGGGAGAGCGATGTGTATGCGTGTGTATTTCTGCCCTCTCCTCTCTCGAAAGCCGCTGCCGGCGTCGTGCACAGTGGTGCCAGGATTTCCAAAGCGAAAGTGGAAAAAATGTTCTGAAAATTGCCAGAAAAAAAGCCAAACATTGCAAAAAAGAATTGCTATTTCAATAAAATGTTCGTTTTCAACAGATATATCCATGTAATTAAGAAAAATAATCTAATAATACTTATATATATAAAGGAAACATTTTATTGATTAATCAAAAATAAATAATATGGGAACTTGGTTTTATTTCTTATCCAAAATGAATTAAAAAGGAACTTGGTGTCATTTCTTAACAAAAATAAATACAAAAGAAACTTGGTTTCAATATAAAATAAGAATCAAAAATTAAAATAACAAGGTTTCATTTCTTAAATTATACTTATTCGATCTAGTTCATTAGCTTCATCAACATCTAAGTATTTCTCGTTTCCACCAATTTCCGTTAAATACTTATAAGGAAGGGCATTTTTCGTGTCTGCGTAGTCCATATCTTAGCACACCGCAAAAAATGTATAGAGTGACCAAACGATCTCAAATTAGAGATGGAGAAACATCGATGTTTTTTGAGTTACTTTAAGTGAAATGCTCTTTCCCTCGCTCTTTCTCTATGCGAAGGTCGAAAGGTCTGGAAGGTCGAGGTCGTCCTAACAGACTGTTAATTATAAATAGGCGCCAATTTCGGGCATGTTACCCGAATTTTACAACCATTGTGGTTGTTGTACCGGGTATGTATAAAAAAATTCAGTGTAAAATACACACCTTTTTATTTTACATGCTAGGTGGCGCTATTTTTGAATTTTTATAAAAACACCAAATGTTCCGATAAATATATTATATATTATATTATATTACATTATTTTACATTACCTTTTTAGAGTTTAAAAATAAACTTCTTTAAAAAAAAATAATAATAATTAATTTCCAATGGTTTAAATAAATTGTTAATGGCTTTTCGAATTACGATTGATCTCTGAGGAAAAATGTACACTAAAAATTAGACTAAAATAATCAGAACACATTTTATATACATATAAACTATTTTCTAGAAAAAAAAAATTTCAAATTTTTTTTTTTTTAATTTTAACAAAACCAGAGTCTAAGTAAATAAATAAGTTTAAAAATATATATATTTTAATACAAACTTATAGTTTTTGCCATTTTCGTTACTAGTTAAATCATCAGTTAATAAATCATTAGTTAATAAGCTAAGGAATTCCTTTGCTCTGAACAAGAACGTAATCAAACGTGAAATGATCAAAACGTAAGCCCTTGACGTAAGGAAAATTCGCTTCTGAAATATTAAAGAATAACTGCAAAATCCAAAATGTAAAATTTACAGCAAAAATAGTTTATCCCAGTTATTCCGCTTAACGAAATGAAAACATCAGAACTTTTTTGGTTTTAAAACTTTTTTCTTTTATTTTAAAGTTTTCTTTGTTTGTTTCTTCTAATATTTATTTTCTTTTTCTTCACGTGTTTTTGTTTTTGGAAAGAAAGAAAAGAGTACCTAACAAAATGTGTGTTTTCTCTTACAAAAATTAAACGTACAATTATATAGAGGTTTCCGTTTTTTGTGTGGTTTCTCTTTTTCATTTATTTGTTGGTTTTTTTTTTTTACATTGTATGATTTGTTTGTTTGTTGTTGTTGCATTTATCGTTTGTTTATTTAAATATATAACTTCTAGGCGAGAGTTTTAAATAATTATTTATGTACTTTGTAGTTGACTCTGTTAAGTGGTTGCTTGGTTGTTGTTTGTTGGTTTGTTGGTTTGTTTTTGTGGGATGATTTGGCTTCTATGAATATAAACTGCTATTGGGCCCATGTGTGTGTGTGTTTGTGTGTTTATAGTTGTACATTTTATAACAATAACAAATTATTATACATAGTTATATAGCTTTAATAATATTAATAATTAAAAATCAATCAATCCAAGCGAACGAAACAAATTGCAGAAGAGAGACAACGATGACGAAATTATGGTCTTGCATGCGTAACTAAAAACCGTAGAGGAAGGAGGAAGGAAGGATAATGGGTGGGTTTCCGGGGATATATTTGTGGATTTTGGTAAGTATTAGGAGGAGCCCAAGTTGTGTTGCTATTCTCTTCTTGTTCCTTTCTTGCTGAAGCAAACGTACGTCTTCCATTTTTTTTTTTTACAATTTGAAATTGATTTTCGTTTTTATTTGTTGTTTATAATTGTATATTATTGATTGGCTTTATAACTATTTTGTTTTCTAATTAAAAATTGTGTGTGTGTGTGTTTTTACTAATTTACAGACAGTTTTTAAGCCCACAAAAAGAAAGATTGGATTGATGAAATATGGTGGAAAGGGATGTAAACGCTTTTTGCGGGGTATATGTGTTACTTTTCCTGATTCTTCTCCCCTTTTGTTGTTTTATTTTGTATTTTTTATTGTAAGGCTAAAATGTAATTTGCTTATAAAATGTTGCTCTCCTTCGTACAACTTCTCCTGCTTCCTTCTTATATTTTCCTTGTGAGGCTGAGTTTTTGTTTTTCGTAAAGTAGATTTTGTGTTTCGCTTAAATTAGTTTTGGGTTATAAATTTAAATGTATGTATATTTTTACGCTTAAAACTTGTACACACAACTTAGTTTCATTAAGTTTTTTTTAGCTGATTTTTGCTTTTTTTGTTTGTGTTTTCTTTTTGGATTTTTAGTTTGTTTTTGCAATTTATATAATTTAATAATAAATTTGTAATTTGCGGGCTTTTATGTTTCCTTTTTTTGCCATTTCGTATATAATTTAAAATTATAAACACCCCCCTACCCCCCCAGAAGAATCCCAATTTCTCTTAGATACATTTGTTGTTGCGTGTGTGTGTGTGTGTGGGTGTATGTTGCTGCAGTGTGTGTGGACGTCTCTTTTTAGGGTCCATAGGCATCCGAACCAAAGTCAAACAGCCGATCGATGCCCTCGTGTGCGTTGAGCGCATACGGATAATCATTATCATCCGGCGGATTGATGGACACAAAGGCAATATCGTTGCTGAAATCTGTAAATGAAAAATAAGAAAAACCAGAGAGAAAGCAAATTTAGTATTTGATTGGACTTTGAATGGCATTTGATGGTTGATTCTTTGATTGGCCGAGGTTACAAATATATGCTGAGTAGAAATAGAGAGGAGAGCTGTATAGAGCGAGAGATGTTGTTTTGGTGGATGCATGTTTTGAAATTCACGCCAGAGCTGAATCTCATGGTGCTACAAAATTTCAATCTCAAATATGAACAATTGGCCCCCGGAAGCGGTCAGTGTTGTTGCAGTTGCAGACCCACGAGAATTCAGTTCCAAAATGAATTTGACACGAGAGGACGAGTACGAATTGCTGACGAGGCGTCGGGTTATGTCGATATTATTCAAATATATACATTTATATACATTTATGCTTATTTGCTGTTATTACTTTTGTGGTATTTTGTTTGTTATTAGTAAAAGGGTTAGCGGCAGTATATCGATGTGAGCAGAATGCGTGTGTGTGTGTGTGTATGGAGTTGGTTAATATATAAATCACTTGTTGGGTTAGCTAACATTATTTTAAAACACTTTAAAACATAATTAAAACGTGGTTGGTTAGGAGTTAGTGGGAATATTTCGGGTATACATATTTCGCTAAGCATTTTTATTTACATTTTATTTTGTAATAATCTTTTTAAATTTTAATAAGAGCTTGCAAAAATAGTCCACAAGGAAAAGTGAAAAAATAAAACACTTTTTAAGCTGAGAATTTAATTTTCAGGCTCATCATTATATAAATTTAAGATGTAAATAAATATATATTTTAAAGAATAGAATATTTTACTTATTTATTTATTTAGAATATTTAAATAAGTAAATATTTTAAAGAATAGAATATTTACATCTTTGTCTCCTTTAAATTAAAATCTTTGCTTAACGCATTATGTTGTTAGTATAAAAAAAAACACACATTAAACAAAAACTTCTTAAATCTACACAGAAAAAGACAGAAGAATTAAAAAAAAAAAAATTAAAACTTTAAACTTAAATCAAATTGTCAATTTTGAACTGATTCTCGTTGGCCGAAATGTTTGCAAAACAATAATAAAAATTCTTTTGAACAAACTAGACACTTTTTCGTTGTTGTTTTTCATAATTTTCCTTTGGTTTTATGTTGCTTTGAGGTTGGATTTCACGCTCAGCAAGAACTCAGACTGTGATGCGGCTTTGAAATACACGCAGGTCACAGAATAAGTTCTTGACAAGTGCGCCTCTCATATCTGGATACGAATCGGTTTTAGTTACACGAAGATGTTTGCTTTGATATTATTTACAAGGCGCCGACACAAAAACTTAGGCGGATGCAGAAATGATCATGGATGAATGGGCGGCGATTGCAAAGCACGATCGATCGATCAGGTGTGTAATATTTACAGATGCGATCAAAATAATAGTGTTTCAAAGTTTTTTAAAACTATAATTAGCTGATTTTACTTTAACAAAGTTTATATCTTCTGATTTCTTACCAAAAATAAATTATTTAACAGTGAAATAAGCTTATTTGGATCGGAAAATTATTAATTACTGAACAGATGAAATTATAACACCAAAAATGAGACTTTGATTATATTTTATCACGATTTTTACCATGATGTTTTATGAAAAAGAGAAAAAGAAATGATTTTTCCTGAATTTATCTTTTTAAAACCTCTTATTTTGATCGCTTGAAAAAGTTGACTTAAAAGGTGACTTCAAAAACCACTTACAGTCCGAGCCAATGTCGTTGAAGAGCGCATCGAGACCCTGGAGCGTGACATTGCTGCTGTTGCTGTTGGCATCGCAGTCGGGCGGCAGGCTGTGGCTGAAGGGCTGATGGGGATCATCGGTTTTGGCGCCAGCGCCAGCGATGTTGCCATAGCCGCCGCCGTTACTGCTGCTGCTGCTGTCCGCCACGGCAGCAAATTGCATTTGCAGCGAGCCTATCGCCGAGGACGGTGCTCCTCCTGCGCCCACTCCTCCTCTCGAGGCGGTTGATGCTGCCGCTGCTGCTGCCACAGAGTTTGTGGTTGCATCTTCCATTGCACAATTATACATGGGCACATCGCTGCGTCGCTGACTGTTGCCGCTGTAGCTGATTGTTGGGTTCTGGGAGTTGCTAAGGTTGCTGTTGCAGTTGTTATTGTTGTTGTTGTTGTTGTTGTTATGACTATTAAGCGTAGTGGTTGCTGTTGTTGTTGTTGTTGTTGCGCTGCCCGCTGCCATTGGTGGGGCGGCGGTCGCTGCCGCCCGACGTCGCTTGGTGGGCGTTGGCGGCGAGGATTCGGTTAAGCTGCTAAACAGCTCCTGGATGGTGTTCTGCTGTTGCTGTTGTTGCTGATGTCGCTGTTGCTGCTGCTGCTGTTGCTGCTGCTGCTGTTGCTGCTGTTGCTGCTGCTGCTGTTGCTGCTGTTGCTGCTGGAGGAACTGATTGTTGCTGCTGCGCACCACCACCGGATTTGTTAGCGTCGGCACCAACTGGCTCAGCTCCGCATCCACATCATCCTCCTCCGTCGGCTCCTGCTGCTGCTGCTGCTGCTGCTGGCTGAGATGATGATGAGGATGATGATGCTGGGCCGTCATCGGAATATCACAAATGTTATTATATTCAGGCTGGGATTGATGCTTGCCAGCATCCTCGATCGATTTGCTGAGGTTGCGGGCCGACCGGTATGGGGCTGTACCTAATTAATTAATTATTATTATTATTATTATTATAAGAAATATAATTAATTGATTCCGCAACTCACCTAATCCCTTCGTGCTCATGGCATCGATATTGTTAAAGAGCGGATCCTTTAGCCGCTGATTTGTCAGCGGATGCAGTCGTGTGGAGGTGGCCGTCCGTACGCCACTGCCTCCGGCTCCAGCTCCCGCACCGGCTCCGGCTCCGGCTGACGATCTGACATAGCCGTCACCAGAGGCCATGGGCGAATTCTCCGGCGATTGGTCATGGCAAAGGAAGACATTGATCTCCCCGCTATTCTCAGCCTTCACGTAGATCTCGCGCGGCAACTTTGTGTTGGGCAACTGCAAAGGCAAACCGATTATAATTATTAAACCGAATTCCACAAAAAGTAAAAAAAAAGGGGGAAAAACAAGCAACGGGAAACACAACTAACTTTTGGGGAGCTGTAGAAATTTTTAAGCGGTCGCCGAACCGCTTTGCAGCAAAAGAGAAACACAAATGAAGCGGCGAGCCTGAGAATGAGCAGATTTTTTTTCTTCTTTCTTTTTTTGCCGCTCGCTTATTTTTAGAAATGATATTTTTGCGTTTCTTTTCTTTTCTTTTCTTTTATTTTACTTTACTGCTGGCCTCTCTTTGCGTTGCCGTTGTTGTTATTTTGGCTAAACGGCGTTGCCAGAGGGTTTTTCAGTAACTGTAACCTGGCAAATTATGACTTCTGGCCAAATCTCTCCAGTTGAAATTCTTCCCTCTCTCTATTTTGGAGAGAGGCGTAGAGAGAGAGGGTTCATTAAACAGTTCAAGGCAAGCGGAAACATTAAGCGCTCGCTTCTGTATATATTTTTATAAATAGTGAACAGCAACAGCAGCGGCGGATGGCTATTGGAGAAAAACTTTTGTGGACGACGACGACGAGGCCAGAGATTTACTTGATATCAAAAAGGAAGGAAGATGGCCACCAGCCAGGAGGGGCGCACGGGAGGCGATGGGGAGGGATTCCAATTTCGCCTATCGTCGTCTCTGACGCGTCTATAAATAAGCGCCACGTTTAATGGCATGCAGACGCTAAGAAGAAGCAGTGCCGTTGAATAGAAAAAAGCAAAAGGAAAGTCAGGAAAAGCTCTGACGTCGACATGTTTGCATAGATATAGCCGCAAAAGATATGAGCTGTTCGAACAGAAATAAAAGTAGCGGATGATATCGTAATCAATCAACGAGTATTGCTTTGAAGTAGGTTAAGTTATACGAGTTCTGAATGGCTTTTAAGGGAGATAAATCTAATTTCTTAGGAAAAAAGTTGAAACAAGTAAGAAAGCTACAGTCGACTGTGCTCGACTGTGAGATACCCGGTACCTAAACGTTTGCGCTTCACACTAAAAGTCAATTTAAAAATGTACATACACTACATTGTACATACATACATTGGCGCCATTATATCGCACGGCCAAGGCTCGAATGCGCCACCTGTCGGCTACAGCTTGCAACAGCAGTGCCTTAGGGCGGTGTGTTAAAATTCTAACCTTATTGCTAATATCTCCCATGTTTATCATCCGATTTTACTGAAATTTTCAGGAAACGTCCATTTTATTTTATTTATTTATTGTGTGTATTAAGTTTAACCCGAAAATAACGAGTATAGCTTAATAACGTTTTTTATGATTTATGAGGGCGCAAGTGGGCGTGGCCAAATTTTAAAACAAACTTGATCTGCGTGCAACAGATTCCAATGTTGTCACCAAATTTGGTAACTCTAGCTCTTATAGTCTCTGAGATCTGTTGTTTCACACGGACAGACAGACGGACAGACGGACATGGCTAAATCGACTCGGCTGGTGACGCTGATCAAGAATATATATACTTTATGGGGTCGGAGATTTCTCCTTCTGCCTGTTACATACATTCTCGGTTGGCACTAACTTATAATACCCTTGTACCCTATGGGTACCGGGTATAAAAATAACTATAACTTACCACAAGCTTGGCCTCTGGCGGCGCCTTGATCACTATGACAATCTGATCTTTGAACAGATCCACGTTGAGCAGGTCATTCTGCGTGACATAGGCCATTCCGCCGGCGTTCTCCACCTCCTGCGATATCTCAGCGAGATTTCCCCGCATGTGATCAATGGCCATATTCAGCTCGTTCTCCTGCTGCTCCAGCCGCTCCGACTCTGCCTCGATGCGACGCGATCGCTCTTGGCTGACCATCGACTGACCTCCCCGCCACTGGATATTGTTCTTTGACTTCTTCTCCAGTATATTGATGCCCTCGAGGACATTGGTGATGTCGTAGATGCGCCGCTTTTGCACGTGCAGACGATTGGAGGCCTCGTTCAGATCCACCACACCGTCGGGCGATTCCTGGAGCAGGTCTACAAACTTTTTGGTCAAAATCCCCAGCGAGGTGTCGGCCCGATTGCGATCGCCGCTCGAGGAACTGGCCACCGAAGCGGCCAACTGCTGCTGGGGCGTCGACAGGGCGAAGGAGTGATGATGCGATGCCGGTGCTTGCTTGGCACCGCGCTCCACCACATCCTCGTCGAGGTCGGCAGCATCCACCAAGTCATGGTGACTGCTGCTGTGCCGCAACTGTTGCTGCGGCGTGCTGCTGGCCACATGCTTCTGGTACACCACCGTTTGGTGGTGCGCGCTCTGCTTGGCCTGCTTCTTGGGGTGGATCTCGTCGGTGACGGCGTGCGGTCGGCGCTTGACCTGCTAAATCGGAAAATAATATGAAAGAACGGATGTAAGTAAGGGGAAAATAGAGCTTTTTTTTTTTTGGAATTTCTGGCTAAGGCAAGCTCACCTTGTAATAATTTGTGATATCATTGGACTTGCCAGTCGCCTTCCACTGCTGCTGCTGCTGATGTTGCGTCTGTCCCGCCGCCGCCGCTGCCCCTGTTGCCACTGCCCCCGTGTAGACATGATCCCGCAGATGTGCTGCCACACCGCTGTTGCTATTGCTGTTACTGTTGCTGGTGCTGTTGCTGTTAGTGTGGCTGTGGCTGTTATTACTGTTACTGTTGCTGTCGCTGCTGATCAGACCGTGATCGTAGTCCAGATCGAGGGCCTCGTTCTTGATCACAATGTTGTTGTTGTTAATGTTGGTCTGGCCGCCGAGCAGATCGTAATTGAGTTTGCGTGCAACCAGCGGATGGTGGCCAGTGGCCCCGCTTCCGGTTCCGCTGCCGCCATAATGTTGCTGATGGTGTCGCTGGTGTGTGTTGCTGCTGTTGTTGCTGCCGGGGTTACTGCTGCTATTGTTGTTGTTGTTGGGTGCAACAGTCACAAAGAATTTGGACATTTCGCTGCAGTTCTCTCTCTCTCTCACTTTCTCTCTCCCTCCCTCTCTCTCTATCACTCTTACTCTCTCTCTGTGTATGTGTGGGTTATGCTGCTGTAGTTGCTGCTGTTAAGTTCGCCTCATTTTATTGCAGCATACTTTTGAGCGTTGCCTTCGAAAGGTTGCCACCCAGTTGGAAATTTCAGCTCACTTATTATTGTACTGCCTGTGTATCGCTCTCTCCCGATCTTCCGCTCTCTCTCTCTCTATCGTTTACTTTGCGCTTATCAACTAAATTAGCACCTAAGGATTCTTCACATCTGCAAAAAAATAAGAACAAACAAAATAGAGGTTAAATATGTGTGTGCGCTTTTTATTGGCGATTATTTATAGCTAGTTTGACCCGATTTGTCCAATATTTTATGCATTTGGCACATTAAACTTTTGATCTGTTTTCTGTTGTTATATTTTTTGTTTCCAGTTTAAAATGCGCACCGAGCAGCGATCGAGCCGCGAACGAATGTATGTACATATATATGTGGAAATGCAAATAAATGCGAAATGAAAGGCAATGGCGAAAGGAAACAATTTCACGACAACCAAAAAAGAAAATGAAAGAGTACTTAAAAAGTTTCGGGCCGCGAGTCAAGAAACTGGTAAATAAGTGAGTATTTACCCGGGTTTTTATGCCCCAACTAGATCACCGTAAATGCAACAACTGTAATAACAGGACAGACAATTGTATAATTTAATTTTTAAAGCCTTCAACTGCCGTTTTGACTGATAAACTTCAGGTTCAGCAAAAAGATTTGGTTATTTACTAATCGCTTCAAATTTTAAATCAATTACAAAAAAAACTTCACAAAAGTATGCTATGAAATTCAATGTTATTTTATATGGAAGCCAAAAATGTCGTAGCATACTTTTGGACGCCATTTAAATTGATTTGAAATCACCAACTTTCTGTGATGTTCTTAAATATTGGCCTAATTAATCATTTTTAAAAGTAACACATTTTACATTTAAGCTTTTATATCATGATATATTGAATATGATCCGTAAAATATAAGAAGATAGATAGATTACTAAATGATATACTCATTTTCAAGGTTAACTGTTTATATTTTAATGAACCGAACCCAATGTTAAACAAATATTATACGTTTAAGGTAATACATTTTTAGTTTGTGGCCTATAACCTCATATTACTCCGCTTTATAGCGCTTCAAATATACACATTAAAAGTACCAAATCCCAAGGTTATAACAACCACAAAAATCCAAATGATAAGTTCAGAATTATTCAAATACTGGAACAAAAATGCTATAGCTCCTCAGGCATTCAACAACCGAACCGGATAGGTATTTTGGGTAACGACGCGGGGGAAGAGAGGAGGGAAAAAGCCGCTCTGAAGCATGCCGAAACTATTTCTGAGCCCAAGAAGAGACGACGCGCTTAAAAGTTCGCCAACGAAATGTCAATAAACTCGGCATAAAATATTAAACAATCAATATGTCCGTCTTAGCGTGAAAGAGGAAGAATCAGAAGGCAAAAGCGACAAACGAAAAAGAGAAGGCAAACGCAAACAGCAAACAGCGGCTAAAGGTAGAAACAGGAAAAACCATCAGGTAAAAAGAAGAAAATAACGTTACTACTACTGAACGACGGCCGGCTACAACCGCTTTTGGCAAAATGCGAGCAGCGGCGGCCACAGCTTAGAAAACATACACTGAGTGAGAAAATAAAAGAGATTGATATAAAAATATATTCATAAAATGCTGGAAGAGGAGAACCTTATCGTACATTCATATCTAATCTAAGTCTTGACCTAATTTTTATAAATTAACATCTTAGAGACGTCATACAAAATTAAATATTGTTTTTATCACAAAGATTTTTAAAGTAAATATTTCATATTTAACCAAGTTTGTCATTTTCTGCCTGTGTATACCTGTCACCTCTGGTTCCACAAGCCCGGCTTTAAGTTCATTAGAGGAATGTTGGCCCCATTCGCGGGTAAAGTGAGCATGAATGGAAAGAAGACGCGACGACAACAACAAATTAAAATGCTCAAATGAGCGTAAAAATAAGAATAACGAATAATAACAGCAACCACAGGGACGGGCAGGTACAAATGGCAATTAGCGCTCGGCCCTGCATGCAATGTTAATTTGCATAACAGAAACTGTTAACCAAACAGCAGGCTGTTATGAGTTATGCAAAGAAACAAAAAACAAAAAAAACGTAGGAATAGCAACCGCAAAAATATGCGGTTTCCTCTTCAACTCCACTAGCTGACTAGCTGATAATTGTTCTAAATAAACCGAAAGAGAGATTGTGCAAAAGTAAAATGAACCAGCGCAGAGCCACACTTAAATGGCGTATGGAATTTGCTTAAATCTGCAAGAAATTGGAATGGCAAACTCGCCAGGTAGACATAATTAAATCGAAAATTGTCGTTGCACACTGGCCTTCACATGTCGAAACTCCCTTTCCAAAGTTCACCTGCCTCAAGGTCAACTAACTACACCAAAAAAAAAAAATCGTCATAGAAACTATACTATTGTTACATGAATTCTAAACTCTTGAGTATTAAAAATTTCTTAATAAGATGCCTATTAATTTGATACTACGAAAGTATACATTTTATACTCATCTGCACCAAGACTTCAGAATAATCACTAGCGCGACAAACAGAAAAGCACTAAATTCCAGCTAACGCGATATGTTATCGAATTTTCGATGTAGGTTCGTATAAAAATAATACTCAAAAATACACAATTGAAACTTTGGAGTATAAAAATTATACTTTGTAGTATATTTTTGATATTTTGAAGTATACAATTTATACTAAGCCCGTTATACCACTTGAGTATACTTTTAAGACAACGCGTAGAAAGGTTAAACTCTTGTTTTTTTTTGGGATATGGAATTTGCTATCATTCGCTGGAAATGGAACTACATATAATATATGACAAAAAAATCTTTGATTTGATAATGTTTTACGACTTTCCACAAGTTTGAAAAAATATATAAAATAAAGATTACTCAATTTATAAATAAAACTATATTCTTTATTAATTTATTAAGCTTAGAAGGGCAAGCAGACTCTAGGCCTGGGATGTATAATTCTTTCATTGGCGGCCAGACTTGGCTAGACACTACCCCTTAGTTTATATTAAATAATAATACTAATAATATTATTTTATTAATATGAAGTTTTAAGCAGCCACTGTGCCCGCCGCCAGACGCCTCTATCACACTTGGCGGCGTTGGCGGCAACTCGATGCCCCCCGCCCAGCGCTTTTTTTTCTACATTAGCCAAAAAGCTTTGCAGTGATTTTTCAAGCGTGTGTTAATCTGTTTGTGTGTTTGAGCTGAAAGAAAAAACGGTATCTGCTTACAGACGAACGAGCTCAGGTAATTCAAGTCCTATACATGGAAGTCGTACATTCTCTCCCTGCTACCCCTTTTTTCGCTCTCGGACCCGCCGCTAAAAGAAATGCTTAAAATGATGTGGGCCAGACAAAAGGCGAATGAAAGGGTAAAGGAGGAAAAAACAAAATTAAAACCAGGTAGGTCTGCTCGCCGATTAAAATTTCCAATTTAAATTTCTTTTGATCGGCACGCAAAATGCGAACAAGTAGCTGGAAATATTATCGGAGATTTTGCATCTAAAATTACAGTGAAACGTATAAAATTACCAGAAGAACACAGTTTAGCAGGAAAAATAATACACGCATGCAGTCCCAGAGAAACAAGAATTTAAGTACACCCACAAAAAAATCATTATAGAACCTATACGATTGTTACATGAATTCTATACTCTTGAGTATGAAAAATTTCTTGATAAGATGCTTATCAATTTAATATTACGAAAGTATACATTTTATACTCATCTGCATCAATATTTCATAATAATCACTAACGCGACAAACAGAAAAGCACTAAATTCCAGCTAAAGCGATATGTTATCGAATTTTCGATGTAGGTTCGTATAAAAATAATACTCAAAAATACACAATTGAAACTATAGAGTATAAAAACTAAACTTTGGAGTATACATTTGATATTTTGAAGTATAAAATCTATACTTAACTCGTTATACTGTTTGAGTATACTTTTAAGACAACGCGTAGAAAGGTTAAACTCTTGTTTTTTTTTTTTGGGTGTACCAAAATTTCAAAGAAGAAACCAGAATTCAAGTAGCAAAAGTTTTTTGATAGAGAATTTGTGCTTCTTTTTAGCAAATACTATTAATAAATTAATATTAAATTAAGGTCTTTAAAATGAAGAAGAACTCGAAGGCATAAACAGGGTTCTTTTGATAAAGTTTCCCCCCATTTCGTTTCATAAATATTACAAATACTTCGTTTGGTATCTGGAGGGCAATGGTATCTGTATCTTTACCGTAATAATAACTTCTAAGTGCACTTGTCAGTTATCATCTCTGCACACACACACACACACACACACACACACACACACACAAAGTTAAACAACAAAAAGCGAAGCAGCGCGCACAAGGCAAGGCAAACATCGGCAACAACATTATGCAAACAGGGAAATGAACATGAAAAATACCCAAAGTGACGAATGGAAAATCGTTGAAAATGTGGCCTACACGGCAAATAAATAAATAACAACTTGTTGTTTTTTGTTGTTTGTTATTTTCATTTTTTCCCTCTCTCACTCTCTATCTGCCGCTCTTTGCAATCAACATTGACGCAACAGAGCGCAGCAACAATAACTAGAATAGCTTTTCTTTGCTATTCCTTGCCTTGGTTTCAGAGAGTGACTGATAAAGGAAAAGGCTAGAAATATAGCGTACACATTATGTGGAGGCCAAGTAAATAAATGAGGAGGGTGCTGGGTGCTTGGGAGGTGGTGTGCGAGTGGGAGAGAAGTCAGCCAAGCGACTCAAGGCACGCAATGCGGCTGGGCTACTTTTGATAGCGGCACCTCTCTCTCTTGGCCATGTTAATTTCAAATTAGTAAAGGTAAATAAATAAATAAAACAAGAGGAGCCAACGGAGTAGCACTTGGTCTTTAAATGAATATATTTCAGGTTGAATAATATAAATAAATATTAAAAACTTATAAAACTACCGAAGACAATTTGGAAAAATATGAATAAATTAGAAAAATCAATAGTTTCATGGTTTAATGTAAAAATTAGTACTTTTCAGACCGTGTGAAATCTAAGACAAGTTTAAATGGTACACCCAAAAAAAAAAAACAAGAGTTTAACCTTTCTACGCGTTGTCTTAAAAGTATACTCAAGCAGTATAACGAGTTTAGTATAGTTTTATACTTCAAAATATCAAATGTATACTCCAAAGTTTAGTTTTTATACTCTCTAGTTTCAATTGTGTATTTTTGAGTATTATTTTTATACGAAATTTCGATAACATATCGCGTTAGCTGGAATTTAGTGCTTTTCTGTTTGTCGCGTTAGTGATTATTATGAAATATTGGTGTAGATGAGTATAAAATGTATACTTTTGTAGTATTAAATTGATAAGCATCTTATTAAGAAATTTTTCATACTCAAGAGTATAGAATTCATGTAACAATCGTATAGGTTCTATGATGATTTTTTTTGGGTGTATGCATTTCCAAAAACAACATTAAAACCTTAAGATATTACTCAATAATGTATTTAAATCCTATAAAAAAAGCTGATCTCGGTCGGTGCATTATTTATATATATATTTATATTATATTCGTCAAAGTAAGAAGTCTATAATGCCAACGTCATTGCCAGCTGAAAGTAATCTTTTTTTGTTAGCCTGGCCACTCTATTTGACCACTGAATTCAAATTTTACCGTTAAAAACTCTCAGTTTAAAAGGGTTGAGCGCACATTTAAATAAATAATAATAACAGTAGCAACATTTTTCCGGAAGCATGAATGAATTCCCTATTGTTCTGCTTAAACCCCCAATCGAATGCACTTAATTGCTTGCATTAAGGTTGCAGCATAACTGCATGCCAATTTACCGCTATTTATTAATTATGATGCCCATTTGCATTTACATGCTTATTAATTATGCACTTATTATTTGTGCAGCCCCCCACTCTCACACACGCACACACTCACACACTCACATAAGGAGCAACACCCACACAAGGCTAAAATGCTAAAAAGTTTCGCTTTCTTTTTGCACATTATTTTGCATGCGCAGTAGAAAAGCAGGGACAAGTGAAATAAATACCAATAAATAAATTACGTTGTGTGTGTGTGTGTTTGTATGTGTTGTACTACAAGGTGTTAAGCAACAACAATTGCAATTGAGAAAAAAGAATACGAATTTTGTGTATTAAGCAGCCGTTGAGAAACAGAGAGAGGGAGAGCCAGAGCAAGAGAGATAGTGGAGGTGTGTGTGGGATGCTGCAGAGCGACCAAAAACGACAGACAGAGAGAGCTCAAAAAAGAGAGCCAGAGAGCAAAAGCCGGCCTGAAAATCGGAATAACAGCTGTTACACACCGACACAATCCACATGGAAGTTCTCACTTCTCTCTTTTGTTTTTGTTGCCGGCAGGGGGAAGAAAAAAACCCACATGGTAAATTTTTTTTCTAGCCGGGTTTCCGTTTTATTTTCAGCATTATCTATTATCTTTAAATTAAGCCAATTACATTTAGACCAAAGCTTAACCCAGAAATGCCAATCGAAAGGCGATATCGAATTTGCAAAAGCCAGAAAAAGAAAGGGATTTACAACAAATAAGGGGAAAAGAAAACAATACGTAGAAAAAATGGCCACTTAACATTGCCATGTTAAAAGTCGATTTCGAATCGATCAACTATCGAATTTTATCGGCCCTTATCGAAAACTGTCTAAAACTGTATCCCAATAGTTGGGCTTACTATAGGAAACTTCGAATTCGTCTTAAATAAATAGTTTGTAACACTTTAGTTGTTTAGTTATTAAAAGAATCATATTTTCAAATATTCAGCCTTGCTAATTCAATTATCGATCATTGTATTTGTACTAGTTTTTAGAAACTGTAACCAGAGCTAAAGGGCTAAATAATAAAATAAAAATAACAGGAACTAGTTAGAGGCCTCGCCTCTGTTTTCAGCTGTTTCGTTTTCTATTTGAGAAAGCCCAAAAATAATTGCCAACTGGCCGACTGGAGAAACCAAGTGAGAGGTGGAGAAAAGTGGACGGGAGAGAAAGAGAAGGGGAGCTTTATCCAGGGAGAAACGGCGCGGCGCGCACAAAATGCGTCGCAAAATATATTTCGCAAGACAAAAAAGAAAACCCGGCGCGGAGCAGCGAGAAAACGGGAAATCTTTTCGCGTGTGGGTGTGGATGGAAATTCAATGCCGGCTGTTCGGAGCATTTTCGGGGAAGTCCCCACCATGCATTTATCGGCCATTTACTCTCCTCCTCACTGTTTACATAATGTGCAAGGAAGGGAACGGAACTTCATTTGCTTGGACACTCGAACGATGACGCATTAGATTCAATCGAATATTGTGTACTGAAAAAGTCTGATAACACAGGGGCCCCATATATGTACGATGTATACCCCATACATAAGTACATTATAGTGAGTGTGTGTACACACACGCGATTAAGTTGTGGGCACAGATTAAATGCGGAAAACTGTTGATAGAAGTCCAGTGAAATTAACCAAAAATTATGTGAGGAAAAAGTATTAAACATTAAATTATACGAATTAAAGTGCTACTTAATGTGGGAGGATTGATAAACATTAAATAACACTAATTGTAGTGGTATTAGTAATACCATAGTTTTGGTATTTTTCATTAGGATTCATTGATGAAAGGTCATACAAATTCGTATTTTATTTCAGTTTTCTAGCTGTAAAATACTATACGATCTTCAATGGCTTGGAAAATTCACATTTCTTTATAAAAACTACCGGCAAGCAGGTGTAAAACACACCTGGCATACCTTAACGATTGCGTTTGTAAGTTCTTTATTTTCCAACTGTTAATAACTAGCTTACAAAATTCCAAATAAAGGTCATGTGTAGATCGAGAAAATGTATTTCCCTCGTAACACTAGTATAACGCTGTTACCTGAGCGCTGTTAGCATAACATTAAAATATTACGGGCGCCATAAAGTAATCGCAGAACTTAAGAACTTAAAAATGATGGAAATCGAAATTATTATCTCTTCTCCCCCACCTTTTGAGAGACTCATAAATGGGAGCATTGAGGGATTGAGTCAATGAATGAGTGGTATGTGTACCATATCAGTTTTGGAGGTTATTACCGGGATTTAAGAGAGCCCCAGAAAACTGAATGATTAATTGATGGCAGGCAAGGGAAAACTCTCTTTTAGGTGAGTGATCGTTTAATCTTTAGTTCTAATAAATATCTGAAACTTAAAACAATTTGTAATTTTATTGCATTGATCACATTAAAAGACACTAATTTTGTTTTGCAGTAATAGTTAGCAGAATAAATAGGTTAAATGGTATATTGGAACGCACCTAACAGTTGGAATTTCTGACTTTTGTCGTTTCTTTTTGTCGCCTTTTTACTGCTTATATATCACACGCTCTGCTTGTTCCTCCTTCTTCTTCCGCTCCTCCTCCTCCACGGCCGCCGCCTGCTTCCTCTTGCTCTTTGAATATCACACACGTTTCATTTTTGCAAATTTTTTCTTTTCTTTTACTTTTCGATTCCACGTATTATATACTGCTCTTCTTCTGCTCTTTTATTCAGTCTCCGCCTACGTGTGTGAGTGTGGGAACTTTTAACTTTACTACGCGGGTTTTTATTTCGTTTTTACATTCTATATTCTACTATGCGTGACGTCAGCAGTTCGTTCGAGCATTTGTTGTTGTAGATATCACATAATTGTTACACGCGCGCACTTAGTTGCTGTTGCTGGGTTGGCGTTGCTTTATTTTGGAGTTTTGCAGTTGCAGTCTTTTGGGTTTTCAGTTTTCTAGTTGCTTAGTTGCTTAGTTGCTTAGTTTTCCATTTTCCCCCCACACATGATTCTCACATTTTTGCGGACTGGCGACGAATGAGAAAAAGAGAACTTGATGGGCCACAACGAAAACGCGAACTGAGACCGAAAACCGTACAACCAAGGCGAGAAAGTGTGTGCCGTGTGTGTGTCTTTTTTTTCTGGAGTTGAAATCCACACGGAGAAGCGCGAGAGAATCTCACAGAGAGCCGGCAGAGGAGAGAGAGAGAGAGAGAGCGAGATACGGGAGAGAGAAAACGTAAGGGATCGAAAAACGTAAGGCGCCTACGTAACAATTTGTTATTATTTACCTACAGCCGTTACAGGTAATTGAAACAAAACGCAGTTTCTCAGTCTTTAGTTTATCTAGCTTATTTGAATTCTCCCCCGAACAGCGGCAGCAACAACAACCGGCGGTACGGAGCGTGGACGTAAAACTGATTCGAATTCGGATGTTCTACATGGCTAACATAAAAGTGGGGTCGAATATGGAAGTTCTACTTGGTTAACAGCTATAGTTCTACATGTTAAGCGACAACAGTGGGTCGCTCTCACCGAAAAACTGATTCGCCGCAATCGCCAGAGAGCCGCGAGTCCCACATCTCTCGATGCGGCGAATTTACTGCGAGCTCGTTGGGAGAATGAGCGATTGTGGAACGCAACTGTGTCTCTCGATTGCCGGCTAAAAGCCGCTCACATGGACGACGCGTCGCGGCGACGTCGCTGTTACCGCACCCACAACGACAGCGACGCCGGCTGAGGCAGTGGCGGTGGCTGAGGCGGGAGCGCACCCCCCTTCGTCTTGGGCCACCACCCTACACCCTCCCTCCTCCTGCATCTGCATCTGCATCTTTATCAGTTGTGTGCCAAGTGTTGCATTGCATTGCAGTGACGACATTGTTGCCACGCCGCCACGTTGCCAATTTTCAGCCATTAAGGGTTAGGGGCTCTAAAAACTGTCATTAAATTACCTAAAGTACTTTCGATTTATTTGCCAGGTTTTTAGTTATTTTTTTCTTAGTATATCGGCACAGATATGGTATAAATACAGACGAAAAATATTTGAAACTTTCGAAGCTAATAAAAATTATAAGGAATTTGATTTTGCAAATAGAATGTGTACACGTAGTAAGCAATTTTTAATGTTCTGATGAATACGGTTAAGTTTTGGTTTTAATATTGTTTTTAACCTCTTTAAACATAACTTAAATAACTTGGCAATTCTTGGATCTGCGAACAAAATATGTTTATTTACGTGTTTATTGTTCAAAACTTGATTCCCGCTTTTCTAGACAATGAAACATTGTTTATTTTGCATTTGACCCGATTGGAATAAGAGCAGCAACCTGTATAAATATTTGGGCATGTTTTTGTATACCCTGTGTTGGGGTATTTAAGTTTTTCCTAGAAGTTTGCAAGCGGAGGGAAAGAGAAGGATATGAATATCGTCAGACGAATCGATCTAGCCATGCTTGCATTTCAAATGTTACTCGGATTAGTCTTAAAGTTTTTGAGATACATTTTCGCAACTTGCTGAGCATGCTATACAAAAATATAATTTAATAAATACATATGTATTAGTTAATTCAATATTTATTATTAATAAATTATTATACAGCTGCCAAAGGTACAATTGGCTTTTAAAAGAAATACATTATATGTGCTAGTTAAAAGCGAATTTACCCAGCTTTCTTTCTAAGCTCAATTCAGCTTTAATTCCAGATTTTATATCTAAAAAAAAACTCGTGACAACTTGTCAGGCGATCTTCTCTGCTTCTCTTAAATACAAAAAAAAAAAAAACCCTGCGACTCTCAGAGATCACCCCACAACGACAGCCCAAAATGTAATCTCCTTTCCAGTTTTCAATTTATATTAATTTTTTTGGGTGTTTTTTTTTTTTCATTATGCCAGGCTGTGTTATCCTTTGGATTCTTTTTTTTGTTTTGCTAGGAGTAGGATGAGCAGACACTCACAGATCGGTGAGTGTGATTTTTTTCGCCTTTCCCACAAACCAGTCGAGACAACCAGAAGGAGTTGGAGGGAGGGAGAATCGGAGAATCACCCCTCACAGCCGCAGAGAGAAGAACTTTGCCCTGTGCCCCCTCCACTGTATTTTTTTTGTGCATATGCAATTAGAGTATCTCTATGCTTGATTTTTTCCTACCGTTCTTTTTTTTCCTTAATTTTTTGCAAGATTTTTATGTCGGGAGAGGGAACTTCCCACGATCCTTGGGTGGACTTTTGTACTTTGGAAGACACATTTTATGTGCGCAGTGTCATAAATACTTTTAATTAACTGGAAATGCGTGCGTGTGCGTGTGCGAGTGCCTGCGTTATTTTTCACTCCATTTTTACATGTGTGCCGAGTATCTGTGTCTGAGTATCCGTTCTCTGCCCATTCCCGAGCCCAAAAGCGGGGCGTGAGTTTTCAGAGGCGTATTTACCATAATTTGCTTGATTTTTTCCGTATGTCATATCATAAACTTTTACGGGCAGGCGGCCAAGGGAAAACAGAGAGCGAGAGTGTGAGGGGAGGACACAAAGCGGTGGCATAGATACGATTAACACACAAGCGCTGCTCACAGATACACAGATACAACCTCGTATTTGAGCAGATGTTTCTTCTATGGGTCTTTCGTCCAAGATCAATGAACTCATTGCCCAAAATTTGGCTTAGACACTTGCGACATTTTATTGCGGATTACACAAGTGGTCTGTCCTCGACTTTCTTAGATTTTTTTCCATTGAAATTTATTGTTCTTTTGGCTATAAATAATATTTTAATCAAAATTATTTAATTATTCTATTTGAGTAGATACATTTGTAGTTATTTATTTACTGGAAATAATTTTTGAAACATTTATCTTTTTATTAAACCTTGAGAGTAACATCAACTTAAACCAGAGATTAAGACTTGAATTGAAATCTAATTTAAATTTCGCTTGATATTTAGCCAAAGTTTATCCTAAATTAAATAATTAATCCCTAATATTTCTTTAAATAATAATATTTAGTGTTTGCCTTATTAAACATTGGGTTTGAGTAATGTCCAGTTTCTCAGTTATATTAACTGGCGGTTAAAAGCTAACTTGACCTTTTCTTTTTGCTTATTTCTCATCAACATAAATCATATAAATAAAAATCATATAATTAACAAAATCATAATAATAAATAAAAGCCCTAAAATGTGTAACTGCCAGTTAAGAGTTAACACTCATATTAGCCCTAGAGATATGCAATTTACTGTATAACTGACACTTTATCTGGTTGCAAAATACTAATGCATATTAAAAAGTTGAAAATCTTCTGCTCGAATATAATTAAATTATATTTTCTTCATTGGATAATAATCAGTTTTAAACTTGCCCTCAGACCCTAACTTCTGGTTAATTTCCGAGCCAGACCAGACGCATTTAGCCGGCAGCTTTTCAAGTCTGAGAGCCCGAAGGAATTGCGTCAAGCATTCATCTAGCAGCTCCTCGTCAACCTCGTCATCGTCGTACCTCATCGTCATCGTCATCCTTGTCCTCATCCTCCCTCTGCGTCTGCATCCTCCTCCTCCTCCTCATCCGCTTCCCTGCAAGTCCTTCTCGTCAACGTCAGAGCAGCAGCAACCCCTTTGGCTTTCAGTGGGGTGCAAAAATCGTATATATATGTATATATATCGTATATAGCACAGCCTCCCGTGAGTGCCAGACATATGGGAAATGAAAGAGAGCTCCTCGAGGGGCAGCGGAGACGGCGAAGGAGAGGAAACCACGACGCCGGCATGGAATGCAATCAGCAAGAAAACTACTTGAGAATCCCAAGCCATGGCGCGATATTCAAATTTGAAAATAAAAGTGAAACAAAAACGGGGGAGGGGGGAAGGAGTTCCAGAAGCGGAGAATCGGAGAGTTGGAGAGAAGCTACGCCGGCAGCGACCGAGACAGAGACGACTGTTGACGTTGACGTCGACGTCGCCGCCTGTTTGACAGAATGTCAGTCAGAAGTTTTTCGAGTCACGGGGTGGAGTTTTTCACGCCGAGGGGCCAGGCTTTTGAAGTGCAGAGAGATAAACTATATAGGGCTTTTAAGAATAATCCTAAAAAAATAATTAAGACATATTCAGTGATCATTTACACTTTAAAAATGAGTTCATACTATCTTTAACCCCGTAATATTAGCCAATAGCTTTTAAAAACTAATTTTTGGTTCAATACTGTTTCTTACAAAATATTTTCCTTTAAGTCCCTATTATATTTATCTTATCTCGTAATATTTGGTTTATTTTACATTTATATTTCACTATACAAATGTTATACTTTACATTTCCTTTCTTATCGATAATCAAAATTAAAAACTTATTATTTTTACCAACTAAAGAAGATTATATAAATAATTTAGAAAATGTATCTAAAATACATAAATATAATAATAAATAATTTCATTAAAATCCAACATAACTATCATAATTTGTGGCCTGTGCATTCACATCTTAGGGCTCCTTTGCTGCTGTCTGACTATCAAAAGTCTCCCTCTTCCCCATTTTATAAAACTCAAACTCTCCTCATTCCCAGCATGGCTGCAAGGAACACTTATTGAACATCTTGTGGCATGTCCTAGCTTTTCCTGAAATTGATTGTGACATGGAAGAGTAGACTCTCCACTCCTTGAACCACCTTACACTCTGCTCTTCTTTTTTCTTGCACCTTTTTTTTTTGTGTAACTGGTTTAGATTTGAGCCCCCTGGCAACATTTCCGTGTATAAATAAATTGCAAATTAATTTGATTTGAACGTTAATTATTTTTACAGACATGGCATTGGGGAATGAACACCATTAGAGTGGAAAGTGTGTGCTCGGTTAATGCGGTAATGAGACAGTGGAATTTCACTAAGGAAAACCAAGAACATTTTTGAGAATTAATATTATTTATTATTTATTTATTATCATTAACAAATTTACATAATATAAAATTCTACTTTAGAAACCTGATTACTTTTCCATTTTTATTACGAATCAAACCACTCGGAAACCTGATTATGGAAACAATCAATTTCCGAGTAAATAAAAGTATTATTTTTCCAATAAATTCCTGTATCAGTTGTCTTTATTGTTGGGGCTGTTAGGAAAACTACAAAGAGCCAAAGGCAATGACTACGAATTACGAATTACGAATCACATTGCTCAACGATCGACATTGAGACGTGAGACCCCACCACTATAAGCCCCCCCTGTGTCTGTGTGGGGAAGAGAGAAATACCTAAAGTGGACTACCTGTCCGCCCTAACTGTGAGTGCGATGAGATTGCTCAACCAAAAACCCACAGAGATACTCTAACCAACTCACACTCTGGCAATTAGACTTGGGTACATACAGACAAATACGGCTAGACATTCTCAGTTTTTGGTTTTTAGTTTTTAGGTTTTCGGTTTTGGTTTTGAGTTTGGCTTCGGTTTCGGCTGTTTGGACTCAACCGAAGCACGTTCAATGAACTTCTCTCCATCATATCTGCCCCTCTTTGGGCCATAGAATGGGAATTCCTATAAATGTCTAATTATTTAGTTATATGTAAGTGGAAACAACAACAGAAAAGCTCAAAAAGTATATAGAAATATTATAAAGTCAAAATCTTAAAGTTTAGAATTCTAAATAGGGCATGTTAGAGTTGCAGTAAGAAATATGACAAAGTGGCCAGATTTGAGAAAAAAATATGTAACTCTTTTTGTAATATTGCCTAAAAGATAGCTATTGTCTAAAAGAATATATTTTTAGCTCCAAGAAAAGCTAGGTTTGCCTCAAAATTAAAATCGGACTGCACTGGTGCCTTGTAAACATTCTGTGGGTGTGCCGGCAGAGGCTGGGCAGACTCGCAAGTTAGATCTTTGCTCTTAACTCAGACTTAAAAAAAAAACAAATAAAAGAGTGTCTAAATATTCTAAATTCTAAATTTAGCTTCTTTGTTTCTTAAATACTTACACAGTTCACGTCTTGATTGAGAAATTTTGTAATGTAATCCTAAGTGTCTGTTTTGGCGGCAGCAATTTTGCATAGGTTTTAACTTATTATTTTATGTGTTTGTATTATTTGTTTTTATAAATAGTGTAATTAGAAAAAACTTAATTCCAATTTAATAATAATTTTTATAATAAATAAATAAGCGTTATTTTGCTTTAAACGAATTTGGCTTTGCAATAAAATTTAGAAAACTTATTGTAATAACTTTTAGAACGATTAGAATGTAACTTTTAAAATAGAAACACTTAGGGAGTAATGAGATTTTGAAAAGAAAACTTGTTTAACACGTAAAAAAGGTTTAAGAATAAATAACAAATAGAAAACTTGATAGAAATTTGGAAAACAAAATGTAGTAAATATATTTTTTTTTTAATTTTTGGGCTTTATACTATTTTTTTCATGATTTATAGATTTTGGTTTATAGATCCTTGTTGGAGTCCAAAACGTGGCTGGTTGCATTGGTGGTGTGTGTGTGTTTTTGTGGGTTATAACATTGTTAAAACATAACACGGGCTATCTTCAGTATCTTGCAGATACGTTCAATAAACTTTAGGTATTCTTGAAATTTTGCATTGTGCTTCACTGGCGTGAGTTGGGTTGAATTTAGCAATTTGCAATATAACGCGCGAATATTAACGATTAACGATTAACGAAGTGCGATCTGAAAGATCCGAGAGATCCGCTGATCACTTCCACTTTCTGCTGCGTTCGATTCGTAAATGTTGCGTACTTCTTTTCTCGCCACAACAAATGCCGGGGAATAGCCAGGGAGAAAAGGAAGAAGAAGCGCTTGAGAGAAATAGAGAGAAGAGAGAGAGAAAGAGCAGAACAGGAATGCAGTTGTTCAATTGCAAGGGGTTCGGGATCTCGTGAGAGTGAGAGCGAAATGGAATGCAGTAGGGCAGTAACGAAAGCCATAGGGGAGGATAATGCATCCAGATCGTGGAGGAGAGACTGCGAAAATGGGAGAGGGGTAGACGGCCAGGGAGAGCGAGCCGAAATCCCGGAGAGCTTTTCTCCAAGGTGCCACACCGAGCCACTCGAACAATGGGCGTCTGGGCAGGGAGGTCCGAAATCCTTGCGCCTTTTGTTCCCAAATCCTTGATTGACTAAATGACCCGACTACCGAAACCAGCCACCAAAGCCGGAAATAGGGGGAGACACTTGGAGAAATAATATTCCCAAAACTTTACAATATAGAACAATGGTGTCTACAGCCCTGACTCGCGATTTAGTATATTTCTCTGTCCGGCCTCTGTCGGCATGCGCACAGTAAAATTTAAAATAGGTATACTCTGTAGAATTATTAGTTGAAAACTTATCAGAACTTTGAAATTAACCTATACTTTCTTTACAGAAAAGGGTTCCGATCAGAACTCTTTGCTATGATCCCTCTTCTATCCCACTGTTGAACTTTTTCTACCCCGAATAAGCCATCTCTCAGTGTGTGAAACACGAAGATACTTTTAGTTTCAAGTAAATAATTCTACATAGTAACCAGCAAAAGTTGTCTGACCTGAAAAGGTCTCCTCTCTTACGGATGGATCACAACTACCGGTGATGATCGTCATGATTACGTTGGCAGGTGTTAATTGCTTACCTAGGTCTAGGTCCGTTGAACTCCAGAACAGCTAAGAAGTTAACATCAACTACAAGTATTTTTATTTTCGTTGTTGTACAAAGGAATAACGCTTTTATGGTCATGCAAAATCATCAAACAAAAGAAGTCTTAAATCAACCGGAAATCAACGAGGCAGAAAAGAAAATCGTACGAAATCGCACGATCGGCACTTAATAACAGGGAGAGAACAGGACACGTCCACTTTTTGATTGCTTAAAAAATAAATTTATGCAGCTTACTGATATTTGCAAATATACGGGAGTTTTCGATCAAAATTTGGTTGCTGGATGGTTTGGAATTTATTAATTATTATTTAAATAAATTAATAGTAAATTTAGCTTGAATCTACAATAAAAGGGGGTTTGTTATGCCAACGATTAAATATTAATAAAAAGAAAAATAACTAAAATATAAAACTTTTGTCTAAAACAACACTGAATTGAGTCTGAAAATTAATGAAGCTTTAGAGATATGTCACAACAAGCATACTTTAAGCAGGAAAAGGGCCAAAGTAATCAATTTGAAATATATAATCATTTTATGACTGATTTTGTTAATAAACTAGGCCGGAAGGGAGTCTGGGAAGGAAACCGCCGCCGTCGCCGACGGATATGAGACAGGAGATTGACTTGTCGCCCTTTCGTCCTTTCGTCACTTCCAGCCAAAAAGCCTTCTTCCTTATTCCGCTTGGGTGTTTTTCTGTAAACCCCCACCGACAAATTAAAAGTTACAAGGCTGCAAAGCCTGTACTGTACATTTCACAACTTTCGAGCTGTGTCCTGCAGGACATGGATGAGCAGTACAGGCTGCAGGCAATTGAGAGCTGAGGTCTGAGAACTGAACGGAGAGCAGAGAGCTCCGTGTTGCACTCGGGGTTCGATGAGGTTTGACAGAGGGTCCCCGACTGACGTATTATCGTGGAAGGAAGAGGAAAATAGTTTGCAGCTGTCGCTTACACACACACACACTCTCGAATGCAAACAAACCTTCTTAGCGCATGCCACAAACAAGAAAAGGGGAGTTGGCATTGTAGGAAAAAGAGAAAAAAAAAATAATAAACGTAGCCAAGGATCTTACAGGCATTCCTACAGATGGCACAAGGCGAACAGGGGTCAGAGCGAAGTCCTTACAGGACGGGGTTCCCAAGCGAGGATCGTATAAGAACTGTACTGGCTAAAAGAAACTCAGGGATCGAAAACGGTTCCGAGTTGGAAAAACGAGGGAAAGTGCTGAAATAAACAAGAAGCAGCAGTTGGTAACACTTGTAGATATTCGTATAATGATAAAAATGTAAACATTGTGATGATATATTAGAGGAAATGTTTTCTTTATTAAACAAATTAAAACACAGAAAGGAACTACTATATAAGGGCCTTACAAATTTCGCGTCGTTCGAAGTACAAAGACCTAAGAAAAAACTTTCAAGTCAAATAAACACTCTTGGCTGGTTTCCCGTTTCTGAATTCCAGAAAACAGAAATTGATATTATCTATCTATGAATCACTTCAGCTACTTAAACATCTGTTGAACGGATTTATAGATATCACTGTCCCTTGGTTATAGAATAAGAGAGTAATTTTCTCAGCAGTAATATACGAAGCACTAGGATTTAATTCTTTAGGATTTAATTCTTTAGACTAAAGATATCTATCCGGATGCTATTTACTCACTAAATTTCTCCTTCATCGTTTGAACCCAATTCAACTTTAACTTTAACTTGCATATTTTATTAATAAACACTGATTATGGCCAGATCATTAGGCATTAGAGCCAGGAGAAAGGACGAGGAGAAGGAGAGATGGGCTACCTGGGACGATCTTGATCTGAAATCATTTTGGATTGGGCCCGGGACCAGGACCGGGACATAAACCTGAGGCGCTGCTCTGTTGAGGCTGTCGAGGAGGTTGGCTCAGGCTACACCGGTTTTCAAATTTGGGATATATGGTCGCCTCACGTTTTCTTCTTCATTTCGTTCATTTCAGCTATTTTAAGTAACAATAACGAGCGGAGACGCCGGCCAGGGAGTGCGAGGGAGACGGGGGGACTATAAGGGACTAAAGCAGGACTGGGCGGAGAGGGACGGCAACAAAAGCTGCCTTTGCCTGTTCCGAAACCTTCGGGCCAAGTACCAAGTACATTCATAAGCAGAGAAGCGGCGGCCTCAAATGCCCCAAGTTGAGATTCAGGTTCAGGTTGACTACACTGAGGGAAATATTAAAACGGAGAAGTATAATTTGGAAGAAATTTCTTGTCTTTGGTAAGCACTCATTGAGTTTGTAGCAGTGGTGACCACAGTGTGTAAATCTAGCCTTTTCTAGAGTAAAATAGCTATTTATTTAATTATAGTTATTTTTAATGCAATATTTCTCCGACTAGCCTCTGCAGACACACGCACAGAATATAAACAACGCACCAGTCTTGCAAATTGTAATTTTGTGGTTAAATCTAGGCTTTATTTTAGGGTTAAAAAGCTATTTTTGTAGTCATAGCTATTTATGATGCAATATTTCTCGGCCCAGCCCCTGCAGACACATGCACAGAATGTACACAACGCAACAGTGCGGTCAAATTGTAATTCTGTGGTTAAATATAGACTTCTTTTGGACTGAAATATCTATTGTTTTAATCATAGATATTTTTATGCAATATTAGAAAAAATAGCTATATTTTTCATAAATAAATAAATAAAGGAATAAATAAAGAATTTATAAAGAAAATGCAAAGCTCAGTATAAAAGAAGCTTTCATTTGCAATATATATATATTTTTTTGTTTTTTATAGAGTAACCACAATTTTTCTCAGTGCTTGAGCCACATACATAGGTAGACGTTCTCGTCCTCTCTCTGTCTCGCTCTCTGTGCGCGCTGCGCTTTTGTTTTTCCCATTCACGGAATTCCAGGAAATTTTTCGATCAGTAAATCTCTTGCGCCTTTTGTTGCTGCGTTTCCTATGAAGCAAGCAAACCGAAAACAAGGACAGGATCGGGATCGAGCAAAGGACACTGGCCGAGGCGAGCGAGGCAAAGCGATTGCAATTAGCTCAGGGGGAGGAGGAGGTGGAGTGGAGGTGGCTAAGCTCCAAGTGGATCCCAGGGCGTGGGAGCTTCCTTCTTGGCTGCGATATAAACCCAAAACGGAAGTGGCTCACTCACAAATAAATAAAATAAAATCAAACGGTGGCAGCAGATGTCCCACAAAAAAAATAAAAAGAAAACAATAAAGGAAAAATTGTGAGTGAGGAGAGAAGGGAACTAAGAAGACGAAGAAGAGGAAGAGGGGTACGAAGAAGCGGACCAAGAGGAAAAAGTAGATTTCAAAGAGCCAGAGAGGAGCGAATAGAAGCAAAAGGTAGCAAAGCAAGCGCACACGCACTTTTACACCTGGTTCGGTTTTCTTGCGCAAAACGGAGGTGTAGCAACATGTAGAGCGACAGGGATGGCCTGAAGAAGCACCCCTAAAAGGAAAAAAGTGAAAAACAAAAAAAATATAGCCTAGTGAGTAGTTCCAGCAGCACCCCTTGGTAATAAGGAACTCCCTGCCACTGCCGTCGTTTCCACTTCAGACAGTCGGAAAGTGGACCGAGTAGCGCCTTTCGACCTCTTATAGGGGGTCCTGTAGGGCAATTATCGCCAAGTTTCCAGCAGCGAGTGCTAAGCTCGCAGGAAGGACATCTTTTAAAAGCAACATATGGTGTGGCTGCCAAAAGGATAGAATATTTCTTACGCGATCGCCAATAACTCAGAGAGACGTTGTCTACTAAGAACCAGAAAGAATGCTGAGTGCCTCGACTATGGAATACCCGGGTTCATACACATTTTCGAAATTCTAAAATTTGTAAATTGAATCCGAATTAAATATTCCCTTTAAATAATTTCCCTCGGGGGTAATTAAGTATCCCACCTTTCAAGGAAACTCCACTTCCTTTCTGGTAGTTTACGGAATTCCAGCAAGTTGAGGTATTATAACCCCAATACTCCTCAGTGGAACTCTGTAATTGTTGCTGCCGAAATGCAACAGAAGTCCTCAAGGATCCTAGTATTAGAATTGGGCGACTGTTTTCGGTTCCCTTACAGCTCTTGGTCGTGTTTGTTATTGTTTCCTGCAATTCCAACAGGAAGCGGAAAGTGGTTGCTGCTGCTGCTGTTGCAATTGCAGAAGTACAATGGGGAATGCAGGACAAAAACCAGCATCGTGGCACAGTGGGACTCTTGTATATAAAACTTAAATAAATTGAAATAGATTTTCAGACCTACAAGTCATGGTCCTTCTGTCTATAACAGGAAAGGCAATGTGATTTAAATCCAGTTGGAAGACAGTAAATTTCTTAATGTCTAAGCATTCTTAATGTTTAATACTGCTCTCCTTACTAATATTTCCATTAAAAAGTGTATTATTCATATAAAATTTAATTTAAAAGCCTTTTTACAGCTCAAGTTTCAATTTAAAGCCTCTTATCCTCTTCCTTACTCAATTTCCAGTTGGAAATTCTAAAATAGAATCAATTCTCCCCTTTTCCTGATACAAAATTCCACCTGAACAGCAATAGCTTTCAGCCCACTGTGCTGCAAAAGGGCAAGAAACTTCCGAGAGAAGGTGGCTAGAGCCCAAAGTCCACTACCAGCAATGACATGTGCCGGAAAGTCGACGACGGGGTGACCACCACCAACCATCCAGCAACCAAGTCGCGCCAAAGCGAGGGCTGCTCCGTTCACGGGGCACCGAGCCAATAATTAAACTAAACTAAAGCAACAGCAGACCTCAATACAGAAGGGGATGCAACCCCTAAGCGGGGGACTGCTGGCTGTGAGCCCTGCACATACAGTAGGGTGAACCAATTTCCATTCCACTTTTCGATGTGCAAAAAAAAGTAAAAAGAAGTGAGTAAAGGAACGCAGCTGGCGAACCGAATGGCAATATACACTCTGTTTGAGTTAGGATTAAAAACCTCAAATGTATTCCTTTGGCGGCTATATATTGAATATTTATAGAAACTCAAGACACAGGGCATCTTCTTAGGGATTTTTGCTTTTATAAATATTATTTTTTAAAGAAAATAAGTCAAATTGTCAATAGCAATGATGAATACGAAGGCTGGCATGAAGCAGCTGTTTACTATGGCCTGCTGTATACCTATACCTTGCTTTACGGCTTAGATACGTTCCACATAACTTGGCCGTAAAGCGAAAAGCCGTATAATGAATTAATTATTCTATAGATATATCGGCATTGAGAATATGTTTTTTTTTTTTCGTTAGAGCGATATGTTTTAGACCGTAGACCGAAGCTTTTCGCAATTGTAGACGGCCGTTATAGCGAAGTACCATAAAAAGAGCGGCCGTAAAGCGAGTTATGGGTGTACTTGTCGTCAGTCAAACGATCTGTGTCTCAAATAACAAAGAACATATACATCCAGGTCAAGTTAACCCATTAAAAGTACTTTCCCTTTTAATACAAGGATAAGTTCGTTATCAAAGCACAGACCTGGGATTTAAGGTGGAATGATTCACCCAGAATGTGCCAGTCTTATGGAGAAGTTGTCCCTGTCCTGCTGCAGGGCAATGAAAATAAAAAGGTATTGTAAATTAGAGTAAAGCCAGCTTAAAATGGGGTTCAATTGAGAGGCGAGACCAGGCGAGGGTCGCTCTCTTACATCTAATCAGTTGGTCCCCTTGTGCAGGAGGAATGTTACGCAGACTCTGGAACAGCTGTCACTATTATTTTTATTTTATTTTTTGTCCTAGTTTTCCTTTGAGGTTGGGCTAGGGATGCCCCGGGGCAGCAAATTGAGGAAGCCTCTCGTCGCGCGTGTCAAGGAAATCTTGAAAAATCTCTCGGTAAGCATCCTGAAACTGTGCGAAATCAATACAGATTATTCACGAGACCGGGATGAGGGGCGGCACAGTTACCCCGCCTAGATCCATACAAATAATATCCCTCCTCCCGTTCGGAAGCGATGCAATATGCAATTACATGCTTGGGATTCGAAATTTCGGAAATCAGAGCGGCGCGGGTTAAAAGGTAAGGATTAAGGATCACGACCAGGACCGGGCCAGGCCAGGTAGCCAGGCAGACCGTACCGTGTGTGAAAATCATCGGAGCGGAATTAAAACTCGACCCAGGAAAGCCGTGGGATTAATTAGCATTTGGTTTCGGGACAACATTCATTCCCATTACCCTTGCTAGTATTTTAATTTATGCATTTGGCGGACAGCAACGTGTCAAGTGAATGTCAAACAAATCTGTGAAAACAGTTTTGTGGAATCATCATCATCCACCCATCCAGGTACGGAAAATTCAAATTGATTTGTAAGCTTCGAGCGAACAAGATAACCAGTTCCTCCTCCTGCGAACCGTGTGACATTTGACGGGGTACAGAAATGCGTAGAAACATATATATGTCCGCCGATCCTTGTCCATGGGCGGACTTACATACAAGTTTCGTCTTTTGATGTTTGTCCGCGAGACAACTCCGACTGTCCGACAGTTTGTTTCGGGGTTAACTTGTTTCACCGTTTTGTTTGCTCCGCTGTTTGTGGTCCTTCAAAGCTGTTAGGCTGTCGACTTGTCCACGGTTCAGTGGACTCGGACGCGGGTTTTCCTTGGGTCGAGTGTGCCCGATAGCTGAACCCTTTTCGATGGGTTCACCTTTGGGTTAAGTGCATATATATCGAGGTGAGGCAATTGTATTTGCATATAATTTAGCTTCAATAATTTGTTGTTTACACATGCGATTTGTCCGAATTCGGGATAATCTGATAGCTCATCCCTGTAAAGGGGTAACCTTACTAGAAAAACAAAGCTCATCAGGAGGGGTGCTATGGAAATCGCTGTGGATTTGAAATTTAATTGAAAAAGTGTGTTACAAGTAAGCAGTAAAGTTTTGGACACTATTTACATAGATTTTAAATACACAGCGATTTCTGTGGCACCCCTGCTTTACTTGATAAATATTTTTAAGGTATTTTAAGTATTAAATAAATCTTTAATGCTACTGGGAGTTCTTCAAAATCATAGTTTGAATTTACTTATTTCATTTCTACTTATAATGTTTTTTCCCAAATGTGAAAAGGGGATTTTAAGAAACTTACCCAAGAGTTTAATTAGTAAAAACAACAATCTGTAAAGAGACAAATTACATCAACATTAATTTCGGAATTTACAAACAATAAATAGATTAAAAATCGGTTTTTTCTTAGTTTTCAAATGCGTAAATATACAGATTTCGAAGTTTTTCAAAGCTTAAGAAATAGTTTTGAGTGAATTTATTCCTTTTATCGCTCTTTCCTGAAATATATATATTCAAAAGTAAACTCCATTCTTTAAGGTCAACGAAACTGGCCGAAGATCTTCTAATGATATGTTTGTGGATGCATGTTTGGTTTATTTTTTTATTCCTCATCAATCTCCCTCTTTGCTGGGGCCGTGAAAAGCCGGCCCACCTTTTACCGCAGGGCCCTAACCTAAATCAACAATTCGGCCTAAAGCTGTGTCTGCTGCTCCGATTTAGAGCAGAAAACTTGGAATGGTTCGCAGGCAAACGAGAAAGAAAAAAATTAAAAAGAATTGAACAAACAACAAACAGGGAATATGCCAACAAAGTTGTCAAATCAAACATAAAACTGGAGGGGCAGGAATGAGAGTGAGACCCCGACCGACCCCATCCCAAAGCAGATCGACTTGGATCGCTTTTGGTTTTGGTGTTAAAAATATGAGAAGCATTTATAACTTTTTCGCCAGAGAGTTTTTCTTCGAGCCGGCCCGACCTCGGCTCGGTCTCGGCCTGGCATTTAAGGAACTTTAGCGATGTGTATGCGCGTCTTCTGTCAGTTGGAGTCGGGCGAAACCTGATTTGCTGGTGGACTAAAAAGCCAAAGAGAACCCAGCCAAAGTCGCAAGAGTTTAAAGGGAACCAAACCGAGTAGTAGTAGTGTAGGTAGGAAATAAAACCAGACCCGACTTTGGGGCAGTGACTATACGCAATAGACGGGCAGAGACAGAGGACGAAGCGGGAGACTGGGAGAGATTCTCGCACTGCCTTGCCTGCATTCCGCTGGCAACTTTGACTCGCGATCCAGGGAACCAGCGATTCGGCCACATGTTGCACACACTGTGAGAATGAATTTAATTAAAGCAAATCCATCCTACAGCAAACAGCCCAAGGACCAATGGAGCGCCACTCCTCAACGGAGGCCAGACAGCCGCCAGACCCGATCCCCCGATCCCGGATCCAGCTAAGTTTTGCAACTAGTCCAAAGTCTAGTCTCAGGCCAAACCGTGGGACAAATTGTGGAACGATGAAGGTGGAATTGCTTTTCCTTGGTAAGGATTTATATATAACGAGAAAGAAAGCTAACTTCGGTAAACCGAAGTTGGTATACCCTTGCAGTCTGCAATTGGATCATTGAAAATCAAACCATTTTAGTAATGTTGAAAAAATATAGAAGTTTGTAAATTTTACATTTTCATATAAATTAACCGATCGCTTCTATGGCAGCTATATGATATAGTGGTCCGATGTTAATGAAATTAAAATTCTAGAACCATAAAAAACTGCTATATCTCAAAATGTATAGAAATACGTTGAAAAACAGAGAAGTTAAAATTTTGTTTACATTAATTTCGCCATCATTCCTATGGCAGCTATAGGATATAGTAGTCCGATTTCGGTCGTTCCGACATATATACTGCGTGCTAAAGAAATAAGACTATGCTGAAAATTTCAGCTCGATAGCTCAAAAACTGAGAGACAAGTTCGCGTAGAAACCGACAAACGGACAGACGGACATGGCTAGATCGACTCGGCTGGTGATGCTGATCAAGAATATGTATACTTTATGGGGTCGGAGATGCCTCCTTCACTGCGTTGCAAACATCTGGTCAAAATTATAATACCCTCTGCAAGGGTATAAAAATAAACCTCGAAATATCTCCAGTTCTCAAACGTTTTAAATAGATTTTGTAGCTCTCATGCTCATGAACTATGATCGGGACTATGATAGTATTAGAGTGTTAATTTGATACATCAACAACTATATACATATAACCCAAAAGCTTTGGGTAGGAAGTACAAAATTAAGGGGTTCCAACACGTGAACACAAATTGGAATCAGTGTGCAGCGGTAGTTGTTGGGTCCACAACAATGCCAATTAAATCGCATTTCAGTGGCATTAAAATGCAATAAAATATATATTTATTTTTTCTTTGACTCTGTGTCTGTCTGCGCCAGGCTTTTGCTCTTTTGGAGCGTTCAAAATATTTTATGCCCAGCAGTGCACAGCCTCAGTTTTCGTTGGCATTCATGGCTCCTGGCTGCAGCATTGCAAATGCACCAAAAAATACAAAAAACAAAAATAAGAGCAGGAAAACAACTGAAAATACGCGTAGAGATGCTGTCTGATGTCGGCTGAGCGATAAGCTCCTCTGGAGTTTTAGAGTTTAACCTAATTATAAAGCCTTGAAAAACGAAAATTCGCCGCCGCATATTTAGCTCGCATTTCAGCATAATTTGATGTAATTCTTATGTGTGGCTCTCCGGTCTTCCATCCATTGCCGAGAGCCACAATCGTGGTTTTTGAGCTGACCACGAAATTATAATGCGGAATATTGATCAGTCTCGATCCCAAGGTTATTCTCCTTCCTTCCATCTGCTCGATCGTGTCCGAGCCCTTAACCAAAACGCCTTTGTTGTTTAATTCTGGCACAAAAACAATGATTACGTGTTCAGCTTTAAAACATTTTTGTAGATGGGAAAGTTGTTTTGAAAGTTTTCTGTCTGAATATCATGAAGATTCGGATTTCACTGTGATATTTCTACATATGCTCGAAAGAATTATTGGTATAAAATATGTGATATTATTATTATATTAAGTAGAAATATAGAAAATATGCAGTGATATTATAGAATGTACTAGGAAAATAATATAACTATTAGTTTTCAACTGAAAAATCCTACAGAGGAGATAATTTATAACAAAAATCCCCTCAAATAGGAACATATTAATTTTGTAAGTTAGTATAAGATATTTAAATAAAAAAAAGGTCATTATTTAGTGGTTAACTTATATTTTAAGGCACAAAATAATTAAGTATTAATTAAAACTACCTGCTACATTGAAACTGATTGAAATCCTTTGAATTTGACTAATTTTGTTCCAATATGATATCATAATTAATTAATTTAAATAATACCCATTCTTAGTATTATGCCAAACTCATTTCCAAAGCCTTCAAAATAGCGTGTACAAAGTTATTTTCCCTTTGGCAACTCTTTGCCAGGATTATAGCCGATTCCCGACATTCTGCCAAGAATCCTTATATATGTAAGAAATGTAAGGAATCTGCATAAGCACTGCCAAGCTCTCCCCCAACCCGCGTTCCACAGGGCCGAGAGTGTCAGTTTGTCAGGCTTAGCTGGCCAAGAAGCTCAGGCGATTAACTGTGGCTCGCGACTTGGCCGAAAGGGTGCTGCTGGCCATCCACACAAACCGCAAAAGTGAAATATTTCGCTTGTTTGCATTATCTTAACCCATTCGTGGCCAACAACAGCAACAACCCCATGTGGACTGCGCGCGCGATGCAATGAAATAAATGAAGTTAAGCCAATTTGAGGTTAAAGCCCAAAGAAGGAATTCATTATTTTTGTTGCAGTTTTCGTTTCCTACTTTTATTTTTTATTTTTTTGTGGGTTCTTCTCGCCAGTTGCATTCGAAACGCGTGTCCTGCCAGGAGAAAAGGAATTCGCCAAAAGCAAGAAGGGAAGTCTGGCTTCTGGGGAGCTAAGAAGAATTTAATACCCTCTAGGAAATGAATTGGGTTTTTTTTTGGATTCAGGAGTATTTACAGCTTTCATTTACAAAAAGATTTTATCGAAAGAATATCGCTCATACGCAGTGTTGCCAATAAAAAGTTGTACTTCCTTTTACTTCGTATTTGTATGATTAATTAATTCATTAATTGAGCTGTCCTAACTAATCATTCCTTTATAAGTTTAATTTAAAAATAAAAAGGTTTCAAATCAATTTAAATAGTGTCTAAAAGAACGCAATAAATTTGAAAAGGTTCAGAATTCTTGGTAAATGTGTTTTTATAAGATATAAAATTATGTAAAAAAAATACTTTTGAGGATCAATTAGGTAGATTAGGTAGATTAAATCCTCAGCAATATCTGTGTCATTTATATATGACAAAAACAATTTTGAAAGGGTAACCAACTCTTTTAAGCCCTAAAAAAGTCTGGTATTAATTGTGCCTTCCTTAAAAGAGGGCATAAGAAGCAGACAAAAAACCACAGAAATGCGACAAATGCAACAATAGCTGTAAAAAAAAAGGAAAACAGAGAAACGAGCTCAGGAAGAGACCCTAAAAAGAAGAAACCGCAATAAACTTGAACGAAACCCAAGTTTGATGCTACAAGGATAAGAGGGCAGGAAAAGAAGTCGATTTCGAAGTCGAAGCCAAGACCGAAATATGCCTCAAATGTTAGGTTAGGGCTACAGAAATATCCTTATCTAAGACCCAAACTCTAAGGTATGAATACATATACTTTACACACATGCACATGACCAATAAATTGCTATATAATGAAAAGTAACCAATCGCGTAACCAGTTTGTCCGATAACATTCAACACATTGTGTTGTTATTGTTGACGTTGTATTTTTCGCTCCAAAAGGGCAGCACAAAAACGTAAACAACGCCGCCCAGCAGCAACAACAACAGCAACATCGACAACATTCGGGACAAGGGGCAAGATTCTGTCTGAGAGAGAGAGAGAAGGATTTTAACCAAGAAAATGGAAAGGAAAAGGCAAAGGGGACCACCGCCAACGGCGGCTGAATTCAAAACAAAACAGTAAAAGAATTTAAGCCAAGGGGAATGGGAAATTAAGTTATTTGGCGAGGGGTTTCGAGATTTTTATACCTTTATTGGTGGAACAAAACTTAGATTAATCGATGTGGGTTTGAAATCACTTAAAATTGTGTCCAAAAGTATGATACACATAAAATGTAAGTTACATTGGCTAAATAAAATATTTGATTGCATACTTTTGTACGCTTTTTCTAGTGTTTTTATAACAATAGCAATTTTATTGGCTTGAGATAGAGTTTGTACAATTTACACACCAAATATTTAATTTATAAAAAATATTAACAAAGAACCGATATCTGGAACTACCGATATTTAATAGTAAATGTTTGTTTTTAATTACAAAAATCACTATACGAAAATAAATCTATAGAAGCATTTCTATAGAACACGAACAAGGAACATTTTTCTAAAACGTTCCTAATTAAACTCCAAAGGTGGACATGGTTGAAATGGCTTCAAATAGAAGATATTCTTTAAATTTTCGATTACCTTTTATAATGCTTGAAAATATGCCTCCCACAAAAATTCATTCCCTAATCATTCAAACTATTTTAATCTTTCATTTATATTAATGTATGCCGTCGCGCTAAGCCAACGCTCCACAAAATCCATATAACCCTTGCCAGAAAAAGCTTCCACAATCTATGCGCCGCCTTGCAGGAGGTTGTCCCCATGATACAATTATACAAGGTAGTCTCGTCGGCAAAAGCTGTCCGTTAACAATGCTTACAATGAGTGCGACTGAAAAGACTCAGCGTGCTAAGTGTGAGTGAAACAACAATAGAGCGTGTTGATTAACCCTTAGATGGATCATGGGGTTTAATGTTACAAGTTATTTAAAAAAGAGTTGTTTTTTTTTATAATTTAATTTTTAATAATTTTGAATTAGAAATTAATCGTTGTTTTTGTTTTTGTATACATATTTTTTTGTTAAGGCTTTTAACTCTAAAATAAATTCTAATCTTAAAGTAAAAAGTTTTTATGTCTAAGTTAATATTAACATTTTTTGATGCTGTCAAAAGGATTTGTTTTACATTTTTTGTTATATTAAAATGTTCTTTCATTATGTTAGCTTACTCTGTTTGCGTGCTCGAATCGGCGTAGCCTAATTTTAAAATTTTTGGTTCAGGCTCTGGGTCTCTTTGCGGAACAGCATCATTATTTAAACGCCTTCTTTTGAAGACTTGGCCTTTTTTGGGGGCTGACTTCCACTGCGAAGCATTAAAATGCGTATCGCAAAGTTTAGAGTTCTCTCCAAGGCTGCAGCGTAAAATTTCCTCCCACAATGCTCTTCTTACTGCGCATTTCGGTGCATTTATAAATTTCACGCCTTCCACGTGCTTGCGGCAAAAACTACAATATGTCATTTTTGTTGTGCACAAGGGTTAAACTTCGCGAAAAAATTTGTCCGCACACAACCTTTCACATCAACAAGCCAGCAAGCACTGAACGTTAACGGACTGAAAACCGAACGAGACGGCAGCCGACGAGACTACCTTGTATAATTGTATCATGGTTGTCCCATAAAGTTGTTGTTATTGGGGCTGCTGATATTTTGGTTGTAGCTCTTGATGTTGTTGTTAATGTGGTTGTTGTCGCTGATGGTTGTGTAGAGCCAAGTGCCAGCATACAGTGAAAATAATAAATTACACGATTTCTTGCTAAAACCGATAATTTTATTAGTTAAATAAATATAATACAAATATTGTTTACATTTGTCATTGTTAGATTAGAAATATTTAAAACTTAAAGGGATACTGATGAGGAAAAATTACTATTTACCGAAACAGTGGGTAATTGCAGACTACTGATAGTTCTTGACAAGATCTTTGGGATGTGTTGATTTTATTTATTAAATAAAAAGTCCCCTTTGTAATAAAACCATAATATGAGACTTTACACCATGAACAAATTTTTTAAATTTGTATACCCTTGCAGAGGGTATTATAATTTTGACCAGATGTTTGCAACGCAGTGAAGGAGGCATCTCCGACCCCATAAAGTATATATATTCTTGATCAAGATCACCAGCCGAGTCGATCTAGCCATGTCCGTCTGTCTGTCTGTCCGCCTGTTGGTTTCTACGCGAACTAGTCTCTCAGTTTTTGAGCTATCGAGCTGAAATTTTCAACATAGATTTATTTCTTTAGCACGCAGTATATATGTCGGAACGACCGAAATCGGACTACTATATCCTATAGCTGCCATATGAATGATGGCGAAATTAATGTAAAAAAAATTTTAACTTCTCTATTTTTTAACGTATTTTTATAAATTTTGAGATATAGCAGTTTTTTATGGTTCTAGAATTACGGTTTTAATTTCATTAAGATCGGACCACTATATCATATAGCTGCCATAGAAGCGATCGGTTAATTTATATGAAAATGTACAATTTACAAAATTCTATATTTTTTCAACATTACTAAAATGGTTCGATTTTCAATGATCCAATTGCAGACTGCAAGGGTATACCAACTTCGGTTACCGAAGTTAGCTTTCTTTCTCGTTCGTACTACTTTTCTCCCCCTGTATGGGGCACGCTAAAGCTGAGAAGAGGATGCGTGTCTGGCTCTCCAGACATTCATCTGCCACAGCTCTCCTCCTCCACCTCTACACCATCCTTGGCTCCTTCGTTTGCACTCGCATTGAGAATTCCATTGAAATCGTTTGAAAATTGAGCCCAATGCAGGACCAGCTCCTCCTCCGTTCGAGGTGCATGGTGGTGCTGGGGGGTCAAAGGAGGTAGACACGTCTGCCGCCTCTCTCGTAATAAATAAACGCCGGCAAAGCAGCGACAACAACAAAAACAACGATAATAACAATAAGAAAAGAAGCAACTGATGACGTTGCATCGTTTTGCACACAGAGAAAATTCGTTGAAGTCTAAAATATAAAATTATTTAAAATTAAAAATGACTCAAATACATTTTGCAGAATCGAAGTTTGAACTGGAAAAACTTATTTCTCTTTAATAGTAAACCAAAAATACTGATTTTCCTGATTATGTAAAAATCTAGGACATGAACTAGGATTATTTTCCGTGTGGCAGGGCTACAGGCTACTCCTGCTGATTCTTTTTTTCCTTCTTGTACATACAAATGTAGCCATAAAAATGTGTAAAAATAACAAAGCATATGAGTTGCATTTTCAACGGGCCAAAGGAAACGGACGAACATTACGAGCTTCGGCAAAAAGGAGGAAAGCTGAGTTAAAAACAGGGGTGGGCAGCGGGAGGAGCATGCTGAGGGAGTGCTGCTGCTGCCGCCGCATCACCCGCATAATAAACCAGAGCGCATAAAAATGTGTGTGCTAAGTTGCAACCGCAACGTATTTCGCTTGTAATTGCCCAGACATACGACAAAAAGGCGTTAAGAAGGCGAAAGGGGTTGCAAGTGGGGCAAATGGAATGGGGAGAAGCGGGCAGGAGGGCCAGGCAGGAGGTGGCGACAACAAAGTTGCACTCACGCAGCTCCAGCTCCAGACCCAGAATCGGAATCAGAAGAATCAGTCGCAGTGTTCCACAGACCCCACCAGACGAACTGGAGTGAGTGGAGTGTGTCTGGAGGAGGAGGTTGCACAGCAAGAAGTGAGCCGGCAGATGAAACGGTCAGACACTAAGCCCGCCAGGCAACAAAAGCAAAAATAACAACAACAAAACATCCGGCAAGAGCGACAGAAAAGGAAAAAAAAGAAGCGACTGAATATGCAATATTAAAAAACTATGAACTGAACTAAATGATACCCTATACAAAATGTATACAGGATTATATTCAACTTGATCCACTTGATCTATCATATGGTAAACATAAGATAATATCTTTGATGTACCAAAATTCAACCCCCTTGTTCTTTTGTCAGTAAGTAGCCTCCAATAAGTATGCAATATTTTTTGCTAGTACAGTAAATAGTCTATACTGTAATTTCCTTCAACAAATATACCCTGCAATACCCTCACAACTACACAGCGCAGCACAAGTGCCAGAGCAGAGCGAGCGCCACACGCAGACATGCACCCGCGCCCTCACACGAACACAAAAGGAGAGTGCAAAGAGGGAGGCAAAGAGCAGGACAACGAGATGGTGGAGCTCAGTGGAGAGAAGTTGCGCAGCTTTCAATCTGCATCTTCATTCTCTCTCGCTCTCGCTGCCCGCTTGTGTGTGTATGTGTGTCGACGTAGCAAAATTTCATGAATGGAATTTGTAAATTTTATTTTCATTTGCAACGATTCGTTTTTCTTCTTCCTCTCTCGTGATCCGTTGTTGTTGTTGTTGCCGTTTTTGTAGCGCTAATCATGTGGGGCAGGGCGGGGGAGAGGGATATGGGATATGGGGTAAAGGGAGGGAGAGTTCGAGGGATTGAGAGACCCCAAGCAAGTGGGGCAGACAACAACAATGATGTGGCATGTTGTTCAACCTCTTGTGCGCTTTTCTCGCTCGCACTCTGGTCCCTACACCCTACCCAATATACACTATACGTATATCTATCTCAGTCTGTGTGTGAAACGAGTTTTGTGGTCGCTGAAAATTTTTGCATATTTGCGGCAAGCAGTGCTCCTCTTCTTCCTCTTCCTCTTCCTCCTCAACCTCTAATACACCAAAATAGTGTTTTTCTTAGCGTTCTAATCAGCAAAGGAAACAGCATAGAGAATGGACAACAAAGGGGGCGAGAAGAAAGAGAGAAAGAATGGGGGGTGCAAAGGAACTAATGCGATTTTAATTGTTGTTATTGCCACGGACCGCCGACTCTCTACAAAAAAACACCCCCATCCCTTTTACCCCTATATATTTAGTTTCTAGTTGGTTTTTTGGGCCTCGTGCTAATTATATTACCACCAAAAGTGATTTAGAACGAAAGTTACAGGGGGACAGTGAAAAGAGATACATGGTTAACTTAAAGCACTGTAAATATATTGAAGAATAGATAAACTGACAGTTAACAGTATGGGATTTGAATGGTCAGTGTGGCCAGGTAAGAGAATTATTGGCTTGACTTAGTAATTGTAAAGCTACGTACTCAGATAGACGAAAAGTGTATTTAAGCAGTGAGTCAAAACGAGAGGACAATAGTCACTCTCTTGCTCTCTCGCACTGCTTACGAACACTTTTCTTCGGTCTGAGTACTACGCTTAAGTAAAGAAGAAACAGTTTAATCTGATGTTAACTGACTGTTAATAAAGACTGACAGTTAAGGAACTGGGACTTTTTTTCGAGATAATATACAGACCCTTTTTCTCTCTGTTCTAACAACTTTAATTTGAGTCCCAATTGATAGAGTGGTGAGCCCCTGAATTGAATATTCCGATTTATAAACTTTTAATAACAAGAGAAAACGGGTTTTGTTGAGATAATGTTCAAATGTAATTGTAATTTAGTTAGTTAAGGAGTTAGCTTAAAAAGACAGTCCGACTGAACTAGAAAATGGATGTGTGCCTGCCATTTTAAGGCTTAGATTCTAGGCGAAGCTTTCTTCTTTAAGGTTTAGCTTTCTTTTTCGGTATAAGCACCTTTAGGAATACAAATATTTAATCATATTACAACGCAAACAATGTAAATAAAAACCCTTTTTGCGAATTGTGGATGGAGAGGTATCGAACGCGAAGAGGAGACACGAAATTCCATTATACAAAAATGCGGCGAGACCGCAATTACAGAGCAAAGTAGATAAACGATAAACGACAAACAGCGACAACAGCGAGTGGAGCAGGCAAGTAAGTAGATGAGGAAGCACCAGGAGAAGAGAGAGCCAACGGCTCTCTGGCAAATTAAATACATAAAGCGCAGCAAATGGACGGAGCAGTGCGGTGGAGAGTGCAAAAAAATAAACAACAACTAAAACGGGAATACAGCAATATATTGCCGCGAACTTTTGACATACTCTATATAAGAATTTTAAATTAAGATGGAAAGGGTATACGAGGCGAGACAAATGGATAGAAAATAAACCAATTTTTATTGAATTATGAAAGAATTTAACCTTTTTCTGCAATCTAAACGAATCTTAATAATTACATCAGCGAAAGTACATATTATTTTGTTAATTTTTTAGTTAATTCAATCATATATAACCTCAGGTTATACATATGAAGATCATGTCAAGAATCAGCAGCAGGCTTGGATACACCGATGTCTTCAGTTATATCCAATTTCTATTATCAGTATCTTTTACAAACTTATTTATTTCCCTAATTTCTTTTTGATACTTCCGGCCAGTTGAATAGCTCTTCTAGGCTGACATATTTTCAATTTTAAATTAATTTTATATTCTCTGATAATTTATAAAAATCAACTATTCTACTGCCTCTAGTATAATCCCAACTCAGTGGCTTATAGCCTCAAAATCAGTTTCATCTCTTACGCTCCTGAGAAAGAGTATCAAACGAGATCCTCCGAGCCAGAGCAGAACGGAACTGGCAAAAAAGAACACTAAAACGAGAAAGAAAGCTAACTTCGGTAAACCGAAGTTGGTATACCCTTGCAGTCTGCAATTGAAAATTTTGTACATTTTACATGTAGAATTTTACATTTTCATATAAATGGACCGATCGCTTCTATGGCAGCTATATGATATAGTGGTCCGATCTTAATGAAATTAAACCCGTAATTCTAGAAGCATAAAAAACTGTTATATCTCAAAATTTATAGAAATACCTTGAAAAACAGAGAAGTTAAAATTTTTTTAACATTAATTTCGCCATCTGTCCTATGGCAGCTATAGGATATAGTAATCCGATTTCGGTCGTTCCGACATATATACTGCGTGCTCAAGAAATAAGACTATGCTGAAAATTTCAGCCCGATAGCTCAAAAACTGAGAGACTAGTTCGCGTAGAAACCGACAGGCGGACAGACGGACAGACGGACATGGCTAGATCGACTCGGCTGGTGATGCTGATCAAGAATATATATACTTTATGGGGTCGGAGATGCCTCCATCACTGCGTTGCAAACATCTGGTCAAAATTATAATACCCTCTGCAAGGGTATAACAACAGCCAAGCAGCAGTAAAAATAGCCATTTGACTTTGAACTTTGCGGCTTCTGCCTGCGGAGGTGAGGGTAAGGATATGGCCGATGATGTGGATGAGGCGTATATACACATGCATACATATGTACTATATAGCCAGTCGATGCCGCGGACAGTGCGTGCGACTGCACAGGGATTTGGCATTCCTCTGTGCGTGAGTTGTGGGATATATGGTACATACTTGTACAATCTGGGTGTGGATAATATCATCCCATATAATCTAATCGAGGCAATGGAAAACGTGTGTCGATTTAAGCTTGAGACCATAAATATACAGAAACAATGAAATGATGGCAAGCAAAAACTGAAGGAAATTGGAGAAGGATTGAAGGATTGGCAACGAAATCTTGGTTACATTTTATACAACAACTTAGGGACATCAAATATTTGATGTTCCGTTGAAACAACCCTTTAAATTATAAATTTTCAAGAGGATATAGATGAACTGTACTAGAAAACCACCTGTTAAGCCACACAATAGAAACAAATTAACAGAATGCATCATAGACACGGACGAACCAACGAGAGTTTGAAGACGGCGCTTAATTATAAAACAACAAATCGAACAAATTCAAACAGCGCAGCTGTCTTACAGGAGGAAAATGCACAGGAGACCAGGCAGGTGTGTATCTGTAGCCAAGGAGTAGTACCCATTGAGGCTGCTGATGCCCAAGCATAAATTATGAGCACGTACACCAAGATCTTGGGATGTCGGGGATTATAAAAGATCATCCCACAGGCAAACGGAAAAGAAGAAGGAGGTGGAGGCTGAGAGAAGCATGTCCGCTTGCCTATTCATTCAGGATATGATGCAAAATGTCCTCAGAATTGCCTTGCCTTTTGTCTTCGGCAGCTGCCATTCTGCTTTTTGCCGTTCGGCAGAAGAAAGTGAACCACTCACTACTACTCGCAGCGACTTTCGCAATTGTCTCAATGGCCGTCGAGGTCCTTCACTCACACTTCCATTGTCCTGGGGTGGATGCAGCTGTGTGTCTCGAGAATCGCCCCGTGTCCCATAAATTGCATTCGTTATCGATTTTCACCAAAGTTTTTCTTTTTCTTTCGTTCTTTCCTTCTCCCAGGTCCCAGGTTTTTCTTTTTCTTCCGCGGTGATTCCTTTTGGGGTGAAATGCTTTTACCGTTCGCATAATACCATTTGCATTAGGCAATTAGAGCAGGAAATTTCGAGGGCCAGCTGCTGCGCGATCGCTCTCCTTTATGGCATAATCAAATCAAATCAATTTCGTGTAATTATCTAGGGTTGCATTTTTTGTGTCATAAATATTGGGCGAAATTATGATTAGGGTGAGCCTTTTTTTTAGGTGGCACCCCAGCCGGGCTTGGGAAATTTTTCTTTTTCTGGGTGATCAAGGATAAGTCTTTGGGTGACGCTGTGTAATCTATACAAATGATTTTACAAACGAACTGGGACTCTAGCGATTAAGTATTTCAGAAAAACGGCTTATTCATTTTGTTCAACTAATATATAAAAAAATCTAAGATCACTTTGTTATGTTCTTATAATCTTTCACATTAACAAACAATAGAATATTAAATAAACATTAAAAGAAGTAACAAGATTTGTAGGCCCATAATGAACATTTCTTAATTTTATAATTCACTTTAAACTTTCAGCTTATTATAATTATTATTTTTCTTGACTCTTCACATACAAAGCTTCATCCAGGGCATTATTCAGACACCAAGCGACCTCTGTTGAACCCTACAAAATTTGTTATCAAGTCCGCATTAGACCCCCAAAACATAATACTGCTGTCTGCTTGTAAATCGTTTAAACATCCGCTTTTACGCATCACCGTCTAGCGGAGACACATAAATACTCACGATGAGGATTTTATACAGAGAAGAAAATATAATGTCAAGTATTTTTTGAATAAAATGTGAGGTTTTAAGGTTAAAAGGATATGAAACACTGAAGCTTATATTTAATATATGGGAGTAGCATTTCTTCTGAAAAAACTAACAATAATACCTGTTAACCTTATTTTTTGCAGTGTCCCTATGTGCTTTTGCCCTTTCCCACAGCCCCGAACATTAGTCATAACGATTAATCATTTTATCAATGAAGTGCAAACTTGCTTTGCGACGTAAAAAACCGTAGTGGCAGAGAAAGATGGAGACAGAAAAAAAAAAACGAATAAAATCGGTTTGTGAAAAGGGAGTGAAAAAGAGGCGAATTGGAGCAGGAGAAATGAGTGGGTGCCAGAGCCAGAAGAGGCTGCCATGACGCCAATGTGACCTAATTGGTTCCGGAGCTGAGAATGGGAATGGAATGGAGTATTCAATCCCGTTGACGCTATTCGGAGCTGTCATCAACTGGCGACTGTCACCCACAAGCCAGCCAGGGAGGAGCAACAACAAATGGGTTGTCATACGCGGAAACAGACAACTCTCCCACCCTCGTCCGTCTGACGCAGAATCCATGCTCGAAATGCAGCAGGAAATCGGTGACGCTAAAGCAGTCAGTGGCAGAGAGACTGTGACAGAAACAGAAGGACAGAGAAAAGCTACGCAGTTAAAGTTGGGAAAACACTGACGTTGTTACTCCAACAAAGTGTTAGTTTAATTTCAGACCGGAAAGAACGAATTTTCTGATTACATTTTCTCTCTCTTTTGTTTCTTTAGCTATAGGAATTTTAGAAAACTTTTTCATTAATAAAGTGTGCTTCGGCAGTAGCTGAGGGTTTAAAATCAACTGAATCGTTACCAAAACGTATGGTACAAAATGTTACAACTAAATTTACATTATTTTAGGGATTATACATATTTCGTTGCATACTTTTGTGAGCTTATTCAGTTGATTTTAAATGAAGAGCGATTTATGCGGCACAACGAAATATTTCTAAGGCTATAATCACTTAATAAATGCCTTTCTTCCATTTCCCAATGAGTACTTGTACTGTTCGTCTAAAGGTTTACATCTTAGTAAGGATAATAGAGATTTTTGCTTTAAAAAATAGATTTCAATGACATCTTCGGAACTATACAATAGTTTCAATTAATCGAATAAATAATATAAATGCTATTATTTAATTTATACATTTTTTTGAGCTTTCCAACACTTTGCACCAATTTGCACGCACAAAGAACCACAAAAAAAAATCGCGAGACTAGGTTTGTGTGTAAACGTGTGGGTCTCGCAGAGAAATTCCATATTCCACATTTTTTTATACGGCCAACGCAGCAGCAGCAACAGCAAAGAAAATAAAAAATAAATAAAAAAACATCGAAGGCAGCAGCAACAATTGCTGACTGCCACTGCGCCGACTTTGCTTTGCCTTGTCTTTTCTTTGGGCTTCTCTCTTGAAATTGACTTTTTTTGTGTTGCTTTCGCACAAAAAATTTTAAAAATAGCCAGGCAAAGCAACAGCAACCAGCCAACAGCACTGGCAAAAAACACAAACAAAAACAGCAACAATATAAGATAGAATAAAAAAATAAAAAAGTATTTAGCCAATGGGCAATGTCAGCAGTAGCGAGAATCTTAATACACTTTTTGCGGAGGGCTATAAAATGATAAGTATTTCTATTTAAAGATTGTCGAGATAACAGATAGTTCAAATAAGTGAATTTAAATCTGTTTAAAAAAGCAGTTGGTGTATTTAATGATATTATTGATATTAAACAATAATTTATTATGTAAATACTATGCATAATTATTATTTAAAGACTATTTCAATCGAAAAATAGAGGCTGACATTACGTTCTGCATTAATTACAAAAATACTTGAATAATAATATGGAAAAACGAAGAGCAGGAGCTGATTCGCCGAAAACATTAAATAAATATCAAATTAAACTAAATAAATATCGTTAAAAGTCAACAATAAATGTTAAACAAACCCCAAATATACGTTTTACAATTTGTTTATATGTTCCACAGTCTAGATTACCTTTTTAACTATTCAGCCAAGACCTCGAATTACCCCGCACTATTCCTCACTCTAATTACAGCAAAGGGCAAGGGCAGAGCAGCGATCTGTGATTAAATAAAATTAAAAAAAAGAAACAGCGGTCACAGCAGAGGCCAACACACTAACAACACATCAAGTCGTGGAGAATCAGCAACAAAAACATATTAATGAAATCGCTTTTAACTCGTTTCGCTTAAGTATTTCATGCCAGCGAGCCTGTGTGTGTGTTTGTGGGTCTGGCATGGAGACATGCCTCCTCATATATAGCCTCATATAGCCTCCCCCCTTGTGGTCTGTTATAAAAGTGCAACAACAACTTAATACAGAAACACACTCACTCACTTCACAAAAAGAAAACATAAAAAAAGGCAGCGCATGATAAAAACAAACACGATACGATCGGGGCCAGCGATGACCCAAAGTGGCCAGTCCGCAATACTAAATGAAATTCAAGTATTAAATATATTACGAAAAGTATTAGCCTGTCCAAAAAATAATAACAATAAAGGTTGTGTTTTTGTTTATTGCTTGGAGCAAGTGCGAGCGAACTTGTATTTATTTTGTTCACAATTGTGTAAAGTCACTCGATGAGCTTTGAGGCTAGAGTTGCCAGACGAACCAAAATGAGTCCGAGATTTATTTCTAGATTTTTGTTTTAATACGGTTTCTCATTTTATTAAGGTTAAACTTAAAGAAATCAGCCCCAAGAATGCCCCATTTCATTTTGAAGCGAGTTTTTAAAAGGTTTCAAAGTATTAAAGTGCAACATTTAGTCAGAGATTTGTCGTTGCTCTTGTAACTTGGTCATTAGTTCATCTATGTTTAACTATAAAAGATGCCACCCGCAGCCAAAACGGTTTGGCCAAAAAATCTAAGAAAATAAACCACATAGAATATCAACCAGAAAGATCAAAGTTTTGATAAGTTTACCAAGTAAATTGCATACAAATTATGAATGGTTAAGTCTTGTCATCATTTCATTATTTCAGAGACTGATTCAAAGATTTCTTCAGATTTTTGTGACCTCATACTCAGGATTGATTAATGACTCAATCAAAGAAACATTATTTAGCTTTATTAGAGTTCTTCTAAGCGTAGTAAGAGTGCTTAGCTTAGAATTCTTCACAAAAACATTTAATTATCTTCTGAAATTTGGTCGCCAAATCATGTTACCCTTAAAAATCTTAACCTAACCAATAAAATGACCTCAATACCTCAAAAAAAAAAAAAGGCCTTATCACCGCAACAGCAGCAGATAAAAGTGAACTAAAATCGAAAATAAAAAAAGCAGACAGAGTTGCATTTATGGCACCGCGACACCAATAGATTGGAATTTTCTTTGGCGACATCGCGGGGGAAATCAAAGACGTTGTGTACAAATCGCTGCTTCCGTAAAGGTTTCTTTGCACACATATCGAATTTGGTGCAAACCGTGGCCAGCACAAAATGATGTGTATACCAAACACGGGCGAGCGAACAGGTAACAGAGGCGCTTAGAGCAACTGGTTCACAAAAGACCCGACCAAGAGACCAAGACTCTGCGCCCCGAAGGCCAGGCGAAATCAAAGTAACCAAATACAAAAAATAAAAACAAAACAAAACAAGTAAGAAAGCTACAGTCGACTGTGCTCGACTGTGAGATACCCGGTACCTAAACGTTTGCGCTTCACACTAAAAGGCAATTTAAAAATGTACATACACTACATTGTAAATACATACATTGGCGCCATTATATCGCACGGCCAAGGCTCGAATGCGCCACCTGTCGGCTACAGCTTGCAACAGCAGTGCCTTAGGGCGGTGTGTTAAAATTCTAACCTTATTGCTAATATCTCCCATGTTTATCATCCGATTTTACTGAAATTTTCAGGAAGCATCCGCTCTATTTTATTTATTTTTTGTATTTATTAACTTTAACCAGAAAAAAGCTTATTTTACGTTTTTTATGATTTTTGAGGGCGGAAGTGGGTGTGGCCAAATTTTAAAACAAACTTGATCTGCGTGCAACAGATTCCAATGTTGTCACCAAATTTGGTAACTCTTGCTCTTATAGTCTCTGAGATCTGTTGTTTCACACGGACGGACAGAGGTTGGCACTAACCCATAATACCCTTGTGCCCTATGGGTACCGGGTATAAAAAGACGTGGAAAAGAAAAAATATAAAAACTGCAGACTCGAGAAATAACGTCGCCCAATACATATGGAGATGGAAAAAACTCCATGAGGCGGCAGCCAGCGTCGTCTTCGATGGCCGCCATTGTCTCTTTTGGAGCATGTGTATACAGACGTGCATAATTGCTCGAGTATTCGTGGCCATTTTTGGGTGTGAGCGTGAGGAGGTCATCAAACTATGACGTCGCCAAAAAGCTGACCCAACACGGTTTGCATTTCCTCCTCTCCGGGAGCTCCTTCGACTTGATTTCTTTTGGAAAAAAGTGAAGCAAACGCTGCTGCTTTCTTATCGCCGGAAAAGGCACAAGTTCCGTGTTCTCTCTCTCATATCTGGGTTAATTGATACGCTGATAAGGCCAATGCAGTCATCATGCGCCCGGTTTAGAGTGATAATGTCCCAGAACTATAGCGAAAAAATCAAGCCACACCCCATAGAACAAGCCGCGATCACGTGTAAAGAGTCACACCATCCCTTTGGCGGACAATCTGGCAACGTGCGATTGAGCTTTGGTCCAAATTAAAGCCTAATCAAAGATTTCGAATCTCCCAAGGGCCAACATCAATTGCTGCCCTCGCACACGCAATTAAATATATAAATAAATACAGTGGTTACTTGAAATCGGAACTCATTGGAGATAATTCATATTACATTATAAGTGCCAGTTTATCATTATAAATATGACAAATATAAACAAATAGGCACAATACCACGAATGAAATTTTTGGGCTATTGTTGAAACCGCAGAACTTATTCTCTTTATCTTTTGTAACCACAAAAATAAATGAGGGGATTGTTTATGACTATATAAGATGACTATTAATTTAGCAAGAAGACTGCAGTAGTTTGATGGCATTAATTGATCTCTTCATAGAGAACCTAACCAGTAGTGGCAATAGCTATAAAAGTTGGTAAACAAAAACGATGTCTTTTGGGATTGGCCTTCCTAGAGATTTTGAAAAACCCGATTTATAGCCAGTTTATAATGCTTTCTTAAGGAAAATGTCAAACATTTTGTAATGGTTCCACTTGGCGACTGCCCACTGTATATGGAAAACCGTGAGTTTGAGATAAATCAAATTGGAATTTGCATCAAATGGAATTGGAGTGACGTCAGCGCAGAAATCCCATGAATAGGATTCTCGGGCAGGAAACCGTTAGCCCCGCACACCCACACAACCACACACACACATATGCATACAATGAGAAACCTTTGGCGATGGTTCGTTCACAGGTAGCTGCCGCTGCAATGAAATTATATAAAGTGCGCATTTAGCATCACCTCCTGGTAAAGAGTCTCCACTCAACCCGCCCCCGCTCACCGCTTTCCACCTCTACCCGCCCGTTCTCAGCTGCTGCGTCAGCTGGACCGGCATCGGCATGAACTTTTTTAGCCGGCGGACGAGGAGGCGCACGCCCAAAAACAGTTGCTTTTTTTCTATAAAGAAAAATGCCCAGCGCAGCACCCCGCACACACACACACACACACACACACACGCACGTACACTCGGCGACCCACACACACACAAACACATACACATGTCACATTCTCTACTTCTAGTACCTACCACATTTTTTTATATGGATTTTTCCGCCACGTTTTTCACTCGGTTGCCGTTGGTCTAGCGTTGCGTTTTTGATCGCAAATTATAGGTGACGGTATTACCTGTCGATTGGTAGGTCTTTCAGGGTGATATCCGGCCGATTTCTGGGTGTAAAAGCTCCAAAAACTGTAGCACAATGTGCTCACGGGGCGGCTGATTTTGCTTCTGCTTCCTCTTCTCTTGACAATTGGTGGCTGCAGAAAGAATGAGCGGTGCGGCGAGACGGCGAGAAAGGCAGCAGAGAGAGACGGCGAATTGGGAAAGCAACAGCAAACACAACAACAAACCCATCAGGGCGAAATGCGGCGTTGATGACGTTTATAAGGCCACCCACTCTTTTCACTCCTTTCACCCCTCCCACTCCTTCCAGTTTCCGCAGTTAGTAGTAGGCTGGTGCAACGAGCAACAGTTATAGCCAATTACTTTCAAGAGTATAAAGTCAGATTTCCCAGACAGACTCGGTCACTTTAAAGTTCGACGCGTTTCCAAAAGCCAAAAGCGAAATGAGCTGCTGTTCGAGTTCGAGTGTGTGTGTGCGCGCCTTGTTTTGATTCTTCTACACACTTTGTTTGTTATTTTACACACGCTTTCGTCGTCGCGTATCGCAGCGTTGCTTTTTCAATATCAAAATTAAATAGGCGCGGGTATATTCGGACTATTTTCGCCCTCGGCAGGTATTTCAAGCAAAACTCGCCGCCACTCATTCGATCACTCACACGCACGCACACATATGCACATTCAATGTTCGCCCGGCAAACGTTTTTTTGTTGTTTACAAAAACAGAATGGAATAAACAAAAAACAGCTGTTAGTGCCGATGTAATCGATAGGCTTGAATAGCGTCCCTGCACCGTCTAGTGTTGCAAAATGTTTTTGGCTATCGATTTAAAAGCGAATAGTATTTATGGTATTTTTGATTGAACCCGGACTCGTAACGGTATTTTGTAGCTCCAACAGGTGTGAAAAATTAAATATGGAAATATAATCGTTCCTAGAATATTCTTTAAAGTCTTACATAAATATGTACTCAGCGGGAAATAATTTACATAACAATTATATATTATTTGACTTATCGAAAAAGCAAAAAAAATTTTAATTAAACATTTTCTTTGTTTTTAATGTTTCTATATAGCTTTGGAGCTAGCTCTAAAATATATTTTTTTCACATTTATAATACCAATTTTTTGTGTAGAAACCTAATAATAAATTCCTATTCTCAAATAACTTTTTTTCTGGAATAGTTCGGTATACATTTCAACTATTTCTATCTGTAAAATTTTCTAAAATATTTGTTTCTTTTTTGTTCTTTTATAGTTTAATAAATAAAAAGGATTATCTCACTTGTTATTTTTGTATAGAATCCTTGGAACTCAGTGCAAATTCTCTTGAAGGCTGCGCAAAAGTGCATTGAACTGCGGTCTTGGGAAAGGACAAACATTTCGGCGCTTGTCTGGGAATCCAACGCATTTCCAATTCACAAAGTCCAGGGCAAAAAATAAAGGGTACGTTAAAAGTACATAAAAAAACAGGAGCAGCAGAGAGGGGTAAATCTTGATTGGTGAGCAGAAAGCCAGTCCTAATTGCATTTGCAGCCGCACAATTGAGTGATTTCTTGATAAGTCATCCTTCTTCCATTTCAGCAAAAGGGATGCAGTCGCAGCACGAGATATTGCAGATTTTTCGGGGCTTATGCAGCGGTTTTATATACCTTTTTTTCTTTTTTTGGCATTTCACTTATGATTAATGGACGCAGGCAAAGGCAAAGGGGTGGAAACAAAAACAGTCACATTTAATTCCATACGATCGGAGCTGCTGAATCAAATATCAATTATGACAAACACCTCGTAGTGGTTGGCCGTCGTGTCCTGAACAATTTGCATTGCCGAATATGTGATTGCCTTCACCTCAGTGCCCTGCGGATGTTTTCCCAGCTCGAAGGGTTCACCATAGCAGCGGCACGAGATCTCGAACGTTTCCATATCGAACTTGGTGATCTCCAACTTTTTGCACACCAAATACGGTTCGGCGGAGAAGAGGAACAGCAGCTCGTCGAGGAAATGGAAAAGCAGTCCCTCCAAGTCATCGCCCTGCGCTTCTATCTCATAGCACTGTTCCACGGATACGTACTCCAGTTCGGTCATATAGCCGAACATGGCCACTCCACATTGTTCAAAGGCCTCTTTTAGACTCGTTCCCCAGCCGTGGAGTCTGTAAGTAAACGAAAATTACAATTTAAAATCATATTTTAAGGAGAGCCTGAAAACAAAAACCTCATTTGCATCCTAGAATCTCACATAGAATCTTTAAAACGATTACATTATAATAATATGGCGTACATCGCATATAACATGTTTATCTTTCATGATTTGATTTCAATGGGTTTATCTGCCGGGAATACGTATATAACGAGCATTTCAGAGATTAGTTAATAAAATTAATATATATTATGTAATTAAATAATAAATAATAATAATTATTATTATGTAGTTTAATAATAATAAACATAGAAATCAAAATTCGGAAAAATACAAATATACGTATACATTGCAACGTCTTTTGTGAAAGTTAAATTAAAAGCTTAAAACTTATACATGAGTTAGACAAATATTAAAAAAAAACTTCACTTTTTGGTTGGTTATTTTTATTACAAAATTAAATATTGCGAGCTCAAACACACTTTTTTGTCTTATTTATTTTTTACGTATTTTGACTTAACAGTAATATGTTTTTTGCTAATTATTGTAAATTTATAAAAGATAAAACTCTATTAAAAATAAGTTTAATCTACAGCAAATACTTGTTAGTCTAACCGCTTGTAAAATTCATCTATAGATTAGGCTTTAGATTAACTTAAATTCAAATATTTTGTAATAAAAAAAATTAAGAAAATGTTTAAAGTGCGTTTTTAATATATGAAAAAAAAAAAAAAAATCTATAACAAAAAAAGCAAAATCCTAAACATTTTCCGAATGCCCTAATCAGTCAAAGCGAAATCAAACTACTATAATTTCCGCTTATTCTTTTTCTCATCCCGAAACATTGAATCACCCTACTCCACATGCTCGTTGTTGTTATTACTCACTGCACGTCGGCTGTGTGGTCCAAGTCTGAAATATGATGAAATACTTAGCAACAGGTTGTTCCCTCGGCAACTCTAATATCTACTCACATTCGTACTTCATCTCCGGCAGGAGAAAGTTGTCCTTGCTGAATTCCACCTCCATAATTATTAGTTATTAACGTAAACTTAGCCGCTAAATAAATAATAAACAAGTCTTTTGTGCTAGAGCTCAGTGTTGCCAGATGAACATTTTGTTTTCCCCCTAAAAAATCTCAAATAGTCATTATTTCCCCCTAAAAAATCCAGTCTTCCCCCTAAATTTAAAAAAGATGTTAATGAAATCAAAACTCAACAAATTCGATTTTTTTAATTTATTTATTTTGTATTAATTGCTATTTACAAATATATTTATGCTAAAACGAAATAGGTCTTTGAATTATTTATTCAATTATTAATTGGATTTACAAACAAATTTATATTAAAAATGTAATAATGTTGACAGTTGCAATTGTCTTCACTTCACAAACACAAACAAACGAGCGTTCAAGGTTCCTCTTTAAACTCCTTTTCGTTGCCAATTTGTCCTTGAATCTTATTTGCATGTTGCACTCAACCCTTGTGAATTCTTTTCTTTTCATCTTTTTTTCTCACTAGGATTTTTTAACTAATAAATTCAATAACACAAATAACACGGTAAATTCAAAATTTGTTTTGAATTTTGTTGTTTTGTTGTTTATAATTAGTATTAATAAAAATAAATTAACTCACTCAGTCGAATTCATGGTTGTTTTTTTTCTCAGACTGCCAAAGGCCATTGGTTTTAATCACTTAATTTAATCACTTTATAAGTTAATTTAAATTAACGTTTGTTCGCGCCAATTGGAATTTCAGCAATACAGAGAACAACAACTTCGATGAAACTTCGAAGAAGTGTGGGAAACTTCGCTTATGCTAAAAGCTCCCATGAGAAACTTTGCTTTGAACAAGAACGTAATCAAATAACGTTAAGTCAGGTCAAATTTACCACCTGGAAATAAGGGAATTAATAAAAATAGATTTTACTATCAAGAAAAAGTAATAATTGTTTTATTTATTTTAAGTAAGTTAAGTCCTCAAAAGGTTTCAATACAACTCTTAATATTTGGTTTAAATTTTCTAAATTTAAAGATTTTAATTTCATCTGCTAAGAAATAAATATTAAAATTATATTTCCGACAAAAGAGAGTTTTAAAAAGATTTTACAAAGTATGTGGACCTTCCTTATAATCATTAAAAACACAAATATTTAAGATTTATACCTCAATTTAATAAAGCAATTTGTGCAAAAATTAATACTTTTAATGAGCATAATTTGTGTTGTCACTTAAATATCCTATAGCACTTTGAAGTAAATTTTTAGCCCCGTTTTGAATTGCTGTAAATAATGACCTTGTCCTTTCATTAAATTGCAATCAGAGCCCAATAACAACGGAGGCTGCGCAACCTTGTGAGATCCATTTGGCAAAAAGCCGTCCACATAATCTCCATCGTCAGCTTTTCTGTCAATCGTTATACTTCTGAGTTGAGCGTCGAGCACGCGCGGTAGTCAATCATGTGAAGCCTCAATTTATTCAGCTCCGTGAACTTGAATGGTGCTGTGGCGGTTTGGGTACTTGATTTGAAACATCCAGAGAAAAAATAGCCATAGGCGGACATCGGGGCTTGCCTAATTAAATTCAGATCACTTTTCATGCCAGCGATGACCGGTAATAGCTGAAAATGCAGGGTATAAGTGAGGGATATTGGATTTATGTTTAAGGATATACTGCTACTGATACTTTTTCATATAAAATCCTGAAAGTAGAAGAAAATTATAGAACAATAATACTCTAAAATATAAAGTTATGGATACAAATTATTTTTATTTAATTGGATTTGTATTGAGGTATTAGAAAAATCATTTTTCAAAAATGTGCTAATACTCCACAAAAATAAATAGTTTAAGTCTATAAGAGCCAGTCTCTTATTTGTATAATTATTTTAATTTTTAATACAATAACTTTCATAGAATAATTTTTGAAACTATTGATTAATGAATTAAAAAATTTGTGAGCCATATATTTGATACAGAAAAGTTCCTAATTAAAATATCCTTTTTCTTTGTTTATATATTCTTGAAAGGTATTTCCTAGGGTATCTTTAAGTCTTCCTATTCAATTTAAACATTTGGTAAACGCCTTTTAAAATATTTATGAATGATTTTTGGTCTGGTGATTTACGACTGTTTCCTCCGTTTTGTGGGTGAAGTCGATATTGAGGAAACGCGACCAACTCGAGGATGTAGAAAACCTGAACGCGAGTTGGCGACAAAGCTTGGGAGCTGGGGCTTGCTTCCCGTTCAGTTCACGGCTTTCAAACATATTTTCCGGCTATTTTTGTGGCCTTTTTCGGTGGAAGCTCTTTTCGGGTCTCAGTTTCTTGGCGTCTCAGTGCGAAAGTCTTTACTTTTTGGTCAGTTGGCTGCGGCAGCTCGACTGATTCACACGTCGCGTATTCAGCTCACTTAACTGTAAATAATATTTATTTTTATTCTCGAATATTTGCGCGTGTTTTGCCTACGAAGGGAGGGAGTGTTGCCCGAGTTCCCCAAATTCCCCGTTTGGACTTGCGAACCCAAAAAATAATACAATGTAAATAATTGCGGAGTGACTGCCAAACTGTCGAGGGGGTTGCCCAACTAAACTAAGCTGCTACTAACTTGTTTCTTCAGCCACTGACCGTTGGCCAATGCAATTGCAGCCGCTAAAGTGAACAACAATTGCCAAATGTTTATCATACGTTGCAGCTAGTTGTTGCCAGTGTTGTTGTTGCTTTCGTGTTGCATGAGTGACTGTCTAAATGAAAACAAAAGTTGTTGTTCGCACCCGCTAGTTTGTGTCTTGGCCAAGTCTTTCGTTTGCCCGAAAAGCCCTTTAAAATATGTTGTCATATATATTTTGTGGTGGCCAGCTTTTGTGGCTATTTGCTGCAGTACTTAGACTCGGTAATAATGTCTACCGCCTATGTACATTAAAGAGGTCAAGTGCAGGCGGCAGACATAGAAATTACCAAATAAATGCTTTGAAGATGGGATTGTCTTGAAAAATACATGGGAAATGTGCTTGTGATGACAAGGAAAGAAGCTTACAATTTATGGTATTATTTTGGCAAATAATTATTATAATAATAAGATAATCCCAGAGAAAAGAAATAGACTTTAAAGATGTGTCGTAAAGGGAAAACCTCTTGAACATATTATTCGTGAGAATAATGTAATGTATAGTCAAAATTACTATTGTTTTGTTGAGTTACCTTTAAAAACACCATACTTATTTATTAGCCCAAAAATCATAAAAACTTATAAAATTGTATTTCGATTTTGATTAAAATAGATAGGTTTTAAAAGAGTGTTGCGTTTAATTTAATATTTGCTACAAAGAATTTATCTACTTGAAAGTTTTAAATAAAAATCCTACGAAAGATATAAACGTAAAAAGTCATTAAAGCAAAGGAGAATAAAATATTTCTGCTTAAATATATATATATTAATATATATTCTGATAAGTGCCAAAAACAATTAGCCCTACGCCTATTTGAACAGCCACCATAATGAAATGGTTATTAAGTTTAATAACTTTAAGTTTTCCTATCAATACTGATAATAAGCTTACAATAATAAAATGAAACAATTAGCCCTACGCCCATGAACGGCAACCTTTATTAAAAGGATATTAAGTTAAAGAATTTTAAATCCTTCCGATCAAAGGTCATAATAATCTTATATTAATAACAGGTAATAACAAAAAATGATATATCTGATATATTATTAAAATATTTTTTCGTACAAAACCTTAATTTTAAACATTGCCTAAATTTTAAACATTCTTACAACTAAGTCTATTACATATTATCAGTTAATGAACTTACAAGACTCACAAGACTCGTGACTGATAACAACAAAACTAGTTTTTCAGTTAAGTAAAAGTGACTTCGAACTGCTCTCAAACTGTAAGAAGCGGAAATTAATTAGGCTGTGCATGCCAAATTGTACAACACAGAAATCGAAAAATAAACATTTGTATAACCACTATAATTAATTTAAAATGAAAATATATATATACTTGTTAGATTTCCCTTTGAAATCTTAATATTTTGGCTAAGTGCAAGCAAAAATCAAGGCCAACATTTGACACACAATACCGGTGGCTCTTTAAGCCCACAAGAAAAACACAACAACGACTAGGTAAATAATTAAATATAAACAAAAGCGAGCAAAGACAGAAAGTGCAAAAAAAAGTACAACTAACAGTTTGCTTTTGCCATTAACAGTAGCCGCCAAGCCAAGCACTGCGAGCATGTCGCCACAATGTTCCTCAAACTTTGCCAGGTATCTGGTCTACCTGTTGGTGATCTTTCTATTCGCGAAGCACCTGGCGAACGCCTCCAGTCAGATTGACGTGGATGAGGATCTGCGGCACTTGCTGGGACGTTGCCACAGCTTCAACGAGGATTACAACGAGTGCATGCGGCAGGTGTTTAATGATCTAAGGGCTTACTTCACAACAGGTGAGTAAATAAATAGGTTTCACCTTAGTTACTTCATAAACTTTTATTTAACGCGATTTTGTAATACTTTTTAAGGTGTCCCCGATTACAATATCAAGCCCTTTGACCCACATCACTGTACGTATGTCGAGTTAAGGCGAGGCGACTCTCAGGGCATTGGCAGCTTTCGGCTGACCTTGCGCAATGTCTCCGAGTTCGGTTGGTCGCGATCCGAGGTGACCAAGTTCCATGCCGACCCCGAGGATCAGCGGATTGTGTATGCCCAGTATTTTCCAGAGAAGAGCCTAGAGGGCGAATATGAGTTCGCGGCCAAGATGCTGGGCACCGAGATGCGGCGGAAAGGTCACTGGAACCTAACGCTCTATGACTACAGGTGAGCTTAGGGGTGGCCTTAAATATGTTGCATGTTTCTGCATAATTATTAGCTCATCCCAAACTTAGGTAACAGATATTTGATAAGTAATAATCTTCAATATTTTCCACAGTCAAACCACCAGCGTTCGACGCATAGGAGAGCCCGGTTCCCTGATAAAAGTCCACGTGGAGGTGGATCGCATAGGGGGAATGGAGCTTCACATCGAGAACTTGCTGAAGGGCCAACCGCTGAACCAACTGGCGGACGGAGTGATCAATAGCATGTGGCAGCTGGGACTGCCCTTCATCAAGCCCATGATAAACGAGCTGGTGAGCTCAGCATTTACGGATATCTTCAACGAATCCTTCCGTCACTTTCCCCTCGAGAAGTTTCTACCACACACCTCATCTAGTTATTAGTTTTTATTAACTGAATTTACTGCTTTATTACAAAGGCTAGTTAATTAATTAAAGCGCTTTAGACATCGGCCAAAGTGCTGGCTATCAATTCGTTGTGGGGTCTGGGCTTTGGCGGCTGCAGGGCCATCAAAGCCAAAGTGCGGCCAAAGAGTTTCCTCAGCGAGATGACCACATAGGAGGAGGACTGCAGTTGCTGATCCACTGTGTCGTACAGAAGCTGATAGGCCTGCTCCAGCTCTGGCGTCAAGGTGGCTGAAGAAGTATTAATTATGAGTTTTTCCATGGGAGTTTTTCCTTGGAAGGTTTTCCTATATTTTCACTTACCTTTCTGCTGCTGCAGCTGCTGCTTGCTGAGGTCGAACATGAAGCGCAGGTAGCAGAGCTGATTGTACAGATCCCGCTCCGTATACTGACGCAACAGGCTGCCGCTCCGACACTTCTGGCACAGCGGCCGACGCATCTCCTTCTTGAGGGTGTGGGTGCGGGTGTTGTAGTTGCAATCGGGATGATCGCACACCAGCCAGTTCTTGTAGAATCTCTGGACATGTCGCCGTATCGTAAGCTGCAGCTGATTGCGAACGCTGGCCAAATACTGCAACGGTGGCGTCTGACACTCGGCATTGGCGCACTGTTGAAGGACAGGAACGTGCGAGTTACTCGCTCCCGGTCTATAGGCACTGGCCATTAGCTGCTCTGTTTTGCAGGCCACGCACTGGAAGCGGAAGGGCTCGCACAGGCGGTACAGCTGGAGGGTTGTCTTGAGCAGGGATTCGCCCTCCGACTGCTCGGTGATCTCGCGCTGGGTTCTGGTGAAGAAAAGTAAGAGTAAGAGATGAGTTTGTGCTTCTTTAGTTGCTTTTAAAGTTCATTTTAAGAAATATAAAATGCACTTAGAGGTACAAAAACAGAATTTACACATAGTTAGGGCCAAAAACCAAGTGATATGGATTATAAAAAAGCCAATATACACATTTTGGTTCGGAAAGTCTTAGATTTTGATTTTAAGGTTGGCTTTCGTTGCCTTTTCCTCCGTTGATGGGCTCCGATTATAAAGTTCGGTGCCCATCCATGATTTTAAGAGGCAAAAAATGGATTTTAAAATTAATCTAACACCTAAATAAGTTTAGAAAACTAATGAATTTATATTAGTCAATAAACAAATAATAATTAATGAAATAATAAAAATAAAATTAATTAATTAGTATGTTTAATATTATTTTAGTATTTATTTTGCTCATCTTTGTCAACTTTAATAATTTTAGTATTATTTTAGCATTTATTTTTGCTCTACTTTAATAATTTTGGTATTATAAATTAATTAAATGTATTTTTATTATTTCATTAAATATAATTTATTTATTAATTTATGAAAATTAAGGAATCTTACCTCTGTGCATTCTGCCGGTACTTGGTGGGATCCATGCCCAGACACTCGGCAATGCGACTGGCATCGGTTCCCTCGAGCACCTCCACCATGCGCGTGACCACCGGATGGATCTGATGCCCCAGATAGTACGCCGTATCCAACTGCAGCTTCTTCTCCTCTCCGCTGCTCTTCAGTTCATCCAGGTGATAGGCCCGCTGCATGGCGGCGTTGGTGGTGCCATCCAAGCAGATCACATAGTCCACCATGTCGCCCTTCTTGTACCGCCGATTGCGCTCCCGATTCATGCGCAGAGCCACCTGGACATGGGGCAATGAAGCGCTGTTTGCATACTCCTGAGGAGCTCGGGTCAGCTGCTTGGTAATAACAAACAGAGGCAAGGGCACGACTCCCTCTGCTATTTGATTCTTGATCTTCTCGAGCTGGGCATGAACGGCATCCAGCTTCTCCTCCAGCTGCTTCTCGGCGAGCACTTCGTCGAGCACGGCCTTGCCGACCATTACGGCCAACTGAGACCAATCGCGACGGACAATGTCCAGACCCTTGTGCTCCTGTTCCCGCTTCAGATTACCCTTCGAGTCCTTGCTCAGCTTGACGGCGGCATATTTCTTCTTCTTCAGCAGAAGCAGGCAGGAGAAGACCCCATCGATGTCCAGCTCCAGCTGCTTGTACATCTTGTTCACGCTCTGCTTGATGCTATGCCCAATCTTGTAGACCTGATCGTAGTCCGTGATATTGGTGTTGATCATCAGGGAATCGGTGTCGCCATAGACCACATCGTAGTTTAGCTTCTGCACCAGCTGCTGGGTGTTGGTGAGGATCTCCCTGCCCTTGTGGGTGACCAAGGCCGCCAAATGCTGGGCAAAGAATCGGGAATGGGCAAAGCCCAAGCAGCCATACATGGAGTTAGCTGTGAGCTTCAGGGCCATCTGCCGGATGTGATACTGCATCTGGAGTTCGGGCGAGAGATCCGACGCTGCCATTAGCTTCTTCACCTCCCTGCGCGACTCCACCAGACGCTTCAGTTGCAGCGGCAATATGCCAGGATCGGTTTTTGAGTCGGGCAGCGTGGGCAGCTCATCCGCATCCGGTGACTGCTGGACGGTGGTGAAGCATATGTTGTATTCCTGAATGATGCTGGGATACAGGGAATTAAAGTCCATTAAGAGGACAAACTTCTCGTAGAGTCCCTTTAGGGGTTCCAGGACCAAGCCACCCGCATAGGCGGCGCCTTTCTTTCTAGCCGGCAAGGTGGTGGCATCGGCACCCGCAAGAGTACCTTCCAGATCGGTGGCACCCCTTCTGGCAGGAGCCTTCTTATCCGGCACTATGTAGTTCTTCTCATGGAAAGCGTGGAGCAGCAGGAACTCATTTCTTTCCGAGCGACCGCCCTGGAGGGTCCTGGTCATGGTGTTGCCACAAATATTGGTGATTTGCAAAGCCAAAGGCATTATGTTCAGCTCGCACATTAATCGCAGTAAATACGAGTTATCCTGCATCGTCAGGGATATAAGCTTGGTGATGCTCTCTCCCTTCTCGTACATCTCGAGCAGATCATCGGCATTCACCTCCATTCGCTCCGACTCCTTCAGCTTGAGCACTTGCTGGCACAGCGTCTGCAGATCATAGGACCTGGCCCTGATGCACTCCTCCGCCGAACGCTTCACATCGCACACCATGCGGCCCACAAAGTGATCGAGTAAGCGCTTGCCGAAGGACTGCGTCATCCTCAGGCGACCCATCCTCGACCACTGGGGTATCTTGAGGGCCACAATCTGATCCGTAATCACATTCAGCTGGCAGTCCATCGCATCGAAGGTCACTACGAGATCCGCATCGATTTGCTGGTACTGAGCCAGAAACCAACTTAAAAGAGCCCGCTCCGAGTCGTGCTTGTAGATCTTGGTGGACTTGTACTTGGCCAGCTCCAGATTCAAGTCCAGGGGCCAACTAACCACCGCTGGCCGTGTCAGGCCGCACATGTGACGATTGAAGGCCGGCTGCGGGGCCGGGCGATCGATGTGGAAACGATTGTGGGCCAGCATCGAGATCATGCAAATCTCGTTCCTCATCGTCTTCGGATTCATCGAGGTGCGCACGTTGAGGGCCAGCAGTGTGATGGCCGGCGGTGGTGCCGGCTTCCCCCTGCTCTCCTGCACCAACTCCACACTCTTAGGCTCCGCTAGGGTCACCTCGGTCTTGCACCAACTCATGGGAGCGGGCGAGACCTTGAAGCCACTCACCTGCAGCCAGCAAGGACCCTTGATCTTCCGGTCGAGCAGGAACCGTTCCAGGGCATTGGTGGTGGCGCCAAAGATGTGCGCAATGGATGAGTACTTCTCCCCAGCCGGCAGTGTGGGTGGCGCTGGCTTCTTGCCATCGTAGTGAACCTCCAGGTAGTCACACGTTTGAGGGACATCAATGCCGATGGCATGGTGGGCGAAGCTCTTGGTCACCTTGCGCGAACGAAAGGTTTCCAGCTTAAGGCTGGAGGCCACCGCGCTGTCGAACTCCTTGTAGATGTCCGCCACGGTCACCTTTTGATTGGTGGGTTCCTTGGAAATGGGATCGAGGAGCTGCGGGGATATTTTCGATAATTATTAGAAATGAGTTTTTACTACACTCATAATAATTTTCGACATATTTTCAAGAAAATCGCCATAAAAATCTATTTTTTCTTAATACAAGAAATATTTTTCTAAAAACAAGAAATTTTTTTCTTAAAATTAGAAATAAATTGCTCTATTACAGAAATGGTCGCCATGGAAATAAGAAAGAATTTCTAAGCTTAAGAAAAATATTTCTTATTTTTTTAAATTATTTTCTGAAAACTAGAAGAGCTCGCCATAAACAGTAACTTTCAAAAATACATTTTCTAAAATCTAATACCCTAACCATAAATTGTAAATAACCCTAAATAAAATAAATATTTTCTAAAGTTTATAAATTTCTTCTAGGAAGTAGAAAAGTTTTCTAAAATCTAGAAAAAAGCATAGCTCAGAGCGCTAATGTGTTGTGCATTTGTCGATTTACAAGAGGAGGGTGGTTCGACTCCTGATTAGGGCAATGTGCTTTTTTTAAGCAAATTTGTTTTATTTACATTAATTTAGGCCCTAAAATATTTTTTTTTATTATTTTAAGCTCCTTTACTAAGCTCTTTGACTTTACTTTGACTATAACTTGACCTAAAATCTTTCTTATATCAGATTTAATAGTTCTTTCACTACAAATTAATTCAAAAAATTACTCACATATTGTCGCGGCAGCAGGTAAAGCACCCGATTGATATTCTGAACCCGGACACACACAGATTTCCCGTCAGCAGTGCGTCCGAAGAGGAAGACCTCGCCGGGCAGCTTCAAAGGGTCCTCCCAGGCCTCCCAGTACCAGAAGCGCAGCTGCTGCTCATTGGAAGCCGAAGTAGCGGATTCAGACTCGGTTTGATCCGCGGCAAGCACGGACTTTTCAAAGTCATCGTCCATTTGGCAGATGGACTCCCAATTGCTGAGCAGCTTGCTCATGTCCTCGGGCGAGTCATCAATAGGTTCCACCTCCTTGGCAGCAACAACCTTCTCCGGTATCTTTTCCGCTGCTTCTGGATCACTCTTCTCTTTGGGCTTTTCCTTTTCCAAATCAAACTGGTTTTCATCGTCGTCCAAGCAACTGAAATCCATATCATTATCGGAGAAGGGATCTTCGGTTGGTGTTTCCTTTTCCTTATCCTTTGCCACAGCCACCGGTTCCTTTTTAATTTGGGAAGTGGAAAAGGTGGTGGCCACCTTTTTATTGGGCATCGTTGCCTTGGGCTTGAGGATACGTTCCAGCATCTCGTGATCACTGCTAGCCTCCGCCTTCTTTCTCTCCTGCTCCTGGACTTTAATGTTGTTGAGGAAACTGTTCATGTACTCCTTGGCAGCGGCGGCATCCGATTTTCGCGAGGCAACTGCTATCTTGGCCGGAGCTATAACCTTTTCTGCTTTTTCGGTAGCCTCTCCCTCCCCGGGCTTCTCCTCCTTAATTTCACCCAGAATGTCAGCCAGAATATCGTCATCCTTGACGCTGTTTTTGATGTCCAACTTTTTGGGAACGGCATTGCTGAAGAGATTCTTGATGGAGGCCTTGCCCTTGGCGGGTTTCTCCGCTTCCCGGGGTCTCTTTTTGCTGTTGGCTGGAGCAACGCCCTTCTTCTTTTTGGAATCCTTGGGCTCTTCATCAGAGTAATCATCTTCGTCCTCGAATATATCGCGACCATCTTCGACATAGCCAGTGCCGTCTATAACAAAAGTAAAGTCAGAAGATGTTTTAGTGGCTTCCGCCAGTTCCCAACTCACCCTCTTCGATCCAATCCTCGCCGTACTTCTCCTGTGCCCTCTTAGCATACTCCCGCTCATCCACCACCTCGTACACATCGTCCACTTGGTCCTCCACCTGGCATTTGTTCTTTGTTCCCTTCAGTTGACGCAGTCGCTCCAAGGCGGCAAATCGACCATTTTTGTCTATGCGCTGACGCTTGACGCGCGGACCAGCTGGAAATGTACAATTTATTATTAAATCATTTATGTTTCGGTGCGAAGTACTTACAAGGCGATTCGGCCATTGAAACAGCTTGATTTTTGTTAATTTCTTTGTTGTTTTGAGAATCTGCGTATTTTGCACCTGGGTTTAGGCGGGAAACTGGCAGTGTGACCGCGCTGCGATATTGATTAAAATACCACCTGCATACAAATAAATACCAGTTTCAGTTTCTATAAATACCAGAATATAAAATTAAATAAACAAATTACTTATCCATTTTTTCATTTATTTAAACAAATTTAAAATGTAATACATCTTATTAATAAATTGTTCATAGTTTTTCTTCATTTAATGTAGTGTGACCAGTTTTTCCTGCGCGCCGGGCACACTGACTTCTCTGTCAGTGTCACCCCTCTATCTGTCATACCCGTGTGAAAAATCAGAAAGTGAGTCCGAGCTGTTACTTAACCAAATTTTTGCAATTAAACAACTTTTTTACTGTTGCCAGCAAACATGTTGAGCATCACCGCACGTAACCTGGCCAGCGCCATGCGCAGCACCCTGGTCCCGACCTCGTCGCGCGTCGCCGCCGTCCGCTGCCTGCACGGCACCGAGGAGTCGGCGGAGGAGTTCGATAAGCGCTACGAGAAGTACTTCAGCCGCGAGGGCATCGACGGCTGGGAGATCCGCAAGGGCATGAACGATCTGCTGGGCATGGATCTGGTGCCCAGCCCCAAGATCATCGAGGCTGGTCTGCGCGCCTCGCGTCGCGTCAACGACATCGCCCTGGCCATCAGGTGGCTGGAGGGATGCAAGGACAAGTGCGGCGACCAGAAGGCCACCCTCTATCCCTATCTGCTGGAGAAGATCTCCCCTACGCTGCAGGAGCTGGGCGTGCCGACCATCGAGGAGTTGGGCTACGACAAGCCCGAGCTGGCCCTCAAGTCCGTCTACGATGCCTAAGCGGAGAGCGAGCGCTGCCTCTTAGTCTAATTTAAAAACGGAAAACCCTACACGCCACACACTGCAGACACACACGCTAGCTACACACATCCGAATGTATGGTGCGGATGAACATGTTGTTGGATTGATAATAAACGGAGATTGGAGTAAGGCTACCCACACCAGCGATGCGTTGTTTCCCTCTTGGTTACGTAATGCCCAGGTTAGGAGCCGGAAATTGCAAATAAGTTCGTTTATTTTCCGCCAACTATTTCCACTTGCCGAGCAGCTCGGCCGCCTTGTCCAGGTTCTCCTGCTTCTTGATGAAGCAGTACCGCACAAAGTCCTCGCCCAGCGGCTTGTTGGGCTCGCTGTAGAAGGCGCTGGGCGGGATGCCCTGCAGCCCCATGTTCTTGGTCATCCACTTGGTGAACTTGTAGTCCCGATACTTGTCCAGCTCCGAGCTGAGGTCCACCTTGGCCGCCAGCGGCGACCAGTCGGCCAGCATGAAGTAGCCGCCTTCGGGAATGGTGGGACGCATGCCGGCGTCGGACAGGAACTTGGCCATAAAGTCCCGCTTCAGCTTTAGCTCGCGCGGCAGGCTGAGGAAGTAGCTCTCCGGCTGGCCGAGGCGGGCCAGCTCCACCTCAAAGCTGCGCGCCACGCCCTCCTGCAGGGGCGTGGGACAGGTGTACACGGAGTTCTGGTGCACCATCTGCAGGTTGCGAATGAGCTGGGCGGGTCCGTAGGCCCAGCCAATCTTCCAGCCGGTGACCGAGAAGGTCTTGCCCGCCGATCCCAGCGTAATGGTGCGATCCCACATGCCGGGCAGCGTGCAGATGCGAATGTGCTCCGCACCGTCGAAGACCAGCCACTCGTACACCTCGTCCGAGACGCACAGCACGTTCCACTTGCGGCACAGCTCGGCAATCCGCTCCAGCTCCTGGCGGTTGAAGACCTTGCCGATGGGATTGTGCGGGGTATTCAGGATGATCATCTTGGTCTTTGAGTTGAACAGACCCTCGAATTCGGCATCGTCCAGCACCCAATCCGCCGAGCTAATGGGTCCATCCGCCGCCGTCTCGCGCTGCAAGGTGAGCACATTGTGGTTGAGGTAACCAATCCAGATCTCCCACCAGTTTCCTTACCAATTTCAAGGGAATGAAGCGAGGCACTCCGCCGGCCATCTTAACCATGGGCTCGTAGCAGTCGAAGAAGGGTTCAATGATGATCACCTCGTCGCCCACGTCCACGTGACCCATGATGGTGGAGTACAAAGCCTCGTAGGCGCCCGAGGTGATGAGGATGTCGGTGAGGGGATTCAGCTCCTTGCAGACGAGACCGCTGTACAGCTTGGAGAGCGCCTGAACCAGACGAACGTGCCCGTAGCCGCGGGTATACTGGTGCAGGAGCGGATTCTCATCCTTGGCAATGTCCGCCAGCGAATGGGTTACATACTCGGGGGCGGCGTCATCGGGAAATCCCTGGCCCAGATTCAGCGGCTTGTACTGCATGGCCAGAGCGATGTACTCGTTCCAGACGCTGGGCGTGCTGCCCTGCAATCGCTTGGGCAGATCGAACTTATCCATGCTGCTGCAGGTGCTGGTCCTGGTCTGTTGGTGGCGCTGGACTTGGAACTGGAGCTGAAGCTTATCCCGAAAGCTTCTCGTGGCAAGGCGGCGGCAGCTGCGGAGCATCTGCAACAAAAAGGTGACCTTAGTGGCGGAATCTTTCCCTTTGCGCTTATCGCCGCGTGTAGATTTATTGCGCAGATAAACACGCACTTTGTTTTTGGTCTGTCTGGGTGTATGATCTAAATAATTAAGCTAAAATATCACTTGTTAAATGCAATTGTTTGAGTTAAATGCTGGAGTGACGTTGCATAATGGCACTGAAATCCGATTAGACCGACGCAGTGTCTATAAGCAAATAAGAATTTGTTTAGGGCGCTTACACTCACACACGCAAAGGTAATAATATGCAAATAAACAAATACAATTTTACTATTTTAAATTTATAAAATAATTGGCACGAGTTGGCAGCACTGAACTTGTCAGTGCTTACAGTTTAAGCTTTTTGGAAAGAGTTGGCAGCACAGGCTTTATCAGTGCTTACAGTTTCAAATGTGGCCGCAAAAGTCAGCTTATATTTGAATTATAATTATAATTATTAATTATTAATCATAATTATTATTATTGCCAACGCAAGTCCAGCACCAGCGGCTAATATCTTCATGTGTCAAGTGAAAAACTAAAGAAGTTCTGAAAATAAATAGAAAATACAAATCTATTAAACGACTTAATAAATAAACCTCAATAATTTCATTTTACACAAGATCGAGCCCGAAAAATTCTGTATTTTAAATAATATGACCCAAATTTTCACAAATATTCCATTCGTTTCCTTAAAAAGTGAGCTAAACGATAAAGAAAATATATATAATTTAAGAATTATATATGTTATAAGTAACATACTGATAACCTTAGGATATCGAAATTCAAATAAAAATCAAACTGTTCCTAAAAGCTTATTTATTAAATACAAACCAGAAACCCTTTAAAAAATCTAAACCAACCAGCGTTCATTTCTCAAAAGTTTATTTATAAAAAATGCTTGTTAATGTTGGTAAAATCAAGGGGAAAATCATCGTATAGCTATAGTTATAATTGACAAATGAATTGATTAATAACATATTAAGCTTCGAAACATTTTACATTACATTTCCATTAGGTGTAGAATGATCTGTTAAATGCTATATAAAAAGAGTTGAAGTTGAAGTTTTATTAGTTCATTTCCGATTTTGTCGCAATTTCAAATGTTCGTTTTTCTGCAGAGTTTCAACAAAGTAAAGCTACTAAACTTAAATCACAGATAACACTAAAGTGTTTGTTACGATATATGCATGTATATATATGTGTCTGTTTCTATATATATGTATATATATGTCACTATATATGTGTGTGTGTTCCTCCTTCTCTCTTCGTATGACTCCCCCCTTTGTGTGGAAATCATAGAACGCATAACTGACTTAAGGTTAAGGTTAGAAAACCGCTAAAACTAACGAAATTGTGTGTGTTGTGTGTAAGTTTTGTGGTCGCATTCCCGCATTCTCGGCTATTAAATGCAACAATTGGCTTAAGTACTACGAAACAAGGAGGCTGGAGTCCTGATTCGGGTTGGGACTATAGTATTGTATGTGATCCAATTGCTTCCTCCTTCCCTTCCACTTCCACCTTCCTTTCCGCTGTGAATGGCACACGTTTTGCGTAACGCGAATGGCAAAAACGAAACTGAGTCTAAAGGCCCGATTTCCGATTCTATTTAAGGTTTTGAAAAGCAATTAAACGTTTCTAAGTTCCAGCTACGTAACTAAAATTAGGTTGAAGCCTTTTTAGATTATAAAAAACAAAGGATGACACGGATCCTTGGTCGGATAAAGGTCTTAAGTACTTTGTAAAAATATAATTTTAAGCGGAAACCCTGCCCTTGTCGTCTCTTCTCCTTGTCTGTCTGTCTGGATGATGATCCTCTGGATGAAGCCTAGACATGCACCTCCGGGCAGTCCTCGTCCTTGATCGATGTGTACTGCACCTTCTTGGCCACATTGTCGAACACCGGCGTGATCATGTACTTCAACTTGTCGCGACTGACGTAGACGAGCGCCACCAGCAGGCCGAGCAGGATCATGCTGAGGACGATCAGCAGGAAGATCAGCGTGGCCGTGTGTCCGTTGAGGTGTGCCTGGGCATGCGGCGACGCTTCCGCTCCGCCATAGCGCTGCTCGTCCTCGGCTGCGTTCAGGATGGTGGCGGCGGCAGCAATGGCGTCCGCACACTGGCCCATGTCCAGCTGCAGCAGGTGGGCAGGCGAGGCGTCCACGCGTCCGGGCGAGTGGAAGCACATGAGGCTGTCCTTGTTGCGGACAGTTACCCGGGTGAGAGGTATCCACGTGCGGAACGGGGCGATGCGGCAGTCGCAGACGAAGGGATTGAGGTTGAAGTCCACGATCAGGTTGGCCGTGCGATTGGGGCGATCCTCCAGCTCGTTGAGCACTCGCAGGTCGGTGGGCTTCACGAAGCCGAACTTGTTGCGCTCCAGATCGAGGAAGCGCAGGTTGTTCAGGCAGCGAACCTCGAAATTAAGGTCCCGCAGCTCGTTGTCGCCCAGATGGAGGTCCCGCAGCGAGGGCAGGTCACAGAAGACGTTGCGGTCCTTGAAGTGCGTGATCTCGTTCTGCTCCAGATGGAGCTTCTGCAGCTTCACCAGCTGGCTGTTCACGAAGATGTCGTGCAGGTCCTCGCTCAGCTGCGGCGAGCTATTGTCCTCGAAGGCGTCGGTGAGGTGCAGGCTCTGCAGGTTCACAAAGTTCGAGAAGACGCGCGGATGGTGGTGATTGACCTCGTCGTCGTACCGCGAGATACTCAAATTGTTGTGATTCAGGATCAGGCGCTCCACACGCGGCACATGGTGGTAGCTCTTGCCGCGGATCTCCCGGATGTGGTTGCTGCTCATGTCCACGATGCGCAGCTGCTTGTAGTCGTTGATGCTGCCAAACACGTTCCAAGGCAGCTCGGCTATGCGGTTGCCGGTGAAGATCAGCACCTCCACCTGTTCGGGCATGAACTCCAGGACGCTTGTGTTGCGCAGACCAGCATTCGTGCAGTTCACCACGTACTGCATCTCGCTCTCGTACAGCTCCTTGCCGCAGCTGCAGGCGGCCGGGAAGTTGGGTCCACAGCTGGAGGAGCTCTCGCCCAGGACTCCGCCGCCGCCGCCAAGTGCTAGGGTAAAGATGGCAATGAGCGCGGCCAGGGCCAGTCTCCTAAGTTCGGTGGGCGGCATTTTTTTCGCTTAGCTTGGTTTAAAGCCTGGAATTAAGTCAAGAAATAAATAAAATTCATTAGATACTTTGATAAATTTATATTTTTAGGAGTTAAAAATGTTGTATTAATTCCTCATACTTCTTTTGGAATTTTAAACCAAAATATGGCTAATTATTTCTGTCTGTGCAGGAAAAACACATGTTTCATAAGCTGCAAATGCATTTTAAAGTGGCAAACAGCCCGTAGAGCCCGCCACGAAATTTATTTAGTTCCCCGACTACCGTAACCTTAGGTAGCTTCCGCCTTCGCTTCCGCCCCGCCTTCTTCCCAACAAAATGGACAGCTTATTTATGCTCCACAAGTTGCAGATTTATGTGCTTATAAAGCATCGCTCCATACACACACACACCTCAACGAAGCGCGTTCTCCGCGCCCATCTCAATCATCGGCCCACGCGGCGTATGGGTAATTTCTGTTTAGTGCCAAACTTTTCGGCGCGGGGACCACAACAAACGCCCTGAAGGGCACTCCCGGCGAGCTCGGAGTCGGAGTCATCCAACCGCAACAGGAGCAGCCCAGGAGCCGTAAACCTGATTATTTTTCCGCTTTTATTGCTATTTGTTTAGTGCCCGTCCACCGCCGGAGTGTGTGTGTTTTGTGTTTATGATTGAGAGTTTATAGTAGAGAGAGAGCCAGAGCAGGATACTTTAATTTCTGCCATACCCAAGCTTTTTATTTTTATTTTTAAGAGTTGCGTAAAACAAAATTGGTGCCATATATCCGAGCCCAGCGCATTTATAATTTAATTAACATGAAATTAAATGTCGGCCGACCACATTTTCGGTTTCAATTGGCAATGCACAAATATTAAGCGAATATTAAAAAGGCATTCGCTGTTGACACAAATCAATTTGTGGAATCAATTAGTATCGTTTACGCTGTAAAACAATTCAAACGATATTTCGAAATTTACACCCCAAGTGGAGGTATTTCTATTGTTTGAAAATTCCGATAAAGTCCTTGTGATTCAATGCAAAAAGGGAGTCCGTAACGTATCCTCTGTATCGTTTTCAGACTGCTGCTGCTGTGGAGGCGTCTGGCCAAGGGTCACTCGATGCTAATGAGCGCATCAAATTCCCGTCCGGGGAAAATTGAAAACTAACGGCCCTTTTAATGGGCCCAGCAGGATGCCCTCGACGCAAACGCATTCGCAACGCACTCGACACTCCACGTCGCTCCTGGAGGCCACTCAATTATCTCTCGACTGGCAATTATGTTGTCTGCCCTTTCGAGTGGGGGATTTATGCTGGTTTTTAGAGTTTTGTAAATTCAATTTAGAGGCTTGCGTATCCACCACAAATCGGGAAATATTTACCAATTATTGCCAGACGGATAGCCTGCATAAATGCCTGGTTTCTCTATTTGGCCAAGGTAAGGTGCCTAACAAAGCACAAAGCATTCTGCAGTTGCTAACAAATGCTGGCTCTGCGCTCACGATTCACTTCCGGTTTGTCGGACTAACAAGCAGAAAACACTTTTTTTACCTCGCCAGTTTTACTTTAATTTCAACTTTTATGTCTTTGTTATTGTTTGCTTTGTGTGTTTACTGTTGCAATAACATACACCTCGAGTCCCCTACAGGCCCCTCCAAGCCCCCAACGCCCACTTGCCACCCCCTTTGTTCTGCCCCCATGGCCATTCCACTGCAATAATAAGGCAAACAAGCAGTATTTGTTCCTTCTTTGCCTGCACTCGGTTCGCTTCTCGCTGGAGTTTATGCATGCGCGTAAAATAATAATAATACAAAGAACAACAACAAAAAAGAACGAGAAAGCGCACAAGCAAATATATAGCAACAATAACAAAATTTTTTATAATATGTAGTATGTACGTGGCGAATGTAAAATAATAACGCTTGAGCTTTTCGGTGTATGTCTTTATACTCTCACTAAATGGTATAATAGGTTTAAGGAAGAAGAGTTCCCAAAATAATTAGAATAAGAAGAAGTTAGTAAATTTAAGTGTTTTTTTTTTAGTAAAATATATTTAAAGTGCTAAAGGAAAAACCCAAAAAGTAATTTGTTTTCTGAAAAAGGATACAAAATCCTTGTAATATGGATATTCGGTTAACAGTATCAGGTTTTTACCTATAATTATTCGAAATTTGGAATTTAAATGAACGTTTCGTAATATTTAAAAAACAATCCAACATAAACAGCAGCTATGCATCTCTAATTAAGTCGTAAATTGAATTAGTTAATTGATTAGTTCATTTAATTTTTTCAGGGGCTTTATTATATTTATTTAATAGATCATTTTTTTTTTTTTTAGAATTCTTTATTAAAAAAGCCTCTTCTTATGTCAAGGTCCGATCACATTGTCATAAACACCCAACACCCTTTAAGGTATGCAGAGTTTCGGTATCCCATGCCAATTTTTGTTCACCTTGTTTGTTAATATTTTTGCGGGTCCTGTGTGTGCTTTGCATTCGCAGGACTCCCGCTCTAATTCTCGCCCGCTGGTTCCTCTTTTCTTTTAATTCGTTAGTGGTGAAGTGCCAGGCACTTGGCAGTTGCAATGCAAAGGAGAACGAGCACCAGGACGACGACGACCTGAAGCAGGAGTGGCAAAAATGGTGGAAGCATGTGCAAAAGCTAAAGCAACGGTGTATATGGAAACGGAATTAAAGGTGGCCACTCCATTTGTAATGCACGATGTGGGCGTGTGTCTGTGACTGTTTCTGGGTGTGTGTATATGGTCTAATTAATGTATAACTGTACTCCTGTAATTCAGAGAAAGGGGGGATCCCCCAGATAAGGCACGTCGAAAAGCCGCACTTCAGTAATGCCAACTAATGACAGCCAATTAAGTTAACTTCCAACTACCCCGCGCCATTTTCCTCTAATCTCTGACATTTTACATTCGATAAACACCAATTTTGCCATATGAATATTTGAAGTTAATGCAGATTTGTGTGGGAGTTCAGCGTGCTATTTGGCAGTGTGAAATTTACTGATTTATTTAATGGTTTAGTGTGTTTATAATATTATCTATATATTTAGTATAATGATTTTATTAAATAAGTGCATTTTGTCGAGATATGAAAACCATCTCAATCGTCAAAGGCTCAATTTTCTCGTTGTTGGCTCTCTCTGCCTTCTCTTCTGTCTCGTCATGGTTCTTACTCGTCGGTTTTACTCGTCATTTATACTTTTCGTTTTCACTCGTTGTCGTTACTTATCATTACCTTGATTGACTGTTAATATAATGGCAAATACCACATCAAATAATATTAACTCCAGCTTCTTTGCTCATAAGTTTGCCAGTAAAGTACAGTTTAATCCCTGAATATTTTAAGCATTAACCCTGTGTAACATCATCAATTATTTTGTGTCCATAACTTAGCCAACTTGAATCTCATCTACAATCCTGCTGTGCAACATCTAAAATTCCATTTTCGCCAGCCAAACCTGAACTTAGCATTTGCATTACCTGCAACCTCCCCGGTGTTGCCGCAATTTTCTCATCGTTTTGCAAGAGCTCCTCATTAAATAAACCTCCGGCTCCGCTACGGATGCGCTTAAAATTGCTGAGCAGATGTCTCCATTATCGCCGGGCTCCTCAATCGGATGCTGTGGCCAGGGCTCTTAGCATTTCTCGACGCCGCCCACTCTGCGGGGCGGGGGTGGTGGCTGGTGGCTGGTGGCATGGCGTCGTCCTTGGGAGTTTCGCCAGTCAAATTTCATTGTTGGCACAACTCGTTGCATACTTTCGGGCAACACTTGCGAATGAAAAGCTCTTCAGAGCGAATTCGCAGCTGCAACTTGCATCCATCCAACTTGATGCGAAATGGTAGGCGGGGAGCAGGAGGAGGAGGAGGAGCAGCCGTGGATGGTGGCAAAGTGCTTCTCGCCTTTTGCCAACTGCATTACGGAAATCCTAATGCGGCCAACAAGCGTTTAATGTCCTGCCCGGCAGTCATTAAGCGGCAGTGAGAAATGTTGAAATGTTTAAAAGCTTTTCGCCAACTCCACCTCGAGCTCCTCGAGCACTGCCCCAGCCAGCAGAGCAGCCAAAAATGGCCAACTAACTGTTCTTTGGCTGGCCCATAAATTTTCAGAGGGTTTCCCGGAGTTTTTACGAAGCAGCTCCGGGCTTCCAGTGAGAAAATAACAATCTAAGATCAAGGATATTGAGGCGCGAGTGCAAGTAATGAAGGTGAAGTAAGAAAAGGATTATTTAGGCGGCTTTCTTAAAGTGGTTTTCTTACAGTTTCTTTTCTAACGGATTTATGGGCTTAAACAGTAAATAAAGAGTTTACAAATAAATGTAGATTAAGTAAAATTGATGGATCCTTTTGTTTATATATAGATTAGAAATTAATAATCCCAGCTTCCTAATGAGCAAAACTTTCCTTTTCAAATATAATCGCGTAAATTTATTTTAGATTTATTTTCCCCCAGTGTGGACTGGAGCTGAGTTACGACTGAGTCGTAGGGTTTTCCCCCATCTTCCTGGCTTTGTTCTGCGTTGTTTATGCCCTCATTGACTGTCCGCCGAGCGAGACGCGCTAAAGTAGGCAACACTTGTCGCGGCGTCCTTCGTTTCCCATTACACAACCCCATCTGCTAGCCCCCACCTCTTGGCCATGTTCATTGTCAACCTGGAGGCGGCGGTTGCTCAGCTTCTGGCGCTGGCTTTTGAGGACCTCGCTCCTTGCCAATGCAATTAAACGCGACTGCAGTCCCGCCATGCTTTACTATCCTGTCCCGTCCTGGCCGCATGAAACTCAATTAGGAAAGTTCAGTAGCAGAGGCAGGAGCGGCAGCAGCAGCAGCGCCGGAAAAGTGGAAATGCTGGGGAAGAGTGCCAGCCACAATATGAAATTGGTGCACGTTGGCTTCATAATTTCATTATGAGTGCGCCGTGTGAAGTGCAAAATATACGAGTCTGACAGAATACAGGAGCCACAATGGCGAGGAGCTGCTGGTCAGAGCCCTCGCATCCGGCTGGACTATGTAATTAGCAGACAGCTAATTGCACTTCAATGGCCCAGTAAGTGGAGCTCCTCTTCGAAAGCTGGAAAGTCTGGGAAGTTATTCGCACGCCAGAACGGAAAACGGCATGTGGCGGGGGGAAAAGCACGGGAAATGTGAAAGTTGGCCAAGAGTGTGAATTGTGGCTTTGCGGTCTTTTAAAGACACACATTCAAGCACGGTGGCAGTATGGGGATGTGAAGTGGATATGGACCAGTTTATGATGTGGTTACCCAGTTGCAGTTTGCCTGGGATGGGTCATTAGGTGAGTGGGTTCAAGAGCGAGAGAGTAGAGAACTCTCGGATGGTATCATAAACCTATGGCAAGCATGTGACTTCCGAGGTGTTTTGGGAGAAGGTTGGAGCTTAGAGTTGTTACTCAAAGGAATCCAACAGAGGTAATTGTTGTTCCAGGACAACTTAAAATATGTTTCTGAAATAAACCAAGTATGGAAGACTAAACGAATATGTATTTAAAAATACCAACTTATTTTCATCTTTTTACCAAACTAATTTAAAGAGAGATTACCAAAAATAAACCCTCTTTACAAGTTCCAAACTCTCTTTTCTCCCATAATGACCAACAGTTTTGTGTGGATTTTTAGCCAGTACAAACCATCTCGGTGCTGGGGGCTTTAAAGCGTAAATCCAATTCTGATTGGTAATTGGAATAAAACGCCAAACGAGACGTACAGATGGACACACAGGCACTCGCACTCGCATACACAACCAACACATCGATAGAGATGCAGATGCAGATGCACGAATGGCCGAAACACGTTGCCAACACTTGGCCAAGTGCATATAACCAGCCAGAAAATTGCACGTGTTGCCCAACAAGAGATACAAGAGCCGTAACAACAACAACAATGGCAACAACTGTGGCAACAAAAATGCAGGCGGCATTCGCAATCCGTTTTCGAACAGCATTTATAGCAACAGCGTCCAGCGTCCAGTTTCTGGCAGGCCCGCGCCTCCCCTTTCGCCCACCTAACAAGAATAGCTGTCCAAAATCCACACAATCCTGAAGGGCAGAGCACACAGTACACTGCTAAAAATTAGACTAAATTATGAAGAAGTCACTAGAATATAAATCCTTAAATATATTGTTTTTCTCTAGAATTCCCGGAGGGTTATAGCTGAAACCCATTTCTAAATTCTTTGAGATCCTTAGAATAGAAATTAAGAGCGAAAGTTCAAAGTGAAGCATTTTTTGCCTGCTTTTCACTAGAACTCCCAAAAGGTTCTAGCTAAAAATCGGGTGGAAACGTATCCTTGAATATTTGGAGCTATTTAAAATAAAATTCTAGAGCGAAAATAAGTTCAAATTGCACAAGGGGACTCTGGCACAGCTCTCATTTAACGCTATAATTGCAGTAGAATTCCCAAAAGGTTCTAGCTGAAAACCGAGTGGAAACCATGATGAATGCCAGAAAATGATTATTATCTTATGAAGTTTATATTAATTATCAGATTTGAAAAAAAGCGTTTTAATTTAAATGTAAATTAAGAGACAATATGTATTCTGAGTGTACGCTGAACATCTAGTGGTAGACAACGAGACAAAAAGAGAGAGAGAGAGACCGAACGGACAGGCGACAATTAGGAATAGCGGGCAGTACCCCTCCCCGCTTCCTCTTCCCTGGAAATATCCCTCCCTTTAACTTTTGCAAATTTATGCGAGCAAAGTCGCGCCCGAAACGCGTTAGAAACGCGCCCAGCTCGCACGACACTTTCAAATTGCATTAAAAGCGGTCGCTTTCAAAACGCAATACCGCCTACCGCCCTCCGCCCTCCCAGAGGGGCGTGGCATTGAGCTCCTTCTCTCACTCACATCCCCCTGCATGGTATTAGGTATTTGTTTTCGCGTTTGTGTTTTTCGCATGTTTTGTTTTCACTCGTTTCATTTTTTTTTGTTTTTTTTGTTGCATTTTGTGGCCTGTTGTGCGACAAGTTTTCGTTTGCATATTTTTTGGGGCTCGCTTTTTGTAGTTTTCGGTTTCTTTGTTTTTTTCTTTTTTGTGTCGGCAAATGGAGGCCTCAGCGGGAAGTGAATTCATAACACTTTTTGCTTGAATTATTTGCTCGGTTTCGGAGAGCTTTGAGGGCTCACAAAGTGACTTGCTGCTCGCTGTGTGCGAAAATGTGTTAAGTGAAACACATTTACTTGGGCGATTTACTCAACAACAATAACTGAAGCCAACTGTAATAATAATTTCCATAAATTGCTGCTCAATTTGTAGGTTATTAAGCAGAGAGAGTAATAGTCTGAACAGAAACAGAAAACATAAACACAATTAAGTAATTAAGCAAAAGGAAAATAAACAGTAAAAGGTGGTTTACTTTGGGCATGGAAACCCATAGAAATTCCTTGGTAATCAATGGCTTTGTATTACATGTAGTGATTAAACAAAATATATATAATAATTGTTGAATTACTTTACAAAAGAAAGTAAATATTTCAGGCATAAAGGTAAGTTGTACAAAAGGTTAAAGGTTTATGGTTAAAATCTCTGTATCTTGATAGCTTCGAATTTTTGGCTCTTAGAAACTCTTGAGATTTATGCAACAACTCGAATAATGTGCCTTAATCACTTCTAAGTACATTTTTGAGGTTTTATCAACTTTTCACTTAACACGAGAAAGTTGCTTTTGTTTTCGCTTTTCACTTTCCGCTTTCGCTTTCAGGATCAATCCAATTTGTGAAACACTTTTCGCGTAAACAAAACCGCGACTAAAGCTGCAAGGCAAACGCTTTGCTTCATTGGATCTCTGTTCCTCCCCCAATTTCCCGCTCCCATTTTCAATGTAAACTTTTCAACGCTTTCCGCTTTGTCCCCGCTTTTTCTCGATTTTTGGTCGATCAACTTTATGTTGTGGCTCAAACTGAAACTGAAACTGAAACAGGAACGACATAAAAAAAAGAGGACCCTAAAAATGTATAAACTGTTTTTCGTCCTGCAGGCGAAAAGTAGAAAAGGGACAGCGATGCTGGCTTTTTCAATTCAATATTTTCGATTTCATCGTCGACGGGGAAATGTGTTTCGGTTGTTTTACGCTATTCTTTTTTTCTTTTCGTACGCTTTGCCCCAAACTTGGCCAACAATTTGGTGGCATAAAAACTGCGAATGAATGAATTTTAAATAAACGAAGGCTCGACCCGAGTCAAAAGCTCTTCCTCTTCTGTTCTCGGAATGTTTTGCATTGGAAATTCTATGGGGAAACGTTGGAGGGTTGGGGAAATGTAAATCTACTAAATTTGTTTTTCTTTTTCCGCCCCTCCTCGAGTTGCTCTTCTCCGCCCCCCCGGTTTCTTTGGCGCCCTGTGTTTTGTTGTTGCTCAACTTTTTATCCGGCCTGGCTTTTGACTTGGACTCTTCTGGGCGGGATTGGAGGAAGTGCTGTGCGGCGGTGGAGGTGACCAGTGCAGGGTGGCTCCACAGACAGGGCCAAGCTGTTTGTTTCCAATTAGAGTCGCCGGGACGCCATGGCAGCACCTAGGGGCCGTATGATAATTGGATTGCCATGCATGGAGGACACACCCGTGTCCTTTAAGCACGCGGAGAAAAAGCTTAAATTCATTTATAATAATACAAAATATGTATTAAAATAATACCCCGCTGAATATTGAGTTCGGTCAGCCATCGGGTACTGATGAGGACCCTGGCTATGTCAGAATCAGCTGTATAACCAAGTTCTCAAACATTATGACGAGTTTGCATTTTTTAATCAGCTAAAACTTTTCGAAACTTATTTAATTTTAAAATAAATTGATATTATTAAGAGCTCCCAACTACATTTCCTAATTACCCCCCTTGTTTCTGCCTGTGTAGCTAGCAAAAAAGAATGGAAGAGTCAGAGCTAAAGCAGCTACAAGGCTGCTTGTTTCCTGCTATTCTCCGCTCTTCTTCTGCCCGGCTCTTGGTTCTCCGTTTACCGTTAGCTGTTTGCTGTTTGCCTTCCGCTTTAACAGATAAATGGACAGCCCCCGTGAGGCAGCAACAGCAGACAGAGATGGCAAATCAACGACAAGAACAGCCAGCTGCGGAACAGAATGAGACGGGGCGAGAGCAGCCGGCAGCAAGAGGCAGACAACAAAGAAACGTCAACAGTTGACAAGTGGCTGGCAAGGAGTGGCCAAAGAGGGGGCGACAGAGCAAGGAAGAGAGCACAAGAGCTACAAAAACTGTAGCACGCTTTCGAGAGCAGCAGCAGCAAGTGGGCAGCGCAGACAGGGAGAGTGAGAAGGAGATAGTACACTGATGAGTGGGGGCTATAAATAGTTGCAGGCGCCTTGGGACCAAAAACTATGCCAAAGGCTCTCTAAGCGCGGCAAGTGGGAAAGGTACATTGGATTGTCTAACCGGGGGCAGAGAGGTTGAGAGGTCAGCGCTGGAGATCAACAGTTGGTTGAGCTAGAAAAGGAGGGGGGGTCTTAGAAAAGGGGGAGCACCTGAGGTACGACTTGGAAATGTTTCAAGTCGAAAACGTTTTACTTCAAGTTATATTTTCGGGAAGAGATTTTTAAGTTTGAGATGTTTCCCAAAAAAATATTAGGGTTTAAGGCCTATTAATAGTTCTGTTAGAGTTCGTACAATGAAATTTGTTTTTTTTTTTAAATTAAATTTAAAATAAATAACTTAATGAGTCGCTGCTATATCCAAAGTAAGCGTGTGGTGGCGCCTTACAGCACAATTTGGCTCTGACAGTACTAATCGATACTTAACAGCACAGTTAACAGCACTATGTTATTCATTCAAGTTCAAATAAATTTTAGGAGGGCAGAAAACCGATTTGCTTTACGAGAATTTTATCTAGAGATTATATTTTCTGGATATGTAACTATCAGGCACTTTGACATTGAGGGTAGAAACTGGCCCTAAGTAGATTCCTCTTTGTATCGATTAAGCATACTTTGCAATAATTTGTTTTTTAATTTTCTATAAAAAATAATAGACTATAAAAGAAAATAAGTTTAACATTAACTTTGGATAACATTAAAGGTAAGTTCCATATTAAGCTAAAAAAATACAATATTTCTATTCTTAAGACAAATTTTAAGTTAACGTTAAATTTTGCAATAAACAATGCTTAAAATAAACATTATTTTTTGCGTATTTTTAAATGCTAAAGCTGCCTCAGACAGCAAGGTCCGTGTAATGGTACAAAACGACATTTATATAGAAATTGTATCGTTTCAATCCACCTGCTACCTAGATTTGCAGTCTGTGAACAAATACCCTTAAGCTCTACAAGTCCCAGGTAAAAGGTGCTGAGCAGAGCCACAGCGACATGGTAATTTGGCTCGCTGGCTAACAGGCCAGTGCATTGTTGCGGTAAAGAACAAACACGTTGCCACGCAGGCTGCAAACACACAACTGTCCGTTAGATGGGGCGTATGTGCAATATGACCGACAGTGCGTATGTGGAATATTATCGAAACGGTCATCATCCACTGTTCGTGGCTTTACTGTGGACAGATTTAAAACAAAGCAAAGCGATTGCCCGGAAAATAACCATCCGCCAGGCATTTTTACACAGTTTCTATGATGAATTTTCTATAAACATTTAAAAATTGGCAATCGAAAAAAAGGGAATACAATTTAATAATGGACGAGCGTTTTTATGGCCACAGCTCCTTTTTAAATATGCAAATTAATTTTCATTCACCATTCAGCATTTTTTATGTAAACGAAAATGTGAAAAATGCTAATGAAACTGAAGATGGAATGGATGTGAGGTAAAAGTTAATTAAATTCATTTTTGAAAAGCATTTTAAGCATTGGAAAATGCATATTAAGGGGGCTGAGTAATTTGAGAAGTCTTTCAAAAGATCTTAATTTAAAGCATGGAAAATGTGTGAAAAGGCAACATTCTAACATCAAAGCAACAAGCTCAAAGAAAAAGTAATAGTGTTGAAGTGAAAAACAGGAGACAAGCGACAAAAACGAGGCACAGAAAATGACAGAGTAGCAAAAGCTAAAACGCAGCAAAGCACCTGAAAAGCAGATAAGCAACAAAGCGCACAAGCACACAGCATAATCGCACTAACAAAGAGCGGTACAAATGACTGCAAAGGCCAAAGGTTAGGCAACGAGGAACAACAAAAACCACCCCAGCAAAAGCAACAACGGAAACGGTCGGGACCATAAAGAAATGAGAGAAACTATTCCAAAGTCATTTGGCAAGGTCGCAGGTCGGAAAAGAGCAGGGCAGGCACGGCCGGATGGGAGGGCAGCTGTGGAGGTAATGGTAATGGTAATGTCAATGGGCAGGACAAAGATTCCGAGAGATGAAAGGAGAAAGAAGTGTTTATTGCTTAACAATGCTGCAATAGTTTTAGAGACCAAGGAAAACAAACAATAAATATGGTGTGGCAAGCAAACAAATAAAAGAAGAAAAGTTATGAGGTTCTATGGTAAATAGAAAAGGAATAAAAGGGGTTTCGATATTAGGGATTAACATCTATATCTTGTCCTTAAATATTTTATTCCTTTAAAAACTATTACTTCTACAAAGTGAAATTCTTAGGAGTTTTAACCAGAATTATTTAGATTTTAATCTCAAGTCTTATTAGAACGCTTAATCACCGCCTAACTCTATTTGCTCTACCCCGAACTATTGTTGCACTTTGATTGCAATTTTCCTTCGAGGACTTGGCCTGTGCCATCACATCATCATCATCGTCCTCATCGTTGGCCAAACCGTTGGCCTCGTTAAGTTTTTGACAGGCCAACTAATTTCAGGACGAGAAGGAGCAAAAGTGCCTCGAGGACAGTGAAGGGCAAACGCGAAGTGACACTTTTTCACCCTGGCCGAGGACCCGGACGCCGGCCAATCAATCTTGCGGCTCGGAGTCCTGGCAGGCAGTTCAAGTGTTGGCCAAGCCCGGCTCACTTCATCTTCATTCATTTGGGCAATTGCCTGCCTGTCGCCTTTCCCAGAGTCCTTTCCTCGCACTTATTTCCATTTTTTGCTTTCCTTTTTTCACTGAGAAAACATCTTTTGAGGGTGAAGAGTTAATTGAAGAAGTGTTTCGGTGTTGAAATTGTTGAAATGAGTGTATTTTCAATAAAATTTAATATTCTAGACTTGTCTGGTTTAAATTCAAGTTAATATTTCTTAATTTTAGTGTTAATTATAAATAAATTATTGATTGATAAAAATGTAATATATATATTCATGGTATTTTTCTTTTAATTTTCTTATTAAAGATACGTTTATTTATTTAAATAGTATTTTTTGGCAACCCTTTATAGGTTTTCCCTGTGTATTTTTGGTATTTTCCCTCCTTTAGCTTTTTGAGTGTCCTAACGACAATTGCAAATATGTTGCAATTTCCCGGTTTGGGGCCAATGGTCGAGGGATGCTTTTCCTGTTCTTTCCTGTTGCTCGTTGGCTGCTGCTGCCTCCTCCTGGCACTTCCCTTTATTTCCTTCTCCGCCTGCTTCTTCACTACTGACATGGCAGGACATGGCAGGACCGAGTAGCGCCCGGGGACCACCAAAATGGGCTGCAACTGCCTTGTACGCCCCCCTGCCCATTCATGCGCCCCATACCCATCCCTGCCAGCCACGGGAAGATTGATCACAGTTGGCGCAAGTTTTTGTAAACCCCGCCGCCTGCATTTTTATTTCCTGCGCCTGTCGTTTAATATGAAAAATTGCGCGCAAATATTTGCAAAGCTTGCAGCAGAGTGTAAGAAGGGTTGCCACAGAAAGGAGCCCTCTCCGGCTGAGTATCCTAATTGTAGGAATTTGTCAGAATTTATTGCCGTGGTCAGATATTAATCGTTTCAAGTTTTTTCTGTGTGAAAACGCTGGAAATTAGGGGGGGAAAAAATATTGATGTGTGCGAAATGCAAATTAAATGAATGCATTAAAATAAATTAATGTTTGCCGTTTGCTTGTTGATTTATCATAAGTGTAATTGTGATGATTGTTTCATTATTCGGAAGGTTTATTGTTATATGTTTATTCAAGAGCTTCATTCCAATAAAAAGTAAAGATTTCAAAGGGATATTTTAGGGGTTTTATGGAGGAAATTTAAAAAATTAAAATAAAATAAATTAGAGTTCTTTTGAACCCAAAGTTAGCTCCCAATGTATGAATTTCCCATAAAAAACTGACCAACAAATAAAACTATATTAGATCTTCATTCCCATTTAATGGGTTTGCAAGAAATCTCGTATCCATTTCCATTCGCAGCCAACTTTTTCTAACAATCATTTTCCACCCCGATCCCCGTCCGGTGGCCAAAAGCTTAAGCTGCACCATCAAAGGGCTCAAGTGCTGGGAGGAGCGCGGAATGGAAAAGCAGGAAAGGATTAACCGGAGTAGCTTACCGTTATTCGAATGCACTTAACGGAAGCCCGAGAGCTCATTGCCAGTTGTTAACTTGGCTTCATTTGCCGCAGCCTTAAATACTCTTCTCGGCGACTCACTTTTCCCACAAAAGGGAGATAAAATGGGGAAAAAAAGAAAACGAAATAAGGTATAAACAGAAAGGGAAAAGCGTGGACAAGTAGGGAAAATAATAAAAACTAACATTAATGCCTTCATTTTGCGCTCAACAAACAGCGAAAGTTAGTAAAAGCAGACAAGCAGGCCGAGAAGAACTCGAAAGTGGCAGTGGAAAGGCAAGAAAAAGATTCTTTAGCCAAAGTTTTTCGCTTTTCCTTTCTCTCTCTCAAATTTAACGCATTGCCTGAGCCTCGAGGGGATCGGAGTCTCTTCTACCCCTTTTTGGAAAAAAATGCAGGCTCGGGGAGGGGCGTGTCATGGCCTAACGCGCGACTGCAATTTGCCAAACGCGCAAGGATAGCGAATCGAGAAATTGGCCTTAGACCAGCAGGAATGATGGGAATTTTCGAGCGCGACAACTTTCAAGGGGGGCAACAACGAAGCTATATATTCACACAGATATAAATACACAGGAAAAAAGGATCCCTGGGCATGGCAACGGATTCCAAAGAAAGGAGGAGAGGGTAGATTTCCGAATTAAAAAATGGGAAGAGATAATCTAGGTTTACTCTGAACTTAAGTCTTATCTTAATCTAACAACATTTTATTTATTAATATATAATTCATATTAAATTCTCTTAAGATATGCTTTAATATATGAAACTTTAATATATCAAACTTTAAGCAGATTTCCCTTTAAAAGCTGTATCTTTTATGCCAATATGCAAGTAATTTTTCTCCAAGGAAAAATGTAAAATCATATCTACCCTTTATTTTCGCTGTATATATAGCTTCTATATAGCTTCTTGTTGAGCGGTTTAGCCGTCTCTTTGGCTCTACAAGAAAAAATGAAAATTGAAAATTGCTTGAATTGCGTTTCGCTCTCGTTTTGATGAGAATCTTCGAGCGGACAAATGGAAAGGAGGAGATGGGAGGGAGGCTGGCTAGGCAAACATCTGCTGCAGCTCCTCCATCCTTTCCTGCTTGTGCCATGGGCAACGCGGCGTATGAGCAACTTGCAGATCTCTCTTGAGCTAGACGGCTGACAAAAGTTGGAGTGCCATGTTTGTTATGAAATCCCATTGGCAGTCTCCGCCTGGCCCCATCCTATCGCAACCCTTTTAGTTAAAATCCCATTTAATTAAATCATTAAGTCAGACATGGCCTTTAGCAAGAGTTTTCCGCATTTGTGTTAGGGGCTTTTCCTGCATTTTCCTCAGACCAAAAGTGGAAAGAGAGTGAGAGAGAGCAAGAGAGGACGGAGATTCCCTTTGGTTTAATGAGCAAATGCTCGGCGCTTTCCCAAAAAGTTCTGTAATTGAAATTTGCGGATGTGGCGAGGGTAAACACTGCAAATGACTTTGCAGTCTGCAGTCTGAAATTTTTAGTTTTCGCTTTTTGTTTCGCTGAGAGTTTCCCCAACTTGTTTTCGCTTTCACGCTGCATTCCAAAACTTACCTCAAATAATTTATTTATTTGTTTGGCGGCTCTGATTTGTTCGAAATTCGCTTAGGCGGCAAAGTTCTGCAATGGCAAAGAAGTGAGAAAAAAAATGTTATAAGCGCGGATAAAGGGAAGTGAAATAAAATTCAACTGTGAAAGTTTAAAAAAAAATAATAATGCTTACAGGCAGTTTCAGGTTGGATTTAATTTGGATTTAATTTGTATTACGTATTTTTAAAACCAAGAGCTTAAAGTTAATAAGGATTATTTATTTAAGCCTCGCTAATCACCCTCTTATTGCAAATCCCTGCACAGTTTTCCTTTCAAGCTTCTGAGAGGTAAACTGAGGTAAACTATCCTCAGCAAACTTGTCAAGCCGCCTAATTATTATCCTCGATAGATGGCCCCATGGTTTTGTCATATTCTGATGACCTAACCTCTCCTCTGGCTCGGGCTGCTTTCGAGCCCCCTTCAGTTAATAAATCTCGGAGCAATCCCTTCAACTGCAGCTGCAGCTGCCAAAGTTCGGTTGGTCAAGAGGAAGGCCAGCCCAAAGACCATTTGCCCCTGCTCCCTTAGCTCGTCCCACGTGACGTATGCGCAATGTGCCATCAGCTCGACTAAGGACTTAATTTAAAGCCGCTTTCATCAGCAGACAGATCTGAGCTCCTGAGCTCAATTTTTGGGCTGACAGCAAACCAAACAAAAGCCAAATAATAAAAATAGAAAAGAATCCCAAAATCCACACCCAGACATGACCTCCTTCCGGTCTGCATTTAATTATGGTTCCACACACAGGCTGCCAGACAGATGGACAATTAGTGCGCTGCCCATGAATTATGAGCTCTCGGTTTTCAGTTTATTTTTTTTGGTTTCGCCTGTTCGGGTTAAGTAAATCATGGTCAGTAGGAGCTGGACTCCGACCCTCATAAAATCATTTTAAACAATGGCTAAGAGAAGCGGCGGGCGAGGCGAGGCGGAGACCAACAAATGTGTAGTTAACTATTATGGCTGCCAGGAGTCGGAGCATACCGAGCTCAACTTTTGTGCTTCATTTCCGCTTCCGTTTTCGTTTCCGCTTGCGACTGCTACTGCACATATGCAAAGCAAGAGTGGCGCGGAGGCGGGGGAGGATTCGGCAGCATATGGATAATGGCAAAACGTGCCGAAAGCCAAAAAGTTTATGAACAGAGAAGACAATGTCGGCAGCGAGTTGGCAGCAGACTGCAATCCAATTGAGGGGGCGTGGCCCCAAGAGCAGCTCGTTTGTTTTGACTTTCAATTGGAAGGCTTTCCTCCTGTGGCCCGAGGCCCCTTTTTGCCTACTGTTGCTCCTTATACATTTTTTTTTTAACTCGAGAATTTCCATGGGAGAACTTTCAGCCACTTGTTTGGCACAACATTTATGCAAATATAAATACATTGTTTAAGGAACGAAGTCTGACGCAATCAGAAGACTTAAACTCTTTGGTTAAGTAATGAAAATAATGACCAAAAAACTTTAAACTAATTTATTTTGATTTGCTTTAAGGGGAAAAATACTAAAATAAAATATCGTAAAATATAAAAGAAACAATGTTGTTGAAGAGTTTTTTATTAACTTCTCTTCTCTTCTTTTACTTCTTAAATATCATCTTCCAAATTTGATTATTATTATGATCCCTTCAATGGCTAATAAAGCTTAGCATTAAGGACTGCCCCCCCCCATAATTTTACATATCTTCAGACAAAGGAAAAAGGACTCCGCTTGTTATCCTCTTTTTTTCCGAGGAAGAAAGAATAAAAAGTACAGGCAAGGATAAAGGCTTGCAGCCCAAGCTGGACATTAAGTCACAAACCAAAAGGATGTTTCTAAATCATCAAATTGGACACTTCTCCCTCACTTCTCCCTGGTTGTCCTGCCAATCCCTCTGTTTGTCCATATTGTTTAACCTTTCTCTTAACCCTTTCCGCCGCCTCCATGACGATGCTGTTCCAGATAAAAAACTCAGCTCAAGCCAGACGACTTGTTGGCCCAGTCCCTCATAAAAGGAGTCCAACGAATCGAGGCCAAAATCGAGCATTTGTTTTGGCCTTAAAATTGTGGGTCAAGTGTTGTTCTTGTTTATTCGTCTTTCAAATGGCTTTATCTGCTTTTCGTCCGGCATTTTTCGATAAATTTATGCACATTTCCATGGAATTTTATGTGACAAGCAAGGCAAACTATGAAATGGAGAAGAGTTTTGCATTTGCCAATTCCCAGGAGAGTCTCGACATTTGACAGCTGGTAAACATAAATCTCAGGGAAAATGGATAACACACAGAGTGCAAATATGTTGTAAATAAATTATCAATATCTGTGGCCAAATTAATTTCTCAATTTTCTTTAGAGATTGTTGGGTAAAGAATTGTTTGGAATGAATTTAAATGGGATGTGAGATAGGCTTTGCCAATGGCTTCAATTGACAGCAACGACGTAAGATAATATAGGCTTTTAGCCATTGTGAGGCTTGGAAATGTAATATTTTGTCTGAAAGGTTGATAGGAAAAAGCTGACAAGAATTTTAAAAAGTTGTATGAGAGTTTTGTTGGCATCAAATCCCAAATAGCTAATGGAACATTGAGAGGATTCTTTTATAATTCAAATTTACAAATATTCGTGGAGATTGTGAGTCCAAAAACATAATTTGCATCTAAATCTTTATTTAAATTTCCTTAATCATGAGAGTAAAACCAATACCACAAACTGAACTCAACGGCCATAGAGATGTCCGAGCCTAAGGACATTTTCCTGCTTCGAACACACTTCCGTCACATTGTCAGCAGGCGCTTTCTCCATGGAATGGAAACTGATTGGAAGAACAGAACTCATTTTGCCTGACTTCTAATTCTGTACCGAAAAATTCCCAGTGGCCGAGTGTCAAAATCAGGCCGAATTGGATCCACCCATCCCATCGGAGCAGGTCCTATAAGGAGGAGCCAGGCGCAGACAACAATGGACAGATATCTGCAGCTGACATGTGTATAAACGAGACAGGGACAGCGGAGGACGGCGGAGTGAGGGGCAGACACTCTGACAACGTGTTCCATCAACCGCACAACAAAAGGCAACAGCAACAACAGAAGGACGACTGCAGAAACAACAAAAAGCATTCACAATAACCCGTTGAAGATGGCGAAGAAGAAGGATTTATTGTCGGTGGACAGAGGGCATAGTAATGCACATGCCAAAAGGGGTTAAAGGGGAATAGGTCCTTGGAGTCTCTGGGGGCTTTGTGCGGCGGTTCATGTCAAAAGTCTTGGCTATCAAAAGATTAAATCAAATTGGGATCCCCGAGGGCTTCGAAGGCAAAAAAAACATTGCCTACATATGGGCGTTAGTGCTATAAATTGACATAGAACTAAGGATTTTAAGGGGGAATTTTAGAAACCTAAAAAAAAAGCAGTTGAGGGACCAACCAATTTCAAGTCTCTGATTTTTATATAAAATTCAGAAATCTTAACTAAAGACTTTTAAAGCATACAACTAAATAAAAGATTAAGTCGAAAAAACATCTTCCAAGACCCCTTGCTTGAAAAGATAAATTCGCAGTGGCTCATCCCATTCTTGAATGTACATTACTTAGAGGGGATTTTCCTTGGGCCACAAAGAGGGAAACTATCCCGGATATGTGCTTCTCCCTAGCTGCTCCCTTCTCTAATTCCGACAAATTCAAATTTGCCAACTCATCAGCAGGATCTAGCTCCTAATCTGCTTTTCTCCCTTCCTTAATCTTTATCTTGCTCCATTTGGGGGGATTTCCTCGTCTGCGGGCTGCCATTCAATTAAGTCATCATCATCGCTGTGCATCTTGGCAGCTTTTAACACGCAACTGGCTTCAGCCCTCCAACCCTTAACGCCTAACCCCTAACCCTTAACCCCACCATGGCCACTTGTCGAACATGATAAATTTGTGGGAAAATGTCAGTTGGTTTCGTACGCAAAAAAAAAAGAGTGGAAAAAAGAGTAAGAGAAGGGGAAACTCCGATGCGTTCGCCTAGATGTTAGTGCAATTTTTAGTACAATCCTCCACGCGGGTCTCCACTCGGGTCCCCCCCACTGACACCCCGCGAGCTGCGTTAATTTTGCGCCAGCTGTCAAATGTCAAAATGTCAAGTGAAACAAAATTTTCGCATCATGAGAAATGCATGTCAGAGTCACCCAGAGTCTCCATGGAGCGAACGGCAGCGGGATGTTAGCCAAACTAAGCGACAGTCTGCTCCTCCACAAGCCTCATCCTCCTGCTCTCCCACCCATTGACTTCCAACCCCATGGAACCGCCAATGGAGTGGCTGCCTGGCGGGCTGGCTGGCTGGGAATCGTTATCGAGTTACCCAGCCGGGGCGTGCTTCATCATCATCATGAAACGCGGAGCGTGGAGCGGGTTTAAGAGCGGTGTGAAGGGGTTAAGCGGATGAGCGGCTGGAGGTTGAGCAGCATCAACATCATGATAATGCCCATTATTAGCAGTGGCAAAGCATTTGCATGCATTTTGGAATTTGTATATTCCGCCAGAGCGGCTGCAATCCACCTACATTTCGCACTACACAGGGACAAAATTATGGGGTTTTATAAATAATTAAAAATTTCTGAACAATAATTAAAACATAATTTACGTTCTAGGAATATAATAAAGTATTTTATTATGCTTTTTTTGAATTAATTTCTGTATTGTTAAGGATATTGGATTAAAGACTATCAATGTCTTAAATTAAATCGGCTTTTCATACTAATTATTTATTAATTCACTGATTTCCATAATTACTACTTCAACATAAATCCAAATATATACATTTTTGCCTGTCTAGTGTCATGGTTAGATAGTTAGCTGCGTGTCTGTGGTGCGCTGTGCATTTGCGGCAGGGGTAACCTCAGCAACAGACAGCGGTTCACGCAAACAGGCAGCTCTCCCTCTGCCACTCGACCAGAACCCTACTCCAGCTCCTGCTTCTCAATCGGGACGCGATTTATGCGCACATTATAAGCAATTACACGGCCAAGCCAGCTGGGAAATGGCAACTGGCAACTGGCAACTGGCATCAGTTCTCATCCACTTCCATTGCCACTTCTGGGCCGCAGCAGCGCTCCATATCCATTTCGATAACTATTTCGGGGCGCTAATTGAATCAGCGACTCATGACGGGTGTCGCTCCTTCTCCCCGGGGGTTAAGCGATGATTTGATTTGCCGCTCAAGTGTTCCGGAAAAGAAGCCACTGCCTCGCTCTAGTTATATGTATATTAGAGTGGTGCCCGTGACTCTACTTGATAAAATTAGAATATTTATGAGGGAGTGTACTTAGGCAGCTCAAATAAGCGGGGTAGTCTCTTTGCATTTAAGTGATATTCTTCAAAAATCTGACTGAAATCTATATAAACATTAAGATATTTAAGCCCAGAACAATAATTAAGGACTAAGTAACTAATTCATTGCAGTCTTAGTCTCCAGGATATTGTGACTCTATTTCCAGTGTAAATAAATTCAGCAAGTGTTGCTTATATATGATGAATTTGCAAACCCTGTCTTGTTACTTTATTAGAGCCACCCTAATGAACATATATTATAGAATATAGCATCCATGTATAGAAACCCGATCAGGTTGGCCTCTGAGTGTGCGGTTTGAATGCCATCCGACACTTTGAGTGGCGACAGGCCCAGGGCCAAATCAATGCAAATGGGAATGGGAATAGAGCCCGACAGCTCCTCCATTGCCTCCTCCTCCTGTCGTAGGCAGTTCATCTGCGATGCGGTGTAATTAAATTTCGCCTGCCTTGGGTCATTCGTAGGTAGTCGACGGCTTAATGGAGCCGGATCTGCATGAAATTGCTCATCAAACGACTTGCCGGAGGAGTTAAGATCCACTTAATGCTCTTAGGGACGAATCTCTGCTGTGAACTAATGTATAAAATGGATTTCCGTATGGCTATGTCCGGGCTAATTGCAGTAACTTGCTCTTTAGTTAGGCACTTTCCCGTATGCTCGTTGCCAAAGGGTTATTACTTTCCTCAACTGAATTAATCATTCAGTGAAAAATTCATAGAGGAAAATGTTCAACCAAAAAGGGAAAGGTCAAAGGCCAAAAGGGAAAAGCAACCACAATAGTTGAAAGAGCAATAATAAATTGTAAAGTTAATAAAGTTCAAGCACTTGGCAAAGAAAATTCACTGGCTGTAACCACAGGACTTCAGGAAAAATAAAATTATGTAGAACGAACCACTATTAATGCTCTTTACTATTCAAATATTTGTCATTGAAAGTTGAATTTTACTTTAAACTAAAATACGTTTCTTGTAGTTTTGCTGACTTTGTTAAGAAATAAGAGATTATCTTTCAAGAACTGCAGACTTTAATGCAAGTTTATGTTTGTTAGAAAGACAGTAATTACTTTCTGGTTTTTTATTCGTCATAATTATAAGAAAACTACATATACTCTTTTCCATTTATTTATACAAATATTCAAGTAAATTTCATAGAAAGAGGCGACCTTATTACTGTCACAGCTTCCTTTCAACGGCAGGGCATTCAAATCGAGACGAATGCCAACTGAAGTCTGAAGCTTAATTAATTTCTTATGCCTTGTCGCAATGATTTTTCCGTCAGACGCTTTTCTCGTGCCGACCCCTCTTTTATTTTTCTTTTCTTTTTTTTTCATCCTTTTTGATATCCTCCGACTGTGATATTGACGTTGAAGGAGCCGGAGCCGGGAGAGTCGTTGGGTGGGCGTTGAGAATAATCAACGCACTCATTGAAAAATGCAGCGCGACATTTCCGTTGCCGCTGGCAAGTCGAAGAAAATACGGGGGGGAAATGGAGAGATGGAGATGCTGCTGCTACTGCTGCTGCTTCATGAATGTCGCCCCGAAGGTGTCGCCTCCCCGCCTATGCTCCCCGAGTCCATCCATTCGGCATTTCTGCCGCTGCCACTGTCTCATCCGCCTGCCTCTCCCCTGGCCACCTTCATTCATGGTCTGTGCTTTGTGCCTTGGGCGGCGTGTCGGGTGCGTGATTTATGTCACACGAAATGCAAATACATGGGTAAACATGCAAGCCCCGGCACGAACATATACCCATATATCTTCACGTATATGGAAACTGGGAAAAAATTATTCAAATTGTATTTAATGGATTATATTAATAAATAAAGGAGTGAAGGCTTCTTAGAAAAGTGTGGAGAAAGAATATCTCATGTACTTTTAGTTTATTCGTATTTCTAAAAGTTCTTAAGATGCAACAGTTTTAAAACAATAGTTTTTGTCCCTAAAAGTAGGCAATAAAATCCATTATTTCGTGCCTAATAAGCATATTTCATTTAAATTCTCTAAAAATAATATGTTTAAATATTTAGGGTCTTATTTTCTATCAAAACTAGAAGTATCAAGAAACATGGTACTAAAGTCTCCAGATATTTCATAAATCTCTTCCTTAACTTTGTTTTGATCGCTAATCTAAGCTTTATTAAGATTATATAAATGAAAAATTGTCATTCCTATATAATTTCTTCCAGTGCACGCATAGAAAATCATCCATATGCATTCGCACATATATTTATATAGTGGAAATGGTTATGGAAATGGAAATCGGAGTGGGGACAGTGCAGGGAGTTGGTCTGCTTGGCCGTCTAACACAAAGTGGAGACCAAAACATTTCACGTTCCTCAAATAAACTGCACACGAGCGGATTAGAAGGGGGCGGTGGGCGGTAGGCGGTGAGGCGGCGGGCGGCGGGAAGATTGTCGGGCATTTTGACAGTTGGCAGAACATTCTTTCTAATAAATTTATGCGGCATGCGATATGCAACGGCGGGCGGCGGGTTAGTTAAGCGGGGGAATGATGGTCTACCCCAGTGGCAGACAAGTGAATTTTAACTGTTATACATGCGAGATGCTAAATATGCACTTGTTTCCACTAAATTCTGAACTAAATTGTTGCATTTACACTTTGCAAATTGTGTCAAGCGGGCAGTTGGTGGTGGGTTATCGTTTAATGCATATTTCCCTTTTCTTGTAAACTGTATAAAATGAGTAATTACTATTAAAAATAGAAAAAAATTATATTATAAATTGTTAAACAGTTATAAAACATACCATGGCTTTAAGGAAAATAATCGAAAACTGTTTTATTTCATTAAAAATAGTAAAAAGCTTCTTCCGGACTCCAAACTGACAACAATAAGTAGTAAATGTTTCTAAATCAAACAGAATTGTTAACTTTCCTAAAATAAGAAATAAATATCCCTTTTATTCCCCGCTCAAAGGACATTTGTTTTAAGATCTTAAAAGTTATCTTCTAGATGAAGACATTAATAACGTTGCAAATTATTATCTCTCTTACTTTAAACTCTTCTCTCTGGCACTGCAGTGTCAATTCAATTATCGCCATTGCTACAAGCTCTCCGCCATAATTTATTTATATCACTTTAACACATCGTGTCATAAATAAAATGGCATAATTATAAATAGTTAAACCAAAAGGTTATTGAAAGAAAAATCACAGTTTAAACTGTATTTAAAGATAAGAGTAATATGATGAGCACCAATAAAAATACGATTAAGTTGGGATAACTTTTGGTATCCAATTATAATCATAAAATAATTTCAATTACTTTATTCCCTCGAATCAATTAAAGCAGGCATTTTTCTTCTGAAAATATTTTAATTAAATTCTCACAAAATGGCCATAACAAGTGCGAGAATATTAATTGGATTAAATCAGTTAATTATAGCACATTAAATGGGTGACAAGGAATGCAATTATTATAAACGCTTCTGGAGGCTTCAAAAATTGTGTTAAATTTAAATGCCTGTTGAACTTAATATTGACACATTGCGAAATGTGTTTAGTAATAAATATACACCAATACGGATAACAGATGGCCAAGTGTTATAAGCGGCTAATGAGCGCCACGAAATGTAAATTAAACATTGGGCTGTAATGCATTTTTAATGTGCTCAGCTGACGCGCAACGACTGAAATGAACGACTGAACGCCTGACTGACTGATTGATGGCGGTATTTTAATGAGGCCCATTGGCAATTCGCTCCAAATTCTCATTATGCAACCGAATTTGCACCTGTCTCATCCCTGCATCTCTGCATCTGCCCCCTCCTTCTCTTCCACTGCTTTGGAGGCCATCTCTTTTCGCTTTCACATGCATCGCTGGCCCAGAATTTGGTTCAATAATTTTTCAAAGCTCGCAGCGGCAAGCGTTTCCTCTGAGAGTCGGCGCCTTTTTTGAAAACTGATAACAATCTAGTTGCCAGCGCTCTTCCCTCTCGTTCGCTCGTTGAAAGGGGCTAAAAAAAATAAGAACGGGGCGAGTGAAATGCAGAGGTGGAAATAAGACAAGGCAAACAGAGTCAGACAGTGAAAAAATGCTGAGGTGGCCGCACAACACAAACATGAAAGTGCTCACACACATACACAAGCACGCCAAGTAAGCGTTGCCGCATCTGCATCTACACTGCAGAAAAAAGAGCCTAGCGTTTAAAACTCACTTAATTACCACGGTTGTTTGTAAAATATTTATTCAATAAACTAAAACCCTATCTAATTGGTAAATAATTATTTACATAAATTAAACTATTTTAAAAGTATTGGTGTTAAAAGAAAATGTGGAATACAATGTTTTACAAAAAAAACATTTAAAAATCTTTTTATTGTAAACATGGCTTCGTTTTTGTTTAAATCGGGCTTAAATCAAGTACAATAATAAATTTCTCTCTGTGTACTACCTCTGTTTGTGCTGTTGTTGTTGATGTCGCTGCTGTTGCTGTTTCCTATTTTCTGCGCTGCTTCTGTGAGGTTGTGTGACGAAGACCGAACTGCAGCATAAAGCAAATCGTGTCAATGACATTTGGTGACACACACACCAATGTACCGCGACGCATACATATGTAGAAGCATGCATGTGTGTATGAGCGGATAACAACTATAGAGGTGCGTGGGCCAAAGAGAGAGGCCAGGCAAGACGCAACAGAAGAATGGAAAAGAAAGGCCGATACAAGAAATTGCTTTACAACAGCAGGGGTTCTCCTGTTGTTCTTGTCTAACCATTTAAGTGGGCGTATATACAGATGTATACGTACATATCTATATATGTATGTTATATATGTACGTTGCGCCTGTCACAGATAAGAGGGTGCAGTACAGCTAGAGGGGGCGCTGGGAGGGGCATGGATTTGCTAGGGAGCAAAGAACATAATTTACGGTTAGCTCTGCCTCTGCGGTTACTATTAATAGAATCGCTTTTGGGGTCATTATGTTGCTGTTGTTGTAGCGGGCGTCCAATTGCTGTTGTTGTTATTGCACGTCGCCGCTTAGTCGGTATATCTTGACAGTTGAGAGGGGAAGGAGGGGAGGTAAGGTGGGGTGCACAGGAATAAAAGTTGTATCACTTTTAACTAAGTTCTGATTTTCGCAATTCGACAGAAATTTCTGAAGTAAGTTTACACTTTGGGTCATTATACCCTTGCAGAGGGTATTATAATTTTGACCAGATGTTTGCAACGCAGTGAAGGAGGCATCTCCGACCCCATAAAGTATAAATATTCTTGATCAGCATCACCAGCCGAGTCGATCTAGCCATGTCCGTCTGTCTGTCCGTCTGTCGGTTTCTAGCTATCGAGCTGAAATTTTTAGCATAGTCTAATTTCTTTAGCACGCAGTATATATGTCGGAACGACCGAAATCGGACTACTATATCCTATAGCTGCCATAGGAATGATGGCGAAATTAATGTAAAAAATATTTTAACTTCTCTGTTTTTCAACGTATTTCTATAAATTTTGAGATATAGCAGTTTTTTATGATTCTAGAATTACGGTTTTAATTTCATTAGGATCGGACCACTATATCATATATGTAAAATGTAAAAGTTATAAAATTCGATGTTTTTTCAACATTACTAAAGAGGTTCGATTTTCAATGATCCAATTGCAGACTGCAAGGGTATACCAACTTCGGTTTACCGAAGTTAGTTTTCTTTCTCGTTTTTTAGTAAATTTGAGTATATATCTAAAATAAGAAATTTGTAATATTAATAAGTTAACAACAATTTAGAATTTATAATTTTTTTTAGAATTAAACTGTATTCCATTGAATTACAAAAAGTGTTAGGTTCACAAAACAAAATAATAATAATACAATCACTAGTGATTTATAAGTTATTCGAAATATATTATTTTTTATAAATTTAAATTTTAACGACTAATCGTTCAGTGTTGGCAGCACCAGCAATCGGGGCACACAAATACACACAAGCTCAAATTTATAGAGAACTGCTAATTTATTTGATTGCACACAACTTTACGTGGGATGAAATGGGAAAATTTGATTGCTGCTTGTGTGCTGACACTTTTGAGATTATCTCCAAGGGGAGACGACCTTATTACCTCATATATCAGCCAAAGCGAAGCTAAAGACTTCCAAGAACTGACCCATTTATAGTTTATTTTTATACAATTTAAGACCCATAAAGATTATGGAGACACATTAGTAAACGTAAAGAAGAAATATTTTAAATAAGACAGAGCGCATTAGAGAGCTTTAATTTAAATGTTTCAAACTATGATGTAAGCCTTAAAAATTAATTATTTATTTTCTAAATCGTGGGAACATTAATTTTTGAACTTTTAAATTTAATTAATGATTCCATCAGTTCAATTTACTAAGCAAATATGTTACAGACTGTGTGGTTAAAAAGCTTCTATCAAATCAAGTCGCCGCCCATTAATGGTATTGTCATTCACTTTTCGTCCTGTCAATTTGCGCTTCGATTTCAATTATTTTTTATGCCAGTTCGCATCGATCTGGGCCCGGACACCGAAATGCAAACCAAAGTGCTTGGATACTCATCCGCCCCGTTGTCCGGGGCGTCTCTCCTACTGGCCTGAATATATAATACGGAACAATTCAATTTCGAATTTTTTCTTGTTTGTTTCTAGCTCCTCTTTTTTCCTACTGCTATATATAATTTTATTTTGTGCTTTCTCCTCGCTTCTCCCGCTCGATTTTTTTTCGGTAGCCATTTAGCTGACCACAGTGTGTTGCCTCACACCGCCCCAGCTGCCCACCTGCCCACAAGCTCACCTTCTTCCCGAGCCGAACCGAGCCACCCACCTCGATGGCATTTAAAGTTAAAAGCCATGAAAATCAACACATAACAAACCCGAATCGAGGCTGGAAAAAAGTTCTGCGGCTTTGCGGAAATTGTAATTTAAAACTACGCCTCTGCGGTATTGTTCCGTGTTCACTCTAGTTCTTTTTATTCACTTTGCTTCATATATATTTAATTTCATTACTATGAATATTTTTTATACTGTTAGCGTCATTGAGAGTTCATAGAAATGCATTTTAAACATATAAATGAAATGCAAATAAAGCCGGAATCGGAAGGGCAAAGGGGCTAAGAGCGGGGATAAAGTAGCGCTAATCAACAGGCGTTATAATAAACAAAGCAAACAATTGTTTACAGAGAGCGAATACATGAATGAGGATTACCCAGCATTCACATAAAAATTAAAGTTTGTTTCGGCTTAATTACTTTTGAAATAATACGTGCATTTTAATTACTTAGTTTGGAATTTTTAGAAGCAAATCGAGAAAGTTTAATCAAGACTAACGGGATAAAGCTTTTTGGGTTCTCGGATCAAGAGGGTTTAATCTAAAATGACTTATTCTTATGTATTATTATTTTTAAACACTCATGTAATTTTAAAAAATACAAAAATGTTGCAAAGTGTAAGCAGTAGGCTTGGTTATGCAGCTTTTATTGACCTTGCCAGGGTCGTCATCAGTACCCGATTGTTCACTGCCTTCAATATGCAGCGTAATTCCCGATAGTTAGTTCCGAAGATCAGCTAGACCCTGTTGGGAATTTTATTGCAGCGCAAAAGGTAAAAGCGACAATGTTGTAAAGGACCGACCCTTGTGTGCTTTGGACTTTGTTTCGCTTTAAAGTTATAATTCGAGCTTTCAGTAAGTAAACGATTTTTATATTGACATAAGAAAATAATGTAATTGACAATGGATTTGATATAAAGGCAGATAAAATCGATAACGAATCGTTCATAAATCGAGAAAAACTGTATGTCGTTCATTTTTATTAAGGAGTCTTAAATTAACATCATATAATATTTTTGAAGAGTAGCAATAAGACCATAGAGACCTAATTAATTAGAGATTTATTAAAGGGTTTATTTTACGAAGAAATATAATAGCATATAAAAAAAAAAATATACTTAATTTCCATGCTGCCATTTGCACATGCTTATGGCTTAATCATTCATTATGCGTTGTTCAATGCTCTTTGTGAAAGACCTGCAGACTGATTGCATCCGGTGATGTAATCAGGTATTACTGGTAACAGGTAGCATAACCTTCGGCGAATGGCGCTGCAGCTCATATGCCGCAATTAAATTGCACTCCAATTGCACAAAGGGTATGTGCAAAAAACAAACAATTAAAAGCATTTAACACAGATGTAGTTCAGCCATCAACGACATTTAAACTCTTTTTTTTTTTGTACAAACTGCAACTATTTGCAAGTAAACAACATATGTATATATAAACATATTTATACAGATTTTTAAAGCTTTAAAACCGATGGCAAGTGTCGGGGGAAATTGTGGAAAAGGGCTACTAGCTTTTCCGCTTGCAATTTGACAATTTTTAGCACCAATTACCAATGTCATTCGTCACTCTTGTCGCCTGGAAAAACAGGAGGACGGGGAGGGCTACGAAATTTGCTTTTCCTGTTGTCTCCTTTTCCCTTGCCTTCCCTCTCGCTGGCTCTCTGGCACCCTTGTCTGGCCTGAGCTTATTTAAGCATTCTGCTTATATATTATTTCTGTTGCGGGGAAACTCGGCCAACTGACAGCCAACAAGGCAATGTGTCAACCAACCCAAGCACTGAACGGGAGAGAAAAGCTGGAAAAACGAGGAAAAAGAGCATAAAGAATCAGTCTAAAAAGAAATTGAGAAGGAAAAACTGGCAGCTCCGGTTTCTGGACTCTCTCTCTGGGTTCCTGGAACTTTTTGCTCCTACCTGAGCCGGCAACAAAAAGTTGATAACTTCTTTTCAGTTGGCGGCTGGTGACTTCTGAAATTAGTTTGGGCTTAAATATGCAAACTTCCAAATGAAATGGAATGGAAATTGGCCATGAGGCGGCGCCTCGGTTGAGGTCAAAAGGGAAATTGCCTGGAAGACATTCTGTGGAACGAAGAAGAAAATGCATAAATTTATAACTGAGGAATTTTGCAATGGTCTGGCACAGTTTGAGAAATCCTTTAGGGCATTGTTTTTATTATTTAAAGAATAATAAAAGTCACCTACAAATATCATACTCTTGATTCTATTTGGGTTTTTATTGCGTTCTTTTTGTCACTTTTGCTTATAAATTTATTTACGAGAAGGATTTTGAGGTTTATTATTGTTTTGTTTTATTTATAAATAAAACTAGAAAAGATTTTAAATAGAATAAGTACAAGGGAAAGTTTGAATCTTCCAATAAAGTTGTCCCAGAGTTTTCATTTTAAAGAAAATAAATACTAGTTTTCTGTTTAATAAAAAAAATTTAATTACAACCAGATAAATCTGTTATTAAGTCTCTTAATGTCTTTACTTATCTCTAAGATATTTTTTCTTTAACAATTCCCTACATTGTTTAACATTTCTCGCAGATAATTGATATCGCATCGATCTCGACCAAAAAAAAACCCAACTGAAACAGAAATCACATGCTCGTTGAGCTTTCTTGACTGTCGCTCGTCATTTGACGACTAATTCGTTCGCCTCGTTGGAGCCAGAATCGTCGACTACAATTCATCACCGACTGGATGACATGAAAGCACTCTGCTTTATCCACAGGACTCTGCCTCCAGCTCCCAACTACCATTTCCCATCCTATATTTCCCGCCCCACCCCGTGCTCTGTGGAAAATTTCCCTCTGAGCGAACTTTGCCCTGCATAATTAATGAATTTACACATGCATAATTATAATTACTAGCAGCCAGCAGCGACTAACTGCCAACTAACGTTGGTTGCCGGCGGTACCGGGAGGCATGGCAGGTCGGGACGGGGGTTTGATGAAGTCGGATTGCTCTGGGGCAACAACAATAGCAATGGAGCGACAACAACAGCGACAACTTCATCGAAAATTCAAACGAATTGGCAATTTGTGAGGTCTCTTTTTGTACTCGAAACGCCACGGCCCGTTCCCTTTTTCCAAAAGAGTCGTTGTCCCCCTACAGATTTGGGTAATGTTAATTAGCTGGTGGTGTGATGGTGGGGAGGGGTTGGTTTTTAAAGGGTGTGTAACTGTGTAAAACTGCAGCGAATTTGTTAACATTTCCAAAATAAGCCCAGACGACAACAAAAACAATAGCCGCCAGAGCGGAAGATGTACACGTAAAGCAACTTTATGTGAATTATAAGTTTGAATTAAAAGATCTAACAGGATAAGAGATCAGTGTACATTTTAACAAGATCTATTTATATATGAATTTATTTTATAAAGATTTAATGTAATAAACTTGTGGGAATACCACTAGAACTAAATGGAATAATGTCATTAGAAATGTAAATAAAATCTATTAAAATAAGAACAAAATGTAATCCAAGCGACCACTTAAATAAATCCAATTTTCCATCACTTTGATTGATCATAAAGAAACTGTAATTTATAACTATATTTGATAAGTTCGAAAAACAAAAGCATTATTATTATTATTAATGATAAAATGTTTCCTAAAGTTGTAGTTTTGCCTGGGCTTTCGATAGAAAATTAAAATTAAATTAATAAAACAGGTTTTTGTGGGCAAAGTCACCTTAGAATATTTCTCTTGATAAAAGTCCTTAAATATATGATACATAAAATGTTTAGTTATTATTGTGAGAGACGCTTGATCTACCTATAATTATAGCTAATAATTAAGTCTCACAAGTAATTATTTTCCGTGTGGTAACAGTTGGCTTAACCACGCCCCCTTTCGCCCCTTTTTGTGCCCTGGCTTGATTACTGAATAATTGAGTGCTGCGTATAATGAAATTCGTATTCAAAATTCGTCGTCATTCAGTTGCTGCCGCTGAATCAGAATCTGACTAAATGTTTGCCGAGTTTAGGGGTGTGGGGGGAAAGTAGGGTTGTTGGGAGGGGTTAGGGACGTTTTTCAGAGGTGAGTAAGTGCGTTTGTGTGTGTGTGTGTGTTTCTGAGTCTGTGTGCTGCGCTGCTGCGTCTGTGTTTGGTTTGCGTAGCCGACTTGCATACGTAATGTTCTTCCTGCCTTTCACTGCCGCGCCCAACGTTCCCCCTTGCCATCATCATCGCAACATCATTCAACGCTTTTATAGCCATTCAACTTGACGCATCCGTTTTGGCCAAACTTTTTGGCCCGGGCCGCAGCTGAATGGGCCACGACGAGGCCAAGAGCCAAGTTCCACGAGCTGCTGCTGCTGTTGCCGCTGCTAAAGCTGCTAACGAGCGGGTGGTTTAAGAGGTTTCACTGTACCGTCAGGATGCTGAGAATTTCCACGAAGTCGCATTACGATTTACATTTCATATTAATTAGCGTTGCTTAGCGGATCTTACATACAAAAAGCTTCTTATTCGCTTTACTGTGTATTGGGAAATTTATTTTAATTTAATTTTTAATTTGATTGGATTATGGGAATTTATTTATATTGGAAGCCTGTACTTAAAATATTTTTGTAAGTATGAATGCAACATTATAAAGTAACTTGAGGAACGTTTTAAATCTGTGGTCTTTAGGTCAAAGAAAATTCTCCTAATTCGGTAGTGACTTACGTATACGTAATATTTCAAATTAAAATCCTTAAAAAGGCTCAAAAATTACATTTAAGCAAGAAAATCCATTATACAATTTGTCACTATTTGACTATTTGTCATTATCTATTTATTAGTTAAAGCTTCGTTAAATTTTAGTTTAATTTAGGTAAGAAATCATTTTTATTCAAAAATATTCATAAAGCGTTTAATGGATAAATCTGTATTTTATATATACTTATAATAAAATGGTAATTTCTTTATGGGTATTATAAGCAGAAATGCTTAGATATTACTAAAGGTAATATAATCTCTACTTTCTTCCCTTAAAAAACTATATTCCCAGCTATGTTTCTGGTGTGAAGTATCCTTGACACCAACCTCGCTGCTACTAAAGTGAACTGCAGCGTGACTCCAAGGGCATGGGACTAGGCAAGGGAATAAAACCAGAACCAGAACCAGGAGCCGTAGAAGAACCAGGAGCAAATCCAGGACTATGAAGCCGGCCGGGCTCTAGCCAGTGAACTCCAGCAGTTACTAAAAAGACGCATTCGCTTCATTATGTGGGCTCTACTTCGTATTACCGCGTTTATGTCACTTTTCACTTTCCCGCTCTCTGGCTCAGCGACTTTCTCGCTGGCGTGCCATATAAATTGTTTTGGGATTTAGTCGCAGGACCCTCCTCTTTCCTCTCACCGCCTCTCGCCGGGACAATCCCCATTTCCAGCAGCTCCACGGCCAATCCCCAGGCGCGGCTCACAGCTCCAGCTCATTATTGTCGTCGGTTCGTTTCTGTTCGGCTCTTTGTTTAATGACATCATTTTGTATGAAAAATTGTAGTTGCATATGCGGAAGCGAGCTGGATAGGATAGGGTCGGGTAAGCCCTGCCAAAATTATAAAGTTGAGCAATGATTAATGGCGGTTCATGCGCTCCTCTCTGTCACCCACTTCCTATCACGCATATATCGTCTGCGTAATAATCCTTGTCATGAAATATTTTGACACAGACATGGAATTTCAGCTTCATAAAATTAAAAAAAAAGCATACAGAGGAAGGAGACAGATAAAAGGATCTTCATTTATTTACTTTTTTTTTTTTGCAAATCCGGAGTCACGTTTCTCAAAGGAAAAGCGAATGAAAAGGCAAGGGAAAATGTCAGCTAAGCGGCGCGGGGGAATTACAAATTAAATGTGTTGACAAGCAATGAAATGAATAAAAAGTTTCAGCATGTCAACTAAATTTGGCAACATTTTCGCTTGAATAAATTTGAGCGAAGCCCAATGAGGCGATAAGAAATCAAAGCCGTCTTTTTGATGTTTCTGGCTTAATTAATTAAAAAGGGATTACAGGAGTTCGTTGAGCTTTTATGGATTAAATTTAACAAAGAAAAGCTTGTTACTTTAAGGAAATTTCTGATTCTTTAACTTTTAAGGAAAACTTAATATATTATTCAGTTAATTAAGTTGATGTTATGTGGGATACACGTAGTGTTGTGTTAAAACCTCAAACTTAATCAAGCCCCCAAGGATCAAACTATTAAAACTTACCCTTCATTCTCTATTATACCATTTCCATTGTAATAAATCCTAAATCTTGATTGCCTTTGTTAGCACGTACTAAAACCCTTTCGTGGTTATATTCTTACACTCTCTGATATAGATATGAAGGCCAAGGCATCAGCCACAAAATGTTGATGAGGCCGATGATGAGGCAGGGCTTTAACCGCACACATCCTGTACGAGCTTATCCATCCCCAGGTCCCTATTCCTCAAATTTGAGCCTCAATAAAAGTGAATAAAACCCAACCCACCTGAAAATCCTTTTAGTTCCTTTTCCCGGGGAAGGCCCGTGTACAGGACTCTTGGCCAATATTTGCTTATAGTCCGTGCCGGCAACGGCGCCGTGTGCTGTATGCATTGTGTGTGCACATTAAATACCGCATAAATTAAATTAATTGCCAAAGTTTATTTTTTATTGCCCTAACGAGGGAGCGGGGGCGTGTAATCACTTTTCATTGTGTGCCAATCTTGGCACAGTCTCGGGGAAAACTTTTCAACACCCCAAGCAAGGGGCAGGGAAAACATATTTTCCAAAAGGGAATCTGGCATCTTGCGGTGGCTCATTTAAAATTTAAATTGCTTCAAAGTGAGCATTTGCCTATAAATAGCAGCCTTTTGTGGCCATTTTCCCCCGCGGCAACCTTGTTCGCTCTCTCCGCACTAATGAGTGGCAACCCTGGCGGCAGCCCGCAAGCATGTAACGTTAAAATACAAATGTCAAACTCCGCAGCAGCAGCTGTCCCAGTGTCCTGTGAGAAGTGAGTTCGGTGTGTGCCACCGGAATTTCCATGAAAATCCATGCCAAAGTGAAATTTCCCCAGTCTGCAGTCGAATTAATTGTTCCCCTGATGAAAAGTGACAGAGAAAGGTGACGGAGAGGGGGCCTTGAGTTAACAAACATCTAACTGTCTTTTTGGCAACTTTACTCTCCCACTGGGTGCAATTAAAAATTATGTTTATATTTATTTTCAGCTCCCACTCTTCACACAATTCTGCTGAAATGGCACTCGAAAAAACCCAACGATAAACAAACTACGAGAGGGAAACGGAAATGGAAATACAAAATGGCCGTCAATGTTGACAGCTGACAGGACAGGCAGTGTGCTCTTCTTGGGAGACGGAAAGGATTGCATGTAACAAATGTGGCCTTAAAAATAATCACATGCAGGGATACCCTTAATTGCTAGAGGTCTTACGTTTAAAAATATTTCTGTTTTTATATATTCTTACTCACCTTTCACGGACGTATTGTGTATCGTATTATTTTGTAATTAAAGTTTTCGTAATCCAAAGCCAGTCCATAGGTTCTGAAAATTAACAAATTAAAAAGAATAATAAGTAACTTAATTAATAGATATTTGTTTTCTATTCCTTCAAGGAGTGTAGAATTTTTAAAGAAATATATTTTTAATTAATTAATTAATTTAATAAGTGCTCATTTTATTCAGAAATTTGTATATGTTTAATTCCCTCAAAGATACAAGTTTTTTCCAGATTTCTTACAATTAAATTTTTAATTCATACTTTTATGTTTTTTTCAGGGAATCATCAGTTCTAGAGCTCCATTAATTTTCAACTTATCAGGTTTTTAAAATGAAAAATTAAATAAAATCACCAGTTTGTGTTTTTTTTTACATTTAGTTTTCATTGCTTTGAGTGGAATTCAGTCGGTGGGAAACCGCAGTCAATGGCAATGTCAACAAATCAGTTGAAATGGCATTACATTCCCCTTATACCATTTTAATAACAGAAAACTTTGGTTTCGGTTCAATGGGGCTGTAGAGGTTTTAATTCGTTATATTTTTGTTTTCACTTTTTCACTTCTCCGTTGTTGGTTTCCAGCGAAAAATCGCCAGTTACATGAAAAACGCATAAGCCCAGATCCCGATGCTGCCTTTCTGGCCCCACCCTTCGACCCCAAGACCCTTTATTCCTGCTGTTGCCGTTGTTGCTGTTGTCCCGCTCGAGCAGCTTATTCTTCTTCGTCGCCGTTGTTATTGTTATTCCTGCCGGCCATTCCGTTGTATTTGCCAAGAGGAAGCGAGAGGGCTGAGCGGCGACCGACCGACGACACCAATATGCATTTATACGAGGCATCGGCTGCAGATGCGAAAACATCAGCAAACAGAAACAGAAACGGAAAAAGAAACAGCTACGGGCAGTGGAGTGGGCAGGGTTTTCTCAAAAGGGTATTGATTTTTTCAGGATTTTTTTTTTAAGATACCTATATATTTTTAAGACAGAACTTTTGTTTGAAGTAGAGGAGTCTTAGATTTTTTTTAAACAGTCTTTACCTTTAGTAGTACTTAGTTCTTTAGTTCTTTATTCGAAAGTTAACAAAAATTTACTGTTAACATTAAAAATATAATAATAATAATAATAATAATCTTAATCCTAATCTTACCCACAACTGGGTAGGAGAACTTTTTAACGATATGCTCCGTCTCATATCGGATGGGTTGGGGTGAAGATTTACAAACTAGACAATAAGTACGACAGAATATTAGATACCTTTAATGACAAGGATGTTTCACAGGATAACATATGATAATTTTCATTATACAACTGGCACAGAATACGAAATGGGTCATGGGAGTCAAAATTTGATCGGCATATCTCCAGAAAAATAGGGCGAAACTGTCGAGTACTTCTGGCAGGAACTGCAAACTTGATGTTGTGTAGCAACGAAGCAGAGTCGACTTCGCCATTAATTAATTTATAAAGGAACACACTTTAGCTATGGGAAAAGACTTATACAAGGTTATTAAAAACCCCTTTCATCCCATTTACCACGCCACTGGCTACAGAAAACACTGAAAAAATAAAACAGAAAGCGAAACAAAAGCAGAAAGAGAAACAGATCTCGCAAAAAAAGAGCGAAACACAATGCGAATGTTCAGCGGGGTGTACACTGTGATTGAGGGGTTCAAGGGGAACGGAGGAGGGTGGTATTGCCGGGGTGTCTACGGAGTTCTATAAGCCGCGCTTTATAACTCATATGGACTTGTTATGTGCCATGTTATCGTCTTGTTGTTGTATGCTTCTTAACTTGTTTTCTGTTGCCCTTTTTTGGCTTTTTAATATGGATGTTTCATCGAGGGTATTAATAGGATTTGATGAACACTGGATAAGCTTCTTCAGCAACTTAATATAGCTTATTTAACATAAATAATTCTTATGGTATATAGCTTCAAATTCTATGCATAAAATATTTATTTAAGTGTTTTAAAACTGAAAAAAAAAAATTAGGAACCCATTTCCGAGATACTTGAATATCTTCGACAAATTAATTAGCCCTTAAACAGATTCCCTGTAATCATCGAATACAACCTTATATTAAACACCATATACTTTATTGAACCTTGATTGAGATCGATAATTACTGCCTTCGCTGTTCTCTCTCTATCTCCTCCTCCTTGCGGATAACCGATCCAGTCTATTGATGGATTGATCACCTCATCTTATAACAGGGCAATGTCCAGTCCAGTCCATCTATGGATCGGTTACGCCTCCTCTTCGAGGAGTGGGCGGCAGAGAGGAGCAGGAGAACTCTGGAGATTGGGAGCGGAGCAGACAGGGAAAAATGCTGTTAAACAAGTTTCGGGTTTTTCAGTTCTCGTACGTGGCTTTTTTTCTCCTTCTGGCTCGCAGCCTGACGAGTGCGTGCCTTATGCCTGCCATGGGCATGAGAATTGGTTTTAACGTGTTCTCCTCCTTTTTTGCCACGTTTACCAGTTTTTTTTTTTTTTTTGCCTGTTGTTTTGCAATCCTGTCTGGGAGTTAACAAAGTGCGGAGGCACTTAATAAGCAAAGTGTTTGCCCTGCATCCGTGCAGAAACCCGTATATACATGCATACAGACCTCTTTTGTGGACAAACTTCTACTCCTCCCTCCTTATCGATATTACTAAATTAAAACTCCCAAAGCCAGGTATACAAACAAAGTGAGATACAAACTTGTCATCAGCATAAGGAGGTGGCAAAAGTTCTTCGCCCGAATTCAATTTGAGACGCGACAACAGCAGCAAACAAATTGAGGCTGCCCCAAAGCGCCCGGAAAAGTCGAACTCAAATCTGGTGGGAAGAATGAACTGCTGCCGCTGTTCCTCCGCCTTTCTCCTCCTCAGATCCCAACCATCATCCTCCTTCCCGAGATGAGGTTGCTGCTTTTCTGGGTAAAGTTTTATGGCATTCAGGACCCCATCCCTTTGCCTTCTGATTCGCCCTCGTGCGTTTATAAATTACGTTACGTATACGCAACGTGGGCGAGCGCACATAAAGTATTCGCGTTATGAATATAGAAAGAAGTAAACGCAGTAAATTAGGCGAAAAATTCAATAATTTTGCCAACCAAATGGGACCAGCAAACACGGAGGGGAGGAAAGGACCGACTACCGTCAGCGAGCAAACACTCGTGTTTGAGGCTTGGGCCCTTAGAGTGCCAACACTCAAGAGTGTAAACATTCTGGAGAGTCCCGATAGCTGGCACATTATGTAATGTGAAAAACATTAAGAAGACAGGACCATTATGAGTGTAATCGATGAGGGGATTGTTTACTTTTTAGGAAGAAAAAAAAAAAAAAAATTAAAGATAAATATTGCAGCTTTCTTGAATATTTAAATAAGTTTTAGTCAAAATCTGATATCTTTTTAGTTATTTGATTAATAGGATATTTTAAAGAAGGAAATTTACCAAATCAAAACCATTTATTTAAGATATGTCGAATATTCAAATTTTTTTTAGAGATATATTTTTAAAGTTAATTAAGAAAAATGTTTTTTTAAACCTCTTTTATATTCAAATCAAAATTAATTAATTAGGGCCACCGCTTTTATACTCCATAAACATAGCTGTTTGTGTAAGGAGTAAAGAAAACAAACCCTATTTGACCTTTTTAAAACTTGAAAGAAAACATAAAGCAAGCCAGCAATCAATTGCAACTTAAATCTCTTTCCTATGAATTAAAATGTCTTAACACGCTTAATCTTTGTCAAAAACTTTCATGGAGATACAAAAATCAAAGGGCTATCTCACGCCAAGTTGCGGCAACTTTTGGCCTCCTGCCACACCGTAATTGGTCTGGCTATCATGACAGTGGCCAAGGGGCAACACCCAAAACTAAATTACACAATTAATAAGCGCAGCCAACAAACCAGAACAGCAACAAACCCGGACAAGCAAGCCGCAGCACATAATAACCGCAACATTTAAGGCGAAAATCTGCAATTAAGGAGCACTGGCTGGCCCCCAAAAAAGGAAAAGGAGGAGGGCCTTCCGCAGGAGGATTGCGTGGGAAACTAACCGAGTCCCGATCCCAACTCCCTACCGAAAGGCGACTCAAAAATTAATCAGGCGAACATAATGCAGGCGAGAGCCAGATGAGGGGAGAATGCGATAAAGGCGAAGAAATACGAAATGCGAAAGGCGAATCTTCAATGTATTGCCCAGCACATATATAGATAATGAAATACGAGGCTCCCGCAAGACCAAAAAACCCAACCACAGCCAAACAGAGCACTCTGCTCTCCCTGGTCTCGGAGTAAAGTTGTTCCATTCCTGCCCAGCCCCCCCATCCTATATCTTCGTCCTGGCCCGAGGGCAGACAGGGCAAAATAATGGAGCCAATGGCCATGGCCAGAACAACAGAGCAACAGAAACCCGAAATGGTTAACAAAGCAAAACATAAACAACATTTTTAGCGAATTCGAAATGCCCTAAAGGTATGAACAAATAGAAAAAGAGCAGGAAAATAAATTGTAGGTTTACTTTTCGCAGACACACTAACTTTTTTATTTACTTGTTTAAATTGATGTCTTCTTAATTGAGGTTTATTAAAACACAGTTTTTCTATCAAAGTAACAGTCGGGCTGCCAACTTGTTCCGATCGCCTATCGCTTAAGGTTGCCACCTAGTCTAATATCGGTAAAAAGGAGAAGGGTTGCATTTGAAGGCTGCTTTTATCATAATGTCAAAGATAGAATCAACATGTTGTTTTTATCTAATCTTATATAACAAATACTTCAAGTAAAATCTTAATAATTTTTACCTTAGCTCAAAGGAAGTTCAAAAGCTATCAAATAATTATTATAATTAACCATTAACCACTTCCTTAAATCCCTATATTCAATCCTAATTAATTTATTAAATACATCTTAAAGGTTCATAGCACTGGCCCACACAAACAGCTTCTTTGAGACAATTTAACTGCCTGCAAATATGTCAATACAGAAAAGGATTCTTGGGATCAACTCAAGAAGCTCTCTGGCCTCGAAAAGTCCTTGTCTAATAGATTCACTTCCTCTTGGCCAAATAGTTCAAGTGCCGCTTGGCGAAAGAGTAGCCGCAAACAAATAAAGTAACCAAGAGACCACGAAGACAAGGACGACAAGGAAAAAGCTCATAACCGAGGTCCTGGCGCTTGGCATTTTTGGCCAGCAGCTGCCAGACAATGCCACGCCCCCACCTATGCACATATGTGTGGCGGTGGGCGGGAAAACTCTAGCCGGAAAATGTATGTATGGGCGGCGGTGGCACTGCCTTGGGGTCCAAGAAGGGCGAACAAGATATGGCCATAGACAAGTGCTCGACTTTCTTATCAAAGTGGGAGGGACGACCTGGGAGGAGAAAAAGGAGCAGCCGTAGAGTTTTCTCTGCCTCCCCCGTTTGTTTTTCCCCAGCGCATGAAATTGCAAACATTTTCTGCGAGTCATCTGAAAAGTGGAAAGCGGGCAAAAGAAAGCATACAAAAATAACAATAATAAAAGCAAATTCCTTCGCTTCTCAGCCCAATACTCATTAGATTTGTGCAAATACTTTGCTGGCACCCCTCGCTCTACTAATGATGCCGCCCTCCCGGAAAGTAATTTCGCTGCTTACGCAATTTTTCATTTCGCGCTCGCTGCGCAAATAAATCAGAAAATGTTCCACTTTTTTTTTTTAACGAGCCATCGAGCCACCAGCAAACTTTTTGCCATTGACTTTTGGCTTGTTTTTCCCCCGAGCAGGGGAGGGCGGTTGCTACTAGTGCACTGGGCGTGACCTGCAATGTTAAGGCAAATAAATCGTTCAAGTTTTCGGTTTCCATTCCATTCCAATTGAATGTAATCAATGCTGAGCACTTCACATCTCAAATATGTTTGCCATTACCCGACGTACAACATTTATTTGAGGGGAGGAAGGACTTTGAATGATAAGCTGTGCTTTTCAAGCCAAAAAGCCAGGGCGTTAAGTTCAACAAGCCCGATTTAAGGCGAAAGCAGCAACGATGTGACAAATTTAATGTCTGTAAAGGAGTATATATATCTGAGGTGGGCGGCAGCTTACTCAGAGTGTAAAATATTCATTGGCAGGTTGCAATTTTAAGTCACACATCTGCCAGCCAAGGCAGCCTTGAAGCATGCTTCTCAGGCAGCATTTTATGCTTTTTTGATTGCTCACGTCTGCTCAAGCCGGCGAGGTTAATGGAAAAATAAATTCTTGATTTAAATCTTGAAAATTGACTTGGGATTGGGTGAAGAATTTCCACTAAAATGTATATATAAATACAAACTAGAAATATTTTGGTTTAAAGCTTTTGATTTCCATTAAGAAGTCTGGAAAGTTTCGGCCACGATTTCTTAGAAATTTGTTAGAGAAATCTGACACAATCCTTGGATATTTGTGGCGGGTTTAAAAGAGATTTTCTCAAGGGCAGGATTTTTTTGTTTAATGTTAAAGTTTCTCAAAACTAAAAAAAGGACTCGACTTATTTCCCTTTTAAAGTTTGCCTAGCTATCTGTATGCTATTAATTTCTGGTCAAGTTAATTTGTTACCAATTGCCTGGGAGGCTGCACCATACGAATTGCAATGCCTGCACATGCTGGACATTCTTCAGCCGGTTCAGTGAATAGTAATCCTGTTTAGAAGCAGCATTCCAACTCCTTGGCCCTCCTCCTCCGGCATTTGCAATTCAATAATTTCCATTTGTTTGCAACATAGCTTCACCCCTTCGCAATTACCTAACCCGAAGTCCATGGACTTGCCCGAAATGTGCTCACATTTGGCCACAAATTAAACTAGACCCACTTATGACCGGTGCCTTGTGTGCTTCCCTGAGCTATGCGGACTCTGTTAAAAGGGATTTCCATGGATCCGGGAGTACGGTTCGGCTTATAATGGTATATCAGGAGGAACGGCAGCTAAAGGCGAATGCATATCCCATATGCAGGAGCCGGTGTGCTTTGTATTTGCCACTCGCAATCAATTGCCACAATTTGTGTTGATATACGGGCAGACTGGGCGTTGGGTCCACTGGACTTGCCAAACCATTTTTCACATTCGTTCTTCCCTTTAAGGCCGTACCTGGACTTCCCTAAAACTGTGAAAAAATCAAACAATTTTAGGGTTTCAATTCAGTTTGATTTTCATCACTATAAAATCCTTTTTTTCAACCTGTCGTTTTTTCTCCTCATCAATACTGGAGAAGCCCTTTTTTATTCATTGCAGTTGAGCGAATTTTGTGCTGCTGCCGTTGTTGTATTTATTTAAAACTCAAATCGAATTGCAATTAAAGGTAGTCACAACATATCGATGGCTATGTTTGCAGGGCATGAGCATCCTTCGTAGCCCCAACCTGTTTGTTGGAACAGGGCCAAAAGTTCAGTTAACAAAAATAGTTTTGAAGGCTGCCCTGCTGCTCGGGCGCTCGGGAAGAGGGAGAAATCTACAAAAATATCTGAGGCAGTGCAACTACACGTTGAAGTTTAATGAATAATAAAGAGGTTGAAATTGGAAGTGTTCTTATTTTTCCCAGGCAAAATCAATTCCAAAGACAACACCGCACAGAAGTCGAGCCAAGCGAAGATGCATCTTCCTGGGAAAATCAAATATTTAAGTCTAACTTACAGGGCTTATCGTTGGATTCTCTCAAATCCAATTACGGTTCATTGTAATCCGCAATTTCATTTGAATTAGGGCCAAATCGCAGCCTTAAGCCAAACATTTTCTCCTAATTAATTCCGCTCAACATGAACCTCCATCCCCTCAAGTGCGGCCGCCGCAGTAAATTGCTTTACAAATTGCAACAATTTATGGGTAATTATATTTAAATTTGACAGGCCATTGGCTTTGGGAGAACGCCATTGACCTTCCCCTAGGTTCCCCTTTCTACCCCGCTCCGAAAAGTCAACTCAAGATGTCGCCTCCCCAAAAGGAAAACGCAACGCAGTCCCTCAGTCCCAGACAGACAGAGATTGAGGGCAAAGGAAGGTAGGCGGCAGCTGATAGCTGTAATCCGACCAGCTTAGGCCGTCCTCCCAAACCATCTCAGAGAAACCCTACTGCTCCTCCTGTGCCCGTCAGCGGTGGCGGCTCCCGGCGGAAAGAGAATGTGGCCGGGCAGTAATTCACACAATAAGCCGCAGACAGGCAGCCAACAGAAAAAATAAAAAACAGATATAATGGCGGGAACTGGGGACTGCCAAACGGAAGGTACCCTTTAAGTGCAATTAACAAAATGAAGAATATCAGGGGTACTTTATGGGATTTTATAATTATAAAGGATTGCGAAAAGTATTAATAAATATCTTATTTATAAGGAAGTTATGCAAAAATGTTGATAATAAAAATGATGTATATTCTCATCCTTATTAACACCTTTCTTAAGCTACATTTAAGACATAATTTTAATTATAAAAAAAGAAAATAGAATATAATTAAGAACTCCCCAACTAATTTAAAGTCAAACTCCCCTTGCTACCCTCTAACTTTTCAGGTATAAATAGATGGCGGAGAAAGCGAAAAGCGTGCAGAAATGAGAAAAGAAAAATTTCCAGAAGCAGGCAGCTTGTGGCACGTTCCACACACACAAATACACCTGCGAACAGGTGAAGAGGGCTAAAAGGTACGGGGGAAAGGGGGGCCAGACTTGTGGCATGCCTCAAAGGCAAATGTGGTTCAGACAAAATCGCAGAAAGAGAGACATTTCGGCGTGCCAAAGCGCAAAAGTGAAAAAGATGCGAAAAAAACAAGTACTGGCTAACTCCAGCCGCACACTGGAACTTTGTTAGCTCACCTCTTTAACAAGTAAGCGACAATTACCAGAGCTGCAGTTGCAATTGGCATGATACAGATAAATTGGCAACATCGGCTATGGGCCACCGCAGCCAGCAAAATTGAGGAAAAATCAACCCGTGAGTCATAAATTCGCTTCGACGCCTCCATATATATATTTATATTTTTTTTTTGCATACTCCGCCGACAGGAGAACGAGCACGGCGGCAGCCCGCCAGCCGAGGGGCGCGATAGTGATAATGTATGCGGCGTGGCTTACACATTGTATCTGCGAGATACAAAACAATTAAAGGCAGCCAGCAAGCGCTTTAATTGTGATTTTATGCAAATATTTGCCAAGCCCCGAGCCGAGATTCTTAAAGGTTCACTCTCTCATTCTCTACGGATTGAATTAAATTGCCGACGCGGGCTCAACTCGCTTTATGCTATATTTATTCGGCACCGTCGAGCGAGCTCCAATCGTCCTCCTCTGACTCACTTTTGGATATTGTGTATATTATATTTTTGTTGGTGCAAATATTTTCCCCATGAAATCAACTTGTGTGCTGGTCGGTATCTGTATCTGGTACCTCAACTTTTGCTGCACTTGCAATTTAATAGAAATTGTCTTCAAAGGAACACAACAAAAGTGGCTGCAAAACTGCCCCCACAACCCAAACTTTGAGTTGCTGCAGTTGCAGTTTGCAGTTTACAGATTGCAGTCTGCGATCAAGTTGCAAAAGCGCTTATCCTTTGACAGGAAAGTGTCGGGAAAAGACAGCTGTCTGATTGAGCAAAGAATGTGAGAGCTCAACAGTCGTCGTTGAGAGAATATTGCTTTTAATTACTGCATTTGTCAACGTGTCAAAAGATAAGTAAGTAAATAAGTTAATTGGTCTCCAAGTTACTACAAAATGATATTATTAAGGTCTTTAAAGTCTGTGATAATTGTAGCTGCAGCCTCAAAGGTTTAAATACAAGATTTCTGTAACTCCCATCCCGTTGAACTTGGGTTTAATTCCTAGCCAAACTTCGTTTGTTTCTTGCTCTCGACATTTTTGTTAGCAAACTACACATTTTCGTTTCATTTCTTTGGTTGGCTTTGCAACTTGGAGGGAATTTTTGGCAATTTAATTAAAATGCTCGGATATTTCTGGTTACGAAGCCAATCAGGGCCATCCACCTGACCGGAGTTTTGTCCACAATTGGCCAGCTTCAGGCGGACAGTACTGCAATTACATCCAGTGGCCAGGCCACAAACTAAACAAATATCTCAACAACGAAAGGGAACAAATTTTGCATCTCTATTTAAGCCACAAAAGAAATAACCTAAACTCCTGCCAGAGTCAGAAGTTAACCTCCCCTAGGCCACCGCAGGATATATTATATATAAATGTATTCTATGCCATTTTTGTGAATATTTTCATTGCTCGACATGTGTCCAGTATGCGAAATAATTAAGGCAAACAAGGAATAGTTTTCCTTCCAATGACTTTGCGACTTAAAATAGGGGCTGCGAGCGGATCAAGAACAAAACGAATTTCCATTCAATTGGCTTAGAGCGGCAGGGATGGGGTCAGGGCCTGGTCAGGGCAATAAAACATATCAAGTTGTCACAAGTGTGACACTGATTGAAATTATAAACTGTCACCAGCAGGGACACATCCCTCGGATGTGCAGATACATAGATGCGTAGTGGGTGTCGTTCCATGTATATTATTTGAGATTTTTGCATACAAATTATGCCAAAGTCTGTCTGTGGCAGCTCTCCGGCAGCCAGCAGTAAATGTATTCCAAATATTTGCCCGGTGAAAGTGTTGACGATATATGGGGCAGAGACGAAGGACTGGCAGGACGACGACGTTGGGGGAATTTTCGGGGAATCCGGACAAAGTTTTAGCCTGCTGCTGTGCGATAGAAAAAATATTGTTGCGCATTAAGTCTGGCTTGCAGGGATAGTTGGCAGTTTTAGTCCCCCAGTTCCCAGTTCCAAATGCACTGGAGTCCTGCTCACATACACACATACACACACACAAACTCTGCAAGTCCTGCAAAACTTTTAATTTGTGCGTAGCTAGCGAAAGTATATGAAAAATGGCACGAAAACAAAAGTTCCCTTTAAAAAGGAGCACAGGACTGGGAGCCAGTAATTGAGGCAAACTGTGAAATACGAGTACATAAAGATGCTGCAAAAAGCAGGCCAAACAAATTAAAAAGACTTGAACGATAGGGGCAAGGCGGCATATTGGGGTATATCAGGAAAAACAGGGATTGAAAGATAATTACGTGAGTGCGTCAAAGGGAAGAAGCTCCTAGCCAGCTTATAATATCCTTTGGGTAAGCTATAGATATTAGGGTCTTTCTTTAACAAAGTTGGTAGAGAATATATATTTCGTCTCCAGTGTGTGTATAAATAAATTATTCAAACTAGAGATCTAGACATTCCCTTTCAGATATAAACTTTAATTAATTTACGACCATGTACCAACACAAGCCAGAAAGATGTTTACAAAAAAGAGAAAAGGCAATTATTCTTTTAGAGTTGGTTATAACAATAAATCTCAAAGTTTGCGGCTTTTAAATTACTTCTAAGATTTTAGATTTCGGCTAAGCACTTTACAAACTTAAAGTAGTAAAGTACACAGCTATGCAGATAATTTTTTAAAGCTTTAAATCTACATAATTTAAAAAGCTCTTGAATAACCAAGATTTCATTTACTTAATAAGATAACTCGATGGGCAAACAAGTAACCATTGAGAGAGCGGAAAACTTTAAGTAAAATCACCACCTCAGGAAAAAGGTCAATGGGGACCTAGGAAAATTCTAATTAACATGCTCAATCGAATTTCCCTCTCCCTCTCCTGTGTCCGTACTGATTAGGTGAATAAATAACCAACCACAAACGCCAAAATGTTCCACATTGAACATTAAACAAATCATTTCACCACAAAAAAGGAGTCCTGCTCAAGGAAAAGGAGGTAAAGGCAAGTAAACTAAATTTCAATTAGTGAGTGCCGCCCATAAAAAAGCCGAGGCAAGAGAGTCTGCGCTGCAGAGAAAGGAGCACTGCCAAAAAAACAACTCTTCTATATAGTATTCCTCCCAAGTTGGCTTCGGCTTAAAGTTGACAATTAAAAACTTTTTCGGAGCTTTTTGTGTGTTTCTGGCTGTTCCCCCATTGTTGTTGTTTCGCCTTTGCTATCAGTTGCTGTTCTGCTGCTGCTTCGTCTTCTTGTCTAAATGAGTTTTTTCTCTCATTTTTTTTTTTTTTTTTTGCCAACATAGAGAGACAAAGTTTGCCAAACGCAAAACTGTGCAAATTAGTTTAGTTTTCTGGTATTTTGTTGTTGGCCTCTTCACTGGCTCTGTCTTTGAAATGATTTACATTTTCTGGGTTCCAAAATCAAATCGGTGTTGTGCCCGATGAAGCAAACGAAGAAGAAAAAAATTACCCAATATAGATTCTAGACATGGTTTTCATCCATTAAAATATTTACAATTCAAATTGGGTTTCAAGCCCGTAAGAAATGTGTTTTTATTTGCTTCTGTGTTTTTTAAAACCGATTTAAATTCGGGATTAATCATTTTTGATGAAATATAGAAACTATCTATTATGGCTGATGATATATATGGTTTGATGGAAAATGTTATGAGTGTCCGCAAAAAGTCTGCTTTTTTTTTTTTTCCAGCCTGTATTTTTAATTTATTTTTCCGTTTTCTGTTGTGGAGCTCTGGCATTATAAAAAACCTAAAACATTCCTTCCACATTGTCAGTAAATATATAAATGGGAAAAGCTAAAAGTGAAGTTTTATTTTTTTACGAGGGTTTTATTCTTTATTTATATTTACCTGAGGGTTCAATTCAATCAGTTTTTATATTGTATTTTTTCTTGTCTGCATTTAACAATATAAACATTTATGGCTTTGATCAAGAGGCCTTCTATGACCCCTTTTTATCTATGGCTTTTAGAGTCTGATGGAGTTATCTTAATAGGATGAATTTAAATTAAAATATTAATGAATAAGAACTTGGAAATACAAAGACATATTTTAAGATAGAGAAGGAAATACAATAAATCACAAATTCGACATTAAACTATAATATTACTTCAAGATAACAAACAAAAAGTTATCCTCCGACTTAATACTTATTTTCTCAGTGTGATTTGGCGAATTGAAGAATGCCTCAACAAGTTGTTGGGGTTTTATTTTTTTCGGTGAGGCGGATGGATGGGGGGCGTGGTGGGGGCTTAGTGGTATGGATTCTCCGATCAAATTAAACATTTTTTTGTTGTTCGAACTTTTCACAAAGCGACAAAAGCCAGTTTGTGACGCCGACGCCGACGCTGGCAGAGAAAGCCGCGACATGTGGGCGGCAGACACACACACTTATCCAAAGACACCCACACACAGACACACGCATACCAGTGCAAAACTCACCTCGGCTGAAAACGCTGCGACTGCGCTGCTACTGCGGCTCCAAACTGGTTTTTATATGCTATATCTATATATCCATATATATGTAAGTATATATATGTATGATTTCTGGCTTAGCTTCTGCTGCTCGTCGATATGTGCGCGTTTATATGTATTGGCGTTGCTTCTTTTTTCCAATATATGTGTGTATATATTTTTGTTTTTTTTTTTTTTTATGGCGTTGCGAAACACTCGAGTCGACTGCGTTGGCTGTTGTTGGGTTCTTTTAACCCATATGAGACAAGCATTCAATTAGGCCCCACAATTGGCCAGCAAACAAAAGAAATCACACAAATAAACACTGTATATCACCCATACAAGGGCATCGCACACTGACACACACACACACAGGTTAACCTGTGCGCTTCACTTGCCGCGCGCGCTTTTCTATCGGCTTTGCTTTGCTTTTCTTTTCGTTTCTTTTATATCCCAAGGCAAGGCTCGCGGAGCGGTAACGGACCGTCGAGCGGTAAACGGAAAGTTTGAACTTCGTAGCGTAGCGTGTCAAGCGGGCGAGATTTGCCAGCGGTTTTACTCGACGCAGCGACGCACATCCGCACAGCACACGGTTTATAAACAAACTGAATCTGAAACTGAATCTGAATCTGAAGCCGAGCGCCAATGCCAGCAGAGGCAGAGGCACACGCAGAGGCGGCAGTGTGGCCCCCACAATGACTGCCGGCTCCAAGCGAGTTCGCTTCGAGCCTGCAACTCGAACATGTTCGATGTTCGAACTTCGGTTCGAAGTGCGACGTGCGAAGTTCGAAGTTGGCAGTGCTAGTGGGTGGCGGAGTGGAGTGAATATGTTGAGCTGGCGCTCTTTTTCGTAGAACCAGAAATCATTTATAATACATTTATTTAGGGATTAAAAGATTTAACGTTTTAATTATGTTCTTCGTACTACTTGTTCATTTAACTTAAATTTTATGGCAGCATATTTCTAAGTATATTTCTAAGAAAAGTAAAGCTAATGTAATTAGAGTTTAAAATCATTTGAAATGCCGTTCAGAATAATGATAGAAAGGATTGCTTGTCTCTTACTTTACAAATAATAACAAATTTACTGAGAAAAAGGGCTCGAAAATATTTCATTGCATACTTTTAGGCACCTTCTTCTTCTGATTTCATATCCCAGGTGGTTTTTTTGTATTAAGTGGAACAGAATATAAGGAAATATATTGAATTAAATAAATTTTGTGTAGATTTTTATAAGGTTGTTTGCTTGTTTTTTTAAATTTATTTTTTGTTTGGTGAAAATAGTTAAGAACTTTATCCTAAAAGTATAATTTCTGGTAATAGAATAGAATATTTATCTATATAGATACAAATTATAGAACCTTTTAAAATATTATATAATATATTAAATAAAACTACTCAAATTCTTATTATCGGGGATGCTACAGAAATCACCAGTTTTTTTTTTTTTTTTTTTTTTCAATTTTGTGATTTATTACTTTGTTAATTTACACAGTGTATATTGTATACTGTTACTATATATAGTAACTTTTACAATAGTGTAGTGTGTTCAATGGATTTTAAAATATTTTGTAGTAGTAGAAAAGTGTTATGGGTTACAAATTTGTGGAGTGAACCAGAATTTTTAAATCATCAATCAATGAATCAAAAATAAAACAAATGTGCACTGAATTTGGTGCCTCTAACATTTTATTGTATACTCTTCAACACCTTTCAAAGTGATTTCAAAACACTTGTGATTTCTGAGCCACCCCCTTATATTTATGCTTCATGATTATGGAGTACATAAATCGTAAACAACTTTTCCAGCACACCTCGGTCCTGCTAGAGATTCTAACCAACCTGTTTGAGTTCGATGCGCCGCTGCATTCGCGGAGCCCAACCTCAACCCACTTACCAACTCCACTAAGCACAAACACACACCCATAATTCAGGGTATAAATACAAACGAGGGCTTAAGAACGACAAGAACGACGGCGATCGAACTTATTTGATTTAACAAAAACAAAAAAAAAACCCACTACAACTTCTTTAAGTAACGAGAGCTTTCCCTTTTTGCTTTGCCTCCCAGGCGGTCCTGCGTTCCATTTGCATTTCATTTTCATTTTTCTTCGCCGCTTGATTGTTTGTTGATGTCTTGTCACGAAGCGGATTTTATTTTTTCCTATTCTCTAGCTTTTTTTGTTGCTTTGCTGCTGCTGTCAGCGAAGTTGTTGTCGTTGTGCCTTCGTCACTAAGTCAATTTTAAGGTTTATTTGAATTCCATCTTTTTTTCCCCTGGTTTTTCTTAAACGTATTTTCGCGTGTTGTTGCTTTTTGCTCTTTTATGTTTTTAGTGTTTTATGCAAATTCTTAAGATGCCACCTCTGCCTCTCTTTCGCCTTATTTTTCCCTCTCTATCTCTCTGAGTCTTGCTCGCTAACATAGTTGCTAATGAGGCTGGCTTTATGCCTGGCCACATTTATTGGTTTTCAAAGTTTTTCCACCGCTTTTCCTTCGACTGTGTGGCCTGTTGCTCGTGCCTATGTGTGTGTGTGTGTGTGTGCTTGCTGCAAAACTAATAACAAATTAATTTTGATTTGAATTATTCATGCTCGGCTTAACACTCACACACACAGACGAGCAAATGCAGCGCACATACAAACAAACACTCGCACGGACAAACACAAATTAGCATTTTGGACTGGAATAAGCTGATTTAACACGGAATATGCAATTACCGCACTCGGGATTCCGCTTTGGATCAAAATCGAATTCAGAATAGGAATCTTAATTCGTATATTTCTCTGGCCGATTCGCCACGAGAGGCAATCGCTAACCCGGAAAGGTCCTTAACAAGCAGTTTATGCTTAGAAACTAAGAAGATCTTATGGTTTTCGATACTTCTTTAGTTATATTAATCATTAAATGAAATATATTAAAATATAGTAATTTTAAAGAAGCATAATTTCAGACTAGGTAGTAAGGATCAGCTAGAAAACATTATTTAAAGAGTAAATATTATTATTTGAAGTGCTGCTTGTTTTTGACAATATCTTAAAGCTCTTTCTATTGTAATATCAAAAATATAATTATTCTTAAGTATTATACTAATTTACTTAACTGAAGGAAACTATAAACCATAAACCCCACTTAAAATGAAAATCAGAACTAAAACTCTGAATAAATTGAGGCAATTTGCGTCAAAGAGGCTCAACTGTAACTATTAAAAGTTAGAAGATGCACTCGGAATCGTTCTTTGATCGGATATCATCTGCCTTAATTCGGACTTATCTATGTTAAGACTCCTTTCGCAGCTCGTTTGTTGCCTTTAGCAGCGGCAGGCAATCAGAAAAGACAAGAGGTCTGTGGATGAGGAAGGAAGTCAGGTGAAAGGAGAAAGTCTCAGGGCCTCAGTGCCCCCGAAAGCCAGGATCCTGCCGTACCGTTAATGATGATGCCACACACGTGTCTCCGTCTCTACTTCTGTGCAAGTGTGTTCGTTTCTCTATGTGTGTGTGTGTGAGTTTGCAGTTGCAGCTGGGCTCCAGCAGGATGCACTCATGCAGCTTGATTGGCCTCCTCGTTTAACCAGCTTCCTCCACTCTCTCCCTTTGCAAAGCCCCAGTCAAAGCAAAAGATGCGGATCCTGTTAGGAATTCGTCGAGTGAGAGAGGGGAAACAAAACATCCTGCTGCATACTTTTTTTTATTATACCCCTCGTTGGGGCCAAATAAATGGGTTAGTATTACCAAGGACACCTGATAACAGGGAGCAGAAGGTACGCGGACTCCGACATCAAATTTAAATAGTAGGCATGGCAACTCGAGGAGCGGGAAAATTGCCCAGGGAAAAACAGGAAAATAAAATAATAAAGAAGGCGGTGGAGGAGAGAAAATATGACACAGAAGGTTGAGTTTAAAATGAACTAATTGAGGAACCATCTAGGAAGCAGGGTTAGGCAGTAGAAAAGTAATTAATGAATGTAATAAAGATAAGGATGTAGAGGAAATTAAACCACCAAGATGACAAAAATAATAAAGAATATAAACAAAATAAACTGAAGAAATTAAATTTGGAATAAGGAGTAGATAAACCGTTTCTTTCTTTCTTACCTATTATTAGAGAAGGAGTTCTTTCCTTCTATTCTTTTATTTAATATATTTGTACCCCTATTAGGTCTCAACTTTTGACAAATTATTCGGACCAATCCTTGCCTGTAAATCCTTGAATCCGCGCTCGCTGATCCCCTCACCGAACCATTTAAATTAGCTGCCATTATTTATGGACACTACCCAGTACTCCACCGCTGGCAGTCCGCCTCCCTTCCCGCCCGATGTCGCACATTTGTGGGCTAATTAGTTGGCCAACAGACCAGAGCCAAGTATGGAATTATTATAGCGCCGGCTAACTGATAAGGACCCAGCTCCAATCCCCCGAAAGCGCCATCATCATCATCATCGATGGCGCCGCAGCTGTCAGTTCAGGCCGGAGCCATGATTTATGCCTGGATTTTCGGACTGCGAGCCGCGGGAAAGTCCCCTCAAAATAAACATTTCAGGCACAACTACAGCCGAACCGAAAACCAGACAAAGCCAAACAAAACTATTGCTAATGAGGTCCGCAATGCGCGAGTCAAATAAATTCAGAGAGAAACTGGGGGGCTTGGACAACCCCCAACCCCCAGCACACACACACACACGCATTCATCCCTTTTCGGCCAAAAGCTCAGCCCTTGCCCCTGAAAAGGGCTCCTCCGCTAATGACCAAAAGCGGATTTCGCATTGCAGGCAATTATTATTCCTTGTTCTCCCCTTCTTTTATTTGTATTATTTTTTTAAACATAAATTTAACTAAGCCGCTCAAGTGGGGACCCCAAATCCACCCAAAAAACTCCCCCAAAAGTAAGTAAAACCCGCTGAAGTGTTTCAGTTTTGTACGTTTCTTGATTCACGGCTAATGCGAGGATATCAAATTTAATTTTGCGTAATTAATGTCACCCAAAAACTTCCACTTTCGGGCCCTTTCCGTCCCTCAGCGGGGCCAGACTTGACCGAGGTCCGAAACATGACCAAAAGAAAATTCATTAATATGATTTAGGCCCACAGGATAAACAACAACAACAGGCGCCGAAGCTTGGAGGCCTAAAACAGTCCAAAATAAACCGAAAAACAACAACGGAAAAAACAACGAAAATGAAAATGATTTTGTATTTATGTTTTGGGTCCCTTGTCGTGCATGACTGAGCCAAGGAAGACGAGAATTCACCGGAATAAAACCCTTTTGCCAGCGTCTGGCGAAAAAAAATATCAACAAACTGGAGGAGGAAAAGTGATAGGCAGCGAGAGAAAGAGGAAGGCCTCGAAGTGAGAACCAAAAAACACTGGGAAAGTTTGTCACCTACAGGTCGTTAGGAGTTGGAAAATTTTTAAACAAAGCCCTGACTATACCCCTTTTAAAGGAAAAAATATTTAACTAAGAGAGTTAAGCAAACTTATCATTAACTCTATCTAGATTTTATATTAAACTTTCTCTAGAAAGTAAGCAAAGATATTCTACAAAAGGTGATCGTCTTAAGCCATATCCTGAAATTTAAAGAATTTAGAATATTTGTGCCCATATAAGCCAGTTTAGCCAGATTTCCGCGTGGCTGAAACTGAAAACCTAGTGAATTCCGGAGCCCGGACCACCTGGCTCCCTTTTTCGCACAGTTTGGATTTTAATCAGCACGCGGCATGCATCCTGTGACTGAGAGTCCGCGTGTGTCCTGTTGTCCTTGTTGTTTGTTGTTTTGCTGTTTGCCTATCTATGCGCTCAACTGCGAATATTGCCTGCTGAGGCCAGAGACTGAGATTCGGCCTGCCTCGCTTTTCTCATTTTCCGTCGCCGCCGAAGCCTTGTTTATTTGCATTGGCTGCGGCGATGGATTTATGGGAAAAGCCATTGAACTTGCTCCTTGCTATCGCTCACTCCAGTGCCACCTCCACCTCCAGCTCCACCTTCACCGCCAATGCCAATCCCAATCTCTTGGCACTCTGAAGCGAGGTTTGGGAACACAACAAATATGCCAAAGGCACGCACATAGCCTAAGCCACTCGCAGAGTTGGTCACGACACCCTCACCCACACCCACACCCACTCACGCCCACAGCCACGCCCCCACACACCCAACAAATGCCCGTTCCACTCGCCCTTCGACCAACTCGACCCTTTTAGCCTGGCCAATTTTGACATTTGCGTTTTGACGCACGCGGCGTATACGCAATTTCTGACTCCGACTCTTTAAGGCTTGTTTTAGCTCACGCTGGTGAGCCACGTGACCAGAAAATTGCCATCGCTTCTGCTCCTGCTGCTGCTGTTGTTTTATCCCTTTTTTTGGTCAAAGTTTCCAATAGCTTAACAGGATTCTAAATGTGGACACTGAGATGTTATAACATATGATTGTGTGCGTTTGGTTTAAGGTTACATGCCGTTTCATAAGTGACAGTATTTTTAAGTAATATGTGGGCTATAAAATTAGTGCCAGTAAAGATTAGGAATTACCTAGAAGCTGAAGAACTTAAATTTTATATAATTTAATCCTTTTTTTACTTGTTTTTACCACTTACAAATCGATGTACTATAAATATTTACTTTTCCTTTAAAAAAAATTGAATTGAAAAATAGAAATAAAATACAAAAATTCCTAATACCTAATACCAAAAAAAAAATAGGGACACTGCTAGCAGCTTTCATTAATTGAAGTCATTTTTATCAGACTATATACAAAGTTTAAGTTTAATTGATTTTATGAAATAAATGCTAAACGAAAAAGAAATTCCAAAAAATCTCTCGAGACATATGCTGTCACAAAATTAAGGAAACTTATATGATATTTCGCTCAAGTTTTAAAAGAAAAATAAAAATAAAATAAATAGTAGTTCTCTCTTTCTGCGCTCCAAAGAATCCTTTAATATATGAAAGCAGCAATGCAGTGTCATAAAACACAAAAATATAAAAATCCAATGAAGCGCTTACTGGAAGTTTTATCACATAATACTGTAACTACTTAAGTTTATATCCACTTAGGATTTTATCTATTAAAAACTAGAGTAGAAGTATTTTGTCTTAAGCTTCCAATTCAATCGAAAAACCTTTAGGCATCAAAGTCACACTTGTAAATAATCTGTCACCGAACACAGTCGATGACTCACGTAAAAGCCAGATAAATAAAAACATGTTCCAGGATATCAACAACATATTGCTCCTTCGAATGTCTCATATTGCACCACTCAACGGTCGTCATCCGATTATGAAACGCACTTTATGTACATAGATGCGTGCGATTTCTCATATTTCATGGCTTGACCTCTATTCCTGGCTGCCACTGGTATAAATTGTTTGTTCCTGCTTGAGCTTTGTGCTTGTGCCGCTGCTGCCTTTGTATATATTTTTATGACCCAAAATGTTGGCACGTACGTGGGGGGCTTGGGGCAGAGCCATAGCCAGAGCCAGCCAGCATTCCTTCTAATACTATAACCAATATAAATGTCATTTATGTTTTGGACACTTTTTGGTAGCAGTCGTGGGGGTAAGAGGCGTCTAGATTTGGGTGGCATGAATGGGATGGGAGAGGACCCTTGAAATGGTGCAAAAAAAATATATATACCCAAGTAGTGGTAGAGAGAGAAATTCTGTCATGGTCAGCGATACAAAAACCGCAGAGCATCGGGGATTTGTGAGCCGGAAGGGGAAGAGGAAGAGGAAAGGGAAGAGGAAGGGGAATCAACAACTACACGTGCACTTGAAACGCACACAGAGACACAATCAGGATATATGCAGGATGCACACAGTATCCCTGCAAGCCCGAATCCAAGTGTATTTGGATCCCTATAGCAGTCAGTGTACAAATGCTGTGGCGGAGTGCGATAAGCATCACATTCCCAACCCCCACACAAACACACATACATATGAAAGAATGATAGCACCACTTAGTGGCACTTAAGGATATGCAAAAGCTGTAAGGACTTCCGCTTACGTCCCGCTCAGGATACTCCAGCAGTGCCAACTGTGTCCTGAAGCTGGTTATGTATTTTGGCCACTTGCCTTTGAGTTTGAAGAATATGCCCGGCTTGAGCTGGCTTTATCTGGTTTTTGTGATAAACTTCTACCTGGATTCCATTTAATTGAATCCAGAACAAGTCTTTTTAAAATAAGAATTTAACTATAAGTGGTTACTTAAGGGGAAACAAGCCAATCAAAGTGTTAAATGCTTTCTTTCTATTGAAATTTAAAGGATTAGTTGAATAAGTATTTAGTTTTCTGTTTATTTCAATGATTTAGTAAACTTCTCTTACTTTATAATTAAAACTAACCGGGGAATAAATCAAAATAAATTTAACAAATGTGAACATCAAATCAAATCAGAAACTCGGCACCCTGACACTCGTTAAACTCCAAATTCCTTCAGACACAATATTAATGGGCAGGGAAATGCCAGCTCATCCATCTCCGCTTTTCCATTTCCCGCCGAGTGGAGAGAAGACAGTCTTCCATTTACTCCAAGTGAACTCCGCGTCTGATGACACGCTGCCTAGCGGCAGCCTGTAAAGCCCCCCTACTGCCTGCAAGCACAGCCCCTAGCCAACTTCCGGTCTCCCGCTGAAACCTCCTTGCTCCTGCTCTTCCTGCCCTTAAGCACCCCACCCGCAGTTGGCAATAAAAGCGGAAGGCGTCACTTTCAAAATGGCGTCATGCTGCTTTGAGCTTTGTTTTCCGCCTCCGCCCCCTTGCCAACTTTTTATACATTTTTATTTATGCTCTTTCCGAGCTCGGCTCTTATTATTGCATTAGCTGGAGAGGGGTGCGTGGCGGGGATCCTTGTTCATTTTGTTATTTGTTGTTTTCCATGTTATTTTATATTATCTTCATATGAATTGCGGTTCCACAGAAAAGAACAACCCTTCTCATGCTGACCTCCTCCTCTCGGTATTATTATTATTTTTATTATTATGCATGTCGCGTGTGCTGCCGCAAAGACGGAAAATAATATTTATTTATCTCAACCCTTTTCGGAGTGACTCCCCTTTAATATACCATAAATATGGCTCCGATTTCCTTGACACAAGTCCTGGGAATTCCCTCGCAGACCTTCGTCAAGAAGTCACGAGTTGAGTCTCAGGTCACGATTCCATGCTATTAAATGCGGAACTATTAAAATACTAACTATTAATAAATAAATTCCATTGCCCATGGCCAACGTTCCGCCCCTCGACTTCATCCTGTTTGTTTAATTTTGTTATTCTGTCAACTTTCTGACGCCGCATTTGCGGGGTTTATCTAGCTTTTGTGTGTGTGTTGTTCGCATTTGATTTATTTTTGGTGCCAACTAAACTGAAACATGCACAATATGGCCCTGTTAATGTCCCACAATCCCTACCCCTCTCTCGGCTTCGAACTGTTCAAAATCTGTGCGGCCATATAGGGAAAAAAAAAATAAAATTGAAATCTGGGCAATGGCGAGTTTTATGCTGTCAGCCAGGTGATTCGAAATAATATGATTGTTGAGGCTTAAAAATAAAATACATTTGTGCCAGCGGCGGAGTAAACTGAGTAGGATTTATGTTTTGAACCAGTGAATAGTTCATGATGGGTTTATCAGAAAACAACAGAAATATGCAAACACATGCTAGACTTAGACAGGGACTAAATCCGAATAAAATATCTAGCTCGTTTGGGTTTTATTGTTGGAAACCAACTGTTTTAGGCTTCTGAAACATCCTTTTTTGTATTTATTTTTGTTTAATTGCTTAAAAATAAACCTGTAATAGATAATACTTAGACAAAACTGTTTTGATTATGCAAATGCAAAGCTATTCAACAGTAGTTACAAGCTGGGTGTTAAAGTTGAGTTACCCGATAGCAATCATTATATAAAACAAAGGCTATACTTTTTAAATGGCTCGATTAATTTCAGTAATTGCACAAACAAAGTGGAATCATACAACTTTTATGACATTCTTAAATTCTAGAATTATTTTACTGAATATAATTTTATGTTGCATATTATTTTTGGTTAATTACTTAAACTGAAGGGCGACCCTTCACAAAAATAAATAAAAGAACGTTACAACTTGACTAAATACTTTAATTTAAATATATACAAATAAAGTCTAATTCTAAATACATCTAAATACAATCTAAATCATAAAATCATGTTGTTTTAATTTGTTTAAGTTCAGTGTTATTTTGCTGTTCGAATTCAAATCTAATTCAAATAATGAAACAAGGCGCGCAATAATAAATTTGAATTGAACAAAACAAACAATATACACTAGTCGCGCTCTTCTAACTCACAGACTTGTCTCTTGATGTTTGCTTCCGAAAATTCGAACAACCCTGGCTAGCTTCGACTTCGACTTCGAAATTTCATATTTAACGGATACAATTACACTGTGCTACAAAATATAGGGAATTTATGTTTATAGTGCGTTAAACATGAGAAATCGATTTCTTTTATTATTATAATATTTATCAACATTTATTTATAAAATAATAATAATAATAATTCGTTAAAAATTAGGATAAAATCGTTTTCCATTTTAAGGCAGCTATCTTTAGCACACCATACTAAAATTTATTCCTTTGATAAACTATTAACTAATTTAGATTTTCTAGCCTATTAAAGCCTTTGGGTAGGTAAAGGCAAAAAAACACATTATACAAAATAATTGAATTACAATAAACTTATGCATGCGGAAGAGCACAACAATTACGTATTAAAGAACCCCTGGGAATTAGCTCACCTCTCTCTGGCGACTCCACTCTTCTACTGTCCATTCTCCGTCTCCTCCTGCCACCTCTCTATGGCAATTTGCATGGTCAGCTGGGATTTAGTGTCCACTCAGCGTGTCTGCCGATCCGATTTGCGCATATATCAATCGGCGAGCCATATGCTCGCTCCGATCGTGAGCAGGTAGCCGATCCACGATCGCCGTTAGCCGATCGACGATCGACGATCTCTGCGGCTCTACGGCTGTCGATGGGTTAAAAGAGCCGCTCTGGCCGGCGGATCGAGTCAGTCTGCCCCCGGCCTGGCCCTTTGTCGGGACGCGTTTCACAGTAGTGCCGTGCAACACCACAGTCTTGCAGCAGCGCAGAGCCGAGCAGGTGCAGGTGCGCGCTGGTTCCTCCCCCGCTGGGATCGTCACATTGAGTCAGCGCGATGAGAGAGCAGAGGCAGCGGCCGGGCCCGCTGCGCTGGCTGCGCCACCTGCTCGACGAGCTCCTGGTGCGCATCCTCAGCCTGAGCCTCTTCCACGTCCACGCCCCCGAGGGCAAGAGCCGTTCCGGAACAGAGCTAGTGCCGCCGGTTGCCAAATATTTGCCCATACCGAAAGTTCGGGGTCTGCCGCTGGTGGGGACACTACTGGATCTAATCGCCGCCGGAGGAGCAACGCAGTAAATGCATAATCGATCGAAGCTCTATAACTCGAACTAGATAGTAATACCCTTCCTTTTTTTGATAATTAATAAATGCAAGCAAAGTTTAGTTTTTAAATAAATTCCAAACCACTTAATACAAATTGTGAGAAATATAAATCAGAAAAATGCTTTTACATTACAAAGAAATTATTAAATTTGTGCAAAAAAACCAACTAAAAAGTGTAAGGTTTTAAATATAAAAAAAAAAGAATTCAGTATAGTTTGATGAATGATCTAATATCTAAATCAGATATCTTAAAGATCAATGTGATCCAGAGGTCAATTCCGTATAAATTTAATTTATTTATTGTGCAAAAGAACTGTTCCACTTCGGTTTTGCAAAAGTTCAAGCTAATGAAGTTTTTAAAGTTAAAAAAAAACAATTTATATACTTTTAAATATAGTTTGATGAATGATCTAAGATCTAAATAACATATCTTAAAGATCAATGTGATCCAGAGGTCAATTCCGTATACATTTAATTTATTTATTGTGCAAAAGAACAGTTCTACTTCGGTTTTGCAAAAGTTCGAGCTAAAGAATTTCGTTCAAATTTACATAAAGACGTCAAATGGATCACCATTCTATATGTATACCGTTTCTCTACCTACCAAAGCCTCCACAAATACATCGATGCCCGGCACCGGCAGTATGGACCCATATTCCGGGAGCGCTTGGGCGGCACTCAGGATGCAGTGTTCGTGTCTTCGGCGAATCTGATGCGCGGTGTCTTTCTGCACGAGGGTCAGTATCCGCAGCATCCGCTGCCGGATGCCTGGACGCTGTATAACCAGCAGCACGCCTGCCAACGTGGACTGTTCTTCATGTAAGTGGAGTGGCCCGAATGAGGCTGATGAATTGCAAATGAATGAGTCCGCGCGGAACCGATCTCATTTCTCTACTCTTCTCTCCTCTCTTCCCGGCGGGGGCAGGGAGGGCGCCGAGTGGCTGCACAACCGACGCATACTTAATCGCCTGCTGCTCAACGGCAATTTGAATTGGATGGACGTGCATATTGAGAGCTGTACCAGACGGATGGTGGAGCAGTGGCGAGTTCGCACGTCGGAGGCGGCGGCGGCTCTGGAGCCGGCGGAGAATGGCGGCGAGAAACGGTGCTACGAGCTGCCAATGCTGGAACAGCAGCTCTACCGCTGGTCCATAGAAGGTGAGTGAGTTGTTCTGAGAGGTGCATTTGGGTTGTAATTGGGAATTAATGTAGCGAATTGATCCTGGAAATTGAAAATATTCTGATTACAGCAAAAGTCATTTAAAACTCTTTAATATCATCTGAACCAAAGGAATAGCCTAGCCTTACTTTTCGAGATAATCGCTGTTGGACAAAAAACTTTAAAAAATCATAACATTGAAATCGTGCATGCAATTTGAAAATCAAAAAATACGGAAATTTTTTTTCAAACATATTAAAAAAATACTAATTTAATCTAGGTTTAATATTAAGCAGTTTTTTAATAAAAAATGAATTATTTTTTGCCTTAAGGGCCAGTCGATATTCGTTCAAATTTGATATTTCCAGGTAGAGGAGGTTCAGATACATAAGAAACCAAAACTCTTAGAATGGTACAAATGTGTTTGCTAGGAAAAATCAATTTATTTTCATAGTTTATCCATTAATTACTTTTGGAAAGGGGTACTTGTACATACTATATATATACACATTTAATGAAATGTTTTTCCTACTGTCAAATCTTGAGCAAAAATAGTGTTTCCAATTTTTATTTTTGCTGTTCTAATTTTAATGTTTAAGAACCTATTGCCTGGATGGGCGCTTAGTGGCTCTTTCAGCTCCGATAGCTCTCTCTGTGGTGTTTTAGTGAGTGTCGCTAGATAGTTCACAAAAAAAGCTATTCGGGAGAAAAGCCGCGTGCTAAGAAGTACAAAAACAAAACCTACATATCAGCGGTAACAAATATAGCAACATAAAGTCTACAAAAACAAAATAGACAAGCCGATGCGTCCAGCTTTCTTTAGGCTTTGTATCTGGCTTATTATCTTCTCTTTTCTCTGTTTGTTGTGGGGCTCCGAGTTTGACATTCGGTGCCCGCCCCTGACTTATTGTATTATACTTATTAGTTTTATAATAATATTATTAAAAGTTTCCTCGTGCAGCTTGTATAAAAACACTTTAATGCAATCCTCCGAATCATCTTATAATATTTACTGGATTAATTTCCATATTCAAATATCCTGATTTGTAAATTCACGAACTTTTCTCTCTTGTCAGTTCTCTGCTGCATAATGTTCGGCAACAGCGTTCTCACCTGCCCCAAGATCCAGTCATCGCTGGACCACTTCACCCAGATCGTGCACAAGGTGTTCGAGCATAGCTCGCGGCTGATGACCTTTCCGCCTCGTCTGGCCCAGATGCTGCGCCTGCGCAACTGGCGCGACTTTGAGGAAAACGTGGACGAGGTGCTGCGCGAGGGAGCCGCCATCATCGATCACTGCATCGGAGTGCAGGAGCTGGAGCATCAGCAGCCGCACGAGGAGCCAGCACTCTACCAGCGGCTGCAGGCGGCCGAGGTGCCCGGCGAGATGATCAAGCGGATATTCGTGGACCTGGTCATTGCGGCAGGGGACACGGTAGGTAGATAAATACAAGCTCAAGCACTAACTAATCCGAGCTCCCAATCCTTTAGACCGCCTTCAGCAGCCAGTGGGCCTTGTACGCCCTCTCCCGGGAACCACTGCTCCAGAGACGCCTGGCCCGGGAGCGAGCCACCAATGGCTCGCAACTGATGCATGGCCTGATCAAGGAGTCCCTGCGCTTGTATCCCGTGGCTCCCTTCATCGGTCGCACACTGCCCCAGGATGCGGAACTGGGCGGTCATTTTATCAAGAAAGATGTGGGTGAAATAGGGTTTACCCAAGAGAACTCGCAGCTTAATCCCTTACCCTGCCTCTCTTTCAGACCTTGGTCCTGCTCTCCCTGTACACGGCCGGTCGCGATGCCTCACACTTCGCCCAGCCGGAGCGGGTGCTGCCGGAACGCTGGTGCATCGGCCAATCGGAGCAGCGGCATCAGTCGCACGGCAGCCTGCCCTTCGCCATCGGCCAGCGGTCGTGTATCGGTCGCCGGGTGGCGCTCAAGCAGCTCCACTCCCTGCTGGGCCGATGCGCCACCCAGTTCGAGATGAGCTGCCTCAACGAGCAGCCCGTGGACAGTGTACTGCGCATGGTCACGGTGCCCGATCAGACCTTGCGACTGGCCCTCCGGCCGCGAACCGAGTGATACGAGCCTTAACATAATCCTAACAGATACGAGTAATCTTAGTTGTAATCGTAGTTTCTTTAGTTTTATACAATATATATAAATGTCACACAATTTATGAGGAAATCTAGCTAATCAGGAAAACAGAGCCAGCAACAAGACATAGACCAGTAGCATTGCGCCCAAAACAAACACTCCAAGGACCCAGGAGCCCCACAGCAGTTTTCCAAGGACCATGGCGCCCGCGATCATTACGAGGACGGGAATCGAGCCCAGCGAACGCAGGCAAACCCGCGGGGGAACCAACTTCTCCCGCATTTCCACGTTGCCCGTGCTCTTGTCGAACCACTGCTCCGTCATGGGGGCATACAGGAGCTGCCTCGCAATCTTGCCACAGTAATCATTGCGCACATAGAAAGCCTGGAGCTGGCGGCCGTACTGAAAGCGAATAATAATGGGGAATGGTGAGCTGAAGGTCTGAGTAAATCCCATATCCATCTTACTCTCTTGTTTATCTGTCTGGAGACGCGGTGCAGAGCCCTCACCAGGGGCCTGAGCTCATTCGATCGGATGGGCAGAAATGCGGGATCGACGCTGGGTTTCAAATTGGAGACATTGAGCGACATTTGGTGTGGGTTCAGCTTGGAGAGGTCCAGTGAGTCGCTGGCGTCAAAGAAACTGAAGTTTTGCAAAGTGGCGGAGGCGGGCGGACAGGGTTCCACTGGCAGGGTCTCATGCATGGACAGATTAGCTTGATCCACCTGTTAATAAAATCAAATTCTAAATGAAAATCACTTCTTGAGTTGAAGATTAAGAAACCCACATTGAAGGTCCTACAAAAGGCGTCTATGCACTGACGCAGCACCTCGGGAATGCGACTGAACTCCCGCAATGTCACCTCATCCTGGCTGCACTCGTGGAACAGCTTGTTGAAAAAGTTCCGCAGGAAACCCTCAGAGCGCTGCCTTTCCGCAATGGCATTCCGCAGGGCGGCAATTTCCCGCAGCACCGAGTTGCGAGCCATGCTGATCTCGTACAGGAATCTCTGTATATGAATCTGCATGGGTTGACTGAAGAGCTGGGAAGGATTGGTCGGCACCACGCTGTTCCACTGGGCGCCAGGTGAATGTGACCTGCTGAAAGGGAAACAATGTTAATAATGCCTTCATATGAACCAGAATCCCAATCCTTACTTCATCATGTGCACTTGGCGCTGGGGTGAGTCGAAGCCGTAGGCATTGCCCGCATGGAGACGCTCGTACCGCTGCAGTCGCTCCACTAGATCATGCTGAGCAAACATCGTGGCCAGGCGGTACAGCATGAAGGCATTGCGATAGACCGTGAAGTCCAAGCGCTCAAAGTGCGGCAACAGCACCGAGAAGATGTGCGTGTACATGATGAGGTTGTCCACAATGAAGCCATCAAAGTGGGACGATATGGGCGGCCTGTAGGAAAGGCTGCCCGCCCTAAACAGAAAAGAAACCATTAGAATCCCTAACACCTTTGTACGTATTTCCCGACTTCCGACTTACATTTTGTGATTCAGGGCCGACATGGTGTACCGCCACGGCTGGATGTAGCTCAGCCAGAGCTCCAGCACCACCATCAACGAGCTGTCCAGGGGCCAGCGCTCGATCAGACCACACAAAAAGGCCAAGATCCTCGCCCGCACCATACTCAGCGACACCTTGCGCAGCGAGCACAGCGAACTATTATCCAGCTGAGCCCCGTTGGCAAAGAAGTGGATCTGTTTGACCAGCGTGCGGACGCCGCGCACAAAGTCGCTGCTGGGCAGGTGATGCTCCGACTCAATGTCGTATCGCAGCCAGATATCCACGAAGAAGTGCAGCACGGACTCGGAGCGCCAGGTGTAGGCTCGAGCGGAACTGGCATTGGAACTGATGGACTGCGGCGAGGTGTTTCCACCGCCACCACTGGTATTGGGACTTCCGGGACCTCCGCCGGAAACGTTTCCCCCGTTACGATACGAGCTGGGGATCCGAAGGTAGCGCGGTTGTCTCTGCGGCTGCAAGGCCTGCGTGGGCAGCGGCTGTGGGGCCTTCACGCCGCCGCTAAAGTTCACGGGCTCGATGCGGGCATCCGGAAACAGGGGCAGAAAGTTGCTGAGGTACTCGGCCACCAGCTTCAGGTAGATCGTCTTGCAGCGCACGTTGTGGATCTGCATGGCGATGGGATTGATCGAGTGCAGCGGCTGCAGGGCGTGCAGCACAAAGTGGATCACGTAGAAATCGAAGGCGTTCAGCGAGAGCATGGCCACCTGGTGCCGCATCGGGTCAATGTTGATTAGATCCGCATAGAACATGGAATTCTGTCCAGCCTGCAGCATGGCCACGAACTTGGCCTGAAAAGCGAAAGGGATTCAGCGATGATATTGAAAAGCCCATTGCCTCCACTCCACTCACCGGTAGCAGGTTAATGTCCAGCTCGAACTTGCACTGGTCGGCCAGCAGGCGGTGGCAGAGCTGCATCCAGGGACCGCACACGCTGAAGAAGTGATGCAGCGAATTAAAGTGCAGGACACTGTTCTCCTGCGTCGTCGTGCGCAGTCCCCAGCCCAGGGGATTGCCGTTGATCCCGAATATGGAGTGTACAAGATGCGGGAATATCTCCTGGCTCTGACGCACGGAGCAGCGCTCGAACAGAATGGGCAGCTCGTGCAGGCGGTCCACCAGCGGCATGCTGAGCACCGACAGCAGACGGGTCTGAAAGGCACATTCCGATGTATCCTTCATTTCGATTCAGTAAATTGCAGCTACTCACATTTAGGTTCTCCAGCGGCATCGTTTGTGACATGACAAGGCTGTGACAGTATATCCTTTCTAAAATTTCTAATAAATAATCAGTTTTAAAAGTTTTAATCTTTTAAAAACAAACGCAGCCGGCGTTGAGTTTGGTGCAGTGTGACCAACTGATTTTTCGGTCATATCCCAGAAACGCCTTGCCCTTTGTTGCTTTTCCCGCGTGTTAAGAATTTTATTAATTTTTTGCTTTTAATTGCAAATGATTTGGAACTTTTTGGTTGATTATTAAATTATCAAATAAAATTATAAATGTTATTTATTAATTCCACCAAAGAACACAAACTTTCTTCAAGCAACAAGCCTTCAATTAAATACCATTTTATTTTATTTATACAAACTTTATTCCAACAGCATTTACTTTAGAATCTTAAGTCTACAATTTTAAAATAGTTTTTAAGGCATTAAAATAATTACAATTTAAATTTCCCGGTACATATTCAGCTTTTAGTATATTTGGCCATCCGCTTGGTATTTTTCGTTTCATTAGATACGCCACACTATTTTCCAACCGGCGTTTGTTTTGCTGCTGTTTCTGTGTTTATTTCCATTTATTTGCAATTTATTACAATAAACATGAAGCGGAGGAGTCAAACACAGGCCCAGAAGGCCAAGGAGACCAAGGAGAGCAGTAAACAGCCAAAAGGAAAGGCTGGAGCCCTCACAGTGGCCCAACTAAGCTCGGATGCCATTTGGCAGGTGGGTGCTCCGCGGGACAACTCAAGTTTTTAAAATTTCTTAAACATTTAACTCTTACCGACAGCTTGCATCGCAGTATTGGGCCCCAGACACAAAGGCAGATCACCGGCCATATAGCGCCCAGATTATCGAGCGCATCTACAAAGAGGAAATCGGCGGCGGCGTCGGTGGCAGTCAAAACTCTCGGCGAATCAACATGCTGGAGTTCAGCCAGTACCTGGAGCAGTACCTGTGGCCGCACTACCAGCGCGATACCGCCACCCATGCCCACCTCATGTCCATTGTGATTATGGCCAACGAGAAGTTCCGAGAGCGCGTCGAGGTGTGGACTGTGTTTGAAAATCTGCCAGAACAGTATCCGGCCTTCTTCCGCCACGTGCTCGAGAGTTGTTTGCCCAGCAAGGCGAGCCGAGAGGCAAGCAGCACCCTACGGGAGCGGACGGCGCTGCTGATGTTCCTCAACCACTGCTTCAACAGCATGGAGATCGAACTGTGCCGGGAGCAGGCCAAGCGGCTGGTCTCCCTATCCATGTGGCACTGCCTGCAGCCAAGTAAGTCCCCTAACTGGGTTAAAGATAATCCCCGATTGCTAACCATTATCTTTCATTGATAGAACGTCGCGAGCAGGAGCTTCGAGAGGTGCCCGAGTGGCGAAAGTATTGGAAGCGTCTGCTCAAGAAGGACAAGGACACCAAGCCCGAGGTCCAGTGGGAGCGACACTTCATGCAGAACCTCATCATAGACTTTCTGCAAATCGTCGAAGGCATTCCCGCCGAGGGCGAAATAAACCCCAACGTGGTCCACTACTGCGAGCGCTTCCTGGAGTTCATCATCGATCTGGAGGCTCTCCTCCCCACACGCCGCTTCTTCAACACGGTCCTGGACGACTGCCATCTCATCGTAAGGGCTTTATTATCGCCCCTGGTTCGCCGCGAGGAGGGCAAGCTGTTCGGCCAGGTAGGTGTCAGACTTTTATTGTTTTAATTACTATCGCGTACAGCATAAATTAGTTAGATTTAAGTACAAATCTCAATGTTGGACATTGCTAAATTACAAAAACACTTAGATTAGCGTGGACGGTGGACGGTGGCTCTCCTCAGTAGTCGTTGCCGTTCATGTAGTGCATCTCATCGCCCCAGTCGTTCGTCGAGGGTGGCTCATTGTAGCAGCAGGTCTTCTTCAGCAGGAAAGTAACGTGTCGCTGGCGCAGCACGCAAATGTAGAGCAGCAGCGGTGTCTGCAAGGCATTGACCACGATGTGGGCATAGAGTAGACCCTCCAGCTGTAGCCAAGACATGATTAGGAACAGCCAGGCCACCGACATGACCAGAAACATCAGGGAGAACATGATGAAGCTGTAGGTTAAGTGTTCGTTAGGGATAATCAAGAGGAATGCCATGATGTAGAGCCACTCACTTGGCTTTCAGCTTGTGGGCGATGCGGCCGTAAACAGTCCTTCGGTTGATCAGATTCCTGGTGGTCATAAAGAAGAATAGATTCACCAGAATAGTGCATGCTATGGGGGCAAAGAATATGCAGATGCCCAGCCAGCCGATCGTCTCCTGTTCGCCCACCATCTGCTCCTGTTTGTAGGACTCGGCGTCCAGGAAGAAATGCGCAAAGACTGCCAGGCCGGCCATCGTGGCCGTGCATCCCCAGGCGTAGGCCGAGTAGTAGCAGTACTTCCTGCCATCTGTGACGCGGAGGAAGACGTTCCTCGAGCGGAAGGTCTTCCAGATGTAGTAGCCGAAGCTGTTCAGCCAGAAGAAGGCCGCCAGCAGGCTGAAGCACAGGATAATGTCCGCCACAATGAAGCTAACGTGGCTGGTTAGCTCGGTGAAGATACGGACCAGATCCGCCGCCTGGCTGACCATCAGGCACATGGCTATCGTCGTCACAATATTGCCGACCAGATCTCTGCTGAATGGATGCCGAATTAACGCATGAGGGGAGTCTCTAGTTTGGCACAATTTCTCACCTGAGCGTCGGGAGTATGAAGTAGATTATGGCGATGACCAGCAGGATGATGAGTGAGATGCCATGGAAGATGGGATTCAGGATCTTGCGAAGCAGAAAGTTTGAGTCACTCCACTTGATCTCCTTGCGGGCCAGGCAGATCTTGGCGAAGAGCACGTGCTCCTCTCCAGTGCTGGAGGTGGCCTACAAATGCATTCGATGATTAGTTAAAGCTTTTACAAGGATTATTCGTAGGCATACCTTATCGATGCAGTACAGTCCCTGATCGTAGTCATGATAGCGCGGCTCCAGAGCGCCAGCGATGTCCTCCTCGTAGTCCGATTGTATGCCATGACGCTCCTCAGCCTCGTCTTCGGCATTGGTGTAGTGCCTCAGCCTGCCGTCGTCCAGCAGAACCAGCTTATCGGAGCTCTGAGTGATTGGAAAGTATGAGAATCTGTTTTTGCTGGTTGCTAATATTGTGGCACATACCCCCATATAGTGGTATATGGGCCACATCTGCATGGATCCACAGTTGGGAATGCCGATGACGAACTTGAAGCTGACGCGCCTGTTCTGTTCTCCGCCATAGCTGGTGAACATCGGCTGGAAATAGTCTGCAAATGGAAAGCCATGATATATACAGAACAGAGATCTGCAACGAGTATTAAGTTATCGGGTAGTATCCGATAATTTACTCGTATCGTATATGAACGGCTCGTTCGGATCAGCTGATTGGAATGATCGTTGAGCACATGCTTGTATAGAGTATGTCTGATCGTAGCGATCGCTCGCTACTTGCGCATGATCGGTCACGATCGTTCACAAGCACTGAGTTGATCGTTTGTGATCGTACTAAGACATATGCACGATTGCTTTTGATCGTATAATAAGCTCGTTGAACCGAACTTTTCGATTGCGATTGGTATGATCGTATTTCTAGTCAGTTGTCCGGCACGCGTCGTTCGCAATTTTTGGCGATGGAGTTGAGTTCAAGTATTTCCGAAGAAATAAAGTGTGGCAATTACACATTGGCTGGCCAACGCAAAGGCCGAAGCTTTGTGTGGAACATACATACGTACATACATATGAAATCATCAAATATTATTAAGAAGTCATACTTTTTATGTTTTTGTTTAACCATGAAGAACTGTTAATTTTAGTTTTATTGATTAGGTAATAAGGTATTATTTTCTTTTCTATCATTAAGAAGTCATCATTTTTATGTTTTAGTTGAACCATGAAGAACTGTTAATTTTAATTTTGTTTAACTATGAAAAACTGATAATTTTAATTTTGTTAATTAGTTAATAAAAATTCATAAATCAACATACATATGTAATTTTTTATTATTTCTTATGATGTAATTGTAATGAATGACTATTGCACTATTATTCCTGCGTAACACACACACAAAGTCCATACATTCAACTCGAGTACTGCACGATCAATCCCTGCGCAACACAAACAAAAATCAAAACATTCATGCTCTCTTTCGGGACGACGCGCTCTTAGCTACGATCATTCTTTGTACTCGTTCGCGAAGCTTAAAATGATCGTTTTGATCGTTCCGAAGCGATCCGATCAGATGCAAGAACATGAAACCAAAATGCTTACTCGTGCCTGATTATTCTTTCGGCTTTTGCTCCGGGTATGCATCATGAACGATCATATTTCGGCTGAGCGAAGTGAGTTGAATTGAGCGACAATTTTTGCATGGTGATCGAGATGATTCAATCATACCCGTTGCAGATCTCTGATACAGAACAGAACAAAACGGTGCAGAGCGTGGAGAATCATTAAGACACTTCAAGTTCTTGCCGCCTTTGTTTGATTTCTGTTTTTGGATCGGAGGGGACCAGAGAGTTTCCACCGCCCCCCGTTCTCCTGTATAAACATTTACGCTCCGTGGCGAAGAACGTGAGCAATGCATCTTCATCAGCTGTTTCTTGGCCCGCTTTTTTGCAATTTATGCGGATTTGTTCAACTCGAATTGCTGCAAATGGAATGCACTTTTTTTCCACTCATGCCTTTGATATGCTAATCATAGATATAAATCGGGAAAATTAGATTTTATGTGGCTGTAAATGGATTTGAGTAATCCTTTCAATTACAAATTTGATGATATCAGTTCGCTGTTAGTCTGTTTTATAGGATAATGATTCATCTATGAATTCTATTGTATCACTTTTATGTGTCACTTTAATGTCTGTTTCAAGGTTCTTAGTGTTCAGTTGGGTTCTAGTTGGCAATGCATTTATTTTGATTTAATCGCTTTAGAGCCTTTTCTTTTGTTTCAGTTTATTGTTTATTATTTTAAGCGTTTGAGGTTTAGTAAGGCTGTTTTTCAGTACAAGTGCAGATTAGATAATCAGCAGAGAGTTTTATGGGAAAGGTATCTTATTATCCATAATAGGAATCTATTGTATTGTGAGCATAATATCCTACCATATTATAAGCTGTTTTAGGCCTTATATTCATTTACTCTTAATAATAATATCTTCATAATAATGAATCAAAGAAACCCTAATTAAATATGTCTGAAGCCCGAACTTAGTACTTGGGATCTTATTTAGGGCGCAAGTCTCTTAATATTTGAAGTCCCATTTTAACAGTAGCATCTACATATATAGCATCTTGCTAATGGATTTTCCGGCTCGTTCCATTGCCACAAGAAGATTCTCCCGATTAGGGAATCCCCCCTCATTCGAGTGGTTACTTAAAACAGAAGCCGAGGCATGCCCCACAGCATAAATCATACTTCTGCTCGTCAGGATTGGGGGCACCACAGTCTCTGTTTGTTTTAGGAACTTGTTGGGGCTGCTCCGGCTGCTGGCTGCGTTCCACTGATCCACTGATAGCCAACAAATGGGCCACTTAATGTTGGGCAAACACACAACACAACACACACACACACACACTTGTACGTATGTTGCATGCTAGCAGGGAAAATCCATAAAGTTGAATGGCCAACAAACTCCGCTGTCGGCGTTGTCGTTGTTATGGCTACTTTTTGGCGGAGGGAGAGTCGGGATGGGATGGGATGGAATGGGTTTGGGTCATAGACCAGCTGTTGGGCACTCACCCGTCTCGTTGACGAACTGGCACTCGCTGTCCACGTGTATCTCGAACTTCTCGCAGCATTTGTTGACCAGCACCAGGTGGGGATCGGCGGTGGCTCTCGTGGATCCCACACTACCGCTGCTGACATGACCGCTTACCCGTAATGGGTGAGCGAGGAGCAGCAACAGGAGCGGGAGCAGGGGAATCAGCAGAGCGGAGCAGCAGCTGCATTTAGTTGCTAAAAAATGCGCGCCAAGCGTTTTCACGAGCATCTTTTGCTCACACGGAGACACAGATACGCAAGCAGATACAAATACAGGTATGCGGCAGTCGCTGTTGTTGTTGCTGTTTATGTGGATCTGTGCTGGCTAAGAAATGCGTCATCAAGGTGCCGGCTGTAAGCCAAGATCATGACTTGAATGCGACACTTTTTCACTAAAACACACACACAAAAAAGGCGCGTCTGGAATTCAGTCAGATTGAGATTCAGTTTCAGTTTCAGATTCAGTTAATAAACAATGCCCGGCGCACCTCCTCTTCCTCTTTAAACAATATTTGTATTCGAAATCGAAATGTTTGTGAAAACGGAAGAAGAAACAGCGACCGATTCGAAGCGACGTTGGAAAGCGAATGACTCTTTGTGCTCGCTCTTAACTTCTAGTTACTAGCCCGGAGAGAGCGAACGCGGTGGAGTGTTTCGTGAGCGGCGCTCTCAGCTCAACCCCCACCAGTGCTCTCTCCTCTTCCCGCCCCACCTCTAGCCATTCCGACAGACAAAAAAGTTGAAGCAGGGCTTTGAATGCACCTCTCCCGGCGCCCTCTCCGCGCTCTCTGCTTTTCAATTGAGCGACGGAAATTATCAATTGGAGCAAGTACATGGCAGGGCAGGCAAGAGGAACCGGCAATGTCTGCCGCGAGTGTGGGAGTGTGAGTGGACGCTTTGTTTGTTCCCCCTCCCTCTCCTTCTTTCCACCGCCAGGATGTGCTAGATGATGCAGCGATGATAAGATGCCGCTGTGTCTGTGTGTGTAAGCGGCCCCTCTTGACGCGTGCCCTGTCATCGCACTTGTCCTCTTACACTTCCGCTTACACGCACTCCCGAAGAAGGAGACGGCAGGCGACAGTCTTCAGCGAAGAATTCCCCTTGAGTTAACCTTCACCACCGAGATTTGTATCGAAGACACACTCGCCTGTATTGGGTTTCCTTTTCTTTTTCGAATTTACTGCCACTAGGACTTCCTGCCGCTCCTGGCCACTCACCTGGCTCGCCTAATTAGCCCTCGCTCTCACACATACTCGGGCAACAGTCGCTCCTGCGCTAGTGTGAGTGGTCGTGCCCAAACTGATGACGTACCAACCTTTTGGGGCAGACCAACCGGCTTGGCCTGGGATACCTGTAGTGCACTGGAGCTTAAGAGAGAGCCTTAGAGGCCAGAGAACGAGAAAGAGAGGAAGATGGAGAGGGAGAGGAGCAAGCCAAATGATTGCGTGAGTTTTTGTAGAATTCACGAGGGCAGGTAGTAAAACAACCAAACACGTTCCATTCAATGCACGCGTTTCGGGAAGCTAACAGGGCCGGATCAGCGGGAATTGGGGGAGAGTTATAAATGGGTCAAATATAAATAGTTTAGCAACAAAAATTAAGAATCCAGGATCTTAAGATTTAAAAATACCATTTTTATTGAAACGAAGATTTAAGACTTAAGACTTACAGACACTATTTGATTTTGATTTTTATTTTTAAGATTATGTAAAGGTAAATTGAAGACTTAAGAGTCTTTTCTTAATTACTTTCAATATATTTGATGATCACGATCCACAAACTTGACATTAGATAAATTATATTGTCAATGATTTAATATTTAAACTAAAGATAAATGTTGAGTCTATAATATTGAAGAGTTTACATTTAGAATTAAGTGTTTTCAACCTATTTATCATATTTTTAATGGCACCAAACCAAAAATGTCTCTAGATATTCTCACTTTAACTAAATCTATTAACCTAAATACAAATCGCTTCCATTTATATAAATTTGTGTCCGTTATAACGTTATTTTTATAAAATTAAGCTATGAACCTTTATAATATTTTATTAAAATTATGCCTATCAAAGCTACAAATATAAATCTTATAAAAGAATTAAAAAATAATTTAAGATTTACATGATTTTTCTTCACTTTATGGTAGAGTTTGCAATGTCTTTAACGGATTAGTTTAGATTCTAGATGTCTTGTAATAAAATAATTCTTTATTAATTAAATCCCCTCAATCAATAATAACCTCCAAAATATATTTCTAGCTGCTGGACATGCTGAAGTTTTACACCCGCTTCGAGATCAACGATGTCACCGGCAGCTCGCTCACGGATCACGACATGACCCAGCTGCACTACAAGAAGATCACTTCGCTGCAGCGAGCGGTGTTCGCCAAGTTCCCCAGCCTGCGGGTCTTCGCTCTGTCCAACGTGGCCACGGTGGATAATCGGGAGTCGTTGGAGCAGCACTTTGGTGGCCTCGATGGCGACGGGCTTCGTCAGATAGCCACTTTCCTGAACCTCGTTCCGGAGGAGATGGTGGAGTCCTTGGAGTGGCACCGCCTGGACGAGCAGTTCCTGCGCGAGCTGCTGATCACGCGACACGAGCGGCGCTGTTCCCAGCTGGAGGCTCTCAACGAGATGCCGCTGTATCCCACGGAGCAGATAATCTGGGACGAGAATGTGGTGCCCTCGGAGTATTACACCGGAGAGAGCTGCCTGGCGTTGCCCAAACTGAATCTGCAGTTCCTAACCCTCCATGACTACCTGCTGCGCAACTTCAACCTCTTCCGCTTGGAGTCCACCTATGAGATCCGGCAGGACATCGAGGATGCCGTGAGCCGGATGCTGCCGTGGCAGTCCGAAGACGGTGATGTTGTCTTCGGCGGCTGGGCCAGAATGGCGCTGCCAGTGGCCAGCTTCGCGGTGGTGGAGGTAGCCAAGCCGCATCTCGGCGAGAAGAAGCCCTCGAGAGTGCGTGCCGATGTGGGAGTGACCCTCTCCGTGCGCAGGGAGATCAAGGAGGAGTGGGAGAACCTGCGCAAGCACGATGTCTGCTTCCTGATCACCGTGAAGCCAACGCAGCCGTATGGCACTAAGTACAACCATCGGGAGCCCTTCATCCCGCAGGTGGGCTTGGTCAGTGTGCGCGGGTGCGAGGTGGAGGGCATGCTGGATGCCAATGGGCGGGTCATAGAGGATGGGCCGGAGCCCAGGCCCCAGCTGCCAGGAGAGCAGCGTTGCTATCGCGTGTGGCTGGACTCGAATCAGTATCGCCAGGACATGGACGATCTGCAGGAGGTAAGCTTGAGGAAACTAATGGGTTTCTTGGTGATCTTTATGGAGTCTTTCAGGGCGCCGACGACGTCTACGAGAGCTTCAACATCCTGATGCGTCGCAAGCCCAAGGAGAACAACTTCAAGGCCGTCCTGGAGACCATTCGCCACTTGATGAACACCGAGTGCGTGGTGCCGCCCTGGCTGCACGACATCCTTCTGGGCTATGGCGACCCGGCGGCTGCTCATTACTCGAACATGTCTAACCAGGAGCGGAGTTTGGAGTTCAACGATACGTTCTTGGATTACAACCACCTGGTGGCTAGCTTTCCTGCTTACACTATGAAGTGTGAGCTGCCGGAGGAGAGCCGTCTGCCGCCCTATCGCCTGATCTTTGAGGATGTGCTCGTTCACAAGGAAAGCGATGACGAGGACAAAGATGAGAAGGTGGAGGAGCCAGCTCTGTCCAAATCCATAGTGGTACAGCCCTATAAATACGAGGCCCGGGGACCCTATCCCAGCGACAAGCCCAAGCAGTAAGTAATCTCTACTTTCTCCTAATTAGATCCTTTATCTTTACTTTCAATCCAGAAACTCCATCCGCTTCACGCCCACCCAAGTCGAAGCCATTAGGGCGGGCATGCAGCCCGGCCTGACCCTGGTGGTGGGTCCTCCTGGCACCGGCAAGACCGATGTGGCGGTCCAGATCATCTCCAACATCTACCACAACCATCCCAGCCAGCGAACGCTGATTGTGACCCACTCCAATCAGGCCCTAAACCAGCTGTTCGAGAAGATCATGGCCCTGGACATCGATGAGCGGCATCTGCTGCGTCTGGGTCACGGCGAAGAGGCCCTGGAGACCGAGAAGGACTATAGCCGCTATGGCAGAGTCAACTATGTGCTGGCCAAGCGCATGGACTTGCTCAGTCAAGTGCAGCGCTTGCAGGAGGCACTCGGCGTGAGCGGTGACAATGCCTACACCTGTGAGACGGCGGGATACTTCTACCTGTACAACGTGATGGCGCGTTGGGAGAAGTTCCAGAGCCAGATGAGTGTCCACAAAAAGGAGGAGGCGGATGTTGAAAAGCTCCAACCCCTGTTTGAGAAAGAGTTTCCCTTCGGGAAATTCTTTGCAGATGCTCCGCAACCCCTATTTAAAGGAGCCAGCTATGAGGAACTCATGGACATAGCCAGCTCCAACTTCCGCTACATCTCGGACATCTTCACCGAGCTCGAGGAGTTCCGCGCCTTCGAGCTCTTGCGAACAGGATTGGATCGCTCCAAGTACCTGTTGGTAAAGGAGGCCAAGATCATTGCCATGACCTGTACGCATGCGGCGCTCAAGCGAAAGGAGCTGGTGAACCTGGGCTTCCGCTACGACAATATCCTCATGGAGGAGTCGGCCCAGATCCTGGAGATCGAGACGTTCATACCGCTGCTGCTGCAGAATCCGCTGGACGGCCTGAATCGCCTCAAGCGCTGGATTATGATCGGAGATCATCACCAACTGCCGCCGGTGATCAAGAACATGGCCTTCCAGAAGTACTCCAACATGGAGCAGAGCCTCTTCACCCGCCTGGTGCGCCTCGGAGTGCCCACCGTGGACTTGGATGGACAGGGTCGTGCCCGGGCCAGCATCTGTTCGCTGTACAAGTGGCGGTACAAGAAGCTTGAGGACCTGGAGCATATCCTGGAACGCGATGAGTACAAGAAGGCCAATGCGGGCTTTGCTTATGATTATCAGCTCATCAATGTGGAGGACTTCAGGGGCGTGGGCGAGAGCGAACCCAATCCCTACTTCTATCAGGTAGGTCCCTCCATTATTCCTGTTTATATAACCTTAATCCTTTCCCCACATAGAACCTGGCTGAGGCGGAGTACGTGGTGGCCACGTACACGTACATGCGCCTGCTGGGCTATCCCGCCGCCAAGATCTCCATACTGACCACCTACAACGGACAGAAGCATCTCATCCGCGACGTGATCAATGCCCGCTGTGGCAACAATCCGCTCATCGGCTGGCCCCACAAGATCACCACCGTGGACAAGTATCAGGGCCAGCAGAACGACTACATACTCATTTCCCTGGTGCGCACCAAGGCGGTGGGTCATCTGCGGGATGTGCGACGTCTGGTGGTGGCCATGAGTCGTGCCCGTCTTGGTTTGTATGTGTTTGGTAGGGTTTCCCTGTTTAAGAATTGCCTGGAACTTCAGCAGACCTTCAAGCTGGTAAGTCAAGGTTACTATTAATAAAGTTCATAATCCTTGAAACCCAATTCCCTCCAGCTCACCCAGCGACCACTGAAGCTTAGTTTGGTGCCCGATGACAGCTACCCCACAGATCGCTTGGCCAGCACTGCTGTGGCCAGCGAAGCCATAAGAACTGTGGAGAATATGTCCGAAATGGCGCAGTTTGTCTACGAGCGGTACATGGCCAAGATGGAGGAGCTCAAGGGCACCCTGCCCACGGAGGAAGAGCTGCTGGCCATGCGCAACCAGCTGCCGCAGGAAGATGAAGACGAAAACGGAGAAAATGCAGAGGAAGTGGCATCCGAGGAGCCACCAGAAAAACGCTTAGCCAAGGAGCAGCCTGTGTCGAAGAAAAAGGCGGGAGAAGCCTTCAAGCCCACGCCCATTCTCAACGAGATCAGTGTGGAAGACGAGGAAATGGGTCAGCGCGAGCAAGTGGCGGAAGAAGCAACCGAAAAGCCAACAGAGGAGGAACCCACCCCGGCAGAGGAAACCTAGTTGCAGATTAGTTGCTCCAATAATGTAGTTTTAATAATAATTTCCAACAATCTTTAAAGTGACAAATGCAAATGCATAGACCACCAAACACGAAAAGTATAAGTCCTACTTCTTGGGCGCGGTGATGCCCTCCAGCTGAGCCTTCAACTGGGCATTGGTCTTCTTCAGGAACGTGATCTCCTCGGTGAACTTCTTTTCCTCGGAGGCACGCAGCTCGGCATTGCGGCGCTCGGCCTGTTCCTGCTTCAGCTTCATGTCGGCAATGATCTCCTCCAGCGCCTCCTTGTCCAGCTCGAGCGTCTTGACCCGATCGCGCAGCATCTCCTTCTCCTCGTGGGCCTGCAAGGCCTTGCGCATGCCGAAGGCCACGGAGCTGCAGTAGAGCGTCTCGTAGGCCTCCATGGACATGGCTATCTCGTCACGGATGCGCAGCAGCAAGAGGCCGCGCTCCGAGCAGTTAATGGTCACCTGGCGGATGATCTCATCTGCAGGAGAGGAGGGTAAGTGGCAGCTGGAAACTTGGCAGAATTACCTTACCAAAACACTGCGAATATAGCTCGCGACGCACGGGACAGATGCCCGTCTCGCGTGCCTGAGTCTGCTGCAGCCTGGTGTCCAGCATCTCCTGCAGATTGATCACATCCTGACGCGTGGCCGGGGTGCTGGACACCGACTGCTGCCACAGCTGGCCATCCTCCTCCCAGCAGCGAGGGGGCAGTATGGAATTGAGGATCTCCTCGGTCTCACGTTTGGTATCTAGCAAGGCGCCCGCCGTTTGGGGTCTTTTCATCTCAATTTCCGTCAAGGGAGCGCCCTTCTTATCCGGATGCTTGACCACCAGCACCGGATTGTTGTAGCGCACCAGCGTCTGGAACTGGCCCACACTGGTTATCTGTAGCTCCTCCATATCGGCGGTCTGCTCTTCCTTTTAATTTATTAACTCAAAAACTATATACGTATATTGAATCGAAACTTTTGTGTGCTTCTGGGAATTCGACTGGCTACGTTCAACGATTTTGTTGATTGAAAACTCGAAGGAAATGCCTGTGCTTGGAAAACTCCCTTGGGGTGGGTGACTTTGTTATTCTCCCTGTGCCGGCTAGCAACCCGTCCGGAGCTGGGCAACGCTTCGACCAGTTGTTTATGGATGTGTCACAATTGCTGCCAAATATCAACAGGTTGTGTTTTCGTTTCTCCTTCGAGTTTTCATTGCATGTAAATATAGCTCAAATTTCTGCCTATTAACAAGCCTAAAAGTATGCTACATTAAAATGTATTAAAAACATAGTGCAGCATACTTTTAGGCTTATTAATATAACCCAATTTTGTTCATACTTACAAGCTCAATAGCCCAAATTTGCATCTATGAACAAGCCTAAAAGTATGCTACACTAAAAAGTATTGAATACATAGTGCAGCATACTTTTAGGCTTATTAATATAACCCAATTATGTTCATACTTACAAGCCCAATAGCCCAAATTCGCACCTATTAACAAGCCTAAAAGTATGCTATACTATTTATTCAATATGTTTAGTGCAGCATACTTTTAGGCTTGTTAATAGGAACTAGCATACTTTTAGGCTTGTTAATATAGCCAAAAACTTCATATTTACTAGCCCAATAGCCCAAATGTTTTTCTTATTAAAACCTCAGTTTAAAGTATTTGTATAATATGTTTAATGTAAATGCAATCATAAAGGAGTTTGTGGCTCTCTGTCCGTGAGGATATTCGAACAGGGGTCAATCAATTGTAACTTAGTTCGTTGCAAGTTTCCAATTCTCTCCAACTTAAGACATATGAACTTATGAGTTATGAGCAAGTTTGGCTAATTAAAACTAGGATCTAAAAGAAACTAAATGTTAGCGACGACATAACTAAACGTAATACGGAATTGGAAGAGCAAATAATTTAGTCTTTTCAGAGTTTTGGGTACAACTTAACGAGCTAATATCGCGGAATTATTCGAGTGGATGCGGATGCTGATGCAGATGTGTGCGGGTGTACATTTAGTAACTCTTACATATTCAATATCGTTTCATTACGGCTAGAGACATTGTCAATATATAATAGTACATATATATTATTGTCATTATTTATGCGGGAGAATTTCCTCTATGGGTTCTTGTTGTAGTTCTGTTGCTGCTGCTCCTGTCCCTGTCCCTCTATGGTTACTGTTGAGCTCTAAATAAACGCTGGCTTACCAGATACAACTAAGCTATATATGCTATATACGCTCTCGATATATATATATATATATAAGTATTATGTACGTTTCTATATAATATATGGTTGGTTGGCAAACTCAAAGATGCAACAGAACGGACCACGGCAAGGACTTGTCTACTACACATAATTTACACATCCTTTTGGGATCGAGACTTAGATCAGCTCGGCCACGGCATCGTCGCCATCCCGAATGGGGGCCTGGAAAGTGGATCCCGTGAACTCGTACAGCTGGAATATTTAAATTTATACCAATTCGTAGCTTCTACAGTTTCTGGTCACTCACCGATGGCGCTCGATTGTTACGTAGCGTGGCATAGTCCGCAAACTCGTTCATGTGATGTGGATCGACGCGGGCTAGCAGCAGACCGGCACCGCCCACGCCACCGGCACTGGCGCCGCCTCCGCTGCGCATCGAGCCACCGCCGGCACCTCCACCGCCGCCGCCTCCAGTGAGGCGATTCTGATTATTACGCGGCTGGATGGTGGCATAGGTGTTATCCACCGACTGACCCACGTGGTGGACCTGCTCCAGCGAGCTGCGATGGTGGTCAAGGTGGCCCGGTGTCTCCGAGTTGGAGATGTGATCGGGCTCCGAGAAGACCTGCATGGTCAGCTCCTGCTCCTCGTACAGTTTCAGTTTTCTGTGGGAGAAAGAAGAGGTAAATGCTATCCCCTAAGTCTCAGACAGAGTTACTTACTGCTCAATCCAAAGGGGATTCTCTGTGGTGTTCAGGTCCTCGATGATCTGCTTCTTAATCAAAGCTTCCTTGCGACGCGTCTCCACGGGCACCGACAAATTCCAGTGCTTGAGGCAGCAGCACAGGACAATGAAGCTGATGACGCCCACGAACAGGACAATTACCAGGGCCACCAGACCCGCCACAGCCAGATCGAACTCGTCCTGGACAATGGCTATGTAGGCGGGCACCACGTTCTCGATGGCAAAGCCGGCATAGTAGTCCTAAAATCCAATTAAATGAAAGCTAAGAAATCTTTGCTTGAAGAACTCACCTTCAGATAATCGTAGTTCCTGTCGATATCCTTGAGTATCTCATCGACGGGCGCTATCTGTTGGGTCTGGGGGTCAACGGCATGGAAGTACAGGTCACACCAGTCCATGCGGATGCGTCCAATGGAGTCCAGATGGAAACGTATCTCGTCTACGATAATCCGATGCTGGGTGGCATTACGCAGCTCGGCTATGATCTCCTCCTGCTCCTGGTAAACCTCCTCCGGCGGACGGGAGAGGATCACACGCACCAGCTGAGTGCCATCAAAGACCCAGATCTAAATCAAGAAAATTAGCAAAATATATATTATAGTTATTGTTACTCAAACTCACATTAACTTTGGTGCTGGCCGATCGCTGCGGCTGCTCCAGCTCGCGGGCCACAATCTCCAACTCGAAACGATCCTGGTTGTACTCGGCCATAATCGTGTTGGCCGTGATCCGGCCCTCCTGTGAGATGGCAAAGGGACTGGGGACAATTGATCCTGTGGCCTTGCTGGCCCCGAACTTGTACAGGTTGGAGGCCACGATCATAAACTCAATCTTGGCATTCTTGCCCTGATCCGCATCCGTGGCATTCACCAGCGTAATGGCCGCCCCCATTTTGGCATTGGCATTCACGCCAGCATAATATATAGACTTTTCAAAGACGGGAGGATTATCGTTTACATCCAGCACCGTGATGGCTACCTTTGCCACAGTGTTGTCCCGATTCAAGGTCTTGATGGAGAACGAGGCGCGCTCTTCCTCGGAGATGTGCAGATCCGCCTTGATGCTGGCCAGGATGTACAGCGTGTACACATCGGTCTGCTCGCGGTCCAGACTCTTGTTGGTGTAAATATCACCTGTGAGCTTGTCCACATAGAAGGCGCCATCCTCGTTGCCCAGGAGCATGTAGTAGAAGATATCCCGATTGTGCTTACTTCGCGAGGCAGCCTGAATGTGTCCGATCTTCACATCCCGGCCGCTGTTCTCGTTGATGGACACCTTGTAGGGGTTGGCTGCATCCGGGAACTCTGGCCGATTCTCGTTGGCATCCACAATGCTGACGGTAAGCAGGCGCAGGGATTCAAACGGAGGATTCCCGGCATCCCGGGCCACAAGGATGATGTCGTAGCTATTGGAAAAAGTAGAAAATTAATAGGAGCTCCTTCCGGAGGAATATATACACTCACTTGGCTCGATTCTTGCGATTAAGCAAAGTCTTGGCACGCAGTTCTCCTGTGACCTCATCGATCTTGAACTCGGCCGTCTGCTGTTCGTTCCGGTTGTTCACCTGCAGGTGATAGCTGATCCTGCCATTCTCCTCCGTATCATTATCCATGGCCTTGACGGTGAGCAGGAGATAGTCCGGCTGCACTATATCGCCGGGTATCTCAATGGTGGCATTGGACAGGGCGGGTATGATAAACTCCGGCTTGTGACGATTCACCCTTAGCACTGTGATGATTGCTCTGGCCGTGCTCTCCATGGTGCCAGATCCTTGGGTGTCGCGTGCCGAGATGGTCAGATCGTAGACGCCATGCTTGCCGGACAAACTCTGTGCGGGATACACAATGCCGGACTGGGCGTCGAGCTTGAAGAGAGCCATTTCGTTGCCAGCTGTTATGATGTAGCGAACGTCGCCATAGAGACCCTCATCCTGGTCGATGGCTTGGACTTGGAGCAGGGCAGCCGGCGGCTGATAGGCGGCATTCTCCGCCACTGTGGAGTTGTAGACATCGCGCGTGAAGACAGGAGCATTGTCATTGACATCCAGGATGTTGATGTGGATCTGTATTAGAGGGAAAATATAGTAATTTTAATTAGTTATTAAGTTAGTTATCTCACCGTTGCTGTGGCCGACTTCTGAACCGTTGCTGGCGCCTTATCCTGGGCCACCACCGACAGCGTTAGCTCCTTGATCTGCTCCCGATCCAGGATAGAGGCATTGGCCACCATCACGTTGCCCGTGTAGGCATCGATGCTAAAGTACTTGTTGTTCTCCCCAATCAAGGTGTAAGTGATCTCCCCAAAGACGCCGACATCACCATCCCTGGCCTCCACCTTGCCGGCGACCGTGCCGCGCGGCGAGTTCTCCGTGACATTGAAATAGTAATCGGATTGGGTGAACTTGGGCTCGTTGTCGTTCAGGTTGATGATGTCCACCACAACATCGGCGGTGGCCGTCAGGGCGGGCACACCCGTATCGCTGACCGTGGCCAGGAACTTGACCTCCTTGACAGCCTCGTAGTCGAGCCGGGCAATGGTGTAGATCACGCCGGTAGTCTGGTTGATGGCAAAGTACTCGTTCGGACTGATGTTGAACTCCCCAATGCTGGAGTCCTCATCGGTGGCCTGCAGAGTGGTCAGCACGGTGCCCACCGGTTGCTCCTCCACCATTTGCAGCTTGATCTGCGGCTGTTCCACACTCCAAGGGGCATTGAAGCGCTGTGGAGGAGAGAGGGTTTTTGGTTTAGTTTGGTCTCTGGAATCAGAGTCAAAAAATAGGGGTTTGTGGAAATTTAAAGTGGAAATTCTATCTATACATTCTTCCCCTTGTCGGAGGAGGAATATGCTGCCCAACTCCAAGCTGAAGCTGCTCTTCATCAATGTCTATTCCATACTCTACAGCGCCATCAACTTGAATGTGTACCGCTTGTACGCGGACTTGAAGAATGTCAAAATACAGGTGGATGGCTCCGAAGAGGAGTTGTGGATCAGGGAGATCTTTATCCTCCTCATCAGTGGCCTCATAGTGGTGCGCTTTCTCCTGTGCTTTGCCGGCTTGGCCTCGAGAGTGGTGGCCATGTAAGTGACTCACTGGCAGGAGAGGTTACTTAATCTTCTAGCGTTCCCTTTTAGTTATCCCATTCTAACCAACTCCCAGGCGGAGCTGCTCATGCCCACCATCGTGGTGCAGGCCATAGACAATGTCATCTTAAATCTCTACGAGATTCTCCTGGGCTACTGCAGCATGTGCTATCTGTACCCTGAGAGTACGGCCGTCTTTGTCTTCTTTCTCTTCAAGATGACATTCAAGATTGCCTGCAGCATTGCCGCTTTGTGAGCTTCAACTAGATAGAGTTTCTTCTTCGAGAAAATCTATAATTAGTCCCTTTCCTCGTAGGAACATCTTCTCGGATCAGCACAACCACTTGGCTAGCATAGTCACCTTCATCGACGATTCAAACAGCCTGGGACCGGACAGCGTTGATGAAGTTGAGCTGACCAATCAGAACTTGTATTGAGTTTCTTATAAGCGATAACTCTGGCACTTTAAACAAAATTAAATAATCAGAACCCATTATAAATGAATAAATAAAAACAAAAGTAAGTGCACAAAATTATATATAAATAAATAATATGTTGTATGCCTTACTAACCGGTGGTATCTTGTTGACATCTATGATCTGGATAATAAGCAGACCACGACCCTGAAAAATATTTAACAAAAGTTTTAAAATTGGTTACTATATAAGTTTAAGGCTTTAAAATATAATTCCCACCTGCTGGACATTGGGCGCTGTGCTGTCCGTGACCAGGACATTGATTCGCATCACGGCAAACAGATTGCGATCCAAGTGCTTATTCACCGTCACCTTGCCGTTCCTCGAAATCGCAAAGTACTCCTTAAACTGATCGTAATGCGGCAGCTCCTTGCCCTCCTTGTCGATGGCCGTAATGTCATCGGTGGCCGCGAACTCCAAAGCATTGTGACTGGCCACATCCGGATCCAAGGCGATCAAGGTGTAGACCAGCTGGCCGGGTGGGGCATCAGCTCTTACCTCTGCATGCTGGGTGGCCGGCACGAAGTAGGGATCCTTGTCGTTGCTGTTCTGCACATTGATCGTGAGCGTGGCGGTGCCCGTGAGACTGGGAGTGCCCAGATCGGAGGCCTGCACCTGCAGCTGGTAGGTGTTGCGGCGATCAAAGTCCAGCTTCCGGGAGACAAACACCTCGCCGGTGCGCTCGTCAATGCCAAAGTCATCGAAGCTGCCCTGCTGGATGCGGTAGCGGAGCTCGGCATTCTTCCCGGTATCCAAATCCGTGGCATGCACCCTCTCCACACTCGTCCCGATCTCCGAGTTCTCCTCCACGACGGCACTGTAGCTCTGCTGCTCGAAGCTGGGCACATGGTTGTTCACATCCCGCACCGTGATATTCACACCGCAGCTGGCCGTGAAGAGACCATCGTTGGCCTCCACCACAAAGATGAGCTGATCGCTCTTCAGATTCGTCACATCCAGACTGGCATTCGGCCGGATGCTGATCTGACCGCTCTCCCGATCGATGTCGAAGATGCCCTCCACCTGCTCGGAGCCTCGGATGCGGTAGCTAATGCTGGACATGGTGTCCGCATCGCGGGCCTTGACAATCAGCGGTGAGTCAAAGACCACTGCACCCTCGTCCACGCTAGCCCTGTACAGTGGACTCTCGCAGACGGGTGGTGAGTCGTTGGCATCCATCACGGAGATCCGCAGGGAGACCACAGATGCCGAGCCACGTCCATTGTCGTCGGTGGCCTGTTGGAGGAAGAAGCGGATATTATTTTTAGGTGATTCATTTAAGAAAGTATTCGGGATATTTCTTAAAATTATTAAAAATCATTCACCTTGGCTTTACTTAAACTCAGACGTGACCAGGCAATATATTGATAAACTGCACTACCCTTTCCCAACCCAGAACCATAACCTTCTCCCTCGAAAGCCCAATCCAACTCCTAGCCAACCCAACAACAGAAAATTCAATCAAAATCCTCTCCTTTCTCCACAAAGCCAAACTTATACATAAAATATAGACACATAAACTTATAATAACCAAAACAAAAATAAATAAACCTGTAAATACACCCAGGCGAGCGGTAGGCCTCAGCAGCTAATGCTCCTAATTTTAAGTGAGCTTTTAGTTTTATACCAAATGTTAGCTATAGATAAATAATTAAATAAAAATATATTGATAAATTAAGGGACTACAAAACTATATATTTAACAAGGAAATAAAAGTAACTCAGCGGAGATAATTCCTCCCAGAGGAGAAAATTTCATCCGTAGGAGATAATTCTTTCCGGCGAAGATAATAATCCTCCAGGAGAAGATAATTCCTTTTGCCGGAACAAAATTTAATTTAGAAGACTTAAAAACTGAAAGACTATTTGTATAGTAACTAACACCAACTAACTGTTGGTGCTGATATACTTTATGGGATTACTGCTTTGCTAACTTCTGGTCAATACTATAATACCCTAAACGGGTATTTGCAGTCAATGTTCTCTTAATAATAATATTCACACAATGATTAACCTCCTGGATTATTCTAAAAATAGCCTTTAATCAGGGTTAATTTTTTCAAAAGCCAGTGCACGAGCCACAGCCGTGAATTTTAATGTTTTCTCAAGTTTCTAGTGTTAGCCACGTGTTTGCCAAGGATCTGCCGCACAAGCACTTTTCCCACACGAACTCCCACTGGCGGGTTACGCATGTGAAATCATTCCCGCACCCACCCACACACGAAGATTGAGACAGTCACTCACCTTGTATGACAAGAAGTACGTGGTCTCCGACTCGTAGTCCAGACACGTCTGCGGTGCCTTGTCGTCATTAGCAGTCGCTGATGGAACTCCAGGTGGAACTGCAGCTGGAACTGAAGTCGAAACTGGAGCCGCCGGCACTGGCTCCTCTGGCGCCTGAGTGACTAATGTGTACTGGACGGTCGGCTCGGTGCCAATCTCTCTGGGAACGGCGGCCTCCATGGAGAGCATTTCCAGGTGACCCTCCCCGTTCTCCTCCGCCTCGTTCTCATCCTCGTGCAGATCACGTCTCTCGCGCCTGTTGCTCTCGCCCTCGCCATGACAATTGGCCAGGCTAATGACACCTGTCTGCTCGTTGACGTTGAAAAGTTCCGCTCCGGTGCCGGATAGGCTGTAGCGAATGCCCGAGTCACCGTAGCTCCCGGAGTCCACATCCCGGGCCGTAATGGTCGCAATGTACTGACCCGGAAGCGCCGCCTCCGAAACGGAGGCCGAGTAGCTCTCCTGCTCGAAGACCGGCTTGTTGTCGTTGGCATCCAGCACGCTCACCGTAATCGTGGCCGTCGACGAGAGCCGTGGATTCGTGTCCGTCTCCTCGGCCACCACCAGCACGATGAACTTCCGCTGGTTCGGATTCTCGTAGTCCAGAGTGCCGTTGGCCACGCGAATGTTCACCTGCGAGTAGCCGGTGACCAGCTTGGGCTCGACGTCGAACACCCCGGAAACGTCTTCCAGTCGAAGAGCGAACTTCGAGTTGATGCCCACATCAGCATCGCTGACACTCATATCCAGGGCGAGCGGCGTTCCGGGCGGTGTGTTCTCCAGCAGGGACACGGAGTACTCCTTGCGGTTGAACACGGGCGGGGAATCGTTCACATCGCGTATGGTCACCGTTGCCTTGGCCGTGGCACTCGTCAGCGGGTCATCGCTGGGCACTCCGTTCACAAGCTCTCGGGCTCGAATCACCAGCGAGATGATCCCCGTGGAATCATCGAGAGCTTCGCGATCCAGCGGCTTGGCGGTGCGCAGTTCTCCGGACTGAGAGTCCAGTAGGAAGTAGTCATTGGGATCTATGGAAGGAGAGAAGGAATTGGTTTTAAAAACTTCAGGGAAAGGAATCCTAGATATTATTTTATCCTTATTCAAAAACCATTATCAAATTTTGAATAAAATTATCTAGAGAAAACTCACTTGTCAGCAAATCGTAGACAATCTTCCTTGGCTCGCCCGTGTCGCCATCCCTGGCATGGACAGTCAGCACCAAGGTATTAATGGGACTATCCTCATCGATCACGGTGGACAGGGAACCCTGGAAGACGGGCGGTTTGTCCTGGACATCCTTTACCCTGGCCTCGAAGGTGGTTTGGGTCTTGTGCGGTCCATCGGTGGCTTCGATCTGGAAGTGATACACCATCCGCTGGTTGTAGTTGAGGGTATCGTCGAGCACTACGGCAGCTTCCAGAACGGTAGCCTCTCGCTTGATCACATGCAGTCGGAATCTGTGGGGGATACCCTTAATGTTTCTGTATTTTTAGGGATATTTTTAGGGGCAGACTTACTTGCTGCAGGCCTCCGGACTTTGCTGCTGAGGCAAGCACTTCAGATCGAGACTCTCGCCCACTATATCCCGATCTGTTACAAGAATCTTATCAAAGATGGTGGTGCCCACTTTGGCATCCTCATTGACATCCGCCTCATAGGGAGTCTGGTTAAGGGAAATCACAAGAAAATGTTTATCTAATTAAAAATTACTTTAAAATTAATTACTCACATTCTGAAACTCGGGAGGATTGTCGTTCAGGTCGAGTATGATGAATGTGATGGGTACTTCCACCACATTATCCCGCTCCGACTCGCCCTCGGGATCCACACGATCCTTGATCGAGACCAGAAACTTGAGGCTATCCTTCTCCTCGCGATCCAGTGGCTTTATAAGGGTAATGTTGCCAGACACGGGATCCACGCTAAAGTGATCGGCACCGATGGCCCCATAGGTCACGGGACTGCCCTCCGGATCGTAGGCCTCCAGCCGGAAGACCACTGTGCCCACAGTCACATTCTCGTAAAGGATGATATTGTTCAGGGTTTGGGTAAACACGGGCGGTAGGTTTGTCTCTCCTGTTTTTTTTTTTTTTTTGAAAATTATTAACAAAACATAAACTGAAGAGTATTACTGGGCACTCACCATTAGCCAGGCTCGCGGCCAGGCAGATCGTAAGTATCCCCAGTAGAAAGATCTTCATTTTGAAGCCTGCAAAGAAACAAACAATATAAACATAAAGTGTTTGTTTAATTTTGTGTTTTTAAGGCCAGAATGAGACGACAATTTGGAGACACAAAAGTTTACAATATGACGAAGATATTAATGCTCTTATCAAATATTTGATCATTATTATTATATTATCCGTATTATTTAATTAAATAAGTCTTGTCTCAAATTAATTTCTTGGTAAATAAGGTACTTTACGAATTTTTAAAATAATATTTTCTAAGGGTTTAGCAACTTCCTTATTATATAAACCTTAATGGAAACTAAAATAAAAACAATCCTTTTCAATAATAATATTACCTTAATTACCAGCAAATTCCTTTCCCCATTAAAATTCTTTAAATGTAAATGAAATCGAGTCAATAAAATGAACCCTAAGAGCATATTAAAATCCTGTTATCGCAATTTAGGTTGTATGCATATTATTTTTGTGATTTTTTCGGCTATACGAGTATGCTTGCTTTTTTCCCCATCTTTTTCGTCATTTGTCGGCGTAAACAAACAATAAAGATAAATTAAATTTCATTTCGTGCTGCAAAATTCAATTAGCTGACAATGCACATGGACGGGGGCAGTGAGAGCGTGACAACGATGATGCGGATGGTGGATGGTGGGTGCTACTGATGATGCTGGCTATAACAACATAACGATGTTGATGACAAGCAACAACATCGGCGGCAACAGCAACAACAGCACAACAAAATGAGGCAACAAGCAACATTGTGGCAAATTGTGCACTTTAACTGCGGGCTTGGGGGTTGATGAAAGGAGAAATGGGAGCCAGGGAATCGCCCGAAGGCGCCAACATTCCTGTTGCGTCCGTCCAATTGTCCGTTTTGTCCGGCACGCACCACCCAACCCAAGCAAAGGCCGAGGATGACCATGCGGGTGAAGGAGGATGGGATGGCAAGGAGTCTGGTCCAGAGGCCGAGGGATGACCACACAAACAGGCGAGGGAACAACGAGCACTCAGCAAAAAACTCTTATCATGTTTATAATTAGAGCGAAAAACTATGGAATTACACAGTATTATATCCCAAGATAATTAATTCTTTAAAATTTATGCAAATTTGGTATTTGAAAATATTGTTTTCCTCTACTTAGCCCAAATAATTGTTAATAATTATTTCTGCAATGTTTCAAGTGTTCCAGGAGCAGGATCCCTAAGCCAGGCAGAGCCAATTAGTTATGCATAAAAGCCCAACTAAATATTTTCAGTTTGGGCCATGTTTTGTGTGGGTTTATTTGCAGGCAGCCCCAGCACAAGCTACACCAAACGTGCCCTTATATGTACGTAAGCCCAAGGATGTGTGTCTATCTCTCCGTCTGTCTGGAGTTGGGTCCATAAATTCACCTAAGAGCGCTTTCCAGTCGCCAGCACTGACCATAAACTGAACATTTTAGGGTTAAGCGGGTTGTTGTCGAGGTTGCTGCTCGGGTTTTGGACTTAAACTTGGTTGAATCTCCCCTCATCACAAAGTAGGATTCCAATCCCTAGTCCCCAGCGCAGGCCAAAAGTTCAGGCAGGAGCTGGGATGCCCTAATGAAGAATAAACTGAGAGCGGTCAGAGTTTATTGTTTAATCCGATACAATGACTGAATTAAATATAACTTTTGAGTTTAGGTTGTTGCGAAAAATTCATGGAGAAGTGGTAATAATTTTAAAATTTTAATTGAAGTTTTTGTAAAAATTTGTAGGATATTGTATTTAGGGATTCTTGTTATTTATTTATGATTTACCACATTAAATATTCCAGCAAAGAAACCTACCTTGTAGTTTAATTTACCCTAACCCAAAAATTTCAATATAAATTCAATTTCATATTCAACTGGTTGACACCACAAAAACACATATCATTCCGCTCCCCACAACCTTCATCGTTTATGGGTTTTATTTTGGAATTCCAATGATATGGCTGTGCTGACACGGATGGCTGAGGATTTGGTTGGGCTTTGTGCCTTTGATTACAACTAAACAGTGCGAATTTATGGATGTCTAAATCATGTTAGACCGCCCAAAACTGAATAGATTCGTAGCCATTGTGCGATAATCTACTGGGATTATGAGCTCGGAACCCAGCCATGTCCCAGGGGCTCCTCCATTGTCTCCACGTGAGTCAGGAACTAATGACTGTCGCAATGACGTGTCATACGGCAGGACATTAACTGGCTACCCAAGTAAATTATTTCCACCAGCTTCCACAGCTTGTGTGAAATTCCAGCATATTCGAAGGTGGAATAATTGCCAAGGATTTCATCACCATTTCAGGCTTAAAATGCAATCAAATATACAAACTGGGTGGTGTGTAAATATACAGGTAAATGTAAATTTATTTGCAACTATCTCTGGATGCATTTTCGTCGTCTTTGTGGGACTTGCATATATGTATATATATAGTTAACGCCTTGGCGGTTTCAGGCTGACATGTTTTGAATATTTCAGGAAGATTTTATTACAGAACTTTAAAGACTTAAGAAAGTTCCTTTTGAGGTTTTAATAACAGATATTGTATATTTGTAATGGATAGGAAAAATGAAAAGAGGAGATCATCGTATATGCAGCTAATGCCTAAGGGTTTAATGATTACAGGTTTAAAATATGGAAAATAGATTTAATTAAATAAAATAATTTTAAGGATTAAAAAAAGTTCCTTGGAAGGTTTTAATATCAGAGCGTTTTATATTTTGAATTGAAAGGAAAAATGCAGACAGTAGATTATAGTTTCACTTTAAAACCCTATTTTATTGGGAAAATCTTTACATATATTTATTAAAAAAAATGTATTATCTCAATTTTAGTTTTAGCGATAAAATTTACTTAACTAAAACCAAACAAAAACTGATTTCAGAGACCGGACTTATTCACACATTGACTGACTTAAAGTCTTTTTTGGATTTTACAGCTTTATGCTCATCAAACAGAGATTGCACAGGGGCTCCAATGTGATTTCCATCATTTCCCACAATTTTCTGGCTCCGCTGAGGACCAAAGGACCTACCTCTCTGGCCCCTTGTCACGCCGCTAATAGCCCGCAATCTCCTGGCAATACATTTTTGGTTATATTCCAGCCGGAACTCTGTGCGCGCTGTGTCAATATTATATCACGGCCATTAAGGCTCAACCCGCAGTCCCCCGCACACATGCCTGAATATATACGCACGCGCTCGCTGGAGCATAACCAATATCAATCATACAGTAAATTTATATTGCATTTACGTATTTTCCTTTTCATGTTTGTCAATCCAAAGCCGAAACTGGTAAGGGATTCCCCGCAATCCCCAATCCGCAATCCCCACAGCCAACCTGTTGATGATTCAAGCCTTTCTTCCAGAGGTGGCAGACATCATTTCTCCCCCGGGTCAGGTCGGTTGCCCCTCACTCTCGCTGTGTGTGTTTTATGACCATAAAAAACCATGTGTACCTTGAGTCAAATTTTGCCTTTTACTTCGGGGCCAGCCGTTGTGGAGTGCTCAGCAAACTGCTTTGGCCATCCTTCGAGGAGATTGCCTTCCATCCAAATCTTCCCTTTTTTTGTGGGGGCACATCAGACATAATAAATCATATTTATTTAAAATACATTTTGTATAGTCCTGTCCCTGTTTCGGCTCATCCCTGGGAGCGGCAATAATAATTGAATTAGGTGCGCTCCAAGGGACACTCTGTCGTGCCCCTCATCCGATTACGACTAATGCCTAAAACTTGTTTTCTCCCTTGACTGTTGCGCGGTTTTGGCCACTAATCCCGGCAATCCGCCTGCGACTGTGACTGTGACTCCGACTCTGACTGACTGGCAAAACTTGACACTTGACTTTGCCGGATCCGTAACTTTTTCGCTTTGCTCGCGTTTTTATTTTTTTATTTTTTGAAATGGAAAACAACGCAAGCACTTCGTCTGCTTGGGTGGATTTTGGTTTGAAGAAAAATCTGATAGGAGTTCTGGGATCTGGTAGGAATTGTTTCAGTAAGCTGTGAATAAGTTTTTTATAAAACGGAATTAAAACAAAATATATACTTACTTACAAAGGAGAAAAAAGGAAATTAAAAAAAAAATATAGCAACAGATTGTTTATGTGGGCAAGACACTGTAATTAGTTTTTAAAACAACTCCTAGACTGAGAATAGAGTCTTTAACAAATATTTATACAATTTCACACTATATTTAATATTTTAAAATTGTTTATATTATATTTAGGTATTAAAATTATAAAAAGATAAACGATTATCTAATATCATTCTAATAAAAATATTTATAGTTTGAGGATGGATTATATTCCATTGTTTTCTTTAGACTAACTAAATATATTTGTACAACATTTTGTATTATAGAATTTATTGATTGTGTTACCCTCTTTGGCTTTTGTTCTTTTAAATACTTTTTAACCTTTGATGTTGATTTTTTCAAACATTTCTTTCAAGTGCAGGCCATCAATGCTTCGTCTTCGCTTCCATGCTAACCCTCTTTATCTGATTTTGGCCCGCGCTGGCATAATAAAAATGTCAAACTCCTTATGCTGTCGCTTGTAATACATTTTATTCATAAATTTTTTTTTTTCTTACTTATTTTCAGTTTTTCTTCCCGCCAAAGGCTGTAGCCTAGCTCCTGCCTCCTTCTCCTTTCTGTACGCTACCTATCCGTTTCTTTCTTCATCTCCTCGGTGTTGTTAGGGGCTGATGATGATGGTATCCAGAGAGGGGGCTTCGGAGGAACGGATAGGGGGCTGGTTCACAAAGTTCTCCACTTAAGTATGCTATGTAAATCACCTGTGCGAGTGCGCGTCGTTCCCCTTAGCAGCCCGCCTTGTGGATGACAGTGGCGTCATTTTCTTTATGTCTTGCAGTTTGTTTGGCCCAAAGCGTCGCCCGGCCAAAGAAAAAAAAACTTTTGCGAGCTATTCTATTTAAACGGCATTATCTTCAGTTGCCGCCCCCGGCCTTATCTCACCTGCCTGAACCCCACCCATTCCCTGAGCTTCTTGGAGATGCCTCAACATTCTTCGTTCGCATTTAAATTGCTCTTTTTTATTTGCGCCTTCTGTCCCCATTTCGGGGATGGTTGGGGTGTCAGGGGGGTGTTTTCCTCTTAATTTATTCATAAGCCTTATGGGGCTGTGCGGGGCGCAGCGCTCTACTTCTTGAGTGGGGCAACATCATTACTATTACTCATGCACGGCACACAAACCAGCACACACACCCGCACACACACCCCATACCAGCCACGTGCGTGTGGCATCGTAACTCAAAGTTGTCGTGTCCGTGTTTGTTTAGGAACCATCGCATCCCCATGCTCTAAAGTCAAAGTTTGCTTCTTTTTTTTTGCTTTTCTTCTGGTTTGTTTTTATTTCTTCCTTTTTACTTTTTTTTGCTAAGCAATTTTCACGTTCACCTGCCTTGCCACGCCTCCCCCACGATCCAAAACAGCCATCGCTCAGCGCCCAGCGCCCATCGCTCCCTCACAGTTTCACAGATTTTCGCTGTATAATTATGCCTAGCCGGGTCTTGCACAATCCATATAAGCCACGAACAGGCCGTCACGAAAGTGTAAATCGAAAAAAGTTCTAGGGAATATTTTGATTGCTATGAAAGTGAAGTTTTCTGAGGCGCTGCGTCTTTAAATACTAAGCTTACGATCTCTTGATAAACAATTTGGCAAGCTTCTAACGAAAAAAAAAAAGCTAAATTCGAAATACGTCATACTAAATACTCGCTTTGCCTGCAATTTACAAGCAATAGCGAACGAGAGACTTTATTTTGAGATAGCTTCGTACTTTTTTCTCCAATTAAAATTGAAGGAATCACAGGGAAAACAAATAAAAACCGAGTATGATATTCGAGATGCCGCTCTTTTAAATTTTTGCCCGATTATTCTTGAAAGCGGAAGGGTTTGTCGAATGTACGAATTGCTTTTATAACCAAGCATGACCTAATGTTCATTGATATTTTTCAAGAGTTGCTGACTAACCCATCAAATGCTTTTAAAACTTTACAACCTTGAGAAATCAATCAAAATAAATAGAAATATAATGTGATGTTATTTTTACGAATCTTTCTTAATAGCTAAAAAAAAAATATATAAATAGCTAATAAAACACAGACACATATAAAAACTTCCAAACTCGCATTATCGAAGATATCCTAGAAAATAATCTAATTTATTTATCCCAAATAAATTCCAAACTCACATTATGGTTACGTCAGGCGCTGTCCCCATGCGAAGACTTCCTCATTTCGTATTCAAAACACTTGTGACAGTTTAAAAAATTTGGAATTTAAATTGCACTTGCACTTAACTAAGTCGAAGGGGGCAGAGGGACTTTGAACGAAGGAGAAAGCAAAAGCTCGACTGTGTCACCTGTTGGGGCTAACCCACAATCACATGTCCTTACACACGTAGAACGCTGTGTGTGTGTTTGTGTTTGTCTAAAATAAATCTGTTGCCTTAATCGTTATCGTCGAGCGGAGGCGGAGGCTGAGTTTTTATTATGAGACCAAGTCGCTTAATTTTCACAATCCGCCGCAATTATGAGAGACAAACGGGATGAGGGAAAAGGGAAAAGGGGATGGTGCAAACGTGCCACATCCGCATCCACATCCCCATTGCTCCCGCCAGAAAACTTTTGGGTCTTAAGGAATAAAGCCAGAAAGCAAGCGAGTTCGAGTTCGAGTTATTATCAAGTTTCTCCTTCAACTGTTTGCCTCGCTTGCTGCTTTTTTTTTTTTTGTCGGAGGATTACCATTGTTGTTTTTCCCACGAGTATTAAGTGGCAGGCCCTCACCACCCCGTCCTTCGGTAAAGGACAGGTGCAAGCTGAGCGAGCTGCCGCAGTAACTCGAACTTAAAATTACGGCTCTGAAATGAAATTAAAATGGTTCTCCGTTTTCGTTTTCGTTCTCGTTTTTTGGCGCGGTAGTTTGTTATTGTCTGTCTGCATATTGAGGAACGTTAAACAGTCCGCCCCGGAGACCCATCCACCCACTTGGCCAAGTTTAAATTGGTTTTATGTTAAAGCCAAATGAGTACAGCTCGGGGCCAGAGTCCAGGAGAGAGCTTTGGAGCTGGATCTCCACTGCCAGCCATCACTCACTCTTCCCCCGTTTTCCAGTTGAGCATCAGGAAATGAAATTTCTTGCGAATTCCTCTTATTTTTTTCCTCCTTTTTTGTTCTCCTCTTTCGGAGCGGGAAACTGTGGAGACCTGGGGTTGGGTCGGAAGCTGGGAAAGTGCCGTCGAGAGGCAGATTTCCCAGCACTTGACGAGCGGCCGCCGCTCAAGGAGTTTGACTGCTTGTCAAACACAGCCAAATGTTTTGATATATTTCATACACTTGACAATCAGCTCGGGGGAATACTCTGGAAGGGGGATGGTGGAAAAATGAGGGGACGAGGGTATATGCCAAGATGAGAGCATTTCAAATAAATGACCCGTAATGTATTAGTTGGTCTGACCTTGAGGGGACTTCGGCCAAGGCTTAACCCACTGAGGAAATTTTAAAACAAATTTCTAGAATGTTTTTTGAACAAGTTAAAATATATTAAATTAATACAAAATGGAAAATAATATCTATATAAATAGGGAAACTGATAACCGATATATTATTTTTAGAATTTTATTACTGAATTTGATGCTAAAATAAGATAAAGAATGTGTCGCTAAGCAGCGGGAGCTGTAGAGTTTTATGATCAAAAAGCAAACCTATGAATCTTCAACCTATAAAGTTCATATCAAAGCTGCAATTGTAACCCCTTTCCTGTTACATTTTCTCCTTAACTCAGCCAAGTTCTTATCGCAACCTTGTTGACACCAGAGGGTTAATTGTTTGTTTGTTTACGTTTTTCTCTGACAAGCCTCTAATACAGCATGTTTTCCCTCAACCAAAAAATGAAGAAGGAAAATCAGCAATTTTTCTTTATTTTTGTGTATTTGTTCTAAACTCCTTTGTCCTCCTGGGGGAGAGGAGCAGCAGAGGAAAATGTGTAAGGCAAAGATTTTCCTTATGGTGTTATGGTGCTCCATCTCTATCCACCTTAATAGCAATACCATTATCAGTAGAACCAGGCGCCGCACAAGGACAATAGCAACAAAGGCAGCTTAACCATGGCAGCTCCCACGCTTTTGTCTCGCGATGAGGCGAAGCCAACCTGTACGGGTTATGAAGCCAACGAACAATTCCGGAAACAACAACACCCAGAGGGAGCCCCTTAGATGCATTATTCCTATGGATATGTGTAATCGCAACGAGTTTACTGCTGTGCATTTATGCATAGTTGAGGGTAAATCAGGATATGCATACTTGTGATTAGTGAGGAGAATTTAACGTTGGGGGTAAGCAGCTTAAATCCCAAGCTAAAATCAAATTAAAATTGATTTATATAAGCGAGCAAGAACAATAAATCAATATTTAAGTATCTACAATAACATAAATATTCAATATATTTAGTTTTTATGATTTAAGGACTCCAGCAGTTTTATTTACTGACATAATCGAACCACTTTGTAAGAGAAAATACACCTAGCTAACTAACAAAAGTTGTAATTACCATCATTAGATACCAGAGAGTTCCTCCTCTTTAACTGCCCACTTTATAATCCTATTGGAAACTGCTCGCCACATCGATAAACGCCTGCTTTCGGCTCTATTGCAGCTCTCCTCTCGACTATTTCACATCGACTCACGCGCTTCAAGTGCCCATTCATTATGGCCCTTAAGCGGGGGGCCAATGCAGCCTGCACAGGCGTAAAGGATTCTCTCGTTAGGCGGGGTTTGAAGCTATCCAACAGGATATAAGCACAGATATTATAATATAATGCCAGGGCATTTGACTCCTCGCCTCATTTTCAGCCTGGATTTGGAGGAGGAGTACAAGCAGGAGCCGCCGCTCGAAGGCACGTTCCAGGAGGAAGCACTTAAAATATCTGCGCACGCATGACTGATGATGACTACTTAGGGCCAGGCAGGATTTTCCACAGCAGCTCCAACCTTCCACCCTGCCTGCGGCTCGCACAGGTGAGACCAAAAGCCGATGATAAGTATTTTATATTTTATGCGCCTCTCAGCCATCGGTTTTTGTTTGTAGTACGTGCCCCAAGTGCCACCTACATAATTACAAGCACAAGGCCTTCAACTTTTCACTCCTCACGTGCCCGGTGAAATTATGGGTCGAACATCGAGTGGTAAACATCAAACATTGCATTACACAAGCGGCCGAAAGACATCAGTGCCTGATTGCCTCTAATGCGCCTGAAATGGCAAATGCAAACATGCCCCCACCGACAACAGGCCAGGCCACACATAATGTAAGATTAAATTATATATTTACAGGCTATTGGCCAGTGTAGGTATGTACGAGTGACTGCCATTGACTGCAGTTCAATTATGCCCGATAACGGCCGTTTAATTATCAGGCACACACACAAAGAAAGTAATGAAGATGTGGGCCAGGCCAGAGGAAGCTTGGCTTTAATTGAACATAAATATAATTAAACCAGTCCATGACACCGGTTACATCTAATGGGTTTCACCTCTGGCCATTAACTCGCCTTTAATTGAATATTCGCAAAAATGTGACTTTGAGCATTACGTTAGCTACGAAATTAGGAAGATAGTTTATTAACTAAAGTGGAAATAATGCGCTTGTGCTTCCATAGAAATTAGCATAATTAAGTGCATTTAATAAACATTTATTAAGGTATATATACATCAAAAACTGTTTAAGTTATTTATTATAATCAAGTAGAATCTTCTTATTCTAGGTAAATAAAACACTTCGCTTTCCGAAACGTGTTGTCTGAGGTCAGAGATGAAGCCACGTAGAGATGATCCACTACAACTCACTACGTGACCATGACTCCATAAGCAAAATATTTGCCTAAGAAATAAGGAAAAAACCGAACAAACAAACAAACAAAGCCGAAAGAAAAACAAACAGAAATTAAAGCGAAAACTAAATCCGCAAGAATAACAACAATAACTTGTAGTGAAGACATGAAGTTCTAACCATTTTGGTCGGCTCTTCGTGTTTGTGTGGCTGTTATTGTGATTTGCTTTGACTTCATTTTGTGACTTTTTATCAATTTGTCTGCTTTTCTCTTGTCATCCTTCTTTTCCCACCCTCCCTTTATGCGTGTCACAATGGAAAAAGCACGAGAGGAAAAGATTGGCAGAGAGAAACAGTTAAGCGCATTTGATGCTTCAAAAGCGACAAAGATGTTGGAAATTATCAAGTATACGACCTGTGGATACTTGATTAAATTCTAAACTTTGCTGCCAAAATTCTTAATTATATTTGTATTTCATTGGAAATATATTATTATTTATTTACTTTATTAAGGATAGATTTTCTAGTTTATAAGCAGAAATATTTCATACATCTAGTTTGTTTTTTTTTGTGGAAAATAAATTCCAAATTTAATTTTAACTATTCTGAAGTATTTTAATATATATATTTATAATATATTTTAATATTTAATACCCACATTTTGTATACTCCCAAAAATGCTCTCTCATACCCTTTACAAACTTTCACAATAAATATTATGCTACTAAAGCTCTAAGAGAATTACACGACAGCAGCAGCAGCAGCATCCATCCACACCACCAACTACAACCACTCCCGACGACATCTTGCCCTGCCTTCATACATCTCTCCACCCGAAAAAAATATATAAAAATAAGAAAGGGGGAGCTCGGAAGTGGTTCGCAAAAAGTATAAAGAAATGAAAGAAATAAGCGTTATTATCGTTATTACGTGAGTAAAATACATACACACACAGCAGCGTCCAAGGAAAAATAGCAACAACTAGAGCAGTAAGCAGAACTATATATTAACAAACAATAACAAAAACCGACGATGGGAAAAAACGTACAGGGAGCTCTATAAGGACGATGATGATGATGATGAAGGAGACGACTTTGACGGGGGCGTCGAAAAAATAAGGAGACGGCAAAGTCACCAAAGTGCAAGTGGAAGGAAGTGGAAGTGGAAACTGGGGGAAGGAGCTCTGGAAACGTCTCAGCTTGGAAGTGATTTCAGGGAGCACTTATACCACTTCTATATATTTTACTGCTCACATGAGTATAAACATATACAAGCTGACATATGTACAGGCAGAAAAAAAAAGCAGGTGAGAGAGGGTTTCTATTAGTTATTTATAAATAATACATAATACATTGAAATGAAAACTGTTGCCAAATATTTTTATTTATTTCCATAATAAATGTGCATTTTCAATACTATATCAAATTAATACTATTACTTGATCGATAATTTTCCCAGTGCACAGATAGAAAACTAAATGGACACACGTACGTCGCCTTGGACGTGAAGTGCACTTATCAAAAACAAAAAAAAAAGGGCAAAAATAAAATTGCGCAGAGCCAAACTGCAGATGTGATATAAAAAAGGGAAGTAAACGAGGGGACAAATACACATAAAATACATGATATATATCGTACTGCCCGCACATCAGTCCGAGAATTGATTTGTAACTACATAAAGCCAAACAAATCTACGGGAAATGACAGCTTAATGAGCCAAACATGTCGGGGGGGTGAAAATCAGACTGTGTTTTAACAGATACTATATATATGTACTATTGAACTCGTGTTACAAGTGAATAGACAGTTACAATGTGTTCGGGTAATAAATGGCTTAATTATGACCAACAGGAAATCCACAAATCCCTAAAAATGCCAACGAGAATTTAAAAAGGGAAATGATGGGCCAGCTGTAAAATAAATATTTATTTCACATCCATTGTTGTACGAAATGTATTATTTTTATTTATGTGAATCGAATAAAGAATAATTCATTTATTATTTTGTAATTAAAGTATTGTTTCAGACATAAACAAGAGGTATCTGTTACCAAAAACAAGTACTAAATAGTGACAAATAAATAAATTCCTCCAGCTCTAACTCGACTCGCTCTGTTCTTTATTATTTGTTGTGACTTTCTGGGACTCACCAAACAGTTGCGATAATAAAATTAAATTCTCCATTTCGACTTCGATTTCGATCTGTAGTAAACCCTTTAGGATTCTCTGACGCCGCCCTTTTGGATGCCATTAAATAGATTCCACGGGATCTGAATCGAATTTTATTCCGCCGCTTGTAGTCCTATTCAAATTACGGCGGATTTGCAGCCGCCAGTCAACATATGGCCAACAGGCGTCCTCCGGCGGCTGACTTCCTTTGTGGGCATCAACCGGGCTAGGCTGGGCTGGGCTGGGGGAGCGGGGTAAACATGGCAAATGCCATTGGATTTCAGCTGCTTATGGCGGGGATTTAGTTATAAATTCCCTAGTAAATCGGAGGGAGGGTCCCAGCGCCATTTACTCGTAGCTCTTTGGCGAATTGAAATTTAATGCAAATGTAAATGCTGAACACACACACACTCTCACACAGTGGGTTAAAAAAACAACACACACACACACACCCACTCACAGCAAGGAAAACAGAAACAGATTATTTGTAGCATACATTCGGGGGCCCTCCACTTGAGGGGCGAAAAGCATCCTTCGCCATTGCAACACTTTTGGCATTACACATCTATATAGATTTGCATACATTTTTAATATATTGAACGCAGGTTTTATATTTTTTTCGCCCTATATATTTTTTTTGGATGCCACTTTTTACTCTTTTTTCCTTGAATTTGTTTCAATTTAAACCAAAAAAGTAGAGCTTATAGCTGGGGTTTGGCCCTGTTTGTGTTAAGCCTTTGTGTACTTTATTTTTGGCTGCATCTTGTTTGAAGTTGACACAGCGCTGGAAAAACAATGAAATATGCACAACAAATACCCAAGTAAGGACAAAAACCGCCCATAAAAAAAGAAGAAACCGAAAGGAAAAAATCTGTTACAATATTGAAATATTTTATGAGCGGAATACGGTGGCTTTGTCATCCCTATATATTCCCCCACTCTGGCCTGCAATCATCTCCTCGGCAGACACAGGCGAAAATAAAAAAGAAACACGCACACACAACATCAGGACACACCCATACATCGATGCGAGCGTTACGTCCTTTTCCGGGTTCTGTGGAGAGGCCAGAGCCCGAACCCACTGCCCCGTCATGCCTCTGGGTCGGCGGCATCCTTGTTTTTTGGCTTTCCCTCAACACGCGACACTTAAAGCGCTTTAAAAGCAAATTTATCTGCCATTTCCTCAAATGCCACGGGCTCAGCAGACGCATCCTCGTCCTGCGTCCAGGATTCAAGTTGCCTCCAACCAATCTCGACTGCCTCGCCTTTTGCAGAGACAATTGCATTTACTGCAGAGAGAGGGGATAAAGCTCAAGACATAGACACACTCAAATATTGATTTATCGAGTTGCTCACATGCCTTTCCCATATGTCCTGGCAGCAGTCGCTCCTCCTATGTCCTTTAGCCTCCTTTGTCCTGCTTCTCCTTTCCGCAAACAATAAAAATCCCAGGCTGTGAAGGGAAGTGTGTGAAATCGTTTCAGGTTAGCCGTCCCAAGCCGTTCGCACCTCTCTCTCTGGTCCCAGCTCCTCCAAGGGGACACTAAAAACTTTAAGTCTAATGACTTTTATAGATACTTCACAATATAAGTCCAACCGCCCCGCCTCACCACCGACATCTGTCCGTTTCCTGTGTGTGTGCGGTCGGATTTGGCCAATGAACTTGATTGTGGCAACAGAGTCTTAGCCGGGGATTGACACAACTCGAGTGGAAGAGGAGCAGGCAGCCGGCAGGAGGCAGCACAAGAGGCCAAAAAGCTCATAATGCATTAAGCCATGGTCCTTGAGGGGAAGGAGAGGGAGAAAAAGCAGGAAAAGCACCGTCAAGTGGAGTAGAAGAAGCCAGGACCTGCTTTCATGAATATTCTCCGTTTTTATTAGCCTCTTGCTTTATTGGATACTATTTGGATTTGCTTGAAATCATCGGTTTATGCTTTTATGATCAGCTTATTAAGGTCTTAACTGGCTAGTTTTGGTTTAGAAAGGTCGAGAAATATGGAAGGATTATTCTGGCTTTCCATAAACTAAAGCAGAGAATATAAATGTTTCTTATTTAAGTTAAAGTTTAAAGAAGAAATCTTCATAACCAAGAGTTGCTTGCCTTTTTTCCAACTTCCTTAACATATTTCTTCCAATCGCATTACTTTAATTAAATTGGCTTACTGACATTTTGTTCAATTTAAATTTAAATAATTTTACTTACGGCAACTCGCCACTTTTCTTTCCTTCTTTCTGGCATTCCTTATGCCATTCCCATTTATCATCGACAATGACGCTGCGGCAAAAGGAGTCCCCGGACGAAGCCTTACATTGTCCCATAATAATCGCTGTTGCAGTGGAGGAAACTGCAGTCCCCGAACGGCAGCTTACTGGCCGCACCTCCAAGCCATAGCATGAGATCACCTTATATATACAGACATACATATATATACATTTATCAACTGAGCTTTATTACACACTTTGGCTCCAAGGAAGCCTCTACTGCAATAAAATGGGCATAAGAAGGACTACAAATTGCCAAAGGCATAAGAAAGGCGAAGAAAAATGTGGGGAAAGGTGGCAGAATTTTATTGTCACCGAGAAATTAATTTTTTAAATTGTCAAATGGTTTGTGTGTGAGGGGAAAACCGTCATCCCCCAATATTATCCCTTCTTGGCAGGCCTTGTTTAATTACAATGATGAACAATTGACAGCTTTTAATGAGCGGCAACAACACAGCGCAAATTGCGAGTGAAACATTTCGCATTCCAACTTTTATGGCCTTCGATGGCTGATGGGATTGCGTTGGCCCTGTTCCCTGGTCTCTCTCTCTCTCCCTGGCTTAGCCAGAAATTAATGGCCCAGAGGAAGGGGCAGCCCGACGAATGTTTATGGACTCCCAAATGGAGGGAGCAAAGTGTAAGCGAATGGAAGGAAAAGTAAAACAAATTCCAACTGCTCTTTACGGCAATTGGAAATGGAATTGTAATCAGAGCTATAATCCAAATCGGAAGTGCAGCGCTGCCTGGAGATTAGCATTGCAAATTACATGGAGAAATTAGAAAAAGAATTAGTTAATTAAAAAGGAGATTGATCAGGTTGTTGTTGGTTTAAAGAAACTCGAAAAGATTGAATCAAAGAAGGATGCCTTTAATATTTAGTAATTTGAGACACATTTAAAGTTAGATCTTTGTCCCTTTTTGAACTAAAATGAAATAGTATCTAGAACAAACTAACCGAATATAATAATAATAAAATAACACATCCTCCTCCAGCAATGCAGCCTGACAGCGTTGCAGAAAAATCCGTAAAGTTGCAACTCAATTGGCTCCAAATTGTTGCCGAACTTGTGCATCTCAAGCTGGCAAGCCGGCAAAAGTGCATAATTTTATAAAAGGCACACAAATTGAAACACAAACACAAGTGGGAGACTGCCAACTTTGTTCCTGCCTCCTCCTAACCAGTAAAAGAAAACTTTGGCTACCAGTCTGGGGGGGTTTCTATTAAAAATATTGTCAACTCAATACTGGTGGAGTAAGTGCAAGTAAGCGCGATTTTTGGGTAGACTGAGGCGGGGTGACTGCGGGTTGATTGTTGTAAACAAAGTTTTCATAAAGAATTTCCACGCCGCTCCTAGAAAAAGAAAGCCAGAAAAGGAAACCGACAAATTGGCAAAACCTCCAAAAGAATCACAACACAAGGCACCGAAGCCAGCTGCGGTTGGTGGCACAACAAATAAATTGACATTGCTCCCAGCAGCACCCCCTGAATCCCCGCCTGAGCCACTCGTTATCATAGTTATGGTTGAGGCTTTAGCCGCAGCCAGGCAACGATGAATGCTGCGGTTTTTCCGGAATGCCGGAGGAGGATCGGAGGAAGGAGCCAGAGGAGTGCCAAGGTGTTAGGCTGAGGCCTAGAATCGGAAGCTGCCTGCCTCTGGCTGGCTGGTTTTTCCATATACTCGTACGGATGCTCCTGCTGCTGCGGCTGTTGCTGCCACAAATTAAAATGTGGCCGCGCTTAAATTCACCCACAAAATTTATTGTTTGCCAACAGCTTGGCAAGGGGCCAAGGCAGAGCAGAGGCAGCAAGGAACAAAGCCAGCCCAGTCAGCCAGAAATAGGCAAATAAGTTAAATGCTTTCTGGGCCAAATATTTATTGGCAAGGAATGGGAACAAGTGCGAATGAGATCATGCGAATTTATGTGCATTTTACATTTTAAATGCAAGCTTTAACTTAAATAGGCTTACGAGTTTAATATATCTATCTATTTTTAAAGTAAGAACTTGGCTTAAAGAACTGGATATTCCGTGTGAAAAAACTTCATAATCTTGCAATAAACCCTACCTTTATTTATAGTGTTCGACACATTTCATTTTAATACAATTTGAATCCAGGATTAAGTTTTTACCAAAATATGTAAATTAATTAAAACACAGACTGAATTTACTTTCGGAACACTTTCTGTGTAATAGATTTTTTTAATTCCCTTTGTTGCAATCCCAACTGGACAATTTTTTTTTTTTTATGTCACGAATTAACTTTCTAACGAAGTTATGAAACCTTCAAAGCGACAAAAAATGGGGACAAATCTCCTAGCCAACAGGCAACACAAAAATAGCTAGCAAGGATAATGCGTTGCAAATGTCGACGACAATAAAAGGGATAATGCGACAAGTTGAAAACGAGCCAAAAGGCGACGGAATGACCGCCATTTCTGCCCGGAAAAGTTTGCGCGAAGGACAATGAATAGGAACAAAACAAAAAGCGGGAAAAAAACTTGTAAGAACTGGAAATAAAAAGTTGAAAGCATTTAATGAGTTTATTGAACCAATTGCGCAAGTTGCAAGTTGCTAGTTGCAAGTTGCTAGTTGCTAGTTGTATGTTGCATCATTGGTCAGTTACAGCTGCTGAAAGCTTTGCTCTTATTTCTTCTTGCCAACTGATTCTTGGCCAAGTAAGACGGATGGCTTAAAAACGCTTACTTATCTTCTTCGTTAAGCCAACAAAAAAAAACCTTGAATGAATTAAAGCTAAAGTTACGAGGAGACGACGATTTTTGTGTGATTTGCCGGCTCTCGGAGCTAATTCAGCCCCAGCTTCCAGTCCCAGCCCCGAAGCCAAGTGCAATTCTTCTTGGCCATTCGTCTTGGCCATCTTGCCCATATCCGTCCAGGGTCAGCAATGCTCTGGCAAACGAAATTGCGGCAGACAGAAGTCATTTAAGGGGAATTTATGGGATTTTAACTGACATTTAAACAGTCGCCAGGAAAACAGAGACAGATAGTTGAGGAGGGCCCGGGGATTTGGCGGGTATTCTGGATACTAGGGGACCCTGGAAGAGGAGGAGGGAACTTGTCGACCAAGATTAGCGACGACTGTGCAACAAAATGTTATGGACAGGACTGGATAATGAACGACTCTCAGCCAACCCGGCAGAGAACGACCGAAAAGGAGCGAAGCGAGAAAAATGAAATGTAATTACATTTGAAAATGGCAAAAAGGGAAAATGCAAAGGAAAAAAATGTAAGTCTCGTGCTCGTCCGAGAAGCATCTGGAGCCGATGGCCAGTTTCGGGGCGTTTGCAGTATGTAGCTGGCCGGCAAGAATCACTGCAGCATTTCCTTGTAATTAACTTCATGAAGATGTTCCCCTCACTTTCTGGGAAGTGCAAAAAAGGACACGATGGAGACAGAGAGCTCTGCTGATAGCTCAGCTAGAAGAAAGATGACTGAGTGCGAAGAGGAAATTATAGCTGGAAAATGTAATGCAAACATTTGTAAGCCAAGTTGGAAAAGAAAAGATCACAATGCTAAAACAATTCTTAATATAAATATGTTCTTGTTTAGTTATATTTAATTCTATAATTTTTGCTATTAACTATAGATCATATTCGAAAAAGCTTTATTTCAGCTCATAATAAATAATAATTATTTACAAGCTTATCAGACCAATATAATCACTAAGTAGCCGAACAGCCATACATTTGATTTGCAATATGCAAGTCATATTTCTGCAAGCGTAAAGAATCGAGTGCGATATTTCTGACTCCCTTCCATTACTTTTTAATTATCTATCATGAGTCATGACTAATCACAAATTACAGTTCTTAATTGTCCGATTATTTTTCGGGGTGCTTAATGCGTCGCTGGGGGATTCAGGTTCAGCTATATAATCAATGAGAACACCCGAAGGTTACAGGGCACTAAATCAAACAGAAAGGGAAATGAATGAATGTAAATAGACTTTTACAGGACAGAGAACCTTTTATGCTTGAAAAATGCACTCGACATTTAATTAACGCCAACTTATAGAGATTCTTAACAATTAATTTAAATTGAATTAAAAGCAGTAAGCCTAACGTGTTCTTACCTTTAATACTGTTAAATCCCTCCAACTGATTCTGTAAAAAAAATAAGAAAGAGATAATTAGTTAATTGCACTTTCAGAGCAAAGTTTCAAGTCAAAGAAAATTAAAAGTTGGCAAGTGTCGAAGTTTAAAGTCAAAGCAAAGGCTTGGAAAAACTTTGAGAACTTTATAAACTTGTCCAGAAGAGGTCTTCCCCATTTATGAGTTTTCAATTTAAATGGCTTAATAAGCCATTATTAACATTTAATTCGATTCGAGATAATTCGTTTTCAAAACAGGCTGCCAAAAACTTTATGAAAGCACAAGAAGACCAAGGAAGGATGGCAGGAGACGGGAAAGTTGTCGTGGAAAATCGGGTAAAAGACTTTATTCGATCCATCTGTGGCCATATTTAAAGTTAGTCGTCAGCTGGCACCCTTTATTAATTAATAATTTCATATAAGCATATATGGAGCAGCACCAGAGGCAGCATACATTTGCTCCCTAAAAAAAACGCAAAACTACCTCTCAACAAGGTCGGCCTCAATTTACTTTCCACCCATCAAAGTGTGAACGAAAGGGGGTTTTACAGAAGGCCAAAAAGGGGGGCTTTCAAACTGCCAAACCGCAACATTTTCTGTCTATGATTTTTTGCTTTTTTTTTTATGCGCATATTTTCATAATTTTTGCAAAAATGTGTGCGCCAGAGGGGAATGTCAGAGGGAATCCCAGTAACAATTTACTCGTTACAACACAGTTTCCCTTTCGCAATGTTTAACCCGCATCGATATTTTTATTTTCTGCACTTGTAAGTTCTTCCACTTCTACTTCTACTTCTTATTCTCTCTTTGCAGCAGCAGTTACAAACTGTGGCAACAGTAATCGAAAAGTTAATTCTCCGAAAAACAAGGTAATTAGTGTAGCAGTGCCCATAAAACCCAAGCGAATGTGCAAAAATAACGAGAAAAGTTTAAAAAGTGCCCAACAAAAGTGTGGCGCAGTGTGAAAAAAAGGCGAGAGAGTTGAATAAAAAGTAGAAACAAGAACTACCAAGTGGGGAGTGGAAGTGTGGTATTGTTGGTTGCAACTAGGCAAAGGCAAACACGCAGTAATGAATGGCACCGACTTCTAAATGGTGGTGGCAAGGACGCAAGGATGGCTGGGATGTAAGGTATGGGAAAAGGGAAAACTATAGTTAAAGCTTCAGCTCATTATAAGGGTGAGGAAAAGGTGGGTTAAGGCTTATCAAGATTTCCTAATATCCAGTTAAATATATCTAATGTTTAATGGCATTTTCTATGTATCGATCTCTATTTATTTTCTAACATAATATTATTAATATAAAATGCTGTAATATATATATTTTATAATATGATCATACTTATTATTTAATATTAAATCTTAAGGCACTGACATATATTTATTAAATTGTGTGTAGTACTAAGACCCATATATTTAAATTTAATTATAACTAAAAGATTGTAGTATTTATACAGTTTCAGTTTTCGTTATTTGTTCGTTTCCTTTTTCCCAATAATGGCCCCAAAAATAAACTTTCCATTCAATTTACTGCCACGGAAAACTCGGCAACCTTGGCTACGCACAGAGAGCAAACTCCTTCGAACCACTCACATGCACGAGCCCTCAATTAATTAATAAACAAAACTTTTCGCAAAAGCTCTTCAAGTGCTGCATCCATACACACACCGAGAAGTTTTTGTCGAATGTCGTTTGTTATGCCAAAAACTTGTTCGCCGTGGCCAACTCACACACACACACCCAGGAAACCCTTTAGCTCTCCCCATTTCGCCTGATTTTCCTTCTAGCTGCGCCTAATGACAAACATGAAGTTTTTGCCACCACATCAATCAAAAGTTTTTCATCAACGTCATCAGAGTTATCACCATGGCCGCAGGCGGCACACAAATAAAACACACTCTCCCAGATACAAACGTATATTTAGACATACATATATAGATCCAGCAACAGCAACAACGGCCACAATAAACCGCTGCCAACACCCTGAGACATGTTGACAAACAAGAACAACACCAGCTAACCGAGGAGACAACAATGGCAAAAACAACAGCCGAAAGCGAGAAAAACTTAAATTATGAACGGACAAGCGGCGAACACGCGGCGTATACGTAATTTTCCTCGGTCTCGTGGCTGCTGCTAAATGTCTGCATAATTTATGGATTTAACAACAACAGCATCGGCAACCACAACGAGCAGTTGAAGCAGCAGCAGAAGAGGCGGGGGGAGAACTGGATGCGCTCGCACCTTAAATAAGAGAAATGGCCGCCATAAAATGCCAACAGCAATGGCCGTGGAGGAGCAACAACGATCGAGGAGTGGGGGCAAGGAAATATCATCAGCCGACCAACTAAATAACTCAAATAAAATGCCTCGAATGCCGCACAAATCTTTTCAACTTGCTCCACCGGTGAGATAGAGGAAGCTTCTTTCAATTCGGTTGCATAGACACACCGAGAAAAATGTCAATATAAGTATTCACAAAGATTTGGGAACTATTTTAGTTCGCAGAAATTTTGAGAAATTAAGAATTTAGTAAAAAAAATCTTTCTCATAGTTTATAATTTATTATATGGCTCAAACAATTAAATTTATATGTTTTGGACATCAATTTGGCCGTAGAAAACTTTGGAAAAACATGTAAGCATAAGGAAGAAACATAGTAGGAACACCATATTCTATAGATAACCTAACACTAGATATTTATTCTTCCTATATAATTTAACCGTAGTGTGCATAGTTTAAAGTAACAATAGGTTTAAGATATATCGATAGTAAATCGATAAGAAATGGGAATCGAGGATCTGTGACCACTTCTTTCCGAGAGTATTTGGTGCAAAAATAAATAACAATTAATAATAAACATTAAAACAGTCCGACATATCTAAAATTTAAGATATTCTCCAAGACACAATACTAATTTTTCGTCAGTGTAATATTGATAAACCAAGCGCACTTCATCTTCATCATCGGGCCGTGTAAAAAATATAGGATGAAGATACGGCCGAAGAGGCAGTTGATGGGACATAGCCAGGGAGCCGAGCATAATCAGCTTCATCATCAATGTGGTGGCATCTCGGAGATTGGGGCGATGAGTGGAAGCTGGAGGTTGCCAAGGTGGCAGATTGCCACACCTTTTGCCTAGCCGTGTGGCCAAGTCATGAATCAGGCTCAGCCGGTGGGGGAGGAAGGAAACCCAGGGCGGGGACGGGGCAGTGTCACCATCAACATCTTCATCTTGCTCTTGTTCCTCCCATTTGCGACAGCGGCGACATCTTCATCTTTCAAATGCGTTTAATTATGTCAAAGTAGGAACCTTTTTTTTTTTGTGTTGTGCTTTCCCTCTGCCCTGGATCTTAGCTTTCGCCCTAGTTGGTGGTGTTGTCCTGTGGGAGACAAAAACACGCGCATATATCTACTTGAAAGGTAGATACGAGTAGAGAGAGAGAGAGGGGATAAATATCGCAAAAGTGGGGGGTTCCGACCATTAAATACCCGGCCCTAGGCTTCTCTCATATAGGAAGACGAAATATTTTATCGCGCTTATAAAGGAATTACAAATTTATAATTTGTATCTTTCTAGAAGCAATATTAAGCGGATAAACTATGGTACATAGGTTTTTTGAACGTATAATTTATCTAATCAATAATAGAAAATATATCTAAATTATATCTAAAGAGAAAGTAGATATTCTATAACGATCTGGGACTCTACCTCGATCTCGACTCTTCTGTGCTGTTCATATAGATAAAAAATATATATTCCACAGTTTCCGATACGCTTTAGTTCCTCTGTAACATATACGGGGTACAAAAAATATGTAAGAACCATGGATATATGGAGATTCTCTTGAAGTTTATCTGCCCAAAAGCACACACAGACACACACACATCCTCGTATTAAAGCTGTGTGTAAGATGTGTCATTTCCATTTTATTTTCCTGTCAACCTCACCACCCTTCCCCACTCCACATGGTATTCCCCCGCCCATTATACCGATCCTCCTCCACCTATCGCTTTTTGCATTTGTTTCATTTGTGCGACGTTTCACATTAAGCTTGACAGTCGGGCTTTTGTGCATAATCGTGATGCCGTTAGCTCCGGCTTTGGTCCTCAGTTCTGGCTCCGAGTTCTGGTCTTGTTTTCTGGCTCTGTCCCTTCATTTCCTTTAGTTCTTCCTTTCGGACACTAACGCAGTCCTCCAAGCCCTCCAGCTATTCCATTTGTCCGCCTGCCTGCTGATGGAAATAAGCTACCAATTACTAAAGTGTTTCACTCTAAAGCCATTACAGTTGTTGGCTGCCCCTGATTTTGCTTCGGTCGCTGCTTTTGATTCCGTAACTCCCCCTTGACTCTGATTCTGGTTCAGAGTTGGAGTCGTAGTCGGAGGTGAAGTCTTCTCCTCCAGCTACTGATCTGGACTAAAATGTTGAATGGTCGCATTAGTCGGAGGAGCTTCTGCCAACGGACAAAGGAGTTGGAAATGCACAAATGCAAGTAATGCATGAACTTGGCAACTGGAAATGTTCACATTTTACCATTTGCTATAAATGTGGCTTTGACCAATCGCTCTATTAAATTCCTTTAGGGCAAATATTAATTAATAAATTCATGTGCACTGCAGGGAGATTACTGAAAGGATTTTCGTTGTGGCGGAGCCCCTGAATATATAACCAAGACATCTTAAACTAATTTCAACTAATTTCGACACAACCACGTAATATATCAAACATGGCTAATAAATAGGAATTTATTATGGTTAATAAAGGATGTTACGGTGCTGAAATTACACTGATTATATTGGTAAAACAATGTCATTACCAAACAAAATGTTATTTAATGCTTGTCAGGTGTTTAAATATGTACTTCTACTTTAGTGGTCAAGCTTATACATTTACAATTGGAATCAATGTGGCTTTTGTTATCAAGAACTTTTGATAAATGGATATGAAATCAGGAAAGCGTGCTCGTCTTAATATCAGCATAAATGACCTACTTATGTATTTCTGGTCACGTTCAGTTATTTTATTTACTATTTAGATAGTAAATCATAAGATTAACTAAACGGCAACTTAATATTAAGTACAAAAGCACAACCGCTAACAGGGAGTAGAAGAATACTAAATATGAATAATATAGAATGTTGACATTATAATAATATAAACATGGGATGTGAATGTGTTCTTTGAGGATTGAAAAAAATTAATAAAAAGGCTGTAACATATTTTAATTGATAATCTTTGCCAAAAAAAATTACCTTGAGCTGAAAAATTGCTAACAAATTGCAATTCAAGAATCTCGTTTGGTCCTACTTTCCCTCCACATAATTTCACCTCATTTTCTCAAGAAAGTAAAAATATTTGTGATCACATGGCAGTGTAATCAGACTCGCATTAAATTTAATCTTGAAATGTATCAAATAAAAACACCTCTTAACGAGGTTAGATTAAAGTGACGATGGCACACTCAACACAAAAAATTTCTGATATCAAATTTTGTGACGATTAAAAGTTATTTAAACAAAAATATTTAAAAAGTTTTTAATTAGTTTCAAAATCGGCACGCTGCCTATTTTGCCTTTTTAAATTTTTCAGCTAAGTGCCGATTTTGAAACTAATTAAAAACTTTTTAAATATTTTTGTTTAAATAACTTTTAATCGTCACAAAATTTGATATCAGAAATTTTTTGTGTTGAGTGTGCCATCGTCACTTTAATCTAACCTCGTTAAGAGGTGTTTTTATTTGATATCAGAAGTTTTTTAAATGACTTATGTATGTACATACATAGGTCTTCCATTGTTTTTATAAGTTTTTGTTTGAAACTCAAATGGGAAAAATTAACAAACAAAATTCATATAAGAAGTTAGCTATATGGGAGCATTGCTACTAATTTTGATGAGAAAGCAAATTTTCGGAGATATGTGTTGTACCCCGAAATATCTCAAAGGGATATACGGCCGGAAGTTACTATAAAAATCGTAAAAGCTATTTAAAAAAAAAATTTAATCTAAAAAAAAAAAAATGTTTATTCTAAATTCTTAATTATAATAGTTAGAAAATTTTTGTCAGGGCAAAGTAATTATCATATCAAAATATTTTTCCAACGACATATAGCACGTTTCTGTAACTTTAGTCGTTCAGAAGTTATGGGCGCGAGAAATTTCCTGTTTTCCCGCCAAAGTAGTGGAAAAAGCAAAAATTAGATTAAATTAAAAAAAAAAAATTTCAAACGATTTCTTTTAAATTTAAATGATATTAAATTTTTTTGATGGCTTTAAATTTTATTGCATTGTGCACGTCTCTAAATGACTCTACATGAGTTTTTACATCAATGTATGTATAGTGCATGTAAAAGGTTAGGTATATGGGATCTTTGCTACTAATTTTAATGAGTAATATCTCGAGAAAGCGAATTTTCCGAGATATGTGTTATATACCAAAAGTTGAGCAATCTCAAGGGCTATATGGCCTTGAGTGAGTATCAAAATCGTTAGAGCCATTTTTAAGAAAACTTCAAAAACTTAAAAAAAAAAATTAATTTTAATTATAAATTCTTAAATATTATATTTATATAAATTATGTCAAGGCAAAGCTATTATCATTTCAAAATACCTTTCAAACGACATAAAGCACGATTCTGTAGCTTTAGTCGTTTAGAAGTTATGGGCGCGGGAAATCTGGCTTTTCTAGCTGTTTTCCCGCCAAACTAGCGGGAAACCCAAAAAGTCGTAGAACAAAAATTATTTAGCTCGAGCTGATTAATAAAACAAAAGTGGTTCCAGGACTTTAAAACAAAAAATACCACAGACAAACAGACAAACAAACAGACAAACAAACAAACAAACAAACAGACAAACAACAGGACAAACGTTTTCATTTCGGAAAGGCCGTTGAAATCTTGTTTATTGAATATCTTTTGAACGGAGTATCGGATCAGGACGATCGAGGTGTCATTCGACGCGTATTTAAAGCTAGATCACAACAACCTTAAAAATTTGGGGGTTTTTGCTCAACCGGCCCCAATTGCTCCAATTTTCAAAATTGTCAATTTCGCACTTTCACTCTCATTTCTCCTAAAGTTATCAGTTTTTGAAAAATCTTAGTATGCAGTTTCAAAGAGGTTTACAATACCTTTCGATCAAGATATAAATGGTTCTGATCGGACTATCGTAGCAGATTTTCAATTCTACGGCTGTATATAGTAGTCTCCTTGCGCACCACAGTCTCGGTGCTCATCGTCACTACGTGGACTGCCGTCCACAGTGATTTGAAGTCTCAGAAATATAACAAAAACCTTCAACTTCATGCCACATCCTCCTCTCTTTTTATTTGTTGACTTTTTCAATTGCCATTCAAGCGCAACACATGCACACACACGCACATCATCATCATTTTAGCATTGCAGATTTAATTTCGTCAAAGTGGAAAAGTCAACCGAAAGGTCGCTGTCGACAGACTATACGCACCAATGAGTGCCACACCAAAACACTCGGAGACCCCATCGCCAGCCACATCCCCCAAAAGCGTACGTAAGCGTGTGACCCACAGATGGCAAAGGGACGACCATGGAGCAACAACCACATCGAAGGGCAACATATGGCAGGGAAGAAGCAGTCTGAGAAGTCGCCGCGAAGGGTTGGCTTTTAAATTTATCACTGTGGACGGCAGTCCACGTAGTGACGATGAGCACCGAGACTGTGGTGCGCAAGGAGACTACTATATACAGCCGTAGAATTGAAAATCTGCTACGATAGTCCGATCAGAACCATTTATATCTTGATCGAAAGGTATTGTAAACCTCTTTGAAACTGCATACTAAGATTTTTCAAAAACTGATAACTTTAGGAGAAATGAGAGTGAAAGTGCGAAATTGACAATTTTGAAAATTGGAGCAATTGGGGCCGGTTGAGCAAAAACCCCCAAATTTTTAAGGTTGTTGTGATCTAGCTTTAAATACGCGTCGAATGACACCTCGATCGTCCTGATCCGATACTCCGTTCAAAAGATATTCAATAAACAAGATTTCAACGGCCTTTCCGAAATGAAAACGTTTGTCCTGTTGTTTGTCTGTTTGTTTGTTTGTTTGTTTGTCTGTTTGTTTGTCTGTTTGTCTGTGGTATTTTTTGTTTTAAAGTCCTGGAACCACTTTTGTTTTATTAATCAGCTCGAGCTAAATAATTTTTGTTCTACGACTTTTTGGGTTTCCCGCTAGTTTGGCGGGAAAACAGCTAGAAAAGCCAGATTTCCCGCGCCCATAACTTCTAAACGACTAAAGCTACAGAATCGTGCTTTATGTCGTTTGAAAGGTATTTTGAAATGATAATAGCTTTGCCTTGACATAATTTATATAAATATAATATTTAAGAATTTATAATTAAAATTAATTTTTTTTTTAAGTTTTTGAAGTTTTCTTAAAAATGGCTCTAACGATTTTGATACTCACTCAAGGCCATATAGCCCTTGAGATTGCTCAACTTTTGGTATATAACACATATCTCGGAAAATTCGCTTTCTCGAGATATTACTCATTAAAATTAGTAGCAAAGATCCCATATACCTAACCTTTTACATGCACTATACATACATTGATGTAAAAACTCATGTAGAGTCATTTAGAGACGTGCACAATGCAATAAAATTTAAAGCCATCAAAAAAATTTAATATAATTTAAATTTAAAAGAAATCGTTTGAATTTTTTTTTTGTGAATTTAATCTAATTTTTGCTTTTTCCACTACTTTGGCGGGAAAACAGGAAATTTCTCGCGCCCATAACTTCTGAACGACTAAAGTTACAGAAACGTGTTATATGTCGTTGGAAAAGTATTTTGATATGATAATTACTTTGCCCTGACAAAAATTTTCTAAATATTATAATTAAGAATTTAGAATAAAAATTTATTTTTTTTAGATTAAAAATTTTTTTAAATAGCTTTCACGATTTTTATAGTAACTTCCGGCCGTATATCCCTTGAGATATTTCGGGGTACAACACATATCTCAGAAAATTTGCTTTCTCATCAAAATTAGTAGCAATGCTCCCATATAGCTAACTTCTTATATGAATTTTGTTTGTTAATTTTTCCCATTTGAGTTTCAAACAAAAACTTATAAAAACAATGGAAGACCTATCTATGTACATACATAAGTCATTTAAAAAACTTCTGATATCAAATAAAAACACCTCTTAACGAGGTTAGATTAAAGTGACGATGGCACACTCAACACAAAAAACTTCTGATATCAAATTTTGTGACGATTAATAGTTATTTAAACAAAAATATTTAAAAAGTTTTTAATTAGTTTCAAAATCGGCACTTAGCTGAAAAATTTAAAAAGGCAAAATAGGCAGCGTGCCGATTTTGAAACTAATTAAAAACTTTTTAAATATTTTTGTTTAAATAACTATTAATCGTCACAAAATTTGATATCAGAAGTTTTTTGTGTTGAGTGTGCCATCGTCACTTTAATCTAACCTCGTTAAGAGGTGTTTTTATTTGATACATATTAAATGGGAAATCTGATTTTATATACAATTTTCAGTACAAATTAAGCTCCATAAAATCAAAGATCTTGGATTTTGCTGAGCCAAACTTTAGTTTCTTAAAGTAAAATTACTTTCAAAGACAATGTTTTGGGGAAAAACAAAAGGTTAACCCTATCCCTTGTTACCGCAAGGCTCTCAAGGAAAAACCACCCTTTCTCCCACGATGGTGTCACCCTTGATTAGTTCCATAGATAACGTCTCGTAGTTGTCAATTAACCCTCGCCTCAGACCCAAACCTGAATACTAATGACGTTTGCTATCTGTTCATTTGTCTTTGCTGTTTTCCCATTTCATTATTTTCTTTTTTTCCTCGCTTGGGTCTGAGCTTGTCAAAGGGTTAAGGCTCAGAAAGAGAGGGCAGGCCAACGCTGCCGACTCGCTCTAACAAACCGTACTCGACACGTTCCACTTGGCTGGGTCAATATGCTGGCGGATTTGCTGTGCCCTGTAATTAAACACTTTTCCCGGGCCGAGAGTGAGAATCTCTCGATGATGAGGTAAAGGTGAATGGCTCCTCTTCCACACCTCGAGTCCCTGTGGCCATCTCTCACTCAACTGCCTAACAGTTTATTCCCCGAAGTTAATGAGAATCTCAGGCCGGGCACCTGAGTTCATTCCTCTCTCTCTCATCATCATCATCATCGGATTGAGCGCTTTAAAGGCCCCAATTAGTAGCCGCCTAACGTTTATTCCGGCCCACAGAACGGAGCTACCAATTTTCCTGTCCTGTTAATTGACAACTGTTGGCTTTCGGCCTAATTGATGACTTAATGCTTCATCTAACCCACACACGCACATGCACTCGGACTGGAGCTGGCAATCGCCTGCTAAGCAAATAAATAAATCAAGATATAAGCAAAGAAACACTCGAGCTCCCAAATGGATTCTGAAATAGTTGCAGTCCATCCGTGAAGTTGTTGACTTCGGCCCGGTCATAAAGTGAAGATTCCACTCGGCAAGTTGAGTACTCGAGGACCTCTGGTGTGGGCAGTGCATAAATTTTATAAATACATTTTCAACAGCACATCAGTCATGGCCAGTCCGAAACAGGACCGAACTCCAGACATCTCATACCCCTTAAATATGGGAGAATATAAGGCATGCCCAGCTTTTTGAGTGTCAGTATCTCCTATTTAAAAAAATAATAAAGTTTGCGTCAAGAAGAAAGAATGGGTGGTCCTTAAAAATTAAACTAATTATGTAAATACTTAAAAAGCAATATAAATATATCTAACTTAAATATATTATCTGAAATCTGTTTAATTTACTTAATCAATCTGAGGATTTACAATATAAAGGAGCTTAATGTGTATAATTTATATATAGTTAAATATCTTCCATTAAATCTCCCATCTTTTATTTATTTTACGATAAATCCTATAAAGATAAAGGATATTTTGTAGTCCCCACAAAACCTGCTCCCACATATTTTTCATTTGTCTGCAGAGAGCGGAGCTATGAATTCATACAACAGGCGTAATCTGTGGAATTTTTCGGACACACTATATCTCCGCCGGGACCCACATGGCACACATCAGAATCAGCATCAGCATCAATGTCAGAGGAGGATGCACAAAATGCATTTTGAATATTTATGAAACATGACCGGCCGACACCGACGTCCGCCCCTACTCCCGCCCCCGATCGAATGCGTACGCAGTCATTATTCAAAATAATCGGTCTAACGTGGCCACATGTCTTGAGGACAGGAAATTCATGAATATGGAAACGAGCATATTACGTAAACGCCTCCTGGCCGGCTTGGCTTAATAACAAAGTGTCAAAGTGTCCAGGATATTTGTTGAAAAAGTCCCAGGCCTGACCTATCATCGTTTTGCCAGTTTGCATTGTTGGCAATTTTGTTCTGGCTAAGGCCCTGTCCCAGGCCCTTTCGTGTGTTTCAGCATTTTCAGCTTATCCAATTTATTAGAAAACTATTTGCTGTTGGCCCAACGACATCGAAGCGTGGTCATTGCAAAGTTGTTGGGATTGCGGAAATCGAAATTGTTGATGCAAACAATTATTGACGACAACTATGTAACAGGATACAAACTTTTGATTGTGCAAGCATATAGAAATCCATAACATTTATTAAAAAATATGGTTCAGTACTTGGAAAGTTGAAAAACGGGTTAACTAACGTTTTTAAAAGGACTCCTAACTCAGTTGTAAAGAAAGTCTAGGGAAATATTTACCTTAGTTAAGCCACCATGTTCTATTCCCCAAATTAATCCAGAAAGAATAGTTTTAAATTCCACTCCAGTTGGCAATTAAATGTTTTATTCTAAAGCAATTTATTTCAAAAGCAAAAAGAAACCCAGCTGACAGGGTAATCTGAAAATGATGATGACGGGCCATTTTCAATTTAGTTTTAAAACGAATAACCAAAACAATGGGACAGCATGTCTTTCAATTAGATGCTTGCCATAGATATTTTTTTTCCCCCAGTATTTTTTGAATCATCGAACAATAGATTTATGGAGTAAATCAATAAATGCATTTGACAGGAATTCGAGTGGGGAATATGGGGGATACTCTCATCACTCAATTCCCCTGTACGACTCCTGTCCCCGAAACAGGCTCCAAACAAACTAATTCAATCTTTGCCGCTTGTCCACGTTTATCACTGATTTCTTTTTATTTCTTGTTTTGTCCTGACACCCCTGAACCCATTCCCCATGGCCCTGTCAGTGTTTTACACCGAAACGAGAGAGAACAGTCCATTTGTGTGAATTGCATTTTTATTTGTATAGAATTTTCATAGCGAGCCCCCCCTCCAAAGCTTCTGCTGGCATTCACACATGTCCCTGTCCTCTGGCAGGATATTCGACTTTCAGCCGGGGCTGGGCAAATCTGGCTGGGGCACGGGGCGTTGTCTCGTGTTGCTTTGACAGTTTTTTGGCAAACTGCCACAGACGGCCGAGCGAGCCACTGGCAATGGAGTGCACTCATCGGGAACAAAAAAAAGGAGAGAACGGAGAGCCAGTGGCAGCCAGTCTTGCACATTCCAGATATCCTCTAATTAAATAAATGTAAATATAACTTTAGGAATGCAAATTAATATTCAATACAAATAGCTGCAGTTTATTTTTATTTTTATTAAAAAAGCTAAAAGTTTGTGTATTGAAATTTAGTAATTGAAAGATTTTAGAAATGTATTTCCTCATTCGCACATCACATTTAATTAATTAAAAACGAATTTTCATTTAGCGAACACTAATCACCTATCACAAAATATAAATCAGTTGTCAATTATTTCTGCATTACATGCACAATAAGCCTCTTTTGTTTTGTCTGTCACAGTGAAACAAATATCATTGTTTCCTGCTCTTTGCCCCCATCAATAAAAAAACTGCTTTCCATTCAATATTTAAAGGATAGAACGAGACGCAATACCAAAGGATCGAATAGATAGTGAGAACGGAAAGGGCCGAGATATAGGTAAAAAGTAGAGATAAAGCGAAGAATGCGTGCGGAAAATTTAGCACGTTCTACGTGCCATGGCGACAAATAAAAAATTGAAGTAAATTTGGCAACTGGCTACAGAGAGTCGTTAGGAGGAGAGAGGTGCCGGCAAGAGGGGAATCCCTGGCGTCAGCACCCTTGCCACCAACCGCCCTTCGATATACAATGAACCCGCTCAAACCAATGTCGCCCAACTCAAGTTCAGCAGTGCGGCAATGCAGCTGAGAGGACAGACAGGCAGACACCGAGTCCTGCTGCAGACTGCAGACATCCTGTCGCCAGACTCTCGCCGTTTTTTTTTTTTGTATTTTTTTCTCTGTCCAACGTATTCAGATGCAGCTTAGGCCATTAGCGCCCGTGTTCTTCGATTGGCGAGGACACAAGAAAGCAATTGGGATTGCGGTGCAAATCCAAGGGTTTGGTCAACTTCAGGCGAACATGCGAGAATTTTAACAATCCGAAAAACCGATTTCAGTACTGTGCAGTGCTCAATTTCCATTAAAAGTCTGCATTTTTAAAGCTTAACTACTATTCTTACCTTTTTTGTACAATAATAATTATTTTAAAATCTTATTATGTTGAATAAATACTGCCTTTAAAATGTCCTTTAGCAGAATTTTAAATAATACATAATGCAATTCGCTTGCACTTTTGAGTTTTATATATTTAAAAATATATACAAATGGTTGCCCAATGATTTAAGGCTTAAAGCCAGCCCCAGTGGCAGCAGCAACAACGGGGCGCATACGACGAAGGCAACAATCGCCCAACGAGTCTAATGAATGCCCAACTATGGCCAGCTGGGCCAACCAGCCAACCAACTAACCTGGCCCCAACTGAGGCTGCAGGAAATATACATTATGGTGGCCGGGGAAGCGTGGCCCGAGCAACTTATTAATATGCAGAGCAGCCAGCAGGTGTCTTTGCTACCGTTTTATGCCACAATTTGCGCCACGTGCGGCTGCTACTGCTGCTGCTGCTGACAAGGCTTTAATAATGCTGCCACTCGGCTGCGTTCGCTCGGCAGCCAAAACGATTTCTTTGCTCAGCTGCAGCTCGAAATTAACAATTCGTAGCTCATTTTTCTGCCAGCGGGATGGGGGCGGAAATCCAGGGCGCAGAAAAAGCAGGAAGAGGCGGATGGACCTCTTGCAGCGACAATTAGTTGAGTTATTGGCAGCAAGTTGGTCCTGTGTAATCCCCAGCCAGCCAAAAAACTTTGGCCAGACCGAGTAATTTTGTAGCCTGACACACAGCAATCACAGGAGCAACACCCAAGGGAAAAAGTTGGGTTTCTTTCACCACAAAGATTGGCTTTGACGTTTATTTTAAGAGAACTTTTTATTAAGGTTGTGTTTATGGTAAACTTCTTTATACTCTTTCCTAGGCTTTTCTTTTCTCAATATCAGCAACGAAATTAATTTAGAAAGTTCTTTAGAGAAACATAAGCTTACAAATAATTAAACTTTTTAAATCTTAAAATAATAATTAGCAAAGGCTTTAAGTTCCAAGTTTAATAAAACATTTTTTGGTTGCTTAATGAGTATAATTATTAACAAGAAAAAGTAAATATATTCATAAAACATTTTAGCTTGAGTGTATCCTGAAAAATGTCCTACTCCCACATGTGGGTTGTTGATCGGCTTGTTAGCTGTTCATGGCGTACCCTTCAGCCGAAACCCTCTCCACTTCTATCTCCGGACATAGTTGGCTAAAGGATTCAAGGCGGCTCCTGTCAACGCATAGTTGAAGGCCAGGACAATGGCAGCAGGTGCATGTGCAGGAGTAGGAGCACGAACAGAAGCCAGAAGAGATTCAGCAGAAACCACATCCACCTACGGACGGATGCTCATATGCTCCCAGTTCCTCTGGCAGGTCGGCATACCTGGCCGCAGGCCAACTGCATACCGGACTCGACTCTTCTGGTCGGTGGGTCAGTCAGCTGGCACAAGGACCTGCAGCATGTCATAGTTGCAGGAGAGAGAAGATGAGCACTAAGCAAAAGTAGCAGTATTACGGGGGGAAATCCAGGGAGGCGGAGGAGTTCCAATCCACAAATTGACTGCTGAACATGTCAAGTGATTGAAGCGCTCCTGGTTCTCCTCTCGACCGTATTTCGTCATGTGTCCACTCAGTCTCCAGAGCTGGATGAGAAGGCCAATTGAATCAATGGCTGCAACGGCTCATTCGATTTGGATTGCATGAAATCTGATTTCCGCTTTAAGTAGGTTTTTTTTTGTATTCCAAGAAACAAGCCAATCTAGCAGCAGTTTATTACATTTTCAATATCCTTGTTATTAGATTTCTAATAACAATTTCAGCCCTGTTTTATTTATAAATTACAGGGACCGTAAATAAGAGTTATGATTTAATAAAAATCAAAGGTCTAGAAATCGTCTGGGAAGTGCTGGAAAAATACACATATGATATTTTTTTACAGCGAAATTTAAGATAGAATAAACTTTTTTTCGCGATTTTTAAAGTAAATGTCAATTTTAACTCTTAAAAATGATTTAAAAAATAAAAATCAAATATAATAATTATATTTTAATTTTTATTTAAAAATCAAAAAATAAAAGTTATTTTTGATTTTTATTATAAAAATCAAACAATAAGAGTTATTTTTTGATTTTTATTATAAATATCAAAAATAAAAATCAAATTGGAATATCTTCTAAAAGGAGGATTCTATAGCACGTATTAACCAATAAATATGATCTGCTCTTCAATACATGAAAGCGAATCATCACCAACTGCATCATCGTAAGAGAACATTTAATACCAGATTATATATCTTCACTCTGAGAATTCGCTGTAAGCGAACGTATGTTAACATTTTCCTTAATTTAAAGTCCGTCGAAGTTCTCGGATAAAAAACTTGTCATTCGCAAGCGAATACATTTTACATGTATAGTATATGCATATGTATACACTTTTTAGCTTCCCAAATATTCCCTCTAGTCACAATATTAGTAAACGCCTTATGAATCTATTAAGATTTATCTGTGTTTAATTTTAAGAACATAATTTTCTTAATGGAATCTTCAGATAGATTGCATCTTAAATCTGTTAGTACAAGTTTTACAGCAGAAAAAGCTCTTTCCACAGAAACCTGGGTAGCAGGCACTGAGTGCAGGATCTTAGCAAGACGATACAGCCGTGGGTAAATGAACTTTTTCTCTTCCCAATAGGTCATAATGTCCACGCTTGGGTCTATGGTCTTTGGCGAATACCCATAGATTTCAGTTGTAGCCAATTTGATCTCAGGTTCGTCCTCTTCCTCCGATTCTTCGCTGCCAGAGTCCACCTCAATTGAACTTAGATACGCTTTCAAAAGGTTGCACGAACTTTGGGGATTTGGTTCATCCACCTTCTCCACTTTAATTGGGCTCTCCTGATAATACATGAAATACTTAAAATTATTATTCATAATAAAAATATTTTAAACTTCTTATCTAACCTTCTTCTGTGTTAGGGCAAGTATTTGCCGCATCAATCCTACTAAGTGCTTTCTGGCTGTTGCCTGGTGAAGGGGATTTTTCATAAGAATTCGACGAATTCTTGGATCCAAATAAATTGCAGACAGAATTACTTCATTGGTTGTTAGCATTTTTTCTCGATTTTCTAAGATATTGGCTAGATCGTCACTATGGGCATTGCCCTTCATAGATTTAATAGTTAGCTTCGTTTCTAGCCACAGCTTATAAAAGTCGCCAAAATAAAGCTGCTTGCTCTGCAATTTTTTTGTGGCTACGGCAATCGGCTCCAGCACAGATAGTAACACTTTAATATCCTCCCATTGCTCTACGGATAACTGCGAAGGAAAGTTCTGCAGGATGAACTCCTCGTATTTGCATACACTATTCAGCATTTCATATGTTGAACTCCACCTTGTTGGTACATCGATAATTGGTAGCGGTAGAGATGTGGTTGAAATCACAATTCTAAACGCAGTATACAAGAGGATTAGGAATTTTAATGTAATATTAAAGTAATATTATCCATTTTATGTACTAACCTGAATGTCGGAGTTCGCAGAGTTTTTGCCAATGTACGGGCTTTTGCGACAGTCACGCCCCTTTTTTCATCGTCCAACAAATCTTTAACAGCTAGTTGCATGCAGTGCGCAGCACATCGGATTGATGATATAGAAAATATTTTAATGTTTTTCATCAGCTCCTCATTTTCGACATCAACAGTTTGAACAATAATCGGATCTTCATTTAAGCACTCGATTGCTTTTAAAATGTTTCTGCCATTGTCAGAAGTAATCGTATATATTTGCTGCTTTGAAATAGAAAAGTCTGCCAATATGTTTTCTATTTCTTTGCTTAAATTGAGTCCTGTGTGTTTATGGTGGAGCTCAATAATACCTAGAGTGTTTACTTCAATGGCTTCATTTCGGTAATACTGCACATTTACCCCTAGTATTCCCTTCGAGTGTCGCGAGGCGATATCAATTTTCAGCGACAGCATCTTATTTTTAAGCCTTTTTTGTAAAACTGCTTTTTCGATCTCATATTTTTTCGTAACGTGCAGCATAACGTTTCTTGAAGTTATTGGATTCATTTCCAAGCCGTTAAAAATTTGCTCCGTTAGTTTTTTAAAAGGGGCTGAATCGAACAACTGGAGTGGTACCTTTTCTTCAGTCACCAATTGCACACAGGCTGCACTTACTTCACTTGATGACATCGTGATTGTAAATTTTTTTTTCTTCTCCGGAGGTTGACCTCCTTCTCTGTCCAACTCAGCCGAGTAGATGTCTGCATGCGACTCCAGAAGATGCCTCTTTAAATTGGTAAAGTATGTTCCCGTAAAAAAACGTTTGCAAACCTTACACTTTGATACATTTTTTGGTAAAAATTCAAAAAATGTGCGAACAATTGTATCTGGCTTGCGACCCATCGTAATCAAATTGATTAAGTCAATTAACAAATGAATCAGAAAGCAGTGCAACGTTGATCACTGACATAATTTACGTTATATTAATTATAATTACTTTCAAGCTTCATAGCGATCTTGGGGTGGGTACTTTGGTTACATATGCATCATACATATATCAACGGAAAGGTATTAAAAAGCGGATCATATTTATAGGTTGATCCGTGCTATAATTTCTTCCCTTTAAAAGATATTCTAATTTGATTTTTATTTTTGATTTTTATAATAAAAATCAACAAATAACACTTATTTCTCAATTTTTTAAATAAAAATCAAAAATAAGAGTTATTTTTGATTTTTAAATAAAAATTAATACATAATTATTAAATTTGATTTTTATTTTTTAAATCAATTTTAAGAGTTATAATTGATTTGTATAATAAAAATTAAAAAATAACTTTTATTTTTTGATATTTATAATAAAAATTATAATAATTACGGACCCTGATAAATTATGCAAGTGGTTTATAATTTATTTTAGTATCTAAAATAGTAAGCCCAGAAATTAATTTACAACAGTACATACAAGTTTTTGTAAGAGAAGAGGCTGCTTGCCACCCTTTAATCCCTAAAAATGTTTATATTTTTCTAGACCAGCAATTGTTTTCCAATTTAGTTGAAAGGCAACAGCTTAACTGGATTTTCGGAACCGAAAAACATCATTGCATTGCAATCTTTTATTTGTCAACAGTTCCAATGACATTTTCATTAGGCTTTCCTTTTGTGCCCTGCCTGTGTGTGTGCGTATACGTAACGCAGTTAGATGAGCAACTTATTGCACATACGCCGTGGTGAGTGGTGAGCGCTGGCGGACCCGGAGAATCCGCCTCCATCCTGGGCATTCCCACGATTCGTTTTTGTTTGCTTTTTTGCTGCCCTTTTTCGGTAGTCACGCTTGTGTCTGACATTTCTTGCTGCTGATGCCTCCAATGCCTCGATTATTTTTTTTGCCGTAGGAAAGGGGAATTCAACTCTGACTGCGACTGTAACCTGCACCGTTTGGCAGCGGCAGAAGAGGAAGCCATAAACCTGCTCAATGCACAAGGCTTGGCAGCAAGGGAAATGTCAACGAAAGCTACAAAAATGCAAAATACATTGGCAAAAAACCGAAAAAGAGATGTAAAAACGAGTGAGAAAAAAGAAATGTTCAAGCGTGGGGGAAATGTGAAGGAGAATTCACGCCAAATGAAATCTGCAACGAGTCTGACGCATTTAGCTGTCAGTTTGTCTTAGCAACTCGGTCGCGGGATACGCCGTCGTCGTCATGTCTCATTGTGCTCCTCCGATTCCGATTCCGATTCCGGCAAAAAGGAGTAGCCAAGGATCCTGACAGCAGCAGGAGAGGATGGGGCGGGGACGCGAATGGTTATCCAACCAACCAAACCGGGGCGAACCAAAACTGAAGCGGAGCAAAATGCAATGCGCGTAAAATAAACAAATTTCCGCAGACGACACTCAACTATGCAAACAGTAATTGGAGCAGGCAGCGGGTGGCAGGCGGTTCAACTCGAAGAGTTTCTGATGCTGGCTGGCGCTCAGGTAAAACCTGTAGCCAAAACCAAAAACTGAAACTGAAATTCAACGGAATAAAACAACAGGGCGATGGAGACAAGCCAAGCGGCTTCAAGCGAAAACGATAGGGGTAGTGGTTAGTGCATAATATCCTGTAAATCTTAATCCTTAATCTACTGTATATTGGATATCGCTATATCTACTGTAACAATGAATAGAAATTATAATACTTATATTATGCAGAAATATTCTTTTGAAGTCATAGTTTCTGTTACTATGATAGTATGTATATCGGGAAAGCCATTTCACAGTCATTATATTTTTTATTTAAATTTTCTTCTTTTTCAATTCAATGGCATGCTTTCAATATTTACAGGGTATGCACAGAGAAGCCGTAATTCAATGCTAACGAAGGTGAGCGCATGGGATGCCGGCAGAAGCTCGCTAGGATTCACAGGATTCGCGCTGGATTCACATAACGCAAGACAGTTGGCGGTACAGAAGGAGCCATCCTGGGAAAGGAGCGCGAGAGCAGTTGTGGACGGCAGAGAGAAATGTTCCTGCAAATGCAATATTGTTATGCTGTAATGGTATAAAATGTATGCATATGTTTTACACAGGATACAGGATGCTGCAAACGAGACATGACCGAGGAAAGCCATTGGGGGTGGTGTGGGGAAGGCCCGGAAGAAGGCGGATCAGAGGAAGGCAGGAAGTCGCCGCTTTGCTGCCTCTGAATGCGGAAAATTAAAGAAAACAACAGCCCGAAAATCGCAGGCGGAAGGCATTCCAGTAAAGAAAAGAACAAAGCGAAAAAAAACAACAAAACGAGAATGAAAATTGAATGAGAAACACAACTCCCATTTTGTCTCGGGCTGTGCAATAGATCCGGTTACTCTCGCTGGAATGAAGCTTCTCTCTGAAAAGCAGTCAAGGCACTTCAAGGGTTGGATGTAGTTTAAATAATTTACTTTAGCTGGATTCATTACATACAGAAGATTACAGGAGGATGAACACTATAAGGGAAGCATAGCCTATAGTTTTATGGGGTTATGATACTACACTGTTGCTTTGATTTATTGAATTCAGTTTCCTGATACATACATTTACGTAAATGAGAGTAAGATAAATAAACCAAAATATAAATATATATTTCATTCATTATCTAATTTACACAAGGCCTAATATATCGTATTTACGGACACCGTTCCTTCTTTAAGGAAAATGGCCCAAGCAAGCATTGTATATATTTGTCTCTTTCACTGTAGTGTCACAGTACGTACCTTATACGAAAACTTTAGCTCTCTAATTACTAGCAAACAGATTCTTATCCAAAAGTGGAGAGCGATTCGTTAGCCTTATCATACAAATTGGTAGGGAATAGGAAACATGGTGAGAGTAAAGAGAGAGAGGGGGATAGAGAACTGCAAGTGCAAAATCCAATCAAGTTAGCCTAATTAAAACGCCCGGGAACAAACTCAATCACTGAACGCTTCTCGAGGGTCTCATTATTTAGACTTTGTTTCTGCCTTTTGGCTTTCCCTAGTTCTTGTTTTTACTTTATTCTATTTTTTTTTTTTTGGCAAACGCAAACAAAGCCGACTGGGGGGAAAAGGGCTGAAAATGGCCAAAAGGAACGGAAACTGTAAACTATGGTAATAGGCAAACAACCGGCAAAAGGGAGAGAACAAGTACAAAGTCGATTTAAGCACCATCAAAAAAAGGAGCATACAGTTTAAAAATTGTAACATTTTAACATTTTAAGGCACTTATAGCTAACAGACAAATCTATAAATAATTAGAATAGAAGAGAATATAATTACAATAGAATTATAATAGTAATAACGTTTAAAAATATCAAAGAATTCATTTTAATAAAAAAAGGTTATGTATCGCTTTAAATAATAATTATTATAATCCATACCACAGTTGTAATGAGAAGCCAATAATCATTAATTTTAAGAACTATTGTGCTCGGCAAAATCTATATCAAGTAGTGTTAAAATTCATGTCACATTGATATATAAAATATAATTATTTAACTTTAGTACAATCTAACTAAAGTTACAAAACAAAGGTAGTCAGCCTCTTTCATCAGAGTAGACTTTCTTTAAAAACTACTGGCACATGCTTCACTAACGAAAAGTTTCAAGATTTCAAAAGAATACAGATTTTAACTCCCCGATTCCTGATCTAGATACCTCAGACAAATATTTAAATAATTTGACAACCAAAAACAAGCTCTCAATTAAAACAGAAAGATGAGGCCATGGGGAACCTACTTTTCGATATGTCTCAACTGCGTGTTGCTGGTCGTCATTTTGTATGTGCTGTACATTCCCGACATTCCTGAGTTGCCATCCACAGTTTCGATCAAGCCACGGCCACTGGAGACCACGTCGGATACAAATGGCAAGCCTCTTCTGGTGAACACTTCGCACTGCCAAATGTCTGGCATGGATCCCGTGTCGCCCATCGCTGAGTACTTTATGAAACCCATGCAGTCCCACAGTTGCTACTGGACCCAGCTGCTAAAGCCCAAAACCATCCATGGTAAGAACTTCCTGTTCGTCGGCCTTAGCCGAAATATCCTGTGGAATAAGCTCGGAGTTCGGAGACGTAACGAAATCCTTTGCGCCTACAACCGCTTGGAGCGGGTCCATGACCGTCACAACCGTTACGTGGCCCGAGGCGTATTTGGCTTCAGCAGGTGGCGCGATTTCCAAGAGATTGTGCCGAGCAATACAACACTGCGGGTCTGGTGCTGGCATGGACATGGTCGATTGCTCTTTCACGACGTTTTTATGTTTCTGCCACCACCAATACCACCGAAACTGGGGAAGAAACTGAAGAAGTCGGGATCTGCGAATCGCCTGTCTGTCCTGGTCCTGGGCATCGACTCCATTTCCCACATGAACTACCGCCGGTATTTTAAGTAAGTTAAGTTTAAAATTTAATGAAAGAAATCATTTATTCTCTTTGTTAATTTTCAGAAAAACAATAAGCTTTTTGGACAAGTTGCCGCACACGGAGATGTGGGGCTATAACCGAGTCGGTGAAAACTCCTATCCTAATGTGCTGCCCCTGCTGAGCGGTCAAAATGTGTCAGAAGTGAATGCTCCTACCGGCTGCTATGGGGCACAAAAGAAGAAAAACTTTGACAAGTGTTACCTTCTTTTTGACTTCTTCAAGGAGGCCGGCTATGCCACCATGTTCGGCGAGGACACGTGCATTGGTGGCACCTTTATCTTGAAATTAGCCGGCTTCAAGCGTCAGCCGGCAGACTTTTACTTGCGCCCCGCCATGTTAGAGATCGACAAACGTACAACCTACGATGCGTCGGGTGCCGCAATTGGGTGCAGTGGTGGTCGGGCTTACCCCGAAATTTTGGACGACTTCCGGCGGCGCCTTCTGCCGCACATGCAGGCAAGGAACCGAGACAAGGGATTCTTCGGCTTTTTCTGGCAATCGCACGGCGTTCACGACTATTTAGGGTACGCCGGCGTCGCCGATGTGCAGTACGAATCCTTCCTGCGAGAACTGCATCTGCGGAAACTATTGAATGACACCTTTGTTCTGCTGATGTCAGATCATGGGATACGATTCGGTAAATTTACCAGAACGCTTCAGGGCATGATGGAGATGTCGCTGCCGACGGCAGTGGCCATTTATCCGCAGTGGATGGCCAAACGATATCCACTGGCGATGCACAATCTGCGGGTCAACGCCCATCGACTGATGACAACCTTCGATCTGCACGAGACGCTCAAGGACTTGGCCAATCTGGACAACCTGAGGGACGAGGGCATTCGGAGTCGGACTCAACGGCTGCGCAATGATCGCAATGTTTCCCTATTTCTGCCGATTCCCGAGGAGCGAAGCTGCACCTCCGCCCAAATCCCGGTGCACTTCTGCCAGTGCAGGGCCTACGTTAAGATTCCGTGCCATGTGCACAGTGTCCAGCGCATCGCCAGGTTTGTCGTGGCCAGCATCAACGAGCTGCTGCATCCCTATCCGCAGTGCCGACAGCTGGAACTGGACGACGTGAAGGATGCCTACCGGCGGGACAATGATACAATCACCGTGCGGCTGGTGACCAAGCCGGGCGGTGGTCAATTCGATGCCACCGTTCTCGGCTCGAACATCACTTCGGGCGTGATCACTCGAACGGATCAATACAAGAAACAGTCCTTCTGCGTTGATGAGAAGATAATCCAGCCATACTGCTACTGTTTGTAGATCGAACTTTGATAATAAGTGTTCATTTGTTTTAATCAGGCTTTTGCAAAAAATACACACACATAGCAGCTTAAAAATTAACCAGATTTCAAGCTGGAACTATACTGCAGGTCCTGAGAAACCGCAGGAAAATAGGAAGAACAGGAAAGAGAGGCAAGGCAAAAAGTGGCAGCAGAGCCAAAGTAGCCTGGCATTAGGATAAATGACTAGCAAATGTGTTTAGATTTCTCTTAATTTCATTCACCACACATAAACACCCGAGCACTTAACCAAAGCTGTTTTTGCACTAGACTGTCAACAGATGGCAGTGAGGCGAGAACGAGAGGCGAGCGAGGGAGGTGCTGAGTTGGAGACACAGCGAGTGTGCGAGTGGCACACATATGGCGGGCATAAACATTTGTCGTCGCTCTGCTGTAATTAATAATAATTTGCATTCACAGTTTGCAGTTCAGCGCCCCGTGCGAGATTTCATTTTAATTAAATTATGTGTAGCCTTGTCGAGGGTGTGCGGGTGTCCGGGTGTCCGGGTGTCCTAGTGGCCGTGTGTGTGCATGTGGTGTCTACTCAGCGGTTAAGGAGGCGCGGCGCATAATGCCAACTACAAGATAAAGCCTGACAGTGGGCGGCGGGCGATGGGAGATGGGCGGCAACATGCAGCATGCATAATTTATTAGCGCTATCTGCTGTCATTTTAGGGGTTCGCCTTAGTTTAGTTAAATTCAACTTAGTTACGGTAATTTGTGTGTGCCTGCTGCAAGCAGCACCCGCAACAATGACAATAACACACCGGAGCCAACAACGATAACAATATTATCAGCTGCCGCCACAACAAGCAGTCAAGTGGTGGCGAAAGTTGGCTGAATAACCTGCATGAGTGACGACATAATAAGTTTATTACACTAGTTTACACTCAAAATGCTCCAAGCCTGTTGATGTGAAATTCTGGTAGAGTTGAACCCCCAGATCACGAAAATGGCTTTAATTTTTTTTTCTATGGACACGTTTTTTTTTAAAGATTTTTTAAAGTTTTACCCAAAAACAATTTGCTCAGTTTACGTTTATTATTTCATAGCTCGAGTTGTAGCCAACCAATTTACCTGTCGAAGGTTTTATTTTACAGGTAATGAACTAACCTTTCGATTTTAAAACACTTTATGTATATTGGATAAGTACTTTGTGTGCTACAGCTCGATAAACTTGAAAAAAGTGGAAATTTCAATCCGTTAACTCAAATGTTAACGTGCTGCTAGCATCATAAAAACTCGGAAAAAATCCGTTGGAAAATCAAAACGTGTTTTTTTACAAAGATGATCGCCCAAAGTATCAAACAGGCCTACAACTCCAGAAATCCGTTGAAGAATAGATTTATCGTGGATTTTCAAAGTTAAGAAAATTGAGAAATTTTTTCAAATTTTTGGGCGGATGCCTACTAGATTAAATGTACAGTGTTGGACAACGCCTTTAGATGGCCTGTTAACTTTGCTAGATGTGATGAACTGTCGGATTTAGCTATAGAAAAATAGCTAAGTTTTGTTAAATAATCAAAAATTTACAAAATTATGTTGAAGTAAGATAAAAATTAAATTATCGCCTTTATATACATACAGCTATTGTGAACTAATTAGAAAGATGACCATTGTGGTGGTCTTTGTATCGATAAGAAGCCAAAAAATAGAGTTAGTAGGCCAGTATTATGCCTATTATATTCTAGAAATATTAATCTTCAGTAAATAATAAGGATCTAATCAATATCCTGCTGTGCTCCGTAAAAAAAAATTATTGTAATAGAAAGATATCAGAGTTATTTCAAAATTTGTTGTTTTCTTAATTATTTAGCAACAAAGTTGGGATACTTTTATTTAATTTACCATTTATGATTGGTATTATTCAATTTTTGTTGCATAATAATTACCAAAAATTGATAGGAGTAAGTCAAAAATGTTTGCTACATATGAATTCTATTAGAAGGTATAAAATGCTCAAATTACATATTTTTATGCCTTAGACCTAACCATTGAAACTCGTTCATAAAAAGTTCACTTGCAAAACTGTTCCCACCCCGTTCCTGCAAGAAAACGTACTACGTTGAAAATTAATTCTAAAAAATTTTCTGTTAAAATTTAAATTTATTATAATTCGGCTTTGAAATATTCAAATGTATTTATAAAACTCAATTCTGGTTTGAGCTCGATCGAAGGGTCGAACTCATTTAGTACATAATAATTTTTGATTAATTTTGCAAATATATTTCGCTTCTCTTAAATTATTGGTGAAGGACTCGCGTTCTTTGCCTCCCTCTTGTCCATAGGTCTCCTGGATGCCTTCTCTTCAGCCTTCGTCTGGTCATCGGGTTAGCCAATGAAACCGCTAGGTGGTTGGTGTGGCCCTGAAGCCGTTTGTTTTTATACCACGTTTTATAGCCGCGAGGCCGCATAACCCCTTAATGGTACCAATGAACCAAATCAATCATAAAGACGATTATTTAATTTTTATCTTACTTCAACCACCACCATAGTCATCTTTCTAATTAGTTCACAATAGCTGTATGTATATAAAGGCGATAATTTAATTTTTATCTTACTTCAACATAATTTTGTAAATTTTTGATTATTTAACAAAACTTAGCTATTTTTTTATAGCTAAATCCGACAGTTCATCACATCTAGCAAAGTTAACAGGCCATCTAAAGGCGTTGTCCAACACTGTACATTTAATCTAGTAGGCATCCGCCCAAAAATTTGAAAAAATTTCTCAATTTTCTTAACTTTGAAAATCCACGATAAATCTATTCTTCAACGGATTTCTGGAGTTGTAGGCCTGTTTGATACTTTGGGCGATCATCTTTGTAAAAAAACACGTTTTGATTTTCCAACGGATTTTTCCGAGTTTTTATGATGCTAGCAGCACGTTAACATTTGAGTTAACGGATTGAAATTTCCACTTTTTTCAAGTTTATCGAGCTGTAGCACACAAAGTACTTATCCAATATACATAAAGTGTTTTAAAATCGAAAGGTTAGTTCATTACCTGTAAAATAAAACCTTCGACAGGTAAATTGGTTGGCTACAACTCGAGCTATGAAATAATAAACGTAAACTGAGCAAATTGTTTTTGGGTAAAACTTTAAAAAATCTTTAAAATAAAACGTGTCCATAGAAAAAAAAATTAAAGCCATTTTCGTGATCTGAGGGTTCAACTCTACCAGAATTTCACATCAACAGGCTTGGAGCATTTTTTTTTTTTCATTTTGTAAACTGGTGTTATCATTAAATATTTAAGCTCTAATTTATGGGTTATTCCATTATTAAGTCTCTCATTATAACTAAAATCGTAAAGGCACAGGATTACAATTAAGTGTTTCGCTTATTTAAGATTAAAGGCCATTTTCCTTGTGGGCTTTGCTTACATTTTCTGACATCTTAATAACATATTAAGCCTTCTTAATATAAAGTTAAAATATTTAAAGTTTATTTCGTATAATATATTTAGATATTACATTTCTTGCAAAGCATCTAAACTAAACATTTTTTTCCTGTACTAATCCCTTTTAGAAAATTGAGATTTATCATCTGTTAAGCTTACTGTCAAGCTGTCCTAGTTTCATTGTAAAGTGCAACACTTTGAACCCTTCCATTCATCTCTGCTTCATGGCGCAACATGTCGCATACGTAATATCACGCATACGACCCTTTGACGCTTGTTACATCACTAAGCACAAACTTCATTTTGGAGAACAGATGACCCTGCCTGGCACGCCATGAAGCGGAGGGAATGTGAAAAGGACCCAGAACAGAAAGCGGGTTTTAGGGAGTTCGAGGGAAGCTGGGAGTCGTGGCAAATGCCATTAAGAGCTTTTGACCAGAACGCGCCGTAAATCAAGTCACTTTAATTCAATAACAAGTTCCCCAGAGTGGCCCATAGGTTCCACTAAACCAACCCCCAACCCCGAAGCCCCAACCATTTGCCCGCTCCCGACAGTTCCCCCGTTGAGTCCGGCGCAATGTGCAGATGTTGCCATTTGGTTTCGGGCCCGGGCCGTGGACATTGATTTCGTTTATCTGCGATGCCAAATTATTCATTTGGACCCACAGACAGCCGCAGCCGAGACAGAGAGGGAGGAATATACCAAGAGCGAGAGACAGATAGAGAGAGGCAGAGAGAGAAGCATAGAAGCAATATTGGTTAGCCCCAACCAACATTTTGCCGGCCAAGTAATTTGGCACAATTTGATTTCGAGTTTGGCCCAAAACAATCGAGCCAAACTTCGGCTGCCTTTTGGCATTTCGAATTGTCTTCGACGTAATTCAAATGTTTTTCTTTGGTGGCTGCTGTTGTTGCCATTTAATTTCCATTTGGCATAAAAGCCCATTCAACCTTGAACAAGTTTACACAATGCTAAATAAATTAGACAACGACAATAGGCAGCAACAAAAACTTTCAAACTCTGCTCAAGTGTCAAGCAATTGTTGAATTTATGCTTTGCATTTTCCTCCCACCCTCTCAGATTTATTTGCTATGCAAATCTAAAGCACAATTAATAGCAATTATGGATCATTGAGAGGAGAGTGCCAGTGGAAGTGGAACAAGAAGACGGGAAGTTAGGTCGGAGACAAATTTCGTTGTTATTTCAACATTTTCCTGCATAATTATTGTTATTTATTGTTCGAGTATTTCTTACTTACTTCTCAATTGAGATTTATTACGGCCAAGATGGTTTGTCATCTCTTCCCTTTTGAACCAAATTGAATAAATCATAAGATTGTCAATTCATTCGAGTAATTTGGGAGCGGCTGAATATTGATTGCATTGATGAAAAGTTCTTCTTTGATATAAGTACATGTGCTTGATTTGCTGCCCGATTTGTTATGAGAAATTGAATTATAAATGTGTTATGCAAACTGGAATATATTTCATTTTTAAATGAGATGTAAACTGGTATTTGCTTTACGCTCCACAGACCTTTGACAATCAGCAATCTCTTGCTGATTATGTGTAAATATTTTATTCAATTAGGTTTTCACAAGTACATTTTAAAGGCAACTTTTGGACACCACCAGGAGTTGACTGCCTTCGGTGGACCGGAGAATGTTGACCAATTGTGGTTGACACAGACACACTTGACTTCTCAGCAGAGTGGGCAGACGCACACACACAAGAGAGGATTATGATTTAAGCAACCGCAGCAGCAGCAGCAGCAGCAGGAGTAGCTTCCAAAGGACCCCAAATACATCTCCAACAGATATGGCCGCATTGGTTTTGGCTAATCGCACTGTCATTGTGTTAACCGCATTTCGTTTATTTGCCGCATTGCATTAAATGACCAAATCAGCGGGTGGAAAATGGGGTGCCCGGGTGTTGGCCTGTCAACGCGATAAGAATGCAGCTGCCCCCAGGGGGGTCCGGGGTCCGTTCTAATGCATTTTCCATCGCATATTTCATTATCAATTCGCATTGAAATCAATTTTCGGAACGCAGCCAAATTATACGTGGTGAGAGCGGAATGTGGCCAATAGCTGTAAACCAATCGCATTTAGACGCTTTGCATAGTTTGTGGGCATCATTCGAGCTAAACTAAACACATAGCGAACAATGTTTGGTCTCTGCACAGGCCAATCTGAACTTCGGATGCATTTTAGCTGATTAGATTTATCAAATGTTGGGCGTTGAGTAGAGACGCGGTCAATTGGGGTGCTGCGACCAGCAACTGGACTCGTCCGCAGGCCAGACTCGTATTTTGAATGGTCACTAAATGATTGGAAGCGGATTAAAGTAGGATCGGAAAGTTTGCGGCCGGGGGAAATCATGGGACTTTTAATTGTTTTATCTTAATAAAAAATATAGTAACTAGCCCTATTTAATATGTATTAATTTGCTTACAAAATACTTAATGAAATTAAATTCTTTTTTAGCAATGTATACACGATTGTTGTACTTACAGCTGGTAATATTTAGGACCTGCAATTAAAGATAATAATTTGTATTTAGTAAATTTTGTTTTTATTAAATGAAGCAGCATTTACATTTTAATTAGTGATAAAGCAAATAACCCAAAAATCACTTTTATTAGAGTAAAACTTAAATAGGCATTGTTGTTTGATTTATCTGCGAACTCTATTTGTAATCAGCATACATCGACATAGAAATAGACATTATTTAAATAAAATGTGTGTGAATGTTTGCCAAATAAAGTTTACAACTTTTAAGATAAACCTTGGACGAATTAAAAAATAGTTATATTATATAAGTAATATTCTATAAAATGTATGGGCAGAATTACTATAATTGACATATTTAAAGCATTAAGCTGTCTTCAACTTTGGCCATCTTTGTTCCTTTTTTTTTCTTCTTAAAAAACGTTCCCTTTTTAATAACTTTATTTCTTATAAATTTTCAAAAATTTGCAACCTTTAATGAATTTTTCATCTTTTATTAACAGGAACCACCTCATTTGATTTTATTTTGTCTACAGCCAGACTCTTATGACCAAATAACCTAATCGAAAAACGGCCAACAACGACGCCCCATGTCCCTGCTCCAGTTACCTACTTACATCCCCACATGTGCTACGACACTCCCAACAACACACACACTCAGCACCACCCCAAACACAACAATCACACACATCTCTGAGTGTACTTTGTACTACTATACACACCCACACTCGTCGGACCCACTGACAATGGGCAAAATCTATAAACTATTGAATTGCAAATTGCGTATAAAGTCAAAAGAAAATTTTTGCAATGTAAATTAACAGCCAACGAATCGGGGCAAAAGACCAGAAGGAGTCAGAAATCAGAAATTGGCAAAAACAAAAAAAAGGAGCACAAAATGGCGAGGGAGCAGCGAGCGGAGTGGGAGGAATGTAAGAACAGCGAGAATGGGAAGACCACAGTCATTTGGTGCCCCTACTACGTGCGGCTTTCGTTGGAGAATTGTGCTATGAAATAATCCGCAACGACAAATATGCGCGCTGTTTCATGTATGTAGCAGTATGTGTGTGTGTGTTGGCCAGTTGGTTAGCCAAGTATCGCACAAAGCCGTGTGCTGTGCAAGTATTTTGTATTTTTGGAGCCAGTTACCCAGACGCCGACATCACAGCCAAACACAGCCAAAAGCCAACAGCCACCAACCACTAGCAGCAACAACAAAAGGCACTAACAGCCAGTGGCGAACCACACACATAAACCGGTCCAACGAAATTCCAGACAGTCGCCGTCGTCGCCAAAAGACCAGCTTCAGCTTCAGCTTCAGCTACAGCTACAGCCTCCGTCTCCTCCTCCGTCTCCCTGCCGGACCATGACTCTGGTCTATCGAAGACCCCAAGACATGAGCGGCAGCCGGCACTAAATGTCAAGCGAGTGAACGGTTTCAAGCTGATGGGGCTGCATTGGAAAAGAGGCATCGATACAGGCAAAACAAAAATGCTGATCTAATGCCAGTTTGCATCCTTTTTTGAGACCTCATAATAATAAATATCAGAAGGCTTATAATATTTACGCAAAATCAATGAACATAATAACGAGATTCAATTGAATCGCAATTAAAAATAGATTTAAATGGATATAAAGTATTTATTGAAATCGAATCGAATTTTTAATTAAAAGAGGTTTAATAAAATATCTCTGGTTCCAAATTTGACATGACTTCTTTGGAAAGTCCCATAACTATAGTTTAATTAATGGCTAAAAATGTGTTTATTTTTAAATAATAAATTGGAACCTTGCTTCTAAGATCAGTAGGAAAGTGTTAACTTTTAAAACGAATTCGTAAACTCTTTTAAGCCTAAAACTTTTTTAGGAAACTTAATAAGTACTTAGCCCAACATTTATTTTATTATTTTATATGCTTACGTGCAATAAATCTATTTGAAAATAAAAAATCAACTCAATTGTAATTTAATAAATTAACGAAAAATAAATAATATTAAAAGAAAAACAACTTTAATAAATGACTTGTTCCTCGAATTCGCATGTCAAATTTCGCACAGTGTGAATGCAACAGTGCAAAAAATCACAGAAGAGAAAAAATCACAGCCAAAGAGAGCTCATAAAGTTGGCTTAGAAACCAGAACGATGGAACTGTAACAGCGATTAGCGCGGAGAATGGAACAGCGACGATGAAAAGAAACCGCGCCCTCGCTTGATGAAGAATCCCAAAATCTAGAAGATACACCTTCTCGATAGCTGGGAGGGGCATATTTAATGTTTGGCACGCAAGTTCTTTATCTGAATCTTCAATTACTACACCAAATCATATTTCAATATCCCTAATGGATCTTTAATGGAACGTGGAAGTATTTTGCACAAAAGGAAAATTAATAAAAGCCGACATACGCAGGCAAGTGCGCTTACTCACACACTTACATTCATATATCAGTTATATAATCACGTTTTTTTTGTTTGTTTTTTTTTTCTCTCTTTTCTCAAAGCCGGCGACAACTCCGAACGAATGGCGACGGCAAATTTGTTGTAATCAATATGAACTGGCGTCTGGCGGCTGCCTCAGATAACTCCACACACACACACATACACAGCCCCAGCAGGCCATAAACGGAGTGTGTGTGTGTGCGAAAAACAGATTTGTGAAAAATGCGGAAAATGGCAAGAAATGAAATCGATGGCTCCACAATCCACAGCAGGAACCAAGGCATTGCGTTATATTGCAAAATATAAGTGTGCCGTAGAGGCGAAAAGGGAAAGAGGGGGTGCTGGCAGATACCATCTTGTGATTTTAACGTGTGTGTGTGTGTGTGTGTGTGTGTGTGTGTGTGTGAGAGTGTGTGGTGTGGTGTGGTGTGTGTGTTACATGCGTCAGCCATTATGATAAATCGCACCTTTTATTGCAGCATCAGCGCCTTGGTAACTGATTCGAAAAGGGTGCCTTGGGGGCTGGGTTCAGTTTTAGTTGGTTTCCTTCAAATTCTGGCCAAATCGTTAAGGTATTCGAAAAAGAAAAACAGATACGCATACCCACAAAAAAAGGCCCTAATGATGATCGATTGGATATTAATTAAGTGTGAACTAAATTGTTCTTAGATATAATAATATAAGATATAATAATATAAGAGGAAGTTTGGCAACTCATTTGGCTTTGAATTAAATTGAAAGAAGTCCAGGTTTAATATTTGTTATTACTAAACCATTTTTTTCTGTCTCACGAGTCAGAGCTTAAACTGTTCCTTTTAAAGTTGAGTTTAAATTGTACTTAAGTTTAAGTAAAGTCTGACAAAAGCTCGCACGGCAAAGCCATAACGATATATAGACAAGTGTTTACTTTAAGTTCACAAGCTTTCTTTTAAAATCTGTTTTTTTTTTGTATGCACGCTAAGAAGCTATAGGTGACGAAGGCTGATGGAGACAGAGAAGGGTGTGTGTGTGTGTGAACATGACATCATTCAACGATTACAACGACGTTGTCGCATTTCCTCAACCTCGGAGGCGGTGGCGGCTTCTTCTTTTTTCGCTGGCTTATATCTGGTAACCTCTCCCCATCCCCAGCCTCACCATCTTGCCCTACAGCTTGCTGTGTGCGTTGCTGCAATTACGAATACATATTTTTGATAGACTTGCTTAAGCCAAGCAAAAAATGTGATAAACGACCAGCTAAAAGGAGGAAAAGTGTGTGCGGAAAGGGGATTGTATATATCGCAAGTGGAGCAATTTTTATAACACAAACCCACATATCTACATAAATTCCCCCCGGGGAATGTAGAGCAAAACAACAACAAAAAGCGAATGACACTAAAGCCCCGCGAGGTACTCCAGATAAATTCCAGAGAAAATCCAAGGGGAAATATTCAAAAGTGGATTTGAGAGTTCAAGGGGTGCGGGAGTAGAATCAAAGAGATCACTTGACTTTGGGATCCATTTAATGTTCATTATAAAGTATATCTCTTTAGATCTGATAGCTTGAACACTTGAGTGGGATACTTTCGATAGAGTGGAATTATTATAATTGTTTTCCTTATTCTTTAAGCAGAGCTATAATTATAATTGATGTAAGAGAGAACTAATACATTTTAAATTTATATCATGGTAATATTTAATTCAACATTTTCCATCTCGTATGCCAAGTCAAAGTTAAAAATGCATTTCGCTAGAATTTTTAATAATATTTCGGGGCAACTTTTGTTGACATTGGAACATGTGAGAGTTTGAAAGTTTTTGGCAACGAGCCACCGCTCTATGATGCATGACCAACCAGCCAGCCACCTCCCAAACCCCGTCCCAGATCAACTCGACCGAACCAACTCCCGCCCCCATCATCAATACGTTACCTCAAAATGTTTTTGCTGCCGCACTGCCCCATTAAACATTCATCATTTTCCAAGGCCATTCGTCATCAGTGCGTGGAAAAGTTAACGCCAAGAGAAGAGGTGTGGGAAACTGGGAAACTGGGCAATGGGGAAGTGCAGCAGGGGGCCAAAGAAGAAAAACAAAAACAGAACTATAAAAAAAAGAGGCAGCATCGGTCAGCCGACCAGCATGGACATAAGCCCACACGCAAATAGCCAACAACTCTCAGTTCGCTGACATACTTGCACAAATCCACAAACATTTATCGAAATATTTCACACGCATCCGAGCCGAAGAGATGTGTGGTAACAACCGCAAAAAAAAAAAGGAAAAAATACAAAACAACAAAGACCTTTTACAGCTTGAACACAGCAGGCTGACTTACTGACATTTGCGATGTTCCAACTTGTTGCAGAGGTTATTGCAAAAAATGTAAAGAAATAATTGAGTCAAACAACTATTTCTTTAACAAATATTTTACAAAGCTGGCAAGGGAAGGTAAATTAAATTAAATGTAATTTGTTAGTTCTGAGAGTTTGCTTGAAGTTCAAAGGACTGCCTGCATATTTATTTTTTTTAAATCAATTTTTGGCAGCCACAAAAAGAAAATAGTCCAAAAAAATATGTAAACATGTAATAAAGTTATTTGTTATTTTCTATTTCAATTTCTAAAAGTTCAAGGGTATAAAAACAAAAGCAAACTGCCATCCAAGACAATACAAACAGATAAACTACATTGAAAATCAGCAGCTGAGAACTGTGAAGTGAAGTGAAGTGAAAGCCACTGACTGCACTGGAAAAACCCTTCACTCCGAGACCTGCATTTGGACAGAGGGAGAAATGTGGATTCCCAGAGTCAAGCTGAAAACTTATGGACAGACAGACAGACACCTGCGAATAGGGTCAATAGAATTACGAAAGGAATGGGTAAGGTAAGACACGATGGAGGCAAAGTAAACCCCACAAATACAGCGGTCCAATGTCACAGCACAGAAACTGTTGCTCTTTTTTTTTTTGTATTTTCGATGCCGGTATTTTATTTGCTTTTGCGGTTAGCACCACCAGCCAGCATCAGAAATCAAAGCTCCACTTTTGCCTGACCCATTCATTACCATAAAAAGTGTGGGGCCAAGGAGATAGGGGGCGACGGGGCCAAACTGGTTTTATCATCAATGCAGAACAAGAATATTCATTGGGATCTCCGAGGGGGACAGCGAAAGTGGTGCCATAGAAAGTTGACTCGACTCCGAGACGCTTTTTGCTCAGTTGCGGGACTCGCCAGCACCAGCACTGAACACACAAAATCACGCAAGCGGAGAACTTTTTAATTAGACACTAAACTGCAACTGTCACGGGACGACCCTTTTGGGGTCTTTTCTTGGCTTACAGTAGCCGAGAGCAGCACTCATTATCCTGCTGATTAATAAGCAAAGCACTGACAGGTAGCGACTGTGGCAGGGCAGGAGTAATTTGGCTTTCCCGAGCAGTTTGCAACCGCTTTTATCTTCTTGCAGAATCCTATAAAACGAACTGTAAATATTTCTTATTCCACTTATTTTTTGATCAGCGAATTTTCACATAATAACCGTCAGGGATTTATGGGTATTAAAAAGGGACTTGAATAATTAATCGATTAAACACTGGGCTTAAGTCCATGGAAAGGCTATGATTAAGGACAAAAAGTGTTAAGGGACTAACACAGCAGTAACAGTATTAATGCTTAACTTATTATATATTTTTTAGATTTATTTTCTATAAAGTAAAAGTAGGTTATAAATGGAAAATAATTAATATTATTAAATTTAATAATAAAGCTAAATCCACTCCAACTTTCTAGGTTAAAGCAGCATTTGGGTAAGCTACTTAACCTCTCAGCTGAAAACCCTAAAGCTTTCTCAACCCCTTATAATTTGTTCCCTTAAAAAATTCCTCCATCATAGAGTATTACCCATTTCCTCATTGTCCTGGAAAAATACCACCTGTCACGCTCTAAACGATCAAGTGACTGACTGACAGTTGGCTAACTGGAGCAAGTCGGTGACTGAAAAATACCCGGCAGGCAGGGAACAAAAATCCAAAAAAAAAAGACTGTTTGAAAAGTGCAAAAAGTGCTGAGCCCAAGATGAAAGTTTAACAACATTTAGCTGAGCAGGCACAAAGTAAAGTTGGCGGCAGGCGGCAAGGATACAGAAAAAAAAAAGAGGGCAACGACGGAGACTGAGACTCTGAGCTGACTGAATGGGATCAAACAATTCGCTAGTTTACACCTTGGACTCATTTAATTATATTCATTGTACCAGTTCAAGTCTCTCATTAGTCAGCCCCTCATTACGCCGCCACCCCATCTCGCCATCTGCCTCGGTCGCCTTCTTGGCCATAACAACAACAAGTTGGCAAAGTTTTGTGAAAATTTCTTGAACAAGTGACCCATAAGTTGGGCCACCCAACAAGTCAGTTTGTCTCCCTCGAAGAAGAAACCCCTGCAATTTCCTAACACCACCTCCGATCCTCCAGCCCTCCAGTCCTTCGCCTCGTTGCCTAATGAATATTTTGCCCTAAGGCCAAGTCCGGGCGTCTCGGCAACGTTTACTTAGCAAACTCAAACGGTGTTGGCGTATCCGTGGCTCTAATTGCTTTGTTAGACACCGTTGGAGCAAAATATGATGGTGCTGGCTGGGATGTAGTTGGTCGAACGGGCGGCGGCGGCATACATACTGTCTGAGGGAGTCGTTGGCAAAGTTTCCTTGCCACAGGAGATGCACGGTGCATGTGAGCCCTTAATCTAATCAGAGCTAAGATATGATATCTTTTACTAAAAAATTTAATTTCCACAAGGTTTCATAAGGCTTTGTTGCGAAACTTTGCTTTAAGTATACACAGGATAGATACAAGTAGGGATATTTAAATACCGATTCGAAGGGAACTTTTGGTTTATTAACTAAAGTAACTCTTAATTTAAAGTTTAATCCAATAAATACGCGATCATAGTAATATTTAAAAAGTTTCTCTACATACCCAGAAAGACACACATTAAAAACTCCGCAAAATAAATAACAAAATCATTTGTACCAAGTCCCAATTTTAAATTTAAAGAAATAAACCTTTACTCTCTTGCCCCGAACTTTGATCAAAAGTTAACAATCAACCCTCGGCTTGGGTGGGCGTGCCGGGATGGGGCAAGCTGGCCGAGCACCCATCTATCCGGCCGGATTCGCACAAGTCTGAGCCCCAAGGCTGGCAATTATAAATACTCTTCTTCTCTGCTGCTGCTGCTGCGATGGCGTTTAACAGGAAAACATCACAGGACATTTCACTAATCTCCAGGACAGCAGCAAGTCCATGTCAACACAGGGAAAGTTGTCCGAGGAGCGGAACTGGGAGCAGGTCAGTGTTGCGCCCCGGGCAATCAAACTTCGACTTCATTTGACAACTTTAATGGAGTCCGAGGCGAAGCAGCAGTTTGGAAAAGTTGCTTATTGCATTACCGCTGACCCGTTGGCTAAACTTTGTATTACATAACTACTATGTTGGCTTAACTTTCCGCCGGCCGACCCCTCCGCCTCTGGCCAATTTCCATGGCCGCTTTCCCCAAAGGCAAGGCCGCTGTTGCCCATTGTCACTCATAAATGTTAAACAAATTGTGTGAGGACCACACTCTGGTGGACATACACACATGGTAGATACTCTAGTTCGTTTCTAAAGTAAGAATAATAAAATAGTAATGTTAAATTATTATGAAATCAGTTAAAAAAATATACTTTTCAGCATTATTCCTACTACTTGCATGTAGAAGCTAAAAATTTATGTTTTTAATACTTTACTTAATGATGTTTTAAGAGATTTTTGTTATAACTTAACAGAAACACTATTTTCTCAAGCTCTTAACAGCACTTGATACTAAAGGTGAAAATTAAATAAAAATAACTTCAATCTTAAATTTGTTAGATTCATAATTTTATATAACTTCTTTTTAAAATTGAACTAAACAGGGCTTTGATTTTCCTTATATCCTTGGTACTATAATAACATTAAGATCACAGCGCGACTTTAATGTTCCCCTTCATATTTTTACAAAATAGCTTTTCATATTTTAGATATTTATTAAATATTAGTTGAAAATTTGTCCAAGTAAAGTGAGTATCCTTACCACCCACCCACCGCTTTTCCCGAGTGTGTGGACCAACTGATGCGACATGTTGGCTTACCGCTAATTGTAAGTGAAATTAGCGGTTTTTGTTGTTGCTAATGAAAATTGTTTGAGCCGAGAACTTTGCGTCATTTGCGGGGGCAGACATTTTGAGTGTTGCAAAAAGTTTTCCCAAGAGACAACCCAGCATGGGAAACCGAGGGATGCAGTGAGCGATTAATCGGATCTCGTGTAAATCCAATCAAAGTTTGACTCACGTTATGCGCATAATTAAAAATTACTTTACTTTTCTCTCTCGGCTTTCATTACGTTTTCTTTTCGGAGTTCCCCTTCCCAAATTCCTTCTTTTTTTTTTTTTGTAAGTCCCAGCCATGTCGCCATATGTCCAAGCCACGCCCCGATTTTCCAACGTTTTCTCGCCCCCATCTCGTAACATCTTCGACGAGAAGTGAAATTAATGGCTTTTCTATTATTTTGCACAAAGTTTCGAAGCGCATTTGACGTTGATTGCATTTTTTGTGCTCTCGAAGGACGAACATTATGTGGGGGGAGAGGAGGGAGGTGGGGCTGCAGCTCCCAAATGGCTTCCACCAGCGGAATCACAGCTGCTGGCAAGCTTGATTAAAAATTTAGTGAGTGTGCGGGCGTATTAGTGAGTATCTGTGCGATGGCAAGCCGGGCAATTTGCCTGTATCCCATCCACGGATTCCCATTAACCGACTGAGTTTAATGGGGACAGACAGTGCGGCGGATTAGTGGCCAGAAATTGGAGCCACTCCCCTTGGCATGGTCCATCATAGCCACATATGTTCCGGCGACAGTCTCTAGTTTATGGTTTGATTTATGTGCTCCAAGGTGCGGAGGATCATAAATTCAGATAAGAAATTCTTCAAATTGCTTTTGGGCACAAATGCACTGCAGGAAAGTAGAGAGAAAAAGGATGTGGCAAAAGTTGAGAGAGCGCGACCAGATGTGATTTGGAAAAATATAATTCTGAAACTGTTTACCTCTGAATTGCAGTGAATATAGATTTAGCTAGTAGCAGCTTCAAAATTGGAGATATAAATCAATTTTTAAACCTTTAGTATTAGGTGTTATATAATATTTTTATCGTATTTTTTGTTGACTTTTCAACCCAAACTGTTTATACAATAATAATTATTCAATCTTTGTTCTTGCTACATATTTCATCATTATATAAAATGAATAAAATTCACCTGAAAATTACACTCTTAAGGGTTTCCAGCATACTTCTCAACCATTTTTAAAAACCCAACTACGGTTATCAGTTTGATCTCAAAACTTGGCTTGTTTTGCATGCCCATTATGCAGACTGCAACTTTGTGATATCTACCTCGTTCATCGAGTTCCATATCTGATCTCTCCAGCCTATTCAAAATAAGGAGCTGGCGGATGGCAGGGGGCTGCGGGCCAGACACGCTCTCAAGCGAAAGGAGAAAAGGAGAGCAAAGCGTTAAGTTGCACAAAATGAACTTCCTTCCTGAACTGCCTTCCTGTCGCGGCTGAATGGCCGACTTCCACTGGCCACCCCCTTCTCTGTATATATATCGACACGCCCCCTTCTAAGCGCAACCGCCCACTTGGCTGGTAAAAGTTTTTCGGGGGCAATCCCAGACGGTCGAAAAACCTCAACGCGTAAAAAGGACCAACTAAATGTGAACCCAGGAAAACTTTAAGCTCATTTTATCCCTTACATATATAGAGCTGTCCGTCTCGACGCCATCGAACAATACGAATGGCTGGTACGAGTTGCGGCCCAGACAGGATTCCCTGGTCCCGGGCGAGAGTCCGACGGCCCAGGCCAAAAACAACCAAACCAGTTAATTTCCAAATTGTGAACAGAACCAAAAAGTGCGACAGACCCCTGGAGAGAGTGAGGTGCTGTATGGGTAATGGGTGAACTATGCATGAGGTGGATTGTTGGGTCGTGCCAGCGAAATGAATGCACTAGAGATGGTTGGGGATTGGCGATCGTAGTAGAAGCAATTCGAATCATATGAAATCGTAAAAAAATATATATAACACAATATTAAATCATATTTAATCTTATCAAGTTATATTCAATCATATGAAAACATTGCAAGTAATTTTACATCATTTAAAATCATTTAAAATCATATAAAATCATATAAAATCAAATCATAGCACATTTCCAGTTCAAAGCGAAACCTGCGTTATTGGTATGTACACTTTAAGAACCAGTTTTCTTGCAAAAAATCTTTAAATTATAACACTGTAAATACTTTACCTTTTTGTGCTAAATTTATTTTATAAACTCTGCACGATCCCATCTTTAGGTCCGGACAATGGTTCGGCTTGATTTGATACGCCGCAACTAGTTCAAAACTACATACACAACGTGGCTGCACCGCAGCACCAACACTGTATCCAATACTCGCTAGCAAATGGCTCGGGAGCGGACCGGGTCTGGTTTTTGGGCTCGGAATCGCAACCGGAGGTAGAGCCGAAGGTGGAGTCGGAAGGGGGAACTAAGCACTGAGGCACTGAAAAGTGTAGGCCGAGAACAACAAAAGCAGCTGGCCACCGAAGCCGATGGACTGGTCAGAGTTAGAGTCGAAGACGCGGGGAGTCGGCGTCGGAGCTGGGGCTGGAGTTGGAGTCAGTGGTCTAGCGTCATCATTGCCAGAGCATAAAACTTGTTTCTGTCTAAACATGGATCCCAGCCAGTGGCACCCAACTCCCCATGGCCCACAGTTGCGGCCACACCCCTCGCCCTCGGATCAGACCCGGTTGCAAGCCAGTCTGAAATATCTTCCGGCTTTGCGAAGGCAACAAGAACAGCAACAGCAGCAGCAGCAGTAACAGCAGCAACAGCTACAACAACGACGGCAGTTTGGACGCAGTTCCGTCGACGGCTTGGGCAAGTTTTCCATTGTTAAAAGGTTTCCAAAAAAGCGTCGCGTTGCCCCGCCGGTTTTCCAGCTTTGGCTCCACCCGGCTGCAGCAGGCAGCAACAACAACAACTACTATACAGCATTTTCGCCCATTGTTTGGGGGGGCCAGCATTAATATTGTGATTTGAAAATTACGAAATTCTCCAGTGGGGGATAAAATTGAAGTTAGCCGGGGAATATGGCGGCGCGGCGGTCTCTCAGCGGCTGCTGTTCCTGATCTATTGTTGTTGCCATTGCCGCTGAATCTGCGATAAATTTCATTTGAAAAAGTCCGAACAAAAGGGTTAAATGCGGGCTGAAAGGGAGATTGGAATGTGCCACGAGATGTGAAACAAAAGTCGAGTGATTTTAATTGTTATAAATTGTTATATTGTATTTTAATGCTTTTATCAAATGCTTATAATCGCAGCATTAGTTGTACAAGCATTTACAGAACACACACAACTTGTTTTCGGTTGGTTAGGTCATGGAAAAATATTATGTTGCTAAGCTAAAAGGTTTATTTTGTTTGTTTGCTTGCTGCATGTTTCAAAACTTAAGTTTATACTACTAAATTCCATGTGCTTTACTATTCGAAGTTCGAACATAATTTCCGATAAATTATCTTTAAAGCTTTAAAGCTTTAATATTTCCCTATATATTAAACAAAATTAAAATCCATTTCTTGTTCATAATTTCACGTTCCTATCAAAACATCATTAACCTTAACGGGCATCAACAACAAATATACGAACACAAACATTAGCGAGATAATCACCTTTGTTTTGGGAACTAAAGCTAATGTAATCCCGAACAACTCAAACAACTCGTTAGCTAAATTAACGAAAGATTGAACTCTCTGTGGAATTCGGACGGCTAAAGTTCATTGCCATGGGATCGTCCAAAGTCTTAAATTAGGTTTATGGTCCATTAAAAGATCATCAAGCGAGCGGAGATGAATCAATTTTTGCCAATGGCTCAAATCAAGTTTGCGAAATGCTCTCGAATTTGGGTTACATTGCGACCTCACCAGGTGCTAACCCAAAAGCCCACTTACCCGCTTGACTTGCCCTCCCGTGCTTACCTGGGGCCGGGGCCGGGAACGGGGCCCGGGCCCGGGCCCTGTGCACCAAAACCCGTACTCGACAGACAGCCGGAGCAATTCATAATTAACATAATTGAGGCAGCCGCCTTTGGATGTTTTTGTGCTTTGATGAGCAGAAAGCGATTCCCCCAGAAGGGCGAGGGGCGGCGATGGATGACGACCCATAAAAATACAAGAGGCACGAAAGCGGCGGGTAAAGGGGTTTAACTGCCAGTAACCAAGGTACTACCTACCAACCTTCTGCCAAGTAGCGTGTCAGGTGGGGGACAGGTGGCAGGGGGATGTGTTGGTTGGGTTGCTGGGATGTGAAAACGAAACAATATGTAATTTCTACGCAAAAATTTTTTCACATAGCCCGCCTGCCAGCGAAGGGGCGTGACACAACAGCAACAACACAGCGAGAGGAGCAACAAGAAGAACCTGTACAAGAATGGCAGCGGAAAATTGACGTTGATGTACTGACTATCTACAGTATGGCAGGGGTAAATGGACTCTAGGAATATGCTGTCAATAAAGTGATTTCTAGCGAGAAAGAAAATATTCAGTTATTTACAGTTTTAAGGAAATAAATTCCTGAAAATGCAGGAACATTTGTTCCTTGCTTTAGTTGCAGCTTTGCAAATTGTATTTCCCAAGGGCTTGTAGATAATTAGCATACGTGAATGGATTTAAAAAGGATTTGAGATATATTTTATGATACAGTTTTTCTTAGAATTTTGAAAGATTTAATCATGTCATTTTAAGGAAACATTTCCTAGGATCTTTTAAGGAAATAAGGAAGTAGTCGGTGTCCGAAAATTTTAAACTGGAGTTTTTGGGTATCAGGTATTCTGGAACCAGATAAGGACAAATATTACCCAGTGCTTTAACATTTCCCTATAAAAGAATACAATTTAAAATGGATTGCTCAAGAGGAGATTTTAGTTTCTTTCCAGAATATTCAAGGTGCTATTTTTTCCTGTAACGTTTTTATTCCCTTTTCAACTTTTTTGTAATTTTCAATTCCACACTATTTGTTAAAAATTCATAACTGAGAACACCTTAACTCAGGTGCTAAGTGTGCCCCATTATCCAGTGTTCCCTGTACACTTCCAAGTTGACTTACCCGGTGTATTGTTGGTTCTGCTGCCTCCTCTCTTATCCTCTTTTCACAAGAGAAAGAATTTCGTTGGTGACCCGGGCTTGGCCGCTTTGGCGGCTGCGGCGGGCGGCGTTATGGCCTCCGCCGGCTGATGACGCTGGAATGTGGCCACCAAGGCTCTGCTGACGGCGCAGTTGCGTTCTGTTTGGTTTTGTTTTGTTTTTTTCTTGTTTTTTTTTTATCTTCTGCCGAACTCTTCTTGCCGTCCTCCAAATGCCGGCTTTTAACTCTTTTTGGGCTGTTGCTTTTGCTTTGGCTTTTGCTGTGCTGACGACAAAGGTGATGGCAATTTGTTGTTGTTATTTGCTCTTCTTCGACTTCGCACCTCGCAAAACTGCCGTTATTCAATGACGAAGGGCAGGCGAAAGAGCAAGAGACAGAGAGACACATGCACAGACAACAATATTTTTCAATCATTCACATATTTTTTATAAATTTGGTACATTGTATTTTTCGCCTTTAAGCACGAATTATCTCACGGTCAACTGGTTTTTTGGATTATTTATTTTATTTCGATTTTTTTATTGTCTCGAACTTCGAATTGATGGAAATGCAAATAAACGCGCAATAAGACGATAACATTTTCCGGCCAAAAAGAGGCTGAAAAGAAAATGCAAAACGGCACGCGACGCACGTACTTAATTACTGGGTAAATGTGTGTGTTCAGCAACAACAACTACAACAACTTGCGAGTCAATGTCAATGTGGGCCACAGCTCGCCGCCACCCACACACAAGTCAAGTCAAATGGACAAATTGAATTTCGGCTTGCAATTTACGCTTTTAATTAAATCATTAAAAAGGGGGCACAAAGATTACGATTACGCCATTTACACACACTACAGGCAATTGATGCAGGCACCGCGCTTGCAACGTAAGAGCTGTGTTTTTGTGAGTGTGTGCCCTGTGGCTCAGAAATGCAATTATACGCACACCGAAAAAATGCAAACGCAATCGACGGCAAATAACATATTTGTAATTGTTTGCAATTGAACTGCTTTTAAAATCGAATAGCAATTAAATTGTTGCTTCGCAAACAAACAAACACATGCACTCACGCACACAGTTGGCCGAAAAAACCAGACGGACCACTACACACAGACACACGGTTGCTGCTGCGCCGACGCGACCGCGCTGCAGAACCGCTCTCTTCCTCTTCCTCCTGCTAGTTCTTTCCGTTCTCCTTAGCCGTGTGCTGTTTACCTGTGGCTAGCTATAGCTATTTAAGCATAATTTCATTCACACACTGCTTTTGTTGGCACGGAATTAGCCGCGGCGGGCTGTAATTCTGTAATTAAACAATGCGGTATTTCGAAACACACGCTGAGAACCAGCAACGTACACAAACACAAACGAAGCGCGCCCTTCCCGCACACACACGCAAACAATGCGGCAATCCGCCGACGCAACTTTGACCCGGCAGCGACGCGTCGTCCGCACACCACAAACGAAGAGAGAAAACTGAGGCACCGTTACTGCTGAAGCACTTGTTGCGCTCTCAGCTGTTTTCCGCTGGGCCCAACTATGAGATGAGTGGGAAGCAGTGTTGCCATCAGCTCGTTACAGAAAAAGGCTAGATTGATTATAAAAAAAGGATAGAAAAGGACAAAAATTTAAAACAAAAGGACAAAAAACAAGACAAAATATTTTTTCCATACATTTTATGTAATATCACTCTTCATTGGTTGCCAACTCGTTTAGAATATCGTCAATGTCATCATTGCAAGCTTCTAAACTTAGATTTTTTGTAGATTGGTTGCTTCCAATCATTTTTAAATATTGCTCAGGAATTTCATATTCATGGCAACATACGCCTTATAATTTCTCACCTCTGCCCAAAACGATTACAACAGGGTTGCATTAATTTAAAAGTGCTGCTATCGATATAAAAGTAATGTACATTTGGATTACTTTTCAGCACTTTACACAAAAGTAAAAAGCGGATAAAAAGGCCTGGCCAAAATAAAAAAAGGACAGATAAAAGGCTAGGGGACGTTTTAAATTTTTTCCGGCTGACGCAGTTAAAAACCGGACAGATCTGTCCGGAAAAAGGATAAAACGGCAACACTGGTGGGAAGAGAGCGCGGCACTTTTTGAATTTTAATTCTCATTTTACACGCTAGGGGGCGCTATTTTTGATTTTTTTTTATAAAAACCAAATTTTTCGATAAATCGTCGCCACGAAATTTTAGGTTTGTGTCAGTACTAGATTCTTAGCTAGGAACTAACCCAACTCGTGTTGCGGAAAGCGACCGTGGCGGCGCTAGATTGGCAAACATTTTGGCAACGTCACGGTGTGACCGTTGGTGGAAAACTTAAAAACACTGCAGATTTTTTAAATTTTTTTGTTGGTATTTTCCTTGAAAAGGTGTTAGGTCTTATTAAAAAATCCCCCAGAATCCTTTCCATTAAAAGCCTAGTACTAAGATCAACGAAAACCGCTTACGGAATTTCGTGAGCGAAATTGCTATATATTTCGTTCGGGAACCAGTGTGACCAAGAAAAATAAAGAAAATGGCCGGAATCGGTAAAAATTGGTCCAAATCGGTCACACTGCCTTGTATTTCCAGCTGTTTTATGTAAACAAACAAATGAAAAGCACACAAAAAACTTTATAAAGTGAAAAAAAATTAAAAAAAAAAAAAAATGAAATTGATTCAAACGCATTTTGATGAGGCGTATTTATATATTATATATATATTACGTGGCCAATAATAGTGGCTCCAACGCCAAATTGTCTAAGAACACAATTAAAATGTCTTTTTCGTTAAATCGCATATATTGGGCCTCGCCTTTACGTTTTTTATCAATTCCACATTATCCTAAAGGCTGTCGATGCGCTCCAACCGAGCAGCGTCTTCCCCCTTCACGCTTCCCCTACATGTCGCTCACGGAATATATGCAATTCATTTATTTCGCTTACGAAATATTGGTGTCATCTGGCAACCTTGTTTCCCGGTTCGCTCACGGAATTCCGTTCATCTTAGTACCCGACCAAACGAAATACCACAAAATTCTTCTTCTTGCTCTTTTCGTTCTTTTTTTTTTATATGAAGTTTTTCGTTTATGGATTTTTTTCGTTCATCTTAGTACTAGGCTAAAAGCACAAAAAAAGAAGACAATTTTAAAAATAAATAATAAAATAAATTAGGAGGCTCCCAAAAAAGCCGTTTTGTGGTGTCCACTCTATCTCTGAATCGGATCATCAAAAATAGGAAATCAATCGGATTTGGACAAACAAATATTTGGACAAAGAAAAATTTGGACAAACAAAAAATTGGGCAAACAAAAATTTTGACAAACAAAAATTTGGACAAACACAAGTTTGGACAAACAAAAATTTCGTTAGCCCAAAAAAAAGGTGCGTGATATACATATACGGTGAAAAGAGGTTCAAAACTTTGCTCCGATTAAGCAGTGCATCAAGCAGTGTGGTGAGCAGGTTTCGTTAAACTTATCTATATTTTGCAAGCAGTTGTCGATAGGTTATCGATTATAAGAGAATGTGTCTTGGTTAAAGTGGTTTGTAGCCCGGCTACGTTTTAGTACAATGTCTAAATTCTAGACAAGAACCGCAGGTTTAGTACTCTGATTTTAGCATCAATTGCTAACAGAAATGTTAGCTGACATCAGCTGTAACAATAACAGTAACATTAGGGCTGTTATTATTATTCCCGATTCATTTTAAAATGAAGCCCGAATTGAGACTCAGACTGAATTAAACATATTTTTGGTTCGACTTAACTCTCTACTTTCTGCTAGCTGTAGCAAGTTAGATAGATATCTTTAATAAAAGTATGAACCGAAAATTGCTGTTGATTTAATTTCGCTTCAATTTAATATCCACAGGAGATTGTCTTCCAGTCCTAGTCCCATAGGATTAGGTTAAATATTTTATCCCAAATAAAAATAATAGAAATCAGGAGATTTTAATATGTCTTCTTGTGTTTTCTTTCTAAAATTATCTTTCTGCACTTAAGAAAAGTCAACCACAAGCTTTTAACCAGATAACTTGTATAGATTATTTATTTTCAAAAGTAATGGTAGATCTAGCACAGATTATGCTCCTGTTGCCGCAAACCGCAAGAAAGATATTTACTTTTTAAAAACGTTCGTCATAAGTGTACTTTTATGAACATATGTTAAAAACTACAATTTTAAAATAACTTGCCTTTGATTCCATTTTTGGTAAACAATGACACTGCTTTGATTCATTTAAAAATATCAAAAAATTGCCTTAGTTACAATCAATTCTTACTCATATTTTATCGGTTGTTGCTGTTACTATATATATGTTTTAAAAATATATTTTAAAACGATTATGTTTCAATTCTATACCTCTTAAGCTGAGCGCTTAAATCGCATAGAAATAGTTGTCAGAAGGACATGACTACATTGAAAAGGCTTTTGATGGTGATAACGAATAAATACATTTTTAAGGGGTTGGAAATGTCTCCAATAATACGTGAATAACTTCTGATTAAAATGATTAAACAGTATAGCCCAATGGTCTATACAATTTACATTTTTTCACTTTCGAATTAAATACGTGTGGTTCGTGTTAAAATTGTTTACAGGTGCGGCATTCCAAGTAGATTAGGATGCCGGCGGAAGGAACTCGAGTTTCATTGGCCTCGAACGTCTTTCAGTGAACCAATCTGGAGGCGATATCAACGCCCCGGGATTATTAGCTTATTCGGATTCAGTTTCCTTGAGTGCCAGCTTCCACACGCCATAAATCAAATGCTCGAAAATGCCGCCGCCGCTCGGATTCCGAATGCAATTACTCAATTAATTTGAATATAATTGTCACAATTTTCCACTTGAAAGCCGCGCAAAGCCATCAGCCAATGGAAATAAAACAGAGACACCCAGAACATGGCCTCGATATGGGGGGGAGCAAATGTAAAACGAGATCGCAATTTTATGCGCACATCAAATAAAAATGTATATTCAGCGGCGGGACGGGATCTCTCGATGGATTTTCCGATAAAATGTCAAAGGCTTTAATGGAGGAACTGTCGGAGTCACTCGGCCACTTGACGGCTCTGGATGTGGAACAATGACAGCGGGAGTGAAAGGCGAAAAAGCAGAGTGAAAATAGGCATGAACGCGGATGAGGACTATGCGATACCCCAAGATTTTTGTATTAGTAGCTGAATAAATAAAATGTTAAGGTTACTAGGTAAAATATAAATAATATGTATTTTATTTAACTAATACGACCATCGTGAGTTTCCTTTAAAATGTATTTAAATCGTTGTAATTTTGCTTAAATTTAAGTTAAATCGGGACATTTATTTTATTTAAAAGCCTAAAAAAGGTTTTCAGGATAAAGAGTAGCTAAAATCGATTTTGAATCGATTAACTTCTTTCTTTCTTCAGATCAAGATCCTATCCCACATATAAATCTATGTAGGGAATAGTAAAGAAAATATTTAATAATTTTTTAAGAATACAAAATTTAAATTATACTTTTTATTATAATAGAAATTTGAGAATAATAATATAGATAAGTATCCATAATTATCGAATGATATGAAAAGGGTTTCGCTATTTTTCGCGAATCTACCAATATTTATATATCGAATCTAATATCCCCAATTCCCTTACAATTACCGGGTATAATTAAGCTATCGCCGGAGCGGCACTATTCAAAGGCTGCGGAAATGGGAAACAGTTTTGCCCCAAATAAAAACAGAAAACCACCAATAGTGACAATTGCAGCCTTTCCTTCATATTGTTTATTGATGGTTGTTAATAAATCTAAATTTGCTTACCTTTAGCTCGCTTTGGCGGCTCGCCGCATTGAGGAAATGCAAATGAGAGCAGTGAAAGCAATTGGGGATCGGGTATTGGGAATCGGGATGAAATCCGGAGAAAGAGGAAAGTAAAGGGAGCTGGGGTAAGGGGCACAGCTGAGACAGCGGCTCTGGGAGCCTTTGATCCTCTGACGGAACATGAATTAAACGGCGCTACAACGGCGAACTCTATCCCAAACCGAGCCTATCGCCGATCCTGCGTGTGATATATGGGATTGACAAATTCTCCACTTGAGGAGAGCCGCGTCGGTCTAGACTCCGAGGAGGAGGAGCACACGCCGCCGCAACATTGCCGCCGACATTGAAAGACGAGACCGTAATTGTTTATGGGTCGCCGATTCATATTCCGTCTGGTCAGTGTGGTCCATTAGGTAATGTTTGGTGGCACTTGACATGCATTATCCCTCGGCTGCGTGGGCGTTTTGTTTTTGCCACTCCGCAGTCAACTCCCATCGGTGGCTCCACATGGAAAAGTACTGCTGCTCGAGCATCTTAAATTAATTAGTTTGGGAATTATTTAAATGATTTCAACTCGAATAAATCAAAAAGGCGACTTTATGTCAAGAAACTTATGAAGATATTGTAAGAGGTTTAGGGGCAGCCTCTTCATTTGTACCCCAGTTCAGAAATTAAATAAATCCATCTTTAAAAATTAATTATATGTTAATTTTTTATATATTTTGGTAAAACCATAACCATAAGTATAATATTTGAAAAAAGAAACCTTGAAATTACTAAATAAAATAAAGATTGCAAGGATCTAAAAACTATAATTCGCCTTTAAAGTCTAAGGAACTAGTTTTAATGTTACTGAATATTTTCTACCTACTTGTCAATTAAATAAATATTCTTTTCACCAAAATAAGTTGTTATTTTCTACTAAATATTAAGATATCCTTGAGCAAAGTGAGTTGAATACCCATAACAATTAGGCATTTTCAACTATGCTTTAAGAAACGAAGAAATATTTTTAAAGCTTTCTATATAGTGCCAGTTTATTGAGATATGTATATTGAACTATTGATAACTGAATTTATTTATTTTACAAAAAAATAGGAAATACCCTAATTTAATCGTATTAAAAACCTCTGGAAAAATAAAGTCCCATATCTGCCGGATTTCCTTTTCCCATATCTGCCTTACCATACATTTTGAGCTAATACGCGATCCCCGCGTGATTGACACTTAACCCGAACGAAGAAGCGAGGAGGAGGAGTCTTCACCCCAGAGCTAACCCCAGAAGAAGCTTCGGCTGTCAGAGATGTGGAAACTCAAACCGAAAGTGTGATCAGCTGCACTTGTTGGTCTGAGGCAGAGCAACTTCAACCTCAACCTCCCATTTGCAGACGCCCTTTCCGCCTGCCACTGCCACTGCCACTGGCATGTGTTTGTGGAGTAATTGATATGCCACAACACCACTGAACCACCAATATATTGGTATGGCCCCCAATGAAATATTAGCCTTTGCCCCGCGGCCTGTCATAAAATGCCCCGAGAGGAGGGAGAGTTTTTGATGTGCCCTGCATTTTGTATCTGAACGAGAGTATCTGTATCTCTCTGTGTGTGGATCCAGGAAAAGATTCTACAGTTGCATTGCCATTGCCCTGCCACTTAAACGTTTCATAAATGCAACCTTTGTAATGTCTGCCGCCAACGCACTTCCCTCCTTTTACTTTTACCCCTCTACCCTTTATCTCTGCCCGTGGCATCCCCATGCGAAAAGCAGCCAAAGGGAAAACATTTCCAGCACTAAAACGGAAATTGTTCTGTGTGTTTTCATTCGTTTTGGAATATTCGTTTTTCATAAAACTGATCGCTCGCCCCGATAAAATTGATTTATGCGGCGATCGGCGGCAATTATACGCAGATGCAGTGCCTAATGGATCGGTGGCCGATCGAAAGCTGTTCATAAAGATATAAATACGAGTGCGGCAGCGCAAGGAGTCATGGATATTCGTCAGGGTGTAAGAGTTGTGAGAAAGGAGGTTGAGAAAACTTAAAGTTTTATTGATTAATTAAGACTTGGCTTTAATTTAAGAGAGAATTTTAGTCCAATTTGTATTAACTAGGCGCCATTTTTAATTATAAAAGGCAGGTTTTGGGTTCGAAGCATTTTGAAATTGATTTAGAAATTTAGTAAATTAAAGTAGTTAAGGGTTTTTTATAAGATCTTTGAAAATTGCAGAGTTTAGAGATGTACCAATCAAATTTTACTCAGAAATAAGTAAATTAAATAAGAAATGGTTAACAAATAATACTTGGTTTTGTCTTAAACTTTATTTATTGTCCAACATATACATAAAACAAGGTACTAAAAGCTATGAGGCATTTCCTTAGACTACAACATAGATTCTGCTTGAAATCGCAATAAATTAAAGACTCTAGATCTCATCCCCCTCCAAGGCGGAGCTACTGCATGTGCTGCAGTTGAGGATGCTGGGACTGTTGCTGATGCTGCTGCTGGGACTGCTGCATGGTCGGTGGCCACAGGACGTGATTGGGAATCGGAGGTGGCAGCGATGTCGGCGAATGCAGTGGCTCCGTCTTCAGCTTCAGATGCTTGGCAATGCCCTCGCAATCGATGTCACCCCGCTTGGATTTGTAGCGGCGATTCTGGAACCAGATCTTAACCTGCGTTGCCGACAGATTCAGCTTCTGGGCAATTATCTCGCGCTCCGCACCCGTCAGATACTTTTTTAGCCTGAAGCGGCACTCTAGCTCGAGGACCTGAGCCTGTGAAAAGAGTACCCGTGGCTTGCGCTTCATTCGTGGCTTGGAAGATCCATGGTTGCCGGAGGAGCCATGGTTACTGCTCCCATTGATGCTGTTCTTACGCAGCTCGGAGCGCGAGGACGTCACCTGACTGTTGTCCTCTAAGGGTGAAAAATTGTGACGAATTAGAGAAATGTTGCAAAAAGGGAATAGGATTTGAGACACTTCCAAGAGTGGGACTTTAAATATGAAAAGAGAGGTGGATATTTATTTATCAAATTAGACTTTAAAAAACTTTTAAAATGACATTTTTAACATTTAAAATATGTACTTAAACAAATCTTAAAAATTCTGCACTCATGAGAGTTTCTAATAAAATCCTACAAATTCAAATATACACTTGGTAATTATTTATAATTTATATTTAATAATGAATAATAATATTTTAAAAACGAATATGTAGGTGGCAGAACCATAATTATTTATAATAATAATCTTTGTAATGATTTTTGAATTTTAGAGTGAAATCTAATCTATTATTCCTTAATTCCCGTATCATTATTTCTCTGTCTTACCTAAGCAAATGGTTCTTGTTTTCTAATATATTTTGATTTATTTAAAATAATAAAATCCGCAATTTACTCACTTCTCTTGGCTCCCTCCTCTCCACTGTGAATACTCCTCAGCGAGGCCGAGTTGCTGACCGTCTCCATGAGCCGCTGGATGCCGCTGGAATGTCCGCCCAGCTTCTGCGCCGGCGCCTGGAGACTCTCCACCTCCGCCGAACTATTGAGGTCCAGGGTGGGCGACGGCGTCACATACGGCGTGGGGATGTACTCGCTCTTGATGGTCACCGGTGCGGGCGTGGCTCCGCCGTAAACATCGCTCGTTCCGGCGTAGTTGTAGTTGTAGGTGGCGGGACTTTGGTAAGCCGTTGCCGAGGCTCCGGCGTAGAACTGCGAGGCGGACATGTTGTAGGCCGATGCCGAGTGCTGGAAGCTCTGGTGCGAATGGCCAGGGTGGTGCTGAAACATGTGAGCGGGCATCCCGTAGTCCTGATAGCCGCCATACAGCGGATGGGACGGGGGCGGCAGGAGCGGCGACAGGGACGAGGAGTTGGTGGTGCCATCGTCCAAGTGCTGAGGATGCAGTTGCTGGTGCGAAGCATCAGTTTCCTGCTGCAGATGATGCTGCTGCTGCTGGTGGCTGTGGTACTGGTGTGGATGTGGATGCTGGTGAAGATGCTGCTGGTACTCGCCGGCGCCATAGAACGCAGAGGCAGCCGCCGCGCTACAGGAAAGCAGGGAAAATGGGCAAAAGGGAAAGGTTAGACACGAGGATAGACATATATGGTACATGGCCGCCATGTGTTGCATCACGCCGGACACAGCGGCGGCTCTCCGGACCGTAGACTTTTTCACTGGCCACTTCCACTTCCTGCTGGCGCGACAGGATCCCTCTTGGTGACATCATTTCATGGCTCATCAGCAAATTAAGGACGCCCCAGTGCGTTAAACGGCGGACACACACATGCGAATCACACATGTTGACCAGCCCAAAAGGGATCGGGCGGGCGATCCTACCTCCGGAGTCCGGACTGGACTGCCTGCCTCGGACCTTGTTTTTCTTATTGTTAACCGTGTGTCTTCGCATCTTTGTCTTTGGCCTCTTGTACAAATAACGATGATTTGTCAAAGCCTCGAGACAGAGGCTCTGCCTTAGGTCCCTATTCGATCCTATTCGATCCTATTTGCAATTCATGCTTTCTATGTGTTTTCATAGGATTTCTTCTGCCGCGCGTCTCGACGACGGAAGGTTATCACAATATTATCTTTCGTTGGAAAATTTGTAGAAATTAATTTTCCTATGGAGCCTTATTAAATAAAAATAAATAAAATGCGACTGGGCATGGGAAGTTGGCTGTCTTCGAGAAGAAGTTGCTGACAGGTAGATTTGAGTAGATATGGTACTCATAGGTAGGTCATAGGTATACACAAGTAAATATATAAGAATATGATGTCTAATCAATATCAGTTAAATAACAGCTGGTTGTCTTGTGGGTTTCTATAAATTATATCAATACTAAAGATAGAAAAATATACAAATTTAACTTAATTTCAAGGAATACGAATTTTAATTTTGGAGAAGAGATATTTCTTTAAAGTATATTAATTCCCCAAATAATAAATATTTCAAATGTAAGCATTTTATCAAATTTAAGCTATGTAAGAAACAAAGCAAAATGAAGAATTAAGTTCTGTTAAAAATCTAGTTTTAAGTACCGATTAATGGATCATATTTAAAATCGTTAAAAGTCTTTTAAAAATAAGATGTTCCATTTAATTTCACAAATCTAATAATTTTAAAAGATTTTGGAAAGATTGTTCGACTCAAGACATATTTCTAATCTATTATCCCTAATATCCTAATTATAAGACGTTTTTTTAACAAATGAAATAAATAATGTTTTATGTTTGTTTAAACAGATAATGTTAATACGGAAAGTCACAAAAATCTAATTTCACATAAGCACCAAACTGTAAAAACCGGCTTATAATAATTTTATTATTTTAAGATTCAAATAGGATACATGTAATATTTTTCCATAAACATTTACAAAATCAAGAAAGCTTACCTATCGAGATGCCCGTAAGCCCCTTCGTAGGCCTCCGTTTGATTAACCATGTTCAAAATATCCTTCACTGAGAACGGTGTGGTGTTGAGGGCATCCGCATTTGTCAAGTTCCCCGGACTGGGCGACTGATTGTAGTCGTAATAGCCACCCGATTGTGGCACCTGAGCTTGGTGCTGGTGGTGCTGCAACATCCTCGGGATCCAATCACTGCTGCTTGGCGGCCACTTGAGAAGCACTTTAAACGCAAATAAATACAATTTGCCAAATCGCACTTGAACTTGCGACACTTGAATGTGAATAATTATATAGTCGTCGGTCGGTGATGTGTCGGTGGTGGAGGTGGAATCGTAATTGGACCAAGTCGTAGTCCGTAAACCGTAAATGCAACCGTATCCGGATACCGAAAGTGCCGTTCCGATGCGCACTCGACCGTGTCTGCAATTTGTCAGCTCGATTTTGGTACTGAAGGAATACCGCTTTCACCCCAGAGATCGCCTGATGCGGAATGCCTCAAGTGTGTATGTGCGGCTGTAACGGGAAAATGGCCGCCAAGAAGCCAATCACAGCAGAGCATCGGCATGCCACACACTCTCATTCTCTATTTCTCTCTGTCTCTGTTTCGGTTAGAGATGTGCAAGGGATTGTATAAAAGGAAATCTAATGGTTTGCTAATTTAAGGTTTATTCCTAATATAATTAAGTTTGCTAGAAAACCTGCACTCACAAGTTTTTTGTACTGTTTAGTATAGTATTTCCTGTTGTTCGTAGTGGAAGCACAATAGTATGATAGCAAAAACTCTGATTTCTCAAAAAATCATTCTTTCTTATGCAGACGGTTTTCTAATTAAGTTTTTACCTCTACAAATTTACCTTCTCCTCGATTTTTAATATGATATTGCACTAAATACGAATCTCTCTTTCTATACCTTCTCAATTCTAAAATTCTTATAATTCGTTTTTTATTTTATACTGGTTTTTACAGCCTTTCCAATTTTGTTTGTTTAGAAAATCATTCATTCTTCACGCTACCATCTCTAGGACTTTCCTTTCCTCTTGGATATACATACAATAAATACTTGTCTCTATAGAGAGCAAACACACACGTCCATGGTACCTTACTTTCAGATATGATGGTGACTCCTACATAGTCCCTTTGGAAAGTCACAAATTCCCCCTTGTTGTTATTAGTTGTTTGTTCGCAGCCACTTTATGCTGATTTTGTTTCGCTACTTGAGCTTGAGTATCTGTATTTATTATTGTAAAGTCCTTAAGTTTTATAAGTTGATTCTGCATGTCAAGTGGCGCCGCTCAAGAGCAGATTTTCGCACATTTCGATCTTAGCTGCAGTCGAGCAGTTTCAACAAACTTTGCCAGGACATAAGTATTTGTTTACACTTATACTGATCCGGTGAAATGGGATTCTTTGATTAACAATGATTGAGACAATGGAGTGGAACTGAAAAAAATAATAAAAACTGGCATGCGAACTCTGGATTTATTTTAATTCGTTTATTTCGTCGTCATATTTGGATTAGCTTCTACTGTTTAAAAACAAAAATGAAATATTTATTAATATCAAAGTTTTTTACTGGGCGTAACCTCCTCCCCCTCTCCACCTCCTCCTGCTCCAGCTTCATATTCGGCAAACCGCTGCGCCCAGCTTTTCACCGTTGGGCATTCTCCCACCACCTCCACCCTCTCGTGGACGATTACGGGCACAATTCGGGAAATACTGGGCCTCGAAGGCGGCTCGATTATTCCCAGAGTCTCCTGTTCTACCGAAAAATCACTCCTCACAATGCACAGACGGACGGGACTCCTGCAGCGCACGTCCTGTCCCGTTCCAATGACCACAGCCTCGTAGACAACATCACGGGCAGTCTCCTCATCCAAGTTCTCGAACCACCGCGTCTCCAGCACGGACAACGCAGTCAGCATGCCCGAACCTATAGCAGTAAAGGGAACTGTATCCGAGGAGCCATCGAACCGTGTTGAATACATTTCCGTCCCATATTTGTCCACGCCGGCGATCAACAGGTTGACATTCAGGCTGCCGCCTTGGCTGTGGAATAGCTTCTTCGCCATTAGGTTGGCGCAGCGCACCGGCACCCGGCGGTAATTGGTATTCATATAGTGCATCTCCAGCTTCGATCGGAGCAAATTCACCACGGCACACGTGTCCTGGCCGACTCCGGTTGCTCCGGTGCTGCAATTCACAAAGAAAATGTCCAGTAAATCACAGTCATAATTAATAATTGATTAAATAACTAATGAACAAGGTCAGAGCTTGAACCAATTCTTCCTGGAGCTTACTAAACGACTAATTATATAACATATTTTAAGTATTATACACAAAGGTGTACGGCCATACTTAATGTTTCTGAATTTATACGAAAACCAATCATTAATTTATAGAAAAATTATTAATATTTAAAAAAAAAAAAAAACCTATACTCCAAATTAAAATTATTTTACTCTGAGAAAAAAAATATAAGAGAACAAATCCAGAAATGTAAAAAACCCGTTTTGTGAACAACATACAGTGGCTCGCAGCTTATTTCGTGCAGAGGTACAACCAAACTTTAAAGTCGTGTAGCACATAAACTATAGAAGATATCAACAAAATTTAAATTCAGTTTTCTAAAGTAGTATTCTAATATATGTATATGTGTAACAATTTTTTCCTCAAGTCAATCATTTTGTAGTAATTTTTACAGAATCAATAGATACAATCTTTATGATCAGACGTACTCACTATACATTATCGTGAAGTCGATAGACATTCGAAACTTGGTTCCCAATGGAAGCCCGGCCATCGGCTCCGATCATCACACCGGCTTCATATTTAATGCCCACAATGGTGGTGTTAGTCACCACAATTTTCGGTGCTTGAATTTTCTTTCTGCTAATTTCAAAGACCACATGGCGAATGCGTAATATTGGGGTTGAAATTGATAGGTAAAACTGTGTTAGTATAAGTATGATTAACATATTTAAAATAAAATTTATTTGAGATAAAAGTGGCAAAGAAAAAATTATATTACAATTAGCTATTATATATATATATATTTAAATTAGGGTTCTAAAAATAAAATCGAATAACAAAAGCCTCTGTTAGAAGAAATTTAAGTTAAGATTATTTCGCTCGGTATGTAAATTTCGAAATCTTCTGATATTTCAGTGGGCACTACAGAACTTACTTAAAACAAATTTTGGGTGATTTTTTAAGTACGCGATCCATTGTACCACTTGAAATACTTTTTATTTACAGCTACGGCTGGCTTCGTTCGAAGATAAGTAATACTGAACGTAAAACTAATTGAATAGAAAGGCAAGGCCTATCGTATCCTTCTTTTCCAAACGAGGCTTACGTTTCGACCCGGCGAATAAATGCCATTGATTCTGATAGATCTGAACCGGTACATTACTAGTCCGAAACTGAAAAATTTCCATCACGTACCAATTTTGAGAAAATCGCGGTCAAAGTAGTGCTTGAATTGGCACTTTTCAAGGCTTAATAACTCCCAAACCTTACGTAGCCCAGAGCTGGTATTAGGCTTAAAAAAAGCGTTGGCCTTTCTACTTCAATTTTAAACAAGAATAACACATTGGGGGACCTCTCGTTCTTTAGTTATAATGCATTTTATTTTGTAATTTTTTTGTTTGGTTCCAGTAGGCGTACGTTTTACACCAAGGCTGCACTGGAACCATGACTTTTTTTCATTTTTTGCCTCGAGGTGTATGGTGGCTGCAGACAGCTGCAGCAAGACTCTATTGAATTCGATTAATGTACAAAAATGTAACATTTTGTTATTTTTCATCAAAGTTAAAAAATAGTGAAAATATGGACAGTTAGTAAAAAATTAATTACCTGAAGAAACAAGAAGCAAAAAGTAAAATGTTTTCTTTATTTTATACCTAATAAGTACATTAATAAATTAAATAAAAAAGAGAATTATTACCTAGTTTTCTTGAAATTTGACCCGAAGTTGCTCAAATTTCCTAAAAATTTTTCTTTTAAAAATAAATCGTAGGCTTTTAACATTTTGTATTTGTAATCTTTGAACAATTACCTATAAATTTGCGTATTCAAACACCAACGGTCAGACCGTGACATTGTCAAAATGGGGTTGGTTCCTAGCTAAGAATCTAGTGCTGACACAAACCTAAAATTTGTATCAAAGTTAACCACCATTTCATTTAAGTGCGTTTTTCTAGTGTGCGCTGAGAACTGTTATTCCACCTACAATATTTCGCTTTGCATCGTTCCCACGTCATAATAAGAAATTTCTTATTTTAATTATTTGAAATTAACAGATTTTTTGAATTTTGAGGAAGACTGGATTTTTTAGGGGGAATATCGACTCTTTGAGATTTTTTAGGGGGAAAGCTACATTTTCATCTGGCAACACTGTTCACAGCTCTAATACATACACACTTTTTCTTTTTACTCGACGAATCGGACGCATTTCTGCGCGTAGCGGAAACTATAATTAACTTTAACCAAATAAATGATTTATTTATTTTACAAATATATCATCAAGAGGTGAGTTTTTCAAAACGAAGTGATTGTTTTTTGTACACATTTGCAATCGCGGCCAGACAGCGACAAAAGCCACTTATTTCACACGCACACACACAGAGACGCGTGAAAAAATTTCCCAGTTTTTCGGCTGCGTTGCATTTATTTGGTGATTGTTTTTTAGCCGACGCTGGTGGTTGTAAACAATATTTTCGTTAACCTAACTTCTCAAGCAGTAACAAATAATTGCATTGGTTTCTTTGCGCTTGCAGCCCACACGCATAGATACAGAAAAGTATTGATTTTCGTCCAAGATGGCGGACGACGAGCAATTCAGTTTGTGCTGGAATAATTTCAACACAAACTTGTCGGCGGGCTTCCACGAGTCGCTATGTCGCGGCGATCTGGTGGACGTTTCCCTGGCGGCCGAGGGGCATATAGTGAAGGCCCATCGATTGGTGTTATCCGTCTGCTCGCCGTTCTTTCGGAAAATGTTTACTCAGATGCCGTCGAACACCCATGCTATTGGTGAGTTTTCGCAACTTACAGACTGAGGGGCATATTTTAATTGTTTCTTCCCTTCGCAGTATTTTTGAATAATGTTAGCCACTCGGCGCTGAAGGACCTGATCCAGTTTATGTACTGCGGCGAAGTAAATGTAAAGCAGGACGCCTTGCCCGCTTTTATTAGCACCGCTGAATCGCTGCAAATCAAGGGGCTAACGGATGTAAGTATATCAAATTGAGAACAACAACAAATGCCAAGCGCATCGTCTTTCGCGCGCAATACATACATACACACATATATATGTACAGCAGAGTCTGTATAAGAGCATGGCGACTTGACTGTACCGAGAAATTTCTCGCAAACCAAATGCCAAACGACAGCCGTGCCAGAAAGAGATGGCCATAGTCCCCTTTCAAAATGTTTGTATGTACATATGTGTGCTGCGTGTGATGTGTTTGTCTCGCTCTGGCCGACATGGCAACAGTCGATTGAGGTGGTTGTTTTTGTTTGGCATCGAGTTCGGTCCCTTAGCATAAACATTAATTGGTAGCTGAGATTAAAAGGGAAGAACAAAAAAACTAACTGGGGAGTAAAAGCTAAAGAAAATTTCAGTTATGCTTAAATTATTTAATTTATTGTTTTTTTTTAATGGCTTGCACGTCTCAGATTTGTAAAAGCCACAAAAATAATTACTTAAAGTTACCTTACGTGCAATAGAACTCTTGGTTTTGTTTTTTATTTTATTTGTTTTTTTAATGAAAAACGTTAAACAAACTTTAGATTTTTAAATAAATCGTTAGCTTTTCGTGTGCCAACAAAATGTTAAGTCGTAAAAAAGTGTTATATTGGTTTATCCTTAATATACTCATAATATATATATATTTTTAGAACGATCCTGCGCCGCAACCGCCACAGGAGCCCAGCCCACCACCAGCAGCACCTCATGTACAACAACAACAAGTACCGGCACAGCGAGTGCAGCGCCAGCAGCCTCGCGCCTCCGCCCGCTACAAGATCGAGACTGTGGACGACGGCATGGGTGATGATAACAAGGGCACAACCCAGATCGTCATCCAGACCACGGCCGCACCTCAAGCCACCATCGTACAACAGCCGCAGCAGCAGCAACAACAGCAGCAGCAGCAGGCGTCGCAAATCCAGACGCAGCAGCAACTGCAGACGGGGACTACGACGACGGCAACGCTGGTGTCGACAAACAAACGCTCCGCCCAGCGCTCCAGTATGACCACTACCGGCAGCAGTGGGGGCGTCAAGCGCTCGAAAACATCTGTCACCGCCAACGTAATTGACCCCCTCGACTCGACCACGGAAACTGGAACCACGACGACGACGCAGCAACTGGTGCCTCAGCAGATAACCGTGCAAACCACTGTGGTGTCTGCGGCTGAGTCCAAGCTCCACCAGCAGCAACAGGTCCGCCAGCAGCAGCAGGAAGAAGCTGAATATATTGATCTCCCAATGGAATTGCCCACGAAATCGGAACCGGACTACTCTGAAGACCATGGCGATGCTGCTGGCGATGGCGAAGGGACATACGTGGAGGATGATGCCTACGGCGATATGCGCTATGACGACAGCTACTTTACCGAGAACGAAGATGCTGGCAATCAGTCGGCGGCAAATACGAGCGGCGGCGGTGTGACGGCCACCACATCTAAGGCGGTGGTCAAGCAATCCCAAAACTACAGTGACTCCTCGTTTGTCGACACCGGCGCGGATCAGAGCAACACAGAGGCTCAAGGTTGGTTGAATTTCTGCCATAGTCCTGGCTCACTGCCAATAGTCATAAGTATTACTTAGAAAAGGATGGGGTTTCCATTTGCGAAGTACTCGAAATCTTACTTATGAACATCACTGACAAAATTTTTAATATTTACTACTATTATAAATTGTTTATGTACTTTCTTAACGTTGATCGCTTCGCAAACAAGCCCCGTCTTTTAAAAGCCCGTAAGGTGCGTTTAAATTTGGAATGAGGACAAATTTAAGCATTGCTTTGTGGCCCTTAGTTCTTAACTAGTTAAGCAAGCCAGTATTCTATTTCACACGCAAAAGAACACTTGGTCGGTCGGCTGTTTCAAGCAAATTATTTATGTGCTAACATGCCTGATCTCGCGAATTTAAAAAGTAGTGCCTAAAGGTGAGTAGAGTGTTGAATTTATATGAAGCTGCCAAGACGAAAACGGAAGCTGCACCCGAGAGTATACGCGGATGATTTAAAACTATACAAGGTAATACTGTAGTTAGATTGCAATCTTTTTAATTCTTAAATTTCAGGAAATTCATTTTGTACGATTTCAAGTCGATTGCAAATCGAACAAATTAATTTAATATTTACAATTTCTTTTATTTTTCGACAAATATTTCTTTGGTCTAAATATTTTTAAAATTGAAGATGTTGCTAGAGACTTGTTGAGGCAACGTAAAAGCTTGCCGATTCAATTTTCTAGCAACGGCATTTATTGCCGAGTCTTTAGTAAAAGTTTGAAATTGTCAATTCATATTTTTTTTATACGATGTGTCAAGTCTATCGGTGTCGTTTTTATAAATCTAAACAACGCCAGATTCAATTTTAATATATTTTATGTTTACAAGTGCACGGTCTATAGATAACGTAACAAAAGTTAGGAATTTGGAACGCACTATCAAGCTTGGTTATTAATTTTACTAATTTCGGCTCCAGTTTGTCCCTTTTCATGCAAAATTTAAAGTATTTTGGTCAAAAATTAGATATATTCGTTATACTGAAATGTTTTTTAAGATGTTGAACGTTTCAGTAGATGTAACAAAAACGGCTGCCTTCATGTATTAACGGCTAAATGATTCTGTACCTATTGCAAGTATTTAAGGTGCTCAATTTTATTTGTACTGTAGTGGATTTTAATCGCTGCGGTGGCGTGTCAAATTATTAATCTTTATGGTGTTCTTTCGCTATTTTGCATTTTAGCTGAGTATTTAGTTCTAAGAATGTTAATTCGAAAAGATGTTTAAAACAAATAAAGAAATAATCTAAAATTTAATTCGAAAAATTATTTTTTTAAGCGTTGCCATATCGTAGAAGTATTTAGGTAAGGTAGCTCAGACCAAAATGCAGCCCTGGTTTTTACAGAGTGGCAACGCCACGGTGCCTAATTCGGAAACCAAGCCGAATTTGTTGTTTGGTTCTTGTTAGTTATTGCCGAAATTACAAGAGTCCGTTGGCTTGTGAATTGTGAATTTCCTACCTGTGCTGTGCCAATGTAATAATTCAAATAATGTCTGGAACTCGCGTGCAAATGGTGTTTTGTTCCCTCCCGAGCTATTATTCCCACCCTTGTGTTTGGGGTATAACTTGAATTTCAAGCCGATGTGAAGTTAAAATGTGTGATAAATGGTTACTGTAAGTTGAAAATGATGTTTTCCCCAGCATCCGTGAGTATTTGCCATCCACCTACATGGGCTCTGCGGTTCTCTGTCTGCGAATAAACAGCTTAAAGCAAAAATCTAAATTAAATGTTGTTTTATTTCGCCGAGCGGCCTATCTTAGCGCTTAAGCCATTCACTAGATTAGTTGTAGTATAAGTTAGTATTTAGCTAGTTACTATTAACGCTAAACACACTTATCCGCCTTCTTGTCGCCCCCTCGCCTTCGGATATCTTCGGGCTACCAGGAGACGAAGATATTAGGTTCATAAGGAGTCAGAAGAAGAACGCCCAGCTGGTGTTCCGGGACTACATCTACAACAAGAAGCTAACCCAGGCCAATGGACAGACAACCTGGCGCTGTGCGGACGTCCTCAAGCTGCGCTGCAAGGCGGTGGTCATCACCAAGAACGGTAGCTTCATCGATGCCAGGCGGCAGCACAACCATCAGTCACATGCCTCACGCATCGGCCAACGGCAGCTGTACAAAATCGAGGAGGAGCTGGAGGAGTACATCGAGATTTGCACGTCGAACCCAAAGATCTCGCAGTATCTGGGCAGCAGCAACATCAGCATTATGACCGCCAAGGATGGCAAGGAGTGCAAACTGTTTCTGCCCGCCTCCGAGGCCACGGAGATTGAGATGCAGGCTCTGGTAGATGCCGCCGAGGTCGAAGAGGAAGAGGAGGAGGAGGAGGCAGAGGCGGAGGTGCAGCGGGCACTGCAACGCGACCGGGAGCGAGAGGCCAGGTGGCAGGAGGAGGAAGATAAGCGTCGAGGCGTTATAAGGATCAAGCATCTACCTAGCCACTAAGCTCGTATTTAACTCGGACTGTGGAATGGGTCGATTAGTTGGCTACGCGTCCCTTATCGGGTTATAGGATATGTTTTAGAAAATGTGAGAAGAACAAGAACTGCCCAATCTCGAGGTCTAAGTAAGTCATAACAAGTTTGGAAATTGGCAACCTTAATACTTTTAATTTATTAAAACCTACACCTAAGCTTAAATATGTATTTTTCAAACGTTTTCGTAAATATTTCTAGCCCAAGGTCGCCTATTAATTGCATTTTTTCAAGCGGATTTTCATAAAATCTGGAGAATTGCCCAACAAATCGGCCCTTCTACTCGAATGTAGTTTAAGCATAATTTTCTTATTTCTGTACAAGTATTCGACTATTCAAAAGCCTAATAAATGAGACCAAATAAAAGGATTTCTCAGTGGTCAGTAAGATGTATCTTTTCTAGCTTTCGCTGCCTTCATATCCTAATACAACATATACTAACCCAAGGTACAACTTCTGTATTCCCCAGATGGCAACGAGCTGGTCTTCATCGAGAGCCCCTGGTCTACGCCGTGCCTGGTGCTCAATGGCTACATGTACAACTGCCACAGTCGCAAGAGCAACAAACAGTATTGGCGCTGCCACAATTACTCGAAAAAAGTCCACGAGATGCGCTGCCGATCGCGGTGCGTACTGGAGAACGGTCGGCTGAAGAGTGTGACGGGCGGACTGCACAATCACCAGCCGCACACGGACAAGATCGAAAAGATTGTGCAGCGAAACAAGCTGGCAGCCGTTGGCTGCACCGGAAGAAAGCACTCACGGACGCACAGTTTCGTTCAAGAGCCAAAGGAGGAGGAGCACGAGGAGGAGTTCGTCGAGGAGGAGGAGCGACAGCTGGCCAGCAGCGAAGCGGCAGCATTGCATCTGACGGACCACGAACTGATGCATGCCTCCCTGATGCTCATTCCAGAGTAGTTATTGGGCTAACCTGGTCTCCGTAGTGCAATGTAGTTAACTAAGACATATCTAGGAGACAAGCTATGATTTCTCTTCTGATTTACGTCTTGAAAGCTCAAACGATCTTACATCATCTAGTTAAAAAACGAATACTATGCATAGAAGTCGCGTCTAACCAATAAGTTGTGTAAATATAGCCTGTAAGCCCCAACTTTTAGTTCCCTGATACCATCAACAATTGTTCATACATTCTGCTGTAGATTAGTACATATTTTCCACATACAAAGGGGAACCTTTCCCATCCTTAAGTGAAATAAACAAGTGAACTTAATATATTTAAGCCTATTTAAGTTATGTTCCTGCTGCAGCGCCTAAGAGTAAGTGTGCTTGTTAATTTTTCATATTATAAAGCAAAGTTTTTGTTCCCTTTCAGTGCTCACCTACGACGATCGAGGGAAACTTGTCCACGAGGGGTTTACCTTTGGCTGCCATACGCGGAACACGGAGAAATTGCTGGCCTTCTGGCGATGCTCGATGTACAAAAAGCTGCACTGCACCTCCGCACTGACCACGCACATGAAAGCCATCAAGTCGGTACGAGGCTTTCACAATCATGAGCCTCCTGAACGCCTAAAGACGTTTATTCCCAGGGTGGTTAACTGGAAGTGTCGACTTGAAGGAATGAATAATTAAAAGGTAAGTATTTACAAGTATTTAGAGGGATTGTCTTATGATTTACGTCTCAATTCAAAGCCCATTAATCATGGATTTTTCTGTTTCACTTTCAGCTCATTTAAACTAAGAAACTGCACCAACTTATTTCTGAATTAAATTGAATAAACCTTTAAAGTTTGAAGAGAAACAAGAAAAGTAATAGCCTTTTTATTTGAATTATTTTACATCTCTAATTATTTAAATCTTGTAAATTCCTTTACTAATTCTGGTTAATTTCCCATTGCAGACTTGAAGAGACCTTTAAAAAAGCCAAGACCCATGTACTGGATGTCGGAGGAAGTAAAGAAAGTGGCCAACTTGCCGCAAAAGAAGCTGAACCTGAAAAATCCGGACAACATCATACGCACCTCGTCCAATCAGCACAATTTTGTCTCTGTGGGAGTACCAAGGCTGAAGGGCAAGTGTGTGAATTGCCTCAAATCGGGAAAGTTGATAACGTGCAAAGTCACCACCTTGTGCGACACTTGTCCTGGCACCAACTGGATGTGTAACCTTTGCTTCGATGAGCTGCATCCTTAAGCAGATAATGATTATCAACCAATGAGGGTACTTTGTCAGCTATTTTTTATCCCACAACTCATTTTATAATCCTTTTTTGCTATTTTTCTTTACAAATAAAATACCGTTATCCGACCGAATAAATCACCATTTTCATTTCACTTTTACACCATCATTTGTGCACAGTCACTAAAGGAAAGACATTACTTTCAATTTCAGATTTTAGACCCATAAGGAGAAGGCGCCGAAAGATTATCAACGAAATCCTCGAGAAATCAGTTAAAGCTTCTGAGTTGGCCATGGAACAGAAGCTCAACAACCCGGAAAACATTGTGTGCACCTCGTGGAATCATCATAACTTGACTTTGGTGAGAAATCGTGGTTCGGGGCAGTGCGTGAATTGCCTAAAGTCGGGCAAGAAGGGTATTATAAAGGTAAAAACCTTTTGTATCAACTGTCCGGGCGGCAATTGGATGTGCGCTGTCTGCTTCGATGAGCTGCATGCTCCCCTTGAACCGGAAAGCTCCAACTCTGAGGACTCGGATGTAGAGTACATTTAGTAGCGATCAAAAAGGAGCTCAGCTTTACTTTGAGGCTCTGGCAGGGGCCTCGCCATTTCTACCTACATTTAGTAGCATTATATTTAACTCTTTTTATTGGATTTTCTATACTGAAACTTATGAAATATATAAAAAAGTGTATTAATGGCATCCTTTCATCATTCTTCAGCTGAAATCAAATGTGTTTCTTTAAATTCACTTAGTTTCTTTTCATTAATCTATTTATTTATGAGAAAAACTTTGAAATATAATATCCATATATTTTTTATATGGCAGCGTTGAATAATAAATTAAGTTTTAAAGGTTTGATTACAAAAATTAAAGAAATAAAATGAAAAATGATTGTTAATTTAGCAAACAAAATAAATCAAGTAAATTTAAATTTAAGTGGCTGTCCATATATTAAGTGATCATCTATGATCATCTAGACCCCCTCAGCGAAATTATTACGTAATCATTATTATTCCCTTGCAGAGGGTATTATAATTCTGCCATGATATTTGCAACGCAGTGAAGGAAACATCTCCGACCCCATAAAGTATATATATTCTTGATTGCAAACTAGTCTCTCAGTTTTTGAGGTATCGGGCTGAAATTTTTACCATAGTATTATTTCTATAGCACGCAGTATAAATGTCGGAACGACAGAAATCGGACCACTATATCCTATAGCTGCCATAGGAATTTCGCCATATAAATGTCGAAATGAATGGAATTTTTTTTTAGAGATATTTAATGGTTATAGAATTACGGTTTTAATTTCATAAGGATCGGACAACTATATCATATAGCTCCCATAGAAGCGATCGGTCAATTTATATGAAAATTTAAAATTCTACATGAAAAAAAAAGGTTTTTGATTACGCAATCACAGGGAAGGGGGTTTCTCCAATGATTACTCTCGATTACATAGGGGGTGAGGGGGTAAAACATTATCAAAATCGTCATTACGTAATATATGGGCAGCCTCTAATTTAAAAAAAAAAAATGAAGATCTTCATATTTATAAATTTAAGCTTTCGAAACAGACCAACTTGTAATATTAAGGACCTTGTAAAACATGTTGCAATATTCGGATCAGACTTGTAACTAATTTTCTCAACAGCAAAGACATTGTCATACTAAGTTTCTTTGCCTTTTGGTCATAAACTGGCGCCAAAACGAATGCCTAGAAAATATAACAAAATTGACTTTGTTCAATTTCGTTACATTACCCAACCTATTTTGATTTCTTAGCCTTCTTGCGGAGGCGTCCCCACTCCTTTTTCACCGACGTCAGCTCGTGATTATGCGGTGCATGCAGCACCTCCAGGCGATCGTTCTTGGTGGTGCGAATCCGGGCCCGGCACTTGGTGGTGGAGCGCGTGGCACAGATCCACTTAGTGCCGCGGCCGTTCTCCATAAACTTGACATAGCTGTGGCCGCCGTAGTTCAGCTTGATCGACTCCCGCTGGCCCTTGGTGAAGTAGAACGAGGCGGCATCAGAGTCTGCAAAGATAGGAGAGTATAAGATCCCGATGATTACTAAGGGGTTTTACATATTTTACACCGCTTGCGATAGTCATCAGTTAACTACATTCGTATGTATATCAAGTGCACTGTTAAAGGCTTAAGTTTATTGGATTTACACATATATATATATTTAGATTTATATAAATTTGTATAAGCTGAAGTGTAAGAGCTAACTTAGGTTGTCCGTCTCCTAAAAACACAAGTTAAAATCTATAATTACGTAGATGATAGGAGGACGGCCGACAAAGGACAAGGTATTAATAAAATCTCAAAGTTCTCAATGACTAAAGAATGTGGAAAATTTGAAACTACATAAAGCTACGTAAGAATTTTCCAAATGTACATTGCTGTCTCTGATGTGTGTGTAGAAAGTGTAAAGTGTTTTCTAAGAATTAAAATCCACAACGGCGATAATTAATGAAGAAATTAGACGAGGACCCGGACCCATCTTGGCATCACTTCCGACGGCTGAGCACTCGAGCGCCGCCCACAATGCCAGTCACATCCGCCACTATCTCCTCGTACTTCAGGTGCATGCCCAGCTCGCTGACATCGATCGTGGCCGGCGATTCGTCCTCCAGGGTTGTGGTCAGCATGGCATCGCTGGCCAGCTGGATCTCTTGCGGATGTGGCTGTTGCTGCTGCTGCTGCCTGGCCGGCAATACCTTGGCAATGGTCTCCACTGGCGGCACTCGGCGCACTCGCTTCTTGCGGCGCACAATCTCCTCGTGCGTGTGGAATCGGTTCAAGGGACAGACCACATCGTTGATGGTGAACACGCGGGAGCGACACTTCTGATTCCACCACTGATTGCAGCGCCAGAAGCGCTTCTCCTCGCCCGACGACAGCTTCAGCGTCTTCTCGAAGATGAACGGCTGGCCGCCGTAGATGAGTTGCATGCGCCCGCGCGATGTGGCCGAGTAGATGGCCACGCTGCTTTCTGTGGACAGAGAGAAGAGGAGAAGAGGTATTAATAAGAATGTAGCTGGGAGTATTATTCGCTCTACGTCTACAGATCATAGTCGGTCGGTTTTGATTCGGTTTTTGCCCAGTCACAAGGCGCGTTTATATTTAATCGAAGCTTAAGAACTAATCACACGGCTCAATAAGCGTCGGGAAGGGGGATGATTATGCTTAGGCTGGGACAGGAACACCTTGAAGCGTCCGTTTGCTAGCTTGGTGATGGACAATCGGGCATTGCATGGCTTACTACCCAGGCGCCGATTCCGGCAGTTCCAATAGGTGGTCGAGCCGTGTTTGTTATTCTTGGCATAGGCGAACCGGTTGTACATCAACTGTACTGACTTTCTTTGACCCTGAATGCAGTAGATCTTGGGTATAACGCTCAGAAGCCTTCCGTTTGCATTGTATACCGTCTCCACGGGCAAGTCACGGCCCGTTACCAGGAAATCTGCAAGATAAATGTATTACGTTAGTAAGTGATTAGAATTGGGAAGTTAATAACATATTTTTAAAAGAGTTTGTCGAAATAAAAAGGCAAAGACTGCACGCTGTTTAAAGAATTTATTGTATTCATAAAAATAAAGCTTACAGTGGCATTATTTTCAAATATAATTCTCTTCAAACATTGCTCTTGACTCCTTCATTAAAATAAGTAAACATTTTTCTTTACCTGATAAATTAAACATTATTAATGACAATTGTCCTAATAATACTTGTTACCTGCAATTTGTGGCCACTCTTTTAATTAAAAAAAATTCAGGACTTGGTGCTGTCTATATATTCTCCTCTCCCCCTCCCAAATTCTTTCAGTCAGCTATTATCTATGTATGAACTCTGGCTAAAATATCTCTTCCGAAAAGGCATGTCCTAAGCATAGCTCTATAGCAGTGGTCTGCACCACTACAGTCAAATGCCAACATTGCCTTTGTATGAGTGAAATTTGAACACTCTATGGCTAGATATGAGAAGAAAAAAAGCTAAGATATTCGGTAATATGGCAAAACAAAATAGCTATAACCTAAAAACTAGCTATTTAATGCTAAAAAAAGCTACATCTAGCCACACAATTTTAATTTGTCTGCACTGATTCTTCTGTCCTCTTTTGTGCATACTGTGCGTGAGCTGCATCGACGTTGACTGAAAAAAATCCTATCCCGCGGGATAGGGCCGTGCTGACCGCTGTTTTAAAGCTTGAAGGCACGCCTTTGCTCTTTGTTTCACCTATTGCTCTTTCCGTTATGTTTTTCGGGAAGCGCCAGCAAGTCTCTCGAGAGAGCGTAACTCATCGAACAGTGTTACCAGAGCTCTATAGCTAATTTACACTATTGTACCTTTGAAAAGCACTTACTAATATGTTCTATACGGCCTTAATTTTCTAGTTTGATATTAACTTCAAACAGATTGTTAACTGAATTCAAACTCTATGTGAATCTTCCTCCAAGAATCATTAAAATAAACAAAATTCAGTCAGTAGAGCTTACTTGCTCTGCACTTTTATGGGTCTGATGGCCACGCAGTGTGGATTCCTCTCCAGGCAGGGCTTCTGCGCATCCGCATCCGTTTGCTGCTTGCCCGCCTTCTGAGTCTGAGTAGTGTACATGGTGGGATGTGTGTGCTGGTTGCTGGTAACGTGAATGATATCACCGCCCGGAGTTAGCCTTGTGACCAGGCGGGCTCTGCACTTGGCCTTGTGGTACATCGAACACTTCCAGTCGCGGCTCTTCTGGCCCAGCCTCAGCTTCTCGTTGGGTGTGTAGGTATTGCCCTCGTGGTAAACGAGGTCGGTACCCCGATTGGAGCGCACATATTGGGCCAATTTCGATGTATCTGGAAGAGATAAATTGGCGATGGCATCAGTTGGTGTTTGGGAATTACTTGTACAAGGTTAAGATGTAATGGCAGTATGGCTTAGTGGGGGTTATAGTGAAAAGCAGGCGAACATTTTGCATCTGAATTATTTTTTAGTTTATTCCTCAAGACAGCTTGCTCCTCCCTTCCTTGACATCCGCCTTCTCACCGCCTCGTTGCGACTGTGGTTGTGGCCCTCGTGCCGCATCCGCACTTTGTTTGTGTCCCTGTTCAAAATGGCCCTGGCCCGGCAATTGTTACGGAAGTTGGCGCACTTCAGGTAGGTGCGACGTGTGTGAGTGGCTCCTATTACGAACCGGTAGCCATCGATGATCATAAATCCGTTTTGCCTGTAAATATGGCCACCGCGCAGGGAACCTGCTAAAGAGAAGAGCGGGAGAGTTGGTTTAGTAACTAGTAAGGGGGAACGGAGTTAATTATTAGCTTAACACTATCTTTAATTTATAATTTTGCTTTGGAAATGGAAATGGCTTAAAGTACATAAAGTTGTTCGTAAACTAACGAATTAGATTCTTTTTTTTTTGCGTTAGTTGATTAATTGTTAGATTAACATAAGTTTAAACTTTAAAGGTTTAAAGAGTGTTCCTTAGACTAACAATTGGCACTTGAAGTTCTCCTTGAGATTCCTACAGGTTTTCCCTCTCAACGCCGGCTTTTTCTTTTCTCTCTTGGCCGGTGCAGCTTGAAGGCCTCCGCTGGGTGGTTGTGGTGCCGATGGCTCAGCTTTATGCCGGAGCTGGAGCTGGCATTGGTGACGCACCTGGCCGGGCAGCGAAGCGCCATGTTGCTGTTCTTCGTGCACACCCAGTTGATGCTGTTCCTGTACTTGCGCTCCACGGAGTACATGTGACCGTCGAATATGAGGTTCTGGCCGCCACGGCGATTGGCCACCAGTTGATATGCTGCAAGCATGAAGGGAATTTAGTACGGGGATCTGGCTTACTCACTGGCAAAGACACTACAGAAGCTACAACTGCAGGTGGTGAATGGTGTGACTTTGTTTTATTCGACTAAAGGGGTTGGATGGCACACAGGTTTTTTTTGGTAATTTAGGGATGATTGTGGTAGCCGCGCAGGGCCGAGATCTGATCAGACTTGGTAACCACGCGAGCGGAGCACTTGGTGTACTTGCAGCGCAGCTTGACGCACTCCCAGTAGCAGACGTTCTTGATCCGCCGATTGAGAGTGAAGGGTTTGCCGTCAATGGTGAGCAGGTTGTTGCCCCGGTTGCTTTTGGTGAAGCACACATCCAAGTGGTCATAGCTTGGCTGCCGGGAGCCGCCCCCCGGCTTTTTCTTGGCCAGCGGCAGCGGTGGCAGCGATGTCTCTACCTTGATTTCTTGCTCCTCCAGCTCTGCAAGAGACAAAATTTGGAGTGGGAGGATGTGTATATTGATTAGACAGCTCCGCACAGCTCGAAGGCCCAAGTTGATCCGCCAAATAATTTCCCAGCACCGTTGTTAGTTTTGTTGTGGACACAACACTTTATTTACATAAAATTGACATTGTTTTTGCATTGCAATTTTCAATATTTTACCATTTGTACACAATATTTGCTTTCACAGAGATTTAAGTAGGCGTCGCTTGTTTTTTTCGGCTTTGACACTGCACTTTTTAACGGGCTTTCCTGGCCGTCAGGGTTTTCTTGCACATCTGGACACTTGGCAAATATGTTTTGCTACCTCTGGCGGTTTAAATTTCTTTAATATCACTTAATGGTACACAACAATCAACAATTTGCTGCCGTTCACTTTTGCTTTATTTTTTTTTTTCACAATTGTGGCATTTTCATAGAGTTGCCGGATCGTTTGAGTACCAGCCAGGGCTGCTAAGTACAGTGCGTACTGGTAGAGCACAGATCAGATAATCAAACAAGAATAATGATTCGTTTCCCCAACAGATTGTCCATTAAAACAACACCTTTAACAAAAAATAAATAATTTTTATTCAAATCGGTTTAATATGTACAATTCTGTAACCCTTAAACGAGGTCTCACTGTGCGCGACTGTGAAAGTGCAACCCTGGGTGCTGCCATTATTTCTGTGCCTCTTGTGACTCGTGGGCGTGCTTAAATAAATAATTTGTGTTTTACTCCTTAAACGCGATGGATGTGATAAATAATAAGGATTATTGTTCTAGCTGCCTGCCCGCCTGAAATGTGTTGCAAGTGCAGTTCTAAACTTATGAAATAAACCATAATAAAGTCCCATACAAGCACCGCATGAACTGTGTTTTATTTTGTTTATGTTTTCTGTTGACCGAAAAAATAAATTTTTTTTATTGAAAGTTGTCCTTATGATGTGCCATTGCAGAAGCCGATGCACCAAAGAAGGACACTGATGTTGTGCCGAAGCCAACGGAAAATGACAAGGAAACCGCAACAACAAAACCCAAGAAGGATGCCGATGCGATTCCCTTGTACGATGGCAGTCGCGTGTATGTTTCCAAGGTGGCACTGGCCAGGGCCTACATTCCCATGCCGGCCATATATACGTCCCGGGTAACGGATCTGGTGATTGGCAAGGAGACGCTGGCCAAGATAGCCCGGGGCGAGGAGTCGCCGGACAAAGAGCTGCTGGAGGCCATCATAAGTACATTCCTGACATTAATCTCAATCCGTAAACACGATTTCTACATCGAATAATCATTTGTCCATCTTGCAGCTCACGTGTGCAAGGTCTTTGCCATTCGCGGGGACCAGCTCACCGAATCCGTGGTTCAGGAGTTCATCAACCACAAGCTCTCGACCCTTAAGGGCCATAGCTTAAAGAGCCAATAGTTGCCACATTGTTTGTTGCGTTTGTAAATTGAAATAAATACGAGTAACTAGAAATTGTACCTCCTATCTACCTCCTATGTAGAGTAGCTCTTAAACCGGGAACAATGTCCCACAAAGACCCAAAACTAACGATTCTAAACTTGCTCGCTTTTGCTTGCAGGCGTCATCCAGTCGCTGAAGGCTCTCCTGGAGGACAAGAACACCAGCATCCAGTACACGACCACGCAGCGGGGAAGGGTGATGCTGGTCTACGAGGGCTACCGGTACGTGGTTAACCGCCAGAGCCAGAAGAACGTCTTCTGGCGGTGCTCGCGCTATGTGAAGCACAGCTGCCGGGCGACATTGGTCACCTCCAAGGTGCAGGATGTCCACCTGCGCATCTCTGGCGCTCCGCACACCCACGACCCGGAAGTCAACTCGATAGATCTCACGGCGGACCTGCTGGACGAGTTCGGGGAGCTGCAGTAGGCTCGCAACAAATTATATCATATTGCCCCCAGGCTACCTAGGCTACGTCCCTAGTTTAATTCAAAATAAATCAAACAGAATGTGTATTAAATTTGTAGTTATGCGTGTTCGTTTTGTGCCTACCTTAGTTGTAAGAACTCCTCGAGAATTCCATACTAATCTCCTCTTTCTATATAATCTTGCAGTTGAGATCAAAATGGAGGAGCAATCGCCCACGCCCGGCCTGTCCACGGATGCTGCTGTGGCCTCCTTGGCCGTCACCTACCTGAGCGACGATGAATCGTTCCGAAAACCCTTTACCCTGCCGAAGATCCTCGATGGTAAGTTCTACAAGAACATCCAGCCGAACCAAAAGACGCCTGGCGCCATCCAGGCCACCTGCACCACCTGCTACGGCCTCATCTCGGGCACCACCAAGTCGACGGGGAACTTTCTCAGCCACATCAAGAGGCGCCACAAGGAGCTCCTGCCGCTGTGCCAGCTCTATTGTCAGGCCAAGGCCAATGGCAGCGTTCCGCCTGCGATAAAGCATCCCATACTGAATCCAAACACGGTGGTCACATCGACTACACCCACGCTGGAGATGATGACGACGCAGGTTACGCAGATGCAACCACCGCCTACCTACGCCACTACAGCCACCCACCTGGCCATGCCGGTGACTGTGCCCGTATCCATGTCCCTGGCCATGCCCTTGTCCCTGCCCAGCGTGCAGACGACGCCGCAGATGATGGCGCTGATGCAGCAGCACCAGGCCCACGGAGCGGTGTTCATCAGCAAGGATTACTAGCGCAACCCTTTGGGTGGCTGGGGCCATCAATGTCTGTGGTTCTGAGCAAGTCTTTTGGAACTAATGTCGATGTAGAGTGTACCTATACCAAGGTGATGTTCGATTTGTGGTGTGGAAAGGGAAGATTTTTGGATTTTAGGATCCCAAAGTAAGCTTTGGCCAGTTATATGCAGTTTTCATGGCATGCTTTATACATAAGGTGCTGTCCATATTTTCGTAATCACGTTTTTTATGATTTTCGACTCCCTCCCCCCCTTTGTAATCAGGAGTAATCATTGGAGGAACCCCCTCCCGTATGATTACGTAATCATAATCATCAAAAATAAAAAAAAAAATATATATATATATGGTTTGTATATATTTTTTTTATATAATATCATATATTATTAGCCCCTCCCCTCCTAGGTAATTACGTAATATATGGACAGCCCCTAATTTTATAATTGTTACAAAATTGACGAAAGAAAACATGTTCTTTCAACTTTTTACCCTTCTAATATACATTATTTTTAAATTTGTTTATTTGTTTAGTATCTTCTATTGTATATACGATGCTCGCTGCCATAATATACACATGGATACGTAGTATACCCTAAAGAAAGTATAATAATTATAGGTTATGTAAATTTCTGTTAATCCCCCAAATACTACCCACGCACTGCAAATCGACCCACCTAGACTTAAGCTAAGTGCAACGTTGTGTAAGTCCTGATTAGGTTAACAAATTTTACAAAATACAAAATACATAATAAATCATCTTAGAAAAACCTTGTGACTGCCTTTAACAACATTTACCACCTGGAGGGAGATCTGTGTACTATTAATTCCTTATTCTGATGTAGTTGCCTTGCTTTCTTCTCTCTTCCAGTTCGTCGTCGGTACTCGAAGAAGGCCATGGAATATGACGGACCTGCCGAGTTCAATCTGGCCGCCCATAGGCGTCCCAAGCTCATCATAGCGAATGAGCAGTTCATCGTGCATCGGATTCTGGGCAAGGATAACTTGATCGGATCCTGGCGCTGCATGTACCATCACAAGGGATGCAAGGCCCGCGCATCCACTTTTATGGTGGGAAGCGAGGTGAAGTATCGGAGCACTTGCTCCTCCCACAACCACAAGAATGTCAGGTGTAAGTTGGCCAATCTTAAGATGCCGTGGACTCCATCCGAATAGTTACAAACTGTTTCAGGATACCAGTGAATGTGAGACGATCTCAGAATATTCAAACTCGTAGCTCAGTATATTACCAAGCTTCAAACAAAAGATATAGATACTTAAATAAGCAATACTTAAACATTTCAAACATTATGAAGTATATGAAGTATTAAACTCAGTTCTGGAATAAACAGAAAAGTATTGAAAACATTGATAAGTGACTGTAAAGTACCGAAACTCTAAACGGTTGGATTTAATTTTTTTTTTTTAAAGACTATTTCAAATATTATTTGAAGAAACACGGCTTGTGCTGGCGCTAGAATTCATATCCTGGCAATAAGCTCGCTGATTGTTGAGCTTTGTCACCAAATAAATCCTGATGAGAGACAAATAAGCTCTTTCTACAAAGCCAACTTTAACTTTGGGTAAATGTGTTACCATAATATGTTCATATATGCAGAGTTAAAAATAGGCCTCGAAATATTTGAAATATAGCTTGGATTTTATAGCTTCTTAAAGAAGGCGAACCAATTCAAACAGTTAATGCTAAAAATAAATAATTATATATGCCTAAAATATTATTATAAAAACAAGGTGTTGTTAGATTTTTATACCCCTGCAGAGGGTATTATATTTCTGACCAGATGTTTGCAACGCAGTGAAGGAGACATCTCCGACAACATAAAGTATATATATTCTTGATCAGCATCACCAGCCGCGTCGATCTAACCATGTCCGTCTGTGTGTTGGTTTCTAGTTTTTGAGCTATTGGGCTGAAATTTTCAGCATAATGTTTTTCTTTTGTAAGCAGTATAAATATCGGAACGGCCGAAACTGGACCATTATAGCTTGGATGTTAAATCCTATAGCTAGCGAAATTACTGTAAAAAAAAATAATAACTTCTCTGTTTTCCAACGTATTTCTAAAAATTTCGAAATTCATTAGTTTTAGATTTACATTTTAAATTTCATTAAGATCGGGCAACTATATCATATAGCTGCCATAGAAGCGATCGCTCGATTTTGTAAAATTCTACAGGTAAAATGTAAAATATGTAGGTAAGTGTGTGTAAAATGTACAAACTTCGATATTTTTTCAATTTTACCAAAATGGGTTGATTTTCATTGATCCAATGGCAGACTGCAAGGGTACAGAAACTTCGACTTACCGAAGTTAGCTTTCTTTCTTGCCTATGATCACACTCATGTTTAATGAGATGTTCTATTCGTTTAAATGTTCATATGATTTTATTGAAAGTTCATATCTAAAATGCCATTGCCATGAACAGCATAATTTATATGACCCGAGGGGGAAACATTCGAGTCACAAAGCTCCTTTTGTGGAGTACTTACCCCTCCTAACTCGGGCTCAGTCTAAAAATCCGAAATATACTTTGCGAGAACCATAGCTTAAGCTTAATATATGTAAGACGGATGAAGGGGGAATGGCTAAGAATCGGCGTAGGCGGTTACATCTTAGGCAGCGGATCCGGGTTAGCCTCGGTGGGCTCCATCTTCCAAGAGCCCTGAAGCTTGTCGGCGGCCGTGAGGGAGCTTAGCTTCTTGTGGATCAGCATGCCGGCCGCCTTGGCTGCCTCAATGCGCTTATTGTCGCCCATGTGATTGTGCACATCTTGGGATAGATGAAATAATTATAAAGAAAAATCTTTAGAACGAGCCCTTTCGAGGCACAAACCATTGGTTACGTAGAGATCATCGCCGATGGTCTTCAGGCGGCTGCGACACTTGACCGATCGGTTCTGGACACACTCCCAGTAGAGTATGTTGTTGCTCTTGCCAAAAAACTTGAGATTGGAGCGGTAGACAAAGTTGTTGATGGTCAGCAGCGTGCCGCCTTTGCGGCTGATCAGGAACATCTGCGGGCCACAGTTCCGGACGTGTTGAGTGACTGAAAGATACGGAAAGGTAAGGGTTATTTATGGGTCTATTATTTTAGCATAACACATAAATATCACGGAATTATAGCGCTTACATTCTAAGTTTTAAGTGTGCTTGCTCTTGATTTATTCTCATTTTATTGGGAAAAAGCTTAACTATATGTGTACGTAAATTGATGTCAAAGTATATATTGGAAACCCAATTGGATAATAAAGAAAGATATATGTAAGGGCACGATAGGTGTCACTTCTTCTTGTTCTGCAATGCCTTCTGCAGGCGTCGCTTGATCTTCTCGCGGAAATCATTCGGATCCACCTCTGCAGCGGCCTCCTTAGCCGAACTCTTCTCCTCCGGCACCGACGATTCGTCTAGCTCGAGCTCGTCGATCTCCTGAATCTCAAACTCTTCTATTTCCTCCTCAGGTTCGGGCTCGGGCTCGGCCTCCTCCAGCTTGGTGTTGCTTCTCATTCGATCCCTGCCGGTGTCCACCGAGGATATGGCCCCGGATTCCCCTGGCATGAACTGCGAGGGCAGGCAGCTCTTGTCGCTGGCCTGCATGAAGTGCATGTGCTCGCCGTCGTAGGGAAATACCCGCTTCTGGTCGCACACCACCCGCACCTTGCATTCCTCGCCGTGCTCGCGGTAGCAGCACTGGAACACCGAGTAGTCCGCCTTGCGGAACGAGAACTTGAAAAGGTGGCCGTCGAAGATCAGCTTGACGCCGCCTGCGTGGGGAGAGGGGCAGGGCATTAATTAGCCATTAACAGCAACAGGTGCAGGTGCAGCAGGAGAATGATTCCTCCTAACTTACCCTTGGTGGTGGAGGCGTACACCGCCGGTTCGCTGCTCGCCTCGTTCTCGGTGGCCGCCCGCAGTTTGTCCAGGAGCTTCGGCTTGGGTGTAGCATCTTCAACTTTTGTCTTGGGCCTGCCGCGTTTTCGCGGTGGGACGACTACTGCCGATGCGGATGTGGCGGCTGCTGAATGGAGAAGAAAATGCAACAGGTTAAAACATCTCTTTCGAATTGAGTCGCTTTTGGCGAAAAAGAAAATAAAACAACTGAAAAGCGTTTCTGGCTGGTCTGGCAGCCGTTTATTTGTTTATAAGCAGGTCTAAATTAAATAAGATTAAAAGTAAAATAGGAATTTGTTGAAAAACACGCCAGAGTAGCCGGACTAAGGCAGACCAAGGTGCTGCCAGACTGAGGATCAGCAGGCCGGTTGCGGGTTTGTCTACTATTTCCTTGTGACCACGGCGGATGGCTCCACGCCCACAAAAGCTGAGAGGCGCGTTTCTACAACACTCTTTATAGCGAGTCGCCAGGTAAATCAGGTGAAAAGCAAAGAAAAGCCCTAAGTGTACAGTTGCAACCTCGTTAAACAACGTTGCCAGAGTGTACGCGGAGTAATATCCCAAAATCGATAGTACGTTCGATAACGTTGCGTCTAACAGCACTTTCTGTGCTGCCGCTAGCCAGTGTTGCTGGTCCACTGCACTGTTGTTAGATTCGTTTTTTTCTCGTCAAATCTTGTTTTTTTAAAGCCAATTTTCACGAACAATCTAAAAACTGCGAGCAGCGGGAATTCTGGTTAAATGCATTTGTTCCAAAATGGTAAAGCTCAAATCAATGAAGCAATTATTACTGATACTGTTTTTCCGATACTTAGACAGCGGTTCAAAGGATCGTTATCAAAATGTATTATATATATATAATATATATTAATAACAAAACAGCGATTCCTCTTTACCTCTTGGCAAAATAAAACCAATAAATAAGTGTTTCAAAAAACTGTCTTTTTTATAGCCTTTGCAATACATTTTGTATCGTTCTTCCCGTCAAAAACAGTGTTTCTTTCAAGCTAAAGTTGACAACACTGCCGCTAGCACGCCATCTTTTCTCCGTTTTTCGCCGTGGAAACTGAACGGCTTTTTTGCAAACAAATCGTTGTGAATCGTAAATAATATAGTATTTACTAAGAAATATAATATGATAAAAGTAATGTGGGATGTCCTGCCCCCACGTCGCGTGTGTTTAAGTGTGTTTCTCGGTTGTGAGTTGGTGTACAGCGAGCTAGCATCAGAGTTGTTATTGTTGGCGTCGTCTCAGCAGACGAATCCCTCCAAAAATGGGGAAAATGAGATATTTAGTGAAAGAAATTTTATTGTGTTATAAGCAAGGTGAAAAAGCATAATTGTGGCCTATTTCAAGTTGTTTAAACATAGGCGTAGTGTCTGTGATTAACTAATAATCGAATATTTGTGGGTGAGTTTGTTAATACAGCTGGATTTACACATGACAGAATACATAAACACGCAAAAATTTAACATTTAAGCCTCTTGTAAGTGCGTCTTCATATCCTCGTATATCAGGGAACATATCCTGCAATAAATTGTTCATTCAGCACTGCTTCAATCCCTGTGTTTTTCTGGGTTGGGCCTACTTAGATCCCCAGTTGACCGACCCCCACCAGGCATTAATCCAGTAATCCTCCACCTCCACCATTGCAGGCCAGTTCATCGGAGACGTGTCCCGGGGCGTGTGGATCGAGAAGCACGACTACTTCTTCCTTCGCAACCAGAAGCAGGGCTACAACCTGGTCTTCAACGGCTACATGTACAAAAAGGAGGCCAGCTTCCGGGCCACCGTCAACTGGATCTGCTCCGATGGCAATGGCAAGCGGCTGACCGAGAACAAGTGCTCGGCGCGTGCCATCACCAAGTTCGATGGCGGGATTAAGCTCGGCAAGAAGCCGCACAATCATCCGCCGCGTTTCTTGGGCGCCAATGTGCCGGCCAAGTTGCTGCCCAAGGTGGCCTTCTGTCCGCAATATTAAAAAAATAGAAAAAGAGAGATTAGCCCAAACAGAAACAAAACGATCTTTGTAGTAGACACTTTAGTTGCATGATGTGGTCCTAGGCTAAGTGCTCATCCGTCGCATGTATCACCCTCCATCTCATCCCATATGTAACTCTCTAATCTCCAGCGAAAATAACACAGAACGGCGTCCGATTCAAGCGGACGGCCCAGGGCGAGTTCCTAATGGTCAATGGCAGATCGTACAAGAAGACGCGTGCCATGCAGTACCGCACGTACTACCACTGTCTGACCCGCAACTGCCGGGCCTTCTACGTCCTGGTGGAGCTCAGTCGGCGGCCACGTCTCACCAAGCACCACGACCACGCCACCTTCTGCCCCCAGTGCCCTCAGTAGAGGATGTGTCTGTAGCTATTAATAGTCCAAGAAATCATATGTGTACAATATATCGAAAACCATGCAAGCAGCAATCCCAGTGTTTTATTTACATTTACATCCGCGGAGTCCCCATTGCCACAATAATCCAGTCAGCCAGCTTCCAACTAACAAGGAACCTTCTCCACTTCTTATCTCTTTCGTTGTAGTCAAGTTCGATTATCACATCAGCGTGGATGTGGGCGAGGCCACCTTGCAGCTGGCCAGCGCCTCGTCCGCCGTCGGCGTACACAGTAGCTCGCCCTTCTTCATTGTCAGCAAGTACGGCACGAAGCAGATAATGCTCAGGCAGCACACCTTCAATCGCCACATCTGCCGGGACGATGTCACCTACTGGCGATGCAGTCAGGTGAGTGATTTATATAAAAGTTTTATAATTATTAAAAAATTAGGGAATAAAGGAAGAAATTGCCTTCAAGAAATAAAATTTCACTTCGTACCTAATAGTTAAACAAACATTTTATGAGAAAACTTTATTTTTAATAAAATACTGAGATTGTCCTTTAATTTTTAAGTTGACAAGAGTAATATCTTGAGAGATAGAGCTTAGTAAAGATAGTCTTATAGGCTTATTCGTTAATTTACATTTTTGAACAGAATTAATTATATTTTGAATTCTTTAATTAAGAAAATTATCATTTTATGCCAGACATTTGGTAGAACAATGTCCTTTCCTTGAGTAGGACTTGTGAATATGTTAAAAACCTCAAATCCAAGCGAGGAAATGCTATAGATATCCTACAGATCCTGAGTAATTATACTTAAGGTAAGGTAGATATGAACTCTACCTCTAAGGAAACCAGCTTCTAATAGAAATGATAAAACTCTTAAAAAAAAAAAATAATAATAATAATTTTAAAGAATTAAAAAAAAAAAATTCCTTCTAGAAAAATGATAGAAAATGTATTTTACAGCAATTAATTCATGATGTAATTACACTTTAGGGTAAAAATCAAATTAAAATTTTTAGCAAATGTGTCGCAATTACTTCCTGGTTTGGTTACATTTTAGGGTAAAAATCGTAATCAAATATGGATTGTTATCGTTAGTTCGAGTATTGATTACCGTAATATCTTTTAGTTCGCCGTCTTGCGCTGTCGGGCACGTCTCAAAACCAAACAGGACACGCTGACCATCCTGAACAGTGAACACAACCACGAGGTCATCACGAAGGCGCGCAAGTACGGCTCCCTGAAGCGCCAGCGGGCCGAGGCAGAGGCAGCGTCGCGGGCGGAGCGTCAACAGGAGCAGGCCGGCGATGATCCGCTCAGTTTGGCGGCGGCAGCGATTTAAGCTCTCTTTAGTCTTAAGCCCCGTCTTGTACATTATAACGACAAAAGTGACTCAATAAAATCCAAGTTAGCTAAGTTTTTTGGTATCTGCTGCGTACATTTGCCTGTTAGCCATAAGCCTAGGTGCTCTGCCTCGTTCCAGGACATCAGACTAATCGATTTCGTTCGCTTTTCATTCACAGATTCCGTGGCATACTACTCATACATCACGGGCTTCCGGGGTAGCCGCAAGCTGAAGATCGGCGAGTTCACCTTCACGCGGAACAAGGCCACCGGATCGAAGACGTACTGGTCCTGCGCCCGGGCGGGAGCTCACAAGTGCAAGGCCCGCGTGGTGACCGTGCAGGACCACGATGTGACCATCAAGTGCGGCCAGCACAACCATCCGCCCTACTAGCAGAGCGGCCGAACAGCCATAGAAACCATTGCCCAAAAGCAGCCCACTTAGGCTTAGTTACTATTTATTAGAGAATACAAAAAGAAACCTAAACGAAAACCCCAACTGTTGTTTATTTTTTGCTGCTGGTTGTTGCAGTTTTTAAACCCTAAAATCTCTGCTTTACATTCAAACTGATTATGACTTTGCTTCTTACAGAATACTCCGATCTGGACGACGCCGAGGGTGCCATCAGACACAGCCTGCTCACCTTCACCCGGGGACAGCGCGGATGCAGGCTGCTGGCGTTCAGTGGCCACAACTATGTGCGAAATCGGCGCAGTGGACTCAAAACCTATTGGATATGCTCCAAGAAGGTGAGTGGGATGAATGTATATACAAAAAACAAAAACTGCTACAGTAGAGTTTTCAGAACACTGAAAATTCCTTAAAAATTTGCTATCTAAATTTTTCTATGCTTGGTTGAGTTAAAATGTTTTTGTTTGGTTGGAAATTAAGTTTATTTAAATATATAGCTTAAATAAGTTTCTTAGAAAATTTTACATATGTTGAACATTTAACATATTCTTCAAATAAAGTTTTTGTATAAATTTAAATAAAATACGAGCTTTAGGCTTGGATATATTTTTATCCGTAACTGATCACCAGACTAAACACCAATATAATCACTAAGATGCCGAACGGCCATACATCGATGCATTGATGTTTTCATAGATGTTTCTCCACCTTTATTTTAAAAAATATTTCAAGAGTAGAGCTGTAAAAACATCGATAGTGGCCTTACTCGATATTTTCGATAGTGATAGTCCAAACCATCGATACTATCGATACCATCGACAAAATAAAATGGGTTAAAAAAATGTTATTTTGCTCAAACAAACCAGATTAAGTAATTTATATAGGATTTTTTGTAATAAAAAAATGAAAGAAATTTCATCGCATTACTGTCTTATACAGATTTAATATAAAGATAGTATTTGATATTAATGATAAAAAATTAAGAATATAAAAAATTAAGATTAAATTTATTTTTATATTATATTTATTGGAAAAACCCTGTACATTTTATTCGAATTCACTGATTTGCTGCTAACGCGATGTATCGATGGTGGAAAAAAACAATCGATACGCGGAGCACAACACCATCGATAATATCGATAGTTTTACAGCTCTATTCAAGAGAGCCTGGGCCAGCTCTAGAGCCAGTACAAAAAATTTGAGGGCAACAAGATTTTATGGCTTATCTTGAAGATTCTAATGTGTTTGACCAGACCGCGTAACTGATTTACTTCGTGTTATTTGAACTCTTTTCGCTTGCAGGGCAGCACCAAATGTAATGCTCGTGTGGTCACCAATGTCGTGGACGGCGTCCACAAAATCGTGTTGGAGTCTTGCCATCACACTTGCCACAACGCGGGGCGAAAGAAGCGGCTGTCGGTGGCCCAATCGGTGGTAAACAGAGCGCGCAGCAGCAGGAGGCAAAAGTCGCCGTCAGTCTCGGACTATGTGAAGGAGGAGGTGGACGATGATTACGCACTGGAGCTGGGTGCGATCAGCATAAGCATCGAGGATATGCAGCGATTGAATTAAATCGGGATTTATAATTATTCTTTCTTCCCCTTTTCTTAACCTGAATTTTTAATTTGATTTATTAACATGTACAATTTGAATAAATATATAAACATATTTACTTAGGCTGAAATGTAACAGTGCCAATAATTTTCCAATATTTTTAAGGCCGGAATGAGACTGCGAATTTCCACTAATACTTTCCAATTTCTCTTAATTTTAGTTACCTTTGAGCTGATACACATCCCGCCGCCGCCAAGGGAGACGGAGGCCCACCCGCTGCTGAAGCGTCCGCGCTTATCCAAGACCACGGAGGATGTGCAATATATTCGGACGCCGGCTGGCAACTGTGTCCTGCACTGCGGCGAGCATCGGTATCTGCGCAATGCCTCCTACAAGGACAAAGTGTACTGGAAGTGCAGCAAGTGGCGCAAGCAATGCCGCTCTCGCGTCATCACGCACCTCATGGCGAACGGACAATCACGCTACGCCATCAGTGGTGTGCACAATCATTCGTAGATGGAACGATGGAACATCCAGCCGAATGAGGCCATTGGAACAGGCTTGAAGCCTTCTCCTGAGGACTGTTTATGAATAAGAAAATAAGCGAATATTAGACTAAGTTAGGGTCTTCTTACTTTTTCAACTCCCTCAAGTAAATGTATAAAGATGAGCCAGAATTTAGTTTAGTTTGTTAAGTAAATAAAGTATTAATTGTAAATGATATTAATTAATTGTATTTAAGGTTAAGAAGTCTGCACATTTTTCCTAAACTCAGGTGAGTGAGTTGTATTGTGCATATAAAAACGGTTAACATTTTTTACATTTATCATTTATTATGAGTTTCATTTATTATTTGTTATCGGTTGTCCGATTTGTAACTTTATTTTCTCCATTTTACCATTATTTTAATTTTATTTTTATTTATTTATTAATATAATATATATTTCAATTCCCTTACTAACCACATATCCATTGATTTTCTTTCTATATTTTCCAGGTCTCACCGAACTCGATCCCAGTATCCTTGGCGACTATGGCAACGAGAGTTTTCTGCCAAAAACCAGAGGCACAGGTCACCAACGTATTCGTTGTGGCCTGGCAGCAAAACAAAAGTGCGTCCGGACCTTAGACGACTGGGATAAAATTCGATACGAACGCACTTCTACCGGGGATGTTCTAGTCTACGATGGCAATCGATATCGCCGGCAGGCCAATTATGGCGATAATATATACTGGAGCTGCTTGAAAAAGCGGTTGAGCTGCGGCGTGTATATGATAACGCACAAGAAGAAGTCGACCTATGTGGCCATTTCGGGGGTGCACAATCACGTTTAGTCGCATGAACTTACTTTAAAACTTAAAAACTTACCTTTAACATTACAATAAACATACACTATATCTCGTTGAAGAGCTAGCCTTGTAGTTATCATCATCAGTGTAATATCCATCCATAAACAGTTCAGTGTACATAGGCTAAGAGATATTTCGCAGTTACTAATTATTGGCTTAATCCTTACAGAACTGGCTGTGTTCGGGACAGGACAGCGGGGAAGGACGGTGCTGCTGTTCCAAAATGAAAAGTTTGTCAAGAATCGATGCTCTGCTTCGCGCACTTACTGGATATGTTCGAGAAAGGTGAGTTCTAGGAAAGCGTGGAATGTAATTTATTAAAATAGGAATATTTTAAGAAATTTAAATGCATTTATAGTGTAAATATATTATATTTGTTTAAAATTTAAATAGAAAGATCTAACAGATGGGATCCATTCTTAATTTTAGTAGAGAATAAGCAATTGCCCGATATTTAAATAATCTTTATATAGTCAAAGAACAAAGAAAGCAGAAGCGTAATACCACAATTCTAAGCTGTATTACAAAAGGAACTGTGTTTTAGGCCCTGTTTGAGCAACTCTTAGCCTAGACTAATATAGTTTTTGTTTAAGGGTTTAAGTATCAAAGTATTATCCATTTTTTCTTTGCCATCTTGCCTAGTATTATCAAAATATCTTGCATATAGCGAACACCTTATAGTACGAACTATTCCCATATTTCTATTTGCATCGCTATTTCTCCTAAAAACATAAAATTAAATAATAATTAAATAAATAAAAATTTAATAAATAACAATTAAATAAATTAAGGAAAAGGTAGGTAGTTTAGTGAGAACTTGACGTGTTTTTTATCCGTTATCAAGATTCCCATAAAGCAAATACATTATATTTAGTACTATGTTGTTAGGTATGCTAAAAGGTATATCCTATTTTATTCATTAATTATATTCAACTCCCAAATGATCCCCTTCAAATGCCGTACTATAAACATATGCCCTTTGAACCTTTTAACAGGATGTGACTGTGTGCCGAGCGCGCGTGGTCACGGCTCTCGATAAACATGCCCAGGCCCGGATCATTAAGAGCACCTACGAGCACGATCACAGCCGGAAGTTTCCCAGCAACGTCAGCATGCCCGCCCTGATCCGAAGAGAGAAGAAGGCTCTCTCCCTGGAGTCGCCCTAGGATTACATTTAAGCCAACGCAAACTGTCCAAAGCGTGTGCTGACCTTACATTAGTCCCTTAATAAATCAGATTTTTTTCTTTCAAATACGAACTCGAAATTGTTGTCATGAAATAATTAATATAGGGCAAAGCCACCACCCCAACGCATACTAATCAGTGGTTTCTCTTCCATCCCACACAGCCTTTCACATCGACTTTGCGGACTCCAAGAAGAACGGAGGCAAGCTGCTGGTGATCAATGGCTTTCGCTTCTTTCGGAACAAGAAGCGCGGCCACCTGCAGTACTGGAAGTGCCGGAATTACTACAAGGAACGCTGCCCCGCCATAGCCATCCATGATGAATCCTCGCTTATCCTGCGACTGTGCCACCAGCACCAGCACACGGAGAGCAATGACATTATGATCAAGCCGCTGCCGCAGGGCGCAGAGGCCATCGATGATGATGACCAGGCGGATCCGGAGCCTGAGGAAGTTGATGTTGTAGTCGGGGCTAGTCGTGAGCGCGAGCCAGAACCCCGATCAGTGCCAGATCCTCCACCAATGCCCATGCCGGTGCTGCGGGGGCCGCCACCTTTGACCCAGATAAAGCCGAAGCTGCGAACCTTGGACTTGTAGCCGAGTTTACGAACTGTTTTTACCTCTAAGTTGATATAAGAGAGTGTGAATTCCCTGTATTAAAGCGAAACTATGTACAACGTTTTTCAATGCCTAAAATAAGTTACTTGAAGCCAATCAGCATAGATTTTTTTTTGTATTTTTACCCACTTAAATCATGAATTAACTTATTTCCCTTGTATCCCCTGGTGTCTTTTGCAGCCATCGACTACGGCCACGGACAGTATCGGGGCAACAATCCGCACATCCACTTCTCGGTGTCCAAGCGCGGCGGCCAGCTCCTGTGGCTGGATGGCATGAAGTTCTTCAGGAACAACATAAACCGCACGAATCTGTACTGGCGCTGTCACTGGTACTATCGCCACACCAAGTGTCCGGTGCTCATCTGCATGAGCAAGACGGACAGCAACGATTTCCGGCAGATTCACGATCACTGCCACATTCGGCCCAAGCGCAAGGATAAGGCCCCGGCCCCGGCAGCTGGCAGGATGCGGACTCCCGTGGTGTCCAACGTGATGAGTCTGCCGCCGAGCATGGCGCACCTATTCAATTTGTAATTTAAGTGTCTGTCTCCCAGAGCAAATGAATAAAAGTAAAGGAAACATCAGCCTCCATGATTGTGCAATTTATTAAGATCTAATTTATTAAATTATTTATTTTAGACCATATCTAATCACTGTCTTACCTTCCCCCAAAAATATTGCAGTTGTCTTGGCCAACGATGAGGTTCCCAATCCCGAGGATGTGCTGGTCTTCTTCACCCAATCCCTGCGCGGTCGCCCGGCCATCATGGCCAATGGCATTCGCTTCCTGATCATGAGCGAGAACAAGAAGAAGATCCTGTGGCGCTGCAGCTCGATGGCCACCAAGAAGCTCAAGTGTCCCGCCCGCATCACCATGCTGAAGGAGACGCCGCCCAAGTTCATCATCAATAAGGCGGAGCACATGCATGCGGAGCTCAAGCGGAACAAGTACAGCTCCAGCAAGGCGCAGACGCTGCGGGATTCGCGACAAATGTCCACCAAGTTGGAGTGCGAGGAGATGGAGGTCGATGGCGACGTCAACTTCGATCTGCACGAGGAGGAGCTGCACGACCTCACGCACGATGTTTAGGATGTGTAGTTAGCAGTTAGCTTTAGGTGTACATTAGAGACAAAAGCGAAAAGTTGATCATTTTCATTGAGAATAAAAGCAGAAGCTAAATTCATCATTAAGGCCAAAACAAATAAATGTTAGTGTGTAGTTTCCCTCTTCTCATATCTTAAATATAAGTTACTTTAATATTTTACTAACTGGATATATTTTAATCTACATTTTAGGCCACAAATTTGGCTATGTGGTCAGCCAAAAGGGACGCGTCCTGCTCATCCATCGGAAATTCTCCTATGTCCGCGAAAAGTGCATCAACAGCAAGACCTATTGGCGCTGCACCCAGTACACCACACAACTCAAGTGCCATGGCAGAGTCCACACTCTGAAGGGAAGGATTGTGCACTCGAGCAATCACAACCATCAGCCATGCGGCCAAGGACGAAGGCAGTCCATCAACGTGATCTCTGTGGAATAATTTGGTCCTTAAATATTTTTATTAATTAATCTTGAACGAATTTTAATGAACCTATAGTCAAGTCTAAGCAATTCACACAAAACAAGATTTATTTTGATATTTTCTTAAAGAACAAAAGCTTAGCATATATAGTCGCTTTTTATATAATTTTATTTACTTATAATCCCCACTCTAAATGAACTGAAAAGAGCCACTAAGACAGACCACCTATCTTAAGCTTAAATCAAGAATTTCCCACTTACGATCTCTTTTTTATTTATCTAAGAACCAAGCTCATGTACAGAAAATAAACTCTGATTAAGCCCAACTGTTTTTGTAGTGTAAACCCCATATATTTTGTATATTTATATATTTTTCTATCACTAACCTATATTTATTTTTTAGATATATATACTTTGCCATCACTAACCCACTATGCCCTTACCTTGCAGATACCGCGCGTTTGGCTTGCTTTAGTAGCACCCGGAAGAGGAAGCGGAAGCTGGTCATCGACAAGCACGAGTTCGTGATGGATCGCAAGCTGAAGAGCAGCATCAATTGGCGCTGCGCCCGCTATCGGAGTGCCAACTGCAAGGTCCGGGCCACCACGCATGTCCTCAAGTCTGGCCAGGAAGTGTATTGTCTGAAATATTCCAAGCACTCGCATACTTCCTGAACCGGGAGGCTACAAGCCCATAATAATATAGAATAATTAATAAAAATGCACGGATTGCCTCAGTTTGAATTTTTATTTTATTAATTACCAATAAATATATTAATAAAGACTTTATTAGTGAACCTTAGAATATATATTAAAGAACAAAGAAGCAAGTTGACAAATGACTGTAAGCTAACACCATAATATAATTAATTCCGTGACCTTAAAGAACTCTTACTAATTAATCACCTCTTTATTTCTTCCCTTGCAGATATCATTCGCAAGCGAGGCATCATGATTGTCAAGGGCACGAAGGGGAAGCCCAAACTTCTGATGGGCGGATACGAGTACTATCGCAACAACTCGCGGGGCTCCAAGACGTATTGGCTATGCGCCCGGAACCGATATATGCGCTGTGCAGCTCGTATCATCACCTGCTCGGTGACCGGGGAATTGATCATTAAGAATCAAACGCACAATCACGACGCCCTTAATCATCCCCTGGGGGAGAGTAGTGAAAAGCCGTAGACCGTAGACCAGATTTACTTGGATTTCCTTTCAATTTAGCCGGAGTTTTAAAGCCATTCCATTTTTGAATATTTTATAATCTTCATTTCGCTTTTTCGACTTACACGTAAACCCTATTCTAAATAACGCTCCTTTTACTAGAAATACTTTCTCTCCTTGGATTAAAGGTGTATTAGTTTAAAGTGTATAAATCCGAAGATATATAGTTAAATCATTTTTATAATTTAAGAAAAAAAAATAAATAAATAAAACCATTCAAATTGCAGGTAAGAATTACAGCTCTTAAGAATTATTAAGTATCTTTATATTTGGGATGCGCTAACTATCTTTATATGTAAAACCCTGGTAAAGCAAAAAACTAAGTATTATCCAAAGTTTTGAAGTTCGAGATTTGAAGTGAACTTATATGGAAAAATGCAAAATCAGAGTCCTAATGATGAATGACCAAATATTTTTTAATAATGAATATTTTACAAAAACCATTGCCTCATAATTTTTAAGCTCTCTTGTAAGTACCAATGATTTGCCAGCCGAGTATTCCATGTTCGGTTTTTATTTTACTTTAAAGTTCATTCTTGTTTCAAGTTTAATTTATTTTAGGTACGTGATATTAAATGCATATACACACATATAAAATAGGATGAACTAAAATAAATTTTTTTTTTTTGCAAGGGCACTTACTTATAAAAAGATTTTTATATACAGATACTTTGCTTATGGGTTCTGAGTATGTCAACGAACGCTAATATCAACAAAGCTTTGTTATTTCTGTTGCATGGCAAGTTCGTAAATTGATACCGCACACAAAGAGGCAGATTCTGTTAATTCTTTGGGTAAACTTTGTGTGTCTTGTTTACACAAATCGATGTCCAAGAAATGATCAAGAACTGCGGAATGAGAGAAAAGCTGATTCAGCTTTCCGGCCGCTTGAAATGTGTCTCATAAATTCCTTAAGTGCGGCATATTAATCTGGTATTGCATTCATTTGCTTACATAAGACGATGGATGCAGAATTGGAAAAAATTAAAAAATGTATGAAAGAATTTAAGCAGGCTCTGGAAATGTTGAGGAGATTATATAGAAATCTGAAAGTCTAAATAATTATTTAGATAGACTATGAACTTATTAATTTATAACTTATTATAGGTATGGCAAAATTACAAAATTATTTATTTAATTTTTACTATATTATAAACTATACAATTTCTTCTTATTTACCATCTATTTTTTAAATTAATGGATTTCAGTTCGAAAGTTAAGGTTTTTCAGTTATTTTAATCCACTATGATCTGGGACTCATTATGTAAAAAATTATATACGGAATGATTTAAACCAATATTATTGCTTTAAGTATTGTAAGTAAATAAGTACATATCCCTTAAAATGTTTTGTATTTTTTCATTTCGTGTTAAAAATTAAAAAAATATTGATACCTTTTAGATTAGTCGAATAGTACATTGATTAAAATAATACCTTTTGACTTCCCAATTCGCGACCGCCATATTTTAAGCTGAATTGATTAGAATTTTTTAAAAAAGAAAACACAGTTTTATGAAAAGTAAATCGAACTGAAAAATCCAAGCTAAGAATTTTGATATTTTATACGAAATTAGGATACATTAAAGATAAAGATACCTAAAAGATAAATATATTTGATTAAGGTCAACGACGCCACCTAGCGGTCGTCCCAAGATTACCGCTTGGACTTTATGACTTTATGGACTTTTGAACAAATTTCCGTTAACGCCATTTTCTAATGAATATTTTTTTATATCTAATCAAATTGTTATATTTAATCTCGCGTTACCTAATTAAGCCTGAAAGCCAAGAAACAGTTATCTCATTGAAATGGTTTTAGTTTCATTTTAGTTCTCAACCCCGTGACGAATGCAGTTTGTGGTGTATTTTAGTGGATTCTGTGCAGTTCCACGGCATTTTTGAGCGACCGAGCGACGGTCACATGTATCTGACGTACTTTGAGATACTCTCAGCGAGGGCTCAAAAAACGTATCTATCAATTTCTCTCCGAAAACTGAACCGTGCGGACGTATCGCGCGTGCCGCGTAGATACACACATCCCATAGATACAATTTCCCTAGCTCGTAGGTGGTGTGTATTGCAGCAGAAGCTGGCTTTTCGCTGCTGCGCTCTCTCATTCGCCGTTGCCGCCGCTGCTGTCCGACTCACGAGAGCGTCTCTCGCCCGAGCTGTGTGTGGAGCTGTGTGAAAATTCAATAAAACAAAGAGCAGAGCGCGACTGACCAAGTGAAAATCGGTTCGAAAAATCCAATTGCCAGGCTTTGGAGAGAAATAAATAAGACGGAATAGAAGGAACTGCAAAAAGAATCCAAAAAAACTGAGTGCTGAGTGGACGTGTGTGTGCAGAATTTGGTGTATACCTTGAACGAGCGCTGTCCGTGTGTGTGTGTCGCGTGTCGCGGCTCCCTAGCTTGATTCGCCATTAATTAATATCAATAAAATGTGCAAGAGACACAACGACTTTGTCTGGTTTGCAACAAAAGTGTCTACTAAGCCCCAATAGCTTGGCGAGGGGGATTGGCTCCAAGGCTCTGTGGGGAGCGAGGAGGAGAGCTGAGAGACGAGAGAGGCCGCAAGCGGAGGCTCACCAACACAAACAAGGCGGCAGGCGTAATATAACGGTGCAAACGGTGGTGGAGCTACAGCACCAGCAACACCAAGAACAACAACAATGCTGAGAAGGCTGCGACTTTAGCTCGGCTCTCGAAATTTTTGCATTTGCGCAGAACCCAGGCGAATTCGCCACTTCGCCGCAGCTGCTGTGCGATTGTGTGTGTTTGGAAACACCTTGCTCCAATATTTTTCCCCCGATTTTCCCCGATTCTGCGATTGCGAACAGAGCACGACCGCGCGACCAAACGGCGTCGCCGTCGACTCAGTCTCAGTTTCGGTTCGCTTCGTGCGCTTTCTGCTGGCTGCCCTGCAGCGGAAAATTGGACGAAAAATCATAGCAGCAGCGGAGCTCCGTAGCACCATATAGCAGAAGTGGCTGAAACTCCCAAAAAGAAGAAGCAGAACAGAAAAAAAAACGAATTGTACATTTTCCAATGCTGGTTGGCTGCGTTTCGCACGCGATTCCCTCTTTTGCTGCATTTTCGTTGGAGACAACACGAAGAACGGGTAAAACCAGGAGAACGGGTAGAACGGTGAAGAAGAAGAGCAGCTCCAACATTGTCGCCGTGCCGTCGACGTCGACGTTAGCGTCAGCGCCAGCGTTAGCGTCGCTGCAGCGCAGCAGCATCATCAGCTAGCCATGAACTACAACTACAACTACAGCTGCAGATACAGCAACAACAGCGAAAGCCCCAGCAACAACAACAACGAAAGCATAGAACAGGTTTGTACACCGAACGAAAAATAATATCTAAGAATTGGATTTTTATTTAAAACTAAAAAGTTTACAGCTAACTATGGCTGATTATTTTAAGGATGAGATTGCAAAAATTTTCTGTTACTTGGAATTTATTCAAAAATCTTATATAGATTATTGATTTTTTGATTCTCCTTAATTTTAACAGTTCTTTACTTGGTAAGATAGAAAGACTTTTCCTATAAAAAGATTTAAGAAGTGTTAAAAAGATTGCGATAAACTGGAATCTTATTTTTGAATAGCGAAAATATATATTTTCGTCTTAGATATTGAATTTACAACAAAATCTTAAAATGATTTATACAAGTTTTAAAAATATTAATACAATATTCATTTTATATATATATTTTCGTGATAGATATAGACTTTACAACTAACTTTGAAAAAGTAGTAGATAATATATTTTAGAGATTTAAATTTGATAAAAGAATGGCTACACATTTTAATTTAACCGTTATTTTAACTCTCTTAATAACTCTCTACTAATTTTGCAATATTTTAAGATCTCTAAACTAAGTAATAATGGTTAAGCTATACTTTTAAAATTCTAAAATCCAGAAAAGAATTGAAAAGATTTTTTCTTCTAAGAATATGAATTTTGGATTTAAAAAGTACAAATAGATTCAAAGTGCGGTATTAAGTAGTTATCCAAGAAACAATCCTGAAAAGTCAGATATGATAAATAAAAAAATATTACACACATAGAGCATAGTTAAAATCCCAAAAAATCAAATTATCCTCAGAATGAGTATCAGCTCGAGTATCACTTTTTTGCACCGTGCACACAGACTCGCCATCGTTGCTCTCCACTCGTCGTCGTTCGCTTATTCATAACTTTTTTGGTTATAGATTTTTGTCGCCCCAACTCCTCCCTCGCCACCGAGCTGGGGAAACCCAACCTACACCTCTCATCCACCTCGGCGTCGCCGTTGCCGTCGCTCCCCCACGTAGCGCCATCATCCTTCAGTTGCGCTCACATGCTCAACTGTTTCAGTTTTTCAATTATTAATGGTGGCCATTAGTGCGCGCGCCGTTCGACTGCCCCGCCCCCTTCGGCACACTGGCACTGCTGCTGCCCGGGCCGCCCCTTTTCCGAGGGTGTCGTGTAGACGCTTTTTTCCTTATCGGACAAATTGTGTTTGTCTGAAAAGTTCAATGAGGTGCGCGCACTGCAATTGCACTCTCCCCCGAGCTCCTGACCAGCCGTCATATTTATGTTATCGACGCATAGATAGAAATCATGTTGGTACCGATGCATAAGCACGGGCTTTGCCAGATAACAGCCCGCAGCACAACGGAAATGTATTGCATTAGGGGAATTACTACGGGACGCAACTCTGAGTCCAGCTCCGGCTCCGGCTCCGGCTCTGGCTGCAGAGTTGTTGATTAATTCACCTCGAGGTGCGTGTGGGTTTCGGAAGTGAGTGTGAGTGTGAGTGCTCGTTGTTAGCTCACCCGATGTGAAAATTCTCTATTTATATTTATTGCTTAGTTCGTTGCTCCGAAATCCAGATAAGAAATGCCTCTTAGTCATTGGAGTGAATAAGGATTTACTCATTTCAATGGAAGTGGAAGTGGACACGGTTGCAAAAGTTGACAACAGGCACGATAAGTTGTGAAAGGTAGCCAGTCAGCCAGTCAGCCATTCAGCCGTTGGGTATCCGCCGAGACAGATGTGTCACATAAACAAGGGTATAAAAAAAGATAAAAATGTCATAAATACACTCAAGCTGACAACTAACTTAGATGTACATTTTGCTCTAATTAACAGCGGTGGAAGTTATATGAAATCCCAGATGGAGTGAGTACTCAACTTAAGCTAATTAATAGGGCTTGTGTGGTAGATTTTGGGGTTCTAAACTTAAAATAAAAAACATGCACGGGGAATACAGGATAGATAATAAAAGAAAAGGCGCTAATGTCTTGCTTGTTTTATCTTTATTCAATTCTAAATGCATTGAAATCCTAAGATCAAACATTTAAATACCGTACTAAACTTAAGCAAAAGGTCTTAAAAGTTAGCAAAAGCATTTTAAACAAATTTGGACTTACCTCTTAAGCTGGTTCCTTTACTAGACATCTATATTTAAATACATCTGGATATATAATTTACTAAATTTAGTATCTACCTAGAATGACCTTTTCGACGGCTCTCTCTAAATTACATATATTTAGAAAATCGACCAATAAAGCACCTTTTTATTTGCACTTCCATATCCGTTTTAGGTTCCGGACATTATCGATCAATTTGACCAAATTGTGTACTGCCTAATTGTTCCGCCTTCTTTTCGGGTAATTCCATGAGGGGGTTAAGGAACTTTCTTGCTTTATTATACCATCTAAGTCGCACTTAACTCCCCCAGACACTACCCTTAGAGGCCGGGACACATGTGTCCATAATAGAGCGTGGCATGGGCCAAGGCCATCATTTACCCGGGGCCAGACCACCTGAAAAACCAATAAAGTCATTTCACACACATTAACCTAACCGAAGGAGAGCAAGCAACACGCAACCTCGAGAAGAAGGGGCCCAGTCCATTTGATAATTGCACGGAGGTGTTTTTTGGACCATGCGCATCTTCCAGACTCTTTGTCATGCTCTTACCCTTACGCCACTGCCTTTGCCACTGCCTTTGCCACTGCCTCTGTCCCTGACAAAGTCCACACCATTCATTCCCATCCCAGCAGCAAGCACATGCGAAACTCTGCTCGGTCACATATGTTGCCCAAAGTGATTATTTTCACTAAAAATAAACGAAATTAATGATTGATGAAGTGAGACAAGGGAGCGAACGCATCCCATTCATTGCCATTCCCTCCTTCGGAAAACGCAGAAAGCGGCCGTCAACACCACCAGCCGCCAACCCCAGCAGTCGCAAAATTTTCCAATTTCAATTGCGAACCGTGTTCGGCGCCTGGGAATGGGGTTCGGGTTGGGATGCGGATTGGGGCGGGGGCATCCTAGAACCGGATTCCAATGAAAATAAAAACAAGAGAACATGGCAAACGTAATGAGAAATAAGCCGTCACATAAAAGAAAAGTGTCTTTTAATTGAAACCAGGTGAAGGAGATGGCTTGGACTCGGACCCGGGGAATCGGAAACAGAATCGGAACGGACCGTGTGCCGCTCGCTCTTTCACTGGGCAAAAGTTTCTTTGTGCCCATGCCGCGCGCTGTCGCAGCCAGACGGAAATCATAAAAATGTTGCATAAAAATATTTTTTATGTGTGCTGCTGCTGGTGGTGCTGCTCATGCTGCTCATGCTGCTGCTGCTCTTGCTCCTGCTCCTTCGGCGTCTGCGTCTTTTTGGCCTGGTGAAAATAATAATAAAATGGGAATAAAATAAGGCAAGTAGAGGCGGAACGGAACGAAACGGACCCGGCCTGGTGCCGTGCCACATATTTCGTTTATATTTACTTGACAAGTTTTTGCACTGCGTCGAGACGTCTTCAACTCCGACTCCGACTCGGTCTCCGACTCCGTCTCCTTTGGTCTTTTGTGTCTGTGCTATTGGTGCACTCAAAGAAAATGTATTTAACAACACGAGAAGAGTTGAAACTAATCAATTAATAGCTTTTCCATTCAAAACTGTAGGGGAACAAGGATAAATCTTTTGGAAATTAAGAGTACGATATTTTCCATCCAAATTTCTTAATTCTCAGAAGCAGTTTGGTTTAAATTGATTTTCAATATGCTGTTAATTAATATTTAAATGGTTAATAATATTTAAAGAATTCTACTCCATCTTTAGTCCCTGCTTTTTCCTTTGTAAACTAAAGTTAAAGACCTTACATTTCCCCCCAATTAAATCCATTTGTTTTTCCAAGTGGAGTGCTCCTCCTTTGTGCTTCTTTTTGACTGGGACTCGGGTGTCTTGGGTTGTCCCGTTTGCCATTTTTGGCGGCTGCTATGCAGCGGCGCTCCATGTCATCAACAACATCATCAGCACGGCTCGGGGGCTGCCTCGCCTGGCCTGGGCTGGCCTGTTTTATAGTCCAAACGTGATAGCGAAATGTGGACGTCTTCTGGCTCCTCCTTCGTCCTCCATATCGGGCCGGTCTCCTTCGACACCCCGGAGTCCCTTCCTCGTCCCGTCCCGTGCCCTCCTGCTGTGCATTTTCGTGCAGTTCTGGGGCTGGATCTAGAGCTGTGTGCTGTGTGCTGTGTGGCAGCAGTCTTGGCAGTTTCCTTGGCCGGGGTGCGCCTCGGAAAAATAAATTAATGGAAAACATGCAAACATAAATTCTCTTTAGCTGTCAGGTGTTTCACATTTAAAACGTAAATTATAAATAAGGCAAAGTAAAATTATAATTCCGCCTAAATGTTTTATTTGCCACCGTCTGCTGTCATTCCGTCCGCCCCGTTCCTCCTCTTTGCTCGTTCCTCGTTCCTCTGGCCTCCTTGCCTCCTGTTGGACACATTTCTCTTCTTGTGGCACATTTCTTTTGTGGCATTTTCCATCTCGGTGTGTGTAGAATTAATTTTATTCAAATTAATGATGAAGCTTATAATTGGCCTCGTTTTTTCGTCTCCGTTCTCCTCATTTTGAAATAAAGACACTCCACTGTGTGGAGGATGGATGGGCAACATAGTCATCTCCAGCAGCAGTCTCCAGTCATCTCCACCTCCAATTTGCCTGGGCATCGTCATCGTCATCGTCATCGTCATATCCAGTTCCAGTATCTCTCTCTGTCACTGGGGGGAAGGCTGGGGGACTCTGGCTTTGTAAGAGCATTTGACATGACTTGGGCTTCATTTTCCATTCGATGCGCCGCCGCCTCCACTTTGATTATGACGTGAAGTTGGCCAAGTGCAAATACTTTGCTGGTACTTTTTAATTAACTTAATTAGCATAGATGATGGGCTAAGAGCAGCGCTTACACAACATCAAAATTGCATTATGCCTCGCAAGCTGGGAAGCCCGCCTTCCCCCACTTTGATTTAGATTCCTTGGAGCATGCTGAATTTCTGAGTAGAACGAACCTTCATGACATAATGCATGACACATGGCCTGGCGACCCTTGGCGGGGGGGGGAGAGTGGGACTGGGCGTGGTAGTGGGAGTTGGGGCAAAGCTTTTCATTCTTCCAACCTTCGCACGGCATGAGTGTTACATTCAGGCAATGAGGAAGTTATATGTAGCTCTGTAATCGATTGTGAAATGTGAAAAGGCAAAGACTAATTAGTTCAAGATATATTAAATTTGGATTCACCAAACCTAAAGGGAATCAAAGAGTAACGTGTAGGCTTAAGAACTAGAGCTAGAAAAATAATCGACGTTTTAGATGTTTTTGTATGGAAGATCGATTTTATATCGGTAAACATACATAGATGATATTTTGCTAGCTATATGTTATACCGTTTTTATTTACTCGTCAGTTTCTATGCTATTTACTCGCTTACTTACATTTTTCAAGGACTAATAGTGTTTCTTTGAGTTCCAGAATATAAGAAGAAGTCCCCAAGATTTTTTGATTACCCAAGGAATAACTTCAAAATATGTAATGATTTAAGCAATATATTTTTATCTTTCCCGACTTTATGCCCATGAATTCAATATCTTATTTAAAATCTACAAAGCCATCAGCTTTTTCCTTGATTTTAATGATTTCCCAAGGAAAATCAAATAAAAAAGAATTCTTTAATGAAGAATTCCTTCACACCCTTGATAATTTATGAACTGACACTCGTCATATGTAATTTATCAATGGGTTGTGGTGCTCCATTTGAAATTGGACAGACACCAAAATTAATTTCAATTCAATATATAATTTTCGGTCAGCCCATCAAACGCTGAATGGGACCAATTAAGTTGCCGTCGATCGGAAAATATATACTATAAATATGGCTGTTGGCTTGAAAAGCTCACATGCGATATGGAAATTAAGAGTTCCATCGTCTGGTGATCGTGGACTTTGCCCGCGCACATGCTAGGAATCTGAAATCGCTCAAGTGGTTGTTGCTTCCATTGGGGTTCCCTCTAGCTGGAGGCGCTAAATGCAGGAAAAGATTATAACGGAGGAAATGCTGGCAATGGGAATGGGAATGGAAATGGAAATGGGACGGGGGCGATGGCGATGGCTTTATGCAGACGTCGCTTTTGGGTACGCACATAAATCGATGCGTATAAATTTGTGTCTAATTTTTTTATAGCGCGTGATTTTTGATTTACGCATCGTTGGACGGTTTTATTTCGATCGGAGCGTCGGTTTCCCAGCGCCCATATTTATTTTTATTGCTTTTTAATGCGCCGCCGAGGAAGTCTTATTTTTATTTGGTTGAAAAAACTGTATTTGGTGCGTGTGGACGGAGTGCCGACTGCCGAATGCCAAACAATGAATCTTGTGGGATTATTTATATATGCGAGTGCGCCGGGCGGGGTGACGCTTTATTTTAAATTCAAATTCGCCCCGCCGCCACCTTATTTATATTTACTTGGCCCAGCCAGCGTGTTTGCGCTTTATAATAATAAAATATTCCACTCTTGTCTCTGTTGCCCCACAGGACACGAAGCAGCAGCAACAACCAATGCAGGCGGCACTAAGGACAGCGGACTCCAGCTCCAGCTCCAGCTTCACGTCCACGTCCACAGCCATAGCCACATCCAAGACGAGAGCAGGAACAACGTCGTTAATCTATTTACCGCCTTTCTGCTATCCATGTAAGCATGTGCCTGCGGCCGGTGCAAGGATCCAGAGTCGCAGCCGGAGTCAGGGCCAGACGTTGGGCCACGGCAGCTGCTGTTCCTGTTCCGCCTGTCCGCCCGGCTGGGAACATAAAAATTATGATAAACATGCTTCAGCGGCGACGTTGACACCAGCAGCAACAGCAGCAACCACAACAGGACCTGCAGCGGCAACAATGTCCTCCTCCTGCTCCTTCTCCAACTCCTCCTCCTTGTGGACTGGAAAATTCCTGCAGGCGAGTATTCAGTTACCCGCGGCCGCAGCGGGCCATCGCTGCACCGATCTCCGGCAGACGTCGCAATTAGTTATGCCCACAATGGCTGCTGCTGGCGGGGATGTCGGAGATGTAGTCGGCGGCGTCTTGGAATGCGGCGGCAAGCGATGCTGGCGACGTGAGCGAATGCGGCGCGAACGACCAAGTCATGCGTCTGCGGCACCGCTGCTGGCCCAGGTGAATCCAATCAGCACTAGCCCAGCATCTACAATGGAGGTAGCACTAGGAGTAGTGGCAACCCACAATCCAGAAGGAGCTGTAACCACCGCGCAGCAGCAGCACAATTCGCAAACAACGACAACGACAACGGCAACGGCAACGGCAAGGGGCACAACTGGCGCAGCATTGCCGCATGATGAGGAGGAGTATGATGAATGTAGGTGCTTTAACTATAACGGTGATATTAGTCTGGAGCGATGTCGGGGAGAGGCCGCGCAACTTTCCGGCATTACGTGGCTGATGTTCTTGTGGCAGCAGCTGCTGCCGGGCAATGGAAACAAGACCCGCTTCCACAGCAGCAACGGCAGCTCCATCTTCCCAGCGGCGACAACAAGGAGTAGGAGCAGCAGCACCACCACCACCATGACATCGACAAAAAGCTGGCTGGGACCGCTGCTAATGCTGCTTTTGGCCACGTCCGTCAGCGGCTGGGGCGGTCGGCAAGATGGTGAGTAGCTTTCCCCCCTCCGATAAGTAGCGCTATGATAAGAATTTATAATTTCACTTGGCGCGCCAAGAAAGTACGCCAAGCTGCTGCGGGATCCCAAGTCCCCAATTTCATTTAATTTTTGCGGCATAATTTGTACTGGCAACAGAGCGTCAGCTGGCGGCGTACGACGAGTGGCTGGGCTCATCCCTCTCCCTGGCCAGCGCCTCCCACTAGCACTTTTCAGCCCCCACTGCGTTGGTCATGCTCAATTGAATCCATAAGTAGTTTGTGACCGCAGATCTGCGTTGGTATAATGCGTTTCAACTGTTTCACCATGAGCGAGCTTACCCAAAAAGGAACAGAGAAAAAAGCAGAAAAAACAATGAAAACAACAAGCAACAGCCGCCGCCGCCGTCGAGCAACATGCAATGGCAAATTGTACGGAAATTGCCCGAAACAAACAGCCAGGGCAACCGCCGACCACCGACCGACCGCTGACCATAATTCACTCAAGTTAGACAAAAGCATTTTGGTTGCCCCGCCCCTGGGGTTACTCCTCCTCATCCTCCGCCTATTCCTCCTACACAGCTGCTGTCCCTCTGCGAAACGAAACGAAAGTCCAAAATCCAGACCGAAACGCAAATGAGTCTCGCAGGCGAAAAGCGTCATGCTCTTTGAGCTCAGCTATGTGCGGCAATAAGTGCCTGCCTGCCTGCCTGTCTGCTTTCAATAGGGGTGGTCCAGTAATGTTCCGAGCAGGCAGAAGGGAGTGCTCCCCTCACCACACATAGTACGTAGTCCGTACTATGGAGTAGCTACCCCTTACCCTGCCCTGGTTCAAGCTCCTAACGAACGATCTCTTCAAATTGCGCACACCCACCAAGTGTGGGCAGCATAATTGGGTTAAGGAGTTGTTAGCGCGTTGAAGTTGTCATTATAGATCATCGTAGATAAGATAAGTGCACGTTGCCAGCGATAGGAAATTGCTTGTCATAACAGAGAGGGTCCCCGTCAAATGACGGAGTAGTATGTTCATAATTAATATTGTGTTAAATAGTCTTGATGTCAGTCTTAATTGAATGCAGAAAAAAAGAAACGATGACAAAAAGTGTTCATTAATGATAGGTTTCTATTGGGTTTTATATAATCATAAGAGTACATCAGAGAAAGAACTCTGAATCTCTAAAATTATATGTTCATTTTAGAGTTTCAGAGTTCTTTCTCTGATGTATCAAACAAAGTTTTAATATATAGATGAAATTAGTTGACTTTTCTTTTTAAAACACCCAAAATATGATACTTTATTTTATTCTTTTAAATAAAGTAAATATATTGGAAGTTAGAAAACAGTTTATAAAAAAGAAAACACCAGATCTGGTTTGATTTCGATTTTTAGAGTTCTTTCTCTAATGTATCGAACAGAGTTTTAATATTTAAATTTAAATAATTCAATTAATAACGGCTACTAACAACCGCTACATCCGTTTTCATTATTATATTATAAAAACTAAAAATATTGAGGATATGAAAGCATCTTCTATAAAAGAAATAATCCTGTTCTGTTTGGAATTTGGTTTCTTTAAAAGCCTAGATTGGGTTAGGTTAGTTTTAGATGGATTCTAGATGCTTCAGTTTATCTATAAAAAGGTGTTTCATCCTCTTTTTTTCCTCCTCAAACCTGCACCCTCTACAAAAGTCGTTCTATGCTGCAAACATTAGTCGGTCTATAGGTTAAAAAGTTACCTACTTGACACTTTCAAAACTTTTTCTTGTTTTTTTCCTCTATAACACATGTATATGTCGGTATTGGAAGAGGCGCCTGTCTTAGATATGTAGCTTCTTCGAATGGAGCTGACAAAGCTCCCCGAGATTTATTTTGATTAATGCACCTGATTACTGTCAGAGTTTATAGGGATCCGTTGTGAGGAAAGCAATTCTTTGAGCTTATTTTATTTGATTTTCTTCCCCCTTTATTTTTTTGCGCTTCGCTTTGTTGTTCTTGCCTAAGCTTGTTCATTTCTCCCACTACTTTTGTATTTTTTTTGTGAGCCACTTTAATCCAAACGAAAAACACACCAAAAATATATCCGAAAAGCCCCGAGCCCGCGTCCGCGTCCGTCATTTCAACTGTCTATACGCATTTGTACGCTTGTCTGTCTGCCTGGCAGTCGGCCGTGGTCGTGGTCGTATATTTGCTTTTAGCTTGTATTTACTTATGCTTGTCCTGCAGCATATTTCAGGGGTAGCGAATTAAGGGCGAAGGGCAACGTGCGAGGATTGTATTGCCAGCAGGAGCAGCCGTGGTAGCGGCAGCAGCAGCGGCAGCAACAATAGTCGCTGCGGCACTCAGGCAAAAGTATTGAATCATGTTGGAAAATTATTCACGGTACTTGAAATTGGCGAAACAATTATTTGTCGGGTGTGCCGAGGCCGAGGGGGGTGGTTTCGGGTCTCTCCGTTCGCTGTTCGCCGCTCGCTGTTCCGGCTTCGTTCCCGCTTCCGGACCTTCGTTCGGGGCGGTGGCTGCCCGGCAAAGTGTGCTACACTTTTCACACAAGGAAGCCCGCTGTGCGTATGGGCCGCATTATGACAGGCTGCGAGTGCGGCCCGTAAAAAGCACAAGTCATTGGACAACACAACCCAACACAACACAACACACTCTGGCCGAAGCCCGAGTATAACTTTGGCTATATGTTCGACTCCATAGTCGGCGGTCTGAGCTGCGGCTCAGTTGGGGCTCAGAGTTCAGAGCGCTGCGCTGATCCTGCGCATGAGTACCTTTTGTTTGCCGCAAATGTAAAAACAAAAAGCGAAAAAATGGAGGAATCAACGAGGAATAAGTAAAATAAAAGAAAGGAAAGGAATAATAAAATAAAATGTGTATCGCTGTAAGTACGGCTCTGGGTGTGTGTGTGTGGCACCGTGTTGCCGTTGCCCTTTGTAGTTGTTGCTGCTGTTTTTACACATTGAAAAACTGAGACTTATGGTTTTATGATGTCATAAGAATTTTAAATATAATTTTATTCAGAAAAGGATATTTCCTCTGCTTGCCGAATTTCAACTCGTTAGGACTATTATTACACTCACAGCAGCGTTTTTAGTTTATCTGTTTTATATTACTTCTACGCAGTTCCCAAAAGTAGGCAATGATTCGTTTGCAATAACTATTACCTATATTTTATCGCTTTATATGCGAGGACTTATTGTTACTAAAGATGATAGCTATAATTTAATAGGTATTAGGAATATTTGATGCTAAATTAAGGATCAATTTAAGTGTCCTTATTTCGCACAGTGCACCCCCTCTTTGCCTTTGATTGTGCTTCTGTTTCTGGCTCGGGTGCGCACATTCGTCTCTCCTTGCGAGTTTTCTGTATTTGAATGCATAGCCTGTGCTCGGACCGTCCTCCTGCCTCCGGCTCCTTTTCCGTCTCTGACTTGCCACTTCCCACTCCCTGGGCCCATCACCATCAGGACTGGCTGCCATCTCCATCTCCATCGGCGCTCCGACCACCACCCTTGTGTCCCAACTCCGAACTCCGGGGCCAACTCCCTCCGCCCTGCCGCTGCCAATCGTGCCCAAACATTAAGCTGTATGTATGGTTTGGAGGGTGGTTTTACCATTTTCTATATGTATCTGTGGGTCTATACCCATTGTACGGCTTATAGTACTCATGCCCTGTGTGTGTGTCTGTGTGTTTGTGTGTGCGAGAGTGAGTGTGGCATGCCGTTAGCTAACTTTCTTTCTCTATACTTTGGCTTGGGCTCCGCTTCGCTTTTCCCATTTCGGTTCTGTTTCCTTTTTTCTCTGTATTTTTTTTTAATATTCACAATTGCCATTTCGGTAGTTTTCCTGTAAGCGAGTACGGGTGTGTGTGTGTGCATATCTGTGTGTGACATTATTATTATTACGAGCAGTTTTCTGTTGCCTGGCTTGTTCAACTTATTTATGCGCCGGCCCTCCCTTAAGCGGATCCGTATCCGTATCCGTAGCCGATGCCTTTGCCGTTGCCTACCCATGTTCCGCTCTTGACGGAGGGTCGTAAATTTGCGGCCCCTTATGCGCACGCACTTAAATACAATCATAATAATAATTGAAACAATTTACAAATTAAAAAGCCACAAATCTTGCCACCAAAAACTTGACAATACAATTAGAAGAGCAACCGAAGGCGAGGCCCAAGAAAGTACCTAAGAAGCAAATCTAAATTTATCAATAAGCGCGAGTACTGAGCACTTTAAATGCTGCTCTTTTATGCGGCTCTTAAATGAACAATGAACGCAATTGAGGTCGCATCCACGGGGAGGCAATTGGAATATAATATCTTAATGCATTAATGGTCTTGTGTCGTTTATTAATAAATTATTACTTTCTGTGTGTATTTTGGCTTGCAGCGCCCACAAATTGCACGTTTCCGGCCCGGTGGGAGGGCTCCTGGTTCCTGTCCGGCTATCAGCAATCCATACACATCAAGGGCTCACAGTTCAGCTATCGCGGCAGGTGTGCGGCCTCCGATGGTAACAAATATCTGATTGTCGACGAGTAAGTACCACCATTCCGATCGCTCCTCCTGCGAGCCATATATGTATATGCTAACATCTCAACCCGATACTCGCGACCCATAACCTTTTTTTTGTTTGGCAGAGGCTGTGGAAAATGAGATGTTCTGGTTTACATTTGCCAGACACACATATTATATATATATGTATATTCTTTTCCGCCGGTTCCTTTTGTCGAAGAGTGCCTATAATTGAATAAGTTTTCATTTCTGACTGAGGAGAAGGTGTGTGTGTTCGGTAAACTGTGTTAAGGTAAGGCGGAGGACCCTCCGCACGAGCGGCAAAATGCAGCACTAACCTCATTAAAAAGGAGCCAGCTCAGCACAGTGGGACGAGTGGCGAAGAGTGGAGAGGATTGGTGTGGAGGACAGAGACAACAGCGAAGGGTGAGCCAGTCCTTGACGTCAGTTACGCGGAGACTCACGTACCTACTATATCTACATATATAACTGAAGTACACGCAGAAAAACATTTTAATTCCTAGAAGAACACATCCCGGAATATCAGAATTCATTGGAAATTTAGGGGTATTTTCTTAATATCCGGTTAGGGCTAACCTGTACTTCAAGTTAAAGTATTTAACTTAAAGAAAAACCTACCTTTTAATATGGAGATTGTTAGTTTCTTGATTCAATTATAACTTATCATCAGGAACCTTTGTTCTTTGTTCTGTGATTTAGAGTAACTTGTTTAACATCCGGTTAAGGTTAACCTTCGCGTTAACTTTAAAAAAAGTCTACCATCTAGCATGGAAAGTGTTATTTCGTAGATTTGATCACTTCATTCTTAATATCCGTGAAAACCTATAGCTTATTTCAAATCTGGTTTACAATGTTTGCAGACATGACAAGTTTTAACATTAGGAATAACCGAAGATTAAAAAAAAAACTAAAAAGAAATATACAAATGAACGAGTAAAGTAGGAACTAGGCAATAGGCCTTTAATCAATGATTCCCTATTTGAGTACACACTTTCTCTCTGTGTACCACTGCACTCACACAAGCAGTCAAACCTGTCGTCAACGTTATCGCTGTTGTTGATGTTGCCGCCGCCTGCCAGCTGCTGTTCCTCCAGCTCCTGGTTCTGCTCTTGCTCTTGCTCCTCCTCCTCCTCCTCCTGCGCTGCTGTTCTTAACTTTTGCCTTTGAAACTGGTTTGAGCTGAGTTTGTTTGCCGCACTGGTCCGCCATGTCCTCCATCACGCCGAGGGGCGCCTCCTCAGAGGCGGCGCGTTGCTCGTAATTCCGATGTTTGACAAGAGCGAGTCATGTACTGAGACAAAAAGGCAGCCATCTATCCATCTATCTATCTATCTATCTGTGTCGCCACCACCCCCCGAATATCGCCCGATAGATATATCCGTGTATATGTGTTTGTGTACCCACTTGTGTTGTAAAAGCCTAAAACTAAATCAAACTCCAACGTATCCACGTATTGTATTTTTAATTTAGAAACTGCCTTTTGCATACTCTGTTCTCTGGCATTTTACCTTACTTAGCAACAGTGTTTGATGCTGTTCCCCTTCCTTCCTTATGCTTTTTTCATTTAAAATGCGATACGATACGAAACGAAAGCCAAAGAAATTTAAAGGAATATTGCTTTTTGTTCTACGACTACTTTCCCTGCCATTCCCTTGGCTTTGGTCTGGCGTTCCGTTCCGTTGCTTTTCTTTTGTTTTCATTTCGTATGAATGTTTTTTAGTCGTAAAGAGCAATGAGAGAAACAATTAAAACCCTTTTAAGCTGCTTCCCTTAATGCGAATAAAAGAAGAGTAAGAAGAACCCACAAAAAACCAAAAAAAAAAAAAGAAAAAACAAGAAACGAAACGGATTGAGTTTCCCAAGTGGAGTTTATATTTTGAATTTGCGTTTTGCCATGTTTATGCTTATAAATATTTAATAAACATATGAATAATCCTATCCGTAAGCTAAGTTTTTCCGTTGTAGCTGAAATGTGAAAATGTTTTTTGATTTTTCCGCTGCTTTTCCTTACTCTCCATAAATATTATTGGACGTTTTTGCTCTGCGATGCCGAAGGCGAAGGCGGGGATTAAGCTCGTATATTTAATTCACAGCCCAGCCACGCCCTCTCCTCCGGCTTCCCCCATTCCGTATTCGTTTTGTTCTGTACAAGTTTTTGTCGTATACCAATAATAAATATCGTAAACATATCGAGTCCCCTCTATCTTACCAATCTTACCAACTAGGAAACTAACAGAACCCCCACAACAAGCCTGATATCACCAAGAAAAACAAAAGAAAAAAAAGAAAAATCAAGACAAAACCCGAAATAAAACTGTTTATTTTGATACGTTATCTACTTATATATACGAATAAATATGTATTCCAAATATTTTTACATCACTTTTCAACAACATATATATAATTTGTGAGTTTCTTGCGTTCTTAAGTGTACGTCCTTTGAGTTCTTTTCGATGATCATTTAATTACTTTAACTCGAATTAAAACATCAACCTAGTAATCGCTTTTCAATCGAATCTATAACTGATATAAAAAAGTGTGGGCAAGCTCGAACTGGTATGAAATCCCAGTCTTCCAGCTTGTGCCACTCTTCTGGGATCATTTTTATGCCAGATTAAATTGAAGATTCTTTCAAGTAGGCGAAGGGGTTGCGCCTCAGACTGTGTGTGTTCCTCCTCGTTTGCATATATACCTAAGATATTTGGTTCCGTTCACACACAATCACACAACCACAAACAGACGGAGGAGGGTCCTTCTGAATGCTCGGCCAAAGTCTTAGCCTTAGTTACCATCCGATTTATTTGTCGATTGCCGTCAAGAAAACCCGAAAACAAGCCAACAAAACACAACCCCCACCACCACCGAACCAAGAGGAGAAATACCAATACCAAACAGAAAACATGAATTTTGCCATTCCCATTATACTCGTAACATATATATACTAAACTATACTATACGAAAAAAAAACAAAAAAAAAAAATACAAAATACAAAACTTTTCGTTGCAACCCAAAAACTTTTTTAGGAAAGGATGTCATCGTTGCCTGGTTATCTATGAGAAGCATAAAAATGTGCTCCAATATAAAGAAAGTGAGTGCGAAGGTGATAGTATGTATATGCATCAGTCGAACCCATCTGCACTGGCGATGCGTAGCTCTAATAAACAAAGTGATCATAGGGGGGGAGCTCATCCCAATACGAACGGGCATTCAAGACTATCTTCATCGGATCAGTACATAATGAGATCCAATGACGATATGAATGATTGTAAGCATTAACTTTATATTTTTCTCTATATCTCTATCCTATCTATCTCTCTCTAAAATAAGTTTTAAGCAAAAACCAAAAAAAAAAAGCAAGCAAACTAAAAATGATAAATACAAAGACTCTATCTCCTAACTCGCTATCTCAAAATACCAGTTATCTGTTATGATTTTCGAACCAATTATTATTATTACATATATTTCGAAATGCTCCCTTAGTTAACCAACATGACTAACCTAATACCTTATCATTTAAGCGCTATTTTCATTTCACTCAAAACGAGAATACAAAAGTTTTTCGTTCCGTCCAAAATGATCAACTGAAAAGCAAAGATGAAGAAACACGTTTTACTCTTTTTGAAAAATAAAAACACACACAAAACAAATGCAGGATTTTGATTACTGTTTATTTCGGTACTTTACCTTAGGTTCTTACATCTTCTTGGTTTTTTATTCGAATTTATTACTTGAGTTCTTGTTTTCTGTTCTTTTATGATTTCTAATGCAACCTTTGGTTAATTATACAAAAAAACAAAAACAAAAAAAAAATAATAAAAAGAAACGAAACCAAACCAAACTTGTAAATAGTCTCAAACAACAATTACTCTGCATACGAAATGAATAAAAATAACTCTACTTTGTTTACGTTTGTCATGGCAAGGGTCCTCTCTCTACCTCTCTCTCTGTATATCTCGAACTCACCTCACTTTAATCAAGCAATCAACCAACCAACCAACCAAGCAAATCAATCAATCAACCAATCAATCAATCGACAACGAATAACCACTCAAATCTATCAATCAACAAGAAGTACATACTAACCACAAAAAATATATATATAACCGACTAGAAAACCGATAACAAAATGCCAAAAATCAACTGTATATTTCCCCTAAATACAACACACACGTTGCAATTAATCCTGAAAAAGGTTACAACTTAAACTACTCGTACCACCACTATTAATATTACCTAATACCTAACGTTAGTGTCAATCCAATTAAGTCACTTAGTTGCGATTTGCAAGCGTATTAGCGGATTAGCAGATTAACCCGTCCCAACAGAGCAACCAATTAAAGCCAAACTGAAACTGAAACTGAAATCGAGGGCCACAGGCCGCAGCAAGTGCATAGGTTTAGTCCCCGGCCTTCTTTTAATTCTAATTCTAATTCAAATTCTAACTGAGAAACAAAGGCAAATCCCCCCAATCCCAATCGAAACGAAAGGAAGAGAAAAAGTAAAACAGGAAACTAGAGATGGAAAACCATCGATGGTAATCGATTTCAAATCGATTTTTGCACAGAATTCGATTCTTTTCCAACTCTTCAGGAAACTATAACCAGTTTTAGTTAAGAACTTTTCATTTCTCTCTTTTTCAGTTTGGTTTCTTCTTTGGTTCTGTGCATTCTTTTCGTTTCAACTTAACTGTAAATAATTAACAAAAAATACAAAACGAAAAACCAATTGTGTAAATATATAAATAGTAACAATAAAAAAAGAAACAAAAACGAGACACGAGACTGCAAAAAAAAAAAATAACGAATTGTTTGTTCCATATATATTTTTTATTACGAAACAATTACATATATCTAAATATATAGCCATATATATTTGCAAACTCTATTCAATATTTATATATGATATGTATATTTTCCTTACTTCAACATTTTCAACAATTACAACAACAGCAACAAGAACTCGCCAAAAACCTACCGAAAAACGAAAAACCAAAACCCAAACTAAAACTAAAATCAAAACTAAAACTATAGCTGCAAATCAATTTGGAGCAATTCAAAGTTTAAACACCTGAACGAGAGACTGTGTGTGTGTTTGCCTTGTTTGATTCAAATATCGAGAAATGAATAATAACAAACAGAGCCGCCGCCGAGGTGTGTGCACACACATGCTCGTATGAGAAATTTGATTGGATTTTGGTTTTGAAATTTGCATATTTGAAATTTTGTACATTTTTAACAGCCGCCGCTACATAAGTTCTTGTACAGTTCGTTTCGCGTTTGCTCCCATTTGTATAGTTCCGTTCTCTGTATAGCAAAAACCAAACCAAATCAAACCAAACCGAACCCCAAATGAGCACCCACACACCTTTGTATTTACAAAACAAACTTGTATTTAGTTGCGACCCAGAGATGCGACCCATCTACTCATCTGTAAATAAATCTCTCACCTCCAATCATGACAAAGACCCAAAGACCAAGCACACCGGACAGAGGTACGAGTATTGTCAAGTCTTGAACCAGTTTTCTCATCCCCAGGCCCATTCAAATCTCTGACGGCAGACACGACGGTCACGGCATGGCACTGGGATATAGCCAGTGGATTGGATTTCCAATAAGTTCTAGTACATACTTTCAAGAGCAGCCGGAGAATTATTGCCCAAGTTTGTTCCTCGTTTTTATTTTTCGCTTTATCGGGTTTCACATTCACAACCCACTTTGCCGGCTGGGCCTTCCTGTGCCCTGTACCCCATGATTTATTTATAGGTCGGCGGGGGCGGAGTAAATGAAAATGGAAATTGGAAACTTGACACCGAGTAGCGAGCAGCGAGCAGCGAGCAGCAAGTGCCAAAGCCCATTTCCCCATTGTCTCGCAGGGATCCAAACTTATTTGTGTCGAAGAATGCATATATCTTATCTAGAAAGAATATACCACATTTTATTCGCATCCATAATTCGCAGTTAATTGGTATAATCCGCTTAGTTCTTAATCAGGTAGCGAGCCTCCTCCAGGGCTCCAACTGCACCTAATTACCAGTGAAAAATAGCCAAGAGAGAGCGAGGGCGCAATTAAGACTCTGAATAGAAGTATATAGCATAGCACGTTGCACATAATGCAAGTAGTCGTTTTAAGTACCACCGACACCCAAGAACCCTCGACCTTCTTACATACTCACTTCGGTGCTCAGTCATGGCAACGGAATCCGGAATCCGTCCGGACACGCATAGAAATGTAAATTCATTATTTATTATTTGTTTGCCTCAATAGAAATCAAATTAGTTTAAGTGGCGAGCTCTCTTGGCCCACACAGCGCAGTCAGACAGTTGGCCTCGCCGGTTTGAAAAACGCCAGTCCTGGGCCACGCCCCCACCCATCTGCAGCTCCTGCTCCAGCTCCAGCTCCAGCTCCGGCTCCTCCCTGGCCTCACAATTTGATATTTTCCACTTGATATTTCCGAGCTTCAGGCAGTCCGACTGCCTCACTGTCTGACTGTTTGACTGGCTGTCTTGGCCGCCTCGCAGTCCTGCCTTCCTTTTTCCTTGATTTGATTTTGTTTAAATATTAAACGAGAGTTTTAGGTCTCATTTATAATTCAGGAGCCTTCAGGGCCGTAAAACTGATGGCGGGGGCGGAGCCGAGTTCGTTTTGATTAGCAGACCGTAAAACAATGGTATCAATAGTACAATGGAATTGCGTGCGTGTGTGCATGTTCCTTTATTAAATCATTATTTGTTTAGATTGTCACACAAGCAGACACACACACACACACTCGGCACACACAAAACACTCTATGCTCGTGCAAGATTTAATTTCAGTTTTGGATAAAAGAGCAAGCCCTCCCGGCACTGAACATGTCGAGTAAGAGCTCATCCATCACATACATATAGTGTAGTAGCAATTTTAATGCGCTTTAAATTGAGATTTTCAGCAACGGCATAATAAAGTTGCTTTCAATTACGATACTTTCATTTCACTCATTTTTATGGCCCACACACATCGCATAGCATAGAGTGTGTGTGCACACACACGAACAATGGCAGTGGAAATGGCGAATGGCAGGCAGTAATTGGACTTAGACAGTCGACAGTTTCAATTACTGAAAACTTGTACACATATGGGATTAGCAGGGAAAAGCCTTGTTAATTGGTCTACAGCTAATGTAGTGTCGTTTTCACTCGTGTCGGGCATCAAAGGATATGCAAGGATATACTCCCGGGCCCCCCCGCACACACACTTATTCAAATTCGTACTTGTGCCAGAATAATAGGTGTTTTGTTTTAGGAATACCAAAAGGCAGTTAAAGGAAGATTGGATTAGTGATGGCAAGAAATGTAATTTTTCGATTATTTATCGCTATTACTAATTGCCATTAATCGAAGAACAAAAAAAAGTTTTTTTAACTTTTAAATTTAAATTATACATAAATGGCACGTATTTATATAAAACGAAGTTGTATTTAAAAGATTGTGTTTTGTCGTTAAATCGACGAATTCTTTAATTTATCGAAGCCCACTTTTTGATAATATTTAATCAATTATCAAAGCAATTTTTCGAATTAATTATCATTAATTGGAACAAAGTTATCGATTATCTTGAAATCACTTTTAGGGTACAAATATCAAATCAAGTACTGTGATTTATAAATTAAACTGTGAGTTGTGATTTTTTGAATTAGTTTGAAAATAAATAAAAGAAAAAGCAAAAAGCTCAGGATCTTGATTTTAAAAGATACTTGAAAATAAACCCAATTAAAAGCACAGTCACAGCCGTCACTTTCACGAGTTCTGTAAGGAGTATGGAGAATTTTGACATCCTAATCATATATTTAATACATGTCCTTTTTGCGATGTCCTTGAGTGTGCGCCGAACCAGCATGTGCGTGCAAACAAGCTGCCAATCAAGTGAACGAGCGAGTCCTGCCGCCGCCCACGAGTCCTGAATTGAAACCTTCAATTCATTGGCATCAATGATAATCCGATGCGAGCCATCAAAAGCTATTGCCTACTTCGGGGCGTTGGCTAACTGCCATTTAAATTGCATTTTCGAGTATAAACTGCACAAAGTACTACATAGTACTAGAACGAGTATCACTACTATCCACTCGAGTGCCTGCCACGCCCCCGACCTGCTGCCCACCTTAATTATGTTTACCGCTTTTTTATTTAAGCCAGAGCGCACTTTTAGCCAGGCATTTTGTGTAGCTTTTGACGGGCTGCCAGCCAGAATTTGCATACCAATTTTCAGCAACCAGAGCAACCTTCCACTCCACTTGCAAAAAGCCAAAGAAGCAAAAAAAAAAGCCCAGGTAGAGGAGAGAAGAACTATAACCTAGGTTAGGGGTGATGGGCACTCAATGAAGGCCAGGCGAGGCCAGGCCGCCGCAGCGTTTTAATTGCAGCGCAGCACAGCGTAGGCGGTATATAAAAATAATTAAAATAATTAAGCAAAACTACGACGGCATCCGAGCACTCACCTTTTTTTCACTGAGAGGGGCCGTCCTCTTCTTGAGCTCTCCTGTTTTTTATGGAGATATTTTCATCGTTAATTTTTCGCAGACCTCTGCCATGTTTTTCGGGGATTTTTATTATGAGTTTATCTGAATTTTTTCAGGGGCGCTTCTCGCTTCCCCCAGTCGGCATTCTCTTCGCCCTCATAATTTCCTTGATATTATTTGGTGTTATAACATAACGCGGGACATGCTTTGGCCAATTTCGGAACAAGCATATTTAAATTTAATCAAATGTCGGTAAAAATGTTTGCCATGCCAAGAGCCAAAGGAAAAACCGGGGGAAAAAAACAGGAGAAAAAATCATCAACAACAATAACAACACGCACACACATAGCAGGGCATTGCCATTCCATTGTGGGTGTAAGTGGGTGTGGATATGGGTATGGGAATGGGTGTGGGTTTAGGTTCGGGTGTGGGCATGGGAGTGGGTGTGCGTGTGTTTGGGGTTTTTTTTCCAGGGGGTGGAAGCTTCAACCTGTACGACTGCCGCCGACTGGGTAATTTGTTAGGAACCCACCCAGCCTAGTCCGACACCGACTCTTATTTTATTTTATATAGTTTTTGGCATTTTCATGCGCCCACTGTTGTTCCGTTTTCCTCCTTTTTCCGCCTTTTTTCGCCTTTTTTTCTCCCCCTGCGTGAGCTGGTACAGTTTTCGCAGCAAATATATGTATGTATTGTCGGGGCATAAAAACTTATTTACCTAGGGACACCCGGGAACAGAGCCGGATTCCGATTCCATGGCGTCGGGCGTGGGGCATCGGGCATCGGGCATCGGGGCGCCCGGGGTGTCAACCAATTTTCGAGTGCTGTTTCCCCGGGTCCTGGCCCTAGCGCTCCTGGCCACGGTGTGCTGCTGTTGCCAATTGTTGTTTTTCCTCCCAAACATATACATTTGTATATTTATATATACATATATTTTCACATTGCCATTTTCATTTCAATTCATTTCATTTATTTATGCAATATTTTATGTGCTCATTCATTTTTTGCCCGTTTTGGTTGTCGTCGTGCCCGTTTGTTCTATTAATTTGTTGTCGCTCCTCCGTGCTCCTGGGTTCCTGTCTTCTCCTGGCCTCTCCTGGCTTCTATTCAGAGTTCCGTCGCACCGTTCTGGTCGGCCTGTGTCCCATTTTGGCCCGGTTATTTGCCATCCGTCGCGGTTCCATTGTCAATTTCGTGGCTACACGTCCATCTATCTATATATATTTGTATATATATAATGCATAATAGATGGAGATAGGTTACATATATATTATATAGGCATAAAGTCGTGCCATAAACCCCATTCGTCTTAATTTGTATGCCTTGTTACGGTTAGGCTCTGTGTTTTGTTGATACTTATTTATTATTTTTATGTTCCGCTCACTTATCTGGCTTTGTCCCGGTCCCGTGTCCTGGTCGCGTGTCTGCCTCCGTTTCCCCTATTCCGGATTATTGGGGAGTGTGTAGAGAGCTGCATTAAGTAGTAGACTTTACCTGGTTAAACAATAAATACTCACTCGTAGCCACATAAAATATTAATCATCATCATCAGCAGCAGCAAAATATTATGAAGCAGAGTTAGGCCAACGACGCTTAGGAGCCACAAAAATGTGGTTTATGAACAATGAGAAATGACAAAATCACACACAACGCTGTAAATAAAGGTCCAATTATTCCATATATTCTCTTGTACAGATATTTAATTGTGTTTGTTTGTTGGTACATACATACTTACATACATATTTACTACCGATTGATTTCGATTTTCCGTTTACTTTTCTGAGATACTGTTCGTTGTCACCAATTGAGACGCTTTGACTTTTGTTTTTTGAATATATTTATATATAACTCTTTGTATTTGTACATGATTATGATTATTAATGTTTATAATTAATCCACTGCTAACAAAAAAATCATCATCAACTTTGTACAGTAAAAAACCATGAGCGAGCGAAAAAAATAAATTAAACAAAAAAGATCTAACCCAAAACTAAAAGAAAACCTGGAGCTTCGGCTCACGACGAAGCTGAACGTAGGATTTCCAAGATTTGGTAGCGGTGCATGACGATATGTACATAAACACACACTTGTAATATATATATAAACCCCCTAACCTCCTACCTCTAAGTTTTTATCACTCGAAACCTCCAGATATTGATTGTGTGATCCGAGCGAACGGTTTGTAAATCTCCACCTTATTAACTCTTTTCGGAATAATCATAATTCTTTGCCTTGTTTTTGTAACCTAATCAGATCTGAAAGTCTACCAAAGCTCTTGGAAATCGTACAACCCCCACGCCCATTCCATTTCAAAAAGAATGCCTTTCAAATTTCGTTTTCAAAAACGGTCTGTTGAGTTTCTTCAGTTGTCCGAAACCCATCCCAGCCCAACCGCACCCCACATACATATCCATCCCGCCACAAAATCCCTACCTCTCCCTCGCTTTTGATTTCTGTTTTCGCTTTACTGATAAATAAAAAAAACAAAGGATTTAAATACAGGAAAATTCATTTGTTCCCACAAGGAGCCTATGAAAGCGAATTCGAGACACATCCTTGTATAGAACGCCATGCGCTCATTACTTTTACTTACTCTCTGTCATACTTTGTTTTCCAATTCAATTTCGTGAACGTCAAAACCAGAAAGGATTTCAGCTAAATTTTGTGCTCCTTTTTATGCACATGCCTACTATGAGAAAAACGAAGAAAATTAAAGAAAAGTGATATATATTTAGCAAAAACTAAAAAACTAAAATATATATTGTATATATACAGCTTTGTGTATATGATGATGAAATGTTGGGATGGGCTGCCCGGTGACCGCTAGTATAATTGTCTCTCATTTATCAATTACTTATTGTACTTTCTTCTTACTACATTCTACCTAACCTAACAACCTACTACTTACTACTTTACCTTACTACTTACTACCCTACTACTACTACTATTCGTACTACTATTTGCTCTATGGGTTCACCATTATTCTGTGTTGTTCTCTCTTCCTTTTCCGTGTGTGTCCGTGTTTGTGTCCCTTTTGGTTTGAGTATCCTCTTTCTTTGTCGTTTCTTTGGTTTCCCTCTTCAGTTGCCTTCTTCTTCTCGTTGTTTAATTAGTTTTTATTCAGTGTTTCGGTTATAAGTACGTCAACCCCACCCAAAAAAAAAACCCCCCCAATGTACCATACATGTGTGTAATTTAATTAATGTAATTTTAACATGAAACTCAACAATTTCTGCTCTCTCGGTTACTCATAAGTTACAATTGTGTCGTTTGTTCGTTCGTTCGTACGTTCGTTGGTTGAATATCCTTCGTTCCTTTTTCGGTGTGTTCCTCCTTCTTTCTAGCTCTCTGTGTGTGTGTCTCTCCCATTTATCACTGTGTTGTGCGTGTGCGTTAGAATGTTTTGGGCCACTCTACTACTGTAATTTAGCCCGGCTATCTAATATAACTCTGCGCTTAACGGTCGCTGAAAAAAATAGAACCTAAAAACCCAAACCGAATACCGAATACCGAAAAACCAACTGCAAAAGTATTATAATTTATTTTCCATTATTTCCCTTTCGGTTCTGTTTCCATGTCTGTGATGTGTCGTTTTTTGCCTTGTCATGATATACTCCTCTATATATGCTACAAACGCTTCTCCGTAGTATTTGACCATTACACACACTCAACACCCACAAAAAATACACAGGACACATACAATACGACACCCACATAATGCCACGCCCACCACGACACCACCTTTGTTTTGTGCCTTGTATAACTCATAAAGTGTAGTTGCTACTTAATTACAATCATTACTCAAAAGCGCCACAAGGCCGGGTCCCGTATCCTGCATATCCTTCTGGCTTTTTACACCAAACACCAACCACACACACACCCCCATACATAATTGGTATTATATTTTCTTTTTTTCTCACTCCATAATTTGTACCTCTTTTTGCGACTACTCTGCGTGTGCCTGTTTTTGAGTTATTCTTGCCGTAGCCTTTGCTGTATTGCTAAAGAAACCAAACTGAATACCGAAAACAATTCAATTTGTTCATAAATAATTGTTTTCAAACAAAAAACCCAAACCAAATACGTTTGTTGTGTGCCATTTTTTAGCTGTAAACATTTTTGTAATGTTGAGAACCAATGCCTGAATGTGTTTTATGTATATATTATACCATATATCTGCTTCTGTTGGCCTATATGCCAATACGAAATGGATTTTAGTTACCATTAACTTTTAACAACAACTCTACAACTTTAACCAGTAGCCTTAAAAAAAAAAAAGAAAAAAGAGAGGACCCTTTACCAAAAAAAAAAAGAAAAAAGAAAAATGTGTGCCACTCACACATACAACTCTCGCGTTTGCCATACAAAAACCACCGAATACCCAATTTATTCATCATGAGTAAATGTTTGTTATTATTTTTTAGTTAAGTTCAAATGTTATGCTTGCTCTAGCAACAAATACCTTATATACGGCCCCTGCCCGGGCACTAACATTATTTTACAACCGTAACTACCTCTGTTTCTCCACCAAAAAACCAAAAGAAAACCTTTCCCTGATTCCCATCCCAACCCATCCCACTCCACCTCGTGTGCTTCTGCTCGTAGAGCCGGAAGAACAAGATGAACCAAGTGTGTGTTTTTGCTTTTCGGTTCTTTATTTTCGAACGTGTCGTGCCTTTCAGTTAAGTTTACAACACAGAAGTTGGGCTCAGTGCAGTTCCACACACAGCCCAAGGAAATGCCGCTGAAAAAAATCAAAAGAAAAAAATACAACAAAAAAAATGAAAAACTCTTGTCTTTAAGTTATTTCTGTGAACGTCATAAGTCTTTGGTTTATTCTTCCTTACCGCCTTCAGTTTGTTTGCTTTTTTCCTGGTGTTTTTTGTTGTTTTTTTGTATTTTTCTGGAACTTACATACTTATCTTACTTATGTATTGTACTTACCGCTGCTTTTTACACATTTCCACAGAAATTGTTGTTGTTTCTCCACCAGTGCGGTGGTGCCGCACTTGAAGCTGGAAGCTCTGCTCTGGGGCCGTGACCGCAGCAGCAGCAGCAACTTGCAACACGCCACGCTCAACTTGCGACATTTCTGCTGATTTAAAGCTTCATTTCGTCATTTTATTTGCGCAATTTTCTCTCCCCGGACCATCGGCAGCAGCGCGGCCACTTAATTAAACAAATTTCTGTGCAATTTAAATGGCATGCTTGGGCGATGGCCCTGGGATGAAGAATTCCCAGCCAGCAAGGCAGCAGCTTCCAGTGCGGCACTCAGCCAAGAAAAAAATTCAAAAACACAAAAAAGAATACAATTTTTTGGAAATCCCTAGCCCTTTGTAGATTTGAGTTTCCTTTACTTTAATGTGTTGCTATTACCTACTACTATTTACTATTCCCACTTAACCTTAACTACTTTCTACTACTAAATACTGCTACTACTACCCGCCACCACTACCACTACTACTACAACTATGTACTACTACCTTTTCCAACTTCTATGTGTTCTGTGTTATCTATCCCCAAGAACGACAACATCATTTGCGATTTGCATTAATTGAATTTTTATTTGTGCTTTTAAAATAATCATGTCCCCCAGACTTTTGCAAGGGCCGTGAGACTTTACAGAATCTCTGCGACCAAATCCCGGGCGATGCCCTGCTCTACTCGCTTTTCCGGGAGAGCGCCGAGCCGGTCAAGTGTCCGCTGAAGGGTGAGTTGCTACTGGCTTCAACTAAGTTGGAGTGCAGTTCAGGGACCCAGGCCGGGGATCTCTTACTTATGCTTTGTCCCCATTTGCAGGCCCCTTCATCTTCACGTATAATCGTGGCCATGGGGAGTGCAAGTCGCCGGTGTCCAACATTGAGAGCTGCACGGAGGAGAGTCGCCTCCTGTTGAGCTTCCAGGCCTGTCCCGATGTCCAGGGCACCGAGAGTACGGGTAAGTCTCGCCGCCGCCGCTGCCTTTGCCAGTGACAATGACTCATCATCGGCCCTTGCTGGAGATGGAGCTCAAGACGGAACATCCTTCGTAACTTCCGTTTTTCCTTCCTTCCTTCGTCGCAGTCGAGGAGCTGACATGCCTGGCGACCTGGAAGGATGGCAACTCACGCTATTTGGTGGGCCTGGTCTCGCACCATCACGCCATTTCGAACGAGGAGCGCTATCGCTGCTTTGTCTACGAGAAAATCTCCTCACTGATGGGTAAGCAGCAGCCGGCCCAAGCCAACCCAAGCCCTCGGGCCCTCGGGCAAACAGGATGAAACTTTTGCTCGAGTTCTAATACCCAAACACATTCGTAACCTTTGCAGGCGGCCCCAGCGTGCTCAGCTCGAAGGATGCCGAATATAAGCTGGCCCAATCCGGCGACGCCACTTGCAATGGCTTAGACAGTGCCGAGGTAAGCATTTCCCAAGCCCCAATTCAACACGGCCCGGTGCCCTCCTCCTGTGTTCACCTGTCATTTTCACTTAACTGCACTCAGAAAAAAAATGTTTTGCCAACAGTTTGGTTAATACCAGGCCAAAGTTTTTCTGCAAAGCTGTGAGGCTGGATCTCAGACCACAACAAGTTTACAAGTTCTTAGTCAGGCTGAGCTTGCTCATCGATCTAGAGGGTTTCCTATACTTTTTTTTGCCTATCTCTTGGCCTTTGAATCTTGGGTAATTTTTTTTGTCGGTGAGCAACCTGAAGATGAAGCACAAACGAAGCGACGCTTGGACTACTTGCACCCAAGTTTAATCGAGACATGTCAGTCTGTCGGCTTCAGCGCAAAATAAGTTTCTCAGCTTAAACCTACATAACCTGAATCTGTTCCCAGGGCCTTCAGCCTTCTGTTTGCAGAATTTATCGGTTTTAAGGACCAACCAGGTTATCCTATTGCTGTCTACGAACAATGGGTCGAAAGAAGAATTCATTCTTTAAAAAATAATTTTACTCTTCAGTTGACTTTAGGGACACTATAAAGACCAAAGACATTAGAATATGAAGATGAGTAATCATACAATTTTATCGTGCCAGCTCTAGAGAATAACTCACACATAGAACCGCATTTTTACGCTCTCAACTTTGTGCAAGCGAAGGGAGCGCCATTTTTGCCGCCAGCAGAAAAATAGCTGTATATTGCAAGACAAATATATGCCCGCTTGGCATTGGTCATTGTAAAGAGCCTGCAAATTCAGATTTTCTACATTTTCTTACGGCTATTTTAATTACATTTATTTTTAAACAATTTGCCCAATTTCTTGGTATTTAAAGTTCAGGTTTTCCCTAACTGTATAGCCTCTTAATGTCGCTCGAGGCGTCCAGTGTCCATTTGCAAATCAAACTAAACTCCCTTTCCCGTAGGTTGGCTCACGTATCATGTCACTGCGAAAGCCGCCGGTAGCCGAGCGCTGCGACTTCCCAGCCTGGTTCAAGGGTCCTCGCCACTGGCATGCCCTCATGGGCAATGCCGTCTACAATTATCATTCCAAGTGAGTAGCAAATAGGCCTGCGGCCTGAGGTTGTCACTCAACTCGAACTCGATTCTTTGCAGCGACGGGTCCGTGCACATTATTAAGCCCAACGGCTATATGGAGACACGTGCACTGTGCGAGCAGATAAATAAACAGACCTCGACCGAAATGGTGGCCGTGGTGCACTATACGACCGGGTGGTAAGTGGCCCTAAAATTGAAAAGCTCCCCGTTTCCCGTATCCCGCCCCGATTCAATGTTCGCTCCATTTCGCACCCTGCAGCCAATCGGGATTCATGTGCATGATGTTCTACCGCCGGGACACGTTCGTCATCGAGATACAGACGGGCAAGCCGGCCATTCGCCTCGAGGATGCCTGTGCACCGGATCACTTTGACATCAATAAGATGGCCTACATTACCTTGCTGGGTAAGCCAGTCCCAGCACTTCAATCCGACTCGTATTAAGCCTTTGTTTATTACGCTTTTTAGCGAGCAATCCCGACCTGGCCATGTGTCCGATGGAGGGCATCTATACGCTGCGCGGCGCCATCGGGCCGCCGTATCTGGCCACGCGCCACAAGCGAAATCACAACGGCAAGTCTCATTTGGGACATGGACATCATCACCACGAGAGTGCTGACTCGGGCAGTTTCGGCCATAAAGGGTATGTCAGCGACATGCCGCCGTTTACCTCTGGCATTTGTCAATCTATTTCCGTGGTTACAGGCACAGCTCGCTGAGTTTCCGGAATGCGGAGCGGATGGAGCGCGGCTCGTGGCATGCCAATACCCGAGGCCTGCCGGTTCGCAGCCGACGCAATGCCCCCAAGGATCCGCAGGAGGAGCAGCAGCAGCAGCAGGCTTTGGTCCTGGAAAAGACCAATGGCAGTGATACGAGCGTGGGCTTTGTGGCCACACGGAACCGACGGGATGTGCCCGGCTGTGTGCCCAACTACAATGCCCAGCGCCAGCTCTGGATAGGATGTACGGCGGAGAACTTGATCGACGTCAGTCCGCTGTGCAGTGTGGACGGGGAAGAGGGTAAGCAGCTCTAACTTTACATGTAAAAGGTTCTATATATAATTCCTTAACTTATCCTTGCAGAATACTCCTGTCATGGGTCCTGGAGCGAAAACAGCACCTTCTATGTGATCGCCCGCCACAAGGGCAGCAAGCACGGCGTGTGTCTGACCTACCGACCCACGGAGGGCACTGCTGCCAAGCTGGTCGTGGGCGATGCCTGCTATCGGGGCACCCAGAAGCCGCCCGAGCATCACCTGGTGGCCAATCTTTCCGTTTTGGGTGAGTTGAATCTTGGATTTTGGATAAACCAGGAACCTAACTTAATAATTACCTTTTTCTGCAGGCAAATGTGGAGAGACTGGCTCGAATGCCGCCCAGACTCACCAACTGGCCTACTGGCTGCTCCTGGTGGCCATGATGGCCGCCTGCCTTCACCTGCACAGCTGAGGGGCAGGAGGAACAACAGCTCTGCCTAGGCAGAGAGATCAGCGGCGTGGAAAGCCAAAGCGCAATCACTAATTCCCGAAAGAAACCAAATCCCATTATGATCATGTATACAAGACACATCACAAGACTTATTGTATATTTCGTGTAGTATGTCTAAGGCGTAATCGAACCACTTCGCAAGGGTTTGGCTGTATATAATGTATTGTTTTTTTTTGTCACTTTTGTTTAGTTCTAAGTGCTTTAAAAATAAACAAGATTCGATATAAATTAAGAGAAGCCGGAGCAGGAGCCCACACAATATGGAAAATGGTTTGCAATACAGCCTTAGATCAGCGCTATTTGTATTAGGCCTAGTAAAACGCGTCTATTACTAAGAGTGGCGCAACTATTAATGCAAGTATGCAAAATGCAAATGCAAATGCTATTTATTTATAGTACACATTAATCAGCATCGAGATCATAGAAAACAAACAAACAAACAACACAGAGGAAAGACATCAGAACTATACGAATACAAGCTAAAAGCTTTTTCGTTTTGTTTTCTTTTGAAATCATCTTGTAGCGTGTATTTTTTATATCATTTCAAAAATGTTTCCTAAGAATCACAGGACGAAAAAATAAAAACATTTAAACTACATACATATATAGAAATACGAAATGTATCCCGAAGGTGGTTCGTATTCGCGACTTCGCTTTCAAAATGTACAAACAAGCAAAAAGGGACGAGGCGAGACAGTCTCGGCCATACGATAATTATAAAGCTGTTGTGGCCGCATACAGCAAACCCCTACATATATTTGGCCTAAATATACAATATATTTTTATGTACAAACGAGGCAAAACAGTACATACATTCATACGAGTATATACATACATATAATGAATAACGTTTTGCATAGGATCGCATTGGTTTCATAATACATAATTAATACCTTGCAAAGTACGCGTATATATTGTATGATTCATTATAATAGTTATATATACATACAGGCATATATATGCTAACATACATAGCCATGTAAGGGGAACGTGAGGAATTCGAGCAACTTTGATAAGTAGAGGCACACACCACTTTCATAATCAATCAACTAACTTCGTAAGACACAACAAAAAACTCACAACTCAAACTCAACCAAACAAACAAGCGAATGAAAGACGAAAGGTCGGTGTCGGATCAGCAGCGAAGGATGCTAAAATAATTAGAGTGTTTAAGACAATTAAGCGGTGATATAGGTCTAGAATAAACAACAACTGTGTGCGAATGTCTCTTATGCAATAGCAGAGGATATAGAGCACCGACATCTGCTAGAGTGTGAATGAGGAATTAATGATGATCAAGTGTGTATCCAAAGGATTTCAAAAACTAGCATTTTTCTCTCAAAGTAGTACGAACCCAAGGAAGCATTTTTGCCCCGCGAATTCCACGATAAACACAAGCGAACGAATAACGAGGATTATCGAGTAACGAGTAACCGTAGTTAAGGAGTAGCGAGACAGCGAGAGAGACAGAGAGAGAGACCCCTTCAAGGCAACTAGTCAAAATTTATGAAGCGTAACTTTGAGTTCCATGTAAATAGCGAATGTAATGCGAATTGAGCGAACAAACCGTTGGCGCCCCGGTGTGTATACATATGTAACTAATTGCTAGTTAGCTAAAGGACGAAAGGATTGTGACTACAACATGCACGGTGGGCGTACAGAACAGTAAGGGTTACTTTCTAAGGACTATGTATAACATTCAGCAAAACACTTATATAGAAATACGATGATAATGAATTATAAACTCGGACAGCAGGCTGGCAAGCAGGCAGGCGGAGATGGCAGATAGACACACACATCCCATAGGAACACACTAGGAAACGTGGCCGTAACCGGAACCGGAAATGGCATTAGCAGCCGCACTCCCATTTGGTGGTGAGCCAGACAAATCAGCAAATCGTTATGTACAAAATGTACAATGATGATCGCACGGGCGGAGGAGTAGCAGCAGCTATGCTTGAGCATTTTTTTGAGTGTACCTCTCTCTACATAAGCATTTCCATTTGTTGTCAGCTTTTAAAACAAAAACAAAAAAAAAACGTAAATACGAGCATATTAAATAATAAAGAAAGCATTTTAAAGAAATAAAAACCGAAAGTCACACACGACGAATCAATCGAGAAATATCGAATAATACTTCAGGTCAAGGGACAAGTTCAAAGCCCAAAGCCCATCATCCTCCAGCCAGCACTCGAATTCCGTTTTGTAGCCGCTTTGCTGGTTTATTTTGCAATTGTTAAACTGAGACACTCATCAGCCCCCATCTCCAAGCTCCCCCCCGCACTTCGATCCAGCCTTAGTTGTCTTCTTGTGTCATTGTCAAAAACCCTAGCGTGTTATCGATGTTCCAGAAAAAAAAAAAAAAAGAAAACGGTCTCCACAAAATGTATTCGAAATGTTTCTAAAAACGGCTAAGAAATTAAAAAAAGAAAAACGAACAACTTAAATCAAATCCAAACCAAAACATAAACGTGCAACCATATTTTTGTAAATAGACGAAGCTACGCTTGAATTTTTATCCCATTTTTGTGTATGGCCAATTGCAGTCGACCGACTCTTACATATGTGCGATGGGCGGCCATGCCCAGATTGTGGGCGTGGCTGCTCCATCTGAGTGTGAACGCTAACCATTAGAGATATAAGTGATTTTTATATTCAAAGCGATTTTATAAATCATTTTAATTGTCTATTTTAAAAGAGTGCAGCGCAAGCAGAAGGAAAGCGATAAGAAAAAGAAAGTAAATGGATATGCCGTCGATTTAGTTCATGTGTGTGAAGAAAAATGTATGCAATTTTCGTCAATAATTGAATGTTTTGAATACTGTGTTCTAACCTTGTTTGGATTTGTTTTTTAAGCTAATATAAATACAAATACAAACTTATAAGAAATATATATTGAATGTGTTTTAATCTGAACAATTGGTTTTAATTGGGAAATTTGATTCGTTTAATTACTTTGAATTTATTTCTAAATAAGAGAAACTATATTTAATTTATTCAGTAAATAATGAAGTATATTTTTATCTAATATATAATGTGTATTGATGCAAGTTTGGAATAAGGGAAATAATCTCCTTTGAAGTTTGGCTGCAACTCAACTCTCTCGTTCTTTGCCCGCCTTGGCTTGTTCTGATCTCGACGTCTTTACTCGTCGGTCTCCTCACATCCTCATCGTCTTTACTCGTTGTTTTGATCTTTCATGCCCTCAGTTTTTCTTGTCACCTTGAGGCAAACACAAAATTTTACTTGGACTGGTTAAACAATTTGTAATATTACAAACCTATAGCATTTGTGTTTCCAATACTTTAAATCAGGAATAAATACAACCGCTTTTACAGTGTTACCATTTATTGGTTTTAAATAAATTGAATATCTGTAATAGAGTGTTTTTAAATATTTTCTGCGACCACAGGAACATTTTTCTGGGCGTCATCTGAGGGAGTACTTGAAGAACTCCCATCCCTCTTCTGGAATTGGTCACATCCTTCTTTAAAGGAAGGCAAAGTCATCTCGGCAGTGTCATTGTTGTGCGGCCTTGGTCATCATCGTGTGTTTTTATTGAAATTTTATTCTCTTTGTTTATATATTTGGTGGGTGAGGTTATTTTCGAGGTATTTATAAAACCGAATTCAGGATACATTTTTAGGAAATAAAAATAATTTAGTGAGAAAGAGCATCAGTAACCTCACCCAAAAACCTGATGCTTTTTAAATTTATTAGAGCAAATTATAATAATTATTAAGATTGAATCCCAAATAAAAACTTAAAAACCCCTTCCTGTAAACGTTAATAAAACTACAAAATGATCGTTTATTTTCTATAATTCTCAACAGAAGAAGTATTCTCTGGTCATACTTTCAGGGCCGCAACCACCTTTTGTTGGAGTAACGTCATCCTTCTTGTTAGATTGGTCACATCCTTCTTCAAATGGGTGGCAATGTCATCTCGGCTTCGTCGTCGTTACGATGACTTGGTCATCATCGTGGGTTTTTATTGAAATTTTGTTCTCTTTGTTCATACATTTGGTGGGTGAGGTTATTTGTAAGGTATTTGTATACCGGACAAATTTTTTGGGGGAAGCAAAAATATTTCAGAGAAGAAGAGCATCAGTAACCTCACCCGAAAATCTGATGCTTTCAATATTCGTACGAGGGGATTGTAAAAGGGTCTGAAACTTTAAGATTATTTGGGACAGCGGTTCTACAAAGTCAAGCAATTGAAATGTAAATTCCGCAGTATTAAAAAATAAACAAAAATTTAAAAAAATGAGTGTCCTCTAAAAAAAATATTAAGTATGCATACTATAACCCAACAAAAACAGTACTTAAATGTGATTATTCACTATGCAATAGTTTCGTGCTGGAAAATTGTCATACATATTTACTGAAACCCACATCCATACATAAATAAATAAAGTATTTCGAAAAAAAAGTTATAGATTAATTTCAGCTAGATATAGCATAAAATAACCAACCAGGTAAATACAGCATGAGTAGGTATATATATTTTAGATGAGGAGAAGAGGGAGACATCTTAATAATTGAACATAGACACTGGTTATTAAGAGGAATGCTATAGTGATCGCCAATCGTGTTTCAAGTTGAAGTTCCAGTTAAAGTTTATTATGTGAAGTTTTCTTCTTAAATCTGCCGATTTTTTTGGTAGGTCGTAGAATGGTAAATCAACTTTTTATGGAAATTGATAATTGATAATGTAATTTTTTGCTACAGCAGCCCCTTTGTAGTGATAAATTGATAAATATGTGTAGAGGCTCCAAATTCATTTGGTGCAGGTTTAGACGAATGATTATAGATGTTATAGTTTCATTTTGCCAAATCGGACTATGTTAATTTCCAATATATTTAAAATCTTTAAGACAGCTTGAATACCAAGTTTATTTCCAATTTTCAATAAAGGGTTGTGCAAAAATGATCCTGGCGTGTTTTCTGTTTGAAAGTATAATATTTTGGTATTACTTTATATCACTTTTCCCTTAGTTACACTGAAGTAGAGAGAGTAGAAAAAATAGCTGCATTCGAGATTTGTACCTTTAAGCCCAGTGCGATTCCAAATAAATTATAGGTGTACATTTTCTACGGGAAGGATTTTCGTCCAGGAGGGTCCTTATCTGGATTCCAAGATGCTGATGTGGCATACAGGATTATTCGATTATTACAATTAATATCATAGCCAAGGCATTTGAAGCATAACACATAATGTCCTTTAAGACTATACTATATGGTTTATTTTTGCAGATGACTTCAATTATATTGTTTTACTTAATTAGGAAGACCTTTAATTACAGTAGAACAGTTTCGTGCAGCAGAAATGCAAGTAAAATATATATTTTTGAATATATTAATTTTCAATGTGGGAAGAACATGTGTGGATAGGCAGTTCCTAAGATATTTCATTTTAAAATTAAATCCGTATGAGCCATTATTGACGAATTCATATACATACATATGAATATCCTGTTAAATATTTGTATGTAAGCCAGCTCTCTGTAGTTCAATAAATCCATGCTCTTCTATGATCATTTTATATGGATACATTTTAAATTGGTTTAATTTTTTAAGAATATAATTGGATTAAAAATAAAAAATTGAAATGAGGTATTTTTGTACTATTTAAATTTTTAACGAATATAATTTGTATAATTTTCCTTCGTTGTTTTGTTCCCAAATCTAAATAGTTGCTTGTAATTTTTACCATTTAAGGGTTCATTAATGATTATTTAATAAAATGTTTCCTTTCAGATTGAAGACGAGTATAATATGAATTTTAGCAAAAAATGCCATTATTTATACATTTGTAATATCTTGGACTGTGTTTAAAAATATATAACCAAGCAATTTGCATGCTTTGATCATTAGTAACGGTGGCAATCTTTTTGAATACCGATGCGGTATATATAAGCTTTTAAAATTATTCCTTTGTTTCGTGGAAAGTGGGACATATAAAGTGGTTTATATTTTTTTCCGATGTAATAATTTGTATTTTCAAATTACAAATAAAATTCAGCACTCCAGTATGCCTATTCCCAAGGGTAGTAGTTTTCAATATTTCGACTCTCATAAGAGTGTTGAATCTTTACAATTGTTTAATGGAATTGGGATTTAGATAGGATTTAGGGATTTTTAGGGATTACTTCTTTCAAGCTTTATTGTTGATTTATTTCCAGGCGACGATATAAATTATAATATGCTTTTAAAATGATGTAAATCCGGGGATTTTTGACTATGAGTAATTTGTATCACTTTTATAACGATTTCTTGAGTTTGATGACAGTAGATTAGTAAAATAAAGGCCGCTCAAATATTTTAAATAGTTTTCCAGACATAGAGAACGAAGGTTCAATAAAAATAACACCAGATTAAAAGTAAATAGACTAGACAGTAAGTATTTGAAAGCATAAACAAATCAAAATACATTTACTGTCAAGACAAATATGTTAATATTTAAAGCCATAAAAAAATATTAGAATAGTATTATTTTCAAGGAAAATCAAAATCTGCCAAAAAACGGAATAAAGGAACTCTAAGCAAAAAAAATGTTCAGCACTGTAAAATAAGTTGAATTAAACGATATAAATATACAAATAACGAGAATAATTTTGTAGTGAACGTAAAAAAATACACTGTTAAGGGATATAAAATTCTTGGTGAGGATGTCGATTGAACGGGACTTTGAGATACATTTCAGAATTCCTACCTAAATAATTTAAGGGATTTTCCCAACAAGTATATTTTTAATAATACCGAAATAAAGCCATGTCGGCTAATAATTTTATTGAACCCTACCTATTCATTTGTTTATAGTTTACACTCTACGAACCATAAAGGGATGTGGATTGAATTTTAGAAGTCCTACCTATATTGTTATAAAATTACCTAAAGATAATTTTTTATTAGGTAAATCATACATATAAACAACCAAGGTAATTCAGAATTAAATTAAGAGAAGGGAAGATATCTTAATGTCAATAGGAGTAGCGATGAAAACGGTCCTAACATAATAATGTTTCCTGTAGAACTTTAATATAAAATAGTATTTCTGTCAAGGCTTTTTCAGTTTGTGTTTTCTTATGTTTATTTGTTTGTTATGTTTATTTATCCGCAATAATATTTTGATTTGTACAATCCGGTTTTGTAGTGATGTATTGTGGCACGTTTTTTATGAATAAGATGATATATAGATGGTATAGTTTATTGGTAGATTGAATGTTTATTTCCTTCTTCAAAACAAGTTTATATATAGATGTTCCTGGCGTTCTTCCTCCTTCGAAGGATAGCAGTTTTTTCCTTAGCCACAATGAAGCGGAGAGAGTAGAAAGAATAACTTTTCCAATTTTACCTTAAAACCCAGGGGGACACTTTTTCGACTAAGGGGATTTAATTGTATTTTAAGATGCTAGGCATACAGGATTATTCGCTGAATAAAGTTAGTTTCATAGCCAAAGCATTTAAAGCATAGCCCAAAATGTCCTTTACGACCCTACTATATGGGTTCTTCGCAAATGCCTTTAATTATATTGATTAATTTAATTCGAAAGAACTATAATTACAATACAACAGTTTCGTGCAACAGTCAAGTAAGCAAATTATATACTTTGAATATTTGTTCTATTTTATTGAGAGTAAGCACTTGTATGAAGCCCTTTATTGGAAGGTAATCCCAATTACATAAATGTTTTTTATGGATTTGTAATAAAATTCAGTGTTAAGGAATCCAATAGTTGTAAAGCATTCAAGAAGCATAACATATGTCTGGCATAATACATTGTACAATTTATGTTTGTATCAATTTTCTTTCTTTGGCTCCAGTCGTGATCTGATATGTGAAGACTAGAAGAGCTGATTACTCCTGTTATCGAAAATATCCCATGTTTTTATTTTATGAGTTATTCATTTCACAAAGATGATTTAGCTGTTGCATTTTCAGGTTGGGTTGAAGATTACTCCTAGAAGCGTTGATATCTCATAGTATTTTGAATAGAGGAATAGTTGATTTAGGTCTCATACAGATGTTGCGGTTTATTTTGGGTTTGAATGTTTCCTTTCAGTTTGCAAACGAATGTCATATATAAATCCAGCGGGCAGTATTTTTTTTATTACGCAAAGGACAGCAGTTAATTCAAGCACAGATGAAAAAACATGTTCACATTTATAAACGATACTTATTAGCACATTTGGATGGGTCCCGATTCGTACGTTCCATGTTATGTGTTACAGATAATAATGGTAATGTTATTGGTATTACAAATTTTAATGTTTTGTATTTTTAATAACAAATAAAATTCATCTGTTTAAGTACCTTTACAAAACAAATTTTCTTGATTATTTGTTTATTTTTGTTTTGTAGTTTTTTATATTTTGACTCTATACATTTGTAGAAGTCAGTTGTAGGATTATGAGAAACCTTTATCCACACTTGTTATTTTGTGCATTGATTCACAGTTTTAGAACAGATCCGTAAAATAATTGAGAGCCAGGTATTTTAAAGAATTCTAGCGACGTTTGATTATAAAATGATATTTCACGTAATTGCAACAGATTAAGAGTAAATAGGTTTCAATTCCGTAAGTAATAAAAAGTATTAAAACAACAAACGGCATCAAGACAAATATATTAATATTTGAAGTATAGTAATTGTAATTTGATAAAAATTAGGTCAGAAGGTAATTAATATAATATGTAATGATTTCTAGTCACTGAAGAAGTGGCAATAATTGGGACGTAATAAATAGTTATTAACCTTACAAATTGGAAATACCTGGTAGAGCAACATATAGTAAATGAAGACGTAATAATATAAATAAAAAAATTTTAAGAGATAGAAAAAGAAACAATAATATATATAAAGGGATTTCGATTAAACGGTAAATTCATTTAAGAAGTCCTGCCTAAATATTTAAATGAGTTTTACCAGAAGTTTATATTGAATAATACCAGAATGTTGCCACGTCGGCTATGTTTTCATCAATTCTACCCATTCATTTGTTAATAAGTTACACTCTACGAGTCATAAAAGAAAGTCGGTCCAACGATAGTTTTGAGATACATTTCTGAAGCCCTACCACATTATTTAAAGGATTTGTACAAGTTTTTATTGAATAATACCAGAATGTTGCCACGTCGGCTATGTTTTCATCAATTCAACCCATTCATTTGTTAATAATTTACACTTTACAAATAAGGAAAGGGCAGTCGATTGAATGATAATGTTTGAGATACTTTTTAGAAGTCCTACCTAATTCTTTAAAGGATTTTTACCAGAAGTTTTTATTGAATTGTACCAGTATGTCGCCACGTCGGCTATGTTTTCATCAAACCCTACCTATTCATTGGTTAATAAGTTACACTCCACGAATCACAAAGGGATGTCGATTGAACGATAATGTTTGAGATACTTTTTAGAATTCCTACCTTATTCTTTAAAGGATTTTTACCAGAGTTTTTATTGAATAATACCAGAATGTTGCCACGTCGGCTATGTTTTCATTAGACCCTTCCTATTCATTTGTTAATAAGTTACACTCTACGAATCATAGGGGATGTCGATTGAACGATAATATTTAATACATTTCAGAAGACCTACCTAATTCTTTAAAGGATTTTTACCAGAAGTTTTTATTGAATAATACCAGAAAGTCGCCACGTCGGCTATGTTTTTATTAGACCCTTCCTATTCATCTGTTAATAAGTTACACTCTACGAATCATAAATGGATGTCGATTGAACGATAATATTTAATACATTTCAGAAGTCCTACCTAATTGTTTAAAGGATTTTTACCAGAAATTTTTATTGAATAATACCAGAATGTCGCCACGTCGGCTATGTTTTCATCAAACCCTACCAATTCATTGGTTAATAAGTTACAATCCGCGAATCATAAAGGGATGTCGATTGAACGATAATGTTTGAGATACTATTTAGAAGTCCTACCTAATTCTTTAAAGAATTTTTACCAGAGATTTAATGAATAATCGCAGAATGTTCCCACGTCGGCTATGTTTTCATCAAACCCTACCTATTCATTGGTTAATAAGTTACACTCTACGAATCATAAAGGGATGTAGATTGAACGATAATGTTTGAGATACTTTTTAGAAGCCCTACCTTATTCTTTAAAGGATTTTTACCAGAGTTTTTATTGAATAATCCCAGAATGTTGCCACGTCGGCTATGTTTTCATCAAACCCTACCTATTCATTTGTTAATCATTTACACTCTTCGAATAAGAAAGGGGTGTCGATTGAACGATAATGTTTAAGATACTTTTCAGAAGTCCTACCTAGTTACTAAGGATTTTTACCAGAAGTTTTTATAAAATAATTCCATAATGTGGCCACGTCGGCTATGTTTTCATCAAACCCTACCTATTCATTGATTAATAAATTACACTCCACGAATCATAAAGGGACGTCGATTGAACGATAATGTTTGAGATACGTTTTAGAAGTCCTACCTTATTCTTTAAAGGATTTTTACCAGAGTTTTTATTGAATAATCCCAGAATGTTGCCCCGTCGGCTATGTTTTCATTAGACCCTTCCTATTCATTTGTTAATAAGTTACACTCTACGAATCATAAAGGGAAGTCGGTCAAACGATAGTTTTGAGATATATTTCTGAAGCCCTACCTCATTATTTAAAGGATTTTTACAAAAAGTTTTTATTGAATAATACCAGAATGTCGCCACGTCGGCTATGTTTTCATCAAACCCTACCTATTCATTGGTTTATAATTTACACTCTACGAATAAGATAGGGGTGTCGATTGAACGATAATGTTTAAACATTTCAGAAGTCCTACCTAATTTTTTTAAGGATTTTTACCAAAAGTTTTTATTAATTAATACCAGAATGTCGCCACGTCATTTGTTAATAAGTTACACTCTACGAATGATAAAGGGATGTCGATTGAACGATAATATTTAATACATTTCAGAAGTCCTACCTAATTCTTTAAAGGATTTTCACCAGAAGTTTTTTTTTAATAACACCAGAATATCGCCACGTCGGCTATGTTTTCATTAGACCCTTCCAATCATTTGTTAATAAGTTACACTCTACGAATTATAAAGGGATGTCGATTGAACGATAATATTTAATACATTTCAGAAGACCTGCCTAATTCTTTAAAGGATTTTTACCAGAAGTTTTTATTGAATAATACCAGAATGTCGCCACGTCGGCTATGTTTTCATCGAACCCTACCTATTCATTTGTTAATAATTAACACTCTACAAATAAAAAAAGGGCAGTCGATTGAATGATAATGTTTGATATACTTTTTAGAAGTCCTACCTAATTCTTTAAAGGATTTTTACCAGAAGTTTTTATAAAATAGTACCAGAATGTGGCCACGTCGACTATGTTTTCATTAAACCCAACCTATTCATTTGTTAATAAGTTACACTCCACGAATCATAAAGGGATGTCGATTGAACGAATATATTAATTACATTTCAGAAGTCCTATCTAATTCTTTAAAGGATTTTTAGCAAAAGTTTTTATTGACTAAAACCAGAATGTTGCCACGTCGGCTATGTTTTCATCAAACCCTACATATTCATTTGTTAATAAGTTACACTCCACGAATTATAAAGGGACTTTATAAAATGAACGATATTATTTAATACATTTTCAAAGTCCTACCTAATTCTTTAAAGGATTTTTACCAGAAGTTTTTATTGAATAATACCAGAATGTCGCCACGTCGCCTATGTTTTCATCAAACCCTACCTATTCATTTGTTAATAAGTTACACTTTACGATTAGGAAAGGGGTGTCGATTGAACGATAATGTTTGCGATACTTTTCAGAATTCCTACCTAATTACTAAAAGGATTTTTACCACAAGTCTTTTTTGAATAATACCAGAATGTTGCCACGTCGGCTATGTTTTCATCAAACCCTACCTATTCATTTGTTAATAAGTTACACTCCACGAATTATAAAAGGATGTTGGTCGAACAATACTATTAAATACATTTTCGAATTCCTATATAATTCTTTAAAGGATTTTTACCAGAAGTTTTTATTGAATAATAGCAGAATGTGTAAGATACTTTTCAGAAGTCCTACCTAGTTACTGAATAGATTTTTACCAGAAGTTTTTATAAAATAATTCCATAATGTGGCCACGTCGGCTATGTTTTCATCAAACCCTACCTATTCATTGGTTAATAAGTTACACTCCACGAATCATAAAGGGATGTCGATTGAACGATAATGTTTGAGATACTCTTTAGAAGCCCTACCTTATTCTTTAAAGGATTTTTACCAGAGTTTTTATTGAATAATCCCAGAATGTTGCCACGTCAGCTATGTTTTCATCAAACCCTACCTATTAATTTGTTACTAATTTACACTCTTCGAATAAGAAAGGGGTGTCAATTGAACGATAATGTTTAAGATACTTTTCAGAAGTCCTACCTAGTTACTAAGGATTTTTACCAGAAGTTTTTATAAAATAATTCCATAATGTGGCCACGTCGGCTATGTTTTCATTAAACCCTACCTATTCATTGATTAATAAATTACACTCCACGAATCATAAAGGGATGTCGATTGAACGATAATGTTTGAGATACGTTTTAGAAGTCCTACCTTATTCTTTAAAGGATTTTTACCAGAGTTTTTATTGAATATACCCAGAATGTTGCCACGTCGGCTATGTTTTCATTAGACCCTTCCTATTAATTTGTTAATAAGTTACACTCTACGAATCATAAAGGGAAGTCGGTCAAACGATAGTTTTGAGATATATTTCTGAAGCCCTACCTCATTATTTAAAGGATTTTTACAAAAAGTTTTTATTGAATAATACCAGAATGTCGCCACGTCGGCTATGTTTTCATCAAACCCTACCTATTCATTTGTTTATAATTTACACTCTACGAATAAGATAGGGGTGTCGATTGAACGATAATGTTTAAACATTTCAGAAGCCCAACCTAATTTTTTAAAGGATTTTTACCAAAAGTTTTTATTAATTAATACCAGAATGTCGCCACGTCATTTGTTAATAAGTTACACTCTACGAATCATAAAGGGATGTCGATTGAACGATAATATTTAATACATTTCAGAAGTCCTACCTAATTCTTTAAAGGATTTTCACCAGAAGTTTTTTTTTAATAATACCAGAATGTCGCCACGTCGGCTATGTTTTCTTCAAACCCTACCTATTCATTTGTTAATAATGATAATGTTTGAGATACTTTTTAGAAGTCCTACCTAATTCTTTAAAGAATTTTTACCAGATGTTTTTATAAAATAATACCAAAATGTGGCCACGTCGACTATGTTTTCATTAAACCCAACCTATTCATTTGTTAATAAGTTACACTCCACGAATCATAATGGGATGTCGATTGAACGATAATATTTATTACATTGCAGAAGTCCTATCTAATTCTTTAAAGGATTTTTAGCAAAAGTTTTTATTGAATAAAACCAGAATGTTGCCACGTCGGCTATGTTTTCATCAAACCCTACATATTCATTTGTTAATAAGTTACATTCCACGAATTATAAAGGGACTTTATAAAATGAACGATATTATTTAATACATTTTCAAAGTCCTACCTAATTCTTTAAAGGATTTTTACCAGAAGTTTTTATTGAATAATACCAGAATGTCGCCACGTCGCCTATGTTTTCATCAAACCCTACCTATTCATTTGTTAATAAGTTACACTTTACGATTAGGAAAGGGGTGTCGATTGAACGATAATGTTTGAGATACTTTTCAGAATTCATACCTAATTACTAAAAGGATTTTTACCAGAAGTCTTTTTTGAATAATACCAGAATGTTGCCACGTCGGCTATGTTTTCATCAAACCCTACCTATTCATTTGTTAATAAGTTACACTCCACGAATTATAAAAGGATGTTGGTCGAACAATACTATTAAATACATTTTCGAATTCCTATATAATTCTTTAAAGGATTTTTACCAGAAGTTTTTATTGAATAATACCAGAATGTGTAAGATACTTTTCAGAAGTCCTACCTAGTTACTGAATAGATTTTTACCAGAAGTTTTTATAAAATAATTCCATAATGTGGCCACGTCGGCTATGTTTTCATCAAACCCTACCTATTCATTGGTTAATAAGTTACACTCCACGAATCATAAAGGGATGTCGATTGAACGATAATGTTTGAGATACTTTTTAGAAGCCCTACCTTATTCTTTAAAGGATTTTTACCAGAGTTTTTATTGAATATACCCAGAATGTTGCCACGTCGGCTATGTTTTCATCAAACCCTACCTATTCATTTGTTAATCATTTACACTCTTCGAATAAGAAAGGGGTGTCGATTGAACGATAATGTTTAAGATACTTTTCAGAAGTCCTACCTAGTTACTAAGGATTTTTACCAGAAGTTTTTATAAAATAATTCCATAATGTGGCCACGTCGGCTATGTTTTCATCAAACCCTACCTATTCATTGGTTAATAAATTACACTCCACGAATCATAGAGGGATGTCGATTGAACGATAATGTTTGATATACTTTTTAGAAGCCCTACCTTATTCTTTAAAGGATTTTTACCAGAGTTTTTATTGAATATACCCAGAATGTTGCCACGTCGGCTATGTTTTCATCAAACCCTACCTATTCATTTGTTAATAATTTACACTCTTCGAATAAAAAAGGGGTGTCGATTGAACGATAATGTTTAAGATACTTTTCAGAAGTCCTACCTAGTTACTGAATAGATTTTTACCAGAAGTTTTTATAAAATAATTCCATAATGTGGCCACGTCGGCTATGTTTTCATCAAACCCTAGCACGAAACAAAAAGGGATGTCGATTGAACGATAATGTTTGATATACTTTTTAGAAGTCCTACCTAATTATTTAAAGGATTTTTACCAGAGTTTTTATTGAATAATACCAGAATATTGCCACGTCGGCTATGTTTTCATTAGTCCCTTCCTATTCATTTGTTAATAAGTTACACTCTACGAATCATAAAGGGATATCGATTGAACGATAATATTTAATACATTTCAGAAGACCTACCTAATTCTTTATAGGATTTTTACGATAAGTTTTTATTGAATAATACCAGAATGTCGCCACGTCGGCTATGTTTTCATCAAACCCTACCTATTCATTTGTTAATAAGTTACACTCCACGAATTATAAAAGGATGTTGGTCGAACAATACTATTAAATACATTTTCGAATTCCTATCTAATTCTTTAAAGGATTTTTACCAGAAGTTTTTATTGAATAATACCAGAATGTGTAAGATACTTTTCAGAAGTCCTACCTAGTTACTGAATCGATTTTTACCAGAAGTTTTTATAAAATAATTCCATAATGTGGCCACGTCGGCTATGTTTTCTTCAAAACCCTACCTATTCATTGGTTAATAAGTTACACTCTACGAGTCATAAAGGGAAGTCGGTCAAACGATAGTTTTGAGATATATTTCTGAAGCCCTACCTCATTATTTAAAGGATTTTTACAAAAAGTTTTTATTGAATAATACCAGAATGTCGCCACGTCGGCTATGTTTTCATCAAACCCTACCTATTCATTTGTTTATAATTTACACTCTACGAATAAGATAGGGGTGTCGATTGAACGATAATGTTTAAACATTTCAGAAGTCCTACCTAATTTTTTAAAGGATTTTTACCAAAAGTTTTTAATTAATACCAGAATGTCGCCACGTCATTTGTTAATAAGTTACACTCTACGAATCATAAAGGGATGTCGATTGAACGATAATATTTAATACATTTCAGAAGTCCTACCTAATTCTTTAAAGGATTTTCACCAGAAGTTTTTTTTTAATAACACCAGAATATCGCCACGTCGGCTATGTTTTCATTAGACCCTTCCAATCATTTGTTAATAAGTTACACTCTACGAATTATAAAGGGATGTCGATTGAACGATAATATTTAATACATTTCAGAAGACCTACCTAATTCTTTAAAGGATTTTTACCAGAAGTTTTTATTGAATAATTCCAGAATGTCGCCACATCGGCTATGTTTTCATCGAGCCCTACCTATTCATTTGTTAATAATTTACACTCTTCGAATAAGAAAGGGATGTCGATTGAACGATAATGTTTAAGATACTTTTCAGAAGTCCTACCTAGTTACTAAGGATTTTTACCAGAAGTTTTTATAAAATAATTCCATAATGTGGCCACGTCGGCTATGTTTTCATCAAACCCTACCTATTCATTGGTTAATAATTTACATTCCACGAATCATAAAGGCATGTCGATTGAACGATGAAACTTAATACATATTAGAAGCCTTGCCTCATTATTTAATGAGATTTATTTATTACCAGTCACTATATATTGTTCTTAAATAATATACCAATCCCTACATAATTATTTAAAATATTTCAAATATAATTCCATCAAGGCGAACCAATTTTTTTGATATCATTGAAGAGTCCTACCTATGTAATCAAATTATTACCAAAATAATACCACGAAGGCTCACCTTATACATTCATACTATTGTTCCAATCCCTATGAATTTATTTAAATTTAATACCAATCCCTACCCATTTATTTAGTTATAATACCAATCCCTACCTATTTATTTAAATATAATACCATTCCTTACTTATTTGTTAAAACCATTAACATCATAATTCCACGAAGGCTAACCTTTTATATTTTCAATATAATACCAATCGCTACCTATTTTTTTGTAATATTACCAATATAATGCCGCGATGGCAAACCTTTTTATAATTTCAATATAATACCAACTCTTTTTTATTTATTTAAAATATTTAACACATCCCTACCTATTTATTTAAAATATTACCAATATAATGCCCCGAAGGCCAACCTTTTATATTTTCAATATAATACCAACCCCTACCTATTTATTTATAATATTACCATTATAATGCCGCGATGGCCAACCTTTTTATAATTTCAATATAATACCAACTCTTTTTTATTTATTTAAAATATTTAACACATCCCTACCTATTTATTTAAAATATTACCAATATAATGCCACGAAGGCCAACTTTTTATATTTTCAATATAATACCAACCCCTACCTATTTATTTTTAATATTACCATTATAATGCCGCGATGGCCAACCTTTTTATATCTTCAATATAATACCAATCGCTACCTATTTTTTGGTAATATTACCCAATATAATGCCGCGATGGCCAACCTTTTATATTTTCAATATAATACCAATCCCTACCTATTATTTTGTAATATTACCAATATAATGCCGCGATTTTCAATATAATACCAATCCCTACCTATTTATTACAATATTACCAATATAATGCCTCGTAGGCTAACCTTTTTTATTTTCAATATAATACCAATACCACCTACCTATATATTTAATATATATTACCAATCCCCACCTATTTATTTATATCATTACCAATCCCTACCTATATATTTATAATAATACCAATATAGTGCCGCAAGGGCTAACGTTTTATATTATACCAATTCCTACCTATTTATTTAGTATATGTTACCAATCCCTACCTATTTATTTAAAATATTACCAATATAATGCCGCGAAGGCGAACCTTTTTATATTTTGAATATAATTCCAATTCCTTCCTAGTTTTTTTTAAATATATAACCAATCCCTTCCTATTTAATTTTAAGATTACCAAATTAAATCCCGCGAAGGCTGACATTTTATATTTTCTATATATGTAATACCAATTCCTACCTATTTATTTAAAATATTACCAATATAATGCCGTGATGGCCAACCTTTCATATTTTTAATATGATACCAAGCCCTACCTATTTTTTGTATATATATTACCAATCCCTACCTATTTATTTAAAATATTATTTTTTTTACTCCATTTGTTGTTCTTCCTATTTTTTTAAAACATTTTTACAATAAGTAATTTATAAATAATAACGATATACATTTTTTTATTCGACCTAAAGTGGAAAGGTTTATAAAAATATGTTATTCTTATTGTTTTTTTTATCAAATTCCTGCCTACTAATCATCCAAATAATTGTTGATATATAGTTTTGAGTAAATTGTTCTTATTCTTATTAGTATTATTCATATATAAATTGCGTTTTTAAATTCCATAATATATTCCCGTTTTATGTGCCGAATTTTAGGAGTTTCCATTTACTCTAGAGATAAGAGATGCGTGGGGAAATTCGTAGTGGATTATTTGTAATAATTGTTTGATTGATTATTATTTAGTAATTGTATTTTTCGGTAGTTCATTGAATAGTTTGTAGAAAATGTGTACGCTGTTTATTTATGTATGTATATATCGATGTCCTAAAAATGTCAGAAAATATAAATATACGTACTTGTAAGCTGAACTTTCTTACTATATAGTCTTTCCAATACAAACTTTTAGCGTTTAACAGAGATCAATATGGCCCTTCCTTTTCATGCAGACACTCGGTCAGATTTTTCGGTTAGGTTTGAGAACATCGTAGTACTTTGCTGGGAAAACGCAGACATTTTCGCATGGTGAGATTATAACCCTTCCTTCTTGAGATAATTGCGGTAACGCTAGGTAAGAGTATGATGATCTAACTGAAATCGGATCTTAGCTTGAAATAAAAAAATTTGACGAGCAAAAGTTTCGAAATTTATTTTTGGAATCTCAGAATTTTTTATTAACTTTTTCTGTGGCTTTTTTTTCCATTAAGGAGCGCTCTTTTCATATTCATTTTTTTCTTTCCATTTTTGTTTTCGGTTCGACAGGCAAGTAAGTATACATCGGTACAAGTAATTCTTATTTGGTGAAGTGTACAAAAACAAAAAAATTTGAACAGTATCTGGTATTTAACACAAGTTGTTGGTGATGGAATTGTCTTCCGGTTTGACTTTACAACAGAATATATAAGGTTATAAGAACAAAATTAATATTTACAACCAACTGATTTGGTTTTCGAGACGCTGGTTCGATTGCTAATCCATAGACGATGTGTCATTGAACAGATTCAATACGCCAATACTGCCAAGCTCAACCGATCGATCGCTGTTGGAACAGAGTCATATGTATGTCTGTCTGCCCGCTTTGGTACTTGTTCGATGATGATAGTAAGCAACATAAGGCCTTTTTGTAGGGCTCACCCTTAGTGGAGCAGAAGAGAAGTCGATACACCGGTGTTCCTATAACACAATCCGCACAATCAATCTCTGACTGAATCGCGAGCACCCCGGGCTGGGCTGGTCCGCGACCACGAGACCCCTGGATACACCGCACAGGGCGTTATCTCAGTCACGGTCACAGTCGCAGACGCAGCCCCTGCCAAACGCTGCAGCTCTAGGGCACTGGGCGGAGTGCATTTTGAGCACCCATATGCCGCCCCAGGCTGGCGCAGGGTATTGAGTTTTCACGATCGCGTATCAACTTTCAACGCCCAACTATAAAGTTTAGAGAAAGAAATACATATTGCTGGTTAAGTGATGTGGCAGAGTTGCATATAGAGGTGGTTACAAATAAGATTAACGCTAGGGGTAAATGGTTAAGTCGACTACGAACTAAAGCCTATGTGGGAATGCCAAGAGAAGCGACAGAAACAACAAAAGGAAAGACGTCAAGCTACTGGAAGGCTGGAAAGTTTTCCATCGAAAAACGGGGGCAGAGGGAAAGGCAAGCAGTATTGTTTTCGCCACAGCGAGTTTTTGCGCAGTTGCCATTGCCGATGCATACATACACGTATGTATACATACATATATAGAAATCCACGTCAATTACGATACATACATATGTATGTAAAGCGGGTCTGAATACTTTATAAGGTGTGTATCCCCGAGAGGGAGCGAGATGGAGCTATGTGTAACGTGTACAGGGGGCGTATGAGCAATACGCTATATATAGAGCAGCCAGTTGGTGGCCTTTCAATCCGGGGGGTTGAAGAACAAAGAGACAATCGAGAACTTTCGACTCGGAATGAAATGGGTTACGCAACGTGGTGAAAATTGCTGGCAAAATAATGCATTTGCAGCGAAAAATGTAACGTTCGAAGACGCTGTTGCCGTAGATTGTCTTCGTCGGCTATAAAACTACATCTTAGTCATAGGTTGTGCTTACGAATAGAAAAAGAACACGCTGGATTCACTGATGTGTGTGTACCTGGCTTCCTTCTATCCCATTAAAACCAATCCTGGGGTTAGGGGGCCATCGCCATTCGATATCCTGGATCTGCCTCAGACTGCCTAGGTAGGGGGTCACTTTCTAGCCAAAATCAAGCAAAATTCTGCCTCTCCAACTGCCTGTAGTCGCATGGTGAAATTCCCCAATGCGATGCTGACTAATCCGCATCGTTTCCAGTGCCTCTGGTTTCTTTGTTTCCAACTCGAGAGCAAATATATTGCCCAACGTTGAGAAATACTACGTGGGCCCCTCCGTCATTCGCTCTCCGGCGCCTCCTCCACAGCGATTTTTACACTTTTCCATTTTTTGGATTAACAAGTAAGAACTGCTTGCTAGCCAGCAAGAGTGAATTTTTCTTTGTACTAATTTGAGACTTATTTTTTTCAGCAACACTTTGACTGCACTTGAACACTTTATTTTTGAGAGTGCCGTTCTCTGGCCTCGTCGCCTCTATTTATACCCGACGCGCTCGCTTCGGGAACCATCTGCCAGTCTGTCGTGGATTAAGCATTAGGGTGAGTGAGTAGGTAGGCGCTATTGTATCTTTTGGGTACGTGACTCGGCTGGCCTGCTTTCTCACACGTTCCCACAAAAGTGGTGGATGGCACTATGCTACAAAACTACCCTCAAAATGAATAACTGGATATTCCTCTACCTAAATTTAGTGGACTTTAGAAGAGGTTCCAAGGGTTTCAGGAAAAAGTCTTGCATAAAACGTCTTGTTTCTATGAATATTTTTGTGAAACCAAGTATCTTTTTGTTTGTCTTTCGTTATATATTTTTACAAAGTCATAGATGTTAAGTGCTTCATTCCAAGCATTAGTTATTTTAGGTTCAAATATAGTAATTGTTAAATTCTAAAGAAATGTATGAGTTTAATTGGTTTACCAGATATTTTGGTAATATATCATAGTGCAAACCGAAATTAAATTTAACAGGCAGATGGTGGTAAGTAGTTATGACTAAATAAAATAGCTATTTAGCTTTTGGACGGCCTAAAATTAGCCATATTTTGTGCATATTGTACGTGTGCCACCAGAGGTTGGGCAGAGAAATCTGCTGACCTGCGAAATAGGGTCATGCGGACCACTGGCCTATAGCCTTGAATTTTGATAGAATAATTATTTTCCCATATGTATATTAAGATACAATTTCATGTTGGTCGGTGTTAATTGGAAATTTCCAGAGCGAGACAGCGGCTGTGGAATTTTCGAAAGAGAGACAACTGGTTAATGCTTCCTTCCAGAGTTTCCACCAAGCTCTGAATTATTATAAATAAGTCTTGTTATTTTTTAAATAAACGCATACAAATTTGCATTTAACAAACGGCTAGGAATGTAGAAAATAAATATTTAAGCCCGGAAACATTTAACACCAAAGAAAATATGAATAACTTATTTTAATTCTGTAAAATACGTGTAAAATTGTCAAGTAATTACGAAGTACCAAAAACAAACACGTATCGAAAATGAGAAATGGCGCTGCATTCGATGTATTGTCAAAAACAGTGTACTTACGCGTAAAAAATTTGACGAACTTGACAAGTAAAAATAATGTAAGAGTAAACATTATTCGTTAAGTTTTAAAACTTGAGTTTTGACTAAAAATGATCAAAAGCATGGTACAATCTGAAACAAAATGTCCAGGAAATTACGAATGAAATTAACCTTAAGGTTGGGGAAAACAATTAAAGAAAAATATTATTTTCAATTTATTTAGGCATAAATAAACGAAAGTATTTAAAATAATTAATTGGCCTCTGTACCATATTTTTTGTATAAGAGTTGTTTTATTTCGGAAAGTATAGTTATAAATACTACAAATAAAAATCCAACCCCGGATATATTTTAAAACGTTCAGGTTTTAAATGGTAATAATTTCTCTACATCTTAATTCACCTAAGTTATATATGTTCGCAAGGGTAAGAAATAATATAAATTACACATTCATTAAGAGCCCTTCCCAGAACTCCCTCTGCCAGAGTAGCATCTGCCAGCCATATATTCCCAGGCCTGCCCTAAGCCGGTTTACAATGTTCCTCTACCTACTTGCTCCTCTCTTCGTGTTTCCCATCGCTCAGTCTGTGAATGGGAACCGAAACTACCCCCGACTCGGCACAGTGTATGCGAGTGCCCAAATGTTTGTGAGTGTTGAACCAAACACAAGGTTTTTGAACCTTTGGCCGCTGACTGAGCAGGAAAGCCAGCTGTTGCAAACGCACGCGCATCCTGCGCTCAATCGACCCTCGGGGTGGGTTGATGGGTTGAACTCTCATAGAGCGAGAAAGAATGAGAAGAGTGAGTTAGTGAGTGAGTGAGTGAGTGAGTTCCTGCACATCCTTGAGCAACAGGGCTCAACTAGGAGCCACCCAGAATAAATGCTAACGAGCCGAGCTGCAAACTTGAAAACTGCCGTTAAACTTCAAACAAAAAAGTATGCAAAGTTTTGATTATTGTTTCGGACAGAGTCTTAATTGTCGACCCAGCTTAACCAAGAAGTCCAAGATGCTGTGCGTCCGTGGAGCGGAAGCAGCTCTATTCTCCTCCAAAGGAAGCGCCGCAATAAAACTAAGTTGCACCGGAGCAATTGCCAGGAAGAGGCCACACAATAAACATAAACAAACAGCCAGGCGAAGCCAATTGACACAACCAACAATGGCGGCCAGCATAATGGAGGCAACACGGAAATTGCGTATACGCCGTGTGCCTCTCTTGTTGCTCTCCGTTCTGCTTTGTTTCCTGCGGCAGGCACGCGACGTCGTCGACGAGGAACAATGGGCCATCCCATCGACAACCGAAAACGGATGAGGGCAAAATGGCATAATAAACGTATTTATGAAAGGGGCCCGAAATGAGCATATGATGTATCCTGCTGGCTGGCTGGCTTGGTGGCTAGCCGAGGCCGGCGAGTCGAGTCGAGTGCGGTGTGTGTGTTTTGGACGCAGCCTCCCACATGGTCGCCCTGACATTTCAACGATCCAACCTTGGATATTGCCAAATGTGGTCCTTCAGTTTTAAGCCTACAAAGTTGTTCGCTAAGCCTGGCGAGAAGCCCCCGAAAAGGACGGGAACGGGAACGGCAACGGGAGCGGCATTAACATATATGTATGTAGGAGAGCTCTGTCATTGCATTTGAGGGCCGTTGGTTCAGCGCTCACGGAGTACATACATAGGCGACAAGGACGACTGAGCGAGCGCCCGATTCCGAGTCCGAGTCCGAGTAGGTGGGCGCCGCCGCCACCCACTCTCCTTTTGTGAGCCGAAAACCAAGAGCCGAGAGCCGAAGTGGCGGCGGTAGTGGCCACTGAAGGCGGGCGCGGTTTGGCAACAGGGACCTACATTCGGTCGTATCCCGCCAGTCGGCTCTTATCGGCTCGCTTTGGCCTGAAAAGCGAGCTGCCGCGGTGGCAGTGCCTGCAGTCCTCATTCAGACGCGAATCCGTTGACAACGCGGTCGCCCCAGGGGCGGATAACTTTGATATCCATTCCAGCGGATCGGCGACCCACAACATCGCATCACGGAAACGACGACCACGCGTACTGCTTCTCTAACCTTTCGAATGTTTTGCTGATTTATCCGGGGGAGTGTTTGTGTTTTTATGCTTTATGTGTGTGACTTGGGAGTTGCCAGTTACCAGAAGGAGTTGCATTTGGCTTGCAGTTTCCAGCGCTGACAGTTTAATTAGTTTAATCAGCCCCATGGCTGATTTGTCAGTTCTGCCTTTGGTCTTACGCCCCATTGGACCCGTGGGGCCAAGCCAAGACTAAGGACTATCGGCACGGGCATCTTCCTGCGAGATGAGGGCCAGCAGGCTGGCATGTAAGCTCAATTAGGTTCCAAGCACTTTCACGCTCCAAGAAAGGCCCAAAGGAGCACCAGCTGCGGAACTACACGGAGAAATGTGATTATTATCTGGGTAGCGAAGTTTGTATTTGCACATTTTCTAGCTGCAAAATGAAACATTCAGGATTTCTATCTTTTTTTGATATTAATAATTCTGGAAACAGGGATCTAGCTTGGGTAAATCTTAGTATTGGATGTAAAAGATAAAGTTTTAATAGAATTAATAAAGCTTCATGGAAAAACTTATTAAAATATAATTCAAAGAAATATCTCTAAGAAATTTCAATAGATATTTTCAAGACTGTACTCTTTATAGATACTTAAAAAATTTATAGCTCTATTAAAATTCGATTTAAGCTAATAGCAAATCCAGATAGGAATCCAGAGTCAGGCTATCATTTTAACGCTGGGATAATCCTGCCAGCGATTAACAAGAAACCTTTCAACTTTTTTTGGTGCCGTGTTTTGGACAGTTTGAATTGTGAGTGCCAAGGGGTCCTTAGTCGCCAGTTTGTCTGATGTAGACACTCCCATGGAGGAGCCCCGCACAAAAGAATGTCGCGCTGGCTTTGGAGGTTCGGCTCTCGGTTCGGTTTGTTGGCAATTGTTTCAATGCTTACTGGCAATTTTTCGGCACTCAATCGAAGAGCTGCGTGCGCTTGGCAGTTGTGCTTAATGGAATTTTTATGCGCTGCTATTGAGTTGCTCAATTGCTCGTTTGACTTTTTCGATTTTTTTGTGTTTGTGTTTTTATTTTGAGGTCAAAGTGCACGCTGGCTAGCTGGCTGGCTGGCTTTTCAATTGTGCCAAAACCAGCTGCCAAACAATGGTAGAAATGGCATTAAAATTAATTAGCGACGCGCATGTGTTGGAACTGCGGCTGTGACCATGTCCCTGAGCCAGGCTCGGGCTCTCCGCTCTCCTTCCGCCGCCTTACCATTTATCCAGGCAGCGCCAGCATTTGGCCTTATCTGAAATATGCACACGAGGCCTTGGGCCGCCGACTTTTTCGTAATGCCAGCCAAGGCAACGTCAACCAGCTGACGAACGACCGACCTACCGACCACCCGACCGAGCCATTTCATTCCGCATTCGCATTCGGCAACAAATTGTTGTAGGTGATTTTTCCCAAAAAAAAAATTAAGGAAACCTTGGGGAAAAAACGAGTTTCGAGAAAATTGCATTTGTTGTGCAACTCCAGGGTCCACACACACAAGCACAAACACCCAACCAACCCGGATTACATAGTGGGCGTGTGCGTTAATTAAAAGTTGTTCTCTAACCCAAAAGCCACGGAACTTCCTGCATATCCTACGACAAACGCCAACGAAATAATGCCAAGCGACGATGCCATTTTTATAGACCTTTTCTAAGCAACAGCCAAGCGAGCAATCGAGAGAGATACGAATCGAGGGGATAGGCGAATCCCAGGCGCCACTTAAAGTGTCAGCCGCCTAATCAAGACGCCGGACGATGGCAGCCAGCGGGCGGATTCGCAGGCGCAAGCATAAAAGCCACACAAGTGGCGACACTCCGGCAGCAACACCACCAAGCACGGTGGCAACATCGACGGGAACAGAGGCGAGATTGGCCAGCAGAGCGACGACAATGGCGCCGCCGCCAGCCAGACCCTGGCCCATGGCGGATGAGCAGGAGGCGCCGGAAGAGAGCGGAGCCCTCGCCGGGGACTATAATAATTTCACGCATAATTTCGTCGATTTGCAGAACCTCTTGAATTTCAACGAATTGCTGGGGAGCAGCTCCAATGGCACCACCATCTTCGCCGGCAGCAGCAGCAGCAGCAGCTCCTCGAGCGCATCGAGTGCCATCAAATTGAATAACGGCGCCATTATGGACACTCTGCTGGGCACGGTGCTGACCACGGCAACGGCTACGGTGGCACCAGCGGCCAGTTCGCTGATAGCCACCTTGGCGGCGGCCACCACGACAGCGTCGGCAGCGGGAGTCAGATCTCTGGCCATCGCCGATGCCACCTCATCCACCTATTACGCCAACTTGCTGAGCATGTCGCCGGCCACCACGAGCCTGATCTCGGCGGCGGCGGCCACCAAGTCCTACAACGACAGCACCCTCCGGTGGGAGCAGCTGGACGGGAGCGTGGACTTTGGATTCGATTCCCTGTACCGCCACTCGCTGGCCATGTCCATTGTGTACTGTGTGGCCTACATCGTTGTGTTCCTGGTGGGCCTCATCGGGAATAGCTTCGTGATTGCGGTGGTCCTGCGGGCGCCACGCATGCGGACGGTGACGAACTACTTCATCGTGAATCTGGTGGGTGGCGACACTAAATCTCTCAGATGAACCCCATTAATTTGAAATAAAATTTCCATTTTCGCTCACCCACAACCCACGACCCACGACCCACAACCACCAGGCCATTGCGGACATCCTAGTCATTGTCTTCTGCCTGCCAGCCACTCTGATTGGCAACATCTTTGTGCGTAAGTAGCTCTTTAATTCCGTAAGACGGCGAGATTTATTTGCCACTGGGGGAGACATTAGGGAGCCCGCTTGTTTTGCTGCTTCTTTTCTGTTGCTTCTGCATATTAGCCCGATTTATGTCCTGCAATTAATCGCCGCTTAGATAAAGCCTCCGGCAGGCAACTGTCGTTTGCCCAAATTTGTTGCTTCTGGGTGTTTACGCTGCGTATGCGTAATTTCCGAGAACAAATGTAATGGAGCCCGCCATTAGACATAATGTCGGCATGAATATTCGGGCCCAGAGTGCTCAACTTCTGGCCATCATCGGTAGTGCAGAACAATAGGTGAGACAGCTGCTGCTGCATTTTTATATCTGGGCTATATCAGTCAAGTCGTTCCGCTATATCTCGAAACTGCAGTTTATATAGCCAGACTCTGTGGCGATAGCCGGGCTTTTAATGCATGCATAAAACAGATCTAATAATGCAGCACTTGCTCCGCAGCCTTTGAAGTGGCCTGCGTAATGTCAAGTTTAAGCATCGAATTTTACGAGCATTCTGACATGAACAAATAAACGCAGGGACATAAATTTATAAATAGACAGACAAGGGGAGGAAAATAACCTAATTAGTGGATGCGAGCTGAGTAAACGGGGTATTTTATTAACTGCAAATATGTATATAAATTCAGGACTTGCTTGTTTTATATAAAATTTAAGACAAATTTTAACTTTTTTAATATTAATTCGCTAAAAGGGAATGTTAAAATCCTTTTTTTTTTATAAAACAAAATATATAAATATTATAAATATTATTAAAATACGGATAGTATATATAAACCATCCTTATACTGAATTAACCTACCAAACATTAGAAACTCCAGTCCTTAAATATTCAGTATGACAAATTTATTCAACCTCTATCGAACTCCACCGAAAATGTTACAAATCTTGCCTAACTACCAAGCAAGATGTTCGCACTCAATTAAATTAATTTAAGGGCTAACCCCCAGACCTTCTTGGAACTGACAATCCGCCAGGGCACAAGGTACAAGTGTCTATTTAATTAAAGGCCAATTGCAAATCCCAGCGACGACCCACAAACGACCCGATAAACGAGGCTACGCATAATTGTATGTTTTAATTTAAATAAATTTGCCTGAGACATGCCTATCCATCCATCCATCTATGTATCTATCTCTCCCTGTCTGCCCTGTCCAATTGGTTTTCCGCTCGCTCCGCTCACTCTTCCTTTCTGTGTATCCCTTGCTCCTTGAGACTTTGTGGGCTGTCATCCAAATTGATAGTCAGAACTGGCCGAGAAGGTGGAGTGCCAGAGCGGCGAATGTCTATGCAAATCGCCGTCGACATGGAAAAATGATCGAAATCCTTGGGAAATCAAATTCCGATTGCGGAGCACGACATGCCAGTTCCATCGCCTCCAACTGCAATTTGCCACCGATGGCTACCCCAAGCTACAATGTAGCTCGTAGGCTCGCAGGTTGTGTGCCAAGTGTTGCCAATTAAGTGGCTCTGCCCTGTGAGAACTCTGGCATTCTCTCTTGTTGATGTGCCCGTATTGCACTGAGGGAAAAACAGCCAAATATAAGTTATAACCCTGTTTTTTTTTTTGTGTTACCAAAATGTTTCATATTTATAACTTACTTAGATCCCATCTTCCAGCAAAAATTAAGAAATGTAAAAGTCCAAAATTAAAAGTGTTTATTAATGGTATTATGAGACTGCGAATGTTGCTTAGATTCTTTTAATGCTGTTTCCCTGAGATTTATTTTCGGTAATTAGTGCACGGACACACTTATTTTTTGAACTCATTTGTACGTGTATATTATATATGGTATATTTATGTATTAAGATGAAGATTTACATTTTTTTTAATATTTACTTGATTACTTACTTATTTTATATTTTAATTTATAAGATATTGTTGCGGCAATCGTATTTTTTTAATACAATTTTCTTTATTGAACTATCGGTATTGGTATTCGTGTGGTAGTATTTGGTTTTAATCTATTTTTTTCAGAAAACTAAGAAATATTTCATTTCTCATGAATTTTAATCATTTAAAGAATCACATGTTTTTAACCAATACTTTGAGAAAATTGAACAAAGCAACAATGTCATAGCCTCAAATACAAAGCTTATAAATGACCTTAAAGGTCCTAATGTTTATTTTAGAGAAATATTAAGAGTAATATTATGACCTTGCAGCTTAAGTTATTAGGATAGATTTTGTATATTTTTCCTTTTACCTTCTGAATAACTCCCGAATAAAATCCTGACTTATTTGCCTGTGTACCTTTGCCCAAGACACGGCACTGCACTCAGTGGCGCCCAGCCCTAAACGCCCCCAAAATCAAGGGAGAGGGAAAGGGCTGCGTAGTAAAGGAAGTCAGCCGAGTGAAAATCGCAAGGAACGAATGAAGCGAGTGGCGAAAAAGTGAATGAGTTTACCTCAGCCTGCATTGTGTGTGTCCTGTGCCCGTGTCCGTGTCACTGCGCACTCTCTCTGCTGTCTCTCGCGGCGGCTCTCCCTCTCTATGTACTCTTCGGTTCGCGTACGTGTGTGTATTGGTGCATTTGTTGCTGCTTTTCGGGGTGGCCCAAAGGATCATCGACACAAAACTGACCTAATTTCACAAATTCGAGCTAGGCGCAGGGTTGGCGCTGCCACGGGGCCCGACAGCTCTTAGTGGGTCACTGGGGGTGGCGCTGGGTCGAGTACGTACTGGGCGATGGGTGCTCGTGTGGATGGGAGCTCTCGGCTCCTCCACGCTGGCATGTCTTGAGTTGGGCCCAGCTGAGCTGCTGCTGAGGCCTAAGCGAAAACGCCAGTCACAACAAATTGCAGCCCTTTCGCTGGCATTGGAAGGTATTTGGTGTTGGGGCATTGGGGCTATGGGATTCACCCCATGCCCTCTCAACCCCACTCACATTCCAACTCGCTTTCGACAAGCTGCTGAAGTTTAAATCGAAGGCAGCGCGAGTTCACACAGCGACAAAGGATGAAATAGCACGGACACAGAGAAAAAAGGGGAGAGTATTTGAAAGTAAAATCTTAAAAGCATTTGAAATAGGCTTATATAAATTTTAATCTTATAAACCTTATAACGAAATAAATAAAGCTTTATGATGACATTAAAATCCACTTCATCATACATATTTTATTGATAGTGCGATACCAAAAAAGTATGCTTTAAATTACATTTAGCTTTTTAACGTTTCATTGAACTTTATTGGTTTACTGGTCATTGATTATTATTTATTTTCCAAAATTATTAGGCCGGAAAAGTTAGTATTTTGTTGTTTAGAAAGCAAGGGAGAACTCAAGTAAGAAAATGAAGTATTTTGTTGCCTAGAAATTTATACAAAATTATTTATTAATATAATAAAACCAGAATCCCAAAGGAAAGGTGCAGATTTTCCTATACATATTATTATGCTCAATAAAATAATTAAATAATACATAACTACAGTTGTTTTTAGTTTTAAATATTTATATTTGAGTAGATGTTGCTTAAATATATACTCTAAGTTCTCTTAACTTGGGAATAGGTAATAGAAATAGGCAATATACATTTTTTTCAACTCGTTGTGAATATGAACTTTCCCAACCCTTTTTCGATGGCTATTTTTTTCTATTTGTGTAGAACTGTGTGGGAGTTGGAATATTTGGCATATTTGCACATCAAACAAGGCGCATTGGTGCCTGATAGTTGGTGCAATGCACCGCCCACGAATCGAATAGCTGGCGGATGGATGGTCGACATGTTTTACCATCAAACTGAATTATATGAAATCAAATTCGAGCCGCCAAAGTCGACGTCTCAGTCGGAGTTGCAGTCTCAGTCGCCGTTGCCGTCGCCGTCGCAGTCGCACCTGCCGTTGGTAGCGACGCTCACCTCACGGTGGCCATCGCCGCAGGCAGCGCCATTATCTAATCTAAGCACACCTTCAAGCCTCAGAATTGCAATGGAAGGTTGTTTGCATTCAAGGCTCTTTGCGGCTGGATGAATTGACCTAAATATTTCGCTTGGCAAACCTAATAGTCAGGGTTATACCCACACACATTGCGAGTGTGTGTGTGTGTGTGTGTGTGGGGGTGGGGAAGGGGCACCTGTATTGGGGTTGGGCCTGCACTGTTGCCGGGTGGGATTGGGGGTGGAATGTGGCTCTGGCCCTTATTTATGTGTGTGCTTCGAAATCCAATAAAATGCGAAATGAATTGATTTCCCAGCAACGATGCCGCCTTGAGACGAAGGATATCCTTGCCTGGCCCAGCCATCGATTGTCCCAAATGGCGCTTTATGGCCATTGTTGTGCCATCTTATCAATGCGAAATCGTTATCATTACGTCCCCTCTGTCGCAGGATCCGCTTCACGGTTGTTGCTTCCACTGTTCCGCTCTCGATTTGCCCATCTGTAGGTCACGTTGCCAGTTTGTTCATTAAAAGCGGGCCGCGTGATTTGTGCCGGGCGAACGCGGCGTATGCGTAACGCCGCAAAATCTTCCCTTTGCCTGCCTTCCCTTCCCGTTGATGAAGTCATTTTTCAGCACTCTCTGGTTGCCGATTGTATTTTAATTTAGTCGCTACGTGCCGCCGGCAAATGGCAACCAACCTCTAACCTCTCCCAGCTCAAGTCGGAGCAGCATCCAGCCTGCTCGGAGCAGCAATCCTATATATCTTACCTCCAGGACCCCCCGGTTTCGATTCGCATTGCTGGGCGAACTGGCTGTGGTATTCAATTTGCCGCCGAGCTGCCACCAAAGTCGCCGCAGGACGTGACGCCGTGGCTATAATCATAACAATAACGCATTTGTCTGAAGTGTTATGTCCTTGCCATGGCCACTCCCAATCCCGCTCCACTCTAATCGAACCCACGGATTTGTTACGCCTGATTATTTCATTAACTTTACGACCCAACTCTGTGCATGACAATGCGGCAACCGAAACGAATTTTCAATGCCCAGAATAATCCAATCCACTTTGCCTATACACAGGAAATAAAATCGATTTCAAAAGGATATCATTTGCTTAGAGTCCCATCAATAAGCAATAAAATAGTGACTTCATTAAAAAGAAATAAAGTTCTTATTTAAGTATTGTAGAGATGACAGCTATCATTCTATTCAGTTTTGGTTTTATTTTATTCCCTTAATATGAAACAAACTAAACATACCTTTTAAATTCCCACTAAGCCCCCCTTTAGGGTTCATAGAACTCGATTTGTTTTCAAGGAAACCTTTCGTTTTGCTCCGTGTGTCGAGAGGTAAACAAAAGTTCGCACAGGAATGTCGAAGGGGAAAAAAATAAAAGGCTTAGGGCCTAGGGCTCACTTGACATTTTCTTGTGGGGGGTTGCGGTGCTGGTGGCAACCACACCACCCACAATCGAAGGCTGTCGATAAGCTCAAATATCGATTGGTATTATCTCCTGTAGTTGATCAATATTGAGCACAGGCTTACGCTTATAAATGGCGGCGTCTGTTTGCCATATGTTGCCAAGTCAAAACACACTCCAACTCAGATCAAACACTCATCCCTCTCACCTTGACGCTGGGCTGTAGTCGGCTCAAGAAGCTGGATGTTTGTCAAGCAAACACAGAAGGAGTTCTTGGCTTGGCCTGGCTTGGCTTAGCTTGACTTCAGGCCACAAATTGGTAAAGCCACAAAGGGTCTCAGGGTCGCCCTGACACGCCAGTCAATTAGGGCTATTTCGGTTACTTCAATTATGTTTGTACAACACGTCATAAAAGTTGAGACTTTTGTACATTAATTATGGTCTTGGTTGCTTATGTATGTCTGGGAACATAATTTAGTTTTTTCACAGTTTTTGTTATTGTTTCTAAAAATAACTAAAAGTGAGAGCTTGTATTTGACCTTGTGACATTTTGGTATATAAACTCCATGAAAAGGCAAAAACTCAACGTTTATTTGTTTACATAGGTGCAGGAAAGTTAATGCAGTATGAGTTGTTGTGAAACTTATTTAGCAGCGAAATGTTATTTTAACACTAAGTACAAGGAGAGAGAATGACATTTCATAGCGTTGCCAGATCTTCTTTGCAATGGTGTAATCGATATCGATCTAAAGCATCGCATTATCGATAAGGTTAAATTCAAAGAAGCTTTGATTTCGTTATTAAATATTCTCTTTAATTATGTTTAATCATCCTTGAGTTAATATTTGCATATTATGTTGTAAATTCAATGCGTTACAGAAACAATAATCTACAAAGATAACAAGTTAGACTTTTTCTTCGCTCTCATACCTAATATTATTGATTCCCTAAAAGGGTATTTTCAGCTTTCAACAGTTTACAATATTTTCCTTGCCAACCTTCTTAACTTACCACCATTGTTTGCATGCGATTATCAAAAAGCCACTTCACGCCATTGAGCTTGGCATAATATAGAACAAACTGGGTTCAAATACTTGACTGTGTTGACTGTGCTGAGTGCACTGATGCCAACTTTAATCCTGAACAAACGGGGCGAGTCACGTTTGTTGGTTAGAATAGAATTGCATACCCAATTAGATAGTTTATTTGCCGAAGGAGAGCTGAACAAAGGTCTACAGTCTCTACTCCAGAATGGTAATTTGGCTGGCTGCAAGTGATGAAGCGTTTCGCCGGCGAATTTGAATTTAAATTTGTTTTTAACCAACTTTTGAAGTACGTACTTATATGCATAAAGTTCGCCACAAGGGCCAGGCAGAGCCCTCCATCCACGACAGCCAGATATATCAAAGTTCACCCTTATCAGCTTAATATCAAGTGAGTAGCCAAATACACTCCGCATTAATGGCTTCGGATCCAGTCTGTTGCACTTGCAGGTCTGCCCGAAAGCCATTTCAAATCGAAGGAATAAAACCGAAAAACCCATTCGGGATGCGGCGCTGTCTCCGCGCGTTTGCTTGGTCCTATGCACACACAGTTGATTGTTTGTGTCTGTCCTGCCCACACATGATCCTGGCCAGAACCTGTCCAATGCCGAAGAAGAGTTCACCGGCACTGAGCGCAAATAATATTTATATTTTTATGTGCCAAATCATATTAAAGTTAGCTTTTATTGGGCTGCCTCGCCTGCGTACTGAGCGTATGCATAATAAAATGCGACAACACATCGAGATAAGACAGGCGAACGAGACAGGAAATTAGGCTCCCCGGGCCAGGCAGCAGGAGGCGTCTCCTCCGGACGACCATTGAACTCCTGGAGGTGCTCCTCCTCCTCCTGCTCCGCTAATGACGCGTGGGCGGTACTTGTTTAATTGCCATTCGATATGTCATGCCCCCGGCTCCGTTCGGTGGCTGTCATCAACCTTGGCGCAGCATGCCCCCTTATGTGTTTATAACCTTTTGTGTCTGAGTGAGTTATTCCTCTTAGCATAAAATTTATAACGCACAACTATGCGGCAAGTGCGGCCCGTGTCTTCCATCAAATGGAATAAAAGGAATACAAATTAACTTAGGCAGAGCTGCGGTCTGTCCTGGTCTGGGCAAACAATGCTGCCCACCCAACCTCCTCCGAGCATAGCCTGGTGCTGATGCTGCCGCTGCTGCCCAGCTCGCTGGCTGCCTGCTCGCAATCTGAGACTTGTCACCAAATTATGAATGATATGCAGCACATAAATCTCAGTCAGCAAACAACGGCGGAGACGTGGGCGGCGGCGATGACAAGAAGCATTGAACGTTAACCGGGACCCAGCACAGCTCGAACCCAACTGGCCATGACCAAGACAACAACTACACACAGCAAATTCCAAAAAATATGGGGACACTGGAAAAAATATGATGCTGAGTTAGAGCTGGAAAAGAATGGAAGTTATAGATGTTTTTATGTAAAAATCGATTTGAAATCGTTTAACATCGATGTTATACCACCTCTAATAGGCAAGATCGCTTTCCAGGTATTTATAGAGCTGGAAAATGATTAAAGATGTCAATGCTTCGATGCATAAATCGATTTTAAATCGATTATTTTCATTATTTCATTTCTAATAGGCAAGGTTGCTCGCCCAGATATATTAATAACAATAAGAAAGAATTAAGGGAGCAATACTATTGAGTTCATCCTAAGAAGTACTAGTTAGAAGGCAAAGATTAGCCCTTTTTAATATAAATTTTATAGTGGTAAAAAAACTTATTTTACGAATTTTACCTATAATATTAAAACACAAATTTTCTATCCCACGTTTTAAGAACCCTCCCCTTTTGTCCAAGTGCACGGACAAGGACAATTTGACCGAAAGTTACTCAGCATAATTTGTGCATTGTTTATGACCAATATTTACCCATTTCTCTCTCCCATTTACACGCTTCTCCCATCTCCTTTGCCCCGACTGGTAGCCTGGATGCTGGGATGGCTGATGTGCAAGTTCGTACCCTACATACAGGGTGTCTCCGTGGCAGCCTCAGTTTACAGCCTAATTGCGGTCTCCCTGGACAGGTAAGTTGAAAACACTCGCTTCAAATACGTGGCTATGAACTTTTATTGTGGGAACAGTTTTGCGGGGGGTCGGGATCGGGTTCTTGGGGACTTGGGACTGGGACGGGGACGGGGACTGGGATTGGGATTAGGGTCGGTGGTTACACCCGCTAATGATGCACAACAACAGCGGGGTGGGCATGATGCACGGGAATCAAAGGCACCACCGGCTTGATGGCATGCACCGCGACAACGGGCTTGTGGACAATGGGGGTGATGACCTTGACGGCAGCCGGATGATGCACAACATGGCTGGAGAGAGAGAGAGAGCGGGGTAAGTGGTGATAAGGAGATTGGAAATGAATGGCCTTACGAGTGCACCGAGTGTGCGCCATGATGGATGATGGGCGTGTGGACCACCGCGGGGTGCGCCACCACGGGAGCCACGGCCACCACTCCGGGATAGGCGTATGCCTGGGCGGCGGCGATGGCGACGAACACGAACAGCTGCGGCGGATCAGAGTTCACGGATTAGCTTCATTAGTGGGATTAACTGTGGAGCAGCATGTGGCTGCTTCAGGACTTTTTGCCCTTTAATATTTTAAATAATGTAATTTAAATATTAAACAGCTATATTTTTAAATATAACAACACAGTAATGCCATATTAATCTCTCATTTTCGACACTGTACTCACAACTTTGAACATTTTGTTGGTGGAGGTGTGTGGTTTTTGGCGGGATAACTAAAGTAGGAGCTAGGCTTAAGACTTGTAATTGTCAACTGTTGACAAACCTAGCTTCGAGTGCCGCTTTTATAGGAGTCGGATGCTGGGTCAGTCGATCCGAAAGTAAGCGCCGCTCAATGCAAGCAGCTGCTGGGAAAACTGGTCGGCGGATCGACCAGACAGGCAGTAGGAGCGTAGCCAGTGGAGCAGTCGTCTCAAGATCAAGTTCATCATATGCTCTACGGTTTGCCTTGTCCGTATTAGGAGCTGCATACACTCAGTTTCATGTTTATCGCACTTTTCGTGCATTCTCAATTGGCATAGAATGTTGTTTGTCGATTCGCCTTGTTACAGTGATACCGATTCCGATATCATTGATGGATTATAGTGTCGGCCCTGCGCTTCCTGCAGCATTAAGGCAGCATAAAAATTCCCATAACGAGGATTGCTTTGTAACCATAAAGTCACCAATGTCGCGGAAAGCTTGTTTATCATTCGGTGCTAAAGCGTTTTGACGTGGGTCAGTCATAAGCCCAAGGACAATAAGAGATGCCAAGTGCCCAGTCGCTTTATGTGCGCGCACTTTCATTTATATCAATTTCTAGCCACTATCGGAGGAGGAGTCACTGCTTCTGCCACTGTCATTTTTCAGCCAGCGGGGACAAAGGCAAAAAGAGCAGCATAGTACATCATTTCATCGTTTCGGTCACCCACAGACCCGCATAACAGACACCGCCCACAACTAATACCGAGTCCAAGTCCCAGTTCGAGTTCGAGTCCGAGTCAGTGTCCATTGGTGTCTGTTTGTCCAGTTTCTTCGAAAGCATCCCCTCGGTTGCTTTGTGTTTTTACGAGCCCTCGTAAACTGAATCGAAGTTTAAGATTTATTATCTGTAACACGAACTTAAATCTCTCCACTCTCTGACTTAAGGGCTCTGCTGGACACGGATGCTGGGGTAGCTAAGGCGCTTCTGACTTAGCTTATCACTCGATTTTACTTATGGCCAATGCCATTTAATTATATTACTCTATATGTATGTGTATTTAATCATAAAATCCATACATCAGAGCACTCGCATATAAACATAGTTGTGGGTGTATGGCTTTATGTCTTCGTCCGTTGTGCTTTGCCAAATGTCAACAGTGCGTATGAGTAACCGCAGGACGGAACTGGTATAAGCGCCATAAAACAGCGCAGGATCCAGCAGGCGGGCAGGGAAGAAGGCGTTGTGTATGGCATAGCCAATTATTAAATTTTTCGCTCCTTGCAAAAAGCTGTAAATGTGCGAATATGAATACACTATAATATGTAAACTACCTTCGTTCGTCAGCCGGGGAGATAAAGTACTTCAGAGTCATGTGGGAGAATTTTATGTGGGGGAGGCATCTAATATACATATTTGTTCTATAAATCTGCCAACGTCACCGCTTTCTTCCTACATTTTTCCTTGCACTGTCATTGTGTAGAGATTTGCAAATTTGGCACTCAGCTAATTAGATTTACTTTGTAATTTCTACTATTAAGTTTTAAGCAGCAGGAAATTCCTTTTAAATTATTGTTTGTGAAGAAGAATAACTCAGAAATCCTGGGGACCAATGACACTTTTCTTTCTTTCTTGTATATTTCTATTAGTTTTCGATATTTTTATATGCCTATAACGATTTAAAATCGATTAACCATCAATGTCTTTCCATCTCTAGATCCTGTCCGATAGTTATCTTAATTCGAAACATTTTGCTATCAATTTACCTATCATTGCTTAGCCATCCCATAGCCAGGATAAATTCACTTAAGAGCTGTGTGTACATTTATTTAAATCTAAAAGCCAGCAAGATGTCGGATTTACATTTTAGCGACCGCATTGTCTCTACTGAAGAACTCAATTAGGCTTTCGCCTGATTTATGGTCGCGGCAAATCGCATGGACAAATTATGTTAATGCAATTGGTTTGCTCTCCTCTATAAATAAACGTTATGACAATTTGATATTGGCTTTGCGGACAGCTTTGTTTTGGCCCATTCCTCCCGAATTTTCCCAAGACGACGAGGGTCTCGGCCCACACTTTGTTTGGCTGGCTATTTTTAGGTCGGAGTTGGGGAACCAGGACTTCGAGAGTACTGGATGCCCTCTAATGGAATTACCGCTGTGTTATCTGCCCAATGTTTTGGCGAACAGACGCCACTGCCGCCGGCGACGACCCAAGTCCAAAAATACGAGCACAATGCACGTAATTACATGGTTTTCGGCCAGGAGCAGTCGAACCCAGACTCCGCCCTTTGGGCCAGGACAAGTCTTGTCTATGACCATTGAGCGGGCGCCACAATGAGCCGGCTGCACTAAGCTAAATGAAAAATGCTGAACTCGTTGATGGCCCCATACCGACTGCGACTGCGACGGCGACTCCGACTCGTCTCGCTACCTCTCACAGCTCTCACAGCTCTTATTCAAATTACAATTCATTATGGCGAGCAGAATAAAAAATGACAGCCACCCACCGTGGAGGCGCACATTTTTAGAGTGAGTTCAATAGACGAGATTGGAAAGCGAACACTCAGCAGAAAAAGGCTTAAGGATGGCGGCATCCTGCGTGTGCGAATTAATCAGCGGAGATATTTGCATGCCGAGAGCTGTGAGCTCCCTGAAACGGTGTCGTCATCGTCGCCTCGGCACGACAGCTTGATGATTGCCATTATCCTTGACGGCTCTGCGCCGTCAGTGGCATCTGGAGCTGCTCCAACTCCTGCTCCTGCTCCAGCTCCTGCTCTAGCCCCGTGACTATATCTGTAAACACCCTTTGTTGGGACTCCCCTCTTGCAGGTTCATTGCCATCTGGTGGCCCCTGAAGCAGATGACAAAGCGACGTGCCCGCATCATGATAATCGGCATATGGGTAATCGCGCTGGTGACCACCATTCCATGGCTACTCTTCTTCGACCTGGTGCCCGCCGAGGAGCTCTTCTCCGACACCCTTCTCTCGGCCTACTCGCAGCCGCAGTATCTGTGCCAGGAGGTCTGGCCCCAGGGCACCAACGGCAACCTGTACTTCCTGCTGGCCAACCTGGTTGCCTGCTACCTGCTGCCCATGTCCCTGATCACTCTGTGCTACGTGCTCATCTGGTTCAAGGTCTCCACGCGCTCGATACCCGGCGAGTCCAAGGACGCGCAGATGGACCGAATGCAGCAGAAGAGCAAGGTGAAGGTCATCAAGATGCTGGTGGCGGTTGTCATCCTGTTCGTGCTCTCCTGGCTGCCGCTCTATGTCATCTTTGCGCGCATCAAGTTCGGCTCGGACATCTCGCCGCAGGAGCTGGAGGTCCTCAAGAAGGTGATCCCGCTGGCCCAGTGGCTGGGCTCCTCGAACAGCTGCATAAACCCGATCCTCTACTCGGTGAACAAGAAGTATAGGCGCGGATTTGCGGCCATCATCAAGTCGCGCAGCTGCTGTGGACGTCTCAGGTCAGAAGCTATTAAAAAATTCGAATAATAAATCTAAGCCTGTCACGAAAATTTAATTAATTAATTTAATTAAATTTCCTCCTTGAAACTCCTTACTATTTCGCCTACTAGGTACTACGACAACGTGGCCATCGCCTCCAGCACGACCAGCACTCGGAAGTCGTCGCACTATCACCAGAACAGCTCCCGGAAGAGTCCGGGCAGCAAGGGCAACGCGGTGTCCTACATCTACGAGCACAACTCGCTGCGGCGCCACAACATGATGCTCAAGCAGGACAGCAACCTGTCGCAGCAGATGCTGCTCAAGCAGGACTCGCACGGCTCGCGCCAGTTCCTCATCAAGCAGGAGAGCTCCTGCAGCGATGCCTCCGGCATCCGGCGACCGCTTTGCCAGCAGGACAGCAACGGCTCCAAGGTGTCGCTCTCCAAGCAGGACTCGATCGTGTCCTACATGGAGTCACGCCGAGCGGGCGGCCTAAACGACTCACTGACGGACAAGGACAGTGTCTCGATTGACTCCCGACGCCCGGGGGCCACACCGATATCCCTGCTGGATAAGCGCCAGAAGTTTGTTAAGCAGGACTCGGTGATCTCGTTCGTGGACCAGCGTCCGGAGCAGCGGCGCCATCAGCTGGTCAAGCAGGACTCGGTGATCTCCTTCGCCGACCAGCGGCGCGGCCTGCTCCACAAGCAGGACTCGCTGATGGCCAATCGCACGGGTGATGCACCCACCCACCACGTCTCCATACTGAAGAAGACGGACTCGCAGCTCAGCTACGGAAGTTCGGCTTCTCCGCGCCGAAATGCGGATCTATACGAATAGGCTTAGATGGGACAAGAACTAAACTCCAAACTATTGTAGGAACAGTGGGTCGACTTAATCGAACGATGCCATTTGGGGGACACGTAATCCTTTGACATTTGTGAGCAATATAACATGGGAAACGATGTTACTTTTTAAGTTGTAAACTCTTTCCGGGCAAAATTTCTTCTTTATAAGTCTCCTAGGTTATAGTACTTGCAAATTGTCCAGAATTATCTATCCCCCAAAACGATTGTCCAATAAGTCGGCCCATTTTAACATGCAAACTAACGCAACGATACCAAAAAAACGTTACCGAACCACAAAGGAAAATCCTTATATATTTCTATATAGCAGCTAGAAAGAAAGGATCGATCGAACGAGGGATAGGATAGGGGATTTGGTTAGCCCTACGACTGTGATACAAGTCGGCAGTACTGGGTTCAGAACTTGGTCGCACATATCCGTCATCGTCGTGGGAACTGCGGGATAGTGCCAGTAGGGAGGGACATTGGGATGGACCAATAGGGGTATATAGGTGGGTGTATATCTAATCAGAGGTCGCTTAGCTAGAAACCGACACGCCACACAGGACACGGGAAACAGGACTACGCCACACAAACTCACACCATAGACATAGACATAGGACACTCAAACACTCCCCACAGACCTAATAGTTAATAGATGTTTTATACGTGTTTCAGAGGTACTACACAAGATATGAACTACTCCTTGGCTATGGCTATGGCTATATATAATACCTATATGTACCGTTACGCAGTTTTAAGATTGTTTGTACTCGCAATTTGCTATATCGAACAGTTTGGTAGGGAGATAGGAACAAGCGGCGATCGAAGGGGTTAAAATAGCTTTGCTAACTTTTTGTACGAAGGCGAACGAACGTGAGTGAAAAAAAATGGGGCAAGTCCAGTATCATAGTTGAGGTGAAGACGAAAACGAAACAAAACAAAATGAGATAACACCGAGGTCTAAAGTAACGTACCTACTAAATTTTTGTATGGAAATTCTTACAATTTATACATATATATTTATATTGATTTTGGAATAAGCAATATGCAATACATGCGTATGTCTGCGCGTACGCCTTGTATATCTATCAAACAACAATAATCAATTTTATTAGAATTTTACACAACCGAATCGTGGAGGAAATGGGTTAGTAAACGCAATACAACAATGGACGAGCGAATGGATGGCTTGGTTATCAGAAGATCGGAGCAGATATATCGACGATTAACTCGATAGCGATTGACAGTTGCAGTGAAGAAGGTATCGAACGCGCACAAAGTAGCACTTGACCATGCTGACATTAACGTGGGACACAGACGACGGAATGGGTTTAGATTAGGGATTAGGGCTAGATTAGGGTTAGTCAGGGCGGACGGACGAGTTGGAGGAGTTGGGGTCTAGGTTGACCCAAAAGTGAGCACAAAGCAGTCAAAGATTTCGCACTAAACGTATCACTACAAACTAACAAAGAAGCAAACAATAATCGAACTCAAATTCGTTAAACACTAAACAACACCAATGAACTTTAAACTATACGGAATAAAATTTTAAACGGATAACAGGAGGAGCAGAAGGACGATGAAGGATGACGAGCAGGAGGAGGAGAAATCAATGGTAAAACTATGAAACTAAACGTAAAGATTAACTATGCAATTTTATTGTTAGCCAAAATTTTATAAATGTCAAGTAACGAACAAGTAAATATTTATATGTATACAGAATATATCAAGTATAAAGCATACGTTATATATCTTTATATACTTCGATGGCATTAGGCGCTGATCCGTAGAGTTTTGGCACGCTTCGATGTCGATCAACGATTTAGTTTAACCCCGAACTCGTACTCCCTAGTCTCCATTTAGACTTGGAGCAGCTTAAAGCCCATTCCAAGAATCGAACCAGTTAGAAGACACACGCGGGCCGTTCAAAACTCCAGCGCTTAATGCATGGCAAGAATCTACAATGAGGAATATCAATAATATATTTCAAATATACATACATATAATTATATAGGCTTAACGACTCATATGCCAGCAGTAACGAACAACAAGAACAACAACGTCTAGTAAACAAGAGATTACATTTATACGAAATACATATTATATGCTGCAAGTATGTAAGAGCGCTCGCAATAGAAATGTCCTTTCCCGCTTTCGATTCCACTTGAAAGTTACGAGCCGAACACGGAGGAGGTCGAGGATTAAAACAGAAGTAATATTTATCGAATAAACCAAATTGAACTTTAGGTTTTAAAGTTTTAAAACGTAGAGCATACCCATACACACATACATACATGTGCATTATGTTCGTTATTTACCAATTGTGGAAGATACAAATATAAAACTGATTGCGCGTTAACCAGTTACAAAAACAAAAGCATGACATTAATGGCAACACAATATTATATATGTAAATATATATGTGTTTATGTATACATACATATATATGTATATTTATCGCATACAACTAACACCAAAGATACATGCATGTTAGCAGAAATAATAACTAAATAAATAAATAATAACTAAACTAAACTGGTATTTCTTTTAAATGCGCGCCTAACCATGTTATCGATAAACGTTGGTAGGTGGGGAAGTAGGTCGATCAAAATAGATAACAGCTAAAAACTAAACAATTTACATTTAATATGGGACAGAACAGACTTCAAATTCTTAATGAAACTCCTTCCCAGGTCCATATATATTTTTAAAACTTTTTTAAGCGCACTGCCAAGTGTATGTATCGATATAATATAGTAGATCGATTGGCTTGGCGATTTAAAAAAAGCTTTTGCTTTGTATTTAGCGAAAGAAAATAATATTAAACAAAATTCAATAAAAAGTCCCAGTAAAAAATCAGAGTTGAATGCATTTCTTTGAATTTCACCAAAGCTCAACGCAAACATTACATTTGTAATTTGTATTTAAACTTTGCGCCCAGTAGTTAGTTATGAGTCGATCGCAGTCATTCTTATCGGAAACTGACCTTCAGCAATCACGTTGAAGGGGGATCATTGTCCAATTAGCTTGATATAGACTCAGCTCTCAATTCGAAGGAAGAGCATTGTCAAATTAGCTTGACAGAGAATCAGTCGTACCATGAATCGCTGGAGAAGTCGTGTTGCCGTCGTCACTGGCGCCAGCTCTGGAATCGGAGCTGCTTGCTGCCGGGATCTGGTGGCCAAGGGAATGGTCGTCGTGGGATTGGCCAGAAGGGAGAATCGTCTCAAGGAGTTGAAGTCCTCCCTGCCCGCCGATCAGGCTGTTAATTTTCACGGCCGCCCCTGTGACGTTAGCAATGAGAAACAGGTAATAGATGTCTTCGCCGGGATCGACCGAGACCTGGGAGGCGCTGATGTGCTGATCAATAACGCCGGAATAATACGAGGCACTAGCGTTACGGATGAGGGCAATTCGGATGATATGCGGGCCATTCTAGACACCAATGTCCTGGGCGTTACCTGGTGCACCCGGCAGATGGTCCAATCACTGCTGCGCCGCAAGGTTAACGATGGTCATGTTGTGATCATCAATAGCATTGTGGGGCACTCAGTACCATTTCAGGAGGGCTTTAATTTAAACATGTATGCCCCCTCCAAGCATGCGATCACGGCATTAACCGAAGTCCTTCGGCAGGAGTTCATCGCAAAGGGTACCCAGACCAAAATTACGGTGAGTTCAGGTTAATTATTAAGACTAAGGTAAAGTCATCCCTTTAATTTGCATTACAGAGCATCAGCCCCGGCGTTGTGGACACCGAAATCTTCGATACGAGGTCAGCTGAACTGACCAGTGGCATGCCCATGCTTCGATCAGAGGATGTAGCCGACGCAGTGTCATATTGCATCCAAACGCCACCGAATGTTCAGATACATGAGCTCACTATCAAGCCCGTTGGAGAGCGCTTCTGAAGTACCCACTGTTTTTCGATAAGGAAACCTTATACAAATATTTACTCCTTACAAAAGAAAAAAGCAACTTAACAGCGATAAGTCTTTATGAGCACTTACAAAGCAAATAAACAGAGCAACAAAAGTTCTAGAGTGTTAAACTTTAAAATGGGGATGCACTTCAGGGTGCACTTTAAATCAGAAATCTAGGAAATCCTGAAGTCCTGGCTATATTTCTTGTTTGTTATTATAGAATAATTATTCAAGAAACTCGTATACTCGTAAAGAATAATTTAATTCTCTTTCCGGGTGTAAGCATTTAGACATAATTCCAAAGAAGAGATATTTTACTCCAAAAACTTCCCGTAAATGTAAAAACCTTAAATTCAAAAACGATAGCGTGTCGCGCCTATCGATATCTTTTCACCTATCGATTACGCTCGACTTAAAAAACCTCTATCGATAGCGCGATTGAAACGTTGTACAACACTAGCCAGCAGTCGTAGTTCGTGTCGGGATTGTTTTTTTAGTTTAATATTTCTTAACTTTTAAACCGTTAATTACTTAATTGGTCAACCTTTCAAAATTGCAACAAATTCGAATAACCTATATTTCACGGTCATCAAAGCCGTCGCGTTTCCTTGCGCCCACAAAAGCTAATTGAATTAACCACGCACACAGAGGCACCCAGAGCACCAGCCCGTCGTCGCCTGCGTCATAAGCTATTTTCGTCCAGAAATCCAAAAATCCGGACTATATGGACCCACAACAAAAGTCCGAGGTGGTGGCCACCGCAGCTCCGCTGCTGGAGGACCAGCTGGACATGGCGGACAGCATGAAACATTGCTTCGAAAACCTTATTGTAATCGACGTGGGTGCAAATTTGACAAATAAAAAGTATAGCCGTGATCTCGATTCCGTCGTCCAGCGAGCCAGAGATGCAGGTACATATGTCCGCCGTACTGTGATCCGTGTCTGTGTGCTTTCAGTTGTGCCAGATTAATTATAAGACCCGGGCAGTGTCTTCGTTTTGGGGCGAGGCTACGAAAACACCCCAAGACAACCGCCAGAAGGTCAGGCGATAAGTGCGCGCAACAAGTGTGTCGCTTATACAGGCGAACTTCCATAATTCGAACATAAGAATAATAATAATAATAAGGGTCTTCTCAACTTAGTGGAAAAATTAGTCAAACGAGGCTTTTCTTTAATTTATAGTTAAAGTTGTCTGGAGATAAAATTTTATCCTGGTAAAACTTAGTTTAAACATTCTAAAGGCTTAGTACAAAATAGAAAGTGATATTGCCATTATTAAAATCCTTCAAAAAAACAGTATGAAAAACCATATTTTGTCTTGCAATTTGATACTACTTTTCTAGTAAACTTATAGTTCCAAGTAATTATTTATTTCACGGCTGGAACTCACTATAATTCAGTATAAACAAGTACTACTGTTTCTTAGCTCGAAGCTTCCACAAATCGAGTTTCTTTGTTTTGGAAGATGGTGATGATGATGCGAGCGATGAAAGTTCATCAATGCGGTCGCCATGTGGCACTGTGATGCAAGATGCACTTTGGTAACTTTCTCCGCTCTTATCTTTTCAGGTGTTCAGAAACTCATGGTTCACGGCACTTCGGTCAAATCGAGCAAGGAAGCGCTGCGCCTCTCGCGTATCTATCCCGACATCATCTACTCGACTGCTGGCATTCACCCGCACGACTCCAAGTCCATTGTGGAGGAGCCGGCCACATGGTTCGACCTGGAGCACATTGCCCAGGCACAGGAGTGCGTGGCGGTTGGTCCCTGCGGCCTGGACTACCAGAGGGACTTCTCCGAACCGGACGCCCAAAAGCAGATCTTTGCCAAGCAGCTGCACCTGGCCATCCGGCTGAACAAACCTCTGCTGATCCACGAGCGGTCGGCTCAGCACGATTTACTCGAAATACTCGACAAGTATGGTGGTTCCTTTCCTTTGTTCGGTTCCTAACACGTCTAAGTTGCAGATTCGAGAATCTACCGCCTGTGATCGTCAGAGGTTTCATGGGCACCGCCGAGGAGGCGCTCAAGTATCTGGAGCGCAGGTTCTACATCAGCCTGACGGGCTACCTGTGCAAGGATAAGTCGGATACGGGCGTGCGCCGGCTACTAGAGGATGGCACCCTACCCCTGGACAGACTGCTGGTGGAAACAGATGCTCCGTTCATGTACCCGAATACCAGGGCCTCCAAGTTGCCGCAGCACGTTAAGACTGGCATCACCGAACGATCATTGTTGTACTTACACAGGCGAGTTTGATATTACTCAAAATATGTGGGACTTTCCTCTAATTAAATTGGGTATCTTTTAGATATTGTACCTTCCAACGCAACGAGCCCTGCAGTCTGCCCGCCATCGTGGAGATGATAGCCGCCTTCATGAAGAAAACGCCCGAGGAAGTGGCCCTGGCCACCGCCTTTAATGCCCTGAAGCTCTTCGGTTTGTCCTAAGGAGATTTGGTGCCCTAAAACTGAACGATAAAGTGTGCCAAGCAGCAGCTTTACACCCGTAACACTATAGATTGAACGAGCCTGAGAGATTCACGATAGACTCATACACCCATGTGCCTTAACCACTAATCGAATTCAGGATGAAGCGCTCATCCTGAGATCCCTACACACATACAAAACACACACCCAAAAATACGAACCCCACATAGCCACATAGCATGCGAAAAGTACGTATACGTATATACCTATATAAGCCCGTAAAGGTGCAAATTATCGATCGAGATTTGCAAGGTCTCTAGCTTTAAGTTGTTGGAAATTTCCTGAGCAATTGCCTCATTTACCCCCCCGTGCACCGGCCCTCTGAGAAACGGTGCCAAGGTGGTGCCGCCTCGAAGCGCGCGCTTCGAACTCGCTAGGTTTTTAGATGTTAAGTGCTGCAGCTCGTCTTTTGTTTGTTTCTTCTGTATTTAGACTGTAGACCCATTACTTTTAGTTCTTGTCTCTTGTTAGTCTGTACTCCTATTTTTGTACATATTTATTCTTGTTGTTCTACGTGACGATGCGACTATGACGATGATGATTATGGGAAACGTAATGTGATCATTTTAAGAGCTAAATATTTATATGATATTTAACATACAAACAAACACATTAGTTAGGCTATGAAACATACATATTGAATATCGTGCGCCCATACATATTATACTATATTTTGTTATATTTACATATACAAAAGCGTTGTACTGAACTGATCCGACTCCGACCCCCGGAGTGGCATCAATCCGCTTTGTGCCCATTGTCCGCACACAGCGCACACACACTATTTTCCATTTGAATAAAGCGAATTTAAAAACCCACGAATCCAGTGAACAACGGACCGCTTTGAGTCACCGTAACTTGTGTATTTTTGGTTCGTTAGCACACTTAAAAGCGTTGAATATTATTCAGGTCCTCAAACTGCTCCAGCCTATGCAAATTGTCCCACCACAGCTTGAGGCGGTGCTGCAGTATCAGGGAGAACCACGGGGTCAGGGGCGCGCTGAACTTGGCCACCGCCTCGTCGATCTTGTCGCGCCGCAGGTACCGCACCTCGCTCACCTCATTGCTGTTCGGCCGCAGCGTTACGTCCTTCTGCAGGAACAGGATGTAGTCTATCTCGTGCTCGCCCCACACACCGTCGCCCGTGTCCGCATAGTGGATTCGTGTGAGATAGCGAAAGTCCTCGGGCTGCAGCTCCTCAGTGGGTATGCCCAGTTCGTAGTTCAGCCGACGCTGGGCGGCCAGTCGGATGCCCAGTGCATTGCTCTCCTCGCGCTCCTGCTCGATTTCGTGGAGCGGATGGCTGCAGCAGGCGTTCGTGTAGGTATTCGGGAAGGTTATCTGCAGGAGGCGGTTCCATGAGATCTGCGCAATGAGGGTATTCCCCTAGTTTTACTTACCTTATGAGAAGAACGCTTTTGCACCAGCATCTCGCCCTTGGCGTTGAAGAGGAAAACGCTGAAGGCGCGATGCAATCGCACATCGCCCGTCTTGGGATCCACTCGGTGGCAGTCGGCCTTGGAGGCTGCCCCAATGGATCTATCGTTGTCGTCCACCAGGATACACTGCTCCTTGAGGGCGTGCGCCTGCAGCGGATCGTGCACTGCATCAGCGGGCACCTGGCGCTGCTGCTGCTGACCCACGGCCGTCGTCGAGCAGCTACGCAGCCAGGGGAGACGTGGCGCGAGGAGATTCCAGCGTGAGGCCAACATTATTTGGTAAATGACTAGTTTCGAGTGGGGCCAAAACAAATATGAAAGTGAAACTTCGTAATACAGCGCTAGCGAGCAGGCCTGCCAACTCGCCTGCTTTCCCCTCGTGTCGCTTACAACACTGGCGCTGGAACAGCTGTTTCGTAGACGCGGTAGCCCTGGCAATAGTGATACACAATTTGCTCATAATCAGTTTTTCGCTTCCGCCGCTGGAAGATAAAATTGTAAATAGCAGAGCAGCTGCCTGACTAAATCTCGGAAAAATGGTGAGTAGCCAATCAGCTTGCCGATGGAAACTGTTTCCAGCCATTTGATCCCCCAGATACGCTTCATACTCATACAAAACCGAGCTGGCAAAACTCGCCTGGCCAAATGGTACATGAACTTCGATGATGACGAGAAACAGAAACTTATTGAGGAGGTGCATGCAGTGGTCACGGTTCGCGATGCCAAGCACACTAACTTCGTGGAGGTAGGCTCCCATCGCCACATCCAATATAAATACTCAGTTAATCCCTATTCCCTCTGCAGTTCCGCAATTTCAAGATCGTGTACCGAAGGTATGCGGGTCTGTATTTCTGCATCTGCGTGGACGTGAACGACAATAACCTGTGCTATCTGGAGGCCATCCACAACTTCGTGGAGGTGCTGAACGAATACTTCCATAATGTGTGCGAGCTGGACCTCGTCTTCAACTTCTACAAGGTGTACAGCGTGGTGGACGAGATGTTCCTTGCGGGCGAGATCCGGGAAACCTCCCAAACGAAGGTGCTCAAGCAGCTGCTGACGCTCAATTCGCTGGAGTAGAGAGTGGAGGTGCTAGTCCTTCGGATCGACCAGATCGACAAATCGCCCGATCGCCAGCATTCCCCTAGCCCCGGCCAGGCGTTATACCCGCTTATCGAATCTTCTTTCATATACTATTACGCGTATTATTATTATTATCTATAATGTGTTCTCTATGCAAGCAAAACACTCAAATGTTAAATACCGTGTTTAGAAACAAATGATGTACCATAAGAGATTGTATGCAAGTGCAAAGTACCATTTATTTATTTCATTGTATTTGGGGGGTGTGGGACTGGGATTCGATTTTTTTCTCTAGGTTCCGCCCACACCGCCGATGGCCAGTGGCAGTGCGCAGCCCTGGTTCGGTCGCGTTTTCCAACACTGCCGCACACTAATGCCACTTCGTCATTTTTTCAGTCGCCATTGTTCTCGTTCTCGGCCGTCAAATTTGTGGAAATAAACGTATTTCCCTTTAAAATTCGCTGCAATAAATACAATAGCGAGCCATCAAACACAACACTAACCGAGTGCGTGTCGTTTTGAAGTAATTCGGAGCGCGCAAGTCGAGTGAAAACGGTGACAACAGTCAGTCGTCGTCCACACACAGCCAGAAATCGAATATTTGTTCGTGGCAAATATATAATCTTGTGAAAAAGCCAGAAAATGTCATCTGTGAATCCGGAATAGTAAGTCGTCACATGCAGCAATTGCGCATAATTGGTATCGGGAACAACGGTGACTGGTTTTCCATTTCGAAACTGGCCAGCGCCAGCCTTCGTTAATCGTTTCATTTATTTTTCTGCGACGTCATTTTTGCTACGTTTCATAGCCATTCCATTCATCAGCGCTCGGCCCCTCCACTCCCTTTTCGCTGCTGTGGCCTTTGGTGTTGGCAGCTAACTCCAAAGGCACACGATTCGCTTGAAAAAGCGAGAATTAATAACAAACTGCCCTAAAGTAGTCTCGAAAGTGTGTTTCTCATAGGATGTATGCGAGATTTCAATGAAAATGCATACATATTTACATACATTCATACATACGAGCGGCAGCTGATAGCACTCTTTGTACGCCCGAGAAATATATCGTCAGTTGCCTCTCTGATTCGTCCAGCACATCCAATGTTGTCGGATCCCAGCGAGCCATAGGGCGGATGAGTCACCTGCGTGGAGCGCGCGTCCGCCACCCCCAGCCCCCAGCCCCCGATGTTGTGTACTTTGTTGTTGCTTTCTCAGCCGCAGCTACGTAATCAAAAACCCATTCTAGACTTAATTGCCTGGAGCTATCACTTTAAAGCAATTAAAGCTCAGATCTTGATTCTCCCAGATTCTGGAAACTGTCCTGCGACTGCAACAGTCTCGTAGGCATTCAAAATGTTACCGTTAGCACCGATTCCAAACAAATTACAGTGCGCTCTCTATATGGTGAACCTGTTCAAAACATGGATATTTGCTAGATAAAAGTTTCTAGTGAATTTAAGCAAGTTGGAAGTTTGTATAATTTGAGAATATTAACAGATATATTAAATATTAACATATAAAAGATATCCTTTGTTCTAAACTTAATAGAATTCAGAGAAAAAAAATGTTATCTTTAGCTTTTCAGCAATTATACACTCAAAATATAATATAATGCGGACTTTGTAGCTTCCGGAATTGGTACTCTTAATTGGTCAGAGATCATTGATCAAGATTACATATTTTAATTAAATTACGACTGGGATCTACGAAATCTCTAGAAGAATTGCCTCAAGGCCACACATATAGCTTTCACTTTTTGGTTTATCAGCGGAAAATTTCCCATAGATTATATTTTGCTCTTCAACATAAACAGATATCCCTGGAGGCGTTATAAGTGTAGTTTTCGAGAAGAACTCAATTTTATGATCAATTTACGATATATAATTTTATGGAAATGGAATTGCGAACACACGGCCCATTCTCACACATCACACTTTAACAGCCTGCAATTGGGGGTTGATGTTGGTCATACATCGATAAGATAATGCCTCGTAGAAACCGGTTTTATTTGAATACAGACTAAATAGAGTGTGTTTTCCTATTCCACAGCGATTATCTCTTTAAACTGCTGCTGATTGGAGATTCGGGCGTTGGAAAGTCCTGCCTGCTGCTGCGATTCGCCGATGACACATATACAGAGAGCTATATCAGCACAATCGGTGTGGACTTTGTAAGCTAAACATAAAGTTGTGAAAACTGTTAGTGTGTGTGACTCATAAAACCTTTATCTTGCAGAAAATAAGGACCATCGAGCTGGACGGCAAGACCATTAAACTGCAAATCGTAAGCATAAGGACGTTAAAATTAGAGCTACCTTGCTAATGATACTCTTTTTACAGTGGGACACTGCTGGCCAGGAGCGCTTCCGGACCATCACGTCGTCATACTATCGGGGCGCGCATGGCATCATCGTTGTGTACGATTGCACGGACCAGGAGTCCTTCAACAACGTGAAGCAGTGGCTGGAGGAGATCGAGCGGTATGCCTGCGAGAACGTCAACAAGCTGCTGGTGGGCAACAAGAGCGACTTGACCACCAAGAAGGTCGTTGAGCATACCACAGCTGCGGTGCGTATAGTGTTATTTTGAAGGAGAAAAGAAAGTTTACTGAATGAGTTGGTCTTTGCAGGAGTACGCCGCTCAGTTAGGCATTCCATTCCTTGAAACTTCGGCCAAGAGTGCCACAAACGTGGAGCAGGCCTTCATGACGATGGCGGCCGAGATCAAGAATCGCGTCGGGCCGCCGTCCAGCGCCACCGATAACGCTAGCAAAGTGAAAATCGATCAAGGACGTCCAGTGGAAAACACCAAATCCGGTTGCTGCTGAATAACTCTGATTGTGAATCATTATTTTATTATACAATTAAACAAAATTTAAATATAATAAATTAAAACGGAAACCACACAAGAAAAATAATAAAACAAAAGCAAAAGCAAAGGCGAGACCACAAAATCGTAATTATAATACCTAAAAATTCTGTAATAACAATAATGATGAGGAATGACGAGTAGTGCGTTTGTATGATCCTAACCGTGATCCGATTCGATACACACTTTAAGCAAATATGTAATAGGTATGTAGATCCAGACTTCAGACATCCCCCCCACACACACACACACGCCACACACAACAAAATAAGGATACAGGACCCGAGCCTGATACTAACCGTCTTTCTGATTTCAGCTGTTCTGTTCATAAGTAGTGCAAAGCAAGCAAAAACGGTGTAGCAATTAACTTAATATACATAACTCTAACCTACCAGTAAGAAGTTACTTATCACAGCAGCGCGAGTCGATACCGAAACCGAAAAAGAAACCGATATGTACTATTAATTACTACACATACGCATTAATTGAGCGGAGACGACACGACGGCAAGAGCAATTATGTACTGTGTCAGCTACTACTTATAACTATGTATACATATGTATGTGTTTTGAATTACAAATACAATTTTCTAAACATATTATCTCTAGCGAACGTGCTCGCCAC